>OZ010744.1:65314789-70114789 GCA_963932245.1 Tachinus rufipes
TTCCACGGCTTTCATGACCATTCTACTAATGCATTCTGCGTTCCGGTTTTTGTCGCTCAGAGTACATTTCGCCGTAACGTCTGCTGCCGCTACATTTTCTAAACACTCTCCAAGGACTAGATGCATATTACTCATCTCCGTGTTACTGTACCAATACACCCATACATTTCAAGAAAAAAAAAGTAAATTAAGAAAGGACAATTACACTCAAACAATTTGTGACGTTTATGAAATTTAATTTAATTTAATTTAATTATAAAAAATAAAGTAATCTAAACAAAAAGTTGTTACAAAATATTAAAAATTAAAGCAGTTAATTAAAAAAAAACAAAAATTTAAGGAGCTATAACTCCAAATTTATTAAAAATAATATACTACTTTATTAGGTCAATATTACTCAATTTGCTTGTACTTTATAGCATTCATTTTATGACTAGTGTTAATTCGAGACACACTGTATAATCTTTAATACAAAATAAACCTACGCGTGTGTTGAGTACTATTTATTTAAAATATAATATTACTAATCTTAAATCTTTTAACAGGTGTAAAAATGTATTTGCTTAGTTGGAAGCATCTATAATTAAGAAGGTCATTTGTATAATTAATATGTAAATCACATTGAGATGTTTAAATTAAACTTAAAAAATGTGATGGCATTATTATATGAGACACACCACTTATATACAGGGTTGGGTAAATGTAACACCTAATTTCTGACTGTATTTTTAATTTATTTTAAAAATAACCTTTACAAAAGTCTTTGTTAATTTTAAAATTAAAAGTTAAACCTATTTAGTGACGTATTTCGATTTTAAATGCGTACCATGTTTTGCGGAATATGACGTCATCATCGGTTGTTTTAAAACACCTTATTTTCAATTGTTTTTATAAACTACTTTTCAAAAATTACAATGAATTAAGGTTTTATAAGTCTACGGCATTTAATAAGTGAAACATATTATTGCTATTCTAAATTTGTTCTGCTACCTAAAAAAATAACAACTTAAATGGACCAGGGATGCTGTTATCCTCTACCCATAATTTCTACACGTCTTTCAAACCGTTGATTTTAAAATTGTCTTATATGTAGTGCGTACATACTTGCAACAGCGTCATCTTATTGATTGTCGGATTTATGCCGCCGGATCAAAAAAATGTTACATAGTGTTGTGTACTCACAGATATATTGGCTTTATTACTTTGACTTATCTGATTAGCTTATTAGTAGTCTCCTTGGGGGTTCATTAAATGAGTACTTAAGAATCTCTCATCTTTTATACAATCCGATAATTCAAATATATATATATATATCTTTGGGTACACTATACGCAACGTTGATGCGTTAGAAACTTTGTTGCAAGTGCGTACTATTACATTTAACTTAAAGTCCTACCCACTTTTACTATGGTAGCACATTATTATGGTAGCACATACCTAATTACCAGAAGGACATTATCTAAAAATCTTACCAAATAATCTTCTAGAAAATTTTAATAACTTTGGCGGTTAAGTGGTATTTATAAACAAAGAGACTAGTGAACATTTTATCAATAATTTCTTACCAGATATTCACTGAAAAATTATGTTGATTTTGTATGGGTTTTTTAAATCTTAATATTAGATGTTTTTTTTTTGTTTATTAATCTATTTCTTGTGAATCAATTTTGAATGAACAGACTGAATATGGAATAGATATAAAATAAACCATGAAATTATAATGGTCTCCAAACTTGCATTTGTGGTACATTATATTGTGCAGAGCTGCCGAAATCATTATCATATTTTTGCAAAATGTTGTTTTCATTGTCTAGTACCTGTTGTATTAAACGCTAAACGTATTAAAAGTTGGTTTCGAGAAAATTCTGTGTTTACGTAGGTAGTTGTGCAATTGTTGGAAAACTTGTAGTTCTGGTTAATATAGTTTACATTAATCCTTTCCTAAAAAAAAATCTATTTTTACCAATGTGAAGACACCAACAAACCCCACCAACAAAACTAGGTTGACTACAAATGCATTTGCTCGGTTATTAATTATCAAAAAATGTCTGAAATTATGTTATATATCACTAAACGCGGATTTTAATTTGCTATTCTTTGGTGTATTTATTATTTTTCTGCAACGCACAGTTATGGAGCAATTAATTTTTGATTAATTTTCTTAATTACAATTCAATTAGCTGTAGTACGTACACAATTGGTGATCAAAAAAATTTTCTTCTGTAGATAGTTTTTATTTGTTATAAGGTATATTTTTACAAAAAAATAGCAATATTGAAGTGACACTTTCCTAATTAAGTCTAATTAAGTTTGTTAATTTAGCCATCTATTACATTTTTTTTTAACTTTACTTGTTATATATCAGTAGATCAGAAATTTTAAAAGCTATCAAATGGGTATTTTTTTATTTTTTTATTTTTAACAATCCAGCAAATGCATTTTTAGTCAACCTACTTTTGTTGGTGGGGTTTGTTGGTGTTTTCACATTAGTCTATTTTTTATCTATTTTATATTAAAAATACAAGTTTAATTTAAAGTAAGTTGTAATGTAGTCTTCATTTTTGGATGAATTGAGAAATAAAATTATTTACATTATATAAATAAAATATCATTTAAAATATAGTATAATTGATACAATGAAATTCAAATTTGATTTGTAATTGACTACTTAAATATACATTTATATTATTTATCATATACCTAATGATTACATATAATATTGTGCTATATTATGGTGCAAACTTTTTTATATTACATAAAACTATGTATATTCCTAATATAAAACACACTGAATAAATCAAATAAATTTGTTAGTCAAAATATGCAGCGAGCAGTATTTATATTTAAGTAAATATTTTTTATTATTTTAATGGATTGAATTCAATGTTGTTTATCTTTGGTGTACATATAAAACTATAATATTTATAAACAGAATTTGCTACTGAATATAACTTTATAAACTGTTTATATAATATGATTAAAATATATTGAAATGATTTATGACCTCACAGATTTTTTTAATATTTTGTATTTTAAATTTTAATTTTCTTTAAAAAAAATATTAATAGTACATGTTATTGCACATATAGTACATATTTTCTTACAACACCTACAAATTCATCCCACATTAAAGCCAAAAATACTGATGAAACTAATCGTTTTATTTTAAATTTCGACACTCACATATTTTTTACATATTGCTGGATGAAATAGTAAAATTATATAATTAATTTATATTGATAACTGTTACCAGTAGCGTAGCTAGCATTTGTAGCTCCCCCTTTTCCTCAGCAATATATTAGAAGGGGCCCCTTTAGGCAGCCGCCCGGCTTTTTTTTGCTAGTATAACGCAATATATAATGTAAAAACCAGATTCTGTATGCCTGCTTTGGAATTTTCCAGCGATTCCGAATCGCATTATGAAACTGCTTGGAGTTTTAGCTACGGCGCTGTATGATAAGATATTCTTTGTTCTGTTAGATTTACTAAAAAAATGAGTATGAAGAAAACATTTGTTTAATTTTGTACTATTCTGTATTTAAATACCAAATTTTATTAATATTTTATTTTTTAGGTTATGGACACTTATATCCAACCACTACAACTGGGCAGGCACTTACTATTGTATACTCGTTAATTGGGATACCACTGTTTCTTATAATACTTACCGATTTTGGTAAATTATTCACAAGATGCATCAAGTTTCTCTGGTCGTTTGTAAGGAGACTTTATTATACTGGCAGCTGCAGGAGCGTTAGAAAAACTGCACATGTTCAGGTAAGACATACAATCATGTTTTAAATCTTCTCTTCTTCGTCGGCCATTTATACGCCACTGTCACGTATTCCGACTATGATTCTTTTATAGCTTTTATGAAAACGAACAGCATTTTATTTCAAATTAGTTATTAGGTTATTTTCAGTTAGACAGTGATTGAAACTATAAAAACAATAGCGTTCGTGCCGACCTCGGTGGCGCAGCGGTTGCGAGACTAGTTACGGTACCGAAGGTCCTGGGTTTGAATCCCGGGTAAGGCATGGATATTTGTTCTGTTAGGAGAATTTGTAAAATTCACATTTAATATACACATGGTTGTGACTTAATGAGTGTAATGCTCAAGGTAAAAAAAAAAAAAAAATTGCGTTTGTTGTTGAATCAAAATTCTAATAAGTAACAGGATTCTTGCAAGATTTTTCAGAAGACAGCAGATTACTACATGTGCTACCAGTATGATTCCATTGACAAAATCTGAGTGGCGGCCATGGTTCACATTTATGGTGTTTTGATATTTTTCTATTAATATAATGTGGGCTTGCTAAGGTCGCGGTCGTGGTCTTTGCTCAGACCGCGCCAATTTGTGGAGACCTTCAGCTGGTCCTGTGTGCAAGGTTAATAGTAAATCATTGAAAGTAGGTCATAGTGACTTAATAATAATATTACATAATTATTATCTCGTATGAAGATGGAAAAGCTATTAAAAAAAAAAATTCTTTATTATCAACAAAAACATAATATAATATTTTATTCATTTGCATCTATTTAACAGTCTGGTTGGCCATGGTACTTTTGTGTTAGGTTGGCTTTATTAATTTGTTGGGCCAATAGTCTTGTTAATATCATTACTGTTTGTAGACAATGCTGTAAAACGTGATGAAAAATGATATTGATATTTATTAGCAAATAATATTTGTTAATTTTATAGTATTTATTTGTTAGTTTATTTGTATGTAAATAATGTAATCTTTTATATTTAAGCATGCAGTTTTCATATTGGAGAAATTGGCATCGGCTCTTTTGCTAGAACATAACATTTTTTTAATGATTTTTAACCTAAATTCAAATTGAACATTACTCAAGATAGTAATTTTTTTCACCCTAAAGCGCAGGGACGGCGCTAGGTGGTAAGCGAGGTAATGATTTACATTTGCATCATATTACTGTGAAATTTTTTTTTGCAACTTACGTCAATTATTGCAGGGTTAAAATAAATGTTGCAATGACGCCAAGCGCGTGTGGTTTACGTGATGGTGGTAAACCGCTTTTTTGGCGTGAGAATAGGGCGTTTGTTAGTGTGCAGGTAGTTTTTATTATTTTTATTTGTTTGGACCAGAAGTTGTTGTTGTAATTTTGTTTGGTTGTCCGTTTATTCATAATTTAGTCTTGATCTTTAATTTGCTTAGATTTTTTTTGGAAAGCTGCTATCTTGATTGTGACTGACTATTGATCTGTATGTTCCCAAATTTATCTATGCACAATGGAGGATAGTTGCAGCGTTTCGTGGAACAATTCCGCAGGCACATCTCGAATTCACTGTGTTGCAAAGCAGGTGTTGCTTGCTCCTGTCAGCACGCTAGCAGGTAAGAGGCTTACCTTAAAGTTTGCATGCTGGTGTAACCAATATATGCGTTGGTGACGTTTCTGGACCTAAATATTAGCTGGTCCTCACTCACTCATTATTTTGGCAGGTGGTCTGCTTTGAGTTCATCGACTTTTTTTTGAAAATATTTTTATTTAATTGTTTCATTACCCACTAAAGAATTATACCTGGAAGACTTTAAGGCTCATATACCTTCTAAAAAAGTTGTTTAAGCGTCCTGCTTTATAGGTTGTTGGTGGGATTGTGAAATAACTCTCTAGAAAAAAAAATGATATTGATCGGTTTTTTATAGAAGTATTCATCTTTGTCTGGTTTAGCATGTTTGGCCAGATTTGGGTTAGGGTTAACCGCAAGTTATCTAAGTATCTTACGGCTAATGTTTTGATGTGTTACCGCAACATTGATTTTTTGATTTGAACATACCAGGGGCTTTACAAGCCACCGTAAAGTAAAACTTTGGAAAGCCTTGATACGATTGATAACGATGGTGGTGTACATCTTGGTTTTTTTTAAAGCGATATGATGATGTTTTTTAAAAAAAATATTAACTAGCTTTTTATCAAAAGTGATACTCAGATCCTTGATAATATCGGATTACGGAATAGGGACGTGTTGAGAGTGAAAAGAGAGCAATATTTTGAAAATTACTAGTAGTTTTTTGTAGTCTTATGGTGACCGTTTTTAGTGACTTAGAATTGTATATTAGTGCTGAGTTATTAGCAAATTGGGCCATTTTATCTTTGTGCTTTAGGTCCGAAAGCATGTTGGCAACAAACAAGTTAAATAGTATTGGCAAAAGATTGAAGCCTTGAAAAACTTCTGCTTTGAGGTAGAAAAATGGTTTAGGAGTTTAACTGCCATAGTTTTGCGGTTTAGATATGAGTTTTTTAATATGCCATTGACTTCTTTCTGGACTCTTTTGACGTGTTTTTTTTTTGTCCGCAGCCCGGTGAGCTTCCACTTTGTTGATTAGTTGGTTCCAATGTCCAACGTGTGTTTGAAATTTGCAGGCGCCATAGCAGACTTTTTGAACAATATTTAAAAAAATATTACGTGTACCTAGGTCATTAGTTACTTTTAAATCAGCATATTTAGAAATAATATTGAACACTAGGGCGTATATGCGTATATAGAAAAAATGTGTTTTCTTGCAATGTTTTTCTAGATACGCTAATAGTTACTTCAAAAAAGAAACCGTTGCAACTAGAATAAATTGGAATTGTTAATAACAATATCGATCTTTACCTTCAGATAATAACAACAAAACGCAAATAATATAATAATAATAATATGAACAAAAAAATGAACAATAACTAATTTTAAATAACTCGGTAATAACATTTTTTAAAGCATACACTATACAATCAATTAAAAACTACCATTTTAACATAGGTCAATAGCAATTGTTTTGCACTGATAAATACACATACCGACATGTGCTTTGTCATTTTATTGCCAAACTTTTAAAACATTTAATATTTGATAATAAAAAATAGAATTAAAAACGCCAAAGAGAGCAAGATAACTTAATTTAGGATTTGACTACAGAACAATAGATTTATTGTTTAGTAAATAAAGCTCAAACCCAACTCTTTTAAGTTTTAATAATTTAATAATTATTTTACAAAAAATAACCATACTTTTATAACATTTAAAAAAATAATTTGTCATTTGCAAAATAATTAGTTCTACGTGTTAATTTTCTAATTTTGATTAAATTTGCAATTATCCCTAAATCATGTTTATTGAAAATTTATACGCACATTTTAAAAAACTTTTTAATTAAATTAATAAAAGAAATTGTTTTTATGTTATATATGAATACCTTAAATAAATTTATAAAGACTTATTTACTTATTCTTTTTTGTTTTTTAGGAAATATTTAAAGGAGCTCAAATGATGTACGACATAGCGACGTTTCGTCGCCCATCAACAATGAACCCCAACTTAAGCCCACCCGATAGCAATGAAAGCAATACTGCACCTCCAACTCCAGCAATTTCCAATTTTGAAATTGATGATGAATTCAACCTCCCAATATCCGTGGCTATCCTGCTTTTAGTTCTTTACATTTTTACCGGTGCAATATTATTTCAAATGTGGGAAGGCTGGGATTTCTTTGCTTCTTTTTACTTTGTCTTTATCTCAATGTCGACAATCGGTTTTGGAGATTACGTACCACGCCATCCTATATTCAAAATAATATCAATTGTATATCTTGTGTTTGGCTTAGCTTTAATGTCTATGTGCATCAATGTAGTACAAGTGAAATTAAGCGATACATTTAGTCAAGCTTCTGCTAAAATTGGAGCAACTATTGGTTTGGGAGTATCAGACGATGGAGCTATAAAAACTTTACCTCCAAAACCTGTCGAAATGCCGCAAGTTCATGGTTCCACAATAGAAATCCATATTGATAAAAGTAGCCCGACTACCTCTACCAAATTATAACATTTAAATTGCATTTCTAATATTCAATATTAAATATCATCAGCTTATAGACATTTAGGTATGCCTAGATTTACTTTTTTATTACATTTGTTGATGAACTCCAATTGATTGTTGATTTAAAATTAGTTTCTTAAGTTAACTATATGGGTGATACTGAAAAAATTGTAAATAAATATTTTTGAAGTTAGCATGCAAGTTTAATACCAATTATTTCTAACCTTTAAAACTGATTGACAAAAAATCAATAGCAAATTTTTGGTATTTGCTTTGAATCAACTACTATGTAAGAAGTAAAACCAAAGCAGATAAACTGAAAATTTATATGTCATCTACAAAATTTGCATTTTTTTAATTTTCATAAAAAATGCATTAAAATGAACATTATTTTAATATGTATTTTAATTATAACTTACAAAATTTGTGTTACAAATGCGTACATTAATTAAATATGTTTATTATTTGATACTTTACCAAATTTTAATTTTAATTAAATAATTTTTTAATTTAACAAAATGCTTTATATAAATCCATTATCAATCATATGCTTTGTTAACTTTTTCACTCTGCTATCAGCAACATCTGACTTTTCTTCACGATTAAAAACGTCATCAAATGTTCCACCATTTTCAGCAATATCCGAAATATCTAACAGCTCATCTTGTTCTTTGAGAAGATTCCTTATTACTAAAGGTGCAAATATGTAACCAAAGAAAGCATAGTTTTTCCAATCTTCTTTTAGAGCTGCAAAAGGATAGACTTTTTCGGCGTCTGTTCCCATAGCCTTAAGATGATCAGCAAGGTTTGTGTAATAAAATTGTAAATAATGGTCAAGATTTTCGTAAATTTCATTTGAAGTGCAGGCATAAATGCAAACCGATAAGTCAATGACGGGTGATGCAGCTCTCACAACTTGAAAATCTAAAAGGCGTATATCCACTGGTTCCGAATCCTGAAATAAATAATAACATTTAATAAATTATGATATCATATTTTATTAATAAATATATTTAATTTTGTTAATATGTTAAGTTTAGCAAGTATAAAAAATTTGAAAAAAACAATTTGGTGTGAGTAGGAGTCAATGAAGGACATCAAATTGTTATGATACTTTTATCAAATTAATAGATACTATAATTTGATATTAAAAAGAAACACATGAGACATGAAAGTTGTTTGTGGATGAAAAAAACTGAAAGTGCTAATAACAACTAAAAATAAAATTAAAATAAAACCTGTAATACACACTAGGTTAGAAGGAAAATATGGCACTATACAATTTTAAACCAATTAAGTTAGTTAATAGTTTAGAATTATAACTATTAATTGTTAGGCAATGGAAGGCGATAATTGGTCTTTGCAAAGCAACCAGCTCTTGCTTATGGCTCTAAGTTACCACACCCCGGTAAACTGCATTGACCTATAGATTTAAAATAACATTATTCAATTTGAAATATTCCGGAGCAAAACCTCTTACTATCAGATTTTTGGGGAGGAGGGAGTTAAATAAAGTATACTATAAACCAATCAATATATATCAGAATATCAGAAGTCTTTATGCACCTGGAAAAATTTGAAAACGATTTATAAACACCAGCATATCAGTTAATATAATTCCGGGGCGGACATAACATTCGACCACTATCCGGTAGTAGTTTTGACACATTAACCAAAGAACCGATAGACTTCAACTAGAATAAAGAATACAAAACAACAACACGTTGTATCTTTCAAATACCCAAAATAAAACCATATATCAACAAAGACAAAATATAAAAGAAGCGTTTACGGAGGCAGCAAAAAGAACTAAAACGTAGAAAAAGAAGAAAAAAAAGTGGATGACACAAGAGATATTACACATGATAAAATTGAGCAACTGACACAAAAACAAAGATATGCAGGTCTACAAATATAAAACAACATTAAAAGGAAATAAAAAAATTGGTAGCAGACAAATGTTGAGAAATACGACCTTTTCAACATGCACAAGGAAATAAAAACAAATGTGCAAAAGAACAAGAACCTGACAACCAAATGTACTACTAGGCAAAAACGGCAACCTAACCATAGAACCAGAGTAAAAACTAACAAGTTGGCGCAAGTATGTAGAAAAACTGTTCAATGACAACCAAATAGCACCGACACTCTCAGCAGTTGTAAAGGACAAACTTGAACACGCAATCAGAAACTTGAAATTAGGTAAAATATCTGGCCTTGATGAAATCTCATATAAACTGTTAAAGCATATAGATGAAGACTCCACCAATATTCAATTAAAATTAATCAACAACATATACCAGACAAGCAACATGCCAAAAGACTGGTTGACTTCAATATTTGTGACAATTGCAAAGAAAAATGATCCAACAAAAATAATCTAGCATCAAACAGCAAAGGTTTGGTTGAAAAAGATTTGAGTGGAGAAGTTGAGATATGTTGGGAAATCAGATAAGGGTGCGTATTGTCAATTTTGCCATCTGTAAAGTTAGTAAAAATATATTTGATAAAGCATTGTCAGAGGAAACAAGAGGTATTTTCATCTAAGTTATGGTTACTAAAAAATAAACTAACCAGAATAGACCACCTTTACACAAAACTATTGAATGGAACCTGGAAGCAAAATGTGGTGTTACAAGAAGATGTTCAGAATATCATGGACTGACAGGGTCATCATCAAAACAGTAATTTACCAAATGTTAAAAAAAGTCACTACTACACTCAGATAAAAAAAACGGGTTTATGGTTAATTTTTTGAAAAAAGGCCAAGTATTTTTTTTTTTATTAAATTGTTTTAGTATTTTACAATCATAGAAACTATTAGGATGTAGACATAAATAACATATGGTACTTATCTGTTTATTTAATAAACATTAATAAGCAAAAACGATAATGTACGTATACACGAAAAAAAATGCAGTGCAGTCAGCAATCCTCCATCAATGACAATCAATTTGGTAAAGGCATTTATTGATATTCTAGCCTATACCATCAGGGAATCTCCACCATGGCTAAACCAGGGCTTAGAGGTGCACTCCGCAAATCGTTCTCCCGTTTGTCTTCATATTCGTTCTCTTCCATCTGGCAAATGTAGGCAAAATCTAGACTCGTCAATAAACAGTACAGTCTTTCATTGTGACAAAGTTCAATTTATATGTTCTTGAGAAAATTTGAGTCTGGCTACTTGGTGACGTAGGAGCAATTTTGGCTTTTTGGTCTACGAGTTTTTTGCAACCTTTGACAAACTGTTTACACACCCACAGCTGTCACATGACAATTGTCTGATAGTCTCTTTGATTGTAAAACAGTAAAAGCCGGGTTTTTTACAAAAAATTACCCAATAACCTGATTTTTTGCATTTGAGTGTACAATATAAAAAAGGAAACTAGAATACTATGATAACATCCTAAGAAGAAAAAGATATAACATTCTTAATAATGATGGTATAGAATCTTCGATAGAAGAAAAACTTAAAGAAGAAGAAAAAACTTTAAATTAGCATTGTTTTAATAATTAAATATTAAAAAAAAATTTATGAAGTTGCAGAATTTAATTATTAATTTTTATTTTTAAAATTATAAATACATATAAGAGCCGTCCAGCTGGTATAATAGTTAGCGCAATTGACCAATACAATAAAGATTTTAAGTTTTTTTTGGATAAAAAGAAAATTTTAAATTTTATTACGAGCACACCGACCGCTACCTTGATTTGTAGTATTTTAACAAAAACGGCAACTTTGGCTTCATTGTTGCTTCTACAAATAATTTGATTTATTTTTTTACCAGTACATTAAGAAAAGATTAAACTATGATATGTCGTACTTGCTTGAAGAGATTGTTAATAATACATTGCAAACTAAGTAATTGACAATATTTTGTACGTTTTTTAATTATAATATTAATAATTTTTATTATTATTGTAAGATTGGGAAACTTAAATACAAATCATTGCTAAAAATGCAGCCTATAACTGATCCAAACGCTAACATAATATACATATCAAATTAAAAATTGATTTTCTCAATGCCTAAAGAGCTTGTATTTTGCCAAACAAGCATACCTTATGAACATCATCAAAACGTAACACCCTACAAATCTATTGTATAATATCTTTAAATAATACCACTTTATGTATATTTTTATTTTAGTATAGTTTAAATAGCAGCCATTTTTGTGTGCATCAATTTTTTTAATAAAAATATAAAACAAATGTCAACTAGTACTATTAAAACTAACCTAATATTTAAACATCATGTTATTAGTCCAACAATCGGCATGACATATAACTTCATAATTCCATTTAATAGTGTCCATTGAATCAAAAAAGAGTAAAATTTTAGATTGGTGGTTTTTTAATCGATTATGTATTAAATTATCATTTTTATACAAATCTAAAGTTTTGTCAACGGCATGTACAAATGTAATAAGCAATTCATTTGGAGCAACTTTTAAAAGTTCAACAAAGTTTTTTGATAATTGACTATACAAAGCCAGATCTTGATCTTGCAAAGCAAAAGAAATTGCATGAAATTTTGCATAAGCTTTCAGCATTACTAAAATATGTGCATTATCCATTTGTTGTTTGCGGTTTAGTAGATCGTAGCCATTTTCTCGTAAATTTTCTAAAAAAATGCATTCTTTCAATTTTTTATTTGATGTTGAATAACAACAAAGAACATTGTTGAGTAATTTTGTTACATTTCTATCAACTTGAAATTTTGTCATAGCTGGCATAAAAATATCTTAAAAATTAATTTCTTTGTCAAAAATGTTATTTATTGGAAATAAATTTCGAAAGTTTCCGGCTGGTGCAGATTTTAATATTAAATTAAATTTATTTTTGCCATCAGATATTGTCACTTTTGTCATAACACTTGTAAAACCATGGCCCTTTTCCGACCCTTTTTCTAAATGCATTTCTGCGTTTAGTAAGTTTTTCTTTTTGAGAACATCTTGTAGAAGTATTGTAATATCTTCTTTTGATAATATGCATACACTTGCACACATGTTAAAGTTATTATAATTATTTCCGACAATTATATGTCTGACACTGAGTTTTTAATTTTAAAGTTTTTAAATATGATACACTTTGTTATTTTATTTATACAACAATTAATATTATTGTTACACAAATTTATTTTTATTCACGATTAAAACAGAACGGTTTTGTTGAGATAAATCTGGGATTTTTTTTATTTTTAGAACCTAAACTAGGTTAAAAATAAAACAATATTTTCTTGAATAATATAGCTGGCATTACAAGAAAATTACAAATTTAATTTATAATGTCTGATAAGATTTTCTTAATAATGAAGATGTAATTTGCAATATCGGTAAATAACAACTTTTGTATTAAACAATAAAAGTTAATTTATTTGTCTCAGACCTGATGAAAAGATAATTTAAACAAATTTAAAATCAATTTATTTAAATTTCTTTTAGTTTAGTAGTCAACAATGAAAGTATTTATTTTAAGTAAATTATATGCTATGTTTAGTAAACATTTGTTTACTTTCTAACTTTTTTTTTTTTTTATTAACTAAATTTATTATAATATATTTACATATTTACAACATTTTTTTTTTCTCTCCACTTGCTGCTTTGCACCGTTTCCATATATGGTAGGCTGCATAGCTTCGTATACGGGGCACCATTTTGTATTTTTTCTTCATAATAATAACACAAAAAAACTTTGTCCATGATTTTATGTGTAAAAGTAAAATTGAGAGTTATATTACATAAGTTGTTTCAGATTTATTTTAAAAACTGCACACTGCATACCCCTTCAAGTAAGTCTTCTTTGTCGACCATTTATACGCCACTGCTGGCGTCTTAGCCTCTTCTTTGCTTGTAATGCTGGCAACTTACATTACAAGGGACCTACAGTTTTAAGTGGATTCCGAACCACTGGAGAGAATTCATCACTCCATCAGAGAAGGTTTTAGCCGTAAACCACACGCTGGCAAGGCGGGTTGGGGAGTGGGAGACCGTATAGACATGTGAAAAGTTTTTCACGGTATATGGGAATCGAACCCACGATCTTCGGTACAGCGGCCGGATGCCTAGACTACTGCGCCACGCTATCTTCAAGATGCTGACTGTTTTTTGAATACTTAAAAAAATCTGTTTATTGATAATTGTTATAGAACAACTATTAAACAAATAAAAAAAAATGTCTTTCAAGATTTTCTAATTCTTAATATCCTTCAACTTAATCATTAGATCTGTTGTATTATAATTAAGGTTCATGAAGTAAGACACAACTCATTTTTTTTTTCTATCTGACATTGATCAAGCTTTTATGGTAAGTTTTCATGCCAGTTTTTAAATTGAAAATTTGCAATCACGGTTGTATTGTCTGTGAATCTGATAGTTTTGCAGCAAAAATTCAAACTTTTTCTTAAGTCTGTAATTGTTTGCATATTAATAACACGCTTGCTTACTTTACTAGTGCGTGAAGAATAACTATTAAAGTTTTCAAAGTTTGATATGGCTCATATAATATATGGTTTTAAATTATTCTACTAAACTTAATCGCAATCTTAATTATGTAAACTTAATATTAAATAGTTGACTTACTTTTTAATTTTATAAAACAAAAATACTTGAATATTTTATTATTCATCTGAAAGAACGTACATCATTATTATATTAATTTGAATAAAGTAAATATAAACAAAATAAAAAAATCACACCACCCGCAACACACAACAACACCTGTGAAAAGAAAAAACTGATGATGGCCTATCCTCCGGAACCGGTCTTAATATATAAAAAAGTAAAATCAACACAATAAAGTATACATTTTTTTATTAAAATACCCTAACCTCAAAAATAAAAAAGTTTCAGATCCGCCTCTGCGGAAGCTATTTTTTATACAAATAAAACTAAAATAATTTTTCAATCGGTAGCTTGAATTATATCGTGAAATGCAAGAAAATCTAAGTAGATAAATTGTTACTTATATAATCAAAAAAACATTGTCTTAAATATGTATTTTATAAATTATGTATACATTTAATATTACTAGCTTTTTGTTTGTTTAATTTATTATTAAAATAAACTTTTATATTCGTATCTGTTAGACATTTATGAAATAAATAATAAACGATACAAGTGGAACAAAAAACACCTTTACGTGTATATATACATATATATGTATTACAAGATTTACAAGGGTACAGCAGGATCAAGATTGATAACAAATTTCTGCAGCAAAATGCTTTTCACATATTTTATAGTCAGCTAGAGGATTCAATATCTATAATTGTAATAAATAATATTACCAAAATTTGTTTGCCAAAGTTTTGTTCTTTCTATATTTTTAATAGGACATTTGAATAAAGTAATGCTCTTAATCTGTTTGTGACTATTGTAATAAATGTAAGAACAATGATTTGTTTTAGTCATTTCACTAAAATGTGCAATTATTTTGTATAAACAATTTATAGCATGACATGGACCTGTATTACCTGTAACCTAGCCGAGGAGCTGAGCAGCCGCGCGGCTTCGGCAATGTTTCTTACCGCCGTTACTCCTGCCGCAATTCTGATGCGAGTGAGAATCGGGAAAAGTAGTTGACATTAGCAACGCGCTTCTTCCTAATATTCTCTCACTCAACGCTACAACTTTGAGCAACAAATAATAAATAATTAATTTAAATACTTATGAGTGTAAAGTGATGCAGTACCGTAGAAAGCAAAGCGGATTAACCTAACAATGAGAATTAAATAAAAATTTGGGTCGTTACTTTGATTCTAAATTAAGATTTAAACAGCATATAATTAAAATTGCTAAAGAATGCTATAGGACATTAGGTTTTATTTAACAAAATTCAAAACCAATTACTGGTCATTATTAAATTTCTATAAATTATTTATAAGAAGTAAGCTAAACTGTCTTACAGTCCGGCATCTATCAGCTGCTCTGAACAAAATAAAAAAAATACAAAGATTTATTTTTTATTTTTGTTCTACAGAACACATGGCAACTTCCCACATCGCGACACAATGAATAATGATCTTAAAAACGAGTTTAATCTAGCAGCTTCTGCAATCAAGACAAATTATTGCCCAAATATTGTTTGTATACAATTTAATAAATGGACACATTAATAATGAAAACTTGTTATCAAAACAAAATTTTATTGTGTCCAGAATAAAATGAAAATCTAAAACTGTTTTAATATAGACCGTGACTAATCATTATTTTGGGTAATAATTCTTAACTTAGGGTTGCAACTCAAAATTGGGCCAAGGGTAGTATTTGAGTGGGTTTAACCTTCAAATGGATAAAAAAAAGTTTTATTTTTCAACGCATATTATCTTTGATAATATAATTTTAATCGATAGATATGTCGATATCTCTACGATTTATTCACATTTTGCAAGTTTAAAGCTGTTTTTCTTAATATAGAAATAAACATTTATTTAACATATAAAAAACACAACTGTGTTAATTGCATCAACTACAACGACAAGTGGGTGTCAAAATTGGCGTATTGTGGTGATTTTCTACTAGGCTTACAAGCACACAGAGCTCTCTAGACGTTTATTTCAAAACCTGAAGAGGCCGGATTTTGCTATTTTTGACATTTTGCAAAAAGAATTTGACAAGATTTTAGTTGTTTTAAACAATATTTTTCATATTATTTTATAGCTGGACTTTAAGGCCACTTTTAAGGATTTATAAAGGTTTTTAAACTTAAAGTTTGTGGTGCTTTATGAGAGTTGATTAAAATTTACTGTCGGATTTTGCATTTTTTTATTACTGTTTTATTATTTTTGACCAGGTTTTACTGTTTTTGGCTTCTTATAAATAGAATTTGGCATTTTTTTATTTTTATTTTTTTTATGGCAAAATTTTGATGCTTTCTTACGAATTTTGCTATTTTTGACATTTTTGCACTAATAATTTTTTTTTTAAATTTAGGACTAAACTGTGCTTTTTGACAGTTTTTTGATATTTCAAAACCGGATTTTGATCATTAAGAACAGAATTTTGCACTTGTTAACAGTTTTTGGCCGAATTTTGGTTTTTTCCAAACATATTTTTATTATTTTAGTACTAGATTTTGTTATTTTTAACATTTTTTAAATAAAATTTTACACTTTTTTACAGTTTATGGTCAAATTTGTGTGCTATCTGACAATAAAAGATTCTTGATTTTTAATTAATATTTAATTTTTGGCCGAATTTAGGTGCTTTATGAAAATTTAATACTTTTTTTTAACATTTTTTTACTGTTTTTTGTTACTGTTGACAATTTATAAGTAGAATTATACACTTTATAGCTGGATTTTGGTGCATTTTTACAATATTTTAATGTTTTAAAGACGGATTTTGTTTCTTTCTGAAAATAGAGTTTTGCAGTTTTAAAAGTTTATGACTAAACACAAAAAAAAAGAAATTGCTTACATTCTTTTTCAAAACCGTGATATTTTGCAGTATAACCCTAACTAAGCCACTGCTCACGCCCTGCTCCAATTTTCAACAACTTGTTTGTGTTTTTACTGTCACAATAAGTAAATACAGTAATAGACTGGATAACTTATTTCATCTGTAGAAGGCTCTAGTAGAGTCAAAACAAGTAATGTATTTGTAAGAATAAATTTGTGATAAAAAACATAGTAAATGGTTTTATTTTATATAAACATAAATTATCACGTAGTAGAAGTCATAACCCTCAATTATATTAATAAATATTATTATTATTAGTTTAATACTAAATGGTCAAACATTTAAATATCGCATTTTAAATATTTTAGTCATTGCCGTCCTGCTACATGTATAATCCTTGTTTTTGAATAATTTAATGTTTGTTTAAACTATAAATTTTGTTATTTAAAATGTTTTACAAACATTACAAAATTTTAACCAATTAATAAAAAACTATAACTTTTTTAACAAAATTGCTATTCTGCTCAATCGGCCTAACGACAAAAATTATTGTTGAATTCTGCCATTTTACAATGTGGTCAACATACATTCTCACCAAAAATGGCAAAAATGCAACTTTTGTGATTAATGACAAAACCCACAATGACTATAAACAATTCTTGAATACGCTAAAATATTTTATATTACTTATACTTTGTGTATCACAGAACATTGTGATACGCACAATAACCTAGATTTTGTTTATTTATCAGATATATCTTGATATCATAGTTTAATCTTTTCTAAATTACTAGTAAAATAATAAATCGATTATCAAATTATATGTAGACTGATTTTGAACAATGTAGTATTACCAAATTTTGCTTTGTAATTACAATTTATAATGTTTATACTTCTATTTATGTAATAAATACTAATTACTCAATAAAACTTTTATTTGAGTAAAATCTATTTATACAGTAATACTTGCAAAAATAAATGTAAATTATAACGCCAAATAACTAGTGCAATTATTTCTTCATTCATAATTATAAAAATATTTAAAAAAATAGTATAATATATATATATATATATGTATATACATATATATTATACTACTACGGGACAATAATATCTTACGGCAAAAACGCTTGTTTATGTTCAATATTATACTAAAAGTTAAGTTAATTACAAAAATTAATCTGTTAAAAATCATTTGCATAAAGTTATTATTTTACACTCTCAATTTTATTATATTAGTTACTTTTTTCTTTTCTAGGCGACTTGAAATTACAGCTAAGTTCCGAGTGTTTACGCTATAGAACATTAAGTAGATCAAATTCTGATTAGTTATTAACAAATTAAAAAATAAAAAATTTACTCACACAGCAATTGTAAAATATTACTTGTATGCCATTTAAACGCTACAAATAACATTCAATTATAAAAATATGTTTACGTTGTTTTTCTCAAATCAAAATCTTCTATCTGCAAAGTTTTTTCTAACTAATAAAGCTTCTCTAAAAAAAAAACAATTAAATATATATTTTTTTGAAATGCTGTCTATTACCTATACAGTACTAAATCGCCGTAGTGGACTAGTGGGGTCACTAAATTAATATGGTTATGATTTTAAAAATAAAATTGTCTAAAGCCATGATAAACAAGAAAAACATTCTTATTATTTTTATGAAATATATACAATCGCAATCTCTGACAACGTATAATGTAATAATAAACTACAAATTAATATACTAACATATTTGATACAAATAAAATTGTAGTTTACGTTGTCAATTTGAACTTGCGACTAGTTTTTATTTTATAAAAAAATATTTATTGCTTACCCCGTAAAGGAACGGCGTGACTAGATATACATTTTATTTTATTCTTTTTCTTCTTTTTTCAGAATTAGTGAGTTGAATGAAATATTTATTTTTGTTGCAACACAAAAACGGCATAGGATTCAGTACACTATTAAACTAAATTGAACACTACCATATGTGTCGTTTTTTTGTTGTAACAAAAATAAATAATTCATTAAACTTATTATTTAACTTATTTATCTATTTATATTAAAGTATTCAACACCAAATTTGTACATTTTAATAATAAAACTAACATGATATTTAAACATCATGTTATTGGTCCAACAATCTGCATGACATATAACTTGATGGTTCCATTTAATTGTATCCAATGAATCTATAAATGGAAAAATTTTTGCTTGGTGTTTTTTCAATCGATCTTGTGTTACGGCATCACTCTCATACAACATTATGGTTTTGTCAACTGCATTTACAAATGTATCAACCAACTCTGTTGGCATCACTTTGAAGAGTTCAAATAAATTTGAAGTTAATTCATTATATAGAGCTGCATCTTGATCTTGCATAGCAAAAGAAATTGCATGCAGTTTGGCATAAGCTTTTAGCATTACCAAAACATGTGCATTATCCATTTGTTTTTTCCGGTTTATTAGATCGAAACCATTTACTCGTAAATTTTCCAAAATAATACATTCTTTAAATTCTTTATTAAATGTTGCATAACAACATGGTACGTTGTTAAATAACTTAATCACTTTTCTATCAGCTTGAAATTTTGTCAAAGCTGGTAAAATTATATTGTAAAAATAAATTTCTTTATCAAAAGCTCGAGTTATTGGTAAAACAGTTCTAAATTTTCCAATTGGTGCAGATTTGATTAACAAGTGTAATTTATTATTACCATCAGATATTGTCACTTTTTTCATAACACTTGTATAACCATCGCCTTTCTCCGCCCCTTTCTCTAAATGTATTTCTGCATTTAATAAGTTTTTTGTTTTGAGTATATCATGTAGAAGTGTAGATATATCTTCCTTTGTTAAATCGCTTACACTTTCACACATGTTGAAGTTGTATTAATTTATGTTGCCGTTTTGATGATTATGTTTCTAATTTTAAGAAAATCAATAAGAAGAATTGCCTCGTTTATTTCTTTCACAATCAAATCAGTTTTTTCACAAGAAGCGATATTTAGTTTTGTTGGAACAAATCTGGGTTAATTAGTATTTATATAAATCTATACTGTTAAAAAACAATATTTTATTGATTATTTTTGTAATAGAAAATAATTACCGATTTAATTTATAATGCTATATAATGAAATTCTCTTACTAGGATAGTTATAATTTGATCTATCGGTAGTAATAAAAATCTGTATTATATACAAATATTTAAAAAAATTTATGCTACTTGTATGAGCTTTATTTAACTTGTGTAATAGCTTTATTACACGTTTTATAACTATTGTTATATTTATGAAAGAAACTAATGTACTATGCTCATACAACTTCTATACTTTCAATCACGTTATTGATAAATAAATATATATTTATTTTTTATTACCAAAATATTCAATGAAAATATAGTTAAATACAAATATAAGTTCCACAAATATAACACAATAAAAACATGTTCCTTATTTATGAGCACATGTAAAATTTAAGGTTAAATTACACAAGATACACAAGATTTATTTAATCAAAACTACACAGTTCAAGGTCGTAATAAGCTGTTTGTTTCAGATATCGCCTACGAGATTTACGAAGCCAAATGCTAACTACTACTAACTAACAATGAGGATGTCATGTTTTAACAAGCTTGACTTGCGCAGTATTACTATTTGCGTGCGCAAGTTTTGTATACGTTTGTATAGGTTGAATTATTATTATATTAACCTTCTTCCAAAATTCCTAATAATAAAACATGCTAAAAAATATAAATATTTTTATATTATTTGTAATATTTTATATATGATATCAATTAGAACAGAATTAATGTATTTATAAATTAATTATTTATTTATACCCAATTTCAAATAATCTACAAATTAAAAAGAACTTTGTAACAACAGCAATTTAAATTGAATGTTAAATGTTATCAATTTTATCAATAATCATTATATTTGATATCAGATACGGTCTGAGATCATAGATAAAAAAATCAAATTTGGTTGATTATTTACAAATCGATGCGACGAGAGCCGCTCTTGACATAATTAGGCCGATTAGATCCACAACCAAATGTTTTGCGTGTTTAAGAGATGTTTAAAAAAAATAGATTAAGTAAAACAAACTAATTTAAATTAAACAATTTATTCGCTATTTTCTTTGTTTATTCTATGAAACGTTTTTTATATTCATAATTATAAAATTAATATTGTTTCATATGTTATTTTTTATTTTTATTAATTAATATATTATTATTACAACCAGTTTCATTAATTTGATAGATATCATTATAAACTTGAAAATGTTATATAATTAATGAAACAGCAGTTGCCTTATTTGGAAAACACTATATGCCATTACAAAAACAGTCTTGTCGAATAGATTTAGTTTAAGAAATATGCTTTTATAACCAATGCCTTGAACTTCGTATGAGGTTAGTCTAGAATATGCTTGTTATTTGTGGATATTGACACAAAGACTCTGTTTGTAAGCAAATAAATGTTTAAAATGATAATTGCAATCTACTGTTGATAAACACAATTAAAATTCTTTCTTAGACCACAAATATTAGAAAAATTAACTTTTAAGTTACAAACTAAGTCAATCTTTGGTTGATTAAATTGGTTAGTAGAAGTGGCAAGGCTTTGTTATGCCAATTTAATCGTATGTTATGTATGTATGTATTGCTGCTTTGTTGTATTTAAGACTGGGTGTCTACAGATTGTCACTGTTCTTTTGACTTTAGCGCACACTATTGCTTTGGTCACCTGAAGCTATAAAAGCAACATTTTGACACACGTTAAAAGTGTTTTTGTAATTAATGTATATTATTATATAATTGTGACTGCTTAACGAGAAAAACAAAGTCAAAATTATTTTTATTTTGGATTCTATATCATTTTAGATATTGTAGAAATAATTCAAACATTAATTTGAAAAATTAATTTGCCAATGTCTCACTACCTCATGGTAGCTTCATCAGGGCCCAAATAATCACATCACAATTAACAGTTAATCACATACAAATAGTACAATTATATTAACATTATAAAGTTAAAATTAAAAACATATTTGATACATGTATCTATAAATATCCACTAACTTATTACATAGTACAAATTAAAATTATTATTATTATTATTAGAGGTTTCTAAAACAACGGACACACTTTATTTGCATTACAAATGCAGAAATAAACAAAACATTGAAATAGGTCAAAACGATTCACACATCTATTTGTAAACTTGACATTTACAGCATAAATATAAATATGATTTATGATTAATGGCCATTGTACCATCATTCATTAATACCACACAACACAACACGTGAAGACACAACAGTCACAATAATATAATACGTCAGTTATCGTAGAATCCTCAAAAACTCGATGTCTTAATATTGAGCAAAATTTTAGTACATGAAAGTATGAACCAAAAAAAGAGGTTTCTCAAAGTTTTATACCCTTAAAAAGAACGAAAAATAGCTTAAAAAAGACTATGTTTTTATATTCTCAGCCCTGAAAATAGGTACCGATACGTACCCGGCGGCAAATAATTTGTTATTTTATGTATTTTGGTCTGAAAATTTTGCATATTTTGCTCTGATTGTGAACTCATTTTATGAAATTTATATATAAATATATAATTAGACTTACAAGAGGTTAAAATGTTCTTTATTTAATACCTTCTCCAAATGCTTATAGTTTTTTATGATCACTCAAGTACTTCCAGAGATAGAGTGTTTCAAAGTTGTCAATTTTTGACAAATTATGCAAAAATTGACATTTTCAAAAGAGTGTAAAATTTTTTTATCAAAATGAAATTCTGGGAAAACATTCTTCAAACAGATATAAATAAATTCTAAAAGTTTGGATATGAAACTAGAAGTATAAAAAAGCTGAGGTCTAAAAATTTTAAAAATTTGTTCCTGCATCACATTGTTTTTTGAGGTTTTGATCAAGAAGTATGCATTTTTTTCAAATTTATAAGAAAACAAAATTGTAAATCAAAATTTTTTTTATCGATATGAACTGATGTGTTTTTTTTTTAACTCTGCATAGTTTTATCGCTAGAAGGTACACAGAGAAAAAACTACAAACTAAAAGACAGCAATAATCTATATTCAAAGATAAATTGTTCAATAATTTGAACAAGAAAAATTGAAATTTTGCGTATCACATAAAAAATTAAGAAAATAAGGATAAATATAGTTGTAAAATTTTCAAGCAACTTTTTGTATTATTTTTTCTTTATTTGTTTCTATTTGATTTTTTTCTGATTTTAACCAAATGTTTCTGCTCATCAAATAATGTTTTTTTTGATCTCTATTGTATTATTATCTACTGGTATGAAATAGTGATGCTCCTTAGTTCCGATAATAGTCTCAGCTTGGTCGAACCATCATTTTAACTTTCGTGCATGTTTTTGTATGTCTGAATCAGGTACACACAGGCATCTAAAGAGAACGATAGCAATAGAACTTGATAATTTTAATGTTCACTGACAAAGATCGCTAAGTGAAAAAAAAAAAATGTTTTCTTTTGTTTTTATAAACATTATAAAAATAACATATGAATCAATATTAATTTAATATATATATATATATATATATATATATATATATATATATATATATATATATATATATATATATATATATAATAATCGGTTCAGAACGTCTTTTGACGTTGTCCAATGCCCGTTTGCCACTCTTTTATATTATCTCACTGTCCTTCTACTAGGTTTTTTGCAGTCATTGCCGTTTTAATTTCCTGAATCAACCTTTTCTTTGTTGTGGCGCCCATTCCATTGCTTGCCTAGGAAGTCTATTTAAGTTCATTCTTTTAACATGTCCGTACCATATTAATTGTCGTTTTTCTAAATCATCATAGACACTCCCTTCTATTCCCATACGCTGTTTAATTATCTCATTCCTAATTCTCTCTATTCTTGATATTCTTGTCGATCTTCTTAAGGCGTCCATCTCTACGGCTTCTATTTTCTTTTTATATCTATCTGTAACTCTCCATGTTTCTGATCCATATAGTAGCTGGTTTTTTATCATAGTATCATATATGTTGTATTTGTTTTTATTTGTGATATCTTCACTCCAGAAAATTCCGTTCAGACATCCTATTGTTTTTTTGGCTTGTGTTATTTTAGCTTTTATGTCTTTTTTGTCAGATCCGGTATTGTCAAATATTGTGCCCAGGTATTTATATTCATTACATGCCGCTATCTCTTCGTTATTTTCTAAGATTAAATTCCCCGAATTTCTTCCCACGCATAAATATTTTGTTTTCTGTGTATTCATTGTTAGTCCCCATTTTTCGTATTCTTCTTTCAGTTTTCTAGTCATATATTCTGCATCCAGCGCCGTAGCTAAGGCCCCGACCTGTTTTGGGGCCCTTAAGCTTCAAGAATTAAATAAATTAATTAATTAGATACATTGATCAGTAATCACTATTGTTATTTAATAAAAGTAATAATACAATTTTTTTATAAAATATAAAAAAATAATGTTTAATTTAGTATAAAGGTATTTTGGCCGGACTGATCGTCGCCGTTGTATATTCGGCTGGCTTTAGTGCTTCTGTTTTTACACGTAAGTTGCGTTTATTTGTTTGCATGCTCCAGCTAATGAATAACTAACTATTGTGGTGTCGTTAGTATATTTAAAGTAAACGTTAATTGTGCCAATTGATGATCAATCCAATCATCGGAGTACCTACATTTTCAACAATGGACACAATTCTGGTGAAAACTTCCAATAGATATTTTAGCTTCTTTATCAAAAGGATTAAACATCATTGATTTGGTTTTTGATTTTTTGTCGACAATGAAAGATATACCCTCAGTTTATCAATTTCAAATGCAACGATTGGTTTTCAATGCAAAAACCAGAAGATGACCACATGGTCGAAACCGGTCGTTAATATATTTAATTAATAAAATACATATGTAGACTATAAAGATCTGATTTTATTTTATTAACCCTTTATTTGGCTTAAGGATTAAAGACTTAGAATTTCAGTATTTATTTTATTTTATAAAAAAAAGTTTTTTTTTTGTATTTTATTTGTTTAATTAAAAAGCTCGTTTCATACGTATGCAGTTCTATTTGGTTTGGTTCGTTTTCGATTGCAACCAAAAACGAATGAAACTTTTTCACACATACACAGTTCATATTGGGTTTTGTGTTTTTTCTATACATAAGCTCAGTAGTAATCATAATGAAGAAAAGTCAAGTTGTTGCCATGTTGTTTCTCTATAGAAGAATAAAAAAACAAAGGAGAAATACTAAAATTTATTGGGAGCACACTTTCATCACTTTACGGGAGAGTATTTGGTGCTATACTGTTTCTATTAGGTACCAAATAGAAACCGAAAAAGAACCAAAAAAAAAACCGAACCGAATGGAACCGCATACGTGTGAAACAAGTCTAAGGTGTTAAAAATTTATTTTGAAGTATAATACAAACACGATAGGGGTCCAAAAAAAATTCTTGCGGGGGGGCCCAAAATTTGAAGCTACGCCACTGTCTGCATCATCTTTATCATTTGCTAGTTAAACTTGATCGTGAGCAAATTGAAGTGTATACAGGCAAGTGTTTAGTTCTATACCCATGTCGCTACATTTCTTTTTCCAGTTGGTAAGCATTTTAAATAATGTAGGGAAAATACAACAACCCTGCCGTAATCCTTTATTTCTTTCAAATTCTTTTGATAATCTATTTCCAGTTTTTACTTTTAATTTTGTGTCATCGTAAAGATTTTTTAGGGCATTAATTATAGTATGGTTAAGGTTGGATTCTTGTAGTACATCCCACAATTTGTTGATAGGTACATTATCGTAGGCTTTCTGCAAATCTATAAAGACTAGATGAAGTTCTCTATTAGTTGCTGTAATTTTTTCTATTATTTGCTTTAGGCAGAATACGTTATCTGTACATGATCGACCGGCTCTGAAACCACTTTGTTCTTCATCTTCATTGTTCTTGTATTCTTCCTCTATAATATTTCGAATTATTCTTCCATATAGTCGGCTGATGGTACTTGTGACTGATATTCCTCTGTAGTTGTTGCATTCCAGTTTGTTGCCTTTTTTATGTATCGACAATATATATGCTAATTTCCAGTCATTTTGGCACTTCATGTCCATTTAGGCAGAGATTAAATATGTGTGCCAGAGTCGCAAATAGTTTTTTTGTACCACACTTTATAACTTCTGCATTTATTCCTTCTGGGCCTGGGGCTCTTTTATTTTTGAGCTTTATGGCTGCTTGTTTTACTATTTCGGTTGTTATTTCTATTTGTTCTCCTTCTATATCTATGTTTGTTCTTGTTACATTATTATATTCTACTCTGCTTTCTGTTAATAAGTTACTTTAATGGGTTCTCCACGTGTTCATTGGTATATATTGTGTACTTGATCATCAATTATCAATTATCAATCATCAATTATTGTGTACTTATTTTACTTCTTTCCGAGGTTTTGACATTTTTGATAAATTTTCAAATCTCTGAACACTTCCTGCCTCCTATGTAACTGTTTATTTCTTGGCACTTGGTTTCCCATATTAAATTTTTTTCTTTATGCAAAGTTGATGTTAATTGTTTTTTTATATGGTTATAACTATTTTTATCGTTCTGGTTCTTTGTATTTAACCATTTTAAATATAATTCTTTCTTTTTTTGTACAAGTTGTTCTATCTCTTCTGTCCACCATATCTGATTACTTTTTTTTTGCTTTGTTTACCAAGTGCTTCATGTGCTGCTTGGTGAATACTCGTAATCATATTGCTGTATATGATGTTTATTGGCTGGGTTAGATCGAGAGAAAGTTTTCTATCTAATCTTTGTTGGAACAAATGTTGAACACTATCATTTATAAGACTTTCTAGGTTATATTTAGGATAATTTATAACTTCTTCTTCAATATAGGTATTTTCCACATTTTGGTTGTCGCACCATTCATATGGAATAATAATTTTGGCTTTTAATAGGTAGTGATCGGAGCCACATGTCACTCCTCTGTATGTTCTTACATCATTTATTATTAAGTGTGTAGTTTGTTTGACAATGATATAATCAATGATAGATCTAAGATTTCTTGTATGCTGGATCCATGTATATTTATGAATAGTTTTATGTTTGTAGAATCCGTTTGTTATTTTTAAGTCGTTTTGTTCGCACATCTCGATTAGTCGTTTACCATTATCATTTGTATCTTGCTCTCCAAGAGGTCCTACTACTTTACTGTTGTTATGTATTCCTGTCCTACTATTGAAATCTCCTGCCATGATTATTTCTCTTGTATTTCCAATGTCTGTTGCTATTTGTTGAATTTTTTCAAAGAAAATATCCTTATTTGCTACTGTTTCATCGTTGGATGGTGCATATATAGCGAGGCAAGTAATGTGCTTCTGTAAAATGTTCAAATTTACTTTAAGGATGTTTTCGTCAATTGCTTCCCAGTTTGTTATGCACTTTTTATATTTTTTGTGGATCATTATAGATATTACTCTTCGAGTCCGTTGTTCTTTTAGTACTCCGCTATATATTTGTATAAAATTTCTAACTTGTTCAATCCCAGATCCTTTTCTCTTTGTTTAAAGTTTAAAGTTATCACATCAACCTTCAGAGTTTCTATTTCTTTTATAATTTCGTCGGTTTTCAATCTAATTCCTTGTACGTTCCAAGTGGCAAAATTCAAAGTCCTTTTTCGTTGCTGTTGTCGTTTCCATTTAAATCCATCCTTGTTTCCGAGGCTATTTACAGGCTTTTTAGTAGTGTATATTTTTTATAAGTGTTAGGGAACTAGCCTAACGCTTTAACCTCCAACCTGGGTGATTTAATTTCAGGGTGTTCTTCCCTTAGGTCAATTATCTTAACCAGATTGTAGAAGCCGATCTCTCCTTTTGACTCTTCCGCTTTCTAATTTTATAATTGAGACCATTGGTCGTTTTCTTTGCCTGTAACCCTAGACAGGGGCCCTTACAAGGTCCTATCATCCTGAGCCAAATGAACCCAGATTTTTTTAACAAGGTGTTACTCCTTATCTCAAATATGATTTAAATAGTAAAATATTTTTTGTTGTCAAATTTGACAATTTGGTTAGAAAATTAATTAAATCTTTTTTGTACCTTTTATAAAAAAGCAGATAATTTTTCATTTTAAAAGGTTTCTATATGCAACCCATTTCCTATTAATTTATCACAATGGTAGTCTTCTATTTTAATTAAAAATTTAAAGCAATTTCAAATTTAATTTTCTGTCATGTTGCTAACGGTCTTGGTGGTACAATCAAACAAACTGCCATGCGCCATTGTTTAACATCTCCAGAGAATCAAATTACTACCTCTCTTGAGATGTTTTATTTTGCATCTATTGAAATTGAAAGTATTAAGAACTTTTATAATAAAGTTTTATTTTGCCGTAGGTGGCGGGAGTTCTACGCTTCACTTCCATGCGTTTCAATGTATTCTTTTACTACCCCTCATTTAGACGAAACAGCCTATCTTAGATGAGCGTTATAGCACGTGCATTGTGTTATAGTCGGGCATATTATAAAAATATGCGTGGTAGGGAGTACGATAGTGATGGTAAGCGTGCGGATGAAATAAGAAGGCAGAGTGAGGACTTAAAAAATATATTTTTATTAATCTTAGGGCATGTTTATCTCTATTAATAATTAAAAAAAAACATAAAATATTCAATTTGTTTTTCTGATTTTTTTCTCTATATAGTGACATAATTTACATTTATTTCGTAAAATATTGCGTAAAAAAATAAACAAAATAGGTCAAGTTATAAACAATTATATCATTAACAATTCCTGAAAATTTCACATTTCTGCGTTCAGTGTAATGAACATGACCCATAGTTTATGGCAGAAATTTGCCAGCCTTAAGTAATATAATTTATCAACAATTTTTTTTATCCATTGTTATTGTCTGTCGTCTGTCGTCTGTCATCTGTCAATTCTGCTTATTTAAATTATTAGACAATTTAATTATTGTAATGTATATAGAGTTAAGGTATTTATTAGTTATTAAGTTGGCATTATTTGTATATTGTTTTAGGCGCTTGCGCAAAATATCAAAAACGATTCAGTTCTGTATCAGATTTTAGTGAGCACGAGTAAAGAATAGAAGTATTTTTAGTTACAGTAAGTCTTTTAATTCCTAATTGGAAAACCCCTATACCGCTATCCCAATCCCTATAGAATTACGCGGGCAACAGAATATAATTAAATAATTTAATAATTTAATTTAGTAATAATTTAATATTTAATAAAAATTTATTAATGTAGTATCACATAATGTGTTTACATAAGTCATGGTACAGTTGATTCAAAAATACATACAAAAAAATTTAAAAGACAGGAACTCATTATAATCATAAAATGCATTTTTCAAAAGTATGGTTTTTACAGACTTTTCATACTTCTTGACAGACAACTTTCTGATGGTAACAGGCAACCTATTATAAAAATTAATAGTGAGACGGATTAATATTGTGACGAATTAATATATTTGTCTTTATTTATTATATTGTTTTTGTGCGCCGCGGTTTTTCCTTCGCGTATTTTTATATCCGCGATAACGAATATTTTCCAATGTCGCGCAGAATGGATTTACAGTCCTTTTATATTGAACCGTTGTGACAAACGGGTTAAATTAAATTACTTACCTTTAAGGTTAATGGTGTGTGGCAAATACTTATTTGCACTCTGGGCCTGGTTGTTTTTAGGTAATTATTCTATTATTATGTTATTATAATTTGTTACTGGTTATATAATTATTAGGTTACGTTATTAAATTTATGTTTATTTTTCTTTAAGTTAATGTAATGTTTTTTATAATAATTAATTGTTTTTAGTTAACCTATTTGCTACAATAAATTGTATTATTATATTCCAATCCTGTGCCATTTTTTATTGTCCACCACAACTGGAGCCCAACTCGTGGCTAATCATTATGATTAGAACTCCACCCCTAACAAGACAAAGGACAAAAATGGCTGAAGCAGAAGAAGCAAATAATACAATTAGACAAATAGAAGCAAGCGTGGAAAACGCAAGGTCGCTGATGGATGATAACAGCATTTTAGATTTCCATCCAAGGCCGGAATTTATTGAAGGACGTATCATACCCAATCAATTTATAAATATTTCAAGAAACGTGATAGCAGCTGAAAATCAAAAGGATTTGCGATCAAATAAAGCACACATAGAAAACAAAAATGTTTCTTTTACTACCATGAACTCAACATCATCATCACAGGAGCTACAACCTAATAAAGAACAAGTTGAAATTGGTAAGAATGTTCCTTTTACTACCATAGGCGCAACATCATCGTCAAGTTTATCATTTGTTAATTGTGGCGAGAGAAGCATCCCAAATTTTCACCGGGTAGTGAATGATTATGTGATAACACCATCTAATGCACAAGTACAATTCCCTACAACACGTGGTAATAACCCTATTATGTGTTCAAATACGAGCACGCATCATGATCTTCAATTCGATAATAGAAGAAAAACTGACTTTGTTATACAAGAGCCACTAATGCATAGTGATAACCCTGCGATGCATGCAAGTACGAAAATGCAACATGACCGTTATTTTAATAACAGAAAACCCGATTTTGTTATACAAGATCATTTTCTACCAGTGCAGAGAAATAATCCCAGCTTGTGTTCGAATAGAAATATGCAATATGACCTTCATTCCAATAATGCACAAAGAACTGACTTTGTTACCCAAGATAATTTTAATTGTAAACCAAATTTTATGTATAATGTAGGCAATCCTTTAATTATGGAAAGAAAAAATATTCCAATATTTGATGATCAAGGGGGCGTACACCCAATAGAATTTGTAAATAGATTGGAGTATTTTATGTTGTCCAATAATATACATTTTGATCAATTTTATTATTTGTGCGATAGTTTGTTTCAAAATAACGCAAAGCTTTGGGCAGATGCATTACTGCATACATTTACTAATTTTTCAAAATTTAAAAATAACTTTTTTCAGATGTTTTAGAATGATCAGCGTCAAATAAGAAAAAAATTTGAGCTTGAAACAGCCAGGTACCAAGAAGGGTCATTTGCAGATCACTTTTTAAAATATGTAACTGTGGGTAAATATCTTATACCCCCACTTCTAGATCATGCATTGGTATCAATAATAGCTCACCACTATCCACCGCATGTGGCTTGTAGCCTAATTGGAGTAAATTCAATCAGTGTGGCATTGGAAAGGTTAACGCAGGCAGATCATTATTGCGGTAATGTACATAATTTTAAAAAAATACCGTCTGGGGGGCGTGAAAATCGGTTTAGTCCAAAACAATTTACAAACCTTCGTAATGATTACAAACCAAAACACGTTTCTTCATTAATTTCCGAAAATATTATTGAGTCGGAAAACTAACTGACACCTGCCAGGTTGATCCACTGACAGGTCACAAAATAATTAATAGAATCAATAACTTAGTTAATTTAGTTGCAAATAATCCTGTCGAGGAGTTATTAACGGAGTGCAATTTTGATCACCAACACCAAGATCACAATTCTTTAACTATAGAAATTAAGATAAATAACTTCTCATTTCCAGCATTAATAGATACAGGAAGTCAAATTTGTTGTATCTCTCAACATGTTTTAAATGAGATGTGTGCAAGTAACTTAAAGTTTCCTTTAGTTCCTGTAACAGGTGTACGGGTTTCGGGAGCATTTAAAGCTCGACAGCGTAGAGTTACGCATCAAATATTATTAAGTTTTAATTTAGATCAGTGCGTTTTTGAACACGAGTTTTTAATTATTAAAGAATTAAATTTCCCAGTAATAATTGGCTTAGATTTTTTACAGAAAACAAAAGTTAAGGTAGAGTTGAATCCTCCTAAATTAGAACTTATGTATGAAGGTTTTTTTGTTGAAATAGGAGCATTAAAGTTATTACACATAAACGTTCCTTCAGAACAAAAAATAAGAATAATGGCTATTAATCATGGTCAGCCTAAAGAAATTAGTAGTTAAGTAAATCTTAAAGAATCGGTTGTCCAGGACATTAATGAAACTATTAGTAGTATTAAGTTTAATGACATAGACAAAGAAAAAATTAGAACCGTGCTACTAAATAATAAACATTTATTCACTTCCAAACCAGGTTTAACGCACGAATATTCGCACTTTATTATTTTAAGTGATAATAAGCCATTCTTCCAAAAACCTTTTCCAATACCGTACGCGCACCGCGATGCAGTAAATCAAGAAATAACTAAAATAGTAGAATGGGGTGTGATTGAACGCGCAAATACCCCATATTGCAGTCCATTAGTAACGGTTGTAAAAAGAAATGGCACGGTGAGAGTGTGTTTAGATGCACGCCGTCTAAACAATATAATGCAAAGCGACGCCGAACAACCGCGTACTATAGATGAGATACTTCATAGTCTCAAAGCTGTCAAATATATGTCGTCTCTTGATTTGACTCACGCGTATTGGCAAATACCGTTAAAAAGGGAACATAGAAAATACACTGGTTTTATTTACGATAATAAATGTTATCAGTTCAAAGTATTGCCGTTTGGCTTAAAAACGGCCGTGTCAAGCTTTTCAAGATGTATGAGTACTATATTCGGTTCGGAGTTTAACGAGTTCCTTGTAACATATATCGACGATATCTTGATTTGTTCGGATACTTTAGAACAACATATTAAACACTTAAATAAAACGTTAAACCGTCTTTCTCAAGCTGGTTTTACCATTCGGTTAAATAAGTGTCATATATTTCGGGAAAGTATGACGTTCTTAGGCTATCAATTGAGTGCTGAAGGAATTAGAGCAGACACGGATCGTGTAGACGCTATAAAAGCTTTTCCTAAACCCAGAAACATTAAACAACTGCAGGCATTTTTGGGTATGACGAATTACGATAGAGGATTTTGTGAACATTTTTTAACTTGTGCAGAACCTCTTACACAATTATTGAAAAAGGAGAGTAAATTTATCTGGGGAGTAGAGCAGGAAAAGGCGTTTTCTGCTTTAAAAGAACTCATCTTTAAAGAAACTTTACTTCACCATCCTAATCCAAAAAAACGGTTTTATGTTCAAACTGATGCAAGTGATGTTGGCCTTGGGGCCATTTTATATCAATATGACGGTTTAAAAAAACAAATTATTGCATACGGCAGCGGTATTCTTTTAAACCGAGAACGAAATTATACTACTACTGAGAAGGAAGCATTAGCAGTAGTGTGGGCCTTATCTAAGTGGAGAATTTATTTAATAAGACATCCATTTACTATTTGTACAGATCACAAATCATTAACATATTTGTCTATGTGTCGGTTATTATCTTCTAGAATAACTAGATGGATACTTTGTCTTCAGGAGTTTGATTTTACGCTAGAGTATGTTGCGGAAAACGATAATGTAGTACCAGATTTTTTATCAAGGCATGCTATTCGGCCATTGACTCCTATTGATAAGACGTTCACTCTGTTTCAATTAATAAATTTGCCACAAACTTTCAAGGACTCTATACTTAATATATCGACCGAGCAAATACGTGATCAGAAACTAAATTTGAATATTACAAAACTGAAAGCGGGTGATAACGAAATAGTCGGTAACCGTTATACTTTATTTAAAGGTGTCCTATTTCAGTGTAGAGCAGAAGATCGTTTACCATTATTATACATACCTAAGTCTTTTGTTCAACAGATAGTACAAGTATTTCATGAGCCAATTGGACACTTTGGTGTATCAAAGACGTGGCGGGCTCTTTGAAGAGAATGCTGGTGGTCAAATATGCGTCGAGATATTAGAAAAACCGTATTAGCGTGCCAAAAGTGTCAGTTTACAAAACATTCCATATTGCCAAAACCGGAATTACAACTTATCCTTCCAGAAGCGCCAAATCAACTCATGTCTATTGATTTATATAGACCATTGCCAAAATCTAGAGGCGGCGTGCAGTACTTATGTGTCTGTCAAGATGTTTTTTCAAAGTTTGTAGTTTTATATTCCATAAAGCGGGCAACAACAGAGATTATTTTGCGGCGACTGACGTCCCAATATTTTAATACTATAGGTATTCCTATTAAAATTCTATCGGATCATGGCACGCAATTTACTTCCAATAAATGGAAAAACGCTTTAAACAACTGCAATATTGTTCCAGTATTTTGTTCAGTCCGGCATCCTCAAGCAAATCCCGTTGAACGGACTATGAGAGAACTGGCTAGATTATTCAGAGCTTATTGTCACAACCAACAAAAAAAGTGGACATTGGAAATTAGTAATTTTGCCAACTTTTTAAACTCACTTATACATAAAACCACGGGTTATTCTCCCCAAGAACTACAGTTTGGAATAGAACCCCCTTTGCTACTCTCTTTAATAATCGATTTTCCGAATAGTGACTCACCTCCAGATAACCATGTAAAATTATTTTTTGCAAAAGAAAATATGAAAAACAAGGCTGAGCGTCGAAAGGCCTATAACAAGGTTAGAGGTGAGAATTTTAGCGTAGGGGATCGCGTTTTACTAAAATCCAATCCCACATTCTCGGCTTGTGATGAGATTAATAGAAAGTTTTGTTTATTATTTGAAGGTCCTTTTATTATTACTAAGGCTCTAGGCCAATCCACATTTATATTAAATTTTGAAAACTCATTAAAGGAGAGAGGACAATTCCACTCAAGTCACATTAAGCGGTTCATTGAAGATATTTAGATTTGGTAATTCCCCAAAGCTTAAAATAGGGGGGCGGTTGAGACGGATTAATATTGTGACGAATTAATATATTTGTCTTTATTTATTATATTGATTTTGTGCGCCGCGGTTTTTCCTTCGCGTATTTTTATATCCGCGATAGCGAATATTTTCCAATGTCGCGCAGAATGGATTTACGGTCCTTTTATATTGAACCGTTGTGACAAACGGGTTAAATTAAATTACTTACCTTTAAGGTTAATGGTGTGTGGCAAATACTTATTTGCACTCTGGGCCTGGTTGTTTTTAGGTAATTATTCTATTATTATGTTATTATAATTTGTTACTGGTTATATAATTATTAGGTTACGTTATTAAATTTATGTTTATTTTTCTTTAAGTTAATGTAATGTTTTTTATAATAATTAATTGTTTTTAGTTAACCTATTTGCTACAATAAATTGTATTATTATATTCCAATCCTGTGCCATTTTTTATTGTCCACCACAATAGCATAATAGTTTATGCCATTCTGACATGTTTTTAACCGAATAGATGGCGGATATATATTTAAATTATTTCGTGTCTCGTACGAATGAAAGTCATATGTATGAAAGTTACTTTGGTGTAACCTAATATACTTTAAACATTCAAAAATATAAATACTGGGTAAGGTTAGGATTTGCAAAGTCTTAAACGAGTCTCTGCAACAGTCTCTATATCCAATGCCTGCCAAAATTTTGATTACTCTTCTCTGTAAGCCAAATATTGGCGTAGATTATTTGGCTTACAGAGATTGCTGAGTGTTCCCAAACAATTAAACCGTAGCTTATCTGACTATGAAATAATGAAAAGTAAGCAATCATGAAGCAATTATTTGATACGGATGTTGACAAGTTTCGGATAACATAAATACTTTTATTAACCTTTGCAGCTACAAAGCCACCATCCATACTCCAATTCAGTTTTGAATCAACATGGACTGAAATTTTATGTTCTTTTTCTCATGCTTTGAGTTTAACAAAAATACTATTTTTACAGTTTTATTATCATTAAGACACAATTTATTCCTTTTAATCCACTCTGTAGCCAGTTCATATAAACGTTGACTGAAATTGGTTGTGGAGCCAACATTTTTTTCTACATTAATTAAAGTAGTGTCATCAGCATATAACACGACATTTCCTGAAGTAATATAGTTTAATAGATCATTAATAAATATGAGGAACAACAGAGATCTCAGTATAGAACCCTGAGGAACCCCAATATTAAGTTCTTTTTTGTTGGATAAAAAACCATCAAATGACACAACCTGCTCACGATAAGATAATCATTGATCACTCTACAGCTTTCTGGATGAAGGTTGTACGCATGTAGTTTGCATAGCAATGCACTATGTGAGACACAGTCAAAAGCCTTGGTTAAATCAAGAAAAATTACTTTGGATATGTTACCTTCCTCAAAGCCGTCAGTAATATTTTCGATTAATGTCAGAAATAGCATTAACTGTTGAAAGACCTTTACGAAATCCAAACTGATGTTCACAAAATAGTTTATTTTTTCAAAGTGGTTAATTAACTGATTAGTTAATATTATCTCAGATACTTTTGAAAAAATAGGCAATAAAGATATAGGCCTATAATTAGAAATTTTATTTGTATCGCCTTTTTTAAAAATTGGCAATACCTTACCTAGCTTAAGTGAAGATGGAAACTTATTTTTTTTTATCATTAAGTTAATTAGGTTGGTTAATAGAGTAATGATTATGTTCTTCACAGATTTATCACTTCTACTGATATATTATAAGTATCCCTACTTTTCCTATTTTTTAAATTGTTTATCACATCACGAACATCATTATATAAAACAGATTTAAAATTAAATACTGGCACAGTTGACACATTAAAATTAGATACAGATAAAACAGGACTAAAATTGGTAGTTAAGTGACTAGTAAGTTGATATTAAGTTGACATTAATAAAATAATCATTAAAATCATTAGCGGTTTTATCACAGAAAGTATCACAGATGTTTATCTTACGTTTCAAATTTATCACAGACCATATTGCTTTTTGTTTGATACTTGAATGAATTTGAAATAAAATTATTTGTTGCCTCTATTTCTGCAATTTTAATAATAAATAATACTGCTTTTTAAAAAAATTATAAAAAGTTTTGTTTTCGTTACTTTTATTAAGCTGATAATAACTGTGTATCAGATTTAAGGTAATTCACATCTGTTTTAAGTTATTATCAAACCAAGGCTGGCAATTTGAACTGTTTCTTAATTTCTTTAATCTTTTTTCAGGAAATGCCAGGTACATGTGAAAAATATATCAAACTTACTCAAACAGTTAAGATACGTTTTCCTTGTAAAGTAATAGATCTGCATTTCATGATTATTGGTTTCATAATCGATTTGTTATTTGTATTCAACTCGATCTTGATACAGCAAGCCCTGTGATCAGATAAAAATGTATTTATTGGATAAACATCATTTATAAATTCTTCTCGCGCATTTGAAAAAAAATTATCTATACAGCTTTTTTTGCAAGTATTAAAACTCACTTGTTTTCTAAGACCAAAACCTATTAATAGATCGGTAAGAAGGGTAGCTTGCTGATTGTTTGGGTTTGAAAACTGTACATTAAAATCACCGCATACAATAAATAACCTAGTTATTTAAAAAAATTAAATCATTAAGAACATTAGACAGTATTGTAAAAAACACATTAAAATCACCCGTTGGTATTCTATATACATTTAAAATAATCACATTATATTCACTCAATAAAATACCTACTATTTCACAATGTTTTTCAATCGATTGGTTTTTTATTTTATCAATTGATAATGTTTTCAGACCTTGTTGCACTAACGTTGCTACACCACCATAAATAAATCTTTGTCTAGAAAAACGGGATGCAGTTAAATTGTTTAATTTTAATAAATCAGCTTCATCATTTGTGAGCCAGTGCTCACATAGACATATAAAATTGTATTTGTTATTGTTCTATGCAACATAGTTTCAAATTCATTTACAATATTACGAATTGATTGAATATTAATGTGTAAAATATTTAAATAAATTTTTTCAGTACCTTTACACTTTACTCCGCAATTTCTTTCTCTCCTAAAAATGTGCAATTTTTTTTCTTCTCGTGCCAATATCTTCTAACGGCAACACTTTCTGGCCAAAATTCACCTTACATTAGAGAATCCAACAGTTTAAAATCAATAACTGTGGCGACGAGAAAAACGGAGTAAAGTTATGTATTTGACGAAGATGTCCCACGTGCGCGTTTACTTTGCAATCAGACTGGCAAATATATAAAAGCCAGTTGTCTCAATATTTTATTGCAAACAAAATTTAAAAAACAGAAATTAAATGTGCATTATTATTGAACAGCCTAAGTGAAAAGACTTATCAACTAATTAACAGTTTATGTGTGCCAATGCATCCAGCCAGTAAACCCTACAATGAGCTAGTAGATTTATTAAACGTTTATTTTGCACCAGCAAAAATAGTATTGAAATGAAGCATTGAGTGAATGGGCAGCACGTGTGAAAAACTTGGCATCAAACTGTAAATTTGAAAAAAATATATTAGAAATATTAATGAGACCGATTTATAATAGGTATCCAAAACTCGGATATTATGAATCGATTGATTGAAGATGTTAAAAGATTAACATTTGAAAAAGCCATTTCAATATCAACCAAGAAAGAAGCCAGCAGAAAAAGCATTAATATTAATAAACAACCGGAGTTATTTTACATGGAAAGAAAAAAATACACTACAGGAGATAAGAGACCGGAGAGCAGCGGCAATGAGAAGAGAACGGAAAGTAGAAGTAGAGAAGTAAGAAGGCCGACATTCAACAGAGAAAGAAGAACGTTTAACGGCGGAAGAGAAAAGTGGAGATCGGGTAGTACAGGCAACAAACAACAGCTCCCGGGAAACAGCCGACACACACATACAGACCACAGCAAAAATTCAAAGAGGACCTTAAACAACCTGCGGAAAAGAAAATGCTACGCATGCGGTAAAATCGGACATTATATTAAAGATTGTAAGTTTGAAAATAAATTTATTATTTGTGGAAAAATTGGTCACAATTATAAGTACTGTAATAAAAATTCTAATTATTATTTAAATGATGATGATGAAGAAGAAGAAGAAGAAGATAAAGAACAAATATTTAATTTAAGTAATAAAAAAATTGACCCTATTTTAATTAAATTATATATAAACAAAAAATGGTTTAATTTTGAGTTAGATACGGGAGCTAGTTGCTCAGTAACTTTTACCAATTTTAAAAACAAATATTTTCCAAACTGCAAAATATATTTTACGAATAAATTGTTTATAAATTATGATGGCCACGTAATCAAACCAGAGAGATATATTACGATAAATTGTTTTATAATATATCTACAATCCTATGAATTTATTTGTATTGAATTGTGAAAAACCTTCATTATTAGGAAGAGATTTTTTCAATATTTTTACTTGTTCATACTCAAAAAAGTTTGAAATTCTTGAGAAGTAAATTGTCTACCATTATCTGATAAAAATAACCATGAGTAAACCAAACCTTGCAAATTCACTACGCAATACATTTATTGTAGAAGTTAAATCAATTTAATTTATAATAAATGCTTCCACCCATTTGGAATATGCATCTACTAATACTAATATATTTTTATTAAATATTGGACCTAAATAATCAATATGAAGTCTGTTCCATGCATCTTTTGGTATTAAAGTGGAGGTGAATTGTTTTTTTCAACTTAACATTTCTTACATGATTTAATTATTTTGTCTATATCTAAATTTAATGTAGGCCACAAAACATGATCTTGCTAAACTCTTTGTTTTCACAATACCCATATGCGATCTGTGCAGTTCTTTTAAAAGTTTCAAATTTTTTGGAATAATTACTATATATCCTATAATAAACAATTATTATCCACTGATAATTCATTGCTCCTCATATGGTAAGGTTTATATATATATATATATATATATATAAAAAAGGCAAAGTTCAGCTTAAAGCAGTCCTTCCACTTAAACTTTTTTAATTTTACAAATAAATTTTAGTTTGAAATAAAATATTATATTATATTATATTATATCATATTAATGTACTGCTGTTTTCCGGAATAGGTTATTATTATTTCAATATTTTTTACTTTTGATGTAATTGGAACGGTAGAGACGTGGATAGATAAAAAGAAATGGGAAAAGATAAAGCTCAACATGCCAGCCGAATACATCTAGAAATGCCAACCAGCTATAAAAGAGCAAAAAAAAGAGCCAAAGGAGGCATAACTACTGGCATATAACAAGAAATAAGTCAAGAAGAGGATGAGGTTATTGAAAAGAAGAGAATACAAGAACAAAACTTTTTGAAGAAACGAGAAAAATATAAAGCAATAACAGTATATAATAGAGACATGAAAAACACTAAGGAAAAGTTAGAAATGCTAATACCAGAAACTAAAGAAAGAAAACTGATTATAAGAGGGGACTTCAACGCAAGAAATGGAAAAAAGGGAAAAAAATTAAAGACGAGGACACGAGAAACAGAAAATCAAAAGATGCTACAGAAAATAGAGAAAGAAAGGAAATGATAGAAATGATAGAAGAAAGGAGTTGGGACATTTTAAATGGAAACATCACAAGAGATAAAGAGGGAGAGTATACTTATATAAAGACAAATAGGCAATCAGTAATAGACTACGTAGTTCTAAATAAGGAGGCATGGGAAGAGATAGACAATTTTAAAGTAGAAATAAAAGTTGAATCAGACCACCAGCCATTAGAAGCAACACTTTTTGAGTTTGTTTGTAGGAGAAAAAAAACTAGACAGACAAGAGCCAATTTAGAAAGCGGATGGAATTAAAGAAAAGCAATATGGGAAAAAATAAAAAATTTAAGAAAAAAAAAAGTTCCAGGTATGGATGGGTTACAGAATAAAGCGTGGTTGTATGGTACGGAAGAACTGATTGACAGATTGAGTAAGGTAATAAACAGAGCATGGAAGGGAGAAAGATTTCCGAGTCAATAGAAAAAAGGTCTTATATGCCCTATACACAACTAAAAAGCAAGCAAATAACTCCAAGGGAATAACACTACTAGATAAAACATACAAGATCTACGCCATGATATTAAAAGAAATGTTGAATGAAGAATTGAGTATGAGATAATTCCAGATGGGCAAGCCAGCTTCATGAAGAATAGAGGTACCATGGATAACGTATATATTTTACACCATATTGTGGAAAAAGAAATAGCAGAGAAAAGGAAGAAAGTATATGCGTTATTTCTGGAACTATGGGCGGCATTTGATAGTGTGGATAGAGAGAAACTGTGGAAGTGTATAAGAGAGAAAGAAATTAGCGAGCACCTGGTAAAAAAAATGGAAACGTGTATGAGGAGACAGCAAACAAGGTATGGGTTAACAGAAAAAAGAGTGAACAATTTTGGACAACAAATGAAGTAAGACAGGGCTGTTCATTAAATCCAATTTTATTTGCAACTTACATAGCAGATGTAAAAAATTAATGTAAAAAAAAACAAAAACTATGGTGTTCAGAAAGGAGGGTGAAAGAAAAAAGTGAAAGACTAGAAACGGAATAGGCAAGTTATTACAGAAGTAAAATCTTTTAAATATTTGGGATATGTTTTTTGCACGAATAACACCGAGAGCGAGAACATTAAAAAGATGGCCCAAAAAGCAAATAAAGTACTGAGACAAGTTTGGAAAATAAGTAAAAGAAAATTTGAATGTATGAAAATAAAAAGACTTATGTTTGATAGTTTTGTTAGGAGTATGATATTGTATGGGTCAGAAATATGGGAATGAAAGGAACAAGAAACATTACAAGCTATACATGTAAAATATTGGAGATGGGTGTTAGGTTTAAATAGAGACACCCTAGCATATATTGTGCTGGAAAAAGTAAAAAAAGATAAGTAAAAAGTAAAAGCAGAAAAAAAAGCAATGATATATGAAGAAAAAAAAATGCATAAAATAGAATATGAGAGCAAGAAATTGAAAGCTAGGGGAGATCAATGAAAGTTATTACAATAGAAATGAGTATGCTTGCCAAGAAATTGAAAGAATGAAAGAATCTGGGAGTGAGACGTGGTACAAAATTATGGAAAGAGATAGAGATATGCAAAGGCAGGAAAAAAGAATACGGGTGAAAGAGTCTAGGTGCAACGCAAATTATAAACATATTATAAAAAGTGAACTGCCAATGTACTTAGAGAGCAATAGATCTAGTAAAGATGATAAAAAAATAATAACAAAATTCAAATGTGGTAATGAAGAGCGAGTGACAAGATTTTGGGTAGAAAAGGATTTTAAAGTGTGCAAAATGTGCGGAAAGGCTAAGGAAACTATAATACATATGTTGAATGAGTGTAACGAAATGAGAAAAGAACAGATAGGAAAAAATGAGATATTATAAGGGGACGGAAAAGAAATAGAATGGATAAAGGCAGTTAAAAAGCGAAAAAAAAAAGTAGACAAACAGAGAAGAAAAAAAAATTTATTGTGTTAATTTTATAAAGATTAGGTTTTATTATTTTGGAAAGTTATAAATGTATTTGTAAATGTAATTTTCAAGGCCGAAAGGCAAGAAATAAACGAGTACTATAGTGAGATTTCAATATTTTTATTATTTCTCTATTTAATAATACTTTTCTGCAAAAAATACTTCTGCAAGTTTTTTATTTAGTCGTAAAAGGCGACCTATAGGCAAGGAGCTAACCTCGTTAAAAAAACACAGTTTGGGGCATGTAATAATAATAATAATAATATTAATATTATACTTTATTTCTATTATATACAAATTATATAAATAGAAAAAGGCGAAGTTCAGACTGGGTCTGCTCTTCCACTTAACCTTTTTTATTTTCACAATACTAATTTTGATCTAAATCGGCTTTAACTGCTTTTTCTTCACTTCACTTTTTCTGTGCTCCATTCAATAGATGGTTAAATCTTACATTTACTACTGTAGGTGTTGTAGGCACTCCAATTACTTTATAATTTGAACAGCAAAAAATTGTCAACTTGACATTATTTCTGACATTTATTTATGACTTAAAAGCATACCGCTACCTTGATTTCCACTATTAATTTCAGAAATTTAGAATATTTTAGTCAAATAATAATTGGAAATAACCGATAAATGATTCATCAGTTTGTGATGTAGCACTTCCAACTAAACCATCTCGCCCGTTAACGGACAAGAGAACTGATAAAGTTTGTGCTAGTTTTTTTTTCTTTAATTAACAGAACTATTTCCAACATTATTAATAGAACATTAAATTCTTGCAAAAAAATAATAGATAAAGATAAAATGGAGAGCTATCAAATGCAGAAACACAAGTCATTAAAAAATATTGCGTTAATACATGAGCCCGCATAAATCGTTAAATATTTTAACCAAAGTTATTTTATACCAATAGACAACTCACATTGTAACCAATATTTTGACATAAATATAAAATTACAAATTTTCTTTTAGATAACAGTAACAGTAGAAGATTCTTTTGCAATTTGCCGTATTGTTGAATAATTTAACTCCCAAGCAACTAGATTTAAAATAGCGCTTTGGATATTTTTTTGAGGTCGGCATATAAAAATTTCATCCGTGTTTCACCGCTTAAAATAGATACACTAGTAGAAACCTTATGGTAAAATATATTTGCTGCAATTAAAAAAAATATTTTTTTTCAAAACAACAGCGACAACTTAACATTCTGGAACTGTAAATTCTCTAGTATTAAACATTTTAAAACAATTCACAATAATCTGCAAGATAATATTTTTTTTATTTTTTTTTACATTATATTGTATCTACCAGAAGATGGTAATAAAAAAATTAAATTAATTTGCACGTGTCTTTTTGTGAGACCGCCTCGAGTTGAAGATGGAAATTTGTCTATAAATACTACAATAAAAAATAGTAATAAGTAATCAAAATTACGTAAAAAATTAAATTGTTAACTAGTTAAAAGCAGAACATAAAATATATAAATTTGTGTTGATATTGTAAACTTTATTTTTAATAGATGTTAATTTGTCCAATAAGAACGATAGATTTAATACTCATGCTGCTTTTCCAATAATTTGACAAAAACTGTTTTAGAATAAAATTAGAAATAAAGTTGGTACAAGCCAAAAGACTTGTTGGCAAACGTTATACTGATTCGGATCAATCGGTTCACTAAAATGACAATAAATTGGTTGCAAACGGCACATCACTATTGGACATCAGTGAATTAATAGAATAACCTACGATTGGTTTACTGCCATGTTCCATATATTTCAGGAATTTCAAAAAATGTTTTATCAACAGATTTGGAGTTCCGTGCATCAACTTCGAGTTTGGTCAAAATGCCGTCCTTCAGATGAAAATTTTGTTTTCTACATGTTAAAAATGATGACAGAAACACAGTTTTTGGTTTCTCTATATGTGGACCAACATTTAATTCACCTCATAGCACGTCATTATCCAATACATGTAGCAACATGTCTCATTGGCACTTGCAGTCTAAGAGAAGCTTTAGCCAAACTGGACTATTGAGTTTATCACCCGCAGTCAATGTAATACTGTTCTTAACTAAATACTAACATCATCAAATACACATTTTGTAAATGCTTTGCAAACATCGTTACAAGTACCGCACGCTAACCAGTTCCTTTGTTTAGTAAAATCACAGTTGCAAATGTCACTTTCGAGGAAGATATTGTTAAGAAATCAAAAAAGTGCAAAGAAACCACTGCCTAGGCCCAAGAATGGATATTATTGAATAAGCCAAGCCAAATGTATCTAACCATAATACTATTGATGACTTATTTATAATAGCTGCAAATTTGAACAAAATACATCTCAAATTTTGAATTCCCGGCATTAGTAGATACGAGGAGTGAAACTACTTGTTTATCTTACAAGGTCTTTCAAAAGATCAGTAACGCTTTTATTGAGTACATTCCTAGCTACATTCAAGTTTTTTGATAGTTTTTTATCTGTGTTACCCAGTCATACTAGGAATTGATTTGTTACGCTTTTATAACAAAAATATATACTTGAGGAAAGAATGGGGCATGATTACTAATTCCGATAGCAAAAATATTTTTTCGATTACAGAGATTAATGTTTTTCATGAGATTATCCCGCCTATTACATGTGGTCTATATATTTGAGTATAAAAAGTGTGTTGGTATCAATAAAACCGAAGTTGGCATTTTTTTATAAAACCGGAAACAAAACTCAAATACGCAAAGAAAACATTTTCTTAGTGTTAGATTTACATTACCAGGTATTACAAATTAACCTGGGCTTACAGTTTTTTTATGAACATTAAATTAACTGCGGTAAAAGTATACAGTTATAACAAAAATCAATTGTATGAACGCATGGAGAATAATAAAATGATCAAATACCGCTTTTGCAAGTTTTTTGCTAACCACTATTAAACAGGATAAAAACTCGGTAAAGCGTTAGGAAACCAATTTGCCACGTACAATCAATGATTTAAAACTAAACTTACTCATAGTCAACTATATATCTTTGCTAGACCTAACAGCTTTTTATTGGCAAAAAAAAGAAATCATTGTCATTTTACAGGGTACTAGTTTTGAGTTTTATCATTTAGATTAAAGATGGCCGTTAGCTCATTCACGCGTTGTGTAGACAAAATTTTAGAAATGAAATTTTAGGGAATTGCACGTACGCACATTGACAATATTTTCATTACTTTGCGTACATTTTCAAATCATATTAAACATTTTTATCGCGTTTTGACACGTTTGGGTAAAGCGGAGCTTACGTTACGGCTTAACAAGTGTAAATTTTTCTGTGCAAGATTCAAGTTTCTGCGATGCATTTTAAACTGTTGCTGCTCTGATCCAGTAAGGGTACAAGCTCTTTTAGATTTTTTCTTTTCTAAAACATCAAACAACTACTAGCTTTTCTTAAATTTGCCAATTTTGATTGGGTGTTTATGCAGCGATTTTTGACCTTAACTGTTCCTTTATGTAAACTGCTTAAAAAAGAATGCAAGTAAAATTAAGAAACTGAATAACGCGACATGACCATCCGTTTGTCGTGCAATGCGATGTTAGTGATGTAGAATTAGGGGTCGTGTTATACCAATGGATAAAAGGACGTCAGTGCGTTATTGCGTACTGTGTAGATTACTACTAAAGCGTGATCGTTGATGCACCACTTTTAAAAAAGAACTACTAAGCGTAATTGACGCTTTACGCGGTTAAAGGGTTCTGCATCTTGGCAAAAAATATTCACCATTCACCTACCTGAATTTAATTTGATTACTGTTTTTTCGGCTCACACAATGTCCGTTGTCAATTTAAAAATACGAGTTTGAAATCCACAGCAATGATAATGTAGTTATCTCGCCACCCTCCGTGTCGTTTGCCTACCCCTCAAACCCGGGAATTTACATTCTATCAACTTTAGTTAGACTCACTTTTTTATTGAATTAGTTACCCAACAATCAGCGTTTAGACCCAAAATTATCTTCAATGATTTTTGCCAATTCTTCAGGAAGTCCTCATAATAACTTCTTTCTTTTCTAGAATTTTCTATTTTTGTGAAGAGAAGCTGATGCTGCGGATTACCTTTGTATACAAGACCTGGTGCTCTATACGTAAAGATTTGTGGTAGTCTAATATATTTAGATGCATTAAGTGTGTGATTAAAGCATGTGAGGTATGTCAAAAATCCAAGTACTTAATTCATTCTTTTCTTTACTTTAAAGTCTATTATATCCAACTGGCCAAACAATTTAAAGTTGGTAGATTTCTTTGGGCTATTGCTTTGGTCTACTGGAAAGGTCATGTATATATTTGTTGCACCATGTGTTTTCAGTTAATTTGTCTTGCTATATCCCATAAAACAAGCAAGGGTTTCTACTATAGTCAATCGTATAAAAAACGTTATTTTCCCGAATTATACTTTGCAACTAACGCAATTTACTTCCAACCATTGAAAGAAATTTTTGGCAACAATCTCGATTAAACTTGTTTTTTTGTCGGTTTGACATCCCCAAAAAAACTCGGTTAAGCGTGTGATGCGGGAACTTTTTCGTTTTTTTAAGACTTGTTGCAACAACCAGCATACTGGTTGGGCGCAAGTAATTAATAAATTTATTTATGAGTTAAAGGGTTTCACCCCAATTGATCTTTATTTTGGACGTATCTTTCCGTCACTTTTTTGCAATCCCACATTTTTTTCTTGCGCAAAAAACTTATGATCTAAAGATTGGTTTAATATTAGCTCAAAAATCTTTGAACAGACGTTTACGTAAACGTATTTTGCGTAGTCGCACTGGCGGGTCAGCTCATTTCTCTAAGAGAGACCTGGTTTAGTTGAAGGCCAGTCCCATTTCTTCTTCTCTATTACAAGATACACAAAATACTACCTCTTTTTAAGGGCCCTTATCAAATGTGTAAAAGTAATACTACCAAGACATATATTCTCTTAACTCCGAAGTCAAACTGGTTACTTTTTGATGATTTTCGAAAAAGGGCAAATAAACAGAAACCAATTCTTTTTTTTTTTTGCTGTTTCATTTCATTTCTCTTTTTACGTCTTATTCTAATAAAAAAAAAATATAAATTTTATTTTTTATTATCATTTATTTACCTTTTCGCATAGTTTATTCAATTATGAGCAATTCTTTGCGCGTTAAGTTTTTCTTATAATCATATCCTCTTTTAGAAAAGTGATTAGTAATTACACTATAAGACATAAGATTGATATATTAATATAATACTATTTATTATTGGCAATCTTTGCATAACCTCAACATTCCCATGTGGCATGGCTTATATTTAAATTATGTTTAAGGTTTTTAAGAATAATTTTTATCTTTACTATATTACTTAAATAAAGACATTACGGCGAACTACATCATATTAATTTACAATCCGCAGGCTGGTCCCGACAAGCACCCGGATGTTTTGTATCAAGTTGTATTTAAAGAGATAATTTAAAAATTATAATATATTATTTTTAACATACCATTTTATTTAAAATCTGTCAAACTAACAAATATGACCAAAGTGATTGCGCATTGCAATTTTTCTCTATATTTATTAATAGACTAAGAAAAACAATTTATTTCTACGCGTTCCTGCAACTGTTGTTGCTAAAATACGCTTGCTCTTTAATAAGTTTTATTACACACGCGTAATATACTCAACAGTATATTTTTTGTTTTTTTTTTATTATTATATATTAACAAAAAGAACAACAAACAAACTGCAGTTTTTTGTAGATTTTCAAATAAAAATTTGAGATGATTTATTCGAAATTTATTAAAGTTTAAAGTTTAAAGTTTAAAGTTTAAAATTTAAAGTTTAAAGTTTAAAGTTTAAAGTTTAAAGTTCAAAGTTTAAAGTTTAAAGTTTAAAGTTTAAAGTTTAAAGTTTAAAGTTTAGAGTTTAGAGTTTAAAGTTTAAAGTTTAAAGTTTAAAGTTTAAAGTTTAAAGTTTAAAGTTTAAAGTTTAAAGTTTAAAGTTTAAAGTTTAAAGTTTAAAGTTTAAAGTTTAAAGTTTAAAGTTTAAAGTTTAGAGTTTAGAGTTTAAAGTTTAAAGTTTAAAGTTTAAAGTTTAAAGTTTAAAGTTTAAAGTTTAAAGTTTAAAGTTTAAAGTTTAAAGTTTAAAGTTTAAAGTTTAAAGTTTAAAGTTTAAAGTTTAAAGTTTAAAGTTTAAAGTTTAAAGTTTAAAGTTTAAAGTTTAAAGTTTAAAGTTTAAAGTTTAAAGTTTAAAGTTTAAAGTTTAAAGTTTAAAGTTTAAAGTTTAAAGTTTAAAGTTTAAAGTTTAAAGTTTAAAGTTTAAAGTTTAAAGTTTAAAGTTTAAAGTTTAAAGTTTAAAGTTTAAAGTTTAAAGTTTAAAGTTTAAAGTTTAAAGTTTAAAGTTTAAAGTTTAAAGTTTAAAGTTTAAAGTTTAAAGTTTAAAGTTTAAAGTTTAAAGTTTAAAGTTTAAAGTTTAAAGTTTAAAGTTTAAAGTTTAAAGTTTAAAGTTTAAAGTTTAAAGTTTAAAGTTTAAAGTTTAAAGTTTAAAGTTTAAAGTTTAAAGTTTAAAGTTTAAAGTTTAAAGTTTAAAGTTTAAAGTTTAAAGTTTAGAGTTTGAAGTTTGAAGTTTAAAGTTTAAAGTTTAAAGTTTAAAGTTTAAAGTTTAAAGTTTAAAGTTTAAAGTTTAAAGTTTAAAGTTTAAAGTTTAAAGTTTAAAGTTTAAAGTTTAAAGTTTAAAGTTTAAAGTTTAAAGTTTAAAGTTTAAAGTTTAAAGTTTAAAGTTTAAAGTTTAAAGTTTAAAGTTTAAAGTTTAAAGTTTAAAGTTTAAAGTTTAAAGTTTAAAGTTTAAAGTTTAAAGTTTAAAGTTTAGTCATTTTGCTAAAATTTTGTACACATGTTTAAGGTATCAAATTCCTGAAATTTTAGATCTTTAGGTGCAAACCAGTTTTTGTGCTGTAAATAAGCAAAAAATAGACAAAAATTATATTCTAAAGGGTGTATCTTATAGGAAATTTTCCGTAGAACAAGATCCCGCCCTTGATTTTTTTATTTTTTTTGCGGAAAATGGGAAAAATACCATTTTATTGAAAATTTTATATCTTTGATTCTGCTACACCTAAAAACTTAAAATTTGAATATAATACTCCTGAAATATAGTAATTTTGATTGCAAAAATTAAAAAAACTAGATTTGCTTGCCCTAAGAAGAAATATAACAGATAATTTTTAAAAATTGGTTACTTTTTTCTTGGATTTTTTGTAATTTTACTAACTTTCCGTTTTTTTTTTTAGAAGAATTTAAAGACAAAGAATCAATTATTTTCTACCAATCATATCTCAAACATGCTCAATGGTGACAAATCTGACAACCAAGCAAACCATTGGCAATGTAACTGGCTGCGTTTAAGTCACCATCAATGAAGATCATGGTGATTTGATATAATAACATATTGCACCTGGCATATCATCACTTTTTGTGCGAGGGATGTGTTGCGTTCCGCGTTCTCCACGCATACGCCTGACTCTCATACGACCATCGTGAGCCCACAAACAAAATTGAAACTTACTAAACACAATTTGATGTCTATCTTAAGCCCAATTTGCTTTTTTGTTGCTTTATTGTATTCTACGGGTACGGTCAAGTGACAACAAATAAATGACATAAAAAACAAGAAAAGCTTTTATAGATTTTATTTAAATTTTAAATATATTTGTTTGTTTTATCAAGATAAGCATTTTGTAACTTTTTTATTAAAATCGATCAACAACTTCAGTGTGCTGCGTTTTTATGAAAGTCAGTATACTTGCAAAGATTATAAATATACACATACAATAGTAACTAAATTTATCAAAATTCTATCATTTACCAATTTTTAACTTTCTAATAATAATAATGAACTATATGTTTGGATAACACATGTAACATTTATTATATGTATAATTATGCAATAGTGCAAGCTAACTCGTTTTAATATTTAAAATTGACTATATTTACTACAGATTTAACACTTTTGTATTATTATGTATGTTGTAGAATATGAAACCAATAGACATTTGTCTTCTTAATTTTTAAGTGGTTAGCACTGCATCGCCCGTCTTGGACATATCACTTTGCATTTACGTCAGTGCCTCACAAGAGATTTATGAAAATCTTGAATATTATCTTAATTTGTATTACAAAAACTTCTCTGGCCTTAAAGTTATGGGAACAGACGTTTATCCATTAACAGCGCTAAAAGAAAATCTATTCTTTCTTTGGTTACATAATTGCACCAATGGTTATCAGGACTCTTCTAAAAAAGCAAGACCAGATGCTAAATATTTCAGATACTGCTGAAAATGGAAGCTCATATGAAGAAGTATTCAACTCAACTAGTGTAAGCTCAGATGTTGATAAGTTAAATTTAAATAGCATATTATGTATAATTCTAAAACATTTATTTAACTATTAATAATTGATTAATTTTTGTATTTATAATTGATTGATTAGATTAAATACGTACAGTAATTTTTAATAAATTTAATTATTGATTATAATCAGTAATTACATTTTGTTTTAATCTTGGTTTTTGATCATAAAATCGTGATTTTACAACAACATAATTATAACAATTAATCAGCAATTTCTAACTGCGTATCATTTTGATAAATGTCTAAGTAATAGGTTTCAATGTTTGATTATTTTGATAATCTTTGTAGGTCACAAATCAAGTAGAAATAATCAACAAAATATATGTAACTAAAAATAGACATGTGTTTGACAAAATGTTATTTATATATTTTCACTACAATTTACAACATAAAAAAAATTAAATTATTTATATAAAAAACAAAATCTCTGCACGATTACAGTCACGTAACTACGTTGTTTTTATAAGGAATAATTCAGTTTTGGGAAAAAAGGAGAACTGTAAACAAATTATTGTATGACTTTTTAGTAATACGGTTGTGTAGAACTGTTTGTTAGAATATGTCTTGTGTTATATTCGTATTCAATATAACCGTTAGAGATTATGTACATTTTGTTAAACATTTGCTTACCACAAAACAGATAATTTACAATTTACATCACTTTGACAGATAAGTCCAGCAATCTTATTAGAAGTGCTATTGAGCACTTTAATAAATTAACACAATACATTTATTTATTAGTCTAATATATTACATTAAATATAAAAATATTTCACTTTAGGCCTTTATTAAACTATCAAACAAATATCAGGACAAAGATATAACACAAATATAATAAATTTATTAGCTGAATATGTTTATTTAATTGGTTATTATGAGTTGGCAATAACATTTAGTAATTTTAAATTTTAAAATATCTACAAGGGGAATTTTTAATACAACTTTTTGTAAAATTGGCTCCTGCATTTACGTCACCCTAATGTGAAAGCACATATTGATAAAACTTAAGATTTCCTAAATGTCGTCGGTGATTACATTTAACTGGTAACCTTTGATGCAGAAAATAAGAGACGGTATTAATAAGTCAAGGCTCATTGTAATAAACTTTGATCTTGATACGTTCTGAAATATAAAAAAAAAATTATTCAAGTATAATAAATTGCTACTTATCATCGCATGCATTTTAGTTGTCGTCGTGCACATCCGGTTGTTATCATTTCGAGCTCAAAAATAATTTCTTGTAAATACACACACATAATTAATATTTTATATTGTTGAAACTGTCATATTGGTTAATTGTAATATGAATGTGCTTGTATGATAAAGCAGAAGTATAAACGAGTTTTGAAATACTTATTGGATCACTATATCTAAATGTAATTTAATTAAATTGTGCATACGTTACCATGTTTAGTTTTCCACAACAATAAATATTCTGTACTGTTTTTTTATTGTTAATAATGTGTTCTATTTTTAGTTTTTATCTATTTGTTTTCTTACCATCATTGTAAATTAAATTAGGTTTATTATTATTACTGACTATTAATTATTGTAGATATATCTTTTGCAACTGTCACTCAAACATCAACAAATACTGGCCGATCTCACTGACACTACCTAAAAGTTAAGCATTAACAACATTAGGATACTCTATCAAATGTATTAAAAATGTCTAGATCTACTGCAACATTTTCTGCATGTTTGTATCAATTTTTTTTTCAAATTGTATTAGGTTATCACAATGCTTACAAGCTTTCTTATAATCCTAATTAATTTGTTTGAAACAATTACTGATGTATTTGTTAAACGCTTTTTGTTTTTAATTAGTTTTGTTTAAATTAAGTACAAGTAGTTTTAGTCTAGGAGCTGGTAACAAAGAAGTGGAAGAATTTTGGAAAGTCTGATATTTTTAAATCGGACTGTATTTTGGCTATAGAATGCCTCTGTAGAGTCAGCACTCTAGGTGTTGGGACACCTGACGCTGGCACGCTAAGAAAAGTATAATTTCCGATCTTCAATTCTGTGGGTTTTGTCTTAACAAAACTCTCAGAGTTGAGGAACGGAGTCAAAATTCTATAATATTTTAATATCTCTACACCCTTTGTCAATTAATCTCTTTCCTTATTTAACATTGTCTTTTGAGTTAATTTCACTATTAATTTCATTGCAGTTTCATATTTATGATGAGTTATTGATTAAACAATCTTATTTTTTGCATTTTTTTTTTGCAACATAAATGCAATAATTGCAATTTCAATAAAAAAGATATTTTAGTTAAACAAATTTATAAATTCAGAATAATCTTGATTCACTACATTAGATTTTCAAATGATTTTCTTTCAATTCACGTAAATCCTGCTTTATCAAATTTGGTTTTTCCAAAGGCCAAATCACCATTGAATTCCAAATAAAATCTGGACATTTCTAGCAAAGGAAACATTTAATAAGTACAGAAACAAACATATCTCGACTAGCTGGTTCTGCGGGATTTTGAGTTTTTAGAACATGTCTCTAAATTGCTTTTGGATTTAACTTATGAATCTGTGCAACGCAATTTACTACAAAAGTTTTTAACAAATAAGGAGGAGTGCAAATCCATGCCAAAACCGTCATTGAATCCACAAAACAAAAAGGATCTTCCATTGAATAACGCTCAAAAATGGCAGAAATCAAAAGAAACAATTTAGACAACAACCATGCAGCTTCTAATTCCAAACGGTGTACCGTTCAAATGTTTAGAGGAGGCACACGAGATTTAGCCACCACTAGATTAACCTCAACAGAATCAATAGTTTGAATTCGCAGGTAAATTACTGTTTTCATTCCACAAATACTAGCATTTGAAAAACCTATCAAGCAAAGATTCAAAAAAATCTTTTGAATAATGCATCGTGGTATCCAATTTTTTTTCAAATCAGTTATTTTATTCATAATTTGTGTCCAAACATTTAAAATATCTGCTGGCAACGGATTATTCCAACTAACTTTCAACAACCAAAGCTGTTGTAATAAAACTTTTAATAAAAAAACAAAAAAACTCAAATATTCATTGAAGTCAAAAATTCGAGCTACTCGAGACAAAACACCTTTCTTTAAAGGGACTTTGTTATCTAGTTTTTTTATATAATAGAATGTATCCCAACAAAAATACCAACAAATTCCCAATAATTTAATCAAATCAGAGACATTTCTAGATTTAAGAACTACCACATTCTCAGATTCTATAACATATTCTTCAAAGCTTTCTCTGCTATAGGAAAAAGATTTCCTTCATCTTCAACTAACTGAAAAATAGACCTTTGAGCTAAATAAGGACTAGATGTAACCCCAAAAATTACTCTAGTATGTTCCAACTTTTTATGTAAACCTACCTCACAAAACATTTGACAAATAACACAAGTTAAAGACACTTGATAAAACTTGGAACGTGTCAATATTTGACCAATGTCTGTCTGCAATTTTCTACTAAAGGAAAGAGTATCATTTAAAGAAATACCGTTAAAATACTTCTCTGCCGGATTAAAAACTACTCTGACAGCTACATCAGACGGTTTTTCTTTTTTGACTTTGTAATGTGTAAAAATATATGAAACTGGTTGTTTGGTAAGTACCAAATGACCTCGATCAATGTAATTTTGTATGTTTTTAAAACATATTTTTTTAAAAGATTTATTTTGTTTAAAACGAGCCTCCAATTGATAAAAACGTTTCAAAGCATGTTTTCTATTGTTACCTAAGACAGAACGGACATCATTTGCTTTGAAAGGTAATCTGGTAATGTAGCGTTCATTTTTATCTCTAAAAACAGTTTTTTTCACAAAGATTTTTTTCTGGTGAAAAAAAAGAAGATGAAAGAAGTTCCTATATCTCCCAGAAAGCACAAATCATTTGCTCAAGAGAAGGACAAACAAGTTCCAAATTTATGACTAAGGAATTTAAGGCCAATTTGGTTCTAATAACTCCATTTTGAGGTGAAGTGCTTAAACAAACTGAGATTGATGTCAAAGGCCTTGTTAAACCAAGACAAGTCTTTATGGACGTACTCCTCTGCATCCCTAAATGTGTTGATGTCAGAGGCTTTGTGAAAATAAGACAAATCCCTAAAGACGTACTCCTCTGCAATAAAAAAAAATGTGTAATTGATGTCAGAAGCTTTGAAACAAGACGAGTCCTTAAGGACGTACTTCTCTGCATCCGAAAAAAATGTGCAATTGATGTCAGAGGCCTTGTTGATACAAGACTTGTTCTTAAGGACGTACTCCTCTGCACCCAAAAAAGATTTGTAATTGATTGCATCTCCGTGATTGACAGAATCATACCATTCATTCTGGTCGGGGCCAGTTCAGGCGACATGGATTCTAAGTAAACACACATAGAATTTGTTATGTTTAGTTTCTTTTCAATATCATTTTTCACAAAATCCATCACTATCCAACCTAAATTGATTAAGATAGCACTTGGGTTTCCTTTAATATAAGCTAAATAAAGTGGAGTTATATCCAAAACAGTTTCCACTTCCAACAAATTATCTTCTGGTGACATTACATGAAAATAAAGATTTGTTAAAGATAAATTTAAAAACCGACTTTTAACTTTATCAGAAATAAGAACAGTTGGCAAATCAGCTGTAATTTTAGGTAACACTACAACTTCAAAATTTAAATAAAAATCTTTTTATTGAATTTAGAGCGTAAATGACAACTGACCATTCTTTTGGGTAACATTTTTTTGAAAGTTTCAACCTCTCAACTAATTTTTGAGTTAAAATTCACTTGAATACCTTCATCAATTATCAAACGGCAAGCTACCCAAAATCCATCAATGTTGCAGATTCTTGTTTGTGTAGTTCCTAAAAGAGCTACAGAATTTGTGAAAGGTTGAAGACTCACAGAAATCAAAGATACAGAATTTAAAAAAGACTTATCAATTGCTTTAACAGGTTTTTCTTTCTTATTTATCATCGGATGTGATACCTTGGTAGATGTCCGGTCAAAATGCAACAAGGTTAACCTCAAGTTTTAGACAAAAACTTTAAAATACATCTGAAAGAATGATGAGGATCTAAACAAGAAAACGTTTATGAGCTTTGGCAGTTTTGTATCTAAAACTTGGGGTTTCTGGTAAGAACACAGGACAGATTATTAATTGATGATTGGTCTTACACAAAGGACATTTAAAGAAAAATGTTTTGAGTTTAATTCTTTTGACGCACATGTGTACTCTTTTCGAATGCTCTTTTAGATGACAATAAGAAAAAATAGATTTTGTAAAAACTGAAGAAGTTTTTAAAACCAAGTCAGCAACAGTTGTCTGCTTGATTAAAAAATCTATAAAATTTTTAAAGAAAAAAATTTCAGAATCTAAATGTTGATATTTAAATTTTTTTTAATTTTGAATGAGATCTAATAACTTTAAAGAAAGTTCTAACAAAATGTAATCTGAAAGATTTTTTAAACCTAAAGTTTCCATAGAATTTACATTGACTTTTATCACATAAAAGCTTATATGCCAAATGGTAATTATCTGGCATAAAAGCAACAGTTTTAATTAATTATAGAGCTTTACCTTCCAAATACCCCAACAGGTAAGAAAACTTTTCCGTAAAGTCTGCACCATGGATCATGTTATCATATAAAGCTATAAACAAAGAAAACTTTTGTTGAGATTAACATTAAACTCTTCATGACTAAAAGTCAATAAAGATAACTGATCCAACAAATTCTTATGAACATCTAAACTCGACAATAAATCGTCGGCAGCTCTCCAATCAAGTTTATACATAATTGGAGTTTTGCCTTTAGTCGGTCTTTAATGAAAGCCAAACACTTTTTCTTTTTGGAAATTGTCGATTCAGCCATAAGAAATTAATAAATTAAAATTAATAAAAATTACTTCCGCCACACGCGATACAATAAAAAATTAAAAAAAAAATAATACTACTAATAATTTAGTAAAATTATAATAATATCAAAAATGGCATTTATTAAAATGTTCTAACTAAAAAAATGTAAATTTTAAATTTTACGTAAAATATCCGGTTCGAAGAACTATTTTGTTTAGTGAAAATGTGGACTGCATTTTTATTTAATTTAAAGTATTTAAATCGTTACATGTGACAGATTTTTGGCAATTTAGCAGTATTAAATTGGTCGTTTATTTCGGAAAAAATCGTCAATTTAGTTCTGTTCTTTGTTCGGTAATTCTGTTTTTTTGCTTATTTTGATGATTTCTTTTTACATTAAAACTATTAAAATTCTTCTGGTTTTATTTCCTTCTTTTTTTAAAAGAAATGGTCACAAAATATTCATTATTTTCAGGTTTTTCCGATTATTATTATGTAATTTGATAAACAAAGCGTCATAAAATAATAGTTGTATATTTTAAAAACATTATACAAGATAGAAAAAAAAATGGTCTGTATAATATAGCTTCAAAAGTCAAACTGTTTTTTTATTTCCTCAGTAACGGAGTTAAAAAATTAAATACTTGTGTCACACTTCTTTTTTACCAATACAAATTGGCCTGCTAACTTTTTTAATGCCAAACAGTTGGTAAGTTTTTTTCAGATTTTCAGCGCCATAGTTTTTTAACATTCAGTGCATATTTTTTAGTTTGATACTATGTATAATGCATTCATTGATCCACGATTTTTTATTTGAATAGTACGTATGTAATGCCGTCAATAAAGTGCAATTGTTTATTATACTTCCAAACATATTTAGAAAGTGTTTAAACGACTTATTGATGTTTGAAGTTTTCACTAATTGTATCCAATTAATAACTAATAAATCAATTTGACATGACAAGATCTTATGTTTGTCAATAGGCCTACGCGGTAATATCTTTTTTTTTTTATTGTTTATATGTTTGATTTTAAAGTTATATCTGACGCTTGATGATCAGATAAGTTTGCGTTTATAAATAAACTCTTCTGTTACTAAGTTTTCTCGTAAACCTTACATTGCAGTTTAGCTATTTTTTTCGTGGACGTTGGTGAATATCCGTGTTGGTTCATTTGATGTAACTTTCAATTCAAATAAAGTGAAAAACATACAAACAGCGTTTTCAGTTTTAAGGTTTTAGATAAAAGGTCAACATTAAAGTCTTTACATGATACTATGTAATTGCATTTACAATAGATATTGTTGAATACGTTGAGGAGATTTGTAATAAACGTACCAAAGCAGCCTAGCATAATGGTGAACGGTATGTAGTAAAAAGTCTTATTTTTAAATTATTTTGAAAAAATACTATTGCTCAACATTCAAGTCTTTATTAATATAGCATAATTTTGATGATGATACATTTTTAATTGTAGTTTCAGTTTTTGCGTAATTTGCTACAAATTGTGATTTTTGATTTTAGTAAATACTTGTACTATGTTATTTATAATTGATAAATATTTTTTATAATGTCTCTATTAATTTTGTTAACATTTTTGGTAAGACTTAGAAATAGCGTTTAACTATTACATTTTGCCGCCAGAATGTGACAGAATATAGTTTTTTTTTAAGAAATATTAGCACCAATTTTAAACCATGTGATGTTGTTAATATTTTTTTATGTTTGGTTGTCCATCATATTATTTCTTTGGATTAGTGTTTTTCATTTTATATTTATTTTAACAGTGTGTTGTCATCGAGGTTTTATATCAAAAATCAAATACACAAATATGACAAAGCGTCTTGACATTTCTAGATTAGAAACTGTAACAAAAAAATACAAAACAAAATTTGACTTAGTCAATTTTATCTTTAAAACACTCTACTTCTTAATGATTCAAAATTATCTAAGAATTATTAGTACCAAATAATAAACTAACCAACTAAATATTTTTTTAATTTGTTTTTTAGAGGTTTACAATATTATATAATGTTTTGTGGAAAGACTAAGTTGTTGACATAGTTACAAAAGTATCTAGAAAACTAAAACTTCTTAATAGATTTATACAGTTTTTTTTTTGTTTCCGATTAACTTTTGTTTATATATATATATATATATATATATATATATATATATATATATATATATATATATATATATATATATATATAAAATTTATATTTGTTTTTGTATTAAATATTGTTTTCAAGTATGAGAGAAAGCATCCAAAACTACAATATTTCTTGTAAATTTTATTTAAAATCAAGCTATTTGCATGAGCAAATATTTGCAAATAATCAAGCTCAATGTTTACAGCTGTAGTTTTACTTGTTGAATTGTAAAGGTATTTTTATGTTGTTGTGACAAACTCTAGACATCACATTTTGGAACCTAAAAAGTTACAACTACGACTATAAAAACACTATATAAATAATTAAACTAACTTCTACAAATAAAAATAACCAACAATCAAAATCTACATTTTATAAAACAGATACAACTTGTTCTAATTAAAACAGAGCTAAAATTAACAACTAGAAAAGAAGTTCATACACACAACACACGATGAAAATAACGCCCTAATATGGAAGTTAATCAAATAACAAGCAAACATCAAAGTTTAACTGTGAAAAGCATGAAAAATTTAATAACACACCGGAAAAAATTAAAGTTCAAACCCCGAGAATTCCTATAAAACCCCTAGAATTCCTATAAAATTATTAATTTTTAATCAAATGTATATATTTATCTATAAATCAATGTTTTATAAACAACATATAATTTAATAAACAAATTAAAACTGTATGTGTTACATTGTATTCGCAAATTGCAAAGTAGTTTACTTAGCTGTACATACACAAAGGTAGAGGATTTTTTTAATACTGCAATTGGTGCAATTGGTTTTGAATGAACCAGTTTACTATCAACAATTTGTTTTCTGTATTATGATAATCAACCGATTTAAGAAGAATTATTTTACTGTGCCAGAATGTTGCTGGCTTGAAATATTTCATAACATACTAATAACAAATTTACGTTTATTTCACAAGCAGGATAATTGGTGCGATTGATCAACCGTATTTTACTTTATTATCTCTTTTTAAGTCGGTCGTACTGAAACTAATCTAAATTAATATAATAAAACTAAATTATAATTTTAATAAATAGTTATATAAAATCATTATTTATCATATGCATAGCCAATCTTCGCAATAATTCGTCTGCAGTAGATGAATTTGCCAAGTTTGTATTTAATACTTTAGAAAATGAGTCACCACTTTCAACCATATCATTAAAATCAATCTGTTCGTTTTCTTCTTTTAGTAGAATATTTATAATAATTGGTGCCATTGTATAACCAAAAATTGAATAATTTTTCCAATCCTCTTTTAAAGCAGATAAAGGATATACGTCTGTATCGGTTCCCATTGCTTTCAATTGTTTGGTTAATATTTCGTGATAAAACTGAAGGTATCTATCAAGATTTTCGTAAACTTCATGCGAGGCGCTAGCATAAATTCCATAAGATAAATCCAATACTGGCGATCCAATTCTAACTGTTTGAAAATCCAACATGCAAATATCAATCGGTTTCTTATTCTAAAATCAATTATTAATTCATCAATAAATCGTTTTTTGTAGTGTTATAACAAAAATACAAACCACTCATCAAAGCTTCAATTTTTTTTTATTGCTGGTAATATTTTAATTATATTTATATAATTTATTGTAATTCAATAAATAATGGTAAATAATTCAATGATCAATGACACGCTAAATAGATATTTATCATTTTGGAACAGTAACAGTAATAATATTTAATTCAATTAAATTTAACCATATCAGGCTAAAAAGATGATTCTACAACGGCAGCAAAGCAAAACTAGTATAGTATGGTAGCGAGCCTATTTGAGCGAGACGCGTAAAGTAGCAAAATCATAAATGAAGCTAACTGCACTGTGTTGTATATGTTTTGTATGTTAAACATTTTTATTTAATAATTTAATAAATGATCCAACTTCAAAAGCCATATTTGAGTGATATATAGTAGTCAAGTAACAAAAATTAAATATTGATATTTTAGCTTACGTTCAGAGACCAAAAATAGTTATTTGTATGTCAAGGTCGTAAAATGCAATAATTTTACATACATACATAATTCAATATGAAAACAACATGAAATTATAATAAAATTATCATGTACTTACTTGATATTTAAACATCATATTATTAGTCCAACAATCTCCATGGCATATACTTTTATATTTCCATTTAATATTATCAAAAGAATTAAAGAAAGGTAAAATCTTAGCTTGGTGTTTCTTTAATCGTTCTTGGATAATTGCATCATTAGCATACAATTATATTGTTTTGTCGACAGCTTTGACAAATTGATCCAGTAAATCATTTGAACAGTCCTTAAATAAATCAGACAAGTCCGAAGTAAGATTTTCGAACAAATTTACATCTTGATCTTGCATTGCAAAGGAAATTGCATGGAATTTTGCATATGCTTCTAGCATTAACTTTATATGAATTTCGTCCATTCTCAATTTTCGATTGAACAAGTCGTATTCATGTTCGCGCAAATTTTCCATCACAATACATTCCTTAAATTGTTCAGTGGATGTTAGATAACATTTAGGAACATTTTTAAAGGGTTGGAGAACGTTTCTGTCTTCTTGAAATTTAACCAAAGCGGGAAATATTGTTTTGTAAAAATAAATTTCCCTATCGTAGGTTTCAGTTATCGGAAGAACTTGCCTAACATCTGCATTTGGCGCACTTTTAATTATAACATGTAATTTATTATTGCCGTCTATAATGGTTACTTTTGTCATAACACTCATAAACCCATCACATTTTCCCGCCCCTTTGTCTAACAGTATTTTTACATTATGTAAATTATTATTTTTCAGAACATCTTGTAAAAGTATCAAGATATCTTCCTGTTTTAATACACTCCCGCTGGCACTCATGTTAGTTTTCAAATAGCCTACTGCAATCTAAGGTTTGATAATTTAATTGGAAATGATTGTTATAGCAATCACGACATTTTGAGTGGCAGTTATCAATTATAGATGCGCAATATATATGTTGTTCAAATTTCAAAGCGCAAGTAATTCAATAAAAATGTAATAATTGAGATTAGTTTTAAGGTCAAAATTTAACAAAAATACTTTTAGTACTAAACTAAATTGTTGTTTATCATTATAATCTAATATTATCAGGGTCCAAAAATTGTTTTTAATTATCATTTATATCTTGTTCTTAACCTTAAACTAGATTAAAGAGCTACTTGAAATTGTTATTAATAAATAACTTAAAACTAAAATATTATTCATATTATTGAAGTAATGATTTTATTTTATTTATTTATTTTATTTTATTTTTACATACATGTTTCGATGAGTTATCATCATTTCCAATGTATTTATATTATATCGAAACATGTATGTAAAAATAAAATAAAATAAATAAATAAAATAAAATCATTACTTCAATAATATGAATAATATAAAAGGATTTTATAAAATAAAAATAGAAAATATAAAATAAAACTAAAATTACAATTAAAATGAACAACGGTAGATTATCTTAAAAAATAATAGTTTTGTGTATCTTAAAAAGTAGATACTCAAAAAATCTAATTATAGTACAAATAAAATTTTCACTTTAGAACTAGTACAGCAATAAACAACAAATTAATTGTCACAACCAGAGAACTTTTACAACTAATTAAATAGAGCACCAGGAAAAAACTAATATATTTATAGCATTACACTCTAGTTTGATGATCTATTACTTATCATACCACATTTTTGGAAATCAAAACGGTCATGTGATCCAGACCGAGCTAAAATTATGTGTGTTCGATTTCTAATGTGACAGGAGATATTAATAGAACTGAAAATTGCAGATGGCCATTGATATTATTATCTATTTGTAAAAATAAAATTGTAAATCTAAATTAATATTTATTTTTAAATAAATAAATTTGAAACCTAACCCGAGATCTGCCGCGTTTCTTTAAATATTATTAGATTTTATATATAACATTTAGAAATAAATAAGAATTAATGCTTAAACTCGGTTTAAATTTAGTATCATATTTATTATATTACAATACATACAATTATTTAGTTTATTTATTAAATTTAACAAAGTAAACATATTATAACTACATTATATATAATATTTTAAAAGAAAAATATAAAGAATTACATAAGGCTTTCAGAATTACTATATTTTGTACACGTATTAAGTATCTTGTTGTGTGAATGTGTTCTTTACAAATTGTAGAACAAGTTGTACATGATGTTATGTAAATTGATTTTTCCTGATTAGATAACATTTTCACTTTACTTTTTGCCGAACAATAATAATTTTTGGCAAATTAAAGTAGATAAGGTTAGATTAGAAAAGCGCCTATTTCAATGAGGCAGTATAAATTGATTTGACAGTTTTGATATAAATGCCCTTTTTATTGTCACCTAACTTATGTTATACTTTTGAATTATTTAGGCATTTATTGTAGCAATATTGAATAAAAAATTATATAATTTTGTTAGTTTATTTGCTTTGTTAGTAGAAGTATCAATAATATCATCAATATGTAGAATTGATAACATTGAGAGAGTTGCTATCGTTTTCAAAACCTAAACATGCTACTGCATACAGGCCAATTTTTTACTTGTAACAATTTAAGTAAAATTTTTTGCTTATTCTCTTATAGTATCCTAACCATAGTAAGTTTGTGGTTTAAAAGCAAATCGTAAACAAATAGTAACTAAAGAATTTATTGTCACATTTTGCTTAAACTTTTTATTGCTTTTTTTGTATAGCACTATATAGCAACTGTAATCTCAAAATCATAAATTCTGGTATTGCTCATGAGTCTGCACTTTTGCCAATTTTATTTTTGATTATATTAATAATTTTTTTTAAATAACCAAACATTTTATTTATAGTTTTGAAGATGATTGGATTCTTTATACTTTATACTTTTTTAAAACTTTTTCCACAAATATGATCTCTGTTTTAAAATGTCTAGGTTAGAATCTGTAGCATCTATAAACAAATACTTCAAAACAATAAATAAATGGGGCATTTTCAATAAAATCTAAGGTATTATTGGTACTAAATATTAAACTAAACAATGAATCTAAAATGCTAAAGTATCAACCATCACTAAAGTTGAAGCCAGAAGTTAGAATAAAGTAACTGTGTTATTTTTTATTGTAGACGTTAATGACCTGTTAAGTAACATTTCTAAAATAATCATAAGTTAAAGTCTTATATTCCGTCGTACCATAAATTCTACAAAAGATTGGTATATGGTGTGAACTGTAAATTTAATGTAACTGAAATCAAGAACAATGTTTGTATTTCCTTAAAGTTTGACGTCGTAAAGGTAGATAGATTTAATAAAAAGTTCCAGAATCTATATAAAAACGGGTTTAAATTTAAGTCACCAAATACGATTTTAGTTACGTTTAGAAGCCATGTGCTTGTAATTTTTTTTAATTTTTAATTGCAATTTCCTACTCATTAGCGTGTACTCAAAGTAATTCAATGTTTCAACTGCATGCGGTATGGCAACAACTTCAAAGTGTGCCAAAGTAGTTTAAGATGTTCTTTGTGCTTTGAACAACAGTTCTAACTAAAGAATTTGCCCTAAATATGCCTGGCAATCCTAAATCAAACAAGCTATAGCTTTGTATGGTTAGACTTTCTACAAAGCTTAACAGTTTATCTCATCCAACTTTGACAATCCAACTAGACAGAGATTTTTTCTATTTTTTTTACAACTGGGTTTTCTTGGCAGACGTCTTGTCAACTATTCTTTACACTTTAATTCCAACATTATTATTATTATAAATCATTTAAAGCGTACTACATTTTGTGATATTATTTTATTAAATATTTCAAAAACCGCCACAGACCTATAATACCTTATATCATTGTAATTGTTGAAAAATTATTTTTCTAAAAATAACAAAAAATACTATGTGTTCGTTCCATTTAAAAAAAATTGATGATAACATTATATCACGCAAAACGACGCAATAATAATAAGTAAATTAACAAATTGGTATCATTTTCATAAAAGACGTCAACTACCAGCAAATGGTTTAATATCAGTTAATAATTTTAATTTTGAGTTTTCAGTGTAATTTTTAGGTTTAGTTATTGTGTAACTTTTTTATATTGAAAAGCTACTAAGGTTACAGAAGGTAATTCACACCCAATAATAGTAACCGGCCTAGTCCGTCTGTCAAATAAAATATTGATTTTAGGTTATCGTTTTAAATTTTTTTTAAATAATGTTCACTCAACAGTATATCGTTTAAACAATAAAAGCCTGGTTACACAGTGCTAGCAAACATCCGAGCTGGCGGTCAGTTATTGCAGTGCAGCTGACTCGCACCGTGTGACCGCCTCATACGAATTACTTTCTCTTGCTATTATCGTATGATGGGGTCACACGGTGCGAGTAGCTGCACTGGATATTTAATCATTTTATTTATATATTAGTATATGTTTCAATTATAAAAGAAACGTATAAACGGTCATTAGCTTAGAAAATAAATTTTCTTTTTAGACAATCCAAATAACGCAAAAGAAAAACGGCAGATGAGCAGTAAGAATTGTATTTAGAAGAGATGGAAGGTGATTATGTATTCAGCAGTGATACAATACAATTATTTTATTGACACATCTTTGCTCAGTCTGTAAAAACTTACAATAAATCGCGTAATATCCTTCGTTGCAAACGCATATAATTCCTAACCAACAAACAAATCAAATTAAAAAATCTATCTCTAGTGTTTATGTTTATTTATTTAATACAAAGCAATGATTACTGGTAAATAATTTATTTTGATTAATTCACTTCAGTTCATCTCCTAACAGTCATAGCGTCAAGTGTTTTAATGGATGTTAATATAACAGCGAAAATGATGATATACATCGATCTAGTTAACAGTCAGTCGCGTACAGAATAGCATTTTTGTAACATCTATCGACGTTAGAACTTTACAGCGTTGTTAATGCTAACATTTGTGTTCAGAATACCACCATTAGTCAGACAATATCGGTAGCAAATATTATAAAGATAACTACAACCACATTATTTATTGCACGTCCAATTGGCCGTTACAATTGATGCTGCTCAAAGCGGCGGGTTGCTAAAGCCTATTTTTGCCTCTTGATACACTATATACTATTTATTAATTAAGCATAAAACCGTTCATTTTGGGAGTATTCATATACATGTAAGAATTCAAAACAGTTTGCCAAATATAATAAAAAGCTTAAATAACAAACAATTTGATTTTAAAATAAAAGCTGTATAACTTCTTCATGTTTTATATATATAAATTACTTTTCGTAATAAAATGTTATTGTTTTTAAAAAGAACAATTTATTTGTTGATACGTATTGTATCGGGTACAGACTTAGACTAAACTAAAATAATGATTACATAGATTATATATAGTAATTAAATGTTGATTCAGCATCCGCATGCAGGTGCATATCCAGACGCTGACGTCGCATGCACATGCATGCGTGAACAATGGGCCCTTTCATGGAGCCCTGTCTGGGTCTGGTTAGTGTACGGTAGATAACTCCTCATCCCCTAGAATTTGGCATTGCCAGGAAGGTGCAGAATATTGCTTTGGCATTGTTCTGCATCTTGATCTTGGTGTAGGGCTTTCTTTTTCTTTATCCATTTCCTTACGGTGTAACCAGCAAGAAGGAGTAACATGATATATAGGGTGATGGTCCACATACTAGGAGTGAGCATGTGTGTTGTTGGTTCATCAATGATGGGCACTTGTTGAATGGCCGGAACAGCTTGTAGATCCAGCTTCTTAAGTTCGATGTTGAATTTGTTAAAATTGGATTTAAATAATTCCAACTTTGGGTTATTAATAATGAGTGGACTACCCAGTGTAGCTTCTTGATGTGAGACTTCTCGGTTTTGGTAAATTAATTTACATTTTCCTTGTTTAATGAGGAAGATTCCAACTAGGTGCTTTATTTCCGATTTGTGTTCGCATTTGATTTGAATTTCTTCTTGGATCGGGAAGACAGCAAGTTGTTGATTAATTTCGGGTATTATTTCCAAATGGTTTGTCGTAATGTTGAGTTTGGTGTATTGACATCCGGTGCTGGATTCTTTTAGGAGGATCTCCTTCTCACAATCTGCATTGTGATTAATTAGCAGATGGGATGAACATTGATAATATTTTATACCTTGGGTACACAAGTTACGTAGAGGCCATATTTTGTTTTCGTTTTTTGATTTTAATAGATATTTAACATTTGGTATAATGGTAACATATTCAGAATCATGCTTAGTAGGTATGGGATTTAGGTAGTAAATTTCGAAATCGTGTTCGTAATTAATGGGAATAGAAAGAAAATAGTTAATTCTGTTGGACTCGATTTTACAATTAACTTTAATAATTGATTCAAAATCTAATATGTTTTCTATTTTGAGTTCGAAAGGAAGTTGTTCATTATAATGAATAGAAATTCGTTTAATCTCTACAAATAAATCATTTAATTTTATAATACTTGGGTGCAAGATTCTCAGTTTACAAAATGAAATTGAGTTCTCTATGTCTTGTAGTACGCTTAGGATTGTATTATATATTATAAGCAACTGGTTGAACAGATCTTTAGCAAACAGTATATTTTGGTGTTCTATATCATCATGTAGTATTACACTTACTTGCATAATTCTCGACTTTAATAATAATTCATTATGTTTAATACTCTGTATAGTATCATTAAAATTTTTTATTACTTGAGTATTTAGGCTATACTGCATTTTTAACTGATTTTCAATTTGATTTTCATTTTTTTGCAAATGGTTAAGAATGTTATTGATTCTTTCTCCATCTCTTGCATCTAAGTTTCCACTAATTGTTTTAATAATGGTGCCCAGTCCGTCAATCAATCCTCTTTTATTTCTGCTTTTATCTACAGCATGCAAGTTAATATTTTGAATTTTATCGATAATATTACTTTGAATATTATTTATCATTTTGTTGTAGTTATTGAATTCAGGTATGAATTTAGTGTCATTTTGTAATGATTTTAATAATTGGTCGTATTGGGTGTTGAGGATTGTTAACTCTTTGTATAATGGAGTCAAGTCATAATGGTGAACAAACGTATGTACGGTTCTTTGTAATTTTGCTGTTCCTAGATTAATAGGAAGAATTCCCAGATTTTGTGTAATATCTTTTATAGAATCACCTCGAATTATTGTGACGAGGAGGGACCTCGAAGAGAAACATTATCTTTAATTTTGTTGTGATATACAAAAATTATAATGTTTGATCCATCAAAAATGTATTGAAGCATTTTTCTAATTAGTTCAAAGTTTAAACGGTCTATACCACAACCTATTCGTGGTACTGCTAAGTTTGTTATATTTTTTAAAGCACAGAATTGTTTAAGATTTATTAATGTTTTAAATAAATCTTCATAAGTCGGTTTGTCATAATAATTAGCTTTTGTTATTAAATAGATTAAATAACGGTCAGGTTCTTTTAGATAACATAGTGAAAATAAGTCGGAATCTTGTTCTTTAAGCAATTCGACTTGACCGAATTTATTTTTAAATTCAAGAGCAATACCTGCTCCCATTTTCAAATCTTTACTTACACAGTGTGCTAACGACACGTTTTTTGGTGCTAAGAAAAGGCTTTCTTCCTTTTCTATAACATTTTTACTTGTAGTTATGTTATGGTCTTTAATATAATTTTGGAAGTTTTGATAAGTTAGAGGACTTCCGATATCTGTTCGATTAAAAGTATACGTTTCTTGACGAGGTCTTTTTATGTTACCTAAGTGAATTTTACTTACAGTGTTATGATGTTTAACGTCAATTACTGCGGTTTTCAATACGGGGTTTATTGTCTCTATTTTTTCTGGTTTAAACTTAGGTTTTGTTTTAGACTGTTTTTGTTTGTTTTTTACAAACACCTCAGTAGGTATTTCGGGAAGATCTTCTCGATTTTCGTTGCGTTTATTCATAGTTTTTTCTTTGTTTTCTTGGATTTTTTGATTGATCTTTTGATACAATAATTTAATTTTGTTCTTATGGTTTACCACATAATTATTTATTATATGGTTTTCCATTTCTATATTAAAGGGAGAATCTACGTCAATATGTCCCGATATAATTTCGGACGGTTTAAATTTTGTTGTCGAATGAATCGAATTATTATAGGCAAGCAATGCGTAATTAACCTTAGTTTCAATTGATTCTTTTTTATACAATTCTTGATTATTTAGTAAACATATGTGTTCGATAAGTGTGGAATGTGCACGTTCTATTATTCCATTGGAATTAGGATTTTGAGAGCTTATAAAATGTAATTTGATTTTATGTAATTCGAACAATTCTTTCAGAACAGAGTTCTTAAATTCTAAATGGTTATCTGCAACTATTTCTTTAGGTATACCATGGTGGGTGAAAAAACGAATTAAATTATTAGCAATTTCTATTGCTTGTTGAGAATTCAGTTTATAAAGCTGGGTGTATTTAGAAAATGCATCCACTATAGTAAGAAATTTTACCTTTTCAAGAGATATAGTGTCTATATGTACTATTTCAAATGGTTGCGAAGGAGTTGGAGTGATATTAAATTTCAACTGCAATGGGTTTCTGTCATATTTACTAATTTGACATATTGCACATTGATTTATGTAAGTTTGGATTGAACGCCGTTGATTAGGCCAATAAAATCTTCTTTTAATTTGCATTTCGGTTTCATCAACTCCTCGGTGGTTCGTCTTTCCTTCGTGGTATATTTTTATGTTATCAATAATTTCTTCTTCACTTTCTACATCAATTAGCTGACTTGTACATTTTATAAATCTTAGTGCAGAGTTTTTGAAATACTTTTGCAAAACATTACAGAATTTTTCATAAATAGGGTCTTCAAAGTAAATATAATATTTTATATTGGGGGCTATATATTCTTTTATAAAGTTGATGATATCTTGTTCAAAGTTTGATTCTGATAGTTGCACAATTAAGCGCATTTTTGTGTTATCAAATAATTTTAAACATTTAGTTTTTGAAGGGGCATAATTTACTTTGGAAATTAAAATTTGATTTTTTCCAAAATTGATTGGGTTTTCTGTAATTGGAATATTGAATATTGGATCTTCAATGTTTGAGTGCATTGTTTTGCCATCATCACTATCATTAATATTTTCTGCAAATTCATCGTTTAAAACATTTAAACGTTCATCTATATCTCCATGCTCAACAACTAGAGATCCGTTATTATCTTCTGTAGTAGTGAGAATATCATCAAGGTTTACTGTAGACAAGTCTATTAATTCTTTATGTTCATCGTGTACATTAAGTTCGATTCTTGAAAGCGCATCTGCATTTTTATTCAAAATACCCCTTTTATAAAGTATTGTGTATTCATATTCTAGAAGTTTTAAACGCCATCTAGTTAATTTCGAATTTGGTTCTTTAACCGACATCAGCCATTGTAATGGTTTGTGATCACTAATGATTTGAAATTTCCTTCCAAACAGGTAGGGTCTAAAGTATTTTGTAGCCCAAACTATCGCGAGTAGTTCCTTTTCGATGGTGGAGTAATTTGTCTCTGAATCGTTAAGGGTTCTACTGGCGTATGCTATTGGTAAATCGGAGCCGATGTTTCCCTGTGATAGTATTGCGCCGATTGCGAAGTTACTCGCGTCAGTAGTCAGATTAAATGACTTAGTAAAGTCAGGGTATTGTAACAGTGGTTCGTTTATCAACAGTTCCTTGCATAAGTTAAAACAGTTTATATACTCTGAATTATGAATATCAATATTTGCATCTTTTTTTAGACACTTAGTTAGTGGTTTTGTAAGTCTTGCGAAATCTTTTATAAATTTTCGGTAATATCCGAGCAGACCTAGAAAACCTTTAAGTTGTTTGGTTGTTTTTGGAATAGGGTAGTTTTGGATGGCCAGAATCTTATCTGGGTTTGGCTTTACACCGTCAGGAGTTACTATATGGCCTAGATACGCAACTTCCTTTCTCAAAAATTCCGATTTATCAATCTGAATTTTTAAGTTAGAATTTCTTAAACGTTTGAAAACTTCTTTCAATCGTTCAATATGTTCTTGTAAACTGGTGCTGAATATTATGATATCATCAAGGTAGACCAAGCACTTTTCGTTCTGGATTCCACGTAAGATGTTATCCATCACGCGTTGGAAAGTGGCGGGAGCATTTCTTAACCCAAATGGCATTCTAACAAATTCAAAATGCCCATTTTCGGTATTAAATGCTGTTTTTGGTACGTCACTTTCTTCCATCTCAATTTGGTGGAACCCAGACGCTAAGTCCAGCGTCGTAAAATATTGGCAGCGACCCAGTTTATCAAGTAAGTCGGTTATGTTGGGAAGAGGGTATCTATCGCCTATTGTTTTATCGTTTAATTTGCGATAATCGATCACAACACGCCATTTAGTTTTTCCTGACGCATCTAGTTTCTTAGGCACCACCCAAATTGGTGATGACCAAGGACTATACGATGGACGGATTATATTTTGTTCTAACATTTGTTGTATTTGATGTTGAACTTCTTGTCTGTGTATTTCCGGATAACGGTAAGATTTAGTATACACAGGAATTTCATCTGTGGTTTTAATATTGTGTTTAATCTTATTTGTAAAGGTAAGATATTTTTTATCTATATGAAAGATATCTTTATATTCTTTAATTAATTCAATTATGGCGGATCGTTCTTCTCTGTTCATATGCTCTGAACGGATTTTTGATACGTCAAATTTAATATTCTTGTCATCGAGTATGTTTAAACTTATATTAGGTTCTTCAGTAGTTTGATTGTATTCATCAATCATTTCAACTATGAAAGGTTTTTTTACAGTCACACACATATCGATTTCAAGTGGATTGGTAATTGTACACAATGCTTTGTAATTATTTACGCGAGTTGCGCATTCAGGTATTTCTAGTTTCTTTACCTTCATATAAGGGATGATAACATCACCATTTCTAACATTTTTTACATCAACTTCTATGACTTGTTCAGTTCTGGCGGGTACTACTATGCAATTCGTACTTTCAGTTTTTTGAATGTCACGATAGTGAAGTTGTATTTTACAACTAGGAGCTACCAATTGGTTTTGCTCTAGGTCAATAATGGCCTTTAATAATTTCAAGTTATCGAGTCCTAACAGGACATCAAAGTTAGAATGAAAATTAAACAAATAAAAATCCATGTTTAGATTTTTTTTGTTATTGAATAATTTATTCAAATTAATAATAGCTTTATGTTTCCCAGATGTAGTGCCATGTGCAGTGGCTACTTTGAATGGGTCGTATTTAATATAATTTTTATAAAATTGGTTTGCTATTTGTGGGTTTACAAATGAACGTGAGCTGCCTGTGTCAACTAGAATTTTTAATTTATTTTCAGTGTTTATAATATAGGGTAGTTGACTGTTATTATTTATGAGGCCCATCAATTCTATGTTTCCGAGGCGTTTATGCCTAAAAAATCATTTTCTTGTTCCATAGGTATTTCGTCATCTATGTTTAACAACATTTGATTATTTTGATTTGGAACATATCGGTTCCTTTGGGGGTTAAACGCATTATGCGTAGATGTTGACATTGGGGTAGGTTTAGGCATTTGTGTAGTGCGATTAGTGTTATTATTATTATACCTTGGTGGGTTATTATAATTTTGGTTCGGCATATTTTGTTGATTTGGGAAACTATTATTTTTATTAAAGAAAGGTTTGTTATAATTAAAGTTTTGGTAACGTGCATTTTGATTATAATTTTTATTATAATTTTGCGAATAATTTGCACGTTGATTTGATCTAGAAGTTTCCGTTTTATTTTGTGTTTCCAATTGGAAATCATTCGTAAGCATATTGAGAGCGGCGTTTAAATCGCCTGGATTCTTAACTCTCATTTGCGCGCCGATTGGGTCACGTAAACCGCGTAACAATGCTCTTAAAGCATTACCTCTAAAATAAAATGACAAATAATATTTTTCATGCACTTCTTGGGAATGATTTGATAAATAAGACAATTGCAAATTTAGCAAATGCTGTAACCTATTATAAAAGTCAAAAGGGGATTCATTGGCATTTTGTTTAATCAGCGCAATCTCGTGATTCAAGCTATAATGATCTCGCTTGTCGCTATATGAACTTAATAAAGCTGATTTTAATTCACGCCAGTTAGTAATTATACTTGATGATATATTTTTAGCCGCTTCACCTTTTATCTTAGCGATTATACTTGACATAAGGTACTCATTTTGAAAATCTCCCTCTTCGGCTATATTATAAAATTTATTGACTAATTTTTCGCTAATTTCAAGGAAACGCGAAAGCAATTCAGATTCACCGTGAAATTCGGGAATCATTTGCAGATATTCTGCCTTTAATTGAGGAATAGCCATTGCGGTATTATTACGAATAGGGGATCTCGATCGCGAGCGGTTATGATTAGGGATGGTTGGGTCTAAGTCTGATTCTGAATCTGAGTCAATATTACGTGAGTTGACACTCATTAGGCGCGGTGAATACCTCTATATAAACTTTGTGTACTTACAGTACGTATATTATATCCATTGGTGATTGACTGGTTGAGTCAGCTCTTTGGGTTTGCTCGAAGTTCGGAGTTCCTCGGAGATGCTCTTGTAGTCCGTTCTTATATCCACTGGGTTGATTTGCACCGGCACTGAATGGGTTGTCACAACACATAAAGTTATTTGATTCGTTTCACTTATTAATTGTTGAAACAAACCGGATATTTATATTCACTAAATATCCGTTTAAGTGAATCCGTACGACTGCGCCAATTACTTTTCGTAATAAAATGTTATTGTTTTTAAAAAGAACAATTTATTTGTTGATACGTATTGTATCGGGTACAGACTTAGACTAAACTAAAATAATGATTACATAGATTATATATAGTAATTAAATGTTGATTCAGCATCCGCATGCAGGCGCATATCCAGACGCTGACGTCGCATGCACATGCATGCGTGAACAATGGGCCCTTTCATGGAGCCCTGTCTGGGTCTGGTTAGTGTACGGTAGATAACTTATATATATATATATATATATATATATATATATATATATATATATATATATATATATATATATATATATATATATATATAAACCTTACCATATGAGGAGCAATGAATTATCAGTGGATAATAATTGTATATTATTAGGATATAGAGTAATTATTCCAAAAAATTTGAAACTTTTAAAAGAACTGCACAGATCGCATATGGGTATTGTAAAAACAAAGAGTTTAGCAAGATCATGTTTGGTGGCCTACATTAAATTTAGATATAGACAAAATAATTAAATCATGTAAGAAATGTTAAGTTGAAAAAACAATCCACCTCTAGCTACTTTAATACCTTGGGAATATCCAAAAGATGCATGGAACAGACTTCATATTGATTATTTAGATCCAATATTTAATAAAAATATATTAGTATTAGTAGATGCATATTCCAAATGGGTGGAAGCATTTATTGTAAATAAAATTGATTCAACTTCTACAATAAATGTATTGCGTAGTGTATTTGCAAGGTTTGGTTTACTCAAAGTCATTGTATCGGATAATGTTAGACAATTTACTTCTCAGAAATTTCAAACATTTTTGAGTATGAACAAGTGGAAAGTGGTACAAATTGGAAAGGTGTAACACCTTACTATCCCACGTTCAATGGCGCTGCGGAAAACACTGTAAAAACTATTAAAAATGCATTACTAAAAGTAGTGGAAGGTGGATCTATTAATGAATTGAATTGTAAGTTAAATAGATTTCTATTAGATTATTGCAATACGCCACACTGTACAACAGAAAATTCACCGGCAAAATTATTGCTAGGTAGAAATCTTTGATCTAGATTAGATTTACTGCGACTAGAAAAGAAAGAAACTCAGAAGGATAAAACGTTGTTAAATATAATTAAGAGAAAACAAGAAAAACAAATTAAAAATTATAGAGGAAGGAAGAGGCAAACATATAGTCTTAACAAAATTGTAGCTGTTCGGAAATATAGATTTGTAAAACCATCCTGGATAAAAGGTAGAATTATAAAAATATTAGGTTCTAGAACGTATCTTGTTGATAGCATTAAATAAACATTGGCGTCGTCATATTAACCAATTGTTAGATTATGTTAATTTTGCAGTAAATAACGACGATGAAGTTGCTAATAGTAATATTAACAAACATATTGTAAATAGTAAAAATAAAATCAAGATGAATGACACTCCAAGGCGTAGTAAAAAAATTAAAAATAAATGTCAATAAAATCTTACTTTTATTTAAAGGGAAAGTGATGTAATTTATATAGAATTATTATTAGTTATTAAGTTGGTATTATTTGTACATAGTTTTAGGCGCTTGCGCGAGATATTAAAAGGATACAGTGAGTCTTTTAATTCTTAAGCGGAAAACCCCTATACCGCTATCGCAATCTTTATAGAATTACGCAGGCAACAGAACATAATACAATCAAAACAGGAGTATATGTTTGTAACAAGGGAGGGACAAATAAAATAAATTAAAAAAAAAGTCTATTTAATTTAATACAACAGTAATAAGTCATTAAAAAATTATTAATTAATATGAATAAGATGACCAAATTTTTTTAGAACTTTAACTCCGTTATCAAAACAAGAATGTGCTAACTACAAACCCGCAATTGCGACCGCTCACCGTAACAATTCTATCAAAAAAGACTGATATTTTGCCCGGTAGGATAATCTGCGAAAATAAGCCTTCTCGCAGACGTCTGTCCTGCCAAAATAAGAAAATGAAAATAATGAAACGATAGAAAGGTTAAACAAAAGAAAAACAAAATGGGTATAAACAAAATATAGAATCAAATGAAGATAACAAAACAAGGATTAGGAAAAATGTTGTCATTCCGTTACAAAGACCAAGAAATGAACTGAAAACAATCGTAAGTTATAAATAATAATAATATTGAATAATTACAAATATTTGAGCTTTCAATATCAAATTCTGTTTATTAAATAGGATGAAATCACGTTTACAATAAAAGCTAAGTTTACAAATATTAATTGTAACTAAACATTAAACTTTTTATTTGTTTTAGGTTATCATTGGTTGGCCTGATATAGATAGCAACAAATTTCTAGAACGAATTGAGGAATTAAAAGATATCTGTGATGATTTTTCAAAATTCCATATTTTCTACCCCAACTATTTAAAAACGATGCACTGTTATGGTTTCAAAACAACAAAGAAATCTAGAAAAATTATTTCCAAATTTTCCAGATTTTAAAACATTTTTTGGGGCAAAAGTTTCACTTTTAAAAATTGAGGATAAAATTAGAAATAGATTGCAAACAAACGTAGAACCATCAAAAAAATACATTACAAACATACAAACACTAATAACAAAAACATTCACGAGAGAAACAGCTCTTAAAAGAATATAATATAACAATCTATAAGTTTTATATTTGTTGCACTGACTTTAACAATGTATGGGAATTGATAAAGTTATTAGAGAATTTTGAACAATTAGAAAAAATAACCAACAGCAAACCCGCAAACAATATAAGTACATGTTATAAAGCCGATACAATGGCAAAGAACAAAAAAATTACAACACAAAATACAATTTTAGTAAAAAAGCAGTAGTTAACTAATTCTACGACCAAGCAACTTGCTGCTAAAAATGCAGTTATCCACCGCATTTACAGAAACCTTGTACAATACTGTAAATACAATTCTGTAAATATTGTGGTAAGCCAGGCACATTTGCTAAGTTTTGTAATGTATTCTTTATAGGAACGGCACAACTACCAAAATATTTACATTTTAAAACTTCAATTTCTTTTTAGCTTGTCCATTTTTGAATCAACAAAATTTGTATCAGCATACTTTAGTTTTGGTAGAGAATTAAAAACCCCAAAAAAGTTTTTAGTAACAGCAATACTTTATATACCTAGCTGGTCTACAACAAATTAAAAGGTTAAAACATCTGAAAGACATACATAAATTAGTCCAGCACAATGTTAGAGAAGCTGCATAGAAACAGGTTCACTACTACAATTTAAGAAAACGTAACTGGTCACCAAAACGTAGAGACTACTAAAAAGAGTCAAAAATAATCTCTACAGTTTGTTTTAATCTAAAAAACATAGCAAACTACAAAAAAATTAAAAAAAAAAATATTTATTTTTGTTAATGTTAAGTTTGGTTAAAAAAAAAATAATTGTATGCAATTTTTTAGAAACTTTTACAAACATAGATATTATTAACCTGACATGCTCGCCAATATCACCGTCCCAAAAATACTGGATGTGGACAAAACAGCTTCAAAGGCAAATAAGCAATAAACAAAACATGTAAGTTGAGTATTATATGACTTACCTCCAAAACTTTATCTCAACGGCTTGCCAGTCACTTCAAGGGCAAAGTTAACACAAAAAATCAAAATCATTGAAAACCTCCTGTTTTGACCAGCAACTTCCTCAGTGAGTATCTAGCTATAGCAAAAATAAATCTCAACAAAAAAGGTTAAAGTTTTTCAGAAAAGATGGGTCTTTCATACGGATTAAAGTAGCCGACGAAGAAAGAAAAAAACTTTACTTTGTTCTAGAAATACAAAAAAATGCAGCCAAAACTGTTCCTAAAAAAATTTCTAAATAAGAGTGTCTACCACAAATTAACTGCAGTGAGGGTCGGGATTAGATTCAATAATTTTTTTTTCTTTTTTTCAAAAATTTTGTGTAAGATTTGTTGAATTTATTTTATACAACTAGGTATTAATAAACTATGAATTTTGTTAAGGAAAAAAACTATTACATAATGTGTGTTGCTTAAACTATTAGTTTTTGTGTGTAACAGGTATTTTCTTCTGTTTATAAGAAAGGAATTGACAAACTTACCCTCTACGGTGTAATATCATCACAATTACTCACTTTAACTTGTTTACATTAATTTTAACATATGATTTTGATAAGGTTTTGGTTAGGTTAGTTTAGGTTAAATTAAGTTGTCACAGGATCTAAGGAGGGCAAAAAAAGAGCAATGTGCAGCGACCGTCTGCAAATACAAGGACATTTTTTTGCGGACGCAAAGAAAGGTCGCAATCAGAACAACGTACGTTTACAGAACTATCTTTACAAAACCAGTACTTGCAATTGCTAGTACAATCGTTTTGCATCTACTGGTCATGGAGAGTAGCTACGTGGCCCAAAGCTGCAAGCAGAAGAGGAGAGCCCGATAAGCAACAATTGCGCAGTGGGAGAAAGAGCGGCAGACAGAAAGCATAATTGGCAAGTAGACCAACGCTTTCATCCCCAAACTAACTTCATTGGTAAATAGGAAGCATAAAAATGTAGACTACCACTTGACCTAGTTCTTGAGCGGTGACGGCTGCACGGTCTTAATCTGCGCCAGGTAGCTAGAAAAGAGGAGCAGTTGGACATTTGTACTAAGTGCCGGCGAGATTACTGCATACAATATTGTGAGACACATGCTAGATATCTAGTTCAAGTGGAAGTGCGTCCAAACCGGCATAGAAAACATTTTGAGGTAGAAAGGGCAGGATGAGAGACTGAAATCCTTCTCGTAAGCTCGAAAGTCGGTGACATAGCAAATAGCTGTTGCCAGCAATGCCGGAAGGCTAGTTAACTTTGGAACACAAAAGGTGGTTTTAGTGAGTAAGATAGTAACAGCCAGTCCCACACTTCTATGCGGAAAATGGTCAGTGCATGAAGCATTTCCACCTCTCTCTAAAAAAAAGGTTAAGATAAGTTAGGTTAAGATATGATTTTTATAAGGTTAGGTTCTGTCAGTAGTGTTCTAGCAAGTGTTGCCAACACTAAAACTTAATTTGCATTCGCATGCCTTTGCATCGACCAATGTAAAATATAGTGGCATGTAAATACAAAAACATTTAAAATGTGTTTTAATAGGTATATAAACCCAACTAAAATCAATAGAGAGTAAGTCTTGCTAAGTAGCTTTTTGAAGAAGTTTTACACTTGCCGTTCTAGTCGTGTCAGACGAGCGCGGTAATTAAAGCTCCGTACAAATTATTTAATATTTTGTTTAATAATTTAATAATAAAAATAAATAAAAAAAAATAAATAAAAATATTTGTTAATTATTGATAATTCAAGAGTGTAACGTATACACAATATTAAATATCTTCAGGTTATAGACATTAACGAATCATTAAGGTATGCCTAGATTAACTTTTTTATTACATTTGTTGATGAACTCCAATTGATTGCTGATTTGAAAATTGTTTCTTAAGTTAACTATAAGGGTGACACTAAAAAAATTGTAAATAAATAGTTTTGAAGATAGCATGCAAATTTAATACCAATTATTTCTAACCTTTAAAACTGATTGACAGCAAATTAACAGTGTTTGCTTTCAATCAACTACTATGTAAAAAGTACAACCAAAGCTGATAAATTAAATCTAAGTATTGTATAGTATAAATATATAATCTTTGTATTAAATTGAACATTTATTTTAATATGCATTTTAATTATAACTTACAAGATTTGTGTTACAAATGCGTACAACAATTAAATATGTTTATTATTTGATACTATGCTAAATTTTACTAAACAAAATGCTTTATATAAATTTATTATCAATCACATGCTTTGTTAATTTTTTCACTCTAATATCAGCAACATCTGCCGTTTCTTTATTATTAAAAACGTCATCAAATGTTCCACCATTTTCAGCAATATCCAAAATGTCTAACAGCTCATCTTCTTCTTTGAGAAGATTTCTTATTACTAGAGGTGCAATTGTGTAACCAAAGAAAGCATAATTTTTCCAATCTTCCTTCAGAGCTGTAAATGGATACACTTTTTCGACGTCTGTTCCCATAGCCTTAAGATGATTAGCAAGGTTTGTGTAATAAAATTGTAGATAATGGTCAAGATTTTCGTAAATTTCATTTGAAGTGCAGGCATAAATGCAAACCGATAAGTCCATAACGGGTGATGCAGCTCTTACGACTTGAAAATCTAAAAGTTTTATGTCTACCGGTTCCGAATCCTAAAATAAATAATAACATTTAATAAATTGTAACATCATATTTTATTAAAAAATATATTTATGTTTGTTAACATGATGATAAATTCATTTTAGCAAATATAAAAAAAATATATATTTAAAAAATAATTTTTTGTGAGTTGAAGTCAAAGTAGGAATAAAATTACAACAAGTTATTATATAACTTTTATTAAATTAATAAAAACACAGAGAACATAAAATATGTTTGTAGATAAGAAACTGTAAGAGTGCTAATAACAAGTTAAAGAAAATAAATAAAAATAAAATTTAAAATTCACGCTATGTCAGAATAAAAAAAATGCATTATAAATTTTTAAACTAATTATAGATTAGAACTATAAATATTTATTGTTTATATCTATAGGATTGCGTCATAGGCAGGCAATATATAGCAATAACTGGTCTTACTTAAACCAGCTCTAAGTTGCCACACACCCTTAAACTGCATTGACTTACACTCAACTAAGCAAGTGTAGTGTGTTGGGTCATGCATACATCCGATTCAACATCGAATCTGAAATAAAGACACCCGAAAAAAACTATCTGGGAACAAGATACTAGTTGGCTTAATTGTCCAAAAGCTGCAAAAACATCACAACAGTTAGAGGTAATGACAGACATATTTGTCAACTCTATCAAAACCGTCTTTGAAAGAAGCTGCATTAGCACAGTCAAGCACACCTCCAACAAAATTACTTGTTAAAACAAATAACTGGACAAGGTAAGAGTGGATACTAGGAAGCTATTCAACAAAGCCAAAAAGAACGATGACTGGGCTACATATAAAACTAGTCTTACGACTTATAATAAAGCCATAAAGAAAGCCAAGAGAGAATCATTAAGCAGATACTGTGAGGACGTATTAAACGGCCCCACATGCTCGCGTCTCCAAAAATCCTTAAACAAATACCGAACTGGGAACATTAAATCCCTGCGGACTAAAAACAAAAAATACATAGTCAGTCAGTCAGTCAAAGGCACTCTGCAAGAACTGATGAAGACTTGCAATTGCCAAATAAAACGGCAAACAAAAGTTATTGGAAAAAAGCAAAGACCATAATAAATCAGGTCAACCTGAAATGGGAGATCAACACATTCAAACCATTCAAATTGCCAGGAGCCGATGGAATTTATCCCATCATGCTACAGAAAAAAATTGCAGTGCTGAAAGAACCTTTATGCGAGATCCTCTGAGCGAGTCTAGAACTTTTGCAAATTCCAAGCAGCTGGAGAGCGGTTAAGGTGGTACTTATACTAAAGCCAGCTTAACATACTTTATTCAAAAATTATTAGAAAAAATAGTTGATAGGCACATACGGGACGGGGTGCTAAAGACCCGACCACTGCACTAACATCAGTATGCTTACCAAACGGGCAAATCATGTGAACTAACCATACACCAACTAGTCAGCAGATGCAAAAACACTATCCAAAGCAAAGAAATAGCTTTGGGTGCTTTTCTAGATATTGAAAGAGCATTTGACAATATCACTTTCAAATCTATTGCAAAGGCAAAATAGAAAACCAAAAAATAGACCCTTTTGTCCAACATGGGGTCAACTTTATGCTCAAAAACCGGACTGTAACCATAACATTATTTGGAAAAACTGTAGAAGCTAAAATTGCCGGCGGGTGCCCACAGGGAAGCGTACTCTCACCCCTACTGTAATGTTTAGTCATGGGCAAATTACTACAGATACTCAACAACATGGGCATTTTTGCCCTAGGTTATGTAGATAATCTCACAATTCTTGCATGCGGAAAGTTTGAAGCAACCGTGTCAGACATGACACAGAGAACGCTAAATACCGTCGAAAGGTGGTGCAAAAAGGAAGCGTTATCAGTCAACCCAAGCAAAACAACAATTGTACCGTTTACAACAACCAAATTCCCGATGTCAAAGAAGGAGAAATATCTGGGACTAACGCTTGACACTAAGTTAAACTTCAATTTTCATCTGACAAATATATCAACAAAAGCTATTCGGGTGCTTTTTGCTACCAAAATGATGATCGGACGTACGTGGAGATTAACACCTAGTATGACCAAATGGTTATACATACGGAGCGCTTGTATGGAGAGAAAAAACAACTTTCAAGTGTACAGCCAAAAAACCAAATAAAGTTTAGAAGCTAGCATGTCCGTTGATAACGAGAGCAATGAAAACAACGCCCACATCAGCTATGGAAGTACTACTATCATTACCGCCATTTTACCTGATGGTAATGACGGAAACAGGACAAACAGCATACAGACTGCGGATAAACAAACACATCGTAAAACTCGGGAACCACAGAACTAATATAACAAAGGTGTTGCTTGAGGAAGAAATTCTAACAATAAGATCGGACTTTATGAAGGGCCTCTGCATTAGCAAAAAAATTGACGTGATAATACTACAGCAAAACAAATGGACAAAGAACAGATATCTGGGAACGGTCAAAGAAACTATCTAATACACAAATGGGACCAAATACCAAAATTGAGCTGGAATTTACAAGGACAAACACCAAGGAAAACAAACTTTGCTACCTCTAAGTAAATATGCTTTAACGTTTCAGGAAGACATTGCTGCCATCAAGTGATGCACCAGAGACATGTTTGACATGATGGTTACTGGTCTGTCAAGTTCTAGTCCCTTTTTGATCATAAGGGACTAGAACCTGACAGACCAGTAACCATCATGTCAAACAGTCAAGCGGCATTGCAGGCTCTGCAATCGCCAATAATAAAATCCAAACTGCTTTTGACATGCATACACAGTCTGGAAACAGTAGCTACAACTTGCAAAGTTCACTTGGTATAGATACCCAAAGTCCAGGAGATAAAAGAAAATCTCAGGGCAAATCAACTTGCCAAACAAGAAGCACAGGGGACATTTACTGGACCAGAACCCGCTATTGGGATCTTATACAAAACCGGAAAAGCAATAATCCGCAGCAAACTTGAGACGGAGCACAACAACCTGTGGTGAAAATGTAAGGGATTGACACATTCAAGAATATTCCTAGCAGGATCATCGTATGATACCGAAACAATGGTAATACAAATGAGTTGTATTAGACTTCAAAGGCTCACAAGATTGATAACCGGACACTGTAGACTCAACAAACACTTGTATAGAATAGGAATAGGAATAGGAATGTGCGTTCTATGCCGCGGGTGTATGGAAGAAAATGAGACTCCGATACACTTGCTAAATGAATGCAAAGCTTACAAACAGCAACATATAACTATTTTTGGCAAAAACAACCTAAACGAAGACTTGCTAAAAGCAACCAACTGGGCAAAGGAAAGTAAAAGGTGGGTTTTTCAGTCAGTAAAAACCTGACACTACTGTACAGCACGGGCTGTTCAGTGTTTTTTAAAGATTTTTTCTCCTACTCAAAAAAAGCAAGTGTAGCCAGTAATGGCAAATAAAGCACTTGTTTTCTACAGGGTTTAAAACAAGCCTAAAGGTGGACAAACCAACTACTGGCAAAAAGCATTCAGAATGCTAGAAAAAATAACTAAATTAAAAATCCACTATAAATGTCTGTAGTAAAAATTATTACATTAAAACAATAACTTTGTTTATTTTAAAATATTTTGGAACCAAAACTCTTTTTATCAAATTTAATAGGAAAATAGGGTTAAACAAGTACACCACAAACCAATCAACAGAATTCCGACAAGTGTATGCACCCACAACTGACAAAAAAATACAAAATGGAAGCATTGTACTAGAATTTAGAATCACCATCAAATCAGTAAAAACTTTTCCGGGACTACAATCCGGTGGTAGCTACAACACATGTTAAGTTTAAAAAAATTAACCAACCGATAGACTTTAAAAGATTTGATGACAACACCATATTTGAAAAGGTTAAAACAGGCATAAACACTAGTATAAAAAAACTAGAACAAGGAATACAATACCACAACCCCGTATTTCCCAAATACCCAAATACCCAAAACTAGACCTTAGATCAACAAAAACAAAACATTAAAGAAGTGTTGACAAAAGCAACAAAAATAAACTAAAACGTACAAAAAGAAGAAAAATAAGTGGATGTCACAAGACATACTAGACATAATAAAACTGCGCAACTAACACAAAAACATTAAGAAGAAAATAAAAACAGCCTAAGTAGAACGGTTAGTTGACAAATGTCAAGAAATAAACATCTATTAGAACAAATACGACTTCTTTAACATGCAAACAAATATATAAAAAATGTGCAAAAGATCAAAAACCTGCCAACTAAATGTGCTTATGAACAAAGACGGCAACCTAGTTATAAATTCAACAAAAAAACTAACAAGATGGCGCAAGTATGTACAAAAACCGTTCAATGTGACAACCAAACAGCACCAATACTCTTAGACAAATTCGAACACGCAATCAGAAACTCAAAATTAGGTTAAATATCTGGCCCCGATGAAATTCCAAATAAACTTATAAAGCTTGTAGATAAAGACTACTAATATTCTATTAAAATTATTCAACAACATATACAAGACTATAAACATGCCAAAAGACTTTAACTTTTGTGACAATAGCAAAGAAAAATAAGTAATAGAATGCTTAGATCAACCTTTTATAGAATTCAACACTCAAAGTTGTTAGATATATTAAAAAAAAAATAATTGTTGGCAGAAATATAATAATAATCTCTTAGTTTTACTGGCATTAAACAGCAGAGGTTAAGTAAAAAACAATGAGAAAAATGTTAAGACATGTTGGAGAGTTAGTCAAAAGAGCGTATTGTCAACTTTGCTATTTAAAATAAACAGTAAAAGTATATTTAAAAAAGCATATTCAGAAAAAACAATCAACAACGTACGTTACGCAGACAATGCTAACATTATAACTGACAGCACAAAAAAATAAAAAAAATCTTCTGTAACCGTAATATGAAGCTTGAGCTCCAAACTAGAGTATTAAAATGCTACATATTTTCAGCAAAACTTAACAAAATGCGCATAATAATCATATTTTCCAATCTCCGATAAAAACAAAAGTAAAAAAGAAAACTTTGGATTTGCATTGTTTAAAGGCAAAGCTTTATTTAAAGAAAAAAACTATATTTTAACTCAAATATGTCTATACAAGACAGTCAGTATTTATAGTAATATGTATATAAAAATAAATTAATGTTAGTTACAGAATTTAATTATTACATTTTTAGTTTTAAAATTCTAATACATTTAAGAGCGGTCCAGTTGGTGTAGTAGTTAGCGCAATTGACCAATATAATAAGGATTTTATGTTCAAGTATCTTCTTTGAAGATTGAGTATTTTTGGTATAAAAAAATGTGCTGTAATAAGTATGCCTTTTTTAAATAAAAAGAAAAACTTTAGTAGGTCTCGTTACAGTACATTTGATGTTGTGTGCAGGTCCATATTTACGACTAGTGTTAACAACATTTTTCTTTTAAAACATATTGAATAAATAACTTTACAGAACCATACATATATAAAAAAACCTAAATTATATACTAATAAATAACCTAGTACTTGCTTAGAGAGATTGTTAATAATATATTGTAAACTAAGTTGACAATATTTTGCACATTTTTTAATTACTATAATAATGCTTAATGGTTATGAGCATTACAATAATCTATCTGTAAGATTGAGAGTCACGATGTTTCATGCAATTGACATACTAAACAAAAATTTAAAAAATGCTGAAATACAAATCATTGCTAAAAATGCAGCCTATGACTGACCCTAACGTTAACATGATATACATATTAAATTAAAAATTGACCTTCTCAATGTTGCCAAAAGATTCTATAACAAATTGTATTTTGCCAAACAAGCATATTTTATAAGCATCATAGATTGCAAGATAGCCTGCTACATATATGTTGGGTTATGTTTCCAAAGCTGGTTTTTATTTAGTAAATTTGAATGTTTAGCTTGTTTTTCATCATTAAAGCATTCTTGAATTTTTACTTCATTTTGATTAGTTATATTGAATATTGTTTTATTAGAAGTTTCTACGATAGTGATCAAGTATTTTTTCATCATCTGCTTCTACTGTTAGTAGCTTGATTGCAAACAATTAATTTTGGATTTAAAGTTAGTTTTTGCAAACTTCGTATTACGTCTAAAAATCTAATGCTGTATTAGCAAAATTTGTTTGTCTTCTAAGAGTTTCTAAGTTTTGATATCCTTTAACTTAATCATCAGATCTGTTGTATTTAAATTGTGGTTTAAGCAGAATTTCATCAAACAAGACTTACTTTTTCTATATCTGACATTGATTGAGCTTTTATAGCAAGTTTGCTCATCAAAGTCGATTTCATAAGAGTTTTTAAATTAGAAATTTGCAACCACGTTTGTATTGTCCGTAAACCTAACAGTTTTGCAGTTAAACATTCACACTTTTTTTCTTAAATCTATTTTTTTACGGAGATTAATATGCTATCTCCGTAACACGCTTGCTTACTTTACTACTGCGTGAAGAATTATTATTAAAGATTGAATAGAATGAGATGTCAAATTAAAACTTGAAACAGCAAAAAAAGGCATCTACTAGCACACTAAAAATGTGTTGAATAACTCTGTTATTATACTAAAAACATTATTTACAAAGGTCTTAAAAATAACTTTATACAATCTTATAGATATAATTATTTAATTTCTTTTGAATAATGACTATGGAAATATTTGTAAAACATGCAAAAATCAGCAACATTACGGAAATGTTGCAAAGCATCTAGGTCATTAGCTAGAATTGGATCGGCAATTGTTCAAATACTTCAATTTTTAATCAAATGCTGTATTCTAGTTTTAAAATTACCTTACAATGATTAGCGATATACAGCAAGAAACAAAAGAATACATTTGAATAAACTTGATTTGTAAATTGTAAAGTTTTATAATGATTTATGTTTTAAGCTTATTATTTCTATAAAGTTAATAAATTACTCCAAAATTACAAAAAGATTATTTTAAAATGATAATAAATCTCCTAAACATTAAATTTTCTGTATTTTAAAGTGCCTGTTTAGAAAATATTTTCAAATGTCATTTTGCAATAACATAAAGAGCAGGGACTTTTCACATTAGTTTGTAATTCGCAATTACCTTAAAAAGTATTATTCATAACAACTTCAAAAAACAAAATTTATATGTAAAAATGAAAAATGAAAGGCATAAATATGTTGTTTCTTAAAAAAAAATGTTTAAAATTTTATTATTGTTTCTAAATGAATAAACTTACTATAAAAATTTATTTTGTTTTTATGCTCTAGAAGACAATAAAATTACTTACGTATCAATTCCAAAATTCAAATATATATCGCTACCTTAGAGTTATAAGGTTCTATGATACAATTTTAGCGCTATTGGAGTTATTAGTGCCACAAGGTTCTATGCAATACATAGAATCTTTTGCACTAGTCGGCAACGTTCTAAGGGCAAACTAATAAATTCTATGTTATACTTTACAAAGTTCTATGTCACGAAAATACATGTAATACGTGACAAAGTTCCATGTCGTACATAGGACTTTTTGTTAGAAATTTGGTAAACAAACGTATATTACAAGGTTCTATGTTACAACATGGAACTTTGTGTTCCTAATATTGCACGGAATCTTCTCATATTGTAACATAGTACACCTTTAGCAGTGTGTGTGTTGTCTGTATTGTGAAAAAAACTTGTGTTTTGTGTAAATTAAGAGCTAAAATGGAAGACAGTGAAATTGATATAGATGCATATGATCAATGCGGTTATAATTCTGATAAAGATAAGGAATACTTGCCCGACGAAGATGATTTAAGGTAAAGAAAAAGTGAGGTTATGTTGAAAAAGTTTTATTAAGTTTTTCTTTTCTAAAATTGTAGCGAAACCGAGCACCTCAATTTAAATCAGGGACCTGATATCGTAATGCAAGAAATAGAACTTGAAGGTAATTTTAACATTGAACAAGATGAGGAAACAGTAACAGATACGGATGTTATAGAAAATGAGGGAAGTAAAAAGAAACTCTTCAGGAAAATACCAAGGTGTCCGGAGAAGTGGAAATCTACTGTACGGAAGGAAAATAGAGCACGAGGAGAAAGTTATGTTTCAGTAAGAAAAAGGGTAGTTCCACCAAAATGTGTGAAAAGTTTAAAGGATTGTAAAAATTGTTTTTTTAAATGTAATTCTATAATAAGCCAAGAAGAAAGACATGCAATTTTCAAGGAGTATTACAAATTGGATACCATGGCGAAAAAAATGTTTATTATAGCAAACTGTATTCCATGTGCACCTGAAAGAAGACGGAAAGGAAAAAATAATGAAAATTCCAAGAAAGGCAATACAATCAAATACGGTTTTACAGTAAATGGGAGGAAAGTTCAAGTGTGCAAGAAATAACTTTTAGGCACCTTAGATGTCAGTCAAAAAACAATCTACAATGCATTAAAAAATAGAAATTCTAGTACAAATACACCTGTAAAAAGCACTCAAGGAAAACACACCAAAAATAGAATACCAGAAGAAGCCAGACAATCTGTTATAGATCACATAAATTCTTTTGGAAAAGTTGAGTCGCACTACTGTCTAACACCCGCTAACACCCAAAGAGAATATTTGGAAAACGGATTAAACATAACTAAAATGTATGAGTTATATGTAAATAAAATGAGAGAAGAAGAAAACGATATCCCCATTGTGAAACTGTCGCAATATCGATATATTTTTTGTAACTCGTTTAATCTGTATTTCCACGTACCAAAGAAAGATAGGTGCGATCTATGTGAATTAAACAAGCTTCAATTAACTGCTGAAGGTATACAAGATTCTGATGAAGAAAAATATACTATTCACAAAAAGCTGAAGGAGGGAGCTCATCAGGACAGGCAAAACGATAGAGCTGATAGAAATAAAGTTGTGGTTTCTTTTGACCTAGAAAACGTTCTTTCCTGTCCTCGAGCTGAAATATCGTCATTTTACTATAAAAGTAAGATGTCTGTATACAATTTAACAGCACATTTGTCCATAAACCAACAAATCTGGACAGAAACCTTGATGAGCAGAAAGGGGAATGACATTGCAAGTGCTGTCATTAAAATTCTGACGTGTATTCTCATAGATCATCCGACAATAACAGAATTTACATTATGGAGTGATAGCTGTGTACCACAAAACAGGAATTCAGTAATCTCCTATGCAATGGGTCAGTTTATGGTTAAGCATTCCCAAGTTCAACAGATAACCATTAAATATTCAGCCCCTGGGCACTCATGTGTCCAGGAAATTGACTCGGCACACAGTGCAATAGAAAGAGTGCTGAGTAAGGTAGAGTATTACTCTCCCATTTCACTTCTTAGACTTTTGAAAACTGTAAACAGGCGTAAACCCAATAGAATCATTCAAATGAAACAAAATGATTTTTTCGAATACCAGGGCTTAGGTAACACAGTGTACGACTATTCCAACGTGCAATTTGCAAAATCATGTGCTCTACAATTTAAACAAGGGGAGCTAAGAGTATACTTGCCAACAAATCATGAACAAGATTTTGAGGCCATTGATATTAAAAGAGGTACACGTAAGTCGCATGAAACCACCCACGCAGTTTTTCCTGATCCCAAAATTAGTACCAACAAAAAAGAATTTCCGGCTAACAAAAAAGAAGCTATTAGGACAATGTTGCCGTACATGCCTCAACAAGATAAAGAATACTATAAAGTGACGATAGCAAAATTAGATCAAAAAGAAAAGAAAAAAACATTTACCACCAAAAATATTTAAAAAAGGACTACCAAGAAAAATGTTTAAATTCTATTATAAGACAACTTTTACTTTTTTTTACGTTTATTGCTTTAGTTCTAAGATACATTTTCTCTTGCCAAATAAAGTAATTTATAAAAAATAGTTCTATGTTTTTGTTGGAAAATTATTTTCTTGAAAATTATGCTAATTTTTCATCATGTATAATTGACATTCTACTCAATTGAATTGTTTGAATTCAATCATTAGAACTTTACATAGATATATTTAGTTTGAATATCATTTCCACATAGCCCAAATTTCAAACCTCTTTTTCTCGAAATGATTACGTTGTAACATAGAACCTTATAACTCTAAGGTAGCGATATGTTGATAATCATTAATTGAACGCATTACTCGCATGTAGCTTCGACAAATTTCAGCAAATCCTATAGAAGACGACCACGTGTGAATATATTCGAGGCGTGTTTTTGTGTTTGCATGAGCAAAGCATTGTTATAGCGCTAAAATCTATTGCGGCTCTCTAAAAAGAATATAATATTCCAAAAAAAAAATTTTTATTTAATTTGAAAAATACATTTAAAAAAATTAAAGTTTTGAAAATCAAAATTACAATGTTAAAAAATATTATTTTTTATTTTGTTTAATTGACAAAAAAAACAAAAACAAAATTTGAACGTTTTAAAAATTTAATTTTTTTTAAATTTTTTGAAATAAAAAAAAAAAATTACAAAATATTGTCGTTCTTGTTACATATCATCTTGCTTGATAACAAGATTACTATCCTTCCAAATCACTATAGTAGATAAAAAGCAAGTTATTATATTGATCATATTCGGGGATCGAACTCCGGACTGTTAGCCGTGCTATGCTAACTCTCTAAAACTGAGCTGTTCAATATCCATAGAAAATTGGACAGAATATCTAATAAATTAAATTAACAGATTGTAAATATATGTATGTATTATATGCATTATACATACATATTCCTTATTAAAATTAATAATTATGTTTATTGCATACTTAAATAATAAAGTTATATTATAACAAAAATAAAACAAACACTACAAAACACGCATCCAAATGCAACATTGTAACATGCCAATGCGATCACTTGTCTACTATAGAACCCCTCCTACCGTTCGTTTGTTCTCTCTTCAGGCGGTTTTTTCACAAGCGCTTGCCAGATTTCGGTACCCTCATACCTTTAAATAATACATATATACATTTAATATTACTAATTTCTTGTTTGTTTAAACTATTATTAAAATAATGTCTTAAATATATATTTTATATATAATATAAACACTTAATATTACTAGTTTTTTATTTGTTTAATTTATTATTAAAATAATTATTTATATTCGTATTTGTAAGACATTCATGAAATAAATAATAAACAACACATATAAATGTTTTGTATTATGTAACTACAAATGTACGTTTGTGCGGCTCTACAGCTAAACACAAATTGTGTGGCCGGTATAATAGGCAACTTAATATACACAAAAATTATGTTGGCTGTTGTTAAACTCATGCCTTTGCCCGTTTTAGCATTTTTCAATCTCAGAGCAACGTCGCCAATAGAATATGTAAAATGTAAGCGCAAATAAAAAATGCTAAAACGGTCAAAGGCAACAGTGAAGAGAATATTTTTATTCAATAATAAAAATATTCTCCTTATTTGTATACATTCTTATAAACTTGCTTGCTTGACAGCTGTCAAAGTTGAACTGTCAAAACAAATAGTATAGTGGACAATTTAAAAAAGCGGCATACTTAAAGTGATTACATAATCCCATTCATTAAATAATAAACTCCCTGTATATTACAATCATTTTTGATAACAAAATACCCTCTGCAGCATTTGCTTTTCACATATTATATATTCAGCTACAGATTCAATATCCATAATTGTTATATTATTATTTCATCAATTTGTTTGCCAAAGTTTGGTTCTTTCTATATTTTTTATAAGAAATTTAAATAAAATAATGTTATTATTCTATTTGTATTGCAATAAATGTAAGAACAATGATTTGTTTTAATTTGACAATGCTTCGTGTCGACGTTACTCCTGCCGCAACTCTGATCCGAGTGAGAATCTCGGGAAAAGTAGACGATTTGCCCACCTAGATTTGGGGAACTTTGTGCATACGCACATTTACATTAGCAACGCGCCTCTTCCTCTCAATCAACGCTACAACTTTGGGCAACAAATAATAAACTTAATTATACTGATAAGTGTAAAGTGATGCAATACAGTGGAAGGCGGGCTCGCATAACTTAAATATATTAAATAAATGATTCACCACTTGAGATTGTTGAATTAACTAAAAACTTAGGTGTTTACTTTGATTCAAAATTAAGATTTAAACAGCATATAATTAAAACTACTATAGAATGCTATAGGACATAAGATTTTAATTTACAAAATACAAAACCAATTACTGAAACTACGCCATTATTAAATTTTTATAAATGATTTATAAGAAGTAAGCTGCAATATTTGTCCTACAGTCTGCAGCTCAAAATAAGATCAGCTTTTATAAAATTTATTTTATACAAAAGTCATTGGTTAGTATTTGATTGCACAATTAACAAGGCGCCAGAATATTTTATATATTAGCAGGGACAGGAAGACGTCAATGACAATCTTTAGGTATATGTTTCTGACCTTAAAGCAGACCAGCTTACCAAAATTGTGCACGCACTTTAATAGCGAGTTTTTATGGAAACTATACTGATTAGTTATAATACAATATCTGCAACAACTAGCTACAAAATTATATGGTATGTTTTTCACGTCAACACATTCTGTTATTTAACTCTGGCAAAAAATTACATTTTTTTTGCAAACATATTTTAACTGGTTTTGAATAATGTAGTTTCATTAAATATTGCTTTGTAATTACAATTTATAATGTTTATAGTTCTATTTATGTAAAAAATACTAATTACTCAATAAAACTTTTAATTGAGTATAGATACATAATATGTACTTTCAAAAATAAATGCAAATTATTTTGCCAAACAACTACTGCGGCAATTATTTCTTCAGTCATAAATATAATAATATAAAATATTAAGGTATAATATATACTACACACAACAATATCTCACAGCAAAACACTTGTTTATGTTCAATATTATACTAAAAGTTAGATACAAAAATTAAAATCATATGCATAAAATTAATTTTTTATTATATTGCTTTATTTTTTATTTTCTAGCCAACTTGAAATTACAGATAAATTTCGAGTGTTTACCCCATAGAACATTAAGTAGATCAAATTTCAAAAATTTATAAAAAAAAAATTGACTCACTTATTAGTTGGAATGCTATTTAAATGCAAAGTTTTTTTCTAACTAATAAAACTTAGACGTTTTTTTTTTTTCTAAAATAACACTCGCTATAATTCTGGCATAAAATGTTGTCTATTACCTACAAAGTACTAAATTGTGCGGTCACTTTAACATACAGAAAACCTAAACTTCTTAAAGATTTTTTTGAGTAACTTACTGAAAAGCCTAAATGTTAAAGTTAAATGAATAAAATGTTTTTTAGTAAACAAATATTGTTGTTGTGCACCATGACCGAACTGCGGCGCACAATTGTTAAGACCATCACTATTTTATTAGATTATATGGACATAGTTTTAAAAATAAAATCTAAGTTTAAAGCCATGATAGACAATAAAAAAATAATATTTTTATGAAAAATATACAACCGCAAACTCAAACAACGTATAAATTGTAGCTTGTGTTATCAAATTGACATGATACGACCTGTTTTTATTTTACATTTATTATTAACATTATTTTATTGATTACCCTAAAAGAAAACAGCGTTACTAGGTAGACATTTTATTTTAGTCTTTTTCTTTTTCTTTTAGAATTAGTGAGTTTAATAGAATATTTATTTTTGTTGCAACACAAAAACGACTTATAGGACTTAGTAGTGTTCAATTCAGTACACTAATAGTCCATGAACAGCGCTACAAAACTAAATAATTTTTTTAATTTATAATTTAATTTATTTATCTATTTATAATAAAATAATAAAACCAATGTACATTTTAATAATAAAACTAACCTGATATTTGAACATCATGTTATTGGTCCAACAATCTGCATGGCATATAACTTGATGGTTCCATTTAATTGTATCCAATGAATCTATAAATGGTAAAATTTTTGCTTGGTGTTTTTTCAATCGATCCTGTGTTACGGCATCATTCTCATACAACGTTATGGTTTTGTCAACTGCATTTACAAATGTACCAACCAACTCTTTTGGCATCACCTTCCAGAGTTCAAATAAATTTGAAGTTAATTTATTATATAGAGCTGCATCTTGATCTTGCATAGCAAAAGAAATTGCATGCAATTTGGCATAAGCTTTTAGCATTACCAAAACATGTGCATTATTCATTTGTATTTTGCGGTTTAGTAGATCGTAACCATTTACTCGTAAATTTTCCAAAATAATACATTCTATAAATTCTTTAGTAGATGTTGCATAACAACAAGGTACGTTGTTAAATAACCTAATCACTTTTCTATCAGCTTGAAATTTTGTCAAAGCTGGTAAAATTATATTGTAAAAATAAATTTCTTTATCAAAAGCTTTAGTTATTGGTAAAACAGTTCTAAATTTTCCAGTTGGTGCAGATTTGATTAACAAGTGTAATTTATTATTACCGTCAGATATTGTCACTTTTTTCATAACACTTGCATAGCCATCGCCTTTCTCCGCCCCTTTCTCTAAATTTATTTCTGCATTTAATAAGTTTTTTGTTTTGAGTATATCATGTAGAAGTGTATATATATCTTCCTTTGCTAAATCTCACACATGTTGAAGTTGTATTAATTTATGTTGCCGTTTTGACGATTAGACTTCTAATTTTAATAATATTTTAATATGATATAATTACAATTTTATATTATTTAGTTTATAAATCTGAACATAACAATATAAAAATCAATACAAAGAATTGCCTCGTTTATTTCATTCACAATCAAATCAGCTTTTTATATTATTTCGTACACGCGATATTTACGAGATTTACGAAACCAAATGCTAACTACTACTAACTAACAATGTGTGAATGTCATGTTTTAACAAGCTAGACTTGCGCAGTATTACTATTTGCGTGCGCAAGTTTTGTATAGGTTGAATTATTATTAACCTTCTTCCAAAATTCCTAATAATAAAACATTTTAAAAAACATAAATATTTTTATATAATTTGTAATATTTTACATTTAACATCAATAAGAACAGCTTTAATGTATTTATAGAGTATTATTTATTTATACACAATTCCAAACAAACTACAAATTAAAGCGAACTTATTACATAACAGCAATTTAATAAAAAATATAAATCAAACGTTAAATGTTATAAATTATATCAATAATCATTATATTTGATATCTGATACGGGCTCAGATTGTAGATAAAAAAATCAAATTTAGTTGATTATTTACAAATCGATGCAATGCGAGCCGCTCTTCACATAATTAGGCCGACTAAATCCACAAACAAATGTTTTGTGTGTTACATAGATGTTTTAAAAAAATAGAATTAATTATTTTAAATTAAACAATTTAGTTTTCTGTATTTTTTTAAAGCTTTAGCACCTTTTGATCTAACACAATTATTAATAGAGCATTAACTTATATAAAAATATTTGAAAATATAATACTTACATTATTTTACAAAATTTAAGTTTTTATTTGTTAGATATGTAACTAGTTGAACTACACGCCAGAGCAAGATGCACTGCATTTCCATTTTATTTTGTGAAGTGGGGTAACTTGCACAAAGTTTTGCATCTCCTTCTTCTACTAGCCCCAACTTTTTAAGTAGGGCAAGTTGCACTTGCTGATTTGATTAGCTGATTTAAAAATCACATCTGACAGTTATAAATAATTAAAATTATTAATTAATTAAAATATATATTAAGAACGGTCAACTAAAGAAATTGCAAATCAAAATGTATTAGGAGTGGAGTAAATTAAAATTAAAAACAAAAAAATAATAACCACATAAATGTAAGTAATTACAAGTTATTTAAAAAATCTTACACGTGATATACAAGTAACGAAAGTGTGTGCCCATAAAATTGCAAGACGCTCGAGTGTAACTTGCACTGGCGCGCGCTGAGGTATGATGTCCTGAGTTAGTTACTCTAGTAATGAGAAAGCAGCTTTTATACAATTAATTGTCTATTTTCTACCTTTGACTGCTATTTGTACGCCACTGTTGGAGCTAGAAGAAGGAGAGGAAGGAAAACTTTGTGCAAAAAATAAAATATTGATGCACTTAGCCATAGTATGATGTTATGTTCATTTTGTAGCCAAATTTATTAATTGCAAACTTCATTTTCTATTACTATTTATTGTATATCTTATTTGATTTTCGAAATATAACTAAAATAATAACTTGCTCTTTATCTACCAGAGTGGTTTAAAAGTCACCTAATAAGCTGTTGATCTTATCAAACTTTTTTAAACAAGTAGTAGAATTACTGCAATGTAAAATAGCTCACAATAAATTCTCTTCTTCTTCTTTCCGTGCCTTATCCGTTGCGAATATTGGCGATCATCATGGCTATCTTCACTTTATCCACGGCTCTTCGGAACAGTTGTATTGAGGTCACTCCATACCACTGGCGCAGATTTTTAAGCCAGGATATTCTTCTCCTCCCCGGACCTCTCTTTCCCAGCACCTTTCCTTCCAGAATAAGTTGGAGTATTCTGTACTTTTCCTTGTGCCTCATAACATGCCCAAGGTATTCTAGTTTTCTAACTTTTACTGTAGTCATTATTTCTCGATCCTTCCTCACTCGCCGAAGAATCTCCTCGTTCGTAACATGATCTATCCACGTTACCTTTAGTATACGTCTGTAGGTCCACAACTCAAACGCTTCTAGCCTGCTTTCAAAATCCTTGGTAAGAGTCCAGGATTCTGCGCCATACAGAAGAGTGGAAAATACGTAGCATCGTAGGATTCTGATTTTAAGTTGTAGAGTCAGGTCTGGACTGGTGAATATTTTTTTCATTTGTATGAATGCAGCTCTTGCTCTCTCAATTCTGCATTTTATTTCCACAGAATGGTCCCATTGTTGGTTAATGCAGGTACCTAGGTATGGATATTTATCTACCTGTTCGATAGGCGTATTGTCAAGAAACAGGTTCACCGGTGGCGGGTTATTTTTTCACAATAAATAAAAAATAAAAAAAACTGTATTTTGTAGCATTCTTCATAATAAATCTCCTTAAATTAACTTCAAACTGTATATAATTGATTGTGTTTCTCCTAAAACAATTATTAATTTTATTTTGTAGCATTGTAAAATTTTATTATAAAACAATGTAATAGAGTATTTTTTACATTTTTATTTTTTTTTGTATAAAACTTAAAAAATTAAAAATAAATTACACATTTACACAGTTACACCTTTACACAATTACACTGTCAACACTCAAAAGCGCACAATTTGTTGCTTGTTTGCAAATTCTATTAACCGTCGTCCGCAATTTATGCAACTTGCAAAAAAGTAACTGTTTACTGTTTTCTCTTTATTCATTTTGGCTTGCTCCGAGTTCAATTTGCCAAAAAATATTTTGTCAATTGCTTGGTAAATGACATTCCATTTAGAAAGTACGTTGAGACTGGAAATGCACATGTGATTATTAATTAATTAATGAAAAAAAGTTTTCATTAAAATATTTAAAAAGATCAAATAAAAAAAAATTTACTTCATAGTGTCTAACTAATTGCAATTATTATTAGTTATTGCTAAAAAGTTTTATACTTAATGATTAAAAATGACAATATTTTAAAACATTTGTATAATAATTTTGTATAATAAATTGATAATAATTTGAATATTTTATATTAAGCATTCTGAAGAAGTCGCATTGAATTTTTATTTTTATCTTGTGTGTCAGTTATATAAGGTAATAGACAAAAAACGTACGGCTGAATAACTCCGTTAATTTTAAACCAATTTGAATAATTCAAAAACCATTTTAAATAGTTTAAAGGTAAATACAGGTACACTTTTGTTTTTAATATACTTACATAAACACCAACTTTAGTTTTTTAAATAGCAAAAAATGTTTTTTATTTTTTGTTAGAGTTTCCATGATATTATGAATTAAATAAATTGTGATTTGATATGAATTAAGTTGTATGATAAAAAAAATAGATTCATAAAAATACAGTTACGTAATTTTTACACAACTGTCGTAATTAGATTAGCCGTAGACTTTTTTTTAGATACATTTATATATAACTAAAACTAGTAGTAGATTATATATATATATATATATATATATATATATTTTTTTGAGATAATTTTTTTTAAACATTAAAAACTGTTTAACTAAAAAATGTATATGTAGTTAATTAAAAAAACAAAACTGATTGTACAAGGGACACTGCCAAAGTTTGCGGAAAATGTAAATCAAAACACAAATTACGTTATGTAAATTGCTTTATTGCTTCTCAAAATATTCTTCTTTAAAATGTATACACATTTGCATCCGATGAAACTAATCTCCAAAACAATTTTGACACTTTGATCAAGGTATCTCCAAAACAAGTGATTTAAATATTTCAACGGCCTCTTCATGCGATAAGAAACGCTCGCCACGCATTTTATTTTTGATATGTCAAAATAAGAAGAAGTCATTGGGTAATAAATCAGGAAAATATTGGCAATGAGTCATTAATTAGATCTTGTTATTGATCAAAAACTCTACAGTTTGTCGTGCTGTGTGGGTGCTTGCATTGTCATAATAAACATCGACTCGCCGGCTTATGTTGTTCCATCTGATTTCAGCGGTAACTTACGGGAAACAAATTCAAGTATACTAGTCAGCAATAACTGTCCTTCAATCCTCTAATGCAACAGTTGCAACATGACCCGTTTTTCCGAAGAAACAAACAATCATTCTTTTTGAAACGCTTTGTGAACGCACCACTTTTATGGGTTTAGGTTGATTTTAAAACACACATACAGTCGATTGCTGTTTAGTTTCAGGCTCATATGAATATATTCAAGATTCTTCACCTGTTGCGATGTTATATACCAAATTTGAACAACCTCCTTCAAATTTCTTTAGCATTTTTTTGACACGTGCTTCATTTTGTTCTTCTTTCAAATTGTGTGGGATCCAACGACTACAAAGCTTTCTGACATGCAAATTATTGTGCAAAATCGTATGTATTTATTTTGCTGCAATGCCTAAGGATGCCTTTATCTCACTATAGGTCACATGCCAATCTGACAAAATCATTTCACGCACAGCATCAATATTTTTTGCGACTAAAAAGGTGCATGGACAATCTGCCAAATATGGGCAATGAGTCAATAATTAGATCTTGTTACTGGTTAAAAACTCTACAGTTTGTCGTGCTGTGTGGGTGCTTGCATTGTCATGATAAACATCGATTTGCCGGCTTATGTTGTTCCTTCTGATTTCAGCAGTAACTTACGGCAAACAAATTCAAGTATACCAGTCAGCAATGACTGTCTTTCGATCCTCTAATGCAACAGTTGCAACATGACTCGTTTTTCCGAAGAAACAAGCAATTATTAATTTTGAAACGCTTTGTGAACGCATCACTTTTGTCGGTTTAGGTTGATTTTAAAACACTCATACAGTCAATTGCTGTTTAGTTTCAGGCTCATATAAATATATTCAAAATTCGTCACCTGTTGCGATGTTATATACCAAATTTGAACAACCCCCTTCAAATTTCTTTAGCATTTTCTTGACACGTGCTTGTTTTTGTTCTTCTTTCAAATTGTGTTGGATCCAACGACTACAAAGCTTCCTAACATGCAAATTATTGTGCAAAATCGTATGTATTTGTTTTGCTGCAATGCCTAAGGATGCCTCTATCTCACTATAGGTCACATGCCAATCTGACAAAATCATTTCACGCACAGCATCAATATTTTTTGCGACAAAAGAGGTGCATGGACAATCTTCGCAAAGATCGTCATCAAAGGTTGGTCTTCCACGCTTGAATTCTGCGAACCATTTGTAAACCATAGTTTTGGATGGTGCTTTATCCCCAAATAACAAACTAAGTTTTTTTACACATTGTTGCAGTGTTAAACCGTATCAAAAATCATAAAAAATAATCGCTCAAAAATCACAATTTGAAATTTCCATTTTTCACACAATTATTACTCTCGTTAAATTTTGTTGAAACGAGCAGTTTGAAATCAAACTGTTAACTGAATTGTAAGTGAAAAACGTCAAATTTTACGAATACGACAATCGCGGAACGCTGGCAATACAGGCAGTACTTGATTCCGCAAATTTTAGCAGTGCCTCACGTGCTTGCAAAAACACCATAAACAACACCATAAATGTATACCTGCCTCCATAAAATGATTTAAATTGGTTTAAAAATAAGAAAGTTGTATAAAAACATTTTAAAAACATAAACATTGACAAAAAAAATGAAAAATATATATAAAGTAATTAAAAATAAATTTCTGTAATTGTTTTCATCGGATTATATAAAGGTTTTAATTATAATTATTGACCCAAAAGTTATAAGTTGTATGTCATCAGATTATCAGAATTAATTAATTAAAGTGATGTCTTTTACAAACGTAACTGCGTACGTGTCGAGTATGAATACTTGAAAATGAAGATTTATCAAGCAATTGTGTTGATTTAATTCAAATACTCACAATTATCTTGAACCCACACACATAAGTAGATTAATATAGATAAATATAGCTCAAATCAAATACCAAAATTAGTCAATAATAGAAAACATAAATACAAAACCATCTATGTATATTTTAATAACGAATTAATTATTCAAATTATATTAACATGTTATATCTATTTACAAAAAAAAAACTAAAAACTTATAAATTTTAAAAATTGATTTTATAGAAAAATATAAACATCAAAATATGCAAAAGTGCAAAACACAATCTACCTATTGCAATTATTAAAAAAAAATGCAAAATTAATTAAAATCTTTAAAAATCATTAAAACAATAAATCAATAATTATATAGTTTTAATGAAGTCTTGATCACAAATTTGAAAACTTTATCAAAAACTTTTTTCGCATCAAACAATAATGTTTATAATTAATGGCTTAAACTCGTACTTCAATATCATAAGTTTTAATGTTTTTCAAGATTTCTTTTCTTAGAGTATTATATAATCTTTTATGAAACAAATATGTTGTTAATATAGTTTTAAAAGTATTAAGAAAACTATGGTTTTTCAGTAAATTTATAATATTTGTGATACAAGATGTTTTTTTTGTTTGTTATTTATCTAGCTATGAAAGCCATAAGTTCTAATCGCTTAATATTTGTAATTTTTATTTAGTTTAAAGAAGTAAAAATACGTGGTTTGTAACTGATATTTTTTTATTAAAGACATACATTAGCCTAAAAACATCCATGGGAGAATTGTACCAGTGCATAGAGAAAATAGCTTGTCTACTTTTAATTCAAATATTAGTGCAAAGAATTTAAATGAAGCAGAAAATCTATTTATAATAAACTAGAATGTGAAAGACATCTGAGATTACGTACTGACAAAATCATTAACAATGTTAAAGATTTAATCTTAATTGCTTGACTACCGAGTAAAACTTTCAGTTATTGCTAGAAAAAAGCAAGTGTTTTCGAATTTTGTTTATGAAGATTAGGGATTAAGTATCAGCACGTTAGATTTTAAGACTGTTCAGTCCGGAATCAAAATTGTATAGACAACAAATTTGCTAAAACAATTTAACTGTTTTATCCTAAGATTTTTATCTTTATTAAAAATGACAAGTTTTTAGAAAATTCTTTATAAAGATTTAAAAATTTGTATGCAAAGCTTCTCCTCATGTTTTGGCGGCATACAATAGTTTACTTCTAGCGGCAGTAGCTATTAGCCTTCTTGCCCCTTCTCCTGGTTCTCCTTTGTTTGGCATAAACCTACTAAGCATTTTTTTCATTTTTTTTGTTCCTTTTACCGCTTTTTTAATTTGTTCGTTCCATTCTTTTGCTTCAACTGTAACTCCTAGGTATTTAATTTTTTTTTGTAGTTATTATTTGTTCACCTAACTGTATTTTTCCACTTCCCCTGTTTGTTTTCTTTGTCGATGGCCATGCCGCCTCAGTTTTCTGCGGAACCAGATCTAACCTTTTATTTATCATACATCTCTTTATCATCTCTATTGCCAACTCTAACCTTTCATTTAGTACTTCTATGTCTATATCCGCAAATGCCGTAATTGTCACTCTTTCCGGCAGCTGCGTCTTGAGTAACTGATTATAAACTAAATTTCATAGTTTAGGACCTAGTGCAGAACCCTGTGGTACTTCTCTAGTCAACCTAAATTTTCCATTTTTGGTCAGTAGATTTCTCTTCTGAAGGTAGCTCCATATTATCTTGGTAGTTTTATTTGTTAATTTTTTTAATTTTTTTTTGCTGTTTTAATAATTGCTTCTCATAGTATGTTGTTAAACGTATATTGTATATCTAGCGCTATTATGACACAGTGTTGTCTTTTTCTGTGTATGGTCCACTGTTTGCTTCTTTTGCTGTGGTTTTTACTTTTTCAATGGCTCTTAGAGTTGTTCTTCCTTTTGTAAATTCTTATTGTTCTTGTACCAATCCTTCTTTTTCTTTTATTTTTTGTTCAATTTTTCTCACGATAACTATTTTCATAATTTTTGCTAATGTGTTGATCAGGCATATCGGTCTATACGTCGTTGTATTGCCTGCTTTCTTTTTTTTCTCAATTAGTACTAAATTTGCATCCTTCCAACAAGCCGGAAAAATTCCTTCCTTCAGACATCTGTTTATTATTTGTGTTATCTTTATTTAGTTTTCCTCTAACGTTTCCTTCACTATCTCCGTTGATATCTCGTCTGCACTTGGTAACTTATTATTAGGTAGTTTCCTTATCATCTGTTTTATTTCCTCTACTGTTGCAGGGACTACTTCTGTTTTGTTATCTATTCCTGTTGGTTCTTCTATCATTCCTCCAGTGGGAAACAATTTTTCAATGATTACTACTTTATTTTCTTTTTTTTAAGCACACTGCTATCATTCGTATTAATTTATTCATTACTATTTTGTTTGGTTTGCCCCAAGGATTTCTGTCTATAGATTCTATTATTTCTTTCCGGCATCTTTTCTTACTGTATTTGATCGCTTCCTTTAAAGCCTTTCTGTCATTTTTCAATTCTTCTTCAGTTTTATTAGAATCTTTTCTTCTTCTTTTTTTGTCTTTTGACTTATTTTGCTGTTTGTATTGTTTATTTCCTGCTTTCCTTGACCTCTTTGCACCACTAGTACAGTCTTCTTCTTCCTCCTTCTCTGAATCTGGAAATTGATTCTTATGCTGCCTTCCTCAACTTTTCCTCGTCCCTTTTGCATCTTTTCTCTATGTTTTTGTTTTCAGTCACTTCTTCTGCTTCCATAACTTTATTTATCTTTTCTCTCTCCATTTTTCTTATGTTTCATTTTCCTTCTCTTTTGTCTTCATTTTCTTCTATTCCGTTTGAGCTGTATTGTATGTACTTATGTAAACTCAACGATATTTCTTCTGTCACTGTCTAGCCCCTTACTACTCCAGCCGTTTCCTATGTTGCTATGATAATGTCAATGTATGATTTGGTTGGTATTTCATATTCTAAGATTTACGGCTGCTATCATCTCCTCAAGAATTTGGCATCTCCTGTCGCACTTGGTTCCTTCCTATCTTGGTGATTTTTTGTTGAAATCCCCTCCTATCATAATTAGTTTTTTTTGTTTACTAAAGCTGTGTTCTATTTCTTTTATCCACTCCTGATAATATTCCATATTTGCGTAGTTGTGTACGCCTGTGTTACAGATATATCTGTTTTCCTTGCACACAAACTATTGATTATCAGTTATCTTCAAATCTTAAAGAAGGTTTTTGAGTTCTGAAGATAGCGGATAGTTAAGAGCTAGTGTGTAAAAAGAACAGGACATCACGCTTAAGACCGCTCACCAGCACGTTGGGTTGCTTAGATTTTTAATGAAATTAATATTGACTTAAAAAAACATCAAATAGAATTTTTGAAAGTGCTAATATGTTACAAACAATGTAAGATTGCTTGATCAACCGTACCTTTTTAATTAATCACCATATTAAAAAATAGCTTAATATCCAATTTATATAAAATGAAATGTATCAATCAGTTAATAACAGGATAACTTTTTTATTTTTATCATAATTTGATTCAGTGTCATTGATATAAGAGCACAGTTTATAATTTTATATTTCGTATTTATTGTTGCCTTATTGATGTGTTTGTATTGGTCGCTAGTAATTATACTCTACTTAATTCTGCGGCAACACTGTCTCGTCAGATTATATGCAGAAAACAAAATAATTGAATGCTATCTACTTATTTATATAAGCATTAGATTATATATATTTTTTTGCATATATGGATTATATTTTTTAACGTTTTCATATTGATTTTAATAAATATAAGAGACAAAATAGAAAAAATTAGTAGAGTCGATTCCGCTTTATCGGAGCACCGTTTTATCGGTCCAGCCGTCTATATGGACCAAATCTTCAGAAAAAGAAACCAATCTATAGATATAACAGTAATTTACATTGCTTATTTGGGACTAAATTCCGCTTTATCGGATGAGAAAATTAAATTATTTTATTTATTTATTTATTCAATTTACCTTTCTACCTTTCGGTGTAAGGCTATTACATACATTTTAATACTTTGTTTAATATATCTTATTATTAATAAGTCTAATAATCTTCCTTATTTTATTATTTCCGGCGTTGCTTTACTTTGATAATTGCTTCTATTACTTCGTCTTTTTTTTTCATCTAGTTCTTCTGTTCGTCTGCCCTGTATCATTGTTTCATCCTATCTTGTTTTGTTTTCTTTTACTTCTTGTTACGTTAGTTCTTGTAAGTATTCCCTCCATCTTTCCATTATCTCGCCTTCTTCTGTTATTATTTTTCTATTTATATCTTTTATCTTTTATGTTCATTCAAAATTAAATTAAATTGAGTCAAAACTTCACAAAAACAAAAAAAAGTTTTATACCTTCTAAAAAATATCATTTTTTAACATTTTTTGTGTTTGCAAAACTGAATAACAACTTTTTTGTGAATATGACGAGGGAATTATTGGGAAGACATAACACACATATTCACTTATTCAATTTTGTTTGATGCACGTGTAGATACTTTAAAATTTAAAATGCCATGAAACGATTTAACACTCAAATAAAAGTGCAGTATTGAATCAAATAAAAAATCAACCAATACAAGTTTCTGTTTGTTAATTTTGCATAATCGGACCAAAACTCCCCGGTCCCGATGTGGCCCGATTAAGCGGAATCGACTGTAATATGAAAATGAAAATACAATTAATAGAAAATTGACTAAAGTTACCTACTTTAATATTTAAAATTGCGATTTTAAAGTTTATCTTATAATTAACAACTATTCTACATAAGAGACTAATTTATGGTTATACCATAAATCATATATGATATAGTTACATACATCTTTTGTATGCATATAATATGCTAAAAACAAAATTTATTTATTGTTTTGTGATTTAATAATTAAAACAATAATTTTTGTTTATATCTACAAATTTGTTTTATATAGATTCTGTGAAACTCAAAAGTCATTTGACAAAATATTAAATAAAACATGTTCATTTGAATCAAACAATGTGTCGTTAAAAAAAATCATTTAAACAGTATTTTTTTAGAATATACTTGTTTAAATAAAACTGAGGTTATTGATTTGTTTACATCAACATACACTTAGAGTATTATAACTAATAAAAGCAGTTTTACACTGATTATTTCCAAAACTTGATAAATCAACCAATCAGATTGCGTAAGTTAACCAATCTCATCAATAATTTTACATAAAATAGCTAGCCATAGACGAACTTGCATGCGGCAAGCCAAAGCGATAGAAATTCCGTTCATTTATTTATTGCTGACTTAGCATGCCATATCACAAACCATGCATATGAGGTAACATATCTCAACTTGCCACATGGTTTAAAAGTTTTAGCTACCCGTTAACAAACACATTTCTCGGCACATTTGCATGCGGCGAGCCAAAGTGATAGAAAATCCGAGCAGTTGGCATTGCTTGAGACTTTTTGAAATTTTCAGAAAGCCAAAAGCCGCTCTAATTTGTCGTGCAAATCTTCACAATCGTCCATAAACAAGCGGATTTACTTGTGACACACCAGGATGACAGATAAATCGTTTGCTTGTCGTGAACGTTTATGGTACAGGGAGTTTATAAATGAATGGGATTATGTAATCACTTTAAATATGCCGCCTTTTTAAAATCGTCCACTATACTACATATGTTTGCTTGACAGCTGTCAAAGTTGATCTGTCAAAACAAATAGTTTAGTAAACAATTTAACAAAAGCGGCACATTTAAAGTGATTACATAATCTCATTCATTTATAAACTCCCTGTATATGTCGTAAAAATGGTTGCCACAAGTAAATGTGCCACTTTACTCGCTGCATGCAAAGGTGTCAAGAAATGTGTCTGTTTATGGCTAACTAATCGGTTTTTATCGACCAACTGCTCAACGCATTCTAATATTTTCATTTATTTGTGACGTTGACAACTATACACGTTAAAAGTTACAAATAAAAATTGTCTATTAAGTATTAAGTTGTCCGCACGAGCAAAGCGAGGACGGCAGACAGCAAATTGCTGCAAACGCTTTCTTGTCCGTGATGTTTACGACTGATTTTGCTTGCCTGGTAAGGTAACAATAACATAATACAAGTTAATTACTCTTATTAAAATAAGTTAAACAACTTTTTTTAATAATAGTCAATTATTAAAGTTTCAATGGTTTTTTTTTAAGTTAATGTTTAAATTGACAAATACTGTTATGACGTAACCAAAAATTCTTGTAATACAATCACTCTACACTAGATGTCATTAGTACTATTTTTTGTATATAATAATGTCAAATCAAGCAAATATTTAAAAATATCATTACTTAATTAAGTAATAATTAAAGGTGAGTTTAGACATGCATGGATTTAGTGACGCCAGTAGTCGCGCCAGTTCTATTTGCAAGGTTTATACTACATGTGCAAAAAAAAAATGACACACCAGTTTCGTTTTTAAAATGTATTTCACAGTGCACAATATGTCGAGTGAACTTTCCGAATCATGCAAAATAGGCGCTAAACTTTTAGTGAAACAAAAGATAATAAACACAAAAAAAAACGACGAAAAGGTCATGTCTGGTTTAAACCATGGACTAGTCGTCAACCTACTTTGGGTGCTTTTGCGAAACTTCTAGGAGAACTCGCAGCAGAAGTTTCTGCAAGCACATTTTTGATACTTTTCTGGATTATGTGACGCAACGTATTATAAAAATGGATACCAACATGAGAGATGCCTTAACAACACAATTAAATTTGGAAGTGACATTAAAATAACAAGAAATTCTTTTGCTTCATTGCAATATTTGTATCATGTCCCAAAATGCACAAATTTAAATTTTATCCCTGAAGTTTGCCAAGCCATTTATGATGCGTTAAAAGACTTTATTAAGGTAAGCAAATACATAATAGTATACAAAAGATAGAAATTCAACGTTTGTAATTTAGGTTAAGTAATACTAACAAACACAAACATTTCTTAATTATTGTCGTCATACAATGAAGCATGTATTGCCTATGAAAACAGATCTGACTGTTTTTGCTGATAATTGAAACGTAAATTTAAATCAGTATTAGTGTTGTAGTAAGAATGGCGTTGGACTGAAGCATGGTTTTTCTTTGAAAGCAGATCTGATTGGTCTTGTTGACAATTAGCGTCATCGTTAGAACGGTTTGAACATGGGTTAAAATTGTGTGTACTCTATTGATTCCAAAACAACTGATTCTGGTAGCTTCTTCATCAAAGTAGTCATGGACTTGCCAAAAGAATCAAACTTATTGTCCTCTTTTCTCTTAGGTTTTTTATCTAATTTCTGTGCGATTTTCTGTAGCCTTTGTATAAGCTTATCGGTGCTACTTGTTCTTTTTGAACTCCCTTTGAGACTGCAAAGTTTGAAATTAGTTTTTGTGCAATTGGTTTTCTGGCTACGGATGACTTATTAGGGGAAGACGGCAGTATTTTGATAGTTGCTGATTGCTTATTTTCTAGAGAATCATCCAGTTGAGATTGTGATTCAGTTTCCTAAAAATAAATAACTAATAAAAACCCGATATCTTTAAAAACATTTACTAAAGTAATTTAAGTTATTGTTTTCAGGTGCCAAGCTCTGAAAAAGAATGAAAGAATATTATTCAAAGATTTTCAACACAATAGAATTTTTAAAATTGTGCTGGAGGATTAGATGGAAAACATGTTATATTACGAAGTCCTTTCTATTCAGGATCAGAATTTTACAACTACAAGGAACGTTCAGTATTATACTGCTTGCATTAGTTGATGACCAATACTATTTTGAATACTTAGATTTGGGTGCAAACGGAACAGCATTTGATGGAGGGGTATTTTCAAAAAATAGTTTGAAGATGCAATAGAAAATAATTTACTAAAGTTTTCCTCAAATACCGTGTTTATAGGTGACAATGCTTTCCTTTTAAAGAATATTTACTAACCGTATTTACACTATGTCTCCTAACACAAAAAAAAATTACCAGTGTTCTCGTGGTCGGCGTATCGTAGAAAACGCAAATGCGTTATCTCCAGAAAAAGCTGACATTCTTGTAAAAACCACTTGTGCGTTACATAATTGGTTGCGTAAAACATCTGCTGAATATATAACCTAAAACAGTGTAGACGTTGAATATTTTGAAAATGGTAGACTAGTAGGTCTGTGGAGACACAAAATTTAAAGTCAAAGACACAGATTTAAGATCAGCCGCCGAGAGCCGTAATTATTCTAAAAAAGCTGCAGAGCTCAGAAATCAGTTAACTGATTGGTTTATAGGTGACATTGGCAAATGAAAATGAAAAATAATCCAAAAAATGTAATTAAACTTATAATTTGTAATGCTTGTGTTTGTTTTAGTTGTACAACATGTTTCAAAATTCTGACCAACCATGGCACTTTTGGTTTGTATAATTCATCTGTACTTGCTCCGGAATGTTGGCTTTTCTTAATATTTGCCAATTTTAAAGCATACGCATTTCTAATAGTACGTATTTTTGCTTTCACTTCAGCAATTTCAAAGCCTTCAATATTCATTAATTTGCAAAGTTTTTAATAAGCGCTTTCTCGCCCATCTTTGTTTTTATAAGCACTACTATGTACATCCTATAAACACGGATAAGATTGATACCCTTCAAAAAATTTGATTGATAGTTCTGTCGTCAACTATTTTTTAGTCATAATAAACTATATAAACAACAATAAACACAAATTAAGACCTCAACCAAAACAAAAATTTAACTAAAAACAAAGTTTTGCTGCACGTATTTATCATCACTTCATGCATGCATGATTTCAACTTGCACTCCAGTTGATGTTTACACATGCAATATAATTTTAATGGCGCCTCTAAATCTATGCATGTCTAAACTCACCTTAATTTAATTTTTTAATAATACTTACTGTTAATTTAGTATAATTAAAATTAAGTGTTATATTCAATAAATATCTATGTTTTAAACTTAACCCTCAGCGGGCGTCAAAAGATTCTACCGCCCTAGGGCGCCAAAATACGGGTATAAAAACTATTTTGCAGAGTAAGCATGCAAAATAAATATTTTTATTTACGAGAACAAAATAAAAAGTCTGGTAAAATTGCACTAGATTGCAAATTCTAAATCAATCATATTTTCAACCATCGAAAAAAGTCACATCGATTACCTTCAAAAAAAGAAAACGGCAAATATTCCAGCAACTTATTAGATTTGAAAGAATAAAACCGCATTTGGCAAAGAAAAAACTTCTCTTTCTTCAAGGAGTTATAGCACGTATGCAATTAACAATCAGTTGTTTGCTTGTTAGAACTGTTTCCACATTCACCGGGTTTTCCAGAATTAATCCCCTGTTTCCAAACATAAAGAAATTGTTTGGCGGAAACAGATATGAGTAGATTATTGGTAAAAATCAACAAATTGGTAAGACGTTGGTTGGTTGGTAAATGAGTTGAAAATAAATTGTTATTTTGCCAAAAAATATATCTTTTTGTATTTTAAGACTTCTCACTCTGTTCTCGTATTATTATGTTAAGAAATAATCTTTCCAAATACAATTTAAGCAATTATCTTAAGATATATTACTAAAAAAAATATATTTTACGTTTCTTAAGAATTTAAAAAATTGAGAAACAAAGAAATTTATATTAAAAAAATGTAGCCAAAAAACACTAATCAGAGCATCAAAGCCTAATCTAGATGAAGGTATTTTCAAATAAAAAAACAATTTTTTTAAAAGCAAGATGAGACAAAATCATATGTGTAAATAAAATAGAAAACTTGTTGTACACTTTTTTTTTGGCAATAATACTACCATAGAAGAGAAAAAGAGCCGTTAGCAATTTACCATTTTGCCAGTAAAATGTGTGGATGTCGCTTATTGATAAAAACTATTCCTTCTTCGGGATTTTTCCTGATGGTATTATTAGTGATAGTAACTATAAAAAATGTGTAAAATAGTAATATACTTACAATATATGTTTGTATAAAGTAAGACATGTACAAATAATCATTGTGAAAAATGGCATAATAGAAGTAAAATACCTTACAACTTAAAAAAGCATATATCTGCAAAAGGCAATAAAGACAAATATATTTTTTGCAACGCTAACTGAAGATAAAAGTATGCAGTTAAAAATGAATTACAATTATTTTTATCTGATACAAGGGCAGTTGCAAATCGCTAATAATTTTTTTTCTTTATTGTTTAGGTACCTATTGGATAAGATTGGAATGGTTATTGAAAGGGTATTTTTGATAATAATATTACAACGTAACACTTATTATTTACGTATTATTTGTTTAGATAAATTGTAATTTTAATTTTTCAAACTAATCAATTGATGTCTATTGCCCTAAATAATTCGAAATATACCAATAACAAATCCGACTTGCATTTAATATTGACAATTTATACATATATAAACAAAAAATAAAATATATACAGTCGATTCCGTCGCTTAATCGTACTGAAGGTTTTTGGTCTGATTATGCGAAATTAACAAAAAAAGAAAACTTGTATTTGTTCGCTAATTTTTAATTTAATTCAATACCTCAATTTTATTTGAAAGTGTTAAACCGTTCCTCGGCATTGTAAGTTTTAACGTGTCTACACAAACGCACGTGCCCAAACGAAATTAAATGTGCGTGCAATTTCTTCCCGATAATTCCCTCGTCATGTTCTCAAAAAAGTAGTTATTCAGTTTACTAACACAAAAAATGTTAAAAAATTTATATTTTATGAAAGTATAAAACTTACTTATAAAATTGTATACAAAAAAATTCTTTTTTCTTGATATTGTGAAGTTTTAACTCAATATAATTTAATGTACTGACCCGATAAAGCGGAAATTTTGTCCCAAATAAGCGATGTAAAATACTGGTATTCGAGGTTTTGTTTCATATAGGCGGCTGGACCGCTAAACCGGTGGTCCGATAAAGTGGAATCAACTGTATATAGATTATAATTAATTTAATTTAAAAAATACACAAATTTAATTGAATTAATTAAATATAATTATTAGACTATAATTTATTAGCAGTAGAATTTGAGTTTTATATATATAAATATTTATAATCTTTAAGTACATGTTTTTGGTGATAAGATAGTGATATACTATTAATTTGCTTATAATTGATTTATTAATAGCTAATATTTTGGTACCGTCGTCGTTACTTTCAAAGAAAGTTTTAAGTTATTATATTTGTCATAGATAATAAATATTCTGTAATCGTAACATACACAAACACTTGTATATAAAGGTCATTATATATTAAAACAACAATTATAAGTTAATTAATAGTATATTATTATCTTATCTGTAAACTAATTAATTCCAAATCACTGCAAAAAGATATAACAACCAAAACAAACAAAAATACAGTTTTCTTATTTTATTAATTTAACATGTTTGTTGAATACAACGTCGTTACTAATGAATATAAATTTATCTAAACATTTATTAAACAATTCAAGCACGTTTCCATTTTATATACAACTTTTTTTTAATGATAAATTAAAAAGTTTTTCACAATTAAATTGGTCTAGAATCATTATAACAGTCCATTTTAAGTCAACAAATACAGTTTATTTTGTTGGAAAGTTGTTGCTAAAAATTAAAATCAGTTATTATAAGCAACTCACCTTACACCCAGTTTAGAGATACGTACGTAAGTAGTTTGTATAGCACTATAGAAGTTTATTTATCTGATTAACATTTTCTGATGAGTATTGGTTGTATTTTGGTAGTCGACTGAATTTTTTTTTTTTTTTAATTTGAAATTAGTATTAGTCATATGATCGTAAATGTAAATGTTGTATATATGGTTAAATAAAATTCCTAATATATAATTATACCAATAACTTACCTCACTGATTATTTTGGATAAATTGTTGTAACAAACCCCGTTATTATTTATTAAAATAATGCCCGAACGATCGTTTGTTTATGTCGGATAGTGTTATGAACGCGCGCTTGTTATGCAGCATTATTCACAGATATTTTTGTCGAACGCAAGCATAACAAACCGCGTGAATTATAACATATATGCTAGGCAACCCTGGTTGCAACTAGCTGCATTTGGGGTGGCTTACCTTGCTGCCATTAATTAAACATCGTAATTAGCCGGCTACCGACACTTTTCATGTCCGCGACATGATGTTTAATTGATGACGCAACAAACCTACGTGTTTGTCGGCTTGCCACTCCGTTGTTTCAGGATGCACGCGGATCTAACCTATCAAACCACGTGAAATCCCATGTTATCAATAGGGCTTTATTACTCACCTGCGAGTGTTGTAATACCTAGTTTGACACTGCCCTTATTGCACTGCACACACTGTACACTCACGGCACCCTTATTTTTTACAGAACATAAATTGCCGCATGTTGGACATCAGCTGTTGCTCGTGTGCTGGGCCCCATAGGCGTCCCATATGGGGTTTGCCATGGGTAAGACAAACTTCCGCCGGAAGTAAGAAGTAACCAGGAGCTTCTGTGTGGAGTAATTAGTGATTTGCTATTAATAGGTAAATCACTAGTTACTGTATGCAACCGTCCGAACCCGGCGGACGTTATATACCGCCGTCCAGTCCTCATAAATTCATATTGAGTCCAATGGTCCAGTCCAGTAACTCCAGTCCGGAATCTAGTCCAGAAAGTAAAGTCCAGTAAATCCAGTCAAGTGTTTGAAATCTAGAATCCAGCCTGCATTGCCAAACCAGTTCCCGATATCAGCGAAACATAACCGTAAGTCGATCTGACAATCTCCCAAGTCCCTTTTAAATTCCTTTTTTTCTTTTTCCTCAATCTAGAGTGTGCGGCGGCCGGAAAGAAAACCAACTCCAGATTCCCGATCCAGTTCCAGGTCCCTACCGACGTTTCCCGATCCATCTTTCTTTTGTTATATATATATATATATATATATATATATATATATATATATTTTTTTTTGGTTTTGTATTTTACCAGAATAAACGTTTTTTTTTTGTTACCACGTTGTGTAAATTTCTATGTGTCCACACTCCGGTGTAGTGGCGCCCGAGCACCTTCAGTCTCCGGCCAATTAAGTGGGGAACCTTGTTGATCCCGACTGCAGATACCCCCGCACAGGTGACGCCTCACGTCCCATAGGGAAGAGACGTCACATTGTTATGTTTGCCGCCATGCTTACGCTAGAAAATCTAATCATTAGCGCACCGAGCATGTTAAGAAAAGTTTTATGCATAAAATTTATTCATTTGGGTAGGACTTCAAGTCATTTTTGGCTATTGTTTTACGACACGTTCGTTAATATTAAATTATATTTTTTAAAAAAGAATAACTTATTCGTTAATGCGTTATGATATTGGTACAGACTAAGACTAACTAAATATAAAGGTTACAATAAATTATATAAAGTAATTATGAAGATTTAGCAAATAGATCCAGACGCTGACCCTGCATGCACATGCATGCGTGAACGATGAGGCTCATTTATGGGGCTTCGTCTAAGCCGTGGTTGTGTATGGTAGATAATTCTTCATTCCTTAGAATTTTGCATTGCCAGGAAAGTGTAGATTATTGCCTTGGCGTTGTTCTGCATCTTGTTCTTGGTGTAGGGGTTTCCTTTCTTTAATCTATTTCTTTACGGTGAACAGAACAGAAGAGTGACAGCTTGTGTGTTGGTTCATCAATAATAGGCACTTGTTGAATGGCCGGAATTGCTTGTAGATCCAGCTTCTTTAGTTCGATGTTAAATTTATTTAAATTTGTTTCACTTAATTCCAACTTTAGGTTATTAATAATGAGTGGATTTCCCAGTGTTACTTTTCGATGTGAGACAAGTGAATGCATTTTTCTTGTTTAATAAGGAAGGTTCCAAGGTGTTTTATTTCTAATTTGTTTGTGTGTGCGCATTTAATTTGAATTTTTTTTGGATCGGAAAGACAGCAAGTTGTTGATAATATTGAGTTTGGTATATTGACATCCGGTGCTGCATTTTTTTATAAGGATCTTCTTCTTACAATCAGTTTTGTGATTAATTAGCAGATGGGATCAACATTGATAGTATTTTATACGTTGAGTACACAAGTTATGTAGAGGCCATATTTGGTTTTGATTTTAATAAATATTTAACATTTGGTATAATGGTGACATATTCAGAATCATGCTTAGTAAGAATGGGATTCAGATAGTAGATTTTGAAAATGTTTGTAATTGATGACGCAAGTGGATGAAGGGTTCATGTAACAATTTCTTAAAAAATGAGATTGTTTAATAGATAAAGGTTTTAAGTCACTGGATTTTTTTTGGGCTATGTCTCATTCGTCTATTGTAAGAAATATAGAAGTTAGTAATTGCTAAAGGGTGTATAGAGAACTATTTCTTTTAATGCATAAGATAAAATAATTGTTTTTTTAAATGCATAAGTTTGTTTCCTATTTTATAGATATAATTCTACAATAACTGTTTATTTAACTCCACTAAACTTGTTTTACTAAATCTAACCCCAAAACACTGCGGATAAAAAAACTTTAAACGGCAAAATCTCCGAATGAAGTCTATGCGACATGAATCCTTTATTCACTTGCGTCTTCAATTAATAATAATATGTTGGAAAAAATAGGAAGAAAATAGTTAATTCTATTTCACTCAATTTTACAATTAACTTTAATAATTGATTCAAAATCTATTATGTATTCTATTTTAAGTTTGAAAGAAAGTTGTTCATTACAATGAATAGAAATTCGTTTCATCTCTAGAAATAAGTTATTTAATTTTATTATAATTGTGTGCAAGATTTTCAGTTTACAAAATGAAATTGAGTTTTCCATATCTTGTAGTACACTTAAAATTGTATTATATATTTTAAGTATCCGGTTAAACAAATCTTTGGCAAACAGTATGTTTTGGTGTTTTATATCATCATGTAGTACTACACTTAACTAATAATAATAACTGCATGATTCTTGATTTTAATAATAATTCGTTATGTTTAATACTCTGCACAGTATCAATAAAATTTTTTTATAACTTGAGTATTTAGACTGTATTGCATTTTTAATTGATTTTTAATTTGGTTTTTATTACCTTGCAAATGGTTAAGTTATTAATTCTTTCTCCATCTCTTGCATCAAAATTACCACTAATTGTTTTAATGATGATAGTGCCGAGACCGTCAATCAATCCTCTTTTATTTCTGCACTATTTCTTTAATTTTGTTGTGATGTACAGAAATTATAGTTATTGATCCATAAAACATGTATTAAAGCCTTTTGTTTTCATTATTTCATAGTTTAAATGATCTATACCACAACCTATTCGTGGTACTTCTAGGTTTGTTATATTATTTAAAGCACAAAATTGTTTAAAATTTGTTAATGTTTTAAATAAATCTTCACAGGTCGGTTTATCATAATAATTAACTTTTGTTATTAAATAGATTAAATAACGGTCAGGTTCTTTTAAACAACATAGTAAAAATAACTCGGAATTTTGTTCTTTAAGCAATTCTATTTGTATTTATTTTTAAATTTAAGAGCGATACCAGCTTCCATTTTCAAATCATTACTTACACAGTGTTACACGTTTTTTTGGTTTTTAATATAATTTTGAAAGTTTTGATAAGTTAGAAGACCTTTGATATCTGTTCGATTAAAGGATATAAGTTTCTTGACGAGGTCTTTTTATGTTACCTGTGAATTTTATTTACAGTGTTATGATAATTAACAAACATCTCATTGGGTATTTTAAGTAAATCTTTTTGTTTTTCTTTGCGTTTATTTAAAGTTTTTTCTTTGTTCTCTAAGATTGTCTGATTTAATCTTTTGATACAACAACTTAATTTTATTTCTATGGTTCACAACATAATTATTTACTATTTGTTTTTAAGTCTCGATATTAAAATGAGAATCCACGTCAATATGTCCCGATATTATTTTAGATGGTTTTAATTTAGTTATGGAATGAATTGAATCATTATAGTTTTAATTGATTATTTCTTATACAATTCTTGATTATTCAGTAAACATATGTGTTCAATAAGGGTGAAATGTGCACGTTATATTATTCCGTTAGAATTAGGATTTTGAAAGCTTATGAAATACAATTTGATTTGACATATTGCACATTGATTTATATAAGTTTGGATTGAATGCCGTTGATTTCGCCAATAAAATCTTTTTTTAATTTGCATTTCCGTCCCATCTCATCAATTCCTCGGTGGTTAGTCTTTTCTTTGTGGTATATTTTTATGTTATCAATAATTTCTTCTTCACTTTTTGACTTGTACACTTTACAAATTTTACTGCAGAATTTTTGAAGTACTTTGGCAAAACATTTCAGAGTTTGTCATAAATAGGCTTTTTAAAGTAAATATAATATTTAATCACTAATGATTTGGAATTTTCTTCCAAACAAGTAGGGTCTAAAATATTTTGTGGCCCAAACTCTAGCGAGTAGTTCTTTTTCAATAGTGGAGTAATTGTTAAGAGTTCTACTGGCGTATGCTATTGATAAATCGGAACCGATGTTTTCCTGTGATAATATTGCACCAATCGCAAAGTTACTTGCGTCAGTAGTTAGATTAAATGACTTAGTAAAGTCAGGGTATTGTAACAAAGGTTTGATTGTTAACAGTTCTTTACATAAGTTAAAACAGTTTATATACTTTAAATTATGAATATCAATATTTGCATATTTTTTTCACTTTGTGGTTTAGTAAATCTTGCAAAATCTTTAATAAATTTCTGGTAATAACCGAGCAGACCTAGAAATCCTTTAAGTTGTTTTTTTTTTCTGAGGTAAGGAAGTATTGGATAGCTAAAATCTGATCTGGGTTTGGTTTAACCCAGTTAAAAGTTACTATATGGCAAAAATATGCAACTTCCTTTTTCAAAAATTCTGATTTATTAATCTGAATTTATAAGTTAGAATTTCTTAAGTGTTTGAGAACTTCTTTCAAATGTTCAATGTGTTCTTGTAAACTTTTGCTGAGTATTATAATGTCATCTAGGTAAACCACAGCAGGAACATTTTTTAACCCAAATAGTATTCTAACAAATTCAAAGTGGTCATTTTTGGTATTAATAACCGTTTTTGGTATTGTTATTTTCTTCTATCTCTATTTGGTGAAAACCAGGCGCTAAGTCCAGCGTCTTAAAATACTGGCAGCAACCCAGTTTATCAAGTAAGTTAGTTATGTTAGGAATAATCAATCACAACACAATTTTTAATTTATTTTTAGTATTTATAACAAAGGGTAGTTGACTATTAATATTTATAAGGCTTATCAGATCTATATTTTCAAGGCGTTTATGCCTAAAAATCATTTTCTTGTTCCATAGGTGTTTCATCACCTATGTTTAACAACATTTGATTATTTTGATTTGGAACGTATCGGTTCCTTTGGGGGTTAAACGCATTACGAGTAGATATTGACATTGGGGTAGGATTAGGCATTTGGGTGGTGCGATTAGAATTATTATTAAACCTTGGTGGATCATCAAAGTTTTGATTCGGCATAATTTGTTGGTTCTGAAAACTATTATTTTAATTAAAGAATGGTTTATTATAATTAAAGTTTTGATTTGTGTTCCCAATTGGAAATCATTTGTAAGTCTTGTGCATGATTGCAAATTTAGCAAATACTGTGGCCTATTTTAAAAGTCAAAAAGGGATTCATTAGCATTTTGTTAAATCAACGTAATTTTGTGATTCAAACTATAATGATCTCGCTTGTCACTATACTCATTTAAAAAAGCTGATTTTAATTCACGCCAGTCAGTTCATCTTTTATCTCAGCGATTATACTTGACATAAGGTACTCACTTTGAAAATCTCCCTCTTCAGCTATATTTCAGATTCACCGTAAAATTCGGGAATCATTTGCAGGTTTGGTCTGATTCTCTCTATAAAACTGCATGTACTTACAGTACGTATACTATATCCATCAATGTTGAGGGTAATTTAGACTGCTTGAATCGGCTAGCTCTTTTGGTTTCCTTAAAGTTCAGAGTTCTTTAGAGACGGTCTTGTTGTTATATCTACAGGAAAATTATTAATTATAAATGCATGCAACTACACATAAAGCTATTTTGATTTGTTTTACTATTGAATTGTTAAAACAAACCCGATATTTATATTTATTAAATATCACGTTTAGTGTATCCGTATGACTGCGCTAATTACTTTAAGTTAATATTAAATTATGTTTAAAAAAAAACAATTTATTTGTTAATGCGTTATGAAACAGGTACAGAGTTAGACTAACTAAATATATAAGTTACAATGAATTATACAGGGTGTTGGTTAAACATGCAAAACTCAAGGGGTTATTTTTTGGCCTATTCTAAGAATATTTTGTCTTATGATTTTTGAAAAACCTCGGTTGTTTCGAAAATACAGAGTAAACAAAATTTGCGACACTAACAACATTTTATTATCAAAAAGTACATGTAAAGTTGCTGAATCTACATTAAATGTTTGAAATGACTTCCTACAGCCTGGATACAAGCGTTCAATCTTTTCGTCATTAAGTGCCAAACTTTTTAAATTAATTGTTTTCTCCAAATTAATTTGTTTTTTGGGCAAATAGATTAACAACATCAACTTTATTGGAGTTTGTTTCCCATGTTTACGCAGCAATTGAAAATCGTAAATATGTTAGTGCAGTACTTTGCAATTTGACAAAAGCATTTGACTGCGTTTCACAAAATATTTTATTAAAAAAACTAAATCATTGCAAAGTAGGATTAAAAGCCAAAAACTTTTTCAAATGTTATTTGTCAAATTGCAAACAATTTGTTAAAATTAACAAAAAAAATTCTGACATTTTGTCAATAAAAAATGGGATATTGCAAGGATCAATACTTGGGCCTTTGTTTTTTCTTATTTTTATAAATAATATTGATAAACACATAAACTCACGTATCATACTTTTTGCGGATGATACTACAACGTTCAACCGTCATATCAACTTAAACGAGGTACATCTGAGATCTGAATAATCATTATAAAAACTGCGAAAATGGTTCAATAAAAATAAACTACACATAAATCCAAATAAAACACAACAACTAGTTATGAGCACAAGATGCCTAGATCAGTCTAGCTTCACAGAACCAGTCAAATTATTAAGAATTTACTTTGATAGTAATTTAACATGGTCCAAACATTGTGATAAGGTAACAAATAAATTATGTTCAATTACATATTTATTCTTCTTCTTCTTTATATGGCATCTCCTTTCAGGAAGTTTGCAATCATCATCGCTATCTTCACCTTGGAAGCGGCAGCTCAAAATAACTCTTGGGATGTGTTATCATACAATTCTCTCAGATTACGCATCTAGCTTTTTTATTTCTGTTTGCTTTAAAGTTCATGCTTCCATTCTATATAGAATAGAGAACACGTAGCCTCTTAGCATTCTTGTACGCAGAATTTAGAAACCTAAATAAAACTGTACCACTTGACGTTTTTTATTAACATTTCAATCATTTGTGAGTTACGGTATTTTTATATGAGCAAACTCGCAGCCGCAAAAAGAGTTTTTAGTATCGAAAAACGCATAATTTGGATAATAGCTGATTTTCACTACCAAGATGCTACTCGGTTGTTATTTTTAAAAACTAAAAATATTAACTTTGCCAGGGTTGTATATTCGTCAATGCTTGATAATGTCAAATTCAATCCAAGTCTATACACGAACGTAGAATGTATTCATGATTAGAATACACGCAATAAATTAAATATTTACTAGCCATATTATAATATAGCACAAATTTTTACTCAATAAAATGTTTTAATGCCTTGCCAAACGTCATACGTAATGTTAAATTTAAGCTTTTTGTAAAAAATATTTTAATAGATTGTAGTTTGTTTTCTGTAGACGAATTTCTTAGTATTAAGTTTTTAAACTATTTGTAAACTGTACCAATTTTTAGACATGTGCAATATGTATTTAATTTACACGAATAAATGTTATTATTATTAATATTATTACACCAGAGTTGTTTCTAATTTAAATACACTTAGCAATTATACAGTTTTTCAAGTTGTCCAAAATCTGCTCTGGAATAGCGTAAACTAATGACTTTAGATAGCCCCATAAGAAATAATCCAGGCGGTTTAAGTCTGTGGATCGAGCACATGTATGTGGCCAATCTCGACCATTTCAGCAATTTTTGTATGTTGCTGGTAAATAATCCAAACTGAAATGTGGTGGTTCACCATGGTTCGTAAACTACATTGCAATGAAAAAAATATGTATCAGAAATTGAGAGATTATAACTGATGTTTGCAAAAGCCATTGACATAATGTGTACGTGAAGGAAAATCAGCAGGTAGTAGTGCCCGAACACGCTGAATGTGGTATAGATACAACAAATTGCCTTTAAAAAATTTCCAAACTGTCCAATGACTTACATTCAGAGTATAGGTTTAGTACACTTATTTTTAATTTACTGTCAGTCACCTAAAGTATGTAAGTTTTTTGTTTGTTTATTTAATTGTCAATTATTCCAAACTCACGTGATTACCTTGTCAAATCACTATTATTTGTTTCTTGGCACAAATTATTATATAAATTTTGTGTTGACTTTTTATAGGAGTCATGGTTCTATTATTTAATGTTTGGTGTTATTAATCTATCAACTTTTGCAAACTTTTGCGGTTAATGCTAATAAATATTGTTTTTTTCTTACTTGTATATACTGGGTCAACGGTATTAATACTGCGTTTAAAGTTTGCTGCGCTTGGTAGTTTAAACCACAACGTCCCATTCCTTGTCACACATCTGTAACCGACAAGTATCTGTAATGGACAAGGTGGATGTACGCGACGGTGTTGCGGTACGGTACATTGTTGCAATTGTGTACGCACTATTAAACTTTTCAGACAATATTTACAAATCCATTCAGTACTAGTACGTGTAACCAATAGGCCAGAAGCCGATCAAACTTTAAACAAGCAAAAAAAGCGTCATAACATAAAGTAAGGCAAAGTTTTGGCGAGGTGTTTTCATTCAAAGTAGATATTAATTTGGTGTAGTAAACCAAGATTGAAACTTGAACTTTGATGTCAAAATTTAATTTAAAAGGTAATAAGAAGACCTAGTATTAAGGATTTTAAAAATATGATTATGAAAACAATTGAATTCTATTTGTCTATACTCATCGTTTAAACCTTATATTTGAAATAACGTGTTAACAATGGTTACCAAAGCCGATATTGTTTTATGTATTAAATATAAACGGTTTTTTTCTATAGCAGAACAGTTTCTTATAATTTGTGAAGAAACAAATAATATTAAAATACATAATATTAAAATACATAATATGCACAATACATGAAAACTTATTTCAATCATGATATATGATACAAGTTTATTTTTTTAATAGCATAAAATACGTAATATTATAAAAATAATAACGTTATAAGATTTGCCACACAATTGCAAATCATTAAAATAAGTTTACTATTTTATGTGTGTGTGTGTGGCATTACAATTATATTAAATTTTACTATAAAACGCATTATATAAATTCATTATCAATCATATGCATTGTTAATTTTTTTATTCTACTATCAGCAACATCTGATTTTTCTTCATTATTAAAAACGTCTTCAAATGTTTTACCATTTTCAGCAATATCCGAAAAGTCTAGCAATTCATCTTGCTCTTTGAGAAGATTCCTTATTGCTACCGGTGCAAATATGTAACCAAAGAAAGCATATTTTTTCCAATCGTCTTTTAGAGCTGAAAGCGGATAGACTTTTTCAATGTCAGTCCCTAAAGCCTTGATGTTATCAGCAAGGTGTGTGTAATAAAAGTGTAGATAATGGTCAAGATTTTCGTAAATTTCGTTTGAAGAGAAGGCATAAGTGCAAACCGATAAATCACTGACAGGTGATGCAGTTCTCACAACTTGAAAATCTAGAAGGCATATGTCCGTTGGTTCCAAATTCTAAAATAAATAATAAAAATTAATAAGTTGTTAATATTTTGATGAATTAATTACTTTGAAAAAATGTTCTTATTTTATATTACTATGACATACAAAGTCACAAAATTAAATTTATTGTTGTAAATATCATACATTAGAGGTGTAAATGAGCTCAGTCTAAATATGTACATATTTTTATCAGACAAACTTAAGCGTTAAGTATTTTTTTTTGTATTTATAAAATATCCGTATACAAAACAGTATTTACAATACTGATATTAACAAAACACAAAAAGATTGTTTATGTAGATAAAAAATGCTTTTAACAATAAGTCTTGAAAATCTGTAACAATATAATTATATATATAATACCGCTTAAAATTTTTACAAAAACTTTAGAACAATAAGTTATGTACCATTTAACTGGTATTGCGCATACGCTTTACAGCTGAAGCAACATTCACCCGTGACGGTATTTATTAATAATACTCACTCACAACTGTGGTGTGGTATGGTAGATAGTTATTAAATTTTCCTTTACATTTTGAAGAATCGCCTTACAAGAGATAACTATGATTATTTTTTTTCAAAATGAATTACGAAGACTAATAGAAGATGTTCCTTTAAGCATCAGGATACAAATGTACTACCAGCACGATATAGCTCCGGCACATTTTTTTAAGAATTATAATGCTTAGGTTATGAAAAACCATAAAAGAATTCTTAAAATGTATTTTTTACAAATATCTGTAATATAATGATATTGTGAAATATATATATAATATCACACAAAACTGCTTAAACAACACATTTTTTTTATATTTAATAAGTAGGAATATTTATTAGATACAAAAAATATTAGGAGGATATCAGATTAGTAAAATTTATTTAAAAGTTAATCATCACGGCCGGCCTTTAGATAATAAAATAATATATTTTGTTGTTTCCTCTGTTACCTAATAGATTACGCTACTTACACAATTTCCGGATTTATCATCTTACTAAGTATAGTGTTGGTTTGGAAGCATACATACTATTAACTGAAGGCCAAATTAATAACATAAGTAACTTTTTTATTCATTCTTTACATTTGAATTCTATATGGACGCGTATTATTACTGCTATTATTCTCGTCACAGCCTCGGCTTCATTCCCGTAATTGAATGTTTAATTTGGGCTATGCAAGGTCATCTGAATTGTTGTATTAATGAAATAAAAATTTCCGCATAGCTATTGTTTAATTGGTAATTTTTAATTTATTTAACATTGACACTAAAAACATTATCACAGCTACTAATGAATAGGTTGTTAGCTTTTTTATATTTTTTTATGCTGAAAAAACAGTGAAAATAAATGTATTGATTAAAAAAATTGTGATATAAAATTATTTTAATTTATGAACATAACTAATTAATAGCAGCTCGATGTAGTGATTTGAATATTTATTAAATATTTATTTATATTTTTGTTATATAAAATTTTGCAAACATGAAATAAATTTGTTACACTTGTGTTATTCAAATCTAATGTTAAAATTTGTAATATTAATTTTTTATTATAAAAATATGTTTGTTACTAATAGTGTAAAACCAAATATTCAGGTAATAAAAATGCACGTCAGAATACAATTCATAGAAATATTGCAATTAAAAGAACAATCCTAGTACTAAACAAACCTTACATTGACTAATATTAAAATATTAGAAAAAAATTGCAAGTGTTTGTTCTTTGACAACAAATTAAGTGAATCAAATTAAATAACATAACCATTTTCACAAAACAAACTTTTAGTTTTTCTATCAATAATTTCTAAAAGCATACAAAAAAAATAGGTAATTAATAATATACACAATAATTTCATCTCTTATATTTATATTATTATGGTATAATTTACAATGTAATATTTTAGCCAAAAGTTTAATTTAATAGTTTTTATTTATAGTTTTTTTTAACTTTTTTTAATTTTTCCGAAAAAAATATTATTATATATGTTTGTAGCTGAAACTATGAAAAAAGTGACTGTACTAATTTATATACTCTCCATATGAGATTTTCAAGACACTTTGTATAAGATTATGAAAAATGTAAAAAAAAACTGACTGATAATGATTATTGAAAATACAATAATAAAACTAGATTAATTAATTCTGTACATAAATAAGCTTATTATTTGTATGTGGGGTGTTTGTGCCCACACTCACAAACTACAAACATGTTCTGAACTGACAAATTTTAAGTAATTATATGTTATAACACCATTTTTTTAAACATCACTATAATACAAATTTGTTTTGCTTTGTGATGGATTTAAAAAAAAAAACAATTAGTTATTAAATATATATATATATTTTAAATATTAAAAAAATACACTATTGTTTAAGCTGCTTTAAAAACTTTTAATCATTCTCTTATTACCTTTTTTAATAGAGTGGGAAAAAATAGACAAATTTAAAGTAGGAATAGGAAAAGAGTTAGACCACTTTCCATTAGAACTGAGCATAACTGGAAAAGACAAAAAAAATCAAAAAAAAGTAAAAAAGTAGTTTGGACAAAAGAATGCATACTTGTAAGAAAATTCTGAAAAGAATTAGAAAAAAATTGAAAAAGATATTGAGAGAATTAGAAAAACAATAAGGGAAGCGGTAGTCAAAAAAACATATCAAAGAAAAAAGCAAATAGTGGAACAGCAAATATACTCAACAAAAAACTATAAACTCGACAGATGTTAAGGCTTAGGAGAAACAACAAAGGCACAAAAAAGAATACCTAAAAAAACAGAAAGCATACAAAAAGGGCTAAAAGTGAAGTTTAAAAAAAGAAACAAAAATTAAATATAAAGACAAATGCATGGAAATAGATGAACAACAAAATTATAAGAAAACAAAGAGATATTGAAGCAATACCGATGAAGATGTGAAAGGAACACTTTTAGAGTTTGTTTGGAGAAAAACTTTAAGAAAAGAAAAGCGCCAGGTATGAATGTGATACAGAATAAAGCGTAGTTGTATGGTACAAAAGAGTTAGTTAAAAATATAAGTTATTTAACAAATGGATTATAAAAGGAAAAAAAGAGTCAATAAAGAATAGGTTTTGTATGCCCAATACACAAAAGTGGAAGCAAAAATTAAGTTAATAACTACAGAGAAATAACACTACTGGGTACGGCATGATATTAGAGGAAAAGTTGAATATCTGGGTATGAATAAAATTATTGAAACTGGCTTCAGGAAAAGAAGAGGTACTTTGGATAACGTTTATACTCTACACCATATGGTAAAAAAATAGCAGAAAATAGAAAAAAGTACATGCGTTATTCCTGGACCTAAATGCTGTATTTGATAGTGTGGATAAAAAAAACTGTAGAAGTGTATAAAAGAGAAAGAAATTGGCAAGTATCTAATAAGCAAAATGAAAGAAATGTTTGGGGAGACAGCAAGCAAAGCGTGGGTTAACAAAAACATTAGTGAAAAGTTTAGGACAACAAAAGTAGTAAAACGATACTACCCATTAAGTCCCACTTTGTTTGCAACTTACATAACAGATGTAGAAGAAAAAACAGAGGTTGGCTTAAAAAAGGTGATAGTAGGAGATAAACAAAAGATGTATTTGCTAGCATATACTAACAACATAGCAATAGTTGCAAATGCAGTAAATAAAATTTAAAAAATAATGAAAAAATTAAAAAAAAAAATTAAAAAAAAGTTTACCAACTTTTACTGTAGAAAACACAAAAATGATAATTACTATGCAAAATAGTTGTAGCTCTATCATATTGCTTCAACCAAAGAATTGAAATTATTGATAAAACTTTAGTATCACAACTGGCAACCAAAGTTGGATTGGGTTTGGGTAATTGGTTTTAAACCTATGTTTCTTATTAAACTATATTTGATTGTCTACTTCTTTAGAAATTGCAATTTGGTTGCCAGTTGTGATACTGAAGTTGTATCGATGATTTCAATTCTTTGGTTAAAGCAACATGATGGAGCTACAACTACTTTGCACCACCAATTATTATCAAACTTGTATTTAAGAGCACAAAAGACAATTAATTGAATTCATCCTATACCATCAAACAATACTGTACCACCAAGATGCACTGATGAGGATTTTAGAAAACCAAAACAATTGTCTGTATTTGGTTGGCCGCTTTGGAGTAGAAATGATAGTGTTCAGAAAAAGCAATAAAAGAAAAAAAACAGAAAATAGAATAGGCATTTAAAATATGTATTTTGTACAAACAAGATGACTCGAAAAAGTATAAAGACTAAGTAAAAAATATTTGATTGATGAGAATAGGTTAGAAATATGAGGATGGAAGAAATAAGAAAAAAATAGAAGCAGTTTGTCCAAAATGTTTAAATATAGAAACACCAGCAAATATTGTGCTGGAAAAAATAAAAAAATATAAGTTAAGAGTAGAAACAGTGATAGATATAGTAAAGATGATCAAAAGATGATTGCAAGATTCAAATGTGGTAATGAAGAGGAAATAACAAAATTTTGAATAGAAGAGGAAGGCCAAAAGCAGAAAATAAATATATTATTATATATCATAATTCCAAAATAAACTTAACAAAAATTAAACAATTTATTAATTATTTTATAATTGATGCTTATTGCTTATGTTTTGACAATCCACATATTACAATACAAAATTTTACTTAAAAATATTTAAAAAAATAAAATTATTTTGATCATTACATCAAACAAAATTGCACTTAAACTCAATTTGAGTTTTTAAAGCAGAATCTAGACTTGAATCTGCTTTTACAACCATCAGTTTCTTTCTATATCTGAATATTTTAGTATTTAAACCAGTTATACTGTATTATTTGCTATTTTAAATTTTATTACTAGCAAACATATTGATTACTGAAGTACACTTATAAATAACAGCCACCTACGTTTAGATAACCACAGCCTGTATACTTTCATATATACCAGCTATGACGTTGCCTGATTAATTAAATAAAAGTTTATCAATTGTTATTGTATTACGTATATGATATCAAAAATAAATAAATTTATACGTTTTAAATATACAGGGTGTCCGGAAAATACGTGTACAACGTTTGACGATAGACTCCTGACGTCAAAATAGGTCGATCTAAGCCGACTTAGTTATATCCAAAATTGTCTCGTTTAGCCGGTAGAGGGCGTCAAAAAAAAACAAAAGTATAACAAAGTTGAAAGTATCTATTGTAAGAAACTAAGTAAAACAAAAACATTACTTAAGCAAATGTGTAAAATGACCGCCATCTTGCTGAATACACTTATTAACACTCTTTAAAAAATGATATTGGACCCTATCTAATGTCTCGGGATTATTAAAATGGTTGCCTGCATTTAAAATCCGCTGCAATAAATCATCGCGTGTGTTTACCGGAGTTTTGTAAACTTCTGTTTTAATAGCGCCCCACAAAAAGAAGTCACACATATTTAACTCAGGAGAACGTGGTGGCCATTTTACTGGTGCATCATTGCCTCTTCCAATCCATCGGTTGGGATATTGATGATGTAAGTATTGCCGAACGGCAACGGAAAAATGGGACGGGGCACCATCATGCATATACCACATTTCCCTCCGAAGTAAAAGGGGCAAATTCTCCAGAAGAATTGGTAATGTGTCTTGCAAAAAATTTAAACAAAATATTTCCATCTAACCTGTCTGGAATAACAATGGGACCAATAAGGTAGTGATCAATAATACCTGCCCAAATATTAATTTTAAATTGATGCTGATGATGTGCAACTTTAATGGCATGTGGATTTTCATCGGAATAAATATGTTCGTTGTGCAGATTGGTTACCCCAGATCTTGTAAAGCATGCCTTGTCAGTAAACATAATTTTTCTACAAAAATTTGGAACAAGGATTCTTTTGTTTCTAATAAATTGACAAAATGTAAGCCGCATGGGGGGATCAGTCGGTAAAAGTTCCTGGACTTTTTGTATGTGGTAAGGATGTAACAACTGTTCTCTTAAAACCTCATTGACAATCGTTTTAGGAACATTTAACTCACGTTCTAAGAGACGGGTACTGGTACTTGGTTCTTCTTCAACTCTTTCCAGAATCATCTCTTCTGTTTCCACAGTTCGAGTTGTTCGCATACGACCCCTGCCTTCAAACTTTTTCTCAAAACTGCCCGTTTCCCGAAGATGACGCTCAATATTGGCAAATGTTTGGTGGTTTGGTATTCGACGGTTAGGAAACCTCTCCATGTAAACCCTAACACTCTGACGCCCATTTCCTTGACAAAACCCGTATACCAGGAGCATGTCAACTTTCTGAGAGTTTGTATAATTTTCCATTTTTAATGGTAAAATGAACTTTTAATTCAAGAATGTTGATCGTATACTTGAGTAAATTTCATAGACTGGTGACAATTTGTCAATAATTGTCAAATTATTAAACGCCATAGCAACAAGGTCACTTAAAAAATTATTGTTACAGGTAATTTCATTTTAATATTTACAAATTTTTGACGCCCTCTACCGGCTAAACGAGACAATTTTGGATATAACTAAGTCGGCTTAGATCGACCTATTTTGACGTCAGGAGTCTGTCGTCAAACGTTGTACACGTATTTTCCGGACACCCTGTATATAAAAAAGTAACATACCTACATATTTTTATTATTAAAACTAACCTGATATTTGAACATCATGTTATTAGTCCAACAATCGGCATGACATATAACTTGATGGTTCCATTTAATTGTGTCTAATGAATAAATAAATGGTAGAATTTTAGCTTGTTGTTTCTTTAATCGATCTTGTATTCAAGCTTCGTTCTTATACAATTCTATGGTTCTGTCAACTGCATTTACAAACGATTCAATTAACTCTTTCGGGACAACCTTAAAAATTTCAAACAAATGTTCAGTTAATTTATTATATAAAGATGCAACTTGATCTTGCATAGCAAAAGAAATTGCGTGCAGTTTAGCATAAGTTTTTAGCATTAGCAAAACATGTGCACAATCAAATTGTTTTTTACGATTTACTAGATTGTAACCATTTTTTCGTAAATTTTCCAAAATAATACATTCCTTAAATTCTTGATTAGATGTTGCATAACAACAACGAACGTTGTTAAACAACTTTGTTATATTTTTATCAACTTGAAATTTTATCATGGCTTATATCGTAAAATAAAATTTCTCTGTCAAAAACTTTAGTAATTGGTAAACATTTCTAAATTTTCCAGTTGGTGCAGATTTGACTAACAAGTGAATTTTATTATTGCCATGAGATATTGTCACTTTTGTCATAACACTCGTATAGCCATCACCTTTTTTTGACCCTTTCTCTAAATGTATTTCTGCGTTTAATAAGTTTATCTTTTTAAAGAAATCATGTAAAAGGATGGATATATCTTCTTTTGTTAATACGCTTACACTCGTACACATGTTGCAATTTTATTTATTTATTTTAACGTTTTAATAATTGACACTAAGTTTTTATATAAATTTGTTATGATAACAATTTATTATTATTATTTAGTTTATATGTTTAAATAAAACCATACAATAACCAATATCAAAAATCACATAACTTATTTTATTCACAATTAAAAGATTTTTTTTATATTATTAACTTTCGCTGGAAGTCCTATACTATATTGTTAAAAGAAATCTTGAACTTTATTTTAAGAATTAATAAAACATTTTATTAGGTTGTTTTATCACAGCTTTGTGGAACAAAACTGCACAGTTCAACGCTACCCACTAATAACTAGTGATGTTTGGTAAGCTTGACTTGCGTAGTATCATTATTTACATGCAAAAGTGCTGTGTTAGTTTTAAAAAGCTTAAATTATAATCTATTCTATATGACTGCTAATAATCAACAGAACATATTATAATTTGTTATTTAATTTATACTAATAATTAACTTTTAATATTAAATCAGTTTTAAAGTATTTATGAAGTTATTATCTATTTACGTCGAAATTCAATTTAATTGTGTTTTAAAAACAAAAACTTGTTAAAATATTGTAAATATGATTTATGTCAATAATTAACCCGAACTAAATTTATATTTATATTATTTTTATTTACACCTTCTCGTAATTATGACATCCATGCATTGACGCTTTACATTAAGTAAGTCGTCCGGGTTGTATTGTGACGGCGTATCCCCAACTTATATAAACTTCAGCTAGTAATCATGTGCTCAATAAAATTACGAGTTTATTGTTTGCAAGATTTGTATATTTTAGTTCAAGCGTTTATCGATGTAGCGCAACATTATTGCAACGCATATAATATGTCACTTTTAACCACTATAACAGCGTCCACTTTGAAACCATATTCAAAATTGTTAGCATAGTTTTTAGTTTTCTAAATATAAAAGCAAAAATAAAATAAATAAAAATTATACTATAAGAATGTACAAATTTAATTTATATACAATTTTATTCTTTAATATTTACTTTATACTCGTAGTAATTCAACGGTAAAGTTTATTTACATAAAATCAACAATTAGTGTGTTTGACAGCCAATTCTTTTTTTTTTTTAATTTTGTAAATGTTTAACCTATACCTAAAAAGTAATAAATGCAATTCTTCATCTATCCATTTTTGAAAAATATAATAATTTTTACACTGTTAAATGCTTAAAACAAAATAACTTTATTTCAAATACTCAATATGGATTCGGATCAACTCATTTGACAACAGATTTTCTTACTGATACTAAATACAAACAAAATTCCATTTTAAACAACATGAAAATAATCACTTGACATTTGATATACATTTTATTTAAATAACAATCTTTATTTAGGGCATATCATCGTAATCTTATTAATAAACTTTATTCTAAAAGTCTTAATCACAGATCAATAGCTTTTTGACAACAAAAAAAAATAGTTAGAATTGATAGTTTTAACTCTGGCTACAAAAATATATATGCTTGTGTTTCTTAATTAATAAACTTTTTAAATAAACAAGAGCTTTAATTATAGTTTTGCAGATGATAGTATTTATTATACTTTTTAAAAAACATTTCAACAAATATAGAGAAGTGTCTTAAAGTACGTTAAGTTAGGAATCTGTAGTGTATATCCCCTGCGGGAAAGGGTAGTGTAAAAAAAAAAACTCCCGCTAGCTTATTTACTGGTTGTAAAAGAAAACCGATAGACAAGCAAGTCAAATTTATTTGCAAGTTAACATTTGACAAAATTCACTTAACAACGGGTAAAACTCGCCTGCGTGTTTGTCGTGTACGGTGACCCAAAAGGCTATTGGCAACTACATCAATTTGTGGCGTAGCGTCTTATTTGTAGCTTTGTGGTGGTTAGGAAAACTAAACAATTAAGTTTATGAAGCATATGGATCCGTTAACCTCTAAACTTTTAATTAAAAAAAATCGACCATTTACAAACAAAAATTCAATTAGTAAGATTCAAAGAATTGTTCTTTTTTGTTTATAGATCTATCTTAAAAGAAGTGTAGCCACGTGCCAAGGTTTACAGGCACGAGGAAAATGTGAGGCTAACTCTTTTCCGTAAAATGGGTCCGGGACGTCGTTGGTGATCTAAGCATCTTGTTTTAAAGCGCTACTTTACTTTTTCCTAACAATGGGGAAGATGTAAAGGAAACCCCCAATAGTTACACTATTTATTTATTTAATAACTAACACTATACTATTAATTATACTAAATCACGGTATTATCAAGCCAAGAACCGCATGTAGCGCTGGTTTTCTGTTAACCCTCGACTACCAGCTGTTCCTTCTCGATTCAATACATATTCACTTCTTTTTGTGATCTAAATTAATACATGCATTAGCGCCGTTACAGCAGCTATTGAATTAGTAAAGTTTTGTAAAAAAAAAAAATTTTGTTAAAGCGCACAACTGTAGAGGCACATACATCTCAACATTAACAAAGTAATTTTTTGAATACAGTAATTGTATACGAAGTAAAAAAATGTAAAAAAACTTGCCTCTCCGGTTGTTACTGACAGCAAACACCTAACATGGCTAAAAATTGAAAGGTTATAAATACAACATCTATGATCTTCACATTTAATGCTGACAAACTACACAAAAAATCCAAGTGGCATAAGTTTCCTACGCTGTGCGACTTTTTAACCCAAACCCAATAAGATGTTTCTAATGCCACAGCACCTCGCGCAATAAAAACATTGTGTATATTTAATAAAAAATAATCAAATAAACATTTATTTGCAATTAAATGACAAACACTTACTTTTATGCTTAAAAAATACCTTTTTATGATAAAAATTTGGTAGCGTGCAAATCAGGCTTTAAACCAAAAAAGGTAGTTGTTTTAACAAGTAGTAAATTGGTTACAAGCGTAGAGTCAATCTAACACAAAACTCAAACGCTCTCTTCTCAGTGCGTTTTTCAGAGCAAACAGCCGAAAAAAAAAAATTTGAAAATTTGTGTTGTGCTGTCCCAAGTTTGTTTGTAGTAAAGATATTGTAATGTGAGTGAAATACAGGTTAGTAGTTAGTAAAGTTAATTATTATTATCATCTTCATTGTTGCCTTATTTTCCCTTATATTACCGGTCAGTTCTTATTCACCGTTCCCAATATTTTTGTACTGTTAGCTTTTTCAAATTATTGCTATATTATTTGTAACTTTATTACCCTGCACTTTTTACACATCTACCTCTAGCACCCTGAAAAATCTACCGGAGTAGTAAGACGTCACCACTGACTTTAAAACAGTGGCTGTTCAAATACATATCTTCTTGTCCACTAACATTTTCTTCAATCCATATTTCACAAAATTTCAAATTTGACATTTGTTTAACTAATAAATCGCTTGAACAACTATCGTTCTAAAATTAAAGAGTCAAACCAAAGCAATGTGACCATTAAATCATGTTTGGCTATTGATCCTACAATTGTTCTCCAAGTGTTGTGTCATTGTTGGATTGGAAAGTGGAATTTTTGTAATAGTAACCACTCATGAAAATTAGAAAGTTAAACAAAAATTTGTTCAATATTTTGTTATGATCAACATCTCTTGATTAAATGTTTAGTTTATTATAAAAGTTTTGAAAAAAATCAGATGATTTTGTCAAAGTTAGAAAAAACAATTATAAGTTTTGCAGAAAGGCGTATACTCTTAATAATTTTTGTTATTGTAAGGTAAGGTTTAGTTGACCAACAGTAAACCAATTCATTTAACAAACCTAATATAAGCATTTAAACTTTTACAAAGCCAGCATTAAGGGTTATAACAAAAAATTCTTTAGATGCCATTTAGTTTCCAATAGTGTAATTTGATGTTGTTGGGTATTATTTATTTGAGAGGCAAGAAAGATGCTACGCAAACGGAAAAAACAACCAAACAGGATTACCAAAAACCGTTAAAAAACATATAAAAACAAATGCAAAGAGAATGAAATAACATACAGACAAAAAAATGAAATAGAAAAAAAGCAATTCAATAAAAAAAAAAAAACATGAAAGTACAAAACAAAAAAGAAAACAGCATAAAACAAGGCCAAACCAAAAATTACTATGGAAAAATGGCAAAAACATTTATCAACACTATTTGAAAGAACCGACAAAAAAAATACAAAAGCAATTAGAAAAACTAACAAAATTAAAGACGGCAGGTATAGATGGAGTACAGAATGAAGCATAGCTGTTTGGAACAAAAAAATTGATTGAAAGATTGAGAACAATAGAGTATGAAAAGAAGACAGAGTTTTTAGCAAATGGAAAGTAAATTTTGTATGCTAAGTATACAAAAAAGAAAAAAAAAATGTTAAATACTATAGAGAAATAACATAGTTAATACGGCATACGTTAGAGATTAAAATAATATTGCCGGATGAGCAGGCAGGGTTTAGAATAGAGAGAGGTACTATAGAGAACGTATATATACTTAATCATATAACTAAAAAAAAGGATAAAATTAATGCATTTGATCGTGTGTATTATGTTCATGTCTGAAAGAAAAAGTTACTAGCAAGCACCTAGTAAAAAAAAATAAAAATATATATATATATATATGCAGAAGCGGTGAGCAGAGTATGTGTAAATAGTAGAACAAGTAAAAATTTCTGTACAACAAAAGATGCCCACTCAGTGAAAAAATAATCAAATATGGTGGTATGACAAGTGTGGTGAATAGGTGAAAGAAAGTTTAATGTATAAAAATAGAGGAAAGAATGTTTGATGGTCTAGTTAAAAATATAATGCTTTATGGGTTGGAAATTTGTGGTTGAAAAGAAGAGAATAAATTTAAAGCAATACAGACTAAATACTGGAGATGGGTATTAGGATTAAATAAGAGATAAAATATAAGTAAAAGCAGGAAAAAGAGCGATAAGATATGAAATAAAATTGAGAGAAGCAAATGAATGCAAAATTTTGCAAAAAAAAAAATGATAGCTCTGAAAAAATAGGAGTAAAGAGAAAACAAATTATTATAAAAAAAAGACAGTAAAAAAGTAAAAAATGGAAGAGCAATAGTATGGATGAGAAGAGTCATTAAAAAAAAAGTTTAAAGTGTATAGTATATCTATAGATAAACTGCCTTTACAACATAGACCTAAATTATCTCCGTTTATTATTTCATTATCAACCAATTATGTTTGCATTATATACCTGGAACCCGAGGTAGTATTCAAAGATGAAAATATTAAACTGAGGTGTAAACATAGCTTTCGGGTATATATTACAAACATAATTGCTTCCCCGACGCAATTGGTAATAAAGTAATACTCTGAGATTATTTAAGCCTATGTCGTAAGGCACTACATATATCTATAGCTATACTATAATTATATTATGTTAATTATATAGTGTAATTTGTAGATTGTTACAAATTATGATATAAAGTGTAACACATAAATACTTTTCAAAGTCAAATAGCAAGAAAATAAACTATTATTATTACTATTGCAAAAACTAGACAAAAAATGATATTAAAGGAAATTTATGAAAATGATTCAAATCATATTTGTCAAATCGTATACACAGAACAACAACAAAATTAAAAACGCTTAATCCGAATTCAAGGAAATAGAATTAAGAATTTTACAAGGAGATTTGTCCGTTATTATTTTTTATTTATATAAACAACATCAACCACTCGACAAACAAACCTTTAATTAATTTTGTTGATGATATTAACACCTTCTCAAACGTTAACTCAATTTCCGATCTAGAAAATGAGATAAATACAACTTTTCCTGACGTCTATTATTAATAAACAAGGAAAACCCAATTATTTAGTTTTCAAAACAAAAGTATCAGATGTAATAACATCAAATAATTAAACATAATACGGCTGTAACTAAATCTGCAACCACTAAAGTTATGAATCTTAATGTACGTCTAGATTGGTCCAATCAAATAGAACAAATATGTTGTAAACTGAGTATTTTATAGCCTGCGTATATTTAAAAATCAAATTTTAACCAACACCCTACTAACGTTCTATTATGCCAACTTTAATAGCATTCGAAATTTTGAAATAATCTTCTTGGAAAGTTCAATGCGCATTCGCATGTATTCATAATTCAAAAAGAGCTCTTCAAATTATTTACAATATTCCTAATCAAATTTCCGGTACGGGAAAGTTTAAATAAAATAAAATTTTAACAACATTTGAAACATATTTAAATTTGTTTATTGTTTATTTTTAAAAATAAAATAAAACATCAGAACAATAAAATAGAACACCGTTTCCGCACTAAGTTTACAAACTATAGTATACCAAATTATAAGCTAACATTAATTAAAAAGGGACCTTTATATAATAATAATAATAATAATAATAAGAAAGCATTTTAGACCCTAACTTTATAAGAACTTTTCGTGTAACAATCAAACGAAGATTCTCCCTGTGTAATATCTCCCTAACATTAATTAACACCCTGTATAGAATTTAATAAAATACATTACGCTAAAAAATAAGTTATTCTTCTAATACTTTATCAGGAATTATTATATTACAGCCCTTAAAAAAACAAATTATTTTAATTTGTATAAAAATATAATAAAAACATTGTTACTTAAAATAGACACATATAGTTTTAAAAAATTTTACTTACAAATATAAATTTTGTTTGACACTGTATCACACATTGCACAATTTTATACACGTTTTATACATTTTATGTCAATTTATTGAAATTAAACTTATTATTATTATTATTATCAATATTATTACTTTCAATAATATAATTAACACAATATGCTATATTAAATTATATAATTAAAAAAAACTTTAAATATACCCGTTGTTAATCATATGCATAGTTAACTTTTTTATTCTCTCATCAGCCAAATCTGAATTAGGTAATTTTGCGTTAAAAACATCTTTAAATGATCCCTTTTCAGCAATATCTGTAACATCTACCCTTTCGTCAGTTTCCTTCAGAAGATTCCTAATAACACTTGGCGCAAATATATAACCAAAAAATGCATAATTATTCCAGTCTTCTTTTAGCGCGTCTAGTGGATATACTTTATCTATATCAGATCCCATAACTTTAAGATGTTCGCTTAAATGTTTGTAATATAAATTAAGATAATGGTCAACATTTTCATAAGCTTCATGTGAGGCGTTGGCGTAAATGCAAACTGATACGTCCAAAACAGGCGATGCAGCTCTAAGTACTTGAAAATCGAAAAGGCGAATATCTATTGGCTGCAAATTCTGTAACAAATATAAAAAATAGCAATTAAAAAAAAAACAATCAATACTAGAAAGTTATTTTAAAATCCATCTGATTACTCGTGGCAAAAAATCGGCAGGTAATAACGTTTGAATACGCTAACGATTCGCCTAATTTAAATAGAACACCCTTTATATTTTTACTATTTTTAATGATTAAATAATTCTTTTGTTATTTGTTTATTTATTTGTTTGGTTAAAATAAATGTGTTTATTTTAAGTTTGGTTAGAACTCAAAAATGGTGTTTCATAAAAAAATATATATTCACAAAAAATACTCAGAATTAATCTTAGAATAAAAAAATGTAAAACATACAAAAAGTTTCATTTGAAATAAAAATTATATTAGCTGGCAATACTAACGCAGATCTAAATAAAGTACCAAACAACAAAAAAAAATTATCCAATCTACTACAAGAGCACGGCATTAAAAGAACAATATATGAACCAACAAGGTTTGACAAAAAAATCTAGTTCTTGTAGATAATAGATTTACAAACTTATTATCTTAGCAATCATATAACTATAGACGCGTAATATCTGATCATATAACACAAGTAATTGAATTTTCATCATCGATCTATAATTTTTATTCACAACACACTGATGATGTACAATGCTTTCTATACAATAATAAGTATGAAATTAAAAAGAATCCCATGAATAAATCTCAACATCTACGTGAATGCAGTTATAAGCTAGAGTTAATATATAGTGCCATTGTAGATAAAAATATAGTAGAACTGAAACAAATATATTTAAGCTAGAAAAAGTATGATTTGAAATTAGTAGAAAACGAAAGCTAAATTTAAATAAGTTTATTCAATCAGAAAATAAAACTTAAACTCTTTGAAAAATTGTAGAAAAAGAAACTGGAAAAACTAAGAAGCAGCTTTTACCACCTAAAGCTCCAAACAGTAAAACATTTATTAGTTATTTATGTATCATTACTCAAAATTATATTGACTCTAACACAAATTGAAACTTTTTCATTCAACCAACGGATAAATTTGAAATCAAAAAAATATTTAAATTAATCAAAACAAAACAAACTAAAAACATTTACAATTTTGATTCAGCAATTATGAAAACTATAATACAATCTGATTTAACAATACTATCAGATATTTTTAATAACTGATGATACAACCTTTTTCCAAGAATCCGACACACAGCTGGAAGTTTAAAATAAAAAAAATATATAAAGAACTAATGCAATGCAAATAAGTTTACACTGAACAAGTATAAAACAATGACACTCAAATTCCATTGTGCCGGTGGTTTGGAAGCTAAGAAAACTGCAATATTTTTAAGCTTTGCACTTGATAGTATAGTATCTTGGCGTGATCATCTGGACTCTCAGAAATCAAATGAAAAACCCTTCTAATTAATAAGAAGGTGTCGACAAACAATAAGATATACAAAAAGAAGTAAAGAACTTATGAGATGTTTAATAAATCGAAAAAATCTGCCCTTTTAGGTAAACTTTGACTAACTGAAAATAGAAGACTGCAGATCCACCTATTTAATAAAATCCCAACAAAAATTACAGAAGCTACTGTTAACTAACAAATTTAAAATAGCAGTAAAAAAATCTTTTAATAAATTTGTTTTATAAAATTAATGAATTTTTGAAATTAAATTTTAATCTAATATTATTTTTAAATTTCTTTTTTATTGACGTAGTTTTTGAAATATATGTTACGTATGTATGTAACTTTAAAACTAAATAAAGATTATTATTATTATTATTAGTGTGTGAAAATGTATTGGCAAAATTAAGTAAAGTGACTACCGATTGGTGTCCAACACAGAGACTACTTTTGAGATAAATTCTGTAACGCAAGTTCATCTTTGATAGAAGTAATCGTTTGGTTAAGAAAACTGCAATAAATTTTAAAGTATTCTTTGTTTATCGCCTCAAAACATTTCTTGTTCACCACAGACAAAGGCTCTATTTAAAGCAAAGTAGAAAGATTTGGAAAGGATATTTTAGCAGCATCCACAAATCATGTAACAAGTTGTTGGTGTTCTAAAATCGGGTTTATTTTAAATTTCGCAATGAAAACCCAATTTATTTTTTCAGATTTCTTTAGAGTGGATATAAGCTGCAGACAGAGACTGAGTGAAATAAATTTCGGTAATTATAAAGAAGTAAATACTTCCATACAGGTTTTGCAGTGTTTCTGAATAATAATTTAAAGCAATATTAAGAAAAGCTATAGCTAGATCCATTACATTCGATAAAAACACTTAATTTAGAATAATAAAGCTCAAAGAAACTATAGCTGATTCTAACTCCAATCCATTGCAATTATGATAATAATAACCCCACAGAAGATGGTGTGCTTTAAAGTTGTCAATAATAATAAAAGTAGGATAAAAAAAACTAGCAATTAAGAAGAAAATACCATAAACAAATGGTAAAATTGGACAAAACAAACAAAGTAAAACAATAAACAAAAGATTTTTTGATTTAACAAAAAAATCACAGCTAATGTTGCAAAAGAGCTTAATCAAAGATTTGTAAAGAGTTTGTTTCATACTGTGCAACTGCATTAATATATAGATTAAATATTCCAATTAACCAGATGTATAAATAAGCGCAAGATTCATTATTAGATTAAAATACAAAAATATTCTTAGACGTGACAAAGGACGTGACATAGACATAGACTAAATTGATTTATGTGGATTGTGAATAAAGAACTGTTTGAGTGCCGTTATAAAATAAACGATGCATTCAATTACCAATTCAAAAATATATTTATTTGTTAAAAAAATAAAAGTACATTGTACAGGTAAGTATTAGGAACCATACCGACCGCTACCTTGATTTGTAGTATTTTCATCTACAAATAATTTGATATCGATTTATTTTTTTACCAGTATATTTAGAAAGGATTAAACTATCATATGTCAAAGTCTTTTTTGTAAAATTATATTTGCAAATAGCAACAAAATGCATTCAAAAATACAGAAAAACGCATATATTTCTATATTTGATGTTTTTTTTTTCGGCTATTTCCTAACTATTAATTGACTCCAATTGAACTTATTACGCATGTGCTGCATTACTCACATACATGCACATAAGTCATTATGTTTTTTAAGCCGTAAAATAAGTTAGTGAAGAAAAGAATAAAACTAAACACCGGAAAACATAAAAATTAAAAACCTGCTAGTAACTACAATCATGTTATGAAATGATGAATATGTGTTCAACATCAGTATTATGAGAGTACCCGGCGTTAAACATCAAGTATTCTGACAGCTTTTTTGTTGGATGATTTAATGACCTTCATGTATAAGTGTGTAGTATATGGTAGCAATAGTTTAATATGATAGATAAAGATTTCTTGTGCTTTGGGTAATATGATGATTGTATGTCAGTTTAAGTCTAGATGTACGCCAACTTACTTTACTACGTTATTGATTTTTGATGGTATATTGTTTATTTTTAGTACATGGAAAACTTTATTATGTTTAAACCTTTTGCTGAAGGCAATACTTTCAGTTTTTCTAGAGTTCAGTTTAATTTACTAGTTGTTATATTACTTTTCCAAGATACCCGCATAAATTTGCAACTAGTGCGAGTAAAATATGATATGTCATTTATGCATAAGTTAATTAAACAATGTGGGACATCCGCGAAGATGTTATAATACGATAAATGCTCATTAATAAGGTTAACAATAAATTTAAAATAACACAGCTAGTCTACAGGAATAAGGATAAATGTCAAATTATGGCTTACTCGGAAATAATATCAATCAATATAAATTATTATTATTACTACTGATTGTAAATTAAATTAAAACGATGTAAATGTGCATTCAACATTTGTAAAAAAATGCCAAGAATATACAAACATAAATTTCTGAGCAAAGACAATTATCTTTAGGTTTTTGTTGCAATTCTTGTTTCCACCAGTATTCTATTAATTTTAAATAGTCTGTCCCCGTAAATCTGAAATTCGTTTTTGGTCTAACTTAGATAAATGTTATCTTAAAGAAATTGGTTTTATCCAAACGTACAAATTAAATTTATCTAAAATAAAAGTGGAACACTCGTTATTGCCAAACTAATGCGTTATCAATAATAAAATATAGATAATAATTGATCAATAAACGTTAAGTACTTATCAAAAGTCGCGCGCCTTAAAATTACATCGTATCCAAAACACAACTTTTTGCATATTTTATTAAAAAAAAAACTTTCAACAATCAGATTAAATTAACAATGCCTTTTTTATTTAAAAAAATTAGTAAAATTTTGTTTAAAGTATACAAAAGTTATCAATTATTTATTTATATAGTATAATTACTTATTCTTTTAAATTAATTACAAGTTTATATCAAGAGGTTTGTACTTATATGTCAAATAAACCCGATCGTATAATAATAAACCTAATATATGTAATTAGTTTAATAATAATACTAACCTCATATTTAAACATCATGTTATTTGTCCAACAATCTGCATGACACAACACTTGATACTTCCATTTAATTGTGTCTAATGAATCAAAAAATGGTAAAATTTTTGCTTGGAATTTCTTTAATCGATCTTGTATTATTGCATCATTATCATATAATTCGATAGTGTTGTCAACTGTAATAATAAGAAACTGATCAATCAAATCTTTTGTGAAACACTTAAACAGTTCAGGATATTTTTCAGTAATTTTTGTATACATTACTGCATCTTGATCCTGCATAGCAAAAGAAATAGCATGATATTTAGCATAAGTTTTCAGCATTAGTGACAAATGTGCGTCGTCCATTTGCAACTTGCTGTTTAACAATTCAAATCCATTTTCGCGTAAATTTTCCATTACAATACATTCCTTAAATTGTTCAGCAGATGTTAGATAACAGTGAGGAACGTTATTAAATGGATTAGTTACGTTCCTATCAGATTGAAATTTTATCATAGCAGGTACTACTGTACTGTAGAAATAAACTTCTCTGCAGTATGCTTCCGTAACCGGTGCAATTTCCCTAAATTTTCCGACAGGTGCACGTTTGAGTGTCACATGTAATTTATTGTTGCCATCTCCAATTGTCACTTTTGTCATTACACTCATAAAACCGTCGCCTTTACCCATCCCTTTGTCTATATATATATTAGCGTTGAGTAAATTTTTCTCTTTGAGGATATCATGTAGAAGTATGTATATATCTTCTTCGTTAATTTCGCGCACACTTGGACACATGTTGATGTTTGAATGAATTGATAAATAAATATACGATATAATCACGCTTAAGAGATTAACGCCGCATCTCGATTGGCATATAGATATTTGTAATCTCAAGGTCTGAAAAAAAGTTTAATATTTAGGTATAATATTAAAAACACATTATTATAAATGTATAATTACTATTCAATTAACTGATAATAAATTTGTAGCAATATTTGTACATTTGAACAGCTGTATCATCGGTGGTGTGTACAATACAAGAATACAAGATAGTATATCATGCAACAATCCGATAGTATAAAAATATAAATTTTAATTATTATTTAGTGTTTTCCATTTTATATAAAAGAATAGGTTATGTTTGTAAATAAAGTGCTATATATATAGTTTATATTTATTTATTTACTGTTGACGAGCGTTGTTGTTACAATTGATATTCAACTAAATAACATTATTACTTACATGCTATATTCATATTATTATAATAAAATACACCTTTCACTTTTATGCACTTTACAATTAGTATATTAATATTAATTTAGTGTACGTTATTTCTAATAGATCGCGCGACTGGTGTGTCTAGCAGGTACCAATTTTTATTGTGGTGGGGTGGTATTGCTTGCAATTAATATATAGTATATAAATTATTGAATTTTTACTTCTTTGGTAATATAATATTTATTTATTTAACTAATTATGTTTGTTTATTTCATATAATTCAAGCAAATTAAATACATTTGCATGTGTGTTTGTGTGATAATAGAGTGTACTTACACCAACGATTATTATTCTTTTGGGAAATGTTATAACATGTTCTTAACAAATGTAAGAAACAAATAATATTATCAGCAAATAAAAATAATTAACGCTACTTGTGTCTATTAAAAGTGCGTATATATGAAAAGCATCCAGAAACGCAGAGAAGCAACTTATTTTTGTTAATTAATTTAAAATTTAAAGTTATTATTATTTGCAAATGTTAAAATGCAAATCTTTGAGTAATATTGAAAATTGTTGACAAATATTTTGTATTTTGGTATTTAAAATCAATAATAACTCAAATATTTTTAATATGTCTACTATTTTAAATGACTATAATTTTACAAACAAGCTATAGTGAATAAAATTTTGTTGACAAAAATGTTATTGTAAATATGTTAGCAACAAAGATGTTATTACCAAAAATGTTGTTACAATGAAGCGCAACCAACAATTTTATCACTTTAAATTTAAACATTGGTCTATAAAAACGTATGAAATTTATTATCAATAAAGACTATAATCGGAATTAATTTCTAACCATTTTCACCTCAATAATAGAGACTTACTTGGTACATATCATTTAAGCAGCAAATAATGTCTAGATCAACGGTTTTCAACAGTTATTTGGCTTAACTAACCAGGTTTAACTAGCAGGTAACATTTGCGCAAAGCATTTGAACGACTAGTAACTAATTATTTTATCACAAATCTATGCAGATACTTAAATATTACATAATATAGGTCTTGTGGCTTGTGACTGTTAAAACTCGACGCTTTATTAAACATATTATTGTTGTCAATTGTTGTCCCACTTTTTACAACTGTACAGTAACAGTTCAACAAAAAAAGTTCAACATAACCCATCCCAGGAGAAGACACTTGAAAATATATGCAATTATTATTGGAAAAAATGTTAAATAATTTTGATTTATAACAATCAAACCAGATCATTTCACCTTTTTTTAACAAATTGATCCAATTATTAAACAAAAGTTTTGCCATTATTAGCTTAAAATGCGCATGTACACTAGTTTAAAATATAATTGCCAATAATAAAAACACTAATGTTCTAAAAAATAAAATAAAACAACTTGAAATTGTAGTTTGTGGCCAAACCCACATAATGTTTGTTTAAACCTACATTATTTAGACTTACAATAGATCAACCGGTCCGCATCATAATAGATCTTTCTAAAACTATGTGTGAGTGAATAAGAAACAAGCCAAATTCACATCAATCAAATTAGCCTGCGAGCATGTGGAACAAATGATAATTGGAAAAACAGCAATTTTAGATATTCATTATATAATTATGTATGATGGAAGATTGCCTTACCAAAGCCAAAGCCAAGAAGCGTAAGAACAACTAGAATAAACTAGGCAAACTATAATCAGAATTAAAAGCAGTTCGAGATAGCAATCAACACAAAAATTTAGCAGGTGCATAAAAAAACAAATTTTTTGACAAGCTCAGTTATATAATGTACTCAAATTGCATATTTTGTTGTCTCTATTTTTTTTCTCTGCTACAAGATTATCTATTTCAACTATTAAATCATGTCGCATGTCAATAGAGTTCTTCATTATTTTTGACATTGACTAAACTTTGTACTTTTCTCTTGCTCTAAATTGGATTTTAAAATTAGATCATCAAAATTTAATTAATTTAATTAATATTTACTATAATATGGCTATATCAATCAAATCAAATTGGATTTGCTGAAATTTGCCGGAGCGCTACAGTAAGCATGTAATTATTATTAATATTTTAATTTGTAAATAACTGTTAATAATTATCAAAGTATAGATTTAAATTTTGGAATTGTTACTCAAGTGAATGTTTTTTTGAAAATAAAACTAAAATAAGTTTGAATCTTAAAACAAAAATGAAATTTAAAATACATTTTTTTTTTAAATATTATATTCAATTTGTTTTCTGTTCGTTTTTACATATAAATTTTGTTTTCTTATTTTTTATGAATATTACTTTTTAAAGAAATTTACGAATTTTTAAACCGGTTTAAAAATTTTCTGCTTTTAAGTACTATTGTAAAAGTAGCATTAACTTCTTGTTTTACACTCTGTTTTGCAGTAAGTTCTGCCAATTTTTTATTATTTGTTTTTACTATGTTAGTATAATTTCTATATATGGCCATGTATTGTGAAGTGGTACGAAAAATATTTTTTTTATGTCGCAACTTTAGGAATCGGTTCTTTAACATAAACTCTGGTCCCCTGATTTTTTTTAGATCTTTTGTGCTACCCAGTGCCGAGATATTTAGAGTACAACTTTCAAATATGTCAATTTTTTACCTTTTTTGCAATTTTCAAACGCCTGTAACTTTTTAGGGATTTTTTTTTGCAAATTATTGAAAATAACATTTATTGCTTAAAATTGATCAAAAATTCTAAAGAAAATGTGTTAGAGAGATTTCCGTTAATTTTTAAAATGTTTTTATTCTATTAAAAACAGATTAAAAAAAAAAGATGTTGGGTATTTTTAATTTTTTGTTTAATAGGTCAAAAAAATACTTTTATATGTTATTGATATACTCTGAAATTTTTAGGATGGGCAATAACAAACTTTTCAAGAAATCAGCGATTTAATTTTTGTAAACAGCCAAAAAAACAACTTTATTATGCAATCATCGCGATTTACACCTAATGCTTTAAATTATTTTAGTTAATTTAAATAACCAGTTTTGTATTTACAATCGGCTTCGACGTAGATGTTCCAGCGATTATGAACGCGTTAGAATAAATATAACATTAATTCAATCGGGTCATTTGGCAACGCTGGATCGATGTCAAATAAAGTGAAATTCGTACAAATAATGACATTTAAGCCTTGTTCATACTCATCCGATTTTTTCATTTTTTTTGCGATTATAAATGGCCGCCTGTCAAACCAAAAAAAATGCAATTATTTTAACATTTTGCGATTTTTTTAAGAATGTACCTAACTTTATGTTATTGAATTTTTGTTAATAATGTAATTAAATGAATTGTAATTTAGTATTATTATTAAAATAACTGTATATTAAAAGTTTAACTAAATTTAAATGAGATTTTACAGTTATTAAATCAAACGCCAGTTCTGTAATGAAACAGATTGTGGTTAGGTTTGTATTTGTAACTTCACTTCATTATACTCTTTGTTGAACCGACGTTATGCGCGCTGTTGCCAAACTTACGTACAATAATTTAAAAGTAGAAACAATTTATTTATTAAATACTGACAATCTCCAATGTTAATTATTAATTAAAACATCAAATAAAGTAAAATAATTCAACTCTAACAATATTACAAAAATATAAACATTCTTTTACGCGTTGCGTTTTGTAACATATCTACATTTGTTTGTGTTCTCGAGGTTAACTTTGATAAAAAAAAAATTTATTGTATTTTCAGTTAGTTAATTTTGATGATATTTTGTATTTTTATCAAACGGACAAAGTTGAATCAATTTGAACATTGTGCGATTTTATTTTTAATAAAAGTGCCTAACTTCATTTCAAAAAAAGGTTGATATGTCATATAGGTTATGTTAAAAAAAAAAATATAAATTTTTACTAATTATTACAAACTACATAAAACTATGTTTACACAAATAATTAGTTTTAAATGTGTAATCAAAACTAATTCATATAAATACTAAAAAAAAAATATTTTACTTATAAACTTTAAATAATGTTTAAATACAATGAAATAATTATTGTTTAAAACAAATATAATTAAATTAAATCATATTTTTAAGTTGTGAAAAGTATTATTGCTCTAATTTTTAAATAAAGTATTAGTACAAATATAAAAATCACTAAAATAAAAACAAAATCAGTATAAACGAGATTTTGCGAGAAATATTTTGTTACAATAAAAAAAAAAATGCAAAACGCAAATCGGATGAGTATGAACGAGGCTTAACACTTAAATTGAATTTTTTACTGCTTTTTTAAAAACAATATAATAAACAATTGCAACTAATATATTCAAACATTTTTACAAGATTGTAATAATAATAAAAACACTTTAAAAAAAATTAGTGAGCTTAAATAACAAAACCTAACCAAAATAAAAGTAAACGTCAAAAATTACAGTTTACCGCATTGTAAAAGTTTATGTTAATTTGTAAATACGTTACTATATGCAATTGAAATTATTATGCAACTACGATCTACCGTAAATATAACATTAATGCACGATAAATTCAATCGCGTCATCTGGCAACGCTGGATCGATGACGAATGAAGTGAAATTCGTACAAATAATGGCATTTAATTTAAAGTAAACGTCAAATTTTACAGCTTTTATATCTCATTGTGAAAGTTTATGTTAATTTGTAAATTCATTTGACATTTTTTGGGTTCTTTAGTTAATAAATAATTTTTTTATTATAATGTTTAAAATAAAGAAAGAACGGCTTTGGAACAACTATTGTTCTTGTATATTTAAATTAGAAAACAAAAAGTATGCAAAAACTAGTTTAAGAAAACCGACATTGGATATGATTAAATATTTAAATCTAGGAGATGACATGAAACTTTGCTCTGTTTGCTATAAAGATGCAAGATTAAGAACTAAAACTATAGTTGATGATATTTCATATATTCATAATACTTAAGAAAAGTCTCAAACTCTCAAATATTGACTACTTAAAAAAATTCAGAGTATACAGGAGAGAGTGCTACTTTAAAAATCAACAATTTTAAAACGTTAGATTTGGATGAAAGTCCTTTATCATTTAATTTAAACAACGTTCAAGATCACGTCAAATTTTTTAATAATCTCAAAACAATTTTTAAAAATCCAACTGCAACAAGAATTCAAAAAATACAACTTTTGACGTTAATGCCATCGCACTGGAGTACAAAATAACAAGTATTTTTGGAGTTTCACACAGAGTTGTAAAAGCTTCTCAAAAAGTTTTAGAGGAGAGTGAAATATTAGGATTACCTAATCTAAAACCAGGTATATTATTTTGACCATCAGTCTACTTGTCATTTATTTGATAAAATAAATTTGTACTTATAATCATAGGAAAAATACTCGACGATGAAACAAAAGAGAAAGTTATTAACTTCTATTTAAAAGATTATGTTAGTTCACAAATTCCTGGTAAAAAAATTTTTGTCACCACTAAAAACGATGCTGGGGATAAAATAAAAAATCAAAAACGATTACTCTTAGGACCACTGAGAGAAATTTATGCTATGCTAAAAGAAGAAAATCTTGATTTGAAAGTTGGTTTCTCGACCTTTGCCATCTTACGACCGATTCAATGTGTTTTTGTCAAGAGCGCTGGCACTCATACCGTTTGCGTGTGCACTATACACCAAAACGTCAAATTATGTATATTAAGTAAAACAAATCACTCATGTGTTATTAATTAATTATCAATTTTTTAATAACAGGTGCAAATCTAAAAGCTTAAGGCAAAAAACATGAGATTGCTACATATCAAGACTGTTTGAATTTAATTACGTGCAATATTTCAACAGAGAGTTGTTATTTTTTAAAATGTGAATTGTGTCCAGGATATACAAAATTACGTACATATATTGAGAAACTGTTTGATTTAAATGAGGTTGATTCTGTAAGTTTTAAGCAATGGGTCAACATGCCGTACTGTACACTCAAAATAATTACAAAAGATTCAACGGAATTTATTGAATACTTTTTCGAAAAAGTCCATGTCCTTTTGACACATTCTTACATCGCAAAACAGCAATCAATATTTTTGAGAGATTTAAAAACAAAAATAACTGAGACAGAATTTATTGTTGTTATGGATTTTTTTGAAAATTATAGTTTTGTTGTACAAGAGGCTGCACAAGGATTTCATTGGAATAACAATCGAGTTACAAATTTTCCTGTCGTGGTATATTACAAGTCCAGAGAAGGAAACCTTTTGCATAAAAGTTATATTATTACCTCTAACAATTTAACTCACGACAATGTTGCTGTTCATATATTTATGAAGATTATACTTCAAGAATTAAAAAACAAATTTAAAATTATTAAATAAATCCACTATTTTTCTGATGGAGCGCCGCAACAATTAAAAAATTATAAAAACGTTTTTAACTTATTTAACCATAAGAAAGACTTCAAAATTGATGCAGAATGGCATTTTTTCCCAACAGCGCATGGCAAAGGCCCAAGCGACGGACTAGTTGGAACCGCTAAGAGAACTGCAGCAGCTGCAAGTTTGCAATTAAAATAAGCAAATCTTAACGTCCCAACAACTTCATGGTTTTTTGTGTCATCTGAACGGTTTAAAAATATCAAGTTTTTCTTTTCTCCGGCTTCTGATTATACTTTCAATGGAAAGAAACTTTTTCAACGATTTGTTAATAAAAAACAAATTAATCATATTCAGCAAAAACATCATCTAATTCCGACAGAAGATGGTATGTTTTCAAAAACTCACACTTCAACTAATAATTTCTTTTTTACAAAACTAAAATAGTATGCTATAGAAGTTTTTATAATGTACAGTATAATAAATAAACGAAGAAGTGTAATTACATTTATTAATATCATTTCTAAAATTATTGTAAATTCTAAAATAATAAATGAAATAGACAGTGAGTAAAAAACAACATACTAAGAATAAAGTTGATTTTTTTGTACAGCAGTTATTTTACTGATCAATCTCTAAAAATATATAGAAACCTGTTTTATTTTATGTAAAGTTTTCCGTATAATTTAAATATTGCATAAAAAAATTACAATACTTAAAATAATTTAGTCATTATTTTTGTTGTTTTTTTTTTCGATATTTTTCTTGGTTACAAAATCGCTGATTTCTTAGAAAGTTCTTTATCGCCCATTCTAAAAATTTTAGAATATATCAATAACATATAAAAGTATTTTTTGACCTATTAAACAAAAAATTAAAAATACCCAACATCCTTTTTTTAATAGGTTTTTAATAAAATAAAAACATTTTAAAAATTAACGGAAATGTCACTAACACATTTTTTTTAGAATTTTTGATCAATTTTAAGCAATAAATGTTATCTTCAATAATTTGCAAAAAAAATTCCTAAAAAGTTACAGGCGTTTGAAAATTGCAAAAAAGGTAAAAAATTGACATTTTTGAAAGTTGTACCCTAAATATCTCGGCACTAGGTATTACAAAAAATCTAAAAAAAATCGGGGGATCAGAGTTTATGTTAAAGAACCGATTACTAAAGTTGCGACATAAAAAAAAATATTTTTTGTACCACTTCACTCATACATGGCCATATGTTTTTTTTAATCATTGTTTTTTTAATTTCTCTGTTTTTTTAATTTATTCCTTATTTCTTTACTAAGTATTCTATAAAAAAGTTTTTTAAGATCTACAAAGTTTTTTGATTATTTGTCTTAAATTGAAAATTGCTTTTTCTTCTTCTGAATTTTTTGGTTATCTTTTACCGTTTCTTCAAGTTTATTACTCTTCCTTTTTTTTAATTTTTGCTAGAATTTTGCTGACTACATTTGCTCTTTTCGTTTTACAGTTATTTACTCTCTCCATTATTTTTTCTTCTATTTCTTTTATTCCTTTATTATATGATCTATTTTATTTTTTTTTTTTAATTTTTCTAGATCTTAATTTTTATTAGTAGTTTTTTTTTAGTAAGTCGGTTCTTTTAAGTGTTGTTTCCATCTTTTATATTCATCATACTGTGTTTTATTTTTGTTCAAGTTGTTTTAATGTTCTGTAAAATAACTTTTGGTTGTTTTTGTAGTTTTTGTTTATAGTTTTATCAAATTTTATGCATAATTCTTGTTTTGCTTTTTTTAATTCTCGCTTCTCCTTATTTTTGTGTATACTTTGTACTCTTATATTTATGTTAAAGTATCTTTCTTATTTTTGTGTTTTTGATAATTTGCTTAATGTCTTCCGACCACCATTTAGTTTTTTGTTGTTTTTGTTTCTTATTACAAAAAAACTGTTTTTGAATGCTCCCGTTTTTTTGTTTTTGTTTTTTTGCTTTTCTTTTTTTTTCTATTTTTTTAAATTGATCTTGTATTTGTGTTTGTTTTAGTTTGTATGTTTTTATCTTTTCATTTACTTGTTTTTTCTTAAAGTCCATTTTTAGTAGATAATGATCACTTTGTATTTCTGCTTGTTTCAGTTGTTTTTGTTTACTAAGAAGTAGTCTATTATTAATTTATCAATTCTAGAAAGTTCTTCTTTCACTCATCTGTTTCATCATATAAACCATATCCTTTATGTATACTTTCAATTTCTGTTTTCTTTTTTTTTTGCTTTTGTTACTCCCATTATTTCTAACTATCATTTGCTAATTTCTTCTAAAACCTCCTCAGCTCAGTTTTATTTTTATTTATCTTCTTACGTTCCATATACTTAGTCTCAAGTTGATTTATTTCTTTTTCTAGCTTTTTTTTATTGTTCTTTTATGTCTTTCCATATATTTTTGTATGTGTTTTAAAGAGAGTTTGCCAATTGTTTCAACTTTTGATATCTGCAGCATTGGTTGAGCCGATTTATGTTTAACCTTAATGTTGCACAAATATTTTATAAAAAAAATATCTTTTATTTGTATTGCAGAGTTGAACATTTAACATAAAAAAGCCCAGTCCTTTCATCTCATTTGCATAACTGAAAGTGTTTTAAAGATTTTGTTTTTAAACTGATCTTTAATTTCCTTAACTGTAAAACAGCCTGAAATAACCTACCATAAAGTTCTAATCAATTTAATTTTGCTAGAAAAAAATAATAAATACCTTCATTGTTTAAGAAATCGCTATAATCTTGATGCTCTACCTTGTATCAATTGCAGAAAGCATATAAACTTGCTTGGCGTAGAATGCAAATGACGTCATGGGATATCCGTAATATAATTTAGAGCACGTTTTTCTCGGATATCGGATAATACTAGTAACCGCAACTGGCATTTAACTTATGTATATATGATTGTTTGATTTGACTACTTCGTAAACCAATTGCAATGCATAATGGATGAGAGACAGATTGTCATACAGATTTAATTAATGAGACATTTAAATTGTTAATATAAACTCTTTTTCATGATTTTGGTAGCTTATATTTTTTGTTTCTTTAACATGGCTATTTTTTTGCTTCCTGTTGAGTTTGGTGGCAAAGTTACCATTGTCAGGATTTTTTTGCAGAAGGTTTATATTCCGGAAGTTCTCAAAATTAACACCGGTGTCACTGTTTGAATTAAAGCTGTATTTAATGTTGCGTGAGCTCCAAACTTAAACTTATAATTACCTTAAATATTTAAAACATTACATAAATAACACAATTTTATTTTTATTCACGTTTTCATCACAATTGCTGACAATTTTAATTGATTGGTACTCTAGATCAGGGATCTCTAAACTACGGCCCGCGGGCCGAATCCTGCCCGCGAGCTTTGTCAATCCGGCCCGCGGCAATCTGGAAAGTCTCAGAATACGGATTGCTGTAAAACATTTAATAAACCATTCGCTTGAATTCAAATCCAACAAATAATTTTTTATTTTACATAAATGTATTATACGTTACAACATATACAATTAATGTGATTTATGTATTTGTGATTTGACGCTCATAAGTTTGTTGAGTTGGAGATCAAATTTGCTTGTGGAGATTAAAAGCAGCTACTTTATATGCTCAATATCACTCAATTAGGTCCTCTAAGCGTTTTTTGTGTATTTTATTTTTGAAAACGTTTTTTCGCACAGATATGTAGTGCCAAAAACTGAAAACAGACCACGAGCAAATTTTTAAAGGTTTTCAAACTGTGTGGTAGACTTTAATAAAAGTTCAACAAAGATAAAGTTGCATATTTTTCTTTGAAAAGATCGTTTCTTTAAAAGGACTCTTGATGTTGTTTGCTATTCTATCAAAATCAGAAGAACAAGGCAAAGTATTAAAATGGGCAAAACATCCTTTCTTTACTTGACTTGCAAAAAATAATTTTTTTGTCAAAAAAACTTAACATGAGTATATAAATCTGGTAAAAGCTGGTTCTCTGCTTCTAACTTTAAATTGAGGTCGTTCATGTGCTTGGTTACATCGGAATAAAAAGCTAATTTCCATAACCAATTATTGCAATGTAGCTTAGATAACAAACAACTTTTGTCTATCAGGAAAATATCTATAACCTCCCGGAACCCAAAAAATGTCATAAAAACTTTTCCACAGCGCACAGTAGTGTAATATAGAAGGTCATTTTCTTTAATTTCTTCCAGAAACTTGCAAAATTGGCAATAATTCAGCGCATGAGATCTGATAAAATTCACTGTTGAAACAACGGGCTTTAAAACTTGTGACATATCCACACATTTTCCGCACAACAATTGTTGGTGAATTATGCAATGTAAAATAATTGGTGCTGATTCCTCATCATTTTCTCTCGCCTTTAAAACCGTAGCAACAACAACTTTATTTTTTTAACCATTTTTTTTTTGACGCCGTCAGTTGTGATGCACTTTAAGTTCTTCCACCAAAAATGAATTTGCAAAATTGCACTTTATAATTTTTTATTAATTGCTCGAATAAAGATTGATATCCGTTGATTTGTACAAAACCACATTAGATGCCAATTTTTTTCTGATATATATATATTTTCTGCAATATTTTAGGCTCTTTGCGCGAAAGTGTTTGCCAACAAACTAATAGATTTGAATATTTCCGCTGCAAATCAGCAGTCGTTAATTAATGCACCATCGGTATATTGTTTGTCATATTTGACCAAAGAAAATTGCCCGAGTTAATACCTCTTGCTCGTGATTTACCCATTTAAACATCATTTGTTGCGATTTCAATCCGCGATTTAATGCTTTATATTTTTTTAAACGTAGGGTTCTGGTATATTTATTAAAATAACTTCCATGTTTAGCGTTATAGTGGCGTTTTATGTTGTATTCATTTAGTCAAAGTCCGGCCCGCAAAATTTTGCGAAAGTGTGGCCCTCGTAAAAAAAAGTTTGGAGACCCCTGCTCTAGATAATACATTACTAGTGTTTTTGCTTTAATTGTATTCGGCAGAATTGCTGTAACTGGTTTTATTTTGAATAAAAGTCTAGCTTTGGTTTTAATAGTGTTTATTTTGATGTTTACTATTCAACTGTTTGCGAAAGAATGTCTCTTACAGGGTGCTGAAAAGCTATTTATATTTACAAAATGGCCTGGGCCGCAACCCTTCTATGAACTAAAAATACACATTAACAGTGTAATAAATATAAATAATTCGCTTAAAATTACAATTTTTTTAATAATAAAACAATAACAATAAAAATACCTACTTAGAGCTGCAATATTTCTACAGATAAAAAAGGAGAAGTATAATCCGCTTAATGAGATGTGTGTCGCATGTGTGTATTTATTAAATTTGATGATTACAATATACCAACACTAAATTAGTCTGATGTTTAAGTGCTTCAACTTTATATATGTCTGGAGAGATGGTTGCTGTTACATTTGCCTACTCAACACTAACTTTTTAAAATAAGAATAAAACTTTTTTTGTATTATTAATAATAATAAACTTAAATTCTAAAAATCTAAATAAAGTCATAAATACTTTTGCATTACCTATCCTGACTTACTATTTTGAGATTATCAAATAGTCCAAAACAGATTTTACTTCGTTAAATAGAATGGCAAAAACAATATTAACAAAACATAAAACGCACTACCCATATGCATGCATAGAACAAATCAATATGCCAAGAACAGACGGAGGTGAAGGTAGAGGTAGTCTGCACAGCAAGCAAATCTTAAATCTAAAAAAATTACTTTTACTTTAGAAGTGATAATCAACTGCTCAATTCAATAGTTAAAGCAGATGAAAACTTAACTTTTTTTCACTTAGTAATACAGAACAAAATTATCCTAAAAACTTAAAAATTACATGTTAGGTGTTATGGCCAAAATCACAAACTTGATGTCGTTCAAAGTGTAACATTCAAATATTTAGAAGTAGAGCAACTATTTCCAAAGACTGAGAGTTTTATACAGACAAATCAGAAATAATCAGCACAAATAGCTATAAAAAATTAAAAAAAATAAAAAACCCAAACACGTTAAACGATAAGTATAGAAAATGCAAGACTTAAATAAAAACAATTAAACACATAGATGTATAGACAGACATATTATTGCAGCTAAAATTCTGCATCAGAAAATAGCAATAAAAGACAACTTAATTAAAAAAAAGCGTACTACAAAGCTGTAGAAACATTAAAAAAAAACCTTTTGTAATAATATCATCTACAAGAATAATTCTATCAAAACTAAAAAATAACATCAATGAATTAGTTTTAAATAAGCACATTGTCACCAACATGCAGAAAGCAGTTATTTTGATGACGTTCATTTTTAAGTTAATAAAGCAAAACCTAAACATATTAAATTTAGAATATTATTACTTGTCTAATTATGAGAAACTCAGAAAATAATATTAATAATAATAACACGTTCATTAAATTTTTAACCATTACTTATTATCTACAAAGTATCTATGTTCTTTACCCGCTTATAGAATTATTAAAACAAACGACAATAAGTAAAAACAATATTATTATTATTATTATTATTATTATTATTATTATTACTCATAAATACATTGCTAACCAACTAAATAAAATAATTAATTTTCCTAAAAAACTTCCATCATTCTTAGCGGAAGGCATAACATCATCTCCTTATGAATAACATAAAAACAGAAAATGTTGAAAACTATCACCAACCAGCCAAAACACAAACATTAATCATCCACTAAAGTATGCATAATCTTAAAAGGTATGTATCAATAATTGAAACCATCTAGTACAGACCACAAAACTTTTGCATACAATAAGCACAAACACAGATATAACATTTGGGATCAAAAAATGTAAAATTATCCACATAGAAAAAGGCCATGGTCACAAACTGATAACACCTTAATAAAAAAATAATACAACAATCCGTGGAATGGGAGAATACAAAACATACAAATACTAAGAAATGTTACAAAACCCAAAAACAGACAATAGCGTAATGAAACAATAATTTAGCAATAAATATAAATCTCGCCTCAAATCGATACTTAAAATAACAATAAAATAGAGAAAACATCATAAAAGCAATTAACATGTATGTTATACCATTTTTGACATACTCTTTTAGACTAATTAAATGGTTGGATACAGATCTGGAAAACTTAGATAGAAATCCAGAACAGTTATAACCAAATTCAACATGCACCATCTTAGAGCATGTCTTCAGCGAATCAACATATCCAACAAACAGAGAAAGAGGTATACTTAAGGGGCCTTCTACATCAAGTAAATAGAGCATCCTTAATAGTTAAATGCTGACCTTATTATATAAGTTAAAAATAAAACAAAAACACCGTCGTATTTAGGAAGAGTTAAAAATAAAACAAAAACACCGTCGTATTTAGGAAGGTTTTTAAATGCCATGGTCAATTTTTATTAAACAATATTTTTTAATTATATTTTTGGTTCATTAATATGACCATATTGAAGAGCTTACTACACAAATAATATGTACAAAAATAATAATATCTTTATGTCATTCAATAACTTAATGTATTATCTTTGCGTTAGTGCTAGAATAATGAGAGTATAATGAATAAACACTGCAGGAATTAACTATTAAAAAATCGTATTAAGCAAATAAATTGCCATAATATTGGCTTGTACGCTAGAGACATCATCTCGTCTCCGTACACTGTAAAAATCTAGCGTTGTAGCAATGCAACACGAGATATGATAGAACTGAACGTTATATAGAGCACAGCCGCCGCCGCGCCGTGCAGATACGCTTGGCAACGTCGCATTGGTCACAGGTAGGCCGGCATACGTACGGACCGAACGCCACTCGCCACACAAATTAAAATAACAAACTCAAATAATTAAATTAAATAAATGTAAATTTTAATAATATAAATCAATCTGTAATTAAAAAAACATATAAAAATGAAAATAAAACTTTGGAATCAATAAATATAAAGATAAATGCAATTAGACTTACTTAGGTATAACAAAATATTATTATATAAAAATTATAATTTTTGAAAAATCTAAATTATAATAACCACAGATATGATTAATAATACACACAAATACAAAATTAGCAATATTAATTAAATTTTATTAATAAAACTACATAAAAATTATAATTTCTGAAAAATAAATAATTTGTAATAATGACCGGAGATATACATAAATAATAAAACACAGATACAAAATTGGTAAAATTTTGTCAAGTAGCAAGTAATTTAATCGAGAGTAGTCAACTAAATTACTGGCTAATTGACTAGTTCGTTATGGTCAAATGCATAAAACGTCATATATACATAATAATAAAATGTAAAATGAGTAATAATATAAATATTATAAATTACAGACCAAAGTTGATTCTTATAGAAACAAAAATTGCTTAGTGCAATACAAATAAATTACCTGTTATGCGATAAACCAGCCAGAAAATAAAAAAGTATTGATATCGCACAATACAAATTAAAGCTCTAGCTACTAAACAGAATACTTCCAAATTGATTGCTACAGTAAGAGTTAATTTTATTATTAATTATCGGTATACAAAATCATGGCAATGAAAATGTCTTACTTACGTACAATAAATATGTTTACTGTTTTCTATATTATTAGACATCACTGGCACTAATTTATAATTATTTATAATTATATTTTTACAACTTTTCTATAACTTGATGATAATAACTACATCCGTTAAAGACATTTTTTATTCGCATGCTCTATCGGCTTCAAAAAATTTAAACAGAATATCACAGATATCATTTTTTTTAACACTCCACTCAAACTCTATACTATAATTGGGTTTATTGCTTTGTTTATATTAAACTAGTGCAATTTATCTGTTCTTCATGTTGTAAGAAACTACGGGATCCACTTGTCTCCAATGTATACATCTTCTTGACATCTAAAATAAAAAGTACAATGCGCAACAGACAATAAAAAAAATCACTTTATTTAAATATAGTATTTAACTGTTATTTAAGTGTGTATTTATTAATTAATTTTGACATTTAAACTGGTTTTAATCACACAACTTAAAAACAAACAAAACAAAAACACTAGCTTTATTTAAATTAAAAACATTGATATTGACTTATATGCTGCGTTGCCAAGTTGAACGGCTTGTAAGTAGAGACGGCTGTATATAGAGCTAGAGTAGACCATGAGTAGACACAACTGATGATGAATCCCACCCCACCCCTATAATATTATTTTAGATTTATTTATTTACATTCTTTGCAGGTTGGTTACACAATATAATATTTAAAAGTTAGTAGTATTAGTTATATATTTTTTAAATATTTAATTTAATTAAATAGTTGTATTAAAATATTAGATTTAGTTTCAATTTAATTAAAATAAAATATTATGTTCATTAGGTTCATTTATTACTTTAAAAATTATAAACACATAATTAAAGAATGTTTTTTTATTAATTTCTTGTCATAAACAAATTATTTTTTTTAGGTTTTCATAAAAAGTAAAACAATATTTATTTTTTGTATTAATACAAAATCTTTAATACCATCTTTTCAAAATGATATAACTACCAATCTAAACAAAAAAAACTATATTTTTATAAATCAGTTTGTAAATACTTCTATTATATCTATACACTTTACTACTAAAGTAATAATTTGAATTTACTAAAAGTTGTTAATTTTCTTAAAATAAATATTAGAAAAACAATAGATTTTTTAATATCTTAACTTCTTTAAAATAAAAAAAAAAAAAACAAATAAATTAATTTCTATTTTGATCAACATATTTAAATAAAATTGTTGAAATTCAAAACAATGTTTAACTTGTTCTGTAATTAATAATGTACGCAATTTTTATATCAAATATTGAAACTTAATTATAAATCTTAGAAAAAAAATTTTGGCAAAAAAAGTGTGTGCTATTTACAACGTGGTAAACTGTTAAAATAAAAATATTAGTTTTGTAAAGAAATTTCACATTTTCACTTTTATATTATCTGTTGTTTAGTAAACTATTAATTGTGTAATCTATTAATAAATATTATTTCAGTCAAATGGTTCAAAAAATTTGATCCGAAATCTCTAATACTGTTGCTGAAGACGATTGATAGTACTTAGTTTTGTTACTATTATTTTAATTGTATATTATATTTCAGACAAATTGACGTAACTTTTTTAAATGCTTCTAATATTGTTGACAAACATTTAGATAGGTAATATTTAATTTTGTTAGTAACATTAAATTGTCTAATCAATTACCAATTTATATTTTAGTCAAATAATTGAAAATCGTTCTCCCAACATTGAAAACGTTGATGAATATTTAGATTATTTAGCTATTATATAATTTTAATATTTAGGGTTGTATAATAGGAGAACGCACATGATTTGGAGTTAGAAGCAAGTACTGAGTAATGTGTGCTCGTGCAAAAATTAAAAATACTACTCCATCAGAACACAATTGCTTTAAAAACTGGACAGGTCAAATACGAAGTCTGACATAATAGTTAAAGGTTTTAAACATAGCATTAAAACGCATAGTTTTAAGTTTTACCAACTAGTCGGTGATAGTATTTAGTTATTTATTTATTTATTTAACCATTTTAATAAGTTGTTTTGTTTTCATCAGGTCTATAACCTGAGGTTATTATTGTTAAAACAAAAAAAATAGCCAATGACCTTAGTAGTCGACGCTAAAATACAAGTAAAAAAAAAGCACAGTAAAGTAATTTTATTTATAAAGAAATTATTCAACATTAAAGGGTCTTCCCGGTTAACATAGGTGAAATGCCTCTACCACAAATATTCAAAATACCTCATCAATTACAATTCTAGCATCAAAAAACATGTAAGATTTAAATTTTTTGACATCCTCCCCTTTTCACTAGAGTGTAAAAAATAGCATTTTTTTGTTTTATTTTTTTTTTCTCTACACCTATTGAATGAAAAAAAAAAATAATAATAATAAAAGTAGGGTTTTGGGTGGTCTTCAAATAAAATTTTTTTCAGCGACTCAAACCCTGTAAACAACTCTTACAAATATTTCAAACGGGTTGAAATTGATTTTAGATTATCTACACTTTGGATTGCATGGAATTTATTTTTTTTACTTTGTACATAATTAAAAAAATTACATCCATAATTTTTTTGAAATTTTTGCAAGTGGTGCGCCACTTTAAAAAATGGGCTTTGTCATTTTTTTGCCATTTTTACAGTTTTTTTTTTGCTTTTGTGACTCTGCAAAGCATTTATAGTTTTTAAAACACAGATTCTACAAAAAAAAATTACATTGATTGGGTACCCTGATAGAATATTTTTATCATTTTAAGATTTAACTGCTGAAAACTCGGTTTATCGATAAAAACAAATTGAATTGGTATTTAGTTGGACGTCCTTCATATAAAAAATATGTAGGTTTTGTAGTTTAAACGTCAATAAAGACTCAATTATTTCGACAAACGTTTCGACATCACCTGAATGTCTTGTTCAGTGCTTAAAAATACAAAAACAACATATAAACTTTTAAAGATACCACCATATACAATAATTGATTAAATCAATATATGGGAACCAGAATGGAAAGATATATAAAAAACTTATTAATGTAATTAAAAATTACTTGTAAAATAAACATAAATTAAAATTAAAATCATGGATGTAAATTTTTTAATTACTTATAAAGTAAAAAACTAAAATTCCATGCAATTGAAGGTTTAGAAAACCTAAAATCAATTTCAACTTTTTTAGATTTTTTTAAGGGTTGTTTAAGAAGCCGAACAAAATTGTATTTAAAGACCACCCAAAACCCCACTTTCATGTTTTTTTAGAATTTTTCATTTAATTGGTGTAGAGAATAAAAAAATGCTATTTTTTAGTCCCTAGAAAAAAGGAAGAGATGTCAAAATTTTTAAATCGTACTAAACATATTTTTTTGATGATAGAAAAGTTATTTATAAAATATTTTAAACATTTGTGTTTTCACTTATGTTAACCGCTGGGACCCTTTACATAAATGATTTATACAACCAATTTTTTGTTGTTTCTCTTTATATATATATTGTAATATTAGAAATTGAATTACAATAATTGCATGAGTTGTGTTAAATTAACAGTTAATTATTTTTAGTGGTGCAGCAGAGTTTAATCAGCGTCCTATTTCAATAGTTCAGATTAGTTAAGATGGTAAATAAATTTGATGACATGTAGTCACGCATTTAATTACTAAAGTTATAAATGCAAAAGGAAACTTATATATTAAATATATCGTATAGATGCAGGTGCAAAGTCTTCAAGTTATAAAGAAGTAATCGTTGCCGATATTTTGTGTAGACGACAATTGTTTACACAATTTGAAAGCAGTTCAACCGATGATGCAAGAGAAGAAACTTCAAGTACACAGTCACATGTGTATGAAGATCCATTGCCTAATTTGCCTACCTGTTCTAAATATTTTGACTTATTGACACAGGCATCCGGCCAAGATAAACTGTTTCCACCATCTTTAATTACTATCAATTTAGACAGCGGAAATTGCACAATTGTAGATCATTCATGCTTACATGCTGATACATACATGGGTGCGTTATTTAAAGAAAATATGAAATATACAGGAGTGATAGATAGTATCACAATTAGATGCCTGTGTGAAAATATATTTCACGTAAAGGTATTATTTGTAATAAGGTTTAATGATCCCATATATGAATTTTTTATAAAAAAATGTCTAAGTGTAGGGCAGTACTTGGTAAAAGTTTACCGGACAACATATTTAATTCATATTACTATGTGTAATAAATATACTAGTGAACAATCCACCGTTAAACCTACATCTAAGCCAACATCTAAGCCTACAAATAATCAGTTGGGGAAAATACTGATCAAACAGTTCAGCGAACAACAAGCAGAAAACATATATCTGCAAATACTGCAAAAAAGTGCAACAAAATATTGCAAAGCATGTTAGTGTTCACAAAAAAGAAGATGCAGTAAAAAACATACTTGCATTGGAAAAAAAAAGTGCAAAAAGAGCCAATCTTCTTGCAAGTCTGCAAAAAGAATGCATGTTTGAAGATAATGTAACATGCGAAAACAGCAATGAAATGATTGTGTGTAGAAAATCAAAAAAAGAGTCCAATTATGTTCTATGTCCCAACTGCAAAGGATATTATACAAACAAAAATTTGGCTAAGCATGAACAAGTCTGTAGTAACCGGCCACCAAACAGAAAGCAAATTCTGCCAAGTGCAAAAGCGCATGGCTCACAAATACATGCACAAACGTCATTTGGGTGCGTATATGAGGCAAAAGTTAAGGCAATTGGGTAGAAGTTTAATTGCTATAAAAGAAATAGATGTATCTGTAACTAAACTAAAATATATTATATGAATTCTTTTAACATTTTTTTTTTAATTTAGTAAAAATGCCAAACACAAAAAGTACACCATCACCAAAATTAAAGTCAGTAAAGCCAAAAAGTCCGAGGGTTCTGTTAAAAAATAGTCCCGTAAGAAGGAGATTCACCAAGAAAACCCCCTGGACAAAAGCGGAAACAACACTATTACTTAAAGAGATGTCAACATACATTTCCACCTAAAAACGAATGTCTAAAAATTAAGCAAAAATTCCCAGTGCTGGAAAAACAAACTGTACCTCAAATCAAGGCATGGTTGCAATACCAGCATAAAAGGTTATAATTAACTTAACAATATTTTATTTAAAAAAATAATAATAATTAATAAATATTAAGTTTTATGAATATTTTTACAGTATTATTTTCATTTATTCCACTATAAAATAATTGTATAAGTTACCATATTTGCTTTCATTTAATACTTATATTACATTTGTGTGATAATGAACCTTTATATGTTGAGCAGGGAGACAAGCAGGTACAATGTTCTGAGATACTAAAAAATAACTGTATAAATTACCATATTTGCTTTCATTTGTTACTTATATTACATTTGTGCAATATTGTACTATTATATGATAAGCAGAGGGGTGATAGGGTACAATGTTCTAGGGTACTATAAAATAATTCTACAAATTACTATATTTGCATTCATTTGATACCAATATTACATTTGTGCAATATTTGTACCTTTATTTGTTCAACAGGGGGCGATAGAAAACAATGTTTTGAGGTACTATAAAATAATTTTACGAATTACTATATTTGTTTTTATTTGATACCAATATTACATTTTTATGCAATATTTGTACTTTTATTTGTTCAGCAAGGAGCAATAGGGTACAATGTTCTGGGGTACTATAAAATAATTCTACAAATTACTATATTTGTTTTCATTTGATACCCATATTAAATTTGTGCAATATTGTACCTTTATTTGTTAGCTGGGGCGATAGGGTACAATGTTCTGGGGTACTATAAAATTGTACCAATATTTGTTTAGCAAAAGGATGATGGAGTGCAATGTTTTGGGGTATTAAAAAATAATTGTATAAGTTACCATATTTGCTTTTATTTGATACCCATATTAAATTTGTGCAATATTGTATCTTTATTTGTTTAGCAAAAGGATGATGGGATGCAACGTTTTGGGGTACTAAAAAATGATTCTACAAATTATTTGCTTTCATTTGATACTAATATTACATTTATGCGATATTTATACCTTTATTTGTTCAGCAGAGGGCAATAGGGTACAATGTTCTGGGGTACTATAAAATAATATTATATAAATTACCATGTCTTAGTTTTACATTAAGCAGAACTTGATCCCCAATTCCCATTACAAAAATTTTAAATTTTGTAATGGGAATTGGGGATCAAGTTCAAGTTCATTATACTTCTTGTTTCATCTATCCTGGAACACACGGTATATATTTAAAAAACTAAAACTGATTGTCTTTGCAAAAATACTAAAAACAACACCATACCTACCTGCCTCCATAAAATTATTCAAATTAGTTTAAAAATAAGAAAGTTGTATAACAACATTTTAAAAACACAAACATTGAAAAATATATATAAAATAATTAAAAATGTATTTGTTACACTACTTGTCTTCATCGGATTATATAAAGGTTATAATGATAAATATTGACCCAAAACTTATAAGTTGTATGGCAGTTTCCAAATGTCACAAGGTTGAATTCAAATATTATTGCAATAACATTGTGTTTTAATCAGATTATTAGAGTAAATTAATTAAAGTGATGCCATTTACACACCTAACTGCGTACGTGTCGAGTACACTTGAAATTGAAAATTGATTAAGCCGTGTGTGTGTTGATTTGATTCAAATACTCAAAATTATATTGCATACACACGCACAATAAATAGATTAAAATAGATAAATATAGCCTAAATCAAACTCTCACTGATACTACCAAAATCGGTAAATAATAGAAAACATAAAGACAAAACCATCTATGTATATAACGAAATAATTATTCAAACTATATTAACATGTTATATCCATTCACAAAAAAAAAACTAAAATTTAATAAGCTAAGTTAAAATTTCAAAAATGTTTTAATTTATTTTATAAAAAATATAAACATTTAAAAGTGCAATACACAATCTTCATATTGCAACAAAAAATGTCGTTATTTAAATATTATTAAAAAAAAATATTGCAATATGAACCTACAATGCCAGTTACTATTAAAATAATTAGTATAGTTTACTTTATTTGTAAACATGAATTATAATATGATATATAATATGATATAGATATCATGCGTCTATTCAATACGGATAGGTGACACCAAAATAAATATATTTAATTCTTTTAAAGGTAATATTTTATATACAAAGCTTGTTACCTGTAAATAAAGAAACGACATTAAAGTCAATTATCTGGAGTTTATCCCAATTTATAAACGAAATTAATTAATAAATGAATTTACTCAGTATCAATTCTATTTTACTGACACGAATGTCAAAACTAATCTCTACCTTACCGAACCGAGTGTGTGACAATGCTATAGTGTAGTTTCTTTACATAGATAATCGACATTTCTGAAGCATTTGATAAAGTATAGTAACTAACTAATTAAAAAAGTTTTATTCATTGTTTTGCAAACAAAACACTTTTTGTATTTCATATTTTTTAAGCATTACCCCAACAAATAATGCAAAGTGTTTTAAAACTTAGAATTTAAAACTAGAATATGTAACATAAATTAACAAAGGTTTTGAAACAATATCTAATTAAAATACTTTTAACAAAGACTTTAAAACTTTAAAAACCCTAATTTTTGCTGATTGGATTTTGATTAATTAAAAAGCTGTATTCAATACCACCTTAACAATGAATTTTTAAATTTAAATTTACTTTAATTTCTTTTCTTTGAATTTTATATCTTTTATGGAACGAATATGTTATTAATAGTTTTAAAAGTATTTAGAAAACTATGGTTTTTCAATAAATTTATAATATTTTTAATACATAAAGTGTTTTTTGTTATCTACCAAGCTTATAACCTAAGTTATTGCAAAAGTTTTTTAAGTCGAGTTTTGTGTTATTTCAAATTCTAATCACTTAATATTTGTTTTAAAAAATAAAGAAACTGTAAATATTAATTTTTTATTGTATACAAACATTAGCCTAAAATACATCTATGAGAGAATTGTAGCAGTGCATAGAAAAATAACTCGTCTACTTTTAATTCAAATATTAGTGCAAACATTTTAAATGGAGCAGATAATGTATTCATAATGAACTAGTATGTGAAATACCAATTTGCAAAAACAACTTAACTGTTTTTATCCCAAGATAAAAGCTTTATTAAAAAAAACAAGTTTTTTTTTACGAAGATTTATGAGAGTCGGCACGATCTCTAAACTGTTCAGATTTGAACAAAAATTATATAGACAACAAATTTGTAAAGAGAATTTAACTGTTTTATCCTAAGATAAAAGTTTTATAAAAAAAACAATAGTCAGAAAAATATACATCAGAGAATGATGGCAGTTTATAGAAAAAAATGTACAAGCAGTTTAAAATATGACAGCACAAACTGAAAAAATTATCAACCATGTTAAAGATTCGGTGTTAATAGACTGCCGAGTAAAAGTTTCAGATATTGATATAAAAATAAAAATAATTAGAAATGAACTGCTTTATCTAAAGATAAAGTTTTTTTCCAAAGAATTGTAACTAAAAAAGCTAATACATTTGCTTAAGTGTGTACGCCGCGCCGGTGTTACAGATGGATCTGTTTTCCTTGCACACAAACTATCAAATATCAGTCATCTCCAAATCTTAAAGAGGGTTTTTAAAACTAAAGATAAGTGATAATTGAGAGCTATTGTGTGAAAAGGACAGGACATTTATAAGAGCGTCATATACAAGCAGGCTTAAGACCGCTCACCAGCAAGTTGGGTTGATTTTTAATGAAATTAATATCACTCTAATTGACATAAAAAAAAACATCAAATAGTGCTAATATGTTACAAACAATTTAAGATTGCCTGATCAACTATATCTTTTTAACTAATCACCATATTAAAAAAAAACTTAATATGCAATTTATATAAAATGAAATATATCAATCAGTTAATAACAAGATATTTTAAACCTTTTTATTTTTATCATATTTTTTAATTATAAAGTAAAATTTAAGTATTATAGTACTAATGGCAGCAGTTTTACACGGTTTATTTCCAAAAAAATTTAAATCAACCAATCAGATTACATAAGTTAGCCGAAATCTTATTAATAATTTTGCCTTAGATCGGATTTTAATGACCAACTGCTCAATACCTTCCACAATTTTTATTTATTTGTGACGTTGTCCGCACGAGCAGACCGCAAAGTGCTGCAAACGCTTTCTTGTCCGTTATGCTTACGACTGTTTTCATTTTTGCTTGTTTTATTAAAAAAAAAATGTTTAACAGGTCAATTATTAAAGTGTCAATGTTTTTTAAAAGGTTAATGTTTAAATCGTCAAATAAAAAATAAGTCTTGTTTTACAATCAGTCTACACCAGATGTCAATAGTACTATCTTTTGTAAATAATATTTTTGCAAAAATTGAAAAAGATCAAATCGATTACCTTCAAAAAATTCTGAAAAAGATTTGACTCTAATGAGTAGATTATTTATTGAACAAACGTCTATTTTGCAGAAATTGTATTATTCGGTAACGGTCAACAAATTAGAAAAACGTTAGATTAAGGGCATCAAACTAAAAGGTAAATGCATTGAAAATAAATTGTTATTTTGGCAAAAAAGTTATATATTATTGTATTTTAAGACTTCTCACTCCGCTCTCGTATTATTATGTAAAGAAATAATCTTTCCAAATACAATTTAAGCCACTTATCTTTAAAAAGTTAGATATATTACAAGAAAACTCAGTACCTCAATTTTATTTGAAAGTGTTTAACCGTTCCTCGACATTGTAAGTTTTAACATGTCTCCATAAACGCACGTGCGCCAAACGAAGTGTGTGTGTAATTTCTTCCCGATAGTTCCAGCGTCATGTTAACAAAAAGAGTTGTTATTCAGTTTACTAGCACAAAAAATGTTAAAAAAATTACATTTTATGTAAGTATAAAACTTACATATATAATTGTATAGAAAAATTTCTTTTTTCTTGTTATTGTAAAATTTTAACTCAATATAATTTAATGTATTGACCGGTTAAAGCAGAATTTTGTTCCAAATAAGCGATCTAAAATACTGGTATTAGAGGTTTCTGTTCCTGAAGATTTGGTTCATAAACCGGTGGTCCGATAAAGCGCAATCGACTGAATATAGATTATAACATATTTAATTTTAAGAAGTATACAAATTTAATTGAATTAATTAAATATATTTATTAGACTATAATTTATTAGCAGTAGAATTTGAGTTTTATAAGTACATGTTTTTGGTGATAAGATAATGATATACTATTAATTAGGTTATAATTAATTTATTTATTAATAGCTAATATTTCGGTGCCGTCGTTACCTTCAAACAAAGTTTAAAAAGTTATTATATTTGTCATAGATAATAAATATTCTGTTATATAACGTACACAAACACTTTAAAAATACTTATATATAAAGGTCATAGCCAAAACAATTATACTCGTATATTAAAACAACAATTGCTATTTAATAGTATATTATTATCTTATCTGTAAACTAATTAATCCCAAATCACTGCAAAAGGATTGTTAAATACAACGTCGTTACTAATGAATATAAATTTATCAAACATTTATTAAACAATTCAAGCACGTTTTTATTTTATAAACAACTTTTTTTAAATGATAAATTAAAAAGTTTTTTACTATTAAATTGGCCCAGGACCATTATAACAGTCTATTTTAAGTCAGCAAAAACGGTTTATTTTGTTGGAAAGTTGTCGCTAAAAATTAAAAACAGTTAAGTATTTTAAGCAACTTACCTTACACCTAGTTTAGAGATGTACGCATGTTCTAGAAGGATATGTTTTTTTTTATTATTAAAGGCTTGAGTAATTTGTTTGTATAACAATATAGAAGTTTACTTATCTGATTAACATATTCTGATGAGTATTGGTTGTATTTTGGTAGTCGACTGAACTTATTCTTTTTTTTAACTTGAAATTAGTATTAGTCATATTATCGTAAATGTAAATGTTGTATATGTATATGGTTAAATAAAATTGTGGTATTATAATTGAATCACTAAATTGGTGTCCTAATATATAATTATATCAATAACTTACCTCACTGATTATTTTGGATAAACTGTTATGTTTGCCGCCATGCGTACGTTAGAAAATTTCTAATCACTAGCGCGCCGAGCATGTTAAGAAAGGTTTTATGCATAAAATTTATTCATTTATATCTAAAATTCATGTGTCTTCCAGGCTTATAAACATATACGTTTAACATTGCTCTTGGACCGAGTTAATAGCTGTTTGTATGTACTAAAAGGCAGCCATGCAGAATTAAAAACCTACCAGAGGAACAACGCTAAACGCTCAGACTAACGTGCTTGCTTTATTGACATAGATAAATTACTTTTCGTTGATATTAAATTATGTTTATAAAAAAGAACAGTTTATTTGTTAATGCGTTATGAAACAGATACAGATTTAGACTAGCTAAATATAAAGATTTCAATGAATTATATAATGTAATTATGAAGATTCAGCAACTGGATGCAGGTGCAAATCCAGACGCTGACGCTGCATGCACATGCATGCGTGAAAAATGGGGGCTCTTTTATGGGCCACGTCTAAACCGTAGTTGTGTACGTTAGATAACTTCTCATCTCCTAAATTTGGCATTACCAGGAAGGTGTAGATTATTGCCTTGGCGTTGTACTGCATCTTGTTCTTGGTTTAGAGGTTTTCTTTCTTTAATCTATTTCTTTACGGTGAAACCAACAGAAGAGTAACAGCGTGTGTGTTGGTTCATCAATGATAGGCACTTGTTGAAAAGCCGGAATAGCTTGTAGACACAGCTTCTTTAGTTTGAATTTATTTAAATTGGTTTTACTTAATATCAACATTGGGTTATTAATAATGAGTGGATTTCCCAGTGTTACTTTTTGATGTGAGACGTTTCGGTTTTGGTGAATTCATTTTTCTTGTTTAATAAGGAAAGTTCCAAGGTGTTTTATTTCCAATTTGTGTGTGTGCACATTTAATTTGAATTTTTTTTTAGATCGGGCAGACAGCAATTTGTTGATAATATTGAGTTTGGTATATTGACATCCGGTGCTGGATTCTCATTCTTACAATCTGCTTTGTGATTGTAATTAGCAGATGGGATGAACATTGATAATATTTTATACCTTGGGTACACAAGTTATGTAGAGGCCATATTTGGTTTTGATTTTAATAAATATTCACCAATTGGTATAACGGTGACATATTAAGAATCATACTTAGTAAGAATGGGATTTAGATAGAAGATTTCAAAATCGCGTTTGAAATTAATAAGAATAGGAAGAAAATAGTTAATTCAGTTTCACTCAATTTTACAATTAACTTTAATAATTGATTCAAAATCAAATATGTTTTCTATTTTGAGTTTGAATGGAAGTTGTTTATTATAATGAATAAAAATTCGTTTTATCTCTAGAAATAAGTCATTTAATTTTATAACACTTGGGTGCAAGATTTTCAGTTTACAAAATGAAATTGAGTTCTCCATATCTTGTAGTACGCTTAAGATTGTATTATATATTTTAAGTATCCGGTTAAACAGATCTTTGGCAAACAGTATGTTTTGGTGTTTTATATCATTATGTAGTACTACACTTAACTAATAATAATAACTGCATGATTCTTGATTTTAATAATAATTCGTTATGTTTAATACTCTGCACAGTATCATTAAATTTTGTTTTATAACTTAAGTATTTAGACTGTATTGCATTTTTAATTGATTTTTAATTTGGTTTTTGTTACCTTGCAAATGGTTAAGTTATTAATTCTTCCTCCATTTCTTGCATCTAAATTACCACTAATTGTTTTAATGATGATAGAAAATAAGTTTTTTTGTGCCAAGAAAAGGTTTTTTCTTTTTCTATAACATTTTTACTTAGAGTTATGTTATGGTTTTTAATATAATTTTGAAAGTTTTGATAAGATAGAGAACCTTTGATATCTGTTTGATTAAAAAATATAAGTTTTTTGACAAGGTCTTTTTATGTTACATGTGAATTTTATTTACAGTGTTATGATGTTTAACAAACATCTTATTGGGTATTTTAAGTAAATTTTTTTGTTTTTCTTTGCGTTTATTTATAGTTTTTTTTTTGTTCTTTAAGATTGTCTGATTAATCTTTTGATACAACAACTAAATTTTATTTTTATGGTTCACAACATAATTATTTACTATTTGTTTTTAAATCTCGATATTAAAATGAGAATCTACGTCAATATATCCCGATATTATTTTAGATTGTTTTAATTTAGTTATGGAATGAATTGAACTATTATAGTTTTAATTGATAGTATTTCTTATTCAATTCTTGATTTTTCAGTAAACATATGTGTTCAATAAGGGTGGAATGTGCACGTTCTATTGTTCTGTTAGAATTAGGATTTTGAGAGTTTATGAAATATATTTTGATTTGACATATTGCACATTGGTTTATAAGTTTGGATTGAACGTCGTTGATTTTGCCAATAAAATCTTTTTTTAATTTGCATTTCCGTCTCATTTCATCAACTCTTCGGTAGTTTGTCTTTTTTTTGTGGTATATTTTTTGTTATCAATAATTTCTTCTTTACTTTCTACATTAATTAATCGACTTGTACACATCACAAATGTTACTGCAGAATTTTTGAAGTACTTTGGCAAAACATTAGACAGTTTTTTATAAATAGGCTTTTTAAAGTAAATATAATATTTGATCACTAATGATTTGGAATTTCCTTCCTCTAGCGAGCAGTTCTTTTTCAATAGTGGAGTAATTGTTAAGAGTTCTACTGGCGTATGCTATTGGTAAATCGGAACCGATGTTTTCCTGTGATAATATTGCACCATTCGCTAACCAACCATTCCATCGCTTGCCTAGAAAGTCTATTTACGTTAATTCTTATAACATGTCCGTACCATATTAATTGTCGTTTTTCTAAATCATCATTGACACTCCCTTCTATAACAGTTCCTTACATAAGGTAAAACAGTTTATATACTTTAAATTATGAATATCAATATTTGCATCTTTTTTAGACATTTAGTAGTTTAGTAAATCTTTCAAAATCTTTAGTACGTTTCTGGTAATAACCGAGCAGACCTAGAAAACCTTTAAGTTGTTTGATTGTTTTTTGAGATAAGGTAGTATTGGATAGCAAACATCTTATCTGGGTTTGGTTTTTCCCAGTTAAGAAGTACTATATAGCTTAAATACGCAACTTCCTTTTTCAAAAATTCTGATTTATCAATCTGAATTTTTAAATTAGAATTTCTTAAGTGTTTGAGAACTTCTTTCAACTGCAACCAAGCATTTTTTTTCTGGATTCCGCGTAAAATATTATTTATCACGTGTTGAAAGATGGCAAGAACATTTCTTAACCCAAATAGCATTTTAACAAACTCAAAGTGGCCATTTTTGGTATTAAAAGCCGTTTTTGGTATTGGTACTTTCTTCCATCTCTATTTGGTGAAGTCCAGCGTCGTAAAATACTGGCAGCAACCCAGTTTATCAAGTAAGTTAGTTATGTTGGGAATAATCAAACACAACACAATTTTTAATTTATGTTTAGGGTTTATAATAAAGGGTAGTTGACTATTATTATTTATAAATCTCATCAGTTCTATATTTCCGAAAAAAAAAATTATTTTCTTGTTCTATAGGTGTTTCATCGCCTATGTTTAACAACATTTGATAATTTTGATTTGGAACGTATCGGTTTCTTTGTAAGTTAAACGCATTACAAGTAGATATTGGCATTGGGGTAGGTTTAGGCGTTTGTGTGGTGCGATAAGTATTATTATTAAACCTTGGTGGATCAATAAAGTTTTGATTTGACATATTTTGTTGGTTCTAAAAACATGATTCAATAAATAAAACAATTCCAAATTCAACAAGTGCTGTGGCCTATTATAAAAGCCAAAAGGGGATTTATTAGCATTTTGTTTAATCAACGTAATTTTGTGATTCAAGCTTTGATTATCTCGCTTGTAATTATACTCATTTAATTATTAATTATTGTTTAATAAAGCTGATTTTAATTCACGCCAGTCAGTAATAATGCTTGATGATATATTTTTAACCGCTTCACCTTTTATCTTAGCCATTATACTTGACATAAGGTACTTATTTTGAAATTTCTTTCTTTACCTATATTATAAAATTTATTGACTAGCTTTTTACTAATTTCACGGAAACGCAAAAGCAATTCAGATTCACCGTGAAATTTGGAAATTATTTGCAGGTATTCTGCCTTTAATACAGGGATAGCCATTGCGATATTATTATTACAAATGGGGGATCTCAATGTGATTATGTACGTGGACACTCATTAAACGCGGTGGATACCTCTAGAAAACTATATGTGATTACAGTACGTATATTATATCTATTAATATTGAGGGTGGGTCCATATTACTGGTTGAGTCTGCTAACTCCTTGGGTTTCCTTTAAGTTCAGAGTTCTTCGGAGATGGTTGTTATATCCACAAATTAATTTGCATCGGTACTTAACAAGATGCATGCAACTGCACATATAGTTATTTTGATTTGTTTTACTATTGAATTGTTAAAACAAACCGGATATTTATATTCATTAAATATTCCGTTTAGTGTACGGACGCGCCAATTATTTTAAGTTGATATTAAATTATGTTTAAAAAAAACATTTTATTTGTTAACATTAAAAAATTAAATTTATGAAAAATTATTCTAAACTAAAAAACATCCATAGATGCGTTTCGAGGTTTACCTCTCATCAGTATGGCTTTATTTATTTAAACTAATTGATTTTTAACTTACTTCGTCAACATTGTTCACCACCACAATTCAAAGTGAATATTTTAAAGGGTGTATTGACTATTTATACTAACTGACTTAATGACTTTATTTAATGGCTATGGTTAATAGCATTCTGAGAATGAACAAATCAACTAATTATTTCGGGATATTAAGCTGATGGTAATGACATGAAAGAATTAAAACAGAAATTTGAAAATTAAAAATAGAATAAATTTTTTGCATAAATTATAATTACTATTATACAATTTCGTGTATATCAGAACATATATAAAATATATAAATTTGAGGACATTGCGTCTCTTCTTTATATACTTTATATATTTTATTTGTTAATGCGTTATGAAACAGGTACAGACTTATACTTAGACTAACTAAATATAAAAATTACAATAAATTATAAAAGGTTTTAAGAAAACATGCGGCAAAAATTATAATGATTATTTCTTGGCCTATTCTAAGAATATGTTGTCATATGATGATTTCTGAAAAACCCTTTTGTTTTGAAAATACAGGGTAAACAAAATTTGCGACAGTTACAACATTTTATTATCAAAAAGTACATGTACAGTTGCCGATTCTACAATAAATGTTCAAAATGACATTTCCCAGCCTAGATACAAGCATTCATTTTTCTTGTCATTGAGTGCCAAACTTTTTTAAACACACCAGAGTTGTTTCTAATTGAGTTACACCCAGCATTTATTCAATTTTTTTATTTGCTCACACAAGGTTCTTATAAAAATTCCTTATTGCATTTTTTGAGAAACTGGCTTCATCGGTAAAAAGAATTTGTGTCAGAAATTGAGGGATTAAAACTAATGTTTGCAAAAACCATTGACATAACGCAATACGTGCAGAAAAATCAGCAGGTAGTAGTGCCTGAACACGATGAATGTGCTATGGATACAACAAATTGCCCTTAAAAAAATGTCCAAACTGTCTAATGATTTATATACAAAGTATTGGCAATTTTTTGAGTGGAACTACTTGGATCTTCCTCTATCATGTCCAGCACATTCTGTTCCAGTTATACCGTTATTACTATTATTGATCTTTCTGGCCGTTCATTTTATTTCAATGTGTCTGTTTTACAAAGACGTCGATAAATGTTTTCAAAGATTTTTTGATCGGGGATATTACTACCAGAAAACCGTCCAATGTACAATTGTCTAGCTTGTAATGAATTGTTATCAGCAAGTCCATACATAAAATGCATGTCAGTCATTTTGGCTTTTGTATAGTGATTCATAGTAGAGGAATTCACTAACTATTAAAGACACGTCAAACAGCCAAACGTCACTCAATCTAAACAACTGCGACCGGTATATGTGATGATCAATGACGAGACGTATTTAAATGAAGTCTACTTGTACATACGTAGATAAAACAGTCTTTCTAAGTTATTGTTAAAAAAATTGTTTTCAGAAATCATCATAGAACAAAATATTCTTAGAATAAGCCAAGGAATAATCCCTTGAGTTTTTGTTGCATGTTTACTTAACACCTTATATAATGTAATTATAAAAATTCAACTACTAGATGCAAGTGTAGATCCAGACGCTAACGTTGGATGCACATGCATGCGTGAACAATAGGGTTCTTTTATGGGGTTCCATCTAAGCCGTGGTTGTGTACGGTAGATAACTGATATATGTAAATATATTTAATTTTTTATTTAGTTATTATTACACGAATAATGTGCTTTTGGTTTTAAAAAGGAATTTATTTTCTTATTATAGCTACTTTACGGTAATACAATTAATTTAAACGTATTAATTAGTTGTTTTTTTCATTAAGTGCGTCTTTTATCATAGATGCTAAAGCCTTCGACCGGGTTCAACATACCATTCTACTTCATAAACTAAAATCTATGGGCTTTAGTGTTAAAGTTGTTGAGTGGCTAAAAAGCTTTTTTTCAGAAAGAAAACAATATGTTAAAACATACCATTCTACTTCATAAACTAAAATCTATGGGCTTTGGTGTTAAAGTGGTTGAGTGGCTAAAAAGCTTTCTTTCAGATAGAAAACAATATGTTTAAATTTCTGATTTTGTGTCTGGGGCAATAAATGTTTCCTCTGGTGTACCACAAGGATCTCATAGCGGACCTGTGTTAGTTGTTTTATTTATTAATGATATAGGAAAAAAAATTAAATATTGTAAGTTTTTGTTATTTGCTGATAATCTAAAACTATATAACATTGTACAAGACTCCACCAATTTTGTTAATTTTCAGAACGACCTTGATGCTTTGGTTGATTGGTGTAATATTAACTACCTTACGTTAAATTAAAAAAAATGTATGTCAATATTGTTTGGTAAATGTAGGATTGTACAAAAACAATATTTTTTGCAATTAGAGAAATTAAATTATCTAACAGAAGTTAGAGATCTAGGAGTTGTTTTTGATAGCGCTCTTACATTTGCTAGACATAATGACACTATTTGCACTAAAGCTTTAAAAATTCTTGGTTTTATTAATCGGTTCAGTAAACCGTTTTCTATTTGGACAAAAAGATTATTGTACTTATCACTTGTTCGACCTCACTTAGTGTACGCAAGCCCTATCTGGTCACCTTATTATTCTAATAAAATATCACAAGTTGAGAAAGTGCAGAATATTTTTTTACGAATAATGGGATTCCGATTAGGTTTCAAAAATGAAGAGTACAGCAGAAGCGCTACTCTTGATATACTTAACATCCAATCGCTACATAGTAGAAGAATAATTGCTGATTTATGTCTTCTGCACAAATTGGTAAATGCTAATATCAGTTCTTCTGGACTAATTGCTAGACTTGAATTTTTTATACCTAATCGGATTACTTGTCAGCATAAAACATTTAAGCAACAAGTTTATCAAAACAACTACAGTTTACACGCACCGCTATGTAGAATTATGCGTTATTATAATATTATTAGTTGTCAATCGTACGTGAAAATATTCAATGTGTCATATACTTTCTTTAAAAATTGTGTACGTAACATAGATTGGTCTGTCTGTGTATAGACTTTTTTTCTATTTCAATTTACATAATTAAAATAGTTATTTATGCCAGTTTGTTTCAAATTTCTGTTTGTTACTATTTTTTGTTAGTTTTTAAGTATTATTGTAATAAATTAATGTTCATTTGATGTAAAAGGAGTTTTCCGTTAATAAACATATTATTATTATTATTATTATTATTATTTGTTAATATCATAGTTATTCAGTTATTGAGCTCGGAATAGTTGAGTGTTTCTATAACTAAACCAGTTTTTTAGGTTTTTAAGTCACGATACCCGACTTTTACCAATATTTTTTTTGTCAGTTGTTCAAGATGTTCAATTTTAAATAATTAAGTAAATTAATTTTAGTAAACTTATGTATGGAAGTTTTTTTTTTGTTAATTAATCGTCAATTATTCTAAACTTACGTGATTATCTTGTCAAATTACTATTATTTGTTTTTAGACACAAATTACTGAGTGTGTTTAGGGCAACTAAACTAAATTTTGTGTAAACTTTTTATAGGAGTCATGGTTCTATTATATAATGTTTGGTGTTGGGAATCTTCAAACTTTTGCAAACTTTGCGGTTAATGCTAATAAAAATTGTTTTTATCTTACTCGTATATACGGGGTCAACGGTACGGTAACGCTAAGCATGTCTTACTTGGTTTGGCTTAGATAAAAAAATTGAAAAGAATTTTACCCCAGATTTAAATCATTATTTTGTAATAGTTTTTTATGCTTTGTTTTACCAAAGCTAGTATCGCATAGCGTTGTGACGAGTTGTACAATTTATTTTATTTTAAAAGCGTATTTTTGCGATTAATTAATGATCAATTAAAATTGACAGATTAATTAATTTTTTCCTTGAAAGATTTTCGTATTTTTTTAAATTTGCTATTTTAATAAAAAATATAATAAGAAATTTAAAAAAAAATTGTTGTGGGTTTATTCTACGTCCTTAAATTTGATTAGTGTTAAAAAGATTTTTCTTCTTTCGAAGTGGCCAGGTAGAACAATAAATTATTATTTTATATAATTATTAGAATTTTTTGATTAATTTCTAAAATTGGATCTGTACGTTTCGGATTTATTCAAAATCCTTCATCAGCAAAAACTAAAAATAAAATTATGGTGAAACAATTTTTTTCAAAATACAATCAGTTACATATGCAGAAATAAAACAATTACAAAAAACAGAACAACCAAATTAAAACTTTTAAAACACTTACCAATTTAAAATTATTAAATATTCGTTTAATTTCAATAAAACCGAAATCCTTGACATTGAATTAAATTTAAAAAAAAAGGCTAGTTAGTGAAATGCTTTTTATTAATGTACTTCCCTGTTGTAATTTTAACACTGATACAGATAATTTAAGTATTATTTATAACAATTTAATAAAAAACTTTTGAGATTATTAATTCTCGGTGGGGACAATTTCTTTCAATGTATATTTCCATGCTAGTTTTGTAAAATTTTAGGAAAAAATTTTTAAATTTTTATTACAAAAAATGATTTTATTAGAAATAGAGAATTTCATGCTCGTATATTTATTCATTGTTTCGACGTAGTTTCGCTGTTTGGCTATTCCAATTATATTGACCATGTGTTGGTGGTCTATTTTATTTACAAATTTTAAAATAACTTTTAATGTGTAGTTGTTTGTCTTTTTTAAATGAAAAATTGTATAATTTTAAATTGGTAAGTGTTTTAAAAGTTTTAATTTGGTTGTTCTGTTTTTTGTAATTGTTTTATTTCTGCATATGTAACTGATTGTATTTTTAAAAAAATTGTTTCACCATAATTTTATTTTTAGTTTTTGCTGATAAGGGATTTTGAAAAAATCCAAAACGTACAGATCCAATTTTAGAAATTAATAAAAAAAATCTAATAATTATATAAAATAATAATTTATTGTCCTACCTGGCCACTTCGAAAGAAAAAAATCTTTTTAACAGTAATTTAAAAATGTTTGTGTTTTTTTGTTTACTCGAGTTTTTATTAAGAACTAACAAAAAACTTGGAATTAATACTGTGTTTAAAGTTTGCTGAGCTTGGTAGTTTAAACCGCAGCGTCCCATAGCTTGTCGGTTACAGTTGTACGGTACATTGTTGCAAGTGTGTACGCACTATTAGAATTGGCAGGCAATATTTGCAAATCCATTCAATACTAGTACGTGTTACCAATAGGCCAGAAGCCAATCAAACTTTAATCAAGCAAAACTAACGTCCTAACATAAGGTAAGGCAAAGTTTTGGGAAGGAGTTTTCATTCATAGTAGGTATTAAATTTTTGTAGTAAACCAAGATTGAGACTTGAACTTTGATGTCAAAATTTAATTTAAAAGGTAATAAGAAGACCTAGTATTAAAGCTTTTGAAAATATGATTATGAAAACAATTGAATTCTATCTATCTATACTCATCGTTTAAACCTTATATTTAAAATAACGTGTTAACAAAGGTTACCAACGCCGATATTGTCTTATGTATAAAATATAGACTTTTTTTTTTTTAAAGCAGGACTGTTTATTATAATTTGTGAAGAAACGAATAATATTAAAATACATAATATGTAGGTACTATAAATGAAAACTTATTTCAATCATGATATATGATACAAGTTTATTTTTTAATAGTATAAAATACGTAATATTATAAAAATAATAACGTTACAAGATTTGCCACACATTTGGAAATCATTGAAATAAGTTTACTATTTTATGTGTGAGTGTGTAGCATTGCAATTATATTAAATTTTACCTTAAAACAATATAAATTCATTATCAATCATATGCATTGTTATTTTTTTTATTCTACTATCAGCAACATCTGATTTTTCTTCATTATTAAAAACGTCTTCAAATGTTTTACCATTTTCAGCAATATCCGAAAAGTCTAACAATTCATCTTGTTCTTTGAGGAGATTCCTTATTACTACCGGTGCAAATATGTAACCAAAGAAAGCATATTTTTTCCAATCTTCTTTTAGAGCTGAAAGCAGATAGACCTTTTCGATGTCAGTTCCTAAAGTCTTGAGATTATCAGCAAGGTTTGTGCGTTAAAAGTGTAGATAATGGTCAAGATTTTCGTAAATTTTGTTTGCAGGCATAAATGCAAACCGATATATCAATGACAGGTGATGCAGCTCCTACAACTTGAAAATCTAGAAGGCATATGTCCGTTGGTTCCAAATTCTAAAATAAATAATAAAAATTAATAAGTTGTTAATATTTTGATGAATTAATTACTTTTAAAAATGTTCATATTTTATATTTCTATGACATACAAAGTCACAAAATAATTTTTTTTTGTTGTAAATATTATACATTAGATGTGTAAATGAGCTCAGTCTAAATATGTACATTATTTTACCAGACAAACTTAAGCGTTAAGCATTTTTTTGTATTTATAAAATATCCGTAAACAAAACAGTATTTACAATACTGATATTAACAAAACACAAAAAGATTGTTAATGTAGATAAAAAATGGCCTTAACAATAAGTCTTGAAAAACTGTAAAAATATAATTACTCATAAATATCTTTTTTTGTTTTAAAACTAAAACACCTAAACGTATACCGCTTAAAAATTTTACAAAAACTTTAGAACAATAAGATACGTACCATTTAACTGGTATTGCGCATACTCTTTACAGATGAAGCAACATTCACCCGTGGAATTTATTAATAATACTCACTCACAACTGTGGTTTGGTATGGTAGATAGTTATTAAATTGGCCTTTACATTTTGAAGAATCGCCTTACAGGAGATAACTATTATTTTTTTTTTACAAAATGAATTACGAAGACTAATAGAAGATGTTCCTTTAAACATCAGAAAACAAATGTACTACCAGCACGATGGATCTTTTAAAAAATTAGAATTGATAGGTTATGAAAAATCATAAAAGAATTCTTAAAATATATGTTTTACAAATATCTGTAATATAATAATACATACTCGTTTATGAAATATATATAATATCACACAAAACAGCTTAAACAAACAATTTTTTTTATATTTAATAAGTAGGTATATTTATTAGATACAAAAAGTATTAGGAGGATATCAGATTAGTAAAATTTATTTAAAAGTTATTCATCACGGCCAGCCTTTAGATAATAAAATAATATATTTTGTTGTTTCCTCTGTTACCTAATAGATTACGCAACTTACACAATTTCCTGATTTATCATCTTCTAAGTACAGTGTTGGTTTGGAAGCATACATACTATTAACCGAAGGTCAAATTAATAACATAACAAGTAATTTTTTTTATTCACTATTTACATTTGAATTCTATATGGACGCGTATTATTACTGCTATTATTCTCGTCACAGCCTCGCCTTCATTCCCGTAATTGAATGTTTAATTTGGGCTATGCAAGGTCATCTGAATTGATGTATTAATGAAATAAAAATTTCCGCATAGTAACATTAACACTAAAAACATTATCACAGCTACTAATGAATAGTTTGTTAGCTTTTTTATATTTTTTTATGCTGAGAAATCAGTGAAAATAAATGCATTGATTAAAAAAATTGTGATATAAAGTTATTTTAATTTATGAACATAACTAATTAAAAGCAGCACGATTTAGTAATTTGAATATTTATTAAATATTCATTTATAATTTTGTTATATGAAATTTTGCAAACATGTAATAAATTTGTTACACATGTGTTAGTCAGGTCTAATGTTAAAATTTGTAATATTAATTTTTTATTATAAAAATATGATTGTTACTAATGGTGTAAAATCAAATATTCAGGTAAAAAAAAAGCACGTCAGAATACAATTTATAAAAATATTGCAAGTAAACGAACATTCCTAGTACTAAACAAACTTCACATTTGGTAATAATAAAATATTAGAAAAAAATTGCAATGTGAATTTGTTTGCAGCTGAAACTATGAAAAAAGTGAGTGACTGAACAAATTTATATACTCTCTATATGAGAGTTTCAAGACTCTTTGTATTAGATTATAAAAAAATGTAAAAAAAAATTGACTGATAATCAAAATGATTATTGAAAATACAGAGCAATTTGGAATAGGTTACCAAAAACAAATACAATAGAGCAGATAGAGGTTTATTAAATGCTTAAACTAAATGTAACAAATACAAAGTTCAGTTTCCTTTGGATAGCAGAGCAAGTGATACTGAACTACAGATCAGCAATAAACAACCATGTTTGACCTTGTACTGTACATAATTTTTAATACAATTAAATTGGCATAGCAAAGCCTGGTCTCTTCCACAAACTAATTTAAACAACTTGGCGTTTGCCTAACTTTAACCACAACTTAAGTGAATGCCAAGTTGTTTAAGTATTTAAAAACTGTATTACTTTTTTAACTGTAAACAAAATGATTTACTTTAAGATCCAAATCATTCCTTTAACCTAATATACTTTAATAGTTACCTTAAACTTTTATTTGCTAATAGGGTGTTTGTGCCCACACTCACAAACTACAAATATGTTCTGAACTGACAAATTTTAAGTAAGTATATGTTATAACACCATTTTTTTAAACATCACAATAATACAAAATCTATAAATGGCATATATTAATCTTCATATAAAGCAATAACAATCTTTTTCTATAACATTAGTAAATTTTGATAAGATTTTTAAAAGAACATGATTTTAGCTGCTTCTCATATCTTACTTAATTTATTAATCAACTTAATAAATTAAAAAAAAAACAAAAAGTTATTAAATTAATATATTTTTCAATTATTTTAAAAAATATACTATTGTTTAAGTTGCCTTAAAAACTTTTAATCATTCTTTTATTACCTTTTTTAATAGAGTGGGCAAAAGTACACAAATTTAAAGTAGGAATAAGAAAAGAGTTAGACAACTAGCCATTAGAACTGAGCTTAACTAAAAACTGTAAAAAGACAAAAAAAATTAAAAAAAAGTAAAATAGTAGTTTGAACAAAAAAATGCTTACTTGTAAAAAAAATCTGAGAAGAATTAGAGAAAAATTAGGAGAGATATTGAGAGAATTAGAAAAACAATCAGGGAAGCGGTAGTCAAGAAAACATATCAAGGAAAAAAAGCAAGTAGTGGAACAACAAATATACTCAAAAAAAGCTAGAAACATAAAAGATGTTAAGGCGCAGGAGAAACAACAAAGACACAAAAATGAACACCTATAAGAACAGAAAACAAAAAGGGCTAAAAGTGAAGTTTATAAAAAGAAACAAAAATAAAATATAATGACAAAAGCATGGAAATAAATAAACAAAGAAATAAAAAAAAAAACAGAGAGATATTAAAGCAATACCGATGAAGATGTGGAATGAACACTTTTAGAGTTTGTTTGGAAAAAAAAATTAAAGAAAAGAAAAGCGCCAGGTATGAATGTAATACAGAATAAAGCGTAGTTGTATGGTACAAAAGAGTTAGTTTAAATTTGAGTGATTTAACAAAAGGATTATTAAAGTAAAAAAGAAGTCAATAAAGAAAAGGTTTTGTATGCCCAATACACAAAAGTGACAGCAAAAATTAAGTTAATAACTACAGAGAAATAACATTATTGGGTACGGCATGATATTAGAAGAAAAGTTGAATAACTGGGTATGAATGAAATAATTAAAACCGGCTTCAGGAAAAGAAGAGGTACTATGGATAACGTTTATACTCTACACCATATGGTAAAAAAAATAGCAAAAAATAGAATAAAGTACATGCGTTATTCCTGGACTTAAATGCAGTATTTAATAGTGTGAATAAAAAAAAAACTGTGGAAGTGTATAAAAGAGTAAGAAATCGGCAAGTATCAAATAAGCAAAATGAAAAAAGTGTATGAGGAGACAGAAAGCAGAGTGTGGGTTAACAAAAACCGTAGTGAAAAGTTTTGGACAACAAAAGTAGTGAAACGAGGCTACCCATTAAGTCCCACTTTGTTTGCAACTTGCATAACAGATGTAGAAGAAAAAAAAAACAGAGGTTGGCTAAAGATGGGTGATAGTAAGAGGTAAACAAAAGATGTATTTGCTAGCATATACCGACAACATAGCAATAGTTGCAAAAGCAGTAAAAAAAAATTAAAAAATTATGAAAAATTTAAAAAAAAAAATTTTAAAAGTTTACCAACTTTTACTGTAGATAAAACATAAATTATAGTAATTGGTGATGCAAAGTAGTTGTAGCTCTATCATATTGTTTCAACCAAAGATTCGAAATCATCGATAAAACTTCAGTATCACAACTGGCAACTAAAGTTGGATTGGGTTTGGGTAATTGATTTTAAACCTTTGTTTTTCATTAAACTTTATTTGATTGTCTATTTCTTTAAACATTGCAATTTGGTTGCCAGTTGTGATACTGAAGTTTTATCGATGATTTCAATTCTTTGGTTGAAGCAACATGATGGAGCTACAACTACTTTGCACCACCAATTTTAATCAAACTTGTGTAATAAATCAATTATTTGAATTCATCTTTCACCATCAAGCGATGCCGTACCACTAACATGCACTGATGAGGGTTTAAGAAAACCGAAACAATTGTCTGTATTTGGTTGGCCGCTTTAGAGTAGAAATGATAGTGTTCAGAAAAAAGTAATATAAAAAAAACTGAAAATAGAATGGGCATTTAAAATATGTATTTTGTACAAACAAGATGGCTCGTAAAATTATAAAGACTAAGTAAAAAATATTTGATTGATGAGAATACAGGTTAGAAATATGAGGATGGAAGAAATAAGAAAAAAATAGAAGCAGTTTATCCAAAATGTTTAAATAGAAAAACACCAGCATGTATCGTGCTGGAAAAAGTCAAAAGAGATAAGTTAAGAGTAAAAACAGAAAAAAAAAGTTAAGAGGTACCAGAAAAAAAATATATAGAAAATGAACTGCCTGTACCCAAAATGCGATAGATATAGTAAAGATGATTAAAAAATGATTGCAAGATTCAAATGTGGTAATGAAGAGCAAATAACAAAATTTTGAATAAAAGAGGATTTAAAAGTGCTCAGATTGTGCTGAGACAATAAAAAATATATTTTAAAAAAGTGTAATAAGATAAAAAATTGCAAAAAAATAAGATATTAAAAAAAGACAAAAAATAGATCAAAAAAATTAGTGCAAAAAAATAGAGAAACAAAAAAACAAAACATTTTAATTGTTTTAATTTATAAAAATTATGATTTATTATTTTGAGAAGTTAAATTGTAAATGTAACTTTAAAGGCCAAAAAGCACAAAATAAATATATTATTATTATATATAAAGGATGGTTGAGACCTTTACTACGTGGTAATCCATAATAATAATAAAATAAAACACTGTCTACGTTTTTTACCACAAATACTTTATTGATATAATCTATATTCTAAAGAATATATATTTAACTTTTAACTTTTGTTAATATTAATATATATTCTTTAGAATATAGATTATATCAATAAAGTATTTGTGGTAAAAAACGTAGACAGTGTTTTATTTTATTATTATTATTATTATTATTGTAACTTATATATCATTATTCCAAAATAAACTTAACAAAAATTAAACAATTTATTAATTATTTTATAATTGATGCTTATTGCTTATGTTTTGACAATCCACATATTACAATACAAAATTTTACTTAAAAATACTAAAAAAAATAAAATTATTTTGATCATTAAATCAAACAAATTTGCACTTAAACTTAAAAAAATTGGGTTTTAAAAGCAGATTTTAGACCCAAATCTGCTTTTACAAACATCACTTTCTTTCTATATCTGAATATTTTAGTACTTAAACCAGTTATACTCTATTATTTGCTATTTTAAATTTTATTACTAGCAAACATATTAATTACTGAAGTACACTTATAAATAGCAGCCACCTACGTATAGATAACCACTTTCATATATACCAGCTATGACGTTGCCTGTTTAATTAAATAAAAGTTTATCAATTGTTATTGTATTACGTATATGATATCAAAAATAAATAAACTTATACGTTTTAAATATATATATAAAAAAGTAACATACCTATATACTTTTATTATTAAAACTAACCTGATATTTGAACATTATGTTATTAGTCCAACAGTCGGCATGACATATAACTTGATGGTTCCATTTAATTGTGTCTAATGAATAAATAAATGGTAGAATTTTAGCTTGGTGTTTCTTTAATCGATCTTGTATTAAAGCTTCGTTCTTATACAAATCTATGGTTCTGTCAACTGCATTTACAAACGATTCAATTAACTCTTTCGGGACAACCTTAAAAATTTCAAACAAATTTTCAGTTAATTTATTATATAAAGATGCATTTGATCTTGCATAGCAAAAGAAATTGCGTGCAGTTTAGCATAAGTTTTCAGCATTAGCAAAACATGTGCACAATCAAATTGTTTTTTGCGATTTACTAGATCGTAACCATTTTCTCGTAAATTTGCCAGAATAATACATTCCTTAAATTCTTGATTTGATGTTGCATAACAACAAGGAACGTTGTTAAACAACTTTGTTATATTTCTATCAACTTGAAATTTTATCATGGCTGGCATAATTATATCGTAAAAAAAATTTCTTTGTCAAAAACTTTAGTAATTGGTAACTCATTTCTAAATTTTCTAGTTGATGCAGATTTGACTAACAAGAACTTTATGAGATATTGTCACTTTTGTCATAACACTCGTATAGCCAGCACCTTTCTCTGACCCTTTCTCTAAATGTATTTCTGCGTTTAATAAGTTTTTCTTCTTAATTAAATCATGTAAAAAGATGGATATATCTTATTTTGTTAATACGCTTACACTCGTACACATGTTGCAATTTTATTTATTTATTTCAACGTTTTAATAATTGACACTAAGATTTTATATAAACATGTTATGATACCGATTTATTATTATTATTTAGTTTATATGTTTAAATAAAACCATACAATAACCAATATCAAAAATCACATAACTTATTTTATTCACAATTAAAAAAAAAAATAAAAATTAAAAGAGGTATCGACTGCGTGAACACGTGTTTTTGGTGCGGCCGACAATCAACTCGTTAAACACGAGCATTATCGCCAAATCAAAAGCGAAAGATAAAAAACGGAACGTGAAATATAAAGGGCAGTGGAATATAAATAAAAAATAGTGAAAAAGTGGTAGGAAGACGATGAAATAAGACTAAACAATATATAAAGTGGAAGATAGTGCGGAAGAGAGAAATAAATAGAAGAATCAAGTGTGTCAGAAGAAGACGGGTGTATCCCGAGTCAAGAACAGCGTGGCCCGGCTAAATAATAAGAGTGGAAGAGTGACGGATACATATCAAGCGTAGAGTGCTACGAGAAAACAGGTGTAACAATGAAACATCTAATCTACAATCTATGGTGCAGTAGTAGTAGAATCTAGTGAAAAAGAAAATTTCATACATTATACAATTATATAAAAATAAAACAATATAAAATAAATAACAAGCTAAAAAACATATAGATCAAAGATTATAAAAACATAACAAAATAAATAAAATAAGAAAGTAAAAGAAGTGAATCCACAAATAAGAAAAGAACATAAAACAAACAAAATAAATAATAAAACTACAAAATAAATTAAAATAATAAATAGAAATTAATAAAAATAATAACTGATAATAAAACAACAATTACCCGAAATAAAAATTAATAATAAGAAGGAATATAAAAATTAACAAAACAAAATGAATGCAAAACGAGAAAGAGGATACGAGAGAGAAGAAGTCAATATAGAAAGACCTAAAAATGAATTAAAAGAATTCAAAAAAAGCAAAAAAATATTAAGATCTCCAGAACAAAGAAAAATAGAGAATGAAAGGAAAACGACAGTAGAAAAGCAATCCAACAGTGATACAATCAGAAATATAGAAAATAAAGAGAAGGTAGAAGTAAACAAGGATAAAAGCTACAGAGAAGAATACAAAGAAACTACAAATACAGAAAAGAAAATAGAGGAATTAAAGAGCATGATTAAAAAATTAATGAATGAGATGGCAAAAAACACAAAGGAATTAAAAGAAGAGATTAGAGAGATAAAGAAGGAAATAAAGAAATGAAATGGGAACAGGAAAAAATACAGATGATCCAAAAAATCGAAAGCTTAGAAAACAAAGCAGAAAAAAAAGAAAGACAGAAAAAAAGAAATAATATTATAATAACAGGAATAAAAACAAATGAAAATGAAGAACAAAGCGGAGTAGAGAACTTTTTCAACGAAAAACTTCAGATAATAGCAAAAATAGGAAAAACCCAACTAATACATAAAGATAAACAAATAATAAGAGTAGAAGTCGAAACATGGGAAACAAAACAACAAATAATGAAAGCCAAAAGAAATCTGAAAGGGACCAGGATATACATTGACAATGATTTAACACACGAAGAAAGATGCGTACAAAAAGAAATTAGAGACTTAGCAAATGAAGAAAAAGCGAAGGGAAAGAGGGTTAGAATAGGTTACCGAAAGTTAATAATTAACGGAGAGGAATATAGATGGAATAAAGAGTTAAAGGGTTTAGAAGAAGCGGATATTCCAAAAAACTAACAAGAATACAGAAAAAAGAAAAAAAAAAAAAAAAAAAAGAAATGGCGAGAAAATGGTACAAGAATTAAGATAAACAATACAGAGAACAATGCAAATAAAAGGAACATAACTAGAAAAATACAGAAAAGAAAAAAAAATAAAGGAATAAAAAAGGAAAAGAAAAAGAAGAAAAATAAGGAAGAAAGAATAGGAACATGGAATATAAGAGGCTTCATGGGAAAAGAACAAAAAAAAACTATATTACGTAACGTTAAAATATTTAAAACATAAGAAGGGACACACTATGATGAACATAAAAGATAAAAGATATAAATAGAAAAATAATAACGGAAGAAGGCGAGATAATGGAAAGATGGAGGGAATACTTACAAGAACTAACGTAACAAAAAGTAAAAGAAAACAAAACAAGATAGGATGAAACAATGATACAGGGCAGACGAACAGAAGAAATAGATGAAAAAAAAAGACGAAGTAATAGAAGCAATTATCAAAGTAAAGCAACGCCGGAAATAATAAAATAAGGAAGATTATTAGACTTATTAATAATAAGATATATTAAACAAAGTATTAAAATGTATGTAATAGCCTTACACCGAAAGGTAGAAAGGTAAATTGAATAAATAAATAAAATAAATAAATAAAATAAAAAAAAAATTATATTATTAACTTTTGCTAGAAGTCCTATACTATATTGTTAAAATAAATCTTGAACTTTATTTTAAGAATTAATAAAACATTTTATTAGTTTTTTTTTATCACAAATTTGTGGAACAAAACTGCACAGTTCAATGTCAATACATGATAAGCTGTTCTTTTTAATTCTAACAAACGCTACCCACTACTAACTAGAGATGTTGGGTAAGCTTGACTTGCGTAGTATCATTATTTAAATGCAAAAGTACTGTGTAAGTTTTAAATAGCTTAAATAATAATCTATTTTATATGACTGCTAATAATTAACTTTTAATATTAAATCAGTTTTAAACTATTTATGAAGTTATTATTTATTTACGTCCAAATTCAATTTAATAGTTTTTTAAAAACAAAAACTTGTTAAAATATTGTAAATATGATTTATGTCAATAATTAACCCAAACTAAATTTATATTTATATTATTTTTATTTACAGCTTCCCGTAATTATGACATCCATCCATTGACGCTTTACATTAAGTACGTCGTTCGGGTTGTATTGTGGCGGCGTATCCCCAACCTATATAAACTTCTGCTAGTAACCATGTGCTCAATAAAATTACGAGTTTATTGTTTGCAAAATTTGTAAATTTTAGTTCAAGCGTTATTATTGCAACGCATATAATATGTAACTGTTAACCACTAGAACAACGTCCACTTTGAAACCATATTCAAAATTGTTAGCATAGTTTTTAGTTTTCTAAATATAAAAGTATAAATAAAATAAATAAAAATTATACTATAAGAATGTACAAATTTAATTTATATACATTTTTATTCTTTAATATTTATTTTATTCTCGTAGTAATTCAACGGTAAAGTTTATTTACATAAAACTAGTGTGTTTGACAACCAATTCTTTTTTTTTTTTAATTTTAAAATCCAGTAAATGTTCAACCTATACCTAAAAAGTAATAAATCCAATTCTTCATCTATCCATTTTTGAGAAATATAATAGGTTTTACACTGTTAAATTCTTAGAAAATAATAACTTTATTTCAAATACTTATCTTACTTATACTAATTACAAACAAAATTCCATTTTAAACAACATGAAGAAAATCACTTGACATTTGATATACTATTGCATTTTATTTAAATAACAATTTAAACATTTAAGAGCAGTATTGGAGGAGTGCTATGAGAAGGATGGTCGACATTTGGACAACATTGTGTTTAAAAAATGAAATCCGCATCTCTGTACTTCCTTAATTTAATTTTAAAATTATTCCAACACTTTTTATACTGTTATTATAACGTGTTAAAAACTAAAATCTCCTCTGAGTCACCTTGTACTAATTCACGGTTTTATCAAGCCAAGGCCCGCATGTAGCGCAGGCTTTCTGTTAACCCTCGACTACCACGTGTTCCTTCTCGATTCAATACATATTCATTTCCTTTTGTGATCTAAATTAACGCATTCATTTGTGTCGTTACAGCAGCAATTAAATTAGTAAAGTTTTGTAAAAAAAAAATCATTTTGTTAAAGCGCACGTCTCTAGAACCACATACATCTCAACATTAACAAAGGAGTAATTTCTTGAATACGGTAATTGTATACAAAAGTAAAAATTGTAAAAAAACTTGTTTCTCCGGTTGTTACTGACAGCAAACACCTAACTTGGAAAAAAATTGCAAGGTTATAAATACAACATCTATGATCTTCACATTTAATGCTGACAAAAACTACACAAAAAATCTAAGTTGCATAAGTTTCCTACGCTGTGCGTCTTTTTAACCAAAATCCAATAAGATGTTTCCAATGCCAACGGTTTGGACATACCGCAATCAAATGCCCAAATGTAGCAAACTGTAGCAAATGTGATAAGAACAAACATGTTATTGATCGACCGCATTCACTTCACTCCTATTGGTTCCGTTACCACTACAGCACCTCGCGCAATAAAACATAATGGAAAACATAAAACACAGTGGCGTACTAAAATAAAATGATATTATGTATATCATTTTCAATTTCAATAAAAAATAATCAAATAAACATTTATTTGCAATTAAATGACAAACACTTACTTTAATGCTTAATACCTTAATACCTTTTAATGATAAAAATTTGGTAGCGTGCAAATCAGGCCTTAAACCAAAAAAGGTAGTGGTCTTAACAAGACCAAAGCCTTCACAAGTAGTAAATTGGTTACAAGTGTAGAGTCAATCTAACACAAAACTCAAACGCTCTCTTCTCAGTGCGCTTTTCAGAGCAAACAGCCAAAAAAAAATTTTTTTGAAAATTTGTGTTGTGTTGTCCCAAGTTTTGTGTGGTAAAAATATTGTAATGTGAGTGAGATACAGGTTAGTAGTTAGTAAGGTTAATTATTATTATCATCTTCATTATTGCCCTATTTTCCCTCATATTACCGGTCAGTTGTTATTCATCGTTCCCAATATTTTTTTTACTGTTAGCTTTATCAAATTATTACTATATTATTTGTAACTTTATTACCCTGCACTTTTTACACATCTGCACGGAATTATTATCAATCCACCTCTAGCACCCTGAAAAATCTACTGGAGTAGTAAGACCTCACCACTGATTTCAAATACAATCTTCTTGTCCACTAACACTTCCTTCAATCTATATATGTACCACAAAATTTCAAATTTGGCATTTGTTTAATTAATAAATCGCTTGAACAACTATTGTCCCCAAAATTTAAGAGTTGTGATTAGATTGGAAAGTGTTAGATAATTTTTGTAATAGTGACCACTCATGAAAACTAGAAAGTTAAACCAAAATTTGTTCAATATTTAGTTATGATCATCTCTTGATTAAATGTTTAGTTTATTATAAATGTTTTGAAAAAAATCAGATGATTTTGTCAAAGTTAGAATAAACAATTATAAATTTTGCAGTAAGCCGTATACTCTTAATAATTTTTGATATTGTAAGGTAAGATTTAGTTAACCAACAGTAAACCAATTCATTTAACAAATTTAATATATAGGCATTTAAACTTTTACAAAGCCAGCATTAAAAGTAATAACAAAAAAAAATTTCGATGCTATTTAGTCTCCAATATTATTATTTGCTCTTTCAAAGAGGCAAGAAAGATGCTACGCAAACGGAAATAGCAACCAAACAGGATTACCAAAAGCCGTTAAAAACATATAAAAACAAATGCAAAGAGAATAAAATAACATACAGGCAAAAAAAAAAGAAATAGAAAAAAAGCAATAGAATAACAAAAAACCATGAAAGTACATAAACAAAAAAAGAAAACAGCATAAAATAAGGCCAAACCAAACAATTACTATGGAAGAATGGCAAGAACATTTTTCAACACTATTTGATTGAACCGACAAAAAAAAATCTTTGCAACCAGAAAACATCACAAAGGAAACAATACAAAAGCAAATAGAAAAACTAACAAAATTAAAGACGCCAGGTGTAGATGGAGTACAGAATGAAACATAGATGTTTGGAACACAAAAATTGATTGAAAGATTGAGAAAAATAGAATATGGAAAGGAGAAAGATTTTTTAGCAAATGGAAAGTGAGTTTTGTATGCCCAGTATACAAAAAAGAAAAAAAAATAATTAAAAACTATAGAGAAATAACATAGTTAATACGGCATACGTTAAAGATTAAAATAATATTGCCGGATGAGCAGGCAGGGTTTAGAATAGAGAGAGGTACTATAGAGAACGTATATATACTTAATCATATAACTAAAAAAAAGGAAAAAAATTAATGCATTTGATTGTGTAGATAAAAAAATATTATGTTCATGTCTGAGAGAAAAAGGCACTAGTAAGCATCTAGTAAAAAAATAAAAAATAAATATGCAGAAACGGTGAACAGAGTATGTGTAAATAGTAGAAAAAGTAAAAATTTCTGTACAACAAAAGATGTAAGACAGGGATGCCCACTCAGTGAAAAAATAATCAAATAAAAGAGTTAACAAAAAAAGCAAACAAGGTGGTATGACAAGTGTGGTGAATAGGTAAAAAAAAGTTTAATGTATGAAAATAAAGAAAAAAATGTTTGATAGTCTAGTTAAAAATATGATGCTTTATGGGTCAAAAAGTGGTTGGAAAGAAGAGAATAAATTAAAAGCTAAACAGACAAAATACTGGAGATGGGTATTAGAATTAAATAAAAGATAAAATATAAGTAAAAGCAAGAAAAAGAGCGGTAAGATATGAAATAAAAATGAGAGAAACAAATGAATGCAAAATTTAGGAAAAAGAAAAAAGATGAAAGGTCAAAAAGAATATGAGTAAAGAGAAAAAAATTATTATTAAAAAAAATATGACAGTAAAAAAGTAAAAAATGGAAGAGCAATAGCATGGATGAGAAACGTCATTAAAAAAAAGTTTAAAGTGTATAGTGTATAGATATACTGCCTTTACGACATAGACCTAAATTATCTCCGTATATTTATTCATTATCAACCAATTGTGTTTGTATTATATACCTGGAACCCGAGGTGGTGAAAATATTAAACTGAGGTGTAAATATAGCTTTCAGGAATATAATACAAACATATTTGCCTACCCGACGCAATTGGTAATGAAGTAATACTCTGAGATTATTTAAGCCCATGTCGTAAGGCACTACATATATGTATCTATAGCTATACTCTAATTATATCATGTTGATTATATAGTGTAATTTGTAGATTGTTACAAATTATGATATAAAGTGTAACACATAAATACTTTTCAAGGTCAAATAGCAAGAAAATAAACTATTATTACTACTATTGCAAAAACTACACAATATGGTATTAAAGGAAATGTATGCAAATAATTCAAATCATATTTGTCAAATCGTATACACAGAACAACAACAGTATGTTATAGCCTGCGTTTAGTTAAAAATCAAATTTCAGCCAACACCCTACAAACGCTCTATTATGCCAACTTTAATAGCGTTCAAAATTTTGAAATAATCTTCTGGGAAAGTTCAATACGCATATTTATAATTCAAAAAACTCTTCAAATTATTTACAATATTCCGGTCGAGAAAGTTTAAACAATATAGAATTTTAACAACAATTTATATTTTAATTTGTTTATTGTTTATTTTTAAAAGTAAAATAAAATACCAGAATAATAATTAGAACACTGTTACCGCACTAGGTTTGTAAACTATACTATACCAAATCATAAGCTAACATCAATTGAAAAGAGACCTTTATATAATAATAATAATAATAATAATAATAATAATAATAATAATAATAATAATAATAATAATAAGAAAGCATTTTAGACTCTAACTTTATAAGAACTTTGTAAACTGTGTAATATCTCTCCGACATTAATTAACACCCTATATAAAATTCAATAAAATACATTACGCTAAAAAATAGGTTATTCTTCTAAAACTTTATCAGGAGTTATTATATTACAGCCCTTAAAAAACAAATTATTTTAATTTGTATAAAAATATAATAAAAACATTGTTACTACTTGATATAGACACATATATATGTTTTAAAAGTTTTTACTTACAAATATAAATATATCTTGTAATCTAAATATTTCATGTATTTATATAATGTAAATTTTGTTTGACACTGTATCACTCATTGCACAATTTTATACACAATTTTATACACAATTTGTATATTTTAAGTCAATTCATTGAAATTAAGCTTATTATTATCGTTATTATTACTTTTAATAAAATAATTAACCCAGTATGCTATTCTAAATTACATAATTAGGAAAACTTTAAATATACCCGTTGTTAATCATATGCATAGTTAACTTTTTTATTCTCTCATCAGCCAAATCTGAATTAGGTAGTTTTGCGTTAAAAACATCTTCAAATGATCCCCTTTCAGCAATATCTGTAACATCTACCCTCTCGTCAGTTTCCTTCAGAAGATTCCTAATAGTGCTTGGCGCAAATATATAACCAAAAAATGCATAATTATTCCAGTCTTCTTTTAGCGCGTTTAGGGGATATACTTTATCTATATCAGATCCCATAACTTTAAGATGCTCGCTTAGATGTTTGTAATATAAACTAAGATAATGGTCAACATTTTCATAAACATCATGTGAAGCGTTGGCGTAAATGCAAACTGATACGTCCAAAATAGGCGATGCAGCCCTAAGTACTTGAAAATCGATAAGACGGATATCCGTTGGCTGCAAATTCTGTAACAAATAAAAAAACAGCAATTAAAAAAAATCATGCGTTGGAAAAAGTTTACTATAGTCCAGGTTCACCGATTTTAACAAAATATTTTTTTATGTTCAATATGTTCGTTCGTTCTCGTCGTTAAACAATTTTAAACATCAATTAAAATTACAATTTTGACACATTATTAGGCAACTTTTCTTACAACTCTGCTTAAAGTGCAGTGTGTATTTGTACATAAACGCCTATACTCATTCTATTTAGCAAGTATGGTTTACATAATAAAAATATAATTGTGCATATCGGAATGAATTTACTAATTATAAAAAATCAAAATTTAATTAAATACTTAATTTGATTTTAGCCCCATCACTTTTTACTTTTTTTTTGACAGAATGATGCCAAAATTTATTTTTAATTTTTTTACGGGCCAGGGTGAGGTTTGCCCAGTCGCGCGCGCAAAAATTAAAAATAAATTTTGGCATTATTCTGTCAAAAGTTACGTAATTTTATTTAAGTTATAATTAGTAAATTCATTCCGATTTGCACAATATTTTTATTATGTAAACAATACTTGAATGAATGACCTAATAGAAGCAAATGATCAATTTACCTTCTTTCACAACACACTGATGAAAGAAAACCATGAATAAATCACATCTAGGTGAATGCAGACATACGCTAGAGTTAATATAGTAGATAGAAATATTGTAGAACTGAAACAAATATATTTAAGCAACAAAAAGTGTTATATAAAATTAGTAAAAAAAACAACAACAGCTAAATTTAAATAAATTTATTCAATCAAAAAAAAAAACTAAAATTGTTAAAAAAAACTGGAAAAACTAAAAAAAAATTAAAAAACAGCTTTTACCACCTAAAGCTCCAAACAGATAAGCATTTAATAGTTATTTTTGTAACATTACTCAAAATTATATTGACTCCAACACAAATTTAATCTTTTTCATTCAACCAATAATAATAAATTTGAAATAAAAAAAAAATTTAAATCAATCAAAACAAAACAAACTAAAAACATTTACAATTTTGATTCAGCTATTATAAAAACCATAATACCATCTGTTTCAACAATACTATCAGATATTTTTTATAACTCATAATACAACTTTTTTTAAAAAATCCGGACTTATTAAAAAAAAGTTTAGAATTAATCAATTCCAATGTGCCGGTGGTTTGGAAGCTAAGAAAATTGCAATATTTTTAAGCTTTACACTTGATGGTATGGTATCTTGGCGTGATCATCTACACTTCTCGGAAATCAAATTATCAAATCTATTTAATTTATCTATTTAATAAGAAGGTTGCGACAAACAATAAGATATACAAAAAAAGTAAAGAACTCATGGGGTGTTTACGAAATCGAGAAAATCTGCCATTTCAGGTAAACTTTGACTAACTGGAAATAGAAGACTGCAGATCCACCTATTTAATAAAATCCCAACACAAATTACGGCAGCTACTGTTTGTTAAGAAAATTAAAATAGCAGTAAAAACATCTTTTAATAAATTTGTTTTATAAAATTAATTAATTTTTAAAATTGAATTTTAATCTAATATTATTTTTAAATTTTCTTTGTATTGACGTAGTTTTTGAAAAATATGTTATGTATGTTTGTATCTTTAAAAGTAAATAAAGATTATTATTATTAGTATGTGGAAATGTATTGGCGACATTAAGTAAAGTAACTAACAATTGGTGTCAAACAAAGAGACTACTTTTGACATGACACAAATTCTGTAACGCAAGTTCATAATAATAATAATAATAATATTTTATTCACGGTATATACAAAACCATTTACATCTACATCATTATGTACGAAAATAACGATGAATTACAAGCAATATTACAATTACACAAAAATATATAAAAGAATTGAATTGAATAATAAAAGCATGGAAAAAAGTATACATAAATAAAAACAAAATATAAAATTATTCATCAACACATTTTAATTGACACTTAAAACTACATTCTAAAACACAAAATAAATCAATATTATTAAAGAAACTATTTGCAATTCTACGCATTTTACTAATTGGATTATTAAATCCATAATTGGTAGAATGTATAGATTCACTAAATAATGGAGACTGTCTGGTTCGGCGATTATTGTTGGGGACTTGAAATGAAAGAGTTACTAGTAACTCTTGGCAATCAATCTCAGACATCATTAGTCCACGTAAAAATGATAAATCGGCTCTTTTGTGCCAAATTTTCAGCGGCGAAAGATTATATTGCAATGCAATGAGGTTAAAATCGTAACTTTCGGATAAAATGCCTAATTTGTACGATAATAAACGAAAAAATTTGTTTTGAATACGTTCTATATTGCATATATAAACGCTGTAGAATGGACACCAAACTGACGGAGCGTACTCTAAATGAGAACGTATTAAAGCGCAATAAAGTAATTTGAGTGTGCTAGGAGATAGGTCAGTAGACATTCTTTAAACAAATCCTAACATTTTAATAGCACGGTTGCACATATAGTTTATATGCTCAACAAAAGTTAGTTTTGAATCAAAAATTACGCCCAAATCTTTTATTTGTAAAACCTGTTCAAAAACAATTTTATTGATAGTATAGTCATACGATACTTTACTTAAAGTTCTGTTGAAGCTTATCAAAAAACATTTATTTGCGTTAAACAACAAGTTATTAATAAGACACCATGAATGAATAGAATCTAAATCATTTTGCAAACTAATGCAGTCCTCGATAGATGATATTCTTTTATAAATTTTAAGATCGTCAGCAAATAAAAGATAAGACAAAGAATTAATAGAATAAACAAGATCATTAATAAAAAGTAAAAACAAAATTGGTCCACAATGAGATCCTTGAGAAACTACAGAAGGAACAACAATTGGTTGTGATAAAAAGTTATTAATTTTCACACACAGTGTACGATTTTCCAAAAAGCTCGACAACCACGCAACAACAGATTTATGAAAACCCAAAACCCGAAGCTTAGCAATTAAAATACTATGAATGACTATGAATACTATTTGAACAATCTGTGTAAATAGAATTTACTTGAACTCTTGATTGAAAGGCATTCAAAAGATCATTTTCGTAACAAAGAAGATTTGTAAGAGTAGATCGACCCTCGCAAAACCCATGTTGCTGTTCCACTAAAATGCTTTTGCACATCCATTGTATTTGACCAGTTACAATTTGATCAAACAACTTAGGAATAGCAGACTGGATGCATATACCTCTATAATTAGTAATATCCTCATTAGCTCCAGATTTATGTGAAGGCATAATGTAGCTTTGTTTCCAAACTAAAGAAAATTTGGCTTCATTAAGAGAAGCCTAAATTAAATAAATTCATACACATACTTTCATATTTGATAAAAGTAATCATTCTAGAAATTCTAGAAAACTGTTGATCGTTGACCAAACCTAGCATGGTGAAAAGGTTTGATTGAGAGAACTGCAAAAAGTTTTAAAGTTTTCCCTATTTTTTTGGTGGAAAAGCCGTTTTGCTTACGCAATAACCTTTCTAACTACGTCATAGTGAGATAGTTTTCCTGTACGAGTTGTTGGTATTCTAAAAACGGGTTTATTTTAAATTTGGCAAAGAAAACCCAATCTATTTTTTTCAGATTTCTTTAGAGTAGATCTAAACTGCAGACAGAGACTGAGTGAAATAAATTTCGGTAATTATAAAGAAATAAATACTTTCATACAGGTATTGCAGTGTTTCTGAATAGCAGTTTAAAATAATATCAAGAAAAGCTATAACAAAATCCATTACGTTTGATAATAACACATCATTTAGAATAATGAAGCCCAAAGAATCTATAACTGCTTCCAACTCCAATCTGTTGCAATTATGATAATAATAACCCCACAGAAAAAGTTGTCAATAAAAATAAAAGTAGGATAAAAAAATTAGCAATTAAGAAGACAATTCCATAAATAAATGGTAAAATGGGACAAAAAAGTCCAAACAAATTATAAACAAAGTGAAGATTTTTTAATTTAAACAAAGAAATCACAGCTAAAAAAAATACTCCGCCATAACCCTCTCTTATGTTGCAAAAGAGCTTAATCAAAAAATTGCAAAGAGTTTGTTTAAACAAATCATACTGTGCAACTGCATGAATATATAGATTAAATATTATAATTAACCAGACGTGTAGGAGCAAGATTGATTATTAGATAAAAATACAAAAATATTCGTAGACGTGACAAAGAACGTGAGAAGGTTAGACATAGACAAAATTGATTTATGTGGATTGTGAATAAAGAACTGTTTGAGTTATAAAATAAACGATGCATCCAATTACCAATTCAAAAATATATTTATTTGTTAAAAACATAAAAGTACATTGTACAGGTAAGTATTTAAGACCATACCGACCGCTACCTTGGTTTGTACTATTTTAACAAAAACGGCAACTTTAACTTCATCGCTGCTTCTACAAATAATTTGATAATCGATTTATTTTTTTATTAGTACATTTAGAAAGGATTAAACTATGATATGCCAAAATCTTTTTTGTAAAATTATATTTGCAAATAGCAACAAAATGCATTAAAAAATACAAAAAAGACGCATTTATTTCTATATTTGATTGTTTTTTTTTCTGCTATTTCCTAACTATTATTTGACTCCAATTGAACTTATTACGCATGTGCTGCATTACTCACATGCATGCGCACAAGTCATTATGTTTTTAAGCCGTAAAATATGTCAGTAAGGAAAAAAATAAAACAAAACACAGAAAAACATAAAAATTAAGAACCTGCTAGTAACAAAAATCATGTTATGAAATTATGAATATAATGTGTTCAACATTAGTCTTATGAGAGTATCCGACGTTAAGCACCAATTATTCTGATAGCTTTTTTGTTGGGTGATTTGATGACATTCATGTATAAGTGTATAGTATGTGGCATGTTTTAATAAGATAAAGAAGAATTTCTTGTGCTTTGGATAATATGATGATTGTATGTCAGTTTAAGTCTAGATGTACGCCAACTTACTTTACAACGTTATTGATTTTTGATGGTATGTTGTTTATTTTTAGTAAATGGAAACCTTTTGCTGAAGACAATACTTTTAGTTTTTCTAGAGTTCAGTTTAATTTTTCAATTGTTATATTACTTTTCCAAGATACCCGCATAAATTTGAAACTGTTTATAAGCTAAACTAGTGACAGTAAAATATGGTATGTCATTAAAGCATAAGTTAAACAATGTGGGACCTATAATATAACCTTGCTGGACATCCGCGAAAATGTTATAATACGATGAATGCTCATTAATAACTTTAACAATGAATTTTCAATCAGTGATGTATAAATGAATAAGTTTTACAAGATTTCTGTTCAAAATAAGACCTTCAGTCCAGGACTTTATTAAACGCTATTCAATCATTGCCGATCGAGAAATTTTGATTAACAATAATGATAAGGAATATAATTTGTAAGTGGGTGATAAAACTAGAGAATAATTGACAAAATGTGCGCAGAAAAAGCTAAGCTATTAAAGTTTAATAATTTAAGCTGTAAAGTTTATAAATTGTTTAATTTAAAATTGCCGAGTACATTTAGGGCAAATTTAAACTTGTGTTGTTGAATGTACACAAAATATTTTGTACTGCTTTTGGACACTTTTGAAGTGTGACTATACCAAATGCAGTTAAAGCACTAAATTACTTTGGGTACATACACGTTAATAACTAATAAACTAAGTTCAAAAATAATATTTACGTCTAGATTCTGGTCCTTTCTTATAAACCTCTCTACTTTTAGAACATGGACTTTAAAAAAATAATAGGTTATGTTCTTAATTTCAACTACATCAAATTCAGTCTACACTACGTACCAATCCTTTGACGAGACAAAATATAAGATTTTAAGTTGCAATTATTTTATAAATTGAAACAAAAAATCATTACCGTCAACAATTTAAGAAAAAAAACACAGCTACTCTATTTTTATTTCTGACATTTATTTAGATATTTAACTACAGGAATAAGAATAAATGTGACATTATGGCTTACTAGAAAATAAATTACCAGCGTAAAACACGACTATTTCTGAGCAAAGACAATTATCTTTAGGTTTTTGTTGCAATTCTTGAGCCCACCTGTATTCTTTTAATTGATAAACTTTAAATAGTCTGTCCCCGTAAATCTGACATTCGTTTTTGGATAGATAAATGTTATCTTAAAGAAATTGGTTTTATCCTGCCACTACCTTTCAAAAATCGATCAAACATACAATTTATCTAAAATAAAAGTTGAACACTCGTTATCGCCAAACTAATGCGTTATCAATAGTAAAATATAGATAATAATAATTGATCAATAAACGTTAAGTACTTATCAAGAGTCGCGCGTCGCCTTAAAATTACATCATATCCAAAACACAACTTAGTGCATATTTTAATTAAAAAAAAAACTTTCCAGAATCAGATTAAATTAACAATGTCTTTTTTAATTAAAAATATTAGTAAAATTTTGTTTAAAGTTTATAAAAGTTATCAATTATTTATTTATATAGTATAATTACTTATTCTTTTAAATTAATGACAAGTTTATATCAAGAGGTTTGTACTTATATGTCAAATAAACCCGATCGTATAATAATAAACCAAATTTATGTAATTAGTTTAATAATAATACTAACCTCATATTTAAACATCATGTTATTTGTCCAACAATCTGCATGACACAACACTTGATACTTCCATTTAATTGTGTCTAATGAATAAAAAAATGGTAAAATTTTTGCTTGAAATTTCTTTAATCGATCTTGTATTATTGCATCATTATCATACAATTTGATAGTGTTGTCAACTGTAATAGGAAACTGATCAATCAAATCTTTTGTGAGACACTTAAACAGTTCAGGATATTTTTCAGTAATTTTTGTATACATTACTGCATCTTGATCTTGCATAGCAAAAGAAATAGCATGATATTTAGCATAAGTTTTCAGCATTAGTGACAAATGTGCGTCGTCCATTTGCAACTTGCGGTTTAACAATTCAAATCCATTTTCGCGTAAATTTTCCATTACAATACATTCCTTAAATTGTTCAGCAGATGTTAGATAACAGTGAGGAACGTTATTAAACGGATTAGTTACGTTCCTATCAGATTGAAATTTTATCATAGCAGGTACTACTGTACTGTAGAAATAAACTTCTCTGCAGTATGCTTCCGTTACCGGTGCAATTTCCCTAAATTTTCCGACAGGTGCACGTTTGAGTATCACATGTAATTTATTATTGCCATCTCCAATTGTCACTTTTGTCATTACACTCATAAAACCGTCGCCCTTACCCATCCCTTTGTCTATATATACATTAGCGTTGAGTAAATTTTTCTCTTTGAGGATATCATGTAGAAGTATGTAAATGTCTTCTTCGTTAATTTCGCGCACACTTGGACACATGCTGATGTTTGAATGAATTGATAAATAAATATACGATATAATCACGCTTAAGAGATTAACGCGGCATCTCGATTGGCATATAGATATTTGTAATCTCAAGGTCTGAAAAAAAGTTTAATATTTAGGTATATTATTAAAAACACATTATCATAACTTATGTACAATTACTATCCCATTAAGTGATAATAAATTTGTAGCAATAATTGTATATTTGAACAACTGTACCATCGGTGATGTATACAATATAAGATAGTATATCATGCAACAATGCGATAGTATAAAAATATAAATTTTAATTATTATTTAGTGTTTTCCATTTTATATAAAAAAATAGGTTATGTTTGTAAATAAAATGCTATATATATATATATATATATATATGTATATAGTTTATATTTATTTATTTACTGTTGGCGAGCGTAGTTGTTACAATTGATATTCAACTAATTAACATTATTACTTACATGCTATATTAATATTATTATAATAAAATACACCATTCACTTTTATGCACTTTACAATTAGTTTATTAATATTAATTTAGTGTACGTTATTTCTAATAGGTTGCGCGACTGGTGTGTCTAGCAGGTACCAATTTTTATTGTGGTGGGGTGGTATTGCCTGCAATTAATATTTAGTGTATAAATGATTGAATTTTTATTTCTTTGGTAATATAATATTTATTTATTTATCTAATTATGTTTGTTTATTTCATATAAATCAAGCACATTAAATACATATGCATGTGTGTTTGTGTGATAATAGAGTGTAATTGCATCAAAGATTATTATTGTTTTGGGAAATGTTATAACATTTTCTTAACAAATGATATTATCGGCAAATAAAAATAATCAACGCTACTAGTGTCTATAAAATGTGCGTATATATGAAAAGCATCCAGAAACGTAGAGAAGCAACTTATTTTAGATAATTAATTTAAAATTTAAAATTATTATTATTTGCAAATGTTAAAATGCAATTTTTTGTCTAATATTGAAAATTGTTGACAAATAATTTTATTTTAGTATTTAAAATCAATAATAAATCAAATACTTTTAATATGTCTTCTATTTTATCCACACGTCCAGAAAAATTAAATGACTACAATTTTACAAACAAGCTTTAGTAAATAAAATTTTTATTGACAAAAATGTTATTGTTTAACATAAAAGCAACCATTGCACGCTAGATACATCATAAATATGTTAGTAACGAAGATGTTATTACCAAAAATGTTATTATTATGAGGCGCAATCAACGATTTTATCACTTTAAATTTAAACATTGGTCTAAAAAAACGTAAGAAATTTATTATTAATAAAGACTATAATCGAAATCAATTTTTAACCATTTTCACTTCAATAATGGAGACTTACTTGGTACATATCATTTAAGCAGCAAATGATGTCTGGATCAATGGCTTTCAACAGTTATTTGGCTTAACTAACCAGGTTCAACTAGCAGGTAACTTTTGAGCAAAGCATTTGAACAATTAGCAACTAATTATTTTATGTAGATATTTAATTATTACTTAATATAGACTCTTGTGGTTTGTGACTGTTAAAACTTGACTCTTTATCACACATATTATTGTAGTCAATTGTTGTCTCACTTTTTACAACAGTACGTTTGCCAATATTAAAAAAACTAGTGTTCTAAAAAATAACATAAAACAGCTTGATATTGCAGTTGGTGACCAAAACCCACATCATGTTTGTCTAAACCTACATTATTTGGACTCACAATAGATCACCCGGTCCCCATCATATTTGATCTTTTCAAAACTATGTGTGAATGAATAAGAAACAAACCAAAATGTTCACATCAAATCAATCTACAAGCATGTGGGACAAATGATGACTGAAAAACAGCAATTTTAGATATCCAATATATAATTATGTATGATGGAAGATTGCCTTATCAAAGCCTAAGCCAAAAATCGTAAGAACAACTAGAATAAACTAGGCAAAGTATAACCAGAATAAAAAGCAGTTTGAGATAGCAATCAACACCAAAATTTTGCAGATGCATAAAAAAAAAATTTTTTGACAAGCTCAGTTAAATACTGTACTCAAATTGCATATTTTGTTGCCTTGATTTTTTTCTCTGGTACAAGATTATGTATTTCAACTATTAAATCATGTCGCAGTCTATAGATTTTTTTATTATTTTTGTATATTATATTGTAAATAACTTTAATAATTATCAACGTATAGATTTGAATTTTAGAATTGTTACTGAAGTAAATGATTTTTAGAAAATAAAACTTAAATAAATTTGAATCGTAAAACAAAAATAAAATTTGAAAAACATTTTTTTTTTTATGATATATTATATTCAATTTATTTTGTGTTTGTTTTTACATATAAATTTTGTTTTCTAATTTTTTTATGAATATTACTTTTTAAGAAATTTACGAATTTTTGAAACAATGTAAAATTTTCCTGCTCTAAAGTACTATTGTGAGCATCAACAAACATTTTTGTTTTACACTACTACACATTATTTGTTTTTACTATGTTTGTTTAATCTTTTTATATGTTCTTTGTTAGTTTAATCATTCCTTTTTAATCTCTATGTTTTCCAGTTCATTCTATAATTTTTTTTTACGTATTCTATGAATAGGTTTTTTAAGATCTACAAACTTTTTTGAATTAAAAATTGCTTCTTTCTCTTCTAATTTTTTTTTTGGTTATTTTTTACCGTTTTTTCAAGTTAATTTTTTTTTTAATTCTTGCTAGGGTTATGCTGAATATATTTGTTATAATAATTTTGCTATAGCAAATTGCAATTTCAATTGTTATCCTTCAGGGTTTTTCCGTTCTTAACTATTTTGTTTATTAGATCTTTTACCGTGTATTTAATTATTTTTGTTAATATTTTTTCTATTGTTACTGCTTTTCCGTTTTACAGTTATCTTTCCTTTATTTTTTCTTTTATTATTTCCTCCATTCCATTGGTGTCTAATTTATTTTGATTGTTTTTTCATTTTCCTAAATCTTTATTTTTTCTGTAGTTTTTTTTGTAAGTCAGTTCTTTTAAGTGTTTTCTCCATCTTTGTATATTTTTCTTTTTGTTCGTAATTATATTTTCTTGTTTGTCTTTTATATTTATCATCTTGTGTTCTATTTTTGTTTAAGTTGTTTTAATGTTCTATAAAATAAATTTTGGTTGTTTTTGTAGTTTTTGTTTATAGTTCTATCAAATTTTATCCATGATTCTTATTTTGGTTTTTTTGTTTCTCGCTTTACCTTATTTTTGTGTATACTTTGTACTCCTATATTTATGTTGAAGTATTTTTTCTATTTTTTTGTCTTTGATTATTTGCTTAATGTCCTCCAACCACCATTTAGTTTTTTGTTGATTTTGTTTCTTATTTGCTTAATTGCTCTTGTATTTGTGTTTGTTTTAGTTTGTATGTTTTATATTATGTCCATTTTTAGTAGATAATGATCACTTTGTATTGTCTGCGTGATTCAGTTGTTTTTGTTTACTAAGAAGTATTCTATTATTAATTTATCAATTCTTGATAGTTCCTCTTTCACTCATCTGTTTCAACATATAAACCATATCCTTTATGTATTCATTCAATTTCTGTTTTCTTTTTTTTTGCTTTTGTTACTCCCATTATTTCTAACTATTTTTTGCTAATTTCTTCTAAAACCTCCTCAACTTAGTTTTATTTTTATTTATCTCCTTATGTTCCATATGCTTAGTCTCAAGTTGATTTATTTCTTCTTCTAGTTCTTTTTTCTATTGATCTTCTATGTTTTTCCATGTATTTTTTGTATGTGTTTTAAAGGGAGTTTGCCAAATGTTTCAACTTTTGATATCTGCAGCATTGGTTGAGCCGATTTATGTTTAACCTGAATGTGGCCCAAATATTTAATAGAAAAAATATCTTTTATTTGTATTGAGAGTTGAACATTCAACATAAAAAAGCCCAGTCCTTTCATCCCATTTGCATAAATGAAAGTGTTTTAAAGATTTTGTTTTTAAACTAATCTTTAATTTCCTTAACTGTAAAACAGTCTGAAATAACCTACCATAAATTTCTAATCAATTTAATTTTGCTAGAAAAAATGATAAATACCTTCAATGTTTAAGAAATTGCTATAATCTTGATGCTCTACCTTGTATCAATTGCAGAAAGCATATAAACTTGCTTGGCGTAGAATGCAAATGGCGCCATGGGATATCCGTAATATAATTTAGAGCAAGTTTTTCTCGGATATCGAATAATACCAGTTACCGCAACTGGTATTTAACTTATATATAATTGTTTGTTTTGGCTACTCTGTAAACAAATTTAAAAGCTGAGAGACAGATTGTCATACTGATTTAATTATTGAGACATTTAAATTGTTAATATAAACTCTTTTTCATGATTTTGGTAGCTTATATTTTTTGTTTCTTAGACTTGGCTAGTATTTTTTTGCTTCCTGTTGAGTTTGGTGGCAAAGTTATTATTGTCAGGATTTTCTTCCAGGTGGTTTATATTCTGGATTTTTTCAGAATTAACACTATTTGAATCAAAGCTGTATTTAATATTGCATGAGCTCCAGACAGATATGAAGGATTAAATATAGCACAATTTTTTGTTGCTAGACTGATTAAAAAACAGAGTTAAACATGATTGTTCTACGCTGGCTGATCTGAACGAACTGTCTTTCAAACTCAGCAATCTGCAAAACCTTGGTGATTTGATTGCAGTTCCTTAATTTTTAGACTTTCTCTTATTATTTTGACTGGCCAAACAGTATTTGGGTTGCTCCAATCAATAATATTATTACGCTACAATTACAACGTTTTTTTTAAATATTGCTAATTGGCTGGTCTACTTGCTCTTTACAAAGCGGGCTGGTGAATCAAGTCGTAGCGGGGTTTTGTTTGTTTGATAGGCTACGTCCATTGCAAGTTAGGCAACACTATCGTACCGCAAAAGAAGTGTACCAGTCACTTTTGCGATATGAGAATAAAAAGATGGTAACGCCGCATGTTGATAAAGAATAGTAGTTCTACAAAAAATATTACAAATTAAATAGTATTTAATTTTTAAGTTTTTGTGTCATTTTACAGCAGAAAAAATAGTTATTAGTTTTAGAAACAGATGATCCAAATCTCCGTTCTTACCGACTGTTGATTCAATTAAAAAACAAAAAGTTATTATAACTTGATATACACGGAAATAAGCACAATATATATGGTGATTTATTAGCCTTGTTATTAACTTTGGCAAAAAAGGTAATTTATGATGTTCTTGTTTAAAAAAAAACAAGTTAATAAAAACTTAGTTTAAATAACAAAACAAGTACCATACGGTACAGTACAAACTTAGTTATAGACAATTTTGATTTATTTTTTGTCATACAAAACACACTGATTTTCAAACAATCTCAAAAACTTAAACTTAAAATTATTATAAATATTAAAAACAATACATAAATAACACAATTTTATTTTTATTCACGTTTTCAATCACATTTGCTGACAAATTTTAATTGATCGGTACTTTAGATAATACATTACTAGATTATCAAACCGTTGTCTAAAAATTAATTAATTTGTATTTAGTAAAATTGATCATAAATTGTTATTACATGTTTTAGCATAAATTATAATCAGTAGTTAATTATATTAAAAACTACAGCAAATTTTTAATTTAAAATCAATTTATTGTATATACAAACATACTTAAAAACTAAATTAAAATGCATGCATAGAACAAATCCATAAGCCAGGAACAGACGGAGGTAGAAGTAGAGGTAGTCTGCATAGCAAGCAAATCTCAAATCTAAGAAATTACTTTTACCTTAGAAGTGATAATCAACTGCTCAAGACAATAGTAAAAGCAGATAAAAACTAAACTTTTTTTCCCTCAGTAATAAGAACAAAATGATCCTAAAAACTTAAAACAAGAAAACATTACAAACTGGGCATCAAAACAATTACATGTTTGGTATTATAGTCAAAATCACAAACATGATGTCGTTCAAAGTGCAACAGTCAATTATTTAGAAGTAGGGCAGTTATTTCTAAAGACTGAGGGTTTTATACAGACAAATCAGGAGTTTTCAACACAAATAGCTATAAAATTATAAAATAAAAATATAAAAACCCAAACACGTTAAACGATAAGTGTAAAAAATGCAACACTTAAACAAAGTCAATTAAATACATAGATGTATAGACAGACATATTATTGCAGCTAAAATTCTGCATCAGGAAATAGTAGTAAAAGACAACTTAATTTAAAAAAAGCGTACTACAAATACAATTCTCAATCAGTACTGGAAAATAAATCATACATTTTATATTGGGACAGAACAATAGTAACAAATAAAACAACTGTCTAGATGTTACTATCAAAATTAAAGCTAATAGTACAACTTACCTGGTAGATATTGTAGAGCTAGCAGATCATAATTTAAATACAAAAGAGTTGGCAAAACATTTACCCCTAGCCCTTGATCTAGCTAAGCTGTAGAAACATAAAAAATAACTTCAGTAATAATATCATCTACAGGAATAATTTTATCAAAACTAAAAAATAACGTCAATGAAATAGTTTTAAATAAACACATTGTCACCAACATGCAGAAAGCAATTATTTTGATGACGTTCATTTTTAAGTTAATAAAGCAAAACCTAAAATACTAAATTTAGAATATTATTACTTGTCTAATTATGAGAAACCCAGAAAATAATATTAATAATAATAACACGTTCATTAAATTTTTAACCATTATTTATTATCCACAAAATATCTATGCTCTTTACCCGCTTATAGAATTATCAAAACAAACGATAATAAGTAAAAAAAATATTATTATTATTATTATTATTACTCATAAATACATTGCTAACCAACTAAATAAAATAATTAATTTTACTAAAAAACTACCATCATTCTTAACGGAATGCATAACATATCATCTCCTTAAGAATAACATAAACACAGAAAATGTTGAAAACTATCACCAACCAGCCAAAACACAAACATTAATCATTCACTAAAGTATGCATAATATAAAAAGGTATGCATCAATAATAGAAACCATCTGGTACAGACCACAAAACTTTTGCATACAATAAGCACAAACACAGATATGACATTTGGGATCAAAAAATGTAAAACTATCCACATAGAAAAAGGCTAATGGTCGCAAACTGATAACATCTTAATAAAAAATAATACAACAATTTGTGCGATGGGAGAATACAAGACATACAAATACTAAAAAATGTTACAAACGCAAAAATAGACAGTAGCGTAATAAAACAATAATTTAGCAATAAATATAAATCTTGCTTTAAATCATTACTTGAAATAAAAATTAAATTAAATTAAATGGAGAAAACATCATAAAAACAGTTAACATGTATGTTATACCATCTTTGACATACTCTTTTGTAATAATTAAATGGTTAGATACTGATCTGGAAAACTTAGATAGAAAAACCAGAACAGTACTAACCAAATTCAACATGCACCATCTTAGAGCATGTTTTCAGCGAGACAAACACAGACAAAGAGGTATACTTAAGGGGCTTTTTACATCGAGTATAATAGAGCATCTTTAATAGTAAAATGCTGACCTTTTTATATAATTTAGAAATAAAACAAAAACACCGTCGTATTTAGGAAGAGTTCTATTTTTAAATGACATGGTCAATTTTTATTAAACAATATTTTTTAATTATATTTTAAGTTCATTAATATGGTTATATTAAAAAGCTTACTACACAAATAATATGTACAAAAATAATAATATCTTTATGTCATTCAATAATTTAATGTATTATTGCGTTATTGCAAGAATATTGAGAGTATAATGAATAAACACTGCAGGAATTAACTATTAAAAAATCGTATTAAGCAAATAAATTGCGATAATATTGGCTTGTACGCTAGAGACATCATACAGCATTTTCGGGAACTGAAGCGAACATGTCATTTAGTCTCGTCTCCGTACACTGTAAAAGTCTAGCGTTGTAACTTTCCAATGCAACTCGAGATATGATAGAACTGAACGTTATAGAGCACAGCCGTCTCTACTTACAAGCCGTGCTGATACGCTTGGCAACGTCGCATTTGGTCTTATAGGTAAGTCGGCATACGTACGGACCGAACGGGAGAACTCAAATTGAAATAACAAACTCAAATAATTAAATTAAATAAATGTAAATTTTAATAATATAACTTTAGAATCAATAAATATAAAGATAAATGTAATTAGACTTACTTAGGTATAACAAAATATTATTATATAAAAATTATAATTTCTGAAAAATCTAAATTATAATAACCACAGATATGATTAATAATACACACAAATACAAAATTAGCAATAATAATCAAATTTTATTAATAAAACTACATAAAAATTATAATTTCTGAAAAATAAATAATTTATAGTCATGACCGGAGATATATGTACATAATAAAACACAGATACAAAATTGGTAAAATTTTGTCAAGTAGCAAGTAATTTAATCGAGAGTAGTCAACTAAATGACTAGTTCGTTATGGTCAAATGCATAAAACGTCATATATACATAATAATAAAATGTAAAATGAGTAATAATATAAATATTATAAATTACAGACCAAAGTTGATTCTTATAGAAGCAAAAATTGCTTAGTGCAATACAGATAAATTACATATAAATAGCCAACAAATAAATGAAGTATTACCTGTAATTAACTGTTATGCGATAAACCAGCCAGAAAATAAAAAAGTTATTGCACAATACATATTAAAGCTCTAACTACTAAACAGAATACTTTCAAATTGATTGCTACAGTAAGAGTTAATTTTAAATTAGCATCATAATAATTATTTTTATATCAGAAAAGGAAACTGCTTCATTAATAATTAACAGTATACAAAATCATGGCAATGAAAATGTCTTACTTACGTACAATAAATATGTTTACTGTTTTCTATATTATAAGACATCACTGGCACTAATTTATAATTATATTTTTACAACACTTTTATAACTTGATGATAATAACTAAATCCGTTATCGGTTTCAAAAAGTTTAAACAGAATATCACAGATATCACTTTTTTTTAAACACTTCACTCATACACTATACCATAATAGGGTTCATTGCTTTGTTTATATTACTAGTGCAGTTTATCTGTTCTTCATGTTGTAAAAAACTACGGGATCCACTTGTCTTCAGTGTATACATCTTCCTGACATCTAAAATAAAAAGTACAATATATGTTATTATATGCACAACAGACAATAAAAATAAATCACTTTATTTAAATACAGCATTTAACTATTATTTAAGTGTGTATTTATTAATTAATATTGGTTTTAAACTGGTTTTATTCACACAACCTAAAAACAAACAAAACCAGAATACTAGCTTTATTTAAATTAAAAACATTGATATTGTCTTATAAAGCAAGAAAATGAGTTGAATGACATTTTTCCTATCCACATATTATAAATATTTGTTAGACTTACCTTTAAATTTGAATTCAAAACGCTTTATTTACACTTTTCCTACCACTCTCACAAGTAATTCAGTACAAATCGTAAGCCTATATGCTGCGTTGCCAAGTTTACATGAGCACGGCTTGTAAGTAGAGACGGCTGTGTATAGAGCCTATAGAGCTAGAGTAGACACAACTGATGACGAATCCCACCCCATCCCTATGATATTATTTTAGATTTATTTATTTACGTTCTGTGCAGGTTACCCACTATAATATTTAAAAGATAGTAGTATTAGTCATATATTTATTAATTATTTATTTTAATTAAACAGTCTTAACTATTAATTTTGCATTTGTATTAAAATATTAGATTTAGTTTCAATTTAATTAAAACAAATATTATGTTATTATATCATAATATCGTTAAAAAATCATAAACACATAATTAAAGGATTGTTTTTTTATTAATTTTTTGGCATAAACAAATCATTTTTTTTAGGTTTTCATAAAAAGTATAACAATAATTTATTGTAGTAATACAAAATCTTTAATACCTTCTTTTCAAAATGATATAATTACCAATCCAAACAAAAATAAACTATATTTTTATAAATCAGTTTGTAAACACTTCTGTTATATCTATACATTTATTAGTAGTAAAGTATTGATTTGTATTTGCTAAAAGTTGTTAATTTTTTAAAATAAATATTAGAAAGACATTAGACTTTTTAATATCTTAACTTCTTTGAAATAAAAAAAAAAACAAATTAATTAATTTCTATTTTGATCAACAAATTTAAATGAACATTTAAAAAAACTTTTTTAAGTTGTTGAATAATTGCAAAACCTAGATATAAAGTGATTCTTCAAATTATAGACTGCGTTACTGTTAATCTATTCAAAAGTTTTAAAATTGCAGTTTTCAATACAAATTGTAAACAAATCAAACGTTCAACAACATTTTGTTATGTCATAATAATAAACGCTAAAATTTCTGTTGACTGTTGGTAGTGCAACTATTAAATCTCAACTTTGGTGAGGTACCTTTAGCACATCTGTACAATGTTTAACTTGTTCTGTAATTAATAATGAAAGTAATCTTTATATCAAATATTGAAGTTTAAAAAAGCAAACTTAATTATAAATCTTAAAAAAATGTTGGCAAAAAAGTGTGTGCTATTTACAACGTGGTAAACAAAAATATTAGTTTTGTAAAGACATTTTTTTTGCTAATGCTGGCATTTCACTTTTATATTATCTGTTGTTTAGTAAACTATTAATTGTGTAATCTATTAATAAATATTATTTTAGTCAAATAGTTCAAAAAAGTTGTTCCGAAATCTCTAATACTGTTGCTGAAGGCGATAGGTAGTACTTAGTTTTGTTACTATTATTTTAATTGTGAAAAATAAAAATAAACTAAATGACACAAAGATGTTTACAGATAACGATCTCACTAGAAACAAACTAAGCATACAAGGTAAATTGCAAGAGAAGAAAGAGGAAAAGGACATAGAGTAATAGTAAAATACAAGAAGATAATAACAGATAAGAAAACATGAGAATGAGATGAAAGAAAAGAAACAATAATTCCAAAAAACTAATAATACAAAACAATATAAGAAGATCAGAAAAAATCACAACGACAATAGCAATGGAACTGGACAATGTAAAAGGAAAAAGAATGAATAAAAAAAAACATGAAAAAAATGCAAGAAAAGTAACAAAGAAAAAGATAGAAGAACAATAGGAAAAAAAAAGAGAAAAAAGAAGAAGGAGTAAACTTGAGACTAGGAACATGGAATATAAGAGGATACAAAAATAAAGCTGAGGAGATTGTAGAAGAAATGATCATACAACATATAGAAATATTGGGAGTAACGGAAACGAAAAAGAAGGGAACAGGAATTGAAAAGATACATAAAGGATATTGGTTTATATGGTCCGGAGTCGAACTGAAAGATAGTGCAAAAGGAGGAATAAGATTAATAATATCACCGGAAAGAATAAAAGATGTCATAATAGAACGATACGGCAACGAAAGATTAATGTCAATACAAATGAAACTAAATACAGAAATATGGACACTAATAATAGCACATGGCGTAAACGATGACGCTAAGAAAGAAGAAAAATACAATTTTTTTGAGAAGATTCAAAAAGAAATTAATGAGGGAACCAAAAATATAATAATCATAGGAGATATGAATGGAAGAGTGGGCAGGGAAAACAAAGGAATAGAAGAATGGATGGGGAAAGAAGGAGAAAAGACAAGGAATAATAACGGAAAAAGAGTAATACAACTATGTGTAGAAAATAACCTGGTAATAACAAATACAAAGTTTGCACACAAAAATGTGCACAAATTTACACGAACACAACCATCTAGAAATGAGAAATCAATAATATACTACTTTCTAGTAAACAAAAACAACTGGAACAAGATTAAAAACGTAAAAGTAGTAAGACAAGCAGAGATAGAAAGCGATCATTATCTACGAAAAATGGACATGAAGTGGAATAAGGAAAAAACAGACAAAAAACAAAATAAAATAAAAGAAAAGATAAAAACATTCAAACTAAAACAAACACAAATACAAGAGCAATATCAAAAGATACTAAAAAAAAACTAAGAGAAAAAAAAAAGGAAAATAGACATTGAAGGAAAATGGAAAATATTTAAAAACAGTTTATTAGAAGCGGATAAAGAAACTTGTGGAACAACAAAAATTGGAAACAAAGATATAAAAAAAACCGAATGGTAGTCAGAAAACATTAAAAAAAAGATCAAAGATAAAAAAGAAAAATGGAAACTATACCTTAACACTAATCAGATAGAAGATTACGAAGTATATAAAATGAAAAGGAATGAAGTAAAACAAGAAATAAAAAAAGCCAAACAAGAATCTTGGATAAAATTTGGTATAGCTATGAATGAAAACTACAGAGAAAACCAAAAGTTGTTTTATGGAATCTTAAAACAACTTAAACAAAAAAAAGAACACAATATGATGAATATGAAAGACAAACAAGGAAATATAATAACAAACGAAGAGAAAATCATGCAAAGATGGAGACAACATTTTGAAGAATTGACCGACAACACTACAGTAGAGATCGAGACCGGAGAGAACAAAGAAAATATGCAAAGAGAGTCGGACACAGGAGGGATGGACGAGATAACAGAAGAAGAAATAATAGATGCAATAAAAAAACTGAAAAACGGAAAAGCAGCAGGAATAGACGAAATATCACCAGAGATGATAAAATACATAGGAAAACAAGGAATAACACATTTAAATGAGCTTCTAAAGATAATAATTAAGAAAGGAAAAACCTCAAAAAAATGGATCATAGGAATCATACTCCCAATACACAAGAAAGGGGATAAAAGAAATTGCAACAATTACAGGGGAATAACAATAACAAGTGTTGTTAACAAAATTCTAACTAGAATTCTAGAAAAAAGAATAAGAGTTCAACTGAAAGATACAATAGAGGATAGTCAATGTGGATTCAGAAGAGGAAGAAGCAAAAAGTTAATAAAGAAGAAAAAAGACATACACATCTGTTTTGTAGATCTCGAAAAGGCTTTTGACAGAATTCGTAGAGAAGAAATATGGAAAGAACTGGAAAACAGAAAGATTGAGAATACAATGATTAAAGTAATAAAGAAACAAATAAGGAGGAATCAAAAGAATTTTCTACAAAACAAGGTGTAAAACAAGGTTGTGTGTTGAGCCCACTATTATTTACAATAGTACTAGACAATGCAATTAAGGAAGCAAAAAAAAAGATGAAAGCACTAAAGATTGGATACTGGAAAATGAAATCAACACAAATCACAGAACTACTATTTGCAGACAATATGGCAATTGTAGCACAATTGGAAGAAGACCTACAGCACAATATGGATATATTAATAAAGGAACTGACAAAAATAAACATGAAAATAAACATTGAAAAAACGAAAAGCATGATAATAGCAAAAGAAATTAAAACACACGAAATTAAAATACAGGAAAATAAAATTGAACAAGTTGAACAATTCAAATATCTAGGAACAATAATACAGAGTAACGGTAAAATAAATAACGAAATAGAAGACAAAATAGAAAAAACAGGGAAGATATTTAACATGCTCAAAAACACCTTTTTTAACAAAAAAGAAATAGAAAAAAGTACAAAAACAGAAATTGTAAAATGTGTAATTCGACCCACTCTAACATACAGCAGTGAAACGTGGACCATGACAGAAAAACAAAAAACGAGAATAAACGCTATGGAAATGAAGTTTCTCAGAAAAATAGAAAATAAAACCAGAAAAGATAAAATAAGGAACGAGACACACAGACAAAACCTCCAGATTCGACGAATAAACGAACAAATTACAGAAGGACAGATGAGATGGTTTGGACATGTATGCAGAATGAGTGAAAATAGGAACACAAGAAAAATATATGAGACACGAGTAACAGGGAAAATCCAAATAGGTAGACCAAGAAAAGAGTGGAACGATGCAATAAGAGAAGAAGCAGAAATAAAAGGGACAAAGTGGGAAAAGGTAAAACGGATAACCCTTAACAGAATGAAATGGAAAGACTTTTACAGAATAAAACCTGACTAAAATAAAAATGTACGCCTTACACTGTAACGGTAGAAAGGCTTAGGATTAAATAAATAAATTTAAAAAAAATTAATTGTGTTATCTGTTTGTATTTCATATTTCAGACAAATTGAAGTAACTTTTTTAAATGCTTATATTGTTAACAAACATATAGATATGTAATATTTAGTTTTGTTAGTAACATTTAAATTGTCTAATCTATTATTAATTTATATTTTAGCCAAATAATTGAAAATCGTTCTCCCAACATTGAAAACGTTGATGAATATTTAGATTATTAAGCTATTATATAATTTTAATTTTTAGGGTTGTATAATAAGAGAACGCACAGGAAAACTATTATATATTGTAGTTAGAAACAAGTACTGCGTAATGTGTGCTCATGCAAAAAATTAAAATACTACTCCAGCAGAACACAAGTGCTTTAAGAACTGGACAGGTCTGACATAATAGTTAAATGTTTTAAACATAGCATTAAAACGCCTAGTTTTAAGTTTTACTGGAATTAAAGCCATGGGACAAAATTGGAACAAAAAATTGAATGCAAAAACCATTTATTGCGTGATTATTGCATCAAACTAAGAGAAATAATCTCCATATCTTAGACATACTTTGAAATCTAGTATAATGCATTTGTAAAGGCGATGCAACATAGGTAAGCAGAAGATATTCATTTAAATAAAAAATATGTAGTTTGTCAAGTGATATATTGAACAACCCAAATCAAATGTTTAGAGATCATAGCAATTGATTAAATTATTTTGAAATGCTTCAAAATCTTGGGAAAAAAACTTGGTACCAGAATTAAAACTATGTAGTACTTTTAAGATATTTTGACTTGCATTTACAGATTAACGCACAATTCACAGAACTTGATTTTAAACATGGCCAATAATAATGCCAAATGTTACAATGCAATACTTTACAAATTTATAGGTGAGAAACCAATAAACTTTTTATTAAAAGGTTCATACCAAACACGGTGCAAAGCAGCAACTTTCTTTTAATGCAAAACATAATTACTACGCAATAGTACACAAAGCCCAGACTAGTATAGTTAAAGTGATAAAAACTTAATTGCAAAATAAAAGTCAACAAAAAAAGTATTAGAGATATTTATTTATTAGATTATTTTTAGTTTTTATAATTTTATATTGTTATTATAATCTGTGTATAATATCCGTGTGACACTGTCTATGATTATATTTTATATTATACAGGGTGTTTTTTAACTGGAGGCAAAAAACAAAATATTTCAGTATTTACGATTGTTTTTCTTGCACATTTCATAATAATTTTTTAACAAATAAATAAATAAAATACACTGCTGTATGTGTGAATTCAGAATTTCACCCTGAATCAAAATATGTAAAAATATACAGAGTGTTCCATTTAAAATAACGATGATGGATATCGTTACTCGAAACAAGTAAAATATATTTACAAATTGAGAACGTCAAAAGATAGCTTATTTTTTGCCATTTAAGAATATATATAGTTTGTTGGGTCTAAAATTTAAATAAGAAAATTATAGCTTCGGCGTTTTTTAGGAAACATATATAATTATAGATAAAACTTTAAAAATCACAAATGATTATCAATTTTACAGTAGATTGAAAATTTAAGATTAAGAATCAGTTTTTCATTATAAATAATGCATAACATGTGAGCAATAACATTTGTAATATAACCTAACTATTTTGTTAAAACTGCTAATGCTTACATTTTTGCGTCAATTATATAGAACAATATGATCTCAATTTTCCAATCTACAATTAAATTGATGATCATTTGTGGATTTTTACAGACTTTTATCTATAATTTGATAAATAAGTTAATGATTAATAATGCGGTAATTTAAATTAATTATAAATTTTTTATTTATTTTATTTATATATTTATACGGCAAAGGTTTTAATAAAAACGTTTGATTACAAAGTTAATATTTTGCCACGAGTTTGTGTCTTTGTCAGAACATGTAATATCAGTTTTTAAATCGTTAAATTATTAAAAAACATTTAATAAAATTAAAAAAACATGGTTTTGTATTATCTAGTAGAAGTATTGTGAATAAAATAGAAACGTTTTTTTATGCCGATATTTTTCTATTACTCTCAGCTAATATAAGACAAAGTATATATTTAAATACGTGAAGAAGGTATTTTATTTTTTCTACTGATATTTATAATTACATATTTAAATAAAATTTGATCGACATTTATTCTTCCGCAAAAGAAGAAATGAATAAAGATACGAGAGGTCCGAGACGTCAATTTGTATGTTACCAAACCGGATTTGAGGATTTTACTGTTATTTTATAACATACACGCGCTTTTAATTACACTATATGTATTAGAAATTATATTTTTACATTTAGGTACATATTTTTATTCTCATGTTTCGATTGGCAGTAATAATTTTGTAGACAAAATTAACAGTTATATTTTTAATATTTCCATATAAACATTATTGTTGAAGAAGTCCGATTGAAATTGTAACAATTACAATTTTAGTGTAGCCGGCTACGAGAGCGATTGTGAGTTTTATAGCTGAATGACCAATCAGATCGCACGAGATCTATCCAGTATCAGTAGTGAAATTCGTATCATGTTTCGCTGTTTAAACTTTATTAGATTTAATAATACTGACGATTTGTATGCTACATGCATACTTCTTCAGAGTAAAATCAATAAGAAAAAAATCATGTGTAAATATAAACTACGTGACATTATAATGACAAATATAAATTAAATAATGTAAGTATGTAAAAAATAATAAATATATATTTTTTTTAATATGGTATTAAATTAAAAAAAGAATATCTGATATATATATATATAGATGTAAAACAACTAATACTCCTCCAAAATATATACACGCTGATAGTACTGGCCTCCAGAACGGAGGCAGGTACGAAAAACTGGAGGCAAATGCGTTTTGGTGTGTATATCAATTTATTTCAACATAATACTTTACTAGAAGTCATTCTACAAAATTTTGTTCGGTGACCATTTCGACTCATATACATATACAGTTATACATTGTAGTACATTAAAGTCAACACTACGTGGCGCTATGCTTTTATACTGATATACATATTTTGTCGCGGGCCAGTAGAATAAGCCTCCTCATAAGTTAACGTTCTAATACGCCTCTTACAATTGGCAACATAGCAAATACAATTTATAAAAATAATTATATACTTTTAATATATCTAAACGGTTCACGTTGTTTATTAGTTTTGTATAGAAAATATGTAAAAATAAAATAGAAAATATTACTCAACTTTACGTCCAATGAAACAAATAAATAACATTTTTTTATAATATATTATAAATAGTTTTTAAATTATTTTATCGATATTATATAATTATAAAATTGCAGATATAATACTATTTAATATTTTTTAAAATGTGCAAAAAAAAAATTATTTTTAAATATATTTTTTTAAATAAATTAAATAACAATAATATTGTTTATATTAGTTTTAAAATTTATAAAAAATTCTAATTTTAGTCTTGTTTAGTAAACTTGACATCATTTGCATGTTAAATTAAAATTAATTCTTTTCAGTTTAACGCTAGAGAATTGCCAGGTTTAGTCGCACTGTCCTGTGGGGGTGCTACTAGTAGTATTGTTATGGAAAAATATTAAATTCTATCACATCTAAAAAAATAGTGGCAAACCTTTTTCTCTAGAAAAATATTGACACGTACAGCGCCGTTTTTAAATTAAAATTGGTTCTTATGGGACAAAACGCCAACCAACTCAATATTCAAACGATAGGATTTTAATTATCACTCTTTTATATGTTGAACTACAGACAATATTCTATGTTTTCATGTTTTTGTTTAAAGATTTGAAGTTATAATTAACGAGTAAAAAATTAATAAAGAACTAATTAAAAACGCCACTTTTAAAAAATTAATTGCGGAGAAACGACTTATTGCATCAAATTTTTATAAATTTAATGACACAGAGTGGATTTTCTTCTACAATGTGTGATAATTTTATTCAATGATAATCATGCGTTCTCTTGCTGAGTTTGATTCTGTAAAGCCTTATAATAGCACAACTATTCTCCTCCCTTAATTAAAGTTATCAATATTTTTTTATCAATTTGAATAAATTGTTCGATCATTAATTACGGAGATAAATATAACTGTCCCATATTTACATAATTAATATTATGGTACAAAAGAGTTTTTTTATGTTATCTAACTAGCTATAACAATAATATACTATTGCAAAAAAAATATTTATAGTGTCATTTTCAAGTTTAGTTTCAACTGATTAACACTTGAACATAAAAAACGCAGTAATTTTCAAGGTTTTAAGCTATTTTTGGATGTTTAAAAAAAAAAGTCTGAAGTTTCTCTTTCAACTTGGAATTTTACTAACTGTTAGAATGACAAACGTAACTCTTGAAGGTTTTCTGTAAAAAGTAGATATAGCACCGGTCCAAGAATACCATCCTGTGGTACCGCTGATTTAATGAGGTGTAAGTTAATTACTTTATCTTGATGTTTTACCATAAAAATGTTTTGGTTAGGTATCATTATTAGAGAGCGGATTCCTAGCTATTATGCTTACGCTAAATAGTTAAAGCATCAAAATTATGTCTAAATATATGCACGAATTGTGAAGAATGTAATCATTTGGCACTAAGTTTTTTACGCTTTTTTTGCTTTTTTAGTACTTTTTTTGAATTTGGTGCTTATTTTAAAGTTTTGTGCTTATTTTTAAGTTTTGGTACATTTTTTTTTTGATAAATCAGTTCTTCTATGAAATTTAGTGGATTGAAATGTAAATAAAAAAAGCGTATATTATTTTATTATTTAGCAAAATTTACGTATCGAGATCTTGCATACTTTTTATAATATTATTTAGACAAGTTTAATATAATTCTGTAAATCCCGACTGAGCTCATAGGTTATTTTAGTGCCACCTCTTCAAGCAAGTCAAATAACTGTAATTTATAATTCCTAAAATAGTCGGTAGGTCGGAGATTCTCTTGATTTTAAAAAAATTAAAAACTTTGTAATACAATTTTTGGATCCTGCAAGTAAGTCAGTGAAAAACTGTCAAGCAGTTCTAAAAAATAAGAAACTTCAAAATAATTTAGCTTTTAGTTTTGTGAGTCATGCCATAAAATCGCTAAGAAAACAGGAAAGTACGTTAAATGAAAGTCTAAGTTCAATTATAGATTTCAAAGATGCAATTTTAATATTACTAGGCTGTATTAGGCAAGCAGTGAAATCAAAATCCAAAGATGTATTTTTGAAAAATGGAGGTTTATCTACATTAAATAAAATAAACAGTATTTTGAGTGGAGAGAATGTTCCAGATTTCGATATGAATCCAGCTTTTAAAGCAAAATTTAAACATGGACCATTTTCCCTTCAAAAACATTTTAAGTGATTGAAGACAGAATTTTACAGTTAAACACTTAGAGCAACATTTAATTATTAACTGTTTTTGTAGATAGTTTTTTAGTTATTTAAAAGTTTTTTTATATTATTTAAAATGTGTGTGAAAAATATCATCACTCAAACTGTTATTTGGTGCTTTTTTAATGCTTTTTTAGTTACATTTTCATGCCTTTTTAAGCGCTTTTATTCGTATTTTTAATGCTTTTTAATTTGGTCTCTAATCATTATAATACATGAAAAGTGTAATGGGCAATTGCGTTTTCAATTTGCTTAAAAATCTTTGGTGTCAGACTTTTATCAAAGGCTTGAGTGTTGTCTAGAAAAGCAGCCAAACAATATTTCTTTTTTTTTAAGTGTTGTTAATTTGCTTTATGACTCTGTAAACCTGCTCTGTAGTTGTGTGTTAATTTAAAAAGCCAAATTGGTGATTAGGAATTAGATGAAATGCTTTTAATTTCAGTCTTTTCAGAAACATATTTTCAAAGATACATTTTAAATAAACTTATAAAGCAACAGAAAAATGTTTCTGTCACAGGTTTATCAGAATGATTTGTGCCACTTTTCCTTGAGATTGAAAATGTTTAGATCTAAGTAGTATAGCATTGAAAATATGTGTGAGTGCTTTTTGCACATTTTTTGGAAACTAATTCTAATTGCTGTAACTTTTTTCATAGAAATATGGAGATCATAGCCATCTTTTAATCACGTGTTTGACTCACATGATATGATGGCGTTAATAAACAATGTCATTGATAAAGGTATTCCAAAACTGATGACGGTGGTAGTTTTTTTAGAAAATTTTAGATTTTTTAGTTTTTTCTCTAAGAGTAGGCTTTTAGCGGGTTGTTGTATTTAGTTTTGTTTTGTGGATTTCTAGTAGACATCCATATTCTTCTATTTATTAGTAGTGTTTTTTTAGTTACTTTTAAATCATTTTGTAGCTTGTTTGTAGTGTTTGTGGGTTCAAAAACTGCTTAATGCTTAAAAGATATTAAATTTTTTTTACTGCAGATAATTCAAGGGATAACTTTTGTATACAAAAAAATGGAAGACATTTGTTTTTTATGTCACATGGCCAGTGTGTAGTTGCTTTGGACTGGCCAAGTTCTAGGTCTCAGCGCTGGAAATAATGTTTGCTGCACTTTCTTGTAGACTCTGATCATGAATGCAGTAATTTTTGGTACGATCCAGTTGAAGGCAGTTAGCACATTGAGGCATGACTTTTGTTTTGTTAACTGATTTTAATATGTATTTGTAGTGTTAAAGGTATTGCAATTCATAGATGATTAACTTGTTGTTACTTTGTGGTTTGAATGATAGAAAAAACGTTTTTTAACATTACATAAAAACTGCTTTCTTGGTTTAAATAAAAGGTGTAGTATTGCACATCACGATTTTTTGGTTCTTGAACAGCTGCTTGATATTTCAGCACACCTGTTGTCGACAATTTGGTTGTTATTTATTTTAAGATTAAATTTTTGTTTATTATCCTGATTGTTGTTTAGCATATCAGTAAATTATGTAATGTTTGCTACTGCTGGGATGTATATTGGTGGAGGTTTTATGTAATTAAGTAGTTTTTTTTGGTAGTATACTCTTGTTTTTGAGTTTATTACATGTTTGTAATAATCTATTAATAGCCGTTGTTTAACATTCCATGGTTTGGTTTCTGAAAAGTTTTTACGTTTAAACGTATATTAATTAATAAATAATAACAAAATAAATTAAATAGATTAAAATAAAATAAATATCAGTTTAACTGAGGCAGGGAATCTATTCATAAACCGGTAACAAACAGTACAGTGCAGTATTTATTATTAGTGGTTAATTGTTTTGCAACATTTTTTTTAATAATGAGAGTTAAAATACCACAGCAGTAAGTCACAGCTTAAAAAACGCTATAATGTAGTAACAATTAATCACCGGTAGCATACTATAGTTGTTGTAATGTACACCACATAAAAAATTAAAATCAAAACAACTTCAAATAACTGTTCGTACCTACATTCGATAATTTTTGAAAATAACTATTTATTGTAGACTGTGTTACGGTTTCAATATTTTTATAATCTTATACACTCAAAAAAGAATTAAACTAAACCACCTCCTGAATAAAACAAATAAATGCCTACTAATAATAGAAATTTACAAAATACGATATATTGATAGTGGCAACATTGGCAGAGGCGTATTCGACATTTTCACATATATAATTTATACAACTGGAGCCTAAAACGATGCTTGGGCATTTGGAGTTCTATTGCTATTATTAATATACCAATTTTTTTGTATATAATTAATGTTATATTTTTTTACCCCTCTTTGTGCGTCCTAATAAAGAATGTTTTAAATAACTAAATGCAAAAAAATACACAGTTAAAACTATTAGATTTAGGGTGGAGGCTAGGTCGCCTTATGTGTGTACGGAGGCGAGTAAGATAGCTATGCACATATATATATATATATATATATATATATATATATATATATATTATAAAAGTACAAAAATATAATGTTCAAAAAAAATAATTAAATGTTTTTTTGAAATGATGAAAAAAAGATATATAAAGTAGTATTTATAACTACTTCTTTAATGGATGCTTTAGAGAAATTGTTTAGTTTTCACTTCTATTTACTTTTCCTACACTTAGGAGAGTTCACTACGACCTTTCATCATGTATGTCAATAATAAGCATCATAGTTAGCTTATATCTACTTTAACCAATCTTCTCTAATAAGTAACTGAGATTTTTAATGTAAAAAAAAATATTTTAATGTGGAATCTATTCATATATATTTAGCCAATTCATTCGACAAGATAAACCACAAATTCTAATCCAAAATATTGGTATACGTACATAAAAATTTGTTAAGATGATGATTAAGATTGACATTATCTTTCAAACAACCAGTCTTAAAACTTTTAATTTTAGTTTACAAAACTAAATTTTGTTTATTACTTTATTTTTTTACAATCATTGTTTCAATTATTCCTATCGATTTTATCTTATTTTAGCTTGTAAATTAAATGAATTGCCTATAATCTGTAGTATCGTTATTTACAGATTGGTTCTCTAGATTAGATTATTTATTGTTTGTTTAATCTTTATTTTACTGTATCTAATCAAACTCTTATGGTAAGTGGATTTGTAATAAATATTATATTTATTTTATCTGCAATGTAGTATGATAAATTATAATCTGTTAATTTATTTTTATTGATGTATTTTATTTTTTGCTAAATAGAATAATTATTATAATTCTAAATTTTGTTATATAAATATAAAACTTCATATATATTCTTCATTAATCATATGCATAGTTAATCTTTTCACTCTCTCATCGGCAACATCTGAATCTTCTACATTTGAATTGAATACATCTTCAAATGAGCTACCGTTTTCAGCAATATCGGAAATATCAAGCATTGAATCTTGCTCTTTTAGAAGAGTCCTTATAACCATTGGTGCAAATATGTAACCAAAAAAAGAATACTTCTTCCAATCTTCTTTTAGCGCTGTTAGCGGATACATTTTATCGATGTCGGTTCCCATAACTTTAAGATGATCGGAAAGATTTTTGTGATACAAATTTATGTAATGATCAAGATTTTCGTAAATCTTGTGTGAGGCGCTAGCGTAAATGCAAACCGATATGTCCAAGACGGGTGATGATTTTCTAAACGCTTGAAAATCGATAAGGCAAATGTCCACTGGTTTTTGATTCTGCAACAAATATATTAATAAAAATAAAATAAATAAATAAAATCCAATATTGTATAAAACTTAAATATTAAATAATAAAACAAGTTTGACAAAATTGTAATGAATTTAGACTACAAAAACTTAAATTGACGCATTTGTTTTAAATTTGTAATTTTTAATATTTATCTAAATTATATTAATAATTTACAAAGCTTAAAATATAAATTTAAGATTCTAGTATTTACTGTCGGCGTATTTCAGATTTCAGAATAATAGTTTTGTAACTTTTTTTTAAATTTATAAGCTTATTTTGACGTAATTTCGGATATATTAAATACGACCATCATTAAAATAATTAAAACGTATTGTCCAAAGATGTCTTTTTTAATTATATACCAGAAAGGCATCGAGTATAGATGCAGTTCCACCACATTAACAAATAAATTAACTTCATTACTGTCTAAAATATTAGCCTTAATAAAAAAATAACTTTTACGAATTGTTGGCAAAATGCAAACTTAAAAACATAACAAGGCTGATACTTCAAACTTTAGATCAGGGGTGGCCAACCCAAATGATCTTGCGGGCCACTTTGGAAATGCATCATAGCTTCGCGTGCCGCATATTTAATTATATATCCATATTATTAGATTTAGACTCACTATAGACATTTTTTTGAAGTGAAAAATTGAAACATAGAATATAATTTAATTATTCTGCATACTCTAAGCCTTCTTTGCAACATTAATAGACGAGGCTATAAAGTCAAAAAAAAAGCAAAAGACACAAGAATAAGATACAAAAAAATGGAACAAATTAGTATTGATGACATGATATTAATAGCAGACAAAGAAGAGATACTACAACGAAATATAAAAATATACGAAGAAGAACTAAAGAAGATAAACATGGAAAAAAACACAAGTAAATCAAAGACAATGGCAGTAGCGACAAAACGTAAGAGGCACAAGATAGAATAGGATCGACAAATAATTGAACAAGTAAAGTATTTCAACTACTTTGGTACAATAATAGAAAAAACAAGGAATATAGACATGAAAATAGATGCAAGAGTTTAAAAAGGAGGAAGTATATTCAATGCACTCAAAAACAATTCTTGGTTATGAAAGAAATAACAAAAAGAATAAAAACAAAAATACAAAAAGAAGTAAGACCAGCTCTAATATACTCGAGCAAATCTTGGACAACACCAGAAAGAAATAAAAGCAAAATTAATGCAATGGAGATGAGATTTCTAATAAAAATTAAAGAAATAACAAGAAAAGATAAAGTAAAGAGCTCGGAAGTAAAAAGTGAACAAAAAATTAAACCTATAAAAACAGTAATAGAGAAGAGGCAGCTAGGACCCATACACAGACTGAATAGAACCAGAATAACCAAGAAAATATATGAATTGAGAATACATGGAAAAAACAAACAGCTGGTAAAAACAGGCCCACAAAGCAGCAAAAAAAAAAGAGAAATAGAGTGGAGCGAGATAGAAAAAATGGATTTAGATAGACAAGTTTGGAAAAAAAAATAAAGAAGTTATAAACTAATACATCCGACACCCGAAAAGGGTATTAAAGACTAAGAATAAATAATAATAATATTCTGCAATTTCATAACTGTAAACTCATAAATAAAACAATATCTGTCATATTTTCTCATAATTACTACAGTTAATTTTTGAATATATGGATGCACAAATAATGTATTTTTTAAATAAAGTGGTTTTCATTACTTTGCCCATTATAAAATAAATATATTTTGTAAAAGTGTTATAAATCTCGCGGGCCGCAAAAAAGTTCTAGGCTAGGTTCTTTCGATAAAAAAATGTATGTCGCTTCTAGATTTATGTTCCAATTCACTCATGTTCATCTTTTTTAAAATAATATACAAATGAAAACTCTTAAGCAATTAGAACAAAACTGGTAGATAACACGATAAAATGTCACAGAAAATTAATATATCAAAACTGTTGTTATAGCATATTTTTTTCATAACTAGGTAGATAACAAATCTCCCCAAGTATTAATTAAATTCATATGTTCTTATTATAAATTTGTCAAAATGCATTTTAGCATATCTTAAATTACTTAATTTTTTGTATGGTAAACTAGTTGCATCTAATGAGTAGAGTAGCTTAGTGATTTGCGACCCAAATTTAGGTCGCGGGAACTCATCAAATAACTTTTTTAATATCATTGAAGATATAGTTTTAAACAATTAAACTTATTACTACTATTATCTTAGTTTACAGCAGTTTCTTTTAAAGCATAAATAGAAATATTTTTGACAGATATAAAACACAAATGTGCTAATCTCTTTAACAACAAGTGGATGGCAAAACTGTCTTATTTTGGTGAAATTTTCTACTTCAAACAATTGAATACAAAAATGCAAGGTCAAACCCGTAATGTAGTAAACATAAGCAAAAACAAAATTGCAAAAACTAAATAACAACAATACTCTCGTAAAGACCATGCCTATTTTTTAGAATATTTGAAAAATTTTGAAAATAAAATATGGAAAAATATATTCCACAAAATGTCCATATCAAAAAATACAGTTGGGTTAGAAACTCATTTCAAGTAGATGTTTTAAATGATTCATATAAGTAAGATAGAAAAATAGCTCAGTATTAAAAAAAAAAGATTTTCCAGAATGAGTATCACAAACAGTATCGCAGCTATATGTAAGCAAGTCTGCAATGTCAAAAGGATTTTGCTATTTTTGACATACTTTAAATAGAATTTAACATTTTTCAACAGTTTATGGTCAATTTTTGGTTCTTTTAAACAATATTTTTCATATCTTATACCAGGATTTTACTATTTTGGAGATTTCATAAAAAAATTTACAATTTTTAAGAGTATTTTCTAACAATTGTTTAAAATTTTATGGTTGCATTTTGCAACAATTTATGCCGGATTTTTTCTTACTAATAATATTTTTTATAGTTCAAGCTGGATTTTGTTATTTTTAGAATTTTATAAAAAAATTACAATTTTTAAAAATTCAACTTTCAACAATTGTTTAAAATCTTTACAGTTTTCAATTGTTTTTGGGCAATTTTTTTATGACCGAGTTTTACTATTTCTGACATTTTATAACTAGAATTTTGCATTTTAAACAGTTTATAACCTAATTTTGATACTTTTTTACATTATTTTTATACTTTATAGCCAGTCGGATTTTGCTATACTTGACATTCTATAAATAAAATAAATTTTGATATTTCATAGATTTTGCTATATTTAAGATTTAGTAATTTTATTTACATATTTAAACAGATTATTTGGTGATTATTTTAATGTTTCAAGACCGGATTTTTGATTTTTTATCAATAGAATTTTGTATTTTTTAACGGTTTTTGGCCGGATTTTGATTTTTTCTGACATCATTTTAATAAATTCTATCCAGATTTTGATATTTTATAAATATAATTTTGCACTTTAACAGTTTATAACTGAATTTCTTACTGACAATATTGTAATTGTTTATAACCGGATAGTTTTGACTTTTTATGAAAAGAATTTTGCACTTTTAAATAGTTTATAACAAAATGTTGCTAATTTTAATATTATTTCGATATGTTATGACAAGATTTTGCTAGTTTTAGGATTATATACAAATTATTTTGATGTTTAAAGACTGGATTTTGTTATTTTTGATATTTTATAAATAGATTTTTTCAGTTTTTATCAGTTGAAAACCAAGTTTTGCAGCTTTTTAAATATAAGATACTTTTGATTTTTTATTACAAGAATTTTGCACGTTGCAATAGTTGTACTATTTTTAGCAGGATTTTGAATAGTGACAATTTTAATATTTTATAAATTTTTTGCATTTTTTAAAAGTTTATAGCGGGCTTCCTAACTTTGGTGCTTTCTGACGTATTTAAAACTTATGACCAATTTTTATGTTTTGTAAATAGAATTTTAAACAGTTTATGATTTTTTTCTAAGAATATTTTGATATTTACTTTATAGCCGGATTTTACTATTTTAAAATTTTATTAAAAAAATTATACTTTTTAACAGTTTATGGCTGGATTTGGTGCTTTTTAACAATATTTTAATTTTTGAAGACTGACTTTTGTTGTTTTGACATTTTATAAATAGAATTTTGCACTTTTTGACTATTTTTGACCAAAATTTGTGTTTTTCTAACAATATTCTGATATTTTATGGCTAAAGTTTGAATAAAATTTTACATTTTTAAGCAGTTGGCCGGATTTTTAAAATTTTATGATCATTTTTATAATTTTTAACAGATTTTGTAAACAATGAATTTCAAATATATTTCTTACAAAAATCAAGTTTAGTAAATTTTTGCATTACACCCACCTTGTATGAGTGAAATTGAAAATCATAATAAAAAAATTGTCTCACAAAAGAATCAAAAACTTGAAAAGCAGCTTCATTCCGGTGCAACTTTTTGTTTTTTCTTTGCGCATGTTTAGTTCTCCAAAGGTGTCCCACAAAACAAATAATTGTTTTGTTTATTAAAATTTACGCAATATATACCCTGCTGACAACAATCGACCGGTTTGCAGAAAAGTACACTACGAGAAATAAGTTTTTGCTACAGAAGCAGATAATAAACAAACTTCCTGACCCACCTCTCCAAAAGGGATTTTTACCACATTAGGCCTACCACGCTTTCTTTCACAACACAAGGGCGGAGCAATCTGTAAGCAAGGGTCTGCAATGCGAAAGGGCCCACAAGCATAGGGGGTCCTCCGACGATTATTTCAAAACTTAGGGCTCCCCAAAATGTACAAAATAAAAGTTAAATAAATAATAAAACTGTACTTTTTTTTTTTAAATTGTCTACGCGTGGATGTTTTGTAGTATGGCCCAAAAACCCTAGCTCCGCCACTGTCACAACACCCCGTTTAAATTAGCAAGTTTCGTTACGGCAGCCTATATATATATAAAAGTTAAATTTTTAAGTCATTCTAACCTCCTAATGCAACTCAAAACCGGATGATTTTTCTGTGATCAAGATTTACCCTATCAAATGCTTTGAAAATCATATATCTCTAAAGTAGAATTTCAATTGTGAGATATTTCAGAAAATATGTTTCAAATATTTTGAAGTTATATTTTTTAAGAATTTGACAATGTGCACAACTTTTCTTAAAAATGACATAGACGACGATAATGCAATTATATATAATTGAAAAATCAAATTTGTTTTTTTTATAAGTGTCGGAATTGAAATTGTCTAACAATGTGAAAGTATTTTTAATAATAAAGGTGTTTCCTATGATTGATGCATTTGATGTTTCAATTTGTTTGTACCGCAATTAACTATGGTTATAACTTTTTATTGTTTGATAATAATAAAGTAAACTAACAATTTTAATGTTTAATGTTAATAATGACTTTAAAGTTAAATCATTTAAAAGAAACTTTTTTAATTTTAAATATTATGCTGAAAGTATTTGCAATTGTCACTATAAATTAATCTGAATGAATTGCATTTTTTTAGGAAGATACATTTTAATTGTATATTTATTCATACTCTTTCAGCCGTTTTCGTCCACTGCAGGACATAAGCCTCTTCTCTGCTTGTATGCTGGCAACTTACATTACAAGGGACCTACAGTTTTAAGTGGATTCCGAATCACTGGAGAGAATTATCACTCCTCAGAGAAGGTAATTTAGCCGTAAAACCCCACGCTGGCAAATGCGGGTTGGGGAGTGGGAGAGCGTATAGAACGTGAAAAGTACATCACGGTATATGGGAATCGAACCCACGATCTTCGGTACAGCGGCCGGATGCCTAGACCACTGCGCCACGCTCTCCTGTTATTCATACTAATATGTATAAACTCATCGTAGTTATGTAATCTTAAAATAAACAGAAATTTTGTACTTCACATTACGTCCTTAACATAAACAACTTATGGCTCACAAAGAACCCAACCATTGTTAATGATATCGTATTTTATTAAAAATGTTGTTAAATTTTGTTTAGAGTTTATAGTTTATTTCATAATGTAATGTAACATTTATAAATTAATTTTATAATATTAATACTAACTTGGTATCTAAACATCATGTTATTTGTCCAACAGTCTGCATGGCATAATACTTCATACTTCCATTTATTTGTATCTAACGAATCTAAAAATGGCAAAATTGTCGCTTGGAATTTCTTCAATCGATCTTGTATTAAAACATCATTATTGTACAATGCTATAGTTTTATCAACTGAAATAGTAAACTGATGAAGTAAATCTTTTGCGACATCCTTGAACAATTCAGAAAAATTCCCAGTAATTTTTTTATATAATGCGTTATCTTGATCTTGCATAGCAAAAGAAATTGCATGAAATTTAGCATAAGCCTCCAACATTAGTGAAACATGCGCATCGTCCATTTGAATCTTGCGGTTTAACAAATCGTATCCAGATTCGCGTAAATTTTCCATTACAATACATTCTTTAAGTTTTTCAGTAGATGTTAAATAACATTGAGGAATGTTTTTAAATGGTTTGATTACATTCCTGTCTGCTTGGAATTTAATCATACTAGGCATTATTGTATTATAAAAATAAACTTCTTTGTTGTATGCTTCAGTTATTGGTGCAATTTTTCTAAAGTTTCCAACAGGTGCACTTTTGATTATTACATGTAATTTATTATTACCATCTTTAATTGTCACTTTTGTCATTACGCTCATAAAACCATCGCCCTTTCCAGAACCTTTGTCAATATGTACTTCTGCGTTAAGTAAGTTCTTATGTTTGAGCACATCATGTAGAAGTAAACATACATCTTTTTTTGTAAAGACGTTTACACTTGAGCTCATGTTGATGTTCGAATGAATTGCTATGATAACTGATGTAATTTAAATTAAATTATTACTTTAACGCGGTTTGTAATTCAAGGTCTTCAATACTATAATTATTATCCACTTAAAAAAGAATTACACAACGCGACTTATTTCTCGTATATAACAACTGTTTGTTTCTAATGATTTCGCGCGCACATTAATTTCATCCGCAGCTTATCTAAACATGCACGACGCAACTCGACTCCGTCAACTACTATGTCCAATTATATTTGTGCTCCCAGTCCCAGTGCTCCCACCACAGATCATTTTAAAGATGCAGCGTTCTCATATAAATTATAGGCAACACATTAGGCAGATATCGCCGTCTATGCTTCACAGATGTCGCGCTTGTCAGAACAACCCGGCGAGTGGGAGATTTAAATTTTACAAGTAATTGAAATTAAATTTTAACTTTATAAAATACACACAAAAATGAATACATAATTAATATATAATATTTTTACATAAATATAAATATATTATGTGTTCATATTTATGTGTAAGGGTAGTTTTACATGTACAATAAATAAAAAAAAAATATTTAAGTAATAATAAAAATTTAATGTTTTTATAATAAATACAGTAATAAAATAAATATTTAATACATAATAAATTATAAATTTCTTATTTTTTCGAGTATCCATAATTTGACATCCTTCGAAACTAAAAATAAATATGAATTAGTACAATAAATATTATTTTTAACCATGAAAATATATTTTGTAATGTAATATCAACTAGATATAATGATGTCGTGACAGTACAACTTTTCTAAAAAATGAAATTGTCAAAGTTCACAAACAAATTAAATTTGAAATTTGATTTAATTTGGCATTTCATAGTTATTTATGAAGTGCTTTTAAAGTTGTTCGTACTAACATAGCATTTCTCGTAGTACGAATAAATATTTTAACAAACAAAATTTACTTACAATATTGTACGAGTAATAGAAGTAATCTCCTTTTTGTCGTTCATCTGATCAGCAGCAGCTCCCATTTCCAATCTTTGGCAACTTCTTGAAGACTCGATGATGATTATTATTAAAGCAAATATGAAAAAATAAAACAATAATATTAACAACATAACAATTTGTAACAAAAATTAAATTATAATTAATATTTTTACTAATTGTTTATATAGAAAAATATAAAAATATAGTTTCTAGTAAAAGACATATGATATATTTTGTTTCACAATTATTTATTAATTTTTTCCGATTTACAAAAGGATGACTAAACAAAGATAATAATTTGGCAGTAGAATCTACATTTATCAAATCCGGAACAACGTTAGAATTCACCGAACAATCTAAACTACTTATAACCTGAACCTGAATAATTGGATTAACAGAGTCATGACCCGACAAATCAATGCTATCTACACTTTTGAATATAATTGGTACAGCATTGCGATTTAAAGATTTTTTGTCAGAATTACGGAAACAATCAATCAAAAAATGATTTGTACAAAATGAAATATGTTTTTAGATGGAACTCTAAAAAAGTTTATATTTTTCCCATTGTTTAGCAACTTGCGATAATAAACGCTATCACACATAGTTGCTTTACACATGTACCCAAATAGCCCTTTCTCTGACATCTTATATTATTATAATTAAAGAAAACTTACCTGAATAAATGCACCAGTACACAAAACACACGATACGCAGACTTTAACCGGCTAGCTGCATCATAACTTAAAATGGCGGACTAAAACATCAACAAGTCCCGTCCTTGGCTGCTTGGCTCTTATTGGTCGAATTTAAAATACAAATGTGGCGGCAATATATAATTTAATAAGCGTCGTTCTATGCGCCATCTGTGAAGCTTCAACAGTCTTAAATTGGCGGTTCCAGTCGCTGCATATCTTTCACCCACCCTAGCTTGTAGATTGTAACACTGAGTCTCTAATTTAGAACTTAACAAGCTAAGATAAAAAAATAATAAATTGTAGCAAATTTTATTTTTCTAATAAAAGAGTATCAATGTTATTGTTTATTTTTAATATGTTTTTTCTATTGAATTTGTTCATTTTAACTAAACTAGTCTTTTATTATACATAACATATAATAAAATAGAACTAGTAAAATTTTTGTTTTATTTGTAAATGTTTTATTCTATATATATATAAAAGGCAAATTTCAGCTTAAAGCAGTTCTTCCACTTAAACTTTTTTAATTTTACAAATAAATTTTAGTTTGAAATAAAATATTATATTATATTATATTATATTATATCATAGTAATGTACTGCTGTTTTCCGGAATAGGTTATTATTATTTCAATATTTTTTACTTTTGACATAATTGGAACGGTAGAGACGTGGATAGATAAAACGAAATGGGAAAAGATGAAGCTCAACATGCCAGCCGAATACATCTAGAAATGCCAACCAGCTATAAAAGAGCAAAAATAGAAAGAGCCAAAGAAAGCATAATTACTGGCATAAAATAGAAATAAGTCAAGAAGAGGATGAGGTTATTGAAAAGAAGAGAATACAAGAACGAAACTTTTAGAAGAAACGAGAAAAATATAAAGCAATAACAGTATATAATAGAGACATGAAAAACACTAAGGAAAAGTTAGAAATGCTAATACCAGAAACTAAAGAAAGATAACTGATTATAGAAGGGGACTTTAACGCAAGAATTGGAAAATAGGGAAAAAAATTAAACACGAGGACACGAGAAACAGAAAATCAAAGGATACTACAGAAAATAGAGAAAGAAAAGAGGAGTTGGGACATTTTAAATGGAAACATCACAAGAGATAAAGAGGGAGAGTTTACTTATATAAGGACAAATAGGCAAACAGCAATAGACTACGTAGTTCTAAATGAGGAGGCATGGGAAGAGATAGACAATTTTAAAGTAGAAATAAAAGTTGAATCAGACCACCAGCCATTAAAAGCAACACATTTTGAGTTTGTTTGGAGGAGAAAAAAAACTAGACAGACAAGAGCCAATTTAGCAAGCGGATGAAATTTAAAAAAAGCAATATGAGAAAATATAAAAAACTAAAGAAAAAAAAGTGCCAGGTATGGAATGAAGCGTGGTTGTATGGTACGGAAGAGCTGATTGGCAGATTGAGTAAGATAATAAACAGAGCATGGAAAGGAGAAGGATTTCCGAGTCAATAGAGAAAAGGTTAAGTTGTGTATAGGGCGTATAAGGCCCTACACAACTAAAAAGCTAGCAAATAACTCCAAGGGAATAACACTACTGGATAAAACATACAAGATCTACGCCATGATATTAAAAGAAATGTTGAATGAAAAATTGAGTATGAAATTATTCCAGATGGGCAAGCCAGCTTCAGGAAGAAAAGAGATACCATGGATAACGTATACATATATTTTACACCATATTGTGGAAAAAGAAATAGCAGAGAAAGAGGAAAAAGTATGTGCGTTATTTCTGGAACTAAAAGCGGCATTTGGTAGTGTGGATAGAGAGAAACTGTGGAAGTGTATGAGAGAGAAAGAAATTAGCGAGCACCTGGTAAGAAGAATGAAGACAAGTATAAAGAAACAGCAAACAAGATATGGGTTAACGGAAAAAAGAGTGAACAATTTTGGACAACAAAAGAAGTAAGACAGGGCTGTCCATTGAGTCCTATTTTATTTGCAACCTACATAACAGATGTAGAAAAAACAAAAACTATGGTGTTCAGAAAGGAGGGTGAGCAAAAAAAGTGGAAGACTAGAAACGGAATGGGCAAGGTATTACAGAAGTAAAATCTTTTAAATATTTGGGATATTTTTTTTGCACGAATATCACCGAGAGCGAGAACATTAAAGAGATGGCCCAAAAAGCAAATAAAGTAGTGGGACAAGTTTGGGAAATAAATGAAAAAAAAATTGAATGTATGAAAATAAAAAGACTTATGTTTGATAGTTTAGTTAAGAGTATGATATTGTATGGGTCAGAAATATGGGAATGGAAAGAACAAGAAACATTAGAAGCTATACATGTAAAATATTGGAGATGGGTGTTAGGTTTAAATAAAGACACCCTAGCATATATTGTGCTGGAAAAAGTAAAAAAAGATAAGTTAAAAGTAAAAGCAGAAAAAAAAAGCAATGATATATAAAGAAAGAAAAATGCATGAAAGAGAATATGAGAACAAGAAATGGAAAGCTAGGGGAGATCAAAGAAAATTATTGCAATAGAAATGAGAATGCTTGCCAAGAAATTGAAAGAATGAATCTGGGAGGGAGACGTTGTACAACATTATGGAAAAAGATAGAGATATGCAAAGGCAGAAAAGGAGAATACGGGTGAAAGAGTCTAGGTACAACGCAAATTATAAACATATTATAAAAAGTGAACTGCCAATGTACTTAGAGAGCAATAGATCTAGTAAAGATGATAAAAAAATACTAACAAAATTCAAATGTGGTAATGAAGGGCGAGTGACAAGATTGTGGGTAGAAAAGCATTTGAAAATGTGCAGAATGTGCGGAGAGGCTAAAGAAACTATAATACATATGTTGAATGAGTGCAACGAAATGAGAGAAGAACAGATAGGAAAAAATAAGATATTAAAAGGGGACGGAAAAGAAATAGAATAGATAAGGGCAGTTAAAAAACGAAGAAAAAAAGTAGACAATCAGAAAAGAAAAAAAAATAATTGTGTTATTTTTATAAGGATTAGGTTTTATTATTTTGGAAAGTTATAAATGTATTTGTAAAAGTAATTTTCAAGGCTGAAAGGCAAGAAATAAACAAGTACTATAATGAGATTTCAATATTTTTATGATTTCTCTATTTAATAATACTTTTCTGCATATGGGGGTTGTGCTAAAGAATACTTCTGCAAGCCTTTTAGTTAGTTGTAAAAGGCGACCTATAGGCAAGGAGCTAACCTCGTTAAAAAAACACAGTTTGGGGCATGTTAAATTTATTTATGACTTAAAAGCATACCGACCGCTACCTTGATTTCTACTATTTTATTGAAAACAGCTACTTTGGCGGCATTGCTATTTTCACATATAATTTGATAATTAATTCATTTTTTCACTGGTACATTTAGAAAAGATTAGTTTCAGAATTCAGAATATTTTAGTCAAATAATAATTGGAAATAACCGATAAATGATTCATCAGTTTGTGATGTAGCACTTCCAACAAACCATCTCGCCCGTTTACGGGACAAGAGAACTGATAAAGTTTGTGCTAGTTTTTTTTTCTTTAATCAACAGAATTATTTCCAACATTATTAATAGAACATTAAATTCTTGCAAAAAAATAAGAGATGAAGATAAAATGGAAAGCTATCAAATGCAGAAACACAAGTCATTAAAAAAAAATAATAATAATAATAATATTTATTGACGGTTTCACCTTTTTTAGAAACAAGTACATTTACAATAGTTTACATAGTTGTAGTAGGTAATTACAATAATATATAAAAATAAATATAACTAACAAGCATGACACTTAAATACAAATATTTACATTTACAACATTTAATTTCATCTTAAAATCACTTAATGATGATCCTGTAATAATAAATTTACTAAATTGGTTTAGTTGATTACAGTATCTAGTACACCTATTCAGGGAACTATAACTGTGGTAATTGGAAGTAGAATTCGGTTGACGAAACATATTATTACTTCTTGTACTAACTACACACATATTTACATAAAATGGTAACTCATAGAGAAGTGCAGGACTATCAGTAACTCCGTTTACAAGCTTATGCATAAAGCATAAATCAGTTTTAATGCGTCTAGTGCGCAATGAATCAAGATTTAAATTATTACTAATCATTTCTAAAGTCCATTCGTTACTAAAATATTTATATTTACATCTGTTTAAAAATTTTGTTTGAACACGTTCAAGTTTGTTTATATAAATATTATATTGTGGGCTCCAAATACAAGAATTATATTTAAGAAGTGATCGTACCAAGGAACAATATAATGTTTTAAATGTTTTTAAACTAAAGTTTGTGTTTGTTCTGCAAATAAAACCTAGCATTTTTAAAGCTTTATTTGTTAAAGCTTGTATGTGAATACTAAAATTAAGCTTAGTATCAAACAAAACTCCCAAATCTTTAATTGTCTCAACCTTTTCTAATGTAGTACCGTTTAAAGAATAGACCCAGTTGTGCTGCACTTTTACTCTACTAAAAGTTATAACTTTACATTTATCTATATTAAGATACAATTGATTATCTTCACACCATATAGAAATACGATTCAAATCCTCTTGGAGAAGAAAACAATCATCAAAACAAGAAATTGATTTAAATACTTTAAGGTCATCTGCAAACATAATACAATCACTTTTAATGATATTACACAAATCATTTACAAAAATTAAAAACAAAATAGGACCACAATGAGAACCTTGCGGTACACCCGATAAAACATTAATAACATTAGATATTGTGTTCATAATTTTTACACGTTGTGTACGACCGCACAAAAAGCTATGAATCCATTTTACAATATTTTTGTTAAAACCAATTATTGTCAGTTTTTGAATTAAAATGCTATGGTTAACTCTATCAAAGGCTTTTAAAAAATCTGTGCAAACAGAATCTACTTGTAGTCTGTTTTCAAAAGACTTTAATATAAACAATTGATATTCCATTAGGTTAGTAGCAGTTGATCTTCCTTCTTTGAATCCATGTTGCTTAGGTGAAATTAACGATTTTGACATCCAAGCCAACTGTTGGGACACTATTTTATCCAAAATTTTTGGAATTGCAGATTGGATTGACACTCCACGATAATTTTCCACCAATTCACGTTTACCAGATTTGTGTATAGGCACTACATAACTGACTTTCCAAACTGATGGGAATTTGTTTTCAATTAAGGACTGAGCAAATAGTTTATGAATAGGTTAAGCAATAGTGTACACACAGTTAGCCAAAAATATTCCTGGAAGTTTATCTGGACCAGAAGAAAAATTTGTATTTAATTGTTCAAGTTCTTTAAAAACTTCAATTAATGACACAGATAATTTACAAGACGGCACATTTTTATCACAGCAAAAATTAATTAAATTATCACAAATGGAATTGTTATATGTTGATTTAAAATATTCTTTAAAAGCATCGGCAATATCACAGCTGTTATCACAAAGTTTGTTATTATACATCATTGATGCTGGAATACCATTTGTCTTCTTGTTTTCACGAATATATTTCCAAAAGTTTGACGGGTTTGAGTTTATGTTATATTCAATGCGTTGTAAGTAAGTGTTGTACAACAATGTACTTAAGTTTTTGCATTGCATACGTAATAATTTAAACTGATTATAATCGTTAACGTTATCAGTAGATCTGTATTTGTTATGAAATCTTTTTTTTTTCTTTAGTAAGTCGAATTAATTCCGGACTAAACCAAGCAGGAAACGTGTTGACTATACATTTTTTCAGTGGTACATACAAATATAAAATCTTGTAAACAATATTGTAAAACGTGGTAACCATTTCATCTACTAACTTTTTCTCAAAAACTGCATCCCAATTTATACTAGCTAACACTTGATTTATGGAATAGTAATCAGCTTTCTTAAAATTAAAAACAAACTCTTCACCACTCAAGTTGTTTGAAACTTCTTTCTTGGTTTTTAATCAACGGATCACTATTTGAACGTTGTTTTACTGTGTTGCTATGAAGATAATATTTATCTAAACCGGAACCTGGGGGTATGTATACGCCTCCAATAATGAATGATTTTCCATCTATTTTGGCTGATATAAATAATTGTTCTACAGTTTTTTCGCATATATCCAATTCTATCGATTTAATATTATTTTTTACAGCTATCAATATTCCGCCACCATTAGATTTAACACTAGTTAAATCATTTCTATCAGTTCTATATATTACAAAAATTTTTAATTTAAGTTCGCTATTCAAAATATTATCCTTCAACCAACTTTCTATAATAATTATTACATCATAAATGCCGCAGTTTACGTTATGGGTAAATTCACTTAACTTAGTACGAATTCCACCGGCATTATGAAAATAGATATTTACTTTTTTGGAGCATTTAAAAGTGGACGATTTGTAGGATTTTTAATTTTTTGTAATACAGGATTTCCGTTTTTATATCTCACAGTTAAATCAGTTTCCCCACGTGATTGCCGATCTTTCAACTCATCATACACTAGTTTTCTTTGATTTCTTTGCATAATAGTAAGGTCTGAACTGAAACGTAAATCCGGATTTCTTAGTTTTTTATTGCAACTTAATATTTTCTGCACGGATTCTTTATTGGAATAAACAATCATTAACGGGCGCGAAAAATTATTTCTTATTTTACCAAGTCTATACATTTTAACGGGTTCCTCAAAATTTCCAAGTCCTTCCAGCTCTTTAAACAAAAGATCTTTATCATGTTTAATTCTTTCATCTGAAATTTTAGATGTTGATTCTGGAAGTTTATGTAGTATTACATTATGACATCTGCTGCGCCTTTCATCAATTTCTAATAAGACATCACCAATTGCAGTATCAGAAACAATAGATAGTGATTGATTATTTATATCACAACTTGGGTTTGATAATTTTTCAAATTTATTCTCAATTTCTAAATTATTAGTTTCAACTTTTAATAATCTAGTATTAATATCTTCTAATTTATTATTAAACAAATCTAATGATTTTTTAATTTCTAATTGAAATGAGTTAAGATGTTTAGTGAATAGTTTTTCCATAATTGCTTCAAAATCAATGTTTGATGTTAATTGATTATTTGTCATAGGGGCTGGTTTGCACCGCTTACAGTTCCAGCGATCACCTTTTCCAGTCTTAGCGGCGTTTGCAAATGCCTCACACGACGACACATCCAAATCAACGCACCCGGAGTGATACCATTTGCTGCACGGTCCTTGGCATTTTATGTAGGTCGATGTCGGTCCTGTTTTATATCCACAATTTGCACAATTAAAAACCATTTTAATACACTTATTTGTTTATTTTATTTTATTTAAAATTCAGTTCAACGCACTCAACAAAAAGTCTGTAAAATATCTATGCGAAGAGTGTTTTTCACGTCCGCAAGGAATTCCTCGTTTTTACACACGGCACTTTTACTTAAAATGCACTTTAAATTGTTATTTCGTCTTCAATCTTCTCCAAATTTACACACAATATAGTACAACTATTTATTAGACGATAACAAAAATTTCAGAAAAATGCGTCTACAATTAACTGATTAAATAGACTTTTTATAGGAGCACTGTACAATAACGGTTACTGAGCTACAACGTTACTCTATTCTATATCGCGTTAATACATGAGCCCGCATAAACCTTTAAATATTTCAACCAAAGTTATTTTATACCAATAGACAACTCACATTGTAATCAATATTATGACATACATATAAAATTACAAAATTTCTTTTAGATAACAGTAACAGTAGAAGATTCATTTGCAATTTGCCGTAATGTTGAATAATTTAACTCCCAAGCAACTAGATTTAAATTAATGCCTTGGATATTTTTTTGAGGTCGGCATATAAAAATTTCATCCGTGTTTCACCGCTTTAAATAGATACACTAGTAGAAACCTTATGGTAAAATATATTTGCTGCAATTAAAAAAAAATATATATTTTTAAAGCAACAGCGACGACTTAACATTCTGGAACTTTAAATTCTCTGGTATTAAACATTTTAAAACAATTCACAATATTCTGCAAAATAATAATTTTTTTTTACATTAGATTGTATATCAACCAGGAGATGGTAATAAAAAAATTAAATTAATTTGCACGTGTATTTTTGTGAATAAGACCGCTAGATTTAATACTCAAAAACTACTGTAACCGCATATAACAATCATGTTGCTTTCCCAATAATCCGACACAAACTGATTTAGATTTAAATAAGAAATAAAGTTAGCACGAGCCAAAAGACTTGTTTGCAAACGTTATACTGATTCGGATCAATCGGTTCACTAAAATGACGATAAATCGGTCGCAAACGGCACATTGGTTTACTGCCATTTTTCATATATTTCAGGAATTTCAAAAAATGTTTTACCAACAGATTTGGGGTTCCGTGCATCAACTTCAAGTTTGGTCAATACCGTCCTTCAGATGGAAATTTTGTTTTCTACATGTTAAAAATAATGACAGAAACACAGTTTTTGGTTTCTCCATATGTGGACCAACATTTAATTCACCACGTCATTATCCAATACATGTAGCAACATGTCTCATTGGCACTTGCAGTCTAAGAGAAGCTTTAGCCAAACTGGACTATTGAGTTTATCACCCGCAGTCAATGTAATACTGTTCTTAACTAAATACTAACATCATCAAATACACATTTTGTAAATGCTTTGCAAACATCGTTACAAGTACCGCACGCTAACCAGTTCTTTTGTTTAGTAAAAACACAGTTGCAAATGTCACTTTCGAGGAAGATATTGTTAAGAAATCAAAAAAGTGCAAAGAAACCACTGCCTAGGCCCAAGAATGGATATTATTGAATAAGCCAAGCCAAATGTATCTAACCATAATACTATTGATGACGTATTTATAATAGCTGCAAATTTGAACAAAATACATCTCAAATTTTGAATTCCCGGCATTAGTAGATACGAGGAGTAAAACTACTTGTTTATCTTACAAGGTCTTTCAAAAGATCAGTAACGCTTTTATTGAGTACATTCCTAGCTACATTTAAGTTTTTGATAGTTTTTTATCTGTGTTACCCAGTCATACTAGGAATTGATTTGTTACGCTTTTATAACAAAAATATATACTTGAGGAAAGATTACTAATTCCGATAGCAAAAATATTTTTTCGATTACAGAGATTAATGTTTTTCATGAGATTATCCCGCCTATTACATGTGGTCTTTATATTTGAGTAAAAAAAGTGTGTTGGTATCAATAACACTGAAGTTGGCATTTTTTTATAAAACCGGAAATAAAACTCAACTACGCAAAGAAATCATTTTCTTAGTGTTAGATTTACATTACCAGGTATTTTCAAATTGACCTGGGATTACAGTTTTTTATGAACATTAAATTAACTGCGGTAAATGTATACGGTTATAACAAAAATCAATTGTATGAACGCATGGAGAATAATAAAATGATCGAATACCGCTTTTGCAAGTTTTTTGCTAACCACTATTAAACAGGATAAAAACTCGGTAAAGCGTTAGGAAACCAATTTGCCACGTACGATCAATGATTTAAAACTAAACTTACTCAAAGTCAACTATATATCTTTGCTAGACCTAACAGCTTTTTATTGGCAAAAAAAGAAATCATTGTCATTTTACGGGGTACCAGTTTTGAGTTTTATCATTTAGATTAAAGATGGCCGTTAGCTCATTCACGCGTTGTGTAGACAAAATTTTAGAAATAGAATTTTAGGGAATTGCACGTACGCACATTGACAATATTTTTATTACTTTGCGTACATTTTCAAATCATATTAAACATTTTTATCGCGTTTTGACACGTTTGGGTGAAGCGGAGCTTACGTTACGGCTTAACAAGTGTAAATTTTTCTGTGCAAGATTCAAGTTTCTGCGATGCATTTTAAACTCAGAAGGTTGCTGCTCTGATCCAGAAAGGGTACAAACTCTTTTAGATTTTTTTCTTTTCTAAAACATCAAACAACTATTAGCTTTTCTTGAATTTGCCAATTTTGATTGGGTGTTTATGCAGCAATTTTTGACCTTAACTGTTCCTTTATGTAAACTGCTTAAAAAGGATTGCAAGTAAAATTAAGAAACTGAATAACGCTTTCCAGATAAGTTAGCGCAATAGGTTTTACTCCATCACCCGCGACATAACCATCCGTTTGTCGTGCAATGCGATGTTAGTGATGTAGAATTAGGGGTCGTGTTATACCAATGGATAAAAGGACGTCAGTGCGTTATTGCGTACTGTGTAGATTACTACTAAAGCGTGATCGTTGATGCACCACTTTTTTTTACGCGGTTAAAGGGTTCTGCTTCTTGGCAAAAAATATTTACCATTTACCTACCTGAATATAATTTGATTACTGTTTCCTCGGCTCACACAATGTCCGTTTAAAAATACGCGTTTGAAACCCACAGCAATGATAATGTAGTTATCTCGCCACCCTCCGCGTCGGTTGCCTACCTCTCAAACCCGGGAATTTACATTCTATCAACTTTAGTTAGACTCACTTTTTTATTGAATTAGTTTCCCAACAATCATCGTTTAGACCCAAAATTATCTTCAATGATTTTTGCTTACTCTTCAGGAAGTCCTCATAACAACTTCTTTCTTTTCTAGAATTTTCTATTTTTGTGTAGAGAAGCTGATGCTGCGGATTACCTTTGTATACAAGACCTGGTGTTCTATACTTAGAGATTTGTGGTATTCTAATATATTTAGATGCATTTATTTAGATGCATTAAGAGTGTGATTAAAGCGTGTGAGGTATGTCAAAAATCCAAGCACTTAATTCTTTCTTTTCTTTACTTTAAACTCTATTATATCCAACGGGCCAAACGATTTAAAGTTGGTAGATTTCTTTGGGCTATTGCTTCGGTCTACTGGAAAGGTCATGTATATATTTGTTGCACCATGTGTTTTCAGTTAATTTGTCTTGCTATATCCCATAAAACAAGCAAGGGTTTCTACTATAGTCAATCGTATAAAAAACGTTATTTTCCCGAAGTATACTTTGCAACTAACGCAATTTACTTCCAACCATTGAAAGAAATTTTTGGCAACATTAAACTTTTTTTTTTGTCGGTTTGACATCCCCAAAAGAACTCGGTTAAGCGTGTGATGCGGGAACTTTTTCGTTTTTTTAAGACTTGTTGCCACAACTAGCATACTGGTTGGGCGCAAGTAATTAATAAATTTATTTATGAGTCAAAGGGTTTCACCCCAATTGATCTTTATTTTGGACGTATCTCTCCGTCACTTTTTTGCAATCCCACATTTTTTTCCGGCGCAAAAAACTTATGATCTAAAGATTGGTTTAATATTAGCTCAAAAATCTTTGAACAGACGTTTACGTAAACGTGTTTTGCGTGGTCGCACTGGCGGGTCAGCTCATTTCACTGAGAGAGACCTGGTTTAGTTGAAGGCCAGTCCCATTTCTTCTTCTCTATCACAAGATACACAAAATACTACCTCTTTTTAAGGGTCCTTATCAAATGTGTAAAAGTAATACTACCAAGACATATATTCTCTTAACTCCGAAGTCCGCTGTAAGACGAGAGACATTTAATTCAACTTATTTAAAACCTTACGTAGTTTAATTTCCAAAAACTATCAAACTGGTTACTTTTTGATGATTTTCGAAAAAGGGCAAATGAGCAGAAACCAATTCTTTTTTTTGCTGTTTCATTTCATTTTTCTTCTTACGTCTTATTCTATTTAAAAAAAATATATATATTTTTTATTTTTTATTATCATTTATTTACCTTTTTGCATAGTTTATTCAATTATGAGCAATTCTCTGCGCGTTAAGTTTTTCTTATAATCATATCCTCTTTTAGAAAAGTGATTTGTAATTACACTATAAGACATAAGATTGATATATTAATATATTACTATTTATTATTGGCAATCTTTGCATAACCTCAACATTCCCATGTGGCATGGCTTATATTTAAATTATGTTTATGGATTTTAAGAATAATTTTTATCTTTACTATATTACTTAAATAAAGACATTACGGCGAACTACATCATATTAATTTACAATTTGCAGGCTGGTCCCGACAAGCACCCGGATGTTTTGTATCAAGTTGTATTTAAAGAGATAATTTAAAAATTATAATATATTATTTTTAGCATACCATTTTTTGTTTAAAAACTGCCAAACTAACAAATATGACCAAAGTGATTGCGATTTGTAATTTTTCTCTATATTTATAAATAGACTAACAATTTATTTCTACGCGTTCCTGCAACTGTTGTTGCAAAAAAACGCTTGCTCTTTAATAAGTTTTATTACACACTCGTAATATACTCAACAGTATATTTTTTTGATTTTTTTTATTATTATATATTAACAAAAAGAACAACAAACAAACTGCGGTTTTTTGTAAATTTACAAATGAAAATAAAGTTTAAAGTTTAAAGTTTAAAGTTTAAAGTTTAAAGTTTATAGTTTAAAGTTTAAAGTTTAAAGTTTAAAGTTTAAAGTTTAAAGTTTAAAGTTTAAAGTTTAAAGTTTACAGTTTAAAGTTTAAAGTTTAAAGATTAAAGTTTAAAGTTTAAAGTTTAAAGTTTAAAGTTTAAAGTTTAAAGTTTAAAGTTTAAAGTTTAAAGTTTAAAGTTTAAAGTTTAAAGTTTAAAGTTTAAAGTTTAAAGTTTAAAGTTTAAAGTTTAAAGTTTAAAGTTTAAAGTTTAAAGTTTAAAGTTTAAAGTTTAAAGTTTGAAGTTTGAAGTTTGAAGTTTAAAGTTTAAAGTTTAAAGTTTAAAGTTTAAAGTTTAAAGTTTGAAGTTTGAAGTTTGAAGTTTAAAGTTTAAAGTTTAAAGTTTGAAGTTTGAAGTTTAAAGTTTAAAGTTTAAAGTTTAAAGTTTGAAGTTTGAAGTTTAAAGTTTAAAGTTTAAAGTTTAAAGTTTAAAGTTTAAAGTTTAAAGTTTAAAGTTTAAAGTTTAAAGTTTAAAGTTTAAAGTTTAAAGTTTAAAGTTTAAAGTTTAAAGTTTAAAGTTTAAAGTTTAAAGTTTAAAGTTTAAAGTTTAAAGTTTAAAGTTTAAAGTTTAAAGTTTAAAGTTTAAAGTTTAAAGTTTAAAGTTTAAAGTTTAAAGTTTAAAGTTTAAAGTTTAAAGTTTAAAGTTTAAAGTTTAAAGTTTAAAGTTTAAAGTTTAAAGTTTAAAGTTTAAAGTTTAAAGTTTAAAGTTTAAAGTTTAAAGTTTAAAGTTTAAAGTTTAAAGTTTAAAGTTTAAAGTTTAAAGTTTAAAGTTTAAAGTTTAAAGTTTAAAGTTTAAAGTTTAAAGTTTAAAGTTTAAAGTTTAAAGTTTAAAGTTTAAAGTTTAAAGTTTAAAGTTTAAAGTTTAAAGTTTAAAGTTTAAAGTTTAAAGTTTAAAGTTTAAAGTTTAAAGTTTAAAGTTTAAAGTTTAGAGTTTAGAGTTTAAAGTTTAAAGTTTAAAGTTTAAAGTTTAAAGTTTAAAGTTTAAAGTTTAAAGTTTAAAGTTTAAAGTTTAAAGTTTAAAGTTTAAAGTTTAAAGTTTAAAGTTTAAAGTTTAAAGTTTAAAGTTTAAAGTTTAAAGTTTAAAGTTTAAAGTTTAAAGTTTAAAGTTTAAAGTTTAAAGTTTAAAGTTTAAAGTTTAAAGTTTAAAGTTTAAAGTTTAAAGTTTAAAGTTTAAAGTTTAAAGTTTAAAGTTTAAAGTTTAAAGTTTAAAGTTTAAAGTTTAAAGTTTAAAGTTTAAAGTTTAAAGTTTAAAGTTTAAAGTTTAAAGTTTAAAGTTTAAAGTTTAAAGTTTAAAGTTTAAAGTTTAAAGTTTAAAGTTTAAAGTTTAAAGTTTAAAGTTTAAAGTTTAAAGTTTAAAGTTTAAAGTTTAAAGTTTAAAGTTTAAAGTTTAAAGTTTAAAGTTTAAAGTTTAAAGTTTAAAGTTTAAAGTTTAAAGTTTAAAGTTTAAAGTTTAAAGTTTAAAGTTTAAAGTTTAAAGTTTAAAGTTTAAAGTTTAAAGTTTAAAGTTTAAAGTTTAAAGTTTAAAGTTTAAAGTTTAAAGTTTAAAGTTTAAAGTTTAAAGTTTAAAGTTTAAAGTTTAAAGTTTAAAGTTTAAAGTTTAAAGTTTAAAGTTTAAAGTTTAAAGTTTAAAGTTTAAAGTTTAAAGTTTAAAGTTTAAAGTTTAAAGTTTAAAGTTTAAAGTTTAAAGTTTAAAGTTTAAAGTTTAAAGTTTAAAGTTTAAAGTTTAAAGTTTAAAGTTTAAAGTTTAAAGTTTAAAGTTTAAAGTTTAAAGTTTAAAGTTTAAAGTTTAAAGTTTAAAGTTTAAAGTTTAAAGTTTAAAGTTTAAAGTTTAAAGTTTAAAGTTTAAAGTTTAAAGTTTAAAGTTTAAAGTTTAAAGTTTAAAGTTTAAAGTTTAAAGTTTAAAGTTTAAAGTTTAAAGTTTAAAGTTTAAAGTTTAAAGTTTAAAGTTTAAAGTTTAAAGTTTAAAGTTTAAAGTTTAAAGTTTAAAGTTTAAAGTTTAAAGTTTAAAGTTTAAAGTTTAAAGTTTATCAACACTACATTAGAAACAGTAGCTGTTCAACTATTCTTTTTTTTCTTACTGACTGTTTTGCTTAATCTATATTTTGCCAAATTTCAGTTAAAACAGTTGTTTGGTTTAACAATTACTTGAACCACTTCCGCCCCATTCTTGTTTATAGCTAACTTAGCTAATCTATTTTCAAAAATAAGTTTAGTTACCTAAAATAAACACCTACTTGTCCTAGCTTAATAATTTTTTGATTATTACCTTAGCATTTATTTTCTAAGTAATATGCATCTTTATGATAGTAATCACTTTTTAATATATTTTAAAAATAAAAGATGCTAATTGCGACATGCTTGTTCAAATGTTAAATTATAATACCATTGTTCAAGTTTCTATTGCCGTTAAATTTTGGCGGTTTTCTCATGGCACCAGCAAGTATTTCGTTGTCTTTAGGAAAACTTTGCAGAACCTAACAAACTCGGGTTTTTGTAGGTTCAATTATCCAAAAGTTTAAAATTTTGCATTTCCCAACAAAACTAAAAAAATAATAATGAGTGAGAAGTAGTAACAAAAATAAATTTAAATAATAAGTTTGTTTTGTTCATCTGATTCAAATAAAACGCGCTTAAAATGCCGTTGCATGTCCGTGTAGGATTTAACTGTACTACAGCTCTCCTTCACACACAAACAGTTCAATGTTTCTCCTAATAGGAGGCATTGCGTTATCACTTCTTACACATTGCTAAACATTAACTGTTCAATAGTTACTGTGATGTTATATAAATTGTCTGTTTGATCAATGAGATGCTAGACACACTTATGATAGGTGCATATTCTGAAACACTAATGTATGTGTTGCACACTGGGTGAAGAGGCAATTTACATAAATTTCATTATTTATTAATTAAAAAAAACATATTTTCCTTCAATCACCAAAAAAAAACTTTTCCACTTTGACAGAACATCTACTGGAATTAGTACTAAGCAGCAGCATCAACCACTACATTGAATTATCTTACCCAGAACTGGCATATTCAGATAATAAAACAATTTGTGCATTTTTTTAATAATTTCTTGCTGCGCCTAATGCTGGGACCATATTGACTACGACTGATTTTTTTTTATAAACGCATTAGGTTAATTTCACAATAGTTTGGACAAACGTCCCCACATTCTCCAATTTTGCTAAAATTTTGTACACATGTTTAAGGTATCAAATTCCTGAAATTTTAGATCTTTAGGTGCAAAACAGTTTTAGTGCTGTAAATAAGCAAAAAATAGACAATAATTATATTCAAAAGGGTGTATCTTATAGGAAATTGTCCGTAGAACAAGATCCCGCCCTTGATTTTTTTATTCTTTTTTGCGGAAAATGGGAAAAATACCATTTTATTGAAAATTTTATATCTTTGATTCCGCTACACCTAGAGACTTAAAATTTGAATATAATACTCCTGAAATATAGTAATTTTGATTGCAAAAATTAAAAAAACTGGATTTGCTTGCCCTAAGAAGAAATATAACAGATAATTTTTAAAAATTGGTTACTTTTTCCTTGGATTTTTCGTAATTTTACTAACTTTCCGTTTTTTTTTTAGAAGAATTTAAAGACAAAGAATCAATTGGCAATGTAACTGGCTGCGTTTAAGTCACCATCAATGAAGATCATGGTGATTTGATATAATAACATATATCACCTGGCATATCATCACTTTTTGTGCGAAGGATGTGTTGCGTTCCGCGTTCTCCACGCATACGCCTGACTCTGAACAAACTAAATTGAAACTTACTAAACACAATTTGATGTCTTTCTTAAGCCCAATTTGCTCTTTCGTTGCTTTATTGTATTCTACGAGTATGGTCAAGTGACAACTAATAAATGACGTAAAGAACAAGAAAAGCATCTATAGATTTTATTTAAATTTTAAATATATTTGTTTGTTTTATCAAGATAAGCATTTTGTAACTTATTTATTAAAATCGATCAACAACTTCAGTGAGCTGCGTTTTTATGAAAGTCAGTATACTTGCAAAGATTATAAATATACACATACAATAGTAACTAAATTTATCAAAATTTTATAATTTACCAATTTTTAACTTTCTAATAATAATAATGAACTATATGTTTGGATAATACATGTAACATTTATTATATGTATAATTATGCAATAGTGCAAACTAACTCGTTTTAATATTTAAAATTGACTATATTTACTACAGATTTAACACTTTTGTATTATTATGTATGTTGTAGAATATGAAACCAATAGACATTTGTCTTCTTAATTTTTAAGTGGTTAGCACTGCATCGCTCGTCTTGAACATATCACTTTGCATTTACGTCAGTGCCTCACAAGAGATTTATGAAAATCTTGAATATTATCTTAATTTGTATTACAAAAACTTCTCTGGTCTCTTAAAGTTATAGGAACAGACGTTTATTCATTAACAGCGCTAAAAGAAAATCTATTCTTTTTTTGGTTACATAATTGCACCAATGGTTATCAGGACTCTTCTAAAAAAGTAAGACCAGATGCTAAATATTTCAGATACTGCTGAAAATGGAAGCTCATATGAAGAAGTATTCAACTCAACTAGTGGAAGCTCAAATGTTGATAAGTTAAATTTAAATAGCATGTATAATTCTAAAACATTTATTTAACTATTAATAATTGATTAATTTTTGTATTTATAATTGATTGATTAGATTAAATACGTACAGTAATTTTTAATAAATTTAATTATTGATTATAATCAGTAATTACATTTTGTTTTAATCTTGGTTTTTGATCATAAAATCGTGATTTTACAACAACATAATTATAACAATTAATCAGCAATTTATAACTGCGTATCATTTTGATAAATGCCTAAGTAATAGGTTTCAATGTTTGATTATTTTGATAATCTTTGTAGGTCACAAATCAAGTAGAAATAATCAACAAAATATATGTAACTAAAAATAGACATGTGTTTGACAAAATGTTATTTATATATTTTCACTACAATTTACAACATAAAAAAAATTAAATTATTTATATAAAAAACAAAATCTCTGCACGATTACAGTCACGTAACTACGTTGTTTTTATAAGGAATAATTCAGTTTTGGGAAAAAAGGAGAACTGTAAACAAATTATTGTATGACTTTTTAGTAATACGGTTGTGTAGAACTGTTTGTTAGAATATGTCTTGAGCACTTTATAAAATTAACACAATACATTTATTTATTAGTCTAATATATTACATTAAATATAAAAATATTTAACTTTAGGCCTTTATTAAACTATCAAACAAATATCAGGACAAAGATATTACACAAATATAATAAATTTATTAGCTGAATATGTTTATTTAATTGGTTATTATGAGTTGGCAATAACATTTAGTAATTTTAAATTTTAAAATATCTACAAGGGGAATTTTTAATACTACTTTTCGTAAAATTGGCTCCTGCATTTACGGCACCCTAATGTGAAAGCACATATTGATAAAACTTAAGATTTCCTAAATGTCGTCGGTGATTACATTTAACTGGTAACCTTTGATGCAGAAAATAAGAGACGGTATTAATAAGTCAAGGCTCATTGTAATAAACTTTGATCTTGATACGTTCTAAAATTTAAAAAAAAAAAATTAAAAAAAAATTATTCAAGTATAATAAATTGCTACTTATCATCGCATGCATTTTAGTTGTCGTCGTGCACATCGGGTTGTTATCATTTCGAGTTTAAAAATAATTTCTTGTAAATACACACACATAATTAATATTTTATATTGTTAAAACTGTCATATTGGTTAATTGTAATATGAATGTGCTTGTATGATAGAGCAGAAGTATAAACGAGTTTTAAAATACTTATTGGATCACTATATCTAAATGTAATTTAATTAAATTGTGCATACGTTACCATGTTTAGTTTTCCCCAACAATAAATATCCTGTACTGTTTTTTTATTGTTAATAATGTGTTCTATTTTTAGTTTTTATCTATTTGTTTTCTTACCATCATTGTAAACTAAATTAGGTTTATTATTATTACTGACTATTAATTATTGTAGATATATCTTTTGCAACTGTCACTCAAACATCAACAAATACTGGCCGATCTCACTGACACTACCTAAAAGTTAAGCATTAACAACATTAGGATACTCTATCAAATGTTTTAAAAATGTCTAGATCTACTGCAACATTTTCTGCATGTTTGTATCAATTCTTTGTTCAAATTGTATTAGGTTATCACAATGCTTACAAGCATTCTTATAATCCTAATTAATTTGTTTGAAACAATTACTGATGTATTTGTTAGACGCTTTTTGTTTTTAATTAGTTTTGTTTAAATTAAGTACAAGTAGTTTTAGTCTAGGAGCTGGTAACAAAGAAGTGGAAGAATTTTGGAAAGTCTGATATTTTCAAATCGGACTGTATTTTTGCCATAGAATGCCTCTGTAGAGTCAGCACGCTAGGTGTTGGGACACCTGGCGCTGGCACGCTAAGAAAAGTATAATTTCCGATCCTCAATTCTGTGGGTTTTGTCATAACAAAACTCTCAGAGTTGAGGAACGGTGTCAAAATTCTATAATATTTTAATATCTCTACACCCTTTGTCAATTAATCTATTTCCTTATTTAACATTGTCTTTTGAGTTAATTTCACTATTAATTTCATTGCAGTTTCATATTTATGATGAGCTATTGATTAAACAATCTTATTTTTTGCAATTTTTTTTTGCAACATAAATGCAATAATTGCAATTTCAATAAAAAAAAATTTTTGGTTAAACAAATTTATAAATTCAGAATAATCTTAATTCACTACATTAGATTTTCAAATGATTTTCTTTTTAAATTCACGTAAATCCTGCTTTATCAAATTTGGTTTTTCCAAAGGCCAAATCACCATTGAATTCCAAATAAAATCTGGACATTTCTACCAAAGCAAACATTTAATAAGTACAGAAACAAACATATCTTGACTAGCTGGTTCTGCGGGATTTTGAGTTTTTAGAACATGTCTCTAAATTGCTTTTGGATTTAACTTATGAATCTGTGCAACGCAATTTACTACAAAAGTTTTTAACAAATAAGGAGGAGTGCAAATCCATGCCAAAACCGTCGTTGAATCCACAAAACAAAAAGGATCTTCCATTGAATAACGCTCAAAAATGGCAGAAATCAAAAGAAACAATTTAAACAACAACCATGCAGCTTCTAATTCCAAACGGTGTACCGTTCAAATGTTTAGAGGAGGCACACGAGATTTAGCCACCACTAGATTAACCTCAACAGAATCAATAGTTTGAATTCGCAGGTAAATTACTGTTTTTATTCCACAAATACTAGCATCCAAAAAACCTATCAAGCAAAGATTCAAAAAAATCTTTTTGAATAATGCATCGTGGTATCCAAATTTCTTTCAAATCAGTTATTTTATTCATAATTTGTGTCCAAACATTTAAAATATCTGCTGGCAACGAATTATTCCAATTAACTTTCAACAACCAAAACTGTTGTAATAAAACTTTTAATAAAAAAACAAAAAAACTCAAATATTCATTGATGTCAAAAATTCGAGCTACTCGAGACAAAACACCTTGCTTTAAAGGGACTTTGTTATCTAATTTTATTATATAATAGAATGCATCCCAACAAAAATCCCAACAAACTCCCAATAATTTAATCAAATCAGAGACATTTCTAGATTTAAGAACTACCAGATTCTCAGATTCTATAACATATTTTTCAAAGCTTCCTCTGCTATAGAAAAAAGTTTTCCTTCATCTTCAACTTACTTAAAAATAGACCTTTGAGCTAAATAAGGACTAGATGTAACCCCAAAAATTACTCTAGTATGTTCAAATTTTTTATGTAAACCTACTTCACAAAACATTTGACAAATAACACAAGGTAAAGACACTTGATAAAACTTGGAACGTGTCAATATTTGACCAATGTCTGTCTGCAATTTTCTACCAGAGGAAAGGGTATCAATTAAAGAAATACCGTTAAAATACTTCTCTGCCAAATTAAAAACTACTCTGACAGCTACATCAGACGGTTTTTCTTTGTTGACTCCGTAATGTGTCAAAATATATGAAACTGGTTGTTTGGTAAACAGCAAATGACTTTGATCAATGTAATTTTGTATGTTTTTGAAACATAATTTTTTAAAAAATTTATTTCGTTTAAAACGAGCCTCCAATTGATAAAAACGTTTCAAAGCATGTTTTCTATTGTTACCTAAAACAGGACGGATATTTGCTTTGAAAGGTAATCTGGTAATGTAACGTCCATTTTTATCTCTAAAAACAGTTTTCTTCACAAAGATTTTTTTCTGGTGATAAAAAAAACTGAAGGAAGTTTCTCCATCTTTGAGAAAACACAAATCATTTGCTCAAGAGAAAGACAAACAAGTTCCGGATTTATGACCAAGAAATTCAAAGCCAATTTGGTTCTAATAACTCCATCCTGAATTGAAGTGCTTAAACAAACCGAGATTGATGTCAAAAGCCTTGTTAAAACAAGACAAGTCTTTATGGACGTACTCCTTTGCATCCCTAAAAGTGTTGATGTCAGAAGCTTTGTGGAAACAAGACAAATCCATAAAGACGTACTCCTCTGCATCCGAAAAAAATGTGTAATTGATGTCAAAAGCTTTGTTGAAACAAGACTAGTCCTTAAGGACGTACTTCTCTGCATACGAAAAAGATGTGTAACTGATGTCAGAGGCCTTGTTGAAACAAGACTAGTCCTTAAGGACGTACTCCTCGGCACCCAAAAAAGATTTATAATTAATTACATTTCCGTGATTGACAGGATCAGACAATTCAACGGTCGGGGCTAGTTCAGGCAACATGGATTCTAAGTGAACACACATAGAATTTGTTATGTTTAGTTTGTTTTCAATCTTATTTTTCACAAAACCCATCACTATCCAACCTCAATTGATTAAAATAGCACTCGGGTTTTCTTCAATATGTGCTGAATAAAGTGAAGTTATATCCAAAACAGTTTCCACTTCCAACAAAAAACTTACTGGTAAAAACCAAAAAACCAACTTTTAACTTTATCAGAAATAAGAACAGTTGGCAAATCAACTGTAACACTACAGCTTCAAAATTTAAATAAAAATCTTTATTGAAGTAGTACGTAAATGACAACTGATCATTCTTTTGGGTAAACATTTTCTTGAAAGTTTCAACCTCTTAACTAATTTTTGAGTTAAAATTTACTTGAATACCTTCATCAATTATCAAACGGCAGTCTACCCAAAATCCATCAATGTTGCAGATTCTTGTTTGTATAGTTTCTAAAAAAGCTACAGAATTTGTGAAAGGTTGAGGACTCACAAAATTCAAAGATACAGAATTTAAAAAAGAATCATTAATTGCTTTAACAGGTTTTTCTTTCTTATGGTGTGATAGCTCAATGGTAGAGCACTTGCATATCATGCGAGCAGTCCGGGGTTCGATCCCCGAAATATGACTGAAATGATAACTTGCTCTTTATCCACCAGCGTGGTTCGGAAGTCACGTTTTAAGCTGTTGGTCCCATCAAACCACTTTAAACAAGTCGTAGACTTACTGTGGCGATGTAAAATAGCCGTAAAAAGCATAAATAAATAAAAATTTATCATCGGATGTGATACCTTGGTAGATGTCCGGTCAAAATGCAACAAGGTGCTGTGAACCTTTTAACCTCAAGTTTTAGACGAAAACTTTAAAATACATCTGAAAGAATGATGAGGATCTAAACAAGAAAACGTTTATGAGCTTTGGCAGTTTTGTATCTGGAACTTGGGGTTTCTGGTAAGAACACAGGACAGATTATTAATTGATGGTTGGTCTTACACATAGGACATTTAAAGAAAAATGTTTTGGGTTTAATTTTTTTGACGCACATGTATACTCTTTTCAAATGCTCTTTTAGATGACAATAAGAAAAAATAGATTTTGTTAAAACTGAAGAAGATTTTAAAACCAAGTAAGCAACAGTTTTCTGCTTGGTTAAAAAATCTATAAAATTTTTAAAGAAAAGAATTTCAGAATCTAAATGTTGATATTTATTTATTTTTTTATTTTGAGTGAGGTCTAATAATTTTAAAGAAAGTTAGAACAAAATGTAATCTGAAAGATTTTTCAAACCTAAAGTTTCCATAGAATTTACATTGACATCTATCACATAAAAGCTCATATGACAAATGGTAATTATCTGGCATAAAAGCAACAGTTTTAATTAGTTATAGAGCTTTACCTTCCAAATACCCCAACAGGTAAGAAAACTTTTCCGTAAAGTCAGCACCATAGATCATGTTATCATATAAAGCTATAAACAAAGAAAACTTTTGTTGCGATTAACATTAAACTTATCAACTAAAAGTCAATAAAGATAACTGATCCAACAAATTCTTATGAACATCTAAACTCGACAATAAATCGTCGGCAGCTCTCCAATCATGTTTATACATAATTGGAGTTTTGCCTTTAGTCGGTCTTTAATGAAAGCCAAACACTTTTTCTTTTTGGAAATTGTCGGTTCAGCCATAAGAAATTAATAGATTAAAATTAATAAAAATTACTTCCGCCACACGCGATACAATAAAAAATTAAAGAAAAAATAATACTACTAATAATTTAGTAAAATTATAATAATATCAAAAATGGCATTTGTTAAAATGTTCTAACTAAAAAAATGTAAATAATAAATTTTACCTAAATTATCCGGTTCGAAGGACCATTTTGTTTAGTGAAAATGTGGACTGCATTTTTATTTAATTTAAAGTATTTAAATCGTTACATGTGCCAGATTTTTGGCAATTTAATACTGCTCTTTGGTCGTTTATTTAGGAAAAAATCGTCAATTTAGTTCTGTTCCTTGTTCGGTAATTCAGTCTAAATTCATTCTGTCTTTTTGCTTATTTTGATGATTTTTTTTACATTAAAACTATTAAAATTCTTCTGGTTTTATTTCCTTCTTTTTATAAAAGAAATGGTCACAAAATATTCATTATTTTCAGGTTTTTCCGATTATTATTATGATTGTGATAAAAAAAACCGTCATAAAATAATAGTTGTATATTTTAAAAACATTATACTAGATACAAAAAAACTGGTCTGTATAATATAGCTTTAAAAGTCAAACTGTTTTTTTATTTCCTCAGTAACGGAATTAAAAAATTAAATACTTGTGTCATATTTCTTTTTTACCAATACAAATTGGTCTGTTAACTTTTTTAATGCCAAACAGTTGGTAAGTTTTTTTCAGATTTTCAGCGCCATAGTTTTTTAACATACATATTTTTTAGTTTGTTACTATGTATAAAGCGTTTATTGATCCACGATTTTTTATTTGAATAGTTCCTTATCTTATGCCGTCAATAAGGTGCAATTGTTTATTATACTTCCAAACATATTTAGAAAGTGTTTAAACGACTTATTAATGTTTGAAGTTTTCACTAATTGTATCCAATTAATAACTAATAAATCAATTTGACATGACAAGATCTTATGTTTGTCAATATGCCTACGCGGTAATATCTTTTTTTTTTTAATTTTTTATATGTTTGATTTTAAAGTCATATCTGACGCTTGATGATCAGATAAGTTTGCGATTAAAATAGACTGTTCTGTTACTAAGTTTTCTCGTAAACCTTACATTGCAGTTTAGCTATTTTTTTCGTGGACGTTGGTGATATCCCTGTTGGTTCATTTGAAGTAACTTTCAATTCAAATAAAGTAAAAAATTCAAACAGCGTTTTCAGTTTTAAGGTTTTAGATAAAAGGTCAACATTAAAGTCTTTACATGATACTATGTAATTGCATTTACAATAGATATTGTTCAATACGTTGAGGAGATTTGTAATAAACATACCAAAGCAGCCTAGCTTAATGGTGAACGGTATGTAGTAAAAAGTCTTATTTTTAAATTATTTTGAAAAAATACTATTGCTCAACATTCAAGTCTTTATTAATATAGCATAATTTTGATGATGATACATTTTTAATTGTAGTTTCAGTTTTTGCGTAATTTGCTACAAATTGTGATTTTTGATTTTAGTAAATACTTCTATGTTATTTATAATTGATAAATATTTTTTATAATGTCTCTATTAATTTTGTTAACATTTTTAGTAAGACTTAGAAATAGCGTTTAACTATTACATTTTGCCGCCAGAATGTGACAGAATATAGTTTTTTTTTTAAGAAATATTAGCACCAATTTTATACAATGTGATGTTGTTAATATTTTTTTATGTTTGGTTGTCCATCATATTATTTCTTTGGATTGGTGTTTTTCATTTTATATTTATTTTAACAGTTTGTTGTCATCGAGGTTTTATATCAAAAATCAAATACACAAATATGACAAAGCGTCTTGACATTTCTAGATTAGAAACTGTAACAAAAAAATACAAAACAAAATTTGACTTAGTTAATTTTATCTTTAAAACACTCTACTTCTTAATGATTCAAAATTATCTAAGAATTATTACCAAATAATAAACTAACCAACTAAATATTTTTTTAATTTGTCTTTTAGAGGTTTACAATCTTTTGTGGAAAGACTAAGTTGTTGACATAGTTACAAAAGTATCTAGAAAACTAAAACTTCATAATAGATTTATACAGTTTTTTTTTTGTTTCCGATTAACTTTTGTTTATATATATATATATAAAATTTATATTTGTTTTTGTATTAAATATTCTTTTCAAGTATGAGAAAAAGCATCCAAAACTACAATATTTCTTGTAAATTTTATTTAAAATCAAGCTATTTGCATGAGCAAATATTTGCAAATAATCAAGCTCAATGTTTACAGCTGTAGTTTTACTTGTTGAATTGTAAAGGTATTTTCATGTTGTTGTGACAAACTCTAGACATCACATTTTGGAACCTAAAAAGTTACAACTACGACTATAAAAACACTATATAAATAATTAAACTAACTTCTACAAATAAAAATAACCAACAATCAAAATCTACATTTTATAAAACAGATACAACTTGATCTAATTAAAACAGAGCTAAAATTAACAACTAGAAAAGAAGTTCATACACACAACACACGATGAAAATAACGCCCCAATATGGAAGTTAATCGAATAACAAGCAAACATCAAAGTTTAACTGTGAAAAGCATGCAAAATTTAATAACACACCGGAAAAAATTAAAGTTCAAATCCCGAGAATTCCTATAAAACCCCTAGAATCCCTATAAAATTATTAATTTTTAATCAAATGTATATATTTATCTATAAATAAATGTTTTATAAACAACATATAATTTAATAAACAAATTAAAACTGTATGTGTTACATTGTATTTGCAAATTGCAAAGTAGTTTACTTAGCTGTACATACACAAAGGTAGAGGATTTTTTTAATACTGCAATTGGTGCAATTGGTTTTGAATGAACCAGTATACTATCAACAATTTGTTTTCTGTATTATGATAATCAACCGATTTAAGAAGAATTATTTTACTGTGCCAGAATGTTGCTAGCTTGAAATATTTCATAACATACTAATAACAAATTTACGTTTATTTCACAAGCAGGATAATTGGTGCGATTGATCAACCGTATTTTACTTTATTATCTCTTCTTAAGTCGGTCGTACTGAAACTAATCTAAATTAATATAATAAAACTAAATTATAATTTTAATAAATAGTTATATAAAATCATTATTTATCATATGCATAGCCAATCTTCGCAATAATTCGTCTGCAGTAGATGAATTTGCCAAGTTTGTATTCAATACTTTAGAAAATGAGTCACCACTTTCAACCATATCATTAAAATCAATCTGTTCGTTTTCTTCTTTTAGTAGAATATTTATAATAATTGGTGCCATTGTATAACCAAAAAATGAATAATTTTTCCAATCCTCTTTTAAAGCAGATAAAGGATATACGTCTGTATCGGTTCCCATTGCTTTCAATTGTTTGGTTAATATTTCGTGATAAAACTGAAGGTATCTATCAAGATTTTCGTAAACTTCATGCGAGGCGCTAGCATAAATTCCATAAGATAAATCCATTACTGGCGATCCAATTCTAACTGCTTGAAAATCCAACATGCAAATATCAATCGGTTTCTTATTCTAAAATCAATTATTAATTCATCAATAAATCGTTTTTTGTAGTGTTATAACAAAAATACAAATCACTCATCAAAGCTTCAATTTTTTTTATTGCTGGTAATATTTTAATTATATTTATATAATTTATTGTAATTCAATAAATAATGGTAATTAATTCAATGATCAATGACACGCTAAATAGATATTTATCATTTTGGAACAGTAACAGTAATAATATTTAATTCAATTTAATTTAACAATATCAGGCTAAAAAGATGATTCTAGAACGGCAGCAAAGCAAAACTAGAATAGTATGGTAGCGAGCCTATTTGAGCGAGACGCGTAAACTAGCAAAATCATAAATGAAGTTAACTGCACTGTGTTGTATATGTTTTGTATGTTAAACATATTAATTAAACATTTAATAATTTAATAAATGATCCAACTTCAAAAGCCATATTTGAGTGATATAGTAGTTAAGTATCAAAAATTAAATATTGATATTTTAGTTTACGTTCAGAGACCAAAAATAGTTATTTGTATGTCAAGGTCGTAAAATGCAATAATTTCACATACTTACATAATTCAATATGAAAACAACATGAAATTATAATAAAATAATCATGTACTTACTTGATATTTAAACATCATATTATTAGTCCAACAATCTCCATGGCATATACTTTTATATTTCCATTTAATATTATCAAAAGAATTAAAGAAAGGTAAAATCTTAGCTTGGTGTTTCTTTAATCGTTCTTGGATAACTGCATCATTAGCATACAATTCTATTGTTTTGTCGACAGCTTTGACAAATTGATCCAGTAAATCATTTGAACAGTCCTTAAATAAATCAGACAAGTCCGAAGTAAGATTTTTGAACAAACTTACATCTTGATCTTGCATTGCAAAAGAAATTGCATGGAATTTTGCATATGCTTCTAGCATTAGCTTTATATGAATTTCGTCCATTCTCAATTTTCGATTGAACAAGTCGTATTCATGTTCGCGCAAATTTTCCATCACAATACATTCCTTAAATTGTTCAGTGGATGTTAGATAACATTTAGGAACATTTTTAAATGGTTGGAGAACGTTTCTGTCTTCTTGAAATTTAACCAAAGCGGGAAATATTGTTTTGTAAAAATAAATTTCCCTATCGTAGGTTTCAGTTATCGGAAGAACTTGCCTAACATCTGCATTTGGCGCACTTTTAATTATAACATGTAATTTATTATTGCCGTCTATAATTGTTACTTTTGTCATAACACTCATAAACCCATCACATTTTCCCGCACCTTTGTCTAACAGTATTTTTACATTATGTAAATTATTATTTTTCAGAACATCTTGTAAAAGTATCAAGATATCTTCCTGTTTTAATACACTCCCGCTGGCACTCATGTTAGTTTTCAAATGGCCTACTGCAATCTAAGTTTTGATAATTTATTTGGAAGTGATTGTTATAGCAATCACGACATTTTGAGTGGCAGTTATCAATTATAGATGCGCAATATATATGTTGTTCAAATTTCAAAGGGCAAGTAATTCAATAAAAATATAATTGAGATAAGTTTTAAGGTCAAATTTTAACAAAAATAAAAAAAAATACTTTTAGTACTAAATTAAATTGTTGTTTATCATTATAATCTAATATTATCATGGTCCAAAAAGTGTTTTTAGTTATCATTCATATGAATGATAACCTTAAACTAGATTAAATTAATCTTTTTGTATGTTTTGTATTAACATAACGTTTAAGAGCTACATGAAATTGTTATTAATAAATAACTTAAAACTAAAATTACAATTAAAATGAACAACGGTAGATTATCTTAAAAAATAATAGTTTTGTGTAAGTAGATACTAAAAAAATTAAATTATAGTACAAATAAAATTTTCACTTTAGAACTAGTACAGCAATAAACAACAAATTTATTGTCACAACCAGAGAACTTTTACAACTAATTAAATAAAGCACCAGGAAAAAACTTATATATTTAATACCATTACACTCTAGTTTGATGATCTATTACTTATCATACCACATTTTTGGAAAACAAAACGGTCATGTGATCCAGACCGAGCCAAAATTTTGTGTGGTAGATTTCTAATGTGACAGGAGATATTAATAGAACTGAAAATTATTGCAGATGGCCATTGATAGAACCCTACCAACCTTATGATATTTTAGATTTATTAATGCGTTTATATGCAATATTTAAATACTTGATAGTTGCTATTGTGAGCTACTTCACCATATGACCGATATTTTTATTTATTTTGCTAGTTTCTGTTGATTAGAATTAAATAAAACACCTACTAAAGTAACTATATTTGTTGACATTATTTAACAATTTCATCGTTTGCTTGTTATTTATCTCAGTAAGATCAAAAATATTTAAAACCCAATTTGAATTTTAATTTGTAACCAATATCAAATCGTACTGATTTTTTTACTGTTAATTTTGTGTTGTTTTCGTAGCATTTTTAACTGTTAATTGTTTATTATCTATTTGTAAAAATAAAATCGTAAATCTAAATTAATATTTATTTTAAAATAAATAAATTTGAAACCTAAAACGAGATCAGCCGCGTACGTTTCTTTAAATATTATTAGATTTTATATATAACATTTAGAAATAAATAAGAATTAATGCTTAAACTCGGTTTAAATTTAGTATCATATTTATTATATTACAATACATACAATTATTTAGTTTCTTTTTTATATTTAACAAAGTAAACATATTATAACTACATTATATATAATGTTTTAAAAGAAAAATATGATGAATTACATAAGGCTTTCAGAATTACCATATTTTGTACAAATATTAAGTATCTTGTTGTTTGAGTGAATTCTTTACAAATTGTAGAACAAGTTGTACATGAAGTTGTGTAAATAGATTTTTATGATTAGATAACATTTTTACTTTACTTTTTGCGGAAGAACAATGACTATTTTTGGCAAACTGATGTAGATCAGGTTAGGTTAGAAAAACGCCTATTACAATAAGGCAGAATAAATTGTTTTGACAGATTTGTTATAAATGCCCCTTTTATTGTCACCTAACCTATGTTATGTTTCTGAATTATTTAGGCATTTAATGTAGCAATATTGAATGAAAAATTAAATAATTTTGTTAGTTTATTTGCTTTGTTAGTAGACGTATCAATAATATCATCAATATCTAGAATTGATAACATTAAGAGATTTGCTATCTATTTCAAAACCTAAACATGCTCTTATAGTATCCTAACCTAACCTAACCTAACCATAGTAAGTTTGTGGTTTAAAAGCAAATCGTAAACAAATAGTAACTAATGAATTTATTCTCACATTTTGTTCAAACTTTTAATTGCTTTTTTTATATAACACTATATAGCAACTGTAATCCCAAAATCATAAATTTTGGTATTCATCATGAGTCTGCTTTTTGCCAATTTTATTTTTGATTATATTAATAAACTTTTTTTAAATAACCAAACATTTTATTCATAGTTTTGAAGATGACATCCTTCTTACTCTATTTAAAATTTCTGGGTTAGAATCTGTAGCATCTATAAACAAATACCTCAAAACAATAAATAAATTACTTTCAATAAAATCTAAGGTATTACCAGTACTAAATATTAAACTAAACAATGAATCTAAAATGCTAAGGTACCAACTATCACTAAAGTTGAAGTCAGAAGTAAGAATAAAGTAACTGTTTTTTTTTTATTGTGGATGTTATCGACTTTTTAAGTAACATTTCTAAAATAATCATAAGTTAAAGTTTTATATTCCGTCGCACCATAAATTCTAAAAAGGATTGGTACATGGTGTGGACTGTAAATTTAATGTAACTGAAATCAAGAACAATGTTTGTAAATCCTTAAAGTTTGACGTCCTAAAGGTAGACAGATTTAATAAAATAATTTCAGAATCTATATAAAAACGAGTTTAAATTTAAGTGACCAAATACGATTTTAGTTACGTTTAGAAGCCATGTGCTTGAAATTTTTTTAATTTTTAATTGCAATTTCGTACTCATTAGCGTGTACTCAAAGTATTTCAATATTTCAACTGCATATGGCCACAACTCCAAAGTGTGCCAAAGTAGTTTAAGATGTTTTTTGTACTTTGAACAACAGTTCTAACTAAAGAATTTGCCTTAAATATGCTTGGCAATCCTAAATCAAACAAACTATAGCTTTGTATGGTTATACTTTCTACAAAGCTTAACAGTTTAACTCATCCAACTCTGACAATCCAATTACGCAACTGAACAGAGATTTTTTCTATTTTTTTTTACAACTGGGCTTTCTTTTCACACGTCTTGTCAACTATTCTTTACACTTTTATTCCAGCCCACAAATTCTATTTTCTATCATAGTAATAGTAATAGTAATAGTAATAATAATAGTAATAGTAATAGTAATAGTAATAGTAATAGTAATAGTAATAATAATAATAGTAATAGTAATAGTAATAGTAATAGTAATAGTAATAGTAATAGTAATAGTAATAGTAATAGTAATAGTAATAGTAATAGTAATAGTAATAGTAATAGTAATAGTAATAGTAATAGTAATAGTAATAGTAATAGTAATAGTAATAGTAATAGTAATAGTAATAGTAATAGTAATAGTAATAGTAATAGTAATAGTAATAGTAATAGTAATAGTAATAGTAATAGTAATAGTAATAGTAATAGTAATAGTAATAGTAATAGTAATAGTAATAGTAATAGTAATAGTAATAGTAATAGTAATAGTAATAGTAATAGTAATAGTAATAGTAATAGTAATAGTAATAGTAATAGTAATAGTAATAGTAATAGTAATAGTAATAGTAATAGTAATAGTAATAGTAATAGTAATAGTAATAGTAATAGTAATAGTAATAGTAATAGTAATAGTAATAGTAATAGTAATAGTAATAGTAATAGTAATAGTAATAGTAATAGTAATAGTAATAGTAATAGTAATAGTAATAGTAATAGTAATAGTAATAGTAATAGTAATAGTAATAGTAATAGTAATAGTAATAGTAATAGTAATAGTAATAGTAATAGTAATAGTAATAGTAATAGTAATAGTAATAGTAATAGTAATAGTAATAGTAATAGTAATAGTAATAGTAATAGTAATAGTAATAGTAATAGTAATAGTAATAGTAATAGTAATAGTAATAGTAATAGTAATAGTAATAGTAATAGTAATAGTAATAGTAATAGTAATAGTAATAGTAATAGTAATAGTAATAGTAATAGTAATAGTAATAGTAATAGTAATAGTAATAGTAATAGTAATAGTAATAGTAATAGTAATAGTAATAGTAATAGTAATAGTAATAGTAATAGTAATAGTAATAGTAATAGTAATAGTAATAGTAATAGTAATAGTAATAGTAATAGTAATAGTAATAGTAATAGTAATAGTAATAGTAATAGTAATAGTTTTATTGGTGCTATTTCTAATAAAAGCTTACACAAGTCAATACATATCATACAAATTAAAAATTTAAAAAATAAAGTAGGGTAGAATAATTACAATAGTAGTATTCATGACAGCAGACGTAATATTAAAATAACAGTAAAATATACAGCTTAAAAACAGTTAAAAAAAATGTGTAATTTAAATAAAAAATAAAAATAAAAACAACTTGTAAAATCAATTAAAATATAGTAAAAACTCATCCCAACTATAGAATGCATTTATTATAAGCAATTCTTTAATTTTAATCAAAAATGGTTTGATAGGCAGTTCTGTTAGGTTTGTAGGGAGAGAGTTGTAGAATTTAACACAAAAATAGTTTTTAGAATTTCTACTTGTTTCTAATCGTAGCAATTTAGAGCAAATTTTGTCTTGGTTTCGAGTATTGTAACTATGAACAGATTTTTGAGTTTCAAATAAATGTAAATTTTTCTTTATATATTTTAAACACTCAAAAATATATAAAGATGGAAGCGTCATAAGTTGATGTTTAACAAATTGTTGCTTACAATCTTCTCTGAAACCAAGTCCACTAATCGCTCAAATTGCTCTCGTCTCTGTATTGAGAAGAGTCCATGACGTGCGGGGGAATGTCCCCATACTAAAATGCCATAAATAAGTCTACTTTGAAAGATGGCAAGGTTAGTCTGTCTTAAGAGGCTAAAGTTTATGGAGTCCTTTAGACTTCTTAAAACAAACACATCACTTGCCAACTTCTTTATGGTAGCTTCTCCATGAACATGCCATCTCAAAGCGCTATCAATGTGTAAACCTAAGTATTTTGTACAGACCACAGTGTCATTACTGGATCTTAGATTATAAGTTATGTTGACAGTTTTGGTGTCATTTAAGTTGAGCCGGTTGCTTATAAACTACTTAGAGACAGAAGATAGTGATGTTGTATGTTGTTCAGCGGCTTCTTCAACTGTATTAGCTACATCAGTAACTGTAGTATCATCAGCATATAAAATTACATTTCCTTCTGGTATTATGTCCAGATTAGAAACAGCAAAGGTCCAAGTATAGACCCCTGTGGCACACCAGTATCTACATAAAGAAATTCCGATTTTTTATTATCAAGCTTTACCTGTTGCGTTCGGTTTAACAAATACGACATGATAATTCTACAGCTTTTTGGTGACACATTGTACATATACAGTTTTTTAAGTAAAATGCTATGGTTTACACAGTCAAAGGCTTTGCTTAGGTCTAAGAAACTAGTTGTAACCTTCTCTCTCTTTTCAAGTGAGTTTATAAGTTTCTAAAGCCATATTGACTTTTATTAAATAAATTTGCATCTTCAAAAAAATTAAATAACTGCTCAGCTAATAATTTTTTAAATATTTTTGAAAATGCTGGTAATAAGTTAGTTATATGTAGTTATCCGGTAATTTTTTATTTCCTTTTTTAAAAACAGGTATAACAGTAGCTACTTTAAGTAGTTCAGGAAAACATTCAGAATCTATACACAGATTGAATAGTTTAGTAAGTGGTTCGATTATGACGTTTTTAACAGTTTTTATAAGTTCTGTCGATACTCCATAAATATCGCAACTTTTACTATTTTTTATTTTATCAATAACAGCTCTAACCTCATTAAAAGTTACATGTCTAAAATTAAAATAATTTAAGACATTACAAGAATTACACATTAAAAACAAAGGGTCAGTATTTGGTACAGGTAACGCTTGTACAAGCTTGCTGGCAATACTAACAAAAAACAAATTAAAATCGTTTACAGATATATCACAGTTTTTATCACATATATTTGACTTGCGTTTAGAATTTATAATTCTCCAGGCAGCTTTGTGTGGATTTTGACTAGAATGGATATATTTGTCGTTTGCATCAACTTTTGCTGCAGTGATAGCATTTCTGTATTTTTATACGTTCAGTTTTTAGTTGAGCATCATTTGAGTTTAAGCAGATTTCATTAATTAGTACTAGATTTTGTCGCAAATATTTTAATTTATCAGGAAACCATTTTATTTTGTTTGAGTTTCACAGAGATTTTAAGGTTTTTGTCGGAAATGCAATATTTTTGCAATTTACAAAAATATCGTGAAATATATTTATTTTATAATTAGTTATAGTTTGCGGGTTCTGTATAAATGACCAGTCAACATCAGAGATATAATTATAAAATAAAAATTTACCTTGAAGAGTAATGGGTCTCACTATGTTGTTTTTTTGTTTTGTATTTGTAATTGATTTATACTTGTAGCACATTTCAACACAAAGATGATCAGAAAACCCAGTGTTAACTGTATTTAAATCTATGTTTTCACTAATTATATTGGTGAATCCAGACAATTATTTTTTCTGGTTGGGAGATCAAAGTTAGAATGCAACCCGTACCCTAACATAAAATTATAAAATGTCTCTTTATTGCGATCTTCGCGATTAAATCTAATATTAAAATTTCCTAGAACTATGATTGTTTTATTGAAATTAATTTTACTAAAAGCTGCAGCTAACACATTTAAAAATACTTCAAAGTTACCTGAGGAAGACCGTTACACTGCGATTATAATACAACTACTGTCATGAATAGCCACTGCAGTAATCTCACAATCTTTCTCTACAGATAGATCACTAATTTCTACAGTGCAACATTTTATACTCCACCACGAATAAACAGTTTACGAGTAAAGTGTGAGATTGTAACAAGATTGTTTATCTTGATAAGCATGGCTTCATTGTCTCTTAGCCAGTGCTCACATAGATAAACAATTGAATATTTATTATTCATTTCTAACAAAAATGATTCAAGTTCATTCTGTTTAGATCTGACTGATTGTATATTAAAATTTAAAATATTTACGAAGTATTTATCGTCTCTCTGCGGGGCTGGATTTCTTGGCCAGTTCTCAGTGTTCGTGATGATGGGCTCATATTCCATGGGGGCTGTGATCTTGAACGATACATATTCATCAGGGTATTTATAATTTAATTTCTCACACTTGACGTTTTCGATTTTCATGTCTTTTAAATGTGTTATAATATCATTCGCACTTGTTTTTTTGTCTAAACGGCTAAAATGATAATGATAGAATCTAGGTGCTCCTTTCAGTGCAATCTTATCAGATGTTCCATATTTAATATAAGTTTTTCTTGTAGTACGACTTTTTGGAAACTGCCATTCATCGTTTTTATTTTCAACAAATATTTTACGATTATTATCAAATTCAATAGACTTTTCTTATTATTTATTTCCACAGACGAATTTTTTTGAATGGCATCAGATTTGACTATATTCGAGGTATTTTTTATTGCATTATTAGTTTATGCAATACCTGAATACATTTGTATTTCACTGCTATTCACTTGAAAAATTAAATGTCAAATCTCTATAACATAAATTGACAAAATATTATTGAAGTAAAACTGTATAAAATTTGGATTTGTCTAACTAAACAAACTTTGCAATTCCTCAATTTAAATCATTGCACAATATAAGAGATGATGATTATGGTGGATTATCTTCTATTCTTTTGTATTAAGTTTCTTATTTCACAAATTTACTAAAAAATAAAACAGATCTACATTTTGGATTATATACAGTTAATTGTTAATTGTAACAAGTAAAAATAAAAGTAATTTGTTTTTTATGGCTCCAATACTAGAAGAAGATGTATTAAATGCAATATTGTCGATGAAAAATTCTGAATCATACGGCAGTGATTATTGAACTGCTAAACTAATTAAACTAATATTACAAAATTTAGTATCAATATTAAAAGCCTTCTCCAGTTAGTTGGGTTGCCTACATTTTAATCAAATATTTTGCCCGGTTTGATGACTTTATTATAACATTAAATGTAAAAAAGTATATAAAGAATAATGCTTGAAAAATAATAAACTTTCAACGTATAGTTTTAAAATTTTGATTTTCCGATTCTATTAATAATAATATTTAAAATTAAAAAAATAAGAAATTGTGATAGTTTAATAATAAATTAAATTCTTTATCTATTGTTTTATATTCATCAAAGCTTTTTAGTAAATATTAACGTAGTTATATGGGTTTACAATTAGTTTATATAGAGAGTAATAAAGTGGCGCCCCCATCAAATTATACGTCAATTTAAACACTAAATTGGTTTGGCATCGCCGCATTTTTCGTTACGCGTGCAACTGGACAAGCAATGTACACTTTCAGTATCCGTCTTTGTTGCACCATGCCGTTTCTCTGTCTAGTTTGAACGGGTCGTCACAATCAAATAATATAATAAAATTATAGTATGCCCATAGATATAGTGCCTTTACAACATGGGTTTAATTTATCTCAACGAATTATTTTATTAGCAACCAATTATGATTGTATTATACCTGGAACCCGAAGTAATTTTTAAGGGTGAAAATATTGTTTATATAATATTTTCACCTCTGAACATCGAGGTGTTTATGGCTATTTATGGTATATAATACAAACATAATTGTGTCCCCAAACCGATTAGTAATGAAGTAATCCGTTGAGATAATTATACTATATTATAGAGAAAGGATAGAGAGTGTGCGACATGGACAGAGATACTGAAATTGTACGGCAAAACAGGCTTGGAATCTCTAAAATATAATGCATTACAGCACACGGCAGGCTCTGCATTTTATAAACCGCCGCTGATTGATCTTTTCAAAATATAATCGAACTCGGTAAACTTTTACCGATGATCAACGCTTTTACTAAATCTAAAGCGCTACCTACAGCGCTGCTCTCGTTCTCAATATTCTAAACAACTTTTTTTTAATTATTAGCGACCAGTTTAAAATTAAAATTTGTATAGTTGTATAACGTACAAGTTGTGTATATTTTACTTATTTTATTTTATTTATTTATTCAATTTACCTTTCTACCTTTCGGTGTAAGGCGTACATTTTAATAATTTGTTTAATATATCTTATTATTAATAAGTCTAATAATCTTCCTTACTTTATTAATTCCGGCGTTGCTTTACTTTGATAATTGCTTCTATTACTTCTTACGTCTTTTTTTTTTTATTTCATCTATTTCTTCTGTTTGTCTGCCCTGTATCATTGTTTCATCCTTTCTTGTTTTGTTTTCTTTTACTTCTTGTTACGTTAGTTCTTGTAAGTATTCCCTCCATCTTTCCATTATCTTGCCTTCTTCCGTTATTATTTTTCCATTTATATCTTTTATGTTCATCATAGTGTGTTCCTTCTTTTGTTTTAAATATTTTAACGTTCCGTAGTATAGTTTTTTTGTTCTTTTCCCATGTATCCTCTTATATTTCATGTTCCTATTCTTTCTTCCTTATTTTTCTTCTTTATCTTTTCCTTTTTTACCTTTCTTTTTTTTTTCTTTTCTGTATTTTTCTAGTTATATTCATTTTATTTGCATTGGTCTCTGTATTGTTTATCTTATTTCTTGTACTATTTTCTCACCATTTCTTTTTTTTTTTTCTGTATTCTTGTTAGTTTTTTGGAACTTCCACTTCTTCTAAACCCTTTAACTCTTTATTCCATCTATATTCCTCTCCGTTAATTATTAATTTTTGGTAACCTATTCTAACCCTCTTTCCATTTGCTTTTTCTTCTTTTGCTAAGTCTCTAATTTCTTTTTGTACGCATCTTTCTTCGTGTGTTAGGTCATTGTCAATGTAAATCCTGGTCCCTTTCAGATTTCTTTTGGCTTTCATTATTTGTTGTTTTGTTTCCGATGTTTCGACATCTACTCTTATTATTTGTTTATCTTTATGTATTAGAAAGGCATTTCCTATTTTTGCTATTATCTGAAGTTTTTCTTTCAAAATGTTCTCTACTCCCTTTTGTTCTTCATTTTCATTTGTTTTTATTCCTGTTATTATAATATTATTTCTATTTTTCTGTCTTTCTTCTTTTTCGGTTTTGTTTTCTAAGCTTTTGATTTTTTGGATCATTTGTATTTTTTCCTGTTCCCATTTCATTTCTTTATCCATTAATTCCTTCTTTATCTCTCTAATCTCTTCTTTTAATTCCTTTGTGTTTTTTGCCATCTCATTTATTAATTCTTTAATCATCATCTTTAATTCCTCCATTTTCTTTTCTGTATTTGTAGTTTCTTTGTATTCTTCTCTGTGGCTTTTATCCTTGTTTACTTCTACCTTCTCTTTGTTTTCTGTATTTCTGATTGTATCACTATTGGATTGCTTTTCTACTGTCGTTTTCCTTTCATTCTCTATTTTCCTTTGTTCTGGAGATCTTAATATTTTTTTGCTTTATTGAAATTTTTTCAATTCTTTTTTAGGGCTTTCTATATCGACTTCTTCTCTTTTTTTATTTCGGGTAATTGTTGTTTTATTATCAGTTATTATTTTTATTAATTTCTATTTATTATTTTAATTTATTTTGTTGTTTTAGTATTTATTTTGTTTGTTTTATGTTCGGTGATTGTGTATATTCTGTTCTTTTCTTTTTTGTGGATTCACTTCTTTTACTTCTTAATATTTTTACTTTCTTATTTTATATATTTTGTTATGTTTTTATAATCTTTGATCTATATGTTTTTTAGCTTGTTATTTATTTTATATTGTTTTATATTTATATATTTGTATAATGTATGAATTTTTCTTTTTCACTAATTGCTACTACTACTGCACCATAGATTGTAGATTAGATGTTTCATTGTTACACCTGTTTTCTCCTAGCACTCGACGCTTGATATGTATCCGTCACTCTTCCACTTTTTTTGTTTAGCAGGGCCACGCTGTTCTTGACGAGGGATACACCCGTCTTCTTCTGGCACTCTTGATTCTTCTATTTATTTCTCTCTTCCGCACTATCTTCCACTTTATATATTGTTTAGTCTTATTTAATCGTCTTCCTACCACTTTTTCACAATTTTTTATTTATATTCCACTGCCCTTTATATTTCACGTTACGTTTTTTATTTTTTGCTTTTGATTTGGCATTAATGCTCGTGTTTAACGAGTTGATTGTCGGCCGCACCAAAAACACGTGTTCACGCAGTCGATACCTCTTGTTCTCCACAAGTTGTGTATATACTTCAATAAAATACTAAAACAAAAAATAAACTTATTTTAATAGTTAATTTAAATTCAATTTTATAAAGTCAAAATATATGTCTGATTAGAAGGTCACAAACGCAATTTTTTTTAAAGGAGAAAAGACGTACCTCTGACGTTTTACGTCAGGACGTTTGCCCATTAGACCATATACACTTATAGACACGCTTTTGCCGACGCGCTGAAGCCAACATAACCGGTGCATGTGACGTCAGTTGTGGACAAGAACGAGCATATAGTTTACGCATACTTAATCTACCAAAATATCTATGAATCTTGTATAGGGCTCTTGTCACGTGACGTTGCTAAATTATTTAATAAACAAATATTGTCTACTTCACAAAAATATTGAATTTTGTCGGACAAATAAGTGTTATTTTATAATTGACAATAAATACTGTTAATATTAAATTATTTATTAAGGATATAACGACAAAAACAAATTTATTTTCTACATATATTTATATTTTATTGTGTTTATTAATGTTTACTAAAAATTGTGAAATTAAACAATTAACTACTAATAGGGCCTATACGTACAATTAACGCGTGACGTCAGTCGTGGGCATAAAACGTTGTTATGTTGGCTTCACCATGCAATGAGCGGAAACGAGCACAAAGCGCGTCTATAAGCGTATATGGTCTAAGGTTCGCCCAAACTACACTCTCTAAATTGAAACGCACCGTTTTAAAATAGCCAATCAGCGACCGTTCATGAAATTACGCGGCACGTTTTCCCACACCACACTTTCCGCGTGCTTGTCAAAAGTGTAATATTAGTTTGTGCACACATTTAAAATTGCTTTGAAATTGCCATGGTACAGAGAATATTACACCTAAACAAAAATATAAGCGTAGAGCTTATATACCAAAAAGTTCAGCAAGACGAGCTAAACTCATACGATCCTTCATGTAATTACACTTTATTTTTATTTAATAATTGTTATAGGTTAGGATATCTATACAAAACAGGCAGGACAATGGCTGCGTTCAGAACGATTCATCAATATAAGCAATAATTTTTTTTTAAATATATTTGCGGATTAAACACTGGTGTCTAAGGAGCTGCTTTGTCAAGAAGCGTACCTAAATAAATAATGAGTAAAAGGGCAAACGTTGCCAGCAAACGATGACTCAGAGGCGGCGTTCAGTTTGCATGATTGATTTGTTTTAATTAATGATTTTAATATTTTTTTGAATTGTAAACCTACTGAATTTCACAAACTGTATAACACAAGGTGATTTAGAGGAACCGCATAGTTTTGAAATAATAAGTACTCGGTTAATTTTACATGAATTGTGTATTTATTTACAAAACATTTTAATGTTTGTTATAAAATGCCATTACCATGTGCATCACTAACGCAAATGACAACTTCCTTCTTGAATGCAAATTTGTTTACATTTTAAATGTTGCTTATAACATCTTCCATCAGATCTTGATTCAATTTATGCAATTATTGGCAAATGGTTTATTGTCATAGACACGGGACTTCAGAAAACACTATAAAAAAAATCACACGGCGTTAGGTCAAGAGAACAAAGTGAAATCATTTGTTTTTGAAAAACTCTCATTGAGGTTGTATGTATTCCAATATCTTTACTCTGTCTCTATAGTTCTGACACCGGAAAGTTGGTAAACAGCACAACAGGCCGTCACTTGAGAGTTATGCAGGGATCGTTGGTACAGCAGTTCAGGATTATTCATGACCTAATATTAGCTGTTTTGTTTATTTTTATACTAAAATGTCGACAAAAAAAAACGCTGTGTTTGAATAACAGATTTCCCACTTTTAACATAATTATTGTACACAAACATACAAGAGCATACAATGCTGCACATCCCACTGAGCCATAGTGACTGCAATGGCGTAGCCTGCAGAGTTAAATGACACTGCACTGGTTTTCAACTCTTCTTCTCACTGTGTACTGTCTATCCTGTATAATTTAAATTATTATATTTTATATATATATATATATATATATATATATATTATAAGATTTTGTAATATCTATATATCTATCTATCTATCTATCTATCTATCTGTTAGGCGTGATATTTTTTAAATCAAAATTTCTTTTGTTTAATGTCTCACCTTGTTTTCAGTTTGTTTACTTTTCTATGTCTAATTTCACCATTTTGTCATATTACAGTCTCTCTAAACACTAGTTGAATAAAAACCTTTAAAAAATTTGTTTTTTTCTTATCATCTCTTTTTATTAATGTTGGCAACTTATATATTTGTTGGTTTTAAATATTTTAAATGGTGGGTCTCCAGCAAACATTTACATAAGTATAATCTATCTAGTCATATTTCCTTAAAATGTAATTGGAAATCACTGCAAACCACGTATAAAAGTATTTACTTTCTTATTATTACCTAATTTTACATCACTTAGCTTTTGTTTGCTCCTTATATTTACTACAAAAAAATCTGTCAACAAAAAAATAGATTGTATTTTTTATAGAAAAGTTGTCTCTGTCAAATTTGAAAGCAACATCTCCAAAGTACCAATAAATTGATACCAAATCATCCTTCCCAAAACTCCTGACATAGCCTACAAAAAAATGTTCTGGAGCGGTCAACAAATAAAAACGCTTCCTAAATATCATTTTGTTGCGACTTAAAGACAATAACACAAATAAAGAATATATTCAAGGTGTTAAGTAAACATGCTGCAAAAATCTAAGGGGACATTCCTTGGCCTATTCTAAGAATATTTTGTCCTATAATGATTTCTAAAAAAACTCTTTTGTTTTGATGAAACAAAGTGAACAAAATTTGCGACAGTTACAACATTTTATTATTCAAAAGTTTCTGAATCTATAATAAATGTTTAAATTTTCTCCAGCCTAAATACAAGCATTTAATCTTTTTGTCATTGAATCCCAAAAATTTTCAAACACACCAGGGTTATTTCTAATTAAGTTACACTCAGCATTTTATCCGATTTTGCAGATCGTCCAAATTCTAAATTGGAGTAGCGTAAACTAATGACTTTAAGTCTGTGGATCAAGCAGTCCATGTGTGTGGCTCACCTCGACCAATCCAGCAATCTCCGTATGTTGCTGTTAAATGACGAGTAATCCAAACTAAAATGTGGGGTGCTTCATTGAGCATGAACTACATTGCAATTCTCCTTGCCAATAGTATATCATTCAGAAACTGAGGTAACATGTGTTCCAAAAAATTGCAATATATCTCGCCGGTAAGTCTTCCTGGTAAAAATACTGGTCCAATTAGACAATCGCCTTCAATTCCAACCCAAACATTCAAGGAGAACTGATGTTGAAAACAATCTTCACATACTTGATGCGGATTTTGATCTGCCCACTCATGGTTATTATGAAAATTTCTTATTGCATTTTTTGAGAAACTGGCTTCATCAGTAAAAAGAATATGTGTCAGGAATTGAGGGATTAGAACTAATGTTTGCAAAAACCATTGACATAACGTAATACGTAAAGGAAAATCAGCAGCTAGTAGTGCCTGAACACGTTGAATATGGTATGGATACAACAAATTGCCTTTAAGAATTTTCCAGACTGTTCAATGACTAACATTTAAAGTATAGACAATTTTTTGCGAAGAACTACTTGGATCTTCCTCTATCATGTCCAGCACGTTATGTTCCAGTTGTACCGTTCTTACTGTTATTGATCTTCTTGGCCCTTCATTTTGATTCAATATGTCTGTTTCACAAAGACATCAATGATTGTTTTCAAAGATTATTCGGTCGGGAATATTACGGATAGGAAACCGTTCAATGTACAATGGTCTAGCTTGTAATGAATTGACATCAGCAAGTCCATACATGAAATGCATGTAAGTCATCTCGGCGTCAAACGTCAAACTGGTAAACGTCACTTAATCTAAACAACTGCGACCAATACATGTGATGATCAATGACGAAACATTCATTCATTTGAATACGTTTGTATTGTTTTTGTACTTCATAAATTTATTAATTTTTTGTACTTGATATACTTATTGGCGTACGCCATACTTTTATTTACATTAATGATTTCAACAAATATTGAATATAGTTGTTGCAAATTTTGTTTACCCAGTATCTTCGAAACAAAGAGGTTCTTCAGAAATCATCATAGGACAAAATATTCTTAGAATAAGCCAAAGAATAACCCTTTAAATTTAAGCAAATTACTATTATTGTATGCATTAATTTCTATAAAAGTGACGTCTTTTACAGTAATATCGTTGATTGAAAGAGTATATAAAGATGCGCGACCTCATGTTAAAAACCGTATCTCTAGTCATGACTCACTCTATCACTTTCTATAGATTTTCTTTTTCGCTCACTCTCATTTCTCATATGACAACTCGTTTTGCTGTATGCTAGCGCCACCATGCTGATTTACGTCATTTGTCGGTACCTTAGTTGGGGGACTTGTTTTCTATTTTAATGTAATATTATTCGGTGCGTAACAGGATAACAGGCGCGCACATTTCTAAAGGTCGCGTTGCTTTTAAATGATATATTAATTTGAAGCATAAACAAAACGTTATTAATTTTAAAATTCTATAATTTATTTAATTGTGTTTTATTGTTTCTTAGTTGAATAAAAATATAATAATCTATGGTTAATATCTATTATTCAATTGAGAACATAATAAATATCAAGAAATTATAATAATACAGCAAATCAAAAGAAATACATATAAAATATATTTGTTATTAATAACTAACTGCCGGTATTACGAAATATGTCACTACTTAAATTTAGTATCACGATATAGCCGTTGATTGAAAGATTTTACATTTAAAAAAACTAATTGTACAAACAAATTTATCATAAGATTTTTTTATATATAGTCGTTCTGGGCGTATTAAGCAAAAACAATTATCTTTAAGTCTGTTATTTGAAAACATTGTGATAACAGATAATATAAGCGTGTATAATATGTTATGCTATTTTTCAGAAATTTTCATAAAGAGCCTAACAGTCATGTCACGTTTGATGTTAAATTTGAACTGGTTGTATCAAATTGATAATGTTTGTTCAAAACTAGCAAAGACCACTTATGCTATCATAAATCTAAGAAAAGAACTAGCAGCATTACATTTTATATTTGTATTATGCTCTTGTCTATAGTGCAGTTAATTATAATATTATAATATTATTCACTCTTCCAATTACAAGATAGGCATAGAATATTTGTTAAGCAAATATTTTACGCATTATTTACAATATACCTCAGAACGAATCATGTAATATATTTCGAAACAATAAAATATTAACTGTATATGGGTAATTCCATTACTTTTCGACTAATTTGAAAAAGTCGACCTCTTTGATTTTGCTCAAATTTTCAGGGATCAAAATATGGATGAAATAAATAAAATTCTCAAAATTTTGGACCTTAAAATATTGCCTGTTCAAAATGACACACATTTGAAGGTCAAAAATTTCACAATAAAACGTCTTTTTTAGCTTATTTTGTATCTCAATTTTGGGCTTCTGGAAAAAGATAAAACGGTCCACGATGGCTCAAATTATTCCTGATTACATGTATTTTAAAACCCATATTTTTATGTTTAATACTGTGGCAGACATTTTGATATATTAAGCTTCAAACATTATTCCAAAAAAAACCGCGAATATATCAGAATCGCAAAACTTTGCTTTCTTTAAACAGTTCTAACTTTGTCAAATCTTAACAAAATTTGATCCACAAGGTCTAGATTTCCTCGTGTTTAATCTCATTTTAATGTGATCACACAAGACTTATAGAATCAATACGTATACACCACAATTTTGATGCAGGAAGTTGCACATATTTTTGCGATTTTAAAACTTGTCATTTTCAGGTCCCGAAAAAGCGCTGTCACCCTATGTCGATTTTAGTCAAAATTTCAGTAAATACTTTTGAAAGCACAAAAAAAAGGTTATCTATATGAGAAATGGTATATCGGGCATTATTAAGAATTTTTTAATATCAAAAATTGTCAAAATTTGCAAACCGCACATTTTTGTATCTCAATTTTTGGGCTTTTAGATAAAAATAAGAAGGTCCACGATGGCTCAAAATATTCCATATTATATGTACTTTAAAACAAATATTTATTTATTTAATTTTGAGGCAGTCATTTTGATACATCAAGCTTCAAACAATATTTAAAAACAAACTCGTAAATTTAGCAAAACTGCAAAATTATGCTTCGTATATACCGTTCTAACTTTGTCAAATTTAAAAAAAAATTAATCTACGAGGTCTAGATTTCTTTGCGTCCAATCTATTTTTAAAGTGACTTATAGAATTAATACATATTCACCACTATTTTGATGCAAGAAGTTGTACATGTTTTTGCGATCTTCAAAACTTGTAATTTTTAGGTCTCAAAAAAACGCTGTTACCTTATGTCGATTTTAGTCAAAATTTCAGTAAATACTCTTTAGACCACAAGAAAAAAGGTTATTTATATGAAAAATGGTATATTGGGCATTATCAAGAATTTTTTTATATTCAAAAACTGTCAAAATCGGCATTGTTTTTCAGAAAATCTAAATCACTGTTTGTCTATCTTGCTTTGATTTTGAGATAGTCAACAAATACAAAATATTTAAAAAACTTTTTACTTAGCAAAAAAACACAAACAAAACAACATTACTTTAACAAGTGTGCATTGATGCAAGCTTTTGATACTTGTTAAAACAGTTTTTTTTGGTTCGGTTAGTAAAGTTTGATAAAAATGCTGTTCAACAACTGAGAATACGCAGATATCATTTTTGTTTACGGATTCTGTAATGGCAGAAAGCATTTTTTTTTTACGCGTTTTTTAGTGAAAACGTTCACGCATATTATTATCAATAGTACAACACCTACAACCAGGCGACGCAGCACAACGAGTTGCATTTTCTCAATGGGTTCTTGATAATACCTGATATATCATTTTTCATATAAATAACTTTTTTTTTTGTGGTCTGAAGAGTATTTACTGAAATTTTGACTAAAATCGACATATGGTGACAGCGTTTTTTCGGGACCTGATAATTACAAGTTTTGAAGATCGCGAAAACATGTGCAAGTTCCTGCATCAAAATAGTGGTGAATATGAATTGATTCTATAAGTCTAGTGTGATTACTTTAAAAAAAGATTGAACACAAAAAAATGTAGACCCTGTGGATCAAATTTCTGAAATATTTGACAAAGTTAGAACGGTTTAAACAAATTTGCAATTTTTCAAATTTGCGATTTTTTTTAATAATGTTTAAAGCTTGATATATCAAAATGACTGCCTCAACATTAAATATACGAATATGGGTTTTGAAGTAAATGCAATAAGGAATATTTTGAGTCACCGTAGACCTTCTTATCTTTTTCCAGAAGCCCAAAAATTGAGATACAAAAATGTGCCGTTTGCCATATTTGACAATTTTTGAATATTAAAAAATTCATAATAATGCCCGATATACCATTTCTCATATAGATAACCTTTTTTCTTGTGTTTTAAAGAGTATTTACTGAAATTTTGACTAAAATCGACATAGGGTGACAGCGCTTTTTTGGGATCTGAAAATGACAAGTTTTGAAGATCGCAAAAATATGTGCAACTTCCTGCATCAAAATAATGGTGTATACGTATTGATTCAATAAGTATTGTGTGATCACTTTAAAAAGAGATTAAACACGAGGAAATCTAGACCTTGCGAATCAAATTTTGTTAAGATTTGACAAAGTTAGAACGGTTTAAAAAAAGCCAAGTTTTGCGATTTTGCTTAACATATGGTGTTATTTGGAATAATGTTTGAAGCTTAATATATCAAAATGACTGCCACAATATTAAACATAAAAATATGGGTTTTAAAGTACATGTAATCAGGAATAATTTGAGCCATGTGGACCTTTTATCTTTTTCTAGGAGCCTAAAAATTAAATTACAAAATAAGATAAAAAAGACGTTTTATTGTGAAATTTTTGACCTTCAAATGTGTGTCATTTTGAACAGGCAATATTTTAAGGTCCAAAATTTTGGGAATCTAATTTTTTTTTATCCATATTTTGATCCCAGAAAATTTGAGCAAAATCAAAGAGGTCGATTTTTTCAAATTAGTCGAAAACTAATGGAATTACCCATTTACATATTTAAAAAATAAAGAATATTTTGTACATGAACCAGTTTATAATTATGAAACAAACATATACATTCCAAAATATAAACTATTAAAATTTAAAAAATCGCCAATTATTGCTGCTAGTTATATTTATAATAATCTTCTCAAAAAAAGCTGCAATAATATCTTAACAACATCAAAAAATCCTTTTTTAATTTTATTAATTTTTGTAAAAATTTAATTAAATTTAATTGTATTTTATTGTTTACAAATGTTTTTTTTTCTGCCGGAGGTGAAATCATTTTACGGATGCCGTGTGAGACTCTTCCTTTTTTTCAAAAGAGATCCTACCCACTAAACCACCCCGCTCGGTAAGCTTTATGTTAATTTAAATAATATCTTTTATTAAAACCGGGTGTCATGTTGGCTGTTCTGAATCAATTTCTATGTTTTTCTTTACTTTTCAGATAAAATCCGTATCTTTTGGTGGAGTTTGTGTACTTTATTTTCAGAGCCTTTTTTGGAAACATACTGATCTGATTCCCATTAGATTTGTAGTATTTACATTGAACATTTTCATTACAATTCTACCAGTTACTATGCATTTCTAATAAACTAGTCAAATCTTTAACAATGTTTTTTTGAAACATTTACATTACACTTGTGTTTATCAAACAAAACGTTAAACTTCTCTAACAAAAACGAAACTATATTAGAAAGTTCAAATGATGGTCGTTTTAAAAATTGAATATATGAAGAGCACTGGTAGACTTTATTTAAGAGAAAAAGTTTATTTTCTTGTAACAAATCAGTATCATTAAAAAATAAAAATAAAGAACAATGTTTACAATCTGTTTTGTTAATAATATTACTTGCCAGCTACATAAATATTTGAACAGGTTTCCAAGGTGTTTCTTTATTTTCAATTTTGATAGTTTGATTGAACTCAAGTTTTTTTTTAGAACAATTTTATCAAACATTACAACACACAGTTTCACGATCTGTCATTGTTTTGGCTTTTAGAGCAAGTTTATCAGTTAAAGTTGTTTTTATTCCCGCTCTTAAACTGAATACATTCAACCATGACTGAATAATTCTAACTAAAGCAAGACATAGTTTTAATTTATTAATAATAAATTTATAAGTCATTGGGATTTATAGTAAAGTGAAAGAGCTAGTTGTTGCTCTGATTTTGACCACAGGGTTTGAAATTTATGAAAAAACTGCATATTTATCAAAATTTTAACCAAATTACTTTTAAATCTTAATAAATCATTTATTACTGCAATTGTAGAAAATAAAGTTTTTTTTTTCTATAAGTTAAGAATATTTAGCTTTTAATTTTGTTTGCAAACTTTATATTTTGACACTTACAATGTTGCAGTTTTTTGTTGTTTGTGACAAAGATGGCATATTCAGCAAACATTCACTAACAACACTGTTGCTAGAGCTACATTGAAAGGATTGACAATTTTCCTGGTAAAACCAACAGATGTACTTTCGGAATCTGAATCTGTTAACGTGCTGGTAGTACTAATTGTCCTTTTCTTTCTAGTATATACTTTCGGGTTGTCAGATTTAGTAATCGTTTTTGTAGGACTAGTGGGAACAAGAAATTGATAGTTTATACCTAAAAATATTATATACGCAATAATTTACAAGATTTTTTTTAATTATTATGAAATAAAGCCGAAAACCGTTATTTTTATTTTAAATTTAAAACAAGAAATACAAGTCACTACAATTTATTTTTTTGACGCATCACTAAATTATATTTTCTCATTGATTTTATAGATATTGCATTTAGTTATATATGTTAGTTTAGATTTTTGGCGTATCAGCCTAATTAGACTATTAACGCCGATTGCATTTAGTGGGCTAAACATTGAAGTACTCGCACGACTACACTAGGCAGATGCAATTGGTAAACATAAATTGCCTTTGCTAAAATCTTAATAATGTGCGCATTCACAATATCAGATCTAATATGATAATTGTAACGTCAGATAATAAACAAACCAATAAAAATGAAATCAGTAATAAACACAGCATAAGTACACAATTTCTATCTGATGTGCTTGGCCAATTAGAAACAAAATTTCACAAGTGAAGATGACATTGTACCGTGGTCGGTAATAAAAAAATCAAGTGCAAATAAAATTTGTAGATTTTCAACAAAAAAATTAAAATATCTGGGCATGGAATAAACAAATTTCAAAAACTTAAAATGGCTTAAACCTTCCGGTTAGAAATATATGAATAAATGCTGACAACCAACATCAAATAACGCATCAAGAAGTCCAGAAATCATTAGAAATAGTGTTAAACATTCTTCAAAATTTAAAATCACTAACGACTGGAATGAATAAGTAAAAAATGGTAATTTACATTATGTATTAAAAAATAACTTATTTTAAATAAAGTTAATTTACCAAAATATATTTTTTAAATTTATTTACATCTTCCTAGTGTATTCGATCGAGTACACCCATTGTTATTTCAAAATAATTAAAACTACTTATAAACATATTTTACTTATAAAATGCTAAACATTATAAAATATGGATTGGCTGAATTTTTGTGGGCAAATTAAGACATTAAAGCCAAAAAGTATTCTATTGTCTATGATCTTTAATAATCAAATTTTTATTCTTTAATATAAAAATGATTATTTTTATCTTTAAATATTATAAATACTAGCGGCAGCTATATAAAAAAGTAAAACTTTTAAAATATTTACTATGTTCTACAGTTTATAATAATAATTGATGGTAATCTATTATTATTTTTTAAGTAATTCGTGTAAAAACACTTACTTTTTAGTACCAGTTTGATGTTTATATTAAAAAATAACGCTTGTTTATACGATAAAAACTATGTCATAATAAATCTTTAATCATAATTATTTACGATATAAATTTGATTGCAACAGCATAGGGAAATAACAATTATCAAACACTATTAATTTTAAAGTCAGTAGGTAAAAAATATTTTTCGCATATTTTTCTAATATTTTAACAGTTTTTTGTTCATTAATGGCATTTTAATATTTCCGCAATATTTCTGCCACTCTTTCAAACGTTGTTCATTTTTTATAGGAAAGTTAAAAAAGCTTATTGCATATAGTTTATACAATTAATGTACACATATTAGATGTTAGAAATTTTATTCATGTTAATATTTTCTTTATTAATTTTGTAGAAATTCTTTATATTCATTTTTATTTAATAATATTTTATTATTATTAAATAAAAATGAATTTATCCATGTTGTTTATTTTAAATCAACTGCTCATGCATATAAGTTTCCGTGCGGTTAATATCAGGGTCGCAGCAAGCTGTAGACGAACGAGAACGTTACTCTCACAGCGTCTGCGACTGACTGACCGGCAATATTATTTTATAATCTTTAAAGTGTTCAAGTAAGAGACCACTCGCGCCACCTACAACTGAAGTCGGCATTAGTAGACGGGAATTCGCATATACGTCGCGCATCTTTATATACTCTTTCAATCAACGGTAATATTTTAATGGAATGTGAGAAATTTATCACCGGAGCATTTAAAGCAACACTTGGATCAAATAAAACAACATTTATATTATTATAATCAGTATTATTTAGAACAACTACAAGTACAATCAAAATGTACAAAAAACGTGGAGGAGATTTTAAAGACAAGCAAAGCTCACTATACATTAGTGACTTAACATTTAACATAATATTCAATACCAAAGATAACATTTATTTTATTAGTTGTTATAAGTTATAAGTTATAAGTTATAAGTTATAAGTTATAAGTTATAAGTTATAAGTTATAAGTTATAAGTTATAAGTTATAAGTTATAAGTTATAAGTTATAAGTTATAAGTTATAAGTTATAAGTTATAAGTTATAAGTTATAAGTTATAAGTTATAAGTTATAAGTTATAAGTTATAAGTTATAAGTTATAAGTTATAAGTTATAAGTTATAAGTTATAAGTTATAAGTTATAAGTTATAAGTTATAAGTTATAAGTTATAAGTTATAAGTTATAAGTTATAAGTTATAAGTTATAAGTTATAAGTTATAAGTTATAAGTTATAAGTTATAAGTTATAAGTTATAAGTTATAAGTTATAAGTTATAAGTTATAAGTTATAAGTTATAAGTTATAAGTTATAAGTTATAAGTTATAAGTTATAAGTTATAAGTTATAAGTTATAAGTTATAAGTTATAAGTTATAAGTTATAAGTTATAAGTTATAAGTTATAAGTTATAAGTTATAAGTTATAAGTTATAAGTTATAAGTTATAAGTTATAAGTTATAAGTTATAAGTTATAAGTTATAAGTTATAAGTTATAAGTTATAAGTTATAAGTTATAAGTTATAAGTTATAAGTTATAAGTTATAAGTTATAAGTTATAAGTTATAAGTTATAAGTTATAAGTTATAAGTTATAAGTTATAAGTTATAAGTTATAAGTTATAAGTTATAAGTTATAAGTTATAAGTTATAAGTTATAAGTTATAAGTTATAAGTTATAAGTTATAAGTTATAAGTTATAAGTTATAAGTTATAAGTTATAAGTTATAAGTTATAAGTTATAAGTTATAAGTTATAAGTTATAAGTTATAAGTTATAAGTTATAAGTTATAAGTTATAAGTTATAAGTTATAAGTTATAAGTTATAAGTTATAAGTTAAAAAAAATTATATACACAATTTTATATAAAAATATTTTGCGTGCCACACTGTAAGTGGTGATAAATGTAAAATTCAATCATTGTTCTAGTAGGCGTTGCATTTCTTCTTATATTGGTTGTAGCATGATTAATCTAAAAACTAATTTTAATTGTTTTAAACAAATATTTATATAAATTCACTATTAATCATATGATTGGTCAATCTCCGAATTCTCTCATCAGCAGTAGACGAATTTTCCACATCTTTGTTAAAGACTTCAGCAAATGAGTCGCCAGTTTCGGCAAGATCATTAAAATCAACCTTTTCCTCTTCTTCTTTGAGAAGATTTCGTATAATTATAGGTGCCATTATATAACCAAAAAATGAATAATTTTTCCAATCTTCTTTTAGAACAGACAATGGATATACTTTTTCATCAGTTCCCAATGCTTTGAGATGCTTGGTAAAGTTTTCGTGGTAGAACTGAAGGTATTCGTCAAGATTTTCATATATATCGTGCGAGGCGCTAGCGTAAATGCTATATGATAAATCCAATACTGGGGATCCAGCTCTAACTACTTGAAAATCCAAAAGGCGAATATCAACTGGCTTTTTATCCTAAAATTAAAAAATTAAAATTAATCAATTTAAATGTTTTTAAGTTAATGTATGTTAAATTTGTAAAAAATAATTATACAACAAAAATATTTAAAGTTATATTAATATTAATACGAAACAAACATATGGTAACAAATAAGCCACAAATTGTTATGTACAGATGGTTTTTTGGTTATGTAATATTATGATTTAATACGGCATCTATAACAATAATAAATAATAATATGTATGTAATAATCTTTTATTAGTGTTATTAACTTAAAGCTTTATCAACATAATTAAAAAAATATACTAAAATACAATTAATTTAAACAACTTTAATAACAATAAACAGAGGTATTAGAGATGATTAATTAATTAAACATTTAAAGATGTTAAAGTAGTTTCAACAAACTAAAAATTAAGAAACACATCCCAGCTGTAAGACATTTTTTTAAAATTCTTATTAAGTTTTAAAAATTGATTATTTTTGTAGCAACGCGTTGTAAAATTATATTGCATAATAATGTTGACTAATGTCTTGTGTTAAGAATGTGATCATTAATCATGTGTAATGTATTTTGCATAATTTTTTTTATATACTTTAAAGATTTTAAGTTATACAAAGAAAGACCAGTCATAACGTGTTTGAAAAATTGAGACCTACAGTCATCCCCAAAATCTAGTCTAGTAATAACTCTTATTCCTGGGGTTTGAAGTGAAAAGATGCAATGCCAAATTTTATTGTTGTTTTAAAATAGAATAAAGTTAATGCTTTTAATAGAGCATTATCTACTAAATTGTTTAGGTTTCTTAGTACAAATATGTCCGTAGAGGTTACATAGTATGTCTACATGAGCATTCCACCTAAGGGCTAAATCGATCTAAAAGCCCAAAATGATGCACTTTTCACTTTTGTTGTTTGTACTCAAAAACAGCAGTAATCTCAACACAGAACCTTAGGAAACACAATAACTGATGTATAATTATACATGTTTTAATTTAACTTGCTGTTTTTGGTTTAACATATATGACATAATAATTTTGCAACTTTGAGGAAATACATGTATAGCTTCCTGGTAGTAAAGTATAATTAATATAATTAAGTAACTTGCAAAGATCCAACAAAGTGGTTTTTGTTTTTAAATTTATAAATAATATGTTAAACCAGATCAAAAACTACAGCGACAGTAGAAAGATTTTTTCTAAAGTCGTATTTATTGTTGAATAGAAAATATATTTTTAAAGTATTGTATTGCAACAGTTAAAATTATAACAATTTCACAAATAATTTTTAAGTAATGGAGAGTAGATTGATATGCCGATTGTTATTAGTCTCATTTGGATCCCGATGTTTAAAAATTAGTACTTTTAAACAAATTAGAATAATATAATAAAATTTCAATCTAAAATAACCTTTAAAAAAGAAATCTAATGATATTAGATCGCACAATCTAGGTAGCCAGTTTATATCGTCACCGCGCAAAACAACCATGCGGTGTGTGGCACGTAGCTCCGTTCTGTTAGACCACAATCGATCTGCAGCGCTCGCTGTTGACGGTTATGGCAATGCCAGTTTGATTTGAAGAAATACGAACCACTGACTCCGTCATATCAAAATCACTACCAAACACTGGTTTTCTTGGGATGTATTTTGTGCTAGTATATCTCGTATAGATTAGAGTGAGTTGGGATTTTATATGGGTGCTAACTAAAGTTGCAGAAGGTTAAGTTTTTGTGAACAACAAAAAAATGAGTGCGTCGAGTTTTTCCGTACACTCTCACGTACATCAACAATGTTTTTAGCAGATTTGAGTTTTGATGACGTAAGGGTGTTGGCTGCTTATCAAACCGAATGACTCAAATTTGTACACAAAACGTCGACTTATCAGAATGGTTGTAGATGAGATAAAAATCACGTGATGCGCGGATTGGTTTTTACAACAAATTTGACAAATTTTGCTATAACAAAGCAAGTTAGGAGAGCTCAAGAGAAGCGCAGCGACCTCTCGACCCGACCTGGCTCCTTCGAGGCGCTTCGTCTCCTAGGGTATCGTTGGGAGCCCACCAGTCTGCCTGTTTTACGACCATAGGTTTCCTTCAGACGTCCACCGGCGGTTATCCGCTTACAGTGCCAAGTTGTCCGCATTCGTCCCCATGACACCCGGTTTTGGTCGCTCCCACACCCGCAGGCTTTCTGATGGTTTACTTTCACCACTCTATTATGACTGAAGATGTTCCTTCGTCAGCAAGGACTGCCCTCGACGACGTGAGTGCTGCTAACACCGCCGTTCGGGTTCGAGGACAGCGTGGACAGGGAAAGGCAGCGGATTAAATTTCCCCCCACTACTTATAACAATATTTGTGAGTCCTATTAAAAGATTCTTTATTACAAACGGACGTATTGGAAGTGTTAGATAACTTATATTACAACATTTAATAAATTATGAAATAAATTAATAATTTTTTCAAACTCAATTTATCGATCACAGCGGCCAAAGGTCAATTAATTTTAATTGAAATTTCTTTGCAAACTATATAAGTTTTTCCAATTTTTTTTTACAATACTTAAAAACATTTAAATATACAAATAAATGCATTTATATTGTATATTTTAACACAATATTAGAAATTAATGAAACGGTCGAAGAAGCTTTTTAAGTATAAATCAAAACTGTGTCAGTACGAAAATGTTTATTGCATGCGGTGTAGTGGTAGAATAAGTCACGTTTAGATTAGTTTATATTTATTAATTAATTGATTAATTGTAAGATCGGGTTATGCATTCCAATCAAATCAATGTCAGGAATAATGCTGACATTTCGATATGAGATAGCATATATAACGTTGACCTGCATTTAACCAAGTCAGTATTATACAGTATTATAATGTGATAATAAAGTGAATATACTAATTTAATAAAGCATTTTAAATAATGACATTGTAATGTTATTATATGCGTTGTCAATGTGCGGCCGATTTAATATGATTATAAAAGTTTTAGTCCACAAAACACTAAAATCTAGCAAAAAATTTAGCTATAAAAAATATATGAAAGATCAAAATATAATCACTAGTATGCAAGACCGCAAATACATAGAAACCTTAACTAATGCTAACATTTGCCAGTCCAAAGTTTTGTTTCACAAAAAAAAAAAATTTGTTGTTGCAATTAGGCCATATATCATGGCACCAACTGCTTGTTGCTTTAAAAAGCAAGTATGTGTGTAAGAAAAATGCTTGCGTAAAGGAACCAAATGTTAAAAACCAGTTACGTGCGTAATTTGTGAACTTAAGAATATTTATTAAAATTGCATAACTGTCTCAGATATAAGAAAAAATTTAATAGTAAAAAAGTAATGACAAAAACAAATTCTTGTATTTTGTAACAAACAGGTATGTTATTAAACTAATCATGCCGTTGCCAAATACAATGGAACAATAACAGACAAAAAAACACAATCAAACTAGACTACTACTCTGCATCCCACCTTGGTGCAAAAACAATACGTACTTTTGCGGATATAACGCAATTTGTTGCCTATTACAAACTTATTTATACAGTAATACCCCATACCCCACCCCTACTTATTTATATAGATTAGCATCAGAAGCGCGCACACAATATCCCCCTCAGAGACGGTTCAAATTTAGAAAAAGGCGTGCACAATTTTCATCTTGTCATAAACTAATAAAAAGTGCAAAATTCTGTTCCTGATATGTCAAAAATAACAATATCAGGCCTTAAAACATCAATATATTGTCAGAAAGCGTCAATATTTAATTGTAATCTAGTAAAAGGTGTTTCTCTAAAATTTAAATAAAGTGTAAAAATATTGTCAAGAAGCACTAAAAATTTAACATTAACTGTTAAAAAGTGCAACAATCTATTTATAAAAAGTCCAAAATAGTTAAAATTCAGCCATAAAACGTTTAAATGTTTCCAGAATCACAATTCAGCCAAAAACAGTTTAAAGTGCAAAAAAATATTCATTAAACGCTAAAGATAACAAATTCCTGCTTCAAAACAGCAAAATCCTTTTAATAAATTGTCAGAAATTGCAAAATTTTATTCATAGAATGTCAAAAACAGCAAAATTTTAACATAAAATATAAAATTAATGTCAAAAAGTAACAAAGTCAAAAATGTTAAAATCCAGTCATAAAACAGTAAAAAATAACCAAAATCTAGTAAAAAAAGATATTAAAAATTGAATACATTTGTTTATAAAATGTCAAAAATTGGCCTTGAAAGTTTATATAATTGTCAGAAAGCACTAAAATACTGCCTATTAAAAAGAGCAAAATTCTTTTAATAAAATGTCAAAAAAATCTGACCATAAATTTTAACAAAAATCATTATTTGGTCACAAACTGTTAAAAAGTGCAATATTCTAATCATGAAATGACAAAAATAGCAAATTGCGGCCATAAATTATAAAAATATTGTATCTTTCACTTTGTAACCTGCTGCCCCTTTTCTCGGGTTTTTGAAAGTTTCATGATGTGATGTTGTGTAATTTGCTTGTAAAATTTTGCCAACTTACATATAATTTCCCACATACGACGCAACCAGTCGTACGACAAATCCGCCCTCTTAAGTCGTGTTGTTTGTATTTTAAAAGCCAATTGTACCAGTAGTAGTAAGTAGTACTACATTAATAACTAAAATCAGTCTTGAGTATCTAACAGCTAAAATTTTAGTTTGGAATGAATGAAAGTAATATGGCTACAAGAAGTATTAACACTAATACTTGATTAAAAAAAAAATTAAATAATGATTTGAATCTCAAAAGTCAAGCACGGGCAAAACCAAAACAATTTTACAAACCTTGTCAGTGTGCATTGTATGCGTGCAGATAAATACTAAATGTTTCCATTTATTGGCATCATTTTTATTTACGCAGTTGGCAACTTCTTTTTAAATTTATTAATTATTTATGAACATATTAAATTCAAATTCAATTCAACAATAATAGTGGCCAAAAGTCAAGCACATTCAATTGTTCTGGCTTAATCAACCTTATCAGTGAGCATTGTATAACTACGGCATGATGGTTTCAAATTGTGTGTTAAATTATAAAAAATAAAGTCTAAAGTTAATTTGATTTTTAGTTAATATTATTTGACGTTTCTAAAATAACAAAACTGACATATGTTAACATTTACAATAATTGTTTCACCACACAGTATATTCATCAAGTATAATGAACAATGATAAAAAAGGGTATACACTAACTACTTATATACCAAAACAAATAAAAATACAATACAATAACTGGTGGGGTGGGTTAACAGAAAGGGTGAATTAGTGCAACAAACAAATATTAATTAATATTACATTATTATAGGATATGAATAAAAAATAATTATACAATATTTAACAATGGATAATAAATTACATCTTTTTGATCATTTAACAGAAGTCCGCGTTTATTATATTTGTTAATTTCTATAGATTCTAATAAATTTAGCTTGAATTGAATTTATATGTTAAATTTGAAAACTATTGTCAAATGAATTACCGTGCTCTAATAAATGTTTCGCATATGTTGATTTTATTTCTTTATTGCAAAAACTAACCCTATATTCCTTCCACATTTTAGTAAATAAATGCCTGATTCTATATTTCTATCTGTAGAATCTTTAGAATTATTAATAAGTTTGGGCAAAGAGTTATTGGTTTTAAAAGACGTAGTGAGGTTGAAGTTATTTAAAATTTTACCGATTTAATCTGATGTTTTGCCTAAAGTAGCCGATAGAAGTAAAACATATTTGATTAAAATTACATGATTTAGGAAAAACTAGTAAAGTTGATTTGCGTTTTTGTTTTTAAAAAAATATTTAATTGATTGTTGTTTCAGAAAATTTATTATTTTTAGCAATGACATAAATTCTGTTAAGTTTTGATATGAAAATTAGTTTTTGAGAGAGGAATATTACTTAATTGATCTAACATTGAATGGAAAGTTGTTAATTTATGTGACAGTGGTTAAAAAAATGTTATGTAAATAGTTGAGTCTGTGTGGTTAAGCTTATGAATAATATTGAATTCATGTATATTATTTACTTGACTAATATTCTAAGAAATTAATTAAACTATTAGTAAATTTAATTATTTTGATTATTATTGTTGTCATCAATAAGTTTTTTTCTCCTCCTCCTCCTCCAACATCTTCTATATAGTATATAGAGGTACTGTTTCTGTACTGTTCTATGGCTTCTTGGAATGTTGATGTCCACAAATTTATCCATCATTTTGGTGGTATTTTGTTGGTCTTTTAGTATTTGTTTTTTTTTTATTTAGTCTATTTTGCCATGCAATCGTCTCCCATGCGGTAATTTCATAATTTCACTTCTTTTTATTTGTCTTGTCCAGCGGACACTTTTTTAAACTTTTAGTTTTTCTTGTAATGCTTCTTATCTGATCTTATGTTGTTACTCTTTTGATGCTTGTACTGTTCTCATTTCCGTTGATCTTGCAAGTTGTTTTGTCCTTCTCAGCTTGCGTATCTGCTGCATACAGGTATGTAAAAATTGGTATTATGCAAGCATTATAGATGCAGATCTGAACTAACTATACATGCAGACCTTGCTGTCATTACTAAGATGTTTGTTTTCTATATTATTTAGTTTAGCAATTCCTAGGTATGAAAACTCTATGACTAGCTTTAAAATTTTGTTTTTTGTTTGTAGTTTGCACGTTATCTTGCTGATTACCATTCTTCTGGTTTTTTAGCCAACTCGTTTATATTCACCATTTTTGCTAACAACTGGTACCATAAAATAAAGCCCTTAGAAATATTTTTGCTGTTCAACTGTCAATGCAATATTTTCTAGTAACGTTGATTCTTGCATTTTACTGCTCTGTATTTTATCGTTAACTTCAATGAGCAAGGTACTGTCTTAACTTTTCCAAAAATTTAATGTTTTATTAATGAAGCAGAAAATGGTCTTGTAAATAAGAAAGAAAAAACCTGCTTTAGGTTCTGGTCACTGTCCGAAAGTTTAACTATTAGATATCTTACAAACTTTCTATCTTGTCTTGGTTTTTTCGACCGTAAACGAGCAAGATCTATTGTTTTTAAATAATTCACCATAATTAAACTCCGATAATTTTATCTCCCCACCTGCTACGAAACCACGTATAGGACGGTACATTAAAAACTGATGCCAGGGCTAATCGATTGATATAGGTTTTATAAATATAAATGAAAAACTTTTGCAAACACAAAAAATACTATCGGCTTCTGTAGCACAATGCAAACTTTCTACTACCACATAAATAATTCCTTGCCCTAAAACTAAACATAACAAACCAATTGATTAAAACTGAGTTAGGTTTAACTTTCCGTTTTATCAGAAGCTAAGGCCAAAGTAATGTGTTAAACTCTCACTTTTCCAAACATTGGTAATTAGCCCCTCAACTATCAAGATCCTCTTTTCCTGCTTTTTGGGTCTTGTCGCACAACATACCTGCAAGTGAGTTTTATAAGATGTTCAGTGAATTATGTCAAAAGTAAACTCACAAGTAAGTTTGATGAATCCCAGAAATGTGTTTTTTTTAACGAAATTATCTCTTCGCATATAGGTTGCTTTTTACAACCAGCAAAAGAGCTACCCAAAGAATACTTTTGCACGTTCCCTCCCGCAAGGTTTGTCACATATCTCAATTGTCCGGTTGATTTTTTGGACAATAATATTTGTAAATAACTTTGCTCAGAAGTTTATCAGTGTTATTCTTCTATAGTTATTTGGATCGTTGGTCAATAATTTTTTATTAAAGACGTCGCATGTTCTTGTTAGTTAAATTCAAATCACAATTTATTCAATTTGTTGCAAAATATTGTTATAAAAAATATATATTATATATATGAGATTCAAAATACAATTGAAAATTATATGTTGCTATTTAAAAAACTAATGATAATTGTTATTTCAAATATATTCAAAACAACAGCACACATTCAAATTTAAAATATAAGTTTAGTTCTATTTAAAAAACATATTTTTCTGGTTAAATTATTTATTTAAATAAAAAATAATTTTTGTTCTTATTTTAAAAAACTATGTAAGTAATAATATTATAATCGGTGCACTTTTATTAAAGAAAAAATATAATTACTAACAATTTACTTACTTGATATTTAAACATCATGTTATTAGTCCAGCAATCTCCATGGCAAATAGTTTCATATTTCCATTTCTTTCCATCAAAAGAATCAAAGAATGGCAAAATCTTAGCTTGGTATTTTATTAACCTTTCTTGGATCGAGACATCATTGATATACAATTCTATTGTTTTATCTACAGCTCTAGAAAATTGATCAAGTAAATCTTTTGGAAAGCTTTTAAATAAATCGGGCAAGTTTGAAGTTAGCTTCTTGTACAAATTTAAGTCTTGATCTTGCATTGCAAAAGAAGTTGCATGAAACTTTGCATATGTTTCTAGCATTAACTTAACATGAATGTCGTCCATTCTCAATTTTCGATTGAAGAGGTCATATTGATGTTCGCGTAAATTTTCCATTACAATGCATTCTTTTAGTTGTTCAGACGATGTTAGATAACACTTAGGAACGTTTTCAAAAGGTTGAGAGACGTTCCTCTCAGCTTGAAATTTAGCCATTGCAGGAAATATAGTTTTGTAAAAGTAAATTTCCCTATCAAAAGTTTCAGCTACCGGTACCATTTTTCTAAAATCTCCTTTCGGGGCACTTTTAATTAAAACATATAATTTTTTATTGCCGTCTACAATGGTAACCTTTGTCATAACACTCATAAACCCATCACATTTTTCCGCGCCTTTGTCTAATTGTACTTCTACATTCTGTAAGTTATTTTCTTTCAGAACATCATGTAAAAGTATTACAATATCTTCTTCCTTAAATAAACTCACACATGAATTCATGTTAACGTTTAAAGGCCCACTGCAAGCTGTGTGTTTGATAAAATAATTTAAAATGATTGTAGCAATTGACTTGTTTTTATTAGTACTTTATATAATTAGATACTCAAGGCCAAACAAACTGATATGATTATAAGCTATATAATTTTCTATGCTGTTCAGATTTGTATGAGTGTAATATTATAATAATTAGGCAGTTTCATATTGTATAAATAATATTATATAAATATATTTTAATCATTGTTTATTTTATCTCGACATAAATATAAAATTTCGATACATAATTGAGTTATTTAGACTATAAGTAAATAAATAATATGTTGGCTTAACTCGTTTATTATCTAACAAATAATAATATAGATATAATTTAAAGCATTAACGCCGTGATATGGCGCATATGTTATTTAAAAATTACTGTGCAAAATATTATAAAAAGAACACATTAATATGTAAAATAACACAGTTGTATAAGTATAATTACTCAATGGATTATTTATGTAATTTACAGATTTATATTCTAGTTTATACTTACTAATATTTTAATAGCTTTTTTTTCTCTAATCTTTTTTATATCATATATAAAAATTTGAAATATCAAATGGTATGTATCAAAGTAAAAAATATACATTTTGTATCAAAAATTAAAGTATTACATTTTGAACTAATGAAATTTAGTGATATTGAAAACAAATTTAATTGTAGAAATACTGAACATCAAATTCTAATTTGTAACATAACACATATATTGACTTTGATTTAATTTATAACCGAGTGGGAATTGTAAGTATTTTTATATTCAGTATAATAAGAAACATAATTACTATTATTTTCTCCTATCAGCAAATTTTTATTGTTCATAAGAAGCAATAAGTTTTTGTTTTATATCTAACAAACTTCAGAAAAGTAATTACCCTACAATTAATAAGATTGATATTTATAGCTAACAGTTAAAATTATGTTTTAGGTTTTTAAGAATTAACCTTTATTATTACTAAATAATTTAAATAAAGAGAACTACGGCGTTCTACGTCATATTAATTTTCAATCCACAGCCTGGTCTTATTCATCACATTTCTGAATTCCGACAAGCATCCGACGGTTTTGTCACAAGAGTGTGTGAGAAATTTGCTTTAGTATTTTTTTCAGTTTTTATAACTTACTAGTAGATCCAAATCAAGTGCCATTTCAAGTCTATTCTCTGTCTATAAGCCCGCAAAATCCATAAAACCATGTTTTTGTTCTCAGTGGGCTGGGCAAAAAGGAGCATTTTTAATTTTTTTTTAACCGTCAAAATTGACGTTATTTCATATTAAGATAAATAAAACACATTTACTATGTATGTACTATATCTCAAATATATTTAAAAACCGTACATGTTTCAACCTTTTACAAGGCCATTATCAGATGGTAATACAAACAAGTATAAATATTTAAAAAAATTACAAAGCATATATACGACAGTAAAACATAAATGGCTAAATGAGCTTTTAAGGGTATAATTCAGCTATCAGAATTTATTCACAAAGCCTTAGAGGTGTGTAATACAAAGTACATTCACAGTGAGGTCATCAAAGTGATAGCTATAGCATTATTGGAAGGCTGTATAAAATTGTTTTTTAAATTACATTAGTAAAAAGCACTTAAAACTGGTATTGAGGTTGTGTTAATTACTTGACTAGTATTGTGGTGTACTATGTATTAATGTTAAGATGCGGATTCTGGCATTACGATCAGATCGTAATGTCTTATGCTAAAGAGAAACTCAATGTTTGGTAATTTTACAAAATATATTAGTAATCGGGTGCAGATTTAATTTATGAAGGAGAAGCGCACGGGAATGATAGGATTTTGTAATGCGAAAATACAATATAGATCGGAATAACCCAAGCGCAGTGTAATGAGGCAAAAACAGGACAAAAAGGGAGGATGAGTGCTTTTTCTGCGACAAAGTGATGGGGTCGGACGATTTGACGGCTGATGGCCGCTCGGCGACATACAGTCAAAACAGTGAATTAGTGTTTAATTAATTAAAAAACAACGTTTAATTCTTAATTGCAAGGTGTGGTAGTTGGAAAGTTTTGCGTCTGGTATATAAAAAAACAAGTTTATTATAATTGATGGTTGTGACTTCTACTACGTGATAATTCATGTTTGTGAAATAATAAAACAATTTACTTATGTTTTTTATCACAAATTTATTCTTACAAATACATTATTAGTTTTGACTTTACTAAAGCTTTCTACGCATCCAATAAGCTATATAAATACATTCTAAGGTAGTAAAGTGACTTTATAAAGACTAAAACTTTGCACACTGATTAAATATTACATATACCTAGTCACGTCGTTCTCTTTCGAGGTAGGCAATCAAAGTGTCAGGCACATAGAAGACATGTGTATGTATGTTTGGATGCCTATATGAGGTAACAAAACTATTTAAAAAAAATTACATATACTGAAAAACTATTGTAATCAGTCAGGTGTATGTAGAGACAGCAGTTGGTAAGTCAAGCTAACAGACTAACTCCTATTTCTGCATACACCTAACTGACTACAATAATGCTGTATTATACACTGGCAAACAAAAAATAGAAGTTACTTTTAAATTATGACTTTGGAATTTTTTGTTTTAACCTTATGTTAAATTGTAAACAATTGTACTGTATTTTGCACATTAAATTAAAAATTTAAAGTTGAATTGTGAAGCTAATTTATTGTTGTTATTGCATATTTTAGAAATATCACAAATTTACAGATCAGACAAAGTTCGAATTTTTGTTCCTAGAACTAATATGGAACAAAAAATATAAAAAAAACGTTATCACTAATAACGAGTATTACCCCCTCTTGCATTAATGACTGTTTGAAGTCAACGAGAAACACTTTAATTAAATTTAGGATTTTGGTTGATATTGTTCCATTCCTGCAATAGCAACTGTTTTAGCTCTTGAGCAGGTGTATGCATTTGGATACGTCGTTCCAACTTATCCCAGACATATTCTATGGGATTCATGTCCAGGCTGAAAGCTGGTCAATCAAACTGCAAAATTTCCACTTCATCCAGATAATCTCTGACAACTGGCTACGTGAATTCTAGCATTAGCTTGCAGGAAAATGCCGCGTTTGCCCATAGTTGTCAAATATCACAACATACAGGGTCCATTATAAAAGTATTGTGCATTTTTTGATGAACAATAGATTTATTGATCGTACTGGTACAAACGCTTAAAATTCTTTGAAATACTCTTCTCCTGCATCAATACACTTTTGAAGACATGTCTGCTACGCCTGGAAGGCACCCTGAAACTTTTTGACAGGAATGTCTTTTAATAACCTTGTAACATGCTATTAGATGTTTTCCTTTCAGCTATTTCTTCCGTCGGGAAAACAAAAAAAAGTCGCTCGGAGCCAAGTCGGGACTGTAAGGGAGCTGGGGAACCACCGAGGTGTTGCTTTGGGCCAAGAAGTTGGTAACAATGAAGGCCGTTTGGCTGGAAGCATTGTCATGGTGAAGTTTGGCCATGTCTTTGATGTCAGTCCTTACGCGCGCAATCCGGCGTTTCAATCTTTTGAGCACCTTGAGGTAAAAGGTTGAGTTGACAGTTTCTCTTTGCGGTACAAACTTAAAATGTGTTAATGCAAAACTTGCCCATTGGAGTTTTCTTGGGGCGGGGGGAATGATTTTGTGTGCCACGCACTGCTCTACCTTTTTAGTTCTCGGTCGTACTCGAACATTCAGAATTTGTCTCGGGTTACTACAAAGTTAATAAAATCCGGTCGAAAAACACACTTCACGCGAAGACACGTCTTTCCGCTCAGACCAATCGGAGCAAATTGGCAACCGGCTGCGTTGGAAAGGCAGATCTTTCATTACATTTCTCGACCGGTTTTACCGTCATAATGGACCCTGTAACATCACCTTTGAGAACTTCCATAATGTATCTGTAAGAGGTCAGCAAGCCATTTTTTATAAACACCAACTCTGTACGTGCCTCGGTAGAAATTCCTGTCCAAACCATAACCGATTCACCGCCAAATGGAAGTCAATACACACTTCCCGACGTCCGTCTGATCTATTGAGGCAAAAGTGCAACTCATCTGAAAACAGTACCTTGCTCCAGTCCTCATTATTCAATGCTCGGTAATTTTGGGCAAAAGCCAATCTTGCGTTATAAAAGTGGACTTGTAACCATCTTTCTTTAAGACAATCTAGCAGCTCAAAGTCTTCTTCACTCACATTTACACGTCTAACTTCATTGAGTTGATTTCGTAGATAAACTGCAAAAGCTGTTCTATTCCGAAAACTTGTGGACACCAAAAAACGGTTATCTCTGTCCGTGGTGACGTTTTTTTTAATCTTTGGGTTATCAGGTCAAAATCTAAGTAAGTGTGCGGTCACAACGGCAATCCTAGCTCCGATCATCACACACCACTTTGATCATCAAACAGCGCTCCGAGCATAGAACACTAAAATTTGTTCTAAGTTTGGACCCTCCCTCACCGCTCAAGCCTTGTATGAAGTACATTTTTTACTTATACTAATAATTTTACTGTTAAAAACAGTACACACAGAGAAAAGTCAACAAAAAGCCACAACAAAATGTAGGTTTTCAATTAGAGCAAAATAGATGCTGTTTCATAAAAGTCTGTAACACGGTGATCATAACTGGCAGCTGGATAACATTTGTCGGGAAATAAATTATTAATTACCTACTTTAATTTACAATTTGCAAACATAAAGTTAAAACAGCAAACATAAAGTTAAAACAAGAAATTCTAAAAATATGTCATAATTTTAAAGAAACCTTTATTTTTTGCTCGCCAATGTATATAACATTTCTTCAGCCTACAAAGTCTCAGCCTTTATAAGACATCTTTGAGGACGCTCCAATTCTTGGCACAGGTCTCAACAAGAGCTTGACTAACCGAAGTATGTTAATGTGTACCACTACTAAAATGATATATTAAAAAACTAGCGTTTATACTTTCAAAGTTTATTTTGGTTCCAAATTTTTGAACTATTTGTGCAGCAGTTGTGCCAATCTTGTACATTTTATATATGTGAATTTGTCAAGTGGGGCTCTTTTTGGCAAATCGGGCTTGTGTGTCAGGTTGCCTTAAATCAATATTTTAATAAAAAAATTAAGTAACTAAATATTTAGAGTAATTGCTTCTTGTAATAGCAATAAATAACTAAATTTATTTTATTATTTTTCAATCTACTTCTTAAAAACCTCTAATTCCAAAATTCATTATTTTTAACTGAGTCTGGTTGACAAACTAAAACACAGTAAAAAACTACATACTTTAGTTTGAATGTATGTTAAATACAATTGTAATGCCAAATTATAAGTATTCTAAACATCAATGACAAAATTAATAATTTGTTGTGAGTTTTAAATTTAACTAAAATTTAAAAAAAATTGTAAAATGTGATAACTACAATGCTGCTGTTACATTATAAGTATTCAATGTAGCGGTGTTAAAGTTTTGAAATAAATGTTTAAAATTTTTAAATTCCACTGCAACAAGACTTTTGAAGTAAACGGAGTTGGTGGATTAGAATAATAGTGTTGAGTTATGAGTATTATAAACAGTTGTGTCAAATAGTTGTATTATATTAAAATTTAGCAAACAGAAATGATCCAAGTTTAAGTCTAAAAACCGCTGAGCAAAGATTGCACTTTGGTTCTTTGCTAACAAAAGAAGTTAATTACAAGCTACTGCAAACACTTTTCCCAGGCCTATGCTGGCAAAAGTTCCTAACCAAAAAAACCTTAAAATGCCTAACAAAATAGCAAATAAAAACAGACAATTGCCATAATAAAGAAAAACACCTTATAATAAAAAATTTGCACGTTTAAAGCATTCAATCATGATCCCATCATGTTAGAGAAAGGGTCGTTTGTTATAAAATTTTAAAAACTATCGTAGCACTTTCATATATACCAAACTAGTGGAAAAAAGTTAAAATGGTATTTATATCAAATATACATATGCTGTAGCTAAATTCTACAACCAATCAATCTGACGTCTTAGTCAACAGATGCAAAGAGACTATACACTGCAAAAAACTTTTCTTAGACATTTAAGAAGCATTTGACAATACTGCATTTGCATTAATTGCTACAGGAATAGAAAACAGAGACGCATTATTTCTTGTTAGATATTGGGTAAACTTTATGCTTAAAAATTAATCTAAAACAATAACTTTTTTATTTACCGTAAGATTGCAAGAGCTAAAATCTGGCGGATGCAATGAGAACAACTCTCAGAGCTGCTATGAAAACACTGCTCTTGCTACCACCACTTCACTCAGTTGTGATGATACAGCCAAACCAAACAGCGTATTAATTACAGATATATAAACTCACTGTGGACCTTGGGGCTCCTAGACCAGAAACGACAAATATGTTACATGAGAAAGAAACACTGAAAATAGCTATTATTAAATAATAATAATAATAATAACTAGTCTTTATTCACTACATTTTACATGTATATGAAAGGGCGAAGTTCAGCTTATTTGCTGCTCTTCCACTTAACCCTTAAATTTTACAAAAAAATTATATTACACTAAATTAATGTCCGCTCTGCAGCAACTACAGCTTTCCCATGATTTCCATTCTATTATAAATCCTGGTGTTCTTTCGATTTACATGATAATATTCACTATACATTCCAATTCTTATAATTTTATCGAATAAAATATTTTATGTCAATATGACATTTTCGCCGACTTTATTGTAAATGTAGCTATAAAAACATTAAATCCAAACAATACTTCAACTGACCAATAACTACCATGTCAAATAGCTACACTTAAGGCTATACGCTTATCAGTAATTAAATCTAAAATAATGATGAACTCCATAAAAATCTGTCACAAACAACAGGGTTTACCTAATCTGCATACTAGAAGATCATTAAAGGTAATCTTGAGACAGACCAAAAAAGAACGTTTATTAGACCTGCACCTGCTTTTGAAGTTCCTTACAAGACCGGTGAACTAATTTTTTTTTTTATTTGACACAAAACACAGCAACACGAAAAAAACTGTCAGTAATGAAGTACACATTATTCAAACTATGGTAGTGCAACTGCAAAAGCTTACATAACTTAACACTGAACACTGTAACCTAAACAAATACATTCATTAAATGAAAATTTAGACAAATTTCCTATGCCGCGGATATATAGAAGGCAAAGAAACTCCGTCACATCTGCTGAGCAAGTGCAAAACTTACAATACGCAACGAAGAGCTTTCTTTGGAAAGCACAAGCTAAATAAAGAAAATTATGATAGTCTATCTCTTGACAAAAATTTCTGAAGGAAACAGTAACTACTAGAAAAGTAACAACCAGAGGTACAACATAAGACCAAGAAACCGTAGGGCGAGGTAAATGTCCTAAAAGTTCTAGCATTTATAATCACAATCATTGGATTCTATTAAAATTTAACAAGCATGCAATAATAATAATAAACAGTTACTGTAAAGTACTTAATAAATAACTATGTTGTATAAGTGAATAAATTTGATTATTACTGTCGTTAGGTTGAAAATGGTGCATACTTTTGTAATATATATATAAAACAAACAATTTTAATTAACGTAAAACGCATATGAATATAATTAATTTAAATTTATATTGTTTTTTTTTTTAACTTTGTTTACTTCTGTATCAAATAAAATAATTTAAGTTAAAATCAAAATTTATTTATTTATTAGGGATATTTATTACATATTTGAATGAATGCCGTTTCACGAGGAATTTTTTTAATTAATCTTTATTTTTATTTAGAATTTTTTTTGTAATCAGCCGTCACCATCGCCAAACCAACGGCTTTGAGATTTATATTTTTTAATTATAAAACTGAAAATACCATCAGTCAGATGTTTTTCTAAATTTCAATTAAAAACGATTGCAATCTGTCAATATATCTGCTTGTATGCGGAAAATCGTTGTTCCTCTTCAAACCGCTGGATAATTTTTTTAGTTGTTCAAAACTTATTTTTTTATATTACACCACTTGTAGTTTTTACAGAATCAGTTCGCACTATATTATCTTTTCCAGAATGTGTTGCTTCAATATTATTGTCTTCTTGAATAAGCACCATTTGACCAACTTTAAGTAGTTCTTCTTTTGACTACTTTCATCAAGTACTCGACATGCATCGATTCTTAAAGTATTGTTGTCACAACTGTAGGTGCTGCCATCGTGAAAGGGTTCCAATTTTAAGGTGCTGTAGTCTGTGTTCCGGAAATACTATTAAACTGTCTTCTATAAAGAAATGGCCAGGAGATAGAAAGGATAAGTCATTTGAGTCACTGAATAAAGACAAAGTGGTCAAGAGTTTAATAAAGCTTTAATTTGAACTTACAATGTTTGAAACTTCATATGACAAATGAGCGCAATATGCAATTTTATATAAATGCCGTTTTGCACTCTTTACTGCAGCTACCCATAAACCACCAAAATGCGGACCTCTGGGGGGTATAAAATGCCACTTTATACGATCTTATGCTAAGTCGCTATTAATTTCATTTTGTTGAGTTTTAAAAAAAAACTATATAAATTTTGTAATTCACGATTAGCTCCTATAGTATAGTAGCATTAATGTTGTATATATCTGAAACCATACCATGACAAGCAATAAATCGGCGTAATGCAGCTAAAAATAATTCAGTTTTTAAGTCACTAATAACCTCTTTGTAAATTGCTTTTGTCGCCATACACACAAAAATTGCAGCATATGTTTTAGTTGCAGTCGACTTTCAATCTTTAATTAAGATTGGGGCGCAGTAATCTAAACTGATTTTAACAAAGGGTCAAATTTGTTAAGAACGATTTTATTGGTAAATCACCCATTAACTGATCGGAAGATGTTGGTGCAAACTTAAAACATTTTATAGATTACCTTATGTTTTTTGTACTACATTTCTACTTCTTGAGGTCCAGCATGCAATGATGTTATGTGATAATAAGTTATAAGTATATTTGATACAAGATGATTTTTAGGCAATAATAATATTAATAATAATAATAATATAATAATAACTATATTCCATAAGATCTTTACAAGATATCGGCATCGTCACATAGCAAATTACAAAAGAATATAAAATTATAACTAAATATTAATAACATAACAATAATAATAACAATAACAACAATGTATATTATTATTAAGAACACAACATACTGATTAAAATGACTTTGGTAGTATTACACTATAACAATTGCATACATAATACATCTAAAAAAAAACGATTAAAAACTGTGTCATTACCAGGAATTTTCCAAAAATTCGTTGTACGTATAATAACATTTTTTAATTAAAATTGTTTTGAAACATTTCAAGTTAAGATTTCTGTATATTTCTGGCAATTTATTATAACACTTAATAGCTACATACATTAGACTTTTTTCAAAAAAAGCTGTATTGTGTTTGAGTACCTGTAATATTGATCCATGTCGGGTATTATAAGCATGAAAACTAGATTTATTTAACATATATCGTATTGCTCGTTTTTAAAGTCTGAATAACCTGATTGCATTTGCAGATAATCCCCAGGCTAATATCGCATATGATATTGTTGATTGTAGTTTTGCCTAATAAAATATTTTTAAAATAAACATGCTTACTTCTTGACAAAGATTTTTTATAATATAACAATGCAATGCTATTTTTCCGCATACATTATTTATGTGCACGTCCCATTTGCAGTACATATCAATTGTCACTCCTAAAAATTTTGTATTCTTCTGCTCACGTATATTCACTGCATTACATTTAATCAGCAAAGAGTCATCTATGGTTTTACTTTTAAGATTAAACCTTACTATTGCAGTCTTGGAAGTGTTTATAGCAAGTTTGTTTTCCTTAAACCAGTATTGTACATCATTTATTATTTTATTGGATTTATTTACTAATTTAATATATAAATAAACCAGGGATAACTTATCCGGTGCTTGAAGCAGTAGTTTTCTCTAGTATAGTAACCAAGTAACGCACACAACAAATTTGCGTATAAATAATTTATACGTCAGTTTATAAGTCATTATTGACGTTTCAATAGGTTATGTAGACTGTAACAAGGGCAAAACTAATGCTATAACAGGATTATACATTTAGATAAATTTATTCCTGGTTTAAGTTATCTGACAATTGTAAAAGCGGCCCTAATTAACAATGAAGTGTCATCAGCAAAAAAAATGTGTTCTTCTCAGGAATGTCGTCAATATATTTTATTATTATTATTAATACGTTTATTTTTTGCCTTTCGGCTTTAAAAATTACATTAACAATCATATTTATAACCCAAAATAAAAAATCATAATCCATATAAAATTAACCACAACTAAATTTTTTCTTCTCTGTTTGTCTACTTCTGTTCTTTGTTTTTTAACTGCCTTCATCCATTCTATCCCTCTTTCGTCTTCTTTCAGTATCTCATTTTTTTCCATCTGCTCTTCTCTCATTTCGTTACACTCTTTTAACATGTGTTCTATAGTTTCCTTACTCTCCGCACATTCTGCACATTTATAAATTTTCTTCCATTCAAAATCTTGTCACTCGTTCTTCATTACCACATCTGAATCTTGCAATCATCTTTTTATCATCTTTATCATGTTCATAATTTGCGTTGTACCTAGACTCATTCACTCGTATTCTCCTTTCTTGCTTTTGTATATCTTTATCTCTTTTCATAATTTTGTGCCTTTCTCTCTCCCACATTCTCTCATTCTTTCAACTTCTTGACTAGCATAGCCAATTCTATTGTAATAATTTTCTCTGATCTTCCATAGCTTTCCATTTCTTGCTCTCATTTTCTCTTTCATGCATTCTTGTAAGATTTTACATTTGTGTCTTTGTCTCATTCTTTCTTCATACTTCATTGCTCAATGTCGTTAATATATACATATACATATACATATATATGTATATATGGGTAATTCCATTACTTTTCGACTAATTTGAAAAAGTCGACATTTTTGATTTTGCTTAAATTTTCAGGGATCAAAATATGGATAAAAAAAATAAGATTCCCAAAGTTTTGGACCTTAGAATATTGCTTGTTCAAAATGACACACATTTGAAGGTCAGAAATTTCACAATAAAACGTCTTTCTTAGATTATTTGGTATCTCAATTTTTGGGCTTCTGGAAAAAGATAAAAAGGTCCACGACGGCTCAAATGATTCCTTATTACATGTACTTTAAAACCTATATTTTTATGTTTAATATCGTGGCAGTCATTTTGATATATTAAGTTTCAAACATTATTCCAAAAAACCTCGTAAATTTAGCAAAATCGCAAAATTTTGCTTTCTTTAAACCGTTCTAATTTTCTTAATTATTAATCTTAATAAAAATTGATTTGCGAGGTCTAGATTTTCTCGTGTTTAACTTCTTTTTAAAGTGATCACACAATACTTATAGAATCAATACGTATACATCATTATTTTGATGCAGAAAATTGCACATGTTTTCGCAATCTTCAAAACTTGTAACTTTCAGGTACCGAAAAAGCGCTGTCACCCTATGTCGATTTTAGTCACAATTTCAGTAAATACTCTTTAAAACACAAGAAAATAGGTTATCTATATGAGAAATGGTATATCGGGCATTATCAAAAAAATATTAATATTAAAAAATTGTCAAAATTGGCCATTGGCACATTTTTGTATCTCAACTTTTGGGCTTCTGGAAAAAGATAAGAAGGTCTACGGTGGCTCAAAATATTGCTTATTGCATGTACTTTAAAACCCATATTTGTATATTTAATGTTGAAGCAGTCATTTTGATATATCAAGCTTTTAACATTATTTAAAAAAAAAAACCGTAAACTTTGTCAAATCTTAAAGAAATTTGATCCTCAAGGTCTAGATTTCTTCGTGTCCAATCTTTCTTTAAAGTAATCACACTAGACTCATAGAATCAATTCATATCCACCACTATTTTGATGTAAGAAGTTGCACATGTTTTTTTTTTCAGTAAATACTTTTCAGACCACAAGAAAAAAAGGAGGATTACAATGATAGTGTTATGCTATAAGTATTTTAAATAGTTGTGTCAAAGTTTTGGCATTTAAATTAAATCCTCAACTTAACTATAAATCAGCTAGTCATCAGGTGCAAAAAGACTATCTACTGCAAAGAAATTTTTCCAAGACCTTTCTTAGACATTTAAGAAGCATTTGACAATACTTTATTATCAATAAACTGCTACGGGAATGAAAACTTTATGCTCAAAAATCAAACTAGAATAATTACATTATAGGGAAAGAGCTAAAATTGCTAGCGGATGTCCCCTTCCCTAAGATACGCTCTACACTGTGGTGAACCATTATTTATTCCATACGGAGCGTTGGTATGAAAAAAACACTACTAAACTACTATTTCGTCAACGCACCACTTCACTTATTTCTGATGATGGAGAAGAAGTTAGCAACGTATCAAATATAGATAAACAAACACACTGTAATCTTGAGGCTCCTAGACCAAGAACAATGAAAAGTTATTGCATGAAAAAATCTTTCAATTTAATACTACCGTCAAAAAGCAAAAGAATTTATATGATATACAGATAGATTTTATTATTATTTTGCGTTTTACAGCTATTTTACATCGCCCCAGAAGTCTTACAACTTGTTTGAAGGGGGTTGATGAGACTAACGGTTTATTAGGTAACATCCGCATCACCTCGTTGAATAAAGAACAAGTTATTATTTAGTCATATTTTAGAGATCAATCCCCGGACTGTTAGCGTGATCCGCTAACGCTCTATAACTGAGCTATCACACCGTATCTAAACATAACAATAGCACACGAACCGGAACAAACAAAAACAGAAACAGTTGACGTCAATTACGTTATCCCTGGGCAAACATGCTCTTTTAAGCAAAAATAGCTATTATTAAATGTAGCTCTAAATCAAATCAAGACAATACTTTAACTGACCAATAACTATCATGTAGCAGGGCTAATCGGCTTTATAAGCTAAATGGTTGTCAGTAATTAAATGCAAACTAGTGATGAACTTCATAAACAATCTGCCACAAACAACAGAGTCTGCCTCATCTGCATACCAAAAGATTATAATCATAAGACAGACCAGCTTGCCAAAAAGAGATTCCATACGAGACCGGTAAACTAATAATTCTTAGTAAATTTGATACAAAACATACCAATCAGGGGATGAAGTACACAAGGCTATTCTTAACAGAACCATCACACATTACCCAAACCTTTGTAATGCAGCTGAGCAGAACAAAACTGCAAAAGCTTACTTAACTTAACACTAGACACCGTAACCTAAACAAACACATTTATTAAATTGAAATTTATACAAATCCCTTATGCAGCGAATGTCTACGAGACAAAGAAACTTGCACACCTGCTGAGCAAGAGTGCTTACAATACGCAACGTAGAGTCTTCTTTAGCAAGCAGAAGCTAACCAAAGAAAAGTTTAAGACAGTCTATCCATTGGCAAAAGTTTCTGAAGAAAACTGGATTTACTAGAAAAGTAAAATCAGAGATACACAAGAAATCGTAGTCGCTAGACCACCTCAAAAACCAAAACTTTTAAAAATTCTATTATTTATAATTAGAATTTTTGGATTCTATTGAAATTTAGCAACCATGTACAAATAATAATAAACAATCATTGTAAACTGCACTTGATCCATAAATAACTATTTTGTATAGTTGAATAAATTTATATATAAAAAACTTAATTGAATCAAAAAACGAAATTAATTTAAATTTATATTGTTTTTCTTAATCATTATTTACTTCTGTATCAAATAAAATAATTTAAGTTAAAATCAAAATTTATATATTATGTTTATTACATATTTCAATGAATACATTGCCGTTTTACAAGCAAATGTTTTTAATTATATTACCCTAAATTCTTTATATTTATTTATGATCTTTTTTGTAATCAGCCGTCTCAAGAAACCAACGACTTCGAGATTTAAAACCTACTAGCAAATGTGTGTTCCGACGGCAAGAAATTTTTTATATTTTTATTTCATTCAAATTGTTTTATATGCATTGTACCGGAACATTTTATAGCCCAGATGTGCAGTTTCATTTGTAAAATCTTTCATATTCTACATTTTTCATGTCATTACTAAGCTACAAGTTTTACTATTGGCTAATTATCTATTGCAATCATTTCTCCTTATCTTTTAAAAACAATTTGTATTAATGTATGTATTTAAGTATAACTTTTCAAATGTTATTTATGTAATAATATAATATAATAATAATAGTATAGCAAAATAATTAAAATCTTAATATAACTATCATAGATCTAACAAAACTAACCATTTTCACCAACGTTTGTTTTCATTCTTCCAACGCAGCTTCATTATAATACACGTCATTACCAACAATTGCCTCTTTGCAATTAAATATCAATAAATAAAACAAAAACAAAAAACTGTAATATATTTATAAATGTAAGAATATTAACATTGCATTATAATACGATTCTGTGTCGAGCATGAGAAGTTATCACTTTAATTTAAGACACTACCTCCTGCTATAGCCCCAATTGCGACCTATAGAAATATTTTAAACATAAATATAATAGTATTATATTACATAATATAATGTCCTGTTGTTTTTGTAATAACACACACTACACAATTAAAAATATGTTCAACTTTTAGATAGTGTGTATCTTACATTGATTGCATTTTCTTCTAATGAGATAGATTAATTTAAATTTCTATCAAAACAGTTTATTCAAATTATTGTGCTATTTATTAAAAATGTTCCAAAGTCAGCAGCATCCAGTTTTAGTTTTTGATTTTGTTGCATGATGTTAACATCTAATAATGTATGCTTAATTGAGTCTTATGCGGATAATAAAACATCCGACTAAATATCTCTGTTATTTTTCTACCGATTGCATCTATGTTGTTAATTTTAGTATTCTTGCAATGACAATAAATTTTATATGTTGTTTTCTAGAACCTCCATGTTATTCGTAATTCAAGAACAAACTTTCATAACAAAATGTTGTTGACCCACAATATATATTTCAAAAACGAGAATGATGTTTGTTTAATTACCACCTCTTTAAGAACTGATTATTAATCTAGAACAGTAGCAATTTTTGATTCTTAGAAAATTATAAAATTAAAAGCCAAAAGTTTAGACAACATTACTATAAAATTGAAATTTTTATTTTTTATTTATTTGATATTACGCTGTTTGCTAAACTTTAGTTAAATCCATACTTTTTAACATAAATTTTGACATTTTGACTTCATCATTATAAGTGTTCTACTTTTTGCAGGTTCTAAGTGTATTTTCTTTAGTTTTCTTGGTTCTTTATCTTTTGCTTTGTTCATTGTAGCTTTCCCTATTCCTTAAAACATCAGTTATCTTTTTCTTTTTCTTTACGAATTTGCATTTATTTGATCACGTTCTTAAATAAACAATCTCTTTCAATGCATGTACTATCCGTCTTCTCTCTCTTACTAGCGCTCTTTCCTTCACTGACATTCTCAATACTCTTTTATTCCGGATCGTGTCTGACCACGTAATGTCCAAGTTTCACATTCAGATAAAAATACATGCAAGTGAAAAACATTTTACAATTGTTATTTGCAAAGTTATATCTAACTTGCTACTCAAAATCTTAATTTATTTCTAAAAGCTTTTTTATTATTCCTATGGATACTATTATTTCTCTTTGTTTTTCCAATTTTTTATAATTTTAGTAACAGTACTTTCTCACTTGATCCAATTTATCTCTTTTAACGTACTTTTTTTCCCTAATTTTTATAACTTTTTTCTTCTTTATTTATGATCTTCAGTGCTTTTGTGCTTTCTGCAAACACGATCATATTATATTCTTTTTTCTTCTATGCAACAAATGAGTGATCTTTCTTTTTTCAGCACTTTGCTACCATCTTTTTGGCATGCATATTGAACATTGGTGATAAACAACAATCCTGTCTCACTATATTTTTAATTTCAATCCAGTTGGTACTTTGGTCATTTAACCTCAATGCTACTTAGTGTCTCATAAACCCTTTCAAATTTCAAACAAATTCTTTCACAAAACACAGTCAAATGCTTAAACTGATTTAATTAAGTCATCTTTTAATTTGTCATTTTTATTGTAATCTGCAAACCATAAAACTTATAATTTCTAAATTTCAGTTAAATTTATGATATTGCACATGACCACACATATTGGACCTGCTACTTTGAAAGCTTATAATTACTTATTACTTCAAAATAGCGGTTTGCCAAATATCAGCTAGGTCTGTAGTAATCAAATCGTTGTTAGCCAAGTTTTAAGTAAATCCAAGATATTGCACAAGCATATCAAAATGTTTACCCTGTTACTTTAACTTGACCACATTACTGTAATTTGCATACTTTAAAACACAACTTTTAGTTAAACTCATAATTTTTGTTATTTTAACCTACTTTTATTACTCCTAATTTTTCAAACTTACTAAATTTGTGTAAAATCTATTAATCCTTAAATTAATATCAAAGCTCATAATTTAACAACTATTTGCCAAGTTAGTAGAATCTTTTGTATTTGAATAAAAATATCAAATCATTCACTTAAATTATTATTTACTTTGAAATCTCTTAATTTGACAACAGATAAACATAAAATCATAGGTGATAGTACTGATAGTCATAACATGAATCACATGACTTAAAAATTAAAAACTTAAATCTCAGTTTTCGAAATTACAAAGATTGTGGTTCTACAATTAACAATATGTATTAAAATTATTTTTAAACTCTTCAACTTAATTGTTTGTCGCAACTTGCAACTAAATATTTTTCTGTTGCACTATTACTAATTTATATAACTTTTAATAAATATTAAAAATTATGTAAATAACTTGTTACTATTGCCGCTTGTTATTTTTTGCAACTCTCCAGATGTAAGGAAATTCTGAATAAATATCAGGACAATAAAGAAGTCGTATGCATAAATAGACTGACCTCAAAAATGTTTTACTGCTTTTAAAATAACTTATTATGAATTTATTGATAATACTAAAATTAAAGATGTAATACTTATTAATCGATAATATAATAGTTTCAAATACATGAAACTATTTTGTTGTTGTCAACAAAAAAGTATAATTAGTAATATTAAAAAAAAAATTTTTGGCTATGTGTCTTTTATTGATTCTAACTACTTTTTTGTTGTTAATTGGTAACTTTTGATTTAATGTAAAATATAAAGCAAATCTGAATAAGAAATCAGCATTATATTTCCCATGCCAAAAAAAATCTGTTCGTCAGTATTTTGAAGAAAACCTTATATTCTCTTTTTGACTAAATTCAAAGTAAATAATAAAGATCCCGATCGTTTTAATCTAGTAAGTTCCGATTATCAACTTAAACTTTTATTTGCTGACTAACAAGGAGTTTGTGCCCACATCTACAAACAATAAGCATATTCTAGATTGACAATTATATAATTAACATACTGTTCTCCAAATAAAGCAACTCCAAACTTTTTTGATGACTTTTTTGAATGTTTTGACAAGCTTCTTTAAGGTAATCATAGAAATTCTGATCAATCAGTTATAACTTCCTATTACTACCAACCCTAAATATATCAATATTCAGAAGATATTAAGATGAACATGGTAAAAATGAAAAAGTTTCTTAATAATTTTGATTTTAATACTTATTGCTTATATTCTAAAGATCCGCATATTTCAGCAGAAAATCTCACAAAAACTATTCAAAATGTCATTGAAAAATTTGTTCTATTTTCTGTTATTTATCCAAAACAAAAGCAGTTGTTTTTAATTTAGGCAGTTAATAAAAATCAAATAACATTTAGGAAACAAGAATATATAAAAGATCGTAAATATTGTAACATTCTAATACAATCTGAAAAAGATAGGATTGAAAGAAATAAATCTAATCAAATTTTCCAGTTTACAATAAACAACAAAAATTTCTATAAAACATTAAATTTGTTGCAAGATTGTACAAAATGTTCAATACATTCTTATTGAAATAACCAAAACAACCAAATAACTAATCCAAAAGAAAAAGATTGCTGTACCAACAATGCCGGCTAGAGGTAAAATAATGGGTCCACTTTATTTTAGAAAATAGATTGTTAAAAGATATCTTCTAAAACCAAATACCAGAAAAGCAGTAGGTATAAATAAAATTCTACTTATTATTTCTAAAAAGTCAAATGTTGTATGGCCTAAGGGTTAATTCTTACAAATTAATGTTTTTGAACAATTGCGTTTAAATAAATAAATTTTCTTTGAACATTTAAAACTATTTTTTATACTTGTTGATCAATTGTATGCGGCAATTTATTAAAAAATATTACATAAATCGTAGTTCCAATGCATTGTTGTGTGATTTTGAATTATCGTAACAACACAATAGCTCAATAACATATTAATTAATTAAATATAATGTATTTATTAATCGTATATAGAGTTACATTGCGTATCTACTCTTATCGCAGTTTTTAAGAGATTTTTATTCCTATATAGATTTTATAATAATCTTACAAATCCAATTTATCAATAATTTATTTAAAGTATTTAATGCTTAGTGAAAAGGTTAATAATTAAAATAATTGTCATGATGTTTTTTTTTTAAATTTCCTATATCAATTCAATGAATAAAATACACAAATCATGTTTGATAATAGTTTCTATATTTTTTTAATAAAAATTGCACGTATATAAACTGTGATTGGGATAAATGATTTAGTTTTTCAAAATGGGTTTACACGCTAATTTATTAACTCAGCAGCAACTTCAAGAAATTTTACATAATGTTCTGGAAAAGGAAAATTTAGTTGGTGCAGAAATAGAAGTGTATTCAGGTGCCGGTAAAGGGGATGGTTATTTAAGCAGTGTCAATAAAGTAAAAGTAACTGGTAATGGGAAAATATTACATTTAGTTGTTAAAACAGCACCGGAATCAAAAGAATTTAGGAAAATGATTCCATTAAAAGACATTTATTCTAGAGAAATATATTTTTACGATACAGTTTATCCGGTTTTGAAAGAATTTCAAGATTCAAAAAATATAAAAAACCCGTTTGATGCCGTTCCACATTGTTACCTGACAGAAATGCAAGAATTCAACGAACGTCTTGTTTTGGAAAATATTAAAGATGGCAGTGGATACGAAATGTGGGATAAAAGTGCTCAACTTGATGAAATTCATATTACTAGCATATTCAAACTGTATGGAAAATTTCACGCTACTTCTTTTGCATTGCTAGACCAACGACCAGAACAATTTAATGCTTTAACAAAAGACATGGTTGATATTATGAGCAAATTTTCAAACAATTTTTTTCAGCAATTAAAAGAACCTTTAATTTTAAGTAAATCAATATTTGCTAAAGACGAAACGTGCTACTTGGATGCGTTGGATCGAGTCGTAGCTAATTTGGAACCATTCTTTAAAAAAATAGAAACACAGGAAGCTAAGTACAACGTCATTAATCACGGAGATTGTTGGAGCAACAATATGATGTTTAAATATGAGGTATTTATTGATTGCTTTGTTATTTAACTATTATATATTTCTATTTGATTTTAGAAAGGAACTAAAAATATCGTTGATATTAAATTATTAGATTATCAATTAATGCGAAAATGTTCTCCGGTTATGGATTTATGTTACTGTTTATATGCAGGTGCTAAAAAGAAAGTGTATAATAATTTGGATCACTACCTAAATATTTATTACGATAGTCTATCTAGTCATATGATAGAGTTAGGCAGCGACCCAAAAAAAATGTACCCTTTTTATGCTCTAAAAAATGATTGGAAAGAATACTCTAGATTTGGTTTTATTATGGCATCTGGCCTCATACAAGCAGTGCTTTGTGATCAAGATGAAACAATAGATCTGATGGATATGGCTAAAAATGACGGCATAGCGACTAAGCAGTTATTTAAAAAAGAAAAACTTGCAAATCAAAGGTTCCGCGACCTTACTGAACATTTTGTTAAAAATAATTTCATATAATTTCAATTTAAAACTTCTGTATTTTACATAAAATATAAATTTAACTACATAATGCTAACTTAACGTTTTTAATATTTTATGCTGTAAATTTTTTAAATTTATTATTAAAATAATAATATAATATAAGAAAAATAATTATTACTATCAATTATTTAATACTTTTTTTACAATTTGTTTCTCTTGTGCACAATTTTTAAATTTTGTTACCTATCCCTGTTTACTATGCTAGTTTTTCTTTTTTTTTATTTTGATTTTTTTAAGTTTTTTTTTATATAATTTGTCTAAAACATTTTCTATCAAACCATACAGAAAGAATCAACTTGCTTTATCTATGTAAATATAAAGAAAAAACAAAATAAATTTTTGGACTCGGACAAATTTGTCTTTGACTGTATATTAAAAAGTACTGACACTGATTTTAAATTATATATACAAACTATAGAAACAAATAAACCAGTGATCCAAAAATGTGGTTATAAATAAATCCAAATTATTAGTTATACAACATAAAATAAATTCTTCAATTAGCATTTCTTATCTGTTTTTGCTAAACAAAGCTGCCCTTTTGACAGTTTTATACCTCAAAAACAATCTTTTGTTGTTTATTAAATGTTTTACAAAAGATAATTGTCTAACTGCTTGCAAATGTTTAAAGTCCTAATTTACTATAGCACCTGATAACATTCAAGCGTTCTTAGTTAAAGATTGTCACACTGCACAGTGGGGCCAGTTACTCTAAAAGCTGGTATTAATTCAAAAATTAAAGTGCAATAAACATATTTGTCTTTATGGCTTAATGTAGCCAACACTTGGGCCTGTAAAATGTGCGAGTTTCAGAACCGATAACGCTTTTCCTTAGTCTTTGCTGTAATTGAAAAAAATAATTTTTAAAGATCGTGTATAGCGTTGTATTCAAAACAATTTGTCGAGTGAATTTTGAAAACTGTGTTTTTTTTTCTTAAATCACTCTAAATTTAACTTTTTTGTCATGGAGCTGTCAACCTCAGATATGTGTTATATTTTCAGTAATTTTTTTTTGTGAAAAAGTAGTAACACTTAAATAAAAACGTTTAAAAGTTATCATTATATATCGTTCTGCAAAATAGTATGTTTGCAGAGATAGGTAAACTTTTAGTTGTGTATCGAGCTAGATCGAGCACTTTTGTTTACATGGTTAAAATGTGTAGTCATAGTAGAATTGGGGTACATTTTAAAATTTTGCGATTTTTTGCGATTTTAGCTGTAACCGCTGCATTGATTAGAAGTTTTTTAAGAAAAATGGCAACTTTGGCGTCATTGCTGTTTCTACATATTAATAGATAATCAATTAATTTTTTTACCAGTATATTTAGAAAGGATCAAACTATGATATGCCGGAGTATTTTTTGTCAAATTACATTGCAAATAGCAAGAAAATGCATTCAAAAGTACATAAAAACGAATTTATTTCTATATTTGATGACTTTTTCGGATATTTTCTAACTATTATTTGACTAAAATATTTCGTCATACCACTGTTTTATCCTTTCTGAATGTACTAGTGAAAAAGTAAATTGATTATCTAATAATATGCAGAAACAGCAATGACGCTAAAGTTGCCGGTTTTGTTAAAATACTATAAATCAAGGTAGCGGTCGAAATCGTCTTAACTATATGGCTGTTTTTTTTTTTATTTTGACAAATTTGACAAATTATTATTTTTCTTGGTTCCAACAACTTCTGGTAATAAGTTCATAACTTAAAAAGAATGTATGAATGTTTTTGAAAAGTTCTGGACAAAATTAAACTGAATATTAGTTCATTTCTTAAAAAACCAAACTTAAAAAATGTCAATGTGTTCTAAAAAACAATTTAAATACCAAAATATACCTCTTTAAGTCTAAATTCAAGTCAGGATGGATGAATGTAAGAAGATCAAAAGCTAGATTTGTTATGAAATATAGTAAGTGGCTAAAAAAACATGAAGAAAAAACAAGCACCGTTTTCAAAAAGATAATAAACGCACTAAGCTCATAAAAACGGAATATTGTAGGATTTTTATCATGTTTTTTGGTTTTTGTCATCCTAAAAACTACTATATTTTATCTAAGAGATTTGTTTCACTATTTTTTTGTTAAATTGTAGGTTAAAATCTGTAAGAATCCAAAGTTTCAGAATTTTATTAAGCCATTCTTACTTCCATCCCTTAAAATCTACCCCAATTAATTAATAGAGTTTTTTACTCATTTTTTTCGTAATCACAAGCTTAATTTGGACTAGTTTTATAAGTTTCAGATTTTTTGCCAAAAAAAATGATTGTTCTGCCCCACTGTGCACTGTTTTAGTTACTGCTGCATATTTTTAACCAAACTAAAAATTTCGTAAGTTTCCTTGATTGTTAGAAACTGGCTAAAATTACATTAATTTTTAAAAATAGAAATGCTGCACAGATTTAATCAATTACCGCTAAATTTCTTTAGTTAACAACTTTGTTAAAATATTTGAAACCATGTTGTATAATGTTATATATCTGTATATGACAACACAGGGTGAGCGAGAATGCCTAACGTTTACGATGTAGGCAACCAAATATACAGTTATAGTGAATATTAAAAAAAATATCCCTAGACTGCCCTTGACCATCAATATAAGCGTAACACAAAGTTTGTTTTTGTGGTAATTAATGTAATTATAATCAATTAAAATATATACAAAGTACATAATAAACAATAATGATGAATTTAAAACTTTATTTAAAAAAAGAAATAACAATTTCAATTGTTATAGAAATAATATTGAAATAATTAAATACACTTAAATAAAATATTTCTATTTTTAAATTGGCAACTTATTATACACAATTTTTTTGACTGAGAAATATTATTGATAAAAAGTAGAAATAAAAACGGCCCTAGATGACTACCTTGTGGAATACATAAGGTAACTGCTATTGCATCAGAAATAAAACTTAACAACCAGTTTAATAGATTTCCTGATACGTCTATATTCTCCAGTTTTTTTATTAAATCATAGTAATTAACTCTATCAATCGCCTTAAGTATAGATGCTGGTATACCATCAACACCAGGTCTAACCACCGATTTAAGTCCAACTATTTTGTTTTTAACTTCTTTTAAAGTGATGTTACAAGAGTTAATGTCGATAGCAAAGCTAACTCTAAGTGGCTCGGGCTCCAGTAATTTAGTGGAATTGAAAACTAATAAAAAAATATGAAGAAAATAAATTAGAAATTTCTTTTCGTGTGGATGCCATCACATTATCATTATGCATATTGTTAGGAATGCCATGATCAGAACTTTTAGATTTGACATATCTTCAAGAACTTTTTGAGTTAGTATAAGTTTTCTTTCCAGATTACTGATGTATTCTTTATAACATAAATCATTTTACAAAAATGTAGGTAATTCTGAATGCCCACTAATTTTTTTTTTTAAGTTAAATGTATAGGTTCTAGAATGATTTAATGCTTTGAATTCTATATTAGATTTAATAATTGTATGTAAAGCCGGATGATATTTATTGCAGAAAAGTAAATAATTGTCAGAGTTACTAAGAAGCATGTTCTTGTTAGTGGATAACGCCAAGTCTAATAGAGAACTTTCACTATTTCTTATTGTATTAACTTGGTGAATATTAGGCACAAAAAAGTTTCATTTAAAAGATGTTTGACAAACTTAAGTCACTGCTACCTGATTCCATTACACTATTTGCCCAGTTAAACCCTGGAACGCTATAATCTCTAAATGTATGAATATTAATAATAAATCTAACAAAAACATGTTTGACTATATTAAAAGGAATAGCTATTTTACATAAAATCAAATCTGAACGTACAGCAATTAAAACACCACCTCCGCTTTTTTTAACATTACTTTCTGTACTTCTATCTTTTCTATAAATACAAAATGATGTTAATCCTAGTTGAGACATATCTTCATAAAGATTAATTTTACTAAAAATTAAAATATCTAAATCTTAAGTTATTTGACAAATTTTCTAACTTGGTTGAGATTTTATTGTCCACTATCCTTGGAACTCCTTGAATAAACCGCAAGCTGATGTTCTGCTAACCTTCTAGTTTGCGACGATTTAAATTACTGCAAATTTTCTTGGAATCTGCCTGTTGTTTGAGAATGTTATCCACACCCACACAAACTTCTCCAAGTTCTTTTCTTCTACAATTTTTAATTATAGTTTTAGCTGATTCCTCACTATTAAAAATTATTTTCATCAAGTGATTTATTAGAGCCAACACGCACCACTTTTTTAATTGTATAATTAGATATAATTTTATTGCCCATTAATGTTATGACATTTGATTCATCTTCAGATTAACGTTGATTTGGATTTGATGAACGAGATTCGGAAAAATTAAAAACCATAACGTTCACTGCTCTTCGTTGACGGTCCTGAATCTCAAGTGTAGCTTCATCCAAACATTGTGGTTGGTTTTCTTTGAAGATACTAATTTTCTCAGAAAAGGCATTAAATTGTTCTAAAATGAACGCCTTTCAAAAGGTAATCTTTGCCTGAATCGACTACATGTTTAGGCAGGCTGTTAATAGAACTACAACTACCTACTTTCTGTGATTTCAAAGATTTGGTGCAAGTAGGACATATCCATTCTTTATCATTTATCTTAGTAGAATTTGCAAAATGATGGATTTGTAAATCCTTCTGACAATTTAAACACTTAACCATATTGATTAATCTAAATAACAGAGTTAAAATTAAAAAATTAAAAACAAAAATAAAACGAATTATGGATTAAATGATATAAACTTGGACATTCTTCACACTGGTAGGGTCGTTTACCAAGTGCCTTCCTAAAACGAATAATAAATAGCAGACCACGGAAATGGTTACAAACATAAAGACAAGTGAACGATATGAAATATGTTAAATAACAAATATTATTTAAATACAACTAAATCACTAACACTTTAATCTTGCAAACGAAAACAAAAAGACACGTCTTATATTTTTACCCTTTAGTTACCCTAGTAATGGGAAAGCAGCTATTGACGCTATTGTTAGTATTCGCTTTTAGTCGTAATCGTAAGAAGGATGCTACAGGGAGAGTTTTAATTATCAGAAAGTCCGAATAATCCACATGTTCCTTTATATTAAGCACTCACGGCTCCGGCACTTGGAAAGAGACAAAATAAAAATCTTTCAGGTTCCTATAAAACTGCATTTAATTTTTGTTTTTTCCATGCAACATAATATTTTTTTGTATGTTCAAATCTTTGTTCGTACATAAATACTAAAAGCAAATCTCGGTTTCTACCGTTTAGAGATAAATTATATTTACAATTATATTTACAATTGAACCGTTTATCACAATATTTGTTTTTGTTATGCCGATTGGCAATTTATTATTGCATCATCTTTTTTGTAATCTATTTTTAGAAATTAGTTTTTGTTGCTTTTTTATTTTTTTTTAACGTAATTGGAGTAAAAATGTGATAAATTAAAAAAAATCCAGGTTATTTAAATATGTTGTAATCCTACGCCGTTACAATACGAACTACATTAAAAACACACGGTAACAGCGCATAATTTGCTTTAGTGTACATCTGCGTATGATGTACGTGTATGTGTTTATTGCTAGTGTTAATAGTGTATATATGTATGTAATGTAATCTTTGAAGATGTGGAATATTTATTTTTAAGAAAGGTAATTAAAGTGCATTAAATTTAGTTTGAAAGTTTGAGTAAATTTGATATTTAATAATAAAATTTATTCATAACCTATAAGTGTGTTTACATGTTTTACGTCTAACAAATTTTAATTCAAATATCTCAAATAAAATTGTAAAAGTTCTATTGTTAACATACAATCCGAGGTAGCTCAGTGGTAGTGTTTGTTAGTGTAAACTAGCCGGCCCGGGTTCGATACTTGGCACGGGAGAACATTTTTAATAGATTTTAAATATTTAAATTCAAGTAATAATTTCACTTTCTAACTAACAACCATTCCGAGGTCTTCCTTTGTGTGTTATATTTGTTAGCCACCACAATAGATCCTGTGGTGTGAAGTCGAGTATCCCTGTCTATTTATTTGTTTTTAGTTTGTATATTAATTATATTTATTGTGATTGAATTTTATAATTAAATTAAAGTTCATATAATTTATCATCATGGTGGCAAGATATTGTTTATATTGTAAAGAGTTGATACATCCTCGATCATATAATTGTTCTGTTAAATGCAATACATGCAATATGTGGATACACGGAGATTGTGTTTCTACTGACACGGAAAAACTGCAACAAATAATTAAAAGTTCAGAGAAATTTAGTTGCAAAAATTGCTCACTGGAAGTATATGATAAAGAAATTTGTAATCTTTCTGCAGTTGAAGTTCTTTTTAAAACTTACTTTGGTCCCTTTGAAGGGAAAATAATGCAAAGTTTAGAAAATATAAATTCTAAACTTGATAATATAACCACTAGAGTCGATGCTTTAGAAAGTGAAACAAATACTCTAAAACAAGATATAAATCAATTAAAAGCTAATTCTTACAATAGTTTTGAAGATATCGTGGAAGAACTGGAAGAACGTCATAAGCGTAAAAACAATATTATGATATTTAATGTCAAAGAATCGGCACATCAATCGGTAGAAGAAAGAATTAAAATGGATAAATCTGCTGTCTCAAAAATATTACATCCTATTGATAACGTTCCAAACCCTACAAAAGTATTAAGGGTAGGTCGAAAATCTGCAAAACCACGTTCTTTAAAAATCGTATTTAATGACTCTTTAATACCTAAACTTATCTTAAAGAATCAAGACAAAATTAAGGAAGCTGATATCAAAATTAGACAAGATAAAACCTCGGCTCAATTGGATAATACTTCAAAAAACTACAACCATTAAAAATCTATTTTCAAAATGCGGGAGGGATTAAGACTAAGTTACGTGATTTGGAAGTAAATGTGTCACTTTCAAATTACGATGTTATTCTAATAGTGGAAACATGGCTTACTGAAGAAATTTTAAATACGGAAATTATGTTACAAAACTACGCAATTTACAGATCGGACAGATCTGTATTATCAAGTACAAAGTCTAAGGCTGGGGGAGTTCTAATAGCGGTGCACAAAAGAATAAAATCTCAACAAATTCATGATATACCACAAACGGTTGAACAACTTTTTGTGTCATTGACTTTCAATGGGACAACAACGATAGCTGGTGGATTGTATATTCCTCCAGGTTCCGATAATATAAAATATGTTGTGCATGGTGAAACCATGAAAAATATAATGGAAAAGTATCCAAATAGCAGATATATAATCTGCGGAGATTATAATTTACCTGAAGCACGCTGGGCTAATGATGATATTGGAGTTCAGTTAACAACATCGGCTAGATTAAACGCAAGAACAGTTTGTGAATCATTTGAGATACTAAACTTTTTTCAGATAAATGATATTCCAAATCCTCGCGGAGTATTTCTGGATTTAGTATTTACTAGAGATAAATCTAACACAATAATAGCTGCAGAAGATACTTTGTTGGAAAATGGTGTTCACCATATAGCGTATGTCATCACTATAGACAATTGCAATCCAGAAGCTCAAATGAAATTTAAGGAACTTGTACCAAATTTTAAACAAGCAGATTTTACACAAATTAATAATTTTCTAGCTAATGTAAACTGGGATTTCTTATGCAATGCCAATGAAAACAACTGTGATATTAATATTCTAGTCTCTCAATTTTATGATGTGCTGTTTAAATCTATTGAATTATTTGTACCTGTGAAATGTGTAAGAACCAGAACATATCCAAGATGGTTTAACTCTGAACTGATTGGAATTATAAATGCAAAAAAGATAGCACATGCTAGATACAAGAGTTCAAGTTTACATCAAGATTATATTCAATTTAAAAACTTAAGAGATCGATGTAAATCTTTGGGGAAAACTTTACATTTAAAATACACTCATACTTCTAGCCAAATGATATGTGATAATCCAAAACTATTCTGGAGGTATATAAATGAAAAAAGAAATACGGATGGTTATCCAAAAATTATGCAATATAAAGAACAGATATGTGATAATGAACAAAAGTGTGTGAATTTATTTGCAGATTTCTTTTCATCGGTATATGTTAGTGAAGTGTGTTCTGTTCCGTTTTTTGAAAATAGTTCCTTTGTTAACTCTTCAAATTTTTTGTTAAATGTTACGGATGTTTTTAATGGGATATTAAATTTAAACGATTCTGTGTTACCTGGCCCTGACGGAATACCAAGTTTCTTTTTAAAAAAATGTATGTAAGTGTTAGTTAAACCTCTTTTTAATTTATTCTCAATTTCTATATCAAAAGGTGAATTTCCAGAATTTTGGAAACAATCCTATATTACGCCAATTTTTAAATCCGGCAATAGAAATGATATTACTAACTACAGGGGTGTGTGTAACCAATCTGCAATGCCTAAGTTACTTGATTCCTTAATTGCCGACCAATTAAAATGGATGTGTAAAAACATTATTACTGAAAATCAACATGGTTTTATGAAAGGACGATCGACTTCAACAAATCTTATAATCTATCAATCTAAGATAATTGAGGCATTTGAAAACAAAGCGCAAGTCGACGCAATTTACACAGACTTTGCAAAAGCATTTGATCGGGTAGATCATGGTACCTTGATCAGAAAATTGTTGGCAATGGGATTCGGTAAACGTGTGGTAAATTGGTTACATAGTTTTTTGATTGGCCGAACACAGTGTGTTAAAATTAAAAATCATATTTCCAAAATTGTAAATGTTACGTCAGGTGTACCACAAGGTTAACACTGTGGTCCTATTTTATTTATATTATTTGTAAACGATTTATGTGATGTGATTGTAAATTCAAGTTGTCTTCTATATGCAGATGATTTAAAAGTATTTAGAAAAGTAAGCTCAATAGCGGATTGTATTGCCATTCAACAAGATTTAGATAACATTGGTAAATGGTGTAAAGTTAATAATTTGTTTTTAAACCAATCCAAGTGTTATGCAATGTCATTTAGTAGAATAAATAATCCATTAACTCATTGCTACTCTATCAATAATACGTCTTTAAAAAGTATAAACGAGATATCTGATTTGGGAGTCATATTTGATTCAAAATTAAATTTTAATAACCACATAAACAGCATGTGTTCAAAGGCTAGGAAGATGATGGGTTTTCTAAAGAGATCATCATGGGAGTTACATAGTGATGCTTGCATAACACTTTACAGGTCCTTGGTATATTATACTTGAGTATGGAACATCATTTTGGTCTCCTTATCAAATAGGCAATATGGACAAAATAGAAAAAGTACAAAGAAACTTTCTGAAATTTTTCTCATACAAATTGGGCATGAATAGAGAAAATATAAATTATGAAATAATATTAGAAACCCACAATCTAAAATCTTTGGCAGAGAGACGATTTATAGGTGATATAAATTGGGTTCATAAATTAATAAACAATTACTTAGATTGCCCGGAACTTCTAAGCAATCTAAATTTTAATTTTAATCAACTAAGAATTACGCGCAACATAAATATATTTAGATGCAACATCCATGCAACAAACTACGGACATTTTAATCCAGTATCACGCATGATGAGAACATGCAACCTGCTTAAATTAGACAAGCATTTTAATTTATTTGAAGCATCACATGCATCGTTTAAAAATCAGTGCCGTAAAATTAATTTAAAAAGATATATGTAAACGTGTTTTTGTTAATTATGTAAATTACGTACTTATTTATTGTATTAAGCAATATGCACAAATGTAAAAGTAATTATGTAACTTTAAAGGCGCTGCCGTAAATAAATTTATTATTATAATTCATACACATAGCCTGAAATTAAAAATCTATGTATAGAATATATACCACGGCGCGTACAGGGACCCTAATGTGCATAATACCTATACATACATACCTATTTAACATATTATACTCAATAACATATTAAGTAATTATATATATATTTTAATTGTATATAGCGATACTTTGCATATCTTCTCTTATCGCAGTTTTATCAAACATTCAAAAATTATAGGGAATCTTACAAATCCATTTTGTCATTATGTATGTGAAGTGTTTGTAGTATAGTAAAATGCTTAACATATAAATTAATTGTCACGATGTTTATTAAAAAAAAAATAAGTTTAATTGAATAAAATATACAAATCATGACTGATAATAATTGAAGTATATAAACTGTGATTCAGTCAATTGATTTAGTTTTTTAAAATGGGTCTACACGCTAATTTATTAACGCAGCAGCAACTACAAGAAATTTTACATAATGTTCTGGAAAAGGAAAATTTAGTTGGTGGAGAAATAGAAGTGTATTCAGGAGCTGGTAAAGGGGATGGTTATTTAAGTAGTGTCAATAAAGTAAAAGTAACTGGCAATGGAAAAGTATTACACTTAGTAGTTAAAACAGCACCGGAGTCAAAAGAATTTAGAAAAATGGTACCATTAAAAGATATTTATTCTAGAGAAATCTATTTCTATGATACAGTTTATCCTGTTTTAAAAGAATTTCAAAATTCAAAAAAGATAAAAAGCCCTTTTGATGCCGTTCCACGTTGTTACATGACAGAAATTCAAGAATTCAACGAACGTCTTGTTTTAGAGAATATTAAAGATAGCAGTGGATACGAGATGTGGGATAAAACTGCTCAACTTGATAAATCTCATATTACTGCCATATTCAAACTGTATGGAAAATTTCACGCTACTTCTTTTGCATTGCAAGACCAAAGACCAGAACAATTTAATGCTTTAACAAAGGATATGCACGATATTATAAGCAAATTTTCAACCAACTTTTTTCAGCAACTAAAAGAATCTTTACTTCTAAACAAATCAATATTTGCTAAAAACGAAACATGCTATTTGGATGCGTTGGATCGAGTCATAGATAATTTGGAACCATTCTTTAAAAAAATAGAAACACAGGAAGCTGAATACAATGTTATCAATCATGGAGATTGTTGGAGCAATAATATGATGTTCAAATATGAGGTAGTTATTGATTGCGTTGTTATTTATTAAACTTTTATATAATATAATTCTATTTGGTTTTAGAAAGGAACTAAAAATATTGTTGATATTAAATTGTTGGATTATCAATTAATGCGAAAATGTTCTCCGGTTATGGATTTATGTTACTGTTTATATGCCGGTGCTGAAAAGAAAGTGTATAATAATTTGCATCACTATCTAAATATTTATTATCATAGTTTATCTAATCATATGATAGAGTTAGGCAGCAATCCAAAAAAGATGTATCCGTTTTCTGCTCTAAAAAATGATTGGAAAGAATACTCTAAATTTGGATTTATTATGGCATCTGGTGTCATAAGAGCAGTGCTTTTTGATCAAGATGAAGTAGTAGATATGATGGATTTAGTTAATAATGAGGGCATCCCAACTGTGCCACCATTTAAGAAAGAAAAGCTTGCCAATCAACGCTGCCGCGATCTTATTGAACATTTTGTTAAAAATGGTTATATGTAATTGTAATTCAAAACTTATCTATTTTAAAAAATTACAAATTTTATTAGTTAATTTTAATTTTATGTTTTTTTTTAATATTTTATCCTGTACCTGTTAAATTACGTAAATAATGAGATAAATGGTTATAACTCCATCAAGTGTAATAAATTATTAAATACTATTTAAGTTTTTTTTCTTTTGTGCATACTTTTTTAAATTTTATTTAACTTTTTTTTCTATCATTTGTTTATCTATTTTTAGTTTGCCAGGCTCAACTCAAAATCAAACCCAGTTCATGTCAAGTTTGAGTTGCACCATGCATTTAGAAATGGCGTTTTTGCTGTTTTCTAATTGGTAAAAAAAAACCATCTTGTCTTAATCAGTTTTTTAATGACATTAGTTTATTATAAAATATGAATGTCAAAAACTGTTACATTATGGTTATATGTGCGTCACATAAATATAATTTTTAAAGAAAACAGTTATTAGAATATTTTAAAGCCAATTACACTGTAATTTATTAAATATTAAAATTAAAATTAATATGCACTACAGTGTACAAAGGCAACTGATAGTAAATAATTTTTTCAAGCTTAATTAAATATCATTGCAGTATTAAGGTTACGTTTCGGAACTTGAGCTCTCAAAAACATCCTTTATTTGAACTCTGCTTGACGCAAATAAGTTGAGATTTTGCTTTGGTGCAACGAAATAAGCTCAGCTTGCGGCTTAAGGCGTAGCTAAAGGTCTAGTTAGAGTATGAGACATCCTAGAGAAATGATTGCCAAATTTAGTTTAGTATTTTGAAATATAAGAGTAAAAAAATAATTGATTATAAAATTATATGTGAAAATAGACATGACAAGGTTTTTGTTAGAATACAGAAAATCAAAAAAGTAGTGCCAGGATGCAAAAAAATAAGAATCTGGCACTCAAAGCTAAAATTCTAGCTTTGAGTGAATAGATTCAGTTTTTAAGGAGTAGAACTTGCGTACACGAACTCCTATGACTCGGGTTTTAAATACCTTATTCCTAATCATCCTAAACGCTAAAAATCTAGATTTCTGACTGGTAACTTGCGTATTTAAACTATTTGCTCTAAAACTAACCAATTTTTTGTCTATTATAAAACTTACTCTCTACCCACTTATTAACAATAATTATTAACACTAATCTATTAATTAAGCTTGTTCTATTTTAATTAATTCCGCACGTAAAAAAGCTTCTCATTTGGATGTGCATGCGGAGGCCAATTTAAAACGTTCTATTTTCTAATAACCTTTAAATCTTCTTAGCTTGCTCAGTGAAGAAGAGAGAAGTCACATACAGTTACCACAAAATTATGTTTTAATAAAATGGTCAAAGAAAGAACTAAAAGTAAAGAGAATTACTAAATTAAAAAAAAAACATTGTTTAATTATACTATTATTGAAAAAAATATGTATAAATGTTAGTAAAATAATCAGGTCGACAAAAGACATAGACAATTAAAAAAAGCAAAATAATTAAACAAAAACTGACTACATAGGTTAGAGGAGATGCAACAATAAGAATTGTTTTGATTAATTAAAATTATTTTATTTTATTTAAATTTGATTGGTGTTTCTGTTATTTTTGTTAATCTGCACATGCGATATTGAGTAACGAAATACCTTGTATTTTTCTTATTAATTAATAGTTAAACATCTAAACGTTTAAGACTGATTCTATAGGTTAAAATAAGATTTCTTTTTATATATAAATTTGTTTTTAAAAATGCACTCTCTACAAGCTGAAATAAATAAAAATAAAATTGAAAAAAATGCGTCTCGTTTTTTGATAATTTACCAATCCTGTTCAAAATGACTGTCATTAGTTTCAATGCAGAGCTCGCACTTAGGGACGACTGACTGAGCAATTACATGACAACTCCAAACGTTTCACAAACATTGTACGGCATGATCATTTTTGTGGTCTTAAATGTGAGCGTTATGCTGATTAAAGATATAAGCTTCTCTGAAAGTAGTTTCGTTGTTTCAAATAATCGTTTAAAAAAATGTATCAGTTGTTGTTTGCTTCTTGCGGCAAATTGCCATTTAATTTTTTTTCTTTTTTGTGACAAAAATTCTAAACATTTTGAAAGAGAGAGAAAGGTGCAAAATTCCTTTTCCTTGCAACTGCAATAACGTTAATTTTGTCTCTTTCAGTCGTTGAAAAGTATAAAAGAATCTGTTATGTAATCTACTCACCAAGTGCAGCGCGCGCATTTTTGTTACACTACCCGCAAATACACAATGCTTAAGTATTCAACTGCAGTGCAATTATTTAGCATGATTTTTATTAAAATCACGCAAAACACACTTAAGCCGAACTACAATTTTAATAAATCAATTCATTTACTCAAAGAAATATTAAAGTTGCTAAAGTTTCATTTTATGCAACAACAAGCATTTTTTAATTAAATTTTTACTTTTTAGTCTTACTTGGAGAATGTTTTTTGAAAATACAGTTATTATTAATATTATTGACATGACAGAATAAGATGATCAAACTGATAAAAAGATTAATTGAACCACAGTTTTTAATTAACATTCCTAAAAAGTTTTGCACGACAGAAAAAAATATATCACATAAAAAATATATTAAATGACAGTAAAATATTTTTAACAACATTTAAATACTTTCTACGACAGAAAAGGATAATGGACAGTAAGAATATGAAAGCCACAACAACATATAAACTGTTGAATAGAACAAGCCAACAGCATTTGCCAAACAATTTTAAACAAGATAAAATAAAACAATCAACCGACATAATAAGATGTTTTGAAAAACAGCAAATTAATAATTAGAAATATTAGTCTAAACTAAAAACATTTTTTTAATATATTTCTGCAAAATATTAATAGATTGTCGCTAAGTCAAATGTTTTGTTAAATTTAAAGTAACATGTTCTACTTTTGTATAACTTTTTTGTTGATGCATAGTGATTTACGTTACTAGACCAATAGCAAAGCGCTTATGGCCAAGTCAGTATATAGATTAGCAAGATTATAAATGCATCTAAAAACCGTACTTTTTTTGTATGCCAAATCATTTTGAAATTTATTTTGATATCATTTGGTTAATTTTTCCTATACGAAATTACTCGTGCAAGACTTAATTGTCGTAAAAATATAATTCGTAGTAGAATTTACTTTTTTGTTGCGTTGTATTATTCAGTTCAAGTCTATTATTTGTTGTGTAAAAAAAATATTTTATTGGGCATTGCTTTTTTGTCGTTGCAACACTTTTGCTTTGTTGTTAATATTATATTATTGTGCAAAGTCAATCTGTCGTTAGTTTAGACTATTACGGACTTTATTCTGGCACTCATTGCGATGTCGCGCCATGTCATAAATTTTCCCTATCGGAAAGGAAATGTGACATTTAAATCATAAATTTGTAATTAATAATACATACGTTAAAAAATACAATTAACATGACGCTTGGTATTGAGTTTATATTACTAGATGGTGATGTAATACCAATAGAGATCACCGGCAGATTTTTTGAATTAATGATGAAGGCCTTAATTGCAATTAGAGGTACCGCCACATACCAGAATAACCCCCACGGTGTATTACGGTTGCTGAGGTGTAAATAACTAATTTGTGTATTGCTCAACACATTTTATCTAACGAGATGTGGGGATTGACCGGGCTCAAAATTTTTGTTTTATCCTTTTTTTAAATTTTAGGCATACCTCTTTTGCTGGTTCATTAAGTTGTTATAGCATTAGCTGTTGCTCTAGTATGATGTCATCAGCAAAACTGAGATGACAGAGGTATAAACCTTCAATATTAAACTCTTAATGCTTTTTTTTTACATCATTTATGAGTGAATAGCTTTGGCAAAATTAGGTTTTTTTGTCTTACTCCTCTACCTATCTTTACTTTGTTGATGCTGAATCCTTTATCAATTTTTAGGTATAGTGTTGCATTTTTATAAATATTTCTAATTATAATAATACGAATAAAAATATATTTTATTAATAAAATATTTATATACTCAATACAATTTACAGCTTTGGTGTCATCTGTGATATTAGGTTAAGTTAATGGATAGGTACTGGCATCAAAGACTTTTACAACTTTGTTGTCATTTGTGATAGTTGGTTCTGTGATATTAGTTTTAAATTTAGTTTTAAATTTTAGCAGCTGTGATATTAGATTTAGTATTTATTTATTTATTTATTTATTTAACCATTTTAATGTGTTGTTATGTTTTCCTCAGGTCTATAACCTGAGGTTATTATTAATAAAAACAAAATAAATTGCCAATGACCTTAGTAGTCGACGCTAAAATACAAGTAAAAAAACGACGACCGGCAAAAGAAAACCTGGTGGAAAAACATGAGCTGTTGGAACAAGTTTGTTTGTGATGTGAAGAATCAAAACCGTGTGCATCGCTCAAGAACACATGAAAATATTGTTGATGTAGCCCATAGTGTTGAAGAAAACCCAGGTTTGTCGATTCCTCGTCGATCTTTGGAATTAGAAATTCCACAAACGACATTACACCGTATTTTGCTTAAAGACTTAAGTCTTAAGTTTTTTAAAGTTTAGTTAACACAATAACTTAAGCCAGTTAATCACCATGCATCAAAATGATCCGAAATTTTATCAAAAAATCATCTTTAGTGATGAGGCCCATTTTTACCTCGGAGACTACGTTAATAAGTAGAATTGTAGCATTTGGGGCTCAGAAAATCCAAGAAGAATTGTTGAAAAGTTTTTGCATCTTCAAAATGTCACTGTTTGGTGCGTTTGGACGTTTATTTTCAGCAAGACGGCGCTACGTGTCACTCAAGCAACAAAACAATCCCAATTTTGCAAAAAAAGATTATTGACCGAGTTATTTCTCGAAGAGGTAATTACGATTGGCCACTGAGATCTTGTGATTTAACACCTTTAGACTTTTTTCTTTAGAGCCACGTGAATGATAAGGTTTATGCTAATGCTCCACAATCGATTCAAGACCTTAAATATGGAATTCGTGAAGTTATTGAAAACAGACTCAAATGTGCGAATTGGTCATGAAAAATTTCATGAAAAGATTGTGGTACTGCAACCGTAACCGTGGCGGCCATTTGACTGATATTGTTTTCAAATGTTAATGACATATCTTTCTTTTTACATTAAAACAAACATTTATTGATTTTTCTTAAAAAATAAATTTAAATATCAAAATTAAACCTCTTATTGGAAAACTTTTTATAATAAATAATAATAAAATTGTTTCTTCCCCCTATCATCACTTGAGGTTTGCTGGTTTATTCCCATCTTAAGTGAGGTATCCGGGGTAAGGATCACTTTATTAAATTCGGGGAGAACAAATAATCTTACTTAACTTAATTCTTTATTTAATATGGATGGAACCAATGCTGAAGATAGACTGCTCAAATATATAAATGTAATAAAATAATGTATAACAAAAAATAGATCGATACAAAAAATATAGAAAATACCTATAAATAAAATATATTCATTTTAACATATAAATTTAATATAAATATTTATGAGTATATTACATCATCCCCCCCTAATTATGAAATAATTATACATTATAACAAAATAGAAAACAAACAATATATAAATTAACAAAATTCGTCTTCTTATAAATTGAAATAAAATAAACAATTATTAATGATAACTAAGACGCTTAGGCTTTTTCCTAATTCTTTTAGGTCGTTGTGCCCAAGGTACAGTTGCATCACTAGATTCAGGCAAAGTGTTGTTAACAGGGATATGATTATAAAACTTAAGCATTTGATTACTATGGCGCTTCCATACCAAATTAACATCCCCAATAATATTAACTTTATAAACACAATGTCCAAGTTTTTCAATTACCTTAGCCTTTACCCAGTTCTTTTTGTTCTGTGAGCGATGGTCGGTAACAAAAACTAACTCGCCTAATTCAAATAATACTTTTCTGCGACCTTTATAATACTTTTTCTGTTTATTTAATTTTAAATTGACATATTCTTTCACTTCTTCTTGAACTCTACCTTCGCTATTGATTTTTTCACGCAATAAATCAAACCTTGTTTTAATATTTCTGCTAAACATTAAATATGCGGGCGCTACTCCTGTTGTTAAATGAGGCGTAGTGCGATAATCAATTAAAAAATTATTTAAAATCAAATTATTATCTGAATTTCTTTCGTCACTCAAAGCATTTTTTAATGCATTCTTTGTTGTTTTTACACTGTTTTCTGCAGCTCCGTTAGATGCTGGATTGAATGGAGGTGAAGTAATGAATTTAACGCCGTTGCTTTTCAAAAAATCTTTAAACTCATACGATTTTTGAAAAGCTGTTGCATTATCTGAAATTAATAAATCAGGAAGACCAAATCTTGCAAAACATGTACGTAACACTTGAATTGTTGTTTTTGCGTTCATGAAACTGGTTGGAAAAACCTCTAACCATTTTGAATGCGCGTCAATAATTATTAAATAATATTTGCTCGCATGTTCCATGTAGTCAATATGTATACGTTACCATGGCATTTCCGGCCATTTCCATGATTGTAATTCGGTTTTTGGGGGATTATTTTTGTTTCTTAAACAACTCTCACACGATTTGCATATTTTTTCTATGTCCTGTCCAATACCAGGCCACCAAAAATATGAACGAGCAAGACTTTTCATTTTTACTACCCCCATGTGAGATTTATGTAATTCATTTAAAATATCTTGTTGAATACTATTAGGTATGATAATGCGATTATTCCAAACCAAGCATTTATTTTCAATTGATAATTCCTGTCTATAAGGATAATATCTTTTAATGTCATTGTTTGAAATTGAGTGTTTGTTTGGCCAACCGGATTTTACATATTTCATAATTTTGATGAAATTTTGATCTTTACCAGACTCTTCCTGAATACATTTAGCATCAATTATACAATGCGGATTATTTTGAAAATAATTAATGTAATCTACATCTACTTTATTGAAATTATCTTCAGAATCATTCAATGGAAGTCTTGATAGAGAATCTGCTTGATTTTTCTCCGATTTAATATATTCTATATTGTAGGTAAATGTGCTTAAAATAATTGCCCAACGTCTGAGTCGATTGGCAGAGTATTGAGGTATTCCCTTTGTTGGATTAAATATAGTAATCAATGGCTTATTATCCGTCACCAACGTAAACATCCGACCGTACAAGTATTGATAAAATTTGCATACGCAAAATATTATGCTTAAACCTTCTCTTTCAATTTGAGAATATCGTTGTTCGGTAGCATTTAGTGTTCGGGATACAAAAGCTATTGGTTTCTCTGAACCGTCAGACATAATATGTGTTATAACACCACCTATACCATAGGGTGATGCATCCGTTGTTAACTTCAAAGGCAATTTTGGGTTATAATGTACCAAAACTTGAGATGAAATTAACATTTCTTTTACAATATTAAATGCATTTTGGTGTTCTTTGTTCCAAGTCCATTTTATATTTTTGTGTAATAAAGAATACAATGGATGTAATATTGTAGATAAATTATTTAAAAATTTAGCATAATAATTAACTAATCCTAAGAAAGATTTTAGCTGTGTTATATTAGTTGGTATTGGTGCATTTTTAACAGCAATTATCTTTTCTTCAGTTGCATGTAAACCATCCTGATCAATGCGAAAACCTAAGAAACTAATTTCTTTTACAAATAGGTTACATTTATCACTTGACAACTTAAAACCTACCTCTTGCAATTTGTTCAAAACTGATTCTAGCCTGATCATATGTTCATTAATGTCTTTCCCTGCAATTAATATATCATCTAGAAAAACTATGCAACCTGGAATATTGCTCAATAATGATTCCATTATTTTCTGAAATTTTGCTGGTGCTGATGCAATTCCAAAGGGAAGTCTATTGTAAACAAATAGTCCCTTATGCGTTGATATTGTTACCAACTCTTTTGATTTTTCATCGAGCAATAACTGTTGGTAAGCTCGCGATAAATCTAATTTTGAAAAAATCACACCTCCTTCTAACCTCGCAAATAAATCTTCAATTCGAGGTAGTGGAAATTGATCGATTTCTAAAATAGGGTTTATTGTTACTTTAAAATCACCGCATATTCTTACTGTCTGATCTTTCTTTAATATCGGTACAATTGGTGTACCCCAAGAACTAAAATCAACCGGTGATATAATGTTTAATTCTTGTAACCGTTCTAACTCGGCCTCAACTTTTTCACGCATTGCATAAGCCAAAGGTCTAGCCCTAAAAAATTTTGGAGTAACCGTATTGTCTTTAATTTTTAAATTAATTGTTCCTTTATTAAATAACCCTAAATTGTCATTAAATAGTTTTTTATATTTATTAAATATATTATTTGCATTTGCAAAATTTACTTCTGAAAATATTAATTTGAATACTTCCATAAAATCTCTCCCCAAAATAGATGTCATTGCATTTTTTATAACATACAAGTGCATCGTACATTGTTTATTATTATATTTTATTTGAACTTCTATAAATCCATTTGGTTGAATTTTATCACCATTATAAAATTGTAAAATTTTATCCGATTTATTTAATTTCAAATTATTAAAATTTTTATTATAATTATCTAACGAAATTGCAGAAATACTAGCTCCCGTGTCTAGTTGGAAATTCATATTAATATCATTTACGCAAAGATTTATTATAATAGGTTTATTATTGCTTGAATGTTCAATAGCATATTGCGTGCAAGTATCAATAGAAAATAAACAAGAATCTGATTCCAGAAAATTACATAAAGATTTATTTCTATTAAAAGAATTTGAATTGTTTTTGTTACCTTCATTGCGACACATGGGCGCAAGATGTCCTTTTCGATTACATCGATTGCAAAATTTATTGCGATAAAAACATTTATCCGCTTCATGGTTACCTCTGCCGCATACAGTACATTTGCGCGTGCTTGACTTAGCTCCTCCTGGGGGTGACTTAACGAATTTCTTACTGCCACTAGCGCCAACCTGATGAACGGGCTCCAACTTAACTCTGGATGATGATGATTGATTCGCCGCCATTTTCGCTGTTGCAATATCCACCGCTTCGGAAAATTTCACTGTCTTTTTTTCTTCTAACAATCTATCTTGTACTGGACCCTTGTCGTAACCAATAATGAAATGATCACGTAACACCATTTCCACTTCTGTAGCTTCAAATTCACAATTCGATGCAAATGATCGAAGTCTAGCCGACCATTCTTTTGCTGTTTCATGGACATTTTTTGTTGATGTATAAAATTTATACCTTGCCGAAAAAACTGAATCTTGCGGCTTAAAATGTCCTGTTAATATAGTTAACAATTCTTGGTAACTTTTTGCTTCTGGACACATTGGCATACATAGATTGTATACTAATCTATATGCTTCCTCACTCAGCACGTTTAATAAAATAGCACGTTTTTTTTCATTTTCCACAATTTCATTTGCAATAAAATAATTTTCGAGTCGTGGTTTATATAATGACCACTCCGAAATTTGCGGATCAAACTCTCTTAAATGCCCCAACGTTTCACTTTTGTTTGCTGGCATTTTTACACACGTGTTTTTCGTTTATTTAAAATCACAATTTTTATTGTTCTATTTATTATATTATTAATTTTGTAATAATATAATTACACTAATTTTCCTCGTCGCCACTGAGGTATCCGGGGTAAGGATCACTTTATTAAATTCGGGGAGAACAAATAATCTTACTTAACTTAATTCTTTATTTAATATGGATGGAACCAATGCTGAAGATAGACTGCTCAAATATATAAATGTAATAAAATAATGTATAACAAAAAATAGATCGATACAAAAAATATAGAAAATACCTATAAATAAAATATATTCATTTTAACATATAAATTTAATATAAATATTTATGAGTATATTATATTAAGTTATTGGTATTGAGGTTTCGTGGTTGTTGTTTTTTGTTTGTTTTTTTTTAATATTTTGTCATGCAGTAACATATGTTTAGTTTTTAATTTAAATAGTACAATTTAAAGTTTTCATGTATGTTGGTAGGCTGTTGTATTGTTTTATTGTTTCTGTTGTTAGTATCTGGCTGCACTTGACTGTTGAATGCTTTGTAGTTCTTATGTGTGATTTTCTTCTTGTTTGGTGATCTGTATTTTTTTGTTGGACTGTATTGTTATATTGCTTTTTATCGTTTTGTGGTTTATTTTACACCTTGTAGGTGTTAAAAAAAATATTAAGAAGGTGGTAGTATAAACCACAACAAACAAAACAGTCTTAATAAATTTAGATATGGAACATTATTTATTTTTATTTTTTTTTTTTTACAAAAAGCAAAGTTATAGAAGATGTTCAAAGTGCTCTTCTTACATTTCCAAAGAAACACGACATCTTTGTCTGAAGAACATTTGTACTCTTTCTAATACCTTCTTCTTGGTTCTGATTTCTTGGCACTTTTTATTAATTTTTAACTGGTCTACTGGAAAGATAGCACTGTTTTTGAAGTGAACCAGTATTTCTCAATTTCTGGTGAATTCTTTCAAACATAAAGACTTTGCGCTTTGGTGGCAATCCCATTAGCACGACCGTACCTACATGAAATGAATGTCGGCTAGTTCTGTATTAGAGTAATCAGCCATAGCAAAGAAAACTTGTGCTCTAACAACATCTGTCAAATACTGAATGTTTATTTCACAAAACATCAGCCAACTATGATAAGAAAATGCACGTTTTTGCAAAATAAAAAATGAAAGGAAAAAGAATAATAAAAATAATTAATGTTCCATATTTCCGAAACCGTTGCTATGACAACCTATGTTTATTAAGAGTTTTTTATTTGTTGTGGTTTGTACTACAAACCCCTTAAATATTTTACTTTCTTTTTTGAACACCCTGTATATCATTAATATGTTGTTTAAAGTTATCATTTTGTTTATATTATGCTTCTGTTTTTTTATGAATATGTTTTCATTTATTGCTTTCTAAAACAACATATTTGTTTGTGCTCTTAGTTGTTCATCTATATACAAGATGATTCTTAACCTATGCTCATAAACTCGAGGAATTATAGTTTTCAATATTATTAATAAATGTTAAAAAAATTTAGTAAAAGTTTTATAATAAGCAATATAATGAATTATAAAGTTTCTGAAAAATTAAAATTTATTACTTGAAAAAAATCGGTGTGCCATGCCAAAATTAAAATAATGCACGTAAGTAACGGCGGTTGTAGCCGAAAAATTGAAAAAAAACTAGGTGGCGCTTGTCAGTGTGTAATAAAATTAAATTATGGCGCAACATAACATGACCAATGCAGAATTTGTGGATATGATATTGGTGTATGGAGAAGTTCATCAAAATTCAGTGGCTGCAGCAGCTCGCGTTTATTCCGAGAGATTCCCTCAAAGGTATCTTCCGGCTCGTGGATCGTTTATACGTTTGGTTTATGGCGTTTAATTTTAGTTATGTTTCAGTTAAATGTATTTTTTTTTTTAATTTTAACAATCTTATGTACTAGCCCGTTATCACAATAAAGACGGAAAAGTTCAACTACCAAAGCATCACTTGTATTGTTATGGTGCAAAAATAGGTTAGATTAAGAAGTAAAACACAAAACTGAAAGGTTCAAAAGAAAAAGTTACACAATTTATCTATAACTGAAAAAAATGAATAACTTTATTAAAATAAAATTAGTAATCATCAAAAACATTATAATCAGAAATTGAATTACAATATATTAATTAAAGAATTATTAATAACTATTAGCACAACAAAAGTAATTTTTATCTTAAGGCCTCTCAAGCGCACGATGGGTTGCCTAAATTTTTAATGAAATTAAAATTACTCTAATTGACTTAAGAAAACATCAAATAGAAATGTTGAAAGTACTGATATGTTACAAACAATGTAAGGGTGCCTGGTCAACTGTAGTTTTTTTTAATTAGTTGCTTATAAGCACTATATTTAAAATTAAATAATGTACATATGCATTTTTTATAAAATTTAAAGTATCGATTAAACCTTTTTTATTCTTATAATAATTTTGATTTAGTTGGATATAAGAACACTGTATGTAATTTTATATTTCATATTTATTGTTGCTGCATCGCCAGTAGTTTTACTCGGCAATTCCTTATGGCAACACCGTTGTCGGGCTATGAGCGGAGAACTTTGTGGGTAACCCATCCAAGTCGTGACCGGAGTAGTCATTGCTTAACTTTTGTTAGCGCTGGTAATCATTTTTAATAGATAGTATTAATTATTTTTAAATTACCTACTTTAATTTTAGCAATTGCATTTTTAAACTTTATTATGTAACTTAATAACAATTTTATATTCAGATTATTTTATAGTTACACCCTAAATCACTTGCATATACATGTATGCATATATAATACATCATTTTACAATTGTCAATTTTACTTTCACAATTTTTTTTACATATTATTTATACCAACGATGGTTATGTTACATAAAATTTGTCAATTTTTTGGTTTTTGTAATTTAATCGTATAAAATCTGTATTTATTAGCAGAATAACCAAATCAATCATTTTGTGCTTTGGTAATTTTACTGATTTGAACAATAATTACATTTGAACCTATTAAAAAATTCATTTTTAAAATACCATTTAAACTATTTGTTTAATTGATTGAATTGACATGCGCATTGAGTTTTAATATATTTGTCTAGCCAAGAACTTGCCAACATATAAACCTGCAATTAATGTAGGAAGAAATCGGTTTCCTGTAGGCACACGAATTGTGGACATGGACATTTTTTTAAATCTATTTTAAATAGTGGTCAATATGAACCATTTGCTAGTTCTATTATTGATTTAAATGTGATGAAAGAGGAAAAAAATTGCATAAATTTCAAATTTATTTTTAAACGTCAAATGTGCCAGATAATAAAGGTGGTTACTACTAAGTCAAATAAAACAAAACAAATGGAAGTAAATGCAGCTATTGTATTAGGCTCAGTTTTGATGGGATCGGATGTACACAATGCAAAGAACTGCTTTATATATCCGCAAAGAAGAAGTTGGTGTCATAATACGGGAAACTGCTTCAGAAACTATAAAATTGTCAGATAAAGAAGAACATTATATTGTAACTGAGTTTTAAAAAGTAGATAGAAATGGTGTACCTATTACGATAATAACCAATGGTGCTTGGTCCAAGCGTTCACAAATGAGAAATTACAGTACTTTTTCTGGTGTTGCATGTATCATAGGTTACTGAAGCAGAATCTCGTTAAACCTAGGCATAAAAACAAATATTGTTGTATTTGTGACAAGTATGCTACAATGCTTTCTCTTAAACCTAATCATACTTGCTACAAAAACCATAAAGAAATTTCTACAAGTATGGAAAGCGATATTATTGTAGACAAATATAAATGTAGCATAGATATGCAAAAACTAAAATATATGCAAAGAGTAGGAGATGGCTATAGTTTAGTGTATATATATTTTTTTTAATATCTTAGTCTTTACGGAACTGATTTAGTACAAAAAGTAGAATGTTGAAATCATTTGTATAGAAGTTATTTTAAACAATTAAAAAATATCTCAGACAGCTATTTTTTTTTTATTCTACAATTATCTAATATCAATTTTAGATATATAGATATAACGTAAAATCTAATTTGCTTAGATTAAAATATAAAATGTAGTAGATTATGTTCCAATTACCACAGCAACAAGTAAAAACAATGATTGTTTCTCAGTTATTTTAAACACAATTAAAAAAAAAACGTAAAATTAAGTGAATATTGTAAGCAAAAATATAACCACAATAAATTATTGTTATTATTATTATTTATTATTGACTATAAATCATTTAAAACGTACTTAACATTTTGTTTTATTATTTTAATAAATATTTTAGACCGTAAATCGTGTACCAATAAAACCTTATATCATTGTAATTGTTGATATGTTTTTTTTTTCTAAAAATTAAAAAAAAAACTGATGATAAAGTCATATTACACAAAATAAGGTACGAATTGAAAATCAAAATACGTCACCATATAGATTAAAAATTATACAAAACCTTTTAGAAAAGTCATTTTTGAAATAAATTGAAAATGCAGTCAGAAATTAGGTGTTTTACTCAACCAAGTGTATTATTAGCATGTATTGATAGATAATAATAAATAATATATATAGCTAAGATAATGATATTCGATTATTTAGCAATTAATTTAAGCTAATGTATCCATAACGTTAGCTATTAAGACAACAATTGTGAGCTAATTAATAGTATATCATTATTCTATCTCCAAACTAATTAATCAAAAATCAATGAAAAAGAACATTACAACAAAAACGAACTAAAATAAATTTTTTATTAATTTATGAATAAATTATTATTTATTATATTATTATATAATAATCAAAAATAAATTAATAATTTGATACTTTGATTAGAAAATCTTCTGCGCTCGAGTTCTACTGTATAGTTAAATATAAAAAGGCAGTGTTGCTAGTTGTAAACTGGAGTGGGGGCAATAGGAGCACGGATATAATTGAGCGAAGAGCTCAGCCCGATACGTCTTTGCCGAATGCATAGGTAGTGGATAGCGCTGTTAGAATACCGCATGTGAAGTCATTTTCGGATAAAATGATTGTACGCGCGGGTTAGACCAAGGGACAAAGAGAAGTAGTTTCGACGGAGAAATTTGTCACGTGATATAGTACAGCCTTAATAACCAACCGTAATTGTTAGTTGCGCTACCACAAATCACCCTCATCACTCAATTTTACTTGTTCTAAATAAAATAAAATAAATCCGTATGAATTGTAATTTATTGATATCACAATAAAAGTGTTTCAGCATTTAAAATTAAATCTTATCTAGACTTATTGTGCAGTGATAAATACAATTTTGATAATATTAAATGTACTTTAAATTATGATATACTGCCTACGAATGGCTCAGTTACTAAGCAATAATAATTTTAATAAGAATTAATCAAATTTAAGTAGCTAATATAAAAATTTATTGATATATACACCCGAGTATACACCATAATATTAAGTTTTTGTCGATATTTAGAAAGTTTGAATATATTTTGTTTAATATATATTATGTATTTTCAAATCAAACGTAAATCATACTGATTGCTTATGCTTATAAATATTTATAAACTATATTAAAATGATAACATCATCACCGAAAAGTAACAAAAGTATTTGTACATAAGTGACCGTTTCTGCCTCCTCATGATGAATTGTAGGTCAATAATAAATAAACAATAAAATACAGATGATTTTGTAGTATCATGCATAAAATACATGTTAGTAATAACATCCTACAATAGCACGTTTAAACAATCGTGTAAAAAATCTCGGATTTATTACTCACGTACTAAAATAATTTAAAATATTTGCCTCGTGACTAAAATATTTGTCTTAGCATACATAAAAGATACAGCTATAGCTAAAAAAAACAAGAAACAGTTTTTTAAATTGCATTACTGTCCAATCTATCTGACTTTCTGACATATGTTAGACACAAATGGAATTCTACTTTAGACAAACATGAACAAAATTTTGCTGTAGTTCAAATATTTCCAATTCATATAAGAACATCCTAATCTTATTAACAAGCTCCAATGTATAGGTCTTAGGGCCGTTTTCCACTTCCTAGTAAAGTACCTAATAAACTATTATAAATACTCTAACTTTTATTTTATTAACACCTGGGCGATCCTGCCTATAGGCAATAACAAAGATATAATATTATGGAGCAAGCATCAAAATGTTAGTCCTGCGAAAAGTCATCTTCATGGAAGTGTTACCAGGAATCATCATATAGAAAAAATACAACAAAGCGGTACAAACGAATAATTATAAAAAGCCAAGAATTTCTTGCTATAGCTAGTACCAACTTAGGTTAGTTTTAATGGATTAGGATGTATGTGTGTGAACCAAATGAAAACAAATTAAATGGAATGTGGATACGAGACAATAAAACAGATGCGGTTATTTTAGCTAGGGGAAACTGTAATGACAAAGTGGAAAGATGGCTAAAGTAGAAAGTGTGATAGTACACAGCTGTTATGTCAGCTAAATGGAATACTATTGGGAGTGGATAGAAAAATTAGAAAGCTGTTTAAAAAAACAGAAAAATATATATATATATAATACTTTGGAGTAACATTTGAAGCAAAGGGATGGAATAAACAGGTTAAGAAAGCAGTCATGAGAACAATGGAAATGGAGAGAAAGCTTGATAGACTCATGTCAAACAACAGAGGTCCAGGAGAAGAAACCAGAAAGCTAATAGCAACAACAGCAAGAAGCAAATTGTTATACGCCGCAGAAACATAGAAGAAGCTATGAAGACAAAAAAACAGGAGGGAAATAAAAGGAGCTACAAGAACCAGTTCGTTAAGGTTCAGCAAGGCTTACAAAACGATGTCACAAGAGGCAGTAAAAGTGATTGCGGCAAAACCTCCCGCGGAAATGATGGTGGAAAAAAGAGAAAAAACTAGTAAAAAGGAAGCAAAAGAGAAAACAATGGAAATATGGCAGATACAGTGAAATAGAGGAGAAAAGGAAAATTGGACAAGAGAACTAATCCCGGAGATAAAAGAGTGGGTAGAGAACAAACCTGAGACGTGCTATTATACAACACAAATACTGACCGGACATGGAGCCTTTGGAAAGTTTTTGCAAAAAATTAAAAAAAAGTGACGTAAGACAAAAGATGTATTTTCTGTCAGGAAGAAACACACAATAATGCAGAACACACTCTAATATAATGCGAAGCGTGAGAGGAAGATAGAAAAGAACTAGAAAAAATACTGGAAAGCAAAGTGGATAAAACAACATTCATTAAGAAATGCCTAAGAGATAAAAATAAATAGAAGGCGCTAAAAAACTTTGCAACAAGAGTACTACAAAATAAATAAGGAAGAACAAAAGAAGATAGAAAAAAAAAACAAACAATGGAAACAAACACACAAAATAAAAGCTATAGAAGAGAAAAGAGAGAAACGAGAGAAGCAAAATGGAAACAACAAAATAGAAAAAAAAAAACAAAAAGAAATAAATAAAAAAAAACAGGACAATTATACATACCAAGAAATAGAAGAAAATAGAAGAACATTTACAGAAACTACAATACCAAACGACATTGCAGAGATAAGAAGAAGGAGAAAAGAAATGATGAAGGAATGCAGATTAACAGAAATAACAAAGCAAATACCAAATGGTAGATTCTCAATTGCAAGGTTGATGGATAACGCAACTTTTGAGATGGTCAGAATATACCTGGCAACGAGAGGACACAAAGAAGTAATCCCAGATGGAAATACAAGAATATCACTGGAGGTAAAACTAACAAATTTAGGACTGCCAAAAGGAATACAACTAATAGAACTGCATAAACTATTTATGAAGGAAAGAAGATACAATGAAGAAGAAGTTAATGAAGACCTTAGAAAACTAAGAACGCATTTGAGGACAAACCAAATAATTAGAATAAATAACACACGGATTAGAGAAAGAAGAGAATGTAATGCTGGATGTCAGTGCAGATAAAAAAAGATACAAAAAAGCAAAAAGACAAACAAAAGGTAGGAGCTATAAAGAGAGAGGGGCCGGGGATAGCATGCGTGCCACAGATTTTGTGTAAAAATCCGAGAGGCAATAACCAGCTTACCTCAAACTACTGCCAAATCTAAGCTAGTTTGTTAAGAACATTATAACAACAGGATTTAAGATGTAAATACACAAAAAAATAAAACGTATTAAACATAATAATAATAATGATAATAGAAATAGGCAAGAAATTGTAAAAATAACAGATAAACATATAAAGCAGTTAAGAACCTTTGTTAGTAAATTTAATAACATAAAATTGAGACTTATAAATAATATAGATATGCAGATGTTATTTAATGAACAAAAAACTTATGTAGAAGCTATAGAAAAATTAATATTTTAGATTTGTTGCAATACAATGTCTGAACTATTTTGTTTAAAAACTGCAGTCAGTCTGTTGCTATGCATGAATCACTCTAAAAATAATACTAAAAAGTTAATTAATTCAATTGAATTGTACGCGGAATTGTTAAAACCTAACAGTTATATAAAATTGATTCAGCCGTATCGGTTGCCGCATTTGCAAAAAAAAACAGAAATAGCCATGCATATAAATATAATGTTACAAGATAGAATTATCGAATTTCTAAAACTAAATGAGCAAAGTGAATTTAAAAAAAAAAATCAGTTTTAAAAGAGTAAACGTTTTGTCGTTTTTTTTTTAATTATTATAGAAAATTTATTCATAACTTTGCTTATATCGTGACACTATTAAATAAATGATCTCAAAAACAGTTGAATTTAAATAGGACAAAGGATGTTAAACGTCATTCGAAAAACTTTATTAAACTTAAAAAAAAAACATCAACTTGAGTATGCAAATTTTGAAAAAATAATCAGTTAATTTTAAAAACGGATGCCTCAGGGTATTCATTTAGCGTTGTTTTGTTAAATTCAGGCAACATACCTATTGCATATGCTAAAAGAGTATTAAAGAAAGACAAAGCAAATTACGCTACAAAAAAACGGTTAGCTATAGTATGGGCTGTAAAGAATTTCAGACTATATCTTTATAAACCACTTGTATATTTAATTTGTTTAGCAAACCCATATATACAGATTAACAAAATTTAAGTTAATTCTAGAAAAAAAAAATTAAAATAAATGATGTAAAAAGAACTAAAAATTCTGTAGCAGATGCATTATCCAGAATTAAATTGAAAAAAATGATCTTAAAAAAATATCAGAAAGCGTAGCTATAATAACTAGATCAATAAATAATAAAGTAAGTTCAGAATCTAAAGGAATTTCAAACGAGGAAAACAAGGATAGGATTGATCATCCAGGAATTGTCAAATTGTTAAAGCCATCATTACAATTTATATATATATTGACCAGTAACCCGGCTAAAATCCCTCTCTGATGGAGTGATAAAATCTTTCCATTGGTTCGGAATCCACTTAAAACTGTAGGCCCCTTGTAATGTAAGTTGCCAGCATTACGTGCAGAGATGGAGGCCTATACACAAAAAAGGATAGAAAACCGCTGATTGAAGCACAAGAAGAAGAACCCAAGATGACAATGATAATATATGGCCATGTATAAGTCAAGTGTACGAAATAAAAATTTGTTTTTGCTCAATCCACTGGCAATGCCTTCTTCTACATGAATTCTGATTATGTGATTTTTTCAGATGTTTTTATTAAACCACTTCCGAGTAATAAGCAATCAAAATTTGTAAAAATAACGTTTTTTTAGTTTTTTTACATTTTTTGATCGTTTGTAACTTCTCACGATTGCATTCCTGAGAAGTGACAATCAAAAAACGTAAATTTAAAATTTAAGCTTATTTTTTGCTATTTTTTAAGTATTTCTGTGGATACATTGTAAGATATCTCGGAACGTAGCACAAATTTAAGGGTATCTTTTGCACATATAAAAACACGTTTTTATTCATATTTGAAAAAAAAAATACCCGTCATCTTAAAAAAACCGTTTTTTAAAGTTTTGCAAAATTTTCAAAATTTAAGGAAAATTTTTAGCTATGAAAACTTTTAAAGGAAAAAGTTTCATATAATTTTTTCCTAAAAAAGCATTCCTGAAAAAATACAAATGATTAAAAAATGTAATTGCTTATTACTCGAAAATGGTCGCTGAAAAAACCTGAAAAATTCACATAATTAGGATTCATGTAGAGAATGGCATATTTAATGGTTTGAGCAAAAATTAATTTTCATTCCGTACACTTGACTCATACATGACAATATACATATTAACCAAACAATGTGATTTTACCACATTTGTAAAAGCTTACCCAATAAAGAATAAATAAGCTAAAACCGTAGCAAAATCATTTGTAAATAAATTTATGTTGACATCTGAAATCCCGGAGAAAATCGTAACCAACCAGAGTACTGAATTTTTAGCTAATGTATTTAAAGAATCAACTAAATTATTAGGCAGTTTACAATCTATTTCTTATCATCACCAAACTTTGAGAGCGTACTTGCATATACAGACAACAAAATTTCCAGATACTTTATGGGTACTATGTTAGTACTTTTAATTTCATAATACAGTACATTAGAAAAAGAAGTAAATTGCCATCTAACATAAATAACAATACTGATCCTTTATATAACTTTAAAAATAATCCTATTTTAAATAAAATTTACACTACACTTTACTATTTATTATTATTAACCTTATTTAAACAATGACCATTATATAATTTAATTATCCAATTAACAAATCTGTTCAATCACAGTTTGTACATAACACACTTTACACTATTTAAATCTCAATACTCCACAATTTACATTTCATTATAGAAAATTAACCTTTACATTATTTTTAATAAACAGTTTAGAATACCTATAAACACTTTAATCACTAATTATTTTGCCAGAAATATATGAAATCCTCGTTCTTTCTTGCTCACACTGTATTATTAATATCGTTACTATTAAGATATTGAAAGAAATGCCGCATCGGTAAGGTCAACGTATAAGTAGGGTGTCCATACGTCTCGGTTTTTTCCGGATTTGTCCCGGTTTTAATTTTCTCGTTTCGGTGTCCCGACAATTCTTTTTGTAACAGTTAATTGTCGGTTTTAAAAACAAAATTATTAAATGTGATTGTATTGCCAAAACTCATCTAGATAAGTGGTTTAAACCGAGGTAACGACATGTATTAAGCATTGTAAAGAAATCATAATAATGAAATGTAATGTTTGAAACCATGTAATATTTTTCACTGATGGTAGATTCTACAACAAACAATTCTGCTATGATAAAAGATGTCACTTTTTATTTTTTTTTTGTTGTATGTCCCAGTTGGCTCTTGGCAAAATATGGACAACCTACGTATGAGTGAACTAGCCGCATCAGCAATATTTATAATAATAAAACAGGAAGCATATACATATACTTCAAATGTAGTTGTTTTAAGTAAGATCTTTTAGTGATAAGTATAAAGAAACTTCACAAATTATGTATTTTTTTTACTGCTATTTAGAGAATTACATTGCCTTTTAAAATAAATTTCAGAGTCGTTAAAGAAAACAAACAGATTAACAAATAGCTTTTTTGTGTTTAAATTTCACCAAAAATGTACTTGTCAATTTAGTGATCTAGAGTTTAATAATTTTTTTAAAGCAGTTGTTGGTGGCGTAACAAAAATAAAACTTAAATAGTAAGGTCTGAAATAAGTTCAGAATAAAATTTAAGATTTAAAGAAGTTTTAACATCTACAATAATCATTAAAAAACATTTATTAGCGTTAAGTGTTTTGTTATTGTAACTTTATATCTAACATTTTCAAGTTGAAAGCAAACAGCAAATATTTGGATTTATTATCAACAAATAACAACAAATGCAATAAATAAAGATAAAATAATAATCAGCTTGTTAAATTATTAGTAAGCACTTATAACAATCTGTTATATCATTGTGGCCTAAGTATATTTATTACGTTAAAATTTAAGATAGCAGATTTCAAAAAAATTAAGATTATATCTTAATGACTGATCATTATTTAATTTATAATGTTTTATATATAACACAACTGAAACAATCAATAAACTAGTACAAAATGGGTCTACATGCAAACTTGTTAACAGAGCAGGAAGTGCAAGTTTTACTTTAAGATGTAATTGAAAAAGAAAATATAACCGATGCTGTTATTAAAATTGATTCTGGAGCTGGAAAGGGGGAAGGGTTTTAAGTAGCATGAATAAAATTAAGTTGAGTGGTAATGGAAAAACACTCAATCTTATAATTAAATCAGCTCCCCAATCGGATAAATTTCGAGAATTGGTGCCCGTAGCTAAAATTTATTCCAGAGAAATACTATTTTATAACACTGTTTATCCTATATTTAATACGTTTCAAAACGCATGTTACAAGACACAATCAGATGAGTTTAACGAACGTTTAGTTTTGGAAAATATTAAAGACACCAAAGGTTTTGAGTTATGGGATAAAAGAGTTAAAATGGACGAATCACATGTCACCGCTGTACTTAAGTTGTATGGAAAATTTTATGCTATTTCATTTGCTTTATTGGACCAACAGCCAAAACTATTAAATGAATTAACATCTGACATGAGTAATTTTACAAATGAATTTGGGGTTAGTTTTTTTTCTCAACTTGAAGAATCCATTGAACACGTTAAAGAAATGTTTTCTAAAAATTAAAAAACTGTTCTTGATGCATTAGATCGTCTTAAAAGATCAACAAAAGATTTCTTCTTTAAAATTGCTGATCAAAAACCTAAATATACTGTCATTAATCACGGAGACTGCTGGTGCAACAACATGATGTTTAAAATGTTCACTTAGACAAAAAACGTAAGGTAAATAACTCCATTTTGAAAGGATTTTTGAGTACCATAAAAGCAGGTACTACATGTACCTGATTCAATTTTTAGTATACTTGATATAAAAACCAACTTTAGTTTTTTAAAAAGCAATATATTGTTTTTTTTTTATCTTCAAGATATTTTAAATATAACCTAGTAAATAAAAAAAAAACATTTTATTTGTTTTATATTTAAAATGATTGTAATTGAATAGTTGGCAGTAAAAATATTTAATGTTTAATTTCTGGGATATTTTTATGTAAATACGCATAATATAGTAACTTAAAGAATTACGTTTTTCAATATTTTTTTCTAAAAATTGTTGTAATATGGATAAAAACCGAATATGGATAAAATATGCAACAAAGCCTAAATGGTCAAAATATGCAAATGCATATGCAAATATGCATTTGCATATAATCCGGTCCCTAGTGATGACCAAGGACTATACAATAGACGGATTATATTTTGTTCTAACATCTGTTGGATTTGATGTTGAACTTCTTGACGGTGTACTTCCGGATAATGGTAAGATTTATTATACACAGGAATTTCATCTGTAGTTTTAATATTATGTTTAATCCTATTTGTAAAGGATAAATATTTTTTATCTATATAATAGATATCTTCATATGCTCTGAACAGATTTTCGATATGTGAAATATAATATCTTTATCATCAAGTGTGTTTAAATTTATTTTAGGTTCTTCGGTAGTTTGATTGTATTTTTTTGGATATTTATATTTATTAAATACTCCGTTTAGTGTATCCGTACGACTGCGCCAATTACTTTTCGTTGTTTAATAGTTATGTTTTCAAAAACAAACAATTTAGTTATTAATCCGTACAGGCTTAGACTAACTAAATATAAAGGTTACAATAGATTATGTATGTAATTATGAAGACTCGGCAACTGAATGCAGGTGCAGATCCAGACGCACACACATGCATGCGTAAACAATGGGCTCTTTCATGGTGTCCCATCTAAGCCGTGGTTGTGTACGGTAGATAACTTAATAAATAAAACAATATCTAAGTTTTTACAACACATTTGTGGTCAAAAAATAGATATTATTTTATTTTATTATAATCTACTACATTTTGTTTTAATATTTTAATAATCATTTTAAAAACCGCAACTCTTATGTCATTGTAATTGTTGAATTTTTTTTTTCTAAAAATAAAAGAACACACTCCATTTAAAAATACTGATAAAGGCGCCATATCACGCAAACATAAAAATTAAAATACGTCACTATATAGATTAAAAAATATACAAAAACTTTTATTAAAGTTATTATTATTTTTAATAAAACGAATAATACAGCCAGAAATTGGGTGTTTCCACACATTTACCCAACCATGTATATTTTTATTTATGTATTTAATTATATTATTAATGCTGGAATTCATGAAAGCTGATTAAATTAAATCACAGTTAAATGTGACAACATAACCACACAATTTGATAAAATGTCAAAATTATTTTTATAAATTCAATAGAAATACTTGTTATTTATAATAATAATATAATAATATTATACTTTATTTCTATTATATACAAATCATATAAATAGAAAAAAATACTTTGCATTATCATCAAATCTTATTTTCTATTTATTTCTGATAGTTATCTATTATGCCAAACTTGTTTTTGCAATAGCATTATTATAAATAGTTTTGTGGTTGTCAAATTTAACAAACCGTTACTTTAATTGGCTTTCATGAATTCCAGCATTAGTACGCTACATTACAGCTTTTTTTATTTTACTTGTTGTATAGTTACAAAAATTTAGCAAAAAAATTAACAAAACTTAAAAGTTTATATAAGTGAAACAAAAAATGGATTATTATAAGCTTTTCGTAATGAGCTCATTATGAAACAAAATTTCTTCTTTTAAAAAGTTGTTGACAATAAACAATAATTAAATAAATGGATATTGTTTTAAATAAAGTTATATTTTCACAAAATATATAAAACTCAACACATATATATATATATATATCATTATTGATATAAAAGGGTTTATGAGACCAAGGAATTATGAGACCATTGCCGCTGGTCTCACTTACCTTCTCGCTGGTCTCATAAGCATGCCGCTTGGTCTCATAAGCAATTACCGCAATAATAAGTCAATATTAGAATGTTACTCTATATTTTATAATTAAAATAAATGGCTAAACTTATTCGAATGATTTCAAATAAATTAGGGTAACATGTAATAAAGGTAATAAATTAAAACAAATTAGTAACTCATACAAAAATTACGTAGTAGCCCTAAAATTTGATTTCAAACCCTTGAACTATATGAATTTTAAGTAAACTTATTTTACAAATGTACTATAGTAATCAAATAAGAACAAAATAGAAACTTGTATAAATATTTTTAGTACTTTCAAACAGTATAATTTTAATGTAATCCCCCTGCTTCTTCCTAAACATTGCACCAACCAAATATAAGCATAAGAGTACAATTATCGCACAAATGTAATATAGGTATCAAATAAAAGCAAATACTGTAACATACAATTTTTGTAGAGTACCCCAAAACATTGTACCCTATCGCCCCCCCTGCTAAGCAAATTAAAGGTACAAATATTGCCTTACTGTAATATGGGTAACAATTGAAAGCAAATATAGTAACAAAAATTTATTTTAAAGTACCCCAAAACATTGTACCCCATTGTCCTCAATGTTAATCAAATTAAGGGTACAAATAGTGCTTAAATGTAATATGGGAAACATACATTTATTGTTGAGTACCCCAAAACATTGTACCCTATCGTCCCCACTGCTAAGCAAATTAAAGGTACAAATATTGCATTATTGTAATATAGATCAATTGAAAGCAAATATAGTAACACACAATTATTTCAAAGTGCCCCAAAACATTGTACCTCATTGTCCCCCTCGTAAGCAAATTAGGGGTACAAATATTGCATATTTGTAATATGGGTATCAAATGATAGCAAATATAAAAACATACAATTGGTGTAGAATACCCCAAAATATTGTACTCTATCGTCCTCCCTGCTAACCAAATTATAAGTACAACTAACGCATAAATGTAATATGAGTATCAATTGAAAACAAATATGATAACAAACATTTATTTTAATGTACCCCAAAACATTGTACTCTATCGTCCCCCCCCGCTAAGCAAATTAAGGGTACCAATATTGCGTAAATGTAATATGGGTAACAAATAAAAACAAATATGGTAACATACAATTATTGTAGAGTACCCCAAAACATTGTACCCCATTGTCCCCCCTGCTAAGCAAACTAGGGGTACAATTATTACATAAATGTAACATGGGTATCAAATGAAAGCAAATATAAAAACATACAATTGATGTAGAATACCTCAAAACATTGTACCCTATCGTCCCCCCCCTGCTGAGCAGATTAAAAGTACAAATATTGCTTAAATGTAATATGGGTATCAAATAAAAGCAAATACGGTAACATACAATTATTCTAAAATACCCCAAAACATTGTACCATATCGCCCCCCCCCCCCCTGCTAAGCAAATTAAAGGTACAAATATTACATTACTGTAATATAGGTATCAATTGAAAACAAATATAGTAACAAATATCCATTTCAAAGTACCCCAGAACATTATACCCTGTTGTCCCCCTGCTAGGGTACCAAATGAAAGCAAATATGGTAACATACATTTATTGTGCAGTCCTCCAAAACATTGTACACTATCGTTTCCCCTGCTAAGCAAATTATGGTACAAATATTGCATTACTGTAGTATGGGTATCAATTAAAAGCAAATATAGTAACAAACATTTGTTTCAAAGTACCCTAAAATATTGTACTTTATCGCTAAGCAAATTAAGGGTACCAATATTGCGTAAATGTAATATGGGTAACAAATGATGTTTTCATATGGTAACATACAATTATTGTAGAGTACCCCAAAACATTGTACCCCATTGTCCCCGTGCTAAGCAAACTAGGAGTACAATTATTACATAAATGTAATATGGGTATCAAATGAAAGCAAATATAAAAATATACAATTGATGTAGAATACCTCAAAACATTGTACCCTATCGTCCCCCCTGCTAAGCAAATTAAAGGTACAAATATTGCTTAAATGTAATATGGGTATCAAATAAAAGCAAATACAGTCACATACAATTATTCTAGAATACTGAAAAAACATTGTACCTTATCGCCCCCCCCCCCCCTGCCAAGCAAATTAAAGGTACAAATATTGCATTACTGTAATATAGGTATCAATTGAAAACAAATATAGTAACAAATATCTATTTTAAAGTACCCCAGAACATTATACCCTGTTGTCCCCCTGCTAAGCAAATTAAGGGTACAAATATTGCTTAAATGTAATATGGGTACCAAATAAAAGCAAATATGGTAACATACATTTATTGTACAGTCCTCCAAAACATTGTACACTATTGTTTCCCCTGCTAAGCAAATTATGGTACAAATATTGCATTACTGTAGTATGGGTATCAATTGAAAGCAAATATAGTAACAAACATTTGTTTCAAAGTACCCTAAAACATTGAACTTTATCGTCCCCCCTGCTAAGCAAATTATGGGTACCAATATTGCGTAAATGTAATATGGGTAACAAATAAAAACAAATATGGTAACATACAAATATTGTAAAGTACTCCAAAACATTGTACCCCATTGTCCACCCTGCTAAGCAAAATAGGGGTACTAATATTGCATAAATGTAATATGGGTATCAAATGATAGCAAATATAAAAACATACAATTGGTGTAGAATACCCCAAAACAATGTACTCTATCGTCACCCCTGCTAACCAAATTCTAGATACAACTATTGCATAAATGTAATATGGGTATTAATTGAGAGCAAATATGATAACAAACATTTATTTTAAAGTACCCTAGAACATTGTACTCTATCGTCCCCCCTGCTAAGCAAATTAGTGGTACAAATATTGCGTAAATGTAATATGGGTAACAAATGAGAACAAATATGGTAACATACAATTATTGTAGAGTATCCCAAAACATTGTACGCCATTGTCCCCTCTGCTAAGCAAATTAGGGGTACAAATATTGCTTAAATGTAATATGGGTATCAAATGAAAGCAAATACAAAAACATACAATTGATGTAGAATACCTCAAAACATTGTACCCTATCATCCCCTCTGCTAAGCAAATTAAGAATTGCATTACTGTAATATGGGTATCAATTGAAAACAAATATAGTAACAAACATTTATTTCAGAATACCCCAGAACATTGTACCCTATTGTCCCCCCTGCTAAGCAAATTAGGGGTACAAATATTTCATAAATGTAATATGGGTATCAAATAAAAGCAAATATAAAAACATGCAATTGGTGTAGAATACTTCAAAACATTGTACCCTATCGTCCCCCCTGCTAAGCAAATTAAGGGTACAAATATTGCATTACTGTAATATGCGTATCAATTAAAAGCAAACTTAGTAACAAACATGTATTTCAGAATACCCCAGAATATTGTACCCTATTGTTCCTCATGCTAAGCAAATTAAGGGTACAAATATTGCATAAATGTATTATGGGTACCAAATGAAAGCAAATATAGTAACATACAATTATTGTAGAGTCCCCTAAAACATTGTACCCTATTGTTCCCCCTGCTAAGCAAATTAAAGGTACACATCTTGCATTACTGTAATATGGGTATCAATTAAAAGCAAATATAGTAACAAACATTTATTTTAAAGTACACCAAAACATTGTACCCTATTGAGTTCCTTGCTAAGCAAATTAGTGGTAGAAATATTGCATACATGTAATATGGGTATCAAATGAAAGCAAATACAAAAACATACAATTGATGTTGAATACCTCAAAACATTGTACCCTATCATCCCCTGTGCTAAACAAATTAAGAGTACAAATATTGCATAAATGTAATATGGGTACCAAATGAAAGCAAATATGGTAACATACAATAATTGTAGAGTCCCCCAAAACATTGTACCCTATCGTCTGCCCTGCTAAGCAAATTAAAGGTACACATATTGCATTACTGTAATATGGGTATCAATTGAAAGCAAATATAGTAACAAACATTTATTTTAAAGTACTCCAAAACATTGTACCCTTGTGTGTTCCTTGCTAAGCAAATTAGGGGAAGAAATATTGCATAAATGTAATATGGGTATCAAATGCAAACAAATATAAAAACATACAATTGTTGTAGAATACCTCAAAACATTGTACCCAATTGTCCCCCCTGCTAAGCATATTAATGGTACAAATAAATCATTACTGTAATATGGGTATCAATGGAAAGCAAACATAGTAACAAACATTTAATTCAGAATACCTCAAAACATTGTACTCTATTGTCCCCCCTGCTAAGCAAATTATATATTGCATAAATGTAATATAATATCAAATAAAATCAAATATGAAAACATACAATTATTGTAATGTATCTCAAAACATTGTATTCTATTGTCTTCCTGCTTAGCAAACTAAAGGTACAAATATTGCATAAATGTAATATGGGTATCAAATGAAAGAAGATATGATAACAAATATTTATATTGCTTGAATGTAATATGTGTATCAACTGAAAGTTAATATGGTAACATAGAATTATTGTAGTGTACCCCAGGACATTGTACCCTACTGCTTCTCTGCTTAACAAAATAAGGGTACAAATATTAAACAAATTCAATATGAGTATCAAATAAAAGCAAATAATGTAACTTACAACTATTTCATAGTGCCCTATAACATTGTTCCATATTGTCCCCCTTGCGAAACAAATTAAGGCTACAAATATTGTATAAATTAAATATGGGTATCATATGAAAGCAAATAAGGTAACATAAAATTATTTTCAATACCGAAACATATTATACCCTGTTGTACCCCCTGCTAAGCAAATTAAGGGCACAAATTGTGCCCTCTATCCTGTTAAATAGATTAAGAGTACAAGTATAGCATCAATGTAATATGTTAAGTTATGGTAACATACAATTAGTTTATAGTACAGTAGAACATTGTAGCTTATCATCTTCTGATAAAACAAATTAAACAAACAAAGAGTACAATATGACACTAATGTAATATGAGTGTCAAATGAAAGCAAATGTTATCTTGTACAATTATGTTAATATTTTTTTTACCTTATTGTTTTTTGAGTTTAATTATTTAAAGGTAAATGTAACGCACAAATTTTCAAATATATATGTAAGATGAGTTTCAAATTAGAGTAAATATGTTAATTTGTACATTTTTTATAAAACTAATAACTTTGTACTCTATTGCCTTTATCTAAATTTATTAAAGGGATATTCTTATATCACCATTGTAATTTGCATACTTAAAACCAATGTTTATTAAATTTCATTTAGATCTGAAGATGTTATAACATATTATAATAAATAATTAAGCCGCCCCTAATATGAATTTACATAATTTAAAATCGTTATGTATGAAAATCTCTATTTATATTTCTTTTATAATTGGCTTTGCTACAGTTTAGAGAGGAACAATTTTGTAAGCATTTATCTTTTTATAGATTTCTAATTAGATTAAAAAGTAAAATCATTCATGTTAAAAAATAAATTCTATTTTGAATGAAATATTTGTTGAGTGAAATAATTATAATAAAAAAAACTCCGCCGGTCATGTCTGAATGTTTACTCATGTTCCTGGCAAAATACACTTTTTATAAGCGTTTCGACGCGATGGGTTTCGGTGTTCAAATAAAATACTGATATAAAATTTGTATATTTCTAATAAAATTGTAATTTTGTATATCTACTAAATCAATAAGTAAACAAAATGAAATTATTTTGTTCTACATATTTCTTCTATAATATAACATTTAAAATATTTCCGTAATTAGGAATGTAAGAGCGGAAAGCAATAAAAACATAAATGCGTATAAAAAAGGGTATTCTATTGATGCTGTGGCAAGGACAAGCAAGCGTACGTGCTGCATAAAACCGAAAAATATGAATGTGATAACAAAATCTTTGCTGTAAACATTCTATAGTGTTTCTTTCAGAGTTAAAATTTTATTAATATATTTTTGATCAAATTAAGTTTATCATAACATTATCAAGTTAGTTACACATGTCCTAACATATAAAAACACAGGAGTGATGACTCTCAAAACTCATTTTTCACACCACAGGACTGTAGATTTCATATTGCGGGCGGCTCAATTATGATATTATTGTACTCAATCTTCATATCCAAATGAAATTTAGTACATATGAGTTTTTAAGTATACCGATTTCGAATTATCCTAAATTTTTATGGCGGTAGGCTCAGTTAATACATTATTATACAAAACATAAAAGTCAAAATAAAATAAGTACACATATGTTTTTAAGAATGTTAATTACAATGATAATTATAAAATAAATTAATAATTTATTCAAATTCAATCTAACGATTGCAAAATGAAATCAGTCATTATTTATAATGATAATGTTAGAATCAATTAAATTGATATTTAGCTTGCTCAATTATGATGCTATTGTAGTTATAGTTATAACTTTTGTCATCTGACACCTATAATTTATTTGTGTTCTACCTGAACTCTTAATTGAATTACATGGGGGTACAGTTTGTTACTATAAAATAATTATACATACCATGTAATATGTTTGCTCTCATTTGAAGCATTATTTATATCCTGAAGTTGTTTAACAAGGGGGACGATAGGGTACAGTGTTTTGGAATATTATACAGGGTTGGGTAAATGTATGGAAACACCCTATTTCTGACTGTCAGACTGCATTTTTAATTTATTTTAAAAATGACTAATAATAGTTTTTGTATATTTTTTAATCTATACAGTGACGTATTTTGATTTTGAATGCATGCTTTGTTTCGCGTGATATAACGTCATTATCAGTTCTTTTAAATGGAATACCCAGTATAGTTTTTTTTGTTAGAACAATTACAAATACTTACGGTTTTTGAAATATTCAATAAAATAATAAAACAAAATACAGTACGTTTTAAATGATTTATAGTAATAATAATAAGCATATTTAATTGTAGTTAACTTTTTGCTTCAAATATTCATTTATTTTTACATTTTTTTTTAATTGTAGTGAGAATAACAAAATAACAATATATGTTTTTACTTGTTGCTATGGTAATAAGAACATAATCTATTATATTTTGTTTAATTATTTTAATAAATATTTCAAAAACCGTCAGTTGTAAACCCATACAACCTTATATCATAGTAATTGTTGAAAAATTCTCTTTCTAAAAATAAAAGAAAATACAGGGTGATCATTTAAAAAAAACTGATGGCGGCATTATACCTCGTAAAATAGAGCTTGTACTAAAAATCAAAATACATCACTATATAGATTAAAATTTCTACAAAAACTTTTATTAATTTCATTTATTACAAAAACTAAAAATGAAACCAATAATCGAGTGTTCCCATACATTTACCCAACCTTGTTTATTTATGTTACTATACTTGTTGCCATTTGATACTCAATCTGTTAGCAGGAGTGCGATAGAGTACAATGTTCTGAGGCACTATAATAATTATATAATACCTTATTTACGTTCACTTAAAACCAATATTACATTTGATATGTGCACCTTTAATTTGTTTACTAAAGAGGCAATAGAGACAATGTTCTAAGACACTATAAAATAGTTGTACGTTACTTTATTTGCTTTCATTTAATACTCATATTACATTTGTGCAGTAATTGTACCTTTATTTTGTTTAGCAAGAGGTAATAAAGTACAATGTTCTGGAACACTATAAAATAGTTGTAAGTTACCTTATTTGCTTTTATTTGATACCCATATTAGATTTGTGTGATATTTATACCCTAATTTTAGTTAGCAAGAGGGCACTATAATACATTGTTCTAGAGCACAATAAAATAAATATAAGTTAGCTTATTCACTTTCAATTGATACTTATATTACATTTGTGCAAAATGTGTGCCCTTAATTTAATTAGCAAGAAGGGCACTATAAAATAATTGTAAGTTACCTTATTAGCTTTTTATTGTTACACATGTTACTTTTGGCAATACGGTACAATGTTCTGGTCACTATAAAATAGTTGTATATTACCATATTTGCTCTCATTTGATATCCTAATTTAATTTGTGCAGTATTTGTTTTTTTATTTTGTTTAGCAGTGAGGTTATAAAATACAATGTTTTGAGGCACTATAAAATAGTTGTAAGTTACCTTATTTGCTTTTATTTGACACCCATACTACATTTGAGCAATATGTGTACCCTTAATAGGTTAACAAGGGGGCAATAAGGTACAATGTTCCTGAGGCACTATAAAATAGTTAGCTTATTTGCTTTCATTTGATACCCACATTACTATTGTGCGATATTTGTAACTGTAATTTAGGTAGCAAGAAAGCAGTAAAGTACAATGTTTTGGGGCACTGTGAAATAAAAAAGTAAATTACCGTATTTGCTTTTGTTTGGTACTTATATTACATTTGTGCAATATTTGTACTTTTAATTTAGTTTGCAAAAGGGCACTATGGTACAATGTTCTGGGGCGCTATAAAATAGTTGTAAGTTACTTTATTTGCTTTCATTTAATACCCATATTACATTTGAGCAATATTTGTATCTTTAAATTGGTTAGCAAGGGGGCAATAGCTACAATGTTCTGAGGCACTATAAAATATTTGTAAGTTACTTTATTTGCTTTTATTTCATACCAATATTACATTTGTGCAGTATTTGTACTTTTATTTTGATAAACAGGGGTAATAAGGTTTAATGTTATGTGACACTATAAAAATAGTTGTAAGTTACTTTATTTGCTTCTATTTGATACCCATATTACATTTGTGCAATATGTGTACCCTTAATTTGGTAAGCAAAGAGGCAATAGAGTACAATGTTCTGCGGCACAACAAAATAGTTGTATGTTAACTTATTTGCTTTCATTTAGTACCCATATTACATTTGTGCAGTATTTGTATCTTTTTTATTTTTAGCAGAAGTGTAATAAGGTACATTGTTTTGGAGCACTATAAAACAGTTGTAAGATACCTTATTTGCTTTTATTTGATATCCTTATTACATTTGTGCAATATATGTACTTTTAGTTTGGTTAGCAAAGGGGCAATAGAATACAATCTTTTAGAGCACTATAAAATAGTTGTATGTTACTTTATTTTCTTTCATTTCATACTAATATTACATTTGTGCAGGATTTGTATCTCTACTATGTTTAGCAAGGGGGTAATAAGGTACATTGTTTTGGGGCACTATAAAATAGTTGTGTAAGCTTATTTGCTTTCGTTTGATACCCATATTACATTTGTGCAGTATTTGTACCTTTATTTTATTTAGCATAGGAGTAATATAATACAATGCTTATTTGCTTTTATTTGATACCCATATTACATTTGTGCGATATTTGTACCTTTAATTTAGTTAGCAAGGGGGCAAAATGGTATAATGTTTTGCGGCACTATAAAATAGTTGTATGTTACCTTATTTGCTTTCATTTGATACCCATATTACAATTGTGCAGTATTTGTATCCTTAATATAGTTAGCAAGGGGGCAGTAGGGTACAATGTTCTGGGGCACTATAATACAGTTATAAGTTACCTTATTTGCTTTCATTTGATAAGCATAATACGTTTGTATAATATTTGGACCCTTAATTTGGTTAGCAAGGGGGCAATAGGGTACAATGTTCTGGGGCACTATAATACAGTTATAAGTTACCTTATTTGCTTTCATTTGATACCCATAATACATTTGTATAATATTTGGACCCTTAATTTGGTTAGCAAGGGGGCAATAGGGTACAATGTTCTGGGGCACTATATTACAGTTATAAGTTACCTTATTTGCTTTCATTTGATACCCATAATACATTTATATAATATTTAGACCCTTAATTTGGTTAGCAAGGGGACAATAGGGTACAATCTTCTGTGGTACTTTAAAATAAATGTTTGTTACTGTATTTGCTTTCATTTGATATCCATATTACATTTATGCAATATTTGTACCCTTAATTTAGTTAGCAAAGGGGCAAAATGGTATAATGTTTTGCGGCACTATAAAATAGTTGTATATTACCTTATTTGCTTTCATTTGATACCCATATTACAATTGTGCAGTATTTGTACCCTTAATATAGTTAGCAATGGGGCAATAGGGTACAATGTTCTGGGGCACTATAATACAGTTATAAGTTACCTTATTTGCTTTCATTTGATACCCATATTACATTTGTATAATATTTGGACCTTTAATTTGGTTAGCAAGCGGGCAATAGGGTACAATCTTCTGTGGTACTTTAAAATAAATGTTTGTTACCGTATTTGCTTTCATTTGATATCCATATTACATTTATGCAGTATTTGTACCCTTAATTTAGTTAGCAAAGGGGCAAAATGGTATACTGTTTTGCGGCACTATAAAATAGTTGTATGTTACCTTATTTGCTTTCATTTGATACCCATATTACATTTATGCAATATTTGTACCATTAATTTAGTTAGCAAATGGGCAAAATGGTATAATGTTTTGCAGCACTATAAAATAGTTGCATGTTACCTTATTTGCTTTCATTTGATACCCATATTACAATTGTGCAGTATTTGTACCCTTGAAATGGTTAGCAAGGGGGCAATAAGTTACAATGTTCTGGGGCACTATAATAAAGTTATAAGTTACCTTATTTGCTTTCATTTGATACATATATTACATTTGTATAATATTTGGACCCTTAATTTGGTTAGCAAGGGGGCAATAGGGTACAATCTTCTGTGGTACTTTAAAATAAATGTTTGTTACCGTATTTGCTTTTATTTGATATCCATATTACATTTATGCAATATTTGTACCCTTAATTTAGTTAGCAAAGGGGCAAAATGGTATAATGTTTTGCGGCACTATAAAATAGTTGTATGTTACCTTATTTGCTTTCATTTGATACCCATATTACAATTGTGCAGTATTTGTATCCTTAATATAGTTAGCAAGGGGGCAGTAGGGTACAATGTTCTGGGGCACTATAATACAGTTATAAGTTACCTTATTTGCTTTCATTTGATACCCATAATACATTTGTATAATATTTGGACCCTTAATTTGGTTAGCAAGGGGGCAATAGGGTACAATCTTCTGTGGTACTTTAAAATAAATGTTTGTTACTGTATTTGCTTTCATTTGATATCCATATTACATTTATGCCATATTTGTACCCTTAATTTAGTTAGCAAAGGGGCAAAATGGTATAATGTTTTGCGGCACTATAAAATAGTTGTATATTACCTTATTTGCTTTCATTTGATACCCATATTACAATTGTGCAGTATTTGTACCCTTAATATAGTTAGCAATGGGGCAATAGGGTACAATGTTCTGGGGCACTATAATACAGTTATAAGTTACCTTATTTGCTTTCATTTGATACCCATATTACATTTGTATAATATTTGGACCTTTAATTTGGTTAGCAAGGGGGCAATAGGGTACAATCTTCTGTGGTACTTTAAAATAAATGTTTGTTACCGTATTTGCTTTCATTTGATATCCATATTACATTTATGCAGTATTTGTACCCTTAATTTAGTTAGCAAAGGGGCAAAATGGTATACTGTTTTGCGGCACTATAAAATAGTTGTATGTTACCTTATTTGCTTTCATTTGATACCCATAATACATTTGTATAATATTTGGACCCTTAATTTGGTTAGCAAGGAGGCAATAGGGTACAATCTTCTGTGGTACTTTAAAATAAATGTTTGTTACCGTATTTGCTTTGATTTGATATCCATATTACATTTATGCAATATTTGTACCCTTAATTTAGTTAGCAAAGGGGCAAAATGGTATAATGTTTTGCGGCACTATAAAATAGTTGTATGTTACCTTAATTGCTTTCATTTGATACCCATATTACAATTGTGCAGTATTTGTACCCTTAATATGGTTAGCAAGGGGGCAATAGGGTACAATGTTCTGGGGCACTATAATGCAGTTATAAGTTACCTTATTTGCTTTCATTTGATACCCATATTACATTTTTATAATATTTGGACCCTTAATTTGGTTAGCAAGGGGGCAATAGGGTACAATTTTCTGTGGTACTTTAAAATAAATGTTTTTTACCGTATTTGCTTTCATTTGATATCCATATTACATTTATGCAATATTTGTACCCTTAATTTGCATTGCAGGGGACGATAGGGTACAATCTTCTGGGGTACTTTACAATAATTGTATGTTATCATATTTGCTCTTATTTGATACTTATATTACATTTAAGCAATATTTTATTAAAATACGATTTTATTTAATAACATTGTCATTCAAAATGCTTTTATAATTTTCTAGAGATCAAACAAATGTGTGAAAGTCACAGTCTATCGCCTGGTCTCATAATGCTAACCGCGAAATTCTTGCCGCTATGGATATACGCTTTGTCGACAACTTCACATTATTGAAATTGGTCTCACTATCCTGTGATTTGAAGCGTTGCTTATGAGACCAGGTCTCACTATCCAAAATGGTCTCACTATCCTGCGATTTGAGGCTTAATTGGTCTCACTATCCTGTCGCCGGAAACATATATATATATATATACTCATATAACGTTATTTAAAAAAAATCATAACTTAAGACGCCGCTCCACTTGACATAGTTAATTAGTTGTATTTATTATATAACTTTTAAAAATTATATTGAATGGTCAAAATTAATAAAATAACTAAAACAATATTTTTATTTTTTAAAATTGTATAACAATTATTTCAATAAAATATGAGTTATAAATTAGTAACAGTTTTATTATTGGACATATTATTATAATATGGTTCATTATATTCATATTATACTAGCCACTATAAATTAATTAACATGTTATAAAATTAACAGGTACAATATATTATAATTCTAATGATAATATAAACTAATAATAATAAAATAATTATATTTTTATTATAATTCATACAACAAATAAATTTATATAAATCCATTTTTAACCACATGCAATATAAGATTTCTAATTCGCTCATTTGCAAGATCGTCATTTTTTGATGCAGGGAATGTAAAATCTTCTAGCGCATTTTCTGGTATGTCATTAATATCAAATACTTCATCCCCCTCCATTAATACCATTTTTAATAAATTCATAGACATTAATAAACCAAATCTGCAATAATACTTCCAATCCTCTAACAAAGCTTCGTAAGGGTATAATTTTTCAATATCACTTCCGAGTGCTTTCGTGTGACTAGAAAGACTTTCATAATATATACGGAGGTAATGATCTAAATTATTGTATATATCTTTTCCAGTACTAACATACAAGAAATAACCTAGATCAGTCGCAGGAGATGACTTACGCGCCAGTTGGAAATCTAGAAGTTTTATATCTTTCAATTTTTTGGTTCCTTCCTAAAAAAATAATGTTGTTTTATTTATTTGATTTAATTAAATTACTTATTTACTGTAAAAATAAAATTAAAAAGCTAATCTTAGCGATTGATGTTGTTCCAAGAGTAAATCTACAGTAGTTTTCAACTCGTATAACTCAACGGTATAATTCTCTTCAATGAAAAAGCTATATTGCAAACAATATTAATGTAAAAAAAAAACATGAATATAAAGAATTTCTACAAAATTAATAAAGAAATATTAATTAATATTAATGTAATTATGTGTTACTAATAGTCAGAGCTTAAATTGAATTAATTCTGGATTCATAAATTCGAGATTTATTCTGCTAATCGTTGATTGGTTTTGAGCAAATTCACGAATATCATGATTGGCATTTTTTGTCGCAATTGGTCAATATATTTAATAATTCTCAAATCGAGTTAAAAACCGTCATTATATATCTTAGATTTAAATAATCTTGGAAATAGCTCAGATTAGTTTTAGACTGTTTATTATTGTGTCAGTTATTCGTTATGACAATTGGTAACAAGTTATGTTTCAATTTATAATAAATTTAAAATAAATTATGACTAAAATAGACAAATAATTAATAACAATTATAACATTAAAAAATTAAATTTATGAAAAAATATTCTAAACTAAAAAACATCCATAGACGCGTTTCGAGGTTTACCTCTCATCAGTATGGCTTTATTTAAACTAATTGATTTTTAACTTACTTCGTCAACATTGTTCACCACCACAATTCAAAGTGAATATTTTAAAGGGTGTATTGACTATTTATACTAACTGACTTAATGACTTTATTTAATGGCTATGGTTAATAGCATTCTGAGAATGAACAAATAAACTAATTATTTCGGGATATTAAGCTGATGGCAATGACATGAAAGAATTAAAACAGAAATTTGAAAATTAAAAATAGAATAAATTTTTTGCATAAATTATAATTACTATTATACAATTTCGTGTATATCAGAACATATATAAAATATATAAAGAAGAGACGCAATGTCCTCAAATGAGACAGTTGTAAAAGCAATAATTTCGAATAAAGCCTAGTTAAATAGGTAAATTTATACGAATGCCACAACGACATATGTAGCGCTCGTTACTATTTGTTCAATCGGACAACCCAATAATAACATTAAAAAATTAAATTTATGAAAAAATATTCTAAACTAAAAAACATCCATAGACGCGTTTCGAGGTTTACCTCTCATCAGTATGGCTTTATTTAAACTAATTGATTTTTAACTTACTTCGTCAACATTGTTCACCACCACAATTCAAAGTGAATATTTTAAAGGGTGTATTGACTATTTATACTAACTGACTTTGAATTGTGGTGGTGAACAATGTTGACGAAGTAAGTTAAAAATCAATTAGTTTAAATAAAGCCATACTGATGAGAGGTAAACCTCGAAACGCGTCTATGGATGTTTTTTAGTTTAGAATATTTTTTCATAAATTTAATTTTTTAATGTTATTATTGGGTTGTCCGATTGAACAAATAGTAACGAGCGCTACATATGTCGTTGTGGCATTCGTATAAATTTACCTATTTAACTAGGCTTTATTCGAAATTATTGCTTTTACAACTGTCTCATTTGAGGACATTGCGTCTCTTCTTTATATATTTTATATATGTTCTGATATACACGAAATTGTATAATAGTAATTATAATTTATGCAAAAAATTTATTCTATTTTTAATTTTCAAATTTCTGTTTTAATTCTTTCATGTCATTACCATCAGCTTAATATCCCGAAATAATTAGTTTATTTGTTCATTCTCAGAATGCTATTAACCATAGCCATTAAATAAAGTCATTAAGTCAGTTAGTATAAATAGTCAATACACCCTTTAAAATATTCACTTTGAATTGTGGTGGTGAACAATGTTGACGAAGTAAGTTAAAAATCAATTAGTTTAAATAAAGCCATACTGATGAGAGGTAAACCTCGAAACGCGTCTATGGATGTTTTTTAGTTTAGAATATTTTTTCATAAATTTAATTTTTTAATGTTATTATTGGGTTGTCCGATTGAACAAATAGTAACGAGCGCTACATATGTCGTTGTGGCATTCGTATAAATTTACCTATTTAACTAGGCTTTATTCGAAATTATTGCTTTTACAACTGTCTCATTTGAGGACATTGCGTCTCTTCTTTATATATTTTATATATGTTCTGATATACACGAAATTGTATAATAGTAATTATAATTTATGCAAAAAATTTATTCTATTTTTAATTTTCAAATTTCTGTTTTAATTCTTTCATGTCATTACCATCAGCTTAATATCCCGAAATAATTAGTTTATTTGTTCATTCTCAGAATGCTATTAACCATAGCCATTAAATAAAGTCATTAAGTCAGTTAGTATAAATAGTCAATACACCCTTTAAAATATTCACTTTGAATTGTGGTGGTGAACAATGTTGACGAAGTAAGTTAAAAATCAATTAGTTTAAATAAAGCCATACTGATGAGAGGTAAACCTCGAAACGCGTCTATGGATGTTTTTTAGTTTAGAATATTTTTTCATAAATTTAATTTTTTAATGTTATTATTGGGTTGTCCGATTGAACAAATAGTAACGAGCGCTACATATGTCGTTGTGGCATTCGTATAAATTTACCTATTTAACTAGGCTTTATTCGAAATTATTGCTTTTACAACTGTCTCATTTGAGGACATTGCGTCTCTTCTTTATATATTTTATATATGTTCTGATATACACGAAATTGTATAATAGTAATTATAATTTATGCAAAAAATTTATTCTATTTTTAATTTTCAAATTTCTGTTTTAATTCTTTCATGTCATTACCATCAGCTTAATATCCCGAAATAATTAGTTTATTTGTTCATTCTCAGAATGCTATTAACCATAGCCATTAAATAAAGTCATTAAGTCAGTTAGTATAAATAGTCAATACACCCTTTAAAATATTCACTTTGAATTGTGGTGGTGAACAATGTTGACGAAGTAAGTTAAAAATCAATTAGTTTAAATAAAGCCATACTGATGAGAGGTAAACCTCGAAACGCGTCTATGGATGTTTTTTAGTTTAGAATATTTTTTCATAAATTTAATTTTTTAATGTTATTATTGGGTTGTCCGATTGAACAAATAGTAACGAGCGCTACATATGTCGTTGTGGCATTCGTATAAATTTACCTATTTAACTAGGCTTTATTCGAAATTATTGCTTTTACAACTGTCTCATTTGAGGACATTGCGTCTCTTCTTTATATATTTTATATATGTTCTGATATACACGAAATTGTATAATAGTAATTATAATTTATGCAAAAAATTTATTCTATTTTTAATTTTCAAATTTCTGTTTTAATTCTTTCATGTCATTACCATCAGCTTAATATCCCGAAATAATTAGTTTATTTGTTCATTCTCAGAATGCTATTAACCATAGCCATTAAATAAAGTCATTAAGTCAGTTAGTATAAATAGTCAATACACCCTTTAAAATATTCACTTTGAATTGTGGTGGTGAACAATGTTGACGAAGTAAGTTAAAAATCAATTAGTTTAAATAAAGCCATACTGATGAGAGGTAAACCTCGAAACGCGTCTATGGATGTTTTTTAGTTTAGAATATTTTTTCATAAATTTAATTTTTTAATGTTATTATTGGGTTGTCCGATTGAACAAATAGTAACGAGCGCTACATATGTCGTTGTGGCATTCGTATAAATTTACCTATTTAACTAGGCTTTATTCGAAATTATTGCTTTTACAACTGTCTCATTTGAGGACATTGCGTCTCTTCTTTATATATTTTAAATAACAATTATGTTTTAGTACGACCCTATGAAGTATAAATATACTATTATATACGCCACAAACTTTGACATAAATCCAAATAAATAAATCTCGGATTCATGAATCAATTATTTTTTTTAATCTATTTATAGTTAAAGCTTTACATATTACATTATTAACAAAAAACATTTGAACACAGCACCAAAACTAGTCGCAAATTTTACATTTTGGATTTTTAAAAAATTACATCTTCAAATCATCGCAGAAAATTTTCTTCGCAATCATTGTTTTAATTTTTATTTTTTTTAATTTAAACTTAATTATTTTTATAAATTTTATAATAGATAAATTACAACGATTTGTAAACTTGTGATAATGGTTGCGTTCAGAACGACTCATCACTGTCAATCATGCAAACTGAACGCCGCCGGTGAATCATCGTTTGCTGGCCTCATCATACATTTAAGCTTCTTTGCTGACAAAGCAACTCATTAGGCACTAGCGATTAATCGGCAAATATATAAAAAAAAATTATCGGTTATCTTTGATTGATTACGCAGCGTTTGCAAGTGATGAGTCGTTCTGAACGCAGCCAATACTCCGTCTTGCCAATCATATCCCGCCAATATTAATTTTATTTCCATTCCCAAAACAATATTTATATATCTGAGATGCACCCTAAGTTGCGTTGGTATGTACAACCGAGCATTAAGGTGGTATTCATAGACAAATCTCCGTCTCAGACGCAAGGCGGCCTCACACAAAAATATGCGTACAGATAAGCTAAGTTTTGTATTGCCATATTCTGGTTCATACGAAAAAGAGAGAGATAAGAGATTTTGGTTCCACGCCCATATCTTTATTCCTTTTAATAACAAAGAAAAGTAATATAATGTAAAAAAATAAATATTTATTATCTCGCAAAGTGGATTTTAAATAAAATAATGAAAACCAAAACTAGCTGCAAACTAAAAATGGCAATTTTTTATTTAATTTGAATTATATTTATTACTTTTACAAAATCAATATATTCAGGGCTATTCTCTATAAACATTGCTAAACGTAAACAAGATACATACTGCTAACAGTATGAACTATCTTTTTAGCAATTCTTGCTTGCTAACAATATAAACTGTAACTTTAACAAATCTTGTTTGTTAACAGCATTAACGGATATTACATCAGAAAGCGTGGTAAATCTAAAAATTCTCTTAATAAAATAATAATAAAATAAACAAAAATATATTTCGTATTAAAGTGCCAGTTCATATTGTTAGAAATCAAGATTTGTTAAAATGATAGTTCATATTGCTAGCAACCAAGATTTGTTAAAACAAAGTTCATATTGTTAGTTAACATTGTTTATCTTGCTTACTTCTAACAATGTGCATAGAGAATAGCCCCGATTGTATGATCTTGTTTTACTTTAACAGTCTTAAAAACTTTAAACTCAAATAACTCCTCCTGTTATGAATCACCCCGTGTATTTTGAGTACAAATTGTAATTAAAATGTATGAATAACTATTTATCTTTTTTTACTTGTATTCCAATCCTTCAAATACTGAATTATATTTTTTTTTTACTTTTACAAAATCAACTAGAGTTTTGTATGAATAAACTTATTATTTATTTTGATTATATATTGATTGATTTATTGATTCTGTAAGTTAATACTTTTGTCAGAAAAAAAATTGGCTGATTGCGACTTAAATAATTATGTTGCACAGAGACAAATTAATTTTACAAATCATATAAAAAATTACCTCGTATTTAAACATCATATTATTGCACCAACAATCTCCATGGTTCACAACATTATATTTGGCATTTTCTGTCCCCATTCTATGATAAAATGATTCAACTTCATTTTTTAATTTATCTAAAGCAGTTCTAACTTCAGATTCAGTTTCTTCTGAAAATATTTCTTTGTTTTTTTCTATAGACATTTTTATATGCGAATAGAAGTCCTTATTAAATGAACTCATTATGTCTTTTAAATCTTTGGTTAATGATTCATATAACTCTGCATTTTGATCTTGCATAGCAAACGATATTGCGTGGAATTTTCCATACTGTTTAAGAACTTCGATAACGTGGTAGGCATCCATATGTTGCCTCCTATCCCATAATTCAAAACCTTGGCCTTCCTTAATATTTTCCAGAACTAATAATTCAGAGAAATCGTTGCATTGTGTTTTATAGCAATGTGGTACTGCGTTAAATGGGTCACTGACATTCCTTTCTTCTTGAAATTCAATAAACTTTGGTAAAATTTGATCATAAAAATATATTTCTCTGGAATAAATATCATTTAATGGGACCATTTTTCGAAACTGGTCCGCTTTAGGGGCACACTTTATTATAAAATGCAACACTTTTTCTTTTCCGACAACCGCCACTTTAGTCATACAGCTTAAATAACCGTCACCTTTTTCTGATCCAGAACTGATTTCTAATTTACCGTCAAGATCTTCCTTTTTAAGTACATCTTTTAAAAGAACGTACACTTCCTGCTCCGTTAGTGTATTCGCGTTTTGATCCATGATTGTATACTAGCTAGAAAATACAGAGCAAACTATTTAAACGTGATCGTTTTAACCTTCACTGAATTATTATTAATTTTGCTATGAGCGCGGAGGCTATTATCTGTATTGTTGAATCACAATTACAGCAGCAAATATTTTAATACAAAGTGAGATGTTGTATAATGATTTTATAAAACTGTTAATTTATTATGCAAGTCATTGCATGTTTGGTACATTAACTAATTTAAACAACATTATTTTTTGTTTAATTTGGATTAATTTTAATACAATATACGTACACAGTATATAATAATAGGTAAGTAACGTGTTTTTCCACATATTACTAATAATTATTATTTTAATGACATGGCAATGTAATTCTTTATTTCATTTAATGCAAGTCGCATTATTACAACATCTTTTTGGCATTGAATGACAAACAAAACTATGTTTTAATCGACATTGATTATAAATGTAATTTATTGCAATTATTTCATAATTGTACGTATAGATTGTTTGACAAAAAATGCACAAATCAAGATTGGAATAAACTAACTAAAAAACTGGCATCACGCGGCATTTGTAATATTTATATTCTGAACATTCATTAAAATACATGTATTCAAAATAAGCAAATCATTTTTTCTCTAACTATTGTAGCATCAAATGTTTAACTTTTGCTTGAATTCAGATTTTTTTATGTCTTCAATATCAGTAATAATTGTGACCGGTGAACCCCCAGAAGATAATTATATGTTACTCAAATAGTGAGTAATAAACCTAATTTGCTGCACATGAACTATCTGATTACAAAACAATATCAATTTTATGACAACCTATAATTGCAGTTGCTCACATTTTGGTAACAGCATCAGTCACAAATATACAGAGGCAAGACAAATAATATTTAAAAAGAACAGTTTTTTTTAATAATTTTCCAAATACATGTATTTCGATACATGTAGTAACATCTATAGCACAATTGAAAAAGAAAGCATTGCTATTTTAATTGTTTTATTACGCACGACTCGCCGTGTGGGTAATGTGCATATTATCCACGACGTTTATTATAAATTAATTATGATTGGGCATTAACCGTATTACTTAATAATTTGTGAATTTATTAAACTATAATTAAAAAATTGCAGGTACGTTATTGACACTTTTTGTGCAGAATACAGTCCAAGAGCTGGTGAATTTATTTGGTACTTATTTTCCCAGTCGGCAAACATAAATAGAATTGTTCAGCTAGCGATTCTGAGCAAATAAATCGGGGGGTTAGAAGGGTTTTCCGATGGATTGGTCAAAAAATGCCTTGAAAGTGCAAATACGTTCCACTTTTTTGTATACTAGTAAAAATAGTTCAAACAAGAAAACGTTATTAAAATTAAGTAACAAAATAGGATGGCTGATCTGTAGGCATGAAAAATATGTCTGGCAAGTAAAAAACCTACTTTTTTGGCAGTCTTGAAAATTTGTCAGATGGAAATTCATATTATAAAAATAGCTTAAAATATAATTAGGCTATAATACAAGAACACCAAAGCTTTATCAGTTGCACTCAATCTTTCTATTATACATACGATTATTGCTGTTGAAACTTTTTATAATTCAAAGCATTAAAAAAGCAACTACATTCTGTGTAAAGTAAAGAATTATGATTTATTAGCTGAAAAAAAAAATTGACTTTGTTCATAATATATAAATTAAAAAAAAATGTACAAAATCAAATAAATTTAAACTATTTTGCTTTTTTGACATTTTCTCGTCTTTGCTGTCACTTTGCTCGTCATGGGTATTATCATTACAATTATCTTCACCTCCACACAAGCAAAGAAAAAAGATAAAAAAATAAAAAAATATATCCTAAATTTAAATGTAAAAAAAATATTTACATTTTTTATCTGGGTAAATGACGACATAGTTTACAAACGTAAGTAGCTGATCTCCTTTAAATATACATGAACATCTGTGTCAAAGTATTTTATTAAAACGTAATCTCTTAGATCAATGTTACATCATATATAATATTTGTATCGGACTCTTTATTTTGATTAAAGTAAAAATTTTGAAAATCAATCAAATCGTCTTGCCATTGTCTACTTCATACTTGTTGCACATGTTGTAATTAAGATTGCCATTTCATCACTAGACCAAAAATTGATTTAAAACGCCACTAAACCTTTTTCAAGTTTTACAAGTTTGTATTCTTTAATCTTTTAAAAAATCGGATGGATAAACGCTCTCGTCCAGAAATTTTATCAAAGTCTTTGTGGCATTTTTTTGCAAAGATGGTTAAACTTCCGAAACAAAACAACAACTTAATATTCTGGAACTGTGAATCTTCTGCGATTGGATTTGTTTATATGCTGTAAGAATTTCAAGATGATCTTATATGTACTTTGCTAGATAATAAAGATTTTTATTTACATTTTATTGATTCTCTCTGTTATTAAAGGGAGGAAAGATGTGGGTATGGAACCAAAATTTACATCTTAACAAGGACTAAGACCATATGGGTTAGACGTATGACTTATCAACCAGAAGGTAGTAATGAAAAAAATAAGTTTATCTGTACGCGTATTTGACTTAAAACGAATCAAGTCGGAGATTGAGTTTTGTCTATAAATACCACCTATAGAATAGTTGCAAATTTGTTTTGCAATATTTTCAAATAAAAAACTTCTATATAAGGTGTGCCCACTTCCTGAACTTTTTCAGCAACTTTGTTTTTTTTTTTTTTTTCATAGAATCCGTGAGTTTATAAATATATTTTTTTTAACTGCTTTTTCAAAACAAGTATTGTTGTTTTCTGAAGCACACTTAGTGATGTAATTTTTTTAATTTGAGATATTATATAATAATAAATATAATAAAATTTAAATCTGTTCCAAAAAGATTGAAGTTTATATGAATTCTATCAATAAATTTTTGAAACTGATAAATGTAACTTTCTTCAAAAACATGTTTAATATTCAATAATAACATAAATGATGTTGTTAAAAACCATCTTAAAAATTTTGACTTTGTTTAAAGTTAGATTAGTTACAAATGAGCAGAATTTTTCTTTTTTGATCGTCCTTAAAAATGCAAAAGTAGGTATAATAAATTAGATGTAATATGCCTGTTATTGAAATTAGATAAAATTCGTTTGCGTCACGTTTCCAACATTTATTAAGAAATAAATTTATAAAATTCTCCACTTTACCAATTTCGATAGTTATTGTATAAAGTACAATTTAAAATCTTAAACGTAACATTTTCGTTGGGACCGAACATGAATCACAAGTGGGGACGGAATGAGTACAAGCTGAGGAATCTGTCACATAATGACGCTCCGATATGAGAGGCGTTCTAAAAAATATGAAACATTTATTTACTAAAATTAAAAATTTTCATTAAAAGTTATTCCTTATGTACAATAAAATAGTACAAAATTCAACAGATAATGTTAAAATATGTTGGCACCATAATACAAATTTATTTATTTAATAATAACAATCATGCTTTCAAAGAAACGACCTTTCAACTATTAATAGCCAGCATTGCAAACGCCAGCTATTATTATCATTGACATTGTATAAAAGATAAAATCGAAATTTGTAGTATTGGGCACGTTTTTATAAATATTTACATTTTTTGCATAAGACCGCAGCATAAACATGTGATACAAAAATATATTAATATGTTACAATAAAAAGTTATCTATGATGTTTCATGTTTCAACAAAACTTATCAAATACTTTTATAATAATAATTGTTCATTGCAAAAAAACGATACATTTGTGCAAAGTCGTGCACAAAACTAACAAAAATAATACTTTCATAATTTATGACAGGAAAAATTCCTTCTAAATAAGATAACCCTAGGTTTATTACAAATAAAATGCCAATTTGCACAAGTAAATTGTTGCATGAAAACGAATATCGTTCACTTGCAGAAGCCAAAAAGTTTGGCTTGAGTAAAATCTAGCATGTTTGATAATTTGCATGTGGTTAGCGCAAATGCTTTCACAAATCAATTTGCGCAAATTGCTTGAACGTGAAAACCGACCTTAATACCAGATAAATGCAGCAGGTTTATTATATTCCACCAACAGAATTTGAAGAAAAACAACAACATTCATTGTTGTTTTGTAATTGTGGAAAGGTTTTCTGTTATTATTAATATCTTATTACTAATGCACATTTTAATATCTATACACGGTGTTAGGTAAAAATACGGCAAAACATCAACGGGTTATTGGCCTATTCTAAAAATATTTTGTAAAATAATAATTTCTGAAAAACCCCATTGTTTCGAAGATACAGGGTGAACAAAATTTGCGACAGTTACAACATTTTATTATCAAAAAGTACATGTAAAGTTGCTGAATCTACAATAAATGTTCGAAATGACTTCTTCCAGCCTGAATACAAGCATTCAATCTTCTAGTCATTAAGTGCCAAACTCTTTCAAACACACCAGGGTTGTTTCTAATTGAGTTACACCCAGCAATTATCCGATTTTGCAAGTCGTCCAAATTGTCTACTGGAGTAGCGTAAACTAATAACTTCAGATAGCCCTATAAGAAATAATTCAAAGGGTTTAAGTCTGGAGATCGAGCATGCCATGCGTGTGGCTCACCTCGACCAATCCAGCAATTTCCGTATGTTGCTGTTAAATAATCAAGAGCAACCAAACTGAAATGTGGTAGTGCACCATCGTGCATAAACCACATCGCAATTCTTGTTGCCAATGGTACATCATCCAGAAACTGAGGTAGCATGTGTTACAAAAAGTTGCAATACACCTCGCCAGTAAGTCTATCTGGTAGAATTACTGGTCCAATTAGACAGTCGCCCACAATTCCAACCCAACATTCAAAGAGAACTAATGTTGAAAACAATCTTCACATTTTCATCAGCCCACACATGGTCTTTTTTGAGAAACTGGCTTCATCGGTAAAAAAAATATGTGTCAGGAATTGAGGGAAAACTAATGTTTGCAAAAGCCATTGACATAACGCAATACGTGAAGAAAAATCAGCAGGTAGTAGTGCTTGAACACGCTAAATGTTGTATGGATTAAACAAATTGCCCTTAAGAATTTTCCAAACTGTCAACTTACATTCAAAGTATTGGCAATATTTTGCGTAGAACTACTTGGATCTTCCTCTATCATGTCCAGCACATTCTGTTCCAATTGTACCGTTCTTCTTCCTGGCCCTCTATTTTGTTTTAATGTGCATGTTTCATGATGAATTTTTTCAAAGATTTTTTGGTCGGGGATATTACGTCATCTCGGCGTTCGTATAGTAATTTATAGTAGAAGAATTCACTAACTATTAAAGACACGTCAAACATCCAAACGTCACTCAGTCTAAACAACTGCGACCGATACATAATTATGCATAATTTTACGTCCGTTCTCGCTGCATTAAAATTAAATTAAACCTCAATTCATCAAATCACGCAATTATATTACATTTTGTATTTGATTTATAACAAATTTTATGGTTTCAAATTCAAGCTTGAGAAACCATTATTAATTATGACTCTTGAAGCTTCTTTCTTGTAGACGCCTTCTGTGGTAACGTAGTGTCTTTCAAAATCCAGTTTCAAATTTAAGAGAACCCAAACTATCTTACTAGAAATAACTTAGACTACTTGAAGCACGACAATCTGATCCACAAACTTTGCTTCTTTAATATTTCCATCTGCACATCATTGTACTCCAATAGATCTACCCAAGTGCGCTATAATTCTAATCCAATCGATAGTAATGCAAAATTTTTGCAAAATTCAGTATTTTACCTACTCATCTTTTAAAAATATTATAAATATTCACTTACTTAAAACTCCAGATACTAAGCAGCAGAGTGAAGTTTTTAACTGATTCCCTAAAACTACATGCAAATACCCAAAACAAAGGAAGTGATTTATAATATGTTATATGTGTTTCTCCTTGGTGTTAATATCAAGTAATCAGTATATTTTTATAAAGGGTTTTTCAATAAGAAGTTTCATTTTGAATAGCAGGCTATTTGGGCAGCTGTCAATTTTGAAGCTTTTATCTGTTGACATATGACAAGTAAAAACTACGCCATTATTAAAAATGAAACGATACACGCTTCAGTTGTTGAAGCATTGGAATTATTAAAATTTACTACAAAAATGGTAAAAAATTTCAGTCACAGTTTGCAAAACTAAAGCACTTTTTGGTCGTCGTAAAGCACCTTCTCAGTCAGCAATAGTAAACCTGGTGGAAAAATTTGAGCTCTTGGGACAAGTTTGTGATGTGAATAATCGAAACTATTTGTGCATCTCTCAAGAACACATTAGAATATTGCTGATGTAGCACGTAATGTTGAAAAAAACCCAGGTTTGTCAATTCCTCTTCGATCGTTGAAATTAAACATTCCACAAACGACATTACACCGGATTTTGCATAAAGACTTAAGTCTTAATGCTTTTAAAGTTCAGTTAGCACAAGAACTCAAGTCGGTCAATCACCATAAACGTCGTATCTTTGCTGATCAGGTCCTTCAAATGCATCAAATTGATCCGGAATTTCATCAAAAAATCATCTTTAGTGATGAGGCCCATTTTTACATTAGAGGCTACGATAATTAGCAGAATTGTCGCATTTGGGCTCAGAAAATCCAAGAATAATTGTTGAAAAGTCTTAGCATTCTCAACGTGTCACTGTTTGGTGCGGTTTTTGGGCTGGCGGTGTGATTGGACCCCCTACTTTTTCAAAAATAAGGCTGGTGCAAATGTTACGGTGAATGGATGGCGCTACCGAGCTATGATTAATGATTTTTTATGACCGGAATTGGAAGATATTGATGTGGACGACGTTTATGTTCAGCAAGACGGCACTACGTGCCACACAAACAATAAATCAATCGCAATTTTGCATGAAAAGTTTCCTGACCGAGATCTTGTGATTTAACACTTTTAGACTTTTTTCTTTGGGGTCACGTAAAAGTTAAGGACTATTCCAATGCTCCACAATCGATTTAAGATCTTAAAGATGGAATTCGTGAAGTTATCGAGGACATACAGCCGCAAATGTGCGAATTGGTCATGGAAAATTTTATAAAAAGAATGTGGTACCGCAACCAATATAGTGTCTGTGTATGGGTTTTGTAATAGAAATGCCAATGCTGCCGTTACCGAATATCTTATTAATACAGGGTGTTATGTAAACATGTGGCACACATTCAAGGGGTTATTGGTTGGCCTATTCTAATAATATAGTGTTGTATGATGATTTCTAAAAACCCCTTTGTTTCGAAGATACAAGGCAAACAAAATCTGCGACAGTTACAACATTTTATTATCAAAAAGTACATGTAAAGTTGCTGAATCTGCACAAAATAACTTCCTCCAGCCTGGATACAAGCATTCAATCTTTTCGTCATTGAGTGCCAAACTCTTTCAAACAAACCAGACTTGTTTCTAATTGAGTTACACCCAATAATCAAATTTTGCAAATCGTCCAGATTCTCCACTGGAGTAGCGTAAACTAATGACTTCAGATAGCCCCATAAGAAATAATCCAGGGGGTTTAAGTCTGGGGATCGAGCAGACCATGCGTGTGGCATACCTCAACCAATCCAGCAATCTCCGTATGTTGCTGTTAAATAATCACGAGCAAAAAACTGAAATGTGGTGGTGCACTTTTGTGCATACACCATATTGCAATACTTGTTGCCAATGGTAGGTAGCATAAATTCACAAACTATTATAGACACGTCAAACAACAAAACGTCATTCAACCTAAGCAACTGCAACCTATTCATGTGATGATTAATGACAAGACGTATTCAAATAAAACTTGTACATTAGTAAATAAAACAGCCGTTCCAAGTTATCGTTAACAATTTTTTGTACTTGATAAACTCATAAATTTTTTGTATTTGATATACTTATTGGCGTACGCCATACTTTTATTTACATTAATAATTTTAACAAATATCGAATATAGTTGTCGCAAACTTTGTTCACCCTGTATCTTTAAAACAAAGGAGTTTTTCAAAAATCATCATAGGTCAAAACATTCTTAGAATAGGCCAAGGAAACCTCTTGAATTTTTGCCGCATGTTTACCTAACACCCTGTGTATATATATAATATATTTTCCAATCAAAAAATCTCTGACCGCAAGATGCTCACAAAAGTTTTCTTGTTGATACTAGGAAGTACCTAATGCTAGTATTAGATTAAATCGTACAGTTCAAGGACATATAAATCAAGAAGCGCGACAAATCAGGACCTGTCTGATTGTTTCACAAACACCAGTTAAGAGCATACCGATTTCTACCTTAATTTCCAGTATTGTAGTAAAAACCGCTACTTTGGCGTCATTCCTATTTTCACATATAATTTGATAATCAATTTATTGTTTCACTATTTCATTCAGAAAGCCTATTAAGCATGATGTTTATTACAAAATAAATATGATTAACTTAATAAATTAAAAATTTAATTTAAAAAAATTTAAAAATATTCAACCTTGATAAAAATTATTAATAGTCGTTTACTAAGGCCCGCCTCCAGCAATACGCCAGCATCGCGATGGTCGTAATAGTTATTTTATAACAATTTCCAGTGACTCGTTACCAAGTGGTGTAATAAACATTTATTTTTGACAACGCTGAAAAAGTCAAGCGCAGACAATTGTCTCGGTTTTACAAACCTCGTCAGTGTGGCGTCCACGGCATTTCATGATAGCAAAAGACAATTTTGAATAAATAATTCTGTAATTATAAACACAATTAATGATGTAAATAAGCAAACAAACGTTGTATTAAGTTTGAATAAATTATTAATTTATTCTTCAATTAATCCATTGACGACTCAAAATCGTAAATATAGATATTTATAACAAACAAAAACATTGCGCATATAATTTATTAGCAGCTCAAAAATGGTAATAAAATAAAATAAAAAGTAAGGTTAAGTCAGCGGCGTAGTAACGTTTTGGCTTTTTAATACTGCGGCCACACTTGCAACAATCTGCCGTACCGCAACACCGTCGCGTAACATCGTCGCGTACTATCACTCCGCAACACAACTGCGTACCGCAACATCGTCGCGTAACATTTTCTTTAATCCGACGGCCGAAAACCGACAAGCAATGGGACGCTGTTGCGGAGTGATGTTACACGACGATGTTGCGGTACGGCAGATTGTTGCAAGCGTGTACGCAGTATAAGAATCGCAAAATACCTGGCGCTAGAACTCGACTATGGATGTGTGAAAATAATAATTGATTTCTGTAGATAAACATGTCATTAATAAATATTAAAAATAATACAACCGTTAAAAATAAGATGATTTATTTTCAAATTCAAAGCTAAATTACAATAATAATAATAGTAAATAAACAAATAAAAAACATAACAAGACTAATACTAAAAAATAAATCATCTTCTATACCTATATGAGTATCAAAAAATCATTAACTACTACAATACATATTTGGTACAAAATGTTATTATATGATCACAACTAAAATTTTTTTTATAAATTTTACTTTTGTATTAAAAAATAAGAATATAAATAACTGTTTAAAACTAACTACAACTAACAAACTAATTTTCATTTAATAAAGTGCAAATAAAACTACAACATCATTTTTATCTTTAATAATAATAGTAAAATAATGATCACCTACATTTGGTATAATTTTTGTTTTATATTTAATACATTGGTTGTTACCTTTAAAATTTTCTTTTCCATAATGATCATATCCAAATAAATATCGCTGAGCTACATAAAAACTATAACCATTATATGTGTTTTTGTATTTATGGACACAAGTATCATTCCTTTCAATGTCACCCAATATCTTGGTTCCTTTATGTATATCTCTTAAAAGAATTTCTAGATATACTTCTGGATTAACTAATGATGTTAAAATATCAAATGGTTGATACGGTTTTAAAACATGAAGTCTCGGAATTCCTTTAATAAAATAATCATCATCATCAATTGTTAATAGAGGGTGAACAATTCCTTTCTGTAGTTCCCTTTATAATTAAATATTACACCTGCACGTTCACAAGTGAAATTATACATTCTTTTTCTTATGTTTTCTTTTCCGTTTTCTTTCTACAAAATAGTTCTTTGCATTACAATCAATGTTACAGTCAGTATAGTTGTTATGATAATTAACTTGCACTTTTAAAGTTATTTAAAATAAAAGTAAAACCAACAAGATTATCATGAAAAAAAAAATTACCGAATAAAAACATAACTTATTATACATATATATATTTAATAAAATATTTAATTATTTAGTGTACAGTGTTGAAAAATGACACAGACAAACTTTAGATGGCAATTCTTAGTAATTAAAAAAACTGAAAGACACAGACGAAAACTTCTTTGTTATCAAGTTGCAGCCTTCAGAGTACATCTATTCTAATTTCAAGTTTAATGAAATAAAAACAAGTTATCGTAAATAGCTTTTTCTTCACTTTTTAGAAAACCCAATCTGGTTAGTAATATCTCAATATAATTATTCTTTGTTCTCTCAAAACTATGATTTTTATCACCATCATGTAAAGTTGAACTCGTTTAAGTAATGAACTAGAGATTAACTGCGATAATCGGACCTTAAAGCTGTAACTAACAAAGCGTTTTCAAATCCATGTTTTGATAGTGTCATTTATAAATACCATATTATGTTACTCCACTGTATTTTCATAGACAAGGCAAGTCATACGATTATAATATCTAACTTATCTATATCGTCGATGATTTAAGGAGGTTTCGCTCTGGTTATGAGAGATTAATAATTTTACTAATGGTTAATCAAACGTAGTCAGAGCGGTGGCGGTGCTACCTATATAAACAAATCATCGTTTCTAAAAATTTTCCTTGGCTTTACAAGCGGTTTGAAATATGTTCATATGTTACAAAAAGCATATGGTCCGTAAGTAATTGTATACTTTTAAGAAAAAATAACAACAAATTAAACACTCAATGCGACCAAAAAGACAGAATGGTTAATAAAATGAAAAGAAAAACTGTGATTTTGTTATTGAAGTAAAAAAATTATATACATATAATCCATGTTTTATATAAAGTATAAAAAAAATTAAAAATTAGAAATGAAAACATTATAAAATATAGAAGAAATTGGTGATAAGTATCCCAAAAACAGTAAAAACCTTTTTATAATATTAGAAACCACAATAAAATCAATTAAAAAATAATGTAAGCCATCCTAAGTACATACTTATGTGTGCTCTTTATTGAAGGACACCGCCACAGCTATAACAGTAGCACTACGCAAAACCGTTAACACAAGAATTGGTTTAAATATGTTTCCGTTAATCGTATCTTATAAAATTGCAAAAATCTAATTTTATTTTGCCCAAAAAAATTTGAGATTTATTGTCAATACACACAATATTTTACAAACCATAAATAAGTTCAACGGAAAAATATATATTTGATTTGTATTAATTAATCAAATAAATTTGTAGATACTGACTTAATAATAATAATAATACGTTTATTTCTTGCCTTTCGGCCTTGAAAATTACATTTACAAATACATTTACAACTTCCCAAAATAATAAAAATTAATCCTTATAAAATTAACACAATTAAGAATATTTTCTTCTCTGTTCGTCTATTTCTTTTCTTCGTTTTTTAACTGCCCTCATCCATTCTACCCCTCTTCCGTCCCCTTTCAATATCTCATTTTTTTCCATCTGTTCTTCTCTCATTTCGTTACACTCTTTCAACATATGTTCTATAGTTTCCTTAGTCTCTCCGCACATTCTGCACATTTTCAAATCCTCTTCCATCCAAAATCTTGTCACTTGCTCTTCATTACCACATCTGAATCTTGCAATCATCTTTTTGTCATCTTTACTATATCTTTCGCTCACTAAGTACATTGGCAATTCATTTTCTATAATATGTTCATAGTTTGCGTTGTACCTAGACTCTTTCACTCGCATTCTCCTTTCTTGCTTTTGTATATCTCTATCTCTTTCCATAATTTCGTACCATGTCTCTCTCCCAGATTCTCTCATTCTTTCAATTTCTTGGCTCGCATATCCATTTCTATTGTAATAATTTTCCCTAATCTCCCCTAGCTTTTCATTTCTTGCTCTCATTTTCTCTTTCATGCATTCTTGTAATATTTTGCATTCGTGTCTCTGTCTCATTCTTTCTTCATACTTCATTGCTCTTTTTCCTGCTTCTACTCTTAACTTATCTTTTTTGACTTCCTCCAGCACAATATATGCTGGAGTTTCTCTATTTAAACCTAGCACCCATCTCCAATATTTTACATGTATTGCTTCTAATTTTTCTTGTTCCTTCCATCCCCATATTTCTGACCCATACAATATCATACTCTTAACTAAACTATCAAACATAAGCCCTTTTATTCTCATACATTCAAATTTTCTTTCACTTATTCCCCAAACTTGTCCCACTACTTTATTTGCTTTTCGAGCAATCTCTTTAATGTATACTAATAGATACTGACTTACATTTGATATTTTGTACTGGATATTTTGATTTGTGTGGATTGTATTCTAACAACTAAAGCAGGCAAAAGTTTATGAAAGGACGTCTTGATACTCTTGATCTTGATACTTGTTAGCACAGAGGTCGTTTAAATTGAATAGAAAAGAGTGTCGTTCGCAATTTTAAGAGGGCGCATCAGGCGTCTAAATTGTAAATGTCACCAAAAGGTAGCTGTAAAAATATCTAATTTATGTGATTTTCTGCTTATTGGTTATTTTATTTTGTTGTGAAATGATTTTTTATAAACTTATTTTACATCGGAATGATATTATAAAATACATTTAACTCAATATATTATTAAATATTATTTTATATTATTTGTTTTTTTTTGTGAATAATAAAAATATTAATAAAAATTGTTTCATATATTTTTATTTTTATTTATTTATTTATTTACTTTTATTCAAATTACTTAACAGAATAGCCGTTCGACACATAAATGTATATACATTTGTGACCGACCAGGCTAGACCACTACCATAGACGTATCCAAAATTAGTTTTGGTGGTAATTAACATAATTAAATTAATTAAAATACAAAGTACATAATACACAATGATGAATTATTTAAGAACTTTATAAAAAAACAACTTCAATGATTATAAGAATAATATATGAATAAATACATTGATTCTATTTTTAATTGGCAAAATAACTATTATGAAAAATAGCAAATGTTTTTATACAATTAATCATTATTGAAAATATTAATACTCAGTATTTAACATAATAATATGTAACTGTACAGTATTGTGAATTGAATGATATGTTCAATAATGTTTACTCAAAAACAAAATGCTTTTGTAGTAAATTGCGAATAAGCTGTTTTCAACAACATAGATTTTTTTTTGTCATTGTTCAGATAAGATTTATCAAATATATTTTAAGATCATTGTAATAACAAAATATGAATTGTAAAGTGCGATGTAAATTAGAACTAGTATGAACTGTGTGGTATAAAAAACTATAAATTGGATGTTTCTATTATATGTACAATAGTGTTTACAAAATGTATGTTTTATATAAAAACTCATTATCGCAGAGAAACAATCATAAAGATACTCTATTCAGTCGTACCTGAATCAATTTAATATACTGTTGTTTTTCAGAGATGCATACATTGATGAGGTTATGTTGGGAAAGTAATAATATAATATACTTGTATGCTTTGTTTAAGTTCTTTATTTTCGACTAGTTTCGACTAAAATTCACAGATGTCACCACCACACATCTACATTATAACAAAAAATTCTAAGAATCCTGATGATAACTAAAAATTTTTAGTTGAAACTAGTCGAAAATAAAGAACTTAAACAAAACATATAAGTATATTATATTATTACTTTCCCAACATAATTTAATTTACCGTTTTCCAATGTAAAGATTTCTAATAAAACGTTTGTAAATCACAAATTATTGAACAGTTTGAAGGAAGGAAATGCACCTCTAAAAAAAACCACCTGCAGGCCATACTGAAAAGGTTGTTTACGATAAACAGCATCAACTAGTTACTAGACCAAAGTCCCTAAATTTTATAAAAAATTCTGCCAAAACTTAAGTTTTATATGAAAATTGCAAAGAAAATCTTGAATTTACATCTATATAAGAAATTGTTAGTTAAATTACTTTCAATTTATTATGAACAAGTCGCATATTGCAACTGATTCGACAAACATTAAGTAATAATAAAATATTGGAAATAACTAGTTAATGTAAAAACCAAGTAAAATTTATTAATTAATATAATATAATAATATTAATAAATAATAATAAAAATTTTATATTCAATATTATCAATAATACTTAAATTATAATGTAGGAATATTAATTTTTAAAGAAAACTCCATGATTTCTTTTTTTTTTTCATAGACATCTGCAGCTTGAAAAAATATTCTTTCGCTGAAGACGCTGGATGCCGTCGTTGATAAATATTTTATTTTTTATATTTTTATAAATCCGGTTGGATCCGGTCTTGGATTCGATTCCGGTCCGGTTCCGGATTATTTATCCGGTGGATCCGGCGGCATCATTAGAAATAACCTTTAGCTGTCTTGCAGAAAATATACAGTCTGCAATTCATTGTCGTGTAATTATTAAAGCAATCTGTGTAAAATTATAGTGCGGTGTCGTTCTGCATCGTTTAATCAAACAATATAGGTTCATTTATTTTTTGTCTTAAAATTGCAACCCAATTACCAATTTTAATTAAATGTAAAGTTGTTTTATGTATGTAATGGGGATTAACAACAATCAAGCTTCATCAGTAAAAATTGAGCCTCAATTGATTAAATCTTGCAATTATAAACATTTTGTATTTCATTTATACCAAATTCCATGGTTTCATACAATATTTGACGCAGTGTAAATGAATCATTTTTAATATTAATATAATTTAATTACTTTATTTAATAATCATATAAAATCCTATACGAAAAAAATAGTAAACTTTATAAAGAATCAAAAGCCTACTTTAAAAATAATTTATTATTTATTGATATCAATGCAATTATTAATAATAATAATCGTTTATTTCTTGCCTTTCGGCCTTGAAAATACTTAACATAACATAACATTTACCATATAACTTAATTTACAATTATTAATACAGATGAAGAATTAAACTTAAAAGGCAAGCATCAGTTATACAAATATTTAGCTAATATTTTAAAATCAAAATGTATAAAACAACAGGAGTCTACCAAGTCTACGTACAATCCAAACTTATTATATATAAATTGATACAGGTACCATAAATATAAATAGAATCATTTCAAGCAAATGTACAAACCCAACTGATTTTGTAATTAGTAATAAAAATAAAGATAACACTTTTTTATAACAAGTCTGTCGCAAAAAACGAATCAAATTGTACAGCTCTCGGTAAGTCATCAAAATGTTCAAAATATGAGAAATAAAATATGTGAACTTGAAATTTTCTTTGACGATCATAGTTGTGATGTGTTTTGTGACTGAACATTGTATTGTAGAAAATATAATAAATGCTGTTACATTAGAAGGATATCAGTTAGCATCCGCATATTGTAGAACTAATTTTACCCGTGGCAGAGTAGCAATTTTTGTAAAACCAAACATTTAGTACAAAAATATGTTTAATAATGTTAAGACCTTGTGTAGTGACAAGAATTTTGGATGTGCTTTAATTAAAATAAGTAAAATTGTAATTATAGCTATATATAGAACTCCAGAAGGAGATTTAAAAGTATTCTTTGAATGTCTTGACAATGTATTAGAAATATTTAAAAATCAACATATCATACTGTGTGGAGATTTTAATATAAATGTTATTAGCCATAGTAAAGCTTTAGATAATCTGTTAGATATTCTTAATTCATTCAGTATGATACATTTTATCAAAGAACCGACACGTATTAATACTTGTCTTGATAACATCTGTAATTATAATTATAAGTTTAGAGTAATAACAAATGCTTTATCTAATCAACATCTAGTAAATATTACAATTGACAATGTGTTAAATTTGCCTGTAATTAAAAATAAAATACAGTACCGACACTTAGATGATAAGCAGAGTAAATTTTTATCATTACTAGAAACTGAAAATTGGAATGAAATGAATTATTGCAAAAAAATGAATAAAAAATATACTTCATTTTATAATACAATTTTATATTACTTTGATAAAGCATTTCCAATTTGCACCAAATATATAAACAAAAACCCATGAACAAATAGATTACTAGAGGAATAATGATATCTTCTCAGCCTTAAAGACTTGTATAAACTAAGTACAATTAGAAATGTGGAAATTTAAACAGCATTACAAGACATACAAAAAAAAAACAAATTGTAATAAAAACTGCCAAACGTCTGCACTTTGTTAAAATGATTAATAAATCATCAAATAAGTCACCAACCACATGGAAAATAATTAGTAATTGTAGAAACAATGTCCAAAATTCTATGTCAATTCATTTAGAAGTGGATAATAAGGAAATACATCAGTCAGATGATGTAGCAACTCATTTTAATATATATCTTAATAGCACTGCAAAGTATTTAAGCAATAACTAGGTACTTATTAATGACTCATGTTGAAAATATTAAACTAAACCCAATAGGGCCATTCACACGGACACTCCAAACACGCCGTGTTGGCGCGACGTGTCGGGTGACACTCCGACATGCCAGGTGAAGTGCCACTCCTAACGCGTGTTGCAAAAATAGTAAACGCGCCAACCACGTCAGCTAGCATAGGGCGTTGCCGGTTAGTCGAATTTCAGCGTGTCGGGTGACATTCCGACATGCCGGGTGGAGTGCCACTCCTGGCGCGTGTTGCAAAAATAGTCAACGCGCCAAACAGGTCGGCCAGCATGGTGAGTTGCCGATTAGTCAAATTTTAGCGTGTCGCGTGGAATTCCAACTCGGCGGAAAGTTTTATTTAGTGCCGAGCGAGTTAAAATCTTAAAATTTAACTGTTAACCGGTACGATACTAATTCTAGGTCTAAATTATTAATCTTGAGTATGTGGTCAAATTAATTTATTAATTACTTTATTATCTTTAATAAATTGCCAATATTTTGAAATTATTTTACTCCTTCTTCAGGGTTCTACAATAAATATATAAACCAGATACAATTAAGATAAAAATCAATAAATATATTGTAGAGCCCTGAGGAAAAAGTAAAATTACTCTAAAATATTGGCGATTTATTAAAGATAATAAAGTAATTAATAAATTAATTTGACCACTTACCAAAATTAATAATTTATTCTATACATTGGTCACTAACTTATTTTTTTACTAGGTCTATGTAAATTAATTTTGTATAAAAAAATTATATATTTGCTGGATAATTTTTTTGCATAAATATGGAAATCCTCTATACAAATCAATAAATTTTTATAAATTGTCCTTAGTCCAAGAAGACATTTTTAAGAGTGATTGATTGATTAACCTAAATAACTGACAAATCAGCTGCAATACTGACGCGACATGTCATGCCAAGCGCGTAGGAAAATCGAGCATCACAGTTTTTTCTAACGTGTTTGGCGCATAGGCTCCAATACTCTTAGAAAAAGTGTCCGTGTAAAGGCTATGCAAGTTAAAACAAGCCAGGCGCGTAGGGTAATCGGGCACCGAGCGCGTTACATGTCGGCGCATTTACACACACAGTTTAACGTGTTTGGCGCGTATGCTTCAAAACTGTCAGAAAAAGTGTCCGTGTAAATGGCCCTATCTCATTTTTTTCTTAAAGCAGTAGATGAAGCTGAAACTATAGATATTGTCAAACAACTAAAAAACAAAAAATCAGTAGGATTAGATGACATGAGCATAAGTATAATTAAAAGATCAATACATATATTAGCAAAACCAATTAGTTCAGTTATTAAGTGTAGCTTTAGTCAAGGAATATTTCTATACTCCAAAGTCATTAAAAAAGCAATGACCAAAAAACATGTTAAATTTTTTGAAAAATGTAAATTGTTTCAACCTCAGCAATTTGGTTTCATAAAAAGAGATCTACAACGGACACCATTATAAATTGCTTAAACAAACTGCATGATTATGTATATAAAGAAGATCAAACTTTAGCAATATTCCTTAAGCAAGGCAATTGATTTAGTTGACTATACAATCTGGTTAACTGAACTTAAAAGATATAAAGTTAGAGGTGTAGCATTGGATTGGTGTGCAAGCTACTTGCAAGATAAAAAACATTGTGTAGAAATTCAACAAGAATTTTCACAAAAATTAGATGTAAACAAAGAGGTCCTTCAATGCTCAGTCCTATGCCCTAATTTTAATAATATTCACAAGCGACCTGATTGCGGATAACTGGTTGCTGTTTGCCGATGATAACTCTCTACCTGTAAATTCAAATAATTTAACCAATTTCAAACCTGGTTTAACAAAAAATAGATTATTTTAAACACAAAAAAATCTTTATATGTTAGATTTAGTTCACGTCTAACCAACTACGACAGAAGTTTATTGATTCGAAATCATCAACATCAACGCTGTATAATACATAAAGATTATGTAAAATTTCTTAGTATATTTATTGACTAAAATCTAAATTGGACTCAGCATATTGATCATTTAAGTAACAAATTGTCATCTACCTGCTACCAAATTAAGCAAATGCAACAATATGTAAGTATTAGCATCTTAAAACTATGTATTTTGGATTGCTTAATTCGTTATGTTCTTACAAACTAATAGCTTAGGGCACATCTAGTAATGCATCTCGTGTCTTTAAACTTCTTCTAGAACAGACTGTCGAAATTTATTTAAACATTGCCTTCTCTTCACATTTATCAAATTGAAGCAAAATAATAAATGGTCTAAAATTGTTAAACATTTCAACTTTTATGAAGAAATAAAAAACTTAACAAGAAAATCTATTCGTGTAGAAAAAGGTGTTTATTTAAATTTTATATGTCAAAATAGCAGTAGTCACTAATCTAACTTATGGGCAAAAATGTAATGAATGTAAATAGTACACCAAAACCAAATATATTAAATTATAACAATAACAACTCTAAACAAAACTTAACCAAACTCAAATTCCATAAGACTGAAATACTTTGCATGTTACGCCAAACCAAATGTATGCAAAAGTACAACTGATGCCGACATAATAAATCTTAAAATAATAAATATTTTTTCAAACCAACGTATTGAATATATTACTCATATAATAATAAAATATATTAAACGTTTATTTATAGTAAAATACATTTTAACATCTTCAGAAACAAGCTAAACAAGAATCATGGAAAAAATTTGGTATAACTCTATGAACGAGAACGTCTTTATAGTTCTCGTTCATAGAGAGAACTGACAAAAAATCACCAGATTAAATACATAAAAAAAAAGTAATAACAATTAAGAAATAATATAACGAGTGTCATAAAAATTCAAGCAAAAATCGTTTTCGCAAAGTATAGAGAATGACATTTTCAGTTTCATAAAATATATAAAAATCTAAAATCTTTAAATGTTAGTAATTTTTTTTTAATTCAATTTTAATTTTTTTATTGAAATTTTTGTTTAAACTTACAATAAGATAATAACTAGCATCTTCTCGACACACAACCTATACCTGTAACATTAACCACCAAACTATGCAACCTATCTTAACAAGTCTCGCTACCTCTTACAGTCATATAATTATACATAACATCTCAAATGCAAGACTTGTTTTTAAAGTAAGTACCATTTTGTATTTTGGTCACTGCAGCGCTGCGGTTGGCACCCCGCGCATGCGTGCTGTGTGCTGATAGCAATTACAAAAACATTTGACCGTGTTTACATTTTTTGTATTTAAAGTTCGATTGAAAATGCGGTTGTGAAATACGAGCGGTGATTTGTTTTGTTAGTGTTAAAGGCGTAAAAACGGCTGAAATTCATCGTGAGATCAATAAAGTTTCATCAAAATAGACCATCTTTAAAAGCTCTAAAGACAAATATTCAGGACAACGAACAAAGTAAACGACCTTCTGTCATTAAAGTAGAATTTTTGCAAAAAAATGAAAAAGAACAGATGTTTTACAATTTTGTTGTTATCTGATGACTTTTATGAAGATAGGATAAAAAAATCTGGTTGTACAATACGATAAACGCCTTAATATTGATGGCAATTATGTAGAAAACTAAAATAAGGCACAGATTTTTATGTAAATATATAATTGTTTTAAAATATATTCAAATAATTAATTATTATTAATATATTCACTTGGAAAAGCATTTTATCGTTTTATAGTTACACCGACGATGGATTGTACAAAAATAAAAAACTATTTAATTAAAAAATATAATCTAAACCTATTTAAATATGAAAGTTTTACAAGGCACAGTTTTGTTGTTGTTAAATTCTGGAGTGATAGCTCCGTTGTGTCTCACTTATCTTGGCTTGTACATTTGCTGCACGCTTTCGTACATGGTTGCCAAAAACCGCCTTTACTATATAATATAAAAATAAGAAATACTGGTTACTGCTACATATACAATTACGTACATGTGCAAGAGCCAGTGATTAGATTAATGACAAGGAAAGGAAAAACATAAGATAAGTACTTTTTTGAGTCTGACTTAATAATTATTGAATTTTAGGATAAGTGACAAGGATAAACGTAGAATATTACAGAACTATATTAGTGTGTTTTATGTACTGCAGTAGACAACAGTATACTTTGATGTTTTTAGAAAAAATGAGTGAAGCCATGCTCGTCGGTAAATAGATGCCTATAGAGATACGGTTTTGCCATAAAATAGATTGAGCATTAGTGAATCGGATGCATTAAAAAAATAAAAGATCGGTAGTACCTACTTCACCACAGACGCAGAGAAGGTTATCCAGATTACTAATTTTGAATAGATGCCAAGGTGATCGCAAATGTCCAGATCAAAGTCGACTCAAAAGACATACAATCTATCTTAGAGTGAAATAGAAATTATGAAACCAGCGCTTTTGGTTTACCACTTAATTTATCTGATTGAAGTAAGTAGTTCCTTTGCTTTGACTTATGATATTGAAATGTTGTTGCCAAGAATTTAAGCTGGTCTGAAGAAAACTGGCATCTAAGTCGGTGTAATTGATAGTGATATCATTACACCGCCTCCCATGTCCCAGTCCCGCTACATAATCTGCCAGTTCATTGCCACGTATGCCTTTATGGTTTAACACCCATCAAAATTGAGTTACCAAAACTTTTCTTCGTAATTCAAACATCACGTTCTTAATGTGCGTGATCCAAATGTTGCCTTTGATGCTAGATGCATAGGAACATATAGCATCAAAGGAACTTTGCAACTCAGAAAATATTATAGTTTTAGCCCAATTATTAGCCGAGATTAGGAACAGGATCCTATAAATGGCATATGGTTCAGCGGTAAAAACAGATGAGAGACTAGGAAGTTGTCTTGTTTCTTCCAACTTCAATGACGGAATCCATACTGCAAACGCGGCTAATCGTTAAGTTGAGATGAGAATTTTTCAAACACTACATTGATTACGGACGGCGATAAGGATTTATGAAGAAATAAATTGTATCTAACTTGTATGGATAAGGATTGGCTAGGAGCTAAATAATTTGGAAAAGGACCTCTTATTAATCACGCGGATATATTGAAAGATTTCACTAAAAACCAAAATTATGAGAGGACAACCTTTTTCTAGCCAAAAATGTTACATGTTTGTGACATGATATCAAATGCCATATCTCTACCCATGCCAAAAAGTTTGGCAACATATCTTTTGGTAAGTAGCTTTTTTTTATTTGCAGTGGCATGATACCGGCTTCTGAATTATGTCCAAAACTTTTAAGTTAGATTTACTTCAAAAAGATAGAAGATGAAAAACAAAGTAAAAGCAAGATTTAACAAAGATTTTGTAAAAAATTAGAAGGATTTCCGGGTTGGAAAGCAAAGCACTCAGATAACTGCCTTGAGGGATTTCAATGAAAGAAGTAACAAGCTTTTCTTTCGCGGATTTTCCTGCCAAGTAAACCGTTTTTCATTTCAGTTCGATGATAATGTTGATGAATAAAATGGACAGATTCCAATTAATTAGTACAGATTTTAAGTAGGCCATGCACACATTATCATAAGCTCCTTTTATATATAGGAAAGTAACACATAGATTTTTTTGGGCCAAAGCAGAAATAACATTACAGTATAGAGTCGTGAAGTTCTCATAAACACTGTGGCTTTTTCTGAAGCTTGTGATAGAGCCTGTAAATATAAAGTTCAGCTCACACCATCTTTCCAATTGCACTTTAATAATAGTTTTAAAGGTTTTACGAACACAGAAAGAAATGGCAGTTGGCCTAAAACTAGAGGCCCAAAAAAGGTTTCCCTTTTGGTATGGGTACAATCTTGACAGTTTTCCAACTATCTAGAATTGTTCCATATTCTAAGAAGATATTAAATATGTCCACCTAATGAGTTTTAGTAAGCAAAAGAGCTCTTGCAACATAGAATATGAGTATATCCCTGTACGGAAGAATATAGTAATTAAGCGCTTTCTTTTGTAGAGCGCCTTAGAACATTCCTTGTCCCACTATGGACAAGCGGCTCTTTCGGCTTTATGATAAAAAGTCGGGAGCTTTGGAGAGGAAGATTTGGCAGCATCAACAAACCAAGCGACAAGTAGATGGTAATTTGCAAAGATAATTTTTATATTATTATATCTTAATCTTATGCCCGTATGACACTATGCATTTTTCTGTATAACTTTCTATATAGTCGATTGTACAAATTGACCTTGAGTAGTTTCTATATAATTTTCTATACAGTTAATATTTTCCTGTATGATACTATGCAGTTTATTGTAGCAAAAATGCATGAAAGACGGCATTCTATTGGCTGCTTTCTGCGGATCGCGTCAGCTGTTCGAGATTGTTATGTTTATTTACCTATTTACGTCAACGTCGCTTTTAATCGAGTTGACATAACCTTTCAAAATAACCCTTACAAAACTATATTTTGCTTTAATTTTGGTTATTGTTGTGGATGATTCGTAAGTTTTCTCTAATATTTGTTCTAATGCCTCATTCTTAGCATGCTTATTTTTATATTAAGTAGAATTAATAATTTAAATTAAAATCAGCTGATTACATGCGCCGCCATTATTGTTTACATATGTGAATTTGTGTTCTGCGCAGAAACTATACAATAAAATGATGTTACCATATATTTCTGTATAAAAAACTATATAGAAAATTGTATTTGTGTATGACACTATACCTTTTTGGATTGTACAGACAACTATATAAAAAGTTATACAGAAAAATGCACAGTGTCAGACGGGCATTAAGCCGTTTTCTATCCTGATTGGATATAAGCCTCCAACACGGTACGTAATGCTGGCAACTTACATTACGAAGAACCTACAGTTTTAAGTGGATGCCGAACCACTGGAGAGATTTCATCACTCCATCAGAGAGGGTTATTAGCCGTAAAACCCCACGCTGGCAAGGCGGGTTGGGAAGTGGGAGAGCGTATAAACATGTAAAAAGTGTGTCACGGTATGTGGGAATCGAACCCACAATCTTCGGTGCAGTGATCGGATGCCTAGACCACTGCGCCACGCTCGTCTCCTCTTTTCTATATAACACCAAATCTATTTTATTTTTTACAGATTTGTTTGAATGAGTGTACTGAGCAGACTGCGACATAATGAGGTGGATTTCAGTAATGATAAGGAAGTGAATACTTCCATAAGTGTCTTGCAGTGTGACATTTTAAAGCAATATCCGGCAAGGCTATGACTAGGTCGATTACGTTCATGTGAATGTTCGTTTAGAATTTTGGCATATCAGCCTAATTGAATGTTTGTTGGCGACCCATAATTTAGAATAATGAGACCCAAGGAATCTATCGCAGCTTCTAATTCCAATTCATTGCAGTTATGATAATGGTGATCAGAGAGGATGGTGGGCGTTAAAGTCGCCAACAATAATAAAAGGGGATGATAAAGGCAAGAATATTTGTTTCCAAAGATTTTTATTTAACGACCAATTAAGGGGACAGTGACGTGACAAAATGGTGAGGTTAGACATAGAAGACTGAACAAATTAAAAACAAGGTGAGACATTAAACGTAGGAATTTTGGATTTAACAAAGATATCACGAAAAAAATTGTTCAAGAAGTTTAACTAAAATTTCTACCAAGTTATAAATAAACGATGCATCGGTAAAAGGTCTTGCATCTACGATGAACACTGCCAAATTTCAAAAATGTAAAGCAAAACACAAATTACGTTATGTAAATCGTTTTATTGCTTCTCAAATAATCTTCTTTAAAATCTATAGACTTTTGCATCCGATAAAACTAATCTTCAAAACAATTTTGCCACTCTGATCGAGGTACCTCCAAAACAAATGATTTAAATGCTTCAACGGCCACTTCAGGCGATGAAAAACGCTCGCCACGCATTTTATTTTTGGTATGTCGAAATAAAAAAAAAAACATTGGGCAATGAGTCATTAATTGGATGTTGTTACTGGTCAAAAACTCTACAGTTCGTCGTGATGTGTGAGCGCATGCATTGTCATGATGAACAATGATTCGCCGGTTTATGTAACTTCCGGCTAACAAATTGAAGTGTACCAGTCAACATAAACTGTCCTTCGATCCTCTAATGCAACAGTTGCAACATGACACTTTTGTGGGTTTAGGTTTATTTTGAAGCACCCATACAATCGATTGCTGTTTAGTTTCAGGCTCATGAATATATTCATATGTCTTTCACGCTTGAATTTTGCGAACCAATTTAAATCATAGTTTTGGATGGTGCTTCATTCCCCAATAACAAACTAAGTTTTTCCACACATTGTTGCGGTGTTAAACCGTATCGAAAATCATAAAAAATCATCACTCGAAAGTCACGATTCGAAATTTCCAGTTTTCACACAATTATTACTCTCGTTAAATTTTGTTAAAACAAAACCGAGTTTAAAATCGAACTGTCAACTAAATTATAGGTGAAAAACGTAAAATTTTACGAATATGACAATCGCAGAACGCTGGCAATACTTGATTCCGCAAACTTTAACAGTGCCCCTCATAAAGAAGGGTACGCTAGAGTGTAATATGTCGAGGAACCGGGCAGGGACTGAATAGATAAGTGTTTTTGGGAACTGAGTTTCTCTGGAGACATGCCATACAAACTTTTCCGCTTGGAAAAGTTCTCCCTAGATGGTTCGAAGTCAGTGATTACTGGGTCTCTGACTGAACAATTATGATACGCAATCTGATTGATGGGTTGCGAGATAGCTAAGAAAAAAAGTTGACTGCAATAACTTTACACAATTGGCAGTTAAAATTAAATATCTAGGTATAGTATTTAATTGTTGATGCTGATACGTGTTTAAATTTCATTAAAACTTTTTATAATAAAACACAAATATAGTAAGAATATTCAAAAAAATTTACATTATTGTTCATTATACCTTTAATGTAGTATTACAATAAAACATTTTGAACTTCCACACTAGTTCAAAATAGAAGGTCCATATTGACACAGTTAAAAATAGAATTAGATATCAAAATTGAAAAGTATTTATTTGGCACTAGTAGAGTATATATATATTAAGATATGACGAAGTTGTATGAGGAACAACTTTTGTAGTTAAATAACTACAAACATCAAACTTATTGCAAACAAGATAGAGAACATATTTCAGTTCAGTTCAGAACTATGTCATTCGTTTCTTTTTGATATTTTTTCTTTAAACTCCACATAATTTTTCTTCTGTTTTTCTATTACATATATTACCTTTATTTTAAGTTTTTTTGTAACTTCTTTTGTTTATTATATATAATATAAATTAAATCATTAAATTATATGTACATAAACTAAATTTAAAAATACACATATTTACTGTATTTAGGTGGTATCTTATTACAATATTAAGAAATATATTGTCCATTTAAGTAAATCTTACTGTATTATTATTATTCTACAATAAAAAAAAAGATTTAATCCAGAACTTTTTGGACGTTGTAATTTTGATTTTATAACCGATAATTGCATTATTATTATTATTACTTATGTATGCAGTTCCACCAACCTTAACATAACCGAGTTTCCCAAACCATTAACCAATATAATATCCAATGCATCGGTTTTGTCATTTGTAACTTGAAGAATTATGACAACTTCACAAAATATGTAATATCACAATACCAGAACCCCGGTTTTTTAATTATGTTTCTCTCTTATTTTGAATCAATTTGTATAGTTAATGCATGCACTTTTAGGCTACTTTATTAGAAGTGGACATTATCTTTATTTCATAGCAAAAATCTATTGATAATTATGACTCCAATATCCAGCTCCTAATTAGGCATCTTATTCGCTATTAACAGAGTAACCAAACTTTTAATTTAATAAATTTTATTAAATCTTGTGGACGGCTAATTAAACATTGCTTAATATAGACATTTATATCAAAAAATTCTAAAAAATAATACAACAGTTGAAAATATGATAATTTATTTTGAAATTTAAAGCTAAATTAGAATATAATAACATGAACAAATATACTCATTTGTACACCAATTATTAAAATAAGACGCATTTAGCCAAGTACAGTAATCATTAGTAATTAAACTAAAAAACATAATACTAAAAAATTTATCAACTTTTGAAATAAATACTATATATGAACATCAAGAAATCATTAACTACTACAATACATATTTAGTACAAAATGTTAGTATATGATCACAACTAAAAAAAAAATCTAAAAATTTCACTTTTGCATTAAAAAATAAGAACATAAACAACTGTTTAAAAATAACTACAACTAACAAACTAATTCTCATTTAATAAAGTGCAAATAAAACTACTACATCATTTTTATCTTTAATAATAATGGTATAATAATGATCACCTACATTTGGTATAATTTTTGTTCTATATTTAATACATTGGTTGTTACCTTTAAAATTTTCTTTTCCATAATGATCAAATCCAAATAAATATCGTTGTGCTACATAAAAACTATAACCATCATATGTGTTTTTGTATTTATGGACACAATTATAATTTTTTTCAATGTCGCCCAATATGTCGGTTCCTGTATGTATATCTTTTAAAAGAATTTCTAGATATACTTCTGGATTAACTAATGATGTTAGAATATCAAATGGTTGATATGGTTTTAAAACAAGAACACCCTTAATATCTAAATCATCCCCATCATATATAGTTAATAAAGGATGCTTGAACAATTCTTTTCTGTAGTTGCCTTTAAAATTTAATATTACACCTGCACGTTCACAAGTGAAATTATACATTCTTTTTCCTCTCTACAAAAAAGTTATTTGTATTACATTCAATGTTACAGTCATTATAAATGTTAAAATGCCTTGCACTTTAAAGTTATTTAGAGTGAAACCGTTTTAAGTAAAACATTGACGATAAACGTCAACAATAATATTATTATAAAAAAAAACACCGAATAAGAACATAGCTTGATATAGTATATTAAGTTTCAAGGGTAAGAAAGCACTGTTTGCAGCACGCTGCACTAGCAAACCGAAGGCGGCAGACAGCAAAGTGCTGAACACGCTTTAGTGTACCCTGGTGTACCCAAGCAAAAAATAGTCGTAAGCAGACTATTTTTTGCTTGGCCTGTAAAGTAACAAAAACATGATACAACTTCATTAATATTATTAAAAAAAATTGTTTGAAACTTGATAATGTTTTTTAAACGTCGACAGCATCGCATGATAGCAACAGACAAATTTGAATAAATATTTCTGTGCTATCAACACAATTGGTCTTACAAGGCATACTGACGAGGTTTATAAAACCGAAACAATTGTCTATGGTACCCTTAGCCACTGTGATCGATAAATTGAGTTTGAATAAATTATTAATTCCTTTCATAATTTATTGACGATTCAAAACCGTTTAACTCGCCAGTCTTTTGTTTAATTATTTATTACAAATTGAATATTTTTTGTTCTCTCAAAACTGTGATTTTAAGATGTTGATTACTGTAAATTTCGAGAAATTGTTCAAAATTTTTATCATTATCATGTAACTAAATTTTTAACCCTAAAGCACTTGAGCTATGATCATTTCCTTTACATTCCGATCTGAGTATTCAAGATTATAAAAAAAAAAAAACTTAAGACAATATAATACAATCTGAAAAAAGTTAGATTGACAGAAACAAAGCTAATCAAAATTCTCAGCTTTCCATAAACTACAAAAAAATCTATAAAACAATAAACTCATTGCAAAGTAACTCAAAATCTTCAAAATGATCAAAACAATCTAGGTATTAGCCCAAAAGAAAAAACAGATATTTTTGAATACCAATTTGCATCTAACTCTAATATTCTAAATCCTTATATTGTTGAACTTATAGGCATTATAGGTACAACAATAGCCGGCATGGCTAGTAATTAAACACGGTTGTCAAAAAAAATCTTCTAAAATTTAATATCAGAAAGGCATCACCTATTATTCTTAACACAATTGCAATTAAATTAGCTTCCTTTTTGACTAAAATATTTGTTTTATTATACAAAAAAGACATTCCTAAATTGTTGGAATGTTGCAAATGTTCAACCTATACTTAAAAAGGCAAACAAGTAGTATTCTTCAAACTATAGAGCAATTGCATTATTGTTTAATTTGTCAAAAAAATTTAAAAAATATTTTAATTTCCATATTGTCCAGTTCTTAGAGCAAAATATCTTTATCACAGATATTCAATATGGATTTCGATCAAAATGTTTGAAACCAGATCTTTTGACTTATGTTAGTCATAGTCATGTTTGGTATGGAAAATCTGATTTAGAAACTGAGTAAGATAATAAACAAAGTATGGAAGGGAAAAAAGTTTCCTAGTCAGTGGAGAGTAGGTCTTGTATGTCCGATACACAAAAACAAAATAAAGAGCTCGCAGAAAAGTACAGAGATATAACGTTACTAAGTACAGCACACAAGATCTACGCTATAGTACTAGAAAAAACTAGCTAATAAAACTAGATAAAAAACTAGAGATAAATGGAATATTGCCCGACGGCCAGACCGGGTTTAGAAAAGGAGGAGAGACCATTGATAACGTTTACATACTATACATATAGTTGACAATAAAATAGCAAAAAAAAAAAAAAAGTTGTATGCATTATTCTTGAACCTAAAAGCCGCATTTGACAGAGCAAATTAAAAAAAATGTGGATGTATTTGAGAAAAAGAAGAATAAATGAGCACCTAGTAAAAAAAATAAAAGAAGTACACGTAGAAACAGTTAGCAAGGTCTGTATAAACGACAAAATAAGTGATAAATTTTAAAATACAAATGGTATGAGAAGTATAAAAAAAGACAGCGTCAAAGAAATTCTAACACAAAAGTGTATGCGTAACTTTTAGGTGTTCTATAAGTATTATAAGAATTATAAGTATAAGTAATTTATCTCCCACTAAATTCTGGTAGATATTAACAAATAAGTAGAGCTGTATGTATGTTTAACAGCAAAATTTGTAGTTAAATGCCGAACGGCGTTCGTTGAACTTAACATCGAGATGAACGAGTTTATCAGAAGGTACAATGTAAATTTAACGTTGAACTTTATCCACAGAGGTGATTCGGAAGTCACCTATTAAGCGGTTGGTCAAATCAACCCTTTTTAAACGAGTTGTAGACATACTGGGGCGATGTAAAATAGCCGTAAAATACACAATAAATAAAAATGAAAACAACTCATTTAAGGAATGAACTCGAGATTAACTGCAATAACCGGGCTTTAGAGCTGTCATTAACAATGCGTTTTCAAACCCATGTTTTGTTGGTGTCATTTTTTAACACCGTATTATGTTACGCCACTGTATTTTCATACACAAGGCAAGGCATACTGTGCCTCTCTATATTATCTATATCGTCGATGTTTTAAAACGGTTTCACTATAATAAAGTTATAAAGGATTAATAATTTTACTAATGGTTTAGCATACGTAGCGGTGGCGGTGCTACCTATATAAACAAATTTTGTAAACTTATCTCTTGAACATTTCGAACAACGATTTACAGATTATTTTTACATTACAACGGTTGATTTTACCAGATTTTTTCGTAACAACTAAAAATTACATCAAAATTTATGATAGTAATATTACAAAATAAAACATAGTAAGTAATTGTAGGGAATAATAACTCAAATCAATCACTCAATGGGACCAAAAAGACACAAGGTTAATAATATGAAAAGAAAAACTGAGAGAATCAGAATCAGAAATAAATATTCAAAATTATTTCTAAATTCCATAAAGTAAGAAAAACAAATTGTAATTTATAAGATAAAAATTTAAAACTTCACTAACAAGTCATTAAATTATTATAAATAAATAATATTGCAATCAATTTGATTTTTTTTCTGTCTTATTAAGAAAAGCATGATTGTGCAAAATATAATAATGCATTCGGAATAGTTTGTAATATTTTGTGATTGAAAATGTAAAACAATTTTATATAACCCATGTTTTATGTAAAAAAAATTAAAAATGAGAAGAAATGAAATTATAAAATATAGAAGAAATAGAAGTGATAAGTATCCCAAAAACAGTAAAAACCTTAATATAAAATATTAGAATCCACAATGAAATCAATTAAAAAAATAATGAAAGGCATCGCAACTATGTGTGCTCTTCTTTGAACGACACCGCCACACCTATGACCACATGCTCCGCAAAAACGAATTTGTTAAAATATGTAAATATGTATGTTTCCGTTAATCGTATCTTATAAAATTGCAAAAATCTAATTTTATTTTATGACTAAAAAGTTTTGACATTTATTGTTAATACAAACAATATTCTATAAACAAACCATAAATACGTTCAATGGAAAAATATATAATATACATATTTGACTTGTATTAATTAATAAAATAAATATTTAGATATTTGACTTACATTTGATATTTTGTAGAGAACACGTGTTTATTATAACCTAGATTTATTTATATTGGCTATTATGATTTGTGTGGATTGAATGCTAACGGCCAAAGCAGGCAATGAAAAGACGTTCACATAAGGGTCGTTTAAATTGAATAGAAACTATAGAATTTGAAGAGGGCGCATCGGGCGTCTGAATGGTAAATGTCGCCAAAAGGTAGCTATAAAAATATCTGATTTTCTTGTTTTTGGTTATGTCGTTTCGATGTGAAATGATTGAATTATTTATGTACTTACTTTACTTTTTTACGTCGGAATTATTTTATAAAATACATTTAACTCAATATGCTATTAAATATAAAAACATGTTATTTTACTTAACTCGTTTTTTGTGTGTGAGTAATAAAAATGGTATATTCCATATATTTTTACTTTGTTTTATTAATTTATTTACTTTCAAGGTATCTGAGGGGGCGTTTTGGGAGTTTAAACCCTTCCCGAAACGTCATTCTCGGTGGTTTCAACCGTATACGGTAGAACACGTAAAATTTTAAAATACCTAAAAAATGCAACATTAAAAATAGGTTTTAGCTTCGTATATTTTTTGTTTATGTGTATACTTAAAGTTTAGTCATATAATATTTATACAGAAGTAGACTAAATTAAATATAAATAATAATAAAGGTGATGAGAATAATATAGTATGTTACAGTAGTTATTAAATTAAACTCGTTCGCTTTTTTTGCATAACCAAACGTCTACTAAAAATTAAAAGAAAGCAAAACAACAAGCAACAATAATAAAAATTACATGTGTTCAAGGAGCTACTCTTAGGTAAAAAGCCACAGGTTAAGGTATAATGAAGCCTAAAGTTGGTCGGAGTATTGTCTTCGGAGAGACAAGAGATTTAGTGACTTTTAAATAATAAAATATAATCTTCCAATAATAATAATAATCGTTTCAAAAATATACTGAACTTTATAAAATGTAAACAGAAGTTTATTTTTTCTATATTAAAATCATTCAATTTTTTTTATTTATGGGTCTATTCTGAACATATTTTATAGGTCTATTCTGAACATTTTTTAACATCGATGTTAGCTAACATCGCTGTAGAAATTGATTTTTAACCAATCAGGTAACGAGTTTTTTAAATATTGCCTAGCAACGTTCAAAATGTTAATTAACATTGCTGTAAAAAATGTTCAGAATACGGCTATTAACATCGATGTTAGCTAACATCGCTGTAGAAATTAATTTTTAACCAATCAGGTATCGGGTTTTTTAAATATTGCCTAGCAACGTTTAAAATGTTAATTAACATCGCTGTAAAAAATGTTCAGAATACGGCTATTAAACAAAAATTAATAGTGACATAATTTAAAACAAATTTTAATATGTACGTTATTAATATTATATATACAGGGTGTTAGACAAAAAATGTACGGCTCAATGACTCAATTATTTTTAAACCGATTTATATGATTCAAAAATCATTTTAAATGGTTTTTTGAGTATTATAAAGGTACACACATGTATGTATCTATTTTTAGTATAGTTGCTATGGTAATCAATTTAATAAAGCTTTTTGCAATACAAGAATTCTTAATAAATTTGTGAATTACAAATTATTGAATGGTTTGAAGAAAGGAACTGTACCTGTAAAAGAAACCACTTGGCAGACCATTCATTAATTAACTGAAGAGGTTCACAATATACAGCATTGACTAGAGCAAAGTCTTAAACAAATAATGAGAAAACTATCTGCCCAAACTAGAGTTTAATATGAAAGTAGCAAAGAAAATCTTGCTTTTGCACAATTTTTAGTTAAATTGGTTCAACAAACATTTAAATAATGATAAAATATTAAATACGACTTTTTAGTCTTGCTAAAAACAAACAGTCAATTCATCGTAGCGTGTTGTTGAAGAAATACATCTAAAATGAATAATAAAAAAAAGTTGATTTAAAATTTGGTTTAATAATTTTCAGCTGTTTTTTTGGTGGACTTTTTTTAGCAAAGCGTTAATTAAAAACAGTAAGAGTCCAAGCACAGATTCCTGCAATACTTGTCAGACATGAGTGCAATAACTCTAAATTAGTTCCTTCTATGCCGTAGAAAGCAGACTTTTTAATAAATATATTAGGAAGTAAGCAGTTAAAAGCTTTGTTGAGATCTTAAAACATAGAACCAATATGCTGTTTTTCTTCAAGGCCCTAAGCTACGCACTTCACAAATGATGTATAGCAATAGTGGTCCTTTCTAAAGCCAAATTATTTTTTATTAAAATTTTAATAGTTTTCAAAATATTCCACTAGTTGTTTTTTTAATAAAACTTCAAAAAATTAAAAATTTTGGTTTTAAAAAAATTAATGAAATTTGCCCGTAGTTCTTGCAGTTATCTGCAGATTCTTTTTTTAATATAGGAATATAACCTTAGCAACTTTAAAAGCATTTGGGTAATATCCACTTCTAATACAAATATTAAACAATTTAGTAAGTGGACTTATTATAATATTTTTAACTTGTTTTATCATTCTGTCGTTTGTATTATATGTTCTTACTGTTTTAGTTTTTTTAATGCAATTTAGTATTACGTACCTCATTTAATGAAATTTTCTTAAAGTTTTGCTAGGCTTTGTTTTAAAAAAATCCATTGGATGATGACTCAATGGAATAGAGCTTTGGATGTTTATTGCAATATTACTGAAAAAAATATTAAGATCATAAGCGTCCAAGTTAGATGCTGTACTTTCTCCAGGTGTTATTTTCTTATGTCATGTACGTTGAATTTGATTTAGATTTTGCGTTTTTAATTTGTTTATTATAATAGCCTTGTAGACTTAAATGTTATTTGGGTATGGATAATGAGTTTTTATATAAACCAATTAAAAAATAAGTTCTTACATTTCTTGTCTTGGCTAGTTTTGATAGTTGATGTTTTAATTATATTTAAAAATAAAAAAAATTGTCTTATTTTCTATTGTAATATTAGTGTCTAAAAAATCAAAATTTATGTTTTCCAAACAATGATAAAATTTAAAGTCCCTTTTCAGTTACTGGCTTATATTTGATGATTTTACGTTTGTTTGAATTTTGCGCTATCAGAGATATTTCTGAAGAAATAGCAATATGACAATCTGTTAAACCGGTGTTCAGAGGAAGCATCTTTGTAAGATTAATATCAACATTTACAAAAATATTGTCAATACAGTTATGTTTGTGAGTTGCAAAGTTTACTATTGTCTTGAGGCCATATGTACTAAGTATATCACAGAGTTGACTAGATCTTTCGTTGTTTAAATTTAAATTTAAATTTCTAGTTAAAACAACGTACCTGTTTATTAAATCAATATTGTCCAAAGCTTGAAATAAAACGTTTTGAAACATTTTAAAATCGCCAAGAGGCGAACTATAAACTATATGATAGTTGACAGTCTTTTTCGATTCACAACATCAATGTAGCTTCCTGTCAAATTATAAGTTAAGATTTGTGATTAAAAAAAGGGCTTATTCCTACTGTTATCGGCCAATTCTTAGGATTAGATATTATTTTGTCATATAGCATAGGTGTGGTGACTTTAATAGACGAATATTCTTTCGGGTTGCAGTATTTACATTTAATGTTTTTAAATAGGCCGTTATATTGTCAGCAGTTGTTTCAATATTTAATTGATATATGTGGTAGTGATAATACCTTGGTGCACTCTTCAATGCACTATCAGTTGATGTTCCATAAATAACATTTGTTTTCTTATTAGGCCGACGTCTGTTTATTGTTTTCCATTCAAATTTTTATTTTCAATAAAAATACCTTTACTATCGCTTTGCAGTTTCATGGGCAAATTTTTATTTTTTACTGATATTGTATTTAATTTATTTGAGACATTTTTTGTCTCCTTGTCAATTATTTGCAATAGAAGAATATTTTATTAATACATCGCTATGTAATTTTTAAATCTGCATTTCTTACATCTATGTTGTTAATATGTAATATCATTACCTTTTCATTATCTTCTCGTAACTGCGTTATCTCCTTTGTTAATTTAGAGAGAGTTTCTCTTTCAATGGTTTAACAGTTCCTTGCACTAGTGCCTTGAAATCGGATCTTTTTAAGAAAAAGATAATTGGATCTATTCTTGAAGATCTCAAATCTGCTTTTTCGATTATGAAAAGATATACAGAATAATTAAAACACTAAACTTGCTTTAAATTCTGAATTCTCTACAGACGGTTTGCAAACGTGCTCAAACGTTTGTAGTTCGTGCATTCGACAGATCGTGTGTAGAGTACACTAGCCGCGAATGGTAGCGTTCGTCTACGTTTGCTTAGTAAGCGATTAATATTGCACGAATCAATAAAAGAGAATCGAATCCTTTCTCTCTACACACGCTTAGACTCGTCTATCTGTTGTGAATCGTGCGTTTATTATTTATTATTAAAGCCCCTATAGACGATTCGTGAACGTGCCCAAAGTTTCGGGGTTTGTGATTTGTGAAGGATTGTCAATCGCCCATCTGTGTACCTTAAACACGATGGGCGTATGTTCCCCAACGTTCGGTTTGCCCCGTTTGCTTACTAAGCAAACGTAGACGAACGCTAACACTTGCGGTTCGTGTACCTTAGCACATACTGTTTTTACTAACATATTTTATTATACTACAATAGGTTAATATAAATTTTGTTTATTTTTAATTATTGTGGATTTTAACATTTCGATGTTCATGCTAATTTCATTTTATATTTGTTAAGATTACATCTTTTTACTTCAAATTCAAATTACAACTCCTATGCATGTATACACACAAAGTAAGTATCATAATCATAAGGTAGTAAATATTCCTATACCTAAAAAAAATATATTTTTGAAAAATATATTACATGTCACATTGTCCTGTCAAATACTTATTAACTTCATCTCAAATACTCAATATGGATTTCGATCAAAACGTTTGACAGTAGATCTTCTAGACTTACGTTAGTCACAAATGGAATGCTACTTTAGACAAACATGGAGTAAATTTTGCATTTTTAATGCATTTGATAGGGTAAAGCATCTTAATCTAATCAACAATCTCCATTGTATAAGTCTTGATCATAATTAAAATTCATTGTTTTAAGTTAGTTAGTTTTTAGTGTTCTTTAAGTTTCTGCTCTTTTGCTAACTTTATTTTTGATTTACATTAATGAACTTCTTCAAATAACTAAAAGTCTTATTCATAGTTTTGTAGATGATAGCACTTGAGACTGGATCGGGAATCTGGAGGTGGCTTGCCTTCCGGCTACCGCACACTCGGGTTTTAAGGAGAAAGGACAAAAAAAGGAATTTCAATGGGGCTTTGGGAGATTGTCGGCTCGACTTACGGTTATCGGGGTATTCGGATCTGGTCTGGTACTCTTCTTCACTTTATCGGACTTCGGATTGGAGTTAACTGGACTCAATTGAATTGATGAGAGACGGGCGGAATGTAACGTAATAGGTACATGTAATAGGTACGGCTGTGTAATAGGTACGGCGTGTAATCGGTTCCAGATATTATCCTATTAATTTTGGAACTGGTTGAAGTACGATACGGAATGGAACTGTCTGGAACGGCTGGAACGTTTTAAATATTTATGCGTTTGGAACTGAAACGTGTGGAACTGTTTGGAATTACGCATATTTCAAACGGTTCCACACAGCCAAACAGTTTCAGTTCCACAAACGTATTAATATTTGAAATCGTTCGATACAGTTCCATTCCGTATTTCGGATGCAATGATACACTCCGCAAACGATTTATAATGTGTTTTTTATGAAATACAAATAAGAATTGAACCGGAATATTTATTTTTTATTTGATATTTACATTAATTTAATTACATATATTATTATAGCTAATCCATTATTATCTATATTTCATAGAATAAAATTATGATTTTGATTTTCTATTTTTAATCATTAAAAGATTTTATTAGTAATGCATTTTTTATTATTGCTATTAGAATGGGGCGGGCGCTGGTGGCCCAAGGGTAATAACAACCACTGTTAGTCGGGCAGTAATGGGACTTTCAATTAATACATAATAAGTTTAGTTATAATACCATATTTTTATTTTATGGAATGAAATGTTAATTTCATATCAAATATTAAAAGAACTAATAAAGTATTCAAATAAATACAAAACGTTTATTAGAGATTTATTCAAAACCCATCAAATGGCATTGCAATTTTTAATATCGGCAAGGACCAAGGGGGACGAACCTGCCACCATGACTTATGAGGTGGTACACTTACCAAACCACTAAATTGTAACAATCCAGGCAACTCTTTATACAGCAAGTCTAAACTAGACAACCCGTTCTACTCAAAAGCAGCACAAGAATATATTGCTTATAAACAGTGTATTTGTTACGATATTAATTATTCTTTTTAGACTTATTTAAGAATTGTAACTCAATTGCAAGCGTAAGCACGCATACTTTTGTATACTACTACTATATTAGTATAATTTACTATGCGTTTAACACGATTGCGTATGCAACTGTATGAACTCAATAAACTGGGTCTCTGTAACGCCCCTGGAACTGTTTAGAAATTGGAATTTTGAATTCTATGCCCTAGTGTTGGAAATCGGAACTGTCTGGAACCGGTTCCAAAATTAATAGGTATGTGGAACCTATTACACAGTTGGAACTGGAACGTCGGAACCTATTATTGAAACTTAATAGTTTAGCCCACCTCTGCACTGGACGGCGGTATTTAAAGGGAAAGAAAAGAGAGGGGATAAACTTGGCAAAATCTGGTGGAAAGAGAAAGAGCGGGAACAGGGTTGCCAACATAAATGGGGGATGCATAGGGGGTGGCCTATACACCCCAAACTAATAATTAAAAGTAAATTAAACAAAATGACCCCTGACAATACATAAACAATCCTACAAAATCTTAAAATCCCATTCCCCTTAATTACTAATATATTTACAAAAGAAACAAACGTCCGCCGGGTTCGGACGGTTGCATACAGTAATTAGTGATTTGCCTATTAATGGCAAATCACTAATCACTGCACACAGAAGCTCCTGGTTATTTCTTACTTTCGGCGGAGGTTTGTCTCACTCATGGCGAACCCCATATGGAACGAGTATGGGCCTTATTGATTACATGGGATTGCACGTGGTTTGATAGGTTAGATCCGCGTGCATCCTCAAACAACGCAGTGGCAAGCCGACAAACACGCAGGTTTGTTGCGTCATCAATTAAACATCATGTCTCGGACATGAAAAGTGTCGGTAGCAGGCTAATTACGATGTTTAATTAATGGCAGCAAGGTAGGCCACCCCGAATACAGCTAGTTGCAACCAAGGTTGCCTAGCATATGTGTTATACTTCACGCGGTTTGTTATGCGTGCGTTCGGCAAGAATGTCTATGAATAACGCTGCATAACAAGCGCGCGTTCGTGATACTATCCGACATAAACGGAAGAACGGTTGGGCATTATTTTAATAAATAATAGCGGGGTTCGTTACAATTTTATATATTCAAACCTGTTTGTTTTATTCTACAAACCTCACCAGTATGCGTACCTGAATCCCTTATCTGCAGGGTCAGTTTTTTTGGTTAAGAAAATATATGTTGTGATGAGTTCGTCTTCTTTCAGATAAGAAGAGAAACTTTAGTAGGTCCCGTATACTGCCTCGATGTTGCATGCACGTTTTTTTTTAAGTAGTTAGGCTTATTTCATGCAAATGTTGACAAATTGGCTACCAGTAGTCTTTATCAACACTTCCAACAACAACGGCAATATTTTCTTGACAACGCACAGTTTGTCGTCTTGTTTTTGTTCAAATATTGAGTAGGTTGCAATGCTTTTTCCTAGGTTGGGCAATTATGTGCACCATATAATTTGCAAAGTTAATATTGTTTAAATTTAGAAGTATTTAAATTTTTTTGTAGGGTTAAAAAAAATATAGCCAATATGACTTTGTAGTTGAAATTTTAATTAATTTATGATTTAACAAGGACGTTTTGATTGTTAACTACTTACTATTTTCTTCAACATACAATAAAAATATACAATTGTGTACATACATATTATAACAGTTTAACAAACAATTTAAAAAATAGTATTAAAACTACCGGCATGGGTTTTACACATTTTTTTTATATTCACACATCAATTAAGCTCACAAAAAATATTACAAATTTGCTCTTATTTAGATTGCTTGCGTATTGTTTCATAGATCTCTTAAAATTATTTATTGCATAACATCAAGATAAAATAAATAATTTCAATAAAGAATACTAATATTTATGGAGTACATAAAACACTTTTTAAGCTGACCAACTTTAATTTACAGTATTGTAATTATGAAAAAGAAACAATACTAACAGCTAAATATTGATATAATTATTACTCACAAATTAATCATACTTTAAACGATTGGTAAATTTTTTAAATCATCCACAGTTTGAAACCAAATAAACAACCCCGTTTTGTTACACTTTCATAAATCACACAGTAATTATTTCGTATAATATGAATCCTGTAATTAATCTATTATCATTAACGTGAAGGTCATAGGTCGTATTAGAATTAATCCAAATTAAACATTAAACTATTTGCTCTATTGAAATGTTTGATTAGTTAATGAGCCGCGCGCAATGACTTGCATGTGGATTAATTATTAAGATTATTTTTATCAGTTTGAAGCAGATGTTACATAACATCATACACTCAAATATGTGCTATATAATATTGATATGATTGCATTCGACAACTCAGTTAGTAACCTCGCTCGCATCAAAATTAATAACAATTTAGTGAAGGTTAAAAGACTCTCATGCATAAATACATGTCCGCTTCGCATTTTTTAACTAGTATATAATCATGGGTTTAAACGCGAATATGTTATCGAAGCAGGAAGTGCAAGAACTTTTAAAAGATGTTTTGGAAAAAGAAGATCTTGACAGTAAATTGGAAATCAGTGCAGGTTCACAAAAAGGTGACGGCTATTTAAGTTGTATGACTAAAGTGGCAGTTGTCGGAAATGACAAAGTGTTACATTTTATAATAAAATGTGCACCTAAAGCGGAACAGTTTCGAAAAATGGTTCCATTAAATGATATTTATTCCAGAGAAATATATTTTTACGATATTATTTTACCAAATTTAATTAAATTTCAAGAGGAAAGAAATATCTGCGAGCCATTTAATGCAGTACCACGTTGTTACAAAACACAATGCAATGATAACTGTGAGTTATTAGTTCTAGAAAATATTAAGGAAGGTCAAGGTTTTGAATTATGGGATAGGAAAGAACATATGGATGAACAACATGTTATCGAAGTTTTTAAACAGTATGGAAAATTCCACGCAATATCGTTTGCAATGCAAGATCAAAATGCAGAGTTATATGACAGCTTAACCAAAGATATGAAAGACGTAATGCATAAATTTGGCTCAGATATCTATACGCAACTAAAAGCAGCTTTAGAAAAAACTAAAGATTTATTTCCAGATGAAAATGAAGTTAAAATTAGAGACGCGATAGATAAATTAAAAAATGAAGTAGACTCGTTTTATCATAGAATGGGCACAGAGGACGCTAAATATAAAGTTATCAACCACGGTGATTGCTGGTGCAATAATATGATGTTTAAATATGAGGTATGTATTTGAACATTAATAATGAGTTACAGTTTATACCTTTATACCGTTTCAATGGAACCTCTCTATTATTCACAAAGCTAAATAAATAAATTTGCAATAAAGCATATGCACAAAAACTTTTGTCTATTTCTTTCTGTAAAGCGTCATTTTTGTACTATTATTAGTCAGAATAATTTGCTATTTTATTTTGCACAGACGGTTCGTGCGCACGGAATAGGACACTTCGGCGCCGCCGATTCGGCGCGGCCAATTCGGCGCGGCCGATTCGGTGCGAGGACATCTCGGCGCTGGCCATTTCGGCGCCGGCCGTTTCGGCGCCAGAACTTTTCAAATAAAATAAAAGTATATATACACATTATAATAATAATTGACTTGTTTTGTGAAACATAACAAATAATGTATGATAAATAAAATATAAAATACATATAATTTACATAACATATCAAACAAAAATTATACATAAAAATCATAATATATGTACGTACATATTTAAATTGTCAAATATACAATATATATTATAATAAATAAACATAACTTTGGCCCGCAAATAATTTAAAGGTAATTAATTATCACTTTTTAATGATAGGTAATAACCTGAAAAATATAAAGGATAGTAGTCTATTAAAATAAATAAAATTATAAAATAGTAAAAAATACCAAATAAATTTTTATGATTATAATATATTTGTATATACTATGTTTTATTTGAAAAGTTTTGGCGCCGAAACCGGCGCCGAATCGGCCAGCGCCCAAACGGCCGGCGCCGAAACGGCCGCGCCGAAGTGTCCTAGACCCTCGTGCGCAATGGTCCTACTACGCACGACGATAATTACAAAATAAATATGATTGGAGTTTGACAGTACAGTAATAATAAAGTTTATGTATTTATGTAACCTTTCAACATGGTATATCATTGAATATAATACATTTATAACTTCTTTATAGACATTATATGTAGTAAAGTCGTAGACAAATTGTAGTGTACAATTCACATAAAAACCTATTTTCCACTCGTGTAAATTGCAACACTCGCTCAGGCTTGCGTGCAATGTTCATGATTGTGGAAAATGGACTCTTTGTACAATATACTATTGTGACATATTTATTTTACGTTTAATGAAATAGCAGGCTTTTAAAGTATGTAAGTTTAACATTTTAATGAATTACAAAATAGTATTCTAAAAATTTAAAAAATGTTTTGTATAATATATAATTTTAGTAATTAAAATACAAAAGAAACCATTTTTAACTTTAAATACCTGAACTTATTTCCAATCATGTCACTAGAACGTCAGCTGTTATAATTACAATAAAATATTATAAATTAAAAACACATCTGGGTATATTAAAATAAATATAAAATTTGTTTCAGAAAGGAACTAAAAAGCTGAAAGAAATAAAACTTCTAGATTTTCAACTGATGCGTTCCTCGTCTCCGGCTAATGATCTTGGTTACTTTCTATATGTTAGTACTGGAAAGGATATTTATAATAATCTTGATTATTATCTTCGTATATATTATGATAGTCTTTCCAGTCATGCAAAAGCACTTGGTACCGACATTCAAAAATTATATCCATACGAAGCACTGTTAGAAGATTGGAAATATTATTGCAGATTTGGTTTATTAATGTCAATTAATTTATTAAAAGCTGTATTGATGGAAGGGGATGAAGTAGTAGATATGATGGACATCGCAGAAGATGGCATGGAAAATTTTGAGTTATCAAATTTCAAATATGAAGATCTTGCAAACGAACGAATTAGAAATGTTATATTGCATGTATTTAATAACGGATTTATATAAATTTGTTTATAGCATTATATTATTAAATATAGTTTTATTTTTAGTGTATATTAAGATAATTTAACTAACTGTAAATATATTTTATAATAAAGCGTATTTTTAATTTCTTCAAACCGTAATTAATTTAAAAAAATGATTAAAATTTGATTGGAAGATTTTTTATCCAAACTATTAATTTATTGTATTTTGCATTGAATGTTGATAAGTTTAGCAAAAATTGTTCTTTTCCTGCATGATGTTAAGTTTGTCCTAAGTTCTATTTTAATTATGTTGATGTTTCTATGAAAAACAGTTGTAATTTGCAGATGAATGAACCAAAACCGTGTCCCATATTACGGTAAAATATGCCCGAGTCTATATATTTCAGCAATACTCTTATAAATACATTAATTTAAATGTAACCTTTAAGAATACTTTTTTAAGCATCTGCACGTCATATCATAGAGTACGATTATCTAAACAAACATTTCCGGTTAACATATCAGTTAATTTAATAAATGTCATTTCAATCCACAAGAAAAGTAGTTTAATTTGCTTGAATCTTTGAAATCAGCACTATTGATATTTGGCTTGGACATTTAAATCAAATTGGAATATGAAAAATAAACGAGAACTATTAGGTCACAACCATCAACTAATTTAACCGTTTTGCCGTCGTTTTTATTTATTTTTTAATTTTAATATAGAAATTAAAATAATAAAACTGGTGGGAATTTGAAGTTTCCAAATTTAAATTTTTTGTTGTGCTTCTAAAAGTCCTATTCTCTTATTGAAGCTTGGAAATCATTATGGCAGTTTTTACATTAATAACAACTGTTTTAAATAGTTAGCTAATCAAATCTTTTTTATTTTTATTTTCTTCTTTCTATGCTTCTCTCTTCCTTTATTTTTTTTATTGACCAAGATGCAATTTACTTTTTATAATAGTAAGATTCTTTTTTTTGTTAAGTTTGTGTAGCACTTCAATGTTTGTTCCTTCCAATGCTACTAGTTTGTTTGTATTTGCATGTTTTTAATGTCCAGGTTTCTGCTCCGTGTAACAAGGTAGAAAATACATGATACGCTGCTGCGTTTGTAAATTTAATTCTTAATTCTAACTTGATGTCACTACTGCAAAGTAGATTCTTCATTTATTAAAAGCAGCTCCAGCAATGATTTATATTTTAGCATTGCTACATCAAAACATTTGTAATAAATAATGTTTCTCTAGTACCCACTTTATTCTTGAAGTTCATCTGATTATCACTAATTTTATAGTCCATTGTTCTGTGGATACAGTTATGGATGGATTTAAAAAAAACTTTTAGGGCATGACTAATTAATGCTATTGTTGTGTAGTCTGTGCATTTTTTAGTCTTATTCTTTTTAAGTAAAGTAACAAATGTAGATACTAGCCAATGTTGTGGTATTTGTCTTATGCTGTAGGTTAAGTTAAATAATTCTCTTTGATAAGTTTTACGAATTCTATGGAATTTCGTCTTTACGCCCTTGATCAGCTTAATGGCTGACCTTTTTTATTAGTATGTTTAGTCTATTTTGCTGTTTTTAAATCATCTTTTTTCGTTCATAAGATTTACCCCATTTCCAGACGATTTCTATGTTTAAAATCTTCGTTTTGCAATCTAAAAAAAAAACAAATTAAGCCAAAACACAAAAATTAATCACTACTCTATATGGATGATTTAAAAATCTATGCAGTTACTAGAAACCAACCAGTACAGACAAAACTTCTGCATAAAATGAGCACTAACATACATATGTCATTTAAGATCAAAAAATGTAAAACCATGCACATAGAGAAAGACCAATGATCGCAATGTTACAAAATTCAACAACAAACAAAAGTGTAATAAAACAATAAAAAATATGAATATAAATATTGCCTATTATCAAAAAAAATTAAAGAATCATAAAAACAATTAACACGTATGTTATACCATCTCTGACATACTTTTTTGAAATAATTAAATCGTTAGATACAGATTTGAAAAACCAAGATAGAAAACCCAAAACAATAATAAGCAAATTTAACATGCACCATCCTAGAGCATGTCGTTAGAGAATCAACTTACCAAGACACAGAGTAGGATGAGTATACTTAAGAGCATACCGACCGCTACCTTGATTTGTAGTATTTTATCAAAAACGGCAATTTCCCCTTCATTGCTGCTTCTACAAATAATTTGATAATCGATTTATTTTTTTACCAGTACATTTAGAAAGGATTATACTATGAAATGTCGAAGTCTTTTAGTCAAATAATAGTTAGGAAATAGACGAAAATTTTTGAATGCATTTTGTTGCTATTTGCAAATATAATTTTACAAAAAACACTTCGACATCTCATAGTTTAATCCTTTCTAAATGTACTGGTGAAAAAATAAATCTATTATCAAATTATTTGTAGAAGCAGCGATGAAGGTGAAATTGCCGTTTTTGATAAAATACTACAAATCAAGGTAGCGGTCGGTATGGTCTTAACATCAAACAAGTACACTATAATAAAAAAAATAATCTCATAATGTGAACTGGCTGCCATTTTGTTAGAAATACAAATTGTTTTCACGGAAAGTTTATTTAAAAGTGTAAAATTGATGAGAATAAATTGAAAAAATTATATCTGTTAAATGACCATCTTCCGAGTTTATGCACATTTGTGCTCGTTTTACGGCATGTTGAATTTGTTTGCAAAACATGTGGTTTGAAATTAGTATTTTTTTTTTCAATGTTGGCTTTTAAAACTTGCAAAGTTTGTAGTGCGTTGTGGCAAACGCAAGATTTTAAAAAAACCCAAAAAAAGAATTCTGGCAACGTCAGATCTGGTAATATAGCCGGCCAGCTCAAATGGCCAAAACAAAAAATCACTCGGCTCGGAAATTGATGTTTTAAAATATCTATAGTTGCCCGATCTGTATGAGTGGTTGTTCCGTCCTACTGAAATCAACAATGCCTAAAAACCCTGTTCAGCACCTTGCGGCAATAAAATTGTTTAACACGTCTGTCTATAGCGCTCACTAGTTACGGTTACAGTGGTGCCGTTGTCGTGAGTGTTGTATATTTAAACTAATTGTCAGAAAGTTTGTTGCTGCGCTATATCTACAAACCTAAAATAATAATAAAATAAAAAAAAAATACATACTATTATGGGACTTAACTGTTCAAACTAATAAAGCTCACAAACATTGCAGTTCCAACAAGCAAAAACTTAAAAATAAAATGAAAAAAAAATAAATGTTAATCTCTGCCACAGGTCTAATACGTCAATTAACATTAGAAATGCTTGACACATAAAATATAAATATTAACAAACTAAAAAATAATGCAAAAGGCTGTTTACAGCTAACATCAAACAAGCGTTTTTTAAGAAGCAGAGTTAAATGTGTATATTCTTGAGAAACACGAATGTACACAACGTAACAACTAAAAACAATCAAGCATTGTGGTGTAGCTACATGGCGCCAACACACTACACAGAGTTAATAAGTAAACCTCAACCACATTATAAGAATAACCCAAAACACCAATTAGGTGACAATTAATCATAGTTTAAAGCAAGCCCGGCTATTCCAAAACACCAGAACAATCTGTGAAAAATAATGATAATTGTAATATTAAAAATGCAAAAACTATAACAGACATTATCACAAGGTTTAAAAAACTAGTTCCAACTAATATACCAAAAGACACAACAATGTAGCAACAATCATACATAGAAAAATTATGAGTAATACAAATCTAGATAAAGAAGGTAGTAAGTAGTATATTAAAAGAATGTAGTAATTGCCTGCGTATAGCTTTGCAGAACTTTTAAATTTTTTTATTGCATACCTCTAAAATAAAATAAATAATTTTATTAAAGAATACTAATTTTGGAGGAGCACAAAAAAACTTTTCAAACCCACCAATTGTAATTATGAAAAAAAAATACCAACAGCCAAATATAACATTATGCTTAATGAAAACTTTTAGGTTAATTAAGACATGCTTAATGAAAACTTTTAGGTTAATTAAGACAATAACGCCTTTGATGGCATTAGAATGTCCACTAAATATAAAAATAATAATTACTTACAATAACTAGCTTTAAGTATTGAAATAATTATTACTCAAAAAATAATCATTCATTAAACGATTAGTAAATTTTTTAAATCACCTTCAGTTCTAAACCAAATAAACAATCCCGTTTTGTTACACTTTCATAAATCAATCACACGGTAGTTATTTTGTTTTTAAATTATTTCGTATAATAGGCAAATATACTGTAATTAATCTACTATCATTAATATAATAATCTTCCGCCGGGCAGGTACATAATAAGGTCGTATCGTCTTCCAATTCCCATCTTCTGTATATCGAGATGTCTACAATGCCCATAGTATTCATGTGTTTTCTTAATTAAGAATGCCCTCCCAAGATAATTAATATATATATTAAAAAGATCAAAACAAAGATATGAACAAAGTAGATAATACAAACAACATAAATAACAAATAAGAATAATTGAAACATAAAATAGTGCCCAAAATACAAAGCCCTGCAGCCATCCATATGGAGACGGTGTAGAGTAGCAAGTGGGGAGAAAACAAAATGAAATATAAACTATAAATATGTGAATAACTAAAAATAAATAACAAATAAAAAAAAAAAAGGATTCCTGTTATGGTTTGCAAGTTCTTTCTTGACAGTCTCAATTAGTAGTAGGTCATTTTGGAATTTGGGATTGTTATACCGTCGTGCTTTAAATACATTGTGTATTTGCTTTTAGTATGCTGTTAACGTTTTTTTGTAGTAGTGCGATCCAGGGATCCGGCCCACAAATCTTAAGAGTTGAAACTTTTCACCCAACACAGCTCAATGCTAGTTGAGCAAGCTGCCAATGTAAAAGCTCTATGGGATTCTAGTGTTAACCTTAATGTGATTTTAGACTAATTTATAGCTAAAACTGCTGCTCTGCCGTCCGTTAGAATTTACCAGATATTTCTCGGATTACTATTTTCATCACCCTATGGGTTATTTCGACTGTCTCTTCTGCCTGGAGGATAGTACTATGTAAGACGTTTAAAACTTAGAAGTAAATTTCTGCTTCAGAAACTTGAAAAATGTTTGAGCTATCCGGGTAGATTTAAAAGAGTTTGTTCTTATACACTCATTTCCTTGTTGCTAAAAGCGCTTTGTTAAATTTGAATCGGCTATAAATAAAATAAATATGTTTTCAAAATTATGAGTTTATTAGAAAGATTGGACATTTTCATTTAAGAATGATACACAACATCATTCAAATGACTGCCACGGCTGACTTGACAGTAACCCATCCGATTAACCCAATTTTTTAGTACATTTTCGATTTTTTGAGCTCCAATTGCAATCCATCCAACTTCGATTTCGTGTTAAAGGCATCAATTGTCTAGATGGTTAGCGTAAAACTTATCATCAAGATCTCCCCACAAGAAAAAACCAACGAGGTCAAATTACAGCTCCTAGGTGGCCAATTGACATCAGCATTTTGGCTACTTATTTGATTTCCAAAAACAGTGCGCAAAAGATCGATGGTTACGTTGGCTGTATGGCAAGTGGCCGCGTCATGTTAAAACCAAATGTCATCCATTTCAAACTCTTCAATTTTTAAAAACAAAAATTTGTTTAGCATAGCTCAGTAACGTTTGCTATTGACAGTAACGGCGGCTCCTTGATCATTTAAAAAAAAAAATAGCACAATAATGCTGCCGGACCAAAAACCACATCAAACGGTTACTCGTTGTAAATGCATAGTCATGTGTAGATTCTCTGATTTCTAAATGCAACAATTTTGCTTATTGACATAGCCTCCGAGATAAAAATGAGCTTTCTTGAAAAACACAATTTTTTGATTAAAATGCTCATCTTTAGCTCATTGAGCAAACTAAAAACGCATCGGATAGTCATAAAGCTTCATTTCTTGGATTAATTGAATTTTGTAAGTCTTCAAACCGAGATCTTTATGCAAAATTCTCCTCAGAGAAGTGATCAGTTCCTGAAAACAATGACGAGTTAATGTTGATGTATGTCCACGCACACTCTGAACAACAACATTCATTTTTTTGGCTGAGCGCACTGGACGATAACGTGAACTTGTTGTTTTATCTAATAATAATCCAGTTTTGCGAACTCGCTTCACAAATTGGCCCACAAACTGCTTTGAAAGCACTTCTTTTCTATCAAATTTGTTTGGTAAATTTCTTACCGTTTGAGTAAAAAACTCGCCACTTTGGAAGTAAGTTTTCATTATTTTATCAATTTTGTTCAAGTGTACACCGTTCCATTTTGTAAATGTCAGACAAAAAACTAAATTTCTGTCAACTCATAAATGTCATTGCACCGTTGAAAAACAAAATAAACGGTAGTTCAAATTCCAAACATGGCCCACCCTTTATCTATTTTTTAAGAAATTTGGTGTTCATCCTAATTATAATTATAATAATAACACACTTTTATCTCAATTTCAATTACAATCCTTAGAAATTTGTCGCAAAGCTCACCTTCTAACAGTGCTGTATAAAATTTTAAATAACTATATTGATAGTACAGATTTACTTCAACAAATACATTTGCATGTACCAAGTTATATTAGGAAAAACGATTGTTTCATCTTCCTGTTCCAAAAACAAACATTATGTTAAAGTCACCGTTATACTGTTATGTACTTTTTCTACAATTAGTTAACCAAGCAGCATCCTAAAATTGATGTCTTTAATTGTACTTCACCTAAAGCATTTTTTTATCAAATGTATGTATGTATGTTTATTTTAATTTTTAGTTTTTAACTATTTTTAATTATTTCTAGTAAATCTGTAATTGGAATATTTTCCGTTGATTAAATAATAATAATAAAATAATGTGTGTGTACACTGTAGAGTATACACAGCATTGCTTCCATTGCTACATTCGGCGTTGTTTGCATACCGCATGTAGCATTTAGACATGTCATTTGTTGCATCTGATTTAGTTTGTTTGCTGACGTTTTCTGTTTGGTTTTTGGCCCTATAGGTAAACATAGGTCATATGACAGCTGAGTATAATCAGAGTACTATTTTTAGAGACAGTCCCTATGTTTTAAACCAACAGCCCGTCTACATTGTCAGAACGACATATACACGTTTTTACATTTCATGTTTAAGTGTCCCCCCATGTGAGCTTGGTGTTAAAAATCCCACCCAGGTTTTAACCAATTTTTCGTTATTATCATCTGCGTATCCAATTCTGTAGAAACCACTGGCATTGGGTCGTTGAATTAGACTGTCTACTACTACTATTCTATAGTACTGGTGAGAGTACCCCTGAAGGCAGCTTCTGTCAACAACTTTCTTCTGTATCTGTATCCATCCATTGATTGTTGGACTAACACTATGTATCCAGATTGTTGTTTTAATTTTATAAAAAGTGGTTTTGTTAAACGCTTTTTTGATATCTATGAATGCTCCCACGGCGTAGTAATAAATGCTGTTTCCCAAATTGATCTGTCGCACAGTCTTTCAAATGTCTTCAAAACAAAAAACGTAAAACTTATTGAGGAATAAGATGTAATTACACCGTTCTGGTATAAATACAACTATTACTTCTCTCCATGTTATAGAAGTGTAGCGGAAGGCAACATATGCCCTATTCTGATCAGGTTAGCTAAAATGATATCCTTGCCCAATTGCAAAAGAGCCAGGAAAATTCCGTCTAGTCCTGGTGCCTTGTGTGGTGAGTTTTTTTTATCCAATGATTTAACGACTATTTTAGATTGAGAAAATGTCAATTGATTTAATAAATTTAATAAATTTAATGTCATGTCATTTCAATCCACAAGAAAAACGGGCCTGATTTGATTAAATGTCTATAAATAATTACATAGTAATAGTCACAACCATCAATTACCTTAGCCGTTTATAAGTTCCTTTTATTTATTTCTTAATTTTATTAACGAAATTAAAATATTGTATTTTACTTTAAAATGTTAGCAAAAATGACATATGGAAGAAATCGCAACAATAATATACAAACTTTAAAGTTTTATTTATGGTGTACAAATATTTTAAATAATTTTAAAAAGTTCCTAAAAAAAACTACCAAAAGATTGAATAACGATCTGTTCTGGTCCAGATATAGTGTAAAATATTAATATTCTTCAACCACTAATTTAAAAAAAAAAGATTATCAATTCAAGGAAACAATCTTCATAAAAAAATAAAACGATCGATGTAATTAAAAAAACAAATATTTTTGTTAGATAGAAATTATTTAAAAGCCTGTTTGATTATTTTAACCTTCACTGTATGTTAATTATTATAGTTGCATGCGCAGTGTAAGTATTATCTGAATTCCAAACTACATGATGTTTGAAAATTTGAAAAGAATAATATGCAAAAGCGATTAATACTTGGAAATTAATGATCTTATGATTCTTACGTAACATTTGTATGAATCAGCAAAATTGTTAAATTTTGTTTTATTTGACATTGAATGTGTTTAATTAAGTATTTAAGCATTCCTTTATTTTAGATTAATTTTAAAACGACCTTCATATTAATAATTGGAAATAATTTACTGTATAATTGCGGAAAATCTCAAAATAATAATAATGGTATATTAAGCTAAATTTTATTTTAATATTTAGTTTTCTAATAATAACAATAATATTATCAAAAAAAACTATTAAAAATTTAAAACGTTGTCACCCAAATATAGAATATACCACATATTTTTAATTTAAAATTTCTAATTAAAAATATATTTTTAATTAGTTTTAAATTAACAAAAGCAAACTATATTCATTTATTCTAGAATGAATTGACAGTTGACACTAGTCTTTTGTTCTTCTTGTAAGATTGCAATTTTATTGAACAAAATCAGTTCATTATATAAAAAATACAATGAAAATATATTTACTTTTACGAATGTATTTAATTCAATTTATTATCACGATTAACTAGAATTTTATGAGTTGTCCCAAATAAGCGACGTATATTATATAATTGAGTTATTACGGCTGCCACGATTATCTGAAATCGACTGTTGTACAAATGATAAGCCTACAAGCAATGAAATGTGAATCATGAAGGTTACATATACACTGAGCGCCAGAGAAAACGGACCACACCAACAATTTTCAAATTTTTGTTTGGTTTCCGTTTGTATAAAAATGTCGTACGGTATGCTAAAACATACTGATTCAATATAAAATAGATTTATTGCAATAAAATAAATGGATAATTTCGTAAATTTTTCGGGAGGCCCGTTTTCTTTGAAGCGCAGTGTATTTTTAAAATTCTAGATAATGCAACTTATTTTATTAGTACTGTTATTTTTTATTTATGCATAATAAAATGTAGATCCTACTAATTTAAAAATAAGTGGTTTTATTAGCAACAAAAATGGTAAAGTTGCAACAAATTATAAAAATGCAAATGAAAGAGAGAAAGTAATTAAAGCTATTAAAAAAACATTGGGTAATGATTACAAAATTAAGTTAGCAACTCTTAAGAAAACCAAAAATTAAAATTTGTGAAACTAGTGAAAATTTAATACTATAATAATTTACACAAAAATTATGTTGGCTGTTGTTAAACTCATGTCTTTGCTCGTTTTAGCATTTTTCAATCTCAGAACAACGTCGCTAATAGAATGTGTAAAATGAAAGCGCAAATAAAAAAATGCTAAAACAGTCAAAAGCATAAGTGCAACCACAGTAAACATATTTTTTGTGTATATTATGTCGTGTCTAGCTGTAAGAATGCGTTAATAAAGTTGCCTATCTTAAAATTTAATAATAAAAATATTTTCATATGTTTACATGTTTATAATTACACTCTCCAACAAAATTGAACTTTATGACTGATGAATGACTTATGTCACTTGATGTTTACTAATTTGGCGTCGCTGATTCCAAATATAACCTCATTTCTTTTCTGACAGCTCTTGTTTACAAGTTACAGCTTTCACTTAAAATTAGCTTTCTTGTTGTGTTTATTTGCTATTAATTTACAAATTATTGAGTTATCTAACTATATTTTGATATGGCATCGTCAAGAAGACATTGTGTGAATGATCCAAACCATTTTTGTTTCATTTGCGGAGAGTATGTGTCTAAAGTATGCCGTTTAAATGTGACAACGTTCGTAAATGAGGCTTACAAAAATTACTTTGGGCACACGTTGGATATGAAAGATAAGCCTTGGATTCCTCAAAAGGTATGCAAAACGTGCGTTGAGTTTCTACGCTTATGGACAAATAAGAAAAGAAATAGTTTCCGGTACGAAACCGCTATGCTCTAGAATGAACCACGGAACCACCATGACGACTGCTATTTTTGTTTGGTGAACATAACTGGCATTAACCGAACAAATAGAGCCAAATGGAAATATCCGTCCATACGATCGGCACATAGATGTGTCTTGAGTCCTAAGACACCTGTACCTGAAGCTTATGCTTCACAGGAGGAGCCATTTGATTTGGAGACAAAACTTGACAGTAGTGATAGTGACTTTGAATGTGACCTGGAAAAGCCAAAACCATTCAACCAAGATGATTTAAACGACTTATTCAGAGATCTGGGACTGTTGAAGTCTGCTTCAGAAATTTTGGCTTCTAGGCTAAAAGAAAGGAACTTAATAACAAAAGGAACTAAAATTTCATATTACCGCACAAGAGAACAGAATCTCCTAAAATATTTTGATGAAGAAGATGATTTTGTATTTTGTAGAGATGTACCTGGTTTAATGACTGCAATGGGATTACAAAATTATGTTCCAAGTGAGTGGCGTTTATTCATAGATTCGTCAAAACGGAGTCTAAAATGTGTTCTCTTACACAATGGGAATAAATTAGGGTCATTACCTATTGCACATTCTACTAAAGTAAAAGAAGAATATACATCTATTGCTCTGGTTTTGGACAAAATTAAATATGTAGAAAACAACTGGCTCATATGTGTTGATTTAAAAATGGTCAACTTTCTATTAGGCCAACAAGGTGGTTACACAAAGTATCCCTGTTTTATTTGCTTATGGGATAGTAGAGCTAAAGGTCAACACTGGATTAAAAAGGATTGGCCTACTCGGGAAATGTTAGTTCCAGGACAACAAAACGTGATATACCCCCTTTTAGTATCAAGGGATCGTATAATTTTGCCTCCATTGCATATAAAATTAGGGCTTATGAAACAATTTATTAAAGGTCTTGACAAAAATGGAAATTGCTTCCTTTTTCTACCAAAAAAGTTCATAAAACTGAGTGCAGAAAAGATAAAAGCGGGCATTTTTGATGGGCCACAGATAAGATCATTAATAAAAGACACAAATTTTACGGACACTATGACAGAGATTGAGAAAAAGGCATGGAATGAGTTTGTTTGGCTTGTTCAAAATTTTTTGGGAAATAAGAAAGGTGCTGACTATTCTCAACATGTTGAACAATTAATGAGTCACTTTCAAGCGCTTGGATGTAACATGAGCATCAAGTTACACTTTCTTTACAACCATCTAGACTATTTTCCTGCTAATCTTGGGGATGTAAGTGAAGAACAGGGCGAGCGATTCCACCAGGACCTTCGTACGATGGAGGAACGCTATCAAGGCTACTGGAACGCACACATGATGGCTGACTATTGTTGGAGCATTCAGAACAGCTCTTCAACTTCAACTTCTGTAAGGAAGTCTTATAAAAGAAAGTTTTTTTAACTTAAGAAATCAATAAAATAGGATTTACTTTAAACGTGTTGTGTTTTATTGTAAAACGGCTCATGTGTCATATTTTTTAAACAAGAGCTGATACATAAATTTCGATCACAGATTTGAAAACGTCATTAAAAATTAGGCTAGTATCATGTAACATAACTCAATCATCAGAAATGCTGTTGTCCAGTGAATTATCAGTTGTAAACTCTCAAACACAATCCGGGATAGAATAGAGCCATTTTTCATTATCAAACCGCCCATTCCTAAAGAAGGATTCAATAATAAAAATATTTTTTTCATTTGTATACATTCTTATAACCTTGCTTGCTTGACAGCTGTCATAGTTGAACTGTCAAAACAAATAGTACAGTGGACAATTTTAAAAAGGCGGCATATTTAAAGTGATTACATAATTCCATTCTTTATAAACTTCCTGTACAATATAATATATAAATAAACATATTACATAAACTAAAGTAATATACATAAAATACAAAAAATACATAAAAACAAGTTTAATCTAAAATACAATTTAGGTACACAATTCAATCAATACGATTTAATTGCGACCTAAACTATGATTTGATACAAAACCAATTAAAATTATTTGGCAAACAATTTGCCAGTTTACACATCCTAACAAGTGGATTGTTGCACCCGTAATTTGTAGAATGTGTAAATTTTCTAAACAATAGCATCTGCCTGGTAGGTCAATCGCTAATAAAAATACTGAATGGTAGAGATGCAAGAAGCCCAAAACAGTCTACTTCAGACATCACTAGTCTACGTAAAAACAAAAGATGTAATGTAATTGCGATCAAAATCAACCGCTAAAATCCCCAATTTATAAGATAATAATCTAGCAAACTTATTTTGAATTCGTTCAATACTTTAAATATAAATTTTGTAAGACGATCACCAGACTGACGGAGCATATTCTAAATGAAAGCGCACCAAATTACTAGCAATCTCTTAGGAGTTTAATTTCTTTACAAATGATTTTGTCGTATATATCCGCAAGTTTAATTTATGCGTACAACTTTATGTTTTTGCACCAAAATATTTAGTGCATTTCTAATAAACTAGCTCAACTTGATATTTTCTTTGGAAATAAAATTCGGACAATTTAATAAATATTAAGTTCAGTAATTATCATTTATGTAAATGTTCTGTAGAAAACAAATATCACTTGGTACATCTTTTTTACCCAATCGATAATAAAGGAGAATGTAACAATATATAGACCACCTACTAAAAATATTGACTTTTTTCCACATTTGAATCAATGTAATAGTATATCAGCATAAGCGTGCGATAATAAGAGGTAATTTTAATATTGATCTTATGTCGAAAACAAAGATACTTCTTGCTGGTGTGATATTCTGTACGCGTATAACATTCAAATAACCATTCATAAAACAATCGGAGTTCATTATAATGACAATAAAACATTTTTTTTTTTTTTAATTTTGGGTTACAGAAATATTGTTAGCAGGTTGTTCTTGTTCAGCTATAGCAGATCATTTTTCTCAATTTGTAACATGCAAAATACATTATATAGATGATTTTAGCAGTAGTGAAATTAATATTTATTTCACAATAAGATGGTTATGTAAAAAAACTATTTTCTATTAATTCATTTGATATTCATATCAAACTTAGAGACAAAAACTCAGGAGGTAGTCTGGTAGTATATTTTTGAGAAAATTTAAACGTAGACATAATTCAATTTAACTTCTTACACACAGAAGCAGTTTATCCAAAAGTATCCAAATAAAACAGTTATCTTTATACTCATTTTTATCGACCAATGGAAAACATTAGACTATTTATAGAAGAAATAGATACATTTCTTAAAAATAATAAATCCAAAAAAATTATCCTCTTAGGAGATGTTAATATAGATATTCTAACAAACTGCAAAATTACCCAAGGCTATAAAGAAATGTTGAATGGCCATACAAAAAATTAATAATTACACTAGAGAAGAATATAGATAGAAATTTTTAATATAATTATGTCTACATCACATTTACTATTGAAACATAAAAAATGACTTTATCAATTTTAAGAACAAAAATATCAGACCACTACCTTAATAGTAATACAATAAAATTAAGAGTAAAACATGCAGAAAATAAAACGGAACTAACATCTTATCTAGTCCAAGTTTATTTGTAAATTGTCCAACTCCATAAAAAAGAATTAAATAAATTAAACAATTTAGAGCAACTTTGAAGTAAAATTAACCAGTGTAAAGCATCATGTACAAACAAGAAAAATCCCCATCATAAAACCTCACAAAATATAGATAAATGAATGAAAGTGACGCAACATAAAACAAACTTATAAAACAATATAACAAAGAAAGAAATGAAGTAACAAACATAATCAAACAATCTAAACGAGAACATTAAACGCAACTATTTAACTTGGCCAAATCTAATATGAAGAACAAAAAAGATGCAAAAGACGAAAAATAAATAAAACACTTTTAACTAGATACTAATCAGATAATTGATCAGTTCAACAATACATTTTAATATCAAACTAAACATCTCGCCAAATCCTGCGACAAAAATTAAACAAATTAATCAAACCGAATCGATAGACATACCACAAGCAACATCAGAAAATATTAAGAACATTATTTTATTTTTAATTCCGCAAAACCAGCTGGTCATGACGGAATAAAAACAAAAGACCTTATTAACACCGTCAAAGAAATAGGAGATCTAATAACAAAAATTGTCAACCTGGTTATAAATCAAGAAAACAAAAATCCAAAAAACTATACGCCAATCTCTTTTCTGCCTACAATATCAAAAGTACTAGAAAGATATGGATTAGAATTCATAACGGCAAAATAAACATCTACCCTGTCTGGCAACACTCATAGATCTAAAAAAAGGGTTTAGATCTTATATCGCATCCTATTCTACTAGAAAAAGTACAAAGTGATTATAAATGTTTGGGATTATGTAACCATCTAATGTACGTTTGTGCCGCTCTAGTGAAAATGCGTAAATAAAGTTGCCTATCTTAGAATTCAATAATAAAAATATTTTTATATGTTTACATGTTTATTATCAGTTGTAAACTCTCGAACACAATCCGGAATAGAATAGAGCCATTCCCCATTATCAAACCGCCCACTCCTAAAGTAGGATTCAATAATGTTGAATTGCAGCAATTTAAGTGTTCTAAATAGTTTGAATTACCCGCCAATTCATTGACGTTAGAGGGCAGCATAACCCTGAGGACCGTCACGCACCGCTCCGAGAAGACTCTCTCTTGCCGGTCGACTGTTACAGCGTCAACACGTGTTTTCTTTTTCTTTTTACTCATTCTCGTAGTTATTACAATTTATACTAGTTTAATAAAGCATTCCTTGTTCGTGTTGTATACTTGTTGTGCGTTATTTACATTCCACGTAAACCAACAGGTTATGGGCCCAGTATACCCGTAAGTGTATTTAACGTTACAGTGTGCACGCGGACACGTGTGAGTTTTGTTTTTTCCTTTTTTTCTGTGAAAGGGGCACTGAGAGGGGCTGATCGTCCGAGAAGTAGATTCGTGTGACGCTCCTATCGCGGTATTAATAAACGGGTGCGGAAATGGCACAGGACGCGGATAAATATCGCATTCCCCTGTTCGACGGAACGAATTTTAGCAATTGGAAGTTCAAAATGGAGACGCTGCTGAACGAGATGGACTTGTTGTCGTTTGTGGAAAAGCCGTACACCGACATGGTGGAATTTCTAGCTACCGACACGGCGCAACAAAAGACTGCTAAGGAGGTGACCCTGGAAACGTTAGGAAAGCGCGATCGGAAATGTAAATCGCAGCTAATACTAAGGATCGCTGACAGCCACTTGGAATACGCAAAAGACAAGGTAACTGCATTTGATTTATGGTATTCACTAGGCGAGACTTTTGAAAGGAAAGGCATAGCTAATCAATTACTCGTGCGAAAAACGTTACTAATGACTAAATTTAATGCAAGTAGTGATACGTTAATTAATCATTTTTTAAAATTCGATAAACTAATTCGCGATTTACGCTCGACTGGAGCTACCGTGGAGGAAACAGATATCGTCTGTCACCTTTTATTGACAATGCCGTCTGAATACGATGTAGTCGTAACCGCAATCGAGACGTTGTCAATAAACGATTTAAAAGTGAGCTTTGTGAAAAATAGGCTCTTAGATGAGGAATCAAAACGGAAAGGTGCTAACAGGAAAACCAGTAACACCGTACCCCCGACAGCATTCACTACAGGACAGAACTCGTCAAATAAAAATGAAAATTCAAGTCGTAAAAACAATGCTCAATCTAAGTTTAAGTGTTATAGGTGTGGTAGAGTAGGACATAAACGGTCAGAATGTTTTGCCAAACTACCAGAGAATCCTGGAACGAAAAATAAATCTGCAAATGTAGCCAATAATCAACAAGATGGTGCAAATGATGAAGAAAACAATGTCAGCTTTGTCGCATTCAAGGGAAATAACTCATCAGACGACGGAAAATGGATCCTAGATTCTGGAGCAACCGATCATTTAGTTAGTGGTGATGTACAATTGGACAATGTAAGGAAATTGGAAAAACCCATGAACATCAAAGTCGCTAAGTCAGGTTCGTACTTGCAAGCTTTAATATGTGGCGAACTTACTGTATCTAGTTATGTAAACGGAAAGGAAGTTAAAATAGTAATTAAAAATATTTTGTCAGTACCGGGACTCATTAATAACTTGCTTTCGGTGAGGAAATTAGAAATGAATGGCTATCGAATAATTTTTGAAAACTCACAAGGGTTAATTCAAAGGGGAAATCGTGTGATTGCAATAGCAAAACGAGATAATACTCAATTATATGTTTTGAACCTTAATCAAAGTACAGCCATGCTAACTAGTAACAATTCAGATACAAATATTAAATTATGGCATCAAAGGTTAGGACATTTGAATTATGAGAGTATCAAGAAGTTACAACCTCAAGTAGATGGAATGAATCTGGATATGTCAAATTTGCCAACAGAAAAGTGTTTAAATTGTATTGAAGGAAAGCAGGCACAGCTACCACATAACAAAAGTCGGACTCGTGCTAACAGACTGCTGCAACTAATTCATAGCGATTTGTTTGGACCAATTACGCCCGAATCTTTTGATGGTAAGAAATATAGTCTTACTTTAATTGATGATTACACACACTTTACAGTGGTATATGCGCTCGAATCAAAATCGGAAGTGTTGCATTATTTTAAAATGTATTACGCGATGGTTTCGGCTCATTTTAACTTGAAAATAAGTAGATTCAGATGCGACAATGGACGTGAGTACATGTCAACTCAAATAAAAGATTTCTTTATTGAAAAGGGTGTGCAGTATGAATTCACAATTCGGTATACACCTCAACAAAACGGAGTCGCGGAGCGAATGAATCGTACCATTATAGAAAAGGCTCGTTGTATGATACTTCAATCCAAACTAGGGAACACATTTTGGACAGAAGCCGTCCGCACGGCAGTGTATCTAATAAATCGTAGTCCTACATCGGCACTGAAAGGAGGGGTGCCAGCAACCAAATGGTTCAACGAAAAACCCAGTTTGAATAAACTGAGAGTATTTGGGTGTACAGCATTCTTACTTATACCTAAGGAACTCAGGAAAGGAAAGTTTGAAAGCAAATCTCTCAGATGTTATTTCACCGGTTATTGTCCGAATGGTTATAAACTGTGGTGTCCGGAACAAAGAAAAATTATTACGGGCAGGAATGTAATCTTCAATGAAGACAATTTCGTTTTTGACGGAACTTACAGTGATGACTGGATCCCTGTTATGGAAGAACAAAATGACAAAATTGTGGAAGTGGAAAAGGAAGAGGAAGACAGTCAAGAAAGCGAATCCGATGACGAAGTAGAAGAGCAAATCCCAGACATAACGGAAACACCTCGACGAAGTAAAAGGACCGTAAGAAAGCCAAGTCACTTAACGGACTATGCTGTTTTGGCATTAAATGCTGAAACATTCGTGGAAGACGTACCTGAAAGTTTTTCCGATGTAGAGAAGCATAAGGATAAAGAACGTTGGAAACAAGCTGTAAAAGAGGAACTGGAATCATTAATAGAAAATGAAACCTGGACATATACGACATTACCACCAAACAAGAAGTCTATAGACTGTAAATGGGTCTTCAAACTCAAGCAAGACATAAATGGAGATATTGAAAGATATAAGGCTAGACTCGTAATTAAAGGCTGCTCACAGAGAAAGGGATATGACTATGAAGAGACATACGCGCCGGTAGCACGTTATGGAACTCTAAGAACAATGTTATCTCTAATAAACCAGGAGGATTTAGTTGTTCAACAGATGGACGTTAAGAATGCCTTTCTTCATGGAAAACTCAAGGAAGAAATATACATGAAGATTCCTGAAGGTTTGAAAACCAGAAACGAGCAGGTATGCAAATTAAATAAAACCTTATATGGATTAAAACAAGCCCCCAGGGCATGGAACGAAACATTCGACGAATTTGTCAAAGAATTAGGAATGAAACAATCAAATGTGGACAAATGTTTATACATAAGTATAACTGAAGGCATTAAAACGTACCTTCTACTCTACGTTGACGATATGCTAATTGCAGGAAACGATAAGTTGAAAATCGCTGAAGTTAAACTTAAAATAGCAAAAAGATTCCACATGAAGGATATGGGAGAACCGCAAACCTTTTTGGGTATCAACATCTTTAGGAAAAATGGGGAAATTCATCTCAGCCAATCAACATATCTACGCAACTTGCTAAGAAGATTTAACATGCAAGACTGTAAACCAATTAGTACACCGATGGAAGTCAATCGTGCATTTAACACAGAATCCTTGGAAATAGTCACAACTAAACCTTGTCGCGAACTGTTAGGATGCCTAATGTACATAATGTTAGCTACAAGACCTGATCTGAGCGCTACGGTCAATCACCTAAGCAGACAGCAGAACAACCTATCAGAAGCACTTTGGAAGCAATTAAAACGCGTTCTAAGGTATATTCAAGGAACACTCGATCTTAAGCTGTGTTATCGTAAAGGAAGAGAGGAAGTCTTGGTTGGATACGCTGATGCGGATTGGGGAGGTGAGGTAGATCGAAAGTCAACTTCGGGTTACCTACTTCAAGTATACGGAAACACAGTCTCTTGGGCCACTAAAAGACAAACGTGTGTTTCTCTTTCTTCAACAGAAGCCGAATATGTAGCCCTGGCAACCGCAACTTCTGAACTCCTATGGATAAAAAATTTACTCACTGATCTACGAATTAGCTTCAAACTACCGATACAGATATATGAAGATAATCAATCGTGCATTCATCTTCTTCAACGATGGGAACATCGTCGTTTGAAACACATCGACATAAAATATAATTTTATACGTGATCTTTACTCAAAGGGAACTATAGACGTCAAGTATACTCGATCAGAGGATCAAATTGCAGACATATTAACAAAAGTTTACATTTCTTTTGGGAACCATTAAATTGAGGAGGGGTGTTGAATTGCAGCAATTTAAGTGTTCTAAATAGTTTGAATTACCCGCCAATTCATTGACGTTAGAGGGCAGCATAACCCTGAGGACCGTCACCCACCGCTCCGAGAAGACTCTCTCTTGCCGGTCGATTGTTACAGCGTCAACACGTGTTTTCTTTTTCTTTTTACTCATTCTCGTAGTTATTACAATTTATACTAGTTTAATAAAGCATTCCTTGTTCGTGTTGTATACTTGTTGTGCGTTATTTACATTCCACGTAAACCAACAAATAATAAAAATATTCTCTTCATTTGTATACATTCTTATAACCAATCTTGTTTGACATCTGTCAAAGTTGAACTGTCACATCAAATAATATAGTGGACAATTTTAAAATGAAGGCATTTTTATAATGATTACATAATTCCATTCATTTATACTCCCTGTATATACTTATAGAATTAGAAGAAATGCTTACAATACAGTGCGGTTATTTAGAATCAATTTTGACAGTTTACTAAAATGGGGCGCACAAATGCTATAAGAAGAAATTTAAAGAAAGGTTTTTTTTTTATACAAAACATCTTTGCAAGTTATTGCTAGACTTAAGCCAAAAGAAAAGAAAAAAAATCACTCTTAAAAATACCAACTTATTGTAATTTGTACATATGTTAAATATCAAACTTTGCCTTCAAAAATCTAAATAATTTTAAAACTAACTATTATTTTCATAATATGTGTAATACAAAAAAACCAGCAAATGTTGCTGGTTTACCTCAGCACAATAAGCAAAGTTACAAACAAAATATAAATTACAATAATTACATCGACTCAATTTTTTTTAATAAACTTTTAACTAACACTACAAGTTTATTACTCATTAAATCATTTTGATTTTTACTTTTTGTTCTGTTTTATTGTGATTTAATATATAGTTTTTTATATATGTATTACAACATACTTTATTGCATTATCAAATAAATATACTATTATTATTTATTCCTTAATATTAAAACCAAGAAAACTCAAAATCAAGTCTTATATACTAAACTGTACAAAATATTATGCAAAAATCAGATAATAGGTTTTCATTAACAATAGAAAGTTGAAAGTCCACTCTCCACCCATATTTTGAATAAATTCAAACAAACAAACAATTCCAACAATTATTTTTTTCATGATCAAGTTACCACGTCTTTATTAACACATAACATAACTATTCAAAAGATTTGATAATAATATTGATTCTACTTCTCGATTTAAAACTTCTTTAGAAAAACTCAAATAAAGAAAATTTTCATTTTCCCTATATATCACATATTAATTAAATTATTTTTTTGTAATCATTCATTTTTTTGCTTTGGAATAAATTCTTAATTAACTTTTCAACTAATAGAAATTCAGATAATTGAGAAAGGTCATGAAACAAATAATTTAAAATAAAAATTATGAAATTTAGACTCGAATAAAGCAGATTATGAGTTTTGTGAACGGAATTACCAAAAAATAACTCGACAATGATTGTATATCGCTATTTTCAAGAACATTATCATTTGCACAACATAATGAAGCTCCAAATGCTCAGCTTAATAAGAAATGTGAGAATATTGGTTCGTTCAACATTACATCTTTTGCAGCACAAAGCAAACGAGTTTAAATTATCATATGTATGTAAAATTTCCTGTATAATCTCATGATAGCTAATGCAGTTGGAAACAAATTTTTAAAAAACCTAACAATTATACTCGCACATAAATGACATTTTCTCCTTTATTATGGAGCAATTATAAATATACCGTTAGATCGGCAAGAAGACAACGCATATTACTATAGCGAGCATAGTTGAAAAGCATTAACTAATTATCGAGTATTTCATTAATTAGCATTAATTGTTTAACACAGTTCTTTCCTAAGGTCAAATCTTAACTTTGAATATTTAAAGATATCTGCACATGCACTGCACGAGCCATGAAGAACCTATCTTTATAATAAGTAATTACCGAAATTAGACTAATTAGAATATACAGACAACCAAATTTTAATTCGGTTAGTTCTCACCCTATTTTAAATGCTAATACAAGTACATTGATCATACCGATATTAGTTTTAATTAGTCACTTAGATATTGATAAAAAAAAAGCGCACGAGAAATAAAGTTTGAAAATATTGTCAGAAAGCACCAAAAATTAGTCATTAACTGTTAAAAAGTCAAAAATAGTTAAATTCAGTCATAAAACAATAAAATATTTTTAGATAAAATCGAAATTCGGCCAAAAACAAATATAATCCGGCTATAACATCAAAATATTGTCAGAAATATACAAAATTCGTTCATAAACTCTCAAAAAGTGTAAAATTCTATTCATAAAATCTTAAAAATAGCAAAATCTGGTCAAAACATATAAAAATATTGTCAGAAAGTACTAAAATTTACCAAAAACTGTTAAAAAATTCAACATTCTATTTATTTAAAGTATATAATGAAAAAATTCTGTCCTAAATGTTAAAATATTTTTAAAAAGAACCAAAATCTGACAAAAATGATTGAAACGTACAAAATACTGTGTCAAAATAACAAAATCCGGTCATAGCATTTATCAATTATGAATAAAGTAAGTTTAATTGAAATTCCTGATGCATCAAAAATTTGAACAATAAACTGTTAATGCAACAAAAACATAAAACATTAATTATTTCATTTATTACTATCAAAACTATTTAAGTAATATTCAAACAAAATCTGTATCATAAATATTCTATTCTCAAATACAATAACAATTACATATTGTAATAACAAATAAAAATAAATGTAATAATCGGTTGGCGGTTTGTATCTGTGTTGAAATATTATTAGATGGCATTCTCGTAGAACCCTGTGACGTCATGAGCAAGGCAAACCAAAACGCGTTGACTGTACGGACGTATTCATAGTATCATGACTGTTATTGGTTTCATTTCAAACAAAATAAGTTACATTGGGTGTACCACAAAGTAGCCAACAAGAACCTCTTTTATTTTTATTTTTACAAAATACAACAAAATTTTATAAATTCCTACTCTTTGCTTTTTTTGATAATTTGAAACAATATGAATTTAAATGTTAAAAAATGTAATAGATCTAAATCAATTTTTAACATACAATTATAATATAAACCTTTCCTTTAAAACACTTGGTTTATTTATAAGCATTCGTTCATCTGTGGCCTGGAATACGGTTGAGTAATATAATCTTCATCTTTTGAAATTTACGTTAATCAAATTCCAAAATTCCAAAAGAAAAAAACAGGTAAGTCAGAGCTTAGATAATAATTCATTCTAAAACTTCTAAAAATAGTTAGTCAAAAAAGGGAAAATGTTATACTATTAGCATTTAAGACTGCTTCGATAGTTTGATTTAAAACCAAATTATTTTTTTATCATAAAACTAGTTTAGTTTTGGATCACTTAAAATTATATATTCAATTTTATCATAACATTGTTTAATTTATACCCAAAGAAACAATGTCAAAATTGCATTTATTTCCCATATTTAGAGTAACAAATTATTTATTATTGGTGTACTTCCTATTTATCATGTTACTTATGTTGACCATGGTATGAAGTTAAGCTATTTCACTATTTGGCAATAATCGACTGCTGTGTCCAAAGTTTTTCTTTAACACCTGGATTTGGGTTTCTTGTTTTTATAGATTTCTTTAAACTCAAAATAAGTTTATTAAAATTTACAACAAATAAATGTTTTTAATATAAAATATTAATAATTAATAATATACGATTCAAATCAAAATAACTTTAAATATTTAACAATCAGTTATTTACTCCTATAAATGAATAAGAATAATAATATATAAATCCTTTATTTATTTGTAGATATAAAAATAATTTATATTTCTTAAGTTTTCTATTTAAAAAAAACGCAATGTACTAAAAACCATATTCTGCCAATTTATTCTTCAGTAGAGTATTGGGGTTATCTCTTCTGCAAAATCTGTAAAAAAAAGTATATATAAATATAAAATTAATAACAATAGATGGTAATCTATTGCACCTAAAAATATGCCAATGAAGATTCCACAAATTCAGTTTTCAATGTTCCTTAGTTTGGATTCTTCACATTTTTTATGCTACATGCATGTGTATACAAAATATGCTAAAGAATGTATGTATTAATGTTTGAATTGCTTATAATAAAAGTCATCATAAAAAACAAATAATAATTATGAATGCTGATGAATTATTATTCTAAAAAAAATGTTGAGAATAAAAGTAGAAACAGAATTAACAGAGTTGTATTGACTCCTTAATTCGCAAAAAAAACCAACTCAATACATTTTGACCAAACAAACTAGAGCTGGAGTTCAAACGTTCCTGATATATAATTATAACAATTGGTTAACTGCATGCATTCAATTTACTAACATAAAAATTTAAGTTTTGGTAAAATATTGAAAAAATCTTGATCCAAGCATGCAGTTTTGTGGATTAAAGTATCATTATGAGGTTCCTAGTGAAGTAGCTTAAAGAGAATAGATTCCAGATAAGAAAAAATAAATATTATAGCAAAAGTACAGGTAGTTTTACAAAAAACAAAAACATTAAAAATTATATTATTATTACATATAGTACAACTATATCTTAGATAGTTCATTAGATAGCCATTCTAATCCTTCATAAAGTCCTTCACCAGATTGAGCACATGTTTCCTGAATATGCCATACTCTATGCATATATCGAGATTCTAATTTCAATTTACTAACAATTTCTGAACGAGACATTGCATTTGGTAAATCCATTTTATTGGCAAAAATTAAAACAACCGTATTTTGTACCTCTTCACGAGTCATTAAATCATTTAATTCTTCTTCAGTTTCATCTATACGATCCCTGTCATTGGAATCTATGACAAATATAAGTCCTTGAGTGTTTTGGAAGTAGTGCTTCCACAACTGCCTGACTTTTAACTGACCACCAACATCCCAAACTACAAAGCTAATATTTTTATAGTGCACAGTTTCAACATTAAAACCTATAGTCGGAATTGTTATTTTTACTTCACCCAGTTTCAGTTTGTACAATATGGTAGTTTTACCAGCTCCATCTAAACCAATCATTAAAATTCGCATCTGCTTTGTGCTACCAAATAATTTAAAAAATAACGTCGTTAATGTGACACCCATTATTCATTTGATCAATGCCAAAATTATTTTCTTCAAAAATCTTGAATAAATAAAGAGTTCGAAATGATGCAACAGCTAAAAAAGTACTAAAATTTATTACACAATATAAAAAGTGGAAAACTTAATAATACATGACGAGTTAATTATAAAAAATTAAATTTAGCAAAAGAAGTTTAGTAGACTATAGAATATCTACAATTGCCAAATAAATAAATAACTATTATAGCCGAGTTCTTTCTCTTCACTAATCAAAATGTGTATGATCGTATCAGTTTGTACTCTTTCATTACAGAAACTGAAACCCTAGAATCATAAAATTTTTATAATTCACTAAACAAATCACAGTTCCTTTGCCTATGTAGATTACTTCGATTAGGTTATAGTAAATCCTATTTATTTTTCAAACAAAAAAAATTTCTTCATTTGATAATTAAAAGATTTTTGTTTATACAGGGTAATTTGTTCGCTTGTAAATTGCATATGTTTAACATTTTTAATATATTGATAATTTATTGATCAAATTAATTTAAATTTATAACAATGTTAACAAATGTTTTGCAAATATCTCAAAATGCACAGAAATTAGTTTTAAAAATTACTTTAGTTGTGACAGTTTTGTGAAGTTTCTGAAAATTCTCTGTGACTCGCTGTTTGATCGAGAAAACTAAATGTTAGTTAATGCAATCTGGAAAGAAAATGATTTAAGAAATTAAAGGACTCACAAACAAAAGAGCGTCTACAAGCTCCCTCATACTAAAATAATAAAATCGATATTAAATCTTATTCTCACACCATTGCCTAAATTAATTAATAGTATTCAGCAAATATATTCCCCGATCTGAAAATTGCAAAAGTTATGCCAGTTTTTAAAAAAGGAGATAACATTTTATCTAATTATTCCAAGTAAACAAAATGGCAAAATATACAATTTGTGAATATCAGCCCAGAGCATTTAAACCTTTGTATGTATCAAACCAAATGATTAAAAAAATAAGTCTTATTGAATGGATGAGTGGTTATTGCAAATTCTACGTTTATATATTTATCACCTCGTCTGATTATGTTGTTTTCAAAACTTTCCACTTCCGTGACTCATCGATTTAGATTGTAAAGGTATCTATATCATGTTAATTGTGTAATGTATATAGTAGAATTAATTAAAAATGACAAAATAAAAGTATACAGTCTGCTCAAGAGCTAAGATTATGAATTTGTTCAAATGGTAACTTCTCCAGTGTCAAGAAGTAGGTCTAATGTATATAAAGCACTTCTAAAAGTTCATTTAAATAAGAACAATCAAATTAACGCAAACAAATTTGTTTCTTTGTTCATTCCCTCAGACTTAAATGCACACTTAACACAGTGCAAGCTAGCATCCGAGCTGGCCTAGTCAGTTACTATAGTGCAGCTACTCCGCATCATACAAGTTACTCGCCGTTATCGTATGATGAGATCACACGGTGCAAGTAGCTCGCACTGTGTAACCAGGCCTTTAGTCCAACCTTACACAAACATTATAAAATCTGTTTAATTTACATGTGACACCAACATCAATTGTCTACACATTAAATATAAGTATAAACAATAAATTTCATACCAACCATATATCTGGATTGTGTAAATTACAATCAATTATCCTTATTTCTTCAATCCATTCTACAGAAATTCAGATCAATTCAGTATTGTTAATATCTAAAACAAGAGAGTGTATATGTAATTCGCAATAGTAAAACACAAATAATAACAATTATTAGAGGTTAGTTTTCTTTTGACACTTGAAGTTCTTAAATTTTTCACCAACTTGACATGCATGCGCTGCCATCTAGCGCCAACTAAGAGAAACGTACAGAAAGTTGAAGACAATATTAATATACAGAGTGTCTCAGTACTAACTATTAATTAGTCTTGTTGTGATATCCAGACAGACATCGTTAAGTTTCAAATATGCCAGATTTGCAAAAAAATGAGTACCAAGCAATTATCAAATTCTTCACATTAAAAGTCTTAACTTTCATCAAATTAAACAAAAGTTAGGTGACGTATATGTAAAGATTTACTTTATTCCACACTAAAAAAAAATGAGCCAAATAGTTTAAAATTGGTAATGAGTTTTTAGAAGATGACCGGCCAGTTAAAGTGATTACAAAAAAGTCAATTGTCTTTAATAAAGAACTGGTTCAAAGTGATTGCTATGAAAAAATTATTAACAATGTCAGGGCTGTCAGATACATCAATTTGCCAAATACCCTATGACTATTTCAGTACAAATAAAGTGAGTATAAGATGGGTCCCAAAACTTTTGTCTTCCTTTCAAAAACAGCATCGAGTTGATTGCGTTCAATCTTTTTTGAAGCTCTGTAAGAGGGTTCTGCAATCTATTGTTACGGGGGATAAAACTATAGTCTTGTATCATCATACTCTGTGCAAAAGAGAATTCATGAAGTAGCGGCGTGCAGGTGAACCACCATTCAGAAAAAAGCCACAATCTTTTAGAATTGTGAGGGCATTTTAATGATTAATTAAAAAAAAATACCACGGTGAATTACGCTTTTTTGCGACTTTTTTACATATGTTGAGAAAAAATATTTGGTTGTTGCAGGACAACGCACCACTAAAGTCACTCAACAATTACAAATGACAATTTTATAACTAATACTTTTCAACATATCATTTTTTTAAATCTATTTTATGAGTTTACAAAAAAGTATCTTGTAGTTTCTGGGTATATAAATACATGTCTAATGTTCCATTGTATTAAATTAAATCATTTTAACGCAATGTACACCTTTTTTTTACTAGATTTCCGTAAGTTTTAGTAACATGGTTTTATGATACTGAAGCACATTAAAGTAAGGTGTGACTTCATGAGTAAGGTTGCCAGAATACGAGTAAAGTGTAACTGCAAGTTGTGGCTCGGGTTCGACGGAGTACGGACGTGTTACCGCCGCGATATTGTAGCTATGTTAGCTTAGTGAATAATTTTAATAATTAATTTAAAAAAATTAATTAATAAAATAGTGCAATCTAACAAGTAACAATTAGTGTTTGATAGTAAAAAGAGTGAACATTTAGTGAAATTTATTAAGTGAAACCAAAACTAATCAATGGGTGCGGTCGTGTTAAGAATACATACGTATCGAAAAATTGCGATACGTGCTGTGTTAGCGCAACCAGAACAAACAAGGAGACAGCGGAAAAACTTATAAGAGAGGGAGGCATAAATATAGGGGCCTAGGACACTTCGGCGCCGCCATTTCGGCGCGGCCGTTTCGGCGCGGCCGATTCGGCGCCGGCCGTTTGGGCGCTGGCCGATTCGGCGCCGGCCGTTTCGGCGCCAAAACTTTTCAAATAAAACATAGTATATACAAATATATTATAATCATAAAAATTTATTTGGTATTTTTTACTATTTTATATTTTTAATTCTTTTAGTTATTTATTTTAATAGACTACTATCTTTTATATTTTTCAGGTTATTACCTATCATTAAAAAGTGATAATTAATTACCTTTAAATTACTTGCGGGCCAAAGTTATGTTTATTTATTATAATATATTGTATATTTGACAATTTAAATATGTACGTACATATATTATGATTTTTATGTATAATTTTTGTTTGATATGTTATGTAATTTATATGTATTTTATATTTTATTTATCATACATTATTTGTTATGTTTCACAAAACAAATCAATTTTTATTATAATGTGTATATATATACTTTTATTTTATTTGAAAAGTTCTGGCGCCGAAACGGCCGGCGCCGAAATGGCCGCGCCGAATCGGCGGCGCCGAAGTGTCCCATTCCGTAAATATAGGGCTTATGAGATGCAGAACAGGTAGTGTAATGGATAAGAAAACCAATTCTTATAAATGCAGGACAAAAAGCTACATTGCGTTGAACTGTACAGGGGAAGACAGATTGAAATTATGCATAAGATGCGGAGAATAGGGGCATCAGATAGCCAAATGCAGTAATAAGAAATATTGTATAGAGTGTAAAGTAATAGGACACAGAACAAGAGCAAAAAGATGCCCGCTCACGTACAAAAGAGAAATAAGAAGAACAAGAAACAACGTGGAAGACAAGAATCCAGATAATTGGAGACAACACGAGAATAAGGACACAAACCAAAATGAATAACATTATCCAAACAAATATAGGCAAAGGAAGAAAGGCGGAAGACCTATTGATGGCAACAGCAATAAGAATAAAAATAGACATAGTAATAGTGAGTAAACCAAATAAAAACAAACTAAGTGGGGAATGGATAAAAGATAAATATTTAGACGCAGCTATCCTAGCAAGGGGTAAGTGTAGAGATAAAGTAGAAAGGTGAGGAACACCCAAGGAGGGTCTGATAGTGTACAGTTGTTACATCAATCCAAACTGCAATATGGAATATTATCAGGAATGGATAGAAGAACTAGAACACAGCATAAAAAACAAAAAGCAAACAAATTCTGATAGAAGGCGATTTCAACGCAAAATTGCCAAAATGGAGAAAGACCAAGTGCAACAGGAGAGGCCAAATTCTTGAGAAGATAATAGCAGCCGTAAATTTTACAATATGCAATCAAGGAGATAAACCAATGTTTGTAAGAGGAAGATCCAAATCATACATTCACATTACCATATCAACATGGGAAACGGATGCCAGGTAGTAAGGGGCTGGACAGTGACAAAAGATAAATCACAGTATATATGCATAAGTACATACAATACAGCACAAACGGAAAAGGGGAAAAGGAAGACAAAAGAGAAGGAAAATAGAACATAAGAAGGATGGACAGAGAAAGGATAAATAGAGCTATGGAAGCAGAGAAAGTGACTGAAAACAAAAACTTAAAAAAAAGATGCAAATGGTACTCGAAAAAATTGAAGAAGGCAGCGGAAGAATCAATTCTCAGATACAGAGATGAAGGAAGAAGAAAACCGTACTGGTGGTGCAAAGAAGTTAAGGAAAGTAGGAAAAAAGCAATACAAACAGCAAGAAGTCAATAGACAAAGAAGAAAGGGAGAAGATTGTGATGAAACTGAAAAAGAACTGAAAAATTACAGAAACTCTAAAGAAAAGATGCTGGAAAGAAATGTTAGAATCCGTAGACAGGGATCCCTGTGGCAAACTATACAAAATAGTAATGAATAAATTAAAAGGAATGAAAACAGTGTTTTTATAGAAAGAAGAAGATAAAGTAGTAATCATTAAAAAAATGTTTCCCACTACAGGAATGGTAGAAAAACCAGCAGGAATAGCTGACAAAACAAAAGCAGTCCTTACAACAGTAAAGAAGATAAAACAAATTATAAGGGAACTACCTAATAATAAGGCATCAGGTCCAGACAAGATAACAACAGAGATAGTGAAGGCAGCGCTAGAAGGAAATGAGATAGAGATAACATAAATAATAAACAGATGTCTAAAGGAAGGAATTTTTCCGGATTGCTGGAAGGATGCAAACCTAGTACTAATTGAGAAAAAAAAGAAAGCAGGTAAAACAACGACGTATAGACCAATATGCCTGATTAGCAAAAATTATGGAAAAAGTTATCGTGAGGAGAATTGATCAGAAAATAAAAGAAAAAGGAGGATGGGAACAGAAACAATATAAATTTACAAAGGAAAAAACGATTTTTTATTAGCCATTGAAAAGGTAAAAGTCATAGCATAAGAAGCAAACAGTGGACCATACAAAAAAGACAACACTGTGCCTTAATAGCGTTAGATATACAAAATGCGTTTAACAATATACTATGAGAAGCAATTATAGAAGCAGCAAAAAAAAGAGTACTAACAAATCAAACTAGCAATGAGAGCAAGTTTGTTACAGATCTGCAGGGCCTACAGGACGGCACTAGAAGTATTTGCGGCGACATTACCCGCAGATTTGATGGTGGAAAAAAGATTAGGTATAAAGAAATAGGTAAATGAAAGAACTAGTAAGCAAGAATCAAAGAGACAAGCAAGAGAGAATATAATGGAAAGATGACAAAGACAGTAGAAAGAACGAGAAAAGGAGAATGGACAAAAGAAGTAATACCAGAAAAAAAAGAATGAATAGAGAAAAAACGGAGACATGTTACTATACAACACAACTACTTACCGGACATGGAGCCTTTGGAAAGTACTTACAAAAAATAAATAAAGTAGAGAAAGAGAAAAAATGTATATTTTGTCTAAAAGACAAGTATCACAACGCAGAACATACGCTAGTAGAGTGCGAAGCGTGGAAGGAAGATAGGATTTTTCTTATCTTCCTCCCACGCTTCTAGCTAGAAAAAGTATTAGAAAACAAAGTAGACAAATCTACAATCATTAAAATATGCCTGAGTGATTATAGTAAACAAATGGAGAGCACTAAGAAACTATGCAACGACAGTATTAAAAAAAAGATAGAGGAGTTTAAAGTTTTGAGATTTAGGTAAACTAAAATGGAAGAAAACACACAAATTAAAAGCCACAGAAGACAAAGGAAGAAGGAGCGAGAAGCTAAATGGAAGCAAAAGTAAGTGGAAAAAAGTAACAAAAAAATAGATACAAAGAAGGTCAAAACAACTATGCCTGCCAAGCAATAGAAGATAAACAGAGAGACAAAAGAAGAACATATACTGAAACATTAGTACCAACAAAAATTAAAGAAACAAGGAGGAAAAGGAGGAAAAGGAGAGAACTGCTCAAGGAAAATAAGTTGACGGAATTGACTGAACAATTTGCAAATACAAGATACGCCATCTTGAGGTTGACAAAAAATGCAACTTTCAAAATGAGTCAGTCAGAGTATATCTGGCAACCAGAAGACACAAAGAACTAACCCCAAATGGAAATTTAAGAATCTCACTAGAAGTTAATCTGGCAAATGTAGGACTACCAAAAAGGATGCACTTAAAATATCTAGGCTAAATAACACAAGAATGGAAGAAAAGAGAGGAGAATGCCAGTGTAGAAAGTAGGGTAAAAATAGGGTATAAGGAGAGATGGGCCGGTGACTGCATGTGTTGCCGCAGCAGACTGCGTGCATTCCGCGAGGCCAAAACCAGCCCACCTTAAACTAATACCACATTAGAGGCAATGACTAGGACAAATTAACAGCAGGACTTACGCAGAGAAGAAAACCTAAAGGTATTGCCATGCGTTAGTTATTCTCAAGGGCCACTTGTTAAGGCCACTTCACTACGTCATAAAAAAAAAAGTTTAAATACTTTTTCTCGCCAGAAAACGACTTTACATTAACAAGAACGTTCCACCAATGTTGGACAACGTATAGAAGGCTTTTGTATATTTATATATATATACTATGCAAAGTTAATAAACGTTTTTTTTTAATATTTCTCAACAAGAGTCTAAAACTTTATTTTGTATATTATTTGAATTCTTTGTTTTTGAATTATAAATAAATCATTTAATAACTGAGTACGCATTAGTATAGTAAACCGACAAGAGTAATAATATATTATAATAATAATAATAATAATAATAATTGTGCACAGATTGCAAATTAGACAAAACTACTAATTGTTCTCTATTATTAATCTAAAGCTTATCCTCTCTAGTTTGTTTTTGATTATTGAGTGATTTAAACTTTCAAACTCCTTGGACAGGAAAAGATATATTCCACATAGATATTTACAACCTTCCAAGACGTTTAATATTTCCTGAAAGTATAATACTATTGCAGTTTCTGTATATTTAACTGGCAAGAAACCATGCTTTATGTTTTCAAAAACTTTGAAAAATACTGACAGAAAGCAAATGAGCCAGTAATTACTAATTTTATTAAAATCTCTTTTCTTATACAGTGGTTTGACTAATGCCAATTTTAATGGTGTTGGAAATTTACCAGATAATATAGCATTATCATATAAATGCGTTAAAGGATTTATTAAAACTGATATACATTGCTTTAGTAATTTTGTAGATATTTCCTCAAATCCATAAGAATATTTGGAATGGAATAATATTTAACATTTCATAGCATGTAGTAGGATACATAAATATTGACATTTTATTATATGAGTTGCACGTTGAAACGTGTTTATAGTATATTTTTAATGTATCACATGTCATAAAGAGTTGATATAAAATAATTATTAAACTTATTGGGTAGCTTTTCTTTATTAATGTTATCATCATCATTCTTTTACTATGTTCCACATACATTGATTTGTTACTAGCAAAATTGATTAAATTTTGATAGTACCTATTTTTAGCTATTTTTAAAAAAGTAATGTATAAACCAATTTTAATTGTTTAAATTTATTGACATACACTGGATATTTGCAACACAAATTTTATAATAAAGTTATTCGCTCCTTAAGAGCATGCAATTCAGGTGAATAAAAATACAGGTATTTAACACTATATAGCATTCCACCAAAGAACCATTAAAACCTTGAAATAAGTTTAATAAAAAAAATAAGAGGGACCAATCAGTTTTCTGTAAAGCCATAAACAACATAAACTGTTTAATAATTACTGTAATTTTATGTAAATTGTTTCTTTGACCAGCAAGATGATAGGTACAGTGATGATGGGTGCATACCCTAAAACACTATTGTATGTGTCTCTTACTGGGTAAAAAGACAATTTATATAAAATACATTATTTATTAATTTTAAATGATAAATTTGTTTCGGTCATATGATTCAATTAAAATGCGCCGTTGCTTGTTCGTGTAAGATTTAACTGTACTACAATTTTTCTTTACACACAAACAGTTCACCGTTTCTCCTAGTAAGAGGCATTGCGTTACCACTTTGACAGTTTAAATGTGTTATTTTGTCATTTTGCTGCAAACGTTTTACGGAATAAAATGTCGTAAATAAAAGGAATTTCAGAGATTTTTACAACCAACCTAAAATACATTTACTATTTCAATTCAAGATTACAATATGAAATAAACTAAGTTAATCATAGGATTAAGCTATGATTGAAATACCAGCCTTTAGAGATGTTACTTTCCAACGACATATTGGATATTATATGTACATAATACTAAATAAACAGCAAACCGTTCAAACTATGCACACAAATAAATTACTGTGTATAAAAGATTGCATAAGGATGACAAATATTTGTTTGTGTGCACAGTTTGGACGGTTTGCAAACTGTCCAAATCGTATGTTGGAACAGACCTATAATCTACAACACTATTTGGCTAACAATTTATATTTTTTGCTGTTGCCATAATCTTACTCAACTTATTCAGCAGTTCACATATTTTTTGGTGAACCAAGATTATTAAGTCTGTATTATTCAACTATTTTAAAGATTACATAAACTACTTTTAAGATTGCTTTAGAAAATTTCGACCATTCACATATTACTTCTGTTTTTTTATAGCGTCAACTACTAAGGTTAGTAGCTAAATATTTTATTTAATAATAATGACCTCAGGTTATAGACCTGAGGAAACAAAACAATATTAAAATAGTTAAACAAATAAATAAATACTAAAGCTACTATCATAGTTGCTCAAATTTTAAACTAATATCACAAAACAATCACAGCTGACTACAAAGTTGTAAATGATTTTGATGCCAGTATCTAAATATAAACCTAATCGAATACACCGAAGCTTAAAAATGCTTTGATGCCAGATTCTAAAAAAATAACTAAACCTAATATCTCAATCTAACTTAATATCACAGATGACATCGAAGCTGTAAAATGCTTCGATGCCAGACCCTAAAAACTAAATTAATCTAATATCACAGATTGCACCAAAGTTGTAAAAGACTGCAATGCTTTATACGACTCAACAACACAAGCTAATCAATAAAAATGAATAAATAAATTAACATCAATAATCAATAGACAACACAAAAACTAGGTTACACCTGTTTGAGGAATCTCGGGTCTTTTATATATAGACTCTTCTCTATTTGATAAAATAGACGCTACCTTGTTAGGGAGTTCGAGCCGATTACGGTAGGAAAGGTAGGCTCGGCCGGCATGCGGGTTTAGGGTAGAGTATAGAGTAGGCTGTCAAAAATCAAACGTAAAAAATATAAACAACAATATAAATAAAAACTGAATGTTAAAATAAATATAATAATATTAGTAATCCATTATAATATTTGTTATTTAGTATGGCATACAAAAATAATTAAAAAAAAAAATGTTAAAGTTGTTCCATTCACGAATAAAGTAAAAGAAATATTGATTCATCATTGCCATTAATAGATCATTTACATAAAGATAATAAAAACTAATTTCAAAATTTAGCAATAGACAATTTCAAATTTGGTCGGATGTGATATTTCTCCCACTCATAGAGGACGGTAACAAGGGTACGGTATGGGTAACAGTAAAGACGTTTATGAACGGCGGCGAGAGTGAAATGTTTTCTCTCACCCCTACTTTTCGAACGGGTCGGCAAAAGTGATCGTAAGGGTTACTCTCGCCGTCGCGCAAGTACTTTAGGAACGTACACGTGCATAGTTGCAAACTATGAACAAAATGAAGCCTCATCATTTAAGTGTTAAGATAACCGCATTAATATTAATAAAGTAAGCCGAACAACTTAATTGCGAAAATTATACTTTTGCAATTATAAAAAAAATATTCAAAAAAAGTTAAGATAATGCCAAAACATAGATTAGTCAACTATAATTAATTAATATATTGAAGTACATGTTCGATTAATAATACTAAATTTATACATTCCCGAACACATTGTTACGATAAGATTTGAATACAGATTAAATTTATAGATAATAGAAACAAGATAATAGTCGCAGTGTGCGTTTATAAAATCATAATAATATCGGCTTATGTAAAGTTAAAAGTGAAATTTTGAAAATGTGGTCCAGAAAACACTATTTTCTAAATTTAAGTGCAGGCGTAGGTAATTATAAGCTCTTGATTTTAATAATATTTGTGCAGAAAAATTGTCAACATATAAAAATGCAATATCACAATATGACGCATGTTCTATATTTATCTAGTTTTATGTTCTCTACATCGGCGTAGTAATTATTGAGATGTTATTTATTATTATAATATTACTATACTGTATTAAGCTAATCTTAAAATCACATAATTTATGTTTTGTTATGATTTTGATTTAATTAAAATTTTACGATTGGTTTATTACTTATAATGATGGAAATTAGTTTATAGTATGTTTATGTTAATCTAATAATTAACAGGTATTGAACATTTGTAAGATTATTTATATTTTTAAAGATTCTAACTAACGGTTTTTATTGCCTATAAAGTGACAGAAAAGACCATACACCGCACCGTTATAATTTTACTTCTACAATATTTATCTTATCAGTTTTACCATTTATTAATCATTTTTATTATTTAGCTTAATTCTAAAATAATGCATTAATGAAACGCAAATTGCACACTGAATCAATGTACGCGTTTTGTTACTGTATTTATCTTCTTAAAGTTAATTTAGTTAATTTATTTAAAAAACTTTTTTTAACATTGCGTCTTTATACTGGTTGTACAAGTTCTGTCATTATTTTATTGCATCTGCCACTCCTAACTTTTTAAGATTTAGATTTTCTACTAAATTCCGTTTTTTTATTTGCTTGCTGTCACATACAATTATTTTATTCTATTCTTATAGCAAAAGCTTTTAACTTTTTGACGTGAATGCTGTATTTTTATCTAATGTTATTTTTTTTTAGATTATCAAACATTATTTTTAAGTTTCTAACTTGAATATAACTTCTAGATCAAAATAGTTATTGCATTAAATAGTTTAAAATTAAAATTACATCTACTTGTTTTTTAATAAAATTACGTAATATTTAAATAATTCAAAAACCATTTTACATGGTTTTATGAGTAGTATAAAAGTAGGTTACAAAATTTACAACAAGTTATTAACTGTTTAAAATGCTTCGTAAAATTGCAGCAAACACTCATCATCATTATTAGTGTTCTGATTTTTGATGGTGTTAAGTGCTTATCATCCAGTTCTCTCGGTTTTTCGTCTATTGTGTCATCTTTCTCCTTTCTTTAGATTAGTTTGATTAGTGATTCTTAACTTTGGGCCGCGAGAGGTATTTGGGAGAATTCCGAGAATCTCTTAAATAACTTAAAAAGAAGATTAAGTTTATTTTTCAAACGCATTTTTAATATATCACAAAGCATTGACATTGGTGAGTGAACACGTGTATTTGGTGCGGCCGACAATTTACTCGTTATGCACGGGCATTATCGCCAAATCAAAAGCAAAATATATATTAACTGTAACATTAAATATAAAGGGTAGTGGTGGTGATTAAAGAAATAGTGAAAAAGTGATAGGAAGACGATATTAGAATAAACAATATACAGAGCGAAAGATAGTGCGAAAGAGAGACATACATATAAGCAACAAGTGCGTCAGAAGAAGACGGGTGTTTCCCTGAAACAGCTGCGACACTATCAGCGTAGCCCGGCTCAACGGCAACGGAGAAAAAATACCACGCATTTCAAAACAATTCAAATAAAATTAAACAACACACATAAATACTAATAATATAAAAATTATAAATTTAAAACAAATTATAATAAATTAAAAATTATGAAAGTGGGCAAACATATTAACAATTATTAGTGAAGGAGAAAAACTCGTTCATCTATAAAACAATATAAAATAAATAAATAACAAGTTATAAACCATATACACAAGAAATTATAAAAACATAGCGAAATAAATAAAATAAGAAAGTAAATATAGTAAGAAATAAAATAAGTAAAACCAGAAAAGGAAGAACAGAATATATATATTGTCAACTAATTTAAAATAAAACAAAGTAGACTAATTAAATAAAAATAAATGGAGCCGGACTCCGACGAATGTCCGACAAAAGAAAAATAAAAGATCTTCACAGTAGCACTGAAATCGAAGACTCAGTGCTAAAAAAAGTAAAAACTCGCTATAACAGAAGACAACACAACAACAAAGATGGAAAAAATTCAGAAGCTAATAGAACAACTTATGGAAAAAGTAGAAACGAATACAAATGAAAACAAACTACTGAGAGATGAAATGAGGAAGCGAGAAGTACAGTGGGAGAAAGAAAAGAATTTGATGAAGACCAAAATAATACGACTAGAACTAAGAGTAGATCTAATAGAGAAAAGAGACAAAAAGAACAACATAACTGTAAAAGGAGTGATATGGGACAAATTTAAGAACATGGAAACACTGGTGAAACAATTCATTCAGCAAAAACTTGAAGTAGAAGTGCAAATTAAAAAGGTGATTGAATAAATTTAAAGGAAACTAAAATAATAAACATAGTCCAATTGGAATTGTTTGAGGACAAAGTTAAGATTATGAAAAACAAGAACAAACTTAAAGGCTAGAAAATATATATCGATGATGATCTGACCAGTAAAGAACGAGAGACACAGTTTGAAATAAGGAAAAGAGGAAAGAAAGAAATGGAAAAAGGAAATAGAGTAAAAGTGGGATACAAAAAGCTATGCATAAATGACCAATAGTTTAGATGGGATGAGTGTCTGGCAGCATTAACAGCCACAAAAAACTAAAAAATAAAAAGCAGTACAGGGCAGACGACATGGTGACGAACACGGCAATGACATTGGAAAAGATTAATAATAAAAATAAAAAAAACAAAAGATAAAGGAAAGATAAAGTAAAGAGATGGAGAATTGGCACATGGAACGTGAGAAGTATTAACAACAAAAAGCAGGAACTAGAAAATGAATTCGAAAAAGCAAACCTAGACGTGCTTATAATCACAGAAACGTAAAAGAAAGGTAAAGATATTAAAAGAACAAATAATAATCATACAATAATCTATAGAGGAGTTAATCAGGAAGAGAGAGCGGCAGCAGGAACAGCATGCATCATTCACAAAAGACATGAACAAGAAGTAGATGGATGGGAAGCAGTAAAGGAAAGAATTATTGTGATTATATTACGAAATAAACAACAGAGTAATCGAACAACAATAATAAGGTTGTATGGACCGAATGAAGACGACACAAAAGTAAACAAAGATTTGTTCTGGAACAAACTAACGGAAGTAACTAAAAAAGCGAAAGGAGAGATATACGTCATAAGAGAATCAATGGAAGAGTAGAGAAAAGAGATGGAAAATATAGCGAAGTGGTGGGAAGATATGGGGAACAGGAATGGAGGAAGAATTATAGAGTACTGTCTACAGCAAGACCTAATAATATTAAATACGTTCTTTGAACATAAAGAAATACACAAAATACACAAGAAAAGCAGAAAAGTCAATAATAGATTATGTTATAGCAAAAATATCAAGAAAAAAAAAGATAAAAGATGTAAGAGTGAAAAGAGGATTTTAAATTGGAAGTGACCACTACTTGCTTATAGCAGGTATAGTTATAGAAGAAACAATTAGAAAGAAAGACGAAAATGAGAGAAAAACAAATGTCGAAGTAATAAAAGCATACAAAGTAAAGAAAGTAGAAATAGCGCAGAAATATGAAGAAGAAATAACAAAGGCAATAAATGAGCTACAGCATGTGAAAAATCAAAGTATAGACGAAGAGTGGGTAACGCTGATTTTGCAAAACAAGTATGTGGCACAAACAAACAAAGTAAGTACAAGAGGCAAACAGCGTGGTGGACAACTGAAATAAAAGAACAAATTAAGAAAAAGAAAGAAAAATTGCAGAAATAACTAAATATGAAAACAGCTACGAAGAATACAAGAAGGAGAGAGCAAAAGCTAAGAAAATTATCCTATCAGAAAAACAAAAGACATGGCAAGAATTTGGGAGCTGAATGGAAGAAAATGCAAAAGATAACCAGAAGATATTCTACAAGACAATAAAAAACATAAGGATGGGGAAAAAAGACGAATATATAAGAATAAAAGATGATTCAGGAAAACTACTAACGACAGAGGATGAGACAATGGAAAGATGGAAGACATACTTCCACGAACAAATATGTTAAGAAGCTTATTTAATAGAATATGGGAAGAAGAGAAGATACCAAGGGAATGGGAAATATCAATGATTGTGCCCATTTACAAATCAAGCCAGAAATCAGAGTGCAAGAACTATAGCAGCATAACTCATAACTAATTGGTACCACGTCTAAAATGTATGAGAAAATTTTAGAAAAAGGAACAAGACAAGAAGTAGAAAAGAAAATATTGGAAGCACAGAGTGGTTTTAGACCAAGGAGGTGTGTACACGACCTTATATTTACACTTAAGACGTTAATAAACAGAACATTAGAAAGACAGAAGACAATGTTCATAGCATATGTGGATTTAGAAAAAGCGTTCGACAAAGTACCACGGAGAAAAATTTGGGAAAATCTAAGAAAAATGGAAGTTGACAAGAAACTAGTTAGAAGCGTTCAAAGCATATATAAAGAGACGCAAAATGTAATAATATCTCGGAACAGAATGTCGAAAGAATTTAACACCAATCAAGGAGTGAGACAGGGGTAAGTTTAAGCCAGCTATTATTTATAATATACATGGACCAAATAATAAAAGAAATTAATATCGAAACGAGACCTGTAAACATTGGGCACAGAAATATGCAAACAGTACAAATACAGCAATGTGCTTTTGCAGATGACATTGCAATAATAGCAAAAAAACAAGAAGAACTACAAGAAAAACTGAATGTATGGAACAAAGTGCTCATAAAATACGGGATGAAGATGAATATTAAGAAAACAAAAGTGATGGCAATATCAGCAAACGCAGTAAAACTAAATATAAAAATAGAAAACAATACAATAGAACAAGTAGAACAATATAAATATTTGGGAGTAATTATACAAGACACAGGACAACAAGATGCAGACATCAACAACAGAATATGTAACACAAACAAACTTTACCACTCTCTCAAACATATAATAGAGAAACAGGAAATAAGTCAAAACACTAAGATTAGAGTGTACAAATCTATATACAGACCAATACTAACATTTGGTAGTGAAACGTGGGTACTAAACGACAAACAAAAAAGTAGAGTGCAAACAGTAGAAATGAAATATCTGAGAAGAGCATATGGAGTCACCTTACTTGACAAAGTGAAGAGTGAAAAAATTTGACAAATGCTACAAGTAAAAAGTATGGAAGAATACATCGAATAGAGGCCACTGGGATGGTGGGGACACTTACTAAGCATGGACAAGAATACTCAAACAAGGAAAGTTTGGGGATCCAAAATGCAATGAAAGTGAAAAAGAGGTCGACCAAGAAAAAACTGGAAAGAAATAATCAGTGAAATACTAAGAAAGAAGGGAAACACTAGAGATGAAGCAATGAAAACAGCAAAAGACCGAAAGAAGTGGAAAGAATTAATTTTATCAATGGCAAAAAATGGATAGCAAAATTGTTATGTTTGGGTAATTTAAATGTTAAAATGTTAATGACATCAATATTTCCTGCCTATTTTTTAGAATATCTAAAAAACCTGAAATCAAAATGAAAAGATAAATTTTATAAAATGTTCATATGAAGAAATATAGTTAAGTTAGAAATTCAAATGCAATGGCGTTAAACATAATTTACAAATTACAAAATGCGAGCTTCTTTTTATGATGTCTTCAATATCCTTCTATAGAACCACATTTTATACGTTTTGAATTTCTTATAGTTTGCTTTTGTCAGCGTTCAAACTTCCGTATAATTACACAAAAATACGTAGCAGACTCTATTTTTTGTGTTTTTAATTAGATCTCTATTTTTAAAAGCTGTTGTCATTTTAATGAATATGCTTCTACTCTTTTTAATTTTGTTTTTTATATTTTGTGTCTGGTCTCATTGCTCATTTATGACGGTGCTATACATATTTTTTTACCCTTTCAATGTTACCCGGCTGTAGCCTCAGTTGTTGTTGGTGTTGTAGGTTATTACTGCATGTGGTTATAAACTTCTTATCCATGTTGTTAACTAGTCAATATATATTAGGTGTAGTAGATCTTTTATATTGTCAGCAATAATCAAGGTATCATCTGCATATCTAGTGTTGTTTATGCGTTTTTCTTCTTGTTTATTTTTTAGAACTTCTCAAAATATGTATTTGGAGTAAATATTGAATAGCAGAGAAGAAAATACACATTATTATTAATACGCAAGCAAATAGAATATTAAAAAAATATGCCAACATGAGTCTTACAAACAGTGGCGTAGTTATATGTAAGCAAGGGTGTGCAATGCAAGTTTTCTCAATGTCTATTTCAAATTGTTTGTCATTTTTTGTCAGTTTTTTTTTTGTTTTATAACTGATTTTGCTATTTTTAAGATTTGATATGATTTTTTACTTTTTAAAAGTTTATGGTACTTTCTGACAATTGTTTGAAATTATATTGTCGGATTTTGCATTATTTTACATTTTATTATTTTGGTATTTTTAACAATATTTTTGATTTCTAACCGGGTTTTCTTAATTTTGACATTTTATGGAAGAATTTTGTGTGTTGTGGATTTAATTATATTTTTATATTTCTTGACCAATTTTTTGCTATTTTTGAAATTTGATTTTTTATGCATTTTTTAACAGTTTTTTTGTTGCTATTTAATAATATTTAAATTTTACTAACGGTTTTTACTATTTTTTGACGTTTTATTAATAGAACTTTAATTTTTTTAACAGTTTTTTTAGTTTTATTTTAATATTTTATAATATTTATAACATTTTATGAATAAATTTTTTAAATAATTTTATTGCCGGTTTTTGGTGCTTTTAACAATATTTTGATATTTTGATATTTTGTATACAAATTTTGCTAATGTTGAAATTTCATAAAAATTTTTACACTTTTTAACATGGTTAAATTTTGAATCTTTTTTGCTTTCTGACAATATTTTGATATTTTAAAGCTAAATTCTATTTTGGACATTTTGTAAATAGAGTTTTGCACTTTTTAACCGTTTCTGGTCGAATTTTGAATCTTTCTGTAAATTATAATAATATTTTAACATTTTATAAGCAAACTTTATTAATTTTTACTTTTTATAAATAGAGCTCTTATTCAAAACTTATTTTGCAATAAGGCTCAAAAATCTTAGCTACGTTACTGCTTAAAACATTTTGGGCAAAATGACTTTAAACGTTCTGCTGTTATTTTCAACTATTTATTTATGCAAAGCAGTATTTTCCTGTTTTGCTGTCATGATAAATTAATACAAAAATAGACTTGATTTTCAGCATTCAGCACACTTTCTTAAAAATTTAACACCAGAATAGTCACTAATAAATGATGCTGATGATAAATAAAATATTAAACTAAAAAAAAAAAAAATTTAAAATACAATTATAATATTTTTAATTCCACACTATAGCTATAAATTTTTTAATTATAATTTTCTTACTCTACCTACATGCCTTATCCATCCTTTTTTTATGATTGTACTTACTAACGCTTTTTCTCACCTGCTTTTTAAGACTTTTTTGTTTCAAATCTTGTCTGACCATTTAATGCCTGGAAAAGATACGGAATTATATTTTAAATGCTTCTATAGGTTTTACATTCTTATAAGAAAGTCCATATAGGCACACATTCTATACAAAACGTTTTACAATTTTTTTTTAAACCTTGCTACTCATTTTGCTTCTTTTAAAAGCTTTGTTTGCCATTCCTATGTGTACTCTTATTTTTCTTACACTTTTTCAAATCATTGTAATTTTAGTACAAAGGTACTTGCTCTAATTTAACTCCTTTTACGTACACGTCAATTTCTTTTGCTTTTCTAATTTTTATAACATTTGTTTTGTTTATGTTTATAATTAGTTTATACATTAATTTTATTTTTACAAGTTCTTTAAGCAGTTCTTTTGTGTAGTCTCCAAATACGATCATATCTTTTGCAAACCAAACAGATTTTACTCTTTTTTCTCTTATGTGTATTTCTTTGTCCTCTTTCTACTATTTCGTTACCATTTCTTTGGCATACATATTGAACAACGTTGGTAATAAACAACAGTTCTATTTTGTTTGACTTCATTTGTACTTCTTGTCTCATATACTTATCAGTCTTTTATCTTTTCAATCTTTCACTTTTAAAACTTTCATCAGTTTCTTCTTCAGTTAAATGCTATTTTTGATTTTTTTTAAGTACGCATTTTTAATTGCTTTTGTTATACCCATTGCACCCCTTGTGTTTATTCTTTTTCTGAATCCAAATTGTTCTGTTGTTATATATTTTTCTATAACTCTCACAATAATGATTTTCAAACGCTCCTACTATTTAGGGAACGTCTCTAAAAGTTAACAACTACCGAATTGTACATCTTGATTCAAACTCAAACCAAGATTAACTTATTCTGTAAAACTCTTGATAGAAAAAAAAACTATACAGGATTTGCTACTGTAAGGGAAAACTTTTCACCAGGTTTGTGTAAAACGCTTACTTCTTTCCGAATCTAGATCTGCAAATGTTTGAACTAATCACGATTGATCTGATTGACCTCCACTACCCAGCACCCGGGAGCTGAACCCAAACTTAGCTAATGTAAGTTACCATCATTGGCCAACATGGTTTTCTTACTTTTAGACGCGGACTTGAATGTTTATAGGACAATACTTGTGGGACAACTCTAGAATAATCTTAGCATGCCTAAAGCTTAGGTGTCCCCGTCTAAAAAAAAACATGTTCTTCAAACTGGCAAACGTAATCGAGCAGTTGTGAACACTGACTCTACAATAAAACAGCACTCAAAACTTAGACCCAAATGCGCCACGCAAGCCTCTTGGACATGACAAAGTAAATTTTCAGGAAGCTTGATTTTTACTATTTTTTATTTTTTACTAAAAAGTACAACCATATTAGTATGTGATATACACACGCACAACTTGTAATACAATACCAAGTAGGCTTGGTAAGTAGCAAAAGTAAGAATGGGAAAAAGAAGATTGTTGCAATCACAGGTTTTGCAAGAAGCGTAGTTTTAAAATCAACCAAATTGTTACAACCGTCAGGTTGTATTGACGTCCATAACACACGGTCACTCCGCAATCTCACTCCAGATCAGTTTGCCCAGCGGACGCAAGAAAATATATTAGCAAAGCAACGCAAAAAAATATGCACCATCATACTATCTACATGGCCGATTATGTCATAGACATTTATGACAATCTAAGAAAACTTTGCACTATGCTTGCAAACGTAGACGCAGTAGAATACAAAAAGACTGAAAAGTTATATGTGGAAATGACAGTGACGAAAAATGCAACTTACATTGTCTAAGACGGAAGCTGCTTTACAGTTGAAATTGCCATACCAAACATGACAGAAGCGAAGACACCGGACATGAATACAGAAAAAGATTGTCAGTTTAATCACAACCAAGTCACAACGACTAACGCTCTGACACTTACTATCAGTGGACAAACCCCAAATAAATAAAGTTGGTAAAAGACACTAACATTGACAAATATCAAAAGAAAAAAAAGTGGACAACACGACACCTAGTGTTAAACACTACACAAGTGCGCACTATCTAAAGCAACCGGCAATCACTCACAACGCAAAAATATAAAGTTTTGTTACATTGTCGACACAAAGCACGCGACAAATATTATATTATCAGCTCAAAAGACGTAAAAACCGCAAACTAACAATATTGCTACAAACATTTGGTAAACTTGCAATGATAGACAGTAACAAACTCATGTGAAATTTAATGTGTACCACCTGGTGAACCGTTATCTTCAAAATAACCGCCTAAAACTCAAACTTAAGTTCACATTAAAGCCAGTGCCGTAAGTTTTAAGATTTTATAATACTGTGACATTAAAGATTAAACTCATTGTGGACACTTAGATATTATTTACCACTTCCCATTACAGTACATTTGAACTAAATTATTGTGATACCCAGGTAACTAGAAATATTTTATTTTTTTACTTAAAAAACTTCAAAATTCTTTAGAAAAGAACTGTTGTTAGAGCTGACATTTATAACACATGCCTACTCCGCAACGCGCTTGATCAACTACGCGCGACCAAAATGCATAAAAGCAATTTCTTTTAAAACTCTACAGTCCGTCCCGCTGTAGAATTAATAACCTACGGAAAGACAACGTTGTCACAACAAACACCTCCACGTCGACGGCATCTTAGCACTAAAAGTCACTTCATAGAAAAGTTGCAACAAATATCAACGTTGACTGCTACGTTATCTCACGTGACAACTCGTGCTCCCCAGAAGTAATATAACATAAACTGCATACAGTAACAACCATCATTTCTATTACTGAGTACAATCATCCAACAAACAATTACACTGATTCCTAAACTTGTGACGGTCAAGATCTTTTTCATCAAAACCCCGTTCTGCTAACAAAATCCGGTCTTGCCAAAACTCTACAGTCAGTTTCATCATCAACTTTGAGGCTACATTCAACTAGGTTGCAATAAGCCAATGCTATCTATTCCAAGACTCTTAGCCCTGGAGGGTATTTCCAACAACATTTGCCAATACCTGGTAGTATCCTAAAAGGTAACTGCTGCCTCCATCTCTAGGACGCAATTCTCTGGAGAGACAGCCAACCCTTGAAACTATTTTCACTCATTGTTGCAACTTTCAAAGAGAAGCAATTTTCAAAAACCCAACATTTTTAAGCAATCGCGCGCAAACTGAGTGCGTATACATTTTTTTAGTAATATTTATATTTTTAACATCTAAAAAGACAGGTGCAACATGTTTATAACTTGCAGGGGGGTAGTTAGCGCTGCTTCTATATGTGAATAACCTCTTTATTAGAATCATAGTTTTTTCTTAATCTAGAGGTTTTACAGTATCTATTAATTCTGTAAACGTTATAGCTTTCAGAGAAAAGTTTTGTTTTAAAATATTATTCATTTATATGATCACACAGTACAATCACACAAACAAGTAAATAAATTAACTGTTTTTGTTCTTAAGTCATGGATGTTTTGATAATAATATATTAAAAAATCATAAAACAAACTATTTAGTGATTTTTTGTTTTAACGTTTTCTTAAGACTTAGACTACTATACAAAAGATGCATTTTTTATATTAAATTGTAAAAAAAAGTCACTTTTGCCAATGCATTTTTGAAAATTATTTTTAATTTCTTTAAAATAATCGTTTGTAGCTTTAATTTTATTAGTTAACTTTAATATCAGTGTTAAAACATTAGTAGCAATTGTCGCTTAAATATTTTTCATGCAAAAAGTTTTACTGAATAAAAATTAAAGCAAAATATTTGTGTATTTTTAGTTAGGTTAATTATTAATTTTGTAAAATAAACTCTCAAAAACGGCTGCGTAAGACTGTTTTTTAACAGTTTGTAAGTTAATTTAAAAAAATAATTTTAAACAATTCAACATATAAAAAATAAACATATACAAAATATCTGAACCAATTAAAATTTAAGTTGGAGTATACCCCGGTTTAACGCGTTTATATGACATATTCCTAAATTAAATAACATTTAAAAGCATTATAAAACAATATTTTTTTAATAAATTTACTTAATCTACTAAATGTCTCTACTTATGCAAAAGAAAGTGTTCTCATCTATCACAATATAATTTAAATTTAAACTGACGCTCCAAATAAGAACCCGAACTGGAGACTGATGACATAAACAGTTGAGTACGCTCAATGAAATTTTTACATTAAAAAAGTCTTTAAACGTATCTATTTTTAAATTACTATTAATTCTAGTTTTATATAATGATAACATTTTGTTTCAGCAAACTTGTTGGTGGGCGTATGTGGTATAACATTAACATGGCCAGGTAATTGGATTAACTCCTACCTTCTATTAGGAATGGTATTTGGATCACCATTAGGAGGTATCGGAATGGAAAAATTAGGACGAAAAATTACTCTTCTATCTACTGGAGCAGTTTTCATTATAGCATTAATCCTAAAAATAATATACGAAGCAAATCCAGATGAATCAATATTTTATGCAGCCAGAATATTGCTTGGTTTAGCGGCTGGGAGTTCTTTTGTTGTTGTACCTAACTACATATGTGAAATATCAACCGAAAGTTTAAGAGGTCAAATAGTTACGTCCATGTTTTATAACTATAGCGCCGGATTATTTATCAATTACATCTTGATAGAGGCCGTGTCTGCTCTGGTTTTAGCTTCGATATGCCTTGCTATTATAATAATTTTTCTGATTGTATTTCAAATATTTATGCCAGAGACACCTGTTTATCTAATTTCAAAGAAAATGGAATTAAAGGCTCAAAACGTATTAGTTAAGTTAAATGAAACCGTATTTACTAAAAATGAATTCTCAGAAATAAGTAATATTCATGATAAATATGCTGAACTGACCTGGAAAAGTATATACAAAGATAAATATTATAGGAAGGCATTAATTATCACAGTTACATTAGGAGGATTCCAATCACTATCAGGAATTTACATGGTGTGGTTTGAAGAACCTAGTATTAATAATATTTTACCAATAAATGCATTGTATATAATCCTTGCGGGCGTACAATTTATTGTTAGTGGGGTAAACTTATTTATTATAAAGAAAAACAGAAGAAAGCTGTTACTAATTATATCTGCCGTGGGAATGGCAATTTCTCAACTAGTATTAGGTATTTATTATTATATAGTAGTTGAACAAAACAAAGATGTTGAGTTAGCTTGGTTATTATGTGTAATCTTAGTTATATATTTGATATCATACTCGATTGGATTCGGTGCATTGCCAATTTTGTACATGGTTGAATTATTTCCTCCCAAATTAAAATCATTATCATCGTCAATTACAGTTTCAATTACATTCTTAATTGCATATTTAATTACGGAATTTCTACCAGATATGATAATTGCATTTGACGTATCTGGTTGTTATTGGTTTTTCTGTGCTTTTAATGTATTGTCAATTGTATTTATACATTTCTGCGTACCCGAAACTAAATCAAAATCTATGATCGAAATTCAAGAAATTTTAAATTGATTTTTTATATATTGAAATAATAATATAAGTATTGTAATAAAGAGTAAGGAGTTTGTTTTGTTCAACTTATAACAGTTAATTAATATAGAATTATTTATTTTTACAAAATTTTGTAATAATGCTTTTGAGTTAAAAGACAATATTTACTTAACATAAATATAAAATAAAATAAGTTTTATTGCTGCAGATTTAAATAAAGTTTTAAAAAATAGCACATTTACTATTACTACAAAACACTCTTCAATTAGAAGCCTATGTAACACAACTCCTTTTATATTTTTGGTTATTTAATAATAATACTCTTCGCCAAAGTCCGTGTTTCATACATATTTTAACTCGAATATACTATATTCAAGTAATGTCATTAGAATTAGTACACGAACATGCTCTATTACGCCTGGTAAATAAGTGCACTATATTTATATGATATTTATTACTCTACAACAGTTATTACATTATATTTAACATTAAATGAAGAATCTAGTATGTTACTTAATAAGATATTTTTTTACACCTCTTAAGTTATTCATTAAAATAATATTATTTACATGTAAAACATATCATCTTTTACGTACGTTTTATATAAAAAGAATCTTAGCCTAAATTGCAATTGTTACTTTTGTTATATTGTCATGAAATTTACTAAAAATAAAAAATATATATTTTTATATTTTGCTTTATTAGGTAGTGAGTGTTTTAAATTGTTGTATTATGATTTATGTTTTTCTTATATAAATTTCTACTAATAACACATCAGTTTAAGTAATTCTGTCACATTTTGCTATAAAGTTTGAAGTAGACTGTCGTACCTAACAAATATCTTAAGTTCTTCTTACTACCTTGTTCATCTAGGTTTTAATGACCAACATCAAGAATTTGAATTCGTTGTCTTGTTATTTTGAATATCGTATTTTTGTTTAGTTTAAATTTCAGAGTAGTGCTTTCTATACACGGTGTCCTAAATTAACTAGTCATAAAATGAATGCCAGAAACTACAAGCAAATTGAGTAATATTGACCTAATAAAGTAGTATATTATATTTAATAAATTTGGAGTTATTGCTCTTAAAGTTTACAGAAATTTTTGATTTTTTTTAATTAACTGCTTTAATTTTTAATATTTTGTAAAATTTTTTTGTTTACATTAGTTTATTTATTATTTACACAAACTGTTAAAGTTTGAATAAAAAAAGTCTTCGGGAAGATAGTTTTTTTAACATTCTTTAGATGTATCACCTTCTGGAACTTTTTAATTTTTAAGTTAGGTGTTGAGTGTTGCGAGCACGGGTTAGTATTAAATTATTCTAGGTTTTGGGCTTTGGCGGTAGTCAGTGATTCCAGTGCCAAAGTTGTTTTTTTTGTTGTGGTAGACGGAGTCGGTAAGATATGAACTATACATGTTGCATTGCGGGCTTTGCCTGGTTTAACTACAGGTTGTTCCGGTGCGATTATGTTATATATATTTTTGAACTTCTTTGGTCTCCTCGGTAATGACATGGAAGTTAGCATGTTGTACTTAATATTGCACTGTCACCCAATTTATTCTGTTTTTTACGCTCCCTAAGTATATGTGGGCCTGTTTTGCGGGTTGCAGATGAGAATCTTCTATTATATGTCTTAGAAGCGCATTTATTAGGTTGTAATCAGCTTTATATTAGTAAGTGTCTAGTAGTTGTTTTCCAGGCAGATATTTTTTTTAACAAAGATAAAAAAAGGAGCAGAAGAAAGTCACCAGGAAAAATGGGTTATGAGATTGAGGAAAGGCAAAGATGAAGAAGAAGACTTTAACAGGCTTACCAGAGCGGAAAACGACCTGGAAAAAGGAGAGTAGAAAAACCTTGCCATACAGTGCCTAAATTGGATAAACCTGGACAAATATAGGAAAATGACAAAATATACCCTTTTGAACAAACAAACAAAAGTTAAAATATGCGTGATGAGAAATAACATAATAAAAGAACAGTCTGAATATAGCCAGGGACAAACCACAATTAACCCGGAATCCAGCAAAAAAGGATGAAAAAAACAAGGAAGACAAAAAACGAACATTAAAAAAACTATAACTATAAAGCCTAACAAGGAAAAGCCGTTTGCTTAGGTAGTTAGAAATCTCAAACAAAATGTAGACTTAAACAAAGCAGGAGCCAAAACAGAAAGGCTCTTCTAAACAAAGAATGATAATATACAGCTTGTTGTATTAGACAAAAACAAGTGGGGAAACTTTACTCTAAAAGATAAAGTTAAGAAGACAATGACCAACGGAAACGTTATGGCAACGCAAACGACAATATTTATCAATGATATTGATAAAAGTATAACGCAAGAAGGAGTTTTAAGAACATTGACAAAAACAACTGGACTAGAAAAGGAGTTTATAAAAACCACAATGTCTAAGCCAAATGCGAGGGGGATGTGCTGTGCAATAGCAACAATGCCGCGTCATATTGCGTACACAATAATAACAAAAAAAAAGATAGGAAATAAATGGGGAGCATGGAGAGTAGAGAAAATGCTAAATCCGCCAAAATGCTTTCGATGTCAAAGGTACCAATGCCAGGCTGAAACGCAGTTAAAAAAAAAATGTTTTAGATGCGGGGAAGGTCACAAAGCAAAGGAATGCTCAAATCTTAATCAAGTCAAGTGCTACGTGTGTCAAAAAGGGGGTCACCGAGCAGTCAGCATGGCTTGCCTGGTATACAACCCAACCAAACGGTTAAGGACTTTTACGAGAAATAAAAAAACAAAGAAAAAAAAACTGAATCGGAACTGGAAGGTGATATCTAAAACCAAAAATAAAGATACAAATAATGCAAATTAATGTGGGTAGAGCAGTGGCTGCTTACGACATGCCGGAAACTATCGCAAAAATTAGCAAAACAGATGTGCTTATAATCAGCAAGCCAAACAAAAAAATACCAAAAATAGCGAGATCAACAATATTCGACACACAACTTGACGCTTGAATCAAAATTCTAAACAATAAACTTGAAATCGAAGACAAAAAAAGAAGGCAATAGTACGTGCGGATAGACGTAGAGGACATCAGATTGATGTCCTACTACATATCACCCAACTGCAGCATGCTGGAATACAAACATTTTATTACTACCCTAGAACAGGAGTCTAAACAGACCACTAGAAAGCTACTGATTGCAGGCAACTTCAACGCAAAATTGCCGGAGTGAGGCTCCAGAGTGGAGGATAAAAGAAGAGAGTTTCTTATTGAGTGGATGGCCGGGAACAGTATTGTTATTGTAAATGATGGGAAGAAGCTCACGTTCGAAAGGAATGAACAGACTTCCTTCATTGACCTTACTATGTGTTCAGAAAATTTTTCATAAAAAATAATTAAATGGCACGTAATGGAAGTTGAAACACTAAATCTTCATGATTATATTAGATACAGTATTAAAAAAAAAATTCAATAACAGTAATTAATAGTTTTAGAAAAGGAAATTTTAATGAACAAAAGTTTAAGAATATAATAAGAGATAAAAGTATGAAATTAATAGAAAACAGGTTTTTTTTTTGGTGGAACGAAGATATTGCATCACAAAAAAAAAAATTGTATACATAAAAGACAAGAGATATTAAGATCAAGAAAAAAAGACAATGATGATGATACTAAATTAAAGAAAAATGATTATAAATCTGCTAACAAAGCACTTAATATTTTGATTACTAAAGCTAAAGAAAAAAAGTGGAAAAAAATTAATGATAAGCTTAAAGATAACATTTAGAGAAATGGTTACAAAATTATTACAAAAAAATGAAAACTTAATAGAATTAAATTGTCAGATTAATTCCAAGATAAAGTAAAAATAAAGTGGCCAATTACAAAACTAGAGGAGATACCTACTACCAATATAACTATGGAAGAGCTCAAATATGCCTCAAATAAAATAAAAACTAAGAAAGCGCTAGGGCCAGATATGATCCTAACAGAAATTATCAAAAAAAACAGTAAAAAAAAATTTGGATATGATATTATCTACCCTAAATTTGTTGTGAAAAAAAAAGTGAGTTTTCTACTCCTTAAAAATCAGCAAATTTGGAATTAATCAAAAAAACTGGTAAAAATGAAGAAGATCCGACAATTTATCTAATTGACTCGTTAGGAAAACTTTATGAACAAATTATTATGGCTAGGTTGAAAAAAGAATTAGAAGAAGGAGAAGATTTATAAAATTCTCAATGTGGCTTTAGGGAAAGGAGATCAACTTTAGACCTAATGGAAATTGTTAAAAAAATTGTTAGTAATGAAATGAAGAAGACATTTAGAAAAAAAGGACTATGTGCTGTAAATACATTTGATGTAAAAAATGCATTTAATACGGCGGCTTGGGACAAAACTATTAAAATTTTTGAAAAAAAATAATCTAAACATAAGATAGAAATAATTAAAAGTTATTTTACAAATAGAGCAATTATTGATAAAAGAGGTACAAATAACAGCACAAACAATATCGTCTACATATTTTCTTAAAAAAGGTAATTGGAACGATAACATGGGAATTACTGTGTTTAATAATTCGTTCATAACTAAGTCAGCCAGTATTATGTTGCGTTGCCTTATGTAGAAGGATTAACAAAACAAATTGAAAATGTCCTAAAATATGATAAGATTAGATTTGCCAAACACAACTTGGTAACCGTGGATAAATTATTTAGCAGAACAAAGATAAAAGTCTTTTGCTGGCTCGATGTGATGTTATATACAGAATTTCCTGCTCTGAATGTAATCTTACCTACGTAGGACAAACTTTGCAGTTATTAAAACTAAGAATAACAACATAAAAGTGATGCCAAAGTTAAAATAGGTGCGTGTGCTTTGGTTGAAAAACATCCAAAAAAACGCCTGTTTTTAGAGATGCATTACATTAAAAAAGAAGCCAATTCGATTAACGCTAGAACAGATATTAAAAGCTTAAGTGCTATTTATACTTACTTGTTACAATATGCATGTAGATAATAATTAATTGTGGTTGTGTTTTGTTGATATTTACGTTTATTTATGTTGCTTGTCAATTTTTTAAATTGTAAATTGTAAATTATATTTTTATATTTCAATAACTGTTCTGTTTGACATATTTCATAAGTAATTTTACGACAATTTTAAAGTGTTTGTAATTGTTTTTTAACATGTATGATTTGTTTTTAACAATTTTAAATGTGGTACGTGTGTATTTAAATTTAATTAAATTAATCAATTATCATTAACATCGCAATCTTGTAAGTACACATGTTTAAAGTAATATTGCTGTTATATCATTGTTTTTTAATTATTTGACTATTGTTTGTTTTTATTTTTATTTTTAATGTTAATTTATGTCTTATCTTGTAATTTATTGTAAATTGTAGTGCCCTGAAGAAAGAGGAATAATTCTCCGAAGTATTGGCTTTTGATTAAATGATAGTATGAAGTGAATACTAATTGTAATTTGGCCGCATACCTGATAGCTCTTTCTTTCTGATATCTAACGGCCGCAAACTATATATATATATATATATATATATATATATATATATATAGGTTGAAACTAGTTACGGTTTTTTAAATACATTTGTAATATAGTAGTTTTATTTATTTTATAACAAATCATCACATAGTAACGGCCACCATCATTCAATTTTTTAACAAAATAATAGTCTAAAAAAGGAAAGTTGGGACTGTGAAATGGTAGATAGTAATTGTTAAAAGGCGTAGTTTTATGTACTTTACAGTTGCAATGCAGTTGTAAAACTATGTTTATTTGCAATAATTATCCGTAATTGTAGTTTCTTCTTTTATTAATAAAATATTCTACACATCTCAAAAAAATCGTCTATGATTTGGTTGTGAAAAACTCAAGTTTGAAACGACGCGCAGGTTTTACAAAAAGTACATTTGAAAAATATATTGGTTTTTAGAAACCATTTTGAGTTGCCACTTAAAATTGCGTAAAAATTGATACTATTGTCAGAGTAAAGAACCATGCATTGGTTACTACGTACGTTGGAGGTTTTACCGCACATTATTTGATGATTTTGACTGTCAAAAATTTATTTTTTATTTCTTTATATATTTTATCTGCAGGTGTCATAAATTAAAGTAGGTAAAGTAATCTGAAAATGCTATGAAGATTAGCTTATAAATACGTTCGTTGTGCAATGTGTATAATGTCCTTAAATGTTAATTTTTATAAAAAAATTGTTTTAATGTATTGTTTAAGATTGTTTGACTGCTAAAATCCAAACTATTTGTCTATTTGCATTAACCGTACTCGCTCCACTGCTGGCTAGCTTCTTCTCTGCTCGTAATGCTGGCAACTTGCATTACGGGTAGATCTACAGTTTTGAGTAGATTCCAAACCACTATTATTAATTAATAATTTACTCTAAACCAGAAAAATATTTTAGTCGTAAAACCCCATGTTGACAAGGAGGGTTGGGGTTTGGGATAGCGTATAAACGTTTGAAATGGTTTTTGTTGTAAGATTCAAACCTACTATTCTTTTGTGATTATTGCGCCACTTTCCCTCTCTGAAAAAGCTAAAATTATCAAAAAAAAATTGTATATTAAATTGTTTTGATTGCTGCAAATACTTTTTATTAATACAAACTTACAGTCAAACACAATTGAGCTTGATTGTTAGTTACCGATAGTTTGTGATATTGTCAGTAAAAAATAGAATAGAAGAGACGTACAGTTTTTACAATTTATTTGTAATTTTAATCTACATAATAATTTAATATGTTATACTATCTCATATTTGATTTTTTTAATACTCTAAATTTTTAAAAGGTTTTTCAGAATAAAGTTTATCTCCACAAAAAGTAGTCGAGTGAATGCAATGAATATCTTTTAATTTATTATTTACAAAATTCTTTATTAATTATTACTAGACAAGCATTATGCAAAATGTATATGTTTGTTATGTTAGTTTATAAACCTAGAATCAATCCAAAAATTAATCTACAACTATTTGTATTGGCTTATACCAAGAAAAAAATTACTTAATTGTATATGTTTTTCGTTCCGTCAAAATAACTAACGTGCAACTTAACCCAGTGCAACATACACATACAAAAAACATGGTGCCAACAAAAAACGCAATAAATACTAAATGAGCCGGTATTTCTAGACATCAACTTCTTAAAACCTATACAAAGTGTCTCAAAATTGAAGCCCGTGCTTTTGGAATTTGACTCAGGAGCGTAAAACAAAATAAAAATTAAAAGTAGTACATTTTTCATTTGTCCATTGTTATAGAGTTATTGATAAAAATGTAAATAATATCTTTTTCTATAACCACTATTTAAAACACAATTTTAATTAATTTATTAGTATTGTTAAATCTAGTGACATAACTGTCAGATTTGACATTTAGCTGTCTAACATAATTCATTTATTTTAGAATTTATTAATTGTTCTGTCATATTAATAACTATTTTGGGTTTGTGGGTTTAAAATGGAACAATACTTCTGTAATCAAGATTGTATCAATATGTTAAAAGTATTAGAGGCATGTAATGACAATGCCACTGCTGCGGCTAAAACTTATGCGAAAAAGTTTCAAAATTGTCGGAACCGCTATGCAAAAACTATAAGACGGGTAAAACAGAGATTACTGGAAATAGGTAATTTAAATCTTTGCAGAAGTCAGACAAGACTCCAACCAACACGAAGCGTCTATCAAAAAAAAAAAACAAATGATTAAATTTGTTGATTTGGAACCCAATAAAAGCGTTCAAATTGTATCGTTTCAAACTTATACCCAAAAAGACACTGTTCACAGATTATTGAAAAGAAATGATTTCTATCTATTTAGGCCTACAAAAGTTCAAGTTTTGCATGACGGGAATGAGGAGCCTTGAGTTAGTTTTGTAGATGGTTGTTGCAAAGCGTTAACAATAATCCAAATTTTATTAAAAAGATTCTATAGAGTGTGTGTTTACATTTACTGAAACATGTATTATAACTACTTGTAATCTGCATTAATAGATTAATAAAAAGTCTCACGTAATACGCCAAAGACCTTATCAAAGACAATGGTCAATTAACATTTGAGCTGGGTTATTGAATAATAATGTAATTAATTTACGCATTCTAACAAACCGACTTAATTCAGCCTTCTATCTACAATTCTTAAATAAAAATTTACCACTTTTAATATTTGATAAAGTTCCATTAGCAGGTAGATTAAATTGTTGGTTTTAACATGATGATATACAAGTAAAAATACTCTAAAAATTTAGCTCGTATTAACGCTGCTGTGGCGTAAATAGACAATAATTTGCTACAGAAAGCTTGTGCTTCCATAATAAATCGTGTAAATGTTTGCCTTTATCTAGAAGGCGGCATATTTGAACACATTACTTAGTGTAAACAGATGTGGACAATATCTTAAATTTTTAATATTATTAGCTTTTAATAAAGTTTAAAGTTAAAATGTTAAATTTTTGTTTTTTATCAATAACTCTGTATTAAAGAACAAAAAGAAAATTTTGCACTTTTAATTTTCAATTTGTTTTAGCCCCTTGAGTCAAATTTGAAAAGCACGGGCGTCAATTTTAAGAAACCTTAGTTTATATTTACAAGGTGTTTAAAAAAAATGTAAAATATTTCAGAGAATGGTAGTACAAACTACAATAAACAAAAAAGTTTTAATAAACACGCGTTGTCATAGAAACGGTTTTGGAGATATGAAACATTATTTATTTTTATATATTTTTACAAAGAACAGAATTATAGAAGATGTTTGAAGTGCTCTCCTTCCATTTCCAAACAGGCACAACATCTTTGTCTGAATAACATTCGTACTCTTTCTAACATATTGGCTCGGATTTCTTGGCATTTTTCATTAATTTTTAACTGCAGCTCCTCGAGGCTATTTACATGAGTAGCATACACTAATGATTTCAAATATCCCTAAAGAAAAAAATCAAAAGAGTTTAAATCAAGCAATCTTGCTGGCCATAAAACTGGTCTGCTTTTTCCTACCTACCTATGTGGAAAAATTTGGTCTAAATGCTCTCTAACGGCAATCATAAAATGAGCTAGAACACCATTATGTTGGAACCACATTTGTTTCCTGAGGGCCAATGGACTGTCATCTAAAAGATCATACATTGTGTTTTGCAGAAAATTGAAGTAAGCAGCGCCTGTTAATCGGTTTGGTAAAATAACAAGACCTAGAAACCTGTCGCCTACAATACCCATCCAAATGTTTAATAAAAAACGTGTCTGATGTCCACATTCAATAAATACATTGGGATTTTTGTCGGCTCAACAATGTGCATTATAAAAATTAACAATTTCATTTTGTAAAATATATAAAGAAGAGACGCAATGTCCTCTAATGTGACAGTTGTAAAGCAATAATTTTGAATAAAGCCTAGTTAAATAGGTAAATTTATACAAATGCCACAACGACATATGTAGCGCTCGTTACTACTTGTTCAATGTCCGATTGAACAAATAGTAACGAGCGCTACATATGTCGTTGTGGCATTCGTATAAAAACTTGTGCACTAACAACAACTGTAAAATATTTAATGTTTATTTTACTAAACACCAGCCAAGTGTTCTAACTGCTGTTCGCGTCAATTATAAACGCACAATTACAATAATATCAAAATACCGTCTGCCATAATCTGTTAATTTATAATATGACTATATTTATTCATTATGATTTTAAATAATGTAGCAGAAGTACCAAACTGTTAAAAAAATTAATACACTTGACTATTTCAAATTTCACACTTTTATCATACATTCACAACTACGAGCCGAACTCTGACAATTATTATTTTAGAAAAATAACTACAATAAAAAGTCTACTAAGTTTAATGTTCAATGAAGTATAACTTTGACCTAAAAATTACAACTTAATTTCAAAATTTAATAAACAATTGAAGGTTTTAGATTTTTATATATTTCATTCCTTCCTCTTTAGTTAGAATTAGATTCTATTTTTCTTCAACATTTATAGTTGCAGTTGGGACGTTGAGCTTCAGCTTTTATATCATCTTGTAAGTGGTCTTCCCGGAGGTTTTTTTGATTTTGGTAGCTATTTTGGCAATTTTTGGCAGTCTAGTTTTGTTCATTCTGTCCACATGGTCTTTCTACTCCCGCCTTATGTTTTGGGCTCATCTTACCACGTTTTGAATGTTGAACTTTGCTCTAACGTCTTTGCTTCTTATATGGTCCCGACTGCATCCTACCATGCATTTTAGAATTTTTATCTCTGTTGTTCTCATGAGTCGTTTTGTTGTAGCATTTTTTGCTCTGATTTCGTTCTAGTATGTCATAATGAGCTGGACACAGGTCTTATAGATTTTTGCTTTGTTTTTTACAGACATGTGCTTGTTTTGCCATAGTTTATTATATCTCTCAGGTACAGATGTTAGAGCTGTTTTTGTTGTTTGAGCTTTCACTTCTTCTTTTAGGCTCATGTCGTTTGTTATGTTGGCCCCAAGATAAGAAAAACTTCTAATGAAGTGCATGACCTGTTCGACGCTTTGTTGTCTATGACAAGCTTACATCTACGTGGGTCCCTAGAAATCCTGAGGGACTGTGTTTTGATCGTGGATATCTGCATGTTGAACTTTGAGGCGGTTTGTTCAAACTTGTAGAGCATCTTTTGCAAGCTGTGTTTGTCTACGGAGATCAGTGCCTCATTATCCGCATAGCATACAATTTTTATCTCTTTATCTCCCATCTGGTACTTTTTTCCCGTCTTCTTGACTTTAGTAATCACTTTGTGAATGAAGAAAAACTAACAGTTACATATGTGGGAGACAATGAATTAACAACAGTGGTAAACATTGATAGACAGAATGTAGCTATAAAAAATGTACTTTGTGTTCTTGGTTTAACAACAAATCTTTTATCTGTCAGCCAACTAATTTAAAATAAAAATTCCGTCAACTTCACAGAGAATTCCTGCAGCATTTTTAACAGAAATTGTATGTACTAGTTGGTTCAGCTGAACTTGTACATAATGTATATAGACTAAATTTTGCTAAATCAAATGCAAATAAGGTGTCAGGCGTCATATAGTAGGAGACTTGAGCACATATAATTATCAGATCTAAACAAGATGAGAAATAGTGCAGTAATAAGAATTCAATTTAAAGAGGATGCAAATTGTGGCAGGAAAAACTGTGTAGTTTGCTGTGAAAGCAAGCAGAAGAGGTTACCGTTCAATAAACAAAGCTCCAGGCTAAAAGCCATATTAAACGCCAATGGAAAACAAATCTATTGGGAGATCTAAATATTTTCTTAACTTTCAGGATGATTACAGTAGGGTGGTATTAGATTATTTTCTAAATTCAAAAAAAGTAATCCTCAAATGTTTCAAGAAACTTAAGAATAAAGTGAAAAATCAACAAGAGAGAAAAATCAAGATTCTGCAATCTGATAATAGAAGCAAACTCTTTATTAATGAATCCGAGAAGTTTTTGGAGAATTATGGTATAATCCACCAAAAAACAGGGGTGTATACCTCAGAACAAAATGGCTTAGCAGAAAGGATCAACAGAACTCTAGTGGAAAAGGCAAGATGTTTGCTTTTTAATGCTAATCTTAAAAAAATGTTTTGGGCAGAAGCTGTGGATACTGCAGCATATCTAAGGAACAGTTCAATTTGTTTAAAAATAAAGAATAAAACACTATTTGAGATATAAACCAACAAAAACCTGATGTAGGCCTCATAATGGTTTTTGGGAGCCAAGCTATGATGCACGTTCTAAAAATAAAAAGAACTTGGTTAAGAAATCCAAAAGAATGATTATTTTATGCTACAGTGAACACACAAAAAGATACAGACTGTATGACAAAACAAAGAATAAGGTAATCATCAGTAGTAATGTAATTGTAATAAAAGAAGAAACTGATAGCGTGTTAATCAGAGTCTCAGATTTATGATACTTTAGAAGAACAAATCAAAGAGGTTGCAGAAACATTTCAGTTAGAAAGCAAAGATAACACAGAAGCTACAAAAAAATCAACAAAAACACTCAAACCAAAATTGTTTGAGAACTATGTAACATATATGTGTAAAACTAATACAGTTTTAGAGTGTGCCCTTCTTACAGTAAATAAAGCGTTATCAAGACTAGACAACAATTCTTGAAAAACGGCCATAAGAAAAGAAATAAAATCCTTTCATAAAACACATGCCTGAGACATAACCAAACCACCGAGAAACAGCTGTCTAGTGGATTGCAAATGGGTTTTTAAAATAAAAAATTACGTTGAGAGTGAAGTGCGTTATCGTTATTGTTATCTTTAAGACTTTTATTTGCGCATTCTGTAGAATTAGATATAAGGCATATAGATGTAGCAACAGCTTTTTTAAACGGTGTTTTGGAAGAAACTGTCTATATGAGGCAGCCTGAAGGCTTTGTGGTACAAGGTAAAAAAAGCATAGTTTGTAAACTAAACAAAGCGGTATATGGCTTCAAACAATTTTCCAGAACCTGGTACAAGAGGGTGGACAATCTTTTAATTTCATTGAACTATAAGAGATCAGAACTTGAACATTGTGTATATATATATATAAAAAAAGACCAAGAATTATTAATCATAATTGCATTATATGTGAACAATTTTTTTGTATTTTCAAATGATTCAGACAAAACAAAATCCTTAATAGATGAGTTAAATTTGAACTTTAAGATAAAAGATCTGGGAGAAGTGAAAAGGTATCTACGTTTGAGAATCACGCAAAACAAGGAAAGAGGGTTTATCACTCTTGATCAGGAAGAAATATGCAAGAAAGTAATATACACCTTTTGAAAAGAATATAACTTTTAGCAATAAAAACATCAATAGATCATTACCCTATCAGCAATTAATAGGAAGTCTAATGTATCTAGCAGTTTTCATTTGACCCAACATTGCACATAGTGTAAGTTTTTTTGAGCCAATATAACAAATGCTACAATGAGTCACATTGTAAAGCAAATATTAAGGTACCTGATAGGGATGAAAAGGGCAATAAAGAATTAATAGGATACGTTAATGCTGATTGGGCTAACGGCACAAAAGACAAAAAATCATGCACTGGCTTTGTGTTTAAATTAGCCAACGCGGCTATCTACTGGAAAAACAAGAAACAAGCTACAATGGCGCTGTCTAGCACGGAGGCGGAATATATTGCCATGTCAAAGGCTTTAAAAGAAACAGTTTATTATAAAAAAAATGTTATTTGAACTGTTAGATTCTTTAAGTTGCATAAGAATTTTGAATGATAGCTAAAGTGCGCAAAAGTTGTCGGTAAATCCTGTGCACCATAAAAAGACCAATCAAATTGATGTAAGATATCATTTTGTGCTAGAGGCTGTCACAAACAAATATGTTAGTATATCTTATTTACCTACAGCAGAGATGACTGCAGATATATTGACAAAAAGTTTGTGCCCGCTAAAGCATAATGAACATGTTACCAATTTTAGTTTAGTTAAGAATTTTTCAGATTAGATATAGTGGGAGTGTTGAAATAGTAATATCAAATTTGAAAAACCCGCAAAACGCCCTCTATATTCTGTAAAGACTTTTGTACTAAGTTAACACAAAAATATAATTTAGTCTGTGTTAAAGTTAAAGTTAAAGTGTGTACTTTTTTTATTCACTGTGTGAACATTAACACAAATACTCAACTTTGGGTATTTAAAAATTAAAAAAAAGAACGCTAATATCAAACACCATAGAAGCGTTCTTGTTAACAAAAATACTATCAATATCAAATAGGGTTATGTTATATATATATAACAAAATATTCACTACAAATTATCAATGCATATGTTCCAATAAGCAATTCTGAAGACAAAAAAGCCAAAAGATTATACAAAAACATAACAATACATTTGCCAAATAACTTAGAGGGCGCATAGTCTCATTTAAAAAAAAAAATACAAAATTTACAATTTGCTATATCAAACCCAATTGTGACTTTTCAAAGTTGACCAATTTTTTGTATCAAAAACAAAAGATTTTTTTAGATTTCATATGTTAAACATGTTTCTGGCGTCAAAATTAGTCAGCAAACTAATTTTTATCAAAATTAGTAGGAGTCAAAAACCACACCAATATATCTATTCAAACGTTTTTTACAAATTCAAAACTTTTTGCACTAAAAAAATTAAATCTTGAAAACGGTTAGTTTTAAACACTGGATAAGAATAAAATCTAAGTAATTGAACGGTCTAACATATTTAAAAAAAGAATTAGTCACTTTTTATAAGATAAAATCTGAAATTCATACTATTGGCTGCCATTTCTAAACGGTTCAACATTTTTTATTTTTTTTTTGTTAGATAAAAGCTTTTCAACTTAGTCTTACTAGTCATATTGAACAAAAAAAAAAAAAAAATTTTATCATTTTTTTACAAATTTTATTTTATATTCATACTAGATTGTATCTCCGTTTATTGATGGTTTTGTAAAAATTAAAACTAGTTACAGTTTTTTAAATATATTCGTGATATAGTACAGAAAAAAGTTGTTTTATTTATTTTATAATAAAACATCACATAGTAACAATCACCACCATTCAATATACAATTTAATTTTTAGTATAAATAACTGTAAATCTAAATTTGTTGCTCCCATTAAAATACTAGTATTTCAATAAAACTCTTATCATTGGAAAGAATGCAAATTCTATGAATATTGCGTTTTGTTATATACTCTTTTTATAGTTACTGCTTTGGTGATTCCATCCTTTTTTTGATATGACTTATAAATTCTACCTACCTTTTTCATTTTTTAAAGATTAATATTGTTTTTTCTGTCTGTTTTTTTTTATCCAAATTCAAAATATTATATTACTTAAGCATTAATCATAACAAATTTAGAACATACAAATTTCATTATTCTTGGATTTAACTATATTGCTAATCTGGTTTAAAAAACATCAGAAATCTAAACATACTTAGCAAGTAAAAAAACAATGTATGTCTTTAAGCAACAATACCTACAATCTAGTATTTAACTTTGAAAAAACATTCCAAACTAGAATTTTCTATAAATTTTACTTATACATGCTAGCTATTTGAAGCATTGCTAATCCAAAACGAATATAATATCTTTTGTGTTGTAAAAAGTAGTTAAGTTAATATAAAAACTAGTATCAAGAAATCCAACTATATTTAATTTATAACCAAAAATAAATTTTATAAAAATCCTTTATTGTACACATGTAATACAAGATCTTTCATCTTTTGATTTACAAGACTTTCATTTTTTGTACCTTTTAGGAACCACTCGGACAAATCTTTACGACCATCGGCAATATCAATAAAATCAATTATTTCATCATCTTCTCTTTCTAAATTGTTTTGTACAACTAGAGCCATCAATAAACCAAACTTGCTATATCTTCTCCAGTCGTTTTGTAGTAACTTAAACGGATATAGTTTATCCGCATCACTACCCAATGCTAATAAATGTGCACTTAAACTTTGGTGATATATATTCAAATAAGAATCAAAGTTTTTATAAACTTCCTTGTTAGCATTTGCATAGAAGAAATAAGTTAAATCAACTGCAGGTGATGCGGCTCTTATTAATTGAAAATCAAACATTTTCATTTCAGTTGGTTCATCGTCCTAAACATAAATAAATTATGATTAAGTATTAAGTATTAAGTAGTAAGAACATATTTCGATATTAAACTGAATTACCTTATATTTAAACATTATGTTGTTTCCCCAACAATCACCATGATTTATAACATTATGCTTAGGTATATTCTCGGCAAGGTATTGTAACATTGGCTTAATTTCATATTTTAGTTTTGTTAATCCATCCTGAATATCTTCTTCACCATCATTATTAAATAAAGTCTTAACTTTATCAACGACAGAAACAATGTTTAAAATAAAATCAGAATGAAATTTAATAATAATATCATAAAGATCCTTAGTTAAATTGTGATATAATTCTTTATTCTGATCTTGAAGTGCAAATGATGTAGCATGAAACTTGCCATATTCCTTAAATCCTAATTTGATATGCGCATCGTTCATTCTAAGTTTGCAGTTCCACAGCTTGAATCCCATTTCGCAAATATTATCCATAATTAGTAACTCGCTAAATTCGCTAATTTGCGTTTTGTGACAATATGGAACACTGTTAAATGGATTATAAACATTTTTAACATCTTGAAATTCTTTCATAGATGGGTATAGTTTGTTATAGAAGTATATTTCTCTCATATATACTTCATTTAAAGGAACCATACGTCTTAAATTTTTATTTTTTGGAGCACATTTTACAATCAAATGTAATGTTTTCTTTTCATCACTGATAGTTACTTTACTTATGCAACTCAAAAAACCTTCACCTTTTTGTGAACCGGAACTTATTTGGATTTTTGGATTGGATATATTTTCGTTTTTTAAGATATCGCTTAAAATTGTAACCGCTGTATTTTCGTTTAGCATGTTTATACTTTCTTATTTAGAGTAATACTAAATTGATTATTAAAATATTACTGATGTTTTGTTGTTGTTGACCTCTGTTTAATAACACATACATTCGTTGATAAGCAGAATATGTCATCTACACAGATAAACATATAATTACACAACTTTCAATTAATAGCAATAATGTCACATTAAAGCCAGTTAAAAAAAGCAGGATGTTAATGATCTAAATTGCTTACTTCCGTTATTTATTAGCAAAATTAAAAATGTATTATACACATTACGGGCCTCTTAGTAAATATTGGAAAAGGAGCAAGAAAAACTTGTTTCATATTTTCAAGATACACGTGTTTATAAATTAAAAAACTTATTTGCCATCATTTTTTTCAATTTTTGTAGTTTATATGAGAAAGCATAGATTTGAATAATGGTTTATTATTTGAGTTTCTTGCTAAGGTATATTAACAATAGTTTTATTTATTGTGCAGTAATTGCAACATGATTTTCTCAGTATCTCAGTTTCTTAGATGATTAGTGTTCTGGAGCAAATTACATGATACAGGGTTCCGGCAACTTATCTTTATTTTTTTCCCAATTTACAAACATCTAAAATAAACTAAAAAACAATATTATAATTAAATTAAATAACTTCTGCTAACGTATTTTAAATCAAATAAATTAACAATTTACACAAGCAAGTCGTTAAGGCTTAATGGAGTGTATTCTGTAAAAATAAATGTTAATTTTAACAGCCTGTTTAAATTAAAAGCCTGTTAAAGTCATATTTGGTATTCAATAAAACACAAATCTGTTAAAATTTTAACAGGCACTGTTAAAATAGCCTGTTAAGTTAAAAATTTTAAAGGCATCTAAATACATGCCTTTAATTTTTAACAGGGTGTTAAAATTATAAAATGACAGGTGCAATAGGTTATATTGCCATTCAATTAAATAAAAATTTGCTTGAATGAGGAAGAAGGTAAGTTATTAAATAATTCTAACATGCATTAATAACAGACTTTTGTATTTTTAAGGAATCGGCTGAGATTATATAATCGACAGCTACGGATGGGATATGTACAATTTATTTGAACTTCCCGAATTTCGTTTTTTTAAATTATTTTGTCTAAATAAAATTGCAGCCCAATATTTAATTAACGCTTTTACTCCATTTACATTTGGCAGTTATACGAAGAAACTGCAACACCAAACTATTTAAAGGTTTTTTGTGCTCTGCATTTTTATGGACATGGTAGTTACCAGTTGGATGTTGAAGCATCTGCTAATATAGCAATTAGTCAACTAGCAGTTAGTAAAATTATTGACACTATTAAACAAATGGATTAAATTTCCAACTCGGTAAGATCTTATTGATCAAAATAAAACATTGTATTTTCAAAAGTATGGCTTTCCAGGGACAATTGACTGCTCGCATGTAGCTATAATTGCCCCTCCCGTGCTCTTAATATCATATTTAATTAATCGTGACCTGTGTCTTGTATTTGATTTTTAAATCTGCAAACACCTATAAGAAATAATACGTATTGCAAAATTGTGTATTTTGAGCAGCGATGTAAAACAAGCGTAGTTATTTATTTGTTATGCTAGCATATATGTTCATTGAAATTAATTCTGCAACAAAACCAACAAAATAATAAAATTTAAATTTAAATTTAAATGAATTAATTAATTATTTATTTATTCCCATAGGACAACTTTTTGTTTTGTTATATATATATATATATATATATATATATATATATACATATGTTATCAGGCTTTCTAATTGCCGTTTAGTCATTCTTTCGCGTTTCGATATTTTAATTCACTTTTAAAACTAATGCGATTATTGTGTTGTGATTACCTACGATCACCGGCGTTTGTCAAATTTTGAGGTTAAATCTGACGCATAATGTTTTGTGGTTCAAGAAAAGACATGACTTTTACTCATAAATGTAGAGATTTGTATCTAACTTCATGACTAATTTTTAACATGCTGTTAAAAATATGTATTATAACAGCCATGTTAATATTTCAGTTACAGAACATCAATATAACGTTAAAAATTAACAAGCCTGTTATATTTATATTTTTAACAAGCTGTTAAAATAAACATAAAAGTTTACAGAATACACCCCAATACCTTGTAACAATTTATAACTCAAAAACACGCAGCAACTCATTGACAAAAAGTAGAAGAATTAATTTCAGTTATTTGTCTGCCGTTATCTATTTTCTGATACAACATAGCCCCAACTCCTATATTGCATTGCTTTAAACATTAAAAGCGATATCGTACCAAAGGTGATACAGTTCTACATCAATTTTGATTTGTCGTTTATTACCGAAACTTTTAATTACATGATGGATAATTTAAGACTAAACTAAACTAGGTTTTTACAATCTGTTTTATAGTAATAAAATGCTGTTTATTACAACAATGACAATTGACTTTGCAGGTGTGCTTCGAGGAAGGCCACCTGCAGAGTTGCAGAGTTATCAAATCGGAGATTGAGTGTGGGCCGACGGATGTTATAATATATACACCTCCCTTCACAAATGTGAACTTCCACGTTCACTTAAGTTTACTTTTGACGGATTTAAATCAATCTGAGATTTGTTACATTCATCAGTTTTCTTTTTACAAATTTTACACAATTACTAATGTTAAACTTCTTAAGTAAAAAATACGTTAGTACTAAAATTAAAATAATTGTTATTATAATATATAAGGAAATGTCGTGGTTACTAATTGTTACTAATTCTAGATTGGAAGTTGAAAACTGCTTAATAGTTGCAGTGTTATAAACCTCACTTAAATCTAATTCAATGTTAATATTAGGTGTGGCTGTTAGTTCACTGAACAAATTAAATAAAGGTGCCACCTTGATTTCGTTAAGAGGTTGAATCAAACTTATGTTGTCAAGTTTTAATGAACAATTATTCCTATGTAAAATTAAAAGAACATCAACCATAATTTGACTGAGTGAACAATTACTTTGAATGACTAGCTTATTCTTTGGTACAATAATTATTTCCGAACTAGTTGGTATTACAATATCATTAATTAATTTAGTGTTGGCAAAAGTACAATTAGTAAATTTATGATTATTTAGAATTTCTTGAATACATGGTGTTACAGGTTGTAAATTCTTTTGATTACAAAAATATAAACTTTCTAATTTTAAACACTGTTTTTGAGTGATCCATTGATTTGTTTGCCCTGATAACAAAAATGAGGGGGTATCCAAAAGTGTTTTGTTCAATATTAGAATTGATAACAAATTGTAGTATGGATATTGCTCTGAGAATGTTATAAATGAAATAATAAAAATTATTAAATTCTTTTCAATTTGGACATCACAAATTATTAGTTGATAGATTTCATATAAATTAAGAGGAAGTTCAATGCCCATATTTTTAATGAGATCTTGTTGAGTTGCAACGTTCAAAATCGTAGGATGTAACATGTGCAATCTTGCAAAATTCACCGCTGTAATCAGCTGTTCTATAAAGTTTTCTATTTCAATAAATTTGTATTGTAAATTGATTAATTTTAACATTATTTGCACTTCAGAAGATCAGAATTTTTTTCTAATTGCTGAACAATTTTAGCTTGATTTTGAATAATATTGTTAATTTTTTGATCGTACGTTTGAGTAATATTTTGCAGTAAAATTTTATCTTTAGTATTATTGAATATTTTTTTCATTAGATTGGATTTTCTGAACATACTCTATAATTTCCTTTTTGTCTCTGTCATCAAGAGTTCCAAATAAAAAGTTAGAAGCTTCACCAACAAAATTGAGTGATCCACGTTTACTTCTTAGTGAAATCATTGCCAATAAATTATCTGAGAGAGTATAATATATAAATGTTTTGTTTTTCACAAATAATAGAAGAATTAGAATTTTTTATTAACAGTTGTAAAGGTAAGTTTCTAATAGCAATTTGAAATTTTGAAAGTTGATTTATGATGTCAGAAAGATTGATGTAATAGAAATAATGAACATTTTCTAAACTTATGTGAGCTTTACCAAAATATACTGGTAATAGAGGGTTGTTGATTGGTTCAGTGTGGAGTTGAAGATGTGCCGGGGTTAGGACCAAGATCGCAATCATCAGCAGGAGGATAATCAGTTTCATTATCTAGAACAATTTTTTTTTTACTTTGAGTTGTTGTTCATGGTATTTTTTACCATCAGAAAATACAAATTTATTTTCTTGTTTAGTCACATTTATTGGTTGATACTGTGGTTTTGTTTTTTTCGTGGGTTTTTTAATATAGGTAGTTTTTTCGTTAACCGGAATTGGTACACATTCTTCGTTAGGAATGGTATTTTTTAAGACTTCACCTTGAATATCGCGAATTTGATTCATATGTTGATCAATTTTATTTTCTTCATTTATCGATTTTAAGTCTGGCAATTTTCTAGTAAAGTAGAGTGAAATCTCTCAATGAGCGCTCTTCTTTGAGGTCTCGTAGCAATGTTAAAATGCCAATTAATGTTTGATTCCTTACTAAAATCTCGAATTAATTCGTTATTAAATTCTGAACCGTTGTCGCTCGTAATAGATTTAGGTATATTATGTTGACCAAAAAGGTTTAGTAAGCTATGTTTAATGTCAACCGGGTTTTTACTTTCCATTGTCATGTCTTAACCATAACGTGAAAATGAATCAATTATTGTAAGATAAATGATACTGTCAAGAGTGATTGTGTCTATATAAATATGATCAAAAGAGTATTGCCCTACAGGATTGTGAAGTACTGGAGGTCTGGAAATTGGATTTCTTTCATTTTTTGCTTTCAAACAAATTCTACATTCATTAATAAATGTGTTTAAATGTTTTTGAATATTAGGCCAGTAATATCGTTTTTGAATTTCTTATAGATTTTCTAGAATGCCCTTGTGATTTGAATTTTTGTGATACTTCCTTAATATTTCCTTCTGCTGGAGAGGGTTGGTTACATTAATTAATTTTTTTTTGCAAATGACAAAATCTATTGGTTTTGTTAAATTTGTTTGTGCAAAGGCTATTAAAAAGATTTTGAAGTATCTCATCTAAGAAATAAATTGCATATTTAAATTTTGGTTTTATGAATTCTTTTGTTAGTGTTATAAACTGATCGTTCAAATTTTCTTCTTGATTAAGTTTCCATGTAAGTATTTGCTTATTAAATCTTTTTTGTACACGAGATTCCAGTTTTGATCCATGCATGTCTATAAAAATTTGTCGAAGAAATGAGTTAATAGCTTTATCTGAAATAGGCAGTTCTAAAAGTGTTTCAGAATTTAAGTGAATTGTAGTTTTTTCAGGTTGATTAAATTCTTCAACAAGTTCACTGACTGATAGAATACTTGAATTTATTGTAGCTGCGTTTGATTTTGTTTCATTTAATGTTTCATTTATGTGGCATTCTTGATTTTTAATTCGGCTTAAAGCGTCAGCCACTTGATTACTTTTACCTTTGATATATTCAATTTCATAATCGAATTCTTCTAATTTCAAGCGCCATCGAACAAGTTTTGATTGTGGATCTTTTAAATTAAATAGCCATGATAAAGGTTTATGGTCAGTTTTTAATAAGAACTTATTTCCATATAGGTAAGGGCGGAACATTTTGCAGGACCAAACAATGCCTAATAGTTCTTTTTCAATCGTTGAATAATTAATTTCTGATTGATTTAGGGTACGGAATATAAAACTAATTGGTAAATCGTGTCCTTTGTCATTTATCTGACTTAAAACTGCTCCTATAGCAAATTGGGATGCATCAGTAGTAAGAAGAAATTTGTTTGAAAGGTCTGGACTATTGGTTTATTAGTAAGGGTTTCTTTAATTTTACTGGCCGCTTGAATAAATTCTTTTGTATGTTCAATTTTTGATTCTTTCTTTAAACAATTTGTAAGGGGTTTTGTAATTTTGGCAAAATTTTGTATAAATTTTCTATAGTATCCCGCCAAACCGAGAAAGGATTTAATGTTTTTTGTTGTTTTTGGAAGTGGAAAATTTTGGATAGCCCAAATTTTATTTGGGTTAGGCTCAATGCCTTTAGTTGTTACTTTATGTCCTAAAAATAAAATTTCTTTGTGTAAAAATTCACTTTTGTCTAGTTGTATTTTTAACCCTTTTTCCAGAAATCGCTTTAATATTAAATCTAAATTTAACATATGTTTTTGGAGACTAGTTGAGAAAATGATTACATCGTCCATATAGACTAAACAAATTTTATTAATTAAAACGTGATTTATCTTACGCTGCGGGTGCGTTTTTAAGCCCGAATGGCTTTCTTAAGAATTCGTAGTGTCCATCCCCAGTACTAAACGCGGTTTTTTCGATAGAGGCAGGACTCATTCGGATTTGATAAAATCCGCTTGCCAAATCTAATGTCAAAAAATAGTTACTTTTGCCCAGCTTATCTAATAAGTCCGTTATGTTTGGGAGAGGATGTCGGTCGTCAATTGTTTTACTATTTAACTTTCTGTAGTCAATTACTATACGCCATTTAGGCATGTCAAAGATGTCTGTTTTTTTGGGGACTATCCATATAGGAGAGGACCAAGGAGAAAATGATTCACGTATAATTTGTTTATCTAAAAGGTCATTAATTTGTTGCCTTACTTCTTCCTTGTGTTTAAAAGGAAATCTATAAGTTTTAGCATGAACAGGACTTTTGTCTGAAGTTCTAATTTCGTGTTGAATGTCGTTCGTAAAATTTAACGGTCCATCTGGGTTAAATAAAGCATTTCTATTTTTGTCAAAAATTTTGAATAGTTCTTGTTTTTCTTCTAAATTTAAATGACTAATTCTTAATTTTGTCAGGTCAACTTTGAAATTATTATTTTCATTGTGAAAGTGAATTTCTTCAGTTGTTATATATTCGTTCAAACTTTTTACTTTGTTATTCATTAATTCATCTGAATTAATTTTTACATGAAATGGTTCAACGGTAAGGTTTGTTAATTGAATTTCAATAATATTATCTTTTACAGAGGTTACAATTTCATCAATATTACATAATCCAGATAGTTTGCCTTGATTAACTAAATAATCACCGTTAGGCAATTTAGTAGGTATTTTAAATGTTTTTGTAGTATTTTCTGGAATAATTGTTTCAAAAATAATGTTTTTATTAATTGGGGTATATTTTAAAAGTGGAATTTGATAACATTGATTATATAAAATCTAATCTAATATAAGTTGTATACGTTTTATCAGGTGAATCTTAAAATTCCGTCAAAAAATGAGTGAAAATTATGAAGTAAACAAGGAATATTTTCTGAGATACCAAAACCATATAGTAATTGAATATTAGTTTGTTTATTAAGGGGTGTTGATTTATTAAAGGATACAACGTTAGTTTTACAATAAAATATTTTATCAGGAAAGTAATTTTGAGCTATAAAAGGTTTTATTATATTTATCGTACTTCCTGTGTCAATAAGAATGTTTGCATTTAGTGAAGGAATATAAACATAAGGAAGTTCGGTACTTTTGTTATCTATGTTATAGGATTGAAGAATGTACTTTCTTGAAAATTTATGTCAGGTTCATTTTCATCATTCTCATTACCATTTTCAAAATTCAAACAATCATTTTGTTCTTCAAAATTTTGATTAGTTTCAAACATATCATGATAATAATCTTCCGCATTAAAATTTTGAAAGTTTCCAAAATTATTCTCTTCACAAACTAATGATGTTTGAGTCGACATCGGTTCCGGCTTATATTGCGGTTTAAGTGGTTGAAAAGATTGCCTTTGAGTCTGATTTCGTTGAAAATTAAAATTTGTCTTCATTTGCGATTTATTTTGTGGGTTGAACTGGTTGTTTGGTTGAGGTTTATAAGTATAAGTAGGTTGTTGGTTTGATTGATTTTGATTAAAACTTTGAAAAGGTGGATTTATTCGTTGGTTTGTTGTTTGTTTTGAAGAAAAACTTCTGTTCATAAAACTAACTTCGTCGTTAGCGAAAGTTATTGCTTGATCTAGATTGTCAGGTTTTTTTAGGCAAATTTGACAGGATATATTATACGGAATTGATACGAGAAAGCGATTAAGAGCATTAGACGTGTAAAGCTCCTGCCTAAGTTGTTTACTTGTCTCTTTTGATAAATTTATTTTTGCAATGAGTTTAGCAAGACTCGAACGTATTCTACTGCCAAAGGAAATTATATTTTCGTTTCGTTCTATTTTAATGTTATTAAATTCGACTAACAGTTGTTCGATCGACCTGCTGTCGGAAAAATGTTGTAGTATTGCGGTTTTGATGTCATCCCAAGTGTTAAGATCGTCTCGGGGACATAAAATTTCACTAGCTTTTCCTCTAAATTTTAAAAAAATTGCGGCTCTTAAAGTAGCCGATGCTTCAGCAAACTGCACGTATCTGTTTATAATGCTTTCAACTGTTACATTAAAAATATTTATTTGTGTTTCTTTTCCCTCAAACAATAGGATTGTATCAATATCGATCTTAAAAAGTTGATAATTCATTTTGATTACTATCGGTTGTGTATTGAAATTACAAAATTCCTTTTTTGTGGAATAGAATAAGGTTTGAACATAAATTAATTAATACAATTTGCATCTACAACTTGTTATCTAATTTGAATTTGTTTATTTAAAAATATTTGAGCTTTGTTCAAACTCAACAAAAAGGGCAATCAATGAATCGACTCACCGGTTGATTTATTTAAACTGGTTTGTTGACCGCCGATGATTTGTGGAGAAGGCTTGATTTACAGGAGGCGACGTTGAATGATCGGCCCGCAGTTCCTGAACTGTCTCGATACTCAGGGAAGCGATGCTGGATTATTCTGTCCACGATTCCTGGAGTCGTTTGATTATCAGAGAAGCGATGCTGAATGATTTGAATCGGCCCGCAATTTCTGAGATCGGCTGCTTTGCTCCGTGTAATGCGTAAGGGGTCTTGTCGGTTCACGATTTCCTCTTGTTGCGTGGAATTATTTCATAATTTAAAGTAATTTAGAATAATTTCACTATCGCGACGACTGCGCCAATTTTAATTTGTCGTTTATTACCGAAACTTTTAATTACATGATGGATAATTTAAGACTAAACTAAACTAGGTTTTTACAATCTGTTTTATAGTAATAAAATGCTTATTGAGCTGTTTATTACAACAATGACGATTGACCTTGCAGGTGTGCTTCGAGGAAGGCCACATGCAGAGTTGCAGAGTTATCAAATCGGAGATTGAGTGTGGGCCGACGGATGTTATAATATATAACACATCTGAAAATAAAACATTTTGTACATGTATGCATGCCCCAGGTTCATTTATGTTTCTTTTTAAAATCAAAATGTTCTACGTTTTTAAGAACTTTACCTCAGTTCCATAACTTACAGCTCTTTAAAAATTGCGGTCGTAATCGTGCAAGTGAGCCAAAACCATTTCCAATGCAGACAAACTTATATGTTTTAAGTGAAAATTAGCATTTTTCAAGTTTTTTAGGCATTCGTCTTACGGTCTGCGGTTGCACCCGTCGGACGCATCAATCCACTATCTCCCAACACTCCAATCTCACAGGGACAAGCAACAAACACTATCCATACGAGACTCAAAATTAGAAAACATTTTTTAACAAACTTTTGAGTGATGCTATTGCACAATGCTTATCAATTGTCGGTGAAGTGGTAAAAAGATCATCAATGTAAGCATGGACAAAAAAAAGTCTCAAGAATTTTGTCCATACAGCAAATAAAAGAGCTCACCGCCGTTTTTAACCTAAGTAGTAACAAACTAAATGGTGGTACTCTGATGTTGAAAACTATCAAAAAATACAAGGATGGTATAGAGCTTTAGATCTCCAAAAATTGTATTACCTTAATTTTGTGAATGTCTTCTATAGTAGGGTTGTCAACTAAGCATTCCAAACTTTTGGTGGTAATGTCATTTAAATTTTAGATAAAACCGGTTAAACTCACAAATGCGTAATACACAAAACATGGGTAACATTTCATACAACATTTGTCTAACAATATGTTAACATTATCGTTTTGTAAAAAATCAATTTTTAGAATAATGGGATAATTTAGTCAAGGAAGTATAGTATGCTCATAGCTATAGTGTTTTTACAATATAGGTTTAAACTATAATAACAGAGCAACCAATTATGATTGTGTTACATACTTGAAATGTTTATTCTTGAACACTACCTGGGGAGTGTTCAAGGGTAAAAATATTGTATATTTATATAATATTTTTACTCTTAAACATTGATTTGTTATAAGCTATTTAAGGTATATAATACAGGGTGATTATAAATGTTTGGGATTATGTAACTATCTAATGTACGTTTGTGTCGCTCTACAGCTAGACACGAATTGTGTGGCTGGTATAATAGGCAACTTAGTATACCCAAAAATTATGTTGGCTGTCGTTAAAATCATGCCTTTGCCCGTTTTAGCATTTTTTTTAAATCAGAACGACGACGCCAATAGAATGTGTAAAATGTAAGCACAAATGAAAAATGCTAAAACGGTCAAAGGCATGAGTGCAACCACAGTAAACATATTTTGTGTGTGTATTAAATTGCCCATTATTCGGGCTACAATATTTGTGTCTAGCTGTAAAAATGTGCAAGTAAAGTTGCCTATCTTAGAATTCAATAATAAAAATATTTTCATATGTTTACATATTTATAATTATCAGTAGTAAACTCTCGAACACAATCCGGAATAGAATAGAGCCATTTTCCATTATCAAACCGCTCTTTCTTAAAGTATGATTCAATAATAAAAATATTCTTTTCATTTGTATACATTTATAACCTTGCTTGCTTGACAGCTGTCAAAGTTGAACTGTCAAAACAAATAGTATAGTAGACAATTTTAATAGACGGCATATTTAAATTGATTACATAATTCCATTCATTTATAAACTCCCTGTACAAACATAATTGTCTTCCCAAGGCAATTAGTAATGAAATAATCCGCTGAAATAATTTAAGCCTTTGTCGTAAAAACACTTTATCTATGGGCATACTATATCAATTCTTATTGCATGCTGTTATTCTATGCCTGTATGATCCGTCAAAGGCATGAGTGCAACCACAGTCAACATAATTTTTGTGTATATTAAGTTTCCTATTATAACGGCCAAACTATTCGTGTCAAACTGTATGTCGTCTTTTGTAGCATATAAAGTAAAGTTTATGCGTATTGCTAAGACAATTCAAACTTACACGGAAATACTTTAGAACCGGGGTATTTACCAGTAAACATTTATGTTGAATTGTCGCATTCAATTCAGCAAAAACGTAGTAACAAATATACAAATATGACATGAGTTGCATACTTTTTTCTCGCATCGATAGAACGAGCTACGCGCATACTGTAATGTTAATGCTAAATATTTTATAGCAGTCGCTAATTGCTGTAAGATTTTCCACAAACCAAAATTCAATAAAGCTAGAGTATAATCATATTTAAAAATTTATGCGGTGATGTTTTTTCATAAAATCAGAAGAACAGCATAAACAATAAGACTTTCTATAGGAACAATCAAAAGCGTTGATTTACAATTCTAGCACAAATTTTTTAACAATTGTTACCACAAGGTACACGAAAGGCGTGTACTAGTAAAACTATTACAAAAAACTAACAACACAGTCTCAAATATCTACAAAACTTTAAAAATAAAACGTAGAGAAAGATGCTAAAATAATTTTTTTTTTTAATCTTATCTCAAAATCAAACAAAGCAACGTTGGATATAGTGCGTTTTAATTTTAGGTTTTTGCACGACTTACTAAAACAATCATGATTACATATTTTACGATATTAAGTAATTATTTAATGCACAGTCTACACTTGTTGGGAAAATGTGTATTCTAATAAAAGTTGAAGAACTCACATACAGTTTCTTTAAACACGCAGTTCAATCAGCGACTACTGTATATACATTAAACAAAAACATTTTTTTGTGTATGTGGATACACTAGCGTTATGTCCTTGCTAACGGATAAAATTCATTATTAGTTAATATTACTATTGGTATTTTATATTTTTATCAAAATTGGGATTGAACAACGGCATTCAAAAGACTGACTGATAAAGATCAATTATCGTATTGACAATGCCACTAAGATGTGTCTATCAGCAACAACATTTATTTAACTTACAAAAATATCGTAAAAACTGTTTCATCGATAACGCCATTAACCTTTAAGTTAAACAAAAAAATCACTTTTGATTTTGCAAACTTGTTATCTTACAAATAATCAGATGTTACCTTCAAAAAAGACATTGATTTAAACAAACCAAGATGCAACATTGTGGCAATATTTGCTAAAACTCTCATCAATAACGGAATTCAACAACGGCAAAAGAATGCTCACCATCGTATATGTATCACTTGGACAAATCTAAACTGCAAAATAATTTATTACTGTATATACAATAACAACCCATATTTAACAGATTTTTGACAATGAGTTTAACCACCATGTTGAATAAGAACACTACTTACCAAATGCGCAAATTTGGTGTTTAATTTTCTTCAAAAAAAACCTCAATAAGAACTAAAGTCAACTAAAAACTTTAACTGATAGTGCCCCTAATGTTTGATACGACTTAAATAACAAACAAAAAACCTGCAACAATCACCGTGAACCCAAAAACAGAAACCCCAAGAGTTTCCAAGATTTTAAAACAAAAGTTCCAACGATATAGTTTACCCAAAACTGATTTAAAATAATATCTTTTTCTTATTAATAGTAACAATTATCAAACTGCAAAATAACCGTCAAACAATAAATTAGCAACAAGCTACGATCCTAAGAAGTAGAGTGATTACGCTACTACGGATCAACGCCAGAACATCTGTGGTGAGATGTTATATAACTTGCGCACTATGCATGAATGCTAAATAATACGGTTTATCGTAGTTAGTTACGTATAAATTATGTGTATTTTATACGCCGATAACCTCTAGTTACAGGAACCAAGCGCTAGTAACAAAAAACTGTAGCAAAAGTTGATTTACCGATTGCGCCTATTTGATGTTTTATAATTATTTTTTTTAATATTAAATATTAAATATTTTAATAACAATTATCCTAATATAGGTTTTATGAATACATAAAAATGTTTTTGCATAAATGTTTGCAACAAAAAATATTTGGTAAAGCGTTTTGGGCTTCACTGAATATTTCGATAATGAGTAAGATTTTTTGCCGTTGACATTGAGTGCAATAATGTATATACTCACAAAGTTTAGTAAACCTGGAACAAGCTACAACCACGTCAACATGACAAATTCATTGCAAACAACCGTCGCAAATAGTATTATTGCTCTTTGATACCCAAACTAAAAGAAAACCAAATGAGCTATTTTGGAGCATATGCCAAATATACTAGAATATACTAGATTCCATTTATCAAACAATTTATTGAAAAATATTAGCTGGAACAAACCAATAAGACAAAACATTTCACCTGCCAACTGCGTCATTTTTATTCTTATGCCAAAAAAATTGAAAAATGTCAGCTTGAACGTACTACTGACTTAAGGCGATATAATTTTTGGCCAATATGTATCAGCTATAATTTTTGTAGTTAAATTATGTTTTTATTTACCGACTGCGTCTGTTATATAATTTAATTCAAACAACAAATCAAAAAACTACATACTTTTGCGCAATATTGTTTTAAGCATTATAATGCAGTACACTATCAAACTGTAGCTGATGTGATGTTCATCAAAAACTGAAATGAACAGTAATAGTCAAATGTTGCATATTCCCATAAACCTAAACAGTGTAGCGAGTAATTATAGTATCAAGTAAGATGTGTCAAACAAAAACAATAACGACAGTTGCAGAAACTTACTACGTTAGTGTTAACAACGTTATATAAATGTCTATTAAACCACCATCAAGCCACTCTTAAGCCAAATGTGCTTTCAATTAACTACAACTTTTAACATCAAACAAAAAACCACCATTAAGCCAGTTAGTTTAAATTAATGACATATCCTAAGTTAATAAAAATGCTAATAATGCCGATACTATAGAGTCATAAGGATAATAACAACATTTATTTATCTTATAAAAATGCAAAAAGTTAAAACAGTTTCTTTGCTTTCACAATGACGTTACCACCAAGTTAAACAAAAACAACACTTACCATTTATATGCGACAAAGTAAGCCCAAAATGTTATAAGCAATATTTCGACAAAGCGACTGAGTGTGTCACAGGAACGAATTTGCTTAAGAGTACCAAGAAGAAGTTTTATTTTTTGATCATTTTTTTAAAACAATAATGTCAGTATAATTTCCAGTAAAGCAATCAAGGACTAGTTGGAACACCAGGATGCAACACTGGTTTCAACTGCTGCCTGGCCACACTATTCGTTTATAACACTATCTAATATAAAATTAAATAAACTGCAATCTAGATAAATTTCTAGAGAGTATGATAATGATAATGATATAAATTTTAGATAACATTTTTGGGCACTACCGTAAAATATTGAAAGAGCCCCCCTAAGAGTAAGTTTTGGAAAAAAAGTATTTTTTTACTTTACTTTGTAATTATTGGCGCACTGTTTCATAATTTGCAAAATTTGCTGGTTTATAAATGTTGCTAATTTTTTTTTTTAATAAACTATCTTAACTCAATATTCAATTCAAATAGATTTTTGAGTTTCTTCATTTATTTGGCCGCCGCACACAACGCACAATAGGTTGCGACGGCCCTGAAGCGGTAAATTTTAATTTATGATTGTCAGTAAATATTTACATATCAATTCAAGTATTAACATAGCAAAATAAAGATAATTTTTTTGTCATTACAATATCACTATTGCAATGAAATATAACAGTATAATTAATAAATAAGCAATTAAAATAAACTACATAAATCTGCAAATCTACATAAAAGAGCGTTAAAAAGTCTTAAATAAATATAAGATAACACTTTTTGGGAATGAATGCTTGTAAAAAGATAGAAATAGAAATTTATTAAAATATGTCTAGGGTAATATAGTTTATAGATTCATTTTTCAATTTTTGAATAAATTAAAAACGATTATGTGGACAAGTTATTTTGTTTTGTTATTAATGTTTTTCATTACAGGTTATGTGTGATCTGTTTGACATTGACGTTTTCATAACCGCAATGCGTTTCATAAATCAACCAAGATATTCAACAACCGAGCATAGCCCTAACCTAACCGCCGGATAATTCTTCCGTCACTCCGCGCGGATTTTAATTTTTAAATATCTTTAAACTCTGAAACTTCAGTAGTCTGCCTTTTTAGGTATTTCTCGAGATAGTTACAAAAAACAATATTTGAGAGATAGAAGCGCATTTGCGTAATAGTTTGCGTTTTATAAACAATTGCAGAGTGTGAGTTCGCTGCAAGTAACAAATACACTACTTGAGATATAACACTTTTTTGCAATTATTAAATATTTTACAAATTAATACATATGTTCTCAGATTTTGAACTAAAATAATCTTTATGATTAGTGTATTCTTGATTTACATTTGATGTAATTTCATATTCTAAGAACACCGGACTAGGCAGTTTTGAGATCCTAATTAGTGTTCAATCAAACGCAAGAAAGATTATATTTTTATTTAAAATTATAAATATGTTTTGTTTATTTTTATGTATTTTACCCATATCAATACCAATTTTTGTATTTTTTACAAAATCGCGGAAAAAACAGGCGTGCGGAGTCTCGGTTCGCTGCCAGTAACGGTGGTAGTTAGGATTAGTGACGTAAGGCTAAAAATGTTGAATTATTTTATTGTGTGAATTGATGTTTTTAAAATAGTTTTTTTTTAATTAATATTAAGTAATAGCGTTATAATTAAATATAATGAGATGTTGAGTTGTTGTATTGCATAAAAATAATATTGTATTGTAAAAGTGAGAAAATATATTATATTAAGACAAAATTTAAGATAAATTAAGTGCCTTGAACTCAGTGATAAACAAATTATTTCACAACAATTTATATTTTTTGCTCTGTGGTTTTTGCGTATAAAAATTACAAGGGACTTATATGTATGTATGTATGTATGTATATCTGTTTCTATGCGCGTGGAGATCAAGGCAACACAAATAATATTGTTGTGGTTTTTATTAATTTGTTCCGAGAAACAAAATTAGACAAAATTATATCTCAAGGCAAACAAATATCATTAAGTTTTATAAAAAATAAACATTACATTCAAAATTATAATTATAACTAATTTTGACATTGTTATATAACGCAAGAGAGTATGAATTAAAACTTCACGTGATTCAATATACTTTTATATTAACAACGAGGTCAATGTAAAACATTTGTCACACATTCAGTTCAGAATAATCAAGCTATGGGTTTACACGCGAATATTTTGACTAGGCAAGAAGTAATTTGCTTATTGGAGGATGTTCTAAAAAGTGAAAATTTAAATGATGCCAACATCGAGCTAACCTCCGGGGCTGAAAAAGGCGACGGATACATGAGTTGCATGACAAAAGCCACCATAAAAACTAATGACAAAACATTAAATTTTATTATAAAATGCGCTCCCAAAAGTGAAGAATTACGTAAATTAATGCCACTAGCAGACATTTATTTAAGAGAAATTCATTTCTACGATAAGGTTATACCTGCCTTTAATAAATTCCAAGCCGAACGAAATATTAGCTCACCATTTAATAGTTTTCCCAAATGTTACAAAACAGTAAATGATGAAAACTTTGAATGCATTGTAATGGAAAACATTCGTGAATGTGGTTTCCAATTGTGGGATCGGAAAGTATTAATGGACAAAACTCACATTACTCATATATTAAAAGAGTATGGTAAATTTCATGCAATTTCATTTGCAATGCAGGATCAAGATATGGAGCTTTACAATAGTCTTACAAAAAATATGGAAGAGTTATTCAAACAATCTGTGGATATATTTATAGAAGAATTGAAGTTGGGCGTGGACAATGTAATGTCGATATTTTCAAATAAAGGAGAAGAAGAAATATACAATAAATTAGTAAAGTTTAAAGATAGTGATATAATAAATTATTTTCAATTTTTAAGCAAAAAACCAAATCAATACAATGCTATATGTCATGGTGATTGTTGGTGCAATAATATGATGTTCAAATATGAGGTAAGACATTATTGACTTTAGGCACTTTAAAATTAAAATTATATATTTTCTCATTTAGATAATATCACGTACATACCTGTATTGTAACTAGATATGATTACGTTTAAAGTTTTGCAAAAATATTGACCTCAATTAGTAGCAAATCGGGCAATATTTAAAAGCTTCCATTTGTAAACAGTCTTGTTAAAAAAAACTGTTTTTAAGATTTTTACTACAAGTAAATAATTGTTTAGATGGCAATATGTCTTGTATTTCTTTCAAACAATGTCTCTAATAGAAATAAAACTTGCTGATATTATTGTATTGCTACAATATTACGCTAATATTATTAAAGTATCTAAGTCGATAGTCAATTTTAGATTAGCATTGATTCAAATAGTCACTGAGACACTTTGTTAGTCATTAAATAAATGTTTAAGATGATAATCAAAATTTACAAAATTAAAACAATCTCGAACTTAATTAATTTACCTTAGTTTTAGTAAAAATAACATATTACCTTTTATTTTATGTTTAAGATACTGATAAACATTTAAATTATTTTTAAAGCCAAAAATTTATATTAGTAAAATTAATTTTTAATTTGAGGTGAGCTGGTTACTGCTATGCGGAGCATCTAGTTTCTTTTTATCTTCTTCCCACGGCTCGCATTCTATTAGAGTGTATTTTGTATTATTGTGTTTCTTTTTGACAGAATAGACATTATTTTATTTTCTCATTTGTTTTTGCAAAAACTTTACAAAGACTGAGCTTTTGAAAAGTTCTTTGTTCAGTCAGTATTTGTGTTGTATAATAGCACGCCATAGGTTTATTTTTTACCCATTTTTTTTAATTTTTTGGGATTAGTTCTCTTGTCTGTTTTTTTACTTCACTATTTCTGCTATTTTTTTATTTGCTATTGCTTTTACTTTTTCTATAGCAGCTAATGCTGTTTTTCCTTTTTGTAAATCTGTATTGTTTTTTTTTTTTTAGTTTTTTTCTTGTCTTGATTCTATTGAATTAGTATTCTTTTCAGCATACTAAACAAAATTCTTCTTTTAGGCATCTGTTAATTATTTGAGATATTTCTATTTCGTTCCCGTCTAACGCTGCTTTTACAATCTCTGTTGCTATTTTGTCCAGACCTGGAGCTTTGTTGTTGGGCAATTCTTTTATAATCTCTTATATCTCTTTCACTGTTGCCGCCATAACTGTTTTTTTTTTCTTCTTTCCCTGTTTTTGGTTTTTCACCGGTTTTTCATTTTTCTTTTGTTTTTATTTTAAGTTGACGCTTTTTGCTCTTCTTCATAATTTGTGTATCACTACTGTACGGCTTTTCCTTAAGATCCTTGTCTATAGATTCTATCATTTCTTTCCAACATTTGTTCTTGCTATCCTTGATTACCTTTTTTAAAATGTTTTTGTTGTTTTTTAGTTCCTTTGTGTTTTCTCCTCTTCCTCTGTGTTTTTTATAACTTTCTTTTTTGTTTGTATTATTTTTTTTTTTGCGTTCTGTTATTCTTTAAATAATTATGTTATTGTATGTGGTGATTTTAATGTACAGTTTTCAAACCCAATCGATCATCAAGCTACCCTTCTTACCGATCTATTAATAGGTTTTGGTCTTAGAAAACATGTTAGTTTAGTAATACTTGCAAAAAAAACTGTATACATAATATTTTCACAAATTTCTCATATTTATAAATGATTTTTATCTAATGGATACATTTTTATCTGATCACAGAGCTTGCTGTATTGAGATCGAGTTTAATACAAATAACAAATCAAGTATGAAACCAATAACCATGAAATGCAGATCTATTACATTACAAGGAAAAAGTACTTTTCACGGTCTTTTCTCTGGTGTTGATTTGGAATTTATCCAAAAAAATTATCCTGACTGTTCAAGTAAGTTTGATATATTTTGTTACACAGTTTATAAAACACATGGACCTGGCATTTTCTGAAAAAAGATTAAAGTAAATAAGAAATAGTTCAAGTGACAGCCTTAGTTTGATAATAACTTAAAACAAATGCGAATTATGTTAAATCTGATACATAGTTATTATCAGCTTAATAAAAGTAATGAAAATAAAACTATTTACAATTTATTTAAAAAGCAGTATTATAATACTATTAAAATAGCAAAAATGAAGGCAACTAATAATTTTATTAAAAACTCAAGTAACAAACAAAAAGCAATAAATTCGAAACGTAAAATAAACATCTGTGATACTTCCTGTGATAAAACCGCTAATAATTTTAAAGATTATTTTATTAATGTACCTAATCAGCTTACTAGTCACTTAACTACTAATTTTAGTTTTGTTTTATTTATACTTAATTTTAATGTGTCAACTGTGCCAGTGTTTAATTTTAAATCTGTTTTATATAATGATGTTCGTGATGTGATAAACAATTTAAAAAATAGTAAAAGTAGGGATATCTATAATATATCAGTAGAAGTGGTAAAATCTGTGAAGAACATAATCATTACTCCATTGACCAACTTAATTAAATTAATGATAAAAGAAAAAAAGTTTCTATCTTCATTTAAGCCAGCTAAGGTACTGCCAACTTAAAAAAAAAGGCGATACAAATGAAATTTTAAATTTAAGCCGATATTTTTATTGCCTATTTTTTCAAAAATAGCTGAGAAAATATAAGCATATCAGTTAATTAATCACTTTAAAAAAATAAACAATTTTTTGAACATCAGTATGGATTTTGCAAAGGTCTTTTAATAGTTAATGCCATTCTGACATTGCTGACGGTTTTGAAGAAGGTAACATAACATATAAGTATTTTTTCTTGATTTAACGAAGGCTTTCGACTGTGTCTCACATAGTGCACTACTGTGCAAAGTATATGCGTACAAACTTCATCCAGAAAGCTGTAGACTGATCAATGATTATCTATCTTATTGTCAGCAGGTTGTGTCGTTTGATGGCTTGTTTTCCAACAAAAAAGAACTTAATATTGAGGTTCCTCGAGGTTCTATACTGGGACTTCTCTTATTCTTTATATTTATTAATAATATATCTAACCATATTACTTTAGAAAATGTCGTGTTATATGCGGATGACACTACCTTAATTAATGTAGTTAAAGATGTTGGTTCCACAACTAATTCTAGTCAACGTTCATATGAACTGGCTACAGAGTGGATCAAAGGGAATAAATTGTGTCTTAATAATGATAAATCTGTAAAAGTAGTATTTTTGTTAAACACAAAACGTGAGAAAGACAGAGACTTTGCAAATCTTAATCTAACTCAGTATCTATATATTTAAATGTTTAAAGTATATTAGGTTACACCAAAGTAACTTTTATACATATGATTTTCATTTGTACGAGAAACAAAATAAATTAAATATATATCCGCAATCTATACGGTTAAAAACATGTCAGAATGGCATAAACTATTATGATATTAGTTTTTATAATAGGTTGCCTGTTACTATCAGAAAGCTGTCTGTGTAGAAGTATAAAAAAGCTGTAAAAAACCATACTCTTGAAAAATGCATTATATGATTATAACGATTTTGTTTTTTAAATTTTAAATTATAATTGATGTGTTTTTATTAAATATTTTGTATGTATTTGTGAATAAACTGTACCATGATTTCTGTAAACACATTATGTGATACTACATTAATAAATTATTATTTTTATTATTATTATTATTCTTAATATTCTTAATATGGTTCTATTTGTCTTCTTTCTTTGTATTTTTTTTTAGCTTTGTTGAGTACTTTTTACATCTTTTTCTTATGTTTTTGTTTTCAGTCACTTCTTCTGTTTTTATGGTTTTTTAAATTTTTTCTTTGTTCATCTTTCTTACGTTTCATTTGCTTTATTTTGTGTCCTCCTGTGTTTCTTTTTCATTTGTGTTGTACGCGTTTGTGTTTTTCTCTATCACGGTCTACTAATTCACAACTCTTTCTTAAACTGTTTTCTAATTCTACTATCCACTTCCAATAGTATTCTAGTCTAAAGTTTGGGTTGATATAACAGCTGTATACTATCATACTTTCTACACTATTTTGTACTTTCTACTTTTTTTTATGTTTCCCTTCATTCCACCTTGTCCCTACACTTCTTTCTAACTAAAATAGCCTTCCTTTGTCTCTTGTCCACTTAGAACTTAACTTGTTTTTATTTGGTTAACTCACTGTCACTAAGGTTTTTTTTTTCTCTCCGCTGTTGTTGTCAATATATTGTGGGTTTTTATTCTCTTTTCTATATTTGTTTGTATAAACTTTACATTGTGGTTTGTTTTATTTTATCGTTTTTTTTTTGTAGTAATCAAGCATATTTTCTCATTTGTTCTGTGTCATATTGTTTTGTATTTTATGCAGTATTCTCTGTTCTTGCATTTGCACAACCTGATGTCCTGCTTTTCCGCCTTGTATTCTACCGCTACATGTTCTTTCATCCAGCATTTGTAGCATTTTTTCACGTTTGCTGTTACTTTTTCTACTCTGCACCTTATGTGCTCTATATTTATTCTTTTTTCTCATATTATCTGTTTTGTTGGTTGTTTGTTCAACTTGACTATGTCAGTTTTTCTTTATATGATTTCAGTAATAATAAAGAAAGCGTATAAGAAAAAAACCGCTATAGTCAAGATAGACAAAAAATTAGCAAAACAGGCAATAAAAGAAGGAACAATTATTCGTATTTCTGTGCGCTTTTTATTCATAATTTTTTCCTACAGTTTTTTCCTGTTGGCTAATATCCTTGATTATTACCGGTTCTCCTGTAGGTTTGTTGTTAGTTTTTCTAAAATTGTAATCTTCCATTCCATTTACTATTTCTTTTTATGATACTAGTCACAACGCCCTTTTTTTATCTCCTTGAATGTAGATTCTTTCATCTGTATTTTGGTATGTTTCAGCCAGCATATGCCGCGCAATGTTTGCTCACTCTATAGCTCTTGTTTCTGTTCCAAATCTTCTTTCTCTATTTGTTTCTAATACCTGCAGCTGTGTTTTTTTTTCTTCTATCTCCATCATTTTTGCCTTGGTGTTGATAACAATATGTCTATTTTTTCAATATTAATTTTTTTTGCTTTTGGATAGCACTTTTCCCATATATTATAAGCTTGTTTTATACCTGCCGTCTAGTCGGTGATTAGTTGTTTTAGTGTTAGTGAATAAGGAGTCAGTTTCAGCTTTATAAAAAAACAAAGTATTATGATCTTGAAGCGGAAAGTTTAGACGCATACTAGTTACTAGTCCTCAAAAGATATTTTAGACCCAGGACATAGAAGTTTGGATATGCGAGGACACTACTCCTCAAAAGCTAAATCTGCTCAGAATACCATCAGAGTGCCATATCCAACTTTTGGAATGTCTAACTTTGTAGCTGAAATGATTTAAGTAAAACTAAGCATAATTGATTATTAATAATTATTTTTATTATAAATAATTGAAAAATAGTAGGTATAATAGTATTTACAAAATGTAGATCAACCGTTTTCTAAATTTGCTTCACCTGTATGCAGTTCGATTTTGTATTAGAATGAGAATATGAGATAAAAGTATTAATTTATTAGTTGTCAGAACAGCGTTTTAATATTTAGTTTTTAATTCTATTAAAATAAATTGTATTAAACATTCTATATATATAGTTTTTTTATGTTTTCAGAATGAGTCAAAAGTTCCAACGCAAATGCGTTTGCTTGACTTTCAAATACAACGTTTCAATTCCCCCGTAACGGATTTATCCTATCTCTTATATGCAAGTGCTCCAGCAGAAATCTACAATAACCTGGACCACTATCTAAAAATTTATTACAAAAGTCTATCCGAACACATGCAAGCTTTAGGAAGTGATGCAAATAAACTATACCCATTTGTCGAATTAAAAAAAGACTGGAAATTGTACTGCAAAATGGGGTACATTATGTCATTAATTATACATAAATGTGCATTGTTTGAATCTGATGAAGTTGTGGATATGATGGATATTGCAGAATCTGGAAAGAAAATATCTGATTTATTCAATAAGACCACAAAAAATGACAATCTTTCAAACGAGAGATTAAGGAATCTTACATTGCATATGTTTAACAATGGTTACATGTAAATATACTCTAATTTATTAAAAATAATTATAACCTATTTCAATTAGGTAATATTGTTAATATAGCAAATACGGGTAATCATGTTATAGATGTATAATAGTATGAGTGTATAAAACTTAATTAAAAATAAACATTAATTATAAACATGTATTTATTATTTAATAATTCTTTTAAAGGTATTATTTATCAAGTCTGTAGTCAGTACTTATAACTCCGTCTATCCTGTAAGAATTTAAATGCCCATATTTGAAATTAAGATCCACTTATTAAAATTTATTTATTGGTATTAAACTTAAAAATTAAAAAATGTCTTATAATACGCGTTGCAGACTTTTTAAGATTTAAATATTTTTATATACATATATAATTCAATAAAGAATTATAGATCAGTGTCATACGGGCATAACAAAATAAATTGCAATTTGCAATGTTTTTTTTGGGTATTTGTTTTTCTACACAAGCAGCAGAATTGGACAAATAAATCACTATATACCCATAATACTAGTCTTCGTTTTAAAACTCACAAAAAAATTAACAAGCACTAATGAACTTGAAGCCACAGTCTGCACCTGGCCCATACAAAATGTGTCTAAAAAACCTTCTAAATTTCATTACAAACCCAGTATTAGATAAACTGATAAATAACGTATTTAAAAGTTCAATATATTCTAAACAACTAAAGTTGTCACACATAACACCAATCCACAATAAAGGAAATACTAAGTACCCTCCAAAATTATCGTCTAATTTCGCTTATAAACATATTTTTAAAAATAATTAAAATAATTATCAAAAACCAACTAAACACCTTTATTAAAACATTTAAAACCGCAATTAGTTTTAACAAAAACCAATAAAGTTTTCAAAAAAAGTGAAACACAATCGGCCATCACACACTTATTAGACAAATCTACACCAACCTGGACAAGAGCAAGTTTGTTACTATATTTCTCAACTTTATAATAAATAAAAAATAATTTAAAAAAAATGCAATACTAGTGATGTTGTAAAGAAAAGAGTAGAGTAGAGTGAAATGAAAAAAGAGGCACGTAGGACCTGCAAAAAGCAGAACACCAATGATGATGAATTTCATACTAATTATTATATAAACAACTGTTGTCAAATAATAAGTTGCAAGAATCTTTATCAAATCTATTTACATAGTTATATTGTGTATTTTAGTATTTTATTCCTTAATATTTAATCATTTTTATAATTTTAGTTTTAATTTATTGTCATGTCTGGTCAACTTGATGATTCCGAACTTCACAGGCTTTATAAGAGACAATCGTACTGTACCAAGTATTGTTAGATGAAGTTCGGTCTAACAATAAACTACTGTTAGATAAAGTATCGTATCTGGAAGAAAAGATTGCAGAAAAGGATGTTCTTCTTGAATATAAAACACGTATTCAAGTATCTATGTATACACCAACAATTATGAATGAAAAAATTTATTTGCTTCCGCCTGCAATTAATTCTTCTAATATTATTATTGCTGCTTCTTTTGCGACCCTTGCTGCTCAAACTAAACCTAAGCCTAAAACCCCAACAATTTTCGGTTGTGACCCAAGTGACAATAAGTTGCAGGCTTATGTGCCTACCTCATATATACATGTCTCCAAACTTAAGCGCGGAACTAATAAATCCGATGTTATTAACTATGTTAAATAAAAATACCCCAATATTTCAATTAACGCTGTAGATTTAGCTGTAAAATCTGGGAGCTACAGTAGTTTCAAAGTCTCCGTTCCAGCTAACCTTGCTCGGGCTATTCTTTGTAAAGACATTTGGCCTGCTAACATTGCTGTCAAACGATTTGTGAATTATGGTCGTTCACAAAATGTTCCTGCTTCATCTCCAATGGATTTTCAAAGCCCAAATCCTGTCAACAACTTAAACCCATCTCCAAAAATGATATCGGCTTCTCCATCTACTACCAAAACGTCGGGGGTTTGAAAACTTAAACTTAAGAAACTCTTGTTAGCTGTAGCCGTGTCAGATTACGATGTAATTGTTCTTACTGAAACCTGGCTTTCTTCCGACATAAGTGACTCGGAATTAAATTTAACAGGCTATCATTTATTTAGGTGTGATCGCTCTGCCCTAACAAGCCCCAAACAAGGCGGAGGTGGTGTTTTAATTGCTATTAAGACTAAATTTAAATCTGTGTTACTTTATCCCACATATATTAGGGTTTGATCATTTGTTTGTAATTGTTAAGTTTAATCTTGTGTCATATATAATTAGTGCGGTTTATTTACCACCTAGTTCGACTAGCGATAAATATCTTGACCACTGCTATTCTGTCGAATCTATTGCCGGCAAGTTTCCAAGCAATAAATTAATTTTTATTGGACGATTACAATCTACCTGCAGCGTCTTGGGTTAACGATGATTTAAGTGCTAATTCGTTTGAGTTTTTAAACTGCGTACAATGCATATCTATTCCTAATAGTTATTGACTCTTGTCTTGAGAGGACGTGAATTATATTGCTCTACTCAAAGTGTTTTTTAAAGTGTAATTAATTAGTTTTTGTGCTTAAAACTGTTTATTGTTTATTATATATAGTGCAAAATATGTGAAATCGTATACGTTAATGAAATTTAAGGTATTTTAAACAATATTAGTAAATAACAGTTGTAAAATTTTCCACTGTATATTTTATTATTATACGTCACAGACATATTCCGTGACAACTCATACTTATTTCTTGTTTAGCAAACGTACCCCTATAGCTAAGTGTGCTAGTTGTATGTCTCTAAACCAAAAGGTTTGCGGTTCGAGTCTCGAAAATTGACAATTTATTTTTTAAAATATTTTTTATATGTCAAACTATAACATCATATGTATCTCCTAACTAACATCCTTTCCGAGGTCTTCAAGTGTTTGTTATAATTATTAGTCACCACAATAGACCCTGTGGTGTGAAGCCGAGTGTCCCCGTCTTTTATGTGTATTTAATTTATATATGTTTAAGTGTATCTCAGGTATATTTCACTTGTTCACTATATTTTATTGTATTTTAAATAATGGGTCCCTTAACTCGTCAACAATCTAAATCTACATTATTGAATAATGATGATATTTTAAATCAAACCTTTGATAACAGAAGTGCTGATGATTCAAACGAAACGGAGACCGAAGCACTAGAGTATGATACGTTATTATCTGAATTGGAAAATACATTTACCAATACAGACGAAGAAAATAATAAATTACGCAACGAAATTTTAAAATTAAACGAAGAAATAGAATCGCTTCGCAATGAATTAGAAACAAAAAATAAAATAATTGATGTATTTACAATAAAGGAACAAAAAAACCAAGCAAAAATATTGTTAAGTAACTCAACACAAACTGAAATTTGCAATAAAATCAACAATATTAAACAAAAAAATGTAATAAACAAAACAAACAAAAGCATTGATGTATTAACCCAAACAGAATCTAATTTAATTACTATTCCCAATGTCACCATACAAAACGATGTGGAAAATATTAGTTATGTTGAAAAAGTAAACAATCAAGTTAAATTACTTGACAATGCCAAACAATTTGGAATCAAGCAACATCAGCGGATTGTGACAAAGAAACACAACGAAATTTTAATATTGGGCGACCAACAGGCACGTGGTTTATCAAGCATGTTTTACAACAACAAATTTGAATTAGATTACTCAATAACTAGTGTAGTGAAAACTGACGCCCCTGTGGAAACCATTATAGATGACAACATAAACCAGTTGAACTCTCTAACACAAAATGACTATTTAATTTTAGCAGCTGGTTTTAATAATGCAATTAAAAGTAAAAAATTAGACGAGAAACATGTAACAATATTGAATAACTTAGCAAAACATACAAATATTGTTATTATATCTATACCTTACTGGACAAATCGTCCAATTTTAAATAAATTTATTTATGATTATAATTTTAACATTTACTCATCTGTAATTCAATGTAATAATAATATTGCGTATGTTGATTTAAATACTATGTTTAAGTCAAACAATTATTTTCAAGACAAAGACTTGTACTTAAAAAAAGGTGCAAAAACTCTTTTAGTGGCATATATAACTAACATTATCAAAAATATACAAATAAACCAGTCAAATATTGTTGACGAAACGTACACTAATAATTTAATTTATATTAAACCGATTGATAATGCAGAACATTCTTTTTTATTTTGAATACATCGAATAACTTTAATAATAATACTTATCCACTTACATTATTAAACCTAAATGTTCAATCTTTGTTAAATAAAATTAACTTTTTAGACGTATTATCTATAGATGTAAATAGTGATATTTTAATATTTTATGTATTTGCGAACATTGGATAAAATCAACTGATCAGCTGGCGTGCTGTAATTTTCAAAACTATAAATTAGTAAGTTTCTTTTGTCGACAAGTTCATATACATGGAGGAGTAGCAATTTATGTTCGAACTCAGTTACTTTCAAATTGCAATAATCTCTTTAATTTAGTAGAGTTATCAATTGAATTAAATTTTGAATGTAGTGCTATCGAAATCAGCAACACAATATGCGTTGTTTGTATATACAGATCCACTCAAGGTGACTTAGACATTTTTTATGCTCAGTTGTCCAAATTACTAGATATTGTAACAAAAAGATACAAATATAATATTATAACTGGGGATTTAAATATCAATTCATTAGACATAAATAACGCACAAACAAAAAGATTTAAAGATTTAATTAGTTCATATAACCTAACATCACTTATAAAAGAACCAACTCGAATACATAAAAACCCATCAAATAATAGAGTCAGTGCTACTGCAATAGATTATCTTATCACAAATGCGACACTTTTTAGTAACCATGTTATATTTGAACCTGGGTTTGGTGACCATACCGCGCAGTTATTAACATGCAACATGCCTAATGATGCAAAACCAGCAAAGAAAGAGATAGTATCAAGAAGACTTATTAACGAATCCACTATGAAGGAATTTCAATTTTTATTTTGCCAGTTTTATCCAAGATTAGAGCTATTAGCAAGTTTAGATATAAATATATATTTCAAAGATTTCTTTGATACTTTTAAATGGTGCTATGAAGTTTCGTGTCCATATAAGACAAAAAAAATAGTTTTTACTCAAAACACAAAGTGGTTAACTATAGACATAATTAAGCAACGCGATGAACTAAGAAAATTGAATTGGTTAAAAAAGACAACCGGAGACCCAACTGTAAAAGAAAATTACAATACACTTAAAAGGTCATATAATAACTTAATCGTATCTTCTAAAAAAAAAACGTTTACTAACATGATTAATAATTCAAGTAATAAAAATAAAGCTATTTGGAAAATAGTAAAATCGGAAATAGGCAAACCAAAAAATATAGATAAATCAATTAATATATCGTTAAATAATAAGCTTTTAAACGATAAAAAATTAGTAGTTAATGCTCTAGCTGATCATTTTGCTAACGACACGACTAATAAAATAAAATTAATAAAAGGTAACAATTTTTGTACACTAATGGATATGTCTGACAAAACGTTTTATTTTGAACAAACAACAAACGCGGAAGTCATAGAAATTATTAACTCTATGCGCAACACAAACGCTACAGGAGCAGACAATATCCCAATACAACTTATTAAATTTAATGTTAAAGAAATATGCGCACCTCTTACTTATATAATAAACAAATCTGTAGAACTAGGACAATTCCCAGATATCTTAAAACTGGCACAAATAATTCCTATTCACAAGAAAGGAGATCCTACTGTTGTAGATAACTTTCGACCTATCTCGTTGCTCAGTATATTTTCTAAGATAATTGAACGCTGTGTCATTAAAAGAATTGCAATGATTTTAAATCAGAAACATTTATTGGCGGAAGAACAACATGGTTTTAGAGAATCAAAGTCTACTGAAACAGCAACGGTTCAATTAGTACAATATGTTTATGATAAATTGAATAATAAAGAACTTGTAACCGGCATCTTCTTTGATCTTAGTAAAGCTTTTGATTCTTTAAAATTTGAGTTCATCTTGTCAAAATTATATAATATTGGCATCCGTGGGTTAATGAACGACTGGATTAAAAGCTATCTACATAAAAGAAAATTGGTAGTATCGGCTATGGGAGTTACATCCGATGAATTTAATATTGATCTTGGAGTTCCTCAAGGAAGCGTGGCTGGACCACTATTGTTTTTAATTTTTATAAACGATTTGCCCAAACATATACATAACGGAAGAGTATTTATGTTTGCTGATGATACCAGTATTGTAGTTAGTGGCAAGACAACATCAGAAATAAATAGCAACGTAAGAGATGTAATAAATCAATTTGACAAATGGTGCAATAATAACAACCTTATAATAAATGCTGCGAAAACCGTAATAGTTAACTTTCATGGTGTACAAAATGAAAGAATGATTGCTAATGGGTATAATTTAAATGGAGTAGCAATTACACTTAGCGAATCCGTGCGTTTTTTGGGAACAATAGTAGATGAAAAACTAAATTGGCGCAGTCAGATAAATGATCTTGCAGCAAACTTAAACAAGTGCTGTTTTGCATTGCGCAAATTAAAAAATACTTTAGATCAAACTGCGTTAAAAAATGTGTATTATTCTATGGCTTATTCCAGGATAAGTTACAATATTATAGTATGGGGACAATCAAGCGATATAAATAGAGTTTTTATTATACAAAAAAGGATGATTAGATTAATGTACAATTTAAATTATGTAGAAACATGCCGCCACACCTTCAAGTCTGAAAATATTTTAACAGTTCCGTCTACTTATTTGTATAAGTTATTGTGTTATGTGTTCAAAAATAAAAGCAATTATCAATTAAATAATAAGATACATAACCACGAAACTCGCAATAAAAATAATATACATTTGCCACAAATCAAGCTCATGGCATACAAAAAATCGCCATCTTATGCTGGCGGACATATGTTCAATTTGTTGCCTGACGAAATAAAAAACATCAAAACCCTCCAACGGTTTAAGAAGAATATAAATTTTTTTTTGGTTGATGGTTGCTTTTATTCAATAAAAGAATACATTGAAAGAAATTAAACTTTATGTATTTATTATCTGTATTGTAGTTTGTTTTGTTATTTTAATTAATTATGTAATATTTTGTGTATTTTTGACGTATCCTATCCATGTAAATGGCAAAAAGGAATAATAAAGATTATTATTATTATTATATTATAATAGTGAGGGTGTGTTTTTAGACTTATGCTTTACCAACGATCGTGATCATTCTGTTATAGAAGCAATTTTAAATTGTAATTATGTTTTTAATGATTTTAAACTTGCCGACTACAGCGCAATCAATAATTATTTGTTGAATGTTGATTGGACCGCACTCTTTTATAACTGTGATATTGATATATGTATTTATGTATTTTACTCTGTAATCTATTATGTTATTGTTTGTTTTGTCCCTAAAAAACTGTGGCGTGAAAACATTTTCCAATTTGGTTTAGCAAAGAATTGATTTCACTTACCAAACTTAAGACCATACCGACCGCTACGTTGATTTGTAGTATATTAACAAAAACGGCAACTTCCCCTTCATCGCTGCTTCTACAAATAATTTGATAATTGATTTATTTTTTACCAGTACATTTAGAAAGAATTAAACTATGATATGTCGAAGAGGATATCACTAACTATAGAGCATTCAATCTGCCACCCCTAAACTGTTTGATAAAATTGTAACTGGTCAGTACAATGAATGTGCAAAAGCATCTTAGTGGAAGAGCAGCACGGATTTCGTTCCACACTTACTAATTTACTTTGTTATGAAAATGATATTTATTTGAATCTAAAGTACAAGTTGATTCTATCTATACTGATCTTCAAAGGCGATTGATCGTGTAAGCCACAATATTTTGATTGCTAAGCTCAGAGCTCTAAGTTTTCATCATGATGTGATTTAATGGTTATATAGCTTTTTGAAAAATCGCACGCATCAGGTGTTCCTCGAGGATCTCATTGCGAACCAATTTTATTTTTGCTTTTCATTAATGATCTCCCACAGTATATTAATTCATCGTCATTTCTTTTATTTGCGAATGATGTAAAAATCTTCAGAAGAATATCTTCTCTTAATGACGGCCATCTTTTACTACTACTTAGATTCTATAAACAATTGGTGTTTTATTAATAAATTGTTCTTCAATGCTAATAAATGTTTTTCAATAAGTTTTCATAGAACTTTGAGTAAAATTTCTTATAACTATGTAATTGACACTAAAGTATTAGACAAAGTCGCACAAATAAAAGATTTAGACATAATTTTTGATCATAAACTTACATTTGTTAAACATATTAACATGATGTGCAATCGTGCCATAAAAATGTTGGAATTTGTTTATAAAATGTCGACCCAGTACACTAAAACTATTATATTGTGCGTTCACATTTAGACTACGATCCGTCAGTTTGAAGCCCTGCTTATGATATTCATAACCTTAGTATTGAACGAATTCAAAAGCAGTTTTGTCGTTTATTGTCCTTTAAATCGGGCATACTATCTGTAAATTATAATTACAGTTATTTTGCTACACTCTATAATCTACAGTCATTGAAGCTTCACCAAAAAAAGGCCGATTTGTCATTCTTGCACAATTTAATTGTCAGAGATTGATTGTCCGAAGCTACTTGGTACTCTTTCATTCCATATAGCACCTAATAATAAACGCAGCAGGCATTCTTCCTTATTCCGTGAGTCTACCCATTCTACTAATTATGGTTTCAATAATCCGCCGAGTAGAAGTGTAGATTTACAAGCAAGCAAATACTTTACCAACTAACTTTAATTTATTTTGTGTCTCCAAGTCTACATTTAGAAGTCAGCCGAGTCATGCCGACTATGTTTTGTTTTAATATATGCGAATTTTTGTATAGGTTATTTTTTGTATTTTTTATTTTTATATATTTTTGTAAAACATCAATAATTATGTATATTTGATGTAGATGTAAAAAGTTTTTATATATAATAAAGTATTAAAAAAAATTCTAATCACGTTGGGCTTATTCCGTAATTTTTTTAAAATCAATGTTATTTAAAGAATTCAATTTTTATTAGTTACCAAGATTTTCAAATATTATCTAGCAACATTTATAGTGCGTTCCGTATATCAACCGAAGTAACCGGCGGTTAGGTTACGCCTTTGATCGGTTGCTGAAAATCTTGGTTGATTTACGGAACGACAGCGGTTATAGAAACTTCAAAATACAAAACTGAAATATTATAGGCTCAAACTTCATGAATTTATTTATTATTAGCTTTAGTGTTATATTTTTTTAAATTTCAGTGCTTAATCTTAGATGATTGTATGTATTTATCTACCTGCTAATACAGTAATCCCAGTAGAGGTTGGCAGGTATAACAGGCAACTATACACAATAATAATGTTTGCTCTGTTGCACTCATGCCTTTGCCCGTTTTAGCATTGACAGGAACATACATATACATTATAACCTATAATTAATAATTTAATAAAATATACGAGCAACATTTGACGCTTTTGTTCACTTTTGATTGTATTTCAAATTTACCCCCATGTATAACCACGATTAATAAAAATTCACCGACGTTAGTTCATGGTGAGTGCGGTCGCAACCTTTTTCAGGTAACCGCGTTCCGTATATAAACCTGTTTCAGGATAACCGGGATTTTGGTCGCTTTGGTTGATATACGGAACGCACTATAAAATCATTAATTAATATCCCTTAAAATGTACAGAATATGACCAACAATCAATCTTGTTGATCAATTTTAAAAGTATGAAGTTTGTGAAATTATTCCTTTATATGTTCATGATCTTTCATTCAAAATTATTTAACTTCAAAGGCATGAATCAGAATTGTTTATTTACTCTTTTTAAAACAATTTAGATTTAAGTAAAATGTAATAAATTAAAAAAATATTAATCTAAAGCTCAAAATGTAGATCAGACAATTTTGTGAAGCGCTTAATTTGTCACAAAATTTGAAGAGCTTGTAGAACAATTCTTATGGTTGTACCAGATTTAGACATGCATTAACATCGGCTCCTGTTTGACAAGCTATTCCTTTATTTTTGATGGAAATCGTATATTGTATTCTTGTCTTCTTGCAGCTGATAAGGAGTAAAGTTGTAGATTGACAATTATGTGAATGTTCTATTTATATCACAATTTCAAACTTAAACCCTGAAGTATCCCAGTCATAAAATTATACTGTTGGTAAACCTAGAACAAACAATAACCAAAAATGAATAAAAACTGCCAAAAAAACAAGTAGATTAAGCATAATTTTTGAAATAGTTTCTTTTTATATTACCCTACTAATTAATCTATATTAACATCTACAATTGATTGTAAAATTTTATTCTCTAAAAGAATTTGTTGTGCGGGAGGCAAACATCTCAATTTAGCAGCTACATATTGTCCAAATCGATCCCATGGATCATTTGGTTCAGCTGAACAGGTTACTTCTTTTGTGAACTCTTCTTCTTTCAATTCATCTCTGCAAGGTCTTTTCCGTGAGGTAGAAGTTTCCAGTGTATTTGTTATAGATTGTATTGACAAAATAGGATCATCAAACGTTTCTATTACATTATCAATATTTGATTCTTGTTTAATTAAAAGTTCCACATTTTCAATATTTGGTTCTATCTGTAATTAATACACTTATGTTATTAAAGAATGAGAAACCCAATATCATAAACAATCAATCACAAAATAGATATCAATATAATCAAAATAATATAAATAATAAACACAAATAAAACATTTACATACACTATATAAATTAAATGTAGTAAAATAATATTTAATCGACAGTGCCATGTAAGGTTCCTAGGCTGCAATAAACAATCATTCTTTATATTATTTATTCAAAAATAACATTAGTAGATAAGATCTTGCAGTATATATTTAAAAAAGTTTGAAACTGATTTCATAACAAAAACTTAGCTGAATAACCTAACTTTAAACTTAATTAATTTTATTAAATATTATGGACAATTATAACAAATAAAAACGTTAAGCATATAATTTATTAGCCACTCAGAGTTGTTAATAATAAATCAAATCAAATTTGAAAAAGTTAGGTTATTCAGCTAATAATTTATTTTACTTTATTAGAAGTTGGATATTACGATCCTTAATAAAGCAATTAAACACAATTATTTTATGTATTATTATTTCAAACTATCAAATAGATGTATTATACAATAAATTCTCATTGATAATTTTACCCCACATTTGAAATTTATTATTTTTTTATTAGTTAACATTTATTTTGTGGATTACAATCTAATTAAAATTACCGCCTTACTTTAAACTCAAATTGAAAATAAAGTATTACTTTTTCATTCTTTGCCTCACTTTGTATAATTATTTTATCAATTTTACCGTAAATATAGCTATAGAAAAATTGAAACTTAAATAGATGATACGTAGCAAGCAGAACAAAATAGTAACAATATTGTCGACACATAATATCTAATATATAATTTTTATATGTTCAATATTGTGCAGTGTGCAGTAATATACAACATACCCCTATATCCGTTTCTTGTTGCATTGCTGGTTGGTTATTATTGCTATGATTTGAACGTATTTGCAAGTAGTCTTGTAAAAACAATAGATTGTCAAAACACCACATTGAAACTTTATATACTTCATCCTCGCTGGTAGTCTTGTACATTTTCCTTAAATCATTAGAGAATTGTCTTCTCAATGAATCAATTTTTGCCCTTACTTCTGTTACTGAAATAAAAACAAAACTTTAGTCTTTAAAATTAAATCATTATAGAAATTTACAAGAATACCTGTTGTAGGTCTGCTATTGCTTAAATTTGCAGCAATATCTTCCAATGCACCTTGACGAACATGTTTATTGTGAAAGTTCGGGTCAGCTGTATTATATAAAACCTTATGGTTTTTATATAACTCAATTAGAATAGCCACATCTGATCTATGCCAACCACTCATTCTTTCTAGATTATTTTCACATATACTGTTGTCAACACTATAGATTTCAGGATACATGTTCTATTAAAGGTCAGAATAAGATCTTACATTTAAATAATCCAATTAGAATATTCGTTTCATCAAATTGTGTGAGGAACAACATTTTGTTTGATCAAATTATGAATTGTAATAAAAATAAACATTAAAAGCTATTAGCGCCGTCTGTGGAGCGTGGACATATCTTTAACTATTATTGTACATAAGTGCGTTCGTTTTGAAATTATTGAAAGTTTTCAATTGTTTAATTTTATAGAACTATAAAGTGAATATAAATTGGTTTATTTCTTTCTATTATTAGCTTTTTCAGACGGTAACCAATGTTTTGTTTGTCTCGGTGACATGGATAGAGCCACAGCCGTCTCTTAAACAAAACTATCAAGTTGTTTAATTAGGCAGTCTACTACTATATTCCATAGTAGTAGCGTTGATTGATAAATTTACTAAGAAACGCAACTTGAAATAAAATACCGTTCACGAGATATAGATGGCACTGACACAAAAATTTATTAACGTTTATATTACGTAAATTCTGTTTACAATCGTTATGATATTCTAGTGAATAATGGTGATATGTATAAGTAAAATATTTGTAATAATTGCAAAATAAATGCAAATACAGTTTCATTAATATTTTAATTAATATTTTGACGTGTATACGCCATCTACATGTCATGAACATAATATTATCCCAGGCTGCGTATCTTCGTATATTTGTCAATCAACGGTAGTACTGATAGTACCCTATCCTGTCAACCGCTTTCTTGACTATTAATTATTAGAGCTTTTTTCTCTAGCATATGTTTTATTTAACCACTCATTGTTGGATTGAGACCATGTGTTTTTATTTTATAGAAAGTAGTTTGACAAAACTAATTAAATATACACATTTGATGTCTATTACACTTAGAAAAGACACCTTGGCCTGTAATGATCATTTGGTTTAATCTGTTTGCTGTGCCAATTCTGTCAATATTCACTAAGTGTATGCGTGTTGATTTGAGCGTATCGACGTAGTACCTGTTATTTTAGAAAAATAACTTATAGCACAATAAAAAGTCTACGAAATTTAAGGTGTAATAAAGTAATACTCTTGTTTAAACAATAGTTTTGAAAAAAATTTACAATTTAATTTTACAATTTAATAAACAACGGTTTTGAATTTTCATATATATACAGGATGAGTTGGGAGGAACGGACCAAACTTCAAGACTGTATTCTACACGTGAAAATAATGTAAAAAAAAACTCAAATGTTGATATCCAATTTTATTTGTTTTCAAGTTATAGCATAATTAATTTTTTTTATATAGTATTCTAAAACATTTGATAACTTTTTTGTTCTGATAATGTGTCAGTGTGGCGGCAATTTAACGTTTATTTTGTTTGTACGATTAAAGTGTTAAAAAATGCCACACACTTATTCAAATTTAGAATATGCAAATATAGCGTTTATTTATTGTTTTTGTATTGGGAATGCTACAGCTACTGTTGAAGAATATCGTCAACGGTTTCCACATCAGAGACATCTTAATAAAAATGTATTTATCAAAGATTTCAACAAACTATGCAAGACCGGAAAGCTTCCAAGTGTTAACATAACATCTGAACAAGATTTAGAAGAAGTAGAAGATATTCTAGATGTAGTAGGAGAAAATGCAACGACCAGCTCACAAAGAATTAGTATTCAATTGGGTATTCTACAATCAAGAGTAATAAACACACTCTACGAGCAAGGCTTACACCCATACCATGTACAGAGAGAACAGCAACCGGAAAATTATCCTAAACGTATGGAATTTTGTCGGTGGATAAATAATAATCCTTGTGTTGGTATCGCTCATACTTTTTACAGATGAAGCAACATTCACCTGTAACGGCATTAATAATACTCACAACTGTCATGTATGGTCAGACAAAAATCCCCACGCAACAGTCAAAAGTAATTTTCAACATAAGTTTTCGGTAAACGTGTGGTGTGGTATGGTCGATGATTATTTAATTGGCCCCATCATTACAGGAGCCAACTACTTACATTTTTTACAAAATAAATTACACGAACTACTAGAGGATGTTTCTTTAAACAACAGAATGCAAATGTACTACCCGCACAATGGAGCTCCTGCACATTTTGCTCGTCAGGTAAGCAACTTTTGGACGAAAGGTTTCCAGGGCGTTGGATTGGTCACGGTGGTCCTATTAGTTAGCCTCCAAGATCTCCAGACCTCAAATCATTTGATTATTGTTTATGGGGCTGGTTCAAAAATGAAGTGTCCAAAGTAAAAGTGGACACTCGGGATGGACTAATTTTACGTATTAGAAATACTGCAGCCGATCTTAAACAAAGACATGACTCCATCAAGAAAGCAACAGGCGCCCTTCGTAAACAAAGCAGAAAATGTTTAGAGGTAAATGGCGGTATTTTTAAACATTTATTATAAGAACGCTATGATAACCAAAACGTTAATGTATAAAATTTTGTTTATTTTTAATTACGCTGTTACTTGAAAACAAATAAAAATCGGATAACAACTTTTGAGTTGTTTTCACGTGTTGAATACACTGCTGAAGTTTGGTCCGTTCCTCCCAACTCACCCTGTATATACTAATTTTTTTATTTTTTATACGTTTATTGCTTAAGTCAGACTTTTATATATACATTAGAGTGGTTCTTAAAATATTTTTTTGCAAATTTTATGTGTGCACGCTCAGAAAGTGATCTTTATGCAAAAAAAGTAAGCCATGCCAAATTTCAGCCCTTAAGATTGAAAAGAAGACGTGTCGCACTACCATCGAGTTTTTAAAATTAATATACTTAATAAGTATCATAGCTTTCAGATTTGAGTTAGCTAATTAGGTTCCACATGAAACTTTACATCAATATATATATTGTACTTTACAATATAATTTTTTTTTTAATTAATATATTTTTGTAATATTTTAAATTTAGAACATAAAATTAAACTCATAAAAAAAATTATTAAAATTTGAGGCTTACGTCTATAATTTTTTTTAATTTAGAAAACCTTTAAAATGACGTAAAAAATACATACATTTTTTACGTTTTATCAAATTTGTAACATTCTAATAATGTTTTTTTTAAGTAAGGTAATGGGTGACGCACTGCCATTGAAGTTTTAATAGTAAAACTTCAATGGCAGTGCGTCACGTGTTCTTTTGATTATTAAGGGCTGAAATTTGGCAAGGGTTACTTTTTTTACATAAACATCACTTTCTGCGGGAGCACCCAAAAAAATTTCACAAAAAAAAAATTAAGAACCAGTCTAATATACATATGGGTAAATCCATTACTTTTGTACAGTTCTCAAAAACTCGATGTCTCAAAATTGCGTAAAATTTTAGTACATAAAAGTATGAACCAAAAACAAAGGATTCTCAAAGTTTTGGCTTTCTAGGCCTTTTTTACTCTGTTTAGACCTTTAAAAAGGCCGAAAAATAGCTAATAAAAAGCTATATTTTTAATTTTCGTTTTCTCAGCTCTGGAAATAGGTACTAATACGTACCCGGCGGCAAATATTTTTTATTTTATGTACTTTGGTCTGAAAATTTTGCATATTGAGGTATCTTGTACATACATTGAAATATACCGCTACAATTGTGAACACATTTTATGTTTGACTTGACTTCAAAGTGGTGCCACATAGCAAAATCACAATATAATTAGATTGGAATAATGAAATAAATTAATATTAAATTGCAACTAGATGGCTATACAAGTTTTTCGTTTCATTATTTATATTATCAATCGTGTTTAAAAAAACAGAAATATTTATTTAAAAATGTCTTTGCTATCATGCGATGCCGTGGTCGTACAAGGCAACTGACGAGGTTTGTAGAACCAAATCAATTGTCTAGTCTTGACCCTTGGCCGCTGTGATTTGATTGACTGATTTTGAATGAATTATTAATTCATTTCATGTATAATAAATTCTGAAAGAAATTTGTTCTAGCATCACATCGTTTTTCGAGATTTTGATTAAGAAGTATGAATTTTTTTCAAAACTTATAAGAAAATAAAGTTGATAAACGGAAAATTTCCTGTCGATATAAACTGATGTGTTTTTTTTTTTCAAATTCTGCGTAGTTTTATTGCTAAAAGACACACAGAGAAAAAACTACGAATTTGACTGAAAGATAATATTTATATAATATTCATAATTAATTGTTCATTAATTCAATTCAGATGACAGATGACAGATGACAGATGACAGATGACAGATGACAGATGACAGATGACAGATGACAGATGACAGATGACAGATGACAGATGACAGATGACAGATGACAGATGACAGATGACAGATGACAGATGACAGATGACAGATGACAGATGACAGATGACAGATGACAGATGACAGATGACAGATGACAGATGACAGATGACAGATGACAGATGACAGATGACAGATGACAGATGACAGATGACAGATGACAGATGACAGATGACAGATGACAGATGACAGATGACAGATGACAGATGACAGATGACAGATGACAGATGACAGATGACAGATGACAGATGACAGATGACAGATGACAGATGACAGATGACAGATGACAGATGACAGATGACAGATGACAGATGACAGATGACAGATGACAGATGACAGATGACAGATGACAGATGACAGATGACAGATGACAGATGACAGATGACAGATGACAGATGACAGATGACAGATGACAGATGACAGATGACAGATGACAGATGACAGATGACAGATGACAGATGACAGATGACAGATGACAGATGACAGATGACAGATGACAGATGACAGATGACAGATGACAGATGACAGATGACAGATGACAGATGACAGATGACAGATGACAGATGACAGATGACAGATGACAGATGACAGATGACAGATGACAGATGACAGATGACAGATGACAGATGACAGATGACAGATGACAGATGACAGATGACAGATGACAGATGACAGATGACAGATGACAGATGACAGATGACAGATGACAGATGACAGATGACAGATGACAGATGACAGATGACAGATGACAGATGACAGATGACAGATGACAGATGACAGATGACAGATGACAGATGACAGATGACAGATGACAGATGACACATAATGTGATGGTTTTGGTAACCGTATTTTTGCGTGCCTGCACGCAAATTAAATTATCCATTTGATTAACATGGGAAAATCGTCTTTAAACAAAGTTTTTTTTACAAATATTAAGTCTTCATACATATATGTCAACATACCGTTTTTTTTTTGTAAAAACGATCCTTACGTTACTTTTAACATAGAATAATAAATATATAAAACAAATTATGAAATTTTTATTACCGTTTATAACGAACTGGTTTTGGTACATTTTTCGAGTTCGTTATAACCAGACTTTGCTGTTTTTTAATAGGACATTTGTCAAAAGAGGACTTGGCTGTTTTGCAAAATTAATATTTTGTTATTTTATCTAGTGTATAGTAATCGAATAACAGATTGGCCAGTATAATAGGCAACTTAATATACAGAAAAATTATGTTTGTTCTGTGGCACTCATGCCTTTGCCCGTTTTAGCACCCTTCCTTTGCGCTTACATTCCACACATTCAATGGACCACGCCGTTCTGAGATTACTGTACATATGTTCCAAATTATTTTTCAAAATAAGTAAATAGTATATGCTATTCGAAATAGAAAGTGCATTTAGAGCCGCTTTTACAATTGTCAGATAACTTATACCAGGAATAAATTTATCTTAATGTATATACCTGGTATAGCATTAGTTTTGCCCTTATTACAGTCTAGATAACCTATAGAAACGTCAATAATGACTTATAAACTGACGTAAAATCATTTATACGCAAATTTGTTGTGCGCGTTACTTGGTTACTATACTAGAAAAAACTACTGCTTCCAGCACCGAATAAGTTATCCCTGGTTAATTCTCCCCAAAACATACAAGTAAAGTTTTATGAAACTGCTAAGACTCCTAAAGTAATCGGGGCCATTGTAAAACTTCAATCACCCGCACACTCAAGTAGAATTTCTATTCAATGAATCCCAAATTAGAACTAGAAATAAAGACAAACCACCTAAAGGTTCCAATAATTAGGTCAATCAAGGAAATAATGCTCGACGATTATCAATTTTTTCTGTGCAAAAATGTTAGCAACAAATCATACTTTAACTGTAACACGTTTATGCATTTTCTAAAAAAATCATATGCACAGAAGAAAATTGATAATCGTCGAGCATTATTTCCTTGATTGACCTAATCATTGGGACCTTCAAGTGGTTAGTCTTTATTTCTAGTTCTAATTTGGGATTCATTGAATAGAGATTCTATTCGAGTGTTTGGGTGATTGAATTTTTACAATGACTCCGATTACTTTAAGAGTCTTAGCAATTTCATAAAACTTTATTTGTATGTTTTGAGGAGAATAAACCAGGGATAACTTATCCGGTGCTTGAAGCAGTAGTTTTCTCTAGTATAGTAATCAAGTAACGCGCACAACAAATTTGCGTATAAATGATTTATACGTCAGTTTATAAGTCATTATTGACGTTTCAATAGGTTATGTAACAAGGGCAAAATTAATACTATACTAGGTATATACATTTAGATAAATTTATTCCTGGTATAAGTTATCTGACAATTGTAAAAGCGGCACTCAGTCAGTTACTTATTCCAATCATACTCGTATTTCAAACACATGCTGTTATACATTCTACACTACAAAAATACAGAACGTGACTTGAAATTATATTGCTATTGGCTTTTAAAACTAAAATGTACCTACAGTAATAGTAATGATAAATGTTATTTAAGTACGGTAGATAGATTAGATACCATATAATAATAACAAGTTCAAAAAGATTAGATAATAAAAACATTATACACACATGTTATAAATTACACACCATTTACATATGGTTCCATATTGTATAAGATTTAAAATTTAAAATATTTTAAAAAAATGACACGTGTAAGGTCAATGTAATATATGATAAATTTAATCCTAAAACATGACTTGTATTATATTTTATATATTTTCCTGGATTTATTTATATCTAATTGCTGTTTTAAATAATTGCCCTATTAATTTACAGTAGTTAGTATTCTTCGATAACATTTATAGTTAGTATAAATATTTTATTAATCGATATTATGCAATCGTTTCTTAATTTATTAGTATTTAATTGTTATAAAACCACAACTAAATTTTTATCCTACGTTACGTAAACATAATATTTCTATTGACACAGATCAACAATGACTATTTCCAAGAATTCTACATAACCATACCCGCTGTGTAGATCAAAGCTAGTTCTAAAATAAAACCATTGTATTGATTTACATCTAATATTTTCTCTTATTTATTTTTTACATAAACACAAATTCATTGCTATATACTTTTAGTATTGCATTTGTGCATAATAATAATAGCGGAATTATGCTCTTAAAGTTTAATAAAAATAAAAGATCACATTTTTATCAAGAACTCAAGATTTAAAAACATATAAAGAATTAGTAGAAAAAAAGTAATATGTAGTAGGCTTTACGGCTAGAGATTTGTTTAAAAAGCTCATCTTTAATTTAAAAAAAATATTTAAACAATAGCTTATTTAAAATAAAAAAACTTTTCTGTTTTTTTTTACGGTTGGAAAATCATTTAAATGTTTTGGTAGTTTTGACTAACCTTGTATATTAAAACCAATAAATTTTTTAGGCGTTAAACATTTTGTATTTTGATCTTGTTGATCTTTGATAATCTTCGTGCTTTAAGTTAGCTCCGTCTATATGCGGTCAAAGGTACTACTTAGTGAGAAGCCATCCGAGAAATTGGTGAAAATTTCATCAGTACACGTGTCTTCATTCCGTAATTATGACGTTTTTTGTAGCGCGTTTTTTGTCATGAAAACACACATTGAACAGCGTACAGCAATTAATTTTTGTTTTATAATCGGTAAAACAGCGACAAAAACGTATCAACTGTTACAAACGGCTTACGGTGAGAAGTGCATATCACGTCCAACTGGATTTCTGTGGTTCAAAAAGTTTTGTAATGGCCGAGACAGTGTGAAAGACAATAAAAATACGGGGGCGTTTTTGCACAAGCCAAACAAACAAAATTTTGATTTTTGATCAACCAGTAGAATGATAGCAGACAACTCAAATATAGATAAAAAAACCGTCTGTCAAATAATAAAAAAAAAATTGTGCTTGTTTTGTTCCGCATTTTTTGACTGATTAGCAAAAAGAATTGTGTGACCTTGTGTGCAGATCTACTCGAACCACAAAGAAACGATGAGAGATTTTGAAAAAAAATTGTAACCAGTGATGAATCGTAGTGCTTTGCGTATGACCTTGAGACCAAAAGACAAAATAATAAAAAAGCAAAGGAAACCAAAAAAACTTTTAAAAATTGCATGTCAAAATCATGTTGGTTACCTTTTTAGACTTTTTCTTCTTTTTCTTTTATAGCCATTTATCATCCAGTGTTGGATATAAGCCTTTTCTAAGTTTTTCCATGCTTTTCTATCACTGGCAGTCTTCATCTAGTTCTTTCCGGCAATACAGGTAATATTGTCTCTCTCTTTGTGGTCTTCTTATTCCTTTTTTGCTTTCCTTTGGTCTCCAGGCTGCTATTCTTTGTGTTTACCTATCATCCAGCGTTCTTGCAATGTGACCCGCCCATTGCCATCTGAGACTTGCTACTCTTCTCATGGTATCCGTTACTCTCGTTTTACTTCGGATTTAGTCGTTTTGCACCTTATATCTTAGTGTAATCCCCAGCATGGCTTTCTCCATAATTTTGTTTGCTATGGTCTTAGTAAGAGCCATAGTTTATAAGAGGTTTGTGGCGTACAGATAGCGTTTATTTAATTTCTTTTCGAACTGGTTAAAATTGCAAGCTAGTTTACACAAACCATATTTTTAATTCTATTATAAAAAACAAAACTTTATTTTTAAATTTAGATTTAAATCTAGTTAAAAAATTCTTTAATAAATAAACTAGGTATAAAATTTAATAAGAAACAGGTTAATCTTTTTCATCTTCTTTAGCCATTTAAATATACTATTAATGTATTTGTATTTGCCCATTGGTTTAGATTTTGTCTTGCCACGTGTCCTACCCAGCTTCACTTGAGGTTTGTTACACTGTTGTGCGTATTAATTAATTTCTAATTTTGTTTCTCAGACTTAAGTTGAGCATTGTTTTTTAACTCGTTATTGCATATTAAAAAAAATTAATTAATGTTAAACTACTGACTACTTCTTAAACAACTAACAAATAATTTTTTTATACATATATATATATATATATATATATACATATATATATATATATATATATACATATATATATATATATATATATATATATATATATATATATATATATATATATATACGTAATTCTCTAAAATGGTATCTACCAGAGAAAACAGATCACTTAAAAAATTTAGGAAATTATCTACTTTTTTAAATATTTCTTGTTATAAAACAAGTTAGTATGTATACTGCAAAAACAGGTGGCCCTGTAAACAGTAGAAACAAATTCACGAAATGAAAAAAAACTTAAACAGTCATAAAATTATAAAACACTCGTTAAACACGTTTGTAGGAATCGATATTTTGATGAGCTTTATGCTTGTGTGTAGATAAGTAATAGGTTTTAAATTTATCTTAGTACTACACAAGCCTTCGTAGAGTACAGTGTAGTCCGAAATAATGAATGAAAAATACCGAAGAGCTGTGCAGATAGTGACATTTCTGGAAAGTGGAGTAAGTCAACAGTATGTGGCAAGTTAATTAAATGTTAGTTGTTCGACTGTGCAAAAAACATACTAACAGTTTCTTGCAACTGCCTTTTATTACCGGCAACCTCGCACAGGTGTTAAAAGAAAAACAACAGCCAGAGCCGATTGCTTTGTTAAATTTCTGCATTGAGAGATCGATCGCAAACCGCTAGAATGCTCCAAAACAGACTTCAGTAAGATCAAAAATTGCAGTCATTGTTTTCAGTTTGACAAAAGTTAAGGAAAAGTGGTTTAATAGCTTACAGTCTTGCTACAGAACTTTTGCTTACTGCACCTTACAAAAGATGTAGACTTGCTTCCGCACAGGAGTACATTAATTGGACAGTGGACAACTAAAAACACTTATTGTTCACGGATGAGTGCAGAACCTGTCTTTACGGCAAATATGGCCAAAATAAGGTATACAAAACTGCTTATACTTGGTTACTTTGAGTTGCTTTTGGGAGTGACTCAGTAATGTTTTGGACAGGAATTTCTTGTCAAGCACAAATGGACCTCGTTTCGATTTACAGAAACGCATTAAGAGCACGACAATACATAGCAGAAATCCTAGAAGAGCATGTGATGGTTAATGCTAGATTTGTTAGCCAGAGATTGCACAACCACACGCGGCAAGGATTGTAACACAGTACCTTGGAGAACTGGATATTTCAAAAATAGATTGATCTGCTCAAAGCCCGGATCTCAATCTTATTAAGCATATTTGGGATCAACTCAAAAAGCGTGTAAAACGTCGCATACCTGCTGCGACAACACGTGAAGAGTTCCCATTGGCCTTTATTGAGGAATGGAATAATTTCTTTTAAGCAGGGATATATGACGTGCTGATTTTTATGCCAAATTGAATGAGGAGTGTCGTCCAGAATAGAAGTGGAAATACGCCGTATTGACAAATGATTTTTATCACATCTTGTCTGTGTATTTTCTAAATAAATTTGAAAATTCTCCAATTTCTTATTAATTTTTGTTTGTATCTCATAAAACGTCAGATGATATGCTAAAAATATTATTGAAGCAATATACAATAAATTTATTGCAATAAAAATCAGCAATATATAAAAAGGTAGATAATTACATTTGAAAAGAATGATTGCCTCGGAGTTATCTGTTTATCTGCACATATATTTGCATTGTTAATAATTTTATAGTTGGTAAAAAGCAATTGTAAAAATATAAATAATTACATACCTACCTGTACTAATCAAATGAGTATCTTGTTACAAAATAAAGGCAATAGGCATGTTTTTTTTTTGTTTGAGAGTAGAATCAAGTATTGTTGGTTTCAAACTGGCATTGACACTAAACTGGTTGCAATGAGCAAAGGCTTTTGTAATTGACACTTTTGCTTCTTTGTACATTACGCATAATAGCCTTACTAAAATAATAGAGTAACTATATTGAATCAGAATTTTGTACAAATAAAATACCTGTAAATTTTATACATTTCCGTACTAAATATTAGTTGTTTTGGGTAAATATCTTATTTTATTTTATTATCAAATTTTTAACTGTGTTTTAATCCAGTGTTTTTTAAAGTACTAAAATTTTAGTAATATAAAAAATTTTAAGTTTTTTACCACAAGCAACATTAGAGATAATTTTTAGAACTACTTTTAGCGTATATTTAGATTTGTCTTGTAAAATAACAAATAATGTAAGGTACAAATAGTAACGAGCGCTACATATGTCGTTGTGGCATTCGTATAAATTTACCTATTTAACTAGGCTTTATTCGAAACTATTGCTTTTACAACTGTCTCATTTGAGGACATTGCGTCTCTTCTTTATATATTTTATAAATGTAAGGTTTCATTCTGGCACAAAAAATGTTGATTTTTATAGATAATAATAATTAAGAAAAATTATCATTATAAATTTTTTATTCAGATTAAAGAATTCAAATATTTTAAAATCTAATACAATTATATAAAGTCATTATTATATACATGTAAAACAAGATCCTTTAGTCTATGATTTAATAGCTCATCGTTTTTACCTTCTTTGAAGAACATTTCCGATAAATCTTTACCACTATTAGCAATATCTATTATATCAACAATTTCGTCATCTTCTTTTAATAAATTTTTCTGTACTATTAGTCCCACAACAAATCCAAATTTACAATATCTTTTCCAGTCGTTTTTTAAAGCTTTAAATGGATAAAGCTTCTCTGGGTCGCTACCTAAATCCCTTAAATGTTGGCAAAAATTGCGATAGTAGTCATTTAAATGATGATCAAAATTTTCATAAACCTCGTTGCTAGAGTTTCCATAAAAATAATACGATAAGTCTAATACTGGTGAAGCGGCTCTTAAAAGTTGAAAATCAAGCATTTGCATCTCTATTGGATTATTACCCTAAAATGTAACTGATAGAATATTCTTATGTTTTAATAGTAATATATATACCTGATATTTAAACATTAAATTATTGCCCCAGCAATCTCCATGATTAATAACATTATATTTGGGTATATTTTCTGCCATATAACAAAACAGAGGTTCAATTTCATATTTTAATTTAGATAACGCGTCCTGAATATCTTCTTCCCCTTCATTGCAAAAAAGTTTTTTTACGTTCTCCACAGCAGTAACCATAGTTTCAATAAAACCACAATTAAATTTTGTTATAATGTCGTACAAATCCTTAGTTAAGTTATTGTATAATTCTTTGTTTTGATCTTGTAGTGCAAATGATGTAGCATGAAACTTGGCATATTCTGTAAAGCCTAATTTGATATGAGCATCATTCATACGATTTTTGCGATCCCACATTCTGAAACTGTTTTCACAAATGTTTTCCAATATCAGCAACTCGCGGAATTCGTTGCTTTGAGTTTTATAGCAACGAGGTATGCTTTTAAATGGATTGGAAACGTTTTTTTCAGCTTGAAACTTTTCCATCAATGGATAGATTTTATCGTAGAAATATATTTCTCTCATATAGCATTCGTTTAATGGAACCAACTCTCTCATCTTTTCATTTCTTGGTGCACATTTAATAATAAGATTTAATGATTTGTTTGCATCGCTTATTGTTACTTTGGTCATACAACTTAAATACCCGTCACCTTTTTGAGAACCTGAACTTATATCAATTTTGCCATTGGATAATTGTTCATTATATAGAATATCTTCCAGCAACGTGGATACTTCTTCTTCACTTAACATGTTTACTTTATAATACTCTATTTCGTACTGAATGAAACGTTTAATATGAAAATGTTTTATTATCAACTTGACCTTGTTATAATCCGAATATAATTAAATCTTCTATATTTTTACAATGAAATGTTATTTCAGAGTACTGTTTACATGACTGGTTAAATTTCATATTATATAAATTATAATTGATGATAGTTAATAGTGAGTTGCAAATAAAAGACATTAGAAGTACTGTATCACGATTAACAAATACAAAAACAAGTTAATAAAAATTACTATTCTAAGAACTAACATTATTAATTGAATGTCACATGCTGATCAAAATACATGTTAAAATAAAAGTAGCAGCATCTATTATTATACTTTTTTAAGATATTTACAGGGTGATCAGTTTTTTATAATAACAGGTACATTTTTAAACTGAATGTGTGCATATGGTTTTTACATATAAATATAAATAATTATCAAACTTATTTATTAAGTTAATTTTTATCATATAACGTAATGTTTTCAACAATATATATTTTTTTTAAATTTAAATACATTTTTCCATTTTGTAAGTTTCTTAATAAAAAATAATGTTTTTTCTGTAATTCTGCATTCTTTTAACCATCACTTTTAAGATTTTGATTTTTCTATATATTTTAGTAAAGATTGATAAATAACTTCGATGTTATATTTAATAAACATATAAATACTTAAAACTAATATCACATATAGCAAGTCAAAATCAGAGTTGTAAAATACTCTGACAACTTAAAAACTAATAAATAAATTAACATCCCAATGCCAGAATTAAAAGCAAACTTACGTTTAGACAAAAATAATCCATTGTGCAAACCAGACCAACCAAAAAACTTAAGGTTGTTCAAGTTGGACCAAAACCGGCCAAGTACTAAAACTTTAACTTAAAACGCATTTAACGAGTTGGAACATCAAAGTGTAAAATGATGTCTCACTGTAGCAGAGGTTTTTGTGTTATACACAAAAGCTTTTGTGAAAAAAAAAGTAAAAACAAATTGCAATGTCAACAACAAAAGCAATTTCTCTTCTAATCCGTTCTCAAACTACTTGATTACAAATGCAAAAAGTATGGACATTTTGTAACAATGTTAGAAAACATATCTCCGTTAATGCATGTTTTGATGTTATCTCAGGTTTGCGTACGCTACGCACTCGTCTGCAGCTTGTTATTGTAATGCGAGTTGTTTTGATGCGTTTGAGCCAATTCTGGTTGTCCTAGTTTTGCCACTAACTACATACTTAATTTAACATTATTGTTAACATATGCAATAATAATAATTATTAAACAGAAACGGAACAAACGCAACAAAACAACACGCATTGCAACAAAAAGCAGCACAATAAAATCAAATGATTTATAAGTGCTACAAGGTCAGTTAAATGCAATAACCCTGCCCATGTGGTAAGCAGTAACCAATAATAATTTATACATAAATTTATAAAAAGTACAATGTTAATTAAAATAGCCAGAAATCTATCAATTATTTTTTTTAAGTAATAACCTAACGAAAAATCAAAAATGTTTGTAGGACACAACAAGAGATAAGTTCCTACTAGAACTACGAGATCATCAAAAAAACAGTTAACTTGAAACTATATATCTAGATCGCAGTCATCAATTGACGTTACTATACCCCAAACAATTGAAAAAACAATAAAATTTTTAAGAAATATAAAAACTTCTAAAAAGAAACATGAACCTTTATTAGAGGATAGATTCCTAAACCCTCCATCCTAACATTGCCACTTCTTAATTTAAGAGAAATTCCATTGCTTCTTCTTAATTTCAGAAAAATCCCATTGTCATGATTCAATGTGAGTCATCAAGCAAATATTCCAGAAATAACACCTCAGAAAAGATCCAAAGTTGTTACATGAGCACCCAAAATGGCACTTAGCAAGAGATCCAAAGTCTCTACATAAACAATATTAAGCGCTTTCTCCAATTCGGGTAGCCTTTAAGTACGAGTTATCACCTCAAAAAATAATAATAATAATAATAATAATAATAATAATAACATCATAAAAACAAAAACAAAACACATAACACCGCGAGAAAACAAAATACCCCAAATATAATTAACAATAAGTACAAACCTAAGATGTTTACGAGGTGGGTATACAATATGGTCATCGGTCATTCAAAACAAACACATTAGGCAAAAATCAGCTTCACAAAACCATCACGAGTTTACACCATACACTCCACTGCACACAAAAATAACTGAACAACAATTATTTAAACTAGACATCACTTTAACGTCAACACACAATAATCCACCTTGGGACCAAAAAACGAACTGCTACATTATAATTGCAAAAATACTACCTGGCAACAACAATCCAACACTGAAAGTGATTGAATGAGACACAATATGGTAACCCTACCAGCTGTCAGTAAAAACTGGATAAATTAACTAAACGGTAAGAAAACAAAAGTTTTAATCTAAAATCAGTGCACACAAAACAACTATCTAAAGGAACAGTAAAACTCAACAACCCAGTCGTCCACTGTTGCCTTTCTTCTAATAAGGAGCATTGCTTTACCACCTTTGACAGTAGAGTAGAAAATGTTTTGTTTTTTTGATAAAGATGGCAAAGTTGAACAGTTTTACTGCTGATTGCAGCGTGTATTTTGTGTACATGTACACACAACAAAGACATAAAAAGCAAAAAAAAAACATTACTAGGCTAATCACATACAATCCAACTACCCGAAAATATCAAAAAAACAAAAACTTATAAAAAAAATAAAACAAAAATTGAAAAAACACTATATAGTAACTAGATCAAAACAAAAAAATAAATAAAAAACATAATAATACACATAAAATAAGATGAATGGAAAGAAAAAATGAAAATGGTGCCCCGAATACTAAGCTCTGCAGCCAACCATATATGGAGACGGTGTAAAGCAGCATTAGTGAAGAGAAAAATTAAATTAAAAAAAAAATGTAAATATGTAAATATATTATAATAAATTTATTTAATTAAAAAAAATGTGTCTCTTACTAGATGAAAAAACAATTTACATAAAATACATTTACAGTGTACAAGTTATACATACTGTGATTTTATGTCAATTGTCTCTTCAACCAGTGAGATGCTATTCACAGTAATGATGGGTGCATACCCTGAAACACAAATGTATGTGTCTCTTACTGGGTAAAAAGGCAATTTACATAAATTACATCATTTATTAATTTTAAATGATAAATTTGTTTTTATCATTTCATTAAAAAAACGCGACAAAAATGCCGTTCCCGGTCCGTGTAGAATTTAACTGTATTACAGCTCTTCACACACAAACAGTTTAACGTTTCTCCAAATAGGGGGCATTGCGTTACCACCTTCGACACATTACTAAACATAAACTGTTTAATAATTTCTGTGACTTTTATGTAAATTGTTTCTTCGACCAGTGAGATGCATACTTTGAAACTCGAGTGTATGTGTTTCTTACTGAATGAAAAAGAAATTTACATAAAATACATAATGTGTAATTTAAAAAAATTAAAAATAATTATCAGCTAATGTTTAATTAATTACTAACCCTTTACTGTACTCAGAACTGTACTCAGGTACCAAATTTTAATTCCATTAATAAATCCCTAAATAAACAAATTAAGTTGCTTGCATAAAGTCAACTCTCATTATTTTTACTGAAAAAATATGTTACCGTTGCAGACTTGTTCATTCCAATCTTTTTATTTAAATGTTCAAATCTTCTATGCTATATTTTAAATTAATTTGTAAACATTATTTTTTAAATAAACTTTAGCTACAAATTTACGGTTTTTATCGTAAATAATTTTATTGTCAATTTTAGTAGTCCACCATATTTCTTATTTATGAACAAGCCCAGCTAACAATAAGTTTGTGGTCAAATCTGGTACACAAAGTACATTTTTTACTGTCACATAATGTTTTTGTTTATTAAACAAAGTAACAAAATCTAACATAACATAAGTTGACATTACAGAAACAGAAACGTTACGCGTGTTGTGTCAAAAAAATGCAACAAATTAAAAAGAAATGACAATGACTTGTTTGAAGAGATGATGCAGTCAAAGCTAGTAAAGTTAATTTGAGCATGAAAATAAGTACTTGTGGCTAATATAAGCTAAAGTTTATTCAGTTAATAGTTTGTTTTAATAAAATAAATATGAAATATACAGTCAATAATAAATTAAAGAATGTTTAAGCTTTCCAAAATTATGCTTGTAAAATTCAGAAGTGCGTAAATAGTTACCGTTCTAGAGCTTATTCAAAAAGATGCATTTTCTACCGGAAGATAAGTTCCAGTATCTTCTATTAGCTGTTACCTGTAGGACAACTACAAGAAGGTAATTGAAAAGCTCAATTTGCAAGAAAAAAATTGCAGTTGAGGTGGACGTTAGAGAATTTCTCAGGTCAAACGTGATATATCTACTTTCTACGACAAAATTAACTACTTTTTCTAGCAGCAATAAAAACTCTACGTTGTGTAAAATTGAACAAAACAGGAAATTAAATGTGAGTTAATGGCCGCAACTATTGGAGCTTGTATAGGTGTTGAGATGCAGAAAGCGTTGAACAACAACTTGCCAACAACCTATTGGTTTAATTTAACTACAGTTCTTAGTTGGATCATGCAAACAAAAAAATGGTTTATTTTTGTGAGAGTCCACAAAATAAGATTTCTTAAAAAAACAATTGTGACCACAATGTTAAACAGTAATATTACATTAGATTACATTAGGATTTATGAATAATTTTATAAGCACCGAGATAATATACGACTAATTGATTGAATGTGTTGAGTTGGTTATAAGTGTAAGAACAAAACCAAATTGGAGCAAGGTAGAAGAAATAGAAAAAACGCAAGACAAAGTTTGAGTACATGAACAACGGCACAAACTTTGTTGATACAGAAAATATATTCCGTCAGCTAGACTAAAAAACTAAAAAATACAGCATCAAAACTTTTGATGGTTCAATCCTTTGGCAGCTTCATAGATGGTGGAATAGGCTAATATGAATTCTTAAACAGTAGCTACAAAGAGTTTTATCAAATTTCAGTGGAGAAAAACTCTACAGTATATTGTGCAATTATAGGCCGTAATAAATTTGCGTGCGTTGACTTTTTTGTCTAACGAATCAGACGACTTATTCTATTAGCTCCAGTGATGTTTTTGAGCGAACGGAAAGGAAGTGGCGTGCCGGATTGTGACTTGGAAGTAAATATCTGTACAATCTGGCAAATAAACGATCAATTTTCTTGCAGTTGTCATTACTGAATTAACAGTTTCAATCAGTGGCGTAGCTTCAAATTTTGGGCCCCTCCGCAAGAATTTTCTTGGGGCCCCTATCGTGTTTGTATTATTACTTCAAAATAAATTTTTAACGCCTTAGACTTGTTTCTCACGTATGGGGTTCTATTCGATTCGGTCGTTTTTGGTTCTTTTTTGGTTTGTATTCGGTACCTAATAGAAACAGTATAGCATCAAATACTCCCAAGTAAAGTGATGAGAGGGTGCTCCCAATGAATTCTAGTATTCCCCCTTTGTTTTTTTATTCTTCTATAGAGAAACAATATGGCCACAACTTGACTTCTCTTCAATATGATTACTACTGAGCCTGTGTATGGGAAAAAACACAAAAGCCCATATAAACCGTGTATGTGTGAAAAAGTTTTAATCGCTTTTGGTTGCAACGAAACACGAACCGCATACGTGTCAAACGAACAAATACGTATACATAAAAAAACTCTTTTTTATAAAATAAAATAAATACTAAAAATGTAGGTACTCCCATGATTGGATTGATTATCAGTTAGCACAATTAACGATTACTTTAAATATACTAAACAACATTATGCTCGACAAGAAAAAATACACAAAACAGGAGAATGCGAGAGAGCGACAGTATGAAGAGCAACACAAATGCAAAACTAAAGTTATTCTAGGCTATAACATCACTTGCACTGTCACTATTGCCGGTTAAATACCGCTTCATATGTATGGTAACAGATCATTAAAGAATTGAGAGCATGTGCCTGGAACAACCGAGTTCTTCATTGGCTGAAGCATGCAAACAAACCAACACAACTTACGTGTAAAAGCACTAAAGGTAGCCGAATAAACAACGATAACGGCAACGATCAGTCCGGCTGAAATACCTTTTTTCGCCTACATCTGAAAAGGCAATTTTCAGCCCGCATGATTGGCTGTGAATTAAAATTTCATATGTAGACGTCATACCTTAAAATCTGACTGTAGTAACAAATTATACAGGGTGTCCGGAAAATACGTGTACAACGTTTGACGACAGACTCCTGACGTCAAAATAGGTCGATCTAAGCCGACTTAGTTATATCCAAAATTGTCTCGTTTAGCCGGTAGAGGGCGTCAAAAATTTGTAAATATTAAAAAGAAATTACCTGTAACAATAATTTTTTAAGTGACCTTGTTGCTATGGCGTTTAATAATTTGACAATTATTGACAAATTGTCACCAGTCTATGAAATTTACTTAAGTATACGATCAACATTCTTGAATTACAAGTTCATTTTACCATTAAAAATGGAAAATTATACAAACTCTCAGAAAGTTGACATGCTCCTGGTATACGGGTTTTGTCAAGGAAATGGGCGTCAGAGTGTTAGGGTTTACATGGAGAGGTTTCCTAACCGTCGAATACCAAACCACCAAACATTTGCCAATATTGAGCGTCATCTTCGGGAAACGGGCAGTTTTGAGAAAAAGTTTGAAGGCAGGGGTCGTATGCGAACAACTCGAACTGTGGAAACAGAAGAGATGATTCTGGAAAGAGTTGAAGAAGAACCAAGTACCAGTACCCGTCTCTTAGAACGTGAGTTAAATGTTCCTAAAACGATTGTCAATGAGGTTTTAAGAGAACAGTTGTTACATCCTTACCACATACAAAAAGTCCAGGAACTTTTACCGACTGATCCCCCCATGCGGCTTACATTTTGTCAATTTATTAGAAACAAAAGAATCCTTGTTCCAAATTATGTTTACTGACGAGGCATGCTTTACAAGATCTGGGGTAACCAATCTGCACAACGAACGTATTTATTCCGATGAAAATCCACATGCCATTAAAGTTGCACATCATCAGCATCAATTTAAAATTAATATTTGGGCAGGTATTATTGATCACTACCTTATTGGTCCCATTGTTATTCCAGACAGGTTAGATGGAAATATTTATTTAAATTTTTTGCAAGACACATTACCAATTCTTCTGGAGAATTTGCCCCTTTTACTTCGGAGGGAAATGTGGTATATGCATGATGGTGCCCCGCCCCATTTTTCCGTTGCCGTTCGGCAATACTTACATCATCAATATCCCAACCGATGGATTGGAAGAGGCAATGATGCACCAGTAAAATGGCCACCACGTTCTCCTGAGTTAAATATGTGTGACTTCTTTTTGTGGGGCGCTATTAAAACAGAAGTTTACAAGACTCCGGTAAACACACGCGATGATTTATTGCAGCGGATTTTAAATGCAGGCAACCATTTTAATAATCCCGAGACATTAGATAGGGTCCAATATCATTTTTTAAAGAGTGTTAATAAGTGTATTCAGCAAGATGGCGGTCATTTTACACATTTGCTTAAGTAATGTTTTTGTTACTTAGTTTCTTACAATAGATACTTTCAACTTTGTTATACTTTTGTTTTTTTTGACGCCCTCTACCGGCTAAACGAGACAATTTTGGATATAACTAAGTCGGCTTAGATCGACCTATTTTGACGTCAGGAGTCTGTCGTCAAACGTTGTACACGTATTTTCCGGACACCCTGTATATTATTATATTATAGAGGAATCACACTAACAAGCATACCAAGCAAAATATTCACAAGAATTATTGAAAAAAGAATGAGAGACAAACTAGAAACAACAATAGAAGACAGCCAATGTGGATTTAGAAGAGGAAGAAGCACACAGGATCTAATATTTATATTAAGACAATTAAGTAAGAAAATGATTAAAAAAAATAGAGTAATGCACGTATGCTTTGTTGACCTTGAAAAAGCTTTCGACAGGATCAAGAGAGAGGACATATGGAAAGAAATAGAAGAGAGAGGAATTGAGAAGAAAATAATAAACGTAATTAAAAACATGTACACAGAAAACAAAAACATAGTCAGAATGAATAACGAAGAATCAAAAGAATTCCAAACGAAAAAAGGTGTGAAGCAAGGATGTGTGTTAAGCGCATTGCTTTTCTCAATTGTGCTAGACAGGGCAATAAAACAGGCAAAGAAAAAAATGAAAATGGTAAAAATAGGATATTGGAAAATGGAAGTAACAAAAATAGCAGAACTGCTATTTGCAGACGATATGGCAGTGATTGCTGAAACCGAAGAAGAGTTACAACACAACATGGAAATAATAGAGGAGCAACTAAAGAAAATAAACATGAAAATAAATTATGAAAAAACAAAGACCATGATAATTGCAAAAGAAAAAATGAATCACGAAATAAGAATAAAAGGAAGAATAATAGAACAGGTCGAACAATACAGATACTTAGGAACAATAATACAAAGCAACGGAAAACTAGACAAAGAGATAGAGGACAAAATAGGAAAAACAGCAAAAATATATAACATGTTAAAAAATACTTTCTTTAACAAAAAAGAAATATCAAAAACAACAAAAACAAAAATTGTAAAAAAAGTAATCAGACCAACATTAACATATAGTAGCGAAACATGGACGATGACAGGAAAACAAATAGAAAGAATAAATGCTATGGAGATGAGATTTCTTAGGAAGATTGAGAACAAAACAAGAAAAGATAAAATAAGGAACGAGACATATAGGACAAATTTAAATATAAAACCAATACAAGAAAAAATTATTGAAGGTCAAATGAGATGGTATGGACATATCAGAAGAATGAGTGAAGAAAGAAATACTAAGAAAATTTATGAGACAAGAGTAACAGGAGAACAAAAAGAGGAAGACCCAGAAAAGAATGGAACAGCGCAATAAAGGAAGAAGCTACAAGAAAAGGAAACACGTTGGAAGAAATAAAAGAGATTGCCAAGGATAGGAAGAAATGGAGAAAATATTACACAAACTAATAATGTATACGCCTGACACCGAAAGGTAAAAAGGCAATTGAATAAATAAATAAAATAAATAAAGTAACAAATTATAATAAACATTGAAAATAATGTTTTAAATTAAATATCGAGTGTAACTCGTGCCAAAAGGCTTTAGCAGCCCTTCACTTTAGCAGTCTTCACTCGCTTTGCTTGTTTGTGCTTCTAAAAACGGCGGGCTGCTAAGCCTATTTTTGGCCCTTGATACACTATATACTAAATTAAACAATATTTTTTTGTTTTATAAAAATTTTGTATTGTTACTTTTATAACAGTAGTGATTACTGATCAATGTATTTAATTAATTCGGTTATTTAATTCTTGAGGCTTTGGGGCCCCAAAACATGTCCCCCCCCCCGCGCTGCGGGGTCAGCGGGGCCTTAGCTACGGCGCTGGTTTCAATCAATGTGCTATCATTTTAATAAAAATGTAAACACTCATTCTTACATTACATTATTATTAAAAGAATTTTTAGAGTACTTGCATGATTTGAATATTAATGCATAGTAAAAAAGTAAACTGAATCTAAATTTACTTAACAAATTATATGTTTTTGTTTTATTTTCCGCTTTAGTGGGGTATAAAAAGCGGTGTCTCTGATTGCGTTCTATGTATTAGTTTTTATTTTTTATATATTATAATTCTGTTATTAGTTTATTTTTTGTACTAATGGATTATTAAACTTTATTAATATATTAGAATGTGATATAAATAATAAAATTAAAATAAAAGTTTTTTCTAATTTGTTGTATTTATTAATATGCAACTGCTGCTACAGAATAGATATGTACATTATGTTGCCTACGTGAAAATACCATAATATAATAATTTAATTTGACAAGCTTATTATTTTTTAATATAGACGGTATCTATATAAACAATTTATTTTAGCAAACTTTTTTTTTTATATTTAGTTATGTAGATAAATTAATGTTTCCATTAAATTCCACTTATAATATTAATAAAATGAAGGTAAATCTCGAAGAACAAACGTTCGTTAAAACTGATCTGTATAAATCTAAATATTTGATCTGCATCGACTCGACAAACGGATGGGGTATATATTTATAGCAACCTGTAATAATATTATTATTAATAATAATAATATTGACAGGAATTTTCATTTGGTTTGTCTGAATAAGTGTGCCATCATATTTTTTTTTACTTTACGTAAATCATCCAGATTAGATGGATTTTTTAGTCATTCTAAACACAGTTTTGTTTGTACTTAAACAGAGTTTAATCGTTGATTTGCAACATTATTGGATTTGATTTAAATATTCCTTCTCACACAAAAAATCCGAAGAAAATACCTTAAAAGTAACCCATTTTTAGCAATTATGTGTTATATTTTACTCTAGGGCAAGCAAATCCAGTTTTTTTTTTTGGGATCAATAGTACTATGTTTCAGTAGTATCATATTCAAATTTTAAGTTTCCAAATACCAAATTTTTAATAAAATGATATTTTTTCCATTTTCCGTAAAAAAAAATAAAAAACTAAAAGCGGAATCGTGTTCTACGGAAAATTTCTTATAAGATACACTCTTTTGAACATGATTTTTGACTAATTTTTGCTTATTTGCAGCACGAAAACTGAAAAAAAACAAAATATTTCTAAAAAATTAAATTGGATGCCGTTTTAGAAACCGTCATATTTTAGTACACCAATCATACCCAGAAGGTATTTGCAAATCTTTACTAAGTTAGAAGTCTTAGCATTTGTCAGCAGAAACGTTATGTAAATCGTTTCAGATTTTGCAAATTTGGGCAAAACAAATAAGCTAATGTTTAATCTAAAAAAAACAATAATTATTCTATTTTTAATCATGGCTACAAGTCATTTGTTTCATTATTTACATCATCAATTGTGCTTATAAGCTTAAAAATATTTATTCAAATTTGTCTTTTGCTATCATGCAATGCCGTGGTCATACAAAGCATACTGATAAGGTTTGTAGAACCAAAACAATTGTCTATGCTTGACCCTTGGCCGCTGTGATTGGTAGATTGAGTTTGAATAAATTATTAATTCATTTAACAATTTAAATGTTTCTTTGCAAGAATAATCCATAGTTTAAATTTAAACAAGCAAACTACCTATTTTTTTTTTATAAACACTTTTTAAAATCAGCAGACTGGCCCCAGATTGTAATAATCTAGCTCAGTTCTTAATCTTTTTGGCTGGCGACCCAAAGTACAAATATACTATAATATAAATGTATAAAATAAAATTTAATTATCATAGCATTATTAACTACCCTGGTCTTGTATTTTTAAGCAAAGAAACCTATACAAAGTGTTAAGTTTATAGAATCCAGTCTATCCTGAATTTATTTATTATGGCAGCACAAATAAGTAGTTAGAAATAACAATAGGGCTTTCCAAATAGTTAGAATTTTTGAGCCACATTGCAAAACATTAAGAAGACTTTGAAAAACTACACAATTTTGTCCTTTTTTTGCCTGGTCATGAATTATTAAAAAATCTAGAACTCTGTTTATAAAAAGTTAAAAGTAACAAAAATGTTAAAAATTATAAAATCTAGCATTAAAACATCAAAGTATTGTTAAAAAACTATTAACGGATGATATTTTAGTAACAAAACATCAGGAGGAAGACTCAGTCGAACAGCTTTTCATTTTAATTAAATTGCAAAACAAAAATTTGATTATTGGTGGTGTTTATACTTCGCCTAAATCTGATATAATTAAATATATCACTCACTGCAAAACAATAAAAAATATTTTAGAAAAAATAACAAAACTATCTTTTTTAATATGTGGCGATTACAATATTCTTGATGCAGTTTGGACAAATGATGACCTGGGAACTCAACCAATAAGCACAAATAATGCGGCTCAAGTAATTAGCGACATGTATAGATATCCTAATTTATGTTTAATTCTAAAGACGTATTTTTAGATTTGGTATTTGTATCAGATAAAACAGCGAGAGTATATATGCCAGATAATTTTTTATTTAACACTAGCGTGTACCATGAAGCCTATTGTATTGATTTACATGGTCAATGTTTTGAAGAAGATATGAGTTTTCAGGAATTTATTCCTGATTTTAGAAGAGCAAATTATAATGAAATTAATTTATTTTTAGCTTCTATGACTTGGGATAAGTTATTTAATAGTTCTGATCCAGGCTTTGATATTAATGCTGCAGTTAAGCTGTTTTATAATATATTATATGAAGCAATATCTCTTTATGTGCCGATAAAATCCATTCGAAAAAGTACTTATCTTAAATGGTATAATTCTGAACAACAAGTCTATGTTACATATAAAAGCACAAGATATATTAAAGATTATAATCATTTCAAAGAACTTCGCCGTATGTGTAAAACTTTAATAACATCTTTGTATAAAGAATACACTCATCGTGCTAGTCATAACATCTGTGATAATCCAAAATACTTTTGAAATTTTGTGAAAGAGAAAAAGAAAACTGATAGATTTCCAAAACAAATGCAATACTGTGATATTATATGTAATGATAAACAAAGTTGTGTGGATTTGTTTGGTGATTTTTTTTGTCAGTTTATGTGAATAATAAATGTGTACCAAATTTTAATTTGCTAGAAAATGTTAATGTATCATCATTATATGTCAACATAAAAAATATCTTTGAGACTATCATTAACTTAGATGACTTAATTAGTTATGATCCAGATGGAATACCTAATACGTTCTTAAAGAATTGTATATATACTCTATCTAAACTACTACATATCACAATCGGTGAGAAACGGTATATTTCCAGAGCACTAAAATTATATTGTTCCAATTCACAAATCATGCAGCAGGAATATTATAAACAATATTTGTAAACAGTCGGCTATTCCAAATAATTTTGACTGCATCATTGCTTCCCAGTTAAAGTAGATGTGTAAACATTATATTACCAATAAACAACACGGTTTTATGGAAGGTCGATCAACAACAACAAATCTGTTAGCCTATCAATACAAAATTATAGAAGCCTTTGAAAGTAAAATTCAATTGGATGTTATTTACACAAATTTTGCCAAGGCGTTTGATCGAGTCAACCATAAAGTATTAATTGCCAAATTAAAAGCAATAGGTTTTCACAACACTACAATAATGTGGATTAAAATTTTTTTCACCGGTCGTACACAAACTGTCAAAATAAAAAACCATATTTAACATCAGAAGTGCCACAAGGTTCACATTGCAAACCAGTTTTACTGTTCATAAATGATCTGTGTAATAATGTTGTATACTGAGAATGTTTATTGTACGCGAATAATCTTAAAAAAATTTATAATGTTAAATCAAAAAATGATTGTGAGTTATTACAAAATGACCTAAATAGTATTAACCAATGGTGTAGAGATAATTTGCTGTTTTTAAATTTATCTAAATGCTATTCTATTTCTTTTACAAAAATAACAAATCCAATTAAATTTGAATATGTTATAAACAGTACGCAATTAAAATCAGTAAACAAAATAATGGATTTAGGAATTATTGAATTATAAATTTTAAATTTTAAAGCGCACCTTGATAACATTTGTAATAGAAGTAGGAAAATGTTAGGCATATCAAAAGATCTAAGTCCGATAGATCTTAGAATACGGTAGTATAATTTGGTTTCCACATCAGCTATGCAACATAGAAAGTATTGAAAAGGTCCAAAAACAGTTTATTAGATTGTATTCATTTAAATGTATCAATTATATAGATGGCTATATGCAAACTTTTAGAACTTTAAGAAATAAGAAGAATAATAATTGATCATCAATTTATTCATAAATTAGTCAATGGTTATATTAATTCGGCAATACTAGTCAATAGACTAAATTAAAATTTTTGTTAAGAAAGATACACTCGATAAATTAATAATAATAATAATTATTATTTTATTTCAAAAAGACTGTAAATTACATATTTTTACATACATAAGTTAAAGTAAACTGAAATACGTCACAAGTAGATATTAAATTTGTTTACAATAGTCAACAAATCCTTCTATATTATAAGGTTCACATTTTAAGATAAATGGATATAATTTTTGTTTATATTGTTTGTAGTTGGGAGCTTGTTTAAATGAATTTGGTAAACAATTATACATTTTAATTGACATATAAATTGAAGAATATTTTGTTATATCTAGTTTGTGTTTAGGATAAATATAAATATCCGATCTTGTGTTATGTGACTGAGTTTTACAATAATCGGTATACTTATTTTTATTTTTAAATTTAAATAATAATAATTCGTATATATACAAACCGTAAACGGTTAAAATATTATTTTTTATAAAAATTCCTCTGCACGAATTTAGATACGGCATGCTACATATTATTCTAATTGCTCGTTTTTGATGAACAAAAATTTTATTTAAATTAGTACTGCTGCCCCACATTATTATCCAAAACGATAATAAAGATTGAAATGATGCATAGTATACACATTTGAGTTATTAAATGTAGATGATTGGTTGCAGTTTACTTGCCAGGTATATAATGTGATATTCTAACATATTTAAAGTAAAGTTGCATTGCAACAATTATAGATTTTATTGTCCCTTTTTAATTTAAAATGTATGTTATTTAAATGTATGTTTTAAATTAGTTATTTAGTTTTATAGATATGTACACTATTGTAGTTTTTAGAAATGTATTGAAATATGTACATATTTTTCTTCAAGGCGTTTGCCGTCAATAAACTTATTATTATTATTAACTATTAAAAAGTGGAAAAATGTTGATAACATCTCAAAAGTATCAAAATTCTATAAAATATTAAAACATTGTTAGAAAGCACCAAAAATTGGCCATAAACTGTTAAAAATGGTTTTTTTATAAAATGTCATAAATAGAAAAATCCGGTCTTGAAACTTCAAAATATTGTTAAAAAACACTAAAATCCGGCCATAAACTGTTAAAAAATGTATAACTATATTTATAAAATTTCAAAAATAACAAAATCTAGTCATAAAATATTAAAACTAGGTAAGAATCCAGCCAGTTTAAAATGCAAAAATCTTTTAATAAAAAAACAAAAATTATTTATTGTCAGAAAGCACTAAAATCCGTCCATAAACTTTTTAACGTGCAACATTTTTTGTATAAAATGTCAACAATAGCAAAATCTAGTCACAAAATATCAAAATATTGTCAGACAAAAAAAGCAATATTTGGTTTTAAATTGTTAAAAAATCAAAATTCTATTTATAAAAAATAACCAAACCCGGTCCTAAAACAGTTTAAAAGTGCAAAATTTTATTTATATCTGGTTATAAAGTATTGCAATATTGTCAGAAAGAACCAATTTAAACACCAAAACACGCTTACAAACTGTTAAAAATTGTAAAAAAAAAATTCAAATATAGCAAAAATTGGGCAATGAAATATCAAAATATTGTTCAACATAGCCAATTCCGGCCATAATCTATCAAAAAGTGTCAAAATTTGGTTTTGAAATTTTAAATAATTGTCAGAAAGATCTAAAATCCGCCAATAAACTAATAAAAAATGTAAAAAAAAATTATAAAATCATAAAAATTTTGTTTTGAAAAACCAAAGTCCGACATAAACTGTTAAAAAATGCAAAATCTAAACATAAAATATCAAGCAATTGTTACAAAGCACCATAAACTCTTAAATAGTGTAAAAGCCTTAAATATATGAAAGGTTATGTTAAAGAAGCAACATTTGGCCATATACGACGCCTAAAATTATTTTCGACATATCAAAAATAGCAAAGTTTAGCACCCCAGGTTTTGAACACGTCTAGCTGTTAGTGCCCTGTAGGCTCTTTCGCATTGCAGACCCTTGCTTACAGATAGCTAGTTTATGAGACTCATTTTGGCAATTTTATTTTTAAATACTTAATAACAAGAAAAACTGCTCAAAACGCAAGGTACGTTTTGGGCAATTTTTTTGTAATCCATCTGAATCAACACTCGTTACATTTACATTAAAATGAATTTCCAATCTAACTATATTTCTCGATATGGACACTTTGTGAAATATATTTTTCCGTTTCCATTTCAAAGTTTTTATAAATATTCTAAAAAATAAGCACAGTTCCCACGAAAATATTGTTATCATTAAAATCTTCTAAAAACAAGTTCAATATTGAAAACGCTTTCAGTTAACATCTTGTATTGTTTTCTTGTTTATGTTTACTACAGTATGGTTTTGATTTTGCATTTCTGTGCTCAATTGATTTAATTGGTAGAAAATATCACCCAAATATGCCAATTTTGTTATCCACACTTGTTGTCATTAAAGCGATCAGCACATTTGTGCGTTTTATTTGTACAAAATATTTGTATTTATGTATTAAGAGGGGAGAATAGTTGCGCTATTATAAAAGTTTACAGCATCCAACTCAGCAAGAAAACGCCTGAATATAATTGAATAAAATTTTCACACTTTGTAGAAGAAAGTTCAATCTGTGTCCTCAAATTAGTAGAAATTTGATGCAATAATTTGTTTCTTTGCAATTAATTTTTAAAAAGTGACGTTTTCAATTAGTTCTTTGTTAATTTTTTACTTGTTAAATATAATTTTAAATCTTTATCTAAAAACATGAAGACATAGAATATTGTATGTAGTTCAACATATAAAAAAGTGATGACTAAAATCTTATCGTTTGGATATTGAGTTGGTTGGTGTTTTGTCCTATAAGAACCAATTTTAATTTAAAAACGGCGCTGTAAGTGTCAATATTTTTCTAGAAAAAAACGTTCACTGATATTCTCGTGGATGTGATAGGATTTAATATTTTTTCATAACAATACTACTAGTGGCACCACAACAGGACGGGGCGACTAAACCCGGCAATTCTCTAGCGTTAAGAGAAACAGCTCTAAGCTTGCAAACTATCAATAAATCGTAATGAAATGATATACATATTATTTTTTGGTCTTCTAGAATGTTATTGTCTATTTTCAGTATAACTTTAATTGATTTATTTTTGCCAATTACGTCGTTAATTATTGGCTATGCGTATTTAAACAAAAGGTTTGTTTTAAAAAGTTAGTGAATACAAACCTTTTTATTCAAAATGTAATTATTTATCAAATTTCAACATTTGTGGGATAAAAACGTTTTTTTTTTAATAGCATAGCTAAGGTGGTTACTAAATGTAATATTAAGTTGTGTAACCTAAATAAAAGACACAGTAGTTTAAAAAATAGCGTTTACGGATTTAAATCATCTCTTGTAATTTTGGAAAAATCGCCGAAAGAAGATTTATGTAGCCCACCCTGTATATTATATCAAAATGTATAATTTGTATATTTTATATTTCCCTTAACTGTCAAGTGTTTGTTAATAATATCTTTGATACATACCAAATCAATAAACCATGTCCATAACAACTTGTAGATTATAATTTATAATGCTTATATCTGTTTAAAATTAATAAATAAACAATGAGTTTGACATTTGAAAATTTCTTCACTTAATAATTGTAAATTAATTGTTGTAAATAAGTTTTAATTTTAATTTATAATTTTTTTTAATTTAAAATATTTGTATCTTTAATGTATAATTTAACCAATTAAAATAATTCAGTTTAATCACTTAAATAAAAATTAATAAAAGTTTGTTATGACTACATATTTCAAAATATGTATAATTATATGTTTACCTGACAGTGACATATAAATCAAACATTTGCATAGTTCATTATAATACATAGAATAAACTAAAAATAAATACATAAAACTTATGCATACCGTTGAATATGTGAATAAAGTTGCCTGTAGTGTAGGAGAAACATTAATCGATTGACACGGCGTAGAATCCCAGTTTAGAACGGAAATTCCTATAACTCCCATCTCAAAATTTTGCAGATGCAAGTAGCTATAGATAAAGAACATAGATTTATCTAAAAACATAGCTATCTCATAACTAGATAAACAATTTATCAAATATTCCCATTATAATATATTTGGGCGTGCGTCCAATAAATGCCGAAAGCTACTCGGCCTCGTTCGTGTCCACAATCCAGCTGTTTTCTACGTTTATTACGGCACCACAACAATTCATTCAATTCCATTCAAGTTTCAAACGAATGTTTAATCGGTCCGTACGTCAAGAGACGCCGTGGCAAACGCGTTGATAACACAAAAATTTATATTTTAAAATCTACAACCAAATAAATTAATCATGTCAGGTGTAATTGGAGGAATTGAAGGGTGAGTAATATTAATTATTATTTATTGTTTCACTTTTCGCAACAAGTTCAATTAATTGATCCTTTACTCGTTTTAACTGATTTAAAAGAAGTTGACATTTAAAAGAGCGTTCGGCGCGCGATTGCCGAATACTTTCGATTAACATTGACCGGTTAGTAAATTGTAAATTTTGAGTGTACATTCGAAAGGGAATTTATTAACAGTAGTCTGTTAAATCATAATAATAAATAATAAAATCTGATACATGGTAGAATAAATAACTTAACATAAATAGAGCGTAAATAATGATTCTATTACTTTAAAAAATCATAATCAGAGAAATTGGAAATTATTTAGCAGCTCAACAATATTTATACAAATTAATACAATTAGTTGTTTTAATATCGTTATAATCTTCTCAGTTTTTATAATGTTAAAATATAAATGTTTATATATTTAGTAATTAAATTTTGTATTGTGAAACGATATGTAAATTTTTGTTATATTTATTATTGAATTCAATATAAACAACACTTGCATAGTTTACAATATATTATTATATTTTTAATACTACTAATCTTTATATGTAATTTTATAATATTTTTATTTACTGAAGGTAATAAGTATTAATTAATGAATTTGCTTGTCAATACATATATGTATACTTGTATAGTACTTATTTATGGTCGTATTGTGTACATTTTTAACAGCGATGTTAATTAATATTTTGAACGTTGCTAGGTAGGTAATATTTAAAAAAAACTGATTGGCTAAAAAATGATTTTAACACGAAAGCTTATTTTACAAAACTAGTTTATTTTTATTATTCCCTTATTATATACAAAGTTTTCAAATTTGCCGATGATGGGTTTTTTCTCAATTAGGACAGTTTATCATTCATCATATATTAGTAATCTAATAGCTAAATGGTGACTTTTATTCTAGTATAATTGTAACCATTTTTACAAAAATATAGTGTTATCATAATTAAATATTATTTTTAGCTACTATAGAGGTTGCCATACTAAACTAAATTTTAGTATGTTCCGTATACTGTCAATAATTCAGGCAAGTTGCCAGACGTTCCGAATATTTGTGATTATCCCGAATCGTTGTTTCGGTGTTTCCGGAAAAAATTAAAAAAATCTTTAATTGTACCAAATTTTTGATTTTTTTTTCTTTGTAACATCTATTGATTACCAAAAAGCGACTGTTACACGCTTCTTGATTGCTATTTAAACATCAGTTGATATATTAGTAAAAATGCTATTTATTATAGTTCTAACTACACAAAGACCTAAATTGTTGGCTTTTGCCGACAAAACGATTGATCTTTGAAATTGCTTTTGTAGTTGCATAGTAGTAAAATCAATCTTTAAGGTCCAATTACACAAACAGGCAAAATGCCGTTGTTCACACACCTCTGCCAATAAAAATGCATAATAGTACAATTGAATGTTTTGTTAGCAGATTTTACTAACTTTAAAACAGCATTCTAAAACTAACTTACTCGTGTAGAATCGCCTTTAGAATGTTTCACGATAAAAAGTTTTTTTGCAAAAATTGATTATTGAACATTTTTTTTAACATTTTAATTTTGCAAAAGTCGGCAGTACGGCAGAGAGGGCATGTACAAATACCAGTGCTAACGAAAGTTAAGCAACGGCCGCTCTGGTCAACACTTGGATGGGTGAACCCAAAGTAATGCCGAGCGTAGCGTTCTTCCCAATATGGGTCCGTTACTTCATATAAGCATCCATACATGTCTTCTCTGTGGCTCGGTGTGTCCGACACCTCGACACCTAACGGTATTAAGAGGTTATTGAATATATATATATAATTTTGCAAAAGCAAAATCTGGCAATTACATTGCGAAATTTGCAAAAGAATTCATTGAATAATTCAAAAATGCGTTATTGTAAGAAGAATGGTTATTTATCTGGTTTGTATTTTAACGGTTGTAGAATAATTATGACGAAAATTAGCGTTAGAATAATATTGCAGTTCTTGACAATGAGTCAGTAGTAGTTTTTTTATGGTTTTAGTTTGAAAATTGCATTTTATTTTATTTATAAATGCTTTATTTGTGTATAGCATTTATTAGTATTTATTACATATTTCTTAATCATATAAATGCGATAGTATTTATTTATTTGAGTATTTATTTTTAATTTATTAATAATAATTAGGTATGTATTGTATCATTTGTTAATGAGAAATTTAAAACAAAAATAAGAAAGTAGTAGTATACTATATCGGATGTAAATTGAATACTTGCATCTAATTTATTGTATATTTTTTATAACAGTATTTATACGAGACACACCTCCACCTATATAAATTCATGGTCAAGGTAACTTCGACAACTTTCATTAAAATAGCCTTCTGTAGAATTGATTTAGTACTTTATATTATGAACGTTTTTACATACTATTTGGGGTACGCAGAGTACAATTAAAATTAAAAAAAAATGAGTAATTAATAATATTAATAATATCTCCAAACCATGTTGTATGCCACAATTAGGCCGCATTCCACATTTTTTTCGGTGTCGCTGCTTATGCAATATCTTATATATTGTATATACGTTACTCTTATAAAATTCTCCATTCAAATTTTATTATTTATTTGAATTGTACTTTTTTTTAATTTAGGAACATGATTAATTATTAAGGCAACATCACTCTTTTTCTATTCAACATTCTTTACTGAAAAGAAAAATTGCATAGACTTATTGACTTCTTGCAGCCTCTTGTTAATAATATAAGTATAGAAAAATTCTTATAATATTATAAATTTGTCAACATGCGTTCTCAAATGTAAATAAATACAGACATAAGATATATGAGTGAATATTTCAAATATTTTTTTTTTATTCGTTGCATAAATGCAGGAATTTCTATGAGCACATAAAATAACTTTGGTTATCAATTATATTTTTTTGTAGCCTAGCTCAACATAATAAATAAATTATCACAAAAGATTTTTTTCCAATCGAAATGTGTTTTCTCGACAATATATATAATATGTATATTAAGGTCGGGTTTAAAATGTTTGAATGCCAAAAATAATAATAAACTTAAATTTGGGCGCCGATAGATTGAGTCTAAATAGTGCCGCAAGCGCAAAACTATCAAACAAACAGGAAAATGGAAAAAGTTGGTTTAAGCGACGAAAGATGTCTTTGTCCAATTTTTAAAATGAGCTTTTTCTACTAGATTTTATGTTTCTAAATCAAATGTCACCAACTAGGCTTTAACAAACCGACTTTTTTTTTCTTAAAGTTAGATTTTTTATAAAATATTCAATTTGCTTTTTGAACAATAAACCTTAGTGCGGTATTATTCTCGCTTTTGTCGCTTGAGATATCGGCACCAAAATTTGAAAGTGTTATTATTTTAGTATTTGAACATAATTTCGGCCTTTTTCAAAATTTAACAAATAAAATATTTAAGCTCCACTCTAACGTATACGTTAAAATTTTCTACTACCTTGAACCAAAAACGCCCACTAATAATCTTAAATAGTTTTTGAATGCTGTTTGAATCTTTGAAATTTGAGTCCAAGAGATACAACGAACTTGTATGTCTCTTATATATTATGATAGATATATCGGATTGGTTCTACTAGTAGAGGTATTACGTTTGTCTTTGGCCAATCTAGATTTATATGATAGCTGATAATTTAATGATATGTAATTTGTGATTTTGATGTAATTGCGCAACGAGCTGATTATGGATATTGCTGTACATTTCTCATTGAGTGCAACTGTTCGTGCACCAAAAAAAAAGATATAAAAAGCGATATATTTTTAGTATTTTTGAGAATAGTTAAACTGGTGATTGGAATCTTGTTGGAAGCATTTAACAAAATAGTATAAATCATTGTTTCCTTCGTTATTCAATATTATCATTAATATTGTTTTTTTATCATTTATATTTGTATTAATGTATACGTGTAGATCTATAACAAACTACAACAGAAGAAACTGATGTTTAAAAATAATATAGATATTAATATTAAGATTAACTTGCGCATGTATGATTTACTTTTAGGAATAAAAAAATAGTTGTTAAGCAGTTATTTCTTAGAATACGCCAAAGTTCATGATCAAGAGCTTAATAAATTTGTTAAATTTGTATTTTTTTATTTCAGGATAAAAATGAATATTTACTTGAAAAAAAAAGTTATTTTGCTCATGAATATAAGTGTTAATTTTCAGTCAAAAAAAGATAGTGAGAGGATAAGGTTATTTTATGATATAAGCTTGGCTGTTATTTTCACATTTTACATTAATCGGACTATAGCATTAGTTTTTTAGTTAATTTAATAATAATAATTTTCTTTTTGTTAGCTTTATCATTGGTGATAATATACTTAGGGCACGTATTTTACATATTTGTTGAAATCTTGACAAACAAGAATAGCTACATGACCGGCCATAGATAGACTTGGAAATATGTGTAGATTATTTCATAGTAATATTTTAATCAATCAAATTTGTCGGAAAATTATATTAATTTCCACATTAATAAATTGTTAGAACAAAATAAAATATATCAGATACTCAATATGGATCTCTACCAAAATGTTTGACAATAGATATTATTAATATACATAATACATACGTACAAATGAAATTCTAATTTGGACAAACATGGAGAAAATGTTGCATTTATAGTTTTATTTCTGACTTCAAAATAATAAATGCTCTTGTTCTTCAAGGTTATTGATTTACATTAATAAAATTAATTTTTTTAAACCAATACAAAAAAGATATAATGACAAAACAAAATTAATGAACTTTATAAAATATAGTATAGCACTTTTTTTCATAATTTATTCTTTTATAGGTTATAATCTATAGGAGTTATAAATTAAAAAAAATATGTAGATTAGTTTTACTATAGTGTGTACACTTAACACAAAAAAAAATGATTTGGTTGCATATTATATCAATGATTAAAAGTTAGGTATAAAAAATTATTGCGATCCTGCCAGGATTCGAACCTGGAATCTTCTGATCCGTAGTCAGACGCGTTATCCGTTGCGCCACAGGACCTTATGCATGTTCTAATGAAACATATATTTATCTAGAATTTAGTAGTATTTTTATTCTAAGAAAATATAGCATAATTGCAAATTTGTTATCACCAATTAAACGATTTCTCTAACTTTGTTGTTGATAATATTAATAACAGCCCGGCTAGCTCAGTCGGTAGAGCATGAGACTCTTAATCTCAGGGTCGTGGGTTCGAGCCCCACGTTGGGCGCACTTTTTTTCTTAATGACTTCGAAATAAACTAATTTACATTACTAAATATTTTTGCAGTGTGAAACGCTATTGGTATTTCAATTTACAAAAAGTATCGTAATGGTATTATTATGAAAAGGAATAAGTGGATATAAACTTCAAATATTATTTGTTTGTTTTAAAGGTTTAAGAGTAACACCATTATAATTGGTGGCATAATGGGAACTTCCCAAACTTTTCATACGACATAATCTGTAATATGATTTGGAATGTCTTTTGTCAAATAAAATAACGCTAATTCAAGGTTAAACAAATACACATCACTAAATCAAATTAGTAAATTAAATTAATTAATTACTATATATTTAATATTATGATTGCTTGAAATGAATCGATAGGTTTTTACAAACAATTATTGCTGTATAAATTTTTGCATTTTTAAGTATGTATGTCCGCAGTATTTGCGAGAGGAGTGTTTTTCTATTATTTTAATGAGTTTGAATTATATAGATGAAATTAATATTTTTAATGATGTACATAATATAAAATTTTGCTTAAACATTACATTACATCTATTTCGAAATATCTTACTGACAAGATCTATTTTACAATATTATTGTAATTATTTATTAGAAACTATTCTTCAAAAAGATATACACCATATAATTTTATAATATATGTATAATACTTATTGGTTTTTAATGACAACGTATTTTTGTAATTAATTTCATTTGGAATTAACAAGAATGGTTCTGAGAACTTTCTAATTTGCTTAATAAACGATACTATTTGTTTATGTTCATTTTATATTAGTTTCTATTTATACTCTCTATGTTGAGTTGGAAGTATTATATTATCTTATAATCTTATTATTACTGTTTTATTAATACCATTATATTAATCAACTAATATACTTTATTATATCCTTTTAATTTTTACCGATGATTTGGTATTAATTTACTATACAAACTTTGTATCTTTATATTTCCTGTTTGGATCAAGATCAATAATTTATTAGCAATATTGTTTATATGCCTGCAATTATGTTATTTATTTATTTTTCTTATCAAAACAGTAAATTCTTTACAGCTTCTGATTGATGATATTCTATGACAACCTGTATCTCTTTATTATTAATCTATATATTTACATAATCTATTAATACTGGTGAATGCCATATATTTATTACTATTTTCATATCCCATGTTACATAAAATCAATTCATAAATCTTCAAGTATATGTCAGTTTACTGTCCGAGTATCCGATAGGCGAATAGGAAAAAGTATCATAATTAACATCATTTAAATAAAACAAATGGAACCCCTTGTAAGAAATGTTGTAGCTAAATACACCAATCACATAGGTGATTTGTGTGTTGTTGGGACAACTGAGGAGGCATACAAGGCATAATATGCCTTAAGTGCCAAAACACTTTTGTTTCTTCAAAAAAATTGTTACTAAAATAATCAATTTAAAAAAAATACACACTGATAGGAAATTTACTTAAGGGTGCGGTTCAGGGAGTGTCATATAACTACTTTTTAAAATCGGTTTTTTGCAACGTGTAGAGACTGAAATATATGAAATCCAAAACCTTCAATTGTGTATAAATGTACATTTTTTGTCAATAACAATTGTTGTTGTGAATCTGAGATAAAATGTGAAATTTGAAATTCCCGCTTGTATTCATTTTATACTTTTTTAACAGTTTATTATGATAGATAATTATATTAAGTTTACAACTTTTTGTGGGATTAGGCTGTCTGGCCGTTTATTATTTATTTATAAATATAATTTAATTACAGAAAGCGACAACAATCTTCATTTTGTAATTGGTATAAGCTTAGGTACTCAATTAATATCTTTTCCTAGTGATTGATGTTTTAAAGTTATTTGGCCTTAAATTAAAAATCTTTAAGTGATCTATTTGATTATATATATACATATATTAATGTATATGCCATTAAAAAAGTGCTTATGATTGTAAACAATTTAATACATCAACATTATCTACTAATAAATGATTTTTACGATAAACATTGTCAGTTTGTTATGAATTTTAATTGTTTATTATCAGCAAAATCCGGTTGGAGGTTCAATTAGGTTGGAATTTTATGTTTCAATCAATTACATAAGTCTAGCAATAGCTCAAGTTTGATTATTGAAGTGTTTACCAAATTATTTCATAATAATATGAATAGCTTTGATTTTTTTTTAACTGTGATATAAATAAAATTTTTAGCCTGAATTTTTAAATTTTTTTGTGTTTGTTTTTTATTTTTATTATTTGTGGCTTGCAATATATAAAGCAATATTGAGTTTAGGTACTTGTTCGGACGTAGTTTGATGAAAACTAACTTTTGTTATTATTTGGAAAATATAATAGTTATTGACTTCTAAGGCATGATATAATAAATTTTCAATGGTTTTTGTACTACTATTAGTGGCATGGCATTTTGTTGCGCACAGAAATTATATTCCAAAATACGAAATACAGGAATAGAATAATATTATTCACTTATAAATATAGCACCTCAAAGAGAACCATTATTTTGAACAAGTCATTAATGTGAAATTTGCCAAATAATTCTGCATTTAGAGAACGGTGGTTTTTGTTAAAATTTAATCTTTGGTACTATTTAATATTTGTTACATTCTTTTAAGGACATCAATTCATAGAAATACTTTTACTTTCTTCAACTATTTATTTCATTTTCTGTTTGGAAACTAAACTTTGGGCCACCTTACGCGACATAAAAATAAATGATTTAAATACTTGATGTTGATATATGGCAACATCAATGAAAACTTTTACATTCTTCATAATACTATAAACTTTTCCTTTCTTTACAATTGATTTTTTTAATGTTTGAGTTTAATGACATATAATTTGATTCGGTTTTTAATATTCCCTGTACCGTTTTTATTTTTACTTACATGATAGTTTACAATTGCAAGGTTAAGGTTACTCGTATCTAAACACATATAACTAGATAACGTACGTAACAAATCAAGTGTAGTACTCATGGATATTGATTATTATCACTACAACAGCAAATTATTATCAGCAATGTCAGGAATTGCATAAATAAATTAATGCGCAGTTTAATTAAAGATTATTTTACTTGAAACATTTTACGAAATGAAAAGAAATATTATAATATGTTTATGCAAATTAACGTGTTTTGATGTCTAAGCTAATAATAACTAAGTTTAATACAATAAATAATAATATATGTTCAACAATTTGTAAAATGTATAATTTGATGTGTCTGATATATTATTAATTATATTTTCAGAGGTGCAACACATTCGACAATCGTATTGCTTGATTCTAGCGGAGCAATTATAGCCAAAGATACAGGTCCTGGGACAAACCATTACCTGTTGGGCATGCCGGAATGTTGGAAACGTATTGAAGGCATGGTTACCAAAGCAAAAGCATCGGCAGGTATACCCGAGGGTACACCAATTAAGGCGTTAGTAAGTGGTTTTTAATCATTCACAATCATATGAAGTTTAATAAATAATAAATACGTATCTCATAGTATTAAGTCATAAGTCATATTTTGTAGCAAGCGTACAAATTAAAAAACTGTAGAAATGGGAGACGAAAATGCGCGAAATGAAACATTTTTTTACGCAGCAAAAACTATTAACGAAATCTAATAGTACATAAAAATGTCGCAGCATTTTTGGCATTTGAATCAGTTTGTTAGTTAGTGTTTCTTTTAAATTGGTTGTTATGGACATTGTCAACTATAAACAATTTTAAAATTTAAATTGATTAATCAATAAATCAGTATTTATAAGTTAAATTTTCTATTTGGTTGAATAAAAAATAGTATATGCCACTTGCAGTAGAATTTTGCAATTAGTGCACTATAATTAACTAGACTTTTTTAAATTTACTTTGGCATAGAAAAATATAATTCTGAAGAAAATTATAATCAAAAACCAGATTTATAAAGTATCAAAATTCTTCTTTAGTTAATTTTGCAAGTACATTGAAAAAATGATTAGCGTTCTTACGCAACTAGAGTTATAAAAAGGTCACAAATAAACCTAGTGTTAGGACAATTACAGGATTTCCGGGACATTTTTTGGTCTGATTTTTCGAGTAAAATTTATTCTTATACTTACACTACTAATCTCTTAAGCCATATGCTTCTCTCTTTCTTTGCAATTGTTCAATGACGACGTTTTAAAGCGCAACCGCTTGACTTGGCCTGGTGCTGAACATTTTTAACTAACAATATTCTACATATTTGTAAATTATATTGTTTGCAAAATACATAAGAAAAGGCAAATGTGCACGAATTTTGACTCATGTTAAAAAATAGGCAGACATAGATGGTACTTATATCAAAATATTATTATCGAAGTATAGGATGTTATTAAAGAAAGTGCTTTCTCTACGTGCGTCCGTCTTCAATATTATTTCTCCGTCAATACGCACTTTTTTCTATACTTAAGTTACGTTTGAAAAAATGTTAGTGTTTTAATAAAAACGTTTTATTTTTAATTTTTCCAATCAATTATACGAACTGTAATTTTAATTGATTATATGTATTTCTAGCATGATTGATGGCATTGTGTATATTAAATAATTTGATAATATTTTAGATGTAAATTAATTTATTATTATTGCCAATAAAAAAGTTAATTATCACATTTATTGCGTGTTATCTTGCATTAATTATCACCGCTTATCTTCAGATAGTCCTTTTATTTCATTTGATTTTAATAATATTACCGGTTTCATATAAACAACTCGAGTGTTCATAGTAATTGGTGTTTATCAGTTAAGTATTAGGTATTACATTATTCATCTTGCTTTATGTTATCATTATTATAAAATAGCAAATTTATAAAAAACAATCATGAATATAGGGTTCAGTCGTTGACCTTAATTTATTGATAACAAGAAAATAATAATATGCATACACCAGAAATATATTTATACTCTTATGAAAGCTGTACTATGCACTACTAAATGTTGAGGATATAATTAATTAATGACTAAATGGAATGTTGTAGGCCCTGACAGTTCTTAAATGTAGGTGCAGAACAGGAAGAAAATAATTACTAAATAAACAACAATATTTTTACACGATATGCATCTTGCATTATTTTCAAAGGATTGACATGATTTCAACAAGTTTAATGTTAATAATTATTAATTTTTATTAATACTTACTCAATTTGTTGCTTAAGTCAGCAATGATATATAATGTATTTTAATATAAATATATAATAAGACATTCTTGTATCGGTGCAGTAGGGAAAATATTTAAAAAAATACACTGAGCTAGACTGATTTTTCAATTTTATTGAAATTTGTACACATATTCATTATTCATTGATAATGCTGTTAGTGAAAACTTTTACAATTCATGACTAGTTTGGAAATTAGCGTATTAAGTCACAATCAAATCACGCCGGTGCATAAGTAGCAATATTGAAATTTGCGGTTGCACCAAAAAAATGTAATAGATCAATTTTTGACACACCCAATAGATATGCTCTGAAGCTTTGGTAGATTTAGTTAGCAGTTTTTCTTTTTTTTTCTTTGTAAAAAAAATCAATTCTACATTTTTCGGTACTATAAAATCTCAATTAAGTGGGTTCCGATGATGTCAACAGTTTGCAAAACGTGATTTATGATCAAAATTGACGGCCCAAGTATGCACCGTGGTTTGAATTTTACGAGAAAAATGTTTTTCAAATTTGGCAATTTATATTGTCCACGTCCGTTTATTAAAGATTCCACTTACCAGAAGTGACATTAATAATAAATATATAGGCTTTAGATGGTTCTAAAAAAAAACATTGCATGCCTACAACAGGTGTAGGTAATTTTATTGCACACATAAAGCTTGTTATTTTCAGCAATTGCCGGCATCTTACATCAAGTTCATAAAGTTCTATGATGTTAATTAAAAGTTTTTGTCATTAAAATCCGTAACAATTAATGATGTGGCTTTTATTGTGTAGATTAAATTTTAATTTTTGTTTTTATTAGATTGATTATATTTATTATTTGTTTTGAATCATAAAATTTCTGGAAATTATTATTATTATTACAGCTTATCCGCAAATAGTTGTTTTATCTAGTTTTAATCAGTTTAGTATATTTATAGAAAATTAAAGTAGAGGAAGTTGAACAAAATACATTTTAAAACTACTTAACTATTTGAATTAGTTTTTATTTTTATATAAACCTGATTTAGCATAGTTTATCTACTTTTATCTCTGATTTTTTTTCTTTACGTTATCACACAAATTAATGCTATCATAAACTCATACTACTTTTAAGCTTAATTTTTTAACTGTCTGTCCTTTTTAATAGTGTTGTATCTGCTACTACATGCATTTGTTTATTTTTTGTTTAGTACTAAATATCAGTTTTATTACCAAACATTCTTTTGTTTTTTACAACTATATTCCGTTACACAACGCTTGTCGGGTTTCTACCAGCTAAACTATCCACGGCCCGTTGCATTTCAGGATTGTGCGTTCAGGGGTGTCTGGCTCTCCACAGTAGGTACAATTGTCGTGAGTTCTGATGTTTATACGCTTTAAATAGTTTCCGAAACACTCGTGTCTTACTAGGAACTGCACCAGAAAATACTTTACTTTTTATGTTTTCTGATGACCCATGGTATGACCTCTTTGATTAAGGTACTTGTTTACGTAGCTATAGTGGCATTTGGGTTTTTCTATTCCATCTCTCAAGTAGCAAGAGATTCTTCTCTGTTTTTTTGTCTTTTTGTTTGTTTGGAATGATTCCTGCCAATACCTGTATACCTGCCCGTGTTGAGACTGTTTGCGGTAGGCGTTAGCTATCATAATTGCCGCTTTTTCTGTGTCTTTTCCATCAACTCTCTAAAGTTTTTGTTGGCCTGTATAATATAATCGAGTTGACCACCGAGCACAACGTTTTTCTTTTATTGGATACTGCGTTTTCTGTGTTAGGCATAACGCGTTTATCACCCGCATTGCTTTTGTCTTTGTTTTTGCTGTATGTTTCCACATATTTAAGTTAGGGCCTTACGTTATTTTGAGGTATGTGATGGCCTTTTGGTTATTGATGTATACGCCTTCAACTTTTACGGTAATGTTCTTTAGTGCATATCCGCCTGTTAGGATTGGAGCTTTTGTTTTATTATTTTTTAGTGTTAGTTTTTTTTTGTCTAATCTTTTTCCGATTCTTTTGAGCGCTCATTTCGCTAGCATATCTATATCTTTTTTGCTTTTATCAGAAATTACTTTTTTGCATATTAAGCCTTACTACACCGTCATAATGAATGTTCCACAGAGTTGGGCACAGAACCGATCTCTGTGAAACACCACACGTCATTGACATAATACGATTCTCGACTGTTATGAGTGTGAATGTATAATCTCTCAGGTATACCTTATATATGTTAATGAGATAGGGAGCGATACTTTTTTTGAGTGCTTGTTTTTGAATTCTAAACTTTATGTCTGGGTCATTTGTGTTAACCTACATTGCCAGATCGGAGTCTCTTGGGGCGTTCTGGGGATTATCTCCGCTTGTTATAGAGCATTTATAGTTATCACTGTTTTATGTTTTATGTTCAGCTTCTTTAAACTTATGGCATTTAAAAGTTTTTTTTTGGAAGCATGAAACCAACTTTTCTGTCTGCGTGTTCCTTTTAGTTTTAGTTACTTGAGATATATTTAAGGGCGGTTATTTTTTTTAGCCTTGCAATTTTTTTTTCTATTTTGAGTTACCCAGTTGTGCTCTGAGTCTTTGCAACTTACGCAGCTACTCAAAATTTTGTCTTGTGTTGATTTTGTCTGTTCTTCTGCTTAACTCCAGCATTGGCTTTGTTATTTTGTGCCTAAAATTTGCTTAGTGTGTTAGTCAACTTTTGGTTTTCTTGCTTCTTGTCTTGTGGTCAACGTGTTCAGGCGAGTCACCAGCCTTTCTCTTGTTGGAATTAACTATCTCAGTTCTCTTACTCGAATGGGTAATGTCTAATTCAGTCTTTTTTAACTCATCCGGCTTCTGCAATGTTTGTATGCCATCTGGCTTATTTAGGTCCGACTCTATGGGAGGAGACCTTAATAGTTTAGAATTTATAATAAACGGATTGATGTTCTTAATTTGCCTCAGGTTGTTGTCTACGGTTTTTGGAGGTGAAATACCTGCTTCCGTTTCAGTCGATCCGACGTTTTTTTCTAAGTCTGAAATAATTCTTTCTATTATTAATTTTTGTTCTTAACTTAGTTTTAGGGTATAAATGTTATATTATCTTATATTAGTTTTACTGATATATTTTTTTCTCTAACATTTTAACAATAGATCTACAAACAATAGCAAAAACCATTTTTGTGTTTTCTCAATTTTAGGTCTACCATTTGTTGCATTTTTGGATTGTTTTTTAATTCCGAATTTACATAGTTTGTGTTTGAATCAGATTTTTTTTTTCTTTTTCTTATTAAGAATATTTTCTATTATTCGGCGTATACAAAGAATTTATAAACGAAATGCTTCTTTGTGTAAGTATGCACATTTTTTTGTTGGTGTTTTTTATTCATTTATAAAAATTATTTATTTGATTGTGAAATTTATTTTTTATTAAAGAGGTATCTTCTTTAAGGCTTTGCTACCTAAATTATTTTTTTTCTGTTCAATATAATGTTTGTTTTACTATTTAAATGCGCTTTTTCAATTAAGTGTTACAAACAAGATACTAAGAAACAGTTTTTAGTTAATTTTAAAAATCATCGTGTACTTTTAAAATTTCAAAATAAAATTAAAGTTTATATAATTTAGTTTTGATGTTATTGATAACTGAAATTTACTAAGCTTCTTTTATATTGCAAAGCAAGTTTTAAATCCCCTGTGTTAAGCGGCACTTTTTACCAAAACCGCAAAAAATGGTTTGTAAGTAAAGCTAAAATTTTGTAGAACATTGAACAAGATGTTAAAAATTTGATAATTTTGTGTCATCTATTGAAAGCTACGAAGTATGTAAGTTATTTTGGGACAAAGCTGTGCATTTCTGTGTAAAGTAAGTAGAACTACCAACGTTAGTTGATATAAAAAAATACAGTTGATACACTCTTAGATGCTGGTTAGGACAGAAAAGCTCTAACACATAGGAGGATTAGAATGGACGCTGAAGCGTGTGTTTGAAACTATCATTCTGGTGCATAACTAATGTTAAGAATTTTGCAATACTATTTTGACAAAATAACGAGCAAACCCGACACTTGACAGAACGGCAAACATGCAACAAGTTCTTGACTACTACTGATGACAAAAATACGACATGTAGCAAAGACTTTGAAATCATACTAGTTGAACCTTGCACTACTAAAAATGGGATTTATGTTACTCTTTGGCTTGTATTATTATTTTTATTGAAAACCGTATTTTTGCGAATAAATGTTTACATAAGATTGTTGCTTCACCAATTAATGCTCCAAACATTTTTAAATACACAACAATAACACTATCTTGGAAGAGAACTATTTATACAATATATATTTTCTAAAATACAATTTAACATGGAGTAGAAAATAAAAATGAAAATGTGACAAGTGTAAGTGCATAACATTTAGTAAGATTGTAACTAAAGAGTGGATATTTTTATGAACCTATTGTGGTTCGCACATAATGTTTTTAAAGGTAAACTTAAATACCAGTAAACTTGAAATCGGTTGAAACCAAATTACGTTTAAAAAAAATAAAAAAGTATGTAAAGGAAACAAACAAAATAAGCAATAAGCTGTTATGATGCTGGTGGGGTAAACGAAGTATATTGTCATTTTAGATTTGAATCAGATCTGACCACGTGTAGAAGATATTTCTGGAAATATAGACGTTCCTTGAAAACAACACGTATCTTCACTTTGTGTAATATAGATATTGATTAAAATCTCAGGCATCAGATAAAAAAATTCACGCACTTAATTTGATTCTATTATTTTGAATTGATTGATTGGCGTATTAATTAATACGTTCAGTTTTAAGTGTTTTTTAGTAACTCAATGTCACGTTAGATTAAATAAAAATGCGAAAATTCTTATCATTTTTTTGTCAAATATTTGAATCGAATCATTAAAATACATTTGTATGTAATTTTACTGCAACGAGGAATATATACAGCATATCTATAGCAAAAACTCAATAATGCGTTACTTATCAACATTTTACTTTATATTAACTTACTTAATAAAAATTCGGTTATAATCATGGACAAACAATCTTCTATATGAATCGACTTTGCTTAGAATTTACAAAAAATACTAATTTTGAAGAAATATCGAATATTAATAAATATGCTTTTTTAACAACAAAAGCTATACATTATGTCCAGAAATAGAAATACTTTTGTAATTTGCAGTTATTACCATTTTATCCACTCTAAGAATTAACTTAACGTGCAACTTTTTTTCTTTAATAATTTTTGATTCATAATAAATCTTTTAAAATTTAAACAAATATGACATCTTTAAAATAGCAACTTTTACTTTTGTAGGGTTTAAGTTTAAGTGGTTGCGAACAGGAAGCGGCTAATGAGGAATTAGCAAACGGACTACGTAAAAACTACCCAAATTTGAGCGAACTTTATGTAATTGGAAGTGACACAGACGGATCAATTGCGTCCACATCAAATAACGGAGGGGTGACTTGTATAGCCGGAACTGGGTCTAATACCCTCTTGATTAATCCTGATGGTACTAAAGTGCAATGCGGCGGATATGGTTACATGATTGGAGACGAAGGGGGAGGTAAGACTTAAATTAAAATTAATATAACTCTATAATACATTTATTTAAATTAGATATAATTTTGTTACTCTCATTCTCATAATTTAACTTTTTTATTACGCTAAATGAAAACAGATTTAAGATGATAACACTATGTAAATACATATTTTATTTAATAGAGACAATAACCATTTTAATTATTATTTATTGTTTAATTCAGTGTTCAATTTCAATTCTAATCTTCTATGTAAATGTTTATTTATTATTTAATTTTTAATATGAATTATTATATGCCACATCATGGTGATGCGAATTTTTGTTTCGATTAGTACTTACTAAAACATATTCGATTTTCATTAACCAGATCATAATAGGGCTAGAGTTCTAAATTTCGGCAACTTACGCAATATTATACTTAGTCTAAATTACAATCGCATAATCACTTTAAAATGTGATCCATAAAGATATTAATGGACTATATTGGTGCATTTATATTATTTTATCTATATAATTAATTTGATTATTTAATTATGATTTATTTAGGAAACTGTAATTCGTGTCAATGATCTAGGACAATTTTTAATAAATAAGTTGTTTCTTAATGTGTTGATATTTTTCTGTGATTTGTTCTGTGTTCTAGTTTATTATAATCGCAATATTTGTTTTTATCAGAATGATGCTGGTTTATTTATAACTGATATTATTTATTCGTATTTTATCTCGATGTATGTTTCATTTAAAATTAAACATTACTCTGGAATTTAATCATTTTTTGTCTGTTGAAAATAGTAGTTGTAAATATATTTATGTTTGATTGCATATAATCACAGGTTTTATGATATTGTCTAGTGTCTATAAAGTATTATTTTATTGGACACCAAATAAAGTAATTTGGACTGCTGTCAACGTCAAATTATTTTAAAATATTAATTTTAACTTAATTTTCGCGTATAAAGATTTGGATTTGGTAGACAAAACTTTTTCTCTTGCTTAGAATGCAATTAATATTATGCCGTTGGAAGACTGTGAAACTGTTGTTCTAATTTATTTATTATACCAAAATCTATAAATAAAACAGCACTTTAACAAAAAAAAAATTGTGACGTACTTACGGCAACTAAAAATGCATACATTGTGTTATTTAAAATTAGTAAAATTTGCTAAAGTAAAAGAACGCCAATAACCTGTAACTCAATTTCTATGAAAATTTCAGATAATATGTAAATTATTTACAGTAAGAATGGTTGAAACTTGCACTGCCTTTGATGCCATGCAAATGAATATGCTAATTATATGATTTAATTAACTTTTTACTTTTACAAAAACCTTCTTTTATATAAATAGGTTGCAAAATGACGAGAAGCTTCAGTTTGATATATTGCTAAATTTTCCATTTTGGGAGTATTATTTTTTGGAGACGTAGCGTGTTATGCATTTCTTAATTATATTTTGCCGCCTAGTATCAAATACTCGCATCAAAGAGCAGCTTGAGTACCTTAGTTGTAAATGAGACTAATTCTTGTTGGAAATTATTTGACTGTATTTTCCTTATAATACAAACTTTTGTCTTAATTACTTTATTCTGATCTAATAAGATCCGTTTACGTTTAGTCGAAAGATGTTTGCAATTGTAAACAAATCTCAAGCAAGGTGTAAAAACATTCACCAATTTGAAAAGCTTAGAGTATTTGTTAAAATTTTATTATTCCAATCTTTTGCAACGTCAGCTGTAACCATTGATATTGTTTTTATTTCTGGTAATGGTTCTACGTTGTTTATAACCAAATCTTTTGGCTATTTTTTGTTTGGTTTACTCAGCGGAGACCCACATTAAACAGAGAGGACAGTTAAGTAGTTTTTTGCATGTTTTCTCTCTCGATATAATATCTGCTGGGTTGCGGTCAGTGCGGATATGATACCATTCTTCTGAGCTAGTGCATTCTTGAATTTTATTGATTCTATTTGCAACAAATACTTGAGTGGTTTGTTTCTTGTTTTAATCTATGAAAGGACAATTGTTGGGTCATTAGAGTTGATTTCATCAATCGTGTCAGTAGCAAGGCACTACATAGTTCCAGTCAAGGTATTGTAGATTTTTTCATTGGAACTACACGTGATTTGAAGCATAGTAATTGTACGGCAGTGTAAATTGTTCCATAATATACGCAGGTATAGGCCTCGTTACTTGCATCACAGAGTTAATACATTTTTACTTTACTGTACATAACGAGAATTGCCAAGGAAATGTTTAGTTGAATAATAATAATCTATTTTTTCTTGTAAATCAATTATAGATGCGCGATATAAAAAGACCTGTATTTGGGTTTTATTGAACACCCAGTCCAACTAGCACCAAAGTGGCCGCAACTGAGTTGGGAACCTTGAACCAGTAACTGCTACGTAACTGCCACAAAATCTGCGACTTTGGTGAATAAATAACTTTATTTTACAAATTTATAGTCGCTGCTACGTAGTTTTTACCAGGAATGGCTACTTTATAGTTATGTAACTTTTAGGTAGCTTCCCCGGTAGTTGGGACGTTGTAGTTACCAGTGGGACAACTTTAAAGTTTTTGGAGCTTAACGGTGGCAAACGATAGTAGCAACGGTTACCTAATTCTACTAAAATGCGACTTTAAAGTTTTATAAATAATCAAACGAAAGACTGGTTTGCCATCTAGTTGCAATTTTTAATACTAAAATGTCCGCATTAATCGGTATCATTTTAGCATTTATGCAATTGGCAGTCATTTCGCGGCTTTAACGATTTTGAATCGCCAATAAATTATGAAATGAATTAATAATTTATTCAAAATCAGTCAATCGAATCACAGCGGCCAAGGGTCAAGCATAGACAATTGTTTCGGTTCTACAAACCTCGTCAGTATGCCTTGTACGACCACGGCATCGCATGATAGCGAAGACAATTTTGAATAAATATTTCTGTTCTTATGAACACAATTGATATTATAAATAATCAAACAAAAGACTGGTTTGCCATCTAGTTGCAATTTTTAATACTAAAATGTCCGCATTAATCGGTATCATTTTAGCATTTATGCAATTGGCAGTCATTTCGCGGCTTTAACGATTTTGAATCGCCAATAAATTATGAAACAATTGTCTATGCTTGACCCTTGGCCGCTGTGATTCGATTGACTGATTTTGAATAAATTATTAATTCATTTCATAATTTATTGGCGATTCAAAATCGTTAAAGCCGCGAAATGACTGCCAATTGCATAAATGCTAAAATGATACCGATTAATGCGGACATTTTAGTATTAAAAATTGCAACTAGATGGCAAACCAGTCTTTCGTTTGATTATTTATAATATCAATTGTGTTCATAAGAACAGAAATATTTATTCAAAATTGTCTTCGCTATCATGCGATGCCGTGGTCGTACAAGGCATACTGACGAGGTTTGTAGAACCGAAACAATTGTCTATGCTTGACCCTTGGCCGCTGTGATTCGATTGACTGATTTTGAATAAATTATTAATTCATTTTAAAGTTTTAATTACTTTCAAGTAGCATTGATAGTTCCTGCGACGATTTCGGGACGCCTGCGCAAATTTAACTGTCTGGAACTTAAGTAAGTAATATATATTAGTGTCAATAACGTTGTCGTTACCTGCAGAGTTGAATGTAATTGTGCTGTAGGCTACTACAAAGTCCGTGCCACCTCTCAAAATCACCATGAAGTAGATTTCACCATACAGTTCCAAATATGTCAATATTGAGGAGCGGTGCATAATATTATAAAATTAATAAAGTTAACCTAAAAGTATGATAACCTGATAATATATCAAACTAAACAGTTTTATACTACACAAAATTTATGTTTTCCGATGTTTTGTGATAGATTAACGGGATTAATTTAATTCAATATTAGGTTGTACTTGACACTTGTTGAGAATGCCATGTAAGGTTAAATCCACCCAGTTTGAGTTACGAGTCCCAGATGGTACTGTGAGGACCCACAGGGAACTTTTAAGTGGCATTGCAGTTCCATTTGGCACTTTGTAGTAATTATTACTTTAAAGTTACATATTCAATGTTCCTGTCCACTATTGCTAAGTGACGATTACTTTGAAGTTGCTTTTTTTAGTAATAACCACTTTAAAGTTACTTTTTCAAAAATTCGCCATCTTTATGGACACCTGTGACGATATTATTTCAAAATATGTCATAATGACTGGAAAATGGTTAATATAACAAATGAATGCGTGTATCTAAGTGCCATATTTTCACATGACATTAAATATTTTAAAAACAATATTTTAATATAAACATACAATTTTGAATGGCGCTATGTTTGATTTCAACTTGGCACCTTTATGTTTATCAGTAAAGTAGCATTTGTTTTAATTTTGTAATTCAGACCATTGGGAATTAGAGTGAAAGTTGTTTCGGATATTATTATTTTTTTACTAAGTATTCTATTTTGTTTCTGAGTGTTTAAGTAAACCAGCCAAGGATTATGTAGGAGTGAAACAAAAGAATAACAAAGTCTGTTGCAAGACAAAGCAAGCACTATTAAAAGTTTTAAAAAGTAGGAGGGCGGGTTCCATGTTCAACAGGGCTACCACGCCGCTACGACGCCGCTACGTAACCACTTCGTTTCTGGAACGTAGCCGTACAAGTTCCAGGCAAGTTGCCGTTACGTTGCGGTCACCGTCAAAATATTCCTCATTTACGTCGTACGTACGTAATTGGAACGTTTCTATTATTCATAGCTAGTGGCAAAGCATTTTAAAGTTCCTACAACAGTTGCCGCTACGTTCCTGCGACTAACTCTGCTACTTGGGAGTGTTTTAATGTTGGCTTTCTTTTTTAATATCACGTTATTTGAGTCAGTTGCTATTGGTTGTAGATCAGATAATACTTCAAGATAATTTGACGACATTTTTCTTAATTCAAAACCAGCAGTTGCAAAGTAGCTTTATTACGTTCTGTTTTATTTTTTTAAGTATTTTGATGTTGTTTGTTACTGTTAACAAGTCGCCTACATAGAAGTATTTCAATGCTATAGAAGAACCAATACGATGTTAATTTTTTTGATCTTCTGCAAGTTGTTGTAGATACGGTGCGGATGGTAATCCCTATGTAACCGTTTGATGCTCATAAATATGTAGTGGTAGATGTTTGTTATTTTGCCTTACCATTATTTGATATTTAGTTTTTGCTGTATGTACAAAAATCTGTCTGTACAAGTTATTGAAGAGCCGTCTACTAACTACGTTTAATTTTGTTGTTACACTTGTTTGTTTGAGAAGTGCGTGATGTGGAAAATAAAAATTGGTTGTATTTCTTCATCAATAGTAATTTTCTAGATTTATAGTTGGGTAATAGATTATTATGAACCCATATGTGTACTAGATTTTCTAGTATAGTGAGTGATAATTTGTATAAATCTACATAGAGATAGTTCAATCTAAGTTTCAGTGAAACAGAAGAAATTAATACTGAATGCTTGAATGATGAATAATTTCCATTTTCAAATATTGTTGTTAGTTGTAGGGCTATCTATTTGATGAATTATTAAGCTACATGTAAACAAGGAAACTACCCAGATGGTGTAACAGTTAGCGTACTTGACTGCTACACTAAGATCTCGGGTTTGAGTTCACTATTTGGAGAATAAATTTTTCTGCCTAAGAAAAAATGTGTTGTGATGATCAAGCCTTCTTTCGGATAAGAAGAGAAATTATAGTAGGTCCCGTGTACTGAACTCAATAATTTAGGTTGGAATTTTATATTTTGAGCTCTGATATTTTTGTTATTTGCTTTGTTCAATTGCTGAGTTTTATTGGTTAATTTATTTTTGTGTAAATTTTTTGTTCCATTATTTACTTTATCAAATTTTTTGTTTGTTTGTTGAGCTTTTTTTATCTCCGGCCGGTATAGGCCGTATAAGGAATTATATGTATACGGGTGCCAAGATAACTAATGCATTGGTTAATATAATTACAATCCGAAACCGGATTTAGAAAACTTAAACATTTATTCACGATTGGATCGAAAGGTTTTAAGAATAATGTTGTTATTACTTTGTATTGATGAATAAAGCTTGCATACTTTTTAAATTTCATTAAAACTTATAAGATTAAGGAAGTACTCAAACTTCATCTATCATAACAAATTAATAACAACATTATTCTTAAAACTCCTCGTTCCAATCGTAGATAAATATTTAAGTTTTCTAAATCCGGTCGCGGATTTTAATTATGTTAACCGATGCATTAGTTATCTTGGCGCCCGTATACATGTAATTCCCTATACTGGCCAGGAGTATAGAGTGCTTTTAATTATAACTTTCAATACTGCCTGTTTTTGTTCAATGTAGTTTTTTTCAAAAGTTTTTTTTCTCTTTGCTAGCGTTAGAAGTCTCTTTGTCCAAGCTGGTGATATACAATTTTTTGATGACCAACACTTGGGCGGGTGGCTGTCTTACTTCACATCATGATTATAAGCGAGTAATTTGAATTGGAATGTTAACCCATCCGTTTGAGGGTTTGTTATTAAAAGATTGGAAGCTTTGCACAAAGCAAATTTTCCGAATAATCAGAAATATGTTTAACTTAACGTGAAAGTTGCGTTTGTTGAAACTCAGGACCCGTATTGTTAATTGCGAATACTAATTGGTTATCAGGATGGATTTTGCCTTCTTTTCTTGGTTAGTAATGAAGAATTGTATGCATATGAAGATGTATTTGTGTACTACAATAAATCTTCTAATAGAGGAATTTTTATAAAATTTTTATCTAGAGTAACTGATATGATTGCTTCATTACGGTTCAATTTTCAAGCGACTATACCTTCAATCGGCATATTTACGATTAAGGCTATGTAGGTTAATATTTTCACTAACTTCCAATTTAGATTTCGTTCAAATTTGAACACTTCTTTAGCAGTTCAAAATTTAATAAATGAAATAATAAATGGCTTTGAGTGCAAAAGTCACACCACGATATGTTTTGTGACTTGAGCAGAACTTTTGACTGCGTATTACATATCAACACTTCTTAAAAAACTAAAAATGTTTGGCTTTAGTACAATCGCTACAGAGTTTATCAAATCTTACCTGTGTCATTGGCAGCAATATGTAAGTATAAATAATACTACCTCATCCAAACGTACTAATAGTATGGAAGTTCCGCTGGGCTCAGTCCTAGGCCTTCTGCTATTTCTTATTTATATTGACGATCTTCCTCAATGTGATACAAATGCACATTTTACATTATTTACTGCAAATACAACGGTTACAAGAACAAGATCCTCAAATAATATAAACTTGTTAGAAACAGAGTTTGATGATACACAGTCAATAGTTGTTGAATGGTTTCAAGCAAACCGTTTAAGCCTCAACATTAACAAAACAGAACATTTACATTAAAAACGAACTGTATAAATGAAAGAGCCTATGTAAAATTTTTAGGTATGCATATTGATTCATTTATATTAATATTTTCTTTTTTTGCCATTATAAATGTTTTATTTAAAAAAATGCTTGGTTACCTCGTGAAAATTTTTCATGACCAATTTGCACATTTGCGGCTGTATGTTCTCGATAACTTCACGAATTCCATCTTTAAGGTCTTGAATCGATTGTGGAGCATTGGCATAGACCTTATCTTTAAAGTGGCCCCAAAGAAAAATGTCTAAAGGTGTTAAATTACAAGATCTCGTTGGCCAATTGTGGTCACCTCTTCGAGAAATAACACGGTCAGGAAACTTTTCTTGCAAAATTACAATTGTTTAGTTGCTTTTGTGGCAAGTAGCGCCTCTTGCTGAAAATAAACGTCATACACATCAATATCTTCTAATTACGGCCATAAAAAATCATTAATCATAGCTCGGTAGCGCGATCCATTCACCGTAACAGTTCCAGCAGCCTCATTTTTTGAAAAAGTAGGGTCCAATCACACCGCCCGCTCAAAAACCGCACCAAACAGTGACACGTTGAGGATGCAAAGACTTTTCAACAATCATTTTTGGATTTTCTGAGCCCCAAATGCGACAATTCTGCTTATTAACGTAGCCTCCGAGGTGAAAATGAGCCTCATCACTGAAGATGATTTTTCGATAAATTTCCGGATCATTTTGATGCATTTGAAGGACCCAATCAGAGAAGATACGACGTTTATGGTGATCGACCGGCTTGAGTTCTTGTGTTAACTGAACTTTAAAAGCTTTAAGATTTAAGTCTTTATGCAAAATACGCTGTAATGTCATTTGTGGAGTGTTTAATTCCAAAGATTGACAAAGAATCGACAAACCTGTTTTTTTTCAACACTACGGGCTACATCAGAAATATTCTCATGTGTTCCTGAGCGATGCACACGGTTTCGATTCTTCACATCACAAACTTGTCCCAACAGCTCAAATTTTTCCACCAGGTTTACTATTGCCTGCCGAGAAGGTGCTTTACGACGACCAAAAAATGCTTTAGTTTTGCAAACTGTGATTGAAAAATTTTCACCATTTTTGTAGTAAATTTTAATAATTTCAATGCGTTGTTGAAGCGTGTATCGTTCCATTTATAATAATGGCGTAGTTTTTACTTGTCAAAAGATAATAGCTTCAAAATTGACAGCTGCCTAAATAGCCTGCTATTCAAAATGAAACTTCTTATATATTGAATGGTTGAGGCTGATACATGTTTGAACTCTACTAACATTAATAATAAAACAAATATAGTGTAAATGTTCAAAAAAAGGTTTATTGTTTACTACAATTGTTATACCTGATGAATCCACTGTGTGGCAAAACAATTATAGTAAACAATAAACCTTTTTTTGAACTTTTACACTATTTGTGTTTTATTATTAATGAAACTTCTTATTGGAAAACCTGTTATATAAATGTTTGGTATATATTAGATTGAATCAGAATAATTATTCATCACTCTATTCATGTTTACCCTACACGAAATGCTCCTAATCTAATTATAGATTATAAAAGGCTTAACAAATCTAGGAATGGTGCTAATTATTATGCAATAAATTTTTATAACAAACTGCCTACAATTTTTAGAATCATGCCCCTTAACACTTATAAGCAACATATCAAAATTATTCTGTTAGCCAATGCTTTTTATTCATTTGATGAATTTTTAAATTATAATTTTTAATTTGTCATTAGTTTTTTAAGGTGTTTTATATAGTTTTGTCTTAATATTTGATTCTTATTGTATTGTCATTTTACACATTTATTTTTTTTTACGTATTTAAATGCATGGACTGTGCATAATAACATAATTAAAGATTATTATTATAATACAATATTTGTCATTTGTTGTGCCACATTCGTAATTAAAATTGTAATAGTTATGAAAATGAGTTGGAAAACTTTTTTTTAATCATCAAACCTAGTCAGGCCAGTATCTAAAACAAAATTTTGAGGTTTGTTTTAGATACGGCCCATATAGATTATATGATTTGTATAAAATTAAAAAAAATTAATGCAAGTATTGTTGATCTGACTCGATAGAAATCTCTTTATTCGCAAACAGTTAATCTTAAAAGCGCTCGTTTCTCTTTCTATTTATTTACTAAAATAGACTTTCTTCTTGGTCAAAATGGTTGATAAATATTTATTCTAAAGGAAAAAATATATTTTGAAATATGCTTGGAAGAACTGAAATAAAATTAAATCATAACAGATTAATTTATTTCATATATATGAACATACAAATTGTACAATATAACTATAAAAAAAAATAGGTTAAACAAACTAATTATTGGTGGTTTTTGTCACATTCACTAAACTCCTGTATAATAATGAAAGAATAAAACTTATATTTAACCTATCTAGTAATAGGTGTTTTATTTGCAATATAATTGTTAAAAAAAAATCGGTGAAAATTTCTGTTCTTATTATTGAGCATTTATATAGAAACATTTCGTTAAAAACGTACATATATAGGTTACCGTGATTATGTCTTTTTTTAGTTGTTCTTTATATACAATGTAAATATGAAATATTTCACCGTACATTACACCTGCCACCTCTCAACATTTTCTCATGCAAATGAATTCAATTTAGCACTCCCATACGTAAACAAAATTGTTTGTCAATAAAAATACGAACTGCTATTATATTCCATATATGCATTTATTGACTCATTGTCTCTAAATTTAGATTTAATATGATTCAAAGCGTTCATTTTATTTAAATATTGTTTTTATTTTTAGCCTGGAAAATTGCACACTCTGGAATCAAGTGTTGTATCGACGAGATGGATGGATTCGAACAGTCACCATACCCGATAGACTGGGTGTGGAAAACGACGATTGAGCATTTCCAAGTGAAGAACCAATTTGACCTGCTCGATTATATGTATACGAAATTTGATAAAGCATTCGTAGCGTCGCTATGCAAAAAACTGGCTGCTGGCGCAAACGAAGGTGATCCTCTTGCCAAGTATTTGTTTGAACTTGCTGGAACACATTTGGCAAAGGCTATTTCAGCCGTTGTACCTAAAGCTAGCAACGAATTGACATCAAGGAAGGGCGGTATTCACGTTCTGTGCGTCGGCTCGGTGTGGCTAAGCTGGAATTTGCTTAAACCAGGTTTTGTGGGATATATGGAAAAGCATAGTAGCGTAGATTCACTCTCGTTGATGAAGATACGCACTACAATAGCCGTTGGGGCTGCGTATATGGCAGTCGACAAATTGGACCTGTACCTACCAAGAGACTATACAAAGAACTATGAAGTATTTTATACATACAATAAGGGTATCAGTAACGGGGTATAGTGATTTGGAACTAAACATGTGAATAATCAATAATATTGATTGTTGTAAAATATATATTTTAATAATAAAACCATTTATAACTTATATTTGAATCATTTCGATAAAAAGCAAAACATCAATAATGAGACTATTTCGATTAGTCGATTTTTAGGCTTTTCTTTCCTACTTTTGCTAACTATTATTTATTATGTTTTTTTTACTCTTCTATATTTAATGACCAGAAAAATTATTAATATTAAATTAGAGAATTATTTTACAGTTGCAGAAACTCAGCATGAGAGACAAGCACATAAGCAACTAACCTACGTGCCGCTTTCAATATACAGTTTTATTAATTTAAGTTTAACGATTTGAATTAGTTTTAATTAAGTTAACATTTATTATCATTTCTGCATCAGGACTCATAGTTACTGAAAGAGCTATGAAACAATGTGCAGCATCAATACAATCAAATTTATCAATTACATTTAGATATTGAATTATTTTTATAATTCTAAGTAATAATAATAATCATTATTAAGAATATAAATAGAAACGCCACTAATGATTTACTTTCGTAATAAAAATGGTATGAATTACATTTGTTAAAGACTTTTCCGCAATTATATTACTTTTAACCCAAGATTGTTTAACGATTGCGCTGTTCCGCGTCTATGATATTGGTATCTGATTGGTCTTAAATAGCATTAATCATTCTCCCAATCTTACGAAGCATGTACTCATACTTAGGATAGTTGCAGCTGTTGACTGTATCAAATGTAGGTTGCTATAGATTAGTTAGTTAGTTTAAATTTATGGCATATCAGCCTAAAAAGACTATTAATTCCGATTCTTTTTTCTAACTATAAAAAAGTGTAAAATAATATGCTGTAAAAAGGCATATTAAAAAATAAAAATAAATAAATAAATAAGAAACTAAAATAAAATAAACTTTTATAAACTATTAAAACAATAGCAAAAAATGACCAGATAATTCCAACAGTGTCTAGGGTGTAAAGAGTCCTAAACACTACAGGGTTTTACGATACACAAACATTAATCATAATAAATAAAAAATCATATCCATATACCCAGTCTGCTCTGTCGAACAAATTTGAGCAAACGATCGACATCAGCGATTTGATCGCCCAAGACAATCGACAAACTGGGTGATAATTCAAACAAAATTTTTTGTTCCAAAAACTGCCGACAATCCAATATGATGATGTAGAAAATTACAAACATCCCTAACACAAACTTTAAATGAAACATATTCAGCGCTAGTTATTGCTAACTTGGCAAGCGCATCAGCTTTTTTGTTTACACTGATACCTACGTGACTGGGAATCCAGACAAAGTAAACAGTGACATTTATCTGAGACACCTGAAGCAAAATTGAATGAATTTGCCACAGCAAGTAATGATCAGGATATTGATCTTCTATGGCGTTTAATACACTCAACGAGTCTGTACATATAGCATAATTTATACCTGCGCTTAGTTGGATGTAGATAAGAGCTTGATAGATAGCATACATTTTTTTTTCAATTCTGCAGTGTTAACAATTCTAACACTTGGCAAGCCAAATGTAAACTGCAGCTCATCTACGAGAAAAGCACAACTTACAGCGTCGTTACTTTTTGAGCTATTGGTATAAATTCAAGTGGCATTTATGTGCTTTGCTTGAATTTTTGCAAATTCAGTTTGATATTCAACTGGTAAAGTTGAAGCTTTGCTCATTCTCAATAATGCAGTATTTAACCTTGGACGTTGAAAAGTCCAAGAAGGGCTGCGACAGTAAGACAGTTGATATACATCAAGGAGTTGGAAATCCAGTTTCTAAAGTATACTGCAATTTCTTACAGCAATCGGTTTTTGGGATCGTATCCTTATGTTGTATAGTTCGTCGAGATCATTATTGTATACGACAGAAAATGTCGGATGCAAGCGTTAAGTTTTTAATTTTGCGGAGTACCTAACAGTCAAGTGTTTTTGCCGAAGACAGAGTGACGGTTTAGCTGCTTCACACAAAACACTAGCAATAGGGCTAGTGCGAAAAGAGCCAGTTGCTAAACAAATTCTTGTATGGTGAACAGGATCAGCAATACGTAATGTGGATGGAGCTGCGGAAGCATAGATTATGGAACCATAATCTAGTTTTAAACGCACCTTTTCACTCAACGACCTGAACAAGTTTAGTGCCGAAACACATTTTGATCTTGGATTTATTAAATGAGGATTCTAAGTCAACGCACGGTCAAATGTGACACGAGAAGTCGAACATATTCCTGTACAGGAATAGGTTTTCCCGCAAGATATAATGAAGGGTCACTGTGTGGGGTTTGCCTTCTACAAAATTGAATAAGCAACGTTGTACTAGTAGAAAAGGTGAATCCATTGTTATTAGCCTAGTTCAAAATGTGATTGATTCTTAACTGAAGTTGACGTTCCAATGTTAGCATGTTTCTACGTCATCAACATACATCAACATACATACATCCGCTTACAGGATGCTTGATGAACTGACTTATGCCTTTAATCGCTATCATAAATAGTATCACGCTTAAAATGGACTTTTGAGGAATACCATTCTACTGCTGACGTATGCCCAAGATGCTGTCACCTACACGTACTTTAAATGAACGGGAAGTTAAAAAGCTTTGTATAAACGATGCCATGCTTTTGCGAATACCCCACGAATGAAGTGTTTGTAAAACATTGTACTTTCACGTCATGTCATATGCTTTTGCAATGTCCTCAAAAAAGCAATTGAGTACTTGCTAATTAGGTTCCACAAAAAACTTTACATCAATGAAAAGCATTAAAATTGAAGGTTATAAATTTGTTACTAATTTTAGTAGGATAATCCATATTCATGGCGGGGTGTGCGTATTAAGTAAAAATGAATTAAATATTCGTTCGTGTGATGTTCTTCAGTATTGTGATGAATTGTCATTTGAAGCTTGCGCTGCGATACTTGTATTAGAAGACATTAAAATATTTTCTATTTGCCTCTACAGATCTCACATGGGAGATGTAAATACTTTTATAGTAAAACTAAATAATATTTTAAACGATTTCTACAATATAAATAGTCAGATAATTTTGTGTGGTGATCTAAACATTGATTTTTTAAAATCTTCAAATCATAAAGATATGTTGTTTGATATATTAAATTCTTTTGGGCTACAACTTGCAAACACTGGTCCTACGAGAGTATTTACTGATAAAAATAATAAAACATCCATAAGCGGTATAGATTATATGCTCACAAATATTAACTTGAACTTATATAAATGTATTACTATTAACCCACTTTTAGGAGATCATTTTTCAATTATATTAGAAATAGAAACTTATCAGACCATACAAGAAATGCAATTTCATAAAAATCGCGTATATTCACACTCAAATTTAGAAACTTTTTTGTTTTTTGTATCCAATCAGAATTGAAATAATATCTGCAAAAGCTCTGACATAAATGGTAGTTTTGATAATCTTTTAAAATCATTGACTACTCTATTGAATCTCTCGTGCCCTTTAAAATCTATTAAAGCTTCAAATAAACATCGTTCTTGGCTTACTCAAGAGTTATTTATTTTGGTTGGCATACAATCTAAAAGATAATAATTTAATTAACGATTACAAAAGAAAAAAAGAACTTCATAATACTAATTTATGTTTTGCAAAAAAGGAGCACTATTCAAATCGTATTTTGAAAAATGATAATAAAGTAAAAGAAACATGGAAAATAATAAGAGAAACAATCACACACAACAATCAAATTAATAAAAAAAATACTTTAAAAAACCATGGAGTATTAATTAATGACAACGAAGAAATTTGTAATACTTTTGTTAAATATTATGCTTCTTTAGCAAAAAGTAAAATAAATCAATAATGTTCTATATCAACAATAAGCCAAAGTACCGTATCTGAATGTCAAACATTTAATTCATTTTTTATAAAGCCTATTATTGAAACTGATATAATAACTGCAATTAGTTCTTTAAAAAATACAACATCTTCAGGAATAGTTGATTTAAATACTAAGCTTATTAAATTAATTTCAAAAACACTAGTTCCTATACTAACAATGCTTTTTAATGCTGCAATTAAACAAGGCATATATCCAAATGCGTTAAAAACTGGCATAATCACACCCCTTCATAAAAAAGGAGACACTCAGTTAGTAAATAATTACCGCAGCATCACAATAGCACCAGTAATCTCAAAAATATTTGAAAAAATTATTTGTGATTGCATAAAATCATTTTAGAAAAAAATAATATTTTACCCAAAGCTCAGCATGGATATCGTACCAAAAGGTCTGTTGAAACGGCAACGTGTGAATATATAGAGTTCATACATCGTCATCTGGATCAACACGAGTACTTATATGGTTTTTTTTTATTGACATGACTACAGCTTTTGACATATTAGATATTAGTTTCATTATTGATAAATTGGAACACATAGGATTTCGTGGCACTTTTTTATCATTATTAAAGTCATATTTAACAGACAGGAAAATTAGGGTTAAGATTGATGGACATATTTCTAATGCTAAAAAAATTGAGTACGGTGTTCCACAGGGCAGTGTATGCGGTCCTCTAATTTTTATTTTATTTGTAAATGACATACCAAAAATATTTAAAGATATACCTAATTTTAAAATAGTTATGTATGCGGATGACATATCGATGACTTGCTCATCCAAATATATTAGCGAATTGAATCGAATGGCTGGAATAATATTAAACAGAATAACGAACTGGTGTACACAAAATAGGTTAATATTAAACAACACAAAAACCGAACTAATGTATTTTCAAAAAAAGCGTTCAACGTTAAGAGAAAATGCCATATCTATTAACAATTTGTTATATGCACTTTCCGACTCAGTAAGATTTCTTGGATTGATAATACAAAATACATTAGACTGGACTAAATAAGTCATATTTTGCAATATTGCAACTAAAATCAGTTCTTGATAAAAAACGACTAATAGATGTCTACTACGCAATGGTTTATTCCCATATTAATTTTAATATCATTTAGTGGGGCAACTCGTCAGCAGCGAATAGAATATTTATAATTTAAAAACGCATTCTAAGACTTATGTTTAATCTTGATTACATAGAATCTTGTAAATATACATTTAAAGAAAATAATTTGTTAACTGTACCTGGAATATATGTATTTAAGACTTTATGTTTTATTAAAGAAAATATAAATAATTTTTCGACAGTAGGAGAAAATCATGCGTACAGAACCAGACACGGACAGCAATTACTCTTAATTAAACATAATTCATCCAAGTTTGAAAATTGTCACGTGTATATTGGACTTAAGTTGTTTAATAAATTACCAGATCAAATAAAGAAGCTAAATTTTAAACCATATAAGGTAATGATTAAAAGATTACTAACTAATAATGTTTTGTATTCAGTTAATGATTTTTATAATATAGATTTTAATATAGATTTTAGTAAAACTGTATAGTAGTTTTTATTATTTTTTGTTTGTTTTTAATATGTAATTTTTATGTATTGCTTGTTCGCATATTATTTTAATTTGTTGTTTTATTTTTTATATGAAATTATTTTATTGACGATCACATACTGAACTTTATTTTATACATACATGTACTAGATCTTGTGAATAAACATCTATCTATCTATCTATCTATACTCTGTTTAATTTTTTTTTTAAATTAACTTATTTTTTAATTATATTTTAAATTTTGAGCATAAAATTAGACTCATAAAGAAAAATTATTAGAATTTGAAGATTAAGTATATATTTTTTTTCATTTTGTTAAATTTGTAACATTCTAATAATGTTTTTTTAAGTAAAGTAATGTGTTTACTTTTAAAACTTCAAAGGCAGTGCGACACGTGTTTTTTTTTTATTCTACAGCGCTGAAATTTCGCATGGATTACTTTTTTTGCATAAAGATCACTTTTGAAGGTGCACCCAAAGAAATTCCACAAAAAAAATTTAAGAACCAGTGTAATGTATATATATATATATATATATATACATATTAATTAAAATTGGAAAAATATTAATGGCACGAAAAAAAAGGTTGTTTGCACGACAGCATATCAACACAGTAATAGGCTAAACTAAAAAATGCAATGCCCAATCAATTAAATTTAACGACGTCAAAATTACACAACAAATAATATACATTGCACTTCAGAATAATACATGGCACGACTAAAAATATATTCCACAACAGAATTATATATTTCACAAAAACAAGTCTCGAACAAATCTTTCTGTATCGTCAATATTAACCAAATGGATAAACTGAATATGTATCCCGCATCCAATAACTTTCTTTACCATCCATATCTAATATTAAATAAATGATATCAAAATAAATAAACTCTTTCAAAATAATTAAATATTTAACATAAAAAAAAGCATATTATAAATATAATAATATATCATGGACACGGCTTTTAGATGCATTTACAACCTTACTAATAGATACCAGCTATAAACGCTTTGTTAGTGATTTAAATTTCTATAAACAAAAGTAAAACATATTATTTAAAATTTAAGAAAAAATAAATATACAAATAACTGATTTTGCAAATTAATCTACAGCAAATTAATAATTAGAATAATGTAAACTATTATTTTAATCATTAATTAGGGTAATAGTTTAAAATATTCTAATTATTAATTTGCTGTCATTCAAACATCCTATTATGTCAAGCATTTGTTTTATCTTGTTGTGTTAAAGTTATTTCTAAAAACTTTTTTTGCTGTTGATATGTTTTATTTAACCGTTCATATGTTGCGTGGCTTTCATATTCTTACCGTGTAGTATGTTTTTCTGTCGTGGAAAGTGTTTAAATGTTGTCAAATATATTTTAATGTTGTTTAATATACTTTTTTCGGTGTGAAATATTTTTCTGTCGTGCATAACTTTATAGGGATGTTATTTAAATTTTTCTGTCGTGTAAATAACCTTTCTATCCGTTTGTTTATCCTATTCTGCCGGGCTGATAAATCTAACCCATTGTCTAAACTGAATATGCGTAAGGTATCACTTTTTTCTTGACTAGCGTCGCTCTGTACGTGTTTATTATAACCTCAAATATTTGGAATTAATCAAGGTAAGTTAGTAACTGTAAAACATCCTATTATGTCAGGCATTTGTTTTATTTTGTCGTGTTAAAGTTACCGTTCTAAAAACTTTTTTTGCTGTTGACATGTTCTATTTAACCGTTTAAATGTTGTCGTGGCTTTCATATTCTTACCGTGCATTCTCTTTTTCTGTCGAAAGTATTTAAATGTCGTCAAATATATTTTACTGTTGTTCAATATACTTTTTGTCGTGTGAAATATTTTATTGCCGTGTAATATAAAAGGTTTTCCAATAAGAAGTTACATTTTGAATAGCAGGGTATTTGGGCAGCTGCCAATTTTGAAGCTATTATCTTTTGACATTTGACAAGTAAAACCTACGCCATTATTAAAAATGGAACGATACACGCTATAACAACGCATTAAAATTATTAAAATTCACTACAAAAATGGTGAAAATTTTTCAGTCGCAGTTTGCAAAACTAAAGCTGTTTTAGGTCGTCGTAAAGCATCTTTTCGCAATAGTAACCCTGGTAAAAAAATTTGAGCTGTTGGGACAAGTTTGTGATGTGAAAAATCGAAACAGTGTGCATCGCTTAAGAACACATGAGAATATTGCTGATGTAGCCCGTAGTGTTGAAGAAAACCCAGGTTTGTTGATTCTTTGTTGATCTTTGGAATTAGACATTCCACAAACGACATTACACCGTATTTTGCATAAAAACTTAAGTTTCAAGGCTTTTAAAGTTTAGTTAACACAAGAACTCAAACCGGTCAATTACCATAAACGTCGTATCTTTGCTGATTAGGTCCTTCAAATGTATCAAAATGATCCGGAATTTGATCGAAAAATCACCTTTAGTGATTAGGCTCATTTTCACTTCGAAGGCTACGTTAATAAGCAGAATTGTGGCATTTGGGGCTCAGAAAATCCAAGAATGATTGTTGAAATGTATTTGCATTTTTAAAGTGTCACTGTTTGGTGCAGTTTTTGGGCTGGCGGTGTGATTGGACGTCTCTTTTTCGAAAATGAGGCTGGTGCAACTGTTACGGTGAATGGATGGCGCTACCGAGCTGTGATTAATGATTTTTTATGGCCGGAATTGGAAAATGTTGATGTAGACGACGTTTATTTTTAGCAAGACGGCGCTAAGTGCCACACAAGCAACGGAACATCGCAATTTTGCAAGAAAACTCTTCTAACCGTGTTATTTCTCGAAAAGGTGATCACAATTGGCCACCGAGATCTTGTGATTTTACACATTTAGGTTTTTTTCTTTGGGGCCACGTGAAGGATAAGGTCTATACCAATGCTCTACAATCGATTCAAGATCTTAAAGATGTAGTTTGTGAAGTTATCGAAGACATACATCCGCAAATGTGCAAATTGGTCATGGAAAATTTCATGTAAAAGAATGCGGTACTGCAACCGTAACCGTGGCGGCAATTTGACAGATATCGTTTTCAATTGTTAATGGCATACCTTCCTCGTTACAATAAAATAAACATTTATTGATTTCTCTTAAAAAATACATTATTTTTTTATATCAAAATGAAACCTCTTATTGGAAAACTTTTTCTGTCGTGCAAATAATCTTTTTATCCGTTTGTTTGTCCTATTCTGTCGGGCCGATAATTTAACTCATTAAAATTTTCCATGATTGGTTTTTGCTCGGTGCTTAGATGACGCCAGGAGTATTAACACGAAATATACTACATAGACGAAATATTGAAAAGAGACAACGGTGACGAGCGGGACTTGCATCGGGTGGTCATTTGCGCCTTTTTTTATTAAAACTATTATTTACACATTATAGTTTTAATAAAAAGTAATACATTTTTCTGATATATCATGTTAAAACTTAAAAATAAACAGTTTTTTTAAAGATCAAACCTTACAATACAAAATACTTTTATGTACGTTGTTATTATTTTAGAGCACAGATAGGAATTTGTCGTTAAAGCATAAACTTATCTATGAATTATTACTGACTTGTTAAAAGTTTATATATTCCTACAACCATAAGCACAACAGTACTTCACTATTTTGTATACAATAATTGCAAACACTAACCATGAGTGTGGGTCTGACTAATATGACAAATGTTTTAATACTAATAATAAAATTTCTATAAAATCGGAAAATTGAACGCTTTCATAATGAAAAAGTATTAGAAGACAAAGTTGGCCTTCTCTATAAGTGGAAAACATTTTTGGAGTGCCAAAACAAACATAACAAATAATTGATTAAAAAAATAACAATTTGTATGTAAAGCAGTTTATATATAAGAGTTATTATCACAAAATAAAATAAAAATATAAATGTATTTTTTGCTAACTTTCTAGTTAATAAAAAAGTTTGTAAAACTGAACTTGAAACATTTAAAAATGATGACGTTTTAGTTTTAGTTAGAAAAGTTTTAAAAAACTAAATTTAACATTTTAATTTGGAAATTTATTTTATTTTTCAAAATATCAAAAAAAATTGTTAATTTGACGTTTTAGTTAACTAAAAAGTTTGAAACACTTAGCTTTATAACTAACTATAAAACTCAAACTAAAAAAAATCTAATTTCAAAATACTTTCAAAATTTAACAAAACATAAAAAATTTAAGATATGTAATATTTAGCCAACATGACTATCTAGTTCATTAAAAAGTTTTAAAAACTAAGCCAACGCAAATTTCAAACTATTTCCAAAATTTATGAGTACGTGCCGCGAAATAATAATTAATTGATTATACTAGTATTTAATAAGTTTATCTGATTGTTGTTATTGATATTGGATCCATACTTGTGCATTCTATTTTATTTATTTGATTTTATTTATTTTATTTATTTATTTTTTGTAACATGGTCATCTCGGATTGTGCATTGATAACAGCTTTTATAATCATTTCTCTCGCTAAACTCAATCAACTCAAAATAAATAAATTTAAAAAATCGACTTATTATATTGATAAAAAGATATATATCATAATTAATTCCTTAAGACTCTAATTAGTTTTATTTTCTAATACTTCTGTAGTATTTTATAATTTTAGTTAATCAACTGCTCTGTTAGAGTCAGCTCGCAAAACACCGTGAAACTCAATTTTCCTTTAAAAACATTTATTTTAAATACTATACTATATGCTTGGTTAGTTGCCTACGTTATACCACCAAGAAACACAATTTATGAATATACAGTATGAACAAGAATACCGAGGTTTACAATATACTAAACTAAATATGCTTATTGTAAATATTGAAAAAAAATCACTGGATTGTCACCATAGGCGTAACACAATTTTTTTATGGTAATTAATGTAATTATAAACGATTAGTTTTTTTTTTTTATTTTTAACAATATGCCAATCTAATAATTCTTATTTCACATTTTGTCCGAATAAGTAAAAACAAAACAAATTTTACATATCACTTTTAAGATAACAATATGCAATAAAAATTTTATTTTTAAAATGTAGTGTACTTTGAAATAGTAAACGATGTTGATAGTTTATCATAAATTGTTAAATAAGGTATAGTAAGATATTTGTGTTGTTTTTTTATCGAGAATATCAGTATTCGAATAGTTGCAAAAAATTTTAACGTCAGCCCTTCTGTCATCTATCGTGTGTGAAATCAAAGAGGAAAACAAACCGGATTCAAGACCGGTTTTTAGTTGTATCCTTCTTGCGTTCTTGCACATCAACAGCCTAAGATCTGTAAATCAGGTTCAGAACAATTCATAACGTAAAGATATCCGACCAGGCAGTTGGGAATAGACTGAGAGAAGCCAACCAGAGACTAAAAAGATCTGTGCAAAAACTTCCGTACCACATAAGGTAGGTATTGTTTACATTTTGCTTGTAAACATGTTGCATGGCAACTTTGATAGTGGATACCAGTACTATTCACAAATGAGTCACGGTTTTGTTTAACTTTTGTGATGGTTGAGTACGTGTATTCTGACGTCCATATGAACGCAGAGCTCCACAAACCATACAAAAAGTCAAAAAGTATGGTGGTGTATCAGTAATGGTTTGGGGCAAAATTAGTCTTGATAAAATGAACAGAGTTTGTGCCAATTCTAAAAAATCCTTTCTAAATGTACTGGTAAAGAAATAAATCGATTATCAAATTATTTGTAGAAGCAGCAATGAAGCCAAAGTTGCCGTTTTTGTTAAAATACTACAAATCAAGGTAGCAGTCGGTATGTTCTTAATATGGCTGTCTAAATAAACGTTAAGTTGATTAAGCACAACATATTGCTAGTAAATATTGTGATACTAACTACAGTTACATTATTTATTAAACGTCCTTTTGGCTATTACATTCATTAAAAACAAATAACTAAATTAACATAAGCCGACATCTAGACGTTAGTTCTTTGTCCAAACTCGGTCAATATACGCAGTCCACAACGCTTGTACTAACTGGGCCAGCAGATTGGCTAAATACATAGACTTTATACTCAGAATAGCACTCATTGAGTCCGTACATATTGCATATGATTCTGCGGTGCGCACAGAGGCTTCTTGGAAAAAGACCAGAAATAGGTTATATTGTCAATAATTAAAGCACTTTCACTCAATCCATTCTCAAACCGCCTGTGTACAACCGCGGGGAGTCGAGGTCTCTCACAGACAACGATATCATAAAACTTGCACCTTAAGACGTTGGAGCAAGTTTTTTATTTACTTTTATTTCCAGAACCATCCATGGTGAAATCTCGTCAGTATCTCTCTCTGCCCAGTTGATGTTAACCAAGCGTTTAAGCCTTTCTTGTATTCTGTGACCAACTTTTAAAGATGTGCTTGAAAGAAAAAAGTCCTATCAAACACGAGTCATAAAAAACAAACTGTTTTAATGCACATGATTCTAGATCCCCGCAAGATAAGCGCGGGGTCCCTGTATTTGTTGTAAAAAAATACAAACCTCTCGCCTCTGCTTCACTTTGTCTATGGTCATCTGTTGACGAGTTATAGAAAGTATGGTATCTTTTGTTCTTTAAACATAATGTCTTCGAGTTATTTTAAATTGCAATTTTGTAAAAAGTATTTGTTTCGGAGTGCTCCGGCAATTGATTGCGCGATGCATTAATTTAAATTCTAGAATACAAAATTAAATCTCTGAATAGATTAATAACACTCACATTTATTCAACTTTCTTTTTCTACGTTTGTAACAAGACTACCTTACAGATAAAAAACATTTGAATGAATTAGAGAAGTGGTTACATTAGAAGAGGTATAACTCTGGGATGGGTATTAACAAATGGTTATTAAGGGATATATATATATATAAACCATGAATAGAAATATCCTAATAGTACTGGAGAAATTCTACAATTATGGAGATTAAACCTACAATTTTAATAGAAATAAAATAAAATTAGCTTAAAATTGAGTAGTTTTATGAGGGTATTAAATAACATTAGCACAAATAAATAGTTAAATTCGTCCAACAGCATGCCGCACAAGAAAAAGAACCCCCTTAAATCCTCATGCGTGCAGAATATCTAAAACTTCATATCCCCGCCAAGTCATATCATAAACAAAAGCTTTAAACTAAAATTACTATCATCAGACGCAGGTGCGGACTGAATACGAGAGCTTTCTTCTAGGACCTAACGAAGAGCACAGAGCAAGTACACTGAATACCTCTACTCCTATATGGGTGGTGTTGCATAGTATCTGAAAGTGATCAACTCTCCCATTATAATGCCTACAAAGACTGTATGCCAATATATAGCAGGTTATTTAATTCGTTATAGCTGTTATATCTTAAAAGAAAGATTGGTTGAATTATTTAATATAATTTTAAATTCAATCCGACATTTAAAATTTATTGTTTGAGATTGTCGAGACACTAGTAAAAAAAACTAATTAGAATTATTAGTTCAAATCAGTGGAACTAATAATATTAATAATAACGCATTCATTGCAAACAACAAACTTACAATTAAAAATCATTGAAAATCAAAACTACAATTTTACTATAAATATATTTTATATAATACCTTTCAATTTTAAATAGCTAGTTTTGCATACTTACCTGATATTGGTCAAAATTGTGTAATCTTGTGATAGTTTTGAATTGATTTCTTCCTCCATTACATCAGTTTGCTTAACATATTTATATAATATATTATTATATTATAAATAATAACAATTTATTTGAAAAGTATAATAGAAACTATAAAATGGATACTATACTAGTTACCGTTATCTCGCTGACTACCATAGAATTGCAGTTACTTAATTCTTGATTTATATTTGAATATTCTAATAGTATATACTGTCAAACTATGTGAATAATTGACACTTCATACATAATCTAATCTTGGCTATTCGCTCTCTACAGTTCAAATAATGAAATAGCTAAGTAATATGTCAATATATTTTTAATTAAAAGTAAAACAAGCCAAAGAATATCAGCTTAGTCATGGAAATTAATTAGTCATGTTTTATAATCATTACCTTGTTTAGCCCTGGAACAACAACATGGTGTCGCCGGCGACCAGCAAAATCTAAAATTGCAATTTGCGTACAAGTAAAATTTTATTTGACATTGAGCGTCTCAGTACCTTCCTGTGTTATTCTGTGGAGTGTTATAGTGACAGGTGGATGTTGTATAGTTTTAGTATCCTAAAAAAAGTGCTATTTGGGTCGGATACGACGCCACGTTGTTGCTTACGTTATATAATATTTGTTGGTATATTTATGCGGAAATAGGTTTTTATTTTGTATTTATATGAAAATTAATAGATTTTAGATCATAAACATTGAAAGAATAGATAGAAAACGCAAGTTGGCTGATCGTGAATTTGAAATAATTGCACAAGAAATTTTAGACGGCCGACACATTGATGAAGATGATAATATTAGTGAGGGTGAAGAAAGCGAGAATAAAGATGTAGTAATAAATTACAATGCAAAGAAGAAGAAGTTTTACAAAGAGTTGAGCGTCCATTTAGTCGTTGCAAATATTGCCCTCGCATAAAAAACCGAAAAGCACAAAATAAATGTGAACATTGCGGTAAAAAATTTTGTGCACAACATCGGCTGGCCATTTGTATGGACTGCAAGTGAAACACACACATTGCCAAAAAAGTGATAAATTGGAGTTTTATTAACACATTATACATAAAATTTAATTAATAATAATAATTAAAAAAATATTTTATTACTTTAAACAAATTAGTCGTTATTTTCACATATTTGCTTTGTTTCTTTTTTGTACCCAGTTGACAAAATAAGATCTAATTCTAACATTAAGAGCTGATTACTAATGAATTAAACTATGTTTATTGATAATTAGATCTATTAATTACTTAAACATAAATACGATATGACCCTTTTTGTATGGCGTCCTATACGACGCCACGTTGGTACTAACGGAACTCAAAACCCACGTTGTTGTTCTAGGGTTAATAATGCAATTTCAAGGTATAAATAAGTTAACAGTATCTTGGTAAAAAACACATTAAAACATAACAATGTTTATAATATATACAATTATCTTTATTCGTATCGTTTAGATTATACTTTACACTTAACAATTATTAGCAAAAATATCATAGCGGGAAGAGATGGGTTGGGGTCATTTATAAAAGCAAAACACCCGATAAATACGTCAAGATGGCAACATACAGATTGTTTTGTGTTAAAGCGAAGTTGTATCACGTACTAGAGACCACCCATACAACAATAAAACATGAGGTAGAATAATATTACAAATTTCGTGTCAGTTCAGTAAGAAGCACATTTATATGGTCGCGTTCTGCAGGTGGGCGGGGACAACATTAGATATAATACCATTTTTACTGCATATAATTAACAGGGGAGCAAATCGATATTCCACGTTTGTTTGTATTCTTTGCAGAACACGCTATTACATGACTAGATTATACTTGTTTCTTACGCAATGCGAATTCAGTATAGTTACAACATTGAATTGGAATAAGGAACACAATTTAATTGCAGGAATGGTTCTCAGGCAGATATCCATTTCGGTGTCTTACGCCTTCGCCCTCATCACTTAAACTGCAACTTCTGGGATGCTTGTTAGTTTTGAGAAGTTCGCCGACCGCGCGGAACGGACTCAGTTTTAAACTTTTTGCTGGGCTGTGGATAAAGTCGCCGGTTACGATCAAATTTTTAGCAACGTCTGTTCCTTTCTCTGCACTCAAGCTTCTTGCAAACCCGGGCCGGAATAGTTGATGATATTCTTTGAGCTCGGTTTCTACTAAGAATAATCCACGCGATAATTGTGGCGACGAGTTGGATAGATTAGTTTGTATCTTAACTGCAGGGATTATTACTTCCGTGGTTAATGTGCTTTCTGTTATCGGAGCTGTATCTTCTAAAAATACGTCATCGTCCCCAGCATAATCATCCATATAAGCTACCGAGTTAAATTTTCCAATACTGCCAGAGCTTCTTTTTAAATGTTCATCTGAGATTTCACTTATCCTCCAAATATCTCTATTAGCTTCAGCAGTAGCAGCAGCAAGCATCACCGAATTGTTTGCCAACGAGGATATTTTATTTGGCGCTGGTAATGAACGGCTCTTTGCAATTTGTGCTTCTGTTATTAAACGATTTCTGGATAATGACATAGAGCTCCTTGCTTCCCGCAAACTTTGCAACCGGTAATGAGAAAAATTGTTGTTATTGATTCCAAAACTGGGAGCGGGAGCCTGATTAAAACCGAATAATCCACAAATGAATTGTTTTAAAGCTGCCCTAAAATCACGTAAATGATAAGCGTAGAGTAATGGGTTTCCAGCTGAATTTAGATGCGATAAAATAATACAAAACAGCATAAATGTCGAGTTCACTTTGCAGTCTTTGCAAAATGCAAGGATGCAATTGATGGTGTACAGCGGTATCCAACAAATCATGAAAAACAATACAATAATGGATAAATTTTGAGTAGCTTTCACTTCGCGTTTTTGCGCCGCACCCAACATACGTAACATTGTACCACCTGTTGAGCGACCACCAGAATTCGATCCGGGATTTATGGTTACAATCTGACGAAGCTAAAAATAATAAATAAGTTAGTGCGCTATAAATTATACTATGTTATGTACTTACTTGTCTCAAAACGACATGATATATATGAGCATAGAAGACAGCTAATAATAGTGCAGGGGTGATGATGGTGCCGAAATATAAAAATACAAGGTAATTGTAATCCATTACTCCTAGAAAAAAGCATCTTCCATTCTCTGCAGGGCCTTTATGCCAACCCATTAATGGAAGGAATCCAACCAATGTGCCCGCAAACCAGCATAGACTGATTATAACTGAAAAGAAAAATAAATTTATAAATTGATATTATTATTTTTAAACCAAACAAAAAATATTTAGTACAGTATATTAAAAACACTATAAATTAGTACACAGGCAAACCAAATTAGACCAAAATTTGAATGTATTTTTACAAAACCGTTGAAAACATAAATCCATTTAAATGCACAATAATAACAAAAACTAGACATTTTAATTGATTTGCAGTTTATTTTAAGCAATGCAAACAAATTTTCTTAAATAGAATACCAGAAAGGCATCAGGAATAGATAAAATTCCACCAATTATTATATAACCAACAGCTCTATTCATAATTTTGAAGATGAAAGCACCCTTCATACAATACATCATACTTTCTAAACACTATATCGTCAAATATAGCAGAACGTCTTAAATTGCTAGGTTTAAATTGGTAGCAACATAAAATAAAGATCTTGAAACAATATATTACTGAGACTATCCCTTCCAGCTTGAACAAGTTTAACTCCTTTCTGTTTCAAAATCAAAATCTGTTCATGTTTTTTACCGGACTATTGACAAATAAAATATGCTTCTAAATTCGACATTTCTCTAGATTTATAATTCGCAACTATACAAAGTCAACGTTCACAGACTACTTAATTCTCATCTTCAATGTAATAGTTTTGACAAGTGTGGTTAAAATTTAAAAGTTGCAACATACACAGTAAGAATATCTTAAATATCACATTTTAAATTAAAAAATAAAATCTGTAAATATTTTGACTATTGCTTTCTATAGTAATGTGCATTTTTATTTTGTAAGCTATAAAATTCCTAGAGTCAATAAAAATCTTAGTAATCATGGAATATCAAAAACTATTGATTTTTTTAACAACCTGCAATATTTGTTTGTAGTTTATTGCACTTTTCTAGAAGAAACTGTCACTGTATTTATCTCTGGTCGTCCTATCGGAGTTTATAATAGTATTAGGTAGTTATTGACTTTAAAGCAGTTATCAGTTTACAGCATCATTAAGCAACTTAATTTGATTTTCTAGAGTCTATTGTACTCATGTACTGATTATCTAAAGTATAAAGTACAATTCCACAATGTTTTGATATATTTTGCAATCAATATGGTTCTTTCTTAAAAATCACAAAGTGTTTCAAACGTTTATAACTTCCATCTTAATTCTAGAAAGTTATTTTAAAGTATCTTGCTTCATTTAGGTGTCTTGATCATTTAGATCGTTTTTATAGTTTATTTGAAGTTTCACAATCGTTCTTTTGTAAAGTATATTATTCATTTAATAGAGTTTTACAAGCAAAATTATTTTATCAGTTTTAGGTATTAATAACATCTTTTTGGTAAGGGTTAATGGCATATAAAAGCTAGTAAGACGGACCCAAATGTCAATCTCACCTGCACGTAGTGCCCACTGCTATATAACTGACAAAACACAAGGAAGAGCAGAATAAATTTAAATACCATAGAAAAACCAAAGATAACAAAAGAAAAAGTTCTCTATACAATAAAAAAATAAAAACCAAAAAACAGATGGACCAGACAAAATTCCAAAAAAAACGTCTCAATTTTTATTTTTATTTCAAAATGTGTTATTTGGGAACTACTTAATTTGTTACAATAACATAAAAATATCTTTGAATTTCAACAAGTAAAACCACAGTGGCTAAGATTATCACATTGATGATAAATATAAGCAGTTTGTGAACATTGACCTTGAATATTTGCGGCTTATAAGTCTCGGTAAATACTAAATTTGGTAGTTTATTCAGTGTGTCAAAAGTAAGGTTAAAAAACTCTCTCTTAAAAGTTTCGGTCTTACATCTCTGTCAGTGATTATTTGTTAGAATTCCAAGCAAGCTTTGTACTACGAGTTTATACTTGTTTAGATGAAAATATGTCTTGTATTTTTTAAGATCTGCAACATTACACCGGTATTGTAAAGTATCTAAGTAATTAGTCAATTTTGGATTAGCAGTCATCCAAATGTCTTCTTTTTGAATAAAATTTAGAAAAGATAGTGTAGTTTTGGATGTTCCTTCCCATACTTAAAAACAATATTGAATACAAGAATAAATATAAGTATATGCATATATATGCAAAAGCTGAACAAAAGTAAAAAACTGTTTACATCCTAATAATTCTAGATACTGTCAAACCTATGTCAACAACATAGTCGTTTCAAAGAAAATTATTATAGTGATTGTAACTCCTAGAAGACAAATTAAAGAAGATTTAAATATGGATGCGTTGTTTAGTTTAATATTTGGTACTGATAATACCTTGTATTGATTTTAAAACAGTAAGGAATTGAGTTTTTTTAGAGTTAAAATTGACCATGTAAAGAATACTTTGTTCAAATATTGTTTTGAAATCTTTGTTTATAGATGCTACAGATTCTAAACCTAGACATTTGAAAACCATATTTTTCAATTTTTCAAGTTTTTGGAAATTATAAATAGTGCTTTCAGTTATTTAAAAAAAATCATTAATGTATATCAAAAATAAAGTTAGCAAAAGAGCAATACCTTGAAGAACACTGGCATTTATAATTTTGGGGTCAGAGTTAAATGGTTTTAACTTTGGGGTCAGAGTTAAATGGTTTTAACTCTGACCCCAAAATTATAAATGCCAGTGTTCTTCAAGGTTTTGCTCTTTTGCTAACTTTATTTTCAATTCTAACTATATTTTTTTATTGTCAAGAAAAATATTGATATAATCAAAACCTACACAATGAAGCTTGTTGATCAAATGCTTTATATCTAAAAAAACTTTAAGACTTTCTTCATATTTGTCTAAAGTAGAATTTTATTTGTGACATAAGTCAAAAAATTTGTTGTCAAACGTTTTGATCAAATAAAATATTGAGTATCTGAGAGTAATTTTGTAGATAATAATATATATTTTTAAAAATCTTTAACAGATTGGACAATAAAGCAATTGGTCTATAATTTAAAGAATTAAAACTTGTCATTCTTTTTAGGTATAGGTTAGACATTTAAGTACAGCAATAGAAGGATTTATAACAGTAGAGTTTTAAGCAAATTGGTTTGCAAAAATATCTGCTTTTTCTTTTGAATTAGTAAATGAAGATTAGATAAACATCATTGTACATTTTTTTAGCACAGTATACAAAACTGAGATAATACTAAAACTAGGGTTAAAATAAAGAATGTATAACTATACCAAAAAAAAACAAACGCTAGAGTATACTCGTTGTGTATCAAATTATAAGCTTGATGAGTCACACACTAAAAGCATTTCTCAAAATTATTTACAAAAGATTATACAATAAATTAGAAAAATGCAGTTTGGCTTCAGAAACAACTTTGTCACAAAGAAAGCATTATTCAGCTTCAATGTATTCCCACAGAAATTCCCAGACATGAACCAAAGTTTGCATATTAGCTAATTATAAAAAACGGAGTACGACAAAGGTGTATATTGTCCTCAATGTTGTTTAGTTTGTATTCGGAAAAGATATTAAAATTAAAAAACCCTAAAAGATGAACAAACTGGTATCATAAGCGGCAGAAAATTAATATCTTAATAATAACAAAATATAAACATTTTAACACATAGATAAGCAATAATAACAAGAAACACTAGAAATGAAAACCCAAATTAAAATAGCTAGAAATTCATTTGTCAGAATGCGGACGTTACGTGTTTTTTACTATATGAGATGAACGCATTGACATTAATGAAAGTGCTCTTTGAAATGTAGTGAGACGATTGAAAATATTCTAGACAGACAAAGCCACAAACATTAAAGTAATAGAACGTATAAACAAACTCAAGATCATACAACGAAAGCACTGAAAGTTAGTGGCTGCTTAAAGGAATTCATATGGAAAAATAAGTATATGACTACTGAGAGCAAAATAAAAGTACATAAGACAGCTGTGAGACCAATTACGCTGCGGAAACCCGAGCAGATACAAAAAGAACAAAACAGATAGTAAACAACGTAGAAATTAAGACATTAAGGTCAATAAATAACATAACACTCAGAGACATACAAACAAATAAAAGTATTCAAAAAGAATGCAACATACAGAGTGTTAACAAATGAATTAAAACAAGCAAAAAAATATTGGGGTGACCACGTGAATAGAATGGGATTAGATAGATTACCCAAAATCTGCAAGATTAACAAACCATACAGCAGAAGACCACCGGGAAGACCAAATAAAAGGTGGCCGGACAACCTATTGACTACTACAACAACAGAGACAGAATGAGAGGATAACAAACAAGAGTATTCCTAGTCGACAGAAAAAGAAGAAGAAGAAGAAAAAGATCATACAAACAATACAAAGAAGAATACCTTAGCCACATTACAAAAAGAAGAAAATACAAGTTGCTTCATGTCATAATGCAGAAAAAAATAAGAAGCCGGCAGACATAACATCGGGAAGCACATAATATCATAGCTGCAAAATCTGCAAGAATGGTTTAACAGTACATATAGAAAGAACTATTTCGAGCCGTTTCCAAGATGAAAAAAAGATATTGATAGCAAACCTCTTAAAAGGAGATGCCACTTAAGGAAAAACAAAAATTCTACTAATTGAGGCTTATTGCATTATTTTGTCAACTCCGTAGCTATTTCAATTTTTTTTTTCTGTATGCGGTTATATGTTGTATAATATATAGCAAATTAAACATGAAAGCAAATGTAAAATAAACGCAGCGTGATACTTACAATTTCATTACAGACCAGCTCCACGTTATAATAGAATTGTTGATAGAATGCAAACGGTCAAAACTCAAACACTGTTTTACGCAAATTACTTTGCATCAATAGAAAATATATAACAACTAAAAACAAACTTGTAAAAAACTAAAAAGACAGATCCGTGACGACTAATTTACCATCTTAAAACCGCCAGATTATATGTAAAAAAAGATTTTTTTTCTTCAATAACTTTTCTAATTAATTAAAAAAATTTGCTTCTTTTGCAAAACTGATTTATCCAACAAACAACCAAAAACCCGTATTGGCAAACAATCTTTTATGCCATAGCTATACATTGCTTTTTGAAGGCATTCGTGGGTCGTTCGTTTTCCTTATTTCACTGATGATAACTGCTGGCAAACAAATGATTGTGTACCATTTCAAGTTGGCCATTCTACGTTGCTCTAAAAACCCGAAAGTCACATGACCATTTATAACAAAAAACAGGCTTTAAAGTGCTGCAAGCACAAACTACTTTTGTTGGGCTTTGCTCATTTTATGTAAACTGCTGTTTAGTTTTAGACTCATCACAATAACTCCATGATTTGTTTTCTGTGTAGATGTTATACACTGCATTTGATGCAGTTGTATTTTATAATCATTTCTTACACCAGTTTACACAAGTCTTTTTGATCAATGGTTAAATTGTGCGTAATCCAACACAAACAATTTTTTTGAACAGCTTTAGTTTATGCAATAACTTATGTATGCTTGTCATACTAATGCCCAAGGGTGCCTCAATCTTATGATAGCTAATGACGATCTTGCATTATCAGTTCGTACACAGCATAAATGTTTTCTGGCACAACAACCAATTTTTGACAACCTTCTTTAAATTATATTGTGGCCTTGGATAGTGCTTTATCACAAAAAGTTGCAGTAAGTTGTTCGGCACAGTGTTGTTGAGATAATTCACGTCCAAAATTCTTGCACAAAAATGTTCACAATTCAATCCATTTTTGGCCGCGATAAAATTTTCAATTCACAACAATTCAAAAAGCGTTTGTATGACAAAACCTTCTGATTACGTATACTGTCCAAAATTTTAAACTTTGCGATGGTGCAGTCGGATCGCACCTAGCAACAACAGTATTGCAAATTATCAATACATAAATAGCAACCCTCGTATTAGCGGTCCTAGAAAATTTAAACTTTATTGACTATACAGCGCCATAGAAGTTAACGTGTTAAAGAACAGTTTCAGCACAAATTAAGCGTATTTATTTGTTAATTGTTATTCTAAAAAATTACTTAAAAATTTATAAATTTCAAATTTAGATCCACTTATTTAATTTTTACAGACCAATTAAAAATTTAAAAAAAAAAGTATTTGCTCATTATAATAAACTGCATAACTCTAAAACTTTAATCCTTATAACATATACCAGGCAATCTTATTTTGGCCAGATCGTAAAAATTTTAAGTTTTAAATAAGTAATTTTTTGTGCACTCCAAACAACGTTGTTGTAACTGTAGTTCAGAAAATATATCGGCCGCAATTTTTTTTGAAAATAAGGACCAAATTAAATACATATGGTAAGCCGGATTTGGCCCGCGAGCCGTAGTTTGCCGACCCCTGACATATACAAAGAGAATTAAATAATTTCTTAAATATCATATGCCATATATCGTGTGTCCCAAGATAGATGTAACAAGAGGTATAATAAACACATTTTTTTTGAATTTTGGAATGACATTTGGTGATCAAGTGCTGCTTAATGTAAAACTAAGACATACCAAAAATTAGTTGATTCGGTCTTATAATCGGTGTTTTATAAGCAATTTTGTAAAAATTATCAAGAATAAAGTACCTTTATTTATTAATATACAAAAAAACTTTACTAAGAGAAGGTGTTTAAAATGCAGTTTTATACCACCATACCAGAATTATCAACAAAAATTTAATATTCTTAAACTTTTTCAATAAATTAACGAGATTTTTTATTTAGTATTAGTATTAGTATTAGTATGTCTTTATTTCATCGTTTAATTACATAATTACAATAAATGAAAAAGTTTAGCATGATTGCTGCTCACTTAAAAAAATCAAAAATCTTGCAGGAGTTGCAGAATACTATTGTTCTTCTATATTTTCTTAAACCAGATCTTGCCTTTTCTAATTTTATTTGATTATACACTCTCCAATTACTAGTAATTTTCACGGAGTAAAATATTTGTCAATCTGACAGTTAAAATCAAATTATCAAGTATTTAGAAGCGACAAGTGGGCTATGGAAACAATAATGGGTCTACCCACCCACCACGGTGCGCGCACTCCCATAAAAAAATTACTTAATAATTAATAACTGCCAAATGTAATCAATACTGAATAAGCTCAGAAAAGTATTAAAACAAGCAGAACAAATGGTAACAATGCGCAAAAAAAATATATTGTACAATGTTATGTTATGCATTGGCAGAGAATATTCACTAAGAAAAGTAGAAGCGCAATTTAATAAAAAAAATTCCAGGCTCTGTTTTGTCGCGTACTACAGCTAGGAGAGCAATTAAAAAGTGTTTGACTACTGGTAATAATCTTAACGTAAAAAGAAAGAAAAAATTATATGAAAAAATTTACAAAAAAGTAAATGTGTGGTGAGCCGTTTCTTATCACGTTAGAATTATTTAATTACCTTATTTCATTAAGGAAATATTAAACCAGCACACTTATTTACAGCTTCCTCAAACATTTTGGGACAAATATTTTGGTATTTAGAGAAATACCTACACAGCATTTTCAACATGGTGGCTGCCCTAGCCACTCTACACAAATAGTTAATGAATGGTTAAATTTTCATTTTGGAAACAATTAGATTGCCAGGAATAGACCCATCATGTGGCCGCCGAGATCGCCGGACTTATCAATATCTTCTTCTTCTGGGATTGAGTCAAGCAGTTGGTTTACGCTGAATCACTTCCAAACGATGCAAAAATATTAAAACTGGAAATTATAAATGCTATAAACTCCATACCATTACAACTCATTTGAAACGTACTGATGAGGGTTTTAAGACCAGAAACAGCTGTCTAAGTACAATTCTTTATTGTTGTTTTGATATTCTTGAAATTTGGTATGTTGGTTTAAAATTACATCTTTTTTTCAGTAAAAATGTTTCGTATATTGAAAAATAAAGGTACTTTATTCTTGATGATTTTTACAAAATTGCTTATAAAACACCCTGTATAAAACTGAATCAACTCATTTTTGGTATGACTTAGTTTTACATTAAGCAGGACTTGATTCCCAAATGCCATTCCAAAATTCAAATATTTTTTGTTATATCTATTCTGGGACACACGGTATAAAAGTTATTTGTTACTTTTAGAACACATTAAGCGTGTGTAATAAAACTTTATAAATTATAGAAAACTATTTTTAATTTCATTAAATATGTAACATTTGTAAAATAGTATTTTTCCAATTCTATAATGAAATGTCAACATTTTATTTGTCATTATTAATGTTGCAATAAAACATTTATTTTGAGTAAAAAAACTTACCTTTATACACTTCATTTTAACACATGTTAAAAAAATTATGTGTTTATGACATAATTATGAAATGAATTAATAATTTATTCAAACTCAATCTGACGATCGCTGCGGCAAAGAGTCAAGCACAAAAAATTGTTTCAGTTTTACAAACCTTGTCAGTGTCACTTGTATGACCACGACATCGCATGATTGTCGTCCGTTTGATTATTTATGACATACATAAGTCAAATTAATAATTTTCTTACGTCAAAATTTATTTCTTAATTTTATGATTGTCTCATAAAAATGCAAAAAATCATGTATGTAATTGGTTTTTTGTCGTAATTGTTTAACTCAATAAAGCTCTTTAAACAATATTTACAACTAGTAAAAAAATACACTATTATCTAATTAATAAACACTCAATCAATCAGCAACCATTCAAAATATGCATATCAATAAGACTGCAAAAAGATTTAATTAGTAAAGTAAACGTTTGGTTATATATATATACCAATAAAACACCAATTTTTTAATTTTATAATACATTTAAACTTTTCATTCATATATATAAAACATGAGTTCAATTTTTTTTTAAACTTCATCCAGTTATTTTAATCATTTATTAAATGTAGAAAAAGACTGATTTATTTTAATCAATTAATATTTCAAAAAGATTATTTTTTTAGTTGGAAATAATATGCTGTAAAAGTGTGTGACAACTGAGTGAAGCTTTTCTAACCAATCACAAACATTCGTAGAATTTATGCCCAACAACAAATGGACATTTTCATTATTTTGCGTCATTTACTTCAAATGTCATGATATGATCAATACATTTGTTTGTATAATTCATTTTATATGCTTAAGTAAATTATTAATATTCTGTTTGTGCAGTGTAGTATCAGCAGCATATTAAATAATCATTTACATAAAATATACTGCTATATTTCAAACTATAATTTCAAAAGTAATATTAAAATAAAACTTGTTAATTTTACACAGATTATTGCAGTATACTAACTCTAGAAAATGTGCAGTTGATTGAAGTAATCCACATCAAATTTAAACGAATTTAAAAATTTAATTTCAAAGTTTAATAAATTACACAAGATTATCTACTTATATTTTATATTTGTCACTGCAAGTTCTAGTTGACGTCTTAAAACCCTTCTTCACTGCAAAAAAGCAAACGTTTACGAAATTCTGTGTGTTGATTATAGCAATATGGCAGAAAAATAACATTCACACAAAAAGCTTATATAATCATAAACTAGATTGTAAATCTCAGTATCAAGATAAAAAAAAAACAACGGCACTGGCACAACGTTCTTTAATAAAGATCAGCGTTAAATTAGCGTTGTGCATATTAATCGTACCAAGAACATATTAATTTAAAAAGAAACTTTTCAATATAGATATTAGCTTTAATGTGTAAATAGTGTATCTAGCATTATTTTACAAGTAGTCTGAATGTGTTTTATGTCCGTTACAAAGGATTATAGTATATTTACAACAAGCAAGGTTTGATGCCTATTTTCCACAAGTATGAACGTTGCACACAAGCCTCGGCATGTATTGTTGCACATTATGCTTATTCTGCGAATTTAAAAAAATCTAATATCATTATTTGTAGACGTATAAGTCATCTGTCACTTTACAATGGCTTCATGCGTTGCAATGCGTTGTACGCACAAATCGCAGGCATTATGCGTACATAATAAAAATGAAATAGCATTCTTTTTCTAACAATACCATTTGCATAATAAACAATTATATTAAGAAGAAGAAAAACAAAATTCTATTGACTAACTAAAAATTTATTGTTAATTAATAATAAATTTTGTTTATTAGTTTATATACAATAGTACGCATTTTAATAGAATTGTAATCAAGTATATTTTACATATATGTTATAAAAGGGTCCCGTTCCATGATGTAAAGACTTCACCTGCTTGTAGGAGTGGTAAAAAGTTAAAGTTCATTCTTCTGTTCGCGCAATAAGAGCGTTGATGTTTACTTTTACAACATAAGAGTAGGTCGATATCCATTACATTTACGGTTTTTGTGATGGAAACTCAGTAGTTGCTGCTTAAGAATTAAATGATAATCCCGCCTGTATTTGTATAATTTAATGTATGGGTTTTCTAATAAGAAGTTTCATTTAGATATAAAAAAAAAAACGGGTATTTTTTAAGAAAAATCAATAAATGTTTATTTCATTGTAAAGAGATAGGTATGCCATTAACATTTGAAAACGATATCAGTCAAATGGCCGCCACGGTTACGGTTGCAGTACCACATTCTTTTCATGAAATTTTCCATGACCAATTCGCACATTTGCGGCTGTATGCTCTCGATAACTTCACGAATTCCATCTTTAAGGTCTTGAATCGATTGTGGACCATTGGCATAGACCTTATCTTTCACGTGGCTCTAAAAAAAAAAAGTCTAAACGTGTTAAATCACAAGATCTTGGTGGCCAATTGTGATCACCTCTTTGAGAAATAACACGGTCAGGAAACTTTTCTTGCAAAATTGCGATTGCTTGTGTAGCACGTAGCGCCGTCTTGCTGAAAATAAACGTCGTCCACATCAATATCTTCCAATTCCGACCATAAAAAATCATTATTCATTCTCCGTAACAGTTGCACCAGCATCATTTTCAAAAAAGTAGGGTCCAATCACACCGCCAGCCCACAAAACGGCACCAAACAGTGACACGTTGGGGATGCAAAGACTTTTTAACAATCATTCTTGGATTTTCTGAGCCCCAAATGCAACAATTCTGATTATTAACGTAGCCTCCGAGGTGAAAATGAGCCTCATCTCTGAAGATGATTTTTCGATGAAATTCCGGATTATTTTGATGCATTTGAAGGACCCAATCAGCAAAGATACGACGTTTATGGTGATCAACCGGCTTGAGTTCTTGTGTTAACTGAACTTTAGAAGTCTTAAGACTTAAGTCTTTATGCAAAACACGGTGTAATGTCGTTTGTGGAATGTCTAATTCTAAAGATCTACGAGGAATCGACAGTTTATTTACAAATTTACGAAATCAACTGCATAAAGTTATAAATGTAAATGTTAGTAAATAGACCGTCAGGAGAAAGCTTCGGGCTGCTGGATTATCTTGTAAAAAGATGGCTACAGGTCCACCTTTACAAAGCCGACATCAAGTTGCAAGATTGCAGGATACTGTTTTCAGATGAGTCGCGCTTTTGCCTCAATGGATCAGACGGACGTCGGAAAGTGTGAAAAAGACGCGTAGAAAGCTACGCTTCAGTTTGTATTGATGAGCGACTTCCATTTGGCGGTAGGTCGGTTATGGTTTGGGCAGGAATTTTTACCAAAACACGAACAGAGTTGGTCTTTATAGAAACCCTGACAGCTCACAAATACATTATGAAGGTTCTCAAAGATGATTATATGCCCTTTACGACAACTATAGGCTAGCGCGGCATTTTCATGCAAGATAATACTAAACCTCACGTAGCCAGAGCTGTCAGAGATTATCTGGTTGAAGCGAAAATTTTGCGGTTCGATTGGCCAGCTCTCAGCCCGGGCATGAATCCCATTGAACATGTATGGGATGAGTTGGAACGACGTATCCAAAACCATACACCTGCTCCAAGAACTGCTCAGGAGCTAAGAGAGTTGCTATTGCAGGAATGGAATAATATTGACCAAAATGTCATCATTATTATCCATTTAATTCAAAGTGTTCCTCGTCAACTTCAAACAGTCATTAATGCAAGAGGAGGGTAATACTCGTTATTAGTGAAGTTTTTTTTATATTTTATGTTCCACATTAGTCCTAGGAACAAAAATTTGTAATATTTCTAAAACACGCAATAAAAACAATAAATATGCTTTACGGGTTAACATTGAATTTTTAATTTAGTGTGCAAAATACAGTACAATTGTTTGGTTAAAACAAAAAATTCCAAAACTAAATCATAATTTTAAAGTGACCTCTATTTTTTGCTCACACTAGATAATATATATTTGGTGTAAAGATTACGTACACTAAGTTGTGACGTCGCGTCGTGGAACCCATGTATAATATAATATAGAATCATCAAAACTTTTAAATGATCAAATAATAGTTCCACCAAATTATGTTGTTTGTATGCATCCTTAGCTTACTTATGCTAGATCACTCCAAATATGTCCTATGAACAATAAATATATCCTACAAATGCTTTATACATTTTTTATATTTTTAGTTTATAAAATCTACTTAATACATGGTTCATTATGTATAGCTAATAATTTACTGTACACCACATATTTTATTGTATTAATAAGATAGTCAAAAATACCATAAATATAATTTATCTATACACTTCAAGCACCATAAAATAATAAATAATAAAGAAATGTATTGTATGAAAATTTCGTTTATCGTTTCTTCATATTTCAGTTAAAAAAAATTACTATTGTTTGCTTATTATATCAACGCAAATTTAAATTGATGTTCGACGATGCAGAATTTCCACAAAATTACGTTAAATATAAATAATATAATGTGAATCCTAGTAGCGAACAATGTGGAAAATTACAGTCGGAAATTATATCAAATTTAGTTGCCGGTCATTGGGATTGGCGCCGATGATATTTTGAACGGATAATACTCAAAATGTTTTCGCAATATAATTATAATTTGCATATAATGAATAACTAAAATTGTAGTATTACGTGGCCAATTTAATAGGAAATTTGTTATCTAAGAATATAATAAATTTGTTACTGATTCTTGTAATTTGTAAGTCATCAATATATAAATAGGTACTTTCTTTAATTAGTAAAATTATTAATATTGTTACTTTAAGACTACTCAGGCCAGATAACGTCAATAAACTATTTTATAAAATATAAATCATTATTGAATTTTGTTGTCCAAAGTTTAGTGAATAGTTTTAGTATAGTATGTGTTGTATGATTGGCATTATTAATTACAGATACGCTATATCAAATTTGAAATAACTGTGTATGTTAACCAATTGACATAATATATTAAATTTTAAAAATTGTGCATTGTCAAAAAGTAGTCATCTGTCAACGCTCCATGTTCGTTCCATATTTCAAAATTCACAGTGAAAATGCGCGAAATAGTTCATATACAATTAGGCGCCTGTGGCAATAACATTAGCTCGAAGGTAAGCATTGCCAGAGAATACTGAGGAATTGATAATTACTCGTCTATGCAAATACATATCATTTAGACTGTCTTTATGTGCATTATCCAAATGAAGCAAACGAGATGACTCGCACAAATGGCGCCATGTGTTTTATTTATACCTACATATGTATTTTTCTTTGGTAGATATAGTTTGGATGTAGTTATCAATTCTTAAATGTATGTATAAAGTATTGTATTTTATATAATTTTTAGTTTATATTTTTATATTTTAATTATATTATTCTATTTATAACTCTAAAGAGCATACACAAATCATAAGATGCAATAATGTGTTAATAACAACATTCAAAGTTAAATTAATTCTTTTTTTTTTTTTATTTAATCTCGTATATATTTTTATCTTACAAAAGTTGGTAGTACCGCATGCTTCTTAGTAGCTTCTCTTGCAGGTAAACGTTAAGTAAAACCATTTTATAGTATTACTTTGCACTATGACCCTCAATTTAAAGCTAGAACAAGATTGTTATGTTTAGAATAGCATTTAATATCAGTGTTAATTCTTATCACATTCCCTACAAAGTTAAACATAATATTAGGTGTAAAAGCCCATCAACAAACAAAAACTACTATAACTGCTCATTTTAATGATGTTTGTCAAGATTACAATAAAGTTTAGGAACTACTAAATCAATCAAAATTATACAAGAAAAATGTGAAAGTTGTCCATTAGATTTTTACATTATATTAAAAAATTTATTCAACCAAAATCTATCTTTTGGTGGCGGAACTTTAAAAATTCCAATATGATTAAAATGAGCTGTTTAGTATGACAAATATTGGTTTGTGTGCACAGTTTCAAGCCTATTGTCACTAAATATCTCAATACAGCTTTATAGACTAGTATTCGTTTTTTTGGTGCTACGATAGTACAATTGATTTGGTCATTGTCTACATGCAATTAAGCGTTTCTTAATACGCTACAACTTCCGCAAAAATCATGGCTATACAAAAAACAGGCATATAGGGAACCCATTTAAACATTATTATTTCAGCTTCCTACACTTTGCGTACTTTTGATTGCTAAACCGCAGTTGCTACCATGTCCGCATCTCCTCACTATCCGTTTTTAAAGCTTTTGCTTCTATAGTAACACCACGTATTAAAAAACCTGCTTATCTTTACCAAATCAACAATAGAGACAGTACCTCATCGGTCGCTTAACACAATTTTAAGTCCATTAGGTTTCATATTGTCTGGTAACTAATCTACTAATAGTATCGTCGTTGTTTGGTTTGTGTACTAACTCTAACACAACAATGTACAGGGTCTCTATAAATGTCTGGGATTATGTAATCACTTTAAATGTGCCGCCTTTTTAAAATGTTCACCAAACTATTTACTTTGTTTTGACAGTTCAACTTCAACTGTGTACGACCACCAAACTATTTCACTAAAGCGGCAAAAACGTACATTAGATGGTTACATAATCACAAACTTGTATAATGACCCGTAGATACTGAACAGCTACCATGATACAAATAAAAAAGTATAATCGTTGGCAACCGTTTTGGTTCAGTTCGCGCAGTGACGTATACATATACACGATAACATACAAATAATTCAATAACTGCTGTCTCAGTAAAATACATCTTTTGAGACTTACGCCCGGTTTCTCCAACGTCACTTGAGACGTTACTTGACCAAGCTTAGCTCAGAATCAAGCTCAGCTTATGTCGAGTTTGTGTTGCACCATGCATTTAGAAACAACGTCTTTGCTAGGATCCGGATAGATTTGGCAATGTCGCCAATATTCATAATGCTGTTTTCTAATTGGTAAAAAAAAAGTTCTTGTCTGAATCATTTTTTTACTAATATTAATTAATTATAAAATATAAATGTCAGAAATTGTTACATTATGGTTATCTATGTGTCAAATAATTAAGATTTTTAAAGAACACATTAGTTAAAATATTTTGAAGCCAATTATACTGTAACTTATTAAATATTAAAATTAAAATTAATATGCTTTACAGTATATAAAGGCAAGTAGTAGTAAATAATTGTTTAAAGCCTACTAAATAATATTGATGACAGTTGCAGAGCTTGAGCTCTCGAAAACGGCATCTATTATTTGAGCTGTTTATTAATTGCCTTTGTTTTGTTCGACTACAAATAATTTTGTTTTGGTTTAATAAGACAATAGTACAAAATTTTGATTTTTTGCTGCAAGAAAATAACAACAAAACAAACATAAAATTGTTTCATAGATAGATAAGTAAGTTAGCCATTCAGTAGTATGTTTATTAAAAATTCTCAAAAAATATCAAAGCAAGGATACTAATAATAAGAAAACCTTACCAAAATGCCATTAGAATTGTGACGATAAGATGAACTCGGCAATAAAATTACAAGACCTAACTTAATAATTAAAAATCATCGGCATAGTCTTGGGTATACCTCATCACAACAACAACTTTCTCAATAAATAGTTGCTGCTACTCTGGAAACAATAATATAGAAGACCTGGAAGAATAGGCATACAAATCAGGTGCAAACGGGAAAGTGCGATTATTGCGGGTGATTGATTTCAATGCAATATCGCCTCAGTGAGGTTACCTTACCGATAGAAAAGGACAGATTATTACTAACTGGATGACCATGAACGACCTATGCATGGTAAAAATTAGTGTACAAAAATCTTAAAGAAATCACAACTACATTGTTTTAACACCCAAGAAAAGCAACAAGTAGCACTTTTCATGAAACAAACCAATGGTTTGTAAGTTAAAAAAATTGATAGAAAAGAAAAAAACTTCAGGATGCTCTAAAAAAAACAAAAACGTACAACAGTTAAACAGTTTTCTACAACCGTAGCAAGGTTATGTAACAAATCCATGCCATAAATAAAACCCACTGTAAAAGGACAGCCGGTGAAATGTTAAATTACGCCGGTCGTATGTAACAAAAAGAAAAGAATACAATAAAAATTTCAGACGCAATCTACCACTGTTAAAAGAACATTTATGAGGGAGTATAAAAATTGCAAAAAAAAACTAAAAGACGTAATAAAAAAGCTATATAAAAACTGTTTCTCAAAATGTAGACACTAACATCTGTGGCAATGGCTATAAAATAGTCATGAAAATGATAGAAAGATTTCACAAACAAAGAACTACAAAAAGAGTGTGCAAAACTAAAGCACATTATCTAGATCCCGGAAATATTCCAGCAAAAATATTAAAAGAAGTAGCTTTGTGCAGTCTAAATCCGATGCTGAAAGAACAATCTTACTAACAATGTGGAAACAGCTAGGCGCCAAAAATCCTGGGTCTCTTAGATAAACCAGTCTTTTAAACGCAAAAAGCAAAAAACGATTTATATTTCAAGAAAAACGGCAGACCGTGTGCTCAGAAAAGTTATAAACATAACCAAAAAAAAAAACGGCCGCGTATTCAGCAGCGCACCTAACCAAACTTCATATCTAAAAAAAGAGAAAAAACTATATTTTAAAAGCAAAGAACATGGTAAAAATTGTTAAAGTTAGCAAAGATGTTTCACAGTCAATGCTAAGCCAAACCTTTTGAAACATTCTTTACAACAACCTACTGCGGACCAAGATGCCCGAGAGAACTGCTTTGATTGGCTTTACAAACAACGTTTTGATAGTCACAATAGTAAAAAGTAAAAAAACGCTGATGAATAGATGTGTTCCTGACGTTAAACTGTTACGCTGACGAAAGCAGTTAAATACATAGAATTATGGTTCAACAGCAAACTGGCGTTTGCCGAACATGTCAAGATGACAATTAAAAAGACAAAAAAACGGTATCTGCTCTTAGTAGTCTGATGCCTAACGTAAAGCACCAAAATAAAGTGCTAAACAAATCCAAATGGCAACACAAATGAGACAATGAGACATACGGACAATGGTTGTGGAAATTAATACCTGGCATTCAAAAGTGGCTCGACAGACCCTAGGGAGATGTACATTATCTTATCACCCAAACACTTACAGGCCATGCACCACGGTACGTAAAATCATAGAAACAAAAGAAAGAGACGAGACAGATGACGTTAAAACTGACAACCTTTACACTGAAAAAATAAAATAATAGAAACCGAAATAAAGTGTGAAAAGAAAAAAGTTTTTGTTTTAATTTAATACCGTCAGGGGAACTTTGCCTTATTAAATGATTTTCCATCTTTATAATAACAAAAACATACCGGATTTAGTAAAATTTTGTGCTGCATTGTGAGCACAATCAAAATAAACAAAAAAATAAATGTTCAAAATGATAATCGAAATCTACTAGATTAAAGAGAATATCAAAAAAAAAAAATGGGAGTTTCTATGTTTAAGGTGCTTATCTACAAACAATTTTAATCTATAAATTAGGTTTAGTTTTGGTTTATTAAATTGGTTTGTTTTCACAAAGTTTTTGGCCACTCTTTCCAGCAAATCTGAACGACGGGCAGTATGGGGCATGGCTCCATCTTGCTGAAACCAGAAAGCTTCTGCATCATAATCTTTCATTTAAGCCGTCAAAAAATCTCCAACATGTTGCAATAGCGAGCAAAATTTACTGTTACAGTTAAACCTCTCTCTTCAAAAAAATAATAGACTGGATACACAATACAAGTTGCTGACCTGATAGTGGACAACCACTGCGAGAGGCAAGTAAAAACAAACACATGACCGACTCGCACATAACAATAACTATGATGCGGTCACACTGTGCCAGTAGCTTTACTACAGTAACTGACTAGGTCAGTTTGGATGCTAGCTCGCACTTTGTAACCAAGCTTTAAGGCCCAACAATGCCTATAGGACACAGCGCACCAGACTGTGACTTTAGCGCTGTGAAGTGGCCTTTTGTAAATTTCCTGAGAATTTTTAGTTGCCCAGTAACAAAAGTTTTGGGTGTTTACTGTGCCAGAGAAATAAAAATGCGCTTTGTCGCAAGTTCACACAGCAGCGCCGGGAGTACAGCTGTTAGGATTGCATTGCAAGCATCTGTACGTCTCACGCAGTCTTGCGGGCTCAACTAGTAGACAATCATCATCTTATAGTAACTCCCTCAATGTTTTCGGGTGTTCTCACAATTTTGGGTCGCCCAACTGGTTTATTACAATGTGCACATCTCATCTGCTTTACATTACTAATACATTTTTAAATGGTTTCTTCTTTCCTCGTTTTTAAAAAAATGTGTCAACATCAAAGCCGCGTTGCTCACCCGACCACGGCATAGTTACTACTGAAAATAACGTTATTGTCTCGACATAACCACACTTTTCCCACTTTTCCCACTTTTCTACCTGCTCTGGGGACCCGTCAGTCATTGTTTAAAACTAAGTTTTTTCTGCCCTACCTTGTATTAGCGCGTTTTACATTCCCCGACAAGTCTGAATTAGAAGTTTTATTGTTAGTAAATGGTTAAGGATTAAGATTAATTAAATAAACAAAGTATTATGGTCCCAAGGCATGAGTTTGGTTACACAAGGACACCGCTAATCAAAAACTCGACGCCATAATCTCGACCTCAAATGTCAAATCCGCGTGTAATAGAATATTTACTGAATTGTTTAAGTTTCTCAATATAAATATGCCTGAGGACTTATTATGTAAGAGGTTGTCTTTACATAACAAGTCCCCATAAACATTCCCACTAAGTTCTGAATCAATCTGAATACTCAAAAATTAAACCTATTTAAAATACAGGTAGCTACCATTTCTAATTTCTCACAATGTTAATTTATTCTAAGCCGTATTGTTAACCAGACAATATATTGCCATCTTCAAAGTATTGTAACAGTTGCATTAAAAACAATTTCTTAAATATTTTTGATATTATGAAAAGTAAACTAATTTTAGACTTTTCAATACACAAACTAAAAAGTTTTTTGTTCTTATTTAAAGTTATTAATCCGTATATAGATGTATATAAATTTACTTTTGCTTACTTAAAATCATCAATAACTTGCCGTACTTGTATTGCAAAAATCAAACAAATAATCAATTGAATACTCTCTACCCAAAACACTAGTGTACGTATCTCACACTGGGTGGAGAAGCAATTTTCATAAAATACATAAATTAATTAATCAAAAACATAACTAAGAAATATTTAATTAATTCTGCAGCCATATTCACAAAAAAGTATTAATATTATTTACGAGTATATTACAGTCCATAGCACAGTTCTTAGTTTTTTTACGTTTATAACACCAGATCATTAAAACTATTACTAACATTATTTAAACAAAAAAGTATGACGCATATTTTTAAGATAAAAAAAAGTATATGAAAATGTTTAAAAACACCTCAGTTATAAAATCAACTTCTAATTGGCTATTTGAAATTATCAGTTTGAAGAAGATAAATAATTCTAAAAAACAAATTTTGTTGTTACTTAACAACTCATGTTGCGATTCGAAGGTGATCTGATAATCCGGAATTTACATTTTCTACCGCCAAATTAAATTTAACATTGTTAAACACATTATCTAAGCAACTGGCACTGTTAAAAAACTTATATGGTTGATCAGAAAATTTCGTATTTATAACAACTGTAAATAGTAGTGGTATTATGCTCAAATGCTCTTACCCATATTTACTTCGATAGCCTAATATAAAAAATATTAAAATGAGTTCAATCTAAAATTAAAAAAAAAAAACATTATTAAACATTTAAATTATAATCAGAATTAGAAAAAAATAGATATTAACCTATTACACTTTGCTTTAGTTTTGGGAAGTAATTTGCGACGAACATGGCATTGATCCTCATGGAATGTACAGTGGAAATTCGGACCTGCAATTGCAGCGTACCAACGTATTCTTCAACGAAGCCAGAGGCTGCCGATTCGTACCAAGAGCAATATTAGTCGATCTAGAACCATCTACAATGGACTCGATAAGATCTTCTTTTTTTGGACAATTATTTCGCCCAGATAATTTTATTTTCGGCAGAATTGGTGCCGGAAACAACTGGGCAAAAGGTCGATATACTGAAGGAGCAGAACTATGCGACGTTGTATTAGACACAGTAAGACGCGAAGCTGAAGGATGCGATTGTCTTCAAGGATTTCAAATGGTGCATTCTATTGGTGGAGGTACTGGTTCCGGCATGGGAACATTATTGCTAGAAAAATTACGCGAGGAGTACCCGGATCGAATAATAAGCACGTTTACAGTAATACCAAGCCCTAAAGTTAGCGATGCAGTTATTGAACCTTATAATGCAGTTATGAGTATGCATTATTTAGTTGAAAGCACCGATGAAACCTATATTATTGATAACGAAGCTCTTTATGATATTTCACATCGCACATTAAAATTATCAAGTCCATCTTATATCGATATGAACCATCTAGTTTCTTGTGTTATGGCTGGAATAACAACTTGCATCAGATTTCCGGGACAATTAAATGCGGATATGAGAAAAATTAGCGTAAATATGGTACCATTTCCGAGATTACATTTTTTCATGCCCGGTTTTGCACCACTTACATCGCGTAGTAATCAACAATATAAATCATTATCTGTAGCGGAATTAGTTGTTCAGCTTTTTGATGCTAAAAATTTGATGTGTGCCTGTGATCCACGTCGAGGTAAATACCTGACCGTTGCTTCAATTTTTAGAGGTCGCATGTCTACAAGAGAAGTTGATGAGCTTATGATGAATGTGCATGATAAAAATAGTTCATATTTTATTGAATGGATTCCAAATAACGTAAAAACAGCCATTTGTGATATACCTCCAAGGGGAATGAAAATGTGTGCAACATTTATTGGCAATAGTACGGCTATTCAAGAGTTGTTTAAAAGAGTGGGAATACAATTCAGTGCGATGTTTCGAAGAAAAGCTTTTCTTCATTGGTATACAGCCGAGGGCATGGAAGAAATGGAATTTACCGATGCCGAAGCTAATATGAATGATCTTATTTCTGAATACCAGCAGTATCAAGAAGCAAGCCTCTCCGAAGATATGAATGATTTGGGTATTAATGATGTAGAAGACGATATGTAAGTAGAATTTCTACTGTGCGTTTATCAATCAAATTGTATATGAACAAATAAAAATTATTGATTAAATAGAACTTGCCTTCCTGCCTCTTAAATTAAAGAAATGAGTAATGATGATAACACTATAAATAAATCATAATATTACATCATAATTAAAATATTTATATATCCACACCCACAAAAGTAGATATAAATAAAAACCACACGCAGTGAAAATTGGTAAAAAATATGATATTTCGGTTAAAAAACCTTACTTTGATAATTTTGTTATAGACATATATGTTATACTTAATGTATATATTTTATATGAACTTGCACGTAAACACTCGTGGCTCTATGAAATGTCTCAGCCAAACACTCTATAACTCACTTTGGAACGGCTATTGTCGCTTGTTGCTAAACCGCTGCCAATTCATACAACAGTATAATTTTATTGCGTAAGAGATACTGTCGCTATTAGACCATTCCGTTACCGGCCGTCAACAATCGACACTTCGCCCTTCCGTGCATAGTCAGTCAAGCATTCTCCGCAAAAATATTTGGCCCGTGGCCGGTGGCGGATAAAACAAATTCGGTCCTAGTACGGTCAGGTCCAATGAGTGGAAGCGCGGTTGATGCATCATGTTTGTTCGTCATTACGCACCCGTCTCTATAAATTCAACCTGCACTAGGCTGACTAGACATACTCTTTTTTACTCTTTTTAACTCAAAATATACTTTTTTATTAAGCCTTAAAATTAGTACTTTTTTAAACTTACTACAAACTAACAAAAGCACCATTTACAATTATTAATAGCGCCTTTTAAGCAATAAACCGTCTGAAAACAATAAAACAATATTTTTAGATTTTATGTAGTAGTGTTTAAAAATAAAATGTTTTCATAAAACCCATAAATAAATTATCTGCTACATCATTATATCAAAATCAGTAAATATCAAAATCAGTAAATATTAATATATCTTAAAATATTGATTTTTGACAGTTAAAAGCATTATTTGACAGTTTTTGTTTAACATAAATTAATAATTTATTCAAACTTAATGTAACGATGACGGCGGCCAAAAGTCAAGCACAAACCTCGTCAATAGCAAAAAAATAAATTTGAATAAATATTTCTGTGCTTATAATAATTGATGATGTAAATAATAATACAAACAACTGTGAGCCCAGGTAATTTTTATTTGATTTTTCAAATCAAGTGTTTTCTACATCTAGTAATGTTGGAGGCACACGACATGTAGACGCACGTTTTATTTTTTTTTAATTAAATTATAAACATTTTGAATCAAGTGTTTCTATCATCTCTTCTCCTGTTTGTAAACTACTTTTGAATATGTTTAACATGTTGAAACAGTTTTTGAAAGTTGAACGTATATTTTGTTTTTCATCATGGACGTAGCCATTGAATTAAGTGATCGACAATGGCTGCGTCCAGTCATCTCATCAGTTACAGGCGCTGAATCATAATTTGGAAAACCTTCTAAACTTTGGCAGCTAAGTTCTTTCTTCAGCAAGCGAGCGTACCTAAAAGTATGATGAGCAAAATGACAAGCGCTTGCCACCACACGATGGCCCAGTTGTAATCAGCAGCAGCGTTCAGTTTGCATGATTAGCAATGATGAGTTGTTCTGAACGCAACCAATGATATATTATAACTATTAAATGCTATTGACAATTATAAATTTGTTGACGTTTATCAAACGTTTGACAGTTATCAAGTGTTACTAATCTACACTGTTATATATTTGACACGTATCAGTAATTATGACATTGTTTATAAATTAAACCAAAATTGTTTATGAAATATTTGACAAACGTCAATAGTGGCTTTATTTTAGGTTGTAGATTGGATGTATGAAACATTAAATGCGTCAACAAACTTTTTTTAGTAACTAATTTACATGTCAACAAATCACCCTGATTACATGATGTTTTTCTGTATGTACATTTTTTATTTTAAAATCTCAATTTTTATCATATTTTCAAATCACATATAATTATTCTGATGTTTTTTCAAAATTTAATTTTTATATTGCCAGTAGTAAATTAATATCAGAATTTAAAAATAAACTTACTTCCTCTCTAGTTAATATGTATAATAATAAAACTTAAACGTGATTTTTATCGATATTAAATTAAATATCTCGTATATCTCTAGAATAAATAGTAAAAACTAAATTAGTTTTTTATTATAAATAACATTTCCATCTAATATAAATGAAAAAGCAAATATATCAATAAAACATACATCAAAGAAATAAAAATCAATTTTATTTACTTTACGTTTCAGTCCAATATGTGTCCACAGGGCGCAAAAGAAATGATAAAATTGAATAGAAAGTAGTTGATATTCCTTCCGTTAACTTTTACAACAGAAACTTCCCAATTAACGTCCTGCAATTTGCAACAACTTCACCCATTGTCCCTTCTTAAGTGTTTTCATTCCGCTGCAATCTAACAATGAGGCAGTTACACTTTTTTATGCATTCTGTACACGTTTCGCAACATTATTAGACTTATTGACTTTTTAGGTCATAGAAGTTCCTTGAATATGATTGTACACCGACCTTTTTTTTTCTTGTAAGATAAATTATGGTTGAATTAATTTGAGAATGATAAACCGCTTCGCACCTACTTATCAAAAATCCGCTAATGAGCTCCACCTTAGCCGTGTTTACGAGCAAAGTTTTACTTTACTCTTGGGTGGAATGAGGGATAAACCACAAGTGTTGAAAATAATAATAGGGGTTTTCGGGTAATCGAATTCATCGCGAATGGATAACGGATGTGTTTTTGCCGTTTGGTTTCAAGAGCTCTTTCTTGATTAAAACGCATTATCGGATCATCGCAAATTGCAAATGAACCGATCTTTATCAACTATACGTTAATGATGATTAACAATTTAGATGAATTATATTTAATTATAATTCTATAACACTAATTATTGTGCATTTATTATTTTATTTTACAATCATTTTTTTACATAATGTAATGCAATATTAGTTAGTCCATAACATCACCCGTTGTAAATTTAAGTACATATTAATTAATAAAAACTTAAATACCCACATAAATAACTTTTTTTATTTAGTACTAATAATTTACTCAAAGATTGTAACGTATGTTCAGAAAAATATCAATGGATATAAGATCATTTTAGTTATGACTTTTATAAAAACCACAACACATTTAAAAAATTAAGCATCACTTAAATATTTTTATCACGATCGTAAAGCCAATATTATCATTAAAACTACGTTTACTGTCAAGTGCTGTCGTAAAAAAATGATATAAGATGAAAAACTACAAATAATTTGATATTTATTGATTATATTTAATTTTTGATTGTAAACGTGATTGCAAACATGCAGACCTGACGACCACTTATTGAAAGTCAGGTGTCAAATAGACTACAGCTAATTTGTAAAAATAAATACTGAAGACAGATTACCATAAAAAGTTAAAAAAAAAAAAATTCTGTAGAAGTGTAAAGAATATGCTGTAAAAAGTAAAAAATGATGTTTAATTGTCATCTATCATAACACAATTCTAGTATTTGCATCGCATTTTACATATGGACAAAGACCAAGTCTTATTCCCGTTGGTAACAATAGCAAAAGCTTTTTATTGTCAAAATTTTAAATCTCTGAGTGAGATAACCAGATATAAAAATAAGAAACAAATCGTTTGCATTCTCTGCGTGAAAAAGTGTGTTTTTCTGTGTAACGTTCCACATACTAAAATGCTGTACAAAAAGTCACAACTAAACATCTACCTACAAACAACAACATACATACGGCCGCAAGAATATCAGTTGACAATTATTCAGCTAGTAACAGCTTCAGCTTTCAACAATTGTTGCAGAAAACTTTAACTCAAAGCATCCAGCTTATCACAACTGACTTCTTCTTTTTCTTTAGCCTGTTTTTATCCACTGCTCGACGTAGGTCTCTTTCAAAACATTCCATCAGTGTTGGACTTGGTACCATCTCCATTCTGCCGTCTCCTTTATGATGTCGATCCACCTTTTCTGTGGTCTTCCTCTGTCACTGGGAGTTCTTCTTAGTCTCCATTGTCTGTGGGTCCATTTCTCGGTGTCTGTTCTCACGTCTGTCACGTGACCTACCCAGCTCCACTTCAGTTCAGATATTTGCTGAATTACTTCCTTCACTCTAGAACTTCTTCAGATATCGTCGTTCCTCTTTTTCTTATACTTACGCATAGCATATTCTGTTGGCACTTTTCACGGTTAACGTCATAGCTTTGAGACCATATGTCTTGACAGATAATATGCACATATGTACATACATACGATATGCCTTCCGTTTAAGACTGTTTAGTGTAATGGTGTTTTTGAGTATGGGTCCAAGGCTGCCAAACGCTACCCAGCGTTAACTTATTTAAAATTTTATTATTGTTTCTAAATGAATAAATTTACTATAAAAATTTATTTTGGTTTTATGCTCTAAAAAACAATTCCAAAATTCAAATCTATATGTTGATAATCATTGAAGTTAATTGCGAATTTAAATATTAATAATAATTGGATGCGCGCGCCCAAATTTAGTTCAACGCGGTGCTCGCAGGTAGCGCTCCGGCAATTTTCAGCAATTCCTATAGAAGTCAACCAAATGGGAATATATTCAGGGCGTGATTTCGTGTTTGCATGGACAAACCAAAGAGTTCTATAACTAGAGATTCCAAGCTGCCGTTTATACAATGTTTAAACAGCGTACACTTTCAGTATCTCCGTCTTTGTCGCACCATAATGTTTCTCTATCACCTACAACGTATAGCCGTTCGATCACTAGTAAAGAGAAGGAGAGGATATAGTGTTGTGCGACAAGAACAAAAGATACTGATATTGTACGGCAAAACGCTGGCTTGGAATCTCTCAGTTATAGAACTCTTTGGGGCAGTCATATTATAATATAATAATAATAATAATAACGTCTATGCACGTTGCAATAAGTAAGCAAGATATATACCGCTAATATTTTTGTGTTACTTTACTTTACAAAAATTTTCATTATTTACGTATATTGCTAGCCAGCAAGGGCGCTAAAATTCATTTCAGCCCCCTAAAAAAAAAATTTCCAAAAAAAATCTTTTTTTAATTTAATTTTAATAGAAAAATAAATTTAAAAAAAATAAATTTTTAAAAATAAAAATTTAAAAAAAATTATTATTATTTTTTTTTTTTTTTTAATTTACAACTGGAAAAAACCAATAAGAAAGAATGTTTTTGTAACGGTCGCCGTTTACAGTGACGGCAACTCCTTCATCATTTTCAAAAAAGTACGAGCCGAGCACTCCTCCTGCCCAGAACCCACACCACACAGTCGTGCGTTGTAGATGCATCTCATTTTCTACAGTCACTCGCGGATTGTCGGTAACCCAAATTCTGCAATTCTGCTTATTGACGAATCTACTGAGGTAAAAGTGCGCCTCAACTGTAAAAATTATTCTTTTTGTGAAGTTATTGAGCAAATCAATGTCTCTTTCCATGATCTGCAGGTTTCAACTCTTGTGTAAGATAAATCTTGTACGCATGCATTTTCAGATCTTTTGAATGAATTACATGCAGTGAATTTGGTGATAAATTCAGTTGTTAAGCTTGTCGGCTAACCAATTTTCTGGAGCTTACGATCGCATTATCACGCACGACAACAATGTTTTCTTGTAGCCGAACAGAACGCAGTCGTCCCGTTTTCTTAACATTTAAAGCAAAACCACTGGTTTCAAACTTTCGGATTAACTTACAAACTGTGGATTCGTTTGAAGCAACGTTACGTCCAAGTATCACACGCAATTCATGAACGGTTGCCGTGGGACTTTCACTGTTTTTGTAATAACTTCTTATCACGTTGCTCAGTTGACATCAGCTCCATGACAAAAATAAACATCAAACAACAATGCTCACCAAACAAAAGCAATCAGGCTACTAATGAGAAGGTTATCAGATAACAAACATAAAAAACTCACGGCTGCCAACCGTCACAGAACAAAATGGTTCCAAACTCAAATTCGTCCTTACTTCCTGGACAGTATCTCCTTAACGGACATCTCTATTTATCTTAGCCGTGGCCGTGTGTGCGTTTGTTTTTAGTGGCATTTTGGTTTGCGTACCTTGAATTTATTCTAGCATTTTTCATTGCTGTAAATATTACCCATAATTCTGTATGTAATCTAATATGCCATTACCTTTTCAAAATCCATCCTGCTCTGGTGGATGATAGAAATCCAATTTGTTATATGATTATTGAATATAATTTTCGTTAGTAGCTTGTATAAGTGTGATAAAAAACTTATTGGTCTGTAATTTTTGATATTTGCGTTGTCGCCTTTCTTATGTAACAGAATCACTTGTGGGTTCTGCCAACTTGTAGAGATGCTCCCTTTAACAAAACATTTATTTAGCTGTATACTTATACTAACCTAACAAATGCTAAAAGCTGACTCTAATGCACGCCGGTCTATGACAAAAATTCAGACTTCGATCATGTAAAAAAGGAATTAAGGAAGTACCTACTGACACTGCTTAAATTCTTGATTTCATCTCACATCTCAAACCCAAATCGGCCCCAAGTCCGGTTTGCATTTCAAACAAATCTTTTAAAGCTTTTTTTTTTAATTATAAACATTTTTGATAGAATTACAGTTTTCTGTCGATCCTAAGTAAGATGACTAAAACTGTAATCTGCATACAATCCGAGATCACACAACAGCTGAAAACCTGTTGCCAAATCATCAACTTAGTTTCAGATATGGACTTTCTACAACCCATTAACTAACTAAAGTGATTGATCAAATCAAACTAGTTTTAAATTAAAACAAGCTACTGGCAAGATATTCTTCAAAGTTGAAATAGTATTTAGTGTATCAAAAGCCGCAAATGGGCTTTAACAGCCCGGCAGTTTTAGCAGCACAATCGAACAAAGCAAGTGAGGGCTGTTAAAGCCTTTTGGCACAAGCTACACTCAATATTTGTTTGCCTGCCCTAATTAAAAACATTGTTTTCAGTGTTTATTATAATCTGTCACTACTGTCAGATTTTAAAATATGACGTCTACATATGAAATTGTGATTCACAGCCAATCATATACCGCAAATAATTTAGTGGCCCAATGGCCATATGCGGGCCAAAAATAATGCTTTCGGTAGAAGCAGGCAAAAACAACAATTTTCGGCCCGCATTTTAAGGCCGAAACAGATGTTTTCGGTAGAAGCAGGCAAAAAAGACCTTTGATAAGGTCTGGCACCAAGATCTACTCCTAAAAGTCCAATGTCTCAAGTTCAGTTCAAGATTAATAAAACTTATTGTTTAGTATCTTAAAGGAAGGACACTGGCCGTAAAGCTATTTGGGCACGTGTCTACTCATCGCACAATCAAAGCAGAGATTCCTCAGGATTTAGTATTATCTTCAATGCTGTTCAACTTGTGTGTATCAGACATACCATGCATCACGTTTGATGTCAAATTTGCACAGTACGCCGACCATACAGCACTGATGTACACTTCGAAACAACCAAAAGTCATCACGCTAAGATTTCAAGCGGCTTGTAAAGCACTTGAAACTTGGTTAATATAACGGAAAATAAAAATCAATCCTGAAAAGAACAAATCATTTTTTTTTCAAATTTTTTTTTGTTAACTCCTCAAAAAAACGTCTATTTAACTAGCGCTCAATTTCATGAACAGGTACTGTAAAATACCTAGGAATAAAATTAAACAGCGGATTAACTTTCAAATTGCACATAACAGCCATATTGGATAAGACCAAAACAGCAAGCAATCTATTAACTTTGCTGTTATGCAAGAACAGCAACAAGAATACTAGTAACAAGTTGCGACAGCTCACAACAATCATTTGCCCAATACTGACATACGCATGCCCAGCATTCTTTTTAGCAGCTATACTCCTGCTTCTTCCTATCTAAAAAGAAAACAATCATTTTACTGCAAGACTTTGAGAAAGATTTTCAAAGGTCCTTACTACGTTCGTAACAAAAAACTGAGAGCTATTACGGAACTCGACCTGATCAGAAATTTTTGAAAAAAAAAATCTTCGATAAAATTGCTTATCATTCAAATCCTAAGTTATTTCGTCTTGCTATACAAGTGGCTTTTTAACCGCCATCACACTAAATCAATACCTACAAGGCTGACGCGTATTTCTAATGACCTCTCAAAAACGCCACCTATAAGGCACAGTCAGATAGGAAGGTTGTACAAAAAAATGTGTAAAATTCCCTGGTATGTGTTTACACCAGGAGAAGGAGAGGTTAGTCGGTAGGCGTTTCCATACTTTTGAATAGTAAATTTAACATATTAAGACTATATATTAACTTCCCCTTCATCGCTGTGTCTACAAATAATTTGATAATCAATTTATTTTTTTACCAGTATATTTAGAAAGGATTAAACTATGATATGTCGAAGTCTTTTTTGTGAAATTATATTTGCAAATAGCAACAAAATGCATTCAAAAATACAGAAAAACGCATTTATTTCTATATTTGATGGGTTTTTTCGGCTATTTCCTAACTATTATTTGACTAAAAAACTTCGAATTTATAGCATTTGATAGAGAATTAATCTATCAAATGCTATATATTTTTTCAACGATTCTAGAATAAAAATGTTTCTTTAAACGGCCATCTATACTAATGGTAACAAAAATAAGTTATGTATGCAAAATTTAGTAGTTTAATAAAATAGAATTTACAGATTTAAAATATCTCTTGTAGTTTCGGATATAATGTAGTACACCCTATATTAGAGATAATTTAAACGTGAACTATTTTTGATCATAAATAACACAAAAGAAATGTTTATGATAATTCATCTACACAAAGCTTGTGGTGCATAAAAGTAAGCATGCATATAAATATTTATTTCTAATAAATTAAGTTGCAAGCTCTAATAAACTGAGTATATAAGTAATTAGCATAACTTCAATCAAATAATATAAAACCATTCATATTATTTTATGTGTTTATAAACTTTTAATTTCCATTTGTTTCTGAACGTAAAGGATGTAAATTATGAAATAAAACCTTTAAGCATAATTAAAACTTGGATTATTGCTTATCTAACTTGCGTCAACTATTAAATTAACCACTTTATAAATCAATCAAGATTAGATTCTATTGATTCACTTTTTTGTATCAATGTTATGATTACTAATAAAGCAAGAAAGCATATATAAATTGGCAACAAAAACATGTTTTCATTCCATTTATCGATTCGTCAATTAGATCAACAGGTAAACACCAACAAAAGTTAATCTTCATCGAGCTCAACCTCGTTTATTGAATCAGGCGTACTTTTTTATTTATTCATCCAACTAATCGCCGATAAGAAAAATTTTCACACATTTTTTTTCTACTTGGAAACTTTCCCGAAAAAAAAAGTTGTTCAAACTGGCCACAGATGCCATCATATGCCGTCGTAACCAAACTTTACAACGAGAAAATATAATAATTTTTTCAATTAGCAATGTACACATACGTATCGAGCGGCATTACTGCTGTAAAAATAAAAGCACTGTTTTTAATTAATAGTTATAATTAAATGTGAATCTCATTACAGTAGCAATAAAGCTGTCCAATATTTGCATATAAAAACGATATGTATCGCGTGACAAAGTGATGGATTTTTTTCTAGTCGCCTACAGTGAGTGGAAATTCAAATCAGAATACAAGTTCCAATTATTAAAAATGTATATATGCGGAATAAAACAAATTTTGAAAAATTATAAAATCGTTGAATATTGAATAATACAATCTAAAATTCTAATTACATTTTTATCATTTTAATCCGTACTCTGAACATCAGTTCTTCTGTAAAAATAGGCCAAGGTAAAATATTGCAATTAATAGAAAATCTATTTGCAGCGGATAGAAAGTAATTAGAGACTATAGACAGATATTGAATTCTTTTAGAAAAAAACAAATATTATTATAAATTACTTGCTATTTTTATGAGTTGTATATTTGTATATTTTTAATATTATTTTAAATATAAGTAAATACCGTTGAGAACTTTTTATTTATTTTAAGATTTTATTTTTATAAATATATAGTGAAAATAAAACAAATAAAAACGTAAAATCTCTAAAATCAAAATAATGCCTTGCATTACATTTTAAAAAGAGTACGTACAACTCTGAAATTTGACATATATGTAGTTAGTGTATATTGATATACAATTGATTAAATGTTCACAGAAAAATTATATTTACTAAAAATATAATTAAGAATGCGTTACATCTCCGTACACTCCGTACAATGTTGTAATCGAGGGGTTAACAACTAAGTAAAAAAATGTACACCTGATTATGAATACGCGTAATTATTACGTGATTATGTAATGATTACGCGATTATGTAATAATTACGTGATTATGTAATGATTACATGATTATGATTATGATTATGCCTTGATTACGTGATTATTTAATGAATACTCAATGATTACGTGATTATTTAATGAATACGCAATGATTACGTGATTATTTAATGAAAGCGTAATGATTATATGATTATGTAATGAATACATGATTATTCAATGAATACGTGATTATGAAAATGATTATGTGATTATATAATAATTACATGATTATTCAATAAATACACAATTTTTTAAGATTTTATAATTCTGTATTAAATCTACATGCATTAATTATTTTATACCGATCATAAAATTATTTTGATAATGTTTAATATTAATATATTATTATAATACTTATGTTTTATAATAATCTTCAATAAAGTACTTACTGTAATTTCTTATAGATAATAAGAAACATAAACTAAAAATATACCTCTCTCGATGTTTATTAATGTTTTATGTAGATTAGAAAAAATCCACCACCAAGAATAAAAATGTGATTTATTACATTAAAAAATAAACATATAAAAATCTTTTCAACAAAAATAATAACAATACATAATAAAATATGTACCACTGAATAATTATATTCGACTGAAGTAGGTTTTTATTTTAATATAATAAATAAATAACTGCACACACACACATGCCAAGGGTTGTATAAAAACACCTGTGAAATTGTCTGGGACACGACTGAATTTACCATGCGAATATAAATGATTCCATAAAACCAATATTTGATTATGTGAATATGCGTACTCAACATTTGATTATTTGAATACGCGTAATCAATATTTGATTATTTGAATACGCGTACTCAACATTTGATTATTTGAATACGAGTAATCAATATTTGATTATTTGAATACGCGTGTTTTAATATTTGATTATACTATTTATTACAAGATTATGTAATGATTACGTGATTATATAATTATTACGTGATTATATAATGATTACTTGATTATGTAATGATTACAAATATTACGTAATTATTATTTGATTCTGTAATGATTATTTTTATTTTGTACACTGATTACGAAAGTTGTTAACCCCTCGGTTGTAATGTATCTTACAGCAACTGGCCTTATGCTATCTGCAGTTCATGTAAAGTGTTTATAAGGTTCAAGTGGAGTAACCTTGATGTCTAAGGCAAACGATTAATGTTGTTGTGTGCTAGAAAGTCTGTAGTTGTGATTATAGTATGAAATCTCGCATTATCTTACTGGTAAACTAGAACATTTTCCAAGACTGTAACAGTGCGCGTTTAATGTGCTGAATATTAAAAGTCCTCTGTAGCGTATTGCCCCCAAACCAATACACCTGAAGTTAACGACGTGTAACAAAGTTGAACAAATTGTAAATTTTGTCTTTGACTTCTAGATTATTTGACCTTTAAGACTTAGTCAAAGTGAAATAAACAAAGTCTGGATTCTTCGCTAAAGAGAATTTGTACGCATTCAAAAACCCAATCATACCTATTCTAGCACCACTACAGCGTATTGGCGTTATGCTTAATTGTAAAAAGAAAACTAAAACAATAGCAATAAGAGCGTAATCTAAAAATGCATGTTTGCCTATAAATGGTGCTCATAGAGATTTTATGAACAATTGCTCTTACCCAATTTATTGCAACCGCTCCTGTTCGTTCAGCCGGATTTCATTTTGCACTTTTCCTTAAGAGTCAATATTCACATTCTTGTGTTGTTCTGGGACGTCCACTGCCTTTCCAAATTTCATTGCAAGTCAAATTTGGAAAGGCGTGTGGTCCACAACTCTAACAACTAATCGGAATCCTAAATCACCAAATTATCGTGTAATTTGGTAAAAATTTGCACTAGCAGCATTCTTTAAAGCATAACAATGCAATAAATAAGGTAAACAGAAGTAAACTCTCAGATGATATAAAGAAGTAAAACAGACATTTTTTTTTTCAGAAATGATACATCACCTTCAAAATTTTTGTTTGTGTTATTTACAACTTTGTTCCATACACAATTAATACAAAAGTGACACAAATATAGTATAGGTCAAAATATGCTTAACATGAGTCGCAAATAGACCTTTACGAAGATACGGAGTATTATTTTTTAAGCATATATTTTGTTTGCTAAAAACATACAGTTTGCAGCTGATATTCAGTATTTCAGTGACCTGTTTACAATAAAATTAAATTGCATTTTATGTATGATCGTGCTAATAAAAATGCTAGAGAAGCGCAAAGTCATTATGTTGAAGCTCATCCCAATCGCCAGATCTTTTCAGTTTGTGTTTTTGTAAAACTGCACCAACAATTGCGTGAGATCGGTTTCGTTAAAAACAGTCCACCTATGAGGCAACAATGTAGGATAGTGTGGTGGCAGATGTCTCCAACAACCAGGAGTTTGTTGCATAATGCATCTTGGCGTGGACTTCTTTTATAAATTCGCAAAACTTGAAAGAAAATTACTTACTTTTCATAAATTAAAATATTCAAGTTCGATGAGTTGTAAATCGCAAACTTTAATAAAATATCAAACGATTTGTGAGTGTTTCGTGAGAGTACGATAAAAGAATACAACCAATTCGTATATTAAAAATGAATAGGTTACACGAGAAGTGGCATTCGTGATTCACAGCCCACGTAAACGTGGCCGAAAGTTTCTGGTGCCATCGTATATTAGATTTAATGCAGCTTTTATGTTCTGGATCTTAAGTTTATTTCATTAAATTTGTTTTTAGTCAGAAACATGTAACCTGTAAGTAGAATTGGAATTTTATAATTTGGATTTTGCAAATGCTAAATCACGGATGCGATAACAATCGTATTACATTAACTCAAAAAGCAATATATAACTTGAAACCTATTATAATTAAATTAATAATAAAAATTTCTCTTGCTGTATTTGAATATTTTAATTGCAATTAATTACTTAAACCGCGTCCCGTTTAATATTGTAATCCGTGAAGGATTTTCCCGCAGTAAAATATCTGTACAAACTGCGACCCAACATGACAAAGTGGCGAAATATTAATATTAATTATGCTAGATTAGACATTCCAGGAAAACGTGGGTGTGTTGCGTGAAAAGTGGGTATGTGCGAGGTGAAAAAAGATTTATTACGTTTTGTTTTTTATTTCATGTATTTTCCTATTCGACACAGTTGGATTGAATCAGAAATGGCGTGGCTGTCAAATGAGGTGTTAATTATTAAATTGCTTCGAATATATCCGTTGTTCATTGTGCACTCGTTTATGTGGCTTTATTGCATTAGACGCCATAAAGCCCTCCCGTGGCGAGAACATGCTCGTGAATTTATATTTATTAAATGTGTCTGTTGTGGTATTGTGTACTATTTTTAGAATCAGTTTGATATTTAATGTACTAAATGTACATGTACCTAAAATATCGATAAAGCTGAGACAACAAAAAAATTAATTCAATTAAAGAAATTATATAAATATACATTTATGTTCATTCTTCCTTTTAAAATTACTAAAATTTATATTGAAGGAATTTTATTTTGAAATAAACAAAACACTACGCAGTTTGTGTAGTTATATATACTATAAAATTCTATATACGCTACGCAATTGTTTTTCATGAAACGCTTTGAAATTTTAATTCATTTGATGTAATTAAATCTGATCAGGATTTGCGGCTTATAACAATGGCATATTATTATAAAATAAGTCAGTTACTAAAATAACCGCAAAAGTTGTTAGTTCTTATAGTTTATTTGATTTAAAACTAGCAGAATAATTAACAATGTATTAGCAATATAATAAATACATAACAAGTTCAAGTAAAACATAAAATAAAACATAGATAATAAGAATATTGCTTAGAACTTACAAAGGTAATGGATTGTCAAATAAAGAATATAACTTTAAAATGTTAAGAAGTGTTAATATCGTTAGGACTATGTGTATGTTTTGTTACCAATTGAAATTGAAAAAAATCAAATTAAAAATAATACTTATTCCATTATAAAACTCTGATGTTTGTAATAACGGGGCTTAAAAATTGTAAAAAAACTATTTGGTTTTTGTAATATAGTTCTAGGCATCCATACCCCTTCTTTTGCTAAATGTGCAATAGTTGATGTTTTTTTAAATTTTATTTATAAATGTATAAAGCATTTTTACATATTATTTTTGTCTATGGTAAAAATTAATGAAAAAATTTAATTTTAATTTTTAATCAATATTTATTATACATCGTTGATGAAACCCACGCAAAAATTGAAAGCAAAGTTACAACGTTTAGAAAATAAATGCCACTTCTAAACGGTAAAATGTATATTTTAAGTTTTTAACCCAAAAATAAAGGTTAAAGTTTTTAAAATATTGGACTTCAATTAATTAGATTACACCCTTTTGAAGATGATAAAATTTGTCTGGTGTTGTTACTACCAACCGTTTTTGAGTTTTGATTTTTTTAGTGAAAAAAGTTTCAAAATTTTCAAAAAAGTTTGATATTGATATTAACTAAATCCCAAGAAACAAAATCTGACATTTAAAAATTTCATCATTGTTTTTCATATTGGCGTTTACATTTACAATTACATTTACATTTGTCTTTCAAATGAGATTAAGCGCAATCTTCCAAGTTAAATTCCTAAACACTTTAATTCATTTGCGCAAAGTTTTGGTCTTTTTTTAAAGTTTGACAAACCATCACTGGTTTATTTGTACAAATACTTGTACAAATAATTGTAAAACTTACTAAAATTAAAAATTGTGGACAAAAAAATATCTTTCATTGCGGACTAAGCACAATACCGTACGTGCACAAAAGTTGCGATGCTTCTATTAAAGATACCGTGATCCAATAAAGTGACAAATATTAAAGTTCTCTAAAAAAATATATGCATTACTAAGAAATATGTATAATGCAGTGCAAAAATAAAAAACAACTCTTATTATTATAGCTGTACCTTTAACAAACTATTTAAAAGTGCTGTCAGCAGAGTTAAATTAGCTATGATAATATCCAATCTCCGATAGGAGTGGCACAGAAGAAGAAGTCCAAACTTTTTTAAATAATAGCTGTCAAGATGCAAGTGTCGGACCAAAAAGTATAACTTTCAAACAGTTTTTGAAGTTTGGATCACCTTAGGTCAGACACCTGTTGGAGTGCAGTTTTTCCCAAACTCAAATAATATGAAAAGGTAAAAGAGTTTAAAATTACAAAACTTGCTATAAACATTTCTTGAAAAATTACTCATAATCGGGCCTATTCTGTAAAATTTTAACATCAATGTTAGTTAAAATTGATAATAAAATTAATTTTTAGCCAATTAGTTCTCAAGTTTTTTAAATATTGCCAGAAATATACAGAATACAGCCAAATATGAGATTAGCAATAATATGAGATGTTAATAATGGGTGATAAACGTCAGTTAAAAAAACAAAAAGGTCCAATCCGCCATAAAAAAATTGACATAATTTATTCATCTTTTCTTGGAATTTTTTTGTTACTATCTATTACATCTCATAGTTAATTTAAATAAATATTATTTTGTTGTAATATAAATAAAATACAGCAAAAATAACTTAAATCTCTTTTCACATTCAGATTCATTCCAGCAATATAATATTTCAGTACTAACACGTATAACTAATATTTATAATTAACTGTAAAATAAATATGTTTATGTTCACTAATACTGTCATATCAATACAAATCATGCATGATTAATAATTATGTATAAACACGTTATGCTGCACAAACATTTTACGAAATTATACAAAACCTTCTAATATATGCATTGATTAATGTATTGTTTAATATTAATATACAAACAATAAACATGTATTAATCTTCCTTTTATAACACTGCAATATCAAATGTTTTATAATTACAAAACCTATAATAGATGTAAATGTAAATTCAATCGGGCGTATTGATTGAATTTACATTTGAACATTTTGATCAACCCTAATAATCGGTGTTAATAAATAATTTCACTCGGTTTCAAATGAAAATGATTTATTAATCATGTGATAATATAAGAGATCATCTTTCATTCATTAATATTACTATAAGTTCAACTTTCTAATGTTTATAATATTTGTTGTTATTTTTAATATTATGTAGTTATAATTCCACATTGTGTTATTACACAGAACGTCTTTAAATGTGCATATTTTGCTATATTTTATATTATCTTTTTATAAAATTATTTATTATTATATTATTATTTGGGCATTGTGCATTGAAAAATTTGCTCTAGTATTTTTTCGTTTCTATAACTTATTAGTAGTCTCTTAAAAAATTCTACGTTGTTTTTTAGTTTTTTTATGTCGTTTTTAACTTAACTTTAAACTAAAAAAAAAATTACTAATAAAATCAATCAGAAATTTTCCGTAGAATTCAAATCTGGCACCATTTCAAGTCTATACTCTGTCTATAAGCCACAAAAGCCATAAAACCATTTTTTGTTCTCAGTGGGCTGAGCAAAAAGGAGCATTTTTTACACATTTTGAAAGACCCATACAGTCACCTGCTCATTAGTTTTGGGCTGATAACAATAAATATAAAATTCGTCACCTGTGTAGATATTATACACTGCATTTGATGCACCGCGGTTGTATTTTGTAATCAATTTCTTGCACCAATTAGTTGTTATCAAAATCGGTAAAAGTCAAAAATCTATCAAACCTTTTTCACAATTTTAAGACATTTTGCACTAAAAAAAAAAACAAAACTTAGAAACGGTTAGTAATAGAGACACTGGACAAACTCCATCATTTTCAGAATGATCAAATTAATTAGTTTATTTTTTTTTACTTTCGGCTTTTTTTAGAAAAAAACATGAAAATTATTGACTGTTTTTTTTAAATAGTTCAACTTTTTTAATTTTAATTTTTTAATAGCTACGGTTTATCAAAAGCTTTCCAACGATGTATAATAAAGCAGTATTGCGGATCATACTCGAAAAAAATTCTATCTGGTTTTGGGTGGTCCAGAAGGGTTGAAATTGATTTTAGGTTATATAAACCTTGGATTGCATCAATGTTTAATTTTTTATTTAATGAGCAATTGATAAATCTACATTTATAAATTTTATGAGATTTTTGTCATTTTTTACAGTTTTGGGTAAACCAGAAGAATTGAAATTGATTTTAGGTTATTTAAACCTCCGATTGCATAAAATATCCTGCTTTATTATACAACATTAAAAAGTTTTTGATAATCACTATCCAATTAAAAAATAAAAATTGAAAAAGTTAGCGATTTAAAAATGACAGCCAATAATGACATATTCATGTTTTAAAAAAAAAAAAGTTGAATTAAAAAAAAAAATTAAACCGATTAATTTGATAAATTTCATCTTTCTGAAGATGATGGAGTTTGTCCAGTGTCTCTATTACTAACCGATTTTAAGTTTTTAATTTTTAGTGCAAAAAGTCTTAAAATTGTGAAAATAGTTTGATAGAGATGGTTTTTTTTTTAACTTTGCCGATTTTGATAAAAAATAATTTACTGACTAATTTTGGTGCCAGGAATACGAATCTGACATTTAAAAACTTGAAAATAAAATTCATTTGTTTTTTGTCTCGTAAAAAATACGATAAATCGTGTTTTGAGCAGTCAAATCATTGCAAATTGATAAAAATATTATACCCAGGATACTTGCTCATTCCAAAATTTTCCGTAGAATCCGAATTTTGATATTTTGAAAGCTATAAATGGTTTGCAAAGTCACAAAAGCAGAAAAAAACAGTATAAATGGCAAAAAAGTGAAAAAATCGATTTTTATTAGTGGCGCACCACTCGCAAAAATTCCAAAAAAATTTTGGATGTAGATTTTTTAATTACTTATTATAAAGTTAAAAATAAAATTCTATGCAATCAAAGGTTTAGATAACCAAAAGTAAATTTCAACCTTTCTGAAATTTTTTAAGGGTTGTTTACAAGTTTGAGGGGTTGAAAAAAATTGTGTTTGAAGACCCACTATTCTGTTTAAAATTTTTCATTTATTAGGTGCGGAGAAAAAATAAATAAAAACGAGAAAATGCTATTTTTGCTCACTATAGAAAAGAGGGGGGGGGGGGGGTATCAAAGTTTTAAAATTCAACCAAAAATGTTTTTTTTATGCTACGAAAGTAATTTTTGAGGTAATTTGGATATTCGTGATGGAGGGCATTTCACCTATGTTAACCGGGGGGATCCTTTATGTGTGGAATAAATTAATGCATTGATCTGTATTGAGATTATGATAGATCTGAATAATGAAATATGAATATTATAGATTGAAAAAGATGTGGATATGGATAAACAGCATATCAGAAATAGTAACAAAGATAATAATAAAATAAAATTGTAAAAACAAAACTAGTAAATTGTAAAAAAATAGATGAAACTTTGAGTGGTGTTGTCGCTAATGTAAAACTAGTACCAATAACCTTTAACAGTGACAAGTTATAGCTTTTAAATAATGTGAATTGGCAAGTAACTGAAACCAACAAGAAAAAATAAATTAATTAATCGCTGTTACAAAGTCAAAATAAATACTTAAAAATAAATCGGTTAAGCTAGTGGTTGTAAAATTATATCTTCCACAATAATATTAGCCTTATAGTAACTAATTGATCTTAAATCATGTAATTCATCAAAGTGACAAAAGTTTGGATAAATAATTTAAATAAAATTTTGAATAAAAAACTACAAATATGCTGTACGTATAGGTTTTCGATGAATGTGATTTTTGATAGATTTCTTGAATAAGGTAAGTTATAAACAAGTATGTTTATGCATAGGGTAGTTTTTGATATTTCCGCCAGCCTTTGTGACAAATATGACATTTGAACTTGTTTTCTGAGTTTGAAATTGTTAAATTAGTTGCTAGAAATACATATTGTGGTTACGGTGTTTGTAACCAATTAACTACAATTAGTTAATAAGTATAATACTACTGATTAAATTATCAATTCTATGAATTAGTATGTAATAACTTTTACATTTGTGTTGATTAAGTTATTGGCGGTTCATTTGAAATTGTGATTTAGTCAAGAGCTTGGTAGCATTATCAACAATATTATTGATCTTTAATTAGTGCAAGGTTTTTCAATTTGGTAGCATTGCAAAAATTAGATATGGACGCAAAAAGGTAAGATATAACATTGTTCCTAGTATTTAGGTGTCTTTAATAATAAATGGTGTAGCATTTACCAAACAGAGTGGGCTCTCATAAATAAGATTTACAATTGTTTGATTATTAAAAATAAATTATATTAGATATTAGATATTTCATGACTAACTTCATATATTTTGCAAAGCTTCAGACTATTCTGAAAGCTGCAGATAAGATTTTAAAAATGTAAAATTTTAAAATGCAAAAATTTATGTAATCATCAATGAAAATCAGTAGGAAATTCTATGAAGTTGTATGGGTTTTCTAATTTATGTTGCAGCTTAAGTTTGAAAAATGATTTAAAAAAATAAATCTAACAGTAAAGATAAAAATCCAAATAAAACTGATGAGGTTTCCAATAAGTAAATTTGGTTTGTTAAAGTTTTATCGTATAGGTTGTACTAGAGTTCAAATTTAAGTTTAGTTTAAACTAGTCTTGTTATGTTGTTGTTGAAAAGAGTGTTTATTTTACAATCTAATGATTGTTAGGTGCTGTTGTTAGGTGCTGTTGTTTTGGTATTGTTCTCAAGTTTCCGTTCAAGAATGATATAATCGGCAGTGGTCTTAGGTGGTTGTTTGATTAATTATTGATAAGTTGTGAGTTGAGTTAATGCTTTATTTAGTATTAAAAGATTAGTATGCAAAATTTTTACGCTAAACGCATTTGAAATATGTTGGCTAGTTCTTACTTATATGACCTAATAATCAAGTTTGTATTTGTATTAAAGAAGTTCTAGTAGAATCAATGTTAAATAATCTCGGGGTCAAGGTTTTGGCAGAATGACCGAATGTAAACAGTGTTATTAGTTAGCATTGTTTATAATGGTTAATGTACCATATACATTTTTATTTGGCTGCAAGTAGAGCATCTGAGATTGTGTTAAGAGTGGATAAGTAATAGACTAGTTAAAAATTGTTATAATATTTGTTGATGGAAAGTATAAATAAATCAAGTTCCAAGAAAAAAAAATTACATAATGGCTAGAAAAGCTTTTATCGGTGTAATTCAACTGTCAGAAGCTACTCACACATAAAGCCTGCTTACACAGTGCAAGCTAGCACCCTCGCCTAGTCAGTTACTGCAGTGCAGCTACTTGCACTGACTTGCACCGTGTGACCGCATCATACAAGTTACTGTCCTTGTCATTATCGTATGATGAGGTCACACAGTGCGAGTAGCTGCATTGCAAGTAACTGATTAGGCCAGCTCGGATGCTAGCTTGCACTGTGTAACCAGGCTAATAGAGTAAAAGTATTGGAGTTGTGTACTACAAAGGCATTGAGGTCATTGAGGTACTGACAGCTGTACCTAGATTGAAAAAATGCAAAAGATTCTTATACACACATTAGCAGTTGAGGCAGCAACTTTATTAAGACGGTATAAGCTAGGTTTGGAAGTCGGGAATATCCCATATGATCCCTAAAAAGTCGTTTACAATTTATAAATTTTTAGATTGCGTTTCACAATTTTTGTGCTAATTTATCTATTTAATGTTGAGGTAAATTTGTGATCAAATCGGTATATCGGTAAATAAGATGTAAAAACGGTAAAACTGCCAAAAAATCGGTAAGGTTGGCAGCACTGCTTGGCACACCACATTTAGAAAACGCGCGCGAATAATGGCGAGTCGTGGCAGTGACGCGCTGATGCAAGAGACTAAGATAGATCGAACTAACTGGAGCGCAGAGCAGTGAAGCAAGACAAGACGGAGAAAGGAGTATCAGTAACTTTTCCGCAGTAAAGTGATACCTTTAGATGAATTGACATCAATTGGCAATTTAACCACAAGCGGCTTTAAAGTGAAATTAGTGTTTAATTAATTAATAAACAACGTAAACACAAGGTGTAATGGATGGGAAGTTTATCGTTCGTTGCGTCAGTTATATAAAAAACAAATTCAAATGCTTTCTGCATTTTTATAAGTATTGTAAGACATTCTATTGGCATATTCCTATTGCATTAGTTTTCCCGCAGATGTTTATTTGCTTTTTTAAATATAGTTATAACAACTGTTGGTTTCAGAATTCTGGATATATACCTTTTTGTAATATTATGTTAATCAATTTAATGATTAATAGCATCAATGTTTTTTCATATTTTTTTACAATGTATTCAATTTCTGTTTCTGTCATTTTATCAAACATTCTTTTGTAATTTAATTACTTTGGATGTTTTGTCACATTATTTTTAAGGTTCTTTCCAATATTTGCAAAATACGTGTTAATTTGATTTACATATTTTATTCTATTTTGGAATTAACTTATGCACGTACTATTCTGATACTAGGTACTACTTTTTTATTTAATTTACTTTTTTATTAACGTAATTTTTCATTTTAATAATTAATATATGTAGTTTTGATTGATTATAATGTCGGCTTACAACCAAAAGTTACAATTCTATAGTTTTGAGATATTGAAGTTCTAAAGTTTAACATTACATGAAAAATGAAGTACAAAAGAAAACACATTTTCTTAATAAAATTCTTATCTTTAATACAGATTTATATAAACGAGTAGTGAACAATTCACTAAAAAATGACAAAATTGTCTCAAAAATATTAAAATTGTACTTATCTTCTTTAGGTTTTAAGCCGATGATTTATTCTCCTACAATAAAGTGTGTTTTGTAGTATTAAGTAATTTATTTTCAAAACATTCAGCAATTTTGTGTTTGTTATTTCTGATCTCCTACAGATTGATGTGATATATAAAGTGCTCATAAAAGTATTTTAATTAATTCCAGAAAGTTAATTGTTATATATTATATAACCACGTTTCTGCTATTGATAGTATTAAAAAGATATTTTTTGTTGATATCAAAAAATTGTTTCTTTAAAAAAAAAATGTTTCAACATTAAGCCACTATTTTGAAAAATATATTTGTTAAATTCGAGATTTATTTTTATGTTCAGCATTTCTTTTAATTTTACAACATTCAATAAAATGCACAAACAAGGTAGGAAACATTGTTTTATTTGTTGACAAAGTCAGGTATATCAAAATTTATATATAAATATAATTCAAAAACGAACCAATAAAATAAATTCCTGTAAATAAGCTCGTAAATCGGCAGATTTGTTAGAAACCTCCTTAATGGTTCATTATATAATTTTGGAATAATTTCTAGTTCATTTAATTTATTTAAAGTGAATTTCTCATTTATAAAAGATTAATACAAATCTTAATGAATCTATTCATAATCTAACCCCATTAAAATACCCTTGTTCTCATTAAATTTTAAATTATCATTATCGATTTTTCATTTCAAAAGAAGTAACCCATTTATCTAGAAATAAATCAACCTGTAAAACACTTCATTATTGCGATTGTGATCGTTCTTTTTATAGCGCCATCCAGTTTTAGCTGGCGTTTTACTTATCCAATAAATATGTAACATATTAGTTTTTAATTGATTTTATATATTTGCCTATAATAAAAAGTATAGCAAAGCGAGATATGAATGATGTTATTGTATGTGTGAGCTCAGGGTCGTAAGGATGAATAAGGTTGCTAATAAAAAAGTATATTAGATCCGGACTTATAACTGGAGCGAATTATTATTGCTGCCAGGCACAAAAGTCACATTTGCTAATTAAATACGGAAAAGTACAAGGACGGGTTTCATATCAAGGGGATCAGATTTAGATATTTAAGATGTGGGTTCAGGAAGCGGTGACATTCTAGTCGGTCTGCAATTTTATTGTTAAGTAGTAATTATATCACTTTATAATAATAATGGAAAGTATTAGTTTACAACCAGTAACTTTAGAATTATTTTAGTAAAAAAATGTACTTACCTAATATTTGTTCAAAATCTATGATATGATATGAATGCATTTGATCGTACCTACTAACAATATTTTTTTATGTTTAGTAATTTTTGTATATGAATGTTTCGAGAATTGGATTTTTATCAGAATATGTACATTATCTGGCATATCGGTTAATGCGTTATAAACTCAATTTACAGAATACATAAAATCTACTCTCAACAATGTTGTTCTATAAAGTAAAAAGTATAATATCCAATGTTTTTTTAAAAGAAATGTTATAAAATATTACAAAAAAGAGTATTATTGCCGATAGCTAAGGTAGATAGCCTATGCGTATTAATAATAGTAATAATAAAACAATATTTTCTTGCCATTTGGTCTACAATTTATACTTAATTGAATTGAAATCCTTATTTAATAAAAGTTATTCTAACATTATATGTAACAATCTACAAATTATACTAAGTAATCAACATAATATCTTATAATACAACTCTACAATCTTTGTCAATTTCCTTTCTTCATTTAAAGACGCTTCTCATCCACACTATTCATTTTCCATCATCTTTCAACACATCCTTTCTTTTCATTTGTTCTTCTCTCATCTCAATACATTCTTTTAACATATGTTTTTTTGTTTCATTGGCTTCTCCACACATTCTGCACATTATGCTTTCCTCATTCAAACTTGCAAACTTTTTCTTCATTTCCACATCTAAATTTTGCTAGTATCTTTTTTCCGTTCTTGTATATTTTGAATTATTTAGGTATTTTGAAATATTATTTTCCATAATAGTTGCATGTTTCTCATTGTACCTTGATTCATTCACACTTGTTCTTCTCTCTTACATTTCTATATCCCTATCACGCATCGTTATTTCTTTTCACACAACTCTTCCACTATTTCTAATTCTTTCTACTTCTTTACAGTCATATGCATTACCATTATAATATTTCTTTATCTCTACTCCTATTCTTTCATACATTCATTGCAGAATTTTGCATTCATTTCTTTCTCTCAATCTTTCTTCATATCTTACTGCTCTTTTCCTGCTTCCACTTTTGTTTTATCTCTTTTTACTTCCTCTAATACAATGTATGCTGGTATTTTCCTATTTAATCCTAGTACTCACCTCCAGTATTTTGCCTTTATAGCTTCTAATTTATTCTGTTCGTTCCACCCCCAAATTTCTGACCCATAAAGCATCATACTTTTAACTAGACTATCAAACATTGTCCTTTTTATTTTAATACATTCAAATTTTCTTTCACCTATTCCCCACACCAGTCCTACCACTTTGTTCGCTTTTCTTGTTAAATCTTGTATGTGCTCATTTTCGCTGTTATTCGCACTAAATACATCTAAATACATACCTTAAATATTTAAATGATTTTACTTCTTCGATATTTTGTCCCTCCCATTTCCAAACTTCTTTTGTATGTTTTCCTCCCCCTTTTCTAAACATCATAATTTATGTTTTATCAACATTCACTTTTAACCCTTTCTTTCTGAAGTATTTTTTCAAACATCTAATCATTTCTTTAATTTTTTTTGCTTCTTTTGTCACAATCACCATGTCATCTGCGTATGATAACGACCTTACTTTCACTCTACCCACTACGGCTCCACCTGCTTGTGCAAGACTTAGCTTTCTTTTACGTCTACAATATATGCAAACAAACTAGAACTGAGAGCGCATCCCTGACTCACACCTTTTGTTGTCCAGAAATTTCCACTCATTCTACCGTTTAGGGCGCATTAACACTGAGATGAACTTTCAATAAAGGTATGTATATTATTTTAATTATAATTGATTTTAATAATGTATAATTAATAAATTAAAGTTTCTTTTTTTGAATAAATTATTTTTATACTAAGCGGTTTTTGATAAAAAAATATAAAAAATGTTGGAATCATTTTATCTTAGAATTTATGTGAACACAAGTTCTAAGATAAAATGTCAAGCAAAGCAACCAAGTAACTGTATAATATACTTTTTGAGCACCAACATGATTCTTCAACAACAATAATATCGGATCATTATAAAGAAATTCACAATAAATATGTTATCTCAAATATGCAACATATACATAGTCAGCTGTTTACCACACAGTCTACTATTAATGTTTACAAGAAATAAATTCTTAACTCGTAGTAGAATTAAATATTTGATGTAATATTGAATGTAATATACTTTGCAAAACAAAAAACAAAAATAAACCCAGGATATGTATTTATAATTGTAACTAAATGTATGACAAACCTGCTGGATGTAATTTATACAGAAAGATAACTTTTATATAGAAATATCAAATAAATGTGCCAAAAGCAGTCAAAGACAAAATACAAAAAATGTGTGAATCTTCAAAAATAATAGAAGAACTATGAATAACCACAATCTAAAAGTAAAATAAAGAAATGAAACTATACCTGCACTAGATTTTATTAAAAAAAATGCAACAACTTCAGGAAAAATGCGCCACCGTAGTGTGTAGACGTACTTATTAGTAAACAACCAAAATTAATCAACAACAAAAAAAAAATAATTTAAAAAGTAAGACAAAATCTGCAACTAAACAGACCAAAACTAAGAAACCAAACCAAAAAAGAAAATATATGGGCAATAACAAACTTTCACAATAAATAGGTCAAAAACTTGGTTATGCAAAAAATGAAAATCGAAGTAGCAGAATAAAGAACAGCAAAAGAAAACTGGGATTCTTATTATTATTAATAAAGGCAACTCAAAAACTATTATACAACAACCAAGACATGTCAAGATATGTATAGACGCAAATAAAGTAATTGTCCACAAACAAAACAGCAATGCAAACTAGCAGAAAACTAAAACAGATTGAGTCCAGATCTCAAACTACCCAAAATTGTCATACTAAAAAAATAATCAAACTAATTTATAAAGCTAAAAACAAGGCAATAAAAAATGTTCTTAACGCCAGAAAATTGCCGGGTTAAGTCGCTCAGTCCTGTTGTGGTGCAACTAGTAGTATTGTTATGGAAAAATATTAAATCACATCTACGAAAATATCGGTGAACCTTTCTCTCTAGAATAATATTGACACGTACAGCGCCGTTTTTAAATTAAAATTGTTTCTTATAGAACAAAACGCCAACCAACTCAATTTCCAAACGACAAAAATTTAGTCATCACTCTTTTTATATGTTAAACTACATACAATATTCTATGTCTTTATGTTTTTGGTTAAAGATTTAAAGTTACATTTAACGAGTAAAAAATTAATAAAAAACTGATTAAAAACGTCATTATTTAAAAATTAATTGCAAACGACTTTTTGCATCAAATTTCTACAAATTTGAGAACACAGATTGGACGTTCATCTACAATGTGTAAAAATTTTATTCAATTATATTCAGGCGTTTTCTTGCTGAGTTGAATGCTGTGAACCTTTATAATAGCGCAACTATTCTCCCCCTTTAACACAGTGGAATGTGGGTAAACTGACTCATAAAACAAATCCAAAACAATTTATAAAAAAATATGAAATAGCGGCAGTATTGCTGATATATAGTATCACTTCAATTAATCAATAAATCATGCTATTACACCCTGATGTAGTATAATTTTAAAACTTCTGGTTTGTGAATTAAAGTTATTAATAACACTCTGATTGATTAAATTATTTATTTTCTCCGATTGAATTAAATCTGTCGTCCAGCGCACATGCACTCAGTACAAGCTCTCTCTTTAAACTGTTCACGATTGTGAGGTATTTGCTGACACGTACATAGTACATTGCTGGTAACTCAATTTTAAGACAGCGTTGTCACTGCTTTAACATACGCCTAGCTTTGAAATTTGTTTTTGTAAAAGTTACCCGCCGTTTCAAAAACAAATTTATAGTAAGTAAGTAGAGTTCATATAAAATAATAACATAAATTTATAAAATATTAAGATATTGACAGAAACAAACCACCGGGATCAAAAATGTTGAAATAGTTGTTGCACTATCCAAAAGTAGGATTTTTTGGCAGTTATAGTAGATTTTTATCTAGCATAGCAGTGAGTATTTTACCGATTAAAAAATAAGATAGAATGATTTGGGTCAGAAGATAAGGAAGTAAGTAGACGCAAATTTAAAATAGCCTCAATTTGAGTAATCAGATTATATAGTAACATTTTATGGGTTTCTATTTTCATGGTTAGTGAACCTACATAATTAATGTTAACTATCTGAAAACACATTACATTTTTTGGATTGTACCTATAACAAATAGTACAGTAATGCACAGTAAATTTGACGTATTTTCTACCACAAAGTGGCCAACACCTGTGTTTGCGATACAATGCTATTATTTCTTACATGTCATAAAACAAAGATTTATGTTAATTGAATTTTATAACATTTGTGAGTACCTGCTGTTAAGTGGGTGCACGTGTTTGGTTTTTACTAAATCCTCTTCAAAGAGGCTTAAATTCCTGGAATTATGAATTAGCCCTTGTAATTAGCCATCGGTTGTGTCCCACCACTATCAGACATGAATTTACCTTTTTCGTATTTGTACAATTTACGAGCAGTTCCGTTTCTACACTTGTACTAGCTACACTTGTAACAAACTTGTAATCAGACTTGCAATACAATAAATGCTTTTTATGTGAAAGTTATTTTTATTTTAACGTTATATTAATGTTTGTGACATCAATAATTAGATGTAAAAGTTGTTAAGACAACAGTTAATTTACATCGCAAACGCAATCCACGGCCGTCTTCTGAACCAGGAAGAATATCAACTGCCGTACACAAAACAACCTGTCTCTAATGAAAAAAAATAATTGTGACCCTGCATGGAATAATCTTCTTCTCTATGTTTAAACAAAAAAAGTAGTCCAGTAACATAATGTTTGGGCAACAAAATATGATGCTTCTTGTTGTAGCTTAAAAAGTTTTGTAATCTACTACCAACTCTTCAAATTCCATTATCATCTAAGAAAGAACTGAAATTGAGAACTGCTTATATTTGAAATTAGTTTACCGTTTCTCAGGCAATAAATTACTTTTGAGAAAGCCCTGTTCCTGAAAGATTTTGATTAAATAAATGGTTAGTTTAAATTAGTAACTGTTAGAAAGATGTTATCTTTATTTTCAAGTTTTAAACATATAGATTTAAACTTGAAGCAAGAAGCAATTGTTCGCAATAATCGATTGAAATTAATGTTGAAATGAATGTCAATTCAACTCGTTTTAATTCGGATAATGATTCAGTACTGTGACGTGTACCTTGATTGAGTCATTAAGCTTTATCATGTTCCAGCTATAATAGTCTATGCCATCATAAATTTAAGGAGTTTAATTGTTTAGAGAGAACTCCTCGAGATGCTACACCAACACGATAATCTGCTGTAGGTATATGTAATCAAATGCCATTTTTAAAATGCTAGGAAAAATCTGTATCCACTGAAATAAAATGATTGCATCACATCGAGGATAAATGTTGTAAATTTCCACACGCAAAGCAGTTGTTACAATGTTTAAATATTACATGCGCTGAACATAATTCCAAACGTGGTATTGTAAACCTTTTCAAGGGTGCTACCTTTGCTTTTGCATATACAAAGTTTACTACTATATTTCCAAATAAATCAACATTTATTGTATAGATATATGCAACTTCAGAAGGGTCTGAAATGCCATAAAGGTTAATATTCAGTTTAATTAAAACTGATAATTCCTTTTGAAATTTTATCCATTTGTCGGATATATCTTGTAAGACTTGTTTATCACATCCCAAGTTTTTCTTCAAATAATACACGCACTAACAAACCTAGTAGATCAATTATCTTACTTATTGAAGATAAAATGTGAAATTTTAATATTTTCTCTGACACGGTAAAGAAAATTATTTTATAATTTAATGTATCGCAATATCATCTAATCAAAATATGCTTGGTTAGCTCAACATTTTGTTAAAATTTGTCACCTTGTTTGCCGTTTGTATAAGGCATCTGGTAGCCAAATATGGTGCTAATGCATTTCCATAGGTTGCGATCATCTTTGTTTATTAATAGTTGCCAATATACTTTTTGGATATTGGCTGAAAATTTTATGCTGCTTAATTTATTAATTGATACAGCTAAAAAGGTTCAAAACGACCCGTCAAAAACTACTCTCAACCTTGTGGTTTTACTGGCTTTAATGAGGTAGATAAAATGAAGCTCATTATCATTTTTGTTACTAATCTGTGACATGTGTTGTAATGATTTATATTCATTTATAAAATTAATGTATGACTCTTTAAACGTCGTATTAAAATTTAAACGTTTCTCTAGAGAATGGAATCGTTTTAATGATGATAAACTTGAGTCTCCCAATTGCCCTATAAAATCTTTAAAAGAAACTTAAAAGAATGTATCTCCCTGTAATGTTTTGTTTAACGTTATCAAGAAATATGCTTCACAATTTTATTGCTCCTCCTTAGACAATGATCGTGAGGTTTGGCATTCTTCCCATCCCAAAACCGTTGGAGTTGAGACTAAATATAAATCATTTCAGATAAGCAGCAGTAAGAATTTTGAGATGTTTGTTTTATTGAACGTGACAGTATCCAACGTAATTGACTATTCTATAGTATTAGACAATGATTCTCTATATTGAGTTGGGTGGTGTTATTTGCATTAATCATAGAATTGAAAGTAATAGAAATGTAAAATTCTAACTATTTTACATATTGGCCAAAAAACTTGAATAGCGATATTTGTGGCAATTTGATATTCCTTTTTAATATCAGAAGCATTAGAATTGACACTAAAAACCGCTAAACTTGAGCAAATTAGATTAGAAAAAAAGGTATGGGATTGTTTCACCCTTATTGTCATCTGTATACCTGAAGAATTATTTGCATATTATACCTACTTTTTGATAAGAGCAACAAATAAGTAAACGGGTTTAACATATAATATTAAATTTATTTTTGATAATGAATACGTTTATAGATTTCAGCAAACTATTATTATATAGCTTGTAAACTATTAGATATGTTTGATTAAATATTAATAATTGTAGTTATTTTTATTAAGTTGTATATACATAATCCTGTTGAAACGTAACACTAAATCTCAAATCTAAAAGCTAACTACCATTAGATATAATTCCTTAATCTAATAAAAAAAATTATAAAAGTAATATTTTGTATTAAATAAATCATATCATGAACATTTAGTAAACATGAAGTGCACAGAATTACTTAAAAGTAAAATTTTATAGCTGCAGCAATCTGGATATTTGTATGGTGTCATTGCAAAGGAAGTCAATAAGTCTGTAAGTATATTTACTAAAAACTATCTGATGTCAAATATAATATATTGGACCCATACGCCCCAGTTCATTCATAATTTCAATTGATATTACTATTACTGAACCAGAAATTATTGTTCTTAATATTTTTTTGATTTGCAGTAGTTTTAATATAGTTCCCAAAATAACACATTTTTATCATTTTAATTTTTGACATAAGAAAGAGTATACATTATTTTGTTTAAAACAATGATACATTGTTTTATTTATCATTTGGTCACGTATATTCGGTGATTGTAATAAATATTAAATAGTTATATCAAACAAACAAAAAATACTTAAACAAACTATTAAAAACACCACATAATTTCTAATATCAACAAATACAACCGTGCCGGAAAATATGCCAGATCTTATGCAATAAATCATTACTGGACATTAATTAAGTGTGATGAAAAGCTACCGGCTAAAGTATTTTTATTGCAAATTGTCTCTTAGTGTATACTATCTTCAAAAACGGGACAAATTTATTTGTAATTAGTGCATGTATTTCTTTCCTCCTCCGCAATTTGGCATTTCTTATATTTGCATTGCTAAATACAATTAAAAAGAAAAAAGAATTACTTAATAAAAATCAAATAAAGTTGCAATTTAAATAGTCTGCTTTATAATAATTATATAAAATTCATCATTACTCTAATAATCATTTTAAAGATATAATGCATTAAAATAAAGGTAATATTATATTTTTTTGTAATATTTAAAATAATTTTCAAAAACAACAAGACATTTAATAAATTTCTACTTTCCACACGACAAAATAGTAGAAAAATGAAGATCTGAGAGTAAAAATGCACAATCCATAAAATCTGAGAGATAATAAAATGAAATAATAAATTAGAATATCAATTTTACAAATCTTGATTATTTTTTAATAAATTATTTCTATTATGCTCTAAATGTCTAACTAACCAAAAAATAATCAAACATTCAAACCTGAGTTAGTAGATAGAACTTATATAAACATATGATTAATGAATATTTTACTAAATGCGCCATTTTTAATTTACTACTACTCATTAAAGTAAACAAATAAAAAAGTTTAAAATGTTAATTTCTCAAATTCTTATATATTTTATCCGTCCCTTTGGCGCAGCGGATAGCGCGTTGGACTTCTAATCCAAAGGTCGTGGGTTCGATCCCCACAAGGGATGTATCTATTTTATAAAATAAATGCCATAGATATTATAAATGTAACCTTAAAAATAAAGTAGTTAAATTTGTAAAATTGGTTACTATTTTAGATAATCAATTATATTAAATTGTTAATAGACTCGACGCGTACATTAAACAAATATTCAATTACTTATGATATATCTTATCTATTTTGTTTACGAGTTTTATCAAAATTTATTTAACACGTTGTTTAGATCAATAAATAAGAAATCATGGCGTAAACTTAAAAATTATAATATTCGAAGTATTGCTTTAAATTTATTTAAATCAGATTTAAAAAATAGAAAGCAATATGCAAACATAGCAATTAGTAATGATATTAGTATTTGTTCAAATAATATATTAAGAAAAATTTAAAGGTACCTCAAGGATCTACTTTAGGTCTTATGCTATTTTTAATTAATTAATCAATAATCTTTAGGCAGCTAACATATAATAACATGATGCACACTGCGGATAAAACTGTATTAGAATTGAATATTAAGTTAGAAATACATATTTATATATAATAAACAAAATGTATAACCATTTTCAAATTAGGAGAGGGTGCTTGTGCCCATAGTGCGCCAATAAGGTATTTGTCACTGTTGGCGGCTTTTTGATAATTTTTCAATTCTCTATTTGCAGTTTTGGTAAAATTGTCAATAACATTTTTGATGTTTTATTCTATTTGTAACTTTTTTTAATGGCTTTATTAAGAAGTTTTGCTATGATAATTTTTTAACAAATTTAGTTTTGTTTGATAAATGGGTTTTTAAGCTTTTTTAAATAAATTTATTATAATAAAAGAATTTTATAAATAATTTTTTGTAAATTATGTAATAAATGTGTATTTTTTGATAAATTTTATGTAATGAAGTAAGACCTATTTATATAAATTTAATAATAATTTTATTGATGCGATACTAAAATACATAATACATAAGTCAGAACAAAAATATTTAAAACAAAATAAAATTCATAAAAATGTATTAAAGTCTACAAAGTCAAAGAATGATTTTGCGTAAAAAAGCCTCTAAAACACTTTATAGATAATAGACAAGAAATGAGTTTTCCGAGGTATTTAAGCAATAAATTGATGTTCTATGCAACTTTTAATAAAGAATTATATAAACTTATTGCTTAAAACTTTTTTGTCATACAAATTTTGACCAATTTAAAAAAAAAATAACAAAATTGTGTACGCATTTCTCAATATTTTACTAAGCGGCTCAAAAATCCTAGCTACGCACTTAACACTATACAGAGTGTTAAAAAAAGATTGTAAAATATTTAAAATAGTAGTAGTATACACAAAAACTAGCAAAAAGACTTAATAAACATTCTTTCTTACTTCCTTTTTTTATTTTTCAAAAACTTGCAGTTTTTTATCATAGTTAGCTGATAGTTTGTGAAATAAACAATAACACCCTTATGCATAGTCATATTTAGTAGCTACTAAGGTGCTACTAGCTGAATATTACTGTTGACCGTATGCATAGTGATATTTAAAACGCTACTAAGCCTAGTTGTCGACTAAAACATTAGTAGCCAGATTGTCTTGTTTTGCATGTGGTTAAATACATCGTAAATATAACCAACAAACTGTCAGTTGTAAATATTGAGATATTTATTATCAATTAATGACATATTGCTTTATTTATTGTAATGTATGGTAATATTTAAATATTAGCATCAAAATGTAGTGGTTGCATTAAGTATAATTAATAAAATAAATTAATGTTATTTATTTTAATAACTAAATTAGTTTAGTGTTTTTCTGTAAGATGGCAGCACATCCAAAATCGTGTTATAAAAATTAATATGGCAGCAGCAAACACATCTGATGCTGTGCATTTTGACTCTTTAGAACTTACTCTGACTAAAAATAATAGTTATTTATTAATTTTAATAAAACTTTAAAATTATTATAGCTTAAAAGTAATTGCAATGTATGCAAAATTTATTTTAGATATCAATAAATGTACATTTTAAAACAAATCAAAAATATATTTATCAATTTTGTTAATTAGGTTTTTGTTTACAAGTTCTACACTCATTATTAAAGATTTATTTTTGTGCATTTTTTGTTATTACCACTCTAAAATGTAACAAGCAAACTTCATGTCACATAATGCTGTGTTGCCAAAGTGTAATGTTATTGTTAGTAGCTACTAACTTAATTATACTAAAAATCAACTATGCATAGGACACATTTAGTATAGTGTAAGTAGCAAAGAAGGAATAGTATGGGCTGATAGTATACAGCTGCTACATCAGTCCAAACAGCGGTATAGAAAATTATCGAGAATGGATTGAAGAACTAGAAAATAGCTTAAGAAAACACATGAGCAAGAAAATCCTAATAGGAGGAGATTTCAACGCAAAATCACCTAGGTGGGGAAGGACAAAGAGCGATAGGAGAGGACAAATTCAAGAAGAAATGATTGCTACAGTAAATCTAACGATATGCAACCATGGGGACAGACCAACATTTGTAAGAGAAAGATCTAAGTCTTAAATTGATATTACCATAGCAACGTGGGAAACAGCAGGAGTAGTGGGCAGCTGGAACGTGACAGATAAAGAACCGCTGAGCCTACATAAATATATAAAATACAACACGATCGGAAAAGCGGAAAAAGAAGATACAAGAAAAGGAGGATGGAACATGCAAAGGATGGACAGAGAAAAGATAAAAAGAGCCATGGAGGTAGAAGAAGTAACATAAAGCAAAAACATAGAGGAAAGATGCAATCGGTACTCGAAAAAACTGAGAAAAGCAGCGGAAGAAGCAATCCCTAGGTATAGGGAAGGAGGAAGAAAGCGGCCGTACTGGTGGTGCAATGAGATAAAGGAAAGCAGGAAAAAAGCAATACAAACCGGAAAGAAGATCAAAAGACAGAAACGAAAAGGGGAAGACACTGCAGATACAGAAGAAGAATTAAAAATGAACAGAAAAGCACTGAGAAAAGCGATAAAAGACAGCAAGAAGAGATGCTGGAAAAAAATGATAGATTCCATAGATAGAGACCCCTGGGAAAAGCCGTACAAAATTGCAATGAATAAACTGGGAAGAAGATCAAAAGGAGTGTGCTTAAAGGAAGAGGCACAAGAAGAAAAAATAATTGAGAAATTGTTCCCCAAAGGAAGAGCGGAAAAAGAACCAACAAAGACAAGTGAAGAAGAGGAAGCAGATATGACAACAGTGGAGGAGATGAAACAGATCATAAGAGAACTACCTAACAATACGGCACCAGGTTCGGACGAGATAACAGCGGAGATAGTAAAAGCAGCGTTAGAAGGAAACGAAATAGAACTAACACAAATAATAAACAGGTGTCTAAATGAAGGAGCATTCCCGAAATGTTGGAAAGAGGCAAACTTAGTGCTGATTGAGAAAAAGAAAGAAGCAGGTAAATCAAAGACGAATAGACCAATTTGTTTAATTAATACATTAGCAAAGATAATGGAAAAAGTTATCGTAAGAAGAATAGAGAAAGAAATAGAAGAAAAGGGTGGATGGGAAAGTGAACAATACGGATTTACCAAAGGGAAATCGACGCTAGGGGCTATCGAGAAGGTAAAAGCGGTGGCAAAAGAAGCAAACAGCGGCCCACATAGCAAAAGACAGCATTGCATCATAATAGCGTTAGATATACAAAACGCGTTTAATACCATACTATGGGAAGCAATTATAGAAGCAGCAAAAAAGAAATAATTGACAAAGAAAACGATCAACATAATATGGAGTTATCTACAAGGAAGAAACTTAGTGACCAAGAAGGGTAAATTTAGACTGACCAGAGGGGTACCACGAAGCTCAGCACTAGGACCCAAATTATGGAACTTAGTATATAATGAGTTTCTCGGAATGCGGCTGCCAGACAGGGTAACAATAACGGCATTTGCTGACGACTTAGCTTTATTAGGTAAGAATGCAGACATAGAAGTACTAAAGGAAAGGCTAGAGTTGACAATTAGTATGATAAAGAGATGGATAAAAAGTAAAGGGCTAGAATTAGCACCGCAGAAAACAGAAGCGGCATGGTTATCGACAAAGAGGACAAATAGAGGAACCGGAAAATACAGGTAGGTGAACAAATAATAAAAATAAGGAAGAAGATTAAATACCTTGGAGTTACACTGGAAGCAAAAGGATGGAACAAACAGATTAAGGAAGCGGTAAAAGGAACAAAGAAAATGGAAGAAATGCTTAGTAGGCTTATGCCAAACAAGGGAGGACCATGACAAGAGGCAAGAAGGCTAATAGCAATGGCGGCCAAAAGTAAACTATTGTACGCCGCAGAATCATGGGGAAATGCCTTAAAAACAAAAAAAAAAACAGAAAAGAAATAAAGAGGAGCCACTAGAGCAAGCTCGTTAAGGATATGGAAGGCTTACATAACGGTGACGCAAGAAGCGCTAGAGGTAATCGCGGCAACACTACCCGCAAACTTGATGGTAGAAGAAAGATTAAACATAAAGAAACTGGTAAATAAAGGAAATAGTAAACAAGAAGCAAAGAGACAAGCAAGAGATAATACAATGAAAAAATGGCAGACACAGTTTAAAGACGGAGAACAAGGTGAATGGACAAGAGAGTTAATACCAGAAATAAAGGAATGGGTAGAGAATAAACCAGAGACGTGTTACTATACAACACAACTTTGAAAAGTATTTACAAAATATAAATAAAATAGAGAAAGAAGAAAAATGTATATTCTGCCAAGAAGACACGTATGACGACGCAGAACATACGCTAATAGAGTGCAAAGCATAGGATAATGATAGGAAAGAGTTAGAATGTATTGGAAAACAAAATTAATAAATCTTCAATAATTAATATTTGCCTGAATGACAAAAACAAATGGAGAGCATTAAGAAACTATGCAACGGCAGTAAAGAGAAAAAGATAGAGGAGTTTGAAAACTCAAGATCTAGATAAACAAAAATGGAAGTAAACACACACATCAAAAGCCACAGAAGACAAAGGAAGGAGGAAAGAAAAGCTAAGTGGAAGCATAAGAACATAGAAAAAAGCAATGAAGAGAAAGGAGAGATGAACGTCAGTATAGGACAGACAACAAATAGGGTATAGGGAGAGATGAGCCGGGGACAACATGTGTTGCCGCAGCAGTCTGTGTGAATCCCACAAGGCCGAAACCAGCTCATCTCAAACTAATAATAGACTAGAGACAGACATGATAAGGACAAAATGACAACAGAACTAACGTAAAGAAGAAAACCGAAAGGTATTGCCCTGCGTTAGTTATTCTCAAGGGCCACTTGCTGAGGCCAAAACCTCACTACGTCCTTAATAAAAAAAAGATTAAAAAAAAAAAAAAGTGTAAGTAGCTACTAGTTAGTAACGTTAACGTTAACCAAGCAACTATGCATAAAGCTGCTTATGTCTTTTTGTGTTTGTTAAAAAAAAAAAGATGAAACTTCTTTATCTCCAAAACCGTACTTTGCGACCCATGTTTACTACCTCTTTAAATATTTTACAAACTTTTTTTAACACCCTGTTTAGTGTTCAGTGGCGTGGCTAGGATTTTTGAGCCTCACCGTAAAATATTGAAAAGGATGTACACAATTTTGTTATTTTTTTCTTTATTTCAGTCATAAACTATTAAAAAGTGCAAAAGTCTAATAAAAAATAAAAATTAAATAACAAATATTTAAAAAAAAAATTATTAAAAGTTAAAAAATGCAAAATTCTATTTATAAAATGTCAACAATAACAAAATCCAGTTTTAAAACATCAAAATTATACCAGAAAGCACCAAAATCCAACCATAAATTAAAAAAAACAAATAAAATAAAACTACAAAATATCAAAAAATTGTTAAAAAGTACCAAAATCTAATTTTAATGTGTATTAAAAAGTTTTACTCAAAATATTGAATAAAAAACAGAATCTGGTCATAAACTGTTCAAAACTGCAAAATTATAATTATAAAACGTCTAAAACAACAAATTCTGGCTTTGAAACATCAAAATATAAATAAATTACTAAAAAATGCAATTTCTTCTCATAAAATGTAGACAATTTCAATAAATTTTAAAAACTCGGCTATAAAATATCAAAATACAGTTAAGTATAAAACTGTTAAAAAGTGTAAAAATTTATTTATAAAATGTCGAAAATAAAATATTAAAATACAAAATACAAAACTCTATCATTAAAATTTTAAAAAATTGCCAAAAAGCACCAAACTTTAAAAAAATGCAAACATTTTCATAAATCTTAAAAATAGCAAAATTTAGTTGTAAAATATCAAAAATATTGTTAGAAAAAACTAAAATTCGACATAAACTTAAACGTTAAAAAATGCAAAAACCGGCCATAAAATTTAAGTGTAAAAATCTTTATAAATTCACAAAAATAGCAAAATTCAGCTATAAAATATAAACAAAATTGTAAAAAAAAAAACAAAATTGAGCTTAAGAACTGCCAAAAAATGCCAAATTCTGTTCACTGAATTCCAAAATAATGCAAAATAATTTGCTTACAGATAGCTACGCCACTGATAGTGTTTTATGTAATTTTGAAAGAAAAAAAACTAAGCCATAAATAGGTTAACGCGTAAATTCTCGATAAATTGTTTGCAAAAATTCATCACAAAGTATTGTCTTGTCTTTCCATAAGCTTATTAACTTTATATACTATAAAAGGCGGCATATTTATGTTTTGCACACAGTCCTGCATGTTGATGCTACAAAAAACAGTTTATTTAAAAATCTAGAAAAAGTTGCTATAAATTTTGAATAATTGGTTCAATAATAATAACTTAGTTGTAAATCTTCTTCTTCATTATTGTGCGTTTTACAGCTTTTTACATCGCCCCAGAAGTCTTACGACTTGTTTGAAAGAGTTAGATAAATAAATGTAAATAAAAAAAAGATAATATTATTTCAAAATTATGTAAAAATCGGTAAAGATAATTTACAACTAATTCTATAACCTGTTAAACTATTTATTCATATTTATGACAAAAACGCGTGTTCAAATGTGAACAATATTTTATAATAAATTACCTGATAACATTAAAACTATAACAACCAATAAACATTTAGATTTTAAACTTAATTTGACGTTATTAGTATATAATATTTAAAATTTATACAAATTTGTTTTTATTTTTTTTTTTAATACTGTATTTTTAGTTTTAAAAAAATATACAGTGGAAATGGTACTTTAAATTTAAATTAAAAAAATTATTGCTTGAAACACTAGGTTTTGAAACTGAAGGCCTCGGTGGCGCAGCGGTTGCGAGACTAGTTACGGTACAGGAGGTCCTGAGTTCGAACTCCGGGTAAGGCATGAATATTTGTTCTGTTGCAAAAATTTGTAAAAGTTCACATTTAATACATGGTGGTTGTGAATTAATAAGTGTATTGCTCAAGGTAAAAAAATGTTACTGTTACTATTGATAAAATAAATCTTTAATTTGAGTAATTAAAAAAGCTTTTTTGTATAGGTTTAAAATAAAAACTAGTGATTAACCCCAAAATTGTATTATATATATACAATTCTATCTAGTATTGATTATAATTAAATAGATGGAACTAACTTACAATATTACTTTGTAAGGTACACTTTAAACAAATGTTGTCATTTAAAAAACTAAAGTTGGTTCATAGCAAGCATACTAAAAATAAAATATATGTGTGTGTATTTGCCTTTATTATACTAAAAAACCATTTAATATAGTTTTTGAATCAATCAAATCGGTTAAAAAATAACGGAGCTATTCAGCAGTATTTTTTTTGTCTAACACCCTGTATATTATTAACCAAGTTTACAATCAAATTATATAATCTGGTTTTTATTATATAATTAACTTAAATGTAGTGTTTTTTTCACGTTTGTTAATATAATAATTTTATTATATAAGGTTTATACAATATCTTAATGATTGAAAACTTCCAGCATGAGAAAATTACTTGAAAACATAAAAGATATTGTTCTACTAATTACATCAAATAACCATAATATTTAATTAGAATTGATTAGAAAGTTTGATGAGTGCAAGATTGAAGAGCAATAATTAAAACATAGAATATTAATAATGTGATACACGCAGAAATATTTAATATGTAACAATTATTGATATGCATATTGCATTTTGTTGCATAAAACAAAACATCCCATTAATATATTTTGGCTTTTCGACAAAAGAGGTTTATAATAGTCGTCAGAAGGCGGACAAATAATTGATTCGATATATTCAAATTGTAATATTATAAATATGTATAACTTGGTAACGCAAAAAAGTCACTTTTGTGTGTTAATATTCTAATCAAATTTTATTTATTACTTCCAATAAAATTTATATGTTTATTTATTATTTTTTAATTCAGTTCAATCAGTACTATTAAATTAATTTTTACTTTACAAACCTTATACGTTATGGTTTTAAAATTTTATTAAATACTAAAATCATACTGCAGTTTTTGAACATATTGTTATAAAATTATAGTCGATAAAAATAATTAAAAATGATTGTATTTACTACTATCAAAATATAATCTGTAGATAAATAATTAATCTAAACTATATTAACATTAAAACAACATTAATCGAAATGAATCTAATTTAATTCGCTATTAGTGTTAATGCATTCGAAAAAGAAAAAGCAATATAAATTAATATAGCACTCCCTAATATTCTTTTGTTCTACGACCTTGACGCCCTCGCAAATGATGAAAGACCCTTTATACTTTCCGATTAATTATCACATTTATCACCATTGACAATCGTACTACACACAACTCCGATTGTTAATTACATTTTATTTTGAGACTAATTGAGTTGCTTCATTAGTTCCGCAGATATCTAAATAAGTTATCGTGGTAATATTATTATTAGTAAGCATTTCTCTTGGTTCACGACATGTCACGAAACGGGGGCATTAATAAATGATAATTTCAACTCTGCGAGCATCCAATTTAATTATAATGAAGCCATAAAAATTGAAGTGTGTTAAGATCGATTGGTTTGTATGTGTGTGTCTATAGGTTATTGTACTGAATTTAACGTAATTAACGCAGATAATTTATCTACATAGGACATGCGACTGTATAATTTAATATTGTAGGTATAGCCACAGGTATTGCATATTGATGTGTATCAAGTTTATGTAGTAAAAAAATTAAATAAGTTTACTTACTTAATCACATGATTATTTGTACATTAATAAATTTTATTAAATTAAGACTAGACAAAAGTTTTTTTTAATTGTACGTGTTAATTTGTCTTTTATTGTCCAATAACAGGATATGATGTCTATGTACAGCCAAACACCAGAGTTCAAGTTCATTATACAAAATAGTTTATGTATTGAGAATAAATAACTAAAACAATTATTGGGGTATATAAACTTCTTTAGTGTTTTTTATCATACTCTTCTTTAAGATATCCAAACTTTTGCATTCAATTTACCCATTTAACACAATAGTTTTTCTATTCGAAAGTAGGTATCTCTAAAACATGAAAAAAACGTTGTCTACGTAGTTATTATTTATTATTATTATGCTTTTTACGACTATTTTACATCGCCACAGTAAGTCTACGACTTGTTTAAAGTGGTTTGATGGGACCAACAGCTTAATACGTGACTTCCGAACCACGCTGGTGGATATAGAGCAAGTTATCATTTCAGTCATATTTCGGGGATCGAACCCCGGACTGCTCGCATGATATGCAAGTGCTCTACCATTGATCTAAGATTTGTCACTTGTGTAAATGTTATATACACCATTTGATTCACCTTGGTTGTATTTTGTAATCATTTTCTTGCATCAACAAATGTTTTTTTTTGTTTGACACAAAAAAAATCTTTTTGACGGCTAAATGTTTATGCAATGTTTTATGCATGCTTTCATACTAATGCCCAGAGATGCCTCAATCGTACGAAAGGTCACATAACAGTGGTACATAATCAGTACACAGCATCAATGTTTTCTGGCATAACGATCGATTTTCATATTGATGCAACACTATGTATAAAGCTTTTTACATACAGAAGTTTATCAATGTAAATCAAAAACAGCGCAACACCTCTACCAACGTTTGTAATCAGTCAACAGTCTATTCTAACTATACTTTTTTTATTAATCAAAACAAGTTTGTGATCAAGACCCTATCCTATCAAATGCTTTGAATATTTCATGAACACCTTCAAACGTATCTACATATTTATACATTTTTAAAGTTGCTACAAGAACGTAATGTTTTGTATTTTTAAACTAGTATCATTTGCCTACTAGCTTAGCAACGCACTATATACGGACCTTACTACGTTCAAGGCAATATCAACTGTTAGATAAATTCTTGTTATTTGTTACTAACTGATGACAGGAATCTTAACGGACCACACAAATGTTACTTTTGTTATTTTCTTATTAAATAAATTATTTTAAAATTAAATACAACACTTGGTCGTTAGCTGTCTTTATGCTTAAATGCTTTGCTACTGGACTAGTATCCTAACAGCAATTTCTCCTAAAAAATTGATAATGTAAAAACTGGTAAGTATATTTCTCACATACATTCAATAGAAATATGTTTGCGTATTCGTGTACGCCGCTTTCCAAATCTCCAGAACTATTCCAAATTGTCCCCAAGATTTGGATCTAGTAGATAGTTATTAGCTCATGTTTGAATAAAAAAAATTGTTATAATAAAATACAAAACTTTTTACTGCTATCTCAACTGCAATTCAAACTATAAAATTTTACGCATTAACAGTTTCAACAAAATAATTGAGTTATTTTACAAATGCTATTCCTCACATTTTATGCGTTAATGACAAACTAAAACATGTTCTTAAATTTTCAATCTACAATAAAATTGATGATCATTTGTGCAATTTACAGACTTAAAGATTTATTTATAATTATATATAGTGTGATTTACATCAAAAGGCAAAAAAATTAAATTTGTGTTCCAGATTAGATTCTAAACAAAAAATACAAAATAACTTTTTTCTCAATTGGTTATTGTTTTAAAGATATCAAAACATAAAGTTTTCTAAACTAATTTAATATTGTTCCATAAAATTAATATTATAATTATTGTTTTTTTTACAGTTGTTACGTATTTTGAGTATTGTTCTTAATTGTTAGTGTAAATAATACAAATTTTATCAAGAATGCAATGCCGACATTATTTTTGTTTACGGCTTTTGCAGCCGCAATGCTTCAAAAAGTTGTCTGAAATATCAAAGAAGATTCCCGAATAGACGTCAGCCATCTCGCCGTGTGTTATCCGATACATTTCAAAAACTGCGACAGTGTAGAATTGGTAATCGTCATACTGTGGTGTAAATCTACGGTACAACGCTGCAAGTGCAAAAGAAGTAATCTATGCCGTGCTTGACAAACCAGGTATTAGTACTATAGACTAAGTCACAATAACCATGTACAGTCAGTAGAAAATCCGCACGAATTTACAAGACATCGTTTGCAACACAGATTTTCTATTAACACGTGGTAAGGAATTTGCAACGGTCGTTTACTGCCAATACTGATAGCTATAGCATGCTGAGTGGGCTAAAAAGATTTTTACTTTACACACAAGCATCAGAGGCCTTGAGGTTGTGTGAATAACACTGTATCTGGCACTAAGGCCTTATAAGTAACAGCCAAAAGTATGTTGTACACTAGCAGTTGAGACCTTAAGTTTGCACTATAACTGCAAAAGATTGTCAAGCTTACGCAGGCCTGTTAGGCAGGAGCAGTTATAAGCACACTAGTATTAGAGTATACTTTGGGAATGTGTTAATTAGTTAATTGGAATTATACTATGTATTGATATAACTATAAGAATTCCGGCATAACAATTAATCCTGTGCTAGAAGGATATATATTTATTAATTAGACAGAATGTATTAATAGTTGTGTGCAGGTTCAATTTATAGAAAAGTACACGAGATCATTAGCAAGGTATTGCAGAAAGACAAGATGAACCAATTTGGCACAAATGGATTGCAACGCAGTAGAGTTTGCGGGACAAAAAAAAGAGGTTCAGTAACGTCGGCGCAGTAAAGAGATGCGGTCGAATAGTTTGACGGCAATGAATTGTTTCATAAATTAGTCATAATTAAGATAAGACGTTGAAGCACGGTGTGGTGGTTGGGAGGTTCAACGTGCGTTGCTTCAGTAATATAAATCACCATGTATATTAAGTAGTTCAGATTGTTTTTAGAAATTTTAAACAGTATTGTCAACTCATCAAATAAAACAAAAAAGTACCTATAAACATATATCTTTTAATACTTAATTAATTATCAATTAAACAAAAAACTATTTTAGCATGTTCAAATTAAAATCAACACATTTTCTGCAATGCCGTTTCAATTGCGTTTTCTATTCGATTTTGCATTATCTCGCTGCATGACTCTTCAATTTTTAAAATTAATTGATTTTTTAGAGTTCCCCAAACATAAAAATCCAATGAATCTTATCTGGCGATCTTGGGGCCAGACCACTGGTCTTACATGACCAATTCAACGCTTTTTATAAATTGTATTTAAACATTATTAAATTATTAATCCAAAATGTGTCGGAGCATCATCGAGTTGAAATCAGTTTCTATTTCTAAAGTAAAAAAGCACGCCCGTTAGTAAATTAAAAGTTATTTATAAGAAACTATAATAAAACCGCGATTAATCTTGGAGTAAAAAAAATCCTTAAATAATATTATGTATTATACCAATCCAAACATTAACACTAAATTCATTTTGAAAAAAAAAAGTGGTAGTGTTTTGTGTGGATTTTCATATAACCAAACATAAAAATTGTAGTAATTAGCAATTCCAGCTCCGATAAATGTGGCTTCCGTCCACAGAATTTTATAATCTGTTCCAGTCTACTAGTGTACTTCCTTTTACCGGTTTTCTAAAGTAAACGTTTGTTGTGTGCTGCGCCAGTCCACTGAGTAAGAGCAATATATTAATGTTTTTGCCAATGGTTTCAACAGTTATTTATATAATAAACATGATTACTGATCATTTTCGCATTTCTTCTTTAGTGAATAAATATAAAGGGAATGGAACAAGTTTTTATATCAATCTTTGAATTCTTGAAAAAGTTAAAGTGAATTGATCAAAACTGGTAACAAGTCAATTGTTTTGCAGAAGCAGCATAGTCTAAACACTTTATCCTTCCTTTTGAAATATAAGGAATCCAACATTTTTTTCTATAATTTTACTAATCCTTGTTTGACAATTTGCAACAACTCCGAAGCCAATAAAAGTTTATTTTTTTATTTTTAGAGAAACAATTATGCCCTGCAAGCCACATGTCTAATTTCTCAATGTCAAAATTATTGCAGGAAATTTGCATAAGCCTCATGCCGACGTGTTGTTTGGTTGTCAAGCAAAAAAAACGAATTCTCTAATGTTAAATGTTTTAAAGCCATGCCCAAAGTTTACAATGATATTGTACTGACGGTAACTCCACGTCTCTAAGTTACTCCTTCTGTTGTCCTCATGGATCGCATAAATATCTGCTCTGTCCAACAAATTATAAAATATCCAAGTCATGTAAATCTATCGTATTCTTCAACGGGTATTTTTTCATGCAAAATGAACAAACTTTTCATATAGAAAATGATTGCATAAAAAAGGGAAAACATCTTTTGGATAGTATCGAAGTAAAGCTCATAATTGCTGACCTTTCTGCTGCTATAAAATACTTTACTAAAGTAACCATTCGACAATACTGCGCCCATAGTTTTGTCGTTGGGCACCTGTTATCGATAACATTTAATTCGTTTTCAAATTTTTCATATACGCTTTTAACGTCTTTGTCTTTTCTAACGATCAGTACGGCAGACCAATTGAAAGCACCAGGCGCGTAGTAGTCAAGCTTGTTTTATGTTTAATTGTATAGAACAACTTACAATTTATTTAAAAAAAAAATAGATCGTAGGTATTAGCATGCTCTACTAGTTTGATAATGAAACCAAAGATCAATAGTACGTCGAGGAGCTGAGTTATTGCAAAATCGCTTTTTTCGCTTTTATTTAAGGTTAAGCTTTTCACACTATAAAAAAATTGACACCTTTACTTTATTTACATTTATTTCCTATTTTTCGATGTAATAACCCTGTAAATACCCAGCGTAAAATAGGTTTTAGACTTGTAGTTTTATTATACTTCCAAATATTTAGTCATCACGGCTACTTTTATCAGTTTTTAAATTTATTTTTGTTTTTGATGAAATTAAAAATAATTATGTAAACAAGTTATTCTGTTTTGTTATTCGTTATGAGTTTCTTTAAGCCGACAGAAAATCTTTTTCATTACAGGTTACGTGTGACCCGTTTGAGATTAACGTAACCGCAATGGTAATCAACTAAGATTTTGAGCAACCTTATCATAGCCGTAACCTAACCGCCGGTTACACTGTTTGATATGCGCAGATTCACTGTTTCAACCAACAATGTCTGTAGTAATGTAGAAAATATGATCGTGCAACAAATATATAATTAACTTAATTAACAACTGTTTGTCATTAAAGTAATACCGTTGAGAATAACTTTTTAAACTATTCACGAACAAATGCAGTAGTAGCATTAATTAATTAATATTAATATTTTTGTAAAATTATAAAGTAAAAAATTAGTTTAATTATTTATGGTAATAATACATGTAGCCATTGTTGTTATGAAAGTTGATTCTGAACAAAGGGGTATTTATTTTATAAAAAGAATATCAAACAAGTACCCGTATGGGTGCAAAAGATTGCTATTTTAAAATTTTAATAATTTAAAAATACACCAATACTTAACTTAATTTTAAAAGACTGTAAGTAAAACTGTTGTTTAAGAAACCTATACTATTATATGTTTCATAACAGCCGCTGAAAAGACTATTATGCACGGGTCCAATTAATAAATACATATAATTTTATATGATATTACTTGACATTTCGTATATTTATTTGAAATGGAGTCACTCAATTGAATAAAACGCCCATCATGAAACCTCAACGACGCAAAGAAAAGCTGGAAAAGTAGATTAGTCTGCTGAATAAACTGATTGTAAGAAGTTTTTTTCTTGTCAAGTTCACTGATGCTGACTTGCACCAACTCAATCGTAAAAAGCTGTTTAATAGAAGGTAATATAATTATTGTTTAATATTTTATTATAATTAATTTAATTTAATTGATATTATTAACAATAACCACTTAAAAATAGTTTAATTTAAAAACAACTTTAACTTTAACATAAAGCAAAAAAAAAATACATTATCAACAACCATTATTGCATCTGTGGCTGATTTTAGTTTCTTAAGTACTTTATTATAAATGTTTTAATGAAACAAACAAAATAAAAATATTTCTTTACTTTTCAAGACAGTGATGCATCTGAAGTTTGTAATAACATAAGTTTCTATACTTTTGATTGATTGGTTATTGTTACAAAAATATGATTCAATTATAAGATCCCAACGGGTTTAAACAATCTTTTACATACATGGCAATGTTCTTGCAAAAGCTATTAATAAAATTTTGAATTACATGAGTAATGGTCAACAAATTACTTTTTTAGATAATTAGTCAATTTTCCAAAACAACTTTCTACCTAATATTTGTACGTCTATAAGTTTTCTACTAGCAAAAGAGTAGTTTATGTACATTTGGGTACAGATTTATATATTGGATTTTGCTAAAAGTTTATGCAGTGGAGTTCTGTATTCCAATAAAACCAGGATTGATCTTTACAGCCACGGAAATGAATTAGTTAGATTTAACAATACACAAACATATTAAAACACAATAAACTTTCAAATCCACACATTTAGTCTGCTCTGTCAAACAAATTTGAGCAAACAATCAACATTTTTAATCTGATTGCTTAAGACGATCGACTAAATGGACAACCATTCAGCTTTTTATTTTTAAAACTGTAACCAACCCAATAAGATATGACCAACAGTTAACAAAACATTAGAAATATTACAAACAGAAAATTTATCAGACACCGACAAATTCTTATAAGCCTATCGGCAGTAAACAACACGCAGTCAATTAAAAAGAAACGTACTAAAGAAGATATCTTTGTTTAATGCTTTTGTTGCGTTGTGTAGTAAACTACTACATCAGTTAGACAAAATTTATGCTTTAAAAAACAGCAAACATTCTAAAGTTTTATCAGTTTTACAAACTCGTCAGTTTTGTTTAATTTTTTTTGCAAAATTGAGTTGTCTTGTTCATTCTAATTAGTACATTATTCATTCTTTGACATTATTACAAAAAATCAGAAAAATAAAACAGTTCTTAGACTTCAGAAAAATTAAAAAAACCTGTCCCCAAACTACTCCAAATTTACAGCAAACTGTTTTTAATCCAGTTTCAAGTTTCAAGCGATCAAAAAGTAACATACTTTTTCGCACCCCATAACTTTCCACTCAAAAACCTGAGCAAGTTCATTGCCTTGATCTTAGATCTATTAAATAGAAACGTCAGATAAAAAAAAAAACACTTTTCTATACAAAAATAAATTTTCCTCTAAAATCTAATAAAACGACACAGTAATAATTTAAACATCTAACCCGTTAATAAATACATATGCTGTTCCAGAAATTATCCGTATTCTGACCATATTTTTTTTAGCTTTTTTGAAAGTTTTTTGCTCAACAGCTTTGTATTTCAAATAAGCTAACAAACTCTCTTCAGTTGGAAAGATTTAAATTGAGCACCATCAAAATTCCACCAAAAAACAACCTTTTTGCAGTGTTTTTCTAAAAACAGCAAAGTACAGATGACAGATTTAAATCACAGTACGTACTGTAATTTAAATCTGTCATCATAATCAAATGCTTAAACAAACAATGTCCTTATCAGCTTTTTTTATTCTCTAGTTTTAATAACGGTTTTCATAAATTTCATGACGCAAATAAATATTATGAAATGGTCACTATCATACAAACATTTTGAGACTTTGCAATCCAATAACGATGCAATTCTTAAAAAACAAATTATAAGATCAATTGTTACTATTATTTAAGACAATTAATATCTTTTCTAAAAATAAATTGGCCAAATTAAGCCCCTATATCCTTATAAGTTTTAAAATTATCAATAAACAAAATTTACAACAAAAGTTAATCAAGCAATAGAACAAATCAAGAAATGTGCAACCTGACATTCAAAATATAGATTAAGCAAACGGTTAGTGAGAAAGAAAAATGTAATTAAACAACACCTACTACTGAAGCAATGATAATATAAAGTGTTTTACTTAAAAACCGCATAACAAACCAGTAAGGCACTTTACTCAGGGTCTTAACAATAAATAGTAACTACCAAGATAAACAAAACTATCAACCTTAAAATTAATTTTCAGCTAAAAAAGTTTTTTACAGTTCCTAATGTGCGTTATATTCGTTTCAGTTCCGTTGTATACAGATTGAAACCATTTTTAACAAAACTCAATTTTATCTCTTTGTCTATTAGCATTTTCTGTTTGTTTATTAAAAAAAAAAAAAACTTACAAAATAAAGCCTAAATCCTTTATTTAACAACATTTGATCTGTAAAGATAAGTGACGCAAAAGTATCTTCCACATCCAACAACATATCAATATATAAGCTTATAGACAAAAGACTAGCAAGAGCCCGTATCTCAAGTAGCAGAATCCTATATTGATCTGCTACTTTTTCAAGTCTTGGCCTAGTTTAAGTCTTAGTATGTTGAGACTTTGACTAAGTAATTGTAGCTTACTACAAGCCACCATCTTCACCACTCGTTGTGACCTTAGTCTAAATTGAGCCGTAGTCGTTGTTGGTTTTAACCTGATCAAATTTGAACTTATTACATAAGAGTCTTTATTAATAAAAGAATTCTCTGCAACAACAGAAAATATAAAAACTTAAATACCTCCCAAAAAAAGTACATTCCTGGATTTTATAGTTCTGTAAAATAAAATCTTTTACTTTAACCAATAAAGTACCATTTCACACAATTTTTGTATGTACCATTGAACCAAGAAATAAACCTGTTAATAAAAATTTATTATACTGCCGGACTTCAAACCATAGTACAATGTAAACCTTTCAAGTAATCCTTTGCCAAAAGTTAAAATTAGTCAGTTGATTAAAACTAGATTAGGTTTAACCTCCCATTTTAACGAAAGCTAAGACCAAAGTAGTGTATTAAAATTAGCACTTTTATTTTCCTGGGTAACCGCACACAGCATACAAGCAAATAAGTTTCACCTGCTGTTATGCAAAAAATTTGTCAAAAGCATACTCACAACAAAATTTTACTTATCTAGGAAAAACTGGGGGTTTTAACTAATTTATTTCCTCGCCTATGAGGACCGCCTTTTACGACCAGAAAATGAGTATATTATGATAAAAAAGAAAAATAGTAAATAAACTATACTGTACTACTATACCAATAATAATGTTCTGTTCAAAAAACACTTTTGGGTTTATGGGATATGGAAATCTTTAACAGTTGTGTAAAAACCTATTTCAAACTATTATTTAAACTTTTTTATTTCAATGAAACTTGACAAGACATTTTTAAAGCCCACTAAAGTGGCATATGTCGGATGAGCCTTTGCTGTCAGATCACGCAAACATATGATTCAACAATGAATAATAAAAACGCAAAGACAAGTCATAAACTAGAGATAATAACAAACATTTTTGTTAACTCCATAAAAACAGATTTTGGAAGTAACTGCCCAAACACCGTCAAACAAACCTCAAACAAGATTACTTGGTAGAATAGACAGCTTGGCAAACCAAGGACTAACATAGAAAAGTAGTATTCAACAAAACCAAGAAAAATAGCTACTGGGCCTCATACAAAACCAGCTAAAGCGTACAAAAATAAAACATTGTTCTTGCCTCCAAAAAGCTCTAAGGAAAAATCACACTACAAACATTGAATCCTTTCAGAAGACAAACAAAAGAGATTGGGCGGATGCAAATGCCAAAGTAAATAAAAACATCGTAAAATGTACAAATTTAAACTATTCAAGTCACCATAAACTGACGGATTTCATCCTATCATGTTATAAAATGAGCAGGATACTCTAAAAAGACCACTGTATAAAATCCTAAGAACTAGGTTAGCACTTTCACATACACTAATCTGCTGAAGAGTAGTTGACGTAGTATTTATACCAAAACCAGGACGACCCACATATGCCGTGGCTAAGTCCTACAGACCAATCAGTCTGACATCCTTCGTGATAAAGTTATTAAAAATAATAGTTGACAAACACAAATATGCATACCAATTAAAAATATCCAAAATGTGAAAAAACTACAGTGCAAAGATGGAAGCTTTCTTCTTCTTCTTATAGTGCCGGCTCCTCTTTTGTATGTTTGTGGTGTGCAATTATAGTTCTACACAAACATGCGAGACCTACAGTTCAACGTGTATTCCAAACCACACCACTAGAGGAGTTTACTAGGCAAATACTTTGTTGGTTTGCCATTGCTTTGCAAAGGAGACGACCGCATTGATATATATTCGACAAATTAGATATTACCGCTGCCGGAAATCGCCTGCTCAACAGTCCTCGCACTAGACCATTGTGTTACGGTCGTTTGATACTGGGTAAACTTAATGCTCAAGAACCAAACTGTAACAATGACATTTTATGGTAAGACTGTAGAAGCTAAAGTTGCTAGCGAATGTTTAGATAACAGTGTGTTATTACCTCTACTGTGGCGCCTTGTCGTAGATAGCCTACTGCAAGCAATATGGGCGCCGTAAAAAGCCTCTAGGCTATACCAATCACTATCCTAAAGCAGAAAGTCTGTCGTCAAAAGATGGTGCAAAAAGAAGGAACTATTAGTAAACCCAATAAAAACGGCAATCGTCCCTTTTACAAAATAATAAAAAAACAAAAAGTTAAAAAATTTGGAAATGTATGGAACCACACATAGAGATTAACACCCTTAAAAATACGGCATTTAAACTAAGTAAAGTTCCACAGGTGCTATGAATACACTGCTATCACTAATACCACTGCATTTAGTTGTAATGATAAAGGCAAGATTATCATTAAACCGATTAAAGATTAATAAACATATTGTAATTTTTGTGATTTACAAACCAAGAATAACAAATGTGTTCCATGAAAAAAAATCACTAAAGATGAGATAAAATTCTATAAAAAAATATTGCATACAGAAATCGTTTAATGTAATAATACCGTCTCAAGAAGAGTAGATAAACAAATAAATACAATGATTGGAGCCGGTAGTTACGTTGCCTCTGTAAAACATAGTTCAGTTTTTTAAACAAAAATAGCTGCTATTGGATGGTACGGTAAGAACACTTTTGAATCGAGACAACACGTTAGAAAACCCATGATATTCCAAAAGATAAACGGCACTACAGGCAATAAGTTTGCCAATCATAAAACCCAAATTAATGATGGACCGGAACCTACTTTTGAAATTCCATACAAAACTGGTAAACAAATAATCCGTGTAAAACTTGAAATAAAAAACAGCAAGCTGTAGCTAAACTGTCAAGAAATAAAACACACAAGACTGTTATTAAGAGAGCCATCATGCTTTATTCAAACTATGGTAATGCAAATGAGCCAAAGAAAACTGCAAAAGACTATTAAACTAATCACTGTGGCTTGAACAAACACATGCGTAAAATAGAAATCTAAAAGAATCACCTATGCAACGCATGTTTGAAAAAAGAAAAGACTCCGCTACATCTGTTGAGCGAGTGCAAAGCTTACAATAAGAAACGCAGTGTTTTTTGGAAAATCACAGCTAACTAAAAAAAAAACTTAAGACAATCCCCTGGCAAAGGTTTAGTGTGCACAATAGGATCAGCAAAAAGTGCAAAGTAAACCGCTTTGAAAAAATAAGGAAAAAAGTGGGATTTTTAATAAATAAAAACTTAAAACCTCATATTACTACTACACAGAAACCTCATAAAGTTAAAAAATACAACAAACTCAAGAAATATTCCTACATAGTAAAAATTGTTACAACACATAGTTGTAAAAGCTAGAAAAATACTACGCTATACATCACAATACTACTTCAGAGTCAACAATCTGCGTAGAATGCTTTAAACTCCAACTCCAACTTTTTAAAGAATTTAAATTTGCTAAAATAGACTAAAAAACCCTACATACATACCAAAATTTTATTTATGTAGCCTCAAAATGTCTTCAAAAACATTTGTATTATCAGTAAAAGTATTATTTTTGAAGCAAAAGCTCAAGATTTTATTCAAAAATTTTACGCAAATCTTTTCCTTTGGTTTTTTGGGGGGCCCCTTTCAGTCTGGCGCCATCTGTAGGAATGTTTTGTTTATAATTTGAAATTAATTTAATAGATAATAATATAAAAATAGATATCATTTATAAATAATTATTAAACTAATAAAAATAATTTATTATTATACTGTGGAAGCAGTGTTATTATTTCTCAATGAACAATTATATATTTAATTATGATTATTGTAAATACGAACAAATTTAACTTTAAATCTTGCGTTTTAATAATATTAATTTTGTAAGAAAAGTTCCGGAATTTTAATATAGGTCTAAGTGTGAGTCGAGTGCGGCAAATTAAATACCTTTAAAGTTTTGTTTGTGAAGTTGTATTTCGTTTAGTTCACTCTTTGTCGTCTTACAGAACACGAAACTAAATATCAACATAACCAGTAGAAATAGACTGACCTTAAATAAATTAACTAAAAAAGTTTTTAAAAAATCTTGCATTTCGACTAAGTTATCCTCTTGCACACTCTGCAAGCATAATTAAATTTTATGAAATATAAGAACGCAAGAAGATATATGTTGCCCTGTATAAGCAGACTATTGGGACCATTATTATGAAATATATGAAAATCAAACGCTTGATTCTCATATTAATACATAATTGGCTGTAAATATAATACTGAAATTCGATATTACATCATTTATATTATAAAGTCAAAAATTTTATTTATTATTTTCTATTTAATTTTAGTTTGTGTCATATTTAGAATACAATCAAAGCGATTTTTACTATTAGCTGAAAACAGTTTTAATAAAATACATCGTTTTAGTTTAAATTTAATTTAATCATTGTGTTAATATTTAATTAGCACTTTCTATATTTAATGTGCCCGTTTATATTACTAATTTTGTAAACTATTATACATTATAATTATTTTGTGTAAGTTATAATCTCACCTAATGCTGTTTTCGTTCGTACGTTCCTCGAATAACCCATCGGATGTAAGATGGCCCAATATCTATCCACAGAAACTGCCACCAAACAAAATATAGATATCGTGCAGAGTACCACCAACAGGGAGACGGTAAACAAACAAGCATAGAGATTAGTCGGTAATCCAACGGAGGACATGATTGCAAAGGGAATCCCCAATAAACCGACAAGGAAATCCGCTACAGCTAAGGACACTATGTAATAGTTGGTTCTGCGACGAAGTCTGCGTTCTTTTCTAAATACCAGTATCACTAAAGCATTTCCAACAACAGCCAATGTAGCCACCATTACCTCGCAGATAGCGTAATATAAATTAAGTTCTTCCTTTTGGTAATCGTGCGATCCATCATCTGTTATCTCTTGTGTGCTATTCAAAGCAGTCGACATGGTTGTGGACGACATTATTAGTTTTTGTTTTGATATGATGAAATGTTTTTTTAACCAAGCTCCGATATCTTTTTCTTTCTCCTGTCTATCATCTTCATTGATTCTGCAAATAAATATAAAAAAACATTTAAATGATATTTATATTTTTAGTATATATAAATATTTAATGAAACTCAAATTAATACATTTAAAAAAACACAATGAACTCATAAATTTAAATATAGAACAGAGGCAGAAAGAAAAGGGGGAGAATTCGACATTAAATGGCATCCTTCACCTTGCATCCTTTTAAGAAAACCCATATAAAATGTTATTATAAAACAAAATGTATTTCAGGGAGATTTATTTTAAAATTTGTTTACTTCCAAACACATTATTAATTAAAAATACAATTAAAAAAATCTTAACTCTACCAAGAATGTTATTTTTTAATTGATATAATTCTAATTGCATCCAGCCATTTATTTATTATAATAATTTTTCATTATTTCAAGATTACCTTCTGTCAAAGTTAATTAAAACCAAGAACAAGTGATGTAATAAGTAGAATCAGTACACCTGACAATATTAATGTATTTTATATATTAAATACAGTACACGAGTTGAGCCCTTATTCGTAAAATCATTTGCTAGTTTAAAACTCAATAGTTGTGAACACCAATAAAATCGACCTTTTATTTGAATTAATTAGGACATATTCATTGAATTAAAATCGAACGGCGGCAGTCTGTTTTTCATCGAAGAATGTTCGCGTAATTAAAATTACATACCGATTTCACCCACGCTAACACCAATGTGTATGAACACACATATGAGTGGTAATAAAAGGGTTGCGTTTCACTCATATATAATACTGAATACGCGTATTTAAAGCCTTGATGAGTTGTGTATCAAATATTGGGGGTGTTATTATTTCAAAACTCTCACCTGCAATACGGTGAGAGTTTTGATTTTTTGTTTTATTTATTATGTATAAATTTGCAGATTATTCAGCATTCTACCTGTGATTATACAGTATTTATAAGTCTATCTATAGCATAGCTTATGTACTAGTAAAGTGTTTAAAGCTAGATATTTCATAAAAAACCAATCCAGGCAGGCCTTGCAACATTTACACATTCTTGCTTATTTCAAATTTTGGGTTGGTAGAATTACTTTAGAGGAATTTAAATTGTTTCTTAGTAACATTACTTATTTAGTGAGTAAATTAAACCACTCTCAAATTAATGAAGATGAATAAAAAGTATTAAAAGAGATGGGTGAAGACACTAATGTAAGATATTCTCTTTTTAATTCTTTCTTTCCGGCTTTTAACAATTTTTATTTTAAAGCTATTATTATTAGATATTCCCAACTCTTACAACAATATTACATTAATAAATGCCATAAGCCATAGTTTTTAAAGCACAGGTGCGATAAAGCTTTCTGAAATAAAAGTTTTGTCATCTTTTTTTTTTTCTGAGGATAAAATGTTTATTCATACACTTCATAAGTTACAAATCTAACTCCTAATTAACCTATTTAACTAATACTTAAATTAATTAATTGATCTTTAGAAATTAATCAATTGTTTAAAAATATTATATTGATAACTTTTGTTTAATGAATATTAATAGATTGAATAAGAATGAGGTAATATATGAGTTAAAAAGTATTGTAACATTAAAGATTGCTTTTTAAAGTATAATAAAAAAAAAACTAAAACTCAAACTTTATGTTTCTTTGACAGATTGAAACGATTAGATGGAACTAGTTGTTCAATCAAAAAATTTCTAATAAGCCTTAAAATTATTAAATGTATTAGATTCCATAGTTGCAAAAAGATTGTACTCTAGATCAAAGTATATCAATAACATTTATGGATCTATTCTGAACATATTTTAGCTAACATCGCTGTAGAAATTGATTTTTAACCAATCAGGTATCGAGTTATTTAAATATTGCCTAGCAACGTTCAAAATGTTAATTAACATCGCTGTAAAAAATGTTCAGAATACGGCTATTAGAGTAAATAATATTAAATATAAATCTATTAGTAACTTGAATGAATTTTTGAGTCAAGTTATGTGTACAAGCCGCACATAGCTCAACATCCCGCTCTAAAAAAGGTTTTTTAGATACATTTTATCTAAAATACAATTTCTTCAAAAAGATAGCCTTTTAAACTTGATTGAGGTTGCCGTTTGTATCTAATAAAAATAAAATCTGCAGAACACAGTAAATAATTTGCTAAAATTGTTGCAACACAAAATAATAGTATCATTAGTAAGTCTTGTAAACAGGTAGAAAAACTAAAAGTTGGATATCTTGATCGAAAACACATTACTGACTGGAATGTTAAATTTACGGGCAATAATTTACACATTAGTTTAGGTGCTTTTTTAGAAAGAATTACTGAACTTAATGGGGTAATTGATAAAAAACTTTTTAGATATATTCCTAAAATTTTATGTCATCGGGCATTAACCTGGTATGGAGCCTACGCTCAAAATATCAACCAGAAAATGAAACAATAAATGGATATTTTGCTAGTATGTTATCGTTATTTAACCGCATACCGGGGTTAGTGGTAGATTAGAAAAAGCTAAACAACATCAAACGGAATTTAACTGCCTATTACATTAAAAGATTGGGTTTTGATGAAATCAAATGTATTGATGAGTTGCGCCAACAGTGCAATATACTTGAATCAAACTTATGGTTAGCAAACAAACCACACAAAGCACAAAACAAGTTTTATACAAGTTGCGTTAAACTAGGAACGCAAAGAAACAATTGTGTTAAATGTGCAAGAGCGGAAAATGGCGTCGCAAGATCTTGATACGAGATCGATGCAGTCCTCGCGCTATTTAAAAACCGATCTCGATAATCAAGCGTAAATAACTAACTCAAGTTTTAAACATGCTTGTTAGTGATTGTCAACCATACCTTAAAGTATCTATTTATGGTATGGAGTTTGATGCTTTACTGAACAGTTTTGTTTGCAAAGTTGTTTTTAAGAAGTTTTAAAAATATCAAACATAAGTTTATTTGTTATCTTACTTAGTGTTAGAGGACTTAGTTTGTAAGTTAGTTTTAGGCTTAAATTTTTGGATTTCTGTACTTTCTTCCAACATCTAAACTTTTAGACTGAATGCCATCAACGATAACAATGTATCTTCTTCAGAAAGGTCTAAGCTATTCCAATTAACTTTTTATTTTAACAAAATAGGCAAAGAGATAGGTTGCACTCAACAAATGCAACATCATATTGATGTTAGCAACACCGCACCCATAAAAATGCAATATTATCCCAATTTGCCAACTATGCAAAAAATAATAAACTTGGAAGTTTTAAAAATGACTGCCTGGGATAGTCACTTAGAAACCAGCAGCAATTTGAATTTTAACGTTATACCTATTATTAAAATATGTGTCGGATGTAAAACAAATATTGAGGAAAGTTTGTTTAAGTGATCTAGGTTTTTGAACAAACTACTAATATAAATGTAAACAATTCAATAAAACAACTAAGAAAAGTTCGAAAAACTATACAACAATAAATCAATAATAATAATACACAAAATAGTAACAACATCCAATCGGAAAAAGCATAGAGTGTTGTTAAGAAGTTTTAAAGGTACTGGTGATCATATTGATTTGAAGTAACACAACACAAAAATAGATATTTGTATCAAGATTACATATAGATAAAAAACTAATAAAGTCTTGTCATACTTTAATAATAAAGCAGATAAAGCTAATTACGTCGTACAAAAAATGAAACCAAATTTAAAAATAGTAATTATTCATCATTCAAGATTGAGGTGTCATCTGAAGTTGAAGAGATGGTAATAAATCCAATGATTTGGCAAAAACTTAAGTTTGTTAATCAGTTCTTTTTAAATCATATCAATAAGCCGACAACTGCGTAGCTACAACACACGTTCAATATGAATCTACTAACACTAACAACTTATCAAACGTTACAATTAAAATACTGTTGCTTATACACAGTCAGTAAATACTTATAAAACTGATGAATTATTCTTATATCTGGAAACCAAAGCCTTTAATATTCATTTTTATGTTTTACTGAAATTTGGATTGAACTACTTCTACTTAATATACTACATGTAGATTTATTCAAACTAATTAGTAAATATATTAAAAAATCTAGAGCGGGGGAGTAGGCATATGAGCTCATCATAGTCTATTACCTCAACTTTTTTAGCTGGAGCGCTTCTGTGTGGACAAAAACATTAAATTATGTGGTGTCTCATGCTGCACGGCAGACATAACATAAAAAATTTAAATTACTATAGACCCCCAACAAGAGATTTTAATGTTTTTGTAGGCAATTTGAATGCTTGCCTTAATTATTTATTTGATGCAACTAATCCGATTGTATTAAATAGAGATTTTAATGCCAACTTACTAATGCTATCAAACAAATTAAATATACTGCAACAGTTTCTAAGTACATAAAGTTAATATTAAAAGTTAACAAGCCAACAAAAGTAACACGTTCTAGCTCAACATGTATAGACCATGTGTACACCCATTTAATGAACACTGAAAATAGTTTTGTAAGCTACAATATTATAGCTGATCACAAATTAGTTATATTTGATACAAATATCCATCTTAATTGCAAATTTAAGAACAGCAAGAAACTATTCTGTAAAAAATATAATGACGTTTATATTACAAATATTAAAGAACATTTTCAAAATGAAACATGGAAAAAGATATATCACCAAATTTTAATGATATATTCAATTCATTTCACTTTCTTGTTATTTTGAAAATTGCTTTCCTTTAACAATACAATACAAAAAATCTAATCAAAAATCATGGATAAATAATACTGTTAAATCTGTTATCCAAAAATTTCATAATCTGTAAAAATTACAAATGGTATACTTAACTTAACTTAAAAGATACATATAAAAATGTTAAATATGTACACTCTCAGATACTGAAAAATACAAAACGTACATTCTACCAAAACAAAACTTCACACTCTTCTAACAAAGTCAAAATGACGTGGTCAATTATTAATTCTCTCTTCAATAATTAAAAAAAAAATTAAAAATATATCTTTAACTACAAATTCTTTAGTTGCTGATAACCCAGAAATTGTGTCAAATTTACTAAACAACTTTTTTAAAGCTCTTCTTTTAAAATAGTAAATGCTATACCAAAATTAAACATAAATTTGAGTTGTATTCCTTACATACAATAACAATAGTATATTTATCAATCCTTTTGTTGAAAAGGAACTAAAAAACATAATTTTAAATAAAATAAAAAATAAATGCCGGACCAGATAATCTGGTATATTACTTAATATATATGTTACTTAAAAAGGTAGTTGTAATTATTACAAAGCCATTAACTTTGTTAGTTAATAAATCTTTTAAATTTGAAAAATTTCATGAAGTTTTGCTCTATTATACCAATTTATAAAAGCAAAGACGTTTTAGACAAAAATAACTCAGTATTTTTAAAAGTATTGCAAATTACAAACGTTTTTAAATCGATTTGCGCTTATTACTGAAAGTTTTCGATCTACAATAACAGCTTTTAATAAATTTTACCACCAAGTAATTGCGTATTTAGAAAAAGGAGAATATCTACTACGGTTTTTCTTGATCTTATTTGATTGTGTAGATATAAACACACTATCTGATTAACTGTGTAAATACGGAATACTATGTAGCTTTAAATTGATTATTTAAAATCACGGCAACAATTTCTTTCAGTACAACAAATAAAACACAACTTCTACTTAGAAGTCTTACTTGTCACAATAAATCAAGGTGTCTCAAAAAGTCAATTTTTAATTTTTATTCCTGCACTTTTTATAATCTTTAGAAACGACATGAATTTGTTTGTAGATAAAACATGATTATGTATGCAGACGACACTTCCGTCGTAATAAGTGACCCTAATAATGATTAATATAGCTAACAAATCAAATAATAAGTTAGGTAATTTTAGCACCTAATTTAAATAAAACTTACTTTTCATAAATCCAAGCAAAACTAATAATTTAAGGTCTCACTAACGTCAATATCGTTCTAATCTTGATCTACGTTTGTTGATTGACAACAATTTAATATCAAAAACACGCACGGTAATTCCTTCCGTCTACATATTGACAAATCTTTAAATTGGCAAACCCATTGCAATAAGTTAATAACGTTTGTCAATTTTGTATACTATCAAGTTAGATGCATGCAAATAACATTAGTCATTTGATGTCCTTGTGTTATGCACTAGCTTACTCCAGATTGTTATATGGAATTTGTTTTTGAGGCCCATCAACATTACTTAATTCAGTTTTTATCACTCAGAAGAGAGAAGTATTGAGTACCTTACAGAACATCCTACAAACATATTTTTAACAGCTATAAATTTTACTTGTCCTTTGCATGGTTATTTACGAATTATGTTTTTATGTATGTATAAACAAAAATAATTTCAAACTAACGATTGTATCGTTCATTCTTACCCAACCCGCATTAGCTTAGAAATTTACGTTCAGCGGTCTAAACTAAATATAACTACATGTTCACATAATATTTTTGGTCTAAAGATGTATAATAAGCTTCCACGGATTTTAAAATTGTAAAAATTATAACTCATTTAAGCACAATCTAAAATTATTTTTGTTGAACAAGTGTTATTGCACTATTGATGATTTTTTTAAGTATTATTTACTTTGTAACTAGAACAATTTGACGAATCTTTCACTATAACATAGGAACTATGTATTATTGTATATTTATTAAAAATGTAGTCAATTATGAAAATTAAAAAATAATCAAATAATTTTTATTAGTAAAAAGTAGGAAAAATGTTAAAGTTGGGTGCGATTAAAACAAGTTATTCACTTTGGAGTTCACCAATTGTTATAGTAAAAAAGAATTCGATCACAAAACGCGACTCGTATATTTACCACAAGTGTCTGCAATATTGGCAAATATATATTTTCACTTGATATTGCTTCTGCATATTGGCAAACAAATCTCCTACACACACACACTTGAATTGCATAATAGCCCTAGTACTTTTCAGCAATTAATCGATCAAGTGTCCCAAACTTGACCCGTACGTCTTTAAATACCTTGATGACATCATCATCATTACTAAAACATTTGAGTTTTATTTGAAAATCTTAAGTGAAGTAAACGGTTGTCAAAAGCCAGTCTTACCTTAAACCGTAAGAAATGCCATTTTGCAAAACAGAAATTACAGTATTTATTCTATGTGATTAATGGCAATGAATTACTCGTTGACCCAGAAAAAGTAAAAACGATAGTAAATTTTCCAAAACCTAAAAATTCTAGTAAAATACGCCGTTTTATTGGACTGTCTGGCTGGTTTAAACGGGTTGTCTCTAACTTTTCTACTATATCTGCTCCTTTGACAAAACTGACAAAAAAGCCATTGGCGTTTAGGAAAAGATCAGCAGATAGCCTTTGACATCTTAAAACCTAACCTAACCTAACCTAACTTTTCTACTATATCTGCTCCTTTGACAAAACTGACAAAAAAGCCATTGGCATTTAGAAAAAAATCAGCAGATAGCCTTTGACATCTTAAAACAGCGATTAGTGTCAGAACCAAAATGTTCAAAAGAGAATAGGATAATAGTAAATACGCCAACAACTGCGCAAGAAAAATATAGTGCATTAGAACTGAGTTTTAGGCTTTGATATTTAACATTCAAAAATTCAGAGACTACATTAAGAAAACTGAATTTAAAGTAATAACGGACCATCATTCACACAAGTAGCTATGGGAGTTGAAAGACCCACCCGCAAAAGTATTCCGATGGTTGTAAATTTCAGGTTGTACATATACCAGACGTCAAACACCAAGCTCCAGATGCGCTATCTCAAGCGATTGGTGCAGGAAGTATAGAGTTCACTATATCATATATTGAAGAAAATAACTGTAATGAATGGTATCGCAGAATATTAGTGAGTGTAACGAAAAACCCTAATAATTTTATCACATAGAAGATGGAAAACAATAAGTTGTTAAAGTTAGTCAGAAAAACGAAGCGTTCATTAGATTTTGAAAATCGTTGAAAAGCGCGGTTGGGCCTGAACCATTAAAGAATGAAGTTTTATTTGAAAATTACCGCTTCCGCGGGACATCTCGAGATTTTTTAAACTTTTAAACGTGTATCCAAATTATACTTTTGGTTTTGCATGTATGCAAACATTATGAAATATTGCCGCCATTGTGCAGCATGTTTTGCCCATAAAATAGAACATAATAAGAGGTGTAGTCTAATGGAACAGCATATAATCAATTGTCATTTTCAATTCCGACTGACTTAATAGGACTTTTTTTACTTTCGCACAAACAAAACCGATTTATTTTTGTTGTTTGTGACTTGTTTACAAAAAATGTTTTGTTGTTTGCGCTACCAAGAGCTTATTTAGTTAAAATTATGCAAATAATTAAAAATTATGTTTTTATGTTGTTACCGCATTAGTATTATTATTATTAACACATTATTTTTGATAACGGTAGGCAGTATGTAAATACCAAACTTAAAAGCATGTGTGCGTCTCACTATGTTAAAATATTGTGTACACCCTTGTTTCATTTGCAAGCAAACCTAACTATATGATAGTTTCATTTATTAAAGATAATCACCGGGAATGAAATAAACATCTTCCAAAATTTAGATATGCATTAAGCGTACATGAGGTTACTGGGTTCACGATAGCGTTTTTAACATTTGGCCTTAAAATAATTCATTCAGAAAATCAATATCCACCTCTAGGTAAAAACATATCGTTTAACTTTACGGACTGCCAAGAAATGGTTAAAAGGTTAGATGGACTATCTACAAAACGCCCAACACTACAACTTCAGGCGTAGACCTATTGAATTTACGGTAAGTGATATGGTTTAGAAAAGAAATTATTTTCTTTCAAACCATGGTGTTTATTTTTCTGCCAAAATGACACCCAAGTTCACGCTTTGCAGTAAAAAAAAACTATCGGTAACAACGTACGTGTTGAAAACTCCCAAAAGAAAAAAGTTATCCGGTACCCATAACATCTTAATCAATTTTAAATCTTAAAACAAACCTTGGTTAAGTTTAAAATTTTTCTAGATACTTTTAAAGCTATATCAACAGTATGCTTGTTACAAAAAAAAAACATGTTAATGTTTGTTGATACAAACTTTAAAAACATATAAATTATGAACAGTGCTATTATCTACAAAACTATAAATAGAACTGTTAGATATTTAAAAAAGCTTATTCAAAAACAGAATAAGCTACGGATATCATTGAGAAATACCAGCATTTATAATTTCTTAGATAATGCTATGAATTCTTCTTTTTATTGTCAAGAATACTATTAACAAAATCAGAATCAATTTCAATACACTAAAGCTTGTTAATAAATTTATGAAACAATTGCCATTGGCAGATATAAATTAAGTAGAGTTAAGTTTATCAAGTATGTATATTTTAAATGTAATTACTTATATAAATTAAATAAATAAAACAAACTAATATAAATGCTACGAGAATATCTTTTACTCCCTTTAACAAAAACGATAAACGTCAAGGTAAGAAGCAAAAGGAGTCCAAAAAACTATATCCTCGCAGATCAAGCTAGCCGACTTAGCAGTTAAAGAAGCAGCAGTACGTACCTATTGAGGCAAACCCAAGCTCGATGATCAAAAATTGAGAACGCAACCAACGTAAACTTCTTTGAAAAATAAAATATAACACGTAAATTCGCACCTTCCAACTAGCCGTCACCTACAGCTCCAAAGATTAGTATTCTACAACATTGTCTTTACGTCAGCAAAAGCAGAAATTAGCAGCAATACCATCTTAGCTACTTTAAAAACATTGATGTCAAAAATAGCAAGTACAAAAAAATATTTTTACCAAAACCATCTGTTTTTGACATTAAAATGAGAGCCAAAACAACAATTTAAAAGCGCTCGGACCTCTAAATTATTTGCAGAATTTGATTGACAGTAAATCACAATTTCACATGATGACGTCATTCCTTAAAATCTGACAGTAGTGACAGATTATAATAAACTTTGAAATTTTCTAAAATAATGTTATTATATAGGAAAGGCAAAAAAATATTGCGTGTAACTTGTGCCAAAACGCTTTAGCAGCCCTTTGCCCAGCGGCGGGCTACTAAATCCTATTTTTAACCGTTGATACACTATATACTATAGCAACCCTTTGCTTTTAGCAGGCCTCACTCGCTTCGCTCCTTTGTGTTGCGGACTGCTGAAATTTGAAAATAGAATAAATTGCAAACTGTTACAAAATAATAATTTTATTTATTTTTTCCTGATTTATTAACATAAGTAATTTAAGTTTACACGGTTTTAAACAAAGTGTTCCCCAAATGGCGCTTCTCACATTCCAAACACTGAGTAAGCCTTTTTCAATTGACAGTAAAATCTCTTAGAGAGATGAGGCGCTCGGGGAACCTGTATTGCAAAAAATCCATGCAAACCCTTGCTATAGCCAAGATTTGCTGAAACCAGTCGTCTTCCAGTTCCATCTCTTTCAATTAAAGTAAGAAAAAAATTCAGATCATAGTCAGGTAACGACTGAAACCGCTCGATTATTTTCTTCAAAAAAATAAGAGCCGATATTTTATCATATGAGACAAAGATGTTCTTCGTTAGTGAAGAAAACAATATAGTCAAGGCAACGCAACAAGCATGTTTTCACTATCGAGTTGTCTGGCTTCAAAATCACATGGGTGCTTCAAATCAACAATCTTATAGAAGTGCAAATAAAGATGTTCATTAACAATTATTATTATATAACTAAACTTCAAAAAATTTCTCATTAAAGATTTAGAAGCTTACCTTGATAAAAATAACTGTAATTTATCGTAGTATAGTTTTGAAAAAACTTTAATTAAATAAAGTAATATTAAAATAGGTTAAATTTAATTATATTTAGATAGATTAGATAATGTTAAGTTTAGGTTGATTAAACTAGGTTCAGTTATAATCGATTTAATATTTAATTAATTTAAAAAAAAAGTAAAACCATTTTTCTTGAAAAAAAAAGCATATTTATAACGTACAAGATGTAAATTGATTTAAATATTGCACGTTTTTCTTCTAATTTAATATAAAGAGTTTCTCAGTGTTTTTGAAAAAGGCAAGAGACTCTTTAAAAAGTTCAGTAGAGTTAAATGTATATAGTATGTATAATTTAATTGTAATTACTTATAATAAAATTGCAATAAATAAAACAAACTATTATAAGTGCAACAAAAGTTTCTCTTATTTTCCTTAACAATTCTGAGCAGCGCCAGGAAAATCAACAGTATGGCAAACCAAATCTTTGCAGACCAATCAAAGCAACCCGATGCTCGATTATAACAATATTTTAAGCTTTTGTTGTTTAAGACATATAATACGGGAATTAGCGTTACATTTGGGTCAATCATTCCATAACAGATAATAATATCATACCATTTAAAATTGCACTGAATCTCTGAAAAACCATATAAATAAATTTTGTGCAGTATAAAATTACTTTAAATTTTGTAAATTGTGTACAGTTTTAGATCAGTGATTGAAATAATTAGTCGTATTACTAATTATTTTTAAGTACAGTACAAACTTTACTTTTATGCAACGGTGCCTCCCGGGCTCATAATTTATATTTTAGTACCCGATATAATAAAAAAACTTTATTTGCAATATGATTTTTTTAATAAAAAACCCGTCTTTTTTTAACCTGAATTTAAGAAAAGTAAAACAAACATAAGAAAACGTAAAATTAGCCTATAACTTACATACATTCGTGATACCAAAATGTGCGTGGCAAAAATGAAATAAACGGAAAAACTTCACAAAAAAACAAGTACCATAAGATTTTTATGTTATTAGTTTTAAAACTGTTATGAGAGTTATACACCTCTACTAACTTTAAAAAATATTTTAGCAGTATGAAATTTTTTCAACAAATCGCTTAAAGTTTTTGTAGATGCCAAACAAAACAAAAAAGTAGGTTTATCTCAATTGAGTTGTATTTGAACTGTTTTTGTCACGCAAGAGAGTAATAATATCAATTCCTGATTGATATTTAATGTCAGAATAATTTATCATAGTGACATTTAATAATAATAGAAATACTTCGTTAATGTAAATATTAAATTGAAAAAATAAACTTTGTTTTATAATTAAAAAATTATGATTATTATCTATTTATCGATTAGATCTTGGATATTTTTCAAGCGCAAATTGATATTTCAATAAATAACGGTTTTACTCACTTGCCAATCATTCTGCGCTTTTAGTATATAAATATAGTAATCCCAGTACAGCTTGGCCCATAAAATGTGAAGAATGTAAGCGCAAGAAAATGATGCTAAAACGGGAGAATACATGAGTGCAATAGAGCAAACATTTTTGTGTGTATATTGTTGCCTATTATACAGGTACAAATTGTATTGAGATTACTAGTATTTGAACTCTACATCTCCAGTATTATCAAAAGGTTTTCTTTAGTTTCACATTTTCTCTAACTTTTGTTTCACTTTTTCTTAAGTTTTAATAACAAAAAAAAAAGAAACCAAATATAAATTAAATAAAAAAATATTATAATATGTGATTTATTATCTATGCGTAAAATCATTAAAAAATGTTTGAAAAGTTTTGCAATATTGAATAAAATTTATGAAGTAATTAAAATAAATACCTAACATAAAAAACAACTCAAGACAGATGTAAAAATATTCTGCACAATTTATACTTTAATAACTTGTTCACATCTTTAAAACTTAAATCAAAAATATCAAAGCTAAAGAGGAAACAAAAAACAAAAAATACTTTAAAATTGCGTTTGATCATAACATTGACGTAATGTTGAAATAAAATAATAACAACTTGGAGACCATTGCGCAAAAATGATCTTCAATATTTCTACTTACAAGTGATAAACAATTCTTACTAAAACACATTAACATTTATTAAGAGCATACCGACCGCTACCTTGATTTGTAGTATTTTAACAAAAAAGGATTAAACTATGAAATGTCAAAGTCTTTTAGTCAAATAATAATTAGGAAATAGCCGAAAAAACCCATCAAATATAGAAATAAATGCGTTTTTATGTATTTTTGAATGCATTTTGTTGCTATTTGCAAATATAATTTCACAAAAAAGACTTCGACATATCATAGTTTAATTCTTTTTAAATGTACTGGTAAAAAAATAAATCGATTATCAAATTATTTGTAGAAACAGCGATGAAGGGGAAATTGCCGTTTTTGTTAAAATACTACAAATCAAGGTAGCGGTCGGTATGGTCTTAACTATAAATCATAATCTTCATAACCCAGCCCGATTCGTTCACTGTTGGACATAGGTCTCCTCCATAGCCGTCTTCTGCCTTAGGTTTCTTGGATCAAGTTTTTTGAAATTAGTTTTTTAGTCGTCAGTCCAGCGCGTAGATGTACTTCCTCTGTTGCGTTTGTCAATTTTTGGTCTCCACTCTAATAGTTTCTTGGTTCATCTTCTGCCCTTTATTTGACGTATGTGTCCATCTCCATTTCAATTTTGTTATTTGTTCAACAACATCTACCACTTTGGTTTTTTCTCCAAAGGTCCTCGTTAGTAACGCAATGTTGTAGGGACACTCCAAGCATTGACCTTCTTATTTTAGCTTAGGTTATTATAGCTGAATAATTTTTAAGTTTTTGCCAACTTGGCGTCAAGGTTAGATTTCCGCTACTTAAGTACTGTAAAGTAACTGGGCTTTCCATATGTTGCCTAAGCAAAGTTGAATCTTTTCCGTAGCTCACATGTCTAATTATTTCTGGTATTTCTGGTTTTATGACCAAAATATATATATTTGTAAACTAGATCCACGTCTGCGTTTCCAATATTGAAGTGATTACTTGGTACCAAATTTGTAATTATTTTTGTTTTCAAACAACTGATCTCCAAACCAACCTTCAAGTATATAAAGGGTAATTTTACTTTAAAAAAAATACCTCTAAAATACCGAATAAAATCATTTTTATTGGGTAATCTTTATGATTACATAAAGATTATTTTTTCAAATGTTGGCTGTAATTACGTTTAACATGGTCCATACAGAAGTTCCAATTTTCGATGACAAATTCAAACATTTTGAGTGGTATTTGGCAAACGACGGAAATGATGTTGGTCACCAATTTCCCAATCGTAGTCGGCTTATCCATGTAAACTTTGGACTATACGTACTCCCAAGGCTTTATTGCGAGAACAATTCGGTAAACAGCTAATTTTACGCCTCGGACCTGTAAATTGGAATAGTTACATTCCGGCCAGCCTTATTTTTAAAGAAATGTTGCACTAGCCTTGGTATCTCTTGAATCTCTTTTAATTACTTTTCAGCTCACATACGACAATTTTTCCTATTGACGTAGCCATTAAGCAAAAAATAAACTTTATCGCTAAACAAAATTTTGGTCAAAAACAGTAAAACTTTTCAAAAGCCTCTGTCTGAAAAAGTTACAATTCAAAAAGTTGGCCAGCTTTAACTCTTGCATAAGTTAAATTTTGTATGCTTTTAAACCAAGATTCTTACGTATAATACGGTACATTAAATTGTGCGTTCGGTAGGCCGATTATGTAAACCATAAGTTGCCCTAAGCGTACAAAACAGTTTCTTCATACAGTACTGATTTTCGTAATAAAGCTAAATAATTTGTAAACGTTGTGCCGGGCTCATTCTTTCTATGATAAAATGTCAAACATTACTGAACAAAAATACCATAACAGTTTGACTCAGCGCACGCTTTATCTAACATAAAACACCTACTAAAAAAAGTACTTCTAAATGAATCACTCATTATTATAAAGTTCTTCTAGCATCTGATTTAGCTGTCCTAGGTTGTCAGCTATGAAAACTATATCGTCCACAAAACAAAAATGGTTGACTTTTTGACCATCTATGGTAATACTTCTCGTGTTCCAATTGATTTTTTTAAAGACATACTTCAAAACGATTATAAACAGTTGTGGCTATGGCTACTCCACATTTAATAGGATTAGTCTTCTTATGAAATTTCACTGATATTGTAGTTAATAGATATTATTCATTAGTATAGAAGAACACTTGGCGCAATGGTCTAGGCATCCGATCGCTCCACCAATGATTGTGGGTTCAATTCCCATTTTTTTTTTTTTTTTTTTTTTAGGACGTAGTGAGTTGTTTGGCTCTCAACAAGTGGCCCTTAAGAATAACTTACGCATGGTAATACCTTCCGGTTTTATTCTCTGCGCAAATCCTGTTGTTTTAATGTCCCTGTCTAAACTAACCTACATTTGGTGCTAGTTTGAGGCGGGCTGGTTTTTGCTTCGCGGATTTTCACGCATCATCTGCGGCACGCATGCTGTCCCCGGCCCCTCTCTCCCTATAGCTTCTACCTTTGTCTGTCTCTTTTGTCATTTTGCCTTTTCTTATCTGCACTGGCATCTACCTCTGCATTCTCTTCTTTCTCCCATCTTTGTGTTATTTACTCTAATTATATAATTTGTTCTCAGATGTGCTCTTAGCTTACTAAGGTCTTCGTTCACTTCTTCTTTATCATATCCCCTCTCTTTCATGAATAATTTATGCAGTTCCATCAGTTGTATTCCTTTTGGCAGTCCTAGATTTGTAAGTTTTACCTCCAGTGATATCCTTGTATCTCCATCAGGAATTACTTCTTCATGTCCTCTCGTTGCCAGGTATATTCTGACTATCTGAAAGGTTGCGTTCTCAGTCATCCTCGAGATAGCATATCTACCATTTGGTATATGCCTTGTTATTTCTGTTATTCTGCTTTCCTTCAATATTTCTTTTCTCCTTCTCCTTATCTCTGCAATTTCGTTTGGTATCGTAGTCTCTGTAAATGTTCTTCTTTTTTCTTCTGTTTCTTGGTATGCACAATTGTCATATCCTTTCTTATTTTTTTCTTTTTGATCTTTTTCTCTGTTTTCTTGTTTCCATTTAGCTTCTCTCATCTCTTTCCTTTCTCTTCTATGGCTTTTAGTTTGTGTGTTTGTTTCCATTGTTTGTTTTTCTTTATTCTATTGTCAAACTCTTCAATTTTTTTTTTTGTACACTTGTTGCAAAGTATTTTAACGCCCTCCATTTATTTTCATCTTTTAAGCATTTGTTAATGATTGTTCTTTTATCCACTTTGCTTTCTAGTATATATTCTAGTTTTTTTCTATCTTCCTCCCACGCCTCGCATTCTACTAGAGTGTGTTCTGCGTTATCGTGTGTTTCTTCCTGACAAAATGTACACCTTTCTTCTTCATTTATTTTTTTAATTTTTTGCAAGAATTTTCCAAATGCTCCGTGCCCGGTCAGTATTTGTGTTGTATAATAACACGTCTCGGGTTTCTTCTCTACCCATTCTTTTATGTCTGGGATTAATTCTCTCGTCCATTTCCCCTTTTCTCCTGTATCCCATTTTCTCTGCCATCTTTCCATAGTCTTCTCTCTTGCTCTTATCTTTGCTTCTTTTTTACTCGTTCCTTCCTTTACAAGTTTTTTTATTTCTATTCTTTCCTCCACCATCATATCCGCGGGAGGTGTTGCCGCAATTACCTCTACTGCCTCTTGTGACACTGTTCTGTAAGCTCTACAAATCCTTAGCGAGCTTGCTCTTGTGGCTCCTCTTACTTCCTTTCAGTTTTTCTTTGTTTTCATGGCTTCTCCCCATGTTTCTGCGGCGTACAGCAATTTGCTTCTTGCTGCCGTTGCTATTAGCCTTCTGCTTTCTTCTCCTGGACCTCCGTTGTTTGGCATAAGTCTACCAAGCTTTCTCTCAATTTCCTTTGTTCCAATGACCGCTTCCTTAACCTGTTCATTCCATCCCTTTGCTTCGAGTGTCACTCCAAGGTATTTGATTTTTTTCCCTATGGTTATCTCTTGATCTCCCACCTGTATCTTACCTGTTCCTCTATTATTCCTCTTAGTCGATAGCCATGCCGCCTCAGTTTTTTGTGTTGCTAGTTTTTAACCCTTACTTCTCATCCATATTTGTATCATATCAATTGCCAGCTCTAATCTTCCTTTTAGTACTTCTATTTCTACGTCTCTACCTACTACTGCTATGTCGTCCGCAAATGCAGTTATTGACACGCCTTCCGGCATCTTCATTCGAAGTAACTCGTTATAGACAAGGTTCCACAGTTTTGGTCCCAGTGCTGAGCCCTGCGGTACCCCTCTAGTAAGTTTGAATCTTCCATTTTTGGTCACTAGATTTCTGTCCTGTAAGTAGCTCCATATAATCTTGATTGTTTTTCTGTTCAGTTCTTTCTTTTTTGCCGCCTCTATGATTGCTGCCCATGATACGCTATTAAACGCGTTCTGTATGTCCAACGCTATCATTACACAGTGTTGCCTTTTCCTCTGCGTTCCGCTGTTTGCTTCTTTTGCTATTGCTTTCACTTTTTCAATAGCTCCTAAGGTTGTTTTTCCTTTGGTAAATCCGTATTGTTCTTTTTCCCATCCTCCTTTTTCTTCTATTTCTTGTTCTATTCTCCGTACAATAACTTTTTCCATTATTTTAGCCAGTGTGTTGATTAAACATATTGGTCTGTATGATGTTGCTTTTCCTGCTTCTTTTTTTTTCTCAATCAGTACCAGAGTGGCTTCTTTCCAACATCCTGGGAAAGTTCCTTCTTTTAGGCACCTGTTGATTATTTGAGTTATTTCTATCTCGTTTCCGTCTAATGCTGCTTTAACAATCTCTGTTGTTATTTCGTCCGGACCTGGTGCTTTGTTGTTAGGCAATTCTTTTATGATCTCTTTGATCTCTTCCACTGTTGCCATAACTGTTGCTTCTTCTTCTTTTGTTTCTGGTTCTTCTACTGGTTCTTCCTTGGGAAATAGTTTTTTAATTATGACCTCTTCTTCTTCGTCTTCTTTTAAGCAGATTCCTTTTGTTCTTCCACCCAATTTGTCCATCACTATTTTGTACGGTTTTCCCCAAGGATCCCCATCTATAGATTCTATCATTTCTTTCCAGCATCTTTTTCTGCTATCCCTAATTGCCTTTTTTAAAAAATTTCTGTCGTTTTTTAGTTTCTCTTCTATTTCCTCTGTGTTCTCTCCTCTTCTTCTCAGCCTTTTGATTTTCCTCGCTGTTTGTATTGTGTTTTTCCTGCATTCTTTTATTTCCTCACACCACCAGTATGGTCCTTTTCGTCCGCCTTCCCTGTATCTAGGAATTGCTTCCTCCGCCGCTTTTCTCAGTTTTTCTGAGTACCTCTCGCATCTTTTCTCAATATTTTCGTTTTCTGTCACTTCTTCTGTTTCCATGCCTCTCTTTATCTTTTCTTTGTCCATTCTTCTTACGTTCCATTTACCTTCTCTCGTGTGCTCCTGTTTTCCTTTCTCCTTTGTATTGTATTGTATATGTTTGTGTAGACTCAGTGATTCTTCTTCAGTCACGGTCCATTCATTTATTATTTTTGCCATTTCCCACGTTGCTATGGTGATGTCAATATGCGATTTTGAGCTTCCTCTTACAAACGTCGGTTTGTCTCCATTGTTGCAGATTGTAAGATTTAACCCTGCTATCATCTCCTCTAAGATTTTTCCTCTTAAATCGTTCTTGTAGCCTCCCCATCTCGGTGATTTTGCGTTGAAATCTCCTCCTACAATAGTTTTTTTGTTTTTCTGTTTTCTTAAACTTCTTTCTAATTCTTCTATCCACTCTCGATAGTATTCCAGACCGCAGTTTGGGCTGATATAACAGCTGTATACTATCATGCTTTGTACTTCTGCCCACACTATTCCTTCTTTTGGTGTTCCCCATCTTTCCACCTTGTCCCTACACTTCCCCCTAGCTAAAATTGCTGCATCTGTTCCTTTGTCTCTTATCCACTTACCATTTAGTTTGTTTTTATTAGGTTCACTCACTAGCACTAGGTCTATTTCCTCTCTCTCCGCTGTTGCTATTAGTAAATCATGAGCCTCCCTTCCCCTCCCTATGTTTATTTATATAAACTTATACATTATGTGATACTATTTTTTCCTCCTGTTCTCTCCAGTTATCTGGGTTGTTGTCCTCCATATTCTTCTTTGTTTTCCTCATTTCTTTTTTCTTTGTAGCTGGACATCTTTTCTCTCCCGTTCTGTGTCCTAATACTTTGCATTCAATGCAGTATTCTTTGTTTCTGCATTCGGCAACCTGATGTCCCTCCTTTCCGCATTTTATACATAGCGAAGACCTGTCTTCCCCATTGCATTTTGCCGCTACATGTCCTTTCCTCCAGCATTTATAACATTTTCTTTCATTTGCTTTAACTTTCTCTACTCTGCATCTTATGAGTCCTATGTTTATTCTTCCTTCTCCTTCTCAATTCCCATATACCGTGATATACTTTTCACATGTTTATACACTCTCCCACTCCCTAACCAGTCTTGCCAACGTAGAGTTTTACGGCTAAAAACTCTCTCTGATGGAGTGATAAAATCTCTAGTGGTTTGGTCCACTTAAACTGTAGGTCCCTTCTAATATAAGTTGCCAGCATTACGTGCAGAGATGAAAGCTTATATCCAAAAAGGATAGAAAACGGCAAAAGTAAATAGATAGAGATAGATTAAATTTGAGTACCTGTAATCTATGCAACATTCATCATAGCCCCTATAATAACATTTAACACAATTATGTGAAAAGTTTTATTTGGAAGTCCACAAACGCAAAAACCAGTAACACAGTTGCACTTTGCTAATTTTGCTACTAGAACCTTGATGCTTTGTAGATGGTCGTTTGTTCTAAACCCAAAATTTCTAGAAGTAAACATTTTTCAAGCTGTAGATTTTAAGCTAGCTACCCACTTGAAAACTTCCTTTTTATTTAAAATTTGCAATAATATTGTGGTAAAGTTATAATCTTCCACGCTGACTAGGCGGGTTGAAAGATATAAGAATTACATTTCTTTAATTCTCATTGTAATAGTTATACCGCCATAACTCGGTCGCTAGTGCCTTGTTAGGTATCTATCAGCAAATACTGCGTGCAAGAGAGGTTAACATTTGGGTCGGTCTTATTTGGTGTTTTTTGCCGAGGCCACTTGCCCACATTCATCATAACAAAATATAATAAACGCAGATAAAGTTGTCGAGGTGATCAAAATTCAATTTAAAAAAAAATCATCCAGACAATCAAATTATCTACACCAATATTTAACACAATTGATGGCAAGTATTATATTGTTGTTATAAAAAAACAATTACAGTGCTCAATACTCGATTTTTGGATTTTGATGATCAGTCTCTTTTGGAGGCTGTGGAAAAACGTAAAAGTTTCACCACAGGACCACAAGGACACTGGTTGAGAACTTCAATACCGATTAGTATATGATTGTTTGTCATCTCAAAAAACTCGGCATAAAAAACATATTTTTAAAAAGATATAATAGATACTAAATATATCTATTCCTTTAACTGGTGGTATTACAATGCTTCTTAAACCCATTTTTAAATTTCTTATATGTTATTAAGTGTCATCGGTTTTGCAAACAATTAGTAACTTTGATGTATAAACCAAATTTATTTTTACTATCTAATATTTATCTTTTTTAAATTTATGTAGCAGGTGATTGTTATTGCAACAATTTTAACAAATAATTTTGTACTGCAATAACATCATCATCAAACACAATGAATAACCTATGTATGTAATACCTTTTAAGTTAAAAATATATACCAAAATATGACTATTGATTTTTTTCTGGCTAAACAAAAGAATAGTAATTCGAAAAATCGATTTAGTTAAACTGACATTTAAGTCAAATTAATTTTTTTTTGGTAATATATTCAAATGAATCAAATACGTCATATAAAGTCAATAACATTATTTTTTTTTTTACGATTACAATCAAAATAAAATTTTATGGTTAAAACATATAAAGTTTTTGTAATATTACACTTGTAAATATATTTTCATTTTATATTTTATTTTACCTACATTTGCAAACATCGTCCTCATAGGAAACGGCAATGACAGAAACGACAGATGACTCAATAATAATTACACAAGTTGATTCAAATCAATTTATTAAACTCCTGTTAATGTTCATTTCACCCCGATCGCGATTAGATAAATAGAGAACACACCGCACAATTATATGTTTATTATTAACCTGTGTTGACTAGCCAAAATCTTACTAGACAATAATTTTTGGTAAGGAACCATACCGACTAAAATATTCCATCCTCCCATTCATTAATAACCGGGTGTGTGTGGTCATTACAGAACAAAACTCGTTATTTGATTCGTCAAGGAAATCAAAAATTGCATTTGCTGTGATTTCGGGTGGTCTTACTTAAATGTGATTGTAATATTGTTTGCATACTAATTCATCTGCAGTCCATTTATGTACTAGTCAAACATTCAGCTATAATTACTAATGGCGTACACGTAGACTTTGTTGTTATCCATTTATTAATCACGTATAGAATCTTCTTATAGAAGAAATGACAATCAAGACCTTTTGCGTGAAATGTAGCAAATTTCATTTTTGTCAGCCATTTCCTATAACTATTCATAGCATGCAAATATTAAAATATTTGTAAATTGTAATATAAAACAAGGTATGAGTATTATAATAGAAGTAATTTATAAAGTCAAAAAGTAATAACAAATATATTTGGCAATATAGAATATTTTATATCATCGCTGAGAACAACTAATATGATATTAATAATAAAATAAAACACTGTCTACGTTTTTTACCACAAATATTTTATTGATATAAATCTATATTCCTAAAGAATATATATTAATATTAACAAAAGTTCACGACTCGAGTTTCGACTTTTGAAGGCCATTATCAAGTGAAAAGGTCTCAACCATCCTTAATATGATATTTATATTTTGAATATAAAAATATTTATTGCTCATGTTTCAAAGATGAAAGGTAAATTGCTAATTAAAATAAAAATGACACACAAAAGAGATATTGGGATGTAAACATTTATGACCAGATAATTCGCTTTATATGTGATTTTGTTGGAAATAAAATACAATAAAAACCTATTGTAGTGATTTTTATGTTATAGTTTTATGTTGTGCTAGCAATTACATTAAATGAAATTAGACTAATCAATACTTTAAAATATCATTCAAAATGACAAACTTTTGTCAATTAGAAAATAGAGATCTAACTGGAAATCATCCTCGTGCAAGCTTGAAGCTTGCTAATTAACACTTACATTATGTGTAATTACAAAACACACAAAAAAGTATATTATACTGTAAACTAATTATTTAGTTTGAACGATCGTTACATAACCGGCATTCATAGACATCGATTTAGTAATATAGCCTTAGACACATTATTGCCAGCCACACTTGTAAATAATGAGACTTGTTGTTTAGGATTAGATTGACAGAATAATCTAGATTAATCCCTTATAACATTACAAGCACCATTATGGCTACCCTAGTAATTTAAATAAAATCCTGTCATTAATTCAACAAAGAACTAAGATTTTAACTAAACCCTAATAGAAATGCTATTTATCGTCGTTACATATTTTTACACTTTCTTAGATAATAAATCATTTTTTTTAATCAAGTTGGGTATATAAATAAATATATTGTAGGTATTAATAATACATACTTTTCTATCGTATTAGATACTAGAGTTGTTCATTTTTATATTGATACGCAAAACAACTTTACACGATTAAAATCTTGGGTAAAATTAAATTTTTATGATGAAAAAAACAAAAAGGAAGATAATTTAATAATAAGTTTTTTTACTACACTACACATTAATATCAAAAATTAACTTGATATTTTTGTAGAAGCATATTCATTTTTAAAATAAATTTTAGTCGTACCGTAAAACTAGATGAAAACTCAGGAAAATTAATCGCCAAAAATTTATTGCTGAAAAAATTAATTGCAAAGAAAATTCATCAAGGAAAAAATAATTGCGGTGCATTTTGCAAAGTTTATTGTAGAAGTTTTTAGTAAATATATTTTTGTCATTATTCTACTTTAGATATGTCTATTTTTTTTCTTCACTTCCACTATTTTCAACTGCTACGAGGGTTGCCATTTATATTTTGAGATTAGGCAACCCTAGTGCTGCCATCTGCCAACTGATGCCATACATCGTAAAGTTTGACATTTTAAACTCTATTTGTATTTTTTACAATAAAGCACTAGAGAGAACCAGTGTTTTTAATAGTTTACAGTATTCAATTCCACAAATCACTCAAAAAAGACAAATCCGTAAAATAAATTTGCGCATTGACATAAAAATATTTAAAAAATATTGTCTAGAAAAATTGACTAGGTACATCTTTAATAATATAAATATCATATCATATAAATTATGTCCGCTTTGCAAGTGATTCATCTCATTCATCGATTAACAAAAACATAAAGCTTTTGACAACATTTATACACTAATGCAAAACTGATGATGATACAATTTAAAAAACTGTAAATACATAACATCCCCAATAAAAGACTAAAACTGTTACCAAAGTTATTAAACAGGACAATAATAAATAACGTCGTAGATGTCAATAAATGTCAACTTTGGAAGTATTTGAAATAACACAAATCAAAAATAAAAAAGATGACAAATTAAAAATTACCCATTTTTAAGTTAAATTTTTATTACAAATTAATTAATAAATTGTTAAGCTTTGTAACAAGTTAAAAATTATATTGATATTGATAATTATAAGCGTAGTACAACAGACACACTTCTGACAAAATTTCTGCAATCACTTGTTACGTTTTAAGTTAAGATTTTAAGCCGGTTCTAATACACTTTAAATTCAACTTACGGATTTATCAGCTTTAAATTTTTTTGTCCGGAGATTAAAGAAGCCACAATTGATCTCTACGCAGAGATATCAGACGGCTGCCCGCAAAAAATCCATATCGTATATCGTCTATTTGTAAAGTTGGTTGATGGCATAACGTTCACAATTAACAACTACTGCATTTGCCATTTGATCTTCTAAAATATGGGTACAATATTATAGCTGAACATTATTTTTTTTAATTTATTTATAGCGTTGACGACTAAGGTCATTAGCTAACTATTTTAATAATAATAACCTCAAATTACAAACTTACAACACATTAAAATGTTTAAATAAATAAATAAATAGTAAACCTAATAACACAGTTATCAAAATTAAAAACTAAAATATCACAGCCGATAACAAAGTTGTAAATGACTATGGTGCCAGTACCTAAATATAAACCTAACCTAATCACAGATGATACCAAAGCTGTAAAATGCTTCGACGCCAGACCGTAAAAACTAACTAAACCTAATATCACAACCTAACCTAATCTAATACCACAGATGACACCAAAGCTGTAAAATGCTTCAATGTTTTAAACACAACACAAATTGATCAATAAAAACAAATAAATAAATTAACATAAAAAACATTAAAAAACAACAAAAAAACTTGTCAACCTGTTTGACAAGACCAACGTTTTAAAAAAAATTGGCGCACTTTCTCATGGACTCCTCTTTATTTGATAAATTAGAAACCACGTTGTTAAGAAGCTCCAGCTAATTACGGTAAAGAAAATACCTCAAGATTCCTCTAAAATGTGCTTCACCATTAAAGGGTCATGACATGTTTAACATGCGAGTTGTTTGCCGCCAGTCTGGAGATACAAATAGGTCAAGTTGGTAGGTCTTATGCAAAAGCGACATTGGACGATCTCTTCTCTCCTGTTGAGATTTACCTGCAACTTCCATGCCGTCACGGAAACCTTAATTTCTTATAATTTACTCTTAAAGCCGTTTCATACTTTTTGCTAATCCTCTATAAACTTTGAAATGACGTATATTTCGAGGTTATCGAGTTGTACAAGAATGTTGTCCGTAAGGTCAGCGTATGTAGCCTAGCAAGCAGCTTTGTCGGCCAGTTCGTTGATCTCAATACTCACATGACCCACCGTCCAGACAAAGATAACTCTTTTTCTAAACCTGATCAGACATAATTTCAAAATTTGTATCGTATTTGTATTGTATTTGACCAAGTACATAAATTTTATACTTAAGATGGCACTCAACAAGTCGGAACAAAAAAGGAACAAGCTGTGAGATGACGTCTTACAGTTTAACAGAGCTTTTTGCAATGCATATAACTCTGCGGTGTATACAAAGACCTTTAAAAAAAAAAACCAAATAAACCGTACCTTCTAAAACAAAAACACTTCCCACTTCCCGATCCGTTTTTAAACCGTCCATATACAACTGTAGAGAGTCTGGGTGTTCTGGAATCAGCGAGTGTGTATAAAACGACTGCTACAAGCGGCTACACTCAACTCGCAGCAAAGACTCTGCGCAAAACTGGTCCAAAATGCTCTCGTGGTGTATCTGGTGCCTGAGTAGTAAATGGCGCCTAAGGCTTTCAAAGAAAATTACTCGCGGATAAATTTACCGCGCAGCTGTAGTCTATCTTAGACAAACGCAGGACCTTGTGCAATTGCAAGAGTATCTCTTTCCGCATATCCCAGTTTATGTTGACCAAACACTTAATCACATTCAAAGCTTTTTTCAACATGTGCCCAAAAGAAAAAGATCCTATCAGACAAAAACTCATAAGAAAAAGAAAGTTTCAACGCACGTAATTCTAGAACCCCGCAAGACAAGCGGGGTTCTAGTCATAATTATGTTGTTAACAAAATTATCTTTTCTACCCAAAATCTAACGGCTAAATTCCAAACATGTGTGTGGAAAGCCACTAAAATCAATAACAGTAAAAACGGTACAACTGGAACAGAATGTGCTGGACATGATAGAAGAAGATCCAAGTAGTGCTACGCGAAAAATTGCCAATACTTTGAATGTAAGTCATTGGACAGTTTTAAAAATTCTTAAGGGTAATTTGTTGTATCTATACCACAATCAGCGTGTTCAGGCACTACTACCTTCTGATTTTATTTTCCTTCACGTATTGCGTTATGTCAATGGCTTTTGCAAACATTAATTCTAATCCCTCAATTCCTAACACATTCTTTTCAACGATGAAGCCAGTTTCTCAAAAAATGCAATAAGAAATTTTCATAACAACCATGTGAAGGCAAATAAAAATCCGCATCAGGTATGTGAAGATCGTTTTCAACTTAAGTTCTTCTTAAATGTTTGGGTTGAAATTGTGGGCGGCTCTCTTATTATATGGCAACTTTTTGGAACACTCGTTACTTCAGTTTCTGGATAATGTACCATTGGCAACAAAAACTGCAATGTGGCTTATGCAAGATGGTGCACCACCACATTTCAATTTAGTTGCTCGTGATTATTTAACAGCAACAAATAGAGATCGCTGAATTGGTTGAGGAGGGCCACACGCATGGTCTGCTCGATCCCCAGACTTAAACCCTCTAAATTATTTTCTATAAAGCTATCTGAAGTCATTAATTTACGATACTCCAGTGAAAAATTTGAACAACATTTAAAATCGGAAAATTGCTGGGTGTAACTCAATTAGAAATAACCCTGTTGTGTTTGAAAGAGTTCGGCACTCAATGACAAGAAGTTTGAATAGTTGTATCCAGGTTGGAGGAAGTTATTTTGAACATTTATTGTAGATCCAGCAAATTTACATGTACTTTTTGATAATAAAATGTTGTAAATGTCGCAAATTTTGTTCACCCTGTATTTTTAAAACTTTTTTTTTTCAGTAATCATTTTTGGACAAAATATTCTTAAAATAAACCAAGGAATAACCCCTTAAATTTGTGTTGCATGTTTACCTAAGACTGTATCAATATCAATTTTTACAATTTTTAATAAATTTTGCATTTTTAGCAAAAACTATGCATTTTTGGCAAAAATTTCTTCTATTAAATATTGTAGATCAAAAAATTACGAATCGATAAATTTTATTTGAATTTTTCTTTAATTTTCTGTTTTTCCGCTAGAGGGCGCGAATAATAAAATATAATGATTTCATTTTTTTCTGGCGGGCAATGCACGCATTATTAAAAAAGTCGAAAGACCTGAATTGATCAAAAATTTTTCACTAAACAACTTTAGTATCTTTAGTATTTTTCCAGAAAATGCATAGATTTGAATGAAAATCCTAAAAACCAGCAGGAGGTCACAACTTGCAAAATTCCTCAAAGCCTTTTTGCGGAAAATGTGCACACTACCGGAAAATCTAAATGGCCAATATTAATCAAAAATTTTTTGCTCTACAACTTTGATCTCTTGTAATTTTTCACTAAAATGATATTGATGTTTTTAATAAAAAATTTCCTAAAAAAAAATGCTAAGATTATTAAAAAAATTAATAAAACTGTGTCGATAAATGTAAAAAATTAAAAAAAAAACGATCAAAATGAAATGAAAATGTAACATTATTAGCAAAAGAGTCAGTTTTAGATAACCCAAAACTATCTTTAAGAAAGCGTGCAGAAACACTGAAAAAGTGTATTACACACAATTTTTAAGAAAAACAAAATTAAACCGTTTAAGCCAAAGATGCGGCATACACTTAAACCTGGTCAAGAAAAAAATCGTTTAGAGTTTTGTTTATAGATAGGTAAAAAATTTGTTAAAAACTAAAGATTTCATAAATTTATTTTATTTTACCGAGGAATGTTCATTTTGCACAAACGGGTACGTATCTTCACAAAATAGTCGTCATTGGGCTTACAAGAATCCTAATGTATGGTGTGGAACTTTTTATGATCGGATCATTGGCTCAAATTTTATAGAGAAAAATAAATGCACGTGTGTTTGAACACTCTGGGAACATTTTGTCTTACCGTTTCTTAATACGTTAGAGCCAGAAGCACGTAATAATTTGTTTTGACAACAAGACGGCTGCCCTGCTCATTGCACAGCCTTAATCAGACAATGGTTACATGATCATGTTGGCGCAAGGTAGATAGGGAGGTTTGGCTCAAACCATTAACCATCTAGGTGACCTTTCATTATTAGATTTCTTTTTGTGGAGAGTGCTTTAAAACAAAAGGTTTATTCAAATGATCTTCCACATAATAGGAAAATATTAAAACAACGCATTGAAGAAGCAATCCATGATCTGAATATGCCGCAAACCATTTGTACCGTTGCTATGACAACCCATGTTTACTAAGACTTTTTTGTTTGTTGTGGTTTGTTCTACCACCCCCTTAACTATTTTACATTTTTTTTTTTGCAAAATAAAAAATAGAAGATAAAGGAATAATAAAAATAAATAATGTTGCATATCTCCAAAACCGTTGCTATGACAACCCATGTATATTAAAACTTTTTTGTTTGTTGTGGTTTGTACTACCACCCCCTTAAATATTTTACATTTTTTTAACACGCTGTATATAAAGTTCTAATCATCTTATTAGAATAATAGTTCTCTTCTTAAAAGAACTCTTGTTTTATCTAAAGTGTTTCTAAACTCTTTCGCAAAATATGTCATATCTTAAATTGCTATTGTTAGCACTTAAGACCATACCGACCGCTACTTTGATTTGTAGTATTTTAACAAAATCGGCAACTTGGCTTCATTGCTGTTTCTACATATAATTTTACAATCAATTTATTTTTTATCAGTACATTTAGAAAAGATTAAACTATGATATGTCAGAGTATTTTTTGTCAAATTATATTTGCAAATAGCAACAAAAGGTATTGAAAAATACATAAAAACGGATTTATTTCTATACCTATTTGATTAAATTTTTCGGCTATTTCCTAACTATTATTTGATTAAAATACGTACTCACATACACATATCCCAGTTTGGTTCTTTTTGAATGTATTGGTAAAAAATAATTTTAATATCAAATTATATGTAGAAACAGCATTGAAGACAAAGTTGCTGTTTTTGATAAATTACTACAAATCAAGGTAGCGGTCGGAATAGTCTTAATGCCATAATAAATGTAAGTAAAATAGAAATTCAAAACTTTTATTAGATTTATTGTATTATTTATTACTTTAAGATGTATAAATTAAATAAAAAATCAAATTAATATTTAGACAAATATAAAAATAAACGTACAACTATTAAACGTATGATGCTTGAAAATTGTAAAATCATGTTTGATTTGCAAAAGAAAAAAGAAAAATAACCCTAATTAGTTTTGAGCATAAATTCATGCTATTAAAAATACGTTTGCTTTTTCATCTCTATTTGTTCGTAATGATCAAATTCTATTCATTTCACAAAATATATCAAATTGCTTTGCTAATGCACCTCAGACTGTAAATTCTAAACATCAAGGTAATTATTTCTTTAATATTACAGAAATAACTAAAAATAAAGTAATTTTGGTAACTAGTAATAAGTAAAATAAACATCTAGGCTTCATAGAATTCCAACATTTGTAGTAAAAAATTCTAGTCAAATAGTGGAAAAAGAAAAAAGTTACAAAAACTCAATCAGGCAAATCAAGAAGCTGGAAAATTATAGTAGTTTTTAAACTCCTGCATTGGTTTCACAGGCACGGGCCTTTTCTGTAGATTTGTAAAAAGTTTCCATTGCACTGTGCCCAAATCTGAAGTAAAACCTAATAGCACACTGTTGTCAAACCTGATGTCGCCTATCCCTCCAAGTCCCAAGCGTTTGCCAGATAGCACAGCTTCATTACTTAATTTACACACCTCATATACTTCAATGTTAAAAATCGATTAAATGTTAAGAGGAAAAAATAGTTGTGCTATTATAAGTGTTCACAGAATCAAACTTAGCAAGAAATAGCTTGAATATAATTGAATAAAATTTTCACACATCAAAAAAAAAAGTTGAATCTGTGCCCTCAAACTTAAAAAAATGATGCAACAAGTCGCTTCTCCGCAATTAATTTTTAAAAAGTAGAGTTTTTATTGCTTTATTATGCTTTGTTAATTTTTTACTAGTTAAACTGCAAATCTTTAACCCAAAGAATGAAGGCATAAAATATTGTATGTAGTTTAACATATAAAATAAAAGATGACTGAAATCTTATCGTTTGGTTGGCGTTTTGTCCCATAAAAACCAATGTTAAAATAAAATCAACGCTGTACGTGTAAGGTTTACCAATATTCTTGTAGATGTGATATGATTTTAGTAAGTAATATTTGCTAATACTATTTTTCAATAACAAAACTACTAGCGGCACCCCATCAGGGTCTAGCGTTAACCAGCACGGATTCTGCAAATGTCGGGCAATAAATTTAATAATATTTTGAATTTAGCAAGTTGATAAAAGTATCATTTGCATGTTTAAAAAATTATATACACATGTTAGGTCTAATAACTATTTTATCTACTTCAGGTGTTCCCTAAAGGTTTAATTTAAAGCTATTGTTGTTCTTGCTTTTCAAAAACTAAATAGGTACCTGTTTGCAGTCACATTATTTTGTATACGCCGACTTAAACTTTTTTCAAAACATTGATGACGAATTATTGTTTACAAGATGATTTAAACAAAGTGTATCAAAAGTATAAAAATAACAACTTACTACTAAATATTTCTAAATGCAATAACTTTAAGAAAAACAATTAGTACATACAAAATCTTGCAAAAGTATCAAATTTCTGTCACCTAGGTCTTTGTTTTAATATTCATCTTTGTTTTAACCATTGCATTAAATCAATGACTAATACTGCTTCAAAATAATTAGAATTTATTTTACAAAATTCTAAACAGTTCAACGTAACTTTTATTTTATTTATTTGTTTTAAAAGTAAATTAGAATATTACTCATCTGTTTGGTCTCACTACAAAATACCTAAAATCAAAACTAAAATACTCATATTTTCAAAAACATAGTATCCCCAAAAAGAGGAGAATTCAACAACAATAAATGAACCATGTTCAATTATCTCTTGAAACGAGAAGAAAAGCATTAACGATGGTTTAAGATTCAAACAAACAAAACATCTGGTGTTTTAGAATGTCCTGCTCTGCTAGAAATGGTTAATTTCCGGGTATCTTAAGAGTTGACAAGGTCCAAGAACATTTGTTAATTTCCAATAATTAAACAAATATGGGACTATTTACTTATTAACACTATCATGCATACCATTCACGAACAACCACCAGAATTAGATTAGATTTTTCAGTTAATGTGCGACTACTGCGCACATTTTTGTAACTAATTATGATATTTATCACTATCTTTTTGTTTAAAATAATATTGATCAATTTAAAATCACCCTGTAATTGAGCTTTTGCCTATTGAGATAATAAATTATTATTATTCCTATTATTATTTGCGGATATAATAATATATATATATAATATATATAATATAATAATAATATTATTTGTTAAGAGTTGTAAATGTACAACTTGAAATCTGTATTTGAGTTAATAAGTGTTTAGTTAAAATGGCAGTAGTAAATACATATTTATTGTATGTTTATTTACAAGTTGTTATTCATTAAATTTATGTATTGTAAGAATTACGTAAATACGGAAAAAGCTATCGGCTGTGGTAATTCTGTACACAAGTATGATTATAGTTGTGATGATAATAATATTTAAAAATATTTTACTTTTTGCCAAAATATGTGGTGTATATAAGATTCAAAATAGAAATCTTCATATAGTTCAAATACAGCCAAAATGTATGTGTGTGACTTAGGCATAAAATTTTGTTGCGGCAACTACTGTACTTGATAGTTAGCCGCATACAGTATAATTGAACAGCATTCGTTTCTATGTCTCCGTTATTTACATCTTACAAAAAATCGTTTCAAATTAGATAAGATTAAAGTTATGAACACACGAATGTTAACTACGTCTTGACACATCTCTCAGTGTTTCGTTCCCTAGAGGAATCATCACTTTTTTGCTGTAATAATCCCCAAACCAAGAGAGATTTTCTACTATTATTATTATTTGCTTTTTAACTCATTCAAACAGAATTGTTTGATATGTCATATAATTTCTTTCAATATATTCAAACTTTAATAACACAAAAACGTCCAATTGTAATATTTAATAATTAACTATATTTCTCAACGAGAATTTTCCAACAGATTAAAAATCGCAATGATGGACGATATGCTAGTCCTCGTACTTGAATTAATCTGTCTATCCGTAGACAAACATTATTATATAAAACCTGTCATAATTTCGTCATCATTCTATCGCTACTCTGCAGATATCAATTAATTACTCAAGCTTTGATAATATTGAAATAAAAACTCCCTCTCTCACAAGTGCTGTAATCTATATAATAGGAAATAGTGCGTAAAAACTATATAACCTTTTTTATAAAGAAATCAGAATACAATTTAATTTGTAAGTATTGATTCCTATTCACTCAGTATTTTCAATTCCATTTAAATTGAATTTAAAATTTGTTCATCGAATCGGTTGATTCTATAAAAATCTGCAATAAACATAGATTGCAAATCAATATGTGTTAATTTAAATGTAACAACTACATTACAAACATTCCACCAGTAGATACATGTAAACCTAATTCAGAATCTAGATGCATACAAACCCAAATTGCTTGCGTGACCTGATATAACAATACAAAACTGCTACGTTTACAACTTGTTACTGCAAGATATTCTGATACGTATAACTATCTAATTAGAAACAAGTTTAATATTGATATATACCAGTGATGCAAGTCCTGATATTTATTCAATTATCAATCTATATATTACATTTGGCTCTATTTGCCCTTATTGTATCCGTCAATATTGCATTCCACTTATTGATATTCAAATATTCCAACAAATACGAATAAATTACATTAGTACGAGTAAGTTTTTTATTTAAATTCCTTAATTTAAATATATTGTAATGAGCTCATTAAAAAGGCATTGTACATTATATTTTCACGAAAATTAAAATTAAATTACAACATTTACTTGCAAAGTAAACATTTTAATATATATCTGCATAATTAGTTTGTTTTTCATTTTAGTTATATAAATATCTGAAGAAACTACATGTACAGTAAGCAAGGTGTATTATCAATTATAATATAAGAATATTAATTATTAATCATGTATAATGAAGGATGTGTGTTCTAATATGGAATATGATTTTTTTTAATTGCATATGCATAGACAATAATTAGCTCTGTGATTTATAACGAGCATGGTAGCAACAACTATTGTTATATTATAAACATAGTTTTTTTTTTAATGAAAATCCTTTGTATTTCTACAATAACTGGTTTTGAATGATAACAATAACGTATAAGTTTCGGCAATAAACTATGTATTTTATAAATAGCTCAAAAGGCGAGGACAATGTTGTCAAACATTTATCCAGGCTATAGCTAGTATAGAAAAACGCATCGCGCATATTTTGAACCTCGCAGAATTTCAATTTCACGAACGATAAAATTCCGTTATCAACTCTTCTGCTGTATCTGGCAGATTATTATGAGAATAATGTTGCGAATAAAGGATTTGCTGTAAATTTTTTAGACATGTATTTTCTATATTAAATATGCTTAATAATAAGAACGATCAATTTTATATAAAACAGTGTAAATAAATTATATTTAATATTTCTATCTAGTATTAATTTGGTCTTCTAAGCACATTTTACTTGCGTCAGTTAAGATTTGCCGATTTTATTTATCAACTATAATCTATTATTTTAATTTCATATACAGTAAAATAATTAAGATTGGAACAATTATTGAAGAAAAAATTTAGTTCATTATTAATTAAAAAAAAAACTAATATACCACGATATATTTAAAAGCCGTTACTAGTTTCAACCTTTAATAGGTCATCATCGAACGGTGATACAAACAAGTATTAATATAAGAGAAAAACTACAAAGCATATAAATAACAGTAAAATATGTAATACTCCGAGAGGTGAAAAACTACATAAAAATTATTGTGATTAAAAATGATTATAAATTACATTCAATACAAATAAAAACACAGATTAAGTAGGTAGAGAAAAGATTAATAATTGGCGTTTTTTTACTTAAAGATGATCATGACACAAAAAATAAAAACTAAATTAGTTCAAACAAAAAAGATTAATACAAGTCGGTTTAATCAGTAAGCAAGTTTTAATAATTTCAATAGCTTCTAATTAACTAAGATTTTATTGTTAGCCTTTATAACAGTTGTGAATGATTTTAAGTCTATCAATATCGGAGAATGTGTGACAATTTTCTAAAATATGATTTGCAAAGGTACTATCTGAATGGCGCAGTCTAAAGGAGCAGTAACGTCTAATTTAGAATAATTAAGGGTTTCATTTTTTTTTAATTGGCGATGACTTGGTAAGAAGAATGGAAGACGTGCACTTTATTAGCAACCTACATAGCAGATGTAGACAAAAAATTAGGTTGGCTCAAGCAGAAGGAGTAGTAGTTGGTAGAAAAAAAGTGTGGTCAATAGCATACGCAGACGACATGGTAATACTAGCAAAAAAAGCAAAAGATATGAAAAAGATGATAATAAGTTTAAAAAAATAGTTTAGAAGTTAAAAATGTTAAAAAAACAAAAATTATAGTGTTCAAAAAAGGGGGCGAGAGAAAAAAAGTAAAGAACTAGAAATGGAATGGACAAGGTATTACGGAAGTAAAATCTTTCAAATATTTGGGATATGTTTTTTGCACAAATAACACCGAAAGCAAGATTATTAAAGAGATGGTTCAAAAAGCAAATAAAGTTGTAGGACAAGTTTGGAAAATAAGGGAAAGAAAATTTGAATGAATGAGAATAAAAAGACTTATGTTTGATAGTTTAGTTAGAATTATGATATTGTATAGGTCAGAAATATGGAGAACAAGAAAAGTTAGAAGCAATACATGTAAAATATTAGAGATGGGTTCTAGGTTTAAATAGAGAAACTCCAGTATAGATTGTGCTGGAGAAATTCAAAAAAGAGCAATAAAGTATGAAAAAAGAATGAGACAGAAACACGAATGTAAAATCTTACAAAAATGCATAAAAGAGAAAATGAGAGCAATAAATAGAAAGCTAGGGGAGATCAGGGAAAATTATTACAATAAAAATAGGTATGCTAGCCAAGAAATTAAAAAAATGAAAGAATCTGGAAAAATATGGAAAGAGTCTAGATACAACGCAAATTATAAACATATTATTGAAAGTGAACTGCCAATGTACTTACAGAGCAATAGATATAGTAAAGATAATAAAAAATGATTGCAAGATTTAGATGCAGTAATGAAGAGCGAGTGACAAGATTTTGGATAAAAAAGTATGTGAAAATGTGCAAAATGTGCAAAGAGACTAAGGAAACTATGGAATATATGAAAGAGTGTAACAAAATGAGAAAAGAACAGATGAGAAAAAATGAGATACTGAAAAGGGACGGAAGAAAAATAGAATGGATAAGGGCAGTTAAATAACAAAAAAAAAGTAAACAAACAAAGAAGAAAAATTTCCAAGACCAAAAGACAAGAAATAAACGTATTATTATTATTATTAATTATCATTTGTTTAATCTTATTAAAAAAAAATCGTATTTGTCATTAGTTAATTTTAAATCTTTTGCAAACTTTTAATTTAAAAACAAAATCTGCATCTGATAAGAAATTGTATTTTTATAAACTTTTAAAGTAAAATCAACAATCTTTTTAAATAGTTCTTTAAGATTTGATAACAATATAAATTTGATAACAGACGATTTAAGGGATACAAAAACCATGCTAAACAATCTTAAGGAGCATTGAAAAGTGTAATAAAAAACCTTGTACTTATTGAGCCACTCTATTTACATAAATTTGGATAAGTTAAAATTCTAACACGCAAAGTTCTTAAAAAAATAAGGCAGGGCTGAGCATCATTTAGTAAACTACGCAATAAATTCAAAAGCGACTTACCAGTATACATAAAGCAAAAACATTACAAACGTGGCGTTCTACTACAGGGAGTTTATAAATGAATGAGAGAAATCACTTTAAATATGCCGCTTTTTTTAAATTGTCCACTATACTATTTGTTTTGACAGATCAACTTTGACAGCTGTCAAGCAAACATATGAAAACATATGTAGTATAGTGGGCAATTTAAAAAAAGCGGCATATTTAAAGTGATTACATAATCCCATTCATTTATAAACTCCCTGTCGTAATAACTTACGAAGCAAAGATCCTAACTCTAACTAAAGAATCCACTAAAAAGTTGAAGGTAGCGCAAAAAGCAATAGAGCAAGCTATGATTACTATATCACTATGAGTACAAAACAAACAAAGTCAAAACTATGTGATATAATCAAAAAGATCTAAACTTTAAAATGTTTATTAGCAGGACACCTTGTCAGATAGTACAGACACGACTTTTAGAGTAAACTTAAAGAGAGTAACCCCAAACTGGGTAGTAAACTGGTCAGAGTAAAAAGGAATAATTTTTTTTAGAAAAAGCTTATACCCAGCAGTAATTGCCCAGCAGTGATTGCAAATGGCTGGGAAATGTTCCTACTAATTGGAAAGCGACTTTCAACACCTTTTGTATTTTCCAAATACCATAGCAACAAATACAAATATGACAGAACTTCTTAAATTTTTTAAGTTAGAATCCGTAGCATCAATAAACAAAAACCTTGAAACACTATCTGACTGAGGTACTTCCAACTTCTATTTTAAATCTAAAAAAATAATCTTCTTATGGTTTCAAAATTAAAATCCAATCATACGTGACACTGATAGCGTTTTTTGTATCACTACACCAGTGTAGCGCAACTTTTTTTGCATGGCGCAGTTGTAACCGGCAACGTTAAAAATATCATAACATTAAAAATTTTATTTAATTAACAAAAATCAAATAATGCATGAATTAGATTTAGAAAAGATGTTCAACTGTTTGGTAAAATTTTATTAAACTGAAACATCCAGCACTCTATTTTATTTGAAAATTCTACTGCATCTATAACATTTTATGTTTAAAAATTCAAAGTCTGTAAGTTTCTTCACTAATTGTGCAGTATTACTTCTTTAAGCCAATTAACAAAAAACCAAAATTTTATCTCCATTTGAAACTTTTGTTTTTGAGTTATATCAAAATTTGCATCAAAACTATCATCTTGTCTTTTAGTCCGTTTCTTTTGTAAAAAATGCTTTTTATATTTATTTTATCAGCAGTCATTGTTTCAGTTTCAAATATTATTTGAAAATCTTTGTTCCAAATACTTTGTATTTGTTTACATAATCCTTCAATCATTTTTGTAGCTATATCTATTGTATTTTTTTTTTATTGTACATTTTTGTCTATGGCTGATAAAATTTGTGATCAAACATTCAATATAGACAAAAACTTAAAATTAATATATTTTAATATAACTTTGACAACGTTAAAAGATGGTGATATCAAATTAGTCTAAGCAGCCACAACATCCATTTGTGTATATAAAGTGACAACTATTTTTGTCTTTGATAATTATTGAATGGCATTTCAAACTAGTTTTAAGGTGCTTCATAAGTATTTTCCAGCAAATAGTAGATAAAAAAAAAAGTAAATACTTTTTGAACATTCTCAGTTAGCATACCTGCCGTGACACTGGCTGCGTGAACGCCTACTAAATGAAGGTTATGTGCGGTACATGGTACAAATTAAACTTTCTTTTTTAGACCTTCTATTCTTGCTTGTACACTACTGTACTTTCCAATCATTTTACTTCTGATGTCATATCTAATATTGATTATACTCAATCCAACTTTCTCCAACTTTTTACAATTTCTTTAGCTAAACCTTTACCAGTTTGTTTTTGTATAACTGAAAAAAAATACAAAAGTTGTCCTCTTTTACAAGATTTGATGTACGACCTTAATTTTAGGTTATACTTAGATTTTATATCAATTGCGCTTAAAATTTTTCATAGTCTTTTAGTAGTTTTTGTTTCTTAAATTCATCATAATTAGCGTCGAGCGTATCGTTGCGCTTTCTTTTGACTTTATTGTCAGCAAATTTTTTTTCTTTGTTGTTTAAAATTTCCAAAATCATGTTTTTGACGCGGTTAACAACGCTGACAGCACCGCCTTACATGCATTCAGGCTGGTTTCACCACTTGTGGCGTCACTCTGGTATCTTGGTGAGGTATGGGTCTAATTGCACACTCGTGACGCAAAATTCAAATATTTTGTTATTACAATTTATATTTATAAACTTAATAAAAAAATTTCAACCAAAGTCGATAAAAGTTTCTTATTGCTGAATCTTTGCCAACCGTATTTTTTTGTTGTTCCAGAATTAGAAACTAATTGAATAACAAATAATAAAATAAAACAATTAGCCAACAAAAAAAAAACAAAACATATAAAAAATAACAAAAATGTAATTGAAAGACCATGCCCAAGAAAATAAAAGTAATAAAATAAAATCCTGATAATCTTAGAATAACCATTAAATTATTATTTCGGGTAGTAAATGAAATGTTATCTACAATAAAAGTTCCACTGATTAAAAGCAATAAATGTTTAAATTAAATTAATTTTCAAGCATCCAATAAGACAAAAACTAAAAAATACAGTGACTATCTTACCGTGTATATAGACCATAATCTGAAGTTATTTATATCAGTTATATATTTGTACTAATTGTACCCGCCTAGATACTTAATAAATGCATACACACACTCACTAATTTATTATGAACCTTGGCATTTTTTAAAAATGTTTAAACCAAAACTTAATTTAATTAATTCTTTAATCCTTAATCCAAATTGTTGTAGGTTGATAAAATAAAACCAAATTTTTTTATATAAATCTAATTATGTATTTTATTAATATATTGCATCCGGTTTCAACAGTATGGTCATCTTCAGGCTTGATAAAATGTTTTATATTTAAAATTCAATTGTTTCATTAAAAAACGTAAGTGAAACAAATATACACCCACCATGGTGTCTCTTGTGAAGTATCATTTTAGGATACATAGATAGAACTCCTATTTATAGGATGGTTGGGTACTTGGTGGCACATTTTGTGTTTTATCCACCAAGTATCATTTTAGGATACATAAAAAGAACTTTCTATTTATAGAATGGTTGGGTACTTGGTGGATGAAACGATTTAAAACGATTTTTTAAATTATTTCTTACTTTTTTAAATAAAATATTGTATATTATAATTTAATAAGCTCAATAGTATTTCATAACCAATTAATTGTGATCACAGAATTTAAAAAAACATTTCATTTAATTATACATTTCAATTATTATACTTGCTACTTTGTATAAATAATAATGCCCATATGCACAAAACTACATTTCCGGTGTTATTAGCCATTAAAATATACATTTTCATAAATATTGTATTTGATGTTAAATAATATTAAGTAATGGTGTAATTTTTGTTGGCCATTATTTACATCAAATCTGATAAATTGTCGGATGGATTATTATTAATAATGTATTATCAGCATGGCCAATTTTTTATGCGTATTCTATTGATGATAAAATTTTAGCATATATTTACCTTTGTTGAAATCGCATTTAACTGAATAAGTGGATACAATGATAAGGACCGCATGATGTAATTTCGCCATTATAATATCTTTTATTAAATCCAGTCTGTTTAATTTAAATTACATCAAACTAATTTATATCGACCTTATTTAGCTAGTCTTACGCAATTTCTGAACATTCTAAATCTAATATGTATTAAGTATCTAATTTCTATTTCAAAATATTTATCGACTGTTTAAAGAAACTAATTAGGAATTACCAGACATTGTAAACTATGAAAACATGAATTTTGTGGACACGAAAACAGCACATTAAAAGATTATTTGTTTCCATTATAAATAATTGTACTTCAGTTCGTAATTTTACTCGTTTGTTATATGTAAAAAATGTAATTTGAACTTGTTAATTATTGACAAATCAATGAAGTATATAAAATGGAATTTTTACTTTAGAAATAAAATGTGTACTACTACAAAAAGTCAATCACTTGTTCATACATCACCACTCTGCAATAAATTTTTTCAAGACTGCCTAATTTTTTTGACGAAATATTACTTCACAATTTGTTATTATTAATATAAAATCTGATGGTTTCTTAATTGAAGTACCTCAATTCAATTAAGAAAACATCAAACTTAAGACCCTTCTACTAAGTCTGCTGTTGTCACATTTTTACAATATCAGTGAAATTTTGGCCAAATGTATTGTATTGTAAATATTGCAAATAGATATTTAAAAAAACTCTACTCTATTAACATTTAACTAGTTTCTCTAAATCCATTTCTTGGTAAGTTTTCTACATTTTTATCAATGCAACAGAAGACTACAACAACCATGTTAAAACAATTAGAATTACGTACTATTGGTTTGTATAGATACTTGATATATCTAGTAAATCAATCAGCCAAAATAAATTCAAAATAATCTGGAAAAAAATCGTTGAAGATCAAATAATATAAAAAAAAAATCTATAGTAGGCACAAAAATAATAAAAATTCAAAAAAATTTAAACTTCCAGCCAAAAAATTTATATATTTATTCAAGACGCAAACCTACAACCAAAACAACATCTGCAACATGTCCTAATTCCACATTCTGAAATACTTAGTAGAAACATAAGTAAAAAACTTGGTAGAAAGGTTTACATCTTTTCCTGTTATCGTTGCATACCACAGTTTTCGCATTGACGCAGACGCTTATACCTATCAGTCCTATGTAGAATATCTATCTGTTCCATTTAAAAAAAAAAACAAGTATATTATTTTCAAATTAATTTCGTAGTCAATTTAATCCGTACTACAACTTATTTAGATCTTTTTAGAGATGTACAAAAGATATAAGAATTTCACTCCAGTTGCAAAACTAATGCAATTTCATATTATACACAAAACAAACGCCACGTATAAAATAAAAATGTATCACAATTTTAAAAATATAATACTTGTATTTAAAAATGTTGATAAATTAAACTAAATTAGTTATTATGTGAAAGTTTCAGACATACTAATTAACTCCTAAACATTATATTGGACCAATTCTGTTTTTACTCTTTATTAACGATCTTTCTTATTCTATTCATTCTTCCTCTTTTCTTTTATTTGCTGACGATCTAAAAATTTATTGAAGAATATCATCTATCAATGATTGCATTAGTTTGCAAAATGACTTGGATTCTGTTCATTCATGGTGTCTTATTAATAAGTTGTTGTTTAATCCAAATAATTTTTTTTATAAGCTTCAACAAAACGTTAAGTAAAGTATTGTATGATTGTACTATTGACAATATAGTATTGAAACATGTTACACAAATAATAGATTTGGGCGTAATCTTTGACCCAAAACTAACTTTTGTAGAGCATATAAACTATATGTGTAACCGTGCTATGAAAATGTTAGGATTTGTTTACAGAATGTCTACTGACCTATCTCCAAGCACACTCAAACTACTTTATTGCGCATTGGTACGGTCCCATTTAGAATATGCTCCGTCAGTTTGGTGCCCATTCTACAGTATTCATATACGCAATATAGAACTCATTCAAAACAATTATTTTCGTTTATTGTTGTACAAATTGAGCATTTTCTCTGAAAACTACAATTTCAACCACATTGCATTGCAATATAATCTTCCATTGCTGGAACTTAACATTTTTACGTGGACTTATGATGCCTGAGTATGATTGCCAAGAGCTACTTGTATCTCTTCTGTTTAAGGTATCCAACAATAATTGCCAAACTAGACAGTCTCCATTGTTTAGAGAATTTATACATTCTACCAACTATGGATTCAACAATCCAATTGGCAGAATGTGTAGAATTGCGAAAAGCTTTTCTAATTACATTGATTTGTTTTGTGATTCTAAATGTACATTTAAAAATCGTTTAAAATGTGTTATTTGATAATTTTTATATTTTGTCTTTATATGTATAAATTTTCTGTGTTTATTTTGTATTTTTTATATACTTTGTCTAGTTTTAAGTATTATACATTGGTTGCATTATTCCTCATTATTTATGTGCAGGATGATATAGATGTAAATGGTTTTTTTTATATGCCGTTAATAAAGAATTATTAATTATTATTATTATATTTTGAAATATAAAATTAAATTATTTTGGTAAAAAAATGTAGTAGATATGAGAAAAAAAAAGGTCAATATAGAAAATATCATTATTTTTAAATAAGGCTGCAAAGACGATGAAAAAACTATATCTAAGAAAGAAAGAGTCCAAACAAACAAAAATGATAAATGAGTTACAGAAAAGTGGATTATAAATTAAAAAAAAATACACATTGTAAGAAGACAATTCGATCATTCATTTTAGTACATTAACAATTTCATCTGTACTATTTTGATTTGTTTAATAATTTAAAATTAAAAAACTAAAGAGATTTGTTTTCTTGGTTTTGTATAAAATAAATAATATTAAAAACTAAATTAATAAAAAGTCTCATGTTAATTCTAAGTAGAACACATTTTTTTATTTAAACTCAAAGTAAGAGTCGTTCTTTTGAAGAAGTTTTGCAACACATTTTTGCACAACTGAGGCTCTATCTAGCAAATAACAGCTTGAATATTATCTTTGAGGACTAGAATTGTTTGCAAGGCATTAACGTAGACTCGTTCCTTTACGTCGCTCTAAAGAAAAAAATCTATCAAAGTTAAATTGCAAGTAGTGGGCTAATTAATGTACGAGTTCTGCAAAATAATGCGCTCAGAAACATCTCGTGCAGCACTTCAACTTATGTGGATCGTTGCGCTATGCTGCTGAAAATAAAAATTGTCCAAATTGTCTAAGATAGACCAAAGAAAATCAGAAAAACATTTTACGCATTGCACTGTAATTGCAGCACCTTCGTTGTTCTCAAAAACGTAAGATCACATCACTCCACCAACCCAAAAACCGCACCAAACAATAACTCGTTGAGGTTACTTGACTATTATCTTCAATCTCTCAATGAACAGGTTTGATAGTATAAATTATCTAGCTCTAAAATATCGTTGCATGTATAAAAAAAACAGTTCTAATGATTTTCAAAACTTCAAATGCGGCAAATCTGTCTATTGACAAGCCCACTGAGTTGGAAATGGGTTTTGTCACTAAAGATAATTTTTTTAAGTTAATACTGCCTGCCTGCGTTTCCAGCATCCAAAAAACAAAACTTTGGCGTTGTTCATGATCAACCGGTTTCAATTACTGCGTCAGCTGCACTTTATAACTATGTAGGCTAAGATCTTAATGTGTTGGTTTATATAAGCACGGCGTAGTAAATTGGTGAAAATAGTCTTTATTCAATTAAGGTAACGAGTGTACAGTGTATAGACAACGTCTCAACTCCGCGCGTGGTATAGAACTGCACTCGTACCCCAAGAAGCGGTGTTGCCAACTTGCTTGGTGCTTATTCAACATACACACAACCATGTTGCCGCTTCTTAGGCACATCAGCTGTGATTAAGTTGGTTTACAATTTCAACATAATGCAGTGTGCGTTAAAAGTTTGACTGTAAAATCGCTAACGCCTTGAGATAAACAAACCTAGGTTTTCTGCAACACTGTTAGCGACTGCGGCAATGTTTTTAGCTGACAATAGTACTAACAAATTCAAACTGGCAATCTTGCATAAGTAACTTGATCATTTTGCTCAAATTTTGCAATTAGGTTTATAATAGCTTAGCGGGAAGGGAATTCGTACCAACCAAGAACACCACAAACTCTGCTAACTGTCTCAATTTTCACCGTGTCTATAATGAATTTTTATTGTATAGATTTGTATAATCTAAATTCTAAAGTACTTAAATATGTGTCAAATGTTATAAATGCTTGTTTTGAAGAGGGAATTTTTCCTTCTGAACTAAAATTATCAAAAGTTATACCAATATTTAAAAAAGGGAATATAAACCAATGTGAAAATTATCGGCCTATATCAATAACATCAATTTTAACAAAAGTATTTGAAATGTTATTAAAAAAGCGCTTGTTCTCTTTTTTAGAAAAATTTATTTGTCGGGCACACAACTTGTTCTTGACATCGAACAGCCTTTGAATGCAAAAGTGTCATGTCTGCTTTTTTCTTAGATCTAAGCAAGGCATTCGACTCAGTCAACCCAGAGTTGTTACACAAACTCGAATTCTATGGCATAAGAGGTGTAGCATTAAATATTGTTAACAGCTACTTAACTGGCAGAGAACAGATTGTCTTTGCTAGTGGTACTTTTTCGGATAGAAAAAAAATGTACTACGGTGTGCCGCAGGGGTCTATTTTAGGTCCCCTGCTGTTTCTGTTGTACATAAATGATTTTGAATGAAATGTAACACTAGCAAGGACATATCTTTATGCCGATGATACAAACCTCATTCAAAGTGTAACAGCTTCTGTGGTGGATAGGTTGAGTCCTTTAGAAGAAGCAAAACAATGGTTTCATGCAAATAATTTAAAGTTAAATAAAGCAAAAACAGAACATATGTTTTTTTCATTACATAATGCTAAAATTTTTGGGTATTTACTTAGACAATAAATTATCTTGGCAACAGCATGTGGAATCGTTGTCCACAAAATTAAGCAGTAATATTTATTTAATAAAAAAAATAGCTGAGAACACGGATTTAACGGTTACACAAATGGCTTATTTTGCATTTATTCAATCTTTAATTGAGTATGGAGTGCTGCTGTGGGGTAGTTCTCATCATGCTAATCGAATCTTTGTTTTGCAGAAGAAAGCTGTTCGTGCAGTTGCGGGTCTTGGTTTTAGAGATACGTGTAGGTCTCACTTTAAAAATCTGGGTTTTATGATTGTTGCAAGTTTATATGTATTGGCATGTTTGGTGCATGTGAGAGAAGGTATAGATGCTAGAAATTACAAGTTTCAAGATAAATTGCATAATTTGTGTACCAAATCAAGTAAAAACATCTACTTGCCATACTGCAGACTAACAAAAACATTAAATTCGTTTCATTATATGTCAGTCAAAATGTATGATATTTTACTCTATACAATCCAAAAATTACCAGCTAAAAAATTTAAGTTATCTCTAAAAAAATATGATTAAATAATGAATTATATCATGTTAATGATTATTTTAATTTAAGTTTTTAAATTGTTTTGTTAATGTTCATAAGTGTGCATGTAAAAATGTTTTCTTTTAATATTAACCCACAACTTGTACCTGACGTTTTTGTAACACATTATCTTACTATGTTTATGCAAATAAAATTTATCTTATCTTATCTTATCTTATGAGTCCTATGTTTATTCTTCCTTCTCCTATTATCTGTTCCGCTATTTTTTTGTCCATTTTGACTATAGCGGTTTGTTTTTTTCTATAACCTATCTTTATGGAAATTATTGTACTTCCTTCAGTGTTCACTTTGTTCATAATTTCTTCCAGTATTTCTTCCCTCTTAATTTCTGGGCTAATATCTTTGATTATCACCAGTTTTGGGGTTTTGTTGCTGGCTTTTCTTACATTGCAGCCTTCCATTTCATATTTAATTTTTTCCATCTCTTTCTCTGTCTCATTACCCTTTGTAATTAGTAACAACTCCCCTTTTTTTGTTTCTCTTACCTTCTTGAACGTAGATCCTTTTATCTGAGTTTTTGCCTGCCTCAGCAAATCTGCATATGTGACACCTTGTTTGCTCACTACTATAGCACCTGTTTCCGTTCCTGGTCTTCTTTCTCTATTTGTCTCCGATACCTGTCCCTGTGTTGGCACGCACAGTCTTATTTTTGTGTTAGTTTTTCTTCCTGCCATTTCCATAATTTTTTTGCATCTCTTGCCGTAATTCCCGTTGGTATTGGTATATTTATTTCTTCAATACTTAATGTTTTTGTTTTGATAAGCATTTTTTCGATAGCTATTAATATCTCCCTATTCCCTGCGGTTTCGATTTTTTGCTTAATAATGTGCACCTTTCCCACATTTTTTTCGCTTAGATTTCTATTTATTTCTATATATGGCGTTTCATCTTCTCCTTCTTCCTCCATTAGTTCAGGGTATTTTATTTTTGCTTGTTCTAAGATACCACCTTCTTTGCCTATTTCATCTTTGTTTATTAAAAGTCTTTCCCATTATTGGTTTTTTTTTCCACGTTTTCTTATTTATAGTCTGTATCTCTCCATTCTTTATTTATAATATTTTTTATATCCTCTTCATTAACCACTTCTAATATCTCCTCGTCCAAGATGAATTGGTTTTTACGGTTTTCTTCCCTATTATCTCCAGTTTTCATTGTCTGTGTCGACATTTCTATACCTATCTTTGTTTTATTTTCTTTCTTCTGTTCTTTTTTTTTAACTTCTTCAAATTCCATTCTCTCCATATTTGTTTCTAGTTGATTCGCCACCTTCTTAATTTCCAGTTTAGTGGTTGTACACTCACCGGTTAAGTTTTTTAACTCTCTAATTAAATTCCCCATTATTTGGATTGTTGTGGGGTTATTTGCTCTCTTCGCCTCGTTGTTACCGCCTGGCGAATCTATTTCTCTCCCTCTTTTTAGATTCGTTTGACCTAATTCTTTATCTTTTTTTTTTTATCCGGCGGTGTTCTTTGCAACATCCCGCTTTTTAAAAATGCATCCATCTTATTGTGTTTTTTGACCCTTGTCCTAGTGTCTCTTTTAATTAACTATCAAATTGCTGTTTCCGCGTTTATGTTTTATTATGTAACACTAGACGTGTCGCGCGTCACGACACCAGTGTGTTTTAAAACACGACCACACCTTTATTTTTTAGTGTGTCCTTATCACAGTTTTACACTTTTTTGAACTTTCACAATAAACTTTCCTCCTTTTACTGTTTGTTCTAATTCACAGATTTTTTTTATTTTTTTAAATAACGTAGATTATTCACCTTTACTTAAATCGCCTTTATGCTCTTTCGCAAGCGCGTCCGTTCTCCCATTTACTATAAAGGAGATAAATTTATTCGTAATATTATAGGGAGCATTAAGCCTGTCCGTCTTTCTAATGACATTTATCTGTTCTATAGTTATGGAGATGATTTATCAATCATTCTTATGTTGGCAATGCTCATTACGCAATATGAAAAGTAAGAAGTTGCAAATTCTTATGTGCGTGAAAGCAAGAACGCACTAATACATTTTATAACGTATGTTCGAACTTGTATAGGGTTTTCCAATAAGAGGTTTCATTTTGATATTTAAAAAAAACAAGTATTTTTTAAAAGAAATCAATAAACGTTTTTTCCATTGTAAAGAGAAAGGTATGCCATTAACATTTGAAAACGATATCAGTCAAATGGCCGCCACGGTTACGGTTGCAGTACCACATTCTTTTCATGAAGTTTTCCATGACCAATTCGCACATTTGCGGTTGTATGTCCTCGATAACTTTCATCTTTAAGGTCTTGAATCAATTGTGGAGCAATGGCATAGATCTTATCTTTCACGTGGCCCCAAAGAAAAAGTCTAAAAGTATTAAATCACAAGATCTCGGTGGCCAATTGTAATCACCTATTCAAGAAATAACACGGTCAAGAAACTTTTCTTGCAAAATTGCAATTGTTTTGTTGCTTGTGTGGCACGTAGCGCCGTCTTGCTGAAAATAAACGTTGTTCACATCAATATCTTCCAATTCCGGCCATAAAAAATCATTAATCATAGCTCGGTAGCGCCATCCATTCACCGTAATAGTTGCACCAGCCTAATTTTCAAAAAAGTAGGGTCCAATCACACCGCCAGCCCAAAAACCGCACCAAACAGTGACTCGTTGATAATGCATAGATTTTTCAACAATCAGTCTTGAATTTTCTGAGCCCCAAATGAGACAATTCTGCTTGTTAAAGTAGCCTCCAAGCTAAAAATAGGCCTCATCACTAAAGATAATTTTTCGATGAAATTTCGGATCATTTTGATGCGTTTGAAGGACCCAATCAGCGAAGATACGACGTTTATAGTGATCGACCGGCTTGAGTTCTTGTGTTAACTGAACTTTAAAAACCTTAAGACTTAAGTCTTTATGCAAAAGACGGTGTAATGTCGTTTGTGGAATGTCCAATTTCAAAGATCGACGAAGAATCGACAAACCTGGATTTTCTTCAACACTACAGGCTACATCAGCAATATTCTCATGTGTTCTTGAGCAATGCACACGGTTTCGATTCTTCACATCACAAACGTGTCCCAACAGCTCAAATTTTTCCACCAGGTTTACTATTGCCGGTCGAGAAGGTGCTTTACTACGACCAAAAAGTGCTTTAGTTTTGCGAACTGTGACTGAAATTTTTTCACTATTTTTGTAGTAAATTTTTATCATTTCAATGCGTTGTTGAAGCGTGTATTATTTCATTTTTAATAATAGCGTAGTTTTTACTTGTCAAATGTCAAAAGATAATAGCTTCAAAATTGACAACTGCCCAAATAGCCTGCTTTTCAAAATAAAACTTCTTATTGGAAAACCTTTTACATAACCCCATAACCCTACATTTTTAAGCAGGTTTTGCGCGTTGTTTTGTCAATTGTGGTGTCAGTGTTTATAAAAAAACCGTGTCTGCAAACAAAGCAAAAAAGAAGAAACGCTCTAAAAATCTCTTCGCACGGTAAACGATTAAAACTTGTTTTAAACATGTTTTATTAATTTTGTTTTAAACTGTTATAAACAAAATAAACATCAATATTAATAAAAAACAGCTGTTTTTGTTTATTTTTAATGTTTTTTTTTTTCATCCCTGATCGCACCACTCGCCAAAGTTAGTGCGCAAAATACTATAAAAAGTGGGTTCTTTCCGTGTTTTGTATTGTAACTAAAGTCTACTCCTTTCTGTAATGTGTCATTTATGTAGCTATTATAAGTACATGCCCAGTCTGTAATACGCTATTAGGCACGACTTTTATTACAAAATTCATATGATTGGACGTTGACAGAATTACTTAATAATTTGTTAATTTATTAAAATTTAATTTAAAATATTACAAAAAACTTATTATAACTGTTTTTATAAGCGTTATAGGTACTGAAATCATATATAAATTATAGTGTACAATTACAATTATTTTGTTTGAATTAGTTTTGTCCAGTTCTTATTGTTAATTAGTTAATGCTACACAGTTTTGTAATGGCAGCTACTACTCAGTGCCGTAACTAGATCGGTGCCCATGCACCGGGCGCAACTTCGTGGGGGCGCAGATAACCACCGTAACTTTATAACTTTGAAGTTTATAGACGTCAAAAATAATAGATAACCACATTCTTGGCCGCTGGATTAGCCAAAGAATGGTATAAAATATGTCTTTGAGATTTCCGGACCCCCCCCCCCCCTAATTAATGTGTGGAGGTGGCTAAAAACATTAGTTCGTGTCACAAAATTTCAAACAAGAAGAGCATTATTAGATCACATCATTCTGTTGCTGTAATAAGAAATTACAAAATAGCACTGCAAATAGACCCACTTTTTGATCTCAAAAACACGTTGATCGATGATAGCCGTTTCCTGCCAAATCACCCTATATACTATTGCATTTCAACAAGTAAAAGCACATTAGTTAAAACTAATTAAACAATTGCAGATTATTAAGTCTACAAAATATCAAATTTTAATTTTTTTTTTTCAATTGTCGTTAATCTAGTTGTAAAAATCATGTTTTTAAACAGAGTGAAGAAAATATAGTGAAATTTCACTCAACAAAACTTCTAAAATGTCTTGGCAATTAAAAAGATAATGACAAAAAAGAAACTTAGTTTAATGCACGCAAATTGGTATAAAGGGGTCTTTATTTTGTATATGTGTGAATATATTACTTTTTATATCCACATGTCATATTTAGATGCATATGTGTATAAATTTGAAAAAATAGTTTTTAAAAATTATTCTCAATAAATATGATTAGAATTTTAGTTAAATTTAATAGCAACTGAATAGAAAAAATAATATATTTCTTTTTGTACACAAAGTCTCATAGGAAAATCTAAATAATTTTTTTGTCTATCAAGCTTCGTTTTCGAAATAATCGAAAAATACTCACAAACTTTTTATTTAGCAAAAAAAACAAATAAAACAACATAACTTTTACAAGTGTGCATTGCTGCAAGCTTTTGATAGTTGTTAAAATTGTGTATTTTTGTTCGGTTAGTAAAATTTGATAAAAATGCTGTTCAACAACGGAGAATACGCCGGTATCATTTTTGTTTACGGATTCTGTCATGGCAATGCCCTAGCTGCATGTCGCGAGTATCAATTAAGATTTCCTGACAGAAAGCAACTTTCTCGTCGCGTATTTGTGGACGCATTTCGAACAACACCTACAATCAGGCAACACAGCACAACAACTTACTAAAAAAGACGTTTTATTATAAAATTTCTGACCTTCATATGTGTGTCATTTTGAACGGGCAAAATTTAAAGGTCCAAAATTTTGAAAATCTCATTTTTTTCATCCATATTTTGATTCCTCAAAATTTGAGCAAAATCAAAGAAGTCAACTTTTTCAAATAAGTCAAAAAGTAATAGAATTACCATATACATTGACGGATTTGTGTCAATTATTTAGTAAAAGTTTGCTAAATATTTAAAAAATTAGCGCAAAATTATTGTACTGAAATCAATATTAACATCAGACTCGTGCCAGACGGGTCTCAGATTTAGAAGTAGGTATGTGTACGCTGTAATAATATTCCAAATAAAATAATATCAACCTTTTCTAAATAATTTCTGAAAAGTTCTAAGGAATATTTCTATTCTTATTTAGAGATACCTGATTTTCATACAAAAGCTATTAACATATAAAAAGTTAATTTAATTCACTCATACCCGCAATAAAAAAAATACTGATTATACATACTATTAAAATCCAACATAAACTGTGTGCTATTATACTGACAATAAGCTCTACGTTCATACTTGTTGATTGTGTATTTTAAACTACATAATGGAACAGAGAAAACCAGAACTGTAGTAATAAATATTGTATCTTTGTTTCCGGCACCAAACCGGGTAGTTACGCCACTGGCATTATTTATGATATGGACATGACGATAAAATATATGTAGCTTATTTACAGTTTCAAAACATTAATTTCGTTTTCATTAAAGAATTAAATGTGTTTAATATTAATTATTATAAGTGTTGATACTATTTGATAATTTTATTATATGATGAGAATCTGTATTTAATTTAAATTATATTTAAGTACGTCATGTGGCGATAGGTCATCAAATACTATTTTTATTATTTTTTCATTGAAACATATTTATATACTTAAATAATAATTAAAAATAGATAATATTATAATTGTTTGAGAACGAATTAATATAATAACCAATTATTTCGAGAGAACGAAAACGATTTAATATTGAAAAAATATTTTATATATAAAATTATCTTAATTATCTTTCTGTAATTAACTCAATATATAACAAAATAATGCAATATTGTTTAGACGTAAAGGCGTACTAAAGCAATAATTAGCACATAAAAATGTAATTAAGTTAGCAAAGAATTCCTTGTTAAATATAAAGAGGCATTAAAAATCAATACAAAACATATTATCTGGCTTGTCTATTCTGTTTTCATTTTAAAATATAAAAATAAAAGTGCAGCATATTGCAAGATGCATAGTAAATTTTAAAACCTTGTGTTAGGATTAATAGCTTTTCAGTCTTTGTTGTATTTTCAGCCACGCTTCACAGAACGTTTCTCATGTATTTAGAGCTTCCCTGAGTATAAAGTATGCATTATATTATATAGTTATATAATAATAAAATCACAACAATAATTGATAAACAATATTGGAACTTTATAATTTAATAATAAGAAATTAATATTAATAAAAACTGATACAATTAATCATCATATTTTATTAAAAAAATGATAAAAGCGCAGTAGATAATTAACAATTTTAAGGTCACATTATTATTATGTCATTACCAGCATATCAAAATTATCCAATAAAATATTTTATAATATACCCACTTTATTCATTAAAAAGATAGCAGTGAAATAAATGAGTAACTATAACCGGTAATTCAAAACCCCGCGAGTAGGATTTAGTTTCGTATTCTTTATGTGTCAGCTACATTGGGAAAACAAATAAAGGTGTGTTGGTTTGAATTAAGTTGAAAATTCACTGGGGGGTTTTGTCATGAAATTAAATTAAAACAGCTAATAGTTGCAATTAAAATACTTTCAATCGACCTATCTATTAATTCAATTGAATCGATATACAAAACAATGTGTAATGTAATGTATTTATGACATGTTTGGCAGACAGAAATTAAATTCAACAGTATAATACTTAATTGAAGTATTTGGGATATTTTTAAATAACAAAAACTACACCAAATAATATAATATTCTGGTGAACTCTAAAACCTTTACACAAGTATAGACCAGTAAAAGAGAACAATTCTGATTACATATTTTGCATGACGTACTACATCCAAGATGAATTGTTGCTTGATATATGTTCAATATTAAGTTTTGTTCATGATACACATGATAAATATACCGCAAAATCTAGATAAGATCAAACATAAATTTGTAAAAAAGTTTGAAAACTGAACTATAAAAGCAGAAACATTAAATAAAATAAATTCCATTCATAACTGATTCATCTACGTTCTACAATTATATTTAGAACAAAAAGTAAAAAATCAATAAACTATAATACACTTTGAAGAAACATAACAGACAAAGTATTTTTGTTACAAGAATTTTGCTTTTTTTACCAAAGTTGCAATGAAGACAGGTTAGATTGCAAGAAAATAAAATTGTGATAAACGTTTTCCAACAAAATCCCTAATTTTATAAATTTATATAAGATTTATAAGTCTAAAAAACTGAATTATGAATATGTATTTCATAAAACGGATACCATGCGGATTCTAAAATCATTCAAACCAACAATAAAATGTAACAAAAACTCCTCAAAAAGTCCATTGCATATGCGCAAGCAAAATTTAAGATTGGCGAGCAATTAAAAAAAACTTATTGGCAGTCAAATTTGTGCATAGCGAGTTGAGCAATTTTACATTTAAGATAAAAAACTCCACACAATTGTATGTTCAAGAATCATTAAACAAAAAAGAACGGGTTAATTTAAAACGCTTAAAATGCATGATATATTTTTTCTTACCAAAAGTGGTGAAAAGGTAAAAAGGGTATGTCGTTGTATGTTTTTAAATACACTTTGTCTTAAAAAGATATATACAAACAGTGGGTAAAAATAAAAAGGTGTTATTCAATTCTTCTTACAGTGTTTTCTGATAAATATAATAATTAATGAAAGCAATAAACCAAAACCGCATACCTCTAAGCACAAAAAACAACATAAAAATGCAAAAAAAGATGAAAATACTAAAGTTTATTGTTCTAGAAAAAAATTGAGTGATAAATAAAACAAATGACAAAATAAGAAAACAAATATTATTAAAACAGAAAAACAATAAAAATAATTTATAAAAAAAAAGATAGTTAGGTCCGCTCATCGTCCAAAAAACCCAACAAAAATAAATTTGTATTAACTATGGATCTACAGAGTGTTCTTCTTTGCCCAAAAACCCTAAATTCGGCTTTATATTATAAGCAAAAGTTGCAAATTTATAACTTTACCATATTTGAATTACGTTTCAAGAATGCGATTAGCCTAAAAAACACATCCGTACAATATAGATAAATATAAATAAACCTATAACAAATTTTTAATATTTTTTTTTTATTAAAAAGATACCCAACAATTTCGTTTTTTTTTTATTTATTTGTTTTTCATTTTGGACCAATATAGTTGTAAATTCCTACAACAACCAACTTGAGGAAATGCCTCCTATGTAAAAAGTTAATATAAACAATATCTCCTATGAACAAATACACATAAGAAGTATTGCAAAACCAAGAACAATATGATTATTAATTGTAAATCAATCATAAATTTTTGTTATCAATTTTTTTTATTAAATTATATATTTGGACATTATTCCAGTTTCATGTTTATTTATTACTACAGTTATTAGCAACAATTTTCAACAGATTGCATAATATAATATACATCAATAAAATTAGCATTCCTTTAATATTTTAATGCTCTCAATATTTATTTTAATAATTAGTTCATTTAGTCTACATCCTGTAATTTCAAATGTACAATAAATATAAATCTAATTTCATACTGCGTTAAATCACTTTTGCGTTTAAACATAATATATCTTCTCAAAATTAGAATCGATTATTTTATTTATTTTTAAAAAACTTTTAGTCTTTTACATTATATGAACATTTTGATATAAGTTTATATTTTTGTGTATTTACAAGATAATTGAATAAGATAATAGTAGTACTTACTAATATTACCGTTTTCTTTGATGATATATTTATTATGTATACTGTAAGTCTAATGTTAAGATTAGAGAAAAAGAAAAATAAAATTATAAAATTTACCATAAACAAAAAAAAAATCATTCTCAAATCTGAAATATATTACTGTCAAATTTTAGAATCAATTAATTATACTATATTAATAAATTATACATTGTTCTTACAGCCAATTATATATTACATAAATATTTTTGCTGCTGATGTTTCAAAATGAGCATAAGATTTGAATTTTGTTTAATCAAAAACCCCAAATTAAAAGTTTGACAACTGTAATGTTTAGATGCAATTACCAGCCATAAAACGCTACACAAACAAACAACGGATATTCATAGTAAACATTTATTTGAAATAAGGTAAAAGTTTAGCAAAAACACTTCTCAAAACGCGTACAAATTTTGGTCAAAAAAACTGGCTCAATTGTAAACAAGAAATCATCAGGCAAGTTTCTTAAAAATATTGCCTTTGTAACTACAAGTGTTAGTAAAAATCTAAACACACAAAATTTGCAGAACATTAAAAAAATCTTCTTCTGCATCTTTATATAGTTCAATTGACCAGCTAATTATGCGTACAAAACAGCCTGATTTAAAAATAAAAGAATCCATGTTGTTCATGAGAAAGTGCATGCAATGCATCTTCAACAAGTCACCGTTTGTTACGGATTTTGGGCTGGTAGAGTAGTTACGAATACATTTCTTCAATGCAGTGAACACTGAATAGTGAACGTTATCGCAATATCTTAATTAAGTTTTTGTAGGCTGCATTGGTCAGTATAAATTTATACAAAATGTGATTTTAACAGAAGAAGGCAAACTGCCAAACTGCACAAAAGACAATGTTGTTATTTCACACAAAATTCCCTGGTCGTGTAACCTCAGGGACTGGTGATCAAAATTAGCCACCAAAATCATAAGATCTAACGCCTTTCTGTAGCTCTCAAAGTTTTCTCACAAAATTCTGTCAGAATTAATTGAATCTTCCTAGGTTTTCTAAAGTCTTTTTTAAAATGGTTTAATTTAATAATAATAATAATAATAATAATATTTATTTGTGCTAAATTAAATACATAGTGCTAAAAAATTTGTCTACAGAAAACGGACTACATCTATCTATTAAAATATTTTTTTTACAGAAAGCTTAAACTTAACATTACACATATTACGTATGACGTTTGGCAAAGCATTAAAACATTTTATTGCGTAATAATTTGTGCTGTATTTTGTTTTATTTATTCGACAATATGGCTGGTAAATATTCAATTTATTTCGTGTGAATACATTCTATGTTAGTAAATAGACTTGATTTGGATTTGACATATATCAAGCATTAAAGAATATACAACCCTGGCAAAGTTAATATTTTCAATCTTTTAAATAACGGCCGAGTATCATCTTAGTAGTTAACATCAGCTATTATCCGAATTATGCGTCTTTGGATACCAAAAACTTTTGTTGCGGCTGCCGAGTTTCCCCATATAAGAATACGGTAACTTACAAGTAATTGAAACAAGCTATAAAATGTTGATAGCATAACGTCAAGTGGTACAGTTTTATTTAGGTTTCTAAATAAATATGTAATTAAACATAATTTATTTGTTAGCTTATTACAATGTTTGGTCCATGTTAAATTACTATCAAAGTAAATTCCTAATAATTTGACTGGTTCTGTGAAGCTAGACTAATAATTATTTTTATAAAAAAAAAACAAATTTTAGAAGTACCTCGTTTAAGTTGGTATGACGGTTTAACGCTGTAGTATCATCCGCAAAAAGTATGATACGTGAGTTAATGTGTTTATCAATATCATTTATAAAAATAAGAAAAATCAAAGACCCAAGTATTGATCGTTGCAACATCCCATTTTTTATTGACAAAGTGTCAGATTTTTTGTTGTTAATTTCAACAAATTGTTTGCTGATTGACAAACAACATTTGAAAAAGTTATTGGCTTTTAATCCTACCTTGTAATAATTCAGTTTTTTTAATAAAATATCGTGTAAAACCCAGTCAACTGCTTTTGTCAAATCACAAAGTACTGCACTAACATATTCACAATTTTTATTTGCTTTGTAAACATGGAAAACAAACTCCAATAAAGCTGATGTTGTCGATCTATTTGCTCATAAACCAAATTGATTTGGAGAGAACAATTGATTTTTGTCAAAATGTTCTACCAATCTTGTTTTTAATGCAATTTCAAAGATTTTGCCAAATACACTAATAATTGATATTGGCCTATAATTGTTTTTGTTTTCTTCATAGCCTTTTTTAAAAATGGGTATTACTCTGGAAGTTTTTAAACAAGTTGAAAAAGTTTATTAATACATATATTGTTAATGAGAAAATAATAATATTACTTACATGTTTTATTATTTTACTATTTAATCCATCTAAATCGAGACTATTGCTGGTGCTTAAGCCCTTTATAATATCTCTAACTTCAACTATAGATACTTCTGATATTTCAAAATTATCACATATTATTTCTTCACTTATTGGATCATGATTACACGATAGGATATTGTTTATAATTTCAGTAGAAATATTTATAAAAAATTTACTGAAATCATTAAAGGATATACACTCTTTATTTAATTTCGTTTTGAATTTACTAAATTCTACATTGCTTTAGCTTTATTGTTTATTTTGTTGATGTAATCACTATTTGCTTTTAATTTACTATATTTTATTTCTATTTTATAATTTAATTTTTCCAGACCATGAGCGACTAAGTCTAAAACTCATTTTATTCTTTTACTTGTCGTTTTCAAAGCTTTTTATTATACTCGCAATATTTAACAACAATCTTGTGGAATCTTATATCTTCAAGTTCTATAAAAGCATCTCAAAGTAAAACTTTTTGAGTTGTAGCAGCTCTCAAGGCGTACTATTTTACCCAATATAGTAAACTTCTTAGTCTACTAAAATTTTTAGTAGTTTTTGAAACAATTTTTAGAAAATCAATTCTTCTACCAGCCATGAATACTTTTAGCAACTTTTAGAAACTCTCACAGTATTCTATAATCTTCAAAAACTTTTCTAAAAATTTCCAAAAACCTTTTAAAATATTCTAAAACTTGTAAAAACTTTTTTAAAAAACAATAATTAAATTTAAACATGACACTCCAATTAAGTGTAAATATAAGCAAATACCTCTCGAAAGTAAGAATATCTAATGATTCAGATCATAGTAAACATCCTGTAAATTGTTGTGCAGTAATGTTAAGGTAGTGTCATTAAACTCAAACACAACCCAATTTAACTTCTTTTTAAAATCGGTTGATGAAAACGTGTAGAAAATAAAATTTTCAGTGTTAAATATATAAGAATCCAAAATTTTTGTCAAAATATTTGATTAAACTTTAATGTTCTCAAGACTTTAATATTTCTATTAGTACATATACAATACTTTTAAAAGCAGTATACAGAAAATGGCAAAAATTAAACAATTCTCGTTAAATCAACTACCAATTGTAGTTTTCGGCTAAGCTAATCCAAAAAAGGCATAATCACCAAATTACGTCAATAAACCAATAAAAAAATCTTTAAAAAACAATTTACTGTTAAACTGATAGCTATAATAAATAATAAAAAATACCAGTATATTATAAAATAGTTTTGAATTAAAAAGTTTTAAATAAAAAAAACGTGTGTACACTAAAAACCAATTATTTGCTTGGTGTCAAATAAAATGCACTACCCATTGAACATTGTGCTATGATTTTAAAAACACTAAAAATTACAATTAGCACAAAAAAGTCAATAATGAGTAACTCCACGTGCATTAATGCAAAAGTTTACTCTTTGTGGCATATAAGATAATCAATATCTCGTTCCATGCAACTTGAAAGTAATTTTGCAGATTGTCCAAATTTTCCTAACTGTCCTTGGCAATATTCTAAGCCACCGACCCATCATGTTCCAGACGTGTTCTATAAGTGATAAGTCTGGTGATTGTACAAGTCAAAGCAATATTTGTAGCTGTACTTGCTCTATGTATATTCTGGTATAGCATTGTGGTTCTGGAAGATTTGGTATCGTCTGCATAAAAAGCACTAATACTGCTTTTAATATATTATGAATGTAACAATGTGCATTCAGAGTGTCTGAGATAACTACAAAAGATGATCTTACACTAATACATATTCCACCTCAAACCATAACACCAGGTGTTCATAGTATGTGGCATCTTTCAGCAAACTGCAAAATTCGTCGCTTTCCTCAATACCAACAAACCTTCTACGGTCATCATAATAAACAAAACCTAGATTTTTTATTAAAAACAATTTCATTCCATTGATAACCGCAACCTTGCGCTCTTGATACCATACAAGCCTTGTGAGCTGCAGTCAATAAAAGTCTTTGATTTGGAATATATAAATAAAAATTAAAAAAAAAACATTTTTCTGTAAATTGTTACCATTGACATGTGGCAACCAAAAGCTTTTACAGCGATAGACATTGTTGTTTAAAACCAATATCGTGCGGCCATCCGTCTAAGAAGTCGATCTTCAAATATTGCACTTTCTAAGTCGCTTTCCAGCAAGACGATGTCCCTGAAGACCTTCCTCAGTCTATGCAGATTATATTCTAGCAACTGTCGCATAGTTTCAATTTAGCTTTCTACCTATTTCACAAAAAGATAGATCTACTTCTTTCATAATGATAATTTACCCTCAAAACCCAAAATATGGGAGAAACTTTATCGATTTCTTACTAAAAGAATTGTAAGAATTTTATTTTGTTTGAAAAGCACCAAACAAACAACATCTATCAAGTAAAAACTATTTAATCTCTAAATAAAAAGTTGCCCATTTAAGTATTACATGATAAATGTATTAAAAGTTTAAGACGTTTGTACTGAAATTAAGAAAATAGATTTAAATTAAAGTAATGTTTGCCGTGCACTTTGAAACAAAAGATACGTTAATCAGTTACTGCAAGATTATTTATTTCTTACCGTAAATTTTTTATCAATCAATCAATTGAGTTTTTAATTGGTAATCTTGAGAACGTATAACAGTACCTAATTTTATAATTAGTTTAATCACGTTGTTACAAATTTTACTCTAGACTTTCTGCACCATCAGGCTAAAACTATATATGGCCATGTCTGAGTCAAGTGTGCGGAACAAAAACTTGTTTTTGCTCAAACCACTAAAAATACCTTTTTCTACAAGAGTCCTGATCTTGTAAGTTTTTTTAGATTTTTTCAATAAACCATTTTTGAGTAATAAGCAATCAAAATTTGAAAAAATCAACTTTTTTGTGCTTTTTTACATTCTCAAGGGTGCATTTTTAGAAAAAACTGTAATAAACTTTTTTTTTTCAAAATTGTTTGAAAAATCATATTTTACAGCCAAAATTTTATTTTTCGTAACTTTGAAAATTTTCCAGAACTTATTTTCTTTTTTTTCTCAAATATGAATAAAAACGTGCTTTTATATGTGCAAAAAATACCTTGCAAATTTAGTAGCACAGAGCACTTCCTGAAATTTTCTTCCGTACACTTGACTCAGACATGGCTATATGTCCATTTAATTGTCTTCCATAACATGAAAAATATTATTAAATATTCATTCCACACCAAACTGTAGTCTGTGACAATTCGCTTGTGTACGTATTGCAAGATTTGAAAGTAATAAGGGTATACGTAAGATCTTGCGATGCAGTACTCACCATACAAAACTTTTTATTATTTGCAATACGTCTTGTGCTGTTTCTGGATTCAACAATCACATTTCCGTTGTCGACTACTTGTTATGTGGCCCATTAAAAACTAAATCAACATACCCTTGTACTGTAAAATCCTAGATAAATACTTTTGTTGTCATAAAACAGAACTATCACAAATTGATGTTTTGTTTACATAAGTAATAAATTTAATTAATAATTTAACCTGATGCAATTTCCCTATTCTTTGCTTTGGACGCATTTTCAAACATACATATAAAGTGTTCTTATTTACTTATATTAATTACCCTGTAACACTGTAAAAATGTAGTTAGTAAAAAGCGCATTACAAATAACGTAAAGTATTTAAAAAGTGTTGTTTCATACTTTTTACTTTAGTGTTATTTTTACAAACAAATTTTATCAAAAATGAGTAAGCTATATTGATGCAATCAAATCAAATGTTTCCCCAGCTATCTCAATAGTTCAACACAAACTTTGATTAAATATAGATAAAAATGTACATAATTACTCACCTGCATCATTAAACTACCATTACAATCGTGTATAATTACTTACAATAGATAGAGCAAAACGATTATTATATTTGAAATTTAGTGTGTTAATAGTAATAAGTAGGTTGTTCTTGTAATTTTTCCAAAAAGCCACACACAGCTCATATTAATAAACTAAACTCCAACAATTAGATCTCAGGCAAAGGTTTCTCATAAAATGAGAATTATACCAATGAATGTATCTTATTCGGCACAATTTCTGTAGATATTTGCGACAGCCAATTCATTAATATTAACGTGTTTGAAACTTTAATATTAGTAAATTTGTCTAAAACAAACTTGTTATGCTTCTTAAACTGTTATTCCTAAGGAAATATGCGTTTCATTACGTACGCATAAATTATAATATTTAATAATAATGCAAAAAGCATAGTGAAACTCGTGCGGAGTTTAAACAAATATGAAAAAAAAAAACATCAACATTTAGTATAATCAGCCGGAAAGACGATCTCTATCCCAACCTTTACAATTCATCACCGATAACATTATTCATGTAACCCTTTCATAGTCATTAAAATAATCCTCTTATCACACACTAGGCCATAATTCACGTGCATATGAAATCCTCTTATATTATACAATAAATAATTTTGTACATACGAAGTAATATTGTTAGGTTACAGAAAAACATAAGCACATATGCTATTTAATACGATTTGTATTAGCCTAACCTAACCTAACCTAACCTCAGCCTTCTTCAGACAATACATGACTTTTATCATTGTTACAAGTTTAACCAAATGCCAATGTTTCGTCAACTATTTTAGAACTATCTGTAGAACTTCGCGATGCACCTCTTGTGTATTCTCCTAATTAAACACATATTTCGGCTTGTATAATAAGTATTAAAATAAATATTTTTTTATTCCATTATTTTATAATTTTAGTTCATTAAAAAAAGGTTCTATTATGAATACGCTGGGGTAAAATAATAACGCAACCCTGTACATCTATGGTAAAGTAAATACAAACGACCAGGATGCGCTTTGAAAATACCGCAAATAAAATCAACAAACGAGTGAAGAGGTTTTTTTTATTAAATTTTTTGTAAGTTATCAGCAGTGACTGTTATCTCTCTAAACGTAAACACATTTGTTACCTTCAATAATAATAATAATAATAATAATAATATCGACTTATTTTCGAATCAAAACATACACAACAACCCACATAATTTTTTTTAATACTTTTTTAACAATTTATCTTGAGATATATGTTAATAGGGGCTTTTCTTTTTATTTTTACTAACATACAAGCCCCTAAAACAACGTCGCGAATTTGAATCGCTTAGTATATTAGCGTTGATTAGCTAAACAACCATTAAACATACAGTGGGTTTATAAAACCACCCTAGAAGAGTTGACATACAATTGATTAGTTTTTAATAAAAATATAATATTTACTAAGAAAAAAGTTATGTAGAGTCAAGTTGGGTGATCTTAATGACCAAGACAAATGATTAATTTTGTTTTGTTCTAGAAAGTCTGTAGTTACATTATCTAGCTAAAAAACTGCCCTTAAACAATCTCTAATAAATAAAAGTAGAAAGGGTTCCAAGACTGTATCGATGTAACGGTGCCCGGAATGAATAAAAGAGACCTTCCTTCGTAGCATACTGTCCCAAACCATTACACCAGGAATTAATATCGGTGACAATGTTAAACAAATTGTAAATTAAACGTCCATTAAAAAAAAATTAAAATCTGGATTAGTCGCTGAAGACAATTTCTGGCCATACATAATCCCAATCGTGTCTGTCTTGGCATCATTGCAGCTTGTAGACCTTATGCTGTCGAAGACAAAAATAAAAACGATAAAAGCGCAATCCAAAACAGCATATTTGCCTATCACTGATGATTATAGAGACTATTGCCAATTGCTCTTACCCAATTTATTGCAATCGATTGTGTTGGTACAGCCGGATCTCAAACTGCACTTCATTAAAAGTAAATCTTTACGTTCTTGTGTCTATACGACAAGCTTCTAGGCTTAGTTCCTGTCAACCTTTTTAAACTCAACTTACACTACAAACCACCATCATGCATTAGAACAATTTGTCCTCGTTCAAATAGTGTAATTTGGTACAAATTTGCACATCTTTGCACTAGCGGCATTCTTTAATACATTAGAATTAGATCAAACCATAAACAGCTGCAAACTAATGCAATAAATAATGGCTTGATTACACAATAAGAGTCGCACATGATAGTAACTCGTATGATGCGGTCATACGGTGCGAGTAGTTGCGCTGCAGTAACTGGCTGGGAAAGCTCGTATCCTACCTCGCACTGTGTAACTAGGCCTTAAGGTAGACAAAAATAAACTTTCAGATAATATTAAAAAAATAAATAGAAATAATTTCTTTTAGAAGTGACACATGGCCTTTAAAAATTTAATCAATTGTATGTAAACAAATACCAACTATTTTCAATAAATGTCAGAGCTCCTTTAAGATGACTAAAGTACACAATTAAGTTACATTCCAGCAATTTTAAATATAAACATCGCAACAAAGACTTATGAAGGAACCAACATACAATCCAATCGTAATCATATGATATAGATATTTAGAATAAAATTTAAAAAAAAAATATGTTAAGAAATATAATCTGAAGAAAATAAAAATTAAAAAATTGAAAATCTGAAATACGCTAAAATAGAAACATGCTAAAATCCTAGTAAATATCAAAAGAAAAACAATTCATTATCAGCCAGGAAAAGATTTTACAACAATGGACCCAAACTTTTATAGATAAAGAGCAAAACTAGTACAAGCATTATGACAGTAGAAGACCACACTGCAGAAAAAGCAATTAAAACAGCAAAATCACAAGTGTTAACAATACACAAGCTAAAGTTCTAAAACTTCTTGATGAAAAAAAGTGAGTTGGTTCAATTCAATATTCAATATTGGTAGTCCGGAGTACAATACCCAAAATATGACTAAATAAAAAACTTGCTTTTTTTGCGTCCACCGGGGTGATTTGAAAGACTGAATAAATAGTCTACTATTTACTAGAATCATATTGCCAAACAAACCGGAGGCAAGTCGTGCAAATATTACAGAATAATAAACCTCAAAAATTACTTACTGAAGTATGCTCTGGAAATTCCAAACATGAATACTTACAAAAAGTACAAGCAATAAATTGTAAGCAATGTAGCTTGATCGTAAAATGCTTACGGTATTTTGAACAAAAATTAAAAGAGATAGTGTAGTTTCCTCCCCATACTTTACAACAATATTCAATACAAAGGTAAATATAAGTTTTATATTATGCAAAAGCTGAACAAAAGTAAAAAACTGTTTACATCTATTAAGAAATCTTAGTTTTCTAGATACTTTTAAAGCTATAAAACAACATGGTCGTTCTAGAAGATTATGTGAGATAGTAATCCCTAAAAGACAAAGTAAAAAAAATTTAGATATAAATTTGTTGTTTTGTTGTATCGTGTATTTATTATAAAATTTATTGAATGTTTATAAAATCTCATGTTCCAAATGCAATAGTATATACGTTGGGCAGACTAGCCAAAGTAAAACACTATATGCAGAACATTTTAAAGCATTTAGACTAAATCACGATACAAGCTTTAATCATACTTTCTTTAAAGTTATTAAAATTAAAAATTTGCACAACTGTACAAAAAAAAAATGTAATTCTTTTGTTAATCTGCTAAATAAGCAAAAAGACTTACCACAATATAAAAATCACCACTTTTTAAATGTCTCTAGCTAGACCATCAGTAATGCAATTTATTTTTCCCTCACTTCAATTTCTATATTAATTTTTTGAATAAATATATTTTTTGTTAGTTTGTTCTCACTGAATAACCGTACTTGTGAGCAAGTCAGTCATCTAAAATATCTGCAATGAAGTATTAAACGTAAGTTAAAAACTAAAAAGACAATAAACATATATGGTATTAATAAATAGTTACTAAAGCAAATCATTCATTCGCCTCACTCACTCACTAAAATAAATGCTTATTATAAATCTCAATTGCCAACTTTAAAGAAACACATGAAGCAATTAAAGCAACAATGCATCTTCTTAGAAACAACCTAGTTACAAACCAAAAGTACAGCAAGATTATACATTGCAGAAACAATCATACTTCACAAACAATTATCAACCATGTATAGTCTGCCAAAGACATCTCAGTTTTTAAAAAAGTGAGCAATTTTTGAGCAAATTTTCAGCAAAGCATTAACATTGTCAACAAAGTCAATCTGTCAAACAAAAACTAAATTCAAACTCAAATTTGAGACCAGAATATACAACATTTATGACAAAGTATGAAAACTTACAAGACATGGCAAGATTAGCGTCAATCAACTTAAAGCCAGGCAGAACACAATATCTTTTTCACCATTGTGTTATCGCAGAAGACACAACCTCTAAGACTAGAGTCGTCTTTGATGGTTCAGCAGTTACTAGCACAGAACTCTCAATACCTGACTTGATAAAAAAAAAACGACAATCAATAACAATCTGTATTCGATAGCGCTACGTTTCTGACTGCACATATGTCATCACCGCAGGCATTAAGAAAATATACAGATAGATTTAAGTACATCCATAAAATCGAAATCTACAACATTATCAATTAAACCAGATCACTTGCAAACAAACATGTGCTCTATACTTAGCATACTATCACTGCAACAATTGGCTATTATTGACAACATGGCTAAACATCCTCAAACCTGCAAGATCATAAAACAAAATTAAAATGAATGAATTAACTACTATTCTTACTTCTGCTGGATTTTCATTACAAAAATAACACTCAAATTTAGAACACATAAATAATAGTTGCCAAAAGCCTCCTCAAAAGATTGAAAGTATTTTAAAACCCTAACAAAGACGTGATACAATATGCAATTCAAATTCAACCACAAAGAAAACCATTCTTAGTGCTATAGCACAAATCTATGACCTATTTAGATTCATAGAACCAATCACCATCAAGACAAAAGTAATTATACAAAAGTTACGGCAACTCCAACTAGAAAAAAGATGCACCATTTCCATAGAACTTGCATCAGCTTGGACCAAAATCCACAATAGTCTACTAGACGCAAATATTATCCAAATACCAAGATAACTAGACACTAGACTTAACATCTAGTCACATGAGTTTTATGATGCTTCAAAACATGCATACGGCGCTTGTGTATATTAAAGAAAAGAGCAGACTTATATCGGCCAAACCTAAAGTTGCGCCTCTAAAAACAATAACGTTACCCAGACTGGAATTGTGTAGGGCTCTACTTAGTTCATAACTATTGAAGAAGGTCGTTAAAGCATTAACAACAACCAAAACAATTACTGATTTTTTTCACAATTCCACAATTTACGCAAAAAAAACCGGAAGGTTTTGCCATGCGTAAACTCTAGTGTCAGTCAATGCAACTGACGTACCAGATATGAAACAACAGTCACAAGCCTTCATCGTAACCTCTAATTTGCAGCAAGTAGTCGCGTGTTGTCAAATATTTACGTACAGTTGTAAATCTATTTACAATAAGAAAACCATAAATTCTCTTCAAACTTAAGTCATCACATAACTCATTGTTCAAAATTATGCAGCATAAAGAGTTTGCAGAAAAAATCCACGATCTATGACGTACGCAAAGAGTCAAAACTACCAACAAATAAATCACTCTTCATCCATATTTAGACAAACAGAACATAACCCGCGTTGGAAAAAAAATAGATAAAAACAAAAAATATATTGACAATCAGAAACATCCTAAAACATCCCATGATTCTCGATTCAAAACACCCTTTTACAATTTTTTTCAGGTAAATTGCCAAAATTCAAAAAAAATTATATCTAGTCTTAGTGTTTAGTTTATTTCAGGGTAGTTATGTTTTAAACAAATTGTTTAATTTTTTACCTTTTTTTATTTTTCAAATACTTGCAGTTTTTTATTATAGTTTGCTGATGGTTTGTAAAATAAACATTAAGTATTTGACTAGTGTTGCCACAAGTTTTTGTTTGCTGTAGCTGTTTACTCTAACACAAAATTAGCCAACATGCATTTCATGTATAGTTGTGTTCATAGGATTGCAACCAAAGCGCAAATCAAAAGTTTGTTAAAAAAAACTAAGTACATAGATAGATACTATAACAACTGTCACCTGTAAATTGTTTTAGGTTATGCACATACCGTAAAACAACTTTCAATTGAAAACAATCAATAAAATTTCAAAATAACAAGTTATGTCAATATTAAATCGAGAGATTAGGTTATGTGCATGAATTAATATAAAAGCAAAAAAAAATAATAATAAAAATGCTTTTATAAATTTTACCTATCCAAAAAACATGACAATTATAAGTTTGTTTCTTTATACATATTTTAAGTAAAATTATTCAAGTTTTAATATAATATATGAAGTCATCAAATCAAATTTCTTTGTTTAATAAATTACATGTGAATCTAATTACTATCTACTTACTATATTAGCAATTCCTCATTCATTAACTACTTCATATTAGCACTAACTTTTTAATCACAACACACCCACGTTTCAACACGCGATTTTAATATTGTTTATTATTATTAAATATCTTTTTAATTAATAATCTTGGTTATACGTTAAACATTTTCACATTATCAGTGTTTATATCCGTTTCTTTGCCGATAAGAAATGAGAAATGGCAATGCTGGCACTTTATATGTTTACATTTCTATGAAACTTATCACATTGGCAGGATACTCCAGAGCATGTTAGTACTAGCGCACGCAACAACTAAATACAACAGGCAGAACAGCCCGAAACTGAAACTGAAACGCGAGTTCGGGCGCGCGTGCGTTTTTCATTGCCGAGAAAATTAATTAATTTTGAAGTACAGGAAGAAACGTTTTATATTTTGTGATAAAATCTAATGGTATTACATAAATGTCTTATGACATTATTTATGTTATTATCTATTGGCATAATGATTTAATTTTTTAATTTATATCTTTGCCAATGACACGCTATTCCGAACAATGTTGTGGCCGAAAAAAACGATAACGGTATATAATCAGACAGTTCTTAAAATTTTGTAATTATAATTAAAAACATAAAATTAAACGTGAACATTTGTAACGTTGCATATTCAGCAGATTTTTTAGAAGCAACATTATATTATATATAAGTACGAACATTAATATGAAGTTACGTAATCATTATTATTATAAATGTTATAATTATTCAAATACTACTTATTAGTAGTAATTACAATTAACAAAGAACAAACTGTTATTCCAAAAATTCGATTTAGCAAAAATTATGATAGTCATGGTTTGAATTTATTTGATGTGATAAATTGCATTGTTTGATTCAAAAACATTAGTGGCACTCAAAGCGGGACATAAACAAGGCGTGTGCAAAAAGATAACATATAAAGTAAGAAATGATTTTCTGTTGCTTTGTATATAAGTTATTAGATGCAATTTCAAACAGATGACACATAACCTATAATTAAAAAATCCGTTTGTTGCCTCAGATAATAGTCCAGAAGCTGGTGACAAAAAAAGTGCAAAGGTTTTGAAAAGTCAGATTTTTTTAGATCGAACCTTATTTTGGCCAGCACGCTAAGAAAGGTGTAATATTAATTAGTATTCAAAAATTGTTTTGGAAAAGCTGAAAATTTATCGGCAGATAGTCGATACATTACAAAACCTTAATCAAGCAGTGAAGTGGTAATTGGTTTTACTTATAGTATGTATATTTTCTTTAGACGTTGTTGAGATCATTTTTAAGAAGAGTTAATAAAACTGATTTACATTTTTTAACAAATTAATCTGACATTTATTTGACAGATGCAAACTATTTTGATATTTCTGATATATTTTTGACAGGTTTTACAGTTTTGTTGTTAATTTGCTTTATTCAATATAATATAATTTGACTGTAACAAAATATGGGTACTTTGACAGTAAATTGATGTAAGTTAGTATTGGCATTTGACAGTTGCAAACTATATTTTGAGAGTTTGTCAAAGTTACAGTTGCGATTTTTGAGAGCGTATGTCAGAAAAGGATCTTGAAAGTATAATCATTTTTGGCAATTAATGACAGGATAATTTTTAACAGCTGTACCTAATACAATTTTTTGACATAAACATATTTTGACGATTGATGTTTAGCTTGACAAGTTTAGCAGTAAGAATTAATACAAATTATTTTTTAACATTGTGGTAAGGTTTGTGTTATTTTTTGACAAATTGGCATTGGTTAATTGAAAAACGTTAAGTTGCAACTGTCAAAACTTTGTTGTTACCTTAAGTAAATTTTTAGTAAGCAAATATTTTCAGGTTCGATTAGTCAATTAAAGCAAATTTTAAATGAGTCAATTTAATCATATAAATTTTACATTATAAAAATGCATATTTTGATTCTAAAGCTGAAAAAACTTCAATTAAATGTGCCGTTTTATAATCGTACTTTAAATAATTTAGGAAAAATTGAAAACTAAACCAAGATTTTGGTTTTGAGTAGACAGATTCAGTATGTAAGTAGTACATATAGCTTTTATAGACTAATAACCTTGCGTACCCAAACTCTTTGCACAAAACTTTAATACTTTTTTTTAGGTCGTAGTAAGGTATTGGCTTTTAACAAGTAGCTCTTAAAAATAACTTACTCATGATAATACCTTCCGGTTTTCTTCTCTGCGCAAACCCTGTTGTTAAAATGGCCCTGTCTAAACTAACCTATGTTTAGCCCTAGTTTGAGGTAAACTGGTTTTTGCCTTGCGGATTTTCACGCATTATCTACGGCACGCATGCTGTCCCCGTCCCCTTTCTCTCTATAACCTCTACCTTTGTTTGTCTCTTTTGTCATTTTGCTTTTTCTTATCTGCACTGGCATCTACTTCTGCATTCTCTTCTTTCTCCCATCCGTTTGTTATTTACTCTAATTATATAATTTGTTCTGAGATGTGCTCTTAACTTACTAAATTCTTTGTTCTTCTCTATCGAATCCTTTTTTTCCATAAATAGTTTATGCAATTCTATTAGTTGTATTCCTTTTGGCAATCTTAGATTTGTAAGTTTTACTTCCAGTAATATTTTTGTATCTTCATCTGAAATTACTTCTTCATGTTCTCTCGTTCCTAGGTATATTTTGACTATCTGAAAGATTACGTTCTCAGTCAACCTCGAGATAGCATATCTACCATTTGGTATTTGTCTTGTTATTTCTGTTATTCTGCTTTCCTTCAATATTTCTTTTCTTCATCTTATTACTTCTGCAAATTTTGTTTGGTGTTGTAGTCTTTGTAAAAAAATTTTTCTTCTATTTCTTGGTATGCATAATTGTCCTGTCCTTTCTTATTTTTTTCTTTTTAGTCTTTTTTTGTTTTTTGTTTTCATCCCTTTCCTTTCTCTTCTATGGCTTTTAGTTTGTGTGGTTGTTTCCATTGTTTGATTTTTCTATATTCTTTTGTTGTCAAACTCTTCAATTTTTTTGTAAATGCACTTGTTGAAAAGTTTCTTAGCGCCCTTTATTTATTTTCATCTTTTAAGCATTTGTTAATGATTGTTGTTTTACCCACTTTGCTTTCTAGTATATTTTTCAGTTTTTTATCTTTTTTCCACGCCTCGCATTCTACTAGAATGTGTTCTGCGTCATTGTGTGTTTCTTCCTGACAAAATATACACCTTTCTTCTTCCTTCATTTTATTTAAATTTTTGCAAGAATTTTCCTAATTGTTTTTCTCATAATTTGTGTTGTATAATAGCACATCTTGGTTTTTCTATACTTATTTTTTTTTATCTCCGAGATTAGATCTCTTGTTTATTTCCCCATCTTTCCATAGTCTTCTTTCTTGCTCTTATCTTTGCTTTTTTTTACTCGTTCCTTCTTTTACAATTTTTTTTATTTCTATTCTTTCCTACATCATTATATCAGCGGGAGGTGTACCCGCAATTACTTCTACTGCCTCTTGGGACACTTTTCTGTAAGCTTTACTAATCCTTAGCGAGCTTGCTCTGCTTCTTGCTGCCGTTGCTATTACATTTTTGCTTTCTTTTTCTGAACCTCCGTTTGGCATAAGTCTACCAAGCTTTCTCTCCATTTCTTTTTTTTCCCATGACCGTTTTCTTAACCTGTTTATTCCATCCTTTTGCTTTGAGTGTCACTCTAAGGTATCTCCCATTTGTATCTTACCTATTCTTCTATTATTTCTCTTAGTTGATAGCCATTCCGCTTCTGTTTTTTGTGTTGTGTTAGTTTTAAACCCTTATTTCTTAACCATATTTGTATCATATCAATTGCCAGCTCTAGTCTTCTTTTTAGTACTTCTATTTCTACGTCTCTACCTACTACTGCTATGTTGTCCGCAAATGCTGTTATTAACACGTCTTTATTCAAAGTAACTTGTTATAGATCAAGTTCCACAGTTTTTGTCCCAGTGCTGAGCCCTGCGGTACCCTTTTAGTAAGTTTGAATCTTCCCTTTTTGGTTACTAGGTTTCTGTTCTGTAAGTAACTCCATATGATCTTGATCGTTTTTCTGTTCAGCTCTTTCTTCTTTGCTTCCTCTATGATAGCTTCCCATGACACGCTATTAAACGCGTTCTGTACGTCCAACGCTATCATTACACAGTCTTGTTTTTTCCTCTGCGTTCTGCTGTTTGCTTTTTTTGCTATTGGTTTCACTTTTTCTATAGCTCTTAAGTTTGTTTTTTTTTTGGTAAATCCGTATTGTTTCTTTTCCCATCTTCCTTTTTCTTCTATTTTTTGTTCTATACTCCGTACAATAACTTTCTCCATTATTTTAGCCAGTGTGTTGATTGAGCATACTGGTCTGTATGACGTTGCTTTTCTTACTTCTTTCTTTTTTTTCAATCAGTACTAGAACGGCCTCTTTTCAACATCCTGGGAAAATTCCTTCTTTTAAGCATCTGTTGATTATTTGAGTTATTTCTACCGCGTTTCCGTCTAGAGCTGCTTTAACAATTTCTGTTGTTATTTTGTCCGGACCTGCTGCTTGTTGTTAGGCAATTTTTGTATGATTTTTTTTATCTTTTTCACTGTTGCCATAACTGTTTTTTTTTTCTGGTTCTTCTACAAGTTCTTCCTTGGGAAATAGTTTTTTAATTATGACTTCTTCTTCTTTGTCTTTTTTTAAGTAGATTCCTTTTGTTTTCTCATCCAATTTATCCATCACTACTTTGTACGGCCTTCCCCAAAAATCCCCGTCTATAGATTTTATCATTTTTTTCCAGTATCTTTTTCTGCTATCCCAAATTGCCTTTTTAAAGATTTTCTGTCGTTTTTTAGTTTCTCTTCTATTTCCTCTGTGTTTTCTTCTCTTTTTCTCTGCCTTTCGACTTTCCTCCCTGTTTGTATTGTTTGTTTCCTGCATTCTTTTTAATTCCTCATACTACCAGTATGGTCCTTTTTGTCTCTCTTCCCTGTACCTAGAAATTGCTTCCTCTGCTGCTTTTCTCAGTTTTTCTGAGTACTTCTTGCATCTTTTCACAATATTGTTGTTTTCTGTAACTTTTTAACGTCGGTTTGTCTTTTTTGTTGCAAATTGTAAGATTTAACCCTGCTATTATTTCCTCTAAGATTTTTCTTCTTAAACCGTTCTTGGTTGTTGTTTTCTTAAACTGCTTTCTAATTCTTCTATCCACACTCGATAGTATTCCAGACCGCAGTTTGAGCTGATATAACAGCTGTATACTATCATGTTTTGTACTTCTGCTCACACTGTTCCTTCTTTTGGTGTTCCCCATCTTTCCATTTTGTCCCTACACTTCCCCCTAACAAAAATTGCTGCATCTGTTCCTTTGTCTCTTATTTAATTACTATTTTGTTTGTTTTTATTAGGTTTACTCACAAGGTCTATGTTTATTTGTATAAACTTATACATTATGTGATACAATTTTCTCCTTGTGTTATCTCCAGTTATCTGGGTTTTTATCCTCTAGATTCTTTTTTGTTCTTCTCATTTCTTTTTTTTGTAGTTGGATGATCTCTCTCCCGTTCTGTGTCCTACTGCTTTGCATTCAATGTAGTATTTTTTTGTTTCTGCATTCGGCAAATTGGTGTTCTTTCTTTCCGCATTTTATACATAGCAAAAACCTGTCTTCCCCATTACATTCTGCCGCTACATGTTTTTTTCTCCAGCATTTATAACATTTTCTTTCATTTGCTTTAACTTTCTCTACTCTGCATCTGTTCACTTTGTTTATAATTTTTTCTAATATTTCTTCCCTGTTAATTTCCGGGTTAGTATCTTTGATCATCACCAGTTCTGTGGCTTTGTTGCTGGTTTTTCTTACAAACTTTAATACTTAGTCTTTTATAAAACTTACTACTTACTTGCTTTCTAACCCGCGCTGTTCTTTCTTTCCCCTACCTTATCTTTTAAGGCTCCATGGTCCGAGTGGCGTGGCGGAACGGGGTGCTGAAAATGATAGGATTTGTCATGTTGCTTGAGGGGAAAATCGAACAACTGGCAGTTGAGTTTGTGTCTAAACTATTGGATTTATCAAAAAAAGTTTATTATAAAATATTTCAAGAACTTAATTTGCAAGAAAATTTCCGAGGCAAAAATTTTAATTTCCCATAATTAACGGAGAAAAATGAGAAAATGTCAAAAAAATATCGAAAATGAACAATCTTAAACATATTTTTTCTTTATTTCTATATTTAAAAAATAAAATTCTTATAAAAAAACTTGATTAAAACAACACTACTGCCAAAATAACGACTTTTAGGGCCGATTTGCTCACCTTTCTATAAAGTGCTCTGTAGCATTATTGATAAGATTGCCATGAATAAATGTTTATTCATCTGTCAATAGTGACAACCTGTCATCAAATTAAATTTACAAGACAGATAAACTATATAGATTACTTTGGCCCGTCAGTAAAAAAATTACTAAAAAAACATAACCTTATGCCGTTTTGTTTTACATGAATGTAACCACAAACAAATAACAACAAGCAGTAGTACAACAATCGTTTTTTTTTAGTAAGTCTATCTCTGTCTATCTTATAGATATGTATATAGATATCTTTTTCTATTAAGTTGTACTAGCCGTATAAAAACATTATAAGCGTGCAGTAATTACTTGTCATACAAAATAGGATGAATACACCCAAATTTTATATAAGTGACCTATAAGTTTATTGAACACGTAACTAATCAATAACTTACAGAACAGATGAATAAACCGGCCCTTAAAGTAATAAATTAAAATACTAGGTCGCGCGGTGCTAGAAAAAGACAGAGTAGGTTTCTTGGTCTTGTCTGCCATTAGCCGGTGCATACGCACTTCGACTGGCTCCGTGTGGCAGATACAATATAATAATTTTATTAAGAAGTTTTTATGCCAAGTTATAATATTAATAATATTATTATAAAAATTAATCATCAATAATAGTTTTAGTAATAATTTTAATTGAAATTTAAAGATCTGTAATATTCTTAAATTTTAATAAATACTATTCTAATGGTGCTGTATGGAAGTTGAAAATTTAATGTTTTTAATTTGGTATTATCAACATACAAAAAATAATGTTTAAGTACTATGTATGTGTTAATAAGGGCTGATATTTCAATCATAGTTTAATTCATTGTTTAACTCAGTTTGTGATCTGAGATTAATATAATAAATGTATTTTAAGTTGGTAGTAAAATCTCTGAAATATCATTTATTTCTCACTTCATTTTATTTATGACATTTTATTCTGTAAAATGATAAAATAAACATATTTAAACTACATTATTACTACGTTTTTAAGAATATTGTTAATTAAAAACATGTAATGCACAACATTTTTAAGCGACAATCCTATTATTACAATTTTATCAACTTTTATTTTAATTTTAAATGTCCCGCATTTTTATGACTCAAAGCATGATACATAACCTATTTACAAATAATCCATTATGACAAATTACATTGACAAACTCAGTTAAACTGATTTGAAAAGAACTTAAACTTCAATCTTAGCTTAAACTGAAAATGAAAGACCGGCTCTAAATGTTATTGCTATTTTAGTAATCTTTATTATATGTTTAATCATAAAAAACTGCGCTTCCTTTCACATCTAATTCTACCAATCAAGAGCTACAAGTCGGTCACATCACCAAAGCATGGAAAGAAAAACGTTAAACGTTCATATAGACCTGCCAATTTAAAATCTTCCATCGTATTTTTTTTATCCGGTCTTTTTTTATCACAAAAATAATTTGCACAGTTTTTATGCTCACCGAAAATGTGACTGGGAGCATTTAAAATATCATTTTTTAAATTCAAAATTTTGCTAGCTGTGTCAATATTTTCGTTTTTTCGGTATTTAACTGCTTTGTATATTGAACAGCGCAGTTTTAAAATTTTATTAGATAATTCACTTCTTATTACCTTTGGTCCTATTTTTGCATTGCTAAGATCGCGAAGTTTATTACAAAAATTACGAAATAAATGATTTCTAAATTCAATTTTTTCCACAACGTCCATTCCGTATGGTCGGGATTCTAAAACTTTTTTGTAGCAAGAACTATCACCATCTGCTATCATTGTCTTGTACTTTAATCCGTGAAGTTCAATACTTTTGTTAAAACCTTCAACGATTGAAGCAGATTCCATAGCAGGTGAACTATCTGTCCAATTTTTGTAACAATCGTGCCTTTTCACTGCCAAATTAGCATTTTCCGCTCTAGCACAAACAAGGCAATATTTATTTTTCACGTGAACATATAAAACTTTTTTTGTTCTATATCCAATGATTGCTCCTACGCCAGACAATGCATTATAATTTGTTCGGTATGATCGTTTGGACCAAGCTCCATCACAAACAACCGTTATCTCAGGAATACCGTCTTTATCAATATGGCCTTCTTCAATTGCTATTTGTTTTTCTTCGTTGGCAGCATTTGACATTTCAGAAATTGCTATTTTCTCATATGTGCGGCATACTTCTTTATGGACTTGAGAATATTTTTTAGATGACATAAATGGCATATTTATAGAAGATAGTAGTTCGCACAACATGTTGTAGCCACCACCAACGTTCATTCCACCGGCAACAAAGCTGTTGTTAATGCTTAACTTCATTTCATCCAGAGGATTTATCAAAGGTATGTGCTGCACAGCATTGCACATATTACATACAAATTTTAACGAAGTAAATAATCCGTCTCGATTTTCATGCACAATATTAAAATTGGAAAGGTTGCATCCAAATTGCCGACCATGCATTTCAAAATCTTTCAATTTTAATAAAAAATATAAGGGATCAAAAATTCTTAAACTTGTAGGTTCCTCCTGATAAGGTTTTTGTTGACTTGTGGCATTGTTGGAATTAATAATATTTACATTTTCCAATGTAGTGGCTAGATCTTCATCAACATCAAGTCGAATTTCATCAACTTCAGTAGGAGGAACATTGATCGTTGCTTGTGTTTGAACAGGTTCCTTAAAATTTGTTTTATTTCTGTTTGTGTTTACTGCAAAGCGCCTAAGAAAGATAATAACAAAGCATTAGTCATAATTTTTTTTTTTACTTCAAAGTGTAATATTTAGGTATTACTTTATATGTCACAACAACATATAAAAACATTTGAATTTCAACGAGTGAATACACCTGCATTGAAACTACACTGAAGTCAAGTTTTAATATGTCTGTGAAAATTTACTTTAAAACATTGCGGATTATAGTCTTCAGGGAAAACCGAATTTGGAAGTTTATTCTACTTGTCAATAGTCTATTGAAAAAATCTCTTTTAAAAGTTTTGGTTCTACATCTTTGAAGGTTGTTGCAAGGTATCTAAGTCATTGGTCAATGTTGGGTCGGCAATGGTTCTAATAGCTCGTTTTTGAATAGTATTTAAAAGTGATAGTGTTGATTCGGACGCTCCTCCCCAAACTTGGGAACATTATTCAATACAAGAACGTATGTAAGTTTTATATATATGGACTAGCTGCTTAGAAGTGAAGAACTTTTTGCACCTATTAAAAAATCCTAGTTTTGTAGCAACTTAAGAAGCCCTACGACATGTTTATTCCAAAGAAAATTAATTAAAATTGTAACTCCAAGAAGACAAATCGTTGATGTGTTTGATATAGATTAATTATTTATATTAATACTTGATAAAGTTGTAATTAATGTTTACTATATTGAAAACGCCCTACTCAGAAATTTTTTGAAGGTCATTATTTAAAGATGTTACAGATTCTAACCTAGAAATATTTAGACGCTCATTTATGTTTGTGAAAATTAACTTTGGAAAGTAAGAGGTGTGAAGGGTATTAACATCTGCAAAACTATGTATAGGACTATCAAAGATGCGTTTGTTGAATGCTTTACGTTTCTTATTAATTGCTTATTTGACTTAAATCAAATAAAAGTATTTTTGTTTTGGTTTGATAACAAAAAATGGTACAAATTCTTTTATAACTTGTTGAATGATTTTGTTATATTTTCGGCAGCAATATGTGGATTATCGGAATACAGGCATTGTGCATTGAAATCACAATTTTTTTTACGTTATGAGTGGAATAGTTGTAAGATAGAGATCTAATAATTTAGGTGCTCCATAATGTCGAGTGGAAAAAGGTTGATTTATCATTTGAGTAAGATTATGAGAATTGTCAAAGAACTTAGCTTGTTGCCCGGATTTAGTTGTAAGAGATGAATGCGGTAGCCATTCGGTATTATGAACATTAAAATCTCCTAACAAAATTATTTCAGCTTTCTTATGTTTCCTATTTTGAAGAAGCCTATCATAACTATCAGTAAAATTTAGTGTTGCCTTATTTGGGGAGCGATAAATACCGATTACAAAAATAATTTTATTAGGTAAAAGGAGTTTATGAAAAACGCTGTTATAACCATTGCCTTGTATTTCGTAAGTCGTAAGTCTGGAATTTGCTAGTTGTTTGTGGATGTAGATACATATACCTTGTAAGTCAGCAAATGAGTTCTTGAGAGAATAATCGGAATGTATTAGATTGTCATAAATAATTTAGATGAAAACATTAGTTTTGAACAAAAAAACTAGCGGATTGAAAATTATCGTTATCTTCAACAGCGTTAGAAAACTCAAAAATAAATTACAATGCTAATAGGGCAATTCCACGTCAAGTGAGCAGTCCATTTCACCCGACCTTCTCCGATTTAGCTCAAATTTTGTACACTTTTATGGGTACCCAAAATATGATTTCATTTCCAAATTTCAGACCTCTAAGTCACATAGTTTGACTTGTAGAGCGAATTGAATTTTACGACATTTTAAGTTCAATTTTAATTTTTTTTAATTTAATTTTTCTTAGTTGCATTTCAGCCTGGAAAATTTTTGAAACAGTTCTAAAAAATAAAATTTTCCAAAGAATTTCATTTGAGACACTTTTTATTTATAAACTCATAGGCTACCATGTTCACCCTAGAAGTTGCACGTCAAAAACTTGGCTTCAAGTTGGCTATGTTTCATGTCTTAAATTGCTTATGATTTTGACGTATATGATAAAGTTGAATTTGTGTTACTTGTTACTTAAATCATAAATTAACATACTTTTTAAGATTATAATAATGATAATAATAAATACATTTATTACCCATAGTACAAATATATATCTTAACAATTACATAATTACAAAAATATATAAAAAAACAAATGTTTGGGCAATGGGTTAAATTGAATGTAGTAACATTCATTTAGTCTTCTTTTTGAACCTGGTCTATACTAGAATTTAAACATAAAAATTGATCTTAGTTGACGGCGAAGCACATTGTAATGGTAGACTTGCGACACGCTTGTATACTCCCCGATTTCCAAGCTTTTGCAGTCAACAAGGTAAATTGCGGAGTTCAAGCTTTAAGTCCAATCGGTTTTCCACCACGTAATAACTTTTCTCGTTAGTTTGTAAATCGCTGTTGCTTACAGCTTTAATTTCCACGGTATGTTCTTTTTACTGATGAAACAACATTTAACAGAGAAGGCATTCTTAACTCTCGCAACATCCATATTTGGGCTGACAGAAACCCTCATACTATTTGACAATACAAATTCTATCAGAAGTTCGGAATCAACGTGTGGGTTGGCATTGTTGACGGTTGTTTGATTGGGCTATATCTTTTTTGACCTTGTCTCACCGGTCCCATTTACAAGATTGTTTTAGAATGAGTTTTGCCAGATTTGTTGTACTAATGGGGGTTTGCCGACATATGTGGGTGCAACATGACGGTGCGCTGGCACATTTTTTGCTTGCTGTTCGAGACTACGTCAACAAACAGTTTGAGGATAGATGGATTGGGCGAGAGGGACCAGTGACGTTTCTACCACCTCCTAATTTTTTTTGTTGTGGTGTTAATCTAAAGAAGATCAAGAAATGCCTGGAAATTTTGAGAAGGTTTATAAAAATATGCTGCGAAGGTGCAATGTTTGCATCAAAGTTGGTCATTAATGTTTCAAAAAATGTTCCCCTTGAAGTTTTTCTTTAATAGCACATAATCGGTAGAAGCTACATTGAAACATGTTATTAGGTGAAAGAAGCGCAATTGAATGGCCTTTAATTTCGAATATCAATTTGTTTTTCAAATTTTTTACTTTTAAGCATGATTTTTAAGAAAAATGACAAAAAAAAATATACAAAATTATTCTTTGATTTATGACATGAGTACGGTAAGAGATAGATCCAGATATGCTGTTAAAAAAAGATGGACAATTTAATTGCCTATAATTATTAATTTTATTATTTTTTTTACTTTTAAGAAAAATATTTCGAATATTTTGTACTAAAAAACAAAAAAGTTTGCAAATAAAAAGTGTCTCAAATGTATCTCCCTACCCATCCTAAAAGTTTGTTACTCTTATTTATTAACATCCTGTATATATTAATCAATATGTGCAAAGAATTTGATTAAAAAATGGTTTTGTGCGTTCAAGAGGCTCTAGAGCAAAAACTACTACTAGTGTGGGAAAATTTTATTATTTAACTGTTTTTTGCGTTTTCTGCGCATGCGCGGCAAGATCATATTTCCATATTATTGAAAATACAAGCCTGATTCTTCAAATTATAGATCAACAACTGCATTACTGTCTAATATGTCCAAAATTTTTGAAAAGTATAATAATTTTTACATTGTTCTTAGAACAAAATAACTTTATTTCAAATACTCAATATGGGTCTTGATCAAAACGATTAACAGCAAATTTTCTGACATATGTTAGCCACAAATATAATTTTACTTTAAACAAATATAGAAAAGTTAGTTTTTCAAAACCATTTGATAAAGTATTGCATTCTGTTTTGTTAACCAACTATATTGTATAGGTCTTAATCTCAAATCTGTCTTTTTTGATTTCAGTAAAAAAAAATATAGTTAAAATTGATTGTTTAACTCTGTTACCTTAATAAACTTTTTCAAATAACCAAAATTATCATACAAGACCAAATCAACAAATATGACAAAGCATCTTAAAACTTCTATGTTAGAATTTGTAGCATCAATAATCAAGCACTTTAAAACTATATTTGAATGGGGTACTACTAATTTGATCAATGTTAACTCAACTAACCTAAAAAAACTTAACTTAATGTTTCAAGATCATAATCTAAGGTATTACTAGTTCCAAATATTAAACTAATCAACAAACCTATATCAACCTCTTATAATTTTTTCTGGAGCAACCATGTTGTTGACATAGTTTTGAAAGTAACTAAGATGTTTTTTACTTTAGTACAACTTTTACTTATATATAAAACTTTACTGCAACTTGTTGTCAATTGTTAAATGAAGACAAAAATAAAGATTACCGGGTAGCGCGCAGCAGACGCATGAGTTTGAAAATTAAATAAAACGCAGACTGTTACAAAATGATCAACTTTTTTATTTTTTTTTCTGATTTATTAACATAGGAAATTTAAGTTTACACAGTTTTAAACAAAGTGCTCCTTCTCACAGTTCAAACAGTGTGTAAGCATTTTTCTGAAGTTTTTTGTACTTTTTAAAGCATTGCCACAGAAATTTTGTAGATTTGGGTTTGAATGTTGTTTATGAAAGTTTTTAAAATTTTTGGACAATTGTTGCACACCAAACATTTTAAATATTCCCACATGAAAAAATCGCAAGCGGATAAACCAGAAGAGCGTAACTGCCAGTTCAAATTGCTTCTTAGGAAAATAAAGCGCCCGGAAAATCTGTCTTGCAAAAAGTCCATGCAAACCCTTGCTGTGTAGGTTGTGGCTTTGTTTTGCTAAAATCAGAAGTTTCATCTCATCAAATTTGAAGCAAAAAAAATCCTTAATCATAGTCAGGTAACGTACAGAAGCAACGGTAACCGCTCCATTATTTTCTTCAAATAGGGTCTCGTCAAATACAAAAACAATATTGCAAGTTGTCTGGCTTTAACGTAGCACCTAGCATCAGTTCTTGGACGACAACCATTTTATAGAAGTGCAAATAAAGATGTTTATTAACAACTTGTTGAATGGAACGCCTCAAAATGTCAAGGACACTTGTCTGTTTCTGAATGCTGAACGCTTGAGAGATTGTTGAATTGCAGCTCAAACCTTTCCGATGTTTTTAAGGGTAGTAACGGTATTCTGTGACCCCCTCCTTATTGTGGACACATTTCCGGTATCCTGAAATGCATTAAAACACGCAAGAATTTGATTTTAAATTCTGCCGCGGAGAGCAATATTAAATCTTAAACCGAAGACACGTTGCACACGACGATTGAGCTGGAGTTCAACAAAAAGGTCTGCACACAAAAAACTCGTTTTTGGACCACTCTATTATAGCAACTGAAACCGCGTGAAACATAAATTTTCTATCCCTTTTTTTGAATCGCCAAACTTTCATCATTTTAGGACCGTTAAAAAGGAAGGAACAACCATTTAAAATCTATGCGTCGGCCACGCGCCTCCCTGTACTTATTATTGAATAGAACTCATTTTTGTTATTGTAAATTTTGCCGCTTTTTATAATCTTTTATTCAATTTACCTCGTAATACCCAATTTTCTTATAATACATAGTTTTGAAAACTTAATGTCAATAGATCTATATCTTTCAACTGCTTGTCTGCTGCATTGAAATTCTGATCAATTTCTTTTACAAATCTACACTTATCTATCTATCATTATTCTAAAATAAAAATGAAACAATTTTTCAATCAATTTGATTTTGATGCTATTTTTTATCCATATAACGTTGTGAGAATCTAATACAAACTGAAAAATCAAGTCCAATTAAATTTTTATCTTAAATAACTAAAAAAATATTTAAAACAATAAATTTAATGCAAAATAATCTAAAACCTTTAATACTTCTTTTTAATTAATTATAAATCAATTTAGTTACTAACTTAAAGAAAAAAACGGATATATTTGCCAGTACAACCAATTTAAGCAACGAGTTTTTTACTAGTGTTAGAGGTGTTACCGCAACCACCTCTACATTGTTAAAATGCCACCGTTCTGTAGGCCTTGCTAATTCTTAACAAACTTGCTTTTGTAGCTCTTACTAATTCATTCTTAGTTTTTTGTCTTCATGTTTTTTTCTTATGTTTGTATATTTTGCAGCGTATAACAATTTGCTTCTTGCTGTCATTGCTATTAGCTTTCTAACTTTTCTCCTTGACCTTTGTTGTTTGGCATAAGTCTACTGAGCTTTCTTTTTATTCCTTTTGTTTTTTTACTGCTTTCTTAACCTGTTTGTCCTTCATTTTGCTTTAAGTTTCATTCCGAGGTTTTTGATTTTTTATGATTATTACTTGATTTCCTACTTTGCTTGTTTCTCTATTAATCTTCTTAGTTGATAGCATGCCTCTGTATTATATCTATTGCCAACTCTAGTTTTTTTTAATACTTTACGTTGTCTGCAAATGCCGTTATTGTCATGCCTTCTAGCAGCTTTATTTAAAGTAGCATATAATAAACTAAATTCCACAGATTTGGTCCTTTTGTTAAACCTTGGGATTCTGGTCAGTTTAAATCTTCTCTTCTTTGTCACTAAGGGCCGCTTGCACCACCTCGCTTAACTGCTTAAGTGCCACTTTATTTCCAAGTGGAGCTTATATTCGTTGCACCACCTGCTAAGTAGAACATAAAAACCCCTAAGTGGAACTTATCGTAAGCCGAACCTTGAGTTCGGTTTACGCATATAAGGTGCAGAATAACCTAAAATTTGCTTTACAAAATTGCATTGTTTTTGTCATTTTTAATAAAAAATCTTAAAATTCTGTGTATTACACACTAGTTCATGTTACAAATGAATAGATTTTTAGATGCTCTTATTGACTAGATTTTATTAAAACATACAAGTGTAGGGAGCTTTGCAGAAGTGTACATATCTACAGCATCTCGCATTATAGACAAATGCAATACTTGAATAAAATTATTTTATGTCCTTTTTGAGCATTAGCAGTATGTAAAAGGTTAGGTAGCAATAAGGACTCAGTTAATAATAATAAAAAACTTTAAAAATGCAGAGGTTTCGGAGATTTATCAGTGCAATTATGTAAAACTTACTTATATTGAAAAGTAATATTTAATATCAAAACCACGTAAGACCCCATTTAATTAATAATTCTATTAAAAATAAACGTGTAATAAATACTTCAAATAAAATGAACCATTCGTGTTTACGTATGTCGGGCGAATGAATCACCCATATGAGTAATTAAAAGTTTTTATTACCATTAACTAAGTCTTTTTTGCTACCTAACCTTCTATATACCGCAAATGCAATAATATTAGTTGTTCACGCTGTCTGCCTTCTCTGCTGTCAAAAAATAATGACAGAATAAAGCAAACTTTGCTGTGTTGCCACATATATCTGTATCTTACGTGAGTGGACCTTAAAATACAGTGGTGCAACAAAATATATTTTTAAGCTTCACTTGGACATAAGTGGTACTTGACTAAGGTCTAGTTTTAAGCGAGGTGGTGCAAGCGACCCTAAGTACCCTTTAAGTACCTCCATATTTTTGTGTATTGATTAAGCATATTAGCCTGTATGACGTTGCTTTTCCTGCTTATTTCTTCTCTTCTCAATCAATTATAGTTACTTACAACTCTAAACCGGTATTAACGCGTTTATAGCCTAACTAGCAATCACAAGAACTAGCAATTATTAGTTTGACTAGTTAGAGTATATTAAATAATTTTACTTAAAATAGTTAAAATACGTTATTTTAGGACATATTATATTAATGTATTAAAATGTTAAAATATTGTATCAAATTTATATTGTAGTGATCGTTTTGATTTAGTTAACACTTAAAACGACTATTGGGAATCTTTTATCAGTCAATAGATTATGCATAGAAATGATAACAACAAAAACTACAATTTGCTGTATTAGTAGTAGTAAACCAATTTATTTCATATACACACATACAAAGTTTTATAAAATAAAGTAGAAATGAAAATAAATATTAAAATAGCCATCGACCAAAGTCTTTCTGCCCTTGTTGCTGTATCATTTATCATTTTTTATTAGATTCAATTTTTACTACAAAAGAAAGTCAAGCTTTCTAGAATGTCTTCAACAATAGCTTATAAGTAGATATACTAGTAATTGAGTAATAGCATCATTGTTTTTGTTGTATTTGTAAGTATTAAAAAATAAAGTTTTATTTAAAAAAAAAGGTCATTTGATTTAGTGTACACCAAGTCACAATTGAAAACCATATGTTTTTCAGATTGCGTTGATTAATTAATAAACAAACTTCAAACTTCAAACTTACACTTTTGTGTTTTTTTTATGGCTACAGAAATGTCCGGCGAAGCACCAACATCTCTTTGTTTTCAAATGGAGCATATGCTTCAAAACGCATTGCTAATGACAGAAATGGGAATGGACATGAAAGAGAAATGTTGCCAAGGTGACAAATATGTTTGTTACTTGAGGTCTATTGCAATTAGAGCCTCAAAAAACGTTCGAAATTTACAAAATACCAGCAATCAATTTCTCATCCTTGCTCAAAAAGTTGTAACAAATGTCATTACAATAATAGACAGCACGCCAAACCTCGACTATGCTGTATACAACATGAAACTTGATTACGAAAAGCTGTTAACAATTATTGAAAGAGAACTGGCAGAAATTGACGACTTAGATTCTATTGACCTTGACCATAAAGCTGCTAATATAAGTGAACGTATTAGATATTTGGAAACCAAGCAGCAGAAAGTTTATGAAGGATCCACCTGTGGAGTTCAGCAAAGCTGCAGTGTGCGCAGCGTTAAATCGGACGTGGATGAAAAGTATCCTGAAAATTGGTCGAGAGATTCCCTCATCGATTTAAATAATGTAGTAAATTTACCGCCCGTTCCGGAAGATATATTCACGTGCTTTGCAAATAAACAACCTACTCGAACCTCGAGCTTATCCAGCCTTAAAGGAATGAGAAAAGTCAAGTTGTTTTTACAGCGTGCCGCCAATAATTCAGATGATGAGGATAGTTCCGACACCGAGGATCATGATGTAATGGTAACAGTATAATCGATATTGGTTTTATATAAAATTATACATCAATTGCTTTATGAAGGTTGCATATCACGTTGCTATTTAAACTAAAGTAAACCATCTAATTTAGTATAAATCCATCACAGTTTGTACTATATATTCTACTAACATTCAAACTATAAGTATTATGTATCATTAATTTATAGTATCTACATGATTTTTTTTATATTATAACTAACATTGATTATAAAATTTTAGCATTGTACGTTTGTATCTCGTCTAGCATATGAAAGGCTTAATAATTTTAATGGTACCAATCTAAAACACTTATCAAAACTTGCCACTGCGTTATAGTTTTGTAAGTAATTTAAATCAATATAAATAAGCTATTATTATAGTATTGTTATGAACTAAAAGTCTTTTCCTTATCCTTATCTAATAATAACTTATAATTTATACAATCATCTGTTTTAATTTATAACACCACCTCACCTAAAATATAGGTCAAAATTTATTTTCTGTTATTGAATTGGTATATAACTTAATTGTAATTATTATACATATGTTAATATTTTAATTAACTAATTTTTATTTATTAAATCACTGACACACATAACAAACCTATCAATTAACATTAAACATGTATTTCGATATTCTTTTTTTTTTGTAAATTATACTTATTTACACCGTAAAAATGTTCAATCTAATTACAAAATATAGTAATTAATTAAATATACGAGAGGTGTTTATATGTTATTTAATAAAAAATAACGCTCTCTCAAGTGTTTTTTCAGTTTTGAAAATAATTAATAATCACAAGCGAGGTCGGGACTGTAAGATGGATGTTGTAATTCATTGACTACTTCTTGGACAATTGGTGCTTTATACACCCTGCAGTTGGAGTGCAGAAATAGAGTTTTATTAGCACAATTGTGGGTTCTTTTTTGTGTATAGTTGCTTCCAAGTTCTTAATTGTGTCTCTGTAGACATTCCCCGTTATTAAATGCACATTTAGCTATTACTTTTTGCATAAAAAATTGCTTCTTTGCCTTTTCGGGTAACCTTTTCGTAGACTCTTGTTTTGTGTGAAATTCTCAATGTTGTATCCAGGTCTAGTCGGCAGTTCTTCTTCTTTTAGTGCATCTCCTATCGGAAGTTTGCTATCATCATAGTTATTTGCACCTTATTGACTGCAGCTCTGAAGAGTTGAATGTTGCTACAATCAAACCAGTCTCTAAGATTTTTAAGCCACGACACGCGGCAACTTCCAATATTTCTCGTTCCGCTAATCTTTTCCTGCACGATCAATTGGAGAAGTCTGTATTTTGAGACTCTCGTTATGTGTTCTAAGTATTAAAGCTCCTTTTTTATGGTATTAATAACCTCTGCTCCTTTCTGCATTCTGGTTAGCACTTCGATGTTAGTAATCCTATCTACCTAGGGGATACGCCACATCCTGCGGTAGCACCACATTTCAAATGCTTGAATTTTGTCTATGTGGTTTTTCTTGAGGGCCCATGTTTCACTTCCATACATCAGTGTGGAAAATACATAGCACCGCAGCATCCTCATCCTAAGTTCTATATTAATGTCCCTACTAGTGAATAGCTTTTTCATTTTTATATATGTTGATCTGGCAATTTCAATTCGTGTTCGTATCTCTTTTGTTTGATCACCCGATTTCTCTATCCATGTTCCTAGGTATTTATAGGTCTGTATACTTTCTACAACGGTGTTCCCTATTCTCAGCTTTATATGATTATGATTATGTGGAGACTTTGCAATTATCATTAGCTTAGAAATTAAAATTTATTTTAAGACCGTACTCGTTACATCAATTATTTAGTTTTTGTTGAAGATGTTGGATGTCATTAAAATTGCTTGTAAGCAGGACGGTCTCATCGGCATATTTCTTGTTATTGACTACTTCTCCATTTATAGCTATACCTGCTGTTTCTTCCTCTAAGGTTTCGGTAAGAATTTATTCACTATAAAGGTTGAGTAGTAGTGGCAATAGAATGAACCCTTCCTTACGCCACAACGGATCTCCATTTCTTTCGTTATTGGTTTTCAACATTAGCACTAGCCATTTAGCCCCAATACAGATTGATGATTATTTTAGCGTTATCTAAGTCAATGCCTTTACTGATGACCAACAGCTTTCCCGGGTTTCATAGTTTTCAATGCATGTTCTATTTCTGGTCTTAATATTTTTAGATTTATTTTTGTTACAAAATTTCTGTTGTTAGCCAGAGTTACGTCTTGGTTTTCTTGCTTATTAGATGGTTTTTAGCTACTGTTTCCAGACTTTTTTGTATTTGTTTCCACTTTTTATCCACATTAGCTTCCTCAAGTATACCAATGTTTTTCATGCATTTGTTTACGTGTTGCTTAAATGTATTCTGCATTTTAGGGTCCTTAAGAAGCTTACAATCGGTACAGTTTTTTTGGCGTCTTGCTATCTTCTTCATCTTTATATTGAGTTTTGCTATCACCGGGTTGTGGTCAGAATTAATGTCAGCGCACGAGTAAGTTTTTGTGACTTTGCCCGAGTTCTTATGGCGGTTATTAATAAAGATGTAGTTTATTTAGTTTCTTACTGTATGTCCCGGTTTATCAGCAGGGGATTTCTACGTATATAATCTACAATTTGGGAGTTTGAATAAGGTATTTGTTATCATCAGATTTTTGTCTTGACAGAACTCAATTAGTCAATCTCCTCTGTCATTCCTTTCTTCCAGTCCAAAACTTTACGTGTGTGTTTTCACCTTGATCCCTAGTGTGATCTCGTTAGTTTTTATGTTTCTATAAATGTCATCTAGTTCTGCATAATATTCTTCAACTTTGTTTTCTTCCTTCTCTGCTGTTGGTGCATATGTTTGTATGATATTCATATTTCCGAAGTGTGTTTTTAGTTGAAGCAACATCACTCTGTCTGAGTATGGTGTAAAACTCAGAACTGAACCTGTAATATTTTTATACACGATTACCCCAACTCCATATAAACGTTTCGGGTCGTTGTTCTCTGAATAATAAAATGTGCTGTTGCTTGTTGTGCAACTGCCACTTTCTGGCTATCTAACGTCACTTACTTCTAATATATTTACATATAGTCTTTTAATTTCTTTTACTATGTTGTCGAGTTTTCCTGCTGCAAAGAGGCTTCTTGCATTCTACGTTCTGATCTTCGTATTATTTGTTGGTACACCTTCATGCTTTTGTTCGCCACTGTCCACTGTACTAAGGATACCTTTTTGGTCTTTACATTAAGATGAAGCAGTTAAATTCTTTTTGCAAATTTGTCATCTATACAGTTTTTGTTTGGAACTGAACAGCTTGAAAATATATTGTGCCGACAAATTATTCATTCCTCTAAAAATAAGCAAATCTTCCAAAAGTCTTCCACACTTTGAGTCATTATGAATGGATTTCCTGCCCCATAAAACGGATTATTTTTTCCATATACTGCCACTGGGTATTCTTTGAGCTACTACCTTTTTCAATAAAAAATTTATGACGCTTCAATGTTCATGTTCGCCTCTTTAAACTAATATAAAAATGACAAATGTACAGCAATTAGAACTCAACTTAAAAATCACACTAAAATCTCACAAATATTTGACATAAAAAATGTTTACGATAACATATTGTATTCATAACTAATCGATTTTAAATTTAATTTTGGAGGATAAGCCAATGTTTACTGCATGTAGACTTCATCAGGCTCTTTTCTTTTTCAATGTGGTGTGTGTGTTAATTTTTAGTAAGTTATTGAAACTATTGAGTGGTAAAACGGTCCAGCGTTTATTAGAATGTCTTTTCACCTAGAACAACTCGATGTCATTTTCACAAGCTACTAAAATAAGGTTGAAGTGTTTTTAAAATCTTTACAAAAAGAAAAGTTTTCCATTAACGTTGACGTATGAGTCTTTTATAATCTTTTTAAGTTTTTTGTAAAACATTTAGTCTAATTTGAGTTTTTTGCTTTATTAAAAGATTTTTGTGCAGCCTTCTTAAACTGGTCAAATTCCTCGCACCACCAAGGAATGATGTTGTCGGAATCGAAACACAAGTCCTTGTTTCCATCTGTGATCTGACATTAAAACCGACGTAGCTTAAAATGCTAAGAGATCCGTCAGTCTGGCTTAACAAACTTTGGTTCAACGCCTTAGTTTAGTATTTCTAGGTTAGTACTGATAGTAAAATTGTAAAGTTGCTTACTTCTATCATTTGTGTTTTTACTTTCCCAGGCAATATGATGTAAGTTGACCTCTAACTATGAGGTTAATATACCCTCGCGTACAATAGTGGTGCATCAAATCTTTAAACTGTGTTCTTAAAAGTGGTATGTCGTGCGCAAGATATGTAAACGCCACAATAGTGTTTGGCTTCCGCTTGTCTGCCAAAACTAATTCTGACGGTTGAGAGATCACCATTAGAAAGTTGTAGCATAAGAAACGCTGTTATGTGTTTGAGTATGTAAATACACGTCCTTAGCTTACCGTTAGTTAGTTTTGAAACTTACAATCCATGGTTCTTGAATTAAAGCATCACCTCTAGATTGCGGCATAGTGTTGCTACGGTCAGTGATGGAGGTTGCATTAGATAATTTCAATGTGTCATCGGTCGGCTTTGCGAACAGTGTAACTCCATCCCGGTTTTGTCCAAGTGGGCGGCATATTTTTTGTTATTTTAACAGTGGGTTTGCTAAACTTATAGCTCAGCAGATTCTTTTCCATTTAGTGTGCGGCTTTCTTCCAGACCGATTCCTAGAACGGTGTGAAAGATGCACCTATCATTGACTTTGAGACACTAGTTCTGTTTTCCCGGGCAACTCATGACCAGTTTTACGACATCTGGTTTTCCGAAAAAACAAAGTCGCCTTTGGTGTTTCCGGTTGTAAATGAAGTGTCCATTTGCGCAAAAGCTTTGAACGTTGCTTCTTTCCGGAGTGCTTTTGGTTTAGCTTTGACAAACTCTGTTTTGGGTTAACAGTTGTTGGCCCAGCACATGAGGTGTCTGCATCGCCGGACTAAAAAAATATTTTTCTAGCTCCCCATCCGCAAATTGAAGAAGTCTAAGGTTGATCGCCAGTGTTACCAAAAAAATATAGCTCCAAAGGTGGCTGTATACAAACGAGTGACGCACACCAAACCAATAAGTGTGCAGCACACTGCATACCACCCTGTTGGACATCTGACTGGACGACACAGTCGATTGGTCAAGATAGTTTAGTCTTAGCCCCAGTTTAAGAATAAATCCAGGCCAAAGTAGAGTATTATCAAGCCCTAGAAACGCATCTATAGAGTGACTCAGTTCATCCTCGCTTACGGGTTTCTACGCACGTGACAAACACGTAAGTTATCAATCCACAGACTCGCTGCGCGGTTACTACGTTACGGTGTGACTGTAATTAGTCTGCAACTTGCTGTCCGATACAAAGAGGTTTCCCTCTTGACCGGACCCACTGACGACATTCAAGAAGAAACACACAAGTTTCATAACTACTGCAAGGTTACAATCTTCAAAAGAAAAAAAAACGTTGCGTTTGATTAGCTATTGTTTTTCTCCTATGGCACCTTATAAACTATTAGTCGTCGTCGTCAGCCATTTATACACCACTGTTGGCGTTGTAGTTTCTTCTCATCTTCCAAGTCCCGACAAAAATTGAACTTGCAGAAAGGCCAAGTTCTTGTGAACAATGAGAAATTGATTGTCTCTGGTTTTCCCGTTTCCCAGGCGCAGCAGCAATGTTTTCAGCAGACCTTGCATGTTGGTGATGTACGAGTGTTTTTCCTTATTATTCGAACCGGATGATTTGGCCACTAAACGTCGAGTAGTCAACTCGGTAAGACGGTTGTGACAAGGATAAAAATCTCGTAAAGCGCGGAACGTTTTTTGAATGGAGCATTTCAACGCTAAAACCTTCCATGGTGATATGCCATACACTACTAAACAATTCATAACAAATTTGACAGATGTTTGCTATAACTAAGATACTTTATAACAAAGAGAAAAAGAATTTTTAAGCTTTGAAACACGTCCTGTTAAAATTTATTTTACTTGTTTAAATTGGCGTTTTCAAATTTCAATTTCGTTCAGAAAAATTTAAAAAAATTTAATATTGGATAAAGTTTAAATTATACGTAAAAAAGTTGAAAGAAAAACTACAGCCAAGCCTTGGTAGATGTTAGCTAAATAAAAAATCAATCATTTTAGGTATTCATACAATATATCTTTTGGTAGGTACCATTCATATTTTATTGATTAATAATATGTTCTTTATTGTTTCAGGGAGATGGTGATGACAAATTGGCAACAACTTCCAAAAAACATTTAGGTAACATAAAAGAAGAAACACAGCAAGATTAATTAATACATTTAATTATAAAAATATAAACAACAATATTATGCTGCAAATAATTATCAATTTACATCATTCTTCCATGGTATCATTAAAGCTTAAATCAAGTCTGACAGGTTTATCTCCTCTCTTAAACAACGTTTTAATCAGTACGTACAATAAGTACAAGAAAAAATAAAGGAATATAAAGCTGAAATAACCATTACCAAAATAGCACATTATTAGTGTACCAATAATTAGAAATATAAGAAAACTGTGATCTGCAAAAGATCTCATACTAATTCTTGCTGGTAAATCATAAGGTACTCTTTCTGATAATCCTTGAAATTTTCTGTACTTGTATATCCTTTCAGGGGCTTTTATAAAGTTTCTGGCTAATCTACCTGAAAATCCTCTTTGATTATACAATTCATTAATTGCTAAACCATACTAAAACAGAAAATATACGTTATAAATATTATTAATTTTTTAAATTAAAATAAAGAATATCGTTCAGGTCAACAAGGCAAAATAGGATATGAGAATAAAATAATAATTACATTTTCATTAATTTTCCTTGATAAATCATATAAAACCCGCACCAAAAATGCGTTCTCATAAGAACGAATTGGTATTAAATCAGGATCACCCTCATATTTCAAGTCATGTATCCGCTTTTTCACTTTCTCAGGTGTTAAAATATCATTAACATTTCTTTCCTGATTTCCTGATACGTTTGGAGACATTTTACTCATTTCAGGAGTGACATCAAAATTCTGAAACTAGTAACAATGTCCATTATTACACATATGTATATTCATATATTCAACAAATATAACTTACATCTTCTATGCCAAAAATTTCAATAATATGTTCTGCTGAACATTTCAAAAAATTCAGCGCTTTTTGTCTATCCGTCAACGATATTTGATCTACAATTGAAGATTTTGTAAAAAATGAGAAAAATCCCATGGCTTCTTCTTCCTGCTGCCTTCTTTCCTGAAGTATGGTAATTGCTTTTATTTCAGCTGATTTAATCATTCGTAACAATTCATACACCTAAAATTAAATTATATATCATGTAAAATATGTTAAAAATAACCGATTTTAAATCTTACTTCAGCAGCAGCATGTGGTGTAAACATTGGTTTATAGCAAAAGTTTGGACCTTCAAGTTCATAAATTTTCTGCCGCACCGTAGTTAAATATTTTCCTGCCGCATTATCATATTCATGAGCAATGTAATTGCAATTCTTTTTTGGAGATTCAATATGTGTGGAATCATATATTTGAGCGCTAGTATTAGATGACCATCTGGTTGTTGGTGATAGTGGAGGCATGTTTACAGCAAATGGGGAATTTATATGATGATTTGGAGAATAATTTTTATTTTCCACAATTGATTCAATTTTTTTTATTAATGGGACCAAATTTGATTGATTAAATACCTGCAATATAATATATTATTTAGAATAGTTCCTGATAATAAAAGATATCATTTTGGATTACAACAGGACTAATAGCAATATTTTCCATAAAAAGTGTGGTAAGGAGATAATAACAAACCACAAAATAATTTAACTTAACTTCAAAGAATTAATAGTCATATTTACATTAAAAACCATGACAAATAAAATATTTTTATTATGATCTACCACATTAAAAAACTTAAAATAATTCATTACATAGACACAATAATGTGACCATTTAAAACACTACTTATTTTATTACATCAATGTTAATAACATTTTAAAATGTTGCTAAGTAACATTTAAAAAACTGTATGCTTGATCGGCTAACAGGTAATTTTATCAGAGCTATTAAGATGCTATTCTAATGTGAACAACCTTGTCAATAACCTACCAGTGTTATATAGATTATTCTACGTTATTTTAAGTCGCAGAGATGTTTAAATTATCAGAGTTGAAAAGAATTTCTAGAGAAACTTAAAGGTTTATTTGAATTTTATATACATGTTTTTTTAAACATTTTTGAATCCAAAAATGAGTTTTATAGATATTTTTATGTAAAATTCAAATTAATTACCAGACCAAATTTTAAAAATTATATATTGACGGCCAATACACATTTGAAGTTGTTCTTAAAAGTTTTCCATCAGTCTCCTTAACAAGCCGTGCAAAACTTCTTCTTGAATAGCCTCCTTTAGTTGGTACAAAGACCAAGTACGATGTTTTAAAATTTCGGTGTTAAGATACCCCCACAAAAAAAGTGCAAGTGGGCAAGCGTGGTGGGGGCGAAACTGCCTCGCGTAAAAAGAAAACTCGACGTGCTGTATAGGCCGTAGCTCCATCCTATTGGAACCAGAAATTCTCTAGGTTGTGTTCTTTCCCATTCTCCAACATGTTGCATAATCAATTAGAATTCACCGTAAATGTGACTCCAACCTCTTCAAAAAAGTAAGGCCCAATGATGCCTACAGATAACCAAACGATCACTTTTGGGGTGCAGTTGTTAGTAAAGTTGTTGGACTTTTTCAGCAGCCCAGTAGCAATCATTTTGTTTGTTTACTATGCCAGAAAAGTGGAAATAAGCTTCATCACTTCTCAACAGAATAACAGTGAGAAGCACAGCTGCAAAGATCCCATTACAATAATCCATACGCAGTATGTTGGAGAGAATTGCTGACCAATAGTCTTGTATGTGTGTAAATGAAGATCAGTATGCAATAACTCACAGATCTTTTAACGTCATTCAAAAATTGATTAAAACAAAACAAAAATTACCAACTAGAAAACAGCATTGCAAATATTGACGACAGCAAAGACGCGCTTTCTAAGTGCATGGTGTAACACAAACTCGACATAAACGGAGCTTGATTCTGATCTGAGCTTGGTCAAGTTACGTCTCAAGTGACGTTGGAGAAAGACCCCAATAAAAAAAGTTGCAGTTATTTCCTTCCCCTCAATGACTGAGGTCAATGACCTAGAGCACGTCAAAAGAGTCCATCAAAAAGACAATAACTTCTTAGAGGACACTGACGACGACACACCGTTAAATAACTTTCGACCTTCTGAAATCAGAGATATTATCTTGAAACTGAAAACTCAATCTGCTCCAAGCCCTAACAGAATCCCCAATATTGTTAATGCGATTCCATGCACCGAGCACTTTCCAAAAGCTCATAAACATTGCAAAACCTAAAAAGGAGCGGAAATTAAAAAAAAAAAAAACAGAATACAATTTAAGTAAGATCATAGAGAGGGTGCTCTTGGACATAGTGTAAGACCACACACAACCATCTCTCCGACCACCAACATGGGTTTCGACGTTGAAAAAGCCTTCTACAAAATCTTTTACGTCTTCAGTCTAGAAAACGGCTGCAAACACGCACCTCAATCGTCTCGCCAGACTTGCTGAGCCAGACAAAGATAACTACTTCTATAAGAGACAAATCAACATCATAATCAGCTAAAGTAGCAAAAACAACTTTCTCCTAAAATACAATCTCCAAACAAAAAGTATATGAGCCTCACGGTCTCAAACTTCCAGATATAATCCGGGGGCAGTTTAGTCTGTAAGCACTATCCTTTACAGGGTGAATCATAAAGTCTTTAGAGGATTCTCCTCCCAAACCACAAAAAAAGTCGGTGCAGCCGAGACAGACCACCAGTCGAGGTAACACCAAACAGACATCAGCCAAACCAGAGTGAGAACCAGCTAATATCCGGGTCCAGAAAAGTCTATCACCAACAGGCAAACTCTAGGGCAACCCAGAACAAAGCCAAAAACACTAAACTACACAGGACTGCCGGATTCCTGATTTACCTTTTGATATATTGTGACGTAGCTCGAGGTACACAAAATCTCAACCAATCATAGTTCCGCTTTTTGGATTGAATTATTGTGACTAACCAATGAGATGCTATAACTTTCTTCGTCACAGTCATGACAATTGTCATTATCCAGCAGTCCTCTAAATATATTGTTCTTGGGACCAAGCCACATCTGTCGAGTCGAGATGTGTCTGCAGAAATATCACACAAAAACGCCGCAACTATCCTCCAGCGCACACAGATGAATCCAGGCGCATGGCCAAGTGCAGATGGCAAAAACGAGACGGCACACAGATCACTTGTCAGTCACAGTCGTGTAAACAGCTCCAGAAAAGGGTAGAGCCCTGACATGACTAATTATGAACTTGCTCTTGATCCACCGAGGTAGTTCCGAAATCACCAAATAAGCTGTTGGACCCATCAAACCTCTTTAAACAAATCGAGATTTAATGTGGTAATGTAAAATAGCCGTAAAAAGCACAATAAATAAAATCACAAAAAAAAAAACGACAGAAAAATCTTGTAAAAGACAATCAGAGATAACAGGAAAAAATGCTGAAAAGAAATTATAGAATCTATAGACGGGAATCCCTGGAGAAAACCGTACAAAATAGTGATAAACATGATAATATTGTAAACCAACGCTAGACTAGTATGTAGAAATAACTCAAATAATCAACAGAAGCAACTTTTTCAGAATGTTGAAAACCCTAGTATTGTTTGAAAAGAAGAAAAAAGCAGCAAAATCAACGTCATACAGCCCAATATGCTTAATCAACACACTTGCTTGAAGAAAGAGAATAGGAAAAGAAACAATACAGATTTACCAATAGAAAAACAACCTATAAAAAAGTGAAAGCAATATCGAAAAAAAACAGCAAAACTCAGAGAAAAAAACAGCACTGCGTAATAATAGTTGGACATACAAAACGCGTTTAACAGAGTGTTATGAAAAGCAATTATAGAGAAGCAACAAAAAAAAAAGCTGAACAGGGAAACATGCATGGCTACCGACCAAAGAATGAAATAAAAAGAGCTACTAGAACAAGCTCGATAAAGATAAGCAGGGCCTACAGAATCACAGGAAGCAGTAGAGGTAATCTCGGCAACACCTCCCGCGGATATAATGTTGAAAGAGAAGCCAGAAACAAAAAAAAAAACAAGCAAAATAAGAACAAGTAAAAAAGAAACAGAGGGGACCCAAAGCTAAAAAAGAAATAGACAAAAGAACTATTCCCGATGATAAAATAATAAGTAGAGAATAAACCCGAGATAAGCTATTATACAACAAAAATACTGACCGGGCTCCGTCTTTGAAAAGTTCTTAAAAAAATGTCTATTCTGTCAAAAAGAAACACACAATAATGCAGAGTAGAATGCAAAGTATGAGAAAAAGAAGAACTAGAAAATATACTGGAAAGCAAAGTTGATAAAGCAACAATCATCGAGATAAAAATAAATAAAGAGCGCTAAGAAACTTTGCAACAAAAGTACTAAGAAAGAAAATTGAAAAGTTTAACAATGAAAGAATATAAAAAAACAAACTATAAAAACAAACACAAAACAAAAAAAAACAGAAGGGAAAGAACAGAAACAAAAAAAACAGGGAAAAAGACCAAAAAGAAAGATATAAGGAAAAAAAAAACAATTATGCATACCAAAAAATAGAAGAAAGAATAGAAACAAGAAGAACATTTACAGAAACTTTGATATCAAACAAAATAGCAGAGAAATTTTTAAGAAAAGCAGAATAACAGAAATCACTAGACAAACGCCAAAAAATAGATACGCTATCTCAAGTTTGATCCGAGGACAAACCAAATAGGCCAGAGACAGCTAGGTGCCGCAGATGCTGCGTAAAAATCCGCAATTCAATAACCAACATACTTCAAACTAGTAACAAATATATACTAGATTACTGTCAACAAGATTCATAAGTCGTTAAGTCATTCTCAAATTATGATTATGATGAAGATATTATTGCTTGTAATTAAACATTAATTATTTACATGTATAGTGTAGATGTAAATTTTGTTTATGCTGTAAATAAAATAGTATTATTATTATATGACTTTACTAAACATAGGGGTTATTCCTTAGGCTTTGATGATTACACGATTGTGCACCAGCACATTTTAGTTTAACTAGACTTAAATCCCTTAAAGTTTGCCTTTGAGACCATTTGAAGTTATTTGTCTACACTACTCCAATTTAAAATTAAAAAAATATTTGAGAAACCAAATAATTGATGGGTGTAATGCAATAAGAAACGTCTCTGGTGTTTTTGAACAAGTTTGGCAGTCAACAAGAAAATTGATAGTATTATAATTAGTAATAATCATTTTCAGAAGTTTAGTACAGTAAAGCTCCGCTAATCCGGATCAATTAAAACATGGCTTGATCCGAATTATTGAACAATCCGAATTACTGAAACAATAACTCTACTTGACGTTGTTTGCTTTTTAGCGCCTATGACAATAAAGATATTATTATTATTATTATTAATAAAATAATTAAGCAAAAGCCACATTATATAATAAAGCTTTTATTATAAAACCATAAAACAAACTTTCAAGAAAAATTTAAATCTCTTAAGAAAAACTCCAATATTATTATATTTTAGTCTAGCGAATGCAACCTTGCTTAACCTCCATTGCGCAACTTTTGTATTATTTCTTGTTTTTCAACTAGAGTTAATGTTTTTTGTGGCCGTTTTGGTGCCATGTTAAAATAAACTAAAGATTCAGGGATTTCCCTTTTTCTTTTTTGTTGGTTGGCATGCTAGGTACGAGGAACAGTGGTAGGTCGGCCAATCCGGATTAAATCGGTCCGGATTACAAGGTACATAATGTAAAATTTACATTTTTTAATTTTGTCCAAACTACAAGGACATCCGGATTAAAGCGATTCGGATTAGTGGAGCTTTACTGTAATTAAAAATTGACATCTTTCCGAAAATCGTACAAGAACACAGAAATCTTAAAGTAGCGCAAGCAATAATAATATAATAACCTTTAATTTGTGCCGCATGTTTAATAAACACCCTGTATACAGAATAGTGGCGACCGTAGCACAATGGTCTAGTGCGAGGACTGTTGTGCAGGCAGCCCGGGTTCGATTCCCGGTAGCGGCAATATCTAATTTGTCGAATATATTTCAATGCGGTCGTCTCCTTTGCAAGGCAATGGCAAACCAGCAAAGTATTTGCCTAGTAAACCCCTCTAGTGGTGTGGTTCGGATTCCACGTTAAACAGTAGGTCCCGTATGTTTGTGTGGAACTATTATCGCGCTCCACAAACATACGAGAGGGGCGCCGAACACTCGTAGCGAGTATGGCACTATAAGAAGAATACAGAATAGAGCCAATATATACACAATACATTGTAATTTGTAGGAAGTTCCTCCTGTTGTAGACTAATTTGCTGTTACAGCTCCCAACAAAAGTTTAATATTAGTCTCAGGAGACTATCAACACATCCATTTTAGACAATAATATTAATGCCACAATCCATAATTATATAATTCTACTTACTTTAGTTAGTCGGAACAGCATTTGTGCATTTTTGGGACTCGATAGATCAACCCTTGTAAATCTGGGTAGTAACTGTTGAAATATTACCACATAAATTAAAAGATTTTCTGCAATAAATTGCAAATACAGTTCATCGGCACATCTCATTTCTTCTCTCCCTCCTACTATTAACGTAGATGAATTCTTATATATTCCACCACTAAATAAAAAAATTATAGAAGTCTATACAAAAATTATAATATAATTAAAACTTACCGTTGCATATATAAATCATGTGAATATCTCCACGGTTGTATAAAGCTTAACCATAACTCCAAAACCAATCTGAAAGACTCATCCAATGGCCAACGATAGAGTAAATTCCTAAGAAATATGTACATCCGTGATTGTATCATAGGCAATGTAATCTTTTTCAAATCTCCCAGAGAAGAATTATCAAAATTAGCAGTAGATACAAATGCATGAATGTGTTTAACCACCATCCTGATTATTCTGATGTAATCTGCACTGGGTAATTCCAAATGCTAGATAAATCAAATTTATAAATACTTGCAGCATGCAATGTATAATTTATTAAGTAATGCCTATGTTTATGCATACATGCTGTATTTCAATAAAATTTAATTTATTTTATATAATTTAAACTTACCATAGTATTAGAACTCATATTTAAAGTATCATAATGCACACAAACTTGATCATTACTCAACCAAAAATCAATAAAAGCCATCAGAATAGTTTCACTACGCCATATCTCATTACGAGGATGCTTCTCCATCATTTGATGTATAGCCGAAAAGTTCTGAATTTGTGGATCAGAAAATAAATTTGATTTTAAAAGAGAGGTTTGTTTCACATTTCTAAAAGTACATTAAATCATAATGAAATCATTATTTCATTGATGAAATCCTTACCTATGTAGTTGTGGAGTTTGTAAAGGATTCTTCCCCTGATAGAAGACAATTGAAGGTGAAATAACACACTCCAAATTTGTTGGAAAAAAATGCAATATGTATTCTGCACATAAATTATAGTAAACCGTGTCCCATTTATCATCACATGTCATACGTTGATGATATGGATTTATAAGATGATATGCAAAATGAAAGATGTAATAGTCGAATGGATCTAAAAAATATATTATAATATGTGGTTATTCACTATTTATTCAATACTCACTCAACAGTAATGAAATTGGTTGTTTGGTTTGCGTATTATATTGCAAAACCTCCGAATAAAATGGATATGCATTCACTCCATCTAACATTTGTCTTACTTTAATCTAACAATAATCAAATGTTTATAGATAAAATAATCATATTTATTTAAAATATTTACCGGTAAGTATGCTAAACAAAAATCGTATTTAATCATGGGATCCTGCAGCAAACCATAAATAAGTTTAAATACTGGTCCAAGAGGTTTCAAAAAATTTAGTAACACTGTGAATTCAGTGGGATTATATTCTTGGAATATGTTCCTCAGACCCCAACTGAATGTACCTTGAGGTCCAAATATATGATCGACAAGAATTGGAAAAAATGTTTGCAAATCTTTTTTATTTCCACGATCAAATAAAACTGTTAAATCCGCACATCTCTGGTCCACTTTGTATGTTAAAGCTGTAGTCATTCGACTCTAAAATAAATAAGTTTAATGATTCTTCCTTAGTTCTATTTTTTATATTTTTATATTGTTTAATTATAGTATTACCAGCATGGTTTCAGGTTCAAATGTTGAATTAAACATGGTTTTATTGCAATTTCACCATACATAAAAGAATAAATTAAAACTTGAAAATTTGCGGCTTTTATATAAACATAACCTATTATAATATTGAAGGCAAATTGAAGGAAACAAATATATTGTATATGCAACTTTATTTGCAAGTTAGTAAATGGACAAATTAATAAGAAATATACAGTATGTTCCATAACTTTTATAAGTTATTTGACATTTAATTTGTTCTCAAGCAATATTGATCTCATTTAGCGTAAAGTCAATTTGACAATGTCTATCATTCTATTTTGAATTATATGGATAATTATAGATGTAATTTTAAAAAGGTATATAACGCACAAAGAATTATCAATTTTATTTTAGTTTAAAAATTTAAGAACGTGTTTTAGTTTTTCTTTATAATTGATCGTTTTTAGTTTTTTATTATATCTTGATCACAACAACATCTAATAATAAAATATCTTTCTGGCTAGAGCTTTAACAACTCACCGTTCTAGAAAAGAAGCTTAAGTGAATACCGTTTTTAGGCGTTATAAGATAGACCAACAAATATGGTACTTTTATACAATCAAGTTCAGACGGGCTCGGCGCTTACCTTCAAAGTGGGATTTAATGGCATTACATATTGAAAATATATTAAATCTTGTTAGACAGAGGTTTGAAGCCAACTTGAACGCAGCCATTGCAAAAAACTGATTTAAAAAAAATGACACTAAAAAAACTGCTTTTCTAACAATTTTAAACTACATTTGCTTAATCTGGCAACGCTGTTGAAAAAACTTAAACTAGAATGTTATTACAGTTTTTGAAAAATAATAAGTTTTGTGGCAGACAAATACTGAATAATATACAGGGAGTTTATAAATGAATGGAATTATGTAATCACTTTAAATGTGCCGCTTTTTTTTTAAATTGTCTACTATAGTCGTTTTCTGGCGAGCTTACTTGAGTTACCTAAAAGTATGTTTCAGTTACATTCGACCTCACACGCTGACGTCACAAAAAGTCTACAAAAAGTTACTCGCTAGAAAATAAAAAGTAACCATTGCTTTGTTTACAATTACAAATGGCGATTTTATAACCAATAATTATAAACATATCATTTTTTTAATCTATTTTATAAGTTTATAAAAAAAAATCTTGTAGTTTTTGTGTATTGAATCATTTTAACGCACATGTAAACATAAATCAGCGCGCACACCTTACTTTTTTCACATACGGAGGTCTAGATTTCCGTAAGCTTCAGTAACTTGTTTTCATGTTACTCAAGTAAAGTGTGGCGTCATCAGTAAGGTCGCTAGAATACGAGTAAGGTGTAACTGCAACTTACCAAAGCTTACTTTTCTCGCCAGAAAACCACTTATATTATTTGTTTTGACAGTTCAACTTTGACAGCTGTCAAGCAAGCAAGGTTATAAAAATGTATACAAATGAAGAGAATAAATTTATTATTGAATTCTACTTAAAAAAAAAACACAGAAAAAATAAAAATGGAAGTGAGAAATATGAAGGAGAAGATAATAAAAAGAAAAGAAAAATGAGAAGTAGAGAAAATAGAACTAAAAAGCAAAATAAGAGCAATTGAAGACAAGCTAAAACAAAAAAAAAAAGAAAAGAGAAGAAACAAGTTTGTAATAAGAGAAATAGAAGTACAGACAAAAAAAAACAAAAATTATACAAAAAAACTTAAAAATAGAGACTGAAATAATTTTTGCATATTTAGTGAGAAAGGAAGAAAAACAAAACAATTATAGCAGAAACAGAGTCATGGGTACAAAACCAAAATATTATAAAAAACTAAAACAAACTGATAGGCACAAACATTAACATGAAGTCAAAAGTATAGAAGTATAAAAAAAAGCGAACGCAAACAAAAAAGTAATTAGTAGCATAAACACAAAAAAAGTAGATAACGCATGCAAAAACCAAAAACGTTATTTAAATACATGATTTAAAAAAAACAAAAAGTAGAAAAAATAATTATAGTAAAAAAAACACACAAGCAGAATTTTGTTTTGATTGACAACAAGAATCACGAGTTTTGGAAGTACATACAAACTTTTGATATAATTAGAATAGTAGAAACGTGAATAGATGACAAGAAATAGAAAAATTTTGAACATGCCAGCGGAATACATCTGAAAATGCTAACTAGCTATAAAAGAGAGAAAAAAAAAACAAAGAAAGCATAATTACCGGCATAAAAAAGAAATAAGTCAAAAAGAGAATATAGTTATTAAAAACAAAAAAAAAATACAAGAACAAAACTTTTTGAAAAGAGAAGAAAAATATAATGCAATAAAAATAATAAACAGGGATTTCAACGCAAGAATTGGAAAGGAAAAAAATCAAACAAAATGATATGAGAAACAGAAAATCAAAGAATACCACAGACAATAGAAAAAGAAAGGAAATGATAGAAATGGTAGAAAAGAGGAGTTGGGACGTTTTAAACGTCACAGGAGATGACGAGGAGTATTTTACTTATATATTGGGCAATTAGTAATAGACTTTGTAGTTGTAAATGAGAAGTTGTGAGAAGAGATAGACAATTTAAAAGTAGGCATAAGAGTTGAATCAAACCACCAGTCATTAGAACTTAGCTTAATTGAAAAAACTGTGAGAGGACAGAAAAATTTAATAAAAAGAAGAGAAGATAGAATAAACGGAAAAAAAGTGTGATAACTTACAAAAAAAAACTGGAAGAATTAGAGAAAACGAAAGAAATTTCAAAGAGATAATGAGTGAATTAGAAGAAACAATTAGAGAATTGGTACTAAAAACAACATATGTATAGAAGAAAAGAAGGAAAAATGAAAAAAAAAAGCAAATGGTAGAACAGAAAATGTATTAAAAAAAAACTAAAAGCTAGAAAGATGTTAAAGCACTAGAGAAACAACAAAACCACAAAAGAAAAATATCTAAAAGAACTGAAGGCATACAAAAATCAGTGTAAAAAAGTTAAAAGTGGATTTACAAAAAAAGAAGAATAAAAATTAAAAAAAAAGCAGAAGCATGGAAACGCATATACAAAGAAATTAGAAAAAAACAGGGAAATATTGAAACAATACTAATAAAAGCGCAGAAAGAGCACTTTTTGAGTTTGTTTGGAGAAGAAAATAAAAAGAAAAACCGATCCAGCAAGCGGAAAAAATTAAAGAAAAGGAAAGCGGCAAGTATTGATGAAATACAGTTGTTGTATGGTACAAAAAAGCTGATTGAGAGATTGAGTGAGTTAATAAATAGAGTATGTAAGAGAGAAGGGTCGTCTCCAAGAGAGAGGGTTTTATATGCTCTATACACAGAGCTGGAACCAAAAAAGTAGTAAATAACTACACAGAGAACAACACTACTGGATACGGCATACAAGATCTACACCATGATATTAGAAAAAAAGGTGAATGAAGAACTGGGTATGAATGAAATAGCAGAAAAAAGAGAAAAAGTATATGCGTTATTCCTGAACCTAAAAGCGGCATTGATAGTGTGAATAGAAAGAAACTGTGAAAGTGTATAAAAAAACAGAAAACAGAGTGTGGGTTAACAGAAAAATGAGTAAAAGATTTTGAACAACAAAAAAAGTAAGACAGTGCTGTCTATTGAGTCCCACTTTGTATGCAACTTAGAAATGTAGAAAAAAAAAAAAGTTGGTTTAAGCAGAAAGGGTATTTGTTGGTAGAGAAAAACATAACAATACTACCAACAAAAGACAAGGAAATAAAAGAAATGGTTTAGAAAAATATTTTAGAAAAAAAGTTTAGAAGTTAATGTAAAATAACAAAAAAATATGGTGTTTAGAAAAGGAGGCGGGAAAAAAGTGATGGACTGGAAATGGAATAAGCAAGATATTACAAAAGTAAATTTTTTTAAATAATTGGGATATGTTTTTTGTACAAATAACGCCGAGAGCGAGCACATTAAAGAGTTGGCTCAAAAAGCAAATAAAGTAGTAGAACAAGTTTGGGAAATAAGTGAAAAAAAATGTATAAAAATAAAAAACTTATGTTTGATAGTTTAGTTAGGAATATGATATTGTATGGGTCAAAAACATGAGGATAGAAAAAACAAAAAAAAATTAGAAGCAATACATGTCAAATATTAGAGATGAGTGCTAGGTTTAAATAGAAAAAACCAGCATATATTGTGCTAGAAGAAGTCAAAAAAGATAAGAGTAGAAGCAGAAAAAAAAAAAAAGTATAAAAAAACGAGACAGAGACACAAATGTAAAATCTTACAAGAATGCATAAAAGAGATAATGAAAGCAAGAAATGAAAAGCTAGGAGAAATCAAAAAAAAATTATTACAATAGATATGGGTATGTTAACCAAGAAATTAAAAAAACTACAGAATCTGGGAGAGAGACATAGTACAAAATTATAGAAAGAAATAAAGATATACAAAAGCAAAAAAGGAGAATACAAATTTAGGTACAACGCAAATAAACATATTATACAAAGTAAAGTGCCAATGTACTTAGAGAGCGATAGATATAGTAAAGATGATAAAAAGATTTAGATGTAGTAATAAAAACATGACAAAATTTTAGATGAAAGAAGATTTGAAAATGTGCAGAATGTGCGGAGAGACTAAGAAAACTTTAGAACATATGAAAGAATGTAACGAAATGAGAGAAGAACAGATGGGAAAAATGAGATACTGAAAAAAGACGGAAAAGAAATAGAATGGATGAAAGCAGTTAAAAAACAAACAAAAAACTGGACAAACAAAAAAAAAATTTTTAATTGTGTTAATTTTTATAAGGATTAGGTCTTATTATTTTGGAAAGTTACAAATGTGTATGTAAATGTAGCTTTCAAAGCCAAAAGACAAGAAATAAAGGTATTATTATTATATTTAAACATAGTATTTAAAATTGTAAAATTTCCTGGAAGCTGACTAATTATTAAATTGCTCCCTCTGCCTAAAACTGTTAAAAATTATATTTACATATAAACGCATACAATTATTGCATAAAAGCGCACCCCAGACGCATTAACACGGTATTTTTAATTATCTTTTTTTGTGTGTGAAGGTCAGTTTAATAGAGCAGGATAACTATTAAGTTGCTCTTCTCACTTAAAACTGTTCAAAAATCATGTTTTTAGATAAACGCATACATTTTTTTAAGCGCATTAATTTGATTTAGAACTTTTAAAATTTAATAAAGCCGGTTAATCATTAAATTGTCTCTTCATGTAAAATTGCTTAAAAACATAAATTGGAAAAAGGAGGGCTAATGATTACGTTGGCTTTTCCACCTAAAACTGTTCAAATATTATACATATTTATAGATAAATGCACAAAAAAGCGCATAAGAGCGCATTACAAGCGCATTAATTTTTTTTAAATAAACAATTGTGTGCTGATATAACATAACCTATTGCAAAGTTGCCTGGTTTTGTTTCTAAATGATATAGATGATATGTTATAGTATTACACCACTACCTGCTAATATTGTTTTACATTTCATTATTGGCTGTAGTTCTGTAAAGAAGCATTTTTGGACTTGTTTATTAATTATTGTTTGGTAGTATTATATAGACAAATAAAGAAACTTGCTTAAAAAAAATGTCTGTGGCAGTTTTTGGTTTTGTAGACTTTATGTAAAAAAGATTAACAGTTAAGTTTAAAAGAACTATATAAAAAAGATACACAACTTAAGTTAAAAAATTTACAAAATAAAAAATTATTGAACAACGGAAGAAGGCGAGATAATGGAAAGATGGAAGAAATACTTACAACAACTAACGTAACAAGAAGTAAAAGAAAACAAAACAAGAAAGTATGAAACAATGATACAAGGCAGACGAACGGAATAAATAGATGAAATTTAAAAAAAAGACAAAGTAATAGAAGCAATTATCAAAATAAAGAAACGCCAGAAATAATGAAATAAGGAAGATTATTAGACTTATTAATAATAAGATATATTACACAAATTATTAAAATGTAAGCCTTACACCAAAAGGGAGAAAGGTCAATTAAATAAATAAATAAATAAATATACTATTTACATAGTATACACCTACTTGAGTAAATCAATTTTTTTTTTGTATGTTAACTATCATCAAACATAAATTGTTTTTTTGAACCGAGTTGGAAAATTTATTATTTGTTTTTTTTTAACCACAGTCATTGAAATTAATTAATATATTACAAGCGTTTTAGCTAATTATTTATTACCTATGTAACAATCATAAAAAAATTTGAGTTTCTCATTTGTCAAGTAAAATAAGCAAACCATTCAGTTTGCAGGTCTTACTAACAAAAGAGAACGTTTATAAAAAAAGTTGCAATTGTGACATTATTAAAGTTTTGCACAACGATGTATCAATCTTTAATGTTTTCTTTTTTTGTTAAGTTTTAACTATTTTTAATTGTTTGAACAAAATGTACTTTTTCTCACAAATTGCGACAAAAAATGCTTTGGTTTTGGAAGAATCTGATTTGGCGCTCGGATTTTTTCAAAAATCAAAGAAGTGTTTGCGACGTCTGTAAATTTATATGTAGACGTGTCTTCAAAAGACGTTTAATATGAAAAAAAAAATATATTTTTTTTTAAGAAAATTGAATTTAAAAAGTCTATACTACGTATTTTTGTTAAATCTAAGAAATTAGCTTTCTGAAGGTTAAATTAAAGATTTTAAATAATCACAAATGTTATAAAACGTTTGTAAAGTGCTATAAACGTTATAAAATGTTTGTGAGCAGTCAATAATTGTTTCTAAGCTGTCATAAATGTCATAAAATGTCAGTGAGTTGTCATAAATGTTTGTGAACTGTCAGAAGCGTTATAAAATGTTCTTGAACTATCACAAAATATTTGTGAAATATCACAATTGTCATAAAATGAGCTGTCATAAACTTTATAAAATGTTTGTGATGTATCATACGCGTCATAAATGTTTTCAAACTGTCACCAAACGTTTTAAATGTTAGAAAATGTTTGTGAACTGTCATAAATGTTATCAAATGTTTTTGAACTGTTATGAACTTTAAAAAAAATATTTCTGAGCTGTAATAAAAGTCATAAAATGTTTGTAAGCTATCATATATGTTTTTGAGTTGTCATAATATGTTTCTGTCATGAACGTCACAAAATGTTCCTGAGCAGCCATAAAATAACTGTGAACAGTCATAAGCATCATAATACGTCCGGGAGCTGTCAGAAACATTAAAAAATGTTTGTGAGCTGTCATAAGTGTAATATAATGTTTCTGATTTTTTATTAATGTAAAAAAAAAACCGGTGCGTTGGAGAGAATTTTTATGCAAAATTAGGAATTTGTCGGTTCGCAAAGAACCATAATGAAAAATGAAAACAAAAAAATAAACTTTTTTATGGAAAGGAGGAAGGGGGAAAAGATATTCAAAAATTAAATATAAAATAAAACAAAAACATCTTTACTTTTTTTACGTATAAAAATCTGGTTTCCTAGGTAAGAGAAATTTGTGCACTTTGTTGTTTTGTCTACTTTTAATACTTAATATACTATTTAATCTGTACAATTTTAAACATAAATTTTGTTGTATATTATTTGAACATTCTGTATAATTAATTTATTTGATAATTTAAAAAAATCATCTGGCAACGACGTAACTTTTACATAATGCAACCTTGCAAAGTAGTAATGGTGGTGACAGCAGCTGATTGTGCCCAACTTCACTCATCTATTGGCATGGCGGTTTATATATTGTTATTTTCGTTAAAAATGTGATAAGTTAGGGAAGAATAAAAATTGTGAGAATACTGTATGTCAACGAGATATTACTTCTAGTGTCTAAATTACAATTGTAGTGATCGAAAATATAATACAAAATAAAACTATACAAATGTTGAAGCAAATACAAATGGGACTTAGGGCATTTATGCTACTCGCATCTCGAGTGTGGAACTGTTTGTGTTTTATGGTTAAGAAACAGACACGATCCGTAAGTATGGTTGATTAAATAATGCATTTTTATATTTGCATGCGGCAGGGTTCTAATAATAAGTGTGGGGGACGATATCCCCAAATGGTGCACATATCTATTTGTGTATGTTTTGACATATTGACATATTTGTGTCTGCTATCATTTGCTTTGATAACAGTGACAATTTGTATTTAACACTCAAGAAACTGATGAGGATTCATGTGAATTCAATCTTCAGCATATTATCAAAAATCTCAAAGTAGTATATTTTATTTTTGGGACAAACTGATTGTTTGCCATTAATTAGATTATGTTCATTATGTTCCCTTATCTAATCTGTTTTTGGTCCTGTATTTTTATTCTATTTCATCTCATCACTACAATAATGCAATCAAAATCATCTACAAATATTAAAATAATAAAATTGTTGCAATACATTGTTATGAAAAGAACAATTAAAAATTTGTTTTCTAGTTAAGGAGATTCCAGTTTATTAAAAGGACATCATATATAGCTTCATATTTTAATGTTTACTTCTATAATATTGTTGTTTCTACATAGGAATTTATTTATATCTTCAGACAGATGTGAAAAGCTACAATTATTGTTTCATTTTTTTTAATTATGTCAATGAGATATTTTTATACTAAATGAGATATTTTTAAATTAGAACTTTTTTAAAATTTTTGTTTAATGCTGCTTTTATATACCAAGTACCATTATTTCTGTGAAAATTTAGTGCTACGTGTTTTAATATTAGAATTTAATATTGGTCTCATAATTTATAGTAATGTTAGCTAACAGCAATGTTAAAATTATTTTGTAGCCAGAGTTGTTCAAATGTGCCTATTATGGTATTTTTTACAACAATGTTAATTAACATTTCGAACGTTGCTAGGTAATATTTGAAAAAGTTCCTAATTGGCTAAAAAGTTTTTAGAACAATTTACATATTTTATAATATTTTGTTATCAAACTTGATCTTGGTCAGATCAAGAAATTGAATTGAGGTTCAGATAGTTGTATATATTATAAATAAATGATTTTTCTTTTAATAAGTATGCATTTAATTTGTTATTAAAATAACAAACTAGTTTTTTTTTATTTATCTGCATTTTCAATGTCTTTTTTAATTGATGATAAAAAATGGAATTTTAACTCTATTATTGTTTAGGATCTTGTGCTTTAGTGGTTTATTACTTACTTAGCAACAAAGTACTTGTGGTGAAATCACTGTTCAAAATCTATCTGACAAAAATATTTAGATTTCTTATTTGTTTGAATGCCATTATGTGCATGACAAAAACATTGAAGTATTTCAACCTAATTACTTACATCAATGATTCTAAAATTTGATGGGCAAAAGTTTTCTTAAGTTATAAACTTCTTACTCCTTCTTAGTGCAGCCACACACACCACAACCCCATGAAAAATGCATGCTGGTGTGAAGCATTTTGTTATTGATGCAGCTCAAAACACTGCAGGGTCATGTAATATTGAGGAATTTCTTCATTCAAGAAACAGATTTTCTTGAGTAGAAAAAAACAATAGTTTCAATTTTTTTGATAATTTTCTTAGTTGCATCATAATTGTTCAGTTGTTCCAGATGAATCTGACCAGCTAAAATGCAGAAATTCTTGCCATCATCAGTATTATTTTTATTAAGCAATTTTGTCTAAAGATTGACTTGCATCTTTCATGTTTATAAATTCCAACTATTGTACTAACAGTACAAATAAATAGAAACAAGTCATTAGTGTTTGTAGAGTTTAATTAATTTATCTTGTGTTTGCAAAATAAATAAGATGATTTGTGATCAAAAATTCTGATATAATAATTTGATTGTAGCATAGTCTCAAGCACTTAAAATGTATTAAAATATATTTTTTTGTAAGTATTGCTTGTTATCATAAGCCAATTATAGTTTGATTTACAATTTTTGTTGTGTTAAAACTTTATATAATATTTCACAACATATCAAATTGATAACAATTCACTTATATGTATTTTGAATTTGAATTGTGATGTCATTGTGCTATTATTAGCAATTTGATATTACGAGATAATAAAATAAATTATATCTTGTCATCAAGGTTTTTATCGTTTATGTAATCATCTAAGCTGTTTATTTAATACTATAAATATTTTTTATGAAAGTAATGTGATTGGATGCTTAGTCATTTTTTATAATGATAACTTTGTTTGGAATTTAAAAAAACTGAGCAATAATATTAACATACTTCTATAACTTACAAATATTATAGATAAGATGCTACATTACCAATTTAATATGACCTTTAAGCTTTATAAGTGTAAAGACAATATCTCCTAAACTACTAGTCACCATAATAAATTAATAATTTAGAAAGCAAGACTAAGTTTTATAGTTTATTTATCTTAAAAGAAGTTCATTCTTGTTAAATATTTATAAAATTATGTAAAACTATTTGTTAGTTATGATTGTGACATATTTAATATTTGTTTAGTGTATTAACAAAGTAGTAAAATAAGCATAATCATTATTTCATTTTCAACATTTGTTAGATTTTTTCTATTTAATGATATGTTAAATTTGAACATCTTCAACAAAGATTTTTATTATAAAATATTACATCATAGTCATTTTATTTTGGCTAAAATATTTGAGTTTTAATGTGTCTTATTAATTAATCAGATTTGACTGTATATACACATTTTTTAAAATTTTAAACATATAAATACCTTTGAATTTCAAAGAGTGAAACCAAGCTTGCTGAAACTATCACATTCAAGACTAGATTTAAGCAGTCTGTGAACATTGACCTAAAATATTTATGGCTTATAAGTCTTGGGAAATACTGAATTTGGAAGGTTTTAATGTCGATAGTGCAATTAAAAAAATCATTCTAAAAAGTTTGGGTTTTACATCTCTGAACCATCAGTGATTATAATGTTATACACATACATTTATATAATAGAATATCTAAAATAGTGACATTTCTATGGTAAATCTGAGGTGAGATTGGCTTGTGGAAATTAGGGGGTAATTACTCGATTACCCCCCCCTTGAAACCGCCACTGCCGGAAGGTAACATTTTATTGTGTATTTCCGTTAGCAACGGATATTGCTACAATGTTGCGGTACTCTCTTGATCTGGACGCATCCATTCATCTCAAATTGGTGCGGAGAGGTGACATTTCATGTTTATTTCTGGTAGCAACAGATATCGCTATAAATGTAGCGGTTGGTTTTTGTCTTCTTGGACGCACTCGTTAGCATCATCTGAAAGTTTGACTTTGTATCAACAAAACGCTTTTGACCGTTTGATGATACAATTTTTAATTTTTGAGAAATTGGAGCTGTTTTATGTACAAATAAATTAGTTTAAAATAATGTATTCATGTATTTATTTCTAAATATTTTTTAGTCTGTCTGAAAATGAATGAGTTGATGGAGATGAATGACTACATTATTTCATATAATTTGTGTATTTATTTAAATGACACATAACTTATTCACTATGACATGTCATTTAATAAATTTCAATATTTTATATGTAAACATTATAGGTAAAAAAAGCATACTATTTGTACAAAATTATCAGTTTTTGCTAAGGCTTGGGTGGAATGTTTGTACTTCTGAAAAAATGGTTTTATTTTGTGCTTTTTGCAATATACCGAACATTACTACTTTCCTATCACAGTTTAGATTTTTTGTTATGTAATGTAATAGCATGAATTTAAAAATAATTTATTACTTATATTAATCATTTATTAATTATTATTTATTTACATAATTTATATTAATGTTTTCATTATTTTATTAACTCGATTGAAATTCATTCATAGAAATATAGAAATATTTTACTTGAAAAGATAAGAGAAGATAATAGTAGACATACTTTTTGGAAAGATTTATTGTAGCTTAGTACTATAGTTAACTTAATTGTTTTGGTTATTTACTTTAGTTCTCGGCTGCAATAAAACTCTTTTTCACTATGATTTATAATATACTATTCCAGGCTTCAGAATTTTAGTTGTTTGATGATGGACTTTAAGGATTGAAAAGTGATTTGATGAAGATGTTAATCAAATTGATTTTTTTACTACTTATAATTTGACTGATCATACAAAAAAGAAACAGTCTCAAATTGTTAGAAAATTGCAAACGTTCAACCTATACCTAAAAAGGGAGACAAGTCTGATTCTTCAAATTATAGACCAATTGCATTATTGTGCAATCTGTCAAAAAAATTTGAAAAATATATTAATTTCTACATTTTCAAGTTTTTAGATCAAAATAACTTCATCTCAGATACTCAATATGGATTTTGATCAAAACGTTCGACAACAGATCTTATGACTTATGTTAGTGACAAATTGAATTCTACTTTAGACAATCATGGAGAAAATCTTACAGTAGTTCTAGACATTTCCAAAGCATTTGATAGGATATGGCATCTTAATCTTATCAACAAGCTCCATTGTATAGACCTCTGACATATTAAGTAATTCTTAATATCATATTTTGAAATTTAAAAAAAAAAATGTTGAGAGTTTTGCGATGATTAGATATTCTAATATTTAGTATTGTTGAAGATGAATTGCAATACATATTCCTAAGCATGAGCAGTTAACAATTTTTTTGATATTTGTTGTGGTTGGAAAACTTTATTATTTCAATGATGAATGGAAATAAAACGATTTTTCAATCAGAAATACAATATTATTTATGATATTGTTTCTATGTTTTCTAATAACGAGCAGCAAGTGTAAGTTCAACTGTATGTATGTAAGGAGCAAGGATGTTATACTATACACTGGATTAGCAACCATTGTATATTAACATAAGCTAAAATGTTAATTTAAAGCATTAATAATAGTTTACATTTTTATATCAACTTTATTAAATATTGTAAATAATACTACTAATATTATTCATTAAAAAAAATTATATGCGATTGTGAGATAAAAAGATCATTTAAAAAAACGTAAAATGTTACATAAAATACATTTATTATTTTTAATAATTATATTGCATCAATAGTATTATGCAAAAACCGACAAATTTGTACAAGAAATATTTTATTATATATTTTAACATATTAAATTAATGATTATAATTTGCACACATACACTATCAACCCCAGTTTAGAAAGTTGTGAAATGACTTATCAATATTAGATATTGATAGGTCATTTCACAAATTTTCTGCATAAGGGCATTGCATCTGTCAATCTTCTGACCTCATATCGGCTGTGTGTTTAAATTTTATAATAATGATAATTTAAGTCATATGCGATTTGAATTTATTATATAGATATAAAAAATAATTGAACAAAGGAGTCATTAATAGCTAAAGTATGTAATAATAATAATTAAAAATACACATAATGTACTTGTACAGTCTGTAAAATAATAGTTAATGTAAACATATTATTCATTATTGTATTTTTGAGGACATCCTGGAATATATTAAGAAAACAGATTATTAAGGACTTGCAAATGGACACAAGCCAAGATATTATCACACAGTGTATTTTACTAAACCTTACAGGTTTCTGGCAAAAAAAAATAACAAAGAGAAAGTGAGAAGAATGTGTATGTTGGCCACTTGTGGTGCCAGTAAAATCTTGGCCCAATAATTATGCTTTTGAATAGAATATCAAGATGTGATTAGTCACATCTGGAAACTACTTTTATAATTTATTATTGTGTGTACTACATACAGATAACAGTAAATTGTCCAAAATGAATAGAATTAATATAATATTACTTATGCACATTATTTATATTAACAAATCAATAACTTTAATTTTTATTTGTACATGTAAATTAATTCTTAAAAGTAGTTATACAATATACCGTTTATTGGACATTAGCCTAAAATATATTATCACCATAATTTGATAGTTTGGTTGAAGCTACATCTGTTAGCTAACATTGCATGGTTAAGCTCTTTCTTTGAAAGCTTGACAGAGAACATATGTGAAAAAACTAAATTTTATTTGAAAAAAATAGAAATTTGTTTGTGTTATGTTGGACCTTTTAATTTAACTTTTTGAAAAATGGTGAATCTCAGGCTATGGGTACAATATGTCAATAACCGGCGCTTACGTACATATTGGCTAAACTGAACCATTTCACTCGCTAGAATGTAGCATTTATTTTTGCTACTAAAATAAAAACCCTATTTTTGTCACTTACGTGCTTGGCAATTGATTTTGAAAATATTTTTCAATGACACAAATATTGTATAATTGAACATTTTGATGCTTACGTCTTTTTGTCAAATCTTGATCAATATGCTGAAAGAATGTAGTGTCATGAAGCAAGAGCAAATGGGAAAAGAGAATGTAGATGGAGGACTGGATTGGATGAAGGCGGTAACAAAAAGAAGAACAGAAATTAAAACAGAACATTTATGTTATAAAATTTAGTATTGAATTTAAGATGTAAGATTTTTAAGGCTGAAATGCAAGAAATAAACAAATATTATTATTATGTGAATACGCATAATCATAATTTGAATACAAAACATCAATGTTTGATTATGTGTAAACACCTACTCAGTATTTGATTACACGTATTTATTACATAATTATTTAACGATGACATAATTATGTTTTTATTATGTGATTATTTGACTATGTAATTTTCTACACTGATTACACAGTTGTTAACCCTTTGCATATAACCTTTTACTATCGATCATTTTATAATGATTACAGTTAATTAAAAGGATTCAAAAATTGTTGAGTAAACATTGCATATAAACAATTTTCACTTATTAATTCAGCTGACCTACTTTTAGAACATAGAAGTTGATAATACATTAAATTAAGAATGTTAAATCTCACTGGATTATAATTTAATTACAAAAAACTTATTTATAGTTTTGTAAATAAATTACAAATACCAATAGTTTTGAGCTTTAATAATGTAATAATTATTATTAAAAAATTTGTCAGATAATTAGTTTCTGAATCCATTTAAATTTCAATAATGTTTCTTTTGAAAATATCCTGCGCGCAAACACCTTCACTATCTTTTAAACTCTTTTATTTTGGACTTTAAATTAGTTATGATATGATTTTTCTAGGTAACATGATTTTGTGTAACATTTTAATTTAATTTAAAAAAATGAATAGTTCTTATTGTATTATATGGTATACACATACATATATTGAAGTAATTTAAATCACGATTGGCAGTTTGATTTGTTATAATTTTTATTCACTTAAGTTTATTTCTTTTTTTTTCAGGATCTCATTATAGATAAATGCATTGACTTGGCAGATGATATTAATAATTTCATACATATTTATATTTATGGAAAATGTTATATAAAGGTACAGCAATCAAATTAATTGGCTTTATTTTTGTAATAACAACACACTTTACTGCACTAAACAAAGTGTAGTAACAAAATCTTATTAGTACAAGATTAGTTTACATTATGTGCCTTGTAGAATTGGGTTTTTCTGCTTTATTTTGTATGTATACAAAATTCTTCTGCTTTATTTTTAATTGTTACTTGCACAATTTATATGCTTATTTGATTGATATGCAGATAATGATTAATGGGATACAGTATGTAGTAAATAACAAAAGAAATTGTTAAATGCGCGTTTTATGTAATACATTATACAATTGTTTAACATTTTCAGTTTTTAATTAGATAGATTAGGGTGTTAAAAAGTTTTGACTTTTAGGAAAAAAAAATTTTTAATACACTTTTGATACCTTTATAAGAGCGCAAAATGGTCTATGTAGTCATTGTGAATGTTTAATTTAAAGTGTTTGTGAGTGTTATGAACTGTTTTAACAAACTCTTATGAAGGTAGTGAATTGTTATTAATAAATCATTTGTATGTACGTTAGGCTTTTATTAAACAGTCTTACTTCCAAAATAATTAAATTGAAATCTTAAAAAAGGATATAACCTAATTTACAAAAATATTATTGCTTTTATAAAATACATTTTTATTGTGGATAATCCAAATAAACTAAAAATTATTTCAATTCTTTTGAGCAGAAGCAAAAGATATAATAATTTTTAAAATGGATATTTTTATAGCGTTTATATAAAAGAAATCAATTGATAAAACTTAGTTAAAAATTTATTTGATATCATTTAACTAACTACTTAAAATTAATTTTTTCAGATAAAAAATATACAGGGTGCGTTTGTGAAACGGCATTAAAATTTTCATATTTTGGAATTCAAATTTACTTAGCATTAGCTTGAGCATCTATTATAATTTTTTCTTAAATAGATTTCAACACTTTTCTTAAAAAAAAACGATACATTTGCGGTTCAAGGGTAGATAGATCTATTGTATAAAATTATTCACTGTGGCTTACTTGTGAGGGGATGCTGTTTCAAATACTCACCCTGTATAGGTATCAACTTTTTATTTTATATTTGATTGCTTTGCACTATTTATCTATTTTACAAATAAAACCAAGTTTATTAGCATACTTTTTCAAAATTATCTTACAAGTTATCTTTTTTTTTTTATTAATTTTTTTTATAAAATTGTTTGCTAAAATTAAGCAATAGGTAATTAGTATGATAAGGCAATATATTTACATTGCAATTGAATAATCTTATACATGGATGATGGTGCTATAATATTTTACATCAATTCTACATAACTGCATATTACGATCTTATTTACAACATGTGTTTCTAATGGATAAAGTGTGTTTGTTTGTAGCTACTAACAACTCCTAAAAAAATACACCTATATACGTTCCATCAGACACATGACACTTACGTACTTTATTCTATGATTATATCAAGCAAGTTTTTTGTGGAGCTCTCAATATAGCCAGAATTGAGTCAAATGTTCAGTCTAGGCCTACATTTGACTCATACATTGTTTTCTCTGATAATACTAAAACAATACTGCATTCTGCAATTGGTCATTATAATCTAGATGCTGAATATAACCTCTAAACATATTTGATATGTGTATTAATTTACAAGTTTACTTTATGTCAGCTTAAAACATTTATTGTTGTGCTAACATCAAACATTTAATATTTGTACTCATTCTAAGCATTCATTTACGCCCGATTTTTTCAACATGACTTGAAACCTAACAAGATCTTAAGACCTAACAAGATCTTAAGACACAAGCTCAGCTTATTCTGTTTTACTATTGCAAAATCTCATTCAGAGCTCAAATATAGGATGCTGCTTTTGAAAGTTCAAGCTTCAAAACATAACTTTTTAATTCTGCAATAAATGACTGTCATCAATATTTTTTTTAAATTTAACACAATTGTTTACTTGCTTCTGTATACTGTAATGCATATTTATTTTTATTGTAATAATTTATACATTATAGCATAATTGACTCTAAAGTATTAAAATTATTCTTTTTTTTTTTTAATTATGATTATTGACATTCATATTTATAAAAAAATAAATATCAGAAAGAAACTTTTTAGAAAACAGCATTGTATAGCGTGTATTGGTGATATTGCCAAATCTATCTGGATCCTAGTATTGAGGTTGGCATTTCTAAATTCATAGTGCAACGCAAACTTAACATAAGCTTGGTTTTAGTCTGAACTTAACTTAATCAAATTATGTTTCAAGTTACATTGGAGAAATCAGGTTTTAATCTTTTTCTTTTCAACTTTACATTTATCAACATCTTATCTATACAAGGTTAACATAACAGGAGACAAAAAAATTAATTTTATGAAAACACAAAATTAAGTTTTTTTTTGTTGGTATTGGAATTACTACAAAACTATAATTTTTAATTTATTTGGGAATGGTTTTTAAGAGCTGCAAATAAAGTTAGAAGAAATGAGTTTTGTTTTATCAAATGATCAAATTCAATTATTTTGCTGAGAATCATTAAATTTAATTAAATCTTTGATAATTTTAATCACTCTAAAAATATATACAATACACGGCATTAGTGTGACGTCACAAGGCTGTGTCGCCAATGTGCATTATCCGAACAAGTTTTTTTATGCATAGGTTTTCTTATGGGAGATACTTGTTGGATTTTATTGTGGCTTTATAAGATATTTCTCAGCAATTCAGTGTTTGTACAGTGATTATTTATTTAGCAAAGTAATATTTTATGTATAATATGTAGATAATTAAAACACAATTTTAAATTAACACATATAACATTCAATACAACATCAACTTAATCTGACAAATTAATATATTTTTTATTATATCTATAATATTGTATATTCAGTAAAACTAATTTATGATAATTGGTAGTGTTTTATCTAAGAATTGACTCGAAGAATTAGGTTTAATGCTTTGATAATGCATATTAGTGCCACAGCCGTGTAATGTCACTACTAATGCCTTCTATTGTGATTGATACTGTTATGAAATTTAACAATGACTACATATAGTTTATTTTTTAGTCATGCTCATAGAAATAATATTCTATCTGCTGGCAAAATATTTGCATTGGAGGTTACATTTCAACAACATTTTAATTTCCATCTATGTTTCACTGAATGTCTCAATAATACAATATATTTTCATGTGCAACAAGCGAATCACTCAACATAAGCATTATACACCATCTCTTACACCATGACCAACCGGAAAAAATGTTTTGTGTTTTTATGTCATATCATGCTTATCAGTATAAGTAAATTAAAAAGACTAGTTGATCTTTGCTTTCAATTCAATAGTTTCAAATATAATTTTACATCAGAAATTCTTTTGTAAGTTGAATTAGTAAAATTATATTGGTACAGAATATTTTCTAATAACAAATTAACCCAATATTACTTCATAAAGCAATATTGTTCTTTCTTGTTTCTAAACAATCTTGCTTCCAGATAATCCAACATCAGTCAGTAAAATATGACATATTTCCATTATCACCACTTTCAAGGCACAGATTGAGTAAGCCATTTTATTAATGAAATAAACATGCTTAATCATCGTTATTTTATAGGTATTGTGAAGCGAAAAACACTGGTCCTTGATTTGGATGAAACATTAATACATTCTCATCATGACGGGGTTGTCCGGCAGACTGTTCGACCTGGAACACCACCAGACTTTGTACTCAAGGTTATCATTGATCGACATCCTGTCAGATTTTTTGTTCACAAACGTCCACATGTTGACACATTCTTGGATATTGTATCAAGATGGTGAGTAATTTATGTAACTATTAATAATTTTAATTCAACTAGATAATTAAAAATAGTTATTCATTTTGCAAGTGTGCTGTTATGTCAATAATCACAATAATTCAACCAAAAATTAAATAAAAAAATCTAATTTTTAATAGTAATTGGATTAGTTATATAAATAAATTAATAAATTATAGTATTTTGATTATAGTAATGAGGTGCAGAGTGACATTTTTAATGTTTATTTATTTTAATTATATCTGTGACATGCATATAAAAAATTTCTATTGAAAACAGGACATTAGAAGTGGAATAGGCGGTATCTAGTGGGGGTTCAAACCTTCTCGAATTGATACAGAACGTCATCTTCAGTGGCCACAACATCACGATGATTAATAAAAAAGCATTTTTTTGCCATTTTAATGGCGTTCTAGTTCTAAGTTACTTTTCAATTATTGCTCTGAAACAAAAGGTTTCCATATAGTGTTATGTTTTTGACAATGCAGTAAATCATCTTGGTTATAATGGTAAATAATATATTGAAATGTTTAGGTATGAGCTGGTAGTGTTTACTGCAAGTATGGAAATTTATGGTGCTGCAGTAGCTGACCGATTGGATGGAGGCAGAGGCATCCTTCAGCGTCGCTTCTACAGGCAACATTGCACTCCTGATTTGGGCTCATACACAAAAGATCTCAGCGCTATCTGTAGTGACCTTTCCTCTGTCTTTATCTTAGACAATAGTCCTGGTGCATACAGGGCATATCCTGGTAAGTATATAAAATATATATTATTAGTGTTTAACATATCATTGTAGATACAATAAGTCATCTAAATGCAACAAAAAAGTTAGGTAGATATTTTGTTTGTATTTGAGTTATCTTCACACTTGGTTATAACTGAAATTCTAGAAAAAGAAAAATATTGTGTTCATTGTTTTGTTCAGAAGTAATCATAATTTAAGATAATTAACATTATTTATTGTAACAAACCAAAATAAAATATTTAAAAATTAGTAATTCTCCTCATATAAATCTGGCAACAACTAACTAAGCCTTCTTGCAATACTTCAAGTATTATGTATGGTAATTTATTTATTATAAACAAGTTGCTTGAAATAATCTTAAATAAAAATTGCAAGGCTTTAAATCGGTGATCTAGATTAGATGGTCAATATGGTGATACCACATATCTTATTAAATGGAGGAAATATCTTTCTTAATGATGAATTTAACTATACTGCAGCCTACACACACACAGTTTAACTTCCTCATGATTCAAGTAAGTCAGAAAATCATTCATAAAGAATAGAATGTTTTATAACTTAAAATTATAATTGTTCGTAATTATCAAAACAATAGTTATATCTATGGTGAAGCGATTTGGTTGGCTACATTGTAAACTAAGTTCTTACTCACTCTTTATCATTACATTAGTTTTTAAATATTTGATTTTAACCTGATTTATTTGTTTATTCTAGATAATGCTATACCTATAAAATCGTGGTTCTCAGACCCAACAGATGTGGCGCTACTAAACCTGCTTCCAGTCCTAGATGCACTCAGATTTACGACGGACGTTCGATCTGTGCTGTCACGTAATTTACATCTACATCGATTGTGGTAGAATTTCAAACAGGTAAGATAGCACTTCACAACAGTACTAAATTCCGTTTTAATATTTGTAGTGAAATTCCTGAGCCACAACCTACATCCAATACCATAGTATCCCCTAATGACCAAATAACCTCTGTGTAACAGTTCAGTGTAAGTCCCATACTTATTTTTGCTTCTATTTTGACAAGATACCAAGCATTCAGACCTGCAGCGCTGTCACTGGACGCATTTCATACTATAGCACTTCCTGCATAAATAAAATTATTAGCATACCTACAGTAATTCAATTCATATGAAGTGTTAGTAATTCAGCACTGTTACTTGTATTACACAATATGTACATTTATATTATTAGATTAAGACTGATTCTGAATTAATTTACTTGTTGGAAACATGCCAACATTCAGAGTTCTACTTTCTCATTACTACCGAAAACATCAATCTCTACACTATCGTAGCATGAGGTGCGGTCAGCAGCAGCACTGTATGTATGTTTTTTTTTTTTTACATTGAATTAAATTTAAAGTTTAAGTAATCCACTGTAGAAGAATTTACTTTAATATACTCTGTAAATAATAAACTTTTTATGCAAATGAAAATGAAAAAAAAAATTATACTACAGGGAGTTTATAAATGAATGGGATATGTAATCACTTTAAATATCTTTTTGTGATTAGCGTGTTTTTCCTTGTTGTCTTCTCCTAAACACATTGTCAGGTTCTTAGAACAAAATAACTTTATCTCAGATACTCAATATCGATTTCGATAAAAACGTTCAACATCCGATCTTATTCTACTTTAGACAAAGATGGAGAAAATCTTGCAGAAGCTCTAGAAATTTCTAAAACATTTGATAGGGTATAGCATCCTAATCTTATTAACAAGTTCCATTGTATAGGTCTTAATCACAAATCTGTCTTATCAATAGCTGTCTTGACAGTAGAAAAATTATAGTTAGAATTGATAATAATTATAAATGCTGGTGTTTTTCAAGGTTCTGCTCTTTCACCGATTTTATTTTTATTTACATTAATGAACTTCAAATAACCAAAAGTCCTATTCATAGTTTTGCAGATAATAGCATCCTTCATACTTTCCAAAGACCATATTCATGAATATGATAGAGCATCTTGAAATTTCTAGGTTAGAATCTGTAGCAATTATAAACAAAGAACTCCAAACAATATCTGAAAAAACTCAACTTCTTACTGTTGACCATGTTGTTAGAATAGCTTTGAAAGTATCTAGAAAACTATGATTTCTTAATAGATTTAAACAAATTTTTACTTCTGTTCAACTTTTGCATATAATAAATCTTATATTTGTTCTTGTATTGAATATTGTACTCAAATATGGGAGGAACATCTGAAACTACTCTATATTTTCTAAATCCTATTCAAAAACGAGCTATTTGGATCATTGCTGATTCAAAATTAACTAATGACCTAAATACTTTACGACACTAGCATAATGTTGCAAATTATTGCATTTTCTATAGATATTTTTATGGACATTGTTTAAATTAAATACAAGATATATTGCTATTTAAATAAATATTTACTGGTTGTACAAGGCTTGCTAGAAGTTTTAACAAATATTCTGTCAGTGATGTAGGACTGAAACTTTTAAGACAGATTTTTTAAAACAGGAAATCACCTTTTTTAAGATACTAAAAGATTTAAGAAGTGAGATAAGTTGTACAGTTAAGCATATAAATGAGGATGTACTCATAGAAAATGAAGATATAAGGTTTGTTCCAACCGACACCAAACGCGGTTTGGGACCGTCACAAACCATGACTCTGACTAGAAGTCGGGCGTTCCAACCTGACCCCAAATCGTCCACAACCAAGTTGTGGACCGTCAGAAACAGTCAGCGATCAGAAGCATGTACTAAAAATCCGGAACCGCCCCAGTCATGCGCAAAGAGTAAAAATGTTGCCGCTATTGAAATTAATGAAATTGAAATACCTCCTGCCGCATCTACCGCAATTTATTTAATTAGTAGAATTTAATTTAATGATAATAACAGTAATTTATTTATCTGAAACTTAATTATAGTTGTAGTGAAAAATAAAGGAATAAAGTTTATTGTAAATTAGTTTTTTTAAAGATGAGTGATGAGTAACTGTTTAATTATATATTTATTTCTATAAAAATAGTAATAGAATAATGTGATACACAACGTCAGGTGTGATATGTTAAACAGTTTTAGTTTTTAATATTTGTTTACATTACATAACCTCACTTTTTTAAACTGTTTGAATTTAATATAATTGATGGTTGTGACCTCTACTACGTGATAACTCATGTTAATGAAATAATAGAACAATTTACTACGTTTTTTATCACAAATTAGTGATAAAAAAACGTAGTAAATTGTTTTATTATTTCATGTTTGAATTTAGTCAAAAACTTGGTTGTGGAGCGTTCCAACCGAAAAGCAATTTGTATTCAGTCGGGGACCAGTACAAAGTCGGCGCTTGCGCAAAAATAATCCATGTATTAGTCGCAACCAGTTTGCAAACTGCCGAGCGATGTCGGTTGGAACAAACCTATAATGAGCAGATGGAGAGAATATTTCATGGAACTGTTGGATGCAGAAAGTGTAAAAGCAGAGAGTTAGATTGAATCAGGAGTTCTAGAACGATCAAATGAAGAAATGGAGCAAGAAAATAGCAAGAAATCTAGATGACACACAGAGTGGATTTAGGCTTGGACACAGAATATCCAATATAAGAAGTGAACCTTACATGTTATTGGCTAGAATCGAAAATAGTTCTCCATCGTTAAATAAGAGGCGCTGTTCATCAAAATAGCTATAGAAGTTCTCAAGAGATGACGTCACATTACCACGAAATTATTGGCGGGAAACTAATCTATTTAAATATTTTCTGAATTTTCATAAATAATATTATAATGAATACATTATTTATGACATAACCTTAATATCAAAATGACCAAAACTAAATAATGAAAAGCTTTTATTTTAAAACATATTTATTGACAATAAAATTTATATAAATCACAAATAAATATTATAAATACACATTCACTATTTTGGTTGTAGATTGAATTCGTGACCAATAACATGAAACAAAAAATAAAACTACAATGAAATATGATTTATGTATGTATAAATAAATAATCACTTTTATTTTTATAAGTAAGAAAACTTACCGAGGCGGTGGAAGTCTGTTAAGATGGATGGACGATGAAATGAATATATGAAACAAAATAAACAAATTGTTGATAGTACATATACAGATTTGGAAAGCGCAAACATATTTCACACTCCATTATATTTATCATACAACATACAATAAGTTCTACAAAAAAGTGCAACAAACCTAAAAAAGTTCAAAATAACATACTCGGTTGTGTTGTTATCGAACATATACATAGTTTTAATTTAATTAAACAGTTTTGACATATTTAAGTTATATTTAGAGTTGTATTAATAATAATTCTAATGTGCATAAATAGCATAAAAATAATAATAAAGATGAAGAAACATAGCTCTTGATAAATTTTAAGTAATATAAGTGTTTGTTGCTAAATTTATTTTAATTAAATTAATTGAATTTGGCTGCACTTATTAAGAATATATGTGATACAAATAATAGATGTTTTAATTAACAGAATACTTACTTTTTAGTATTTATACACTAAACACAATTTACACATTTATAACATGTTGATGATGTTGATCATTTAGGTTAGAGAGAAACGCTAGCACAGGTTAGAACCTTATTAAAATCAGCTGATCTGTGGTGGAGCCAACTTTGCTGCTGCCATTGGTCGATGCAATCACGTGATCTCCATCGACTTTACAGATTCCTTCGAATTCTTGCTACGTTCAGGTGGGCTTTACGGTACCCCCCATGGTTCACAAGACCATGCGCAAGATAAGAAAAAGCACTTAACGACAATTTAAGAAAATCGAATTCGCGCAATTGCTAAGGAAAAGAAAACTACTAAGTCGAGGGGGAAAGCGTAGAACAAGGGGTTTAATTAAATATCTTGGAAGAATTTTGGATGGATAGGGAAAGTACGACAAAGGCATTAACAATAGAATTAAGTTCTCTGTCACACTATAGCTAACAGTATTTAGAAGAACATACGATAGCCAATTATGGGTAATGAATGCAAGTCAGAAAGCAAAACTTCAAGCTGCAAAAATGAAATATCTAAGAAAAGTCACAAGAAGAGATAGAGTTTGAAATGATGAAATAAGAAACTGACTGCAAATTCCAGCGATACAGAAAAAAAGGAGGCTAAAACAGACATATGCTACGGATTGAAAGTGTTGCATCAACTTCTACCATCGACAGGGAGGGGATTGAAGACAACACTACCTCGACACCCGTTGAGTAAAAGACAGATGATTAAGAAAGAAGAAGAAGAGGTTATGGCAAGAATATTAAAAAGGTAGTAATTTATTACTTTGCTTTATAAAATGTTCGAAAAAAAAGTGCTACAACTTGATAAAAGATGAAACTTATAATAAAATCAACCCTTGGTAAAAAATTTTTGTTACAAAATAAAAAACAATTAATAAACAAATGGCAATTTTGATCCATATAGTACAATGTACTAGAAATTTATCTGACACTTTTTATAAAAATAACAAGCGTTTTTTGATCATTTCAAGTTTAAGTTTTGCCCACCAATTTTAAATATCAAACAAGTTATTTCTGTTATTAATTAATCAATCTTCTTAATAGTTTTATTTAGTTTGAATCTAAAAGTTTTTTAAATATTTTTTTATAATATACACAAATTGAGTAATTCTACCGGTTTGTAGCAGTAAAACGATAGCATGCGAAAGAATAACTTGAGATTTTGTCAACAGTTATGTAGCTAGTATTGTATTGCCAGGTTTTACACCATTATTATTTCGAATACGCACAGGCATCTGTTGGATGCTCTACAGCAAATATTATATTTCTACTGGTTATTACTACAACTCTTATACAATTTTATTTTATGTACTATCAGAAGCTATTTATAGAAAAGAAGCTATGAAAATCTTTGTCTAATTAGACAGCTTTGTTTTCACCAACAATGTATGTTAGTTTGGGGTGACTATTAGTTTTTTATTTGAATTCATTATTATGTTTATCATCTTCAGTAATTTTTCTCCGACATGAATCACTATTTACAAAAATATCTCTTGATTCTATTGAAATATTTATTCTTAAATATTTTGTCTTATATTTTATTTTCACCTGATTAGGTACCCTATTGACAAATATATTTTATATTAAATTATGTATACTATATATAGGTTCAACAATAAAAAGCAATTATTATTATTATATGGCAATATGTTTTGTATTTCTATAGAAAAACTATCTGCAACATTATGTTGCAAAGTATTTAGGTTATTAGTAAACTTTAGATCGGCAATCATTTCAATAGAGTTCAGTACAATATTGAATAAGTATATTTTTATTTAGGATTTGGGTTTAATCAAAAGTTACTAGAAGAAAGAAATTTGTTTGCATCTGTTTGAGAAATCTTTGTTTTGTAGAAACTTTATAGCTTAGGCTTGGGCTCCACGTGCTAGACTGTCGCTAGCAGCAGCAGTAAAATGAAGCGTTATAAATGTACATAACCGGGACTGCAGTGGGTGGCTACACTCAGCTGTAGAATGTCGCTCCAGAGAGGAAAGAGGCGCGTCGTCAAGGTTATGTCGCGAACTGATAGGTACGGATCTATTTCTTAGCAGTTATTTACAGCTCGTTCCTGGCTCCACAGGCAGTTTTGTATTGCTGTTTATGTGTTAACACGCATTGATGTATTCTGTTTACGACATCTTCTATTTTACATAGTAGAAAATTAAAAGAAGATACTGATATCCTGTAATACTCAAAAAACTTCCTTCTATCTAATAGCACAGGGTGAATCAACCATTTCCGTTGCTTCTTAAGCCAACGTCGACATTATTAAGGCAACTTTTTGTTGAAATGATAAATTATCCATACTATATTATCGGTATGAATTTACCTACTATTGACAGGGATTTTTTTTATATACACACAAAAAGATTCATTTGTATAATGATTATAGACACGTCATACTAAAGCTCATGGAGCCACGAGAAGACCAAGACGCAGCGCTATCTGCGCTGTAAACTGCTGCTCTTGTGGAGCCATGATTTTACTGCTGTACTGCCGCCGTAATTTTACTGCTGCTGCTAGCGTCAATTTGTAGCACGTGGAGCCTTAGCCTTACAGTTGTTGCAGAGAAGAGTATTTGCTGTTGAACTTTTTAAACAACAGATTTTGTACAAATATGAAATAAAGACGCAAGTGAAATACATGGTATAATATTATTATTATTGGTATAGTAAAGAAGTATTTGTAAGTATTACGTTATTGTAAGTGTTACGTAAATATTCATTTTTTTGTTTATAAAATTTATGCAAATGTGCTGAATATTCCTATAATTTTATATTTTGTAGGTATTATATTAATATATCTTTTATTTCCAACAGGGGATAATAAAACTATAGTGCTTAGAAAAATAACCTAAAGTAACATGGACTACAAACGACTCGCCTACATCTTCCATTAGACGTGGGGTACAATACAAATAAACATCTACTGTGACTCTTTATGACTTACTTATCTTTATTGATATTATTTATTAAAAAACAAAGGTTTGCCTATCATATTTATTACTTTTCAAATAAATTACTTTGTGATCAAGATTTACAAAAAGAGAACAAAGCAAACATTAAGTACCTTAGACAAAGGAAAGTAATTATATCAGTTTAACCTAAAATTATTTGTATTAAAGTAACAATAAATGGCAATTAATATTATTACACTTCTTTTTTAATTATTTATTTGAGTAGAATTTTAGTTTTTTTTTGTTTATTTTAATAATTTATGTATTTTTATATATTATAAATAATGTGTACAAACCAAAGACATTTAATATACTTGTTATTTTTGTTCATTTCATTGTTTTTTTCTTTCATATTTTTTTTAATTTTCCGATTTTGTATATAAAGTTTGAATGTAATAATTGTTAAGAAAAAGTATAGGGATTTACATGCAATACTCCGCATTTTATCTATGTACAAGAAGGTGAAATTACATTAACTGAATGGCAGAAACTATAAATAGTTGTTTACTTAGGATGTATATATTTTACAGCTCGTTTATTTTTGTGTTTATATATATAAATTTAGTTAATAAAATGTGTTAATTGTGTAAAATCATGAATTCCAAATTAAGTATGTTACTTTTAAACATTAATCATTACAAAATGAGGGTGAACAAATATTGTACAAATACTTGTTTTTCTGATGTTTTAGGATCAGTGTTTTGCTCACATTTTAATGTGAGATTTTGATATCATTGATCCTAAAATTGTAATTATGTTACATTGGAAACATAACACAATCAAGACCTAAATAAAACTGTGGCATAATTAGGTATGTAGATCAATGTTAACCTTACCTAACCAATTAATGAAATTTATATCACATCAAAAAATAAGCGAGCAACCTTTTCTAAAAACAATATACTAAGAGCATATTTTTGTATGCCTCCCCTCTTTAAATACTGAACTAATTAATATAAAAATACCTAGTTAATAATATTAAAACTCATGTTTTCTGCATCAGAAATATACTTGTAGATAATAACTAGAATAAATTTTAACGAGAAAGAAACAAAATACATCAATTTCGTTAAAAAGAAGGGAATAATCATATGTAAATATTTTTAGTAAAATGTTAGTTATTTTTCCGAACAAAGCGACTCATTACTGATATATTTTATGCTGACTTAATTATAATAAAACTAACTGTTGTAATGTAAGTAGGAAAATTTAAATAACATTTTTGTACGGTTGGGTTTGTTAATTTTTAATATTTAAAAACATGGTATTTGTAATGAGTCCAGTTAATTGTAAATAATATATTACAATGTAAGAAATAGTGAATGTTGTTTTAATATTCATATTATTTTTATGGATAAAGATTTATGTTTTGTTTTTTTTTTAAATTTTGAAACAAAAAATAATTCTTTTTACTTGCAGTAACTTTTTTTTAATATAAATATATTATACAATTCTAAAACAATCATCATCATATATTTGTAAAAATGTAAATGTAAAATCTGTTTAATTAAAAGTTTTTTTGTTTATAACTGGAAATTTTATGTAACTTATCCTATGACGAATTGTTGCTTTTATATTTATAATTTGCTTGATGTTTCTTAAAATAAAAATGTATGTTTATTTATCTGTAAATAGTTTTATAATTAGTATTTAATTATAAAAAATACATGTGACAACTGTAGAAGTTACGAAAAGGGTAATTGTGTACATAAAAGATTACTTATGTTGTAATTATATTTTATATTTTAATGTAAAATAAAAAAAAACTATATAAATAACTTGATTAGTTGATAAAAAATAAAATTGTACCTCAATCTTTATTGAAAAATAAAAGTTGTTTTTAGATTATTTTAATGTCATTATTATAATAGTAAGATCATTTGTGTGTTTCAATGTGCAAAAATAGTTGAGGTTGAAAAAGAACACCATTTTGTTTCATCGATCTACATATGAATAGAATTGATGGCTGGAGTCGATCCTACAATTATTGCAAAACAAATTATTGAGCAAGTGGGTAATTATATGTTTAGTTATGTAAACACATATTATATCTTTTTGAAAATTGAATTCCTAGTATATTTTCTTTTAGAATTCATATTTGCAGTCTATAAAATTAAAGCTAAATATCAGTTTTATGATGATTTTAATAGAAGAAGAAGCATTGTTGCAGAACATTATAAAATGTCGCTTCTGCATGATGTAAGTTATTTCATAAGAATGGGGTTTGTTTGATAAAAGTTGCTCTACTTAAGAAATCAAATTAAAAAAAATCCTGCATGAAAAGTATTTCAAAACTTAAATTGGTACTTCTGTTAGAACAGTTGCATTGTGTGCTTATAAACAACACGTTTATATATTGGTATAATATATCTATTATTATTCAACGGTTAAAATGGCGTTAATGGCCAAAGATATTGAAATAAGTATGTGTTGTGATCAGATGAAACAAATGTACAGGTTTAATTAATAACTACAATATATTCTTCGTTTAATAGAACCTTTAAATTGATAAACAAATACTTTGGCCCCACCGCTGAGACCAACTGTGGGCGGAGTACATGTGGCCAAGCTAAACGCGCTGTGTGCACAACATAAATATACCACCTTCTGTAGCATATAAAGTATTTATAAAATGTTTAATGTTATTATTGGGTTGTCCGATTGAACAAATAATAACGAGGCTCGTTGTGGCATTCGTATAAATTTACCTATTTAACTAGGCTTTATTCGAAATTATTGCTTTACAACTGTCTCATTAGAGGACATTGCGTCTCTTCTTTATATATTATTTTATATATGTTCTGATATACACGAAATTGTATAATAGTAATTATAATTTATGCAAAAAATTTAGTCTACTTTTAATTTTCAAATTTCCTTTTTAATTCTTTTTCATGTCATTACCATCAGCTAAATATCCCGAAATAATTAGTTTATTTTTTCATTCTCAGAATGCTATTAACCATAGCCATTAAATAAAGTCATTAAGTCAGTTAGTATAAATAGTCAATACACCCTTTAAAATATTCACTTTGAATTGTGGTGGTGAACGATGTTGACGAAGTAAGTTACAAATCAATTATTAAGTTTAAATAAATAAAGCCATACTGATGAGAGGTAAACCTCGAAATGCGTCTATGGATGTTTTTAGTTTAGGATAATTTTTTCATAAATTTGATTTTTTTAATGTATAAAGTATTTATTTTATTACATAAAATTGATCAAAAATTGCGCATTACCAAGTTTGTTAAAAATTATTCATAAAATTGTCTTATTGCAAGAAATTTATTAAAAAACGCTTAGAAAACCCATTTGTTAGACAAAACTTAATTAAAAAGTAAAATGGCGGAGCTAGGATTTTTGGGTTCTACCGCAAAATAATGAAAAGGCCCTATTTGTATTTTTTTTTTATTAGGAGAACAGCTTGAAGGATAATCCTTTATGGGCACAATAAAAAAATATTGATTTACAATTCTAGCGCAATATTTCTAACAATTGTTTTCTCAGGGTACACGGGTACACCAAGGGCTTGTTAATATAACACAAATAAAACCATCAATAATGCCGATATCACACGTAGATTCAGAATATCCGTGTCCGGTGATACATGCGTTTAAACGGGACCTTTCAGACGTGGAATGACAATTCTGTCGGGATTCTTCAGCGATTCCGAATCTCGGATTCACCTATGCATTACGTTATATGTAGCTTTCCAGACGCGGATTCTTTTTTAAGCGACGTCTTCTCATACCATAGGCGGCGAGTTTATTATTTACCCATATTGATTTTCTTTATATAATTGTAGAAATTAATAAAAAATGTTAACAATATTAATAATACTTTTTTATTCACATTTTATTTATTAATAATTGAAATATTCTACTTTTTTTTTAATTTTAAGCAAACTAGTTTTGCAAATTAAATTTGCATTATCAATGATATTTATAATTGATTGATTAATTATAAATAAAATAAAAGCCGTCTGACACAATACTGATTTTAATATACTTTATAATAAGCATTTAAAAGTTACTGGCAGTTGCTGTATGACGCGAAAGTTTATAAAATAAGTACGTAAGCATGCGCATTGAACTAACCTGTCAGTAGAAGTAAAATGTTAAATATCTAAAATAATCTCATAATATTTCAGTTAACGCACTATTTCTAGCATGCTAATTTTTATAATCGACGTTCTTCACTGCGTATAAGCACGTGCGTGTTTTATACATGTCAATTACCAATTGAACCTGTAGTTTTGACCATAATCTTAGAATTAGATTATTAAAAGTTATTTTTATAAAAAAAAATGTAGGAGTAAAATTTTTTATTATCTAGTTTGTTATAATTAATTTGTTTTTAATTTTTTTTAAATTTATTTATCCTTCCGTCACTGGTGCACGGTCTCTCACTGCACGGATTTTATTTTTTTTAATATTCTTGTAGATATAACACTTTTTTGCAATTATTAAATATTTTACAAATTAATACACATGTTCTCATATTTTGGAAGAATTCTTCTTCGACCACGATATCGACATCATGCTGGTTAGTGAGTCGAATCACAAACCTTGGCAGGCGTTGAGGCTCCCAAATACCTTCACGTATTTGGGAACGTCGAGGGTGGACAGGAGGCGTGGAACAGTGATCTTTGCAAGGAGATCGATGGACCATTCCAAAGTGGACACCCCAGACTCTGTATCGTTAGAATCTAATGCGATAGTGGTGAAGGTGCACGGGTTGGGCACTCTCAAAATTGCATCTGGGTACGTCAACCCAACCAACCAAATCGAAATGGCGGATTTCGACGCGGTTTTATCTTCTCCGTTCCTTACTATCTTAGCAGGGCACTTTAACTCGAAACACCCGGCTTGGAACAGTCGGGTAACCAATGCGAAAGGCCGAGTATTGCAAGGTCATGTTGAGTCTAAAGGGTATCGAGTACTGAGTACAGACGATCCCACACACTATAGCTTTGCAGGTTACCTAGGGAACGTTCTGGATATATCATTCCTGAAGGACATCAACTCGCAAATTGAAGTTAGGACAATCAATGCCTTAAGCTCCGACGACGTTCCGGTAGTTCTGGAACTCTGGACAGGGATCTGGCGAGGAAGGAGGACGATTCGTTACCCATACGAATTGGCCTCTTTTCTCGAGATACCTGGAAGATAGCATAGAAAAGATTGTTCCAATAAGAACGATTGCTGACATCGAAGGAGCCGTCGAAAAGTTTACAGAACTCATTTATAAGGCCAAAGAACTGGCATCTAAAACCCATCAGGTTCGGGCAAATAATCCACTTGGATTATCCCGCAAAATAAAGGCATTGAATCGTAAGATAAATGCCGCCAGACATCAATGGCAAAGGCATTGCGATTCTTTAGATCGTGAAATCCTAAACGACCTTCATAAGGAAGTTAGATTGTCTATAAGGCTGCACAAAAATCAGTGCTGGCAGGAAAAGATAGAATCAACCGCAGATGATACTAATCTGATGTGGAAGATTGCCAAAGTCTTACGAAACAGAAAAGTCCCGATAAAAAAGGCCGAAGCATTCGCTGAAAGTCTGGAACTCCAATGCTCCCCCTCGAGAGAGGAAGATGATACGGAGCACGTCGAAAGGGTTGAAAGAGCGGTGGAACGCCTTTTAGATAGCTCTGACGACGAGACCCCGTTGAACCACGTTCGACCGTCACGGATCAGAGAAATCCTATCTAAACTTAAAGCTCGATCTGCGCCAGGTCCTGACGGTATTCCGAACAAATCTCTTAAAGCATTTTTGCACAAAGCAGTGATGGTTCTAACCAATATTGCTAATGCAATCTTACGTGCAGGGCACTTTCCTTCAGCTTGGAAAGGCTCACACGTAATTAGTATCCCAAAACCTGGGAAGGACCGACTGTTTCCTCAAAACTATCGGCCAATCAGTCTTCTATGCACCTTGAGTGAGGTCATAGAAAGAGTAATCTTGGATAACCTCTAAGAACACGCAGAAGAAAATTTTTTTCTACCTTCTCATCGGCATGGGTTTAGGCGTGAATACTCTGTAGTACACCAATTAAACCGCGTAACAGATCACATTACCGAGGGCTTTAGACTTAGAAAAACCACAGGGGTGGTATTTTTCTACGTCGAAAAGGCCTTTGATAAGATATGGCACGACGGTTTAATTCTAAGGCTACATAGACTTAAATTTCAACTGCGTCTCATAAAGCTGATAGCTTCATATGTTGATAGCAGAACTTTATCAGTAAAGCTTCAAAATCATGTCTCGACCTCTCGGCCGATTACGGCAGGGGTACCTCAAGGCTTTCTTCTCTCGCCTTTGCTATTCAACCTTTTTGTTGCCGACATGCCATCGGGCTAAAAATAGCACAATACGCCGACGACACGGCGCTTCTCTACAGCTCAAGGTTGCCTATGGTGGTCACCACGAGGCTTCAAAAAGCAACCGACGATATTCAAGAATGGTGCAATGATTGGCAGTTCAAGGTCAATCCTGAAAAGAGCGTTGCCGTTCTTTTTTCGCGGCGACGAACTAAACCGCACGATAACGTTCTTATCGATGACGTACCGATTCAAATGCTGCAAAGTATTTGGGAATCACATTCGATAAAGTTCTAACGTACGAATTGCACGTTCAGTCATATAAGGCGTCTCGACGCATTTCAAAATCTAACTCTTCGTTGGATTGTAAGAGCGCCATGGTACGTTAGGAATGCAGACATTCACAACGACCTAGGCATCACTCCGATACGACAACATTTCGAGGCGCTCGACGAAAAATACTTCACAGATTTAGCGAATCTTTCAAACACCGATCTAGCCAGATTGGCAGAGCCGGGCAAACAGGGCCACTTCTATCGAAGACCGGTCAACTTTATCTAACCAAGTTATATGTCCCTACCAACGGATAAGACTTTTACTCATTATCGGTTAATATCACTGTCATTAACTTTTATTTAGCTTACAAAAATGATATGAAAACAACATATACCGACTGTGCCAATTTGGTGGTTGTCAAGAGTTTGACAGATATTTACTTCAAAAAAAACTTTAGTATCAGGATTCATCATTGTGTCATTATTGGGTAAGATTTTTGTTAAACAATGGCAATCAAAAGACTGTTTACCAACGGATGTGATTCTAGGACGAATCTTAACTACGCAATTGCCGTATCTACAGTGCCATCAAGATATGTCTAACAGTAACAACTGCGGCATTCAAAGAGTGGCACTCGACAAACTCTATCTGATCAGTGGTCAATTATATTGTATGTATCAACTACTTTCATCAACCTTAACCGACAGTGCTTATAATGTTCGATATGTCTCAAATAGCAAACAAAAAACTTACAACCATGTTTAACCACCATGGGCTTAAAAACAAGAGCAATCACAGCTTTTCCGCCCCAAGATTCTCCAAGGTGGCAAAACCAAAACTTTGATTTCTTTTTCTTATTAATAGTAACAATTGTCGAACCGCAAAATAACAGTCGCACAAGAAACCAGCAACAAAATACGGAGCCAAGCAACAGAGTGAATACCCTAGTACGGATTGATTGCAAAATGGCATTAGCGACAACGATACGCCATCAATTCCAGACTCATCATAAACAAACAAATCGCCTTTATCTAAAGACGATGTTCCAATACTTGCAATCTTCAGAAACATTTACTGAACAGCCACTCTTTGTGAAAAAATAACTTGAAGGAATGTCCGAGGAAATGAAGGACAAAAAGCATTTCAAATTTCCGTCAACATCTATTGTAAAGTAAAATACAACACTACTATATATAATAAAATAATTTACTACGTTTTTTTATCACAAATTTATTCTTACGAATACATTAGTAGTTTTGGCTTTACTAAAGCCTTTTACAGATGAAATAAGTTATATGAGAATAAATTTGTAATAAAAAACGTAGTAAATTGATTTATTATTTCATTAACATAAATTATTATACAGGGAGTTTATAAATGAATGGGATTATGCAATCACTTTAAATGTGCCGCTTTTTTTTAAATTGTCCACTATATTATTTGTTTTGACAGATCAACTTTGACATCTGTCAAGCAAACATATGAACATATGTAGTATAGTAAACAATTTAAAAAAAGCGGCATTTTTAAAGTGATTACATAATCCCATTCATTTATAAACCCCCTGTATAACAACACTACTATGTTTTATTCAATTTTACGGTAGAACGCGGTCATCAAACATTGGCGCAAAATCTTCTGTGCGTACTGAATCAAGAGTACACTCACTATTCTACGATATTGTATAACTTGCACACTACGCATGAATGCTAAATGATACCGTTTATCGTAGCTAGTTACGTATAAATTATGTGTGTTTTATACGCCGCCAACTTTTAGTTACAGGAACTAGGCGCCAATAAAGGAAAACCTTGGTAATAGTTGAATGAGAACACCATCTACTGACTGCGCCAATTTGGTGACTTACAAACATTTCCGAGTATTTCTATCAAAGAAGATATCAAAGACAATCAGCTCAATGTAACGATTGCATGAAAGTGTATTTGCATGATCTATAGAGCTAATATGCTTGACCAGATATTACAATAATAAATAAGACTTTTTTCCGTTGACAATGATTGCAATGATGTATGTAGTCACAAAGGTCAGTGAATCTGGAACTAGCCAAAACCACGTCGACATGTCAAGATCACTGCAACAGTCATGAAGAGTATTATTTCTGGATGACTATAGAACTAAAACACAATCTACTTCAGACTATATATGGACTTAACTACAGGATACTTCTTGCTACCTAAACCAAATGAAAACTATTAAAAATATACATTATGGTTACTGCCTCATAAACAATTACGTACATGTGCAAGTGCCAGTGATTACACTAATAACAGAGAAAGGAAAAACATAGGATGAACACTCTTCTAGAATCTGAGCTCCGGCGACTTACAACACATTAAATTTTAGGATGAGTGACAAGATAGTTATAGACGTGAAACAAAGTGAGAGTCGTAAAGGGTAGGATAAACGTAGAACATTACAAAACTAAACGTGTGTGTTTATTGTACCAATGTATATTGTTGTCTACCAACAATATATTTTGACGTCTTTAGAGAAAATGAGTAGAGCCATATTTGTTCGTAACTTAGATTGAGCCATAGCAAATCTAGAGCTTTCAAAAATAAATAATTGGTACTTCAACACAGGCGCAGAGTGTGTTATCTACAATATTGATTTTGAATAGATGCCAGTTGACTCAGAAAACATACATCTTAGAGTGGAATGGAAGTTTCTTAAACCAGGGTTTTTCAAGGGAACTTTGTGAGTCAGAAAATATTATAGTTTTTGTTCAATTATCAGCCGAGATAAAGAACAGAGCCTTATAAATGAGATATAGTTTTGCGGTAAACGCAGATGATAGGTTGGGAAGTTGTTCTGTTTTCTCAACTTTAATAATGGAATTCATACACCAAACGCGGCTAATTGTGGGTTAAGCTGAACCAAAGCGTCACTAAAAATTTGGATGTAGCTGAACCAGTTTTAAAAAATGAATTCCTCAAACACTTGTAAGTGTTGAATAGGAGATACGAATAATTTGAAAAAAAAATCTTGTTAATTAATGGGTTATATTGAGATATCTTATTAAATGTAAAAACTTTGAGAGGACAACCTTTTACTAGTTAAAAGGTATGTTTGCAAAAAATGTTACCTATGCCAATTAGTTGGGAACATATTTTTTGGTAAGTAGTTTTCTTTTTATTTGCAGTAGCGAAAGACCGACTTCTACTTTGATGACTTTAATAGGAGTGGAATTTATAGCTTCCATACAGATTTTTATTGCCCCGTTTTAAATTTTGTTTAGTTTTTTTACCGGCTGCGTCTTCTATTTGATTTCCTTCAAATAGCAAATTAAAAAGTTAACATAATGTGGGTACATAACAGTAACAGATATGATGTTTATCAAAGACTGAAATAAACAACAAGAGTCAAAGGTTGGATATTCCGATAAACGTAAACAGTGTAGCGACTAATCATAGTATCTAGTAAGATGTGTCTAACAAGAACAGAAAAAGATAAAAAAAGAAATAAGGAAGGACAAGACAATTATGCATACCAAGAAATAAAAAAAAATAGAAGAAAATAAATTAGAAAAAAGAAAAACATTTACGATGACTACAATACCAAACGAAATTGCAGATATAAAAAGAAAGAAAAAAGAAATTTTAAAGAATAGTAGAATAACAGAAATAACAAAGCAAATGTCTAATGGTAGATACGCCATCTTAAGATTGACGGATAACGCAACATTTGAGATGGTCAGAATATACCTGGCAACGACTGGACACAAAAACGTAATTTCAGATGAAGATACAAGAATATCACTGAAGGTAAAACTTAAGGGATACGATGAAAAAGAAGTGAACAAAGAACTGAAAAATTAAGAACGCATCTGAAGACACACCAAATAATTGTATGTGACCGTGAAAAGTAGGTTCCTGTGCTTCAAAAGAGGTACACTTTCTATTGAATATAAGAGACCAAGGCGGCCGTTTTCTTTGATGAATCCCAAAAGAAACGATGTAGTTCATGATATGATTTTTCAGATTGTCAAATTAGGCTAAAACAAATATCTGATCTGATTTCAATTTTTTCTTAATTTTTTTGAAATGTATGCTGTTACAAATGTATTTTATTAAGAAGAGGTTCTGTTGAATAATAAATTAGTATTATTTTGGTTTTCAAATTTTTGATGCTTTTATAAATGTGAATGAGTGTGACTATAGTTTGTTCTATTTGTTAAACGCGTCTTACATTTTTGATGTGTTTTTAGTATCACAAACGCCAAATATTTTCTGCTGCGTTTGTTAAGTGTAAAACGCTTTTGCTCGCGAAATTTGGAAAAGTAAAACGTTTTATACAAATTATTAAAATTAATAAATTAACTACAATGTCAAATTTATTAAGTATGAAAGATTATAAAAACATTTTAAAAATAGCTGCAGGTATTCCTAAATTCATTAAATTTAATCGTCTTTGGAAATCTGGCAAAAGTAATTAGGAAGTAATAACATAACTAGAAAAAAAAATACAAAATGTACATTTGTATTTTTTGTTTTTGCGGTAACAACCGCGCGGAATAGTGCGTACACACTTGCAACAAAGTGCCGCAACGCAACAACGTCGCTCAACATCTTCGAGAAACATTACCTCGCAACATGAAACTTTTGAAGATGGAACACATCGTTTGTCGGTTTTATGCTCTCAGATCAAAGAAATGTTACGCGGCTATGTTGCAGCTCTCTAGACAAGTTAGTACGGCGTTGTTGCGGTACGGCAGGTTGTTGCAACCACAGATGTTGCAAGTGTGTAAGCACTATAATAGTGCGTACACACAATGCTGTGCTGCGCCGTATTCGTGTGCCCTGTCGTACTATCTTGTTTAGAGAGGTGCAACATTGCCGCGTAACATTTCTTTAATCCGACCGCATAAAATCGACAAGCGATGGGGCTCTACAAAAGTCCCATGTTGCAAGGTAATGCTACGCGAGTGTGTACTATACCGCATCGAGTGCATGAAGCGCTCAAACGGAAAACATTGTAGGCTAATTTCATATCAATATGCGAAATTTTTTTGCAAATACTAAAAGTTTAAAATAAAATTTCAAAGTTCATTGTGACGATCATTAAAAAGTTTCTTATTTTTTAGCGCCAAGTCACTGCAGTGAAAGCTTCTTCATCTTCATAATTTATTTATCAAATTGAATTAATTGTATTTATCAAATTGAATTAATTGTATTTATTAATTAAATACAATCTATAATCACAGAAACTGAATAGACGAAACATTGACCACTCGGAGCTCACGCAAGCACACGTTGAAGCACGCGGGCTTCATGTTCAAGCACAGTGTTCGCAGCAAGTGGCCTAATTTAAGACGTCAAATTACATTAGTGTTTTGGAAATATCTGAAATATCTACTAAACTGTAGATCCTATTTAATTGAAATTTGTCTGCACACACAGACTATATTCTGAAAACCTTTATTTTATAGACTATAGTAACAACATAAAAATAATGAATTTGTAAATTAAATATAAAATTATTGCATATTTTGCAATTCTACCAGACATAAATTACGAAAATAATAATAATAATAATAAAAATAATAATAACAAATAGTATTGCTTCAATTGCTTGGCCTTCGTGTCATAGATAGATATGTACATATTTATAGCTATATTAAAATAAAATATAAATGCATAATTGTAATGATACGTCATACTCATAATTTGTATAAATTAGCTTCATAACAATATTTATTTGCATTTGCAATGGTAATTCTAAAAGAATATGAAACTTGGCAACACTGACATACTGGTACTTGTAATTGTTATGTGTCATGATATGAATGTCATTTTTATCAGTTAACATTTTTTAATGAATTATTTATAGTAAAGTCCACTTGTATGATAGTATTTCTAGGATAATCATGTCTGTTACTAATGAGGAACTAGACAAAAACTTTGAAAGTCCGCCCAGAGATGAACTGGTAAGTACATCTTTACAGGTTAGAATTTACCAAAAAAATATTGATTTTATTTAAATATGTAATATATGTATAACAAATTTTTAGATACAGACTGCCGTGAAATTCCTACAAAATCCTAATGTGATCAACACGCCGCTTGCTCAGAAACAGAAGTTTCTTCAAAGGAAGGGCTTAACAGACCAGGAGGTACAGCTAGCCTGTGAACGTTCAGGAGCTTATGCTATGCATGAAAATCAAAGCAGGGTACCACCGCCTCTACCAGCACATTCTAGTATCCCAGTTCCATACTATGCATATGGACGTATGCAAATCAGTATATTTGATAGGATTAAAGAAATTGTACATAATTTAGCTATTGTCAGCATAGTTTCTTATGCCATTTATAAGTTTTATGAGGTGAGTATCGTTTTAAGTTTTGTTAGTTCTTTTACAAAAATTATATTTTTGAATTTATAAACCATAAGTTTTGTCATTTTAAAAATATTCACCCAGACAAGCAGTAAATCAGTTTTAACATACTTTTTGAGAGAAAATGGTTTATTTACATTAAGTGTGTTGCATAATTATTACAAATTAGTTTTGACCTGAATGCGTTCAGATAAAATTGTATTATACATTATGACGCTATAACTGAAATTAAATTCAATAAAATTAGCTATTTACAATGATAAATTTCTTTATTTGAATGTAAATTTATTTGAATATGTTTTTTTGTAACAAGCTAAGTTTGAAGTAGCAACCTTCTATTGCTTAGTGGAAGTATTGATTTGATTGTTGCTTTGGAGGTAGTTATTCCAAATAGATAACATTATATAATCAGAAAAATATAAAATAAAATTTTAATTAGGTCCAAAGCCAAAGAGCCTACTCTGTATTTAGATATGTACTACGTACTAGTTTAACTACTTAAAACTTGGGAACATGTTTAAGTTTTTTTGTATAATTGACGCAAAAAATGTACACAAAATAGTTTGGTAACATTACAAATGCTATTGCTCACATTTTATGTGTCAAATATAAAGACAAACTAAATCATGTGAATTTTCAATCTACAATAAAGTTGATGATTATTTGTGCGCTTTAAGTTTCATCTATAGTTATTATTATATATATATATATATATATAATTAGACAATGTCAAACTGTGGACATAATTCATAATACATGTTTTAAAGTCACTTTATGTAAAGCTGGCATTAATCATAAAGCAACTTTAATGTAAGCCTGTATAGTTGTCTATAATATGTTATGTTGCAAAGACTCAATTTTAATTATTTTTAATATTTAATGTTAAATCAGTGCTTTTGCTGACTATTGATAATTTTGCAATTATTTTATGTTTCATTTTTACAAAAGAACTATTTTTTGAGAAAGAGGTTTTTAAATTAACTTGAATGTAAAACATGTAATTAGTTGATACTGCTTGTTGTTCTAGTATGCCCATAGATATAGTGTCTTTATGACATGGGCTTACTTTATCTCAACGGATTATTTCATTAGCAACTAATTATGATTACCTACCTAGAATCTGAGGTAAGTTTTAAGGGTGAAAATATTGTATATTTATATAATATTTTCACCCTTGAACATCGAAGTGTTTATAAGCTATTTATGGTATATAATACAAACAAAATTGTCTCCCCCAAGCGATTAGTAATGAAGTAATCTGCTGAGATAATTTAAGGCCATGTTGTAAAGACAATATATCTATGGGCATACTATACATACAATAACAGATTATTTCAATTCTAATAATATTTGCGCAGTACCGATTTTCTGAAAAGTTATAGCAATTAAACTGAAACTGAGTACATATAAATTAATTAAATACTAAAATAGATATTGTTACACTTTTTTTAATTAGGTGTTGATTGGTATTGAAAAGAATTTTTCTACAGAAATAGATGATACTTTAAATTTTAATTAAACTTCAGTTTACTTGTACTCTTCTTTTGAACTCATTCAAAAGTAGTATTTTGGGTAACAGTTATTTTATTATTGTGATTTTAAAATTTTAGGTCAAAATTTCATTTTAATTACCTCTTTTAATAATGATTTTAAGAATCGTTAACCTCTTAAGTGTCTCAATATACGCAATGCGCTCTACTTTTATCCGCATGCATTAAACTGGTTCTTAAAAAAAAAGTGTGTGCATCCTCAAATTCAAAAGAACACGTGTTGCACTTCATTTGAATTTAAAAAATAATAATATACTTAATAAGTTCCTAAGAAAGCAATTGAGTTCACTTGCTAATTACATTCCACGTGAAACTTTACATCAATATATTCAGTTTAATTATTTTTTAAATTAACATATTTTTATTATATTTTAAATTTTGAACCTAAATTTTTTTTTTTTAATTTAGAAAACATTTAAAACAAGTATTTTTTTCATGTTGTCAAATTTGTAGCATTCTAATAATTTTTTTTGAGTAAGGTAAGACACGTGTTTTTTTGGTTTTTAAGAGCTGAAATTTGGCAAGGCTTACTTTTTTTGTATAAAGATCATCATTTTCAGAAGGTGCACACAAAAAAAAATAAGAACCAGCCTAGCGTACATATACGTCATAGCCATTATGTTAATAACATGTTCGTCATAACCAATGCTAATTATGTTGTTTTAGTAGAAAACTAATTAAAAAAAATATTTTTGTTTTAAAATAAATAAAATAAAATAGTTTTGAATATTTTTTGAAATAAGGTTCTGGACCAGCTTTGCGTTTTGCATACTAGTATATTGAACTTTTCTAAACTTTGTATAACACTATTTTTAGAATTTTTTAGAATTTCCAATTCCAAATTCATCTAGCTTTTGAAATGTGTCTGAAAATACACGACGAGAAGGTTGCCTTTTGTCGGGAAATCTTAATTGATAGTCGAGACATGCTGCTAAAGTTTTTTTTAATTTTAGCATTTGTTTACAGTTTTGAATAGATCTATAACTTGATATTTTTGATAAATAATTTATAGCACCATCTATAGTTGGTTTCTTGTTAAGTAGTTATGGGAGTGGTTTATTAAGTCAGTGTCACATAGTTCTAATTGTAACGGCAAACAATTTATTTGCATTGATATTATAATACACTTTACTTTAACCTAAAATTAAGTATCATATGTATTATTATAAATCTTCCACCTTTGCTTAATGGATTGTTTAAGACAACTGAAAGACTCATATTAAATGCTTGCCTGGCTGATAAAACTAAGCCATCTCAGTTTGTTAGCAGTTATGCTGCTAAAAATGTGTGATTTTAGCAACCTGTCAAATATTTTAGCCTTGTTTATTCTGTAACACATTTTTTTAGCAACACATTAATTTAAAAAAAATTGTGACTATTAAAAATATTGTCTTTCATCAATATTAACCATAAAAATTGACGTTTGACGTCTAAATATTATTATAATAATTACGTACAATTCTTTTCTTCTATTCTGCTTATTCATATCCTTGTCATTACTTTAAACGCTTTATTATTAGGATTTTGTTTATTAAAATACTTGACTGTGTTATGTAAAATACCACAACTATAAATTTAAGTTATCATTTTTTACAAACTTAATAAAAATAATTTTTTTTACTACATTATTTGCTGATCATAGCTAATGTTATATCGGTGATTTGGGGTATTGTCTGCGTTTGCTAAGAATCCAAATCTCTAATAAGACATAAAAGAAATACTATTTGTGTATTAAGTTAGTAAATAAGTCTGCAGATATCATTGAAGTTGCGGAGTTGAGTGTTGATTTAAGAAATTTTGCATTTATATTTCAAATAGTCAAATTACGGTTCATTATGATATGAATATTAAGATGTTTTAGGATAGAATTGATGTTCTGATTCAAAGATCTTAAGTTTAAAAAGTTATTTCGAAAATTGCTGAATAATAAATCATGTCTATAAAAATGCACAATACCGCTAATTGATAAATGTACTAAGATACGCAACCTGGTATAAAATACCGTTTATGAGATATAGATGGTACTGCCACAAAAATTTATAAATGTTTATATTACGTAAATTGTTCACAATTGCAATGATATTATAATGAATGATACAGATATGTATAAGTAAAATGTTTATAACAATTGCAGAATAAATGCTATCACAATTTTATTAATAATTTGATTAGTTTTGAAAATTACAGAAACTTACTTGTACACAATCATAAAGCATAATTTTGCTTCAAATACGTATTGCTTATATCACGTGATTTTCTATGTTATATTCATAAATTCTATAAAATATGTGATTCTAACTCTTTTCTATAAATCTTGTTTGGTTGCTTTGTTATTTTTCTACATTTTTTCCTCACCCTTCTTCTTTATGTTTAATTTTTTTTGCTTCTTTTATTAATTTTTCTAATAACTTTTTTCCATTTTTTTGTAATTATTTATGCTTTCTTATACAGCGTCTTTATAAATGGCCGGGGTTATGTAATCACTTTAAATATGCCTTTTTTAAAAATTGTGCATCAAACTATTTACTTTGTTTTGATAGTTCAACTTCAATTGTCAAGCAAGGTTATAAGGATGGGCGGTTTGATAATTGGAAATGGGAATTCTATTCCGGATTGGGTTTGAGAGTTTCGACAGCAGTAAACAATGTAAACATATGAAAAGAATATTTTTATTATTGAATCCTAAGATACGCATCTTTATTTACGCACACCGAACTTGAATTCACTATTTCACTAGAGTGGCACAAACGTACATTAGATGGTTACATAATCCCAAACTTTTATAATGACCTGTATTACTCTTGTTATCGATTTTTTTGTATGTTTATTGCGAGAAAGCTGGCACGAGTTCCTCAGAAACTCGCTCGAAATGTTGAAAAACACGGCCACATAAAGCCGGCAAACCAACCGCGGCATGAAATTCCGTGCGGCCAAATGTGGATAATTTATTATAATTTATTTAACTTGAATTCAATGATTTAAAATTGGATTTGAATAAAATTTTGTTATAAAACTAGTATAATTTTTATTGAATGTAAAATAAAAGCCTAAAAAATTGCCGATATTATTGTAAAGTTTAACTAAAAAAGGGTAATTTTATGAATTTAATTTTACAATAATAAACCTAATTTATGGAACCTCTGTGTTTTATTTTTTTAATTAATCATGCTTTCTTGTTAAATGTCTTATTGTTTACTGATTAACAACAATATTTAACTCAGTGTAGTCCAAAAACACACGTAGAATGAGTTTCCGTGTTCATTTACTATCATATAGTATGTTTACTCCCTCTTCTGTCATATTTCTCTTTTCTTCTATGTATTCTATCATTATTTTTCTTTCATAATTTACTGTCTTTTGGTTCTCTTTTTCTGATATGGTGTTAACATTTTTCTCTGTCTTTCTTTGATCTAATTCTTGCATTGAAGTTTTCTCTTATTATTAGTTTTCTTTTTTCTATCTCTGTAGTGTTTTTCTAATGCTTTTTTTATTGCTATACAATATAGCAAATAGTTTTGTTGCATTAACCCATTTTTATCTACCTCATCTTTTGTTGGCCTTTTTTTTCTTGACTGCTTCACTTGACATTTCCATCTATGTTTGTTTGACATATTTCATATCTTTTCCACTTTTTTTCATCTAACCAGGTTTTGACCATTCTAATAATTATTGCTTAGTCCTGCTACTTTAAGGAATATAATTGCTAGAATTTTCCATACATGTATTATATACAACTTCCAATAATGTCTATTATTACCTCAAGTAATTACTATACTATACTATAATCATTCATTACTTGTTAAACACCAACATACATTGGTGATTGCAGTGATCTCATTAATTTGGTTGTATAGATGCCTAGCTTTATTTTATTTTTTAAATTTATTATAAAAAGTGTAATACCTTGCAAGTTGGTGAATGTAAATTGAGTATTTGATGTTTGATGCTTACTTCTGCCAAGAAAGTGTAATAAAGTTTTAAAATATGCAAACCATACAAGCATCTCTTTCTTTCTATCCCACAGTCGTATATGGAGTCAGAAATAGACATCATTTTTCTGATCATTTATTTGGATTCTATATAACAAGATCTACAAAAGTTATTTTTATTTTTGCTCTAGAGTAAATAGATATATAAAATTGAAAAAAAGGGTTGTTTTTTATTTTTTGAAATGGTCATAAATGTTGAAAGTTTGATATATTACTATAAGTGCTACTGGAATATACATATTTGCTAACTTTGCACATGTAGATTATTGTCACCCTGTGATTTAGAGAAAGTTAATAATCATTTTCTACATGGTGGTATATTTCAGAATTGATAGTTTTTGTCATAAAATTAATTAATTAATTAAAATTTCTTAAATAATATTCTTGCATTATGGATCATGGTTACTTCATTTAGCAAAATAATTAATAAATACACGATTCATACTTTAAAAATACCATTTATGATTTTATGTTATCATTTGAATTAATAGTTATTGGTGTCATTATAGTTGAACTTTGATACTATATTTGCTATACTGTTATTGTTTGTATTTACTTTGATTAATGCATACTAATATAAAACAAGCAAAATTTAAATATTGATCAGGAATGGTTTTCAGTGGTTATCTCATATTTTCAATATTCACTTATTTAATCGAAATGTAGGTGCTTTTGTCATTTAATTGTTTACTTTTAGTACATATATTAACTATTCTAAAATTTGATAACAAATTGAATTGAGAATGTTAAAAAGTAAGATCCACAAATCCAATAATTTTGAGCTTTAATAATTTAACACATACACTGCCATGTAAAGTTTTTAAATATGTCGTATCAGGCCAACGATGAATTGGGATTATTATAGTATTATTAGGTGCCATGTTCACACATCCATAAAAAATAAGAACAGAAGCAAAACTATTATCACACAGAATCAAAAGATATTCTAGTAACATTATTATTTGTTTAAGTTTAAAATATTATGAAAATATATTATAATTAAAAAGATCACATTGTAAATTATATAATATATTTTATTGTTTTTTTTAAGTAGTGAAAACGTGTATATTTTTCGGCAAGTATTAAAGCTAGTCAGCAAAGGGCAGTATCTTTGTTTGTGCTATGATATTTTCTTGTTAACATGATTTTGTGTAACTTTTTAATTTAATGGATAAAATTAATAGTTCTTATGGTTTTATTTATGAATCAATCTGTTTTATATTTTTCAGAAATTTATTAAGCCATTTCTATTTGGCATTAAGAAAAAATCTGTGGAGGACTCCATAGATGAATTATCAAAGTCTGTGAATGCATCTGTGGGTGAATTGAAGGACAATTTAGCTAGTGTTAAAGTGGAAGTAGACAAAATTAGCCAGGGATCCGAGAGCAGCACACAACGTCAGCTACAAAATTTACAAACTGAAATTTCAACAGTAAAAGGACTGCTATTGTCAAGGTATCTAAGCTTCTGTTTATTTAATTATTTAACATCAACATACAGGGTCCATTATGAAAGTAATGCGCGTTTTCTATGAAAAATAGGTTTATTGATCGTACTTGTACAAATGCTTATAATTATTTTAATAACCTTGTAACATGCTAAGGAGGATAATTTTGAGTGCCCCGCACTTCTCTGCCTTTTCGATTCTGAGTTTCGAACATCCAGGATTCGTTTACGGTTACGACAGAGTTAAGAAAGTCCGGCTCATTTTGAATCAAATCTAAAAGTTTTTAACAGCGCAAAATCGCGCCGTGTTACAAAGTCGAAAAACACACTTCACGCGAAGACACGTCTTTCCGCTCAGACAATCGGAGCAAATTGGCGACCGGCTGCGTTATAAAAAGGGCAGATCCCCACCACATTTTGGGAAACCGGTTTTACCGGGCTGGGATGGATAATCGCGTCACAATAAAATCATGCGCATTACTTTCATAATGGATTCTGTAATTGGTCAATTACAGGATAATAATACATAAAATTAAAATTTAATTACGTAGTAAATTTCTGCAACATGGTAATCAAAATATAATTAAAATAACATACATTAATTATTAGATGAATTAATTAATAAACATAATGCCGGTACTTATTCGGCTTATATCATAATAAATTTGTACAATACATTATTTTATGGATATGAATTGTATCAAATACGTACTGAAAATTTAGGAGAAGTCAATTTATTAATCTTGAAATTTTTATTAATGGCCAATTTTTCAAATCATCAAGGCAACTCACAGTTGTAGCAGCTACTGTTATTGGGGTATCAATTATATTCACAGTTTTGTCATAAACATTATTGAATATTTAGCTGTAAACTAGATGATAGATCATTTTCACATGATTCCAGCCTGAATTCTGTATGCAATTTTCGATCTTGTGGCAAAATATAAAAGATTTTGAATTATTTGTTTATTTGCTTTTAAGGTTATAATACACAAACCATTCAAAGTATGCAGTCAAGCCAAGTAGTGTGCATATGAGATAGTCAAATATAACAAATTTTTGAGAACTTTCCAAAACGTATGTTGGGACATTATCACTAAATGTCATTTCAGCTGTCAATCTCTCAACCTCGTAGCAGTTGTTCATTCAAAAAGAGCTTTTTGCTAAATGTCATAATACCTACGTTTATTATAGCATTTTCTGACAATGTTAATTAGAACTATTTTATTTTATTTACTTATATTAATTACCATGTGAAGTTTTTACTGATGTCATAAATTTAATTTTTTTACAGGAAACAATTTCCATCAGTGTCGAACAGCCCAGTGGTTCCTCCTTCCATACCTGCTTGGCAATTAAGTAGTGTTCAGACTGAACCAGATTCAGATCAGAAAGCCGAGGAATTATTAGAAATAGGCTCGGGATCTGGGTCTTCGGATCCTGAGCATGCAACAAAAACGAGCGATAGTAGTCTGGAAATTATGTAATATAATCATAATATTACCCCAGCTAACTGCTGAATGATTAATGATGTCAATAAGATTCTTATTCAATATATTAAGAAAAAAATAAAGAACTTTAATTGAGCAGTATTATGATAGAAGATTATCGGACTAGTTTAAAATTGTTCTACTGTGTATGATTACTTAGTTGAGTTATTATACTCCTCCATAAAGAGCAGAAAAAAATATTTACTTATATTAACTCAAATATGCAATTTTTAATTTACGATAGTATGCATGGGTTGATATAAAGAATGAATAACTTTCAATCAGTTTTAGAAACATTTCATCATTTAATAATAATTTGCAAAAGTTTTTAAAATAATGAAATTTAGTTAACAATTTAGTAATTCAGTAATTTATTAGAGTTTTTGTGTTCTTAATTAATTGAGTTGACAGATTAAATGTTTTTTTCACTTATCAGTTAGTTGGGTTTAAAATATTTTAGTATACTATTAGACTACATATAGTTCACATATTATGGTGAGTGAGAGCATACTGCAGTTATTAAAGCACTGTCACAATTAATGCGACTAAAAAAATATAATGGTGGTGGAAATGAGGCAGAGCAGTGACTTGTAGTTGAAACAAAAGTTACGGAGAGTTAACCTGTGGATCTCTCCAATGACTTATTGTTGTGTTGAAGACTTCGCATAAGCACAAAATTTTGCATTGCCATATACATCATATTTGCTATACAACTGCCAAGAAAGAATTTTGTTTCTAGTAATACATGACTAAATTTATTATTATCCATTAGTATGACTGCAACATTAGATATTCTACTATGACTTGCACATTGATGTGACTATTATGTTACTTTTACTATTTTTTTTTAGTTCTGAAAGTGCCTAACTTACTGATTTTATTCAACCACGAGCTATTAACCTCTACTAGACAACATAGTATGTGTAAATCAACTTTGATCAACCTTTTCCTATAAAATGCATATAAAACATTATATAGCAATATGAGACAATAATTTTTTGATTACAGATTTCATCCCTGAAAATTCTTTGAAAAAGAAAACTTATTTTAAGTAAGTATGCTTCTAAAAATAAAATTGATAATAAATCAAATAGGTTCGACTATCTCTTGTCATATTTATATTAATTTACATTGAATAATTACTCACCATTACTAATATTATTGCCATATGTATTTTGACGTTAAAACACTAAACTTTTTAATATGCTATTGGGACTGCATTGCATCTTAGCTTGCCATATAAAATATGTGAACTATAGGTGTAGCGGTTTTTTTATGACATAACTTTTTTTTGTTGCAGATCTTGAGATGGATATAATTCATATTTGTAATTAAGTTGTATATGTACCACAATCATTCACTGATTCACTTGCTCTGGTGTTCTTTTGAAGGAAATATTTTATACTAATACATACAGAACAGATTATATATTATATATAAATTTTTATTATTTTAATATGGTTTTCTTGACTTATATTAGTGATATTTGTTTTTATTTTGTTACCTAATAAATCACTGAAAATTATTTGTGTATTACTTATTTGTAATGAGTGTATAATGGAAGTATTATAAATAAAAATAGCCAATGAGTTATCTTTAATACTTTCTGTCAATCGACAAGCGATATCATTGGCTATTCTAATTGCCATTTTTCTTCTGGCCCGTTCTAGTATTATTCTGTATTTTTTTTTCTTGCAGCTTTCTATCCAGATGGGTACGGCGTACAACAGTCTTGAGTCCACCGTTTTGCACCCATAACTTTACGTTTCTCCGCCCTTGGACCCCCTACATTTGGCATGATACGTGCCAGGGCCATTACAAGTTTTTCTGCTTTTTGCTTTACATCTGTTATATGAGGGCCCATATTCCAGTTTTTACCTATCCTCATCCCTAGGTATTTGATGCTGCCTTGGGATGTGATTGTTGTATCCCCTAGGTTGATTTCAACTGTGATGTCCTTCCTTCTACCCACCAGAACAACAGCTTCCGTTTTATGGGTTGCCAGTTCTAGACTCATTTTTTTGATCCACCTTCTTATCTTATAGGACGCCCACTCTGCCTCCTCTACTATTTCCCTTATACTGTTACCCCTGACAACCATAGCTAGATCATCAGCATATGCTATTGTGGTAATTCCCTGTGTCATCTGTTTTCTCAGCAGACCATCATAGTATATATTCCACAAGGTGGGACCCAGGACAGATCTCTGGGGCACCCCGCAAGTCATTTCCAGAGTTGCTCCGGAGCTGCATTCTATGATTCTATCCTGTAGATAGTGGCATAGGATTTTTCTGAGGTATGTTGAAATTCCTCTTTTCTCTAATTCTTCCATTAGTCCCCTCCGGGGCACCTAGTTGAAAGCATTCTTTATATCAAAGGTGATCAACACCTCCAGTTTGTGTGTAGGGTGTTCAGCTACCTGCCCCACTGCTTCCCTATCATGTCTAAGTGCATCCAGTGTGGAGTAGCCACCTCTGAACCCGTGTTGGTTTTCACTCAGGACTCCATTCCTGTCTAGTTCCTCTGTAAGTCTCGTGTTGAGGACGTGCTCATACAGCTTTCCCAGTGGGTTCAGTAGACATATGGGTCGGTATGCCTTGCCTTCGTTTTTTTTGGTAGGTTTCTCGATTAGTACTAATTTTGTCTTTTTCCAGTCCTTGGGGAAGATGCCTTGCATGATGAGTTTGTCAAGGACCTTCGCGCAGAGTTGAGGTCTTTTTGTTGCTATCGCTCTGATCACCTCCGGCGGTATCATGTCTGTCCCGTGAGCCTTTTTGCTTTTAATTTTGCCACCTGCCTTAAGTATTTCTTCTTCTGTACATTCCGGTATCATATCCATATCTGTTCTTATCTCTAACCACGTTGTTCTGTCTAGGTCCGGAAAGAGTTTCTTGGCTTCAGCAGTTATCTCTTTCCTTGACAGTGTTATTGGGGATCTTTGTCCTATTTTATTTGCCACAATTTTATATCCTTTGCCCCATATACCCCCATTTAGTTCCTCACACAGTTTCTTCCAGGCCATCTTCTTGGATTCCATTATTGCCTTCTTAAGGTCTTTTCTCTCACCTGCGTATGCCTCTTGTGCTTGTTGCAGAAGGTATATGTCCCTTGGGTTTTTTCCGTTTAATCTTGTCACAGTCCTTTTTGTTTTTATACATCTCCTTCTCATGTTTGCAATATCATCACTCCACCAATACATTGGTTTGTAGTTTACCCTGCCCCCTTTTTTGTTTAAAGTCTTTTTGCAAGTTTTTATTATAGATTCTTTCAGGTTCTCAGCTTTGTGTTCCATTCCCGTTGTGTTTAGGTCTAGGTTTGAGAGGAATTTTGCTTCTTGCTCATTGCGGAAAGACCATCCGCTGATTTTTCCCAAGTCTTTACCTTCCCCGGCCTGACTTTGAAATGTATGTTCATGTGGTCACTCAGACTCTCTCTCGCTGATTTTTGTTACCATCTTAGAGGTGCACAGGGTCACATCTATGAAGAATTTTGCTCCGTTTTTTTTTTGGAACGTAGGTACTCCTGGTTCCTGGTTGCTGCTATCTTCTTATTTGGTTCCGAGACTAGGGCATAATCTGCTCCTGCTTTTTGACAGTTCTATTCTAGTAGATCCATAACCGCTCTACATCTGTTTAGATTAACCTGTGTAACTTTAATTTTCTAGCCCTTCCGGCTCTTTCTTTCTCCTTCTGTGCTTGCACCAGTTTCCTGAATGCCGGGCATCTCATGCTGTCAGTTTTGTGACCCTCTATATTGCATAAGTAGCACTTCTGTTTATTATTGCAGTCTTTCACTTTATGTCCGGTCCCCCACAGTTCCTGCAGGGCTTGCCATCCGTACTTTTACAGTCCATTGCTTTGTGACCTATTCTATGGCATTTGTAGCATTTTGGCGGAGCAAATACCTCCATCACCCTCTATCTATTCCAGCCTGAGCCTATTTTCCTATTTATTATAAGGTGCTCTGCTGCCTTTTCTTGCATGTTCATGAAGGCATATCTTACTTCATTCTGGTTGACCTTTTCTGATAGTTTTACCGAATCTACCTTGGCGCTCAGGTTGTCTCTCAGGAGTTCCATGTTGATTTCATCCTTCACCTCATCTTCATTGAAGTCTCCGTCCACGTCTAGAAGCCGTATTGTCTTTTTTCTTTCATTTAGTTCAATGTTGGCTACCTTGCTGATTTTCTCATCGAGTGTTTTTCTGAACTCCTTCCTTACTTCTTCCTTATTATTTTTGACCACAAGTTTAATGTTGTCCTCTTTTGTCTTATTTATCCGTGCGATGATGATCTCGCTCGTGTTCACTTCATTCTTCATGCATTTTATTATTTCTGCATAGCTGCAGCCCTCTTTTAGTTTGATTAGAATCGTATCCATCTGTCTATCCCAGCGCTTCTTTGGCATCTCGTTTTTTCTTTCTTGCATTGTTTCTTTTTGCCATGGATAATCATTTTAAGCTCCTCATTTTTAAGACAGTATTCCATCACTTTCCTGGATATATCTGGTTCTGCATCCGTGATACAGGCTAGTCTTGATTTTCCCTTTTTCATTGTCATTGCCTTTACTTCCTGCATTGCGTTGATTATTCCGCTACTTTCTTTTAGTGTTCCCATCCCTTTCATGGTTTTCACTACATACGAGTGTCTTTCATTTTCCTCTTCTGCTTTGCCATTTTAGGCAATTATGGAGCTTTTTGTGACTCCACACCACTATCTAGTTTCTTCTTGATCCTCCGTCATTGTTGCTAGCAATTCCGGGTGTCTCTCCGCTATTATTTTTGCAGGGTATCCCTTTGGGCTCTCGCTGTTACTTAATATTACTACAAAGTCTTCCTTACTGTCAGCTTTAAAGGTATCACTCGTCTGATCACAATTTGTGAATAGGTCTTCTGTCCAATCTACGTCCATCAGCTCCTGTAGTGCTTCGACCCCTTTTTTATGTGATAGGCGTTCATTGATCCTTTCTCTTTGATTCTTTTCCTCCGCTGTTTCTATTGTTTTTGTTTGCTCCGCTTTATCCACTAGGCTTAGACATTTCAGAAGCTGTCCTATAACGGACCCCTCTCCCTCCTGTTTTTCTATAATTTCTTCTAGAAAGTTAACCCTTCCATCCGCTCTCAGCCTTGATGAGTAGCCATACAACCTGTTGGCTGCATCTCTAGCTTTCGGTTTCATTCTAGTGCTTGATAGCGCAATGTTTCTCAGATTTGAGCTTTTTGCTATTATTCTCCTTAGAAGATCCTTCAGCTTTCCATAGTCCATCTTAAAGTCCTCTAGATCTGCTTCCCCCTTATGGGGAGAGTCAGCCATCTTCATTCTTTTATTGCTTTGGAGCAGGGTTTTCTCTGCTTTTGGTCCTGTTTCCTCCATAGATGGAGTAGCGGGGAGTTCACCTATGTTTCTTAATACTATGTGATCAGTTTTCCCATCCTTGTCCTCTGTTTGAGCAGCCGGTGTTTCTTCCTTTGCCTCTTAGGTTCTACTGATTGGTGACCTGCTCAGGCTACCCCTTCTGCCCTATTCCTTCAAAAGCTCTGTTTCATATCTTCTCGTTTTCTCTTTTTTCTCCCTCGCCGGGTCTTCAACGCCCTTGCGGTAGTGGTTTGCCGATTGAGGTGCGCTCAATTGGTCGCGCTTTTCCTCAACCGAGTTTTTTGTTATTTTGGTTGTTGCCTGGTCATTGCATGGCATTTCTTTAGTTGTCAGATTGTTGCTTCCCCCAGAATCCGTGGAGCTGCCTGGCTTAGCAGAGGAGGATTGCCCGTAAATATGAACGTTTCCGGTACCTCCCTAGGGTAGTTTATTTCCATTTACTGACATTTTCATATTTCAAATTAGTCTTGTCTTGTTCATTCTTTTACACCTATCACTGAAAGGTGTTGTTGTTGTTCCAAATTGGGATGGGTTTTTGGAGATAGGGGATGTCGGGTTAGGGACTATTTTTTTAATAGGTTATTCTCCTCTGTAGGGTACGAGAAAGTGCTTTTTGGTTGCCCTCGATATCTAATAGCGTCGAGAACCAAAAGGTGGTCGAAGAGTTTGACCAAGGGAGGTCGACAGATCACAGTGGAAAATGAAGAGAAAGTGTTTGCCAGAGCCCTTTTAGTTTTCATGCAGCGGGCACCGCTCGCAGACGAGGTTGACTCGAGTTGAGCTTATCATCGTGCCATCTCCTTACCCGCCAACGCGAAAAGAACCTGGTAAATTCTTGTCTTTATAATCAGTTGATCTAGTAAAGAAATTCTTTGCCACAACTGCAATTGTAGTGGTACTCGTCTAATGGCGGGATTACACCGCGAGAAAGCCGGGCACTCGTGCCCTGACTAAAATAAATAATTCTACAATTTGAAATTGGTTTTAAGTTATGTTTTGTTAGTTTTGTATTAGTGTAAAATGGAATTACTGAATTTTTTTTTTATTAATTAAACTTACAGCAATGAATCTAATTTATAAAATATAATAGCCGTACAAGAAATTTTATTTGTCTATGTTTACTGATTAACGACGATATTTCAGTCACGTCAGTGAAGTCTGACAATATACGCGACTTGAGTTTTCGTGCTAAGAAGCGCATCTTTCGGCCGGCCTGCCGCGTGTGTGAGGTGTTTCAGTGGCTGAATCTAGACTGCGTTGTTACTGGTTCAGGTGAAGAAGCTATGTAGTAAGGAGTCGCTGGTGCAGTTATTTGGTTAAATGAGTTAATTGCTTCCCGAGACTATCGGAAAATGAGTACTGAATATTACCGACATCTTGGTTTGAATCCAGAGAATTGTCTCTTTGGAATTAAACATTGCTGACCGTGAAAAAGTCTGCAGAATAAAGGAGTTGTCGAAGACAAAAGTCCACGGATCATGCAAGAGCTGAGGAGGTACAGTTCACGAATTTGCCGCCGCAATGCTGTCTTTTCTAGCAATCTATTGATATTGGTCGATTTATTATAAATTTAAAAAAATCTTGTTATTTCAGAAGTAAAATATACTTTTATAAAAATGAAAAATATTTAAATTAAAAAATAAATATAACAAATTAAAAGTATGACAATATAAAATTACAAAATGTATGTTTATAAGATTAAACAAACAAAAGAAAAACTCTGTTTTATACTGCAAAACTAATCATTGATTTTACTTATTATTTATCTATTTTAATTATGATGCTATGAATGTTGGCTTTATGGGTAGTAATGCTTTAGTAGAATAACGTATAGAGAATGTGCAGAATAAAATTGTTTGTTGACATTGAGAGAGACCTAGGCCTTGCTTTAGATATGTTCTTATTACATAAATAGTTGTTCTAAATTAAGTTAAGCTCGATCATCTTTAATTATTTTGTAGTTATAAAATTGCAGTATTACCCGCTAATATTTTGCTAACTTAATATATGAATTATAAGCAAACAATAATTAATTAATTTATATTATCTCCGAAAAACACATAATATTTAAATGCACCTCTTGTTTACTCTAATGAAGTATAATTGTTTGAATATGCAAATAAGAGATCATGTCTGTCTAAATACAAAGGTTGCGTAGAGGAGCGGTTTACGCTCTTTAGGAAACGGTCCGCTTCTGATCGGCTTTACTTTTTTGAACGGCTTTTGTACATTATTACCAACCATGTAAACAATCAGTAATTATACAATATTATTTACATTATATATCATATTATTATATGCATAAGGTAAGTCAATAATATCATTTAAATTTTTTTGCATAAAAATTATTTTGAAGTAACATTTACTGTTGTCAATTTTAAATTAACACTTGATTCTCGCTGCCAAACAAACGCAAAAAGGAAGCTTTTCAAAATAGCAACTTTTGTCACAAAACGGTAGCATTTTGTTGTTTATTTCCGGGAGCAAAAAAATACTGCAGCAAAAAGTCTTACATTTTTTATGTGTTTTTTCAGGTAGAGAACGTTCCAAAAACGTCAAAAATTTTCTGGTGCGTTTGTCAATAGTACGTTTCGTATAACAACCGATGTTACCGGCGGTTAGGTTACGGCTACAATCGGTTGCTGAAAATCTTGGTTGATTTATGAAACGGCAACGGTTATAAAAACGTCAAAATGTTAAACATACGCCTCATGGATTCATTTATCAGCACTTATGCTTTAATCTTTGTCAAAATTTGTTTTATTTTATTCAGCAGCTAACAAATTATATGCTCAATGTTTTTATTTGTTATAAATGTCTGAATTAAGCATATATTTATTAATTAGGTGTCTAAAATTTTAATAAAATACATTCGCTAAAAAATAGGTTATTTTGCTGATAGTTTATTAGAAGTTGGGTATTAACGTCCTTATGAATTAATTAATTACCTTGGAATCTATAATTAAAAAGTGCACACAACGTTACAATCAATAGACACACAAGACACTAGACTAGCAACATTGACAGTGAAGCTCTTTTGTTCACTTTTGTTTGCATTTTAAATTTATTGCCCTTAGTAACCACGATTTACCGATGTTATTTTAAGGTTACCAATTGCAGGTAACCGCGTTCCGTATATTAACCTGTTTTAGGATAACCGCAATTTTTGTCGCTTCGGTTGAACGAACGTACTACAAGTGTGAACAAAATTCAAACATACATAAAAACAGTCGCAATAGACAATAATTGATACAATTTACCATAGAAAATTAGTACATGAGTTGCGAACCATTTGCAAATGAGTTGTTTTATGACTAGCAATTCCAATAGAGTATGTACTATTTTTTTTACGTTTATGGTGCTTTGCTGGGCCCATTAAGTCATTTTTTTTTTAATTTCTAACCATCTTTATTATGTGTTTTCTTTTTGCCAAGTGAGATAAGCCAAATTGTGTTGTATTGCATTGCATTGCATTGCATTGCATTGTATTGTATTGTATTGTATTGTATTGTATTGTATTGTATTGTATTGTATTGTATTGTATTGTATTGTATTGTATTGTATTGTATTGTATTGTATTGTATTGTATTGTATTGTATTGTATTGTATTGTATTGTATTGTATTGTATTGTATTGTATTGTATTGTATTGTATTGTATTGTATTGTATTGTGTTGTGTTGTGTTGTATTGTATTGTATTGTATTGTTGTGACACCTCTTATCTCTTACCAATCACATCATTATTTGGTTGAACTCCCCATACGTCATCGGAATTGCGATGCATTAGTCAAAACAAACGAACAGACCAATATTGGATTGGTCTGTATCTTTGTTAAACGTAAATTCTTTCATTATTTTTATAATTTGATAATAATGATGATAAAAACAATTGATAAAATATATATATATTTTAAAATTGAAATCAATTTCTACAATATTTAATTAAAAATGAAAAATTCAAAGAATGGCAACAATGCAGACAAAAGTGGGTGGATAATGGCCGACTAGCTGACACCACAACTGTCATACGTCGGCCTTTACAGTAAATTATATAAGTTTAATCGTTAAATGGTATAAATATTACTAAGTAAGTGATACATAAATTTAATAATTACACAATTAATTAATTATATTAACTCTAGTGTTAGATAAATTTGTATAAATTAAGATTTGAATTGCTTAACAAATCAATACAGTTGAGGGGACTAGATTTTATTAGAGGACATAAATTATATTCAATAGATTACTTAAAATTAATTTATATTTAATTGAATATAAATTGTTTTTTTTTTTTTTTGATTTATTAAATGCTGATTAGATATTTCATTAGGTATTAGACTTACTTATTTCTAACATCTAAAATCTAAATAAGGAACAAGAACAATAATAATTGTACTTATCCATATTAAGGATAAGACATATTTTATTTAAACTGGTTTATTGAAGTATGCAGGGGTGCTATGCTTTTGAAAAATGAATATTGTATTATAATATACCTAGTTAGACACTCGGATTTAGGCCTACTTTTCCAATTAGAATATACTATAGTTATCATGGAATGGTTCAACTATAAGTGTTTCGTATAAAAGATTTGTTTTGGAAAAATCCTTTTTGAGTTCATGATATTTATTGAAATCTGAATTGGATACACTGTATCCAATTTTATTACTTTCCGAATAAATATCAAAACATCAAATCAATGATGCTATAAACTATTATTTATCTTATAATAGTGGGTTAATTGAAATTAGTTTTTTGTCTTTTGCAATGAAATACTTTTTATTAAACTTTTTTCATTTTGCTACTAACAAAAATAAAATTACTTATTTATAGGCCTCTGTATAAACTTGGATAATAATATATGAACATTCTAAATGAGATTTGTTATGGATTCTTGTGTTACATGGTTGTTACTATGACAATGAATTATTTGAATACATACGGGAGTGTTACTATTTGCACACTTTGGTGCATATTATTTTGTAGTTAAGTTAAAATTGGGATGTAGTTTAATTAATTTATTGTTGAATGTTGCAAATAAACAAACTAATTAATAAGAAATATTGATTAATCATTTAATTATAAATAATACTCTATCTGCCGAAAACATTATAAATTCACAAAAAAAAATTATAAACTTTTTTTTTTTAAATTAGTGTTGTCAAGCTTTTATTAACTTTGCTATAATTATAAATGCAGAATATGAAATTATCAAATATTGATAATGTAAAACATACATATATTTTTTAATGATAAAACTGTTGATACAATGTCCTAATTAAAAATTAATCAACATATGGAGTAATATTTATTATATTTCATGGCTTTTATACAGCATAATATAAAAACAATTTATGTTTAATTTTGCCTAGTCAGATTTATTGTAAGTATGGTAGATATGTTAAATGTCTTATATCTTATTTGATCACAATTATTTGCTGTATATTACAAGATCACATTGCTCAAAGTTTTGTGATAATTCAATTTCAAGTCAATTGAAATTGTAATCTTGTTATTTTGAAATATAGTATAATTTTTGTTAAACTTACCAAATTAATCAATTAAGTACATAAACCTCTAATGCCCAGCGCCGTCTCAAGACGGGGTACACTTAATAACATATAACGTAAAGTTCAAATATGTTTTATTCTTAATACACAAATTTTTTGAAAAACTAAACAATATTGGAATGCACACAAAACTCTCCTTTGCAAAAAATGCACCCATACCTGGCAGGTGTAAACAAATGATTCAATGTCGATGAAGATATAAAATTGGGGCATTAGAGGGTTAACAATTTTTGATTGCAATAATATAAACTCTATTGTTAAAGTAAGTTATTAATTGATTTGAAGAATTGAAAAATTATAAAAAAGTTTGTACTCTTTATGTTTTATAAATTACTATTTCTGATAGATATATATTAGACCTAAAAATTTAAAACTTTACTTGATAATAAAGTGCTTAAAGTAGTAATGTTCTTTTTTTTTAAGGTATTCTAAAAGATAGCAAACCGGCCTAACCATGATAGGGGGCCTGTTTGTATACAATCATAAAGGTGAAGTCCTTATTTCTCGTGTATATCGGGATGATATTGGGCGTAATGCAGTGGATGCATTTAGGGTAAATGTGATTCATGCTCGTCAACAAGTTAGATCGCCAGTCACCAACATTGCCCGGACATCATTTTTCCACATTAAGGTAAGGAATACAACTATGATTTACAAACTCATCAATTTCATAATGTTTTGTTCTCATTTTAAAAACATTTCCTGTGCTCCAAAATACATGTGATGATTATATTTAGACAGACTCAACAAGTTTGATGATGAGCCAACTACTAATGCAATATGCTATTAAGCAAATTACATATAATTATAAAACTTTAATCATTATTTAAAATTTTAGCTACAAATTTTAATATTCTTACTGTATAATTATTTTGATGTGACATTCTATATTTTTTTAATTTGATATACATAAATTGGTTTTGACCAAAATTTTTATTTAATTTTTTGATAATTCTTAAATATGTGCGTTACTAAATGCTTACAACTTCACAATAGTTGCTTAACAGACAGTTGTGCCAGTATTAATGCAGCTGTATCTGTAATGTCTAATAATTTTGTCTGTTTGAACAAAATGTACTTTTTATCACATTTTTTTTAATTTATATAATTAAAAATTAACATAAAAACACCAATTTACGTTTCAACTTTTTGACAAAATGTACTTTTTATTACGTTTTTTTTAATTTATATAATTAAAAACTAACATAAAAACACCAATTTACATTGTGGAGGTTAATTTTATTATTTAGACATTTTAGATAATACCAATTCATATATAGAATTGAATTTTGAAGAAAAAAATTAGTAGAAAATTGGATTTTAAATTTTGTATAAAATCCAAGAAGGCATTCTGGATGTTAATTGGTTATTCTGAAAACATTTTATTTAAAGAAAAAAATAGATTTACAACAACTTCACTCCAGTTGAAACTACTCTCCATAATCATGCTCTGGAGTGCACCCACTCACCTGCTCAAGTTATTGGATATTACCTCCTCCTCTTCTGATAAAAACTTCTAACGATTGCAGAGAGGAGAAAAACTTCCAATCTACTCCAGTTTAAACTACTCAATGGTATAATGAATTTTGTGTCCCAACCACTCACCCGAGGTTTGGTCATCAGGAGATTGGTTTTGCCTCTTCTTGCATAGTTACGTAACGCTTGCAGAGAGCAGTAACTCAATCTCATTATGACAAACACTTGGGTGGATGAGAACCTCACTTCAAACTACTTGTTTGTAATCATGCTCTGGAGTGCCCTGTCCGCCCACCAAGCTTCCGTCATCAAGTATTGGATGTCACTATTACCTCTTTTGACAAAGAGACTTAAAACGCTTGCTGAGAAGACAAACTCCCAATTTCTTCATAACTAACATTTGGGTAGATGGGCATTTTTGACATATAGACTTTTAACGCTTGCCGAGAAGAAAACCTTTTAATTTCTTGATATAACTTGGGTGGGTGCTCTAGTTCAAAGCACTGAAACAAACAGCAACAAACCGTACTCTTGTTTTGGAGTGACCTATCCACTCGACCAAGTGTTTGTCATTAAGGGATTGGATATCACCATCACCTCTTTTGACATAAAGACTTCTAACGCTTGCAGAAAAGAGAAACTTTTAATTTCTGGATAACTAACACTAACGCGGGTTTATGCCCAAGTGTCATCAAAGTCTCTATGTTAAAAGCCTGTCATCAAATATTCTCTATATATCTCTATATAATTTAAATATGCACTTAAAGTTCAATTTAATTATCTAATATTAGTGAAATTTGTGTTTATTATTAAGTTACACATACTTAATTAGTGAACTGATTATTATGTATCTTTAAAAAAAACTATTAAATGTGTAAATAAAGTGAGTGGTTCTTGTACGAAATTACGTTAACTATTTTTGTATTTTGAGCATTTCAGACGTTCTCTTAAGTTATTTCTAAATATTTTATTTTGAAATTTAAAAAAGATAATAACCAAAAGGTTCCATTTCTTTAATTGTATTTATGGTACTAAAAAATTTCAAATGATTTTTGAATAATCAAAAACTTATTAACTTTGACAATTTATATCTGATCACAAAGTATAAATTTTTTTTATCAAATTTACTGTTATAATACTAATATTTTCAAAATGTATTATTGCCAAATTCTATACATTGTGTCAGATAAAATGATGTTGGGAATCTTATTAAATAGATATTTTGTATATGTTTTAGAGAGCAAATATTTGGTTAGCTGCAGTAACCAAACAAAATGTCAATGCTGCCATGGTTTTTGAGTTCCTCCTCAAGATTATTGAAGTAATGCAATCTTACTTTGGAAAGATATCTGAAGAGAACATTAAGAACAACTTTGTTTTAATTTATGAACTTTTGGATGGTAAGTTATTATCAATATAGGAAAAGAGCTTATAATTTAACATAATTTCTAATATTTTGCAGAAATTTTGGATTTTGGTTATCCCCAAAATTCTGATACTGGAGTCTTGAAGACATTTATAACCCAACAAGGCATCAAATCTGCAACGAAAGAAGAACAAGCACAGATTACATCTCAAGTAACTGGACAAATTGGATGGAGAAGAGAAGGCATTAAGTATCGTAGGAATGAATTATTCCTAGATGTATTGGAATATGTTAATTTGCTGATGTCACCTCAAGGTTTGTGATTGAATATTTATGATTGATATATTATTACACTTATAGAGAAATTGGCAACTTGAAAAAATTTAATGTCATTTTGAAGTTCTAAAGACATGATGTGGTTTTCTAAAATACTGTTTTACATAAAAAACACTTTAATTTCATATATTGTACATATAAATAAATTTAGAATGGTTTAATTGTTAGAGTGTGTTTAACATGCAATAAACCATCTAAAATTAAAACAAATTTAAAAATTATGTCCAGCATATTACCCTCCACTTTCTTCTTTTGCAAACATCTCTGTTAATTTGGCCAATTACTTATCAAATTTCTTTTTTCAGTGCGGTAATGGTTTAAGGTTTATTCTTATAAACTTGTGACATTCATATCCAAATTTTGAACATTTCTTAAATAAATTGAGGAAATATTAAAAATATTGAATCAGTACTATTTTGCATAAATTGCACGTCCTTATTTAGTTTTATGTAAAAGTTATTGGTAACATTGCAAAAATTGTATCTTAAGCATCTTGATGTATAATATTAATGCTATTATTTTTTGTCAGGTCAAGTCTTATCAGCTCATGTTGCTGGAAAAGTTGTAATGAAGTCGTATTTATCAGGCATGCCTGAATGTAAATTTGGTATCAATGATAAGATTGTTATGGAGGCCAAAGGAAAAGGCACATTGGGAAATACCACAGAAACTGATGCAACAAGATCTGGTAAACCGGTTGTGGTTATTGATGACTGCCAATTCCACCAATGTGTTAAACTAAGCAAATTTGAAACTGAGCATTCAATTAGTTTCATTCCACCAGATGGCGAATTTGAATTAATGAGGTAAATTGCTAAAGATTCAAATATCAATAGTATTATGTTTCTAATTTTAATCTGATGCTTTATAGATATCGCACAACTAAAGACATATCCTTGCCATTCCGTGTAATACCATTGGTTAGGGAAGTTGGTCGCACTAAGATGGAAGTAAAAGTTGTACTCAAGAGCAACTTCAAACCATCTTTATTGGGTCAGAAGATAGAAGTCAAAATACCTACACCTCTTAACACCTCAGGTGTACAGTTAATTTGTCTAAAAGGAAAGGCCAAATACAAAGCCTCAGAAAATGCCATTGTTTGGAAGTAAGTAAATTTTAAAATTCTTTAATTATAATAGTATACTCAACATATTTTTATTATTTTAATAGAATTAAACGATTGGCTGGTATGAAGGAAACCCAACTATCTGCTGAAATTGAGCTACTAGAAACTGATACGAAAAAGAAATGGACCAGGCCGCCAATCTCGATGAACTTTGAAGTACCATTTGCACCATCTGGATTCAAAGTGAGATATCTTAAAGTTTTTGAACCTAAGCTCAACTATTCAGACCATGATGTTATAAAGTGGGTGCGCTACATAGGCCGTAGCGGATTGTATGAAACGAGATGTTAATAGTAACTAGGACCCTACAATACAAAAGATTAGGAAAATCAAATCAGGCATAAACCATATTCACTTGTAGTACTATATATAAATGTATTTCCTATATGATTCCATGCATAATTCCAAGAAATTAAATATTTTATGTATATTATTATTTTATCTTCTATGTATATTTAAATTAATTAGTTTTATTAATACATTTTTATTGATAAATATATAAAAAGTCGAATACTCTGTATAGCACAAGCTATAAATATTATTTTGTACTATTTACATTATGCAGGTATACTTAACAAATTTTATTGTTGTAATTTAATAAAATGTTCTGTAAAATATTTTGAAGAATTTGTTAAGTATGTTATGTATAATTATTTTATGCTTGGTATTGTGCTTTATATTAATTAGCGCTGAAGAAATTTGTGACAACATATCTGTTAAAATGTTGTATATGTGCTGTCTTACAAAATGTAGAGGAACAAAACAGGACCCATCCCTCCTTATAAATAAAATAACTGTTTAGTGCAAAATTATTTTTATTTATGAAACATAAATAGAACGACCATTACTAACACAAATCTCGAGGGTGGTTCTTGAGGACAATCCATGACAGTTGAAGCGTGCATTACCAGTTAGATCAAATCAAAACAAGGAAAATGGTATTAATTGGCTCTGCACAGTTCTCCTGCAACAAACTAATCATTATCTTTGAAGACATCTCTCGAAGCTCTGCAATAGGGAAAAGAACTACATTGCCATTACATCCTAGAAATTAAAGTTTATGCTTGAAATTGTCTTATTAGTTAGACGATACTCTTATGTTATGACATATTGAGTAATTTCTAAATATATTTACGAATTTACTAACACAAATCTCAAGGGTGGTTCTTGAGGACAATCCATGACAGTTGAAGCGTGCATTACCAGTTAGATCAAATCAAAACAAGGAAAATGGTATTAATTGGCTCTGCACAGTTCTCCTGCAACAAACTAATCATTATCTTTGAAGACATCTCTCGAAGCTCTGCAATAGGGAAAAGAACTACATTGCCATTACATCCTAGAAATTAAAGTTTATGCTTGAAATTGTCTTATTAGTTAGACGATACTCTTATGTTATGACATATTGAGTAATTTCTAAATATATTTACGAATTTAAAAAATAAAATAAACCGCCTAAAATGTTTACTATAGGGTTTTCCAATAAGAGGTTTCATTTTGATATTAAAAAGAACGGGTATTTTTTAAGAGAAATCAATAAATGTTTATTTCATTGTAAAGAGGAAGGTATGCCATAAACATTTGAAAACGATATCAGTCAAATGGCCGCCACGGTTACGTTTGCAGTACCACATTCTTATGAAATTTTCCAAAAAAAATAGTCGAAAGGTGTTAAATCACAAGATCTTGGTGGCTAATTGTGATCACTTTTTCAAGAAATAACACGGTCAGGAAACTTTTCATGCAAAATTGTGGCGTCTTGCTGAAAATAAACGTCGTCCACATCAATATTTTCCAATTTTGGCCATAAAAAAATCATAAATTGTAGCTCGGTAGCGCCATCCATTTAACGTAACAATTGCACTAGCTTCATTTTCAAAAAAGTAGTGTCCAATCAGACCGCCAGCCCAAAAACCGCACCAAACAGTGACACGTTGAGGATGCAAAGACTTTTCAACAATCATTCTTGGATTTTCTGAGCCCCAAATGCGACAATTCTGTTTATTAACGTAGCCTCCGAGGTGAAAATGAGCCTCATCACTGAAGATAATTTTTCGATGAAAATCATTTTGATGCATTTGAAGGTCTCAATCAGCGAAGCGTTTATGGTGATTGACCGGCTTGAGTTAACTGAACTTTAAAGGCCTTAAGACTTAAGTCTTTATGCAAAATACGGTGTAATGTCGTTTGTGGTATGTCTAATTCTAAAGATCGACGAGGAATTGACAAACCTGGGTTTTCTTCAACACTACGGGCTACATCAGCAATATTCTCTTGTGTTTTTGAGCGATGCACACGGTTTTGATTCTTCACATCACAGCTCAAATTTTTCATCAGGTTTACTATTGCCGGCCGAGAAGGTGCTTTACGAAGACCAAAAAGTGCTTTAGTTTTGCGAACTGTGACTGAAAAATTGTCACCATTTTTGTAGTAAATTTTAATAATTTCAATGCGTTGTTGAAGCGTGTATCGTTTCATTTTTAGATAATAGTTTCAAAATTGACAGCTGCCCAAATAGCCTGCTATTCAAAATGAAACTTCTTATTGGAAAACTCTTTATAAGCGGTATACATACCTGCAGTATTCGGTTTGGCAGATAGTTTACTGCGGTCGGTGTTTAACCACAAGTTCAATTGCACTCAGTTGCCTAACAATGGCTTTTTTTGGCTTCTAAACCTAAACCGACATTGAAATTTGGGGACAATTTTAAATAGTGAATCATGAAAAAAAAGTTAAAAATATCGGTTAGTTTTGGGACAGTTTTACGTGAATTACGAAAGAAAAAAACAAATTTTTATAATAAAATGTCTCTAGAGTTTGCTAGACGTGTGCAATAAAATATGCGGAGCCGTTGTGTACTTATTTTTTTTTTTTTAATCATTGTGTGAGGCTAAATTTCGCAGCCGCAGGGCCGTCTGCGGTGCACACCCCTATAGAAATAGGAATTGAAATCTGAAAGCCAGTAAAAAACCAACATAGTAACAAACAATTTTTTAAGATTTTAAGTACACACTCTGTAGAAGTTTTTGAAAATGCTGTTTTGCAATTATGCGCATTTGGTTGTGTATTTTTTTGTCAAATAATCTGTTTTTGTTTGCCATTTAGGCATTGGTTCATTAAACAATGTGAGTTTGTCATAAAATTTGTTTATAATACAGCGCGCGCAGTTTTGAAGTATTTTACTATTTTAAGTAGGGTTTGTACATTTTATTAACAGAAGTTTACCTACAAATGTTAAATATAAGTTAGTTATTTACGATATTATGTAGCAAAGCAGTTATGGAGGTGCTAGTAAATAGCGGTAGCTCCAGCCACGTGGTCAGGCCAGTGGTACACGGTACACATGCGTACGCGATCCTGTAAAAGAAATCTTATCATCTAACGTTACAAACCCACGAAAAATTGTGTTTTTGGGGTACCTACATAGCGCTGGAAAGAATTAAAAAATAGATATTTAATTATCTTATGATAAATATTGTGACAATAAAAGTATAATATAATAAATAAATATGAATAATATTGTATAGCAAAAATATGTGCAAGTTAATTCATGTTGAAATTTGTGGTACATACAACGGTTTGTGCGATGCCTCGTGAGCGCACAAAATCGTACACTTAGGTTCCATGGCAAATACGCAGTGCCACAAAATGACACCGTGACCAAATTTTCATACCGGCAGAAAGGCGTACATACATACCAGCTTCGTTGCTAAGCTGGTAGACAGACGCAACGAGTTGAGAGAACAAATAAAACTATTAGTTGGCAAGCATCTTCTTCGGTCGGTGGCTGGTCGCAAGCATGAAACACTTATGAGCCTCTCCAGGAAGTAGAGGTATTTACCGCTCAAAACTTACCTTTTTTTAATAACGGAAAGAAAATTGTTAAGCAGATCGGTTAACAAATCTTGTTTGCTAACAATATAAACAGTCATCACAGAAGGTGTGAGATATTTCAAGATAAAATAATAATAATATACATAAAAATATGTTTTATTAAAATAAAAGTTTATATTGTTAGCAATCAAGATTTGTTAAAATGACAGTTAACTAAACTAAACAACTAAATGCAATGTTAGTTTGAAAACGGTCAGAAAAAGATTAAAATAGGTAAATTTAAATCTAAAACGCTCTGCTACTGTTTCTCGTCTTTTTCAAAATGACAAAGTTTGTCGATTGGAATTTTCAATTCCATACATACCGTTTGGTTGCAGGTATATCAAAACCATCCTACAAGATCTTCGGTGTTACGTTATGTTTTGGTTGTTTTCTTTTCGTTTTTTATTTATATATTTTCATGCTTCCTCTTTTGTGCAAATTTTTTAATTTTAATTTTTTTAATACTAGACCGGTTGCCAAAACCATTATAGCACATACATCGAATCCTTATAAATAATGGAAGTAGTAAACATCGTTGCGCATCCGCTTTTTTTCAACATTAACTTTGGAGCTGGTTGAGACGCTATACGCCAGCCAATATTGCACGTGTTCTTAAATATTTTTTTTATCAATAGATAAAATAAAATTTATTCAAAACAAATTTAATTAATAGATGCGCACGCAACTGTTATCGCTTGTATGTGTTGGAATGGTTTTGGCAAGCTGTATACCGCTTTATTCTTTTTTCATTTTTGTAGTATTTTTACTGATTCTCTTTTTTTCTCACTGTATTCGTTGTACTGCTACTTGTAATTTTTTTTTATTCATTTTTTTCTATACATTTCTTACAGTTTTTTTCTGTTTTTTTTTTAATTTTTCACTAAAGATTTCGAAATCATTTCAACACGTTTAGAGGATGCTTATTTTCCTTATGAATCATGGAGTGGTAAAAATTACGTGCGCATCCGTGTAATAACACTTGGGTACTTTAATATCCTTCACAACCAGTTGCTTTCTTGAATGGATTTTCAAATATTTTCATCTTATATAACTAAACTAATCACTTTATAAATTTCCACACACTAATATTAATAATAAAGACTGCTATTTTGAAGGCAAGACTTTTACTGCTGTGAAACAAGTATTGTTTATGTTTAATTTATTTGCAATACATATCTTATTTATTATTTTTAGTTAGGTTAGGTTATCTTATGTTTTTTCGGCATCAGAGAGCACACATTTAAAATCAAATTAACATAAGTTAAAAAGCTGACCGGTTTTGGTTTGTTTATTGGACTTCTTTCAGGGCTAGAAGACATTGATTATATATATTTACATAACAAAATAATATACAATATAATATGTAGCAGATGTTAAATTCATTATAACTCTTACCTTTGACATATGTATAAATTTGCTGTTAAAAACATGTGAAATCTGTGTGAACAAATATGTTTTTTCTAGATGATGTAACTAAAATATGCATTAAAATAATTGATAATATTAACATGTAATAAGCTGCTTCTACGAGGAGCACTGCTAAAGTTTGCGGAATCAAGTACTGCCTGGTATTGCCAGCGTTCTGCGATTGTCATATTCGTAAAATTTGACGTTTTTCACCTATAATTCAGTTGACAGTATGATTTCAAACTGCTCGGTTTCGTTTCAACAAAACTTAACGAGAGTAATAATTGTATAAAAAATAGAAATTTCAAATCGTGACTTTCAAGTTATTTGCATGTCAGGAAGCTTTGCAGTCGTTGAATCCCACACAATTTGAAAGAAGAACAAAAATAGGCACGTGTCAAGTAGTGCAAGGAATTGCTAAAAAAAATCGAAGGCGGTTGTTCAAATTTGGTATATAACATCGTAACAGGTGACGAATCTTAGATATATTCATATGAGCCTGAAACTGAACAGCAATCGACTGTATGGGTGTTTCAAAATGAACCTAATTCTACAAAAGTGGTGCGTTCACAAAGCGTTTCGAAAAGAATGATTGCTTGTTTCTTTGGAAAAACGGGTCATGTAGCAACTGATGCATTAGAGGATCGAAGGACAGTTAATGCTGACTGGTATACTTCAATTTGTTTGCCGGAAGTTATCGCTGAAATCAGAAGGAACAACTTAAACCGGCGAATCATTGTTCATCATGACAATGCAAGCGCTCACACAGCACGTCGAACTGTAGAGTTTTTGACCAGTAACAACATCCAATTAATGACTCATTGCCCATATTCGCCTGATTTATCGCCCAATGACTTCTTCCAATTTCAACATATTAAAAATAAAATGCGTGGCGAGCGTTTTTCATCGCCTGAAGAGGCCGTTGAAGCATTTAAATCACTTGTTTTGGAGGTACCTGGCTCAGAGTGGCAACATTGTTTTAAAGATTGGTTTCATCGGATGCAAAAGTGTATAAATTTTAAAGGAGAATATTTTGAGAAGCAGTAAAGCGATTTACATAACTTAATTTTTTGTGTTTTGCTTTACATTTTTCGCGAACTTTGGCAGTGTCCCTCGTACTAACCATGCATAATTTTAGTTTTTACAATTGCCATATAGCTATGGGTATTTGTTGCTGCGTCGTGTACACGCACCAGCTAATTTAAGAAAGTAATTACATTAATACCAACTTATAAGATCTAAGCATTCCATACTATTTTATAGAGGGTTAAATTTTTATCAAGTTTAGCGTATTTTTTAAATCGGGTATGAAAACTACATGTAGTAGTTTTTTAAAAGAATTTATTTTTTCAAAAACATTTTATATAAATTTAAAATTATAAACATACAAAAAACGTGTTTGAATATTTAGTTGAGTTTTAATTGTTTTATTGATTGCCAAACTTGCACATAAGAACCTTATCAATATTTGCAAGTTTCCGAAGGAGTAGCCAAACTTAGTTTCTTTAAACAAAGAATGATGGTGATTCACTTGGTCTAAAAGCGACCGCAGTTATTGGAGCACACAATTAAGCAAAAGTATTAGTATGTTTATTTATTAGAGCGCGCTCACGATCCCGTGAGCATGTCACAGCGCGAACATATCTTGTTATTTGTATCATGCTACTGGTATCCGCAACACAGTAAAAAAAACTAAATCAGATAAATCTTGTTTATTAAATGATTCGTAATTCTATTATATATTTATAATAAAAATCATGAATATTTACAGGAAAGTTATTCTAAAAAATATAAACATCGATTTACATACATGCATTGGAGTGTTTCCTTACAATTTCTTAATAATGTTAGCCTTCTTGATCAAAGGCAACAGAATCAGATAAAAAATATAAAATAAAACAAAATATATATGAATATACACAAATAATAAATGATATTCTTTACAAATTTGAGCAACTCAAATACATATAAAATAATAAATATGATTAGATACGTTTACATAAACACATAAAGAAGTATACAATCTAATATATATTGTTATAGGACATGAATATTTTTGTCTGTCATTTTCATTTTTAACTATGTTCTATTAGACTTTGATTGTCATAACAAATTACACGGAAAAATACATTATATATTTATTATACAAATAAGAAGAATAATTATAACATATATTAATAATACAAAAATATATATTGCATTTTTTCCATTTTTTAAAGCTACTGAAATTACGGAATGGTTTTGATTATAAAAGTATTTTATTTTTTTACTCTTCTAGTCTAGTCTAGAAAAAAATTGCTTGATTTATTATATATTTGTAGATTAGAAGTGAAATATTAAGATATTAAAAGTGCTTTGGAAAATCTTGAGTACAAACAGCATTTATTGCTTTTTTACATTTTCGAAAACCACTCTATAAGAATATATGAAGTTCCTTTAATAAATACTTTTTTAATGCTCAAGTTCTGTAATTTTTTTTTTTTGATTGAGTTATAATATTTAGACAGATTTGTCTTATTAAATTTTTTGGAAGAGTCATTTTGTTCCTAAAAGTGATAGATATAAAATACCTTAATTATTAGTTATCTCTACAAAATGTCACTCGTTTTATTTGTGTGGTTCATTGTGCTGCAATGATCCTTGTAATCCTACTTGGACCCGGCCTAAAGAAAATATAAAATATATTATTTAAGATCTCCTTGGCTCCAATTTTTGCGACATGTTTGTTAAAACCCTTTGATTGTCAATCGCCCGCAAGCATGAGATGTATGATTTTGCTTCACCTTCGCTCTTTGGAGATGGTGGCTCCAATACTGCAAATCAATTATTTAGTTGTAATTAAACAAAACAAAATTAATTAAAAAGCGCATTATACTCATTGCTAATATAAAATATCAAATTTCAGTGTACCTAAGAAAACTTATTAATAAAAAAAAGATAAAATATACGTACCTAGATGCCTACTTCTACAAAACCTGATGGTTCTCATTGTTTGTGCCAACATATGCATCTTCTCAAAGTTCACCAGTCCATCTAAACATGTCTTGTTGCCTTCGTGCGTAAAAGTCATGTCTTTAAGAAGAAGCGGCATGAATGGCACCACAGGTGGTTGCAATTTTCCAACACTGATACGATAAGCTCTGTGATTCCTGCTTGGATCAATTAGCGACTCGAATTCGGTAAAAAGTTTACGGAATTTTGAGGGTAACTTCTCCCAAGTCATTGATAATCTTGATACTGCCACATTACTTAATCCCATCACGATTGCACAGAAAGCATTCAGATTTTGATATTCTCTACAACTGAAATAAAAATATAGAAATAAATAAATACTCAATAACAAAATTACTGCTATTGAAATAATAATTAAAATAATCATTTTAATAGTGAATTAAATTTATATTTTAACTTTCATACTATTTTTATTGATTGAAATTGACTGTTTACATTGCCTTGCATAATATTGCTTTTATCATACTTATAATTAAGTAATTTATTTCTCTACCAAGTATATTGTATTGTTTGAAGTTAGAGTATTTAAACTGTCCACTTAGTACTATTATACTACGACGCTATATACCATTGAATAACTTTTTTTAGAAGATGGTTGATAATTTTGTTTCTGTTTGTCACTTTATTTATAAATTAATCGAGAAACAATAACGCCACATAGTTGCTACTTTTAAAACAGACACTTTTTACTATCTAACAACCAATTTGCTCTAAAAACTCTTCAAATGAGACGTTGGTGATTTAACTTGCAGCAACATTTTTGCACTGTACATCAATTGCTTCTTGATTATTTCTTAGGTTTCATCTTAACTTAACATTACGCCAATTTTCTATTAGACAACTAGGTATTTTGTTATCTGCACCAAATAACCACGTTATATATATTTGAACTATTTTATAACCACACAAAACTCTTATAAATTTTCCCATCAAATCAACAAATATTATACGCAATCGTCTTTATTGACTCAAAGATATTACAATACTTCTCAAAAGATTCTTTTAATTTAGTTTAGTGAAAGTTTTGTGAACCGACAATATTTTCTATTTTGTCTTTGCCGTTGCGCTTTTTATAGCCATAGGTTTACCGTCTAATGACTATTCCACTACACACTCATTTTTCTTTTGCATCTTAACAGTGCTTTTCTTTTTTGTTATGACTCTATGCCCTGTTTCCGTTTTTTAACATATATTTACTTATAAAAATCTTGCGGCTCTTTTAATTGTGTGAAATAAAAAAGTAAACAACTATATATTGGGACAAAATCAAATATTTTTAGTTATTTGACAATTTATTTATTTTTTCTAATAATAAATATTTAATTCTTGTATTGGTTGTTTAAAAACGCTTTTTTACGGGAGATAAGTTAATTTTTGACACAAAATTAAGTAAGACTGCTCTGGTATCTTATACAACTACCCGAGACGTAAATAGCTCATATACCCCATTTACTGCAGAGTATTAACGTTTTTACACATCAGTTACTTTAAAGATTTTTTTGTTGTCATTATCGTACTGTTACTTTCCTATATAACTCACAATTTTATAATAAAATAATAAAATTTTAATACTTACTATGCAGCTAGTTTGATAAATTTTCTCAAAATTCCGACCCGTTTACTGAGACTTATGGACATGCAGACTTCTGTCACAACCCAGTATTGAATTTCATTAAATCTTCTCACAAAGACGTCAAGGTTTGCCGTTATTTGACCAAAATGATGACGGCCAAATGTGTAGTATATTAATTCGTATTCGTGCACACACCTAAACAATAGAAACACAATTAATGAATGTCTAGTTTAATAAATTTAATAGGATTTATAAACTTGAGAACATTCCCAACTAGGTATTTTAAATAAAATATCTTAGTTATTTTTCTATTCAATATAAATGATAAAAATACATACCAAAATAATTCCCAGTCAAAAAGTGTCATGTAGTAAGCCAATTCTTTAGTGCTGAATAATTCAATATCAGCGTCAATGCCTTGTGTGGCTTCTTCTTGTTCACTTAACGCTGTCTGAAAATGTATTTGCAATAAGTAGATTATATAATTAAAAATATGAAATAATTACCAAAGCATCCAGGTGATCTTTAGGTGATACGAATATTCTGCCATTCAAACTAAGAGCTGTAGGTACGCTAATGTCGTTGTCTTTAAAGGCTACCCGTTCACCGTTCGATTTAACTTCCATTAGAAGTAGTTCTTCGGTTGCTCTTAATTTGAGTTTATCTGCAGCGAAAAGCTTTATGGTTTCTGCTGTACTATCAACAGCAAGGCGTAATGTGCAGTATGTATGATCTGCACAATATACTCTGAAGATAACTAGACATAAAAATAAATAAATATATTTTTTTGCAATTTACAATAAAAAAATTATAAATTAAATTGTGTTTATAATCTATCTTTAACTTTATTCAAACTGATTTTGTTGCTTAAATGTTCTTTAGAATATGAAAATGTATGTGAATTGACAATAAAGTAACTACACTATGTTATTTTTGTTTGTAATATTAAAATAAAAACGTAAACTTTAAATATTTTTTATAAACTACTCACTATCATCTTGTGCTTTAATCATAGTCCTTAAATTATTATCGTCAGCCCCACTAAATAGACTAATAGGTTGTCCTAGAGGAGGCAATTTCCATTTCTGATTTTCATGAGCTTTTTGATCATCTTGATACCTATAAATAAATGTATAAATAAAACAAAAAAATGTTTTTTAAAATTATTTACAGTACCTTCTAAGTTGGGTCATAACATGATGCATCATTGATGCGTCCTCTTGTAGTTCGTTATATTGTATGCAATCTGTTTCTACTTCTCCAGCGAGGTCTTCTAAAAATTCCACGGCGGATTCGTCTTCAAAAACTGGATACCTGACTGTTATGACCCACCTGTATATAAATTGTACGACTCGTTTTTTGCAAGAAAGAACAAAATCTCTGTCTTGATTTTGAGATTCTAGATGATAAGTAAAATTTAGTTAAGAAAATATGTTTATTTTTTGTTTTGTTTTTAAAGTGTGCATCTTATGTCATAAATAAAATATGCAGTTAGTAAAATCAATTAAAAGAACAAATGTTGTTATTTTAAAATTTATATTGTTTGAGCATTCTATATTAAAACCGAATTAAATTTTATAATTTCAATTTCAGCAATTAACCTTTGTTGTTTTAATGGAAAGTGTTATTAATGATTAATCACCACAGAATATTAAAAAGGATATTGTCTCTCTAGTTCATCAACTAACTGATGTGTTGGCAAAAACACAATATGTGTAAGCAAAAAATTTTCTAGGAACGGATCCTGTGCTGCAGCCTGCCCACTTATCATACTATTATCAACACGTGTTTCTAGTAGATGCTCTAACATTTTTTGTGGAGTTCCGGCCATCACAGTATACCTACAAAAGAGTAGTAATGATTAAAATTACATATCCAAATCAATTACATATAAATTATCGACTTAGCTAGTTTATACTCTAAAATGTTTTTAGTATTGGATTCAAAACAATTATCTATGTATTTATTAAGTTTCTATAAGATAGAAAACCACAATTAATAAAATTCATAATAGTATGTAAAACAAATGAATCCATTTGATAGGGTATGGCATCCTAAACTTATTAACAAGCTTTGTTGTATAAGTTTTAATTGCAAACCTGTAAGTTTTATCAATTATCTTATCTCCGCAATACTTCTTAGGCAAAATAAAATTAGTCGCGTAGATATCAAATAGAGCTTATTTAGATATACATATATCACCATGTTTAAGTAAACCATGCATGCAATTGCAACACCCAGCCTAAACAATTTTTAAGGAAATTAAGCAGAACAATATCAAAGCTAAATGCCAAATCACTATTAATGTTATGTGTACTTGCAACTTTACAGTACTAACTTTATTATAGCCATTCTTTTATAATGCAAATTGTATTATTGTTGTATACGTCTGTTTGAAAAAGCTCGTAAACAAATTTGCAGGTACTTTTGTTAATGTTGTTTGTATTTTTAATGAGTTTATATGTTTGTAGCCTTTACAAAAAAATTACAACAATTGCTATAACAATTTGGCCACCAAATATTATTAACTACTTAGCAAACTTCTTTTTTTAGAACTGTGTTGTCTACTTCTAAACGTAGGTCTTTTACATCCAAGTTCCACTTGGTTCCCGTTATTTAGTAGATGTCAACTTTCAAGTTTTTGTGTAGTTGAAAACAACACGTTGAATTGAACTTAGCCGCCAGTGTGCCCAATAGTCTATCCACGTGTCCTGACCTGCTCAATTTAAGTTCAAATTCAGTGTCGCACTGTATTATGTTACAAAAGCTGTATTCTTACAACTTTATGCAGTTAAGCTGCAGTTTATTAATGTTTTATTTGTATAGTAGAAAACAGTGTGTAAAAATCAATGACGTAATATTAGACTTACAGATGTTTTACACGCGGTACCTCAGGGTTTCATATTAGGTTTTTTACTATTCTTAATCTACGTCAATAAATTTCCATATCTCATAAAAAAAAATTGTGCTTTTTGCAATGGCTTTTACTAATAAGAATGTTGATAAAGAATTACTGCATACTACTTATCAAAAATTTTACGTTTTTATTTTGATAAAGAGTTAAATTGGTGTTGACATAGGGATTACGTGGCTAACATTTTAAATAAGCATGTATTTTTAAAATTGGCAAGTTCTAAAGTAAATAATATCAACAAAAACTAAATTACTTTCAAAAATTACCATATTATTGAATTTTTGAACATTTGGGCAACTAACTGACAAATAAGTATTGGATTTTTAAAAAACTAATCTATAACAAAAAATATCTAAAAAACTAGTAGATATATCTAACTTTAACTAGTAAATTATGCAAATTTTATAAAAATTGGGCTTTGTTATTGAAATAACAAATATATGCATTTAACACTTGAACTTACACTTACAAATTTTGTTTGCAATTAGTTTGGACTGCAAAATTTGCTCTGATAAATTAATACAAACGTATTTATTTGTTTGTTTATTTTGCTCTAATTGAGCTGCATCTTTGCAAAACTAAAAAAAATAGTTATTAGAAAAATTGATTTATAATCAAATCTAATCAAAACCTGCAACTGATATATAAAGCAGAACGTATAGTAACCTCGTCCGCATTCAACTAAATTTTGAATAGATCCAACTTGCCCAAATTAAGCAATGCCGTAGCCTGTATGATCAATAGGGTTCATAACGCAATTAAGTCTGCAAGTTGTTTATACATGCTACGTATGTTTGTTCTTGTTACCACGTCTCCGTGTTTGCTCCGTATAAAACTAAAACTTAGAAAATTTTAAAACAAAGAATAATATAAAACCGATGCAAGAAGTTTATAAAACGCACCGCAATCAATAGTTTGTAGAAAAGCTTCAAGCTCCATTGCACTGTGCTGTTTCCATTCAGAAACAGACCATCGATACAAATACAGTCTCGTTGGCATATATCGTGACATAAACTCAAGCCTATGCACTACCCAGCCAGTAATTGTAGCAAAAATATTAAAAATTTGAACAACACTTTTACATTTTAAATGGGTTTGGATAGTATAAATAAAATCGTGGTATTGATATTAACTAATTACTAAAACAAGGTCAAATTGATTTATAAACAAATATTTAAAACTCAAACAACAACACACAGCAAAAAATACTACCTGCAATGAAACTTGGTATAGTTATACAATCCATTACCCAAATATAAACTATCATCGTAGCAGCAGAACTGCAAACGTCCATACAAAACCCTAAAGAAAATAAATGATATAATTTGTTGAACTGATTACGAATTAAACGGAAAACCTCATATTTTAAATTTTGATGTAAAATTTTAACAAACGTTTGACAAATGTATAAAAATGCATGATAATTGACAAAAAAACAACAGTACGCTTTTTCAGCGTATTGCTTCATAATTTGCCATCTTATTGCATAGTCGATGATCTAAAAATGTTTCAGCAGATTACTCTAACTTAATAAAAAATAAACACAAAAGGTTGTCAGTTTATTGCAGATATAAAATAACGGACGACACACTCACTCAGGGCAGTCGCGAGAGATATGGCCGCTTGTGTGCAGAACATAAATATGCCGTCTTTTGTAACATATATAGTAAAACGTATACGTGTAGTTAAAATGATTCAACCAAGATATTTACTGATGGGACATTTACAATAAATTGCCGTCTAAAAATCCTAAAAATAGTGTACATGTTCAAAGATGTGATCATCAACATGTATACAAAATTTTACATAAGGTTGTAATTTTAGTAAAACATTTTATGCAGCTTTTCTTTGCATCAATAAAACAAGCAATAGCAATTTTCACGCAAATAATATAATGTTATTGCTGAATCTAGTTGCTGTCCACCACTTGCTGTAAGGTTTCTCACCTAACAAAGTCGGAAGAAGCTTGACTGAGATCATATTCAAAGACTCAACAGCCTGAACGATAAAACCCTTTATGGAAACAACGAAAAAGTATTAAATTACAATTTCAGCGCAATATTTCTAACAATCGTTACACCAAAGACTTGTTAATATTTCACAAATAAAACTATCGTAAGAAATTAACAAGACAGGCTAAAATACTTACAGAGTTTTAAGAATGCCAAATAAAACCCAGAGAAAAGTGCAAAAAGTGACAAGATGAGAATGTAGAACACCTCCATGGAATTTGGACCAAAAGATTTTTTATGTCAAATTCTTAAGAGAGACTTCCAACAACATAACAAGAGTACTTAATGCCTAGTCCACAGTTATTAGAAATATATTAACAAAAGTTAGAAAACCTACATATAGTTTTCTGGAATACGCAGTTCAATCAGCATGACTTCTGTGCATCCATTAGACTAGAACAATTTTTCTGTATAAGCGGAAATTCCAGCGCTACATGTTCCTACCAACGAATAAGATTTCTACTCATTATTGTTTAATACCACTATTTTTAACTCTTATTTAGCTTACAAAATTTAGTGTTTTATAAGAATTTAACAGATATTTACTTTAAAGATGACATTAGCTTCAAAAATAGAATTTAACAACCTCAATCGAGAGACTACTCATAATTGCCGTATATAGAAAACACCGCTAAAATGTGTCCAAATGTAACAACTTTTATTTAACTTACAAAAATGTCATGGAAACAGTTTTTTTGACAATGCCGTTAACCACCACTAAATTAAACAAGAACATCAATGAAGAATGCATCCACTGTTTGATAATATTGTATAATTTGCGCACTACGCATGGATGCTAAATGACGGTATCATTGTTGCAGTTAGTTAGTTTAAATTATGTGTATTTTATACGCCACCAACTTCTACTTACAGGAACCATGTGCCATTAATAAAAAACTGGGGCAAAAGTTAAACAAGAACAAATTTTCAATATTTTTTATCAAAAAAGATACCACAGACAATCTGCCTAATATAACATAGGTTTGATGATTAGATAAAGTATTTTTGTACGATCTAACATCACGAATGAATGACAATGACTGCAATGTTGTATAAACTCACAAAGGTCAATAAACATCGAACAAACCAAAACCACGTCAACATGCCAAAATTACTGCAAACAAGCGCCGTGAAGAGTTTTATTACGTGCTCACTATGAAACCGAGACACAACAATTAACCTCAAGCATTACATGAACTCAAATACAAAATACTCTTTGCTACCCAAACTAAAAAATGTCCACTTATCAATTGCGTCATTTTGGTGCTTATGCCAAACATACCAAAAAATTATTGGTTATAATTGCATCAAACAAGATATCTATCAAAGACAAAATATTTCACCTACCGACTACATCATTTTGATTCCTATGCTGAACAAAATTCCATTCAACAAATAATTAATAAAAAAAAAATATTTTGAACAAACCGGAAATGCAAAACATTTTAGATACCGACTGCGCCATTTTGATTCTTATGCTAAACACAACCAACAAACAAATAAAAAATGTCAGCTTAAACAGGACGTAACACTCAAAACAAAATAATTTTTGACCAATAAGTAGCAGCCATAGTTTTCATAGTTAAATTAAGTTTCTATCTACCAACTGTGTGTCTTTTATATGATTTCCTTCAAATAACAAATCAAAAAGGAACATACCTTTTTACTATATTGCCTCCAGCTAACACAATGCGGATATATAACAAAAGTATAGCAGATATGATGTCCATCTAAAACTGAAATGAACAGCAAGAGTCAAATTTTGCATATCCCAATGAACCTAAACAGTGTAACAACTAATCATAGTATCGAGTAAGATGAGTTAAACAAAAACAGTAGCGACAGTTGCAGAAACTTACTACGTCAGTGTTAACAACGTTATCTAAATATGTCTATTAGCATATCATCATTATGCCACCCATAAGCCAAATGTGCTCCCAATGTTTGACTACAACTCTTAACATTAAACAAAGTCTAACAACTATTAAACCAAACTAGTAAGTTAAAATTTTTGAAATATTAGCCTAAAAACACAATTAAAACCAATACTAAAAAACCGAGAGTGTTATAAAGTGACTATCTATGCTACAGGAACAATGGCGAACATAATTTGGTCACAGATATAAATAACAAGGTAAAAGGTGGCTTCATCAACAGTCGCAACCTCACCAGCCTTCAGGAATGTCGACTGAAAACTAGCATGAAATCTAGGCAGCCTTGATTTCCAGTATTGTAGTGAAATCTGCTACTTTGACGGTTTTTCTATTTTCACATATAATTTGATGCACCAGTACATTCAGAAAGGATTAAACTATATTTTGCCAGAGTATTTTAACCAAATTATATTTGCAAATAGCATTAAAATGTATTCAAAAGTACAAAAAAACGCATTTTTCGGCTATTTCCACTTATTATTTTACTAAAATATTTTGACAAAATATAGTTTAATCCTATACTTGTAAAAACATAAATTAAATGTGGAAATAAGAATAACGCCTAAGTTACTGTTTTTACTACAATACTGGAAATCAAGGTAAAGGTCAGTATTTTAAGATTGGCTATAGTTTGAATCAGAAAAGCATGAAAGTTCAAAAAACTTGTGCTTGGTGAAATAAATGCGTAAACTGTTACTTTTATCGTGCTTTTGCCAGTTGTCCCGATGAAGATATTTTTAAAGAGAATTCTGTGTTGCAGCTATACAATCAACCAGTTTATAATAAACGGGTTGTTTAGGAAGCTGGATAAACATAAATAAAGAAATAAATATAACTAAAATATTTTTCACTAATAAACAAGAACAATTACATAAAAAGTTATTTAGTAAAAAATATCAACATTTTTCAAGATTAGTGTATTTAATCTAGTTGATACTTTTACTATTTTTTGTTAATTTTAATATTTGCGTTATTCTAGCTAGAACATAATTTTAACTTGATGATTGATATTATTGACAATTTAATTAGTTTTAAATATTTTTTACCAATTGCCGCACAAATATATTAAATTTAATTATTAGTTGTGAACATTAATTTGATATATTGACAACCTCATTATTAGTTTACAAAATCTTACGTTTAATAAATATATTTTTAAACAAAATCTAGCTGAAAAAAAAAATACAAAACATGGTGTTTGGTTCATAAGCTCCCACACATTGTTACAAAATAAATGAGTTTATTGTTAATACAACTCAAACACTCGTTCAAACACTACTTACTTGAAATTTGAATAAGCTGATTTCTGTTGTGGAGAGATTTTCTCAAGAACTAGCACATCTTTTCCGTGCTCCTTCAGCCTCACTGTATTAGCTTCAACATCCCTTAATATGCGATTAAAATTATCCTTATCTACTCTCAAGAAATGACAATTATTTTCACGGAGTACAATAGTGGCGGCTCTAAAATAAAATAAAATAAACAAACTCAAATCTGAATAAACCACTTTAAATAATATTACCTGGGTGCATCGTTAATTAATGCTAATTTACCAAAATCATCACCTTCCTGTAAGGTATTTACAGTCCCTTTACCGTGAATAACCACATCCACCGATCCTCTTAATATAATATACCACGATCTACCTTCGTCCCCTTGATGGAATACTAAAATTAAAAATTAAATTTGTTTTATAGATATTTTTGTTTTTGTTTTGTTATCAAACTTACAAACGTGCTCAGATCGAGGATGGGCTTCAAATATCAATACTGCGGCTAATTCTCTCTTTACAGAGTTGGTGAGATGTGAAAGTGCTCTGATGTGCAATAATTCCTCATATATGGTCTCTAAATCATCCGGACTGCGTTCGTGGCTTCTAAAATATCAGAATTAAATAAATTTAAAGTAATAAAAATAATCTAGTTATTATTATTTAGTTATAAATATCTAAAATGTAATTAATGTAAAAATATAAATTAGTTTGTACAATTTAAATTTAAAATTTTAAATAAAATTTGGTTTAGTAAAGATTAAGTAATAAATGTTACTCAACGGCTTTCGTAAAATCATCCTCATTACTGCATCGGGTCCTCTATTAATTAAAGTAACAATTGATTCTTGTATATGATCTTCCGCAGAAGATATATCCTCTAATGTAGGTAATGCAGTTGCAGACATTTCCTCATCTTGCCAAAATCGGTAGAGAAAGCATTTATCCTTAAAAGGTTGTTCTCTGGCAACTAAAAGAAATATATTTAATTACAAAAATGCTTATGGTATACCTACTGTACGTTTAAAAAATATAATAAAATTTCAAATATTAGATGTATTAAGAGATTAGACTTTTAGAAAAAGTAAAATGATATTTAAAACAACATCAATTTATCACAGTTCAATTCTACTTTTTATTTCTAAAAATCAACTTAAAAAAGTTGTTTTACAATAGAAGTATATTTCTATCCTATCCATCTAACGCAAAAGAAAGTAAAAGTAAAAGTAACAGAGTACAAAAACAAAACAAAAATGATTTAATTGTTTGATAAAAACATCATCAACCAGTTTTTTACAGTGATATGAATAGACAAAACGTACTGTATAGACAAAAATATCAACCACATAAAGTATGCAATTAAAATAAATGATCTGAGAATGATTGACAAAATTAATTCTGTAAACACATGCAGTACATGCATGATAATATATAAATTAACTTTTCACGACACATACACATTAAATGTGGCGTTATACAGCTAATATTTCCAAACCGGTGGATTCATATCTAGAGTTTTGCTGTGCAATTGAATGTAGTTTTTTATGTACAAACCCAGTAGAAATTCTATTTTATTCTAATTATTTTTTAATAACCCGTTAAAAAAATAAATTTAAAAAAATTCCAAATAATAAGTTATTATTTTTTGAATGCACTAAAGTGTGTCTAAAGTAAAAGTTAAATATTCATTTTATTGATTTAATTTTTTTAAAACTTTTTTACAATTTGCAGAACTAATAACGCTTAACTCAAAGACCCCCACATTTTGTCCAAATAAATTTGCAAAAACAAAACCAATTTTACATATCACTTTTAAGATAACAAAAATAAATTAAAAAAAAACTACAAAAAACAAAGTACAGTAAGCAATAAAAAAATTATTTTAAAAATGTAATATGCTTTAGAATAGTAAACAATGTTGATATAATGATATAATTCATCATAAACTGTTAAGTTTGACACCAATCAGTAAAAAAAATTATCGTCAGCCTTTCTGCCATCCATCGTGCCAACCTGAAACCAAAAAGACTGTGCAAAAACCTGTTTTAACTCCGTACCACATAAGGTATTGTTTACATTTTACTCGTGAACATGTTGCTTGGAAATTTTGACAGTAGGGACCAGTAGACAAATAAATTATCATTTTGTTTAACTCGTTGTAATAGTCGAGTACGTGTTTACCGACGTCCATGTGAACGCCATTCTGCCTAAATCATAAAAAAGGGAAAAAATATTATGGCGGATCTCTGATGGTTTTTAGAGGAATTAGTCTTAATAAAAGAACAGAGCTTGTGCCAGTTCTAGGAAAGTTAAACGCTAAACGGTATATCAATTTTGTCTTGGAAGATCATGTTATACCGGCCATGACAACTTTAAACATTATGGGATTTAAAAAAAATTGATTGTCTTTTAACTTCTGATCAAAATTCTATTAAACATCATTGGGATTTATTAGATAGACGTGTTCGGATGCGCCTAGATCCATTTCATACCCATCAACAGCTAACAAACGCCTTAGTCAAAGAATGCAAGAATATACCACAAAGAAACATCCGTCGGCTTGTACGAAGCATGTTTCAAAGATGCCAAGCAGCAATTTTTATGTTAATTAAATTTTGTAGACTAGAAAACTTTATCATTTGCACCAATCAAATAAATATAAAATTTTGAAAATTTTGGGCTAGCGGTCTTGTTAGACAGCATTTTTTCAAAAACTATGTTGTTATGCTGTTAATGTTAATACAGCAATTGATATCAAAACATGTGGTTATCATAAATATAGCAGGCTTTACAATGACTCTATTGCAATAATTTTTTTTGGAATTTCCATTTATAGACTATTTTGAAGACAGACAGGTCAATTACGGAGCATTACTATGATAATATAATAGAATAAATAAACGGCACCATTTGGCATAAAAAATCTTTAACCATAATAACTTTGTAACGGGAACACAGGGATGCATGTTTTGCAGAGTTTGGCAATAGTTTGTTTGATGATTTAATTACACTTGCCGTATGTTTCTATTTAGTGACATCAATTGTAAAGCTTATGGAAATAACAGGACAAAACACATTTATTCAAAAAAACTAAGATATTCGTATACATTACTTGTAACAATAGAACTAGCTACAGACAAGTACATTAGTAAAAGATGACGCATTTATTTTAAAACATTTTTATTGCAATTTAAATTATTGCTTAGTTTTTGATGCACTAATTTAATAGTAAATAATTCAAGACGTCAATCATTTGAACGCTTTTAAAATTTAATTTTAAAGATTATAGTTAATACTTATTTTTGAATTTTTTGTCTTTATATTATGTTGTATCTCATTATGTAATTGTTTTAAATTAAAAAAAGAACAACTTAACTTATTTTGCATTCAATCTTTGCATAATTATAGCCTTTCATTACACTCAAAATGTTTTGCTCACATTACTATTAAACATATTAAAATAATTGTTATAAATGGACAATTTCATTTCAAACGGACCAGATCAGGGGAGGAGGGGGGAAGAGTGCATTGAGAAACTTTCTTATGCAATTTTTTTAGTTTCTAACTTATTAGTAGTCCTTTGATCGGTATATGAGGGTATGAAACCCTAGATGAGTTTTTCTACGCCAGATAAGCACGACACTGACTATTTTCCAATTAGAATTGTTTGCAAAACTCAATTTTTTAATAATATTTGGTGTAAAAGTTTGTGTTGAAAACTAGGCCTAGTTTTGCAGTTTTTTCGAGTTTTAGACCTTTAAACCCCAAATACACAAAAGAAATTTATATTTTCCAATTAATTTACAACAAAATTCGTCAACTTTGGCGGTTAAAAAAAATTAAAAATGCTCCTTTTTGCCCAGCCTACTGAGAACAAAAACATTTTTATGGCTTTTGCGGCTTATAGACAGAGTATAGACTTGAAATGGCGCCAGATTTGGATTCTACGAAAAATTTCTGATTGATTCATTAGTAATTTTTTTTTTTAGTTAAAACTGCGGTTTTTAAACAAAAAATGCGATTAAGTTAAAATCGTCAAAAAACTAAAAAAATCGTAGAATTTTTTTTAAGGGTTATAAAAACTAAAAAAAAAACTAAATGGTAAATTTTTGTGACATTTTATAGTATCATCTCCAAGTTTGTTTCCAATCGCTAAAAATTTGTCAATTTATAGCGGCAAAAATAATTGTTTTGCAACTTGAACACAAACATTTTTATTGAAAAAAGAAGTAACCCAAAGAATATTCGTTAAAGAATGATGGAAAAAATAACTTGTCCTATTTTTAACTGAAATATTGGTGCAAGCTGTTGCAATGAGTATGTGTAGACAACAAATTTGCAAAGATAATTTAAATACTTTATCTCAAGGTAAAGATTCTGGAGATGAGACATGCGTACACCGCTGAGATTCTCTCACAAAACCTATGCCCATGCAATAGGTTTATAACGGCTTTTGACTACCCAAAAAGCAAAAATGCAATTGTGCAAAAAATGATGACCCCAGTTTTCTAAAAATCTGAGGAAACTTTCTTAATTGAGTATATGCCAAAAGGGACTACAATAAGAAAAAATGTCTACAAAAGCACAATTAAGAATTTGAAAGCGGTTAAACACAAAAAAACAACAATTATTCTCAGAAAACTCTGCTTCTGCACCATAAACTGCAGAGTACATAAAACACAAATTGTTCAAGAAGTAGTCAATGAATAATAATAAAACACGAATACTGTAGCCGGTGCTAGGCGTTTCCGCGCATCTTGAGAGAAAAAAAACATATAGCCAGAATGAAGGATGCGTAATGCGAGAAAGAGAAACAATGAACTCGGAGACACAAACTGTTATGCAATATAAATTTATTTAATGCCGGGTAGCGTCGGCTTCGCATGTACATAAATAAATGTTATTGTCACCACAGTTCATGCAAGACTGACGCGTTTTAAAATTGTTTTTGCATGCAAATGTACCTACGTTACTATTGGTTTTGCTTAACGCTCTCATTCCACTTTTGTCTCAGAAGTGATCGGCCACAGTATTCGAGTTTTACTGTAACATCCACCTTACAGTTCCGACCTCACCCCCCTGTGACCATTATCTCTTGAACGTTGAAATAAGTGTGTTGGTGTTAATAGTTATTACGTTGAAAAATAAATTTTTTGTTTGTTCTGTAACTCCTTGTTTTCATAGTTAGATAGAACTTAAAAAACTACCCTCGTATATATTTATGATAAAATGTTGAAAAAACTAAATCCTATTGTCAAATAATTTACATTATAAATTAAAAATTTGACTTTGGACTTCTTTTGTATTCATTTTACATGTTTATGTATGGTAGTGATTAGTAGTACGGTAACTAAACGATTTGGTTGAAATTTTTATCATGTGTTTTACTAGTTCCATCATATAACGTAAAAATAATTAATTTTTTTTACAACAAACTGTTAAATAAACTTGTGCTGACAACATATATTTTTTAACAGGGTAGAAATAGTTAATTAATTATACTTAAAAAATGCGTTTTACTTAGCTGAATTTCATGTTTCCTCTTCCTAATAACCTTTAAATTGTTTCTGTACGTTGCGTAATAACAATTTTATCGATTGTTAAGTACTTTTGTAGCAGCATTTCTTAGTAAATTTGTAGCTAACATAAGCACCGGTTAAATATCCGTTCTAATTTGACAACAAACCTGATTAATACAAATATTTAAATTTTAGTTACCATGTGATATAACGCCTTCCTCGAGTAAAGCTTGCCACATACCAGCTGCTTGAGCCCTTGTATGTATTCCTGGCGATAAAGCGAGTAGCCAGTCTACTAACTCTGTACCAGGTGCACATCTTCTAACCAAACGTCCTGATACTTTTCTATCCTTCAAACATGTATTTTGACCTAGAAAAAAGTAATACTATAAATAAGTTATAAGCAAAATGTAACTATATGTAGGTATTACTTTGTGAGTATTTTTTAAATATATTATGACATATTTTATTTCTGTCTATGTACCCACAATACGTGTATTTTCAAATATGCTTACTTAATAATAATGTTCGCAAAGACCATCCTATTCTTCCCATGACTGCACTCGGGGATTCTGTGATTGGTTCCGCCGGATTTGGCTGATCCGGTGATAAGGATCTTCTCGGTGGCGGAGAGAGTGGCTGTTGCATCTTTGAATTTACACCGGAACCAAAACCTTGAAATAAAAAAAAACATTTATTTAATTAGATATTATATTTAATAATTTACTAATGTTAATATGTTAATTGTTGTTTTAAAATTATTATTGTAGCTAATAAAAAAAGATATTTTAAATTGCATATAAAAAACTTCAGCAGCAGTGCCTTCAATCTACACACTCGATTACAATAAATAAATTCAAGGAAGTAACCTACTTTACTTTAAAGCAGTTTGCTACCAATTTTTAATTATAATGTTGGTTTTCATTGTACTTATTGTAATGGTTTAGTTAATATTTCTTTTGCGATAAATTAATTGTTTTGTACAGAAAGAAGATTTTATATCACCCAAAAAAGATTTTTTTAATAAACAATCTTAGTTTCTAATAGTCTCATGATTAGTTTTTGAAACGTATTAGTGAATTATAAACAAGAACACACACTATTTGTGTATTTCAATTTTTAAAATAAACTGTCTATATCAAAGCACAAAACTAAGTGACACTTTTACACAAGCAAAGGCTATTTTTTATCACTAAATCGTAACAAAGTACAGCAACAAGTTTTTATTCCTTTATCAAAACGCAAGTATCTGACTTAAACATTGGCATACTCTATTTTCTCTTATTAATATTAAATAAAAACAAATAAAAAACTTTTAAAATTTTTAAAAGTAATTTAACAAAAAGAAATTAACGTATCTCGATAACGACCAGTATAATAATATAATGATAATTATGCAAATCTGTAAAATATATTTGTAAACACACCTCTTACAGCTTCTTTGTACAATTTTCCGATTCTATTATGATTTAGAGCCGCTTTTACAATCGTCGGATAAACTACTCCACAGTTGTACCTGGTATAACACGCAATGCATTTTACAAATGCTAAGTAAGTTTATTCTCTAGGATAACCTATTGAAACGTCAATTGTGCTGTAAGTTGTTTATAAGCAAATTTAGATTGTCTCCTCTATAACGTAAATGTGTTTAAATAAGATAGTGACAACAAAAAAACTAAAATTGGAGCAACAAACAAATCTTACTTTTTCCATATTTATTTTTACAAATATGATATGTGCGGCGCTTAAGAGGTTATGTGCGTTATACTAGGTATAACCATTGCTCCGAGCACCGGATAAGTTAACCCCGGCTTATTCCCCTCCAAACCCTAACTATATGCGTTAATTGGGGATTGTAAAAGCGGCCACTTTTACAATTGTCGGATAAACTAGGAGTAACGATATCTACAAAATAAGTATAAAAATGCGTTTTTACAATTTTTAGTTAAAGCATAGTTAGAGTTTGGAAAGGAATAAACCGGGGATAACTTATCTGGTGCTTGGAGCAGTAGTTATCTTTAGTGATCTCTAGTATAGTAACCAAGTAACAATTTATACGTTAATTTTTAACAACAACAACAGTGACGTTTAATAGGTTATCTAGATTATAACATTTGTAAAATGCATTGCAGGTCATACCAGCTATATAGTGTAAAAAAATTTATTCATGGTATTGAAAACTTTAAATGTAACTTTAGCACTGGACTTAGTTTTCTCAAGCTTGGAAACAAAGCTACATTGTGCTTTTGCATAAATCTGAAACTAAGAAAGATATTACTAATTATAGAGGTATATGCATCCAGTCTGCTATTCTTAAGTTATTTGATCAAATTGTAACTGAGCAAATACAATGAATGTGCAAAAGAATTTTACTAGAACAGCAACATAAGTTTTGTGAGAGTAATTCTATTCTTTTTTTTGTTACAAAAATGATCTTTTATATGCCTGTCAATCAAGAGTTCAAGTTGATTCCATTTACACAGATTTTTAAAACGATTTTGATTGCGTTAATTATTTTGATTGTTAAGCTTCGGGCTTTGGGTTTTTATAAATCAGTTGTTGCATGGTTGTCGAGCTTTTTGAAAAATTGTACTCAGTGTGTAAAAATAAATAACTTTTTATTACAACCAATTATTGTTTCATCTGTAGTTCCTCAAGGATCTCATAGTGTACCAATATTGTTTTTACTCTTTATTAATAATTTTTTAAATTTTATTAATTTTTTGTCTTGTCTTGTATTTGCTAACAATCTTAAAATTTATTGAAAAATATCATCTATCAATAATTTCATTAGATTCTGTTCATTTATGGTGTTTTAATAATAACTTGTTGTTTAACGTAAATCAATGTTTTTTGATAAGCTTCAACAGAACTTACAGTAAAGTATTGTATGACTATACTACCGATAATAATGTTTTGCAGTATGTTACACAAATAAAAGATTTGGACGTAATTTTTGAACCAAAACTAACTTTTGTTGATCATATAAACTATATGTGCTATAAAAATGTTAGGGTTTGTGTACAAAATGTCAACTGACCTATCTCCAAGTACACTCCAACTACTTTATTGCGCCTTGGTACGCTCTCATTTAGAGTACGCTCCAACAGTTTGGTGCATTTATACAGCATTCATAAACATTAAAATAAAAAACATTCAAAATTAAATCCTATGTTTAACTCAGTTTGTGATTTGAGATTAATGTAATAAATGTATTTTAAGTTGGTAGTAAAATCTCTAAAATATCTTTTATTTCTAACTTTATTTTATTTATGACATTTTATTCTGTAAAATGTATTTAAACTGTATTATTACTACGTTTTTAAAAATATTGTTAATTAAAAACATGTATTGCACAACATTTTTGAACGACAATCCTATCATTACAATTTTATCAAAATTTATATTAAATTTAAATGTCTCGCTTTTTTTTAACTCAATGCATAATACATAACCTATTTACAAATAATGCATTATAACAGATTACATTGACAAACTCAGTTGAACTGATTTGAAAAGAGCTTAAACTCAAATTAAGCTTAAGCGCAAAATGAAAGACCGGACTTAGCAAGATAAGGGGACAGTTTAAGGAATGTCATAAAACTACAAACAGAATTCACGTAATTTAACTCTTTTTTTATATTTATTTTGCAACGTGTAAAACATAAAATTTACAATCTAATGAAATATAGAAAAATTAAAACCTTCAATTGCCTATTAAGTTTTTAGTTTTACTCATAGATATACTAGATACCTGACTCGCGTTTATAATGTGACGCAAAATATTTTACGGCAACCATTTTGTGAGTGATTTGATAATACTAAATATGTATTAAAATCATCTTACATTTTATTATATTAGTTTTTTAAACATTTAAAACATGCATAATATGCTACTAACATTGTAAACTAACTATTACAATGTTCCGGACAACAATTGGTTAATTGGATCCAAAGTTAAGACCAATAATGCGTTTGTGATAAAAAGTTAATATCTTCTAAACGAGTCTACCAACTTGGACCAAATTTAAATCAACATTACTACACGTATTGCTGACGTTTTACTATCATAGTTAAACTTTGTATATAAAAGAGTTTTTGCGGTACAGTAACTAAAAAAAAAACTTAAAAATTCTTTTGAAAAATTAAACCCGTATAACTTTTTTACGAAAAAGAATTCATAAAACGCCATCAATTGTTAAGCATCACCAAACATAGGCCAGTTACGTAGAGCATTTAGATTTTTATTTGTGAACTTTATGTGCGTGCCATCTGCAATGGAAGTCATTTGTTTTACGTTAAATAAACTGAATTAATTTTTCTAGCGTAATTACCAATTAAAATAAGTTTTAACATTGTATACATTATACGCATTATGTATATGATGATAACGTTAAAGTTTTGTAAAAGTTTTAAGAAAATTGGTTTGTAAATATATCAGTGGCGTGCAAAAAATCAAAATAATATTTAAATTTCAGAAAAACAATGTTTGTTCTTTTGCATGTTATTGTTTTATTTGCAAAACAATTATTTTGAAATTTTCACAGAACTTACATAATACATACATAATGCATATAATGTATGCAATGTTAAAACTTATTTTAGTTGATAATTACACTGGAGGAATTAATTCAGTATGCTGCGCATATGAAACATCACTTCCATTGAAGATACCACGCGCAAAAAGTCTACAAATAAAAATCTAATTACACTATGTAAATGGCTTATATTTTGATCTAATTTACGATTGTTGCCGGTTTTTGTACTCATAAAAAAATTGTGAAAATGTACATTATTTAAGAATTTTTAAAAGCTTTTTTTAAGTTACTGTACTGCAAAAACCACTGCATATACAAAGTTTGACTATAATAATAAAACGTCAGTAATACGTGTAATAATGTTGTCCAAAAATTTGGTTTAAGTTGGTTAGTCAATTTAAAAGATATTAATTGTTTATTAAAAATACATTTTTTGTCTTAACTTTGGATCCAATTAACCAATTTTTATTCGGATTATTTAAATGGTTTTTTGTTACTGTTAGTCACATATAATGTATGTTTTAAATGTATGTAACCCTAAAATATTAAAATGTAAGATGTTTTTAATATTTACTTTATATTACTAGTCACACATAAAATGTCTGCCGTAATGTATTTTGCTTCACTATAGAAAAGCATCAACATAGGGAGTCAGGTATCCAGTTATATATATATCCATGGTTATACTTCATTGAACATTAAACTTAGTAAACTTTTTATTATGTATATACTGTCAATGTTCTAATATATTGATGATATTATCGATAGTGTAAGGTCTAGTACTAATGGAATGATGAAAATACTGAAAGATTTTTGGATATTCCGTAATCCAAGCATCAGTTTTTCAATATCATGGCGACGCCCACAAAGTTGTGAGAATACTGACAGTAATACTGATAGTGTAAGGTCATTTTACATCAATATTTCAGTACAGGGATCCAATTCCAATGCAAACGTTGCTAAATTTTAGTAACGTTAGTTCAAATAAACTTGAATTCAGAAAAAAAAAACAGAAAATGCTACATCAATGAGTGTAAGAATATATGAGCATTTCTTATTTTTAATATTAACTATATTTATCCAGCTTTTGAAATAATATATGAATTATGTATGATTATTAGCATTTATCTTGTTTTGTGCATACAATACTTTTATCGAGTATTTAAATTTTTTATCTAAAATTAATTATTTTATCTAGCGCTTAATATAATTTCTCTGCAACTATAGTGTGCAAAAGTCAAGCTTCTTCAACCGATCTGTTATCCATAGTTTGAGCACTATTCTGCGTTTTGTACTAAAAGCAAAAATTATTGCAGACACGTTTTTTTTTTAAGTTTTATACTAGTCGGTATTTTTTGATAACTGAAAAAAATACTGGCGGTGTGGAATGATCGTGTAAGATGGACAAAATACTGATGCAATATTTGAAATAAAAACTGTTACTGTGCTGTTCGTAGTTGTAAATGTATAATAAAATGTAAAATTCCTTTGTATATTAATTTTACTAACAGTTTGGTACTGCTGCTCCCCATACAATCACCTTAGTTTAAGAGCTATATGTCGTTCTACAGTAAAATGTAAATTTCTTTACCATCGTAGGCATACAAACAAAATCTTGATTTGTCATTAAAGATAACTTGCTTCCATTGACTGACCTACTGCAGTCTCCTATTGCACCATTTCAAACGACACCTGTTATGATTAGTTATGTGCAAACAAAAAAATGATTGAATTCCTTGATAAACTAACCAAACATAGATTCCTTGGTTAGTTAAGCCTCTCCAAACATTTCTAATTGCTCTTGTTATTAAAAAACCGGTTCCGGAAAGCGACAAGCGGAAGTGACCAATTTTTACGTTCTTTTTTTTTAATTGATTAATTTACATGCAAAAATAAGAATGACGCTAAAATTGCTGTTTTTGTTATAATACTACAAATCAAAGTACCGATAGAAATGGCTTAAGACTATTTAGAAATATCTAAAAATTCTTGCTGACATTGTATTTCAACTTTTTTCAAAACTGTTATTTCTTATGATTGTTATATTAATAAAAAGTTTTATAACAAATTTAAAATATTTAAAATGTGGGAAACTATCAACAACAAACAATAAAATTAAAATAAGGAAAATAACAAAACAATAATATTTATCTGTTTGTGTACGCTACATGTATAAATACGACATATACGCGTTGTTAAAATGATAAAGAATAGCAATAAATGTACTGCATGTTAAAGTATAAACAAATAACTAATTAAAAAAATAAAAATTGATAATAGATTTTAAATAATTTGTAATCATTTTATATTTTCTTTAATTCTAAAATTAAAGTAATATTCATATATTTTAATATTGATGATTTATTGACAATGTAAACTTGAAAATCAACACCAATCAAGCAAACATGCTAAGATCGTATTGACTATGATAATTAGATGTGATTTTAATCTTAATCATATGCTTATAAGAATAATACAGGTAGACCTCATAATGCAGATACTGTATAATTATGTATATTGTTAGATTCATTATCTCAAGGATATTAAAATCATCATTAAACACATTTAAAAATCTATTCATTTATTACACTTTCTTCAAAAACAATTTTTTTTTAAATGTTAATCTAATGATTTTAGGTTATATTCTGCACATTAAAAGCATACATCAAACTCAAGATTTGGCTTACGCAACAAATATAAGCTTCACTTAAAAATAAAGAATCATTTAAGCAGTTAAGCAAGACTTCATAATGTAAATACTTCATAATTATATTGTTGTAAAGAATGCATATTCTATTCTAATCTGTAAACCCGCTGTTTATGTTTTAATAGTAACGCAACGCCCTCTATTACAAAAACTATATATGTGTAAGGAGTCTGTAGTATAGTTTAATCCTTATACAGGCAGGAAACGGCATTTTGCAGCATTTAACGTCTTAAGTTTTCTATTTTTTTTTCCTTCATTAGAGTTCTGACGTTTCAATTCCCATTGTTGTGACTCCTTATCCCGAAAGTCCCTTGATGGGCATTGCATCGTTAGTAGTAACAGGATGCACCACGTGAAGAAGAAGTCAACAATTGAATGGAAAATGCTATTTTTAAAACGCATCCCACTTCTTGCAAGATTTATATTGGCGTTCAAAAAATTTTTTAAGCCGGTGGTTTGCCCAAACCCTATTTTTAATAGAATATTAAAGCTTTGAAACGACACAATACAATTAATTATACTACGCATTTAATAAAAATATAATAATATATATAAAAATCATTTATTATCTATTACGTTCAAGTATGTACTGACATTTAACGTTAATCTGAATTATTTATAGTTAAAAACTTTTTAAATAGTTATAGAAATAATTGCATTGTCATTATTTATTAAATACTGTTATACATATTAATAATAAGTTGGATATTCTGCTAGCTTATGTTTATAGAAAACGTCAAATTTACATAGATAGCAAATGTTTAAAATCACATAATAACTTAGCAAATAAACAAGTGTTATAAACATAAATAGAAAATGTGTCAGTATTATTTTTTTTGTTATCATTGAGATTTTATTTATTTATTTGTATAATATACAATTTATTTTAAGTAAACTCGTATCACACTTCAACTGTTGTTTAAATTAAATTGTGGCCTAATAGATTTTTAGCAAGCAATTGAAGATTTTTTAAACATACCATAATTTAAAGCTAACACAGTTAAATTAATTCATTTTGTACTGTAAAACTAGACGGACAGTTTCTTAAAGTATATCTAAATGATACAAATATTACTAAAATCTCTAAAAAGTAAGTACTTGGTGATTGGGCTACTTTGGATTTTACTGACTACTTTTTATGTATATTTTATTGTTGACTATTGAACTCAAACTTATTTAAATTAAAATAATTTTTTAGTTTGGTTAGTACAAATTCCATCTGATACTTTAAGCAGGTGTACCACCAAGTAACACATAGTTATTGTCAAGTTACATTTATTTGTAAATAAAGATTTAAAAAAACCTCTTTTGCAAAATACTGAATTTTATTTTATTTATTTATTTCCCCGGTAAAAAATGGTAGCATAGTATTTATCCCATTTCTATAAAAAAACAAAAAATATAACATTATTATTAACCAAAATATATTGAAACTTTGCACTTATGAAAAATACTCTACATGTATAAATAACAGTATCAATTTTATTAAAAATGATCATCTGGAAACATAAAATTAGTCCAGACAATATACCAAAAAAATAAGCAAATAACTGCAAATAAATCAAAAGTCTCAATTTTTTTTTATATTGTAACATGATTACTGCCATCTACTCGAAAGGAATTCAACACCGCAATATGTGTCAAGAATGCGCAAGGCTGGGTGACTTAAGTCGGGGTTGTTACGGAAATGAAATAATAAACAGAGAGTAATGTCCGAGTTCTCAATGGACACACATCCTCGAAAGATATTTTTGTCTGTCGCGGCAACGCGGATTAATGGTGTTTGGATATCTATATACATGTAATGTAAGTACATTAGTGCCATGTAATGGTGTAACATTAGACTGAATAAAGTATAATTAACCAAGTATTGTGATTGGCGTCCTACACCACCATTATCAACAGATAGTAAGGTCTACCTCCCCAACCGACTAGCTAAGTCGGCGCTGTCGTATATCATACTTGACAAGAGTAAATTGACGTTTATTCTATCATACGTGATAAGAATAAATTGGCGCCCAACGTGGGGAAACTTAGAAAAGCTTAACTTAAGGTTTATTTTCTCCACTATCTTGATAAAAACAAAAAAACTTAGTTCCCCAACATAGTACAAAAACTATAGCCATATAATTTGTTGTTGCTTTATTTACGCTCTACAATTATAATATTGAACAAAAAAGTAAAAAAAATGAAGGATCAAAACCGGTTTTTGCTGTTTTCTCCTTTCTCGTAATATATGTGGCCATGTATGAGTCAAGTGTACAAATAAAAATTTGTTTTTAATTTAAAAAAAAAAGTGTCTTATAATTTTTTTTTAAATTGCAATCTTGGGAAGTTACAAACGATCAATAAATGTAAAAAAAATAAAAACCTCAATTTTTTCAAACTTTGATTGCTTATTACTCTGAAATGGCTCACTAAAAAAATCTAAAAAAAATCACATAATCAGGATTCATGTAGAGAAAGGCATTTTTAGTAGTTTAAGCAAAAACAAATTTTCATTCCGTACACTTGACTTATATATAGCCATATATATAAAAAAAGTTAAATATCAAACGTGTAAAACACTACTTACAAAGTAGGTTTTTAAATTATAATTAGAAAAATTAAAATGACAACTTTTAGCGCGATGCAAAGTTGACCGTAGCGTTTAGTTTTATAGGGTAGGCATAAAAGACCTTATACTGTTGCAAGACATCATTTGTTTCAAGCAATTGTACGTATTTTAAAACAAATTTGTTATGAAAATGGGAAATTGTTTCATATGCAAAAAACCTTTGATTGAAGACGTTTGACCAAAAAGAAAATTGTTCGAATTTTTTTAGCATAATCGCTTGTTTTGTGAAGAAGTAAATACCAACCAACTTAATTTTCCAATAAACAGGCAAGAAATAATTTACTCAGTATTAGAAATATCAAGTAAAGATAGTATTGTGCAACACCTTGACAATGATTTTGCTCTTTCAATTTTGAAGCGTATTCAGTATGTACTTGATCTCATTGCCGCAAAAGCTCAGTACTAATACAATATGCATGTGCATACACTACCTAATAAGAGAACAAAAAAAGAAACAACTTACCGGAAACAAAGTCGCCATGAAGAACATTTACTCTTTTCTAATAGACAATTTTAACAAGTGTCAATTTTCAATAAAAGATTTGATAAAACAAATTAAAAAAAAAAATGTTTCTAATATCAAAACAATCAAATCAAATAATAGTACAAAAAAAGCCTTAAAAAAATCATTAGCAGTAATTGTCCGCTAGAACATTGAAACAGACCATTACAAAAAAAATTACATTTTATTAGTTGAGTTTATGAAAGATGTTGAAGTTGTTTTAATTTAGGCAATAATAACAGCTGCTCGTTTTTTTTCCGCTACAGATAAGTGTTAAAATTTTCTTGTATAAAAAATTAGGTCTAAAAAACCTTATCAACATTTTATGACTATTGGGCTTAGTGCAAAATTTACAATTTTTGAAAATGTGTGTATACAACGAGCTGAATTCAATATATAAAAAAAAATGTATTCTTAATTTGTGTTTAACAATGCATACTTCAACAATAACACCATTGTCGGTCATGGAACCTTTAAAGCAATAGAAAAAAATAATATAACTAACTATAAACTTTGCCAATGTAATGATGCGTAGTGGCATTTTTAATGTTCTTTATTAATTAAATTATATATTTATTATTTTGGATATAACTGACACGCATCATATCAAAAGCATTATAAACCGGCGTTATAAAATATTATGTCCGTTTATAACACCCCGGTTGTTATACACTTGTTTATATATTCCAAATCAAAGATTATGCCAATGTGCATTTTCGTATTTACAAGTGTGATTTCCTACATAAAACAAAAGGTAATATAATAATACTATCAAACATAACAACAAACTAAATAGAATAGTAATACTTTTAATAGTAATTATATTACTTTAAAAAAATAATTGACAAATAGATATTAAATCATACTTTTCAACATTCTAAAGTTGATAACTAGAAATGATATCAATAATATTCATACATAAATTTGACATAACTAATAAAAATAGTCATCACCGATTAAACTATGTAATCAATTTTAGTGATTCTACCTTTTTGAGAAGTATAAAATACATATGAGGAAAGTAAGTTTACCGTCGACATTCACCAATAAATCATTCATGAGCTGGGCACACATAAGTGGGCAGCTATGCAGCCACCAAGGAGATATCTGTAAATCAATTTATCCAGCTTTAAAGAAAACTGAATAAATTTTACATCCTTCTGTAATTGTAGCCTAAAACCTACTCCATATTTATGAGACAATGTTGTTTTTTTATTATTGTATGCTTTTTTTATAAAATAGTCATTTGTACATATATGTATTACTTATTTTGCTATTTTAGGATAAATCTTAAATAAATTTTGTTTATAAAGATTTTCCACTTGAATTATTGTAAGTGATTGTAATTATAGTTATAATTAAGATATATTTGGGATTACAGCTATGAAATACCCTATCTGGCAGTTGGATTGTTGACAACTTACAAAACCATGCTGATATGTTAACATAAGTCACATTTGCAGAGTTTATACGTATCAATTCTTTTGAAATAAAGTGTGACACATGTATTGTTTACTTGAAATTTTATAGAACCTTATACATACTATATGAGTAACTAGTTCTAAATGAAATAGTTAACAATTCAACCTCTATAGCGCTAACAACTTTAAAAGTAATCTTATTTGAAATATTTTACTAAAATGATTATTGAAAAAAAAATTGAAAAAAATAAAAGATTTTGCAATAACAACATCTGTCAAATTTGTTGTAAATTATTCAGTAGTGTATAACAAATTATCATGAAAAGTTATAGTGTTGAACAGCGTGTTCAAATCATAAAATTTTATTATCAAAATCAGCGCTCCGTTTTAAAAAATCCTTGCTACAACCGTCTTGCCAAGTCGACTATTCGACGTTTGTTGACCACCACCACCATTTGAGTCATCTGGTTTAATTACTAAACAGCCAACACTCGTACGTCACTGAAACGCAAGATCTACTGAACACATTGCTGCTGCACTTGAGAATGTACGAAAAAACTCAGACAGCAAATTTGGAAAGTTTTGCGTCGGAATTTTTGTTTGCACCCGTATAAAATCTAATTAACCAAGAAACTTAAGATAAACGACTATAGACAGCATCGTTTGTTTGCTAATTGGGCTTTGAAGTAATTAGTAGTATGTTGACAAAAGTTCTTTAACAACAAGGCCCATTTTAAAATAAAAAAAACATGTGAACAAACAAAATTGTTGGATTTAGAGCTATACTAATCCACTCCAGATACACTAGCACAAATGCCTTCCAAGAAAGTCACTGGTTAGTGCAAATTTTGGTCTGGCGGTCCGTACTTCTTCCAAAACAAAACTGGCATTTCCATAATTGGCAAGTGTTAGAGATCGATCATAAACAGCTTCTAGTGTCCCTAACTGGATAATATGTATACCGACAACATGTAGATCTAACAGGTCGGCGGTACGTGCGCATGCCATAATAGACATTCTGCACAAACGATTTGAAAGTATGGTTATCTAGCGCGGTGACAATTTAACAGTTTTGGATTTCTTTTTTTAAAGCTGTTTTAAATTGCGGAATACAATCAAAAATGAAATAATAATAATTTTATGCTTACTAATCCTGCTGGGACAACTCAATCTAATTCACGTCCACACCATGACAGGAATAATGTTAATAACATTTTTATACATAACACATCAGAAGAACATGTAATTGATAAAAACTACAAATACACTACTAAGTCATGCTATAGATGTTGTAAGAAAGATTGTTAAATAACTAAAAGTATTCAAGCTCAAATTTTCTGCACTGAAAGATATCGGAAGCAACATTTATATAAGTAAAAAAATCCCATGTCAACCAATTTCTTTTCTATCAATCTATAAGCAAGAAAACAACGAAACGGAAAAAAAATACTGTAATTAAAAGTTTTAGCGGCAGTTAGTGAAATTAAAAAAAAAACAGTGCGATAGTAACAAACTGCAATGCATTCACAAATACAATCTAGAAAAAGAACCCAACCACAAGAGTAGCCCAATGAGTAATGCTGCTAGAAAAATATGAAAACGAGATCGAGCACCAAAATGGAACATAGACAGTTTTCATATTAAAATAATAAATAAAAATTAATGAAAATAATAATAGATAAATATCAAATAAAAACAGAATTTAAGAGACATTAAAGCAAACTACATCAAAATTTGCGACGTTGCCAGAGTGTGAGAAATTACCCAAATTACCCGAAATAAGAAAATTAATACAAAAAAAAAATACAAATACCAAACAGAAAATGAAGGAATTAAAGAGCATGTTCAAAGAATTAATGAAGGAGATGGCAAAGAACACTAAGGAACTAAAAGAAGAGATTAGAAAGCTAAAGAAAGAAATGAAGGATGAAGAAATGATCTAAAAAACAAAGCTGAAAAAGAAGAAAGACAGAAAAACAGAAATAACATTATAATAACAAGCATAAAAACAAATGAAAATTAAAAACAAATCAAAATGAAAAACTTTTTGAAAAAAATAAAAGTCAAAATAAGGAAAAGCTCAGATAATACATAAAGAAAAACCAAATAATAAGAGTCAATACCGGAACATGGGAAACAAAACAACAAATAATAAAAGCCGAAAGAAATCTAAAAAGAACCAGAATTTACATTGACAATGACCTAACACATGAAGAAAAACACGTATAAAAAGAAATGAGAGACGTAGCAAGAGAAGAAAAAGCAAATGACGAGAGGGTAAGAATAGGTTACCAAAAATTAATAACTGACGGAAAGGAATATAGATGGAATAAAAAAATAAAAGGTTTAGAAGAAGTAGAAGATCCATAAAACTAATAAGAAAGCGGCTAGAAAAAAAAGAAGAATACAGGGCAAAAAAATGGTAAAAGAAAGAAAATAAACACGACGGAAAACGATGTAATGAAAAGGAACATAAATAGCAAAACTACAAAAAAAAATACAAAGAAGAGAAAAAAAAAAAAAAGAATAAAAAATAGAAACATGAAATATAAGAGGATACAAAGAAGGTGAACTGGTAAAAGAAATGATAAATCAAAATATAGAAATACTAGGAATAACTGAAACAAAAAAGAAAGAGAAGGAAATAGTAAGAATACATAGAGAATACTGGTTATTGTAGACAGAAGTGGAAGAAAGGGAAAAAGCAAAAAGAGAAGTAGAAATAATAATAGCTCCGGAAAAGATAAAAGATATAATAAAAGAAAAACACATAAATGAAAGAACTATGACAGTAGAAATAAGCTAGTACAGAACAAAACATGGACTATGATAGTAGTAAAAAAGCAAAAAAAAGGAAAAAGACAGCTTTATACAAAATTACAAGAAGAAATAGACAAAGGAACAGAAAACATAATGATACTAAGAGACCTAAACGGGAAAGTAGGAAACCAAAACAACGGAATAAAAAAAGTAATGAGAAAAAAAAGGAGAAAAAATAAAAAACAACAACGGAGAAAGAATTATTCAACTATGTATTAAAAACAATCTAGTAATAACAAACACCAAATTCAAACACAGGGAAGTTCACAAATACACAAGAACTCAATCAAACAGAAACAAGAAATCAATAATTGACTACTACCTAGTTAACAGAAATAACTGGAACAAGATAAAGAATGTAAGAGTAACGAGACCGGCAAAAATAGGAAACGACCATCATTTATTACTAATAGACATAAAATAAAAAGCAAAAAATAAACCAAACAATAGAAAAAAAATAAGATAAAGATAAAAACATACAAACTAAAAGAAGAACAAATTTAAAGAGAAAAAAAAAAGTGCATCGAAGGAAAATTGAAAACTTTTAAACAAATTATATGTGGATCAGCAAAAATAGTAAATAAAGATACTAAAAAAATTAATTGGTGGACAGAAGAAGTCAAGAAAGAGATAAGGGACAAAAAAAAATGTAAAAGATACTTACAAACCAAAAAAAAAAAAGAATTACAAAAAATACAAAAAAAAGAAATGAAACAAAGAAAATAATAAAAAAGCAAAGATAAAATCATGGACAAAATTTGAAAAAGATATGAATAAAAATTTCAACCAAAACCAAAAACTATTCTACGTTAAACGTTAAAACATCTATAACAAAAAAAAAGACTACAATATGATGATCATAAAAGACAAAAATGACAAAATAATAACAAAAAAAAATAAGATAATGGAAAGAGAACTAACAAAAACTAACAGAACAAGAAGCAGAAGACAACAAAACAAGAAAAGATAAAAAAATGCTACAGGACAGAAGAACAAAAGAAATTAAAAAAATTAAAACAGACAAAATAATTGAAGCAATTAAGAAATTAAAGAACGGAAAGACACGGGAACAGATCAAATAACGCCGGAAATGATTATATATGGGAGATGAGGAAATTGCACAAATATTTGTTATTTGTGCAGTTTCCTCATCATTAATAAAAGACATAAATAGGAATGGAAAAACCCCAAAGGAATGGAGTAAAGGAATAATTCTACTCATACATAAAAAGAAGATAAAAGGAAATGTGAAAACTATGGCAAAATCACAATAACGAGCATACCAAGCTAAATATTCACAAGAATTATTGAAAAAAGAATGAGAAACACACTAGAAACAATAATAGAAGACAGTCAATGTGGATTTAGAAGAGGAAGAAGCACACAAGATCTAATATTTATAAAAGACAATTAAGTAAGAAGATGATAAAAAAAAATAGTAATGCACTTATGCTTTGTTGACCTAAAAAAGGCATTCGACAGAGTCAAAAGAGAATACATATAGAAAGAAGTAGAAGAGAAAAAAACTAAAAAAAAAATAATTAAAAACATGTACACAGAAAACAGAATTATAGTCAGTACAATTAACAAAGAATCAAAAAAATTCCAAACAAAAAAAGATGTGTAATTCGAGGATCTGTGTTAAGCGCATTGCTTTTCTTAATTGTGCTAGACAAGGCAATAAAACACGCAAAGAAAAAAAGAAAAATGATAAAAATAGGATATTGGAAAATGACAATAACAAAAATAGCAGAACTGGTGTTTGCAGACGATATGACAGTGATTGCTAAAACCAAAAAAAAACTACAACACAACATGGAAATAATAGAGGAACAACTAAAAAAAATAAACATAAATATAAACTATGAAAAACAAAGACCATGATAATTGGAAAAAAAACTGAATCACAAAATAAAAAAAAAATGGAGCAGGTCAAACAATACAGATACTTAGGAACTATAATACAAAACAACGGAAAACTAGACAAAGAGATAGAAGACAAAATAGGAAAAACAGCAAAAATATATAACATGCTAAAAAACACTTTCTTTAACAAAAAAGAAATATTAAAAACCACAAAAACAGAAATAGTAAAAAAAGTAATTAGACCAACATTAACATATAGTAGCAAAACATGGACGATGACAAAAAACAAATAGAAAGAATAAATGATATAGAGATGAGATTTGTTAGAAAGATCGAAAAAGAAATAAAAACTAAAAATAAATAAATGTTATTAGAACAATTCACAAACGAGAACATTATGCAATAAAGAATACAAAAAATGTAATGATCAGGAATATTACATTTTAAATTTACAGAATAAGATAGTGAAGATGCTGCAGTCTGTGCATATTGATAAAAAAAAAGAAAAGACGGAAAGATTCTTAAACGCGCTGCTTAAGAAAGATGCACTCTTTAGGATGTATTACATCGACCATTTGGAAATACGAGCAACAAGATCTACAACAATGTCTTGGCAATAATAGACACAAAGTTCAGGTAACTGTGGCTGTACCCTACAGTCAACGACTACAGCAAAAAATATTTTTTTTTAAAGAAACGTTCTGAAAACCTACTGCGGATTATATCAAATCGAAAAGTCGTGAGCAAGATTGCAGTCGACAATGCTATAAAATGGTACAACTATGTTAATGACGTCCAGAGAATAATCAGTTCAACTATGCAATGAAGCATAGACACCTCACCATTCGATCTACTAACAGAAGTGCAAATAAGAAATTCCAAAAAAAAAAAATTATTCCACATAAATAGTTTTATATTTTACTTTGTATAATTGTAACATTTATATAAACAAGTATCCAAGCTTTTATGGGTTTTGTAAACAAGTATCCAAGCTTTTATAAATTAGAACACGTCCATATAATATATGTATTTATGGACTACTTTACATATTCCGTATCTAAGGTATTACAGTAAAGTCCGGTTATAACGAACTTGAAAAATGCACCAAAATCAGGTCGTTATATCCAAAGTTCGTTATAAACGGTAAAAAAAAATTACGTAGTTTGTTTTATATATTTATTATTCTATTCTATTTTATATTAAAAATAACGTAAGGATCGTTTTTACAAAAAAATAAACGGTATGTTGACATATATGTACAAAGACTTACAATTTGTAAAAATAACTTTGGGCGTTTAAAGACTTTCCCATGTTAATCAAATGGATAATTTGACCAATGAGTTTTATTATTTCATAATAGTTATTTATCATGAAAAGAAGACATTTAACTACTCCTCTAAAAAAATCGCGAATTGGGAAATAACGGACACCCTAATGATGTAAACAAAATACAATACTTCTAAGAAAATACCGCGCAAATCCATAAATCGGGGAACCCCAGAAAATTAACCCCGAAAAGTATGTTATAACAGGAAAATTGTGCCAATTTTAAATATATTTTGCTTTATCCGAAAGTTTGTTATAAGCGGGTGTTTGCTATAACCAGTAAAAAATAGCGTAGAGTTTATGAGAAAATTTTTGTTGTTTCAAATTAAGTACGTTATACACGACAGTTCGTTATAAGCGGGTTCGTTATAACCGGAGTTTATTTTTTAATTATTTTATTTTATTCAATAATCTAATTATTATTAGAAAATGTAATTGTATATACATAAAAATTATTAGTAATTTAAACTCCTTATATATTTAATATAATTTTGTCGTGCATAGCAGCATGAAATTATAACAATTAATATACAAACATATTTATTATCCAACGTTTAATGTAAACAAAAGTATGATTGCAGAATGTATTCAAACACGCCATATAGATACGTCATGTTTGTTTAAGCATAAAACTAATTTACATACCACTGAAAAATCTCAGCACATATATGCTGAAATTCCCACAAGACTTGCACAGCACTGTACCCATAGTTTTTCTTTTATTATTTTTCATGTGTTTATTATATCACTATCACTCACTTAATTTAAGTTTAAATATGTAATATTTTGTTCCAAAATATAATATAAAACCTAAAATTTAGGTCAGTATGTAAAGAAATAAATCTTCATTAACAAGTGTCCTACTTTACTGAATATAGTTTACATATTAAAACACATTAATTATAAAGAAAAGCAATATAATCAATAATAATTTTTATTACTAATTGATAATAATTTCTATGACTTTTAAAACTATTAAAATTGTGTTGTCTAAGGTCAATCTATTAAAACACCGTGTCATTTTTATTAGTAAATATTAATTCCCGATATAAAAAACTATGTCACACACATTCAAACACACGACGTCTCTCGTTGATAAACATTTATATACTACCTGGAAAGGTGCTTCGTCAATATACATATATTTCCATATTATCAGAGTGTTTTTGTAAATCATTTTTATAAATAATGTCGCTGATAACGCATATGTACTAAACAAAGTATACCAACAATGGAATAGTTGCGATACTCTCCAAACGTTTCAATTTATTGGAATGCGTTTTAATTAAAACATATTTGCAAAATTTCAGTATCTCCTAATTAGTTCCTATAGCAGATTGTTCATTTTTATGATACACGACCAATCTATTAATCTAGAACAGCAGGTTGTTATTGTTAATATTATAACCAGATTCGTATTAAGCTACTGATTATTTTATACAATTTTACTAAAAAAAACTAAACAATTTCCAGCACAATTTGTAGAATAAATCAAAATTCATTTCAGATAATTTATAAACACACTAATAAAACTTTGATAATAATAATCATCTATTTGACCCAGGATTGATGCTAAGGAATTTGACGCGCTTTCGATATAATGCATACTTCACTTTCTGATCCAAAATACGAGCTAAATAACTGTTCTCTCCTGTGCTCCGAAAAACAGTTTTTGTGCATTTCATGTTATAATTAAAATTAAAATAGATCTTACCCTCTGTAAAAAAAGATTTAAAAAAATAGTCGTAAATACCACGAAGAAAACTGTCTTGAAGCAAGAGCGGCCGAACATTAGAGTGCAAACAATGCTTTCCTGCCCTTGATACTTAATATACTATTTTCAATTCCCACAGAAATTAACAACTTTATCGGCCAGACTACGACGATAGGGTTGCTAAAATTTAACAATTCAATTTAGAACAAATATGTAGTACAGAATATGTAAAACATTTACGATGTTAAGTTTCCAACAATACAACACAGCATTGATTAAAGCTCTGCACTGCGACATCGTAAATGTATTATTTATTAAAATTTATCTCACAATCTTATATCAGTTTCCGACATTTATTTGTATAAATATGACATGCAGTATCTAACTATGTTAATATTAAGTTTTAATGAATGATTTTTAAAAGTGTTTATTGTTTTATTAGAAAATGTGCACAATATTATTTTTTGTGTAATTAATTGTTATACTAATCAAATGTTGTGTTTGTTTTCTATTTATTATTCTATACAATTTGTGTTGTAAATATGCTGCAGTGAATTTGATGTGTTTATTATTATTTGTCCTGGCGAAGATAAAGAAATTGAAAAAATTAAAGAAACGATTCAACAGATGATATCAAAAATGAAAAAAAAAAAACACAGATGAAATAAAAATGAAAATGAAAACTATAAAGAAGAAATGATAAAAAAAAAATGGAAAGTAAAATAATTTAAACTAATTAGTAAAATAAGATCAATTGAACACAAGTTGGAACAAAATAAAAAAAGAAATGAGAGAAAAAACAAGTTTGTAGTAAGAGAAATAGAGATAGAAACAGAAAAAAATACATAGAAAAAATGATATAAAAAAACAACAAAAACAAACTGAAGGGCACAAAAATGATTTGAAAGAAAAAAAAGTTAAAAAAAAGCAAATGGCAAAAATTTAAATATTCAAAAACTTTTAATGGAGTTGGAAAGGTAAAGACAAAAGATAGGAAAAGTTGAAATACAACACGCCGGCCGAATACATTTGAAAATGCTTACCGGCTATAGAAGAAAAAAAAAAAAGAAAAACCATAAAAAGACATAATTGCCAGTATAACAATTATTATTATTATCAATACAGTTATTTCTTGCTTTTTGGCGTTAAAAATTACATTTACAAACATATTTATAACTTCCCAAAATAATAAATCATAATCCTTATAAAATTAACACAAATAATTTTTTTTCTTACCTGTTTGTCTTTTGTTTTGCCTTTCAAGCCATCTCTTTAATATGCTTGCTATTGCTGTTATTCGTGCAAAAAACATATCCCAAATATTTAAAAAATTTTACTTCCGTAATAACTTTTTTTTTTTTAATTAATTTTATTATAAAATATTTTCATATTTAAAATTTATATTTTTTTTTCTCCCCACTTGCTGCTCTACACCGTTTCCATGTGGATGGCTGCAAAGCTTCGTATTCGGGGCACCATTTTATGTTTCCATTTATCTTCTTCTATCTTCTTCTAACTAGATCTTATTAATATATAGTGTTTTTTAATTTTTATTTTGAATTCTTTATAATTTTTTGTTTTCTTGATACATTCAGGCAGTTGGTTGTACGTGACAAGTCCATTGCATAATAATGTTTCTTTTGCTTTTTCTGTCCTTGTTGTGTGTACATGTATATTGCTTCTTTTTCTTGTGTTATGTCCGTGAATTTATTTGTTGCATTTTATTTGGAGGTTGGTTTTAATTTCTTTATTTTTAATTTTGTATATTAATTTGCATTTTTCTATTTATATTTTTTCGTTTATCTTTGTTTCCTTAATTATTTTGTATACTTCTGTTGGTGATAGTTTTGGTAGTTTGTGTATTATTTTTAGAATTTTGTTCTGTTGTCTTTGTATTTTTTGTATGTTTGTTTTTGTTGTTTCTTTTTATATGTTTATTAAATAATTAATTTTTGCTAAAAATAGTGAATGGTAGATACTTAATGCAGTTTCTTTGTAATGCATTCTATTGCTCTATATACAGCATCTATTGTTGCTGCGCTTTCTTTAAATAATTTGTTAATATGTGTATCCCAGGTGAGTTTCTCAGTTAATATTATTCCTAAGTATTTTGTCTGTTTTGTTCTAGTAATTGGTATGTTATTTATTTCAATTTTTATGTTAATATCTTTTGTGTTTTTTTGTCTTATTATCATATACGTTGTTTTTTCTTCATTTATTGTTTGAATGTTTTTGTCGTACCATTTAGTTAATTTCTTAACGTCTTCATTTATGTTTTTCTCTATTTCTTCTTTATTTTTCCGTGATATATAATACATGTGTCATCAGCATATGTATATATTTCAACTAAGTTTATATTATATATATCAATTATGTATAATATATACAATATTGGCGCTAGTACTCCACCTTGTGGTAGCCCATATTCTGCTATTGTAGATGTACTAAATATGCCGTTTATTCTTGTTTTTTGTGTTCTGTTTTTAATATATGTTTTTAGTAGTTTTAAGTTTGTGTTTCTTATTCCAAGAATTTCCATTTTGTTGATCAATTTGTCTTTGTCGATTGTGTCAAAGGCTTTCCTCATGTCTATAAATATTGGTATTGCATACTGTTTGTCATTCAGCTTTCCTGCTATGTGTTGTATTATGTCAGTTGTTATGCCCATAGTGTTTGAGTTTTTTTGAAATGCATATTGTCTTTTGTTTATTATGTTATGTTTGTTTATGTGTGTCATAAGTCTGTTATATATTGCTTTTTCTGTTATTTTGCTTAACTACTTTTTTGTGTATTAGTTTTATAATTTGTTTTTTTTGAGTATTTGTAGATATTCACCTGTTTGTATCATTTTATTTTTTAGTTTTTTCAGTATTGGTGCTACTTCTTTTTTTATAGCTTTTATTACGTCATGGGTTATTTGATCTTCTCCTGGCGCGTTTCTTATTTTCAGTTGTTTGATTATATCTTCTATCTCTTCTTCTGTTGTTTCGTCAAACTTAGCTTCTTCTTCTATTCTTACAGTTGTTATTGTTTTCCTGCCATCATTCTTCTTAATTTTGTTTGCCAAGTTTTTTCCTACTGTTGCAAAGTAGTTGTTCAGTTTGTCCGCTATGTCAATTTTATCTGTTTTTTTCGTCCGTGTTTTGTTATAATTTCAGTTATTTCTTGTTTTGTTTTTTTCTTTGTTTTATTTTGCATACTATTTATTTCCGACCATTGTTTAGCTTGATTTTCATTTGCATTTTTTATTTTGTTTTTGTAGTAATTTTCTTTTCTTTCCTTAATTTTATCCTCTACTTCTTTTTACTTTTTTTTAAATATTTTTTTAATGACATCATTGTTTGAATTTTTGATGTATCTTTCTTGTGTTTTGTTTCTATCTTGTATCATTGTTATTATTTCCATATTTATCCACTCATTGTTTTTTTTTCTTTTTATTTCCGTTACTTGTGTATTTCGTTTTATTCTGTTTTGTAATATTGTTGTTAGTGTGTCAAAATCGTGTACTGTTTTTTTATATGTTTTCAAATTCTTTCTTAATTTTTCCATAGTTTATTTTCTTTTTTAGTACTTTTTTATATTTTGTTTTTTCATATATTATATTCCATTCTATTATTACCGCATTATGGTCTGATAATGTTAGTTTTTTAATTTTAATTTTTTTGTTATAATCTTTTATGTTTGTTATAACGTGATCTATTATTGTGCCAGGTTTATCTGCGTTGTTTCTCGTCACTCCATCTTCATTTATTTAATTTAATATACAATGGAAATTTTATACAATTAAGTTTCTGTAGTTATTTGTTACATTGTTATTTTCTCTTAAATTTATGTTTATGTCACCTACTATTATATTTTTGGTTTTTGTTTTTGTTATTTTGTCTATTACTTTTAAAAATCATCGTTTTTTGCAATTTCAAAAAAAATTTCTTCATTTTTTCTTTTAATCCACATTCATCGGTTTTGATTGGTCTTTTTTCTTTTTTTTTTCATTATTTTCTTTTTTTCTTCTTCTGATTTGAATTTAACCAGTATTGGTGCATCCGGATTCTTATTGTTTATTCTATAGGCTTTCATGATATTATTTGTTGGTATTTCAATATTTATATTTGTGAATAGTTTTGCCACTGTTTCTTTTATGTTTTCTTTTTGATGTTGTTTCTGAATCCCTGATATCACAATATTATTTTTTATTTTATCTTGTTAATATTCGTTTACTTTTTCTTCCAAATCCTTTATTTGTTTTTTCATTTCAATATTTTCCTTTTTTATATCTTTAAGAGTTTTTTTCATTTCCTCATTTTCTTTTCTTTCTTCCTTAAACTTTGCTGACTGCTTTTTTTTAGTTCTTCTAGGCTTGTTTTTATTCCCTCGTCTTCGTTATTCTTTATTTTTGGTGGCATTTTTATTAATTTTGTATTATTTTCTTTTTTAAGTTTTTATAGATTTTTTTAATTTTTTTAGATATTTTATTAGATAATACTTTATTATTTAATTTAAATTATAATTAAAGATAAAAAAAAAAAGTTTTACTTTTCCGAGCTTCAAACCCGTGTCTGAGTATGACAAACATTCTATTCGCTGCGGCTCTTCTAGTTTGTTTTGTTTCTTCGCTCTCTTTGGGGATTATGTTTGATTACACTTTGTTTTAATCTCTTTTTCACTTTTCTTTTGCTTCTACACTTTTAATTATAATGTCCACTAAATTCTCTATATTATATTTATTCACTATCACTACTGTTTTCTATTTTTTCTTTTCTTTTTCGATGTTATTTGTTTAATGTATATTCACGTAATCTTTGCACAGATGACATACTTATATTTTTGCTCATTTCATTTCCAGTTTCTGAACACCATAATTTTTGTATTTTCTAGAATAACTTCTAAATTTTATTTTCTATAATATTTTCTTAAACTTTTATCATTTTTTCATTTCTTTAGCTTCTGTTGCCAGTATAACCATGTCGTCAGCATATGTTAGCGTCCGCACTTTTTTTCTACCAACTACTACCCCCCTGTTTGAGCCAACCTCAGTTTTTCTTCTACATTTGATATGTAGGTTGCAAACAAAGTGGGACTCCTTTTGTTGTTCAAAATTTTTTACTCATTTTCCCGTTAACCCACACCCTGCTTGCTGTCTCCTTATACACTTCTTCTATTCGTCTTACCAGGTGCTCGCTAATTTTTTTCTCTGTCATTTACAATTTCTTTGTATTCCCATAGTATTGCCTCAATTATTTCTTTGTTTATGTACTTCCATGCATCTGCTTTTGTTTTAATTTTTTTAACTTCTATTTCATCTTTTTTTATAAATTTATTTTTAGCTGTTTTACACTAATTCTTGTATGCCTTCTGTTCTTTTAGATATTTTTCTTTTGTGTAAAAAAAAATAATCAAACTATAATAAAAAAACTGAAGAAAAAAAAAACTGATTGTAGGGGGAGGATTTTAACGTAAAAATTTAGAAAAGGGGAAAATAAACAAATAAAATGACAATTGGGACATTTTAAATGAAATATTTTCCGGAGATAAAAATGAAAAATTTACTTGTATAAGAGTAAATGGGCATACATGAGACACAGATAAAGCATAATTGTATAATACGGAAGAGTTGATTAAATAAGTTAATAAAAAAAGTATGAAAAGAAAAATAGTTTCCTAGTCAATGGAAAGAAGGTCTTATATACACAAAATTGAAAACAAAAATCAAGTAAACAACTACAGGGAAAAACCACAACATGCAAAATCTACGTCATGATATAAAAAAAAGTTGAATAAAAAACTTGATATAAATGAGATAACTCTAGACGGGCAAGCCGGTTTCAGGAAGAGTAGAGATACCATAAGTAACGTATATATTTTACACCATAAGGTAAAAAAAAAACAGAAAAAGAAAAAAAAGTATGTGCGTTATTTTTAGATCTAAAAGCGGCATTTGATAGTGTAAATAGAAGAAACTGTGAAAGTGTATGAGAAAGAAAGAAATTAGCAATCATCTGGTAGGAAAAACAAAAGAAGGCTACTCACATCCTGCTTGTTATCTCCAAGCAGGGTGTGAGTTAACAAAAACAAAACAAAAATGAGTGAAAGGTTTTGAACAACAAAAGAAGTGAGTCAAAGCTGCTCATTGAGTCCCACTTTGTTTGCAACTTATATAGCAGATGTAAAAAAGAAACTGAGGATTGCTCAAGCTTAAGTAGGAAAGATAGTAGTAGGTAGAGAAAGAGTGGTTGCTAACGTATGCCAATGACATGGTAATAGTAGCAAATAAAAAAAAGTTTAGAAAGATATTTTTGAACAAAAAGTTTGAAGTTAATGTAGAAAATAAAAATAAAACAAAAATAATGGTGTCTAGAAAAGGGAGTTGAAGAAAAAAGAAGGACTAGAAATGGAATGGACAAAGTATTGCGGAGGTAAAATCTTTTAAATATTTAACGTATGTATTTTGTACAAACAACAGAGAGAGCGAGCATATTAAAGAAATGTTTTAAAAAGCAAATAAAGTAGTGGGACAAGTAAGAAAAATATAAGAACTTATGTTTGATAGTTTAGTTAAGAGTATGATATTGCACGGATAGAAGAAACAAGAAAAATTAGAAGCAATGCATGTAAAATATTAGCAGATGGGAGCTAGGTTTAAATAAAGAAGAACCAGCATATATTGTGCTAGAAGTAGTAAAAAAAAATAAGTTAAGAGTAGAAGCAAAAAAAGCAATAAAACACAAGAAAAAATGAGGCATGAGACACAAATGTAAAATCTTACAAAAATGCATGTAAAAAATTAGAACATGAAAAGAAAACCTAAAGGAAATTAGTAGAAAATATTATAATAGAAATGATTATGCTAATTAAGAAAATAACAAAAAATCAGTAAAACTGGGAGAAAAACATGGCACAAACTTATCAAAAAGCAAAAAAAGAGAATACAAGTGAAAGGGTCTAAGTACAACGCAAATGATAATATATGTATTATCAAAAGTGAACTGCCAATGTACTTAGAGAGCGATAGATAATGTAAAAATAATAAAAAATTATTGCAAGATTTAGATGTGGTAATAAAAAAAAAGTTACAAAATTTTAAATGAAAAAGAATTTGAAAGGTTGCAAAATGTGCAGAGATTAAGGAAACTATGGAACATATGTTAAAAAAACTGTAACAAGATGAGAGAAGAGCAGATGGAAAATATTGAAAAAAGCCGGAAGAGGAATAGAATGAATGAAAACAGTTAAAAAATTAATAAAACTTAAACATTATAAATATATTTGTAAATGTAATGTAACTTTCAACGCCAGAAGGCACGAAATAAGCGTATTATTATTATTAACTTTATTATTAATATTTTGTAATAATAATGATTTGCGCCTTTCAAGTAACAATTTGTTAAACCCATATTGAATATTGACTGATTTTTATGTTACCATATTTATGACAATTTACACACAGCAGCTATTTTCTCTAAATTTTATTTGATTTAATTAAATTAATTAAATTTAACTCACCGTTATAACTAAAATTTTCACAAACAGTTATGTCAAATATGGCAACATTGGCTGGCCCAAACAACTATTCAGAATTCAAAACTCCTAGTTCTAAATGATTTACATTCAAGTCCTGTTCATCATATTAAACATTGTTGTCTTTATTTGCGCCTCGTCAACTGAAGGTAGTAGAGGTTTAACTAAAGTAAGTACATTCAAACTTTGCAATAAACGTATGGTAATAATCTTTTAAACAAAAAACTTAACCGCTATTCCGATCCGTATCACATGTTTTTAACATGATTCACTCATAGGGCGCCTCTATGTAAAGTAATTGTTATTGTACTTGTAGAAACAACATCAATAAATTTTAACTACGTTGCTTCAAACCTATGCAACCAAATATACACGCAACATCAATTTCTACAATCTAAAAATGATAAAACAAGTTTAGCAGTTATATGTATAGCCAATTTAGTCAATATAAAAGCTACCTTAATTTGTAGTATTATAACCAAATCAGCAGTTTTGGCGTCATTCGTATTTCTGCAAAAGAATACAAATATATTTTGTCAAAATATTTTAGTTAAATTAAATTTTCAAAAAGCATTAAAATGTATTCAAAAGTACTTCTAAAAACGCATTTATTTCTATATTTGGATATTTTTTCGGACATTTTCAACTATAATTTGACTAAAATACTTTTACAAAATATAATTTCATCTTTTCTAAATATATTGGTGAAACAATAAATCAAATATAAAAGAGTACATATGGTGTCACAGGTCATGTGTTAATTCATCTATTAAACACTTCTTTAAAAAAAGAAAAGTTTCCTTCATGTTTAAAAAGAAGTCTTTTGTTCTGTTTGTCGTATACCAAAAAACAATAAAATGGTTTTGGCGTAGAACTATTGATAATTAATACATATTATTGCTTGCACCTAAAAAATTAATCTGGATTCATAAATTCTCATTCAGGTGAATTATCGCTGCAGTTATCTACCTCTAACTGGAATAAAGATGTATCAGAAGAAACAAATATTGTTGCCATATTTTTTGATTTAAAAAAAGTTTTCAAAACTATAGACATAAAGTTTTTCATTAAAAAACTGAAATATTATAGTAAAGGTGAATCTGTTTTAGAATAGTTTGTTAATTATTTAATTGAGAGGATAGTGATAAAAATAGGGATACCACAAGGTTGTTTGGGAGTTTTATTGTTTTTAATTTACATAAACAATATTGAATATTATATCAATATTAATGATTTTAAAAATAAATTTGCTTAAGCTGAATTAAATACTGCAAACATAAATGTTTATATTAATTAATATAAAATATCTAGAATTTCTAATAGACAACTGTTTTTAAAACTAGTTTAATTACATTCAGAATAAAATTTTACAAAATGTATATTTTTTTCAGAAATATCTGAAAACAAAATTTTGTGGGTGATTTAAGTATTTTATGATTAAACTTAGATTCAATCACAAAATCTATAATTACAATACACAAATAGCCAATAATTTTTTTTAAGCATTTAATAGGTTTTAACACTTTACCTAATAATATTGTTAATACTACATATATCTGTAAGAAATTTAACACACACAACTTATTAAATCTAAAATTAATTCAGTTATTACTTAATTAATTATTATTTAAATTTTTATATGTTATATTGTATGTATTATAATTTTAAACATACTTATTGATAATGTGGTATTAGGCTAGGTCTAGTTTAATAAATAAAAACTATAATAATTATAATAAAAAAAAAAAAAAATATATTGCAATTGTTTGCTTACTCCATTAATATTAATAGTAAAGTTATGATCATAGTTGGCAAAGATACAACACAACACAACAAGAAAAAAATGTGTTTATTGAAGTTAAATTTGACAATATTGAAAGTACCGCAGTCAGATATTGTCTCAAAATCTTTAATTATAGATTCTACATGTTTTAACTTAGAAATTTCAAGACGTTTGTCCATATTTGTCAATATGTTATGTTGTTAATAAGATTAGGATGCAATACTGTATCAAATAATTTAGAAATGACTAAAATTATTGCAAAATTTTCTCTATGTTTATCAAACGTAGAATTCATTTGCAAATGTTTTAGGAATAATAAACGGAATTTAATTTAAACCTGATGCCTTTCTGGTAATTAATTTTTCATAAAAATAAACTTGCTTAAACTAAAATGAAACAGAGGGAATAAAACAGAGAGAATATCTAAACAAGATAAAAAAAGACAAAAAGAAACGATGAAAACCAAAGAAGCAAGCGGAAGTGGAATAAATCAAAAAGTAGCTGAAACAATCTTAAAACAATTACATTTTATAAATGAAACTCAAACTGTTATCCTGAAAGAATTAGAAAAATTGAGTGAAAAAAATGAAAAACTAAACAATAGGATCAACGCTAAAATAGATAGTTTACAAAATGATGTCGCCGACTAAAAGAGATTAGAAAAACAAGAAAAAAATGAAAGAAACAATAATGTCATTATTTAGGGATTGAATGAAGGTATAATAGAAAGAACCACGTTAAAAGATAAAGTAAAAAACTAGACTAGAACTAAATTAAAAGAAGATGTAAATGTGGAAAAGCATATAAATTGAAAAACAAAAGTAAACTAGAGAGTATTTTGGTACAGTTAGATAATTGAGAAGATAAACAAAAAAATATGATGAAAAAAAGCGTATTAAAGAGAAGCGATATATTTATTCATAATGACCTCACAAAAAAGAAAAAGAAATTAAAAAAAAACTGAGAAATATGGCAAAAAAGGAGAAAACAAAAGGCAAGACGGCAATTGTGGGATATATAAAGATTGTGATAAATAAAGAGAAACGCTGTTACAACAAAAGAAACTGCAGAATAGAAATATCAAAAAATTAGTAGCAGTAATAAACGAGGAGGAGTGAAGTAAAAACAAACAACAAAAAACTAAACCAAACTTTGTTAAGCTAACAATAATGGAGCAAAAATAGAAGATACCAGCAATAAAATAAATATAGTATTTTGGAATGTAGCAATATTAAACAACAAAGATAAAGATTTTTGGAAATATATAAGAAAATTTAATTTTATTGAAATGGTGGAAACGAGGATATATGAAAAAAAGTGGAGAGACATAAAGGATCAAATGCCTAAAGAATTTAGATGGAAATGCCAGCCAGCTATTAAAAAAAGGGAATAGCAAAAAAAGGTATTATAGACAAGAAGATGATGTAAAATTGGAAATGGAGGGGTTAGTGTAACAAAATTTTATATTCAGTAGAATAAAATACAAGATGGTACGATGTACAGCAAAGAACTTAGAACAACAATAGAAAACTCAATACAAGAAACAGAAGAGAGAAAACTAATAGTAGTAGATTTCAACGCTGGGACCGAAATTAAAGAGAAAGAATGAAAAACGGACAGAAAAGCAAAAAAGAGTCAAAAGACAAAGGGACAATCGGTAATTGATTACGTAATGGTTAATAAAGAAGCGTGGCAAGAGATCAGCCACTAGAAGTGTTTATTAATAGAAGCATAAACAGAGAACCAATAAAGAAAAGAAATAGTAACAAAAACAGTATAGACACAAGAGAGCGTAGAAATGTACAACTAAAATTTATATAAAATACATTTCCGAGAAAAAAGCGTAGAACAACAAATGGCAGAATTAGAAAACACAATCGCAGACGCAACAATAAAGAAAACGTTTATACAAACAGAAGAAACATTTTTATGGTGAAAAAAGGGAGGAAAGTTGTATGCGTTATTTTTGAAACTAAAAGCGACATTTGACAGTGTGAGCAAAGAGAAATTGTAGATGTATTTGAAAAAAAGAAGAATAAATGAGCATCTAGTAAAAAGAATAAAAGAAGTATACGTGGAAACAGTTAGCAGGGTCTGTATGAATAGTAAAATGAGTGATATATTTTGGACTACAAAAGGTGTGAGACAGAGATGCCAACTCAACCCTAGTTTGTTTGCGGCATACATTGCAGATGTAGAAGAAATGCTATGTAGGGCGCAGATGAGTGAGGTGGTGGTGGGCAGAGAGAAAGTGTGGTTGCTGGCTTATGCAGACGACATAGTGATTGTTGCAAAACAAGCAAAAGAAATGAAAAAAATAATTAGATGTCTGGATAAATATTTAAAAAAATAAAAGTTAGAAGTAATTGTAAATAAAACAAAAATAATAACTTTAGAAAGGGGGGAGGAAGACGCAGAGTAGAAAACTGGAAATGAGATAAAATAGAAATTGAAGAAGTAAAATCATTTAAATATCTAAGATATGTTTTTTGTACTGACAACAATAAAAATAAACACAAAAAAATATGACAAAAAATGCTAATAAAGCGGTAAGACAAGTATGAGGAATTGGTGAAAGAAAATTTAAATTTATAAGAATAAAAGGAATGATGTTTGAAAGTTTAGTAAAAAGTATGTTATTGTACGAAGCAAAAATTTGGGGGTGGAAAGAGCAAGAAAAATTAGAGGCTACTCAAACAAAATACCGAAGATGGGTATTAGGAGTAAACAAAGAGACCCCAGCATACATTGTAATGGTTAAAGTTAAAATAGACAAATTAAGAGTAGAAGCAAGAAAGCGTGCAAGAAGGTATAAAGAAAAAAAGAGAGAAAGAAATGAATGTAAAATATTACAAAAGTGCCTAAAAAAGAAAATGAAAAAAAAAAATTAAAATAAATGGGAGCATGCAAAAAAAAATATTTTAACAAGAATGAATATGCTACTGAAGATGTAGATAGATTGAGAATAGATAGAAGTATGTGGAATGAAATTATAATAAAAAACAGAGATATACAAGTGCAAGAGTGTAGAACACTAATAAATAAATTTAGGTACAATTCAAATTATGTACATATATATAACTATAACTAATGCACTACCAAAGTACCTAGAAAGTATTAAGTATAAAAAAAAAAAAAATTTTTTTTTTGCAAGATTTAGACGTGGAAATAAGGAGAAAGTGTGCAAATTTTGGATGGACGAGAAAAAAAAAATGCGTAGAATGTGTGGAGAAGCGAGGAAAAACATAGAACACATGCTAAAATGCAATGAAATGAGAGAAGAGCAAATGAGGAGAAATGAGGTACTGAAAGAAGATGGAAAAAGAATAAAAAGAAAACAAATTGAAACGAAAATAAAAAAAAATTAATTAAAAACAAGGTTTAGAGTAATTAAGATTGTATGTTAAATGAATTAAGTTTATATGGTAAATGTTATGTTAAGTTGTAGAATTTTCAAGGCCAAAAGGCAAGAAATAAAAGTTTATTACTATTATTTTATCACTAATTGGTATTGTAAGTACAACGTAAGGAAAATTTAGAATTAGTAGATAAAAATTGGTTTGCAACAATATTTGCTTTTTCCTTTGAACTAAACTGTTTTGACAATTTTGAAAAAACAAGATTAAAGAATTTAAACTATCTTGCAATGAATTTATTGTTTTATGAACATTTTTATTGTGTGTATAAAGCTGAGAAATTTGGTTAGCTTTTGTTCTCGTCAATTCAAAAATTTTACAAGTTTTTTTATAATAATTATTTAATCAAAACGATTACTGATATATTTATTAATTTTTTGTTTGTTTTTTATTGACTGTATGTTTTCTTGAACTGAGTATTTTTGTTTTGGTTTAATAACAAAATGAAATATTTTTTTAAATGATTTCTGAATTATTTTTTTTAGATTTCCTGCAGATATAGATATATGTAGATTCTTGGACTATAAGCAATATATATTAAAAACAAAATTGTTAAGAAATTGTTTAATTATTGCTGTGTTGACCTTAAAATAATAATAGATGAGGCGCGGCTTAGATTAGGTAGTAATAAGAAGACAAGCAATTTCAACCTCAACAGTAGTTTAGTATTTCTAGAATAGTTGAAAGAAGATAGATAAACAATACACACTTTTTACTTATCAGTATTTTTTCAAGTCATTTAATGAAGCTTTTTCAATTTTGTCAAATCATATTCAACCAATAAAATAAATATTATAAGTCTTTAAAACGTACAAGCAAATAATCCAAATAATCCACTAAAATAGTGCTAATTATGCAATTGGATGTTGTTATATACCCATCAAAAGTAAAAAAAAAACACCAAGAATCTGTATATCATTTTTTATTAAAATTTCAGAGTATGTGATAATAAAAAATTGTTATTAGTTTTTAATTAATTTATTCATGAAGTATAAAAATGAAATGAAATTGCTATTTTTCTAGATTAACTGTGCATTGACATTTCTTTTTTAAATTAAAACATGCCCCGAGTTTGTCAGCGTAGGATTTTCAACAATTAAGCAACGCGCTAGAGTAATCAGGCCCAGATAAGGAAGTTTGTCAATTCGAGTTTTTTTGTAATTACATCTATCACACAAAATGTTTCGGACAAAATTAGTGTATTTTTCTATTATAAAAATGCATCTTGAATTACTTACTAGTAGAAGAAGAGGGTTTTAGGATAGAAAGATGTCTTCTTTAAAAATATTTTTTTTGTCTAGGACAGTTTTTTTGTATTATAAAAAAATCTTTGAGTTATTAGCCAGGGACACAGTATCTCTCAACTTGTGTACGTTATCTATAGAACAAATAAAGTTAAAAAATCTAAAAAAGTTATGCGCTAAGTAAACCGTTATCAAAAAACAGAGTGTTTAATTATTATTAATTAAATAATCACAATTTCAGAAAAGTCAGTTTTTTTATTCTGGTTTAAATTGACTATAAAGATTATATGGGACCACAAACAATAATTTAAAGTTAAACCTAGAGATCTCAACTAATTACACGTTCTTCAAAACAAAAACACAGCCAAGCAGGTACCACTTACTATGTCTGATTGCCAGAGAAACATCATCTAATAACCTTTGAAATAATACTATTCACTGAATACTTACGTTAATATTTCGATCTGTGATTTTGTGTAGATTCTTCAAATTCCAAGAGTGGCTGGTTTTTACTGTTTATAAATATTGCCTCCGCAGTGAATAAAATTTGTAGATATCGATTTTATATAATCCAGCAGCAAATTTCTATACAGCTAGGATATAAATTATGACGTTTTAAAATTATTCAAACTCGTATTTGTGGTACATTAAATTGTACATCTACGACGAATAAAAGTGACGATAGTGTTATCAAATTCTCATTATCTAGTATTTGTTCTATTTGATTCTTTTTTGTTGCATACGACCCAAACTGGATTTAATTTTAGCACAATAGAACTGTTATATATTAGAATTAAATATGTTTTATGTTTGTAATAGAAATGTATATTGGTTAAATATATTTTATATGGGTATCGGACGTTCGAGAAGGTTATCGTTTTAATTTGAATATATATTGTATTTCGTTCCTTTTATATCAAAATAAATCGTTCTGTTGTAAACTCAACATATACTCATTTTCGTACCCTTATATTACAAATTTTTTTCAACTACAACAATTTATTGTGGCAAATAATTTTGAAAGAAATGATACTAAAAAACGTGCCATTTTATTAAATATATAACACGATGACATATATATTGTTACGCATTTATGTGTACTGGGAAAAATCGAAGAGCTGAAATATAAAGACTTACTGAAGAAATTAGTAAAACAATGTAGTCCTGTGCAGTTTGTTTGCGGAAAGAATTAAATTTTACACGGCACACAGAAATGAAGATGAATCAGTGGTGAGTTGCCGCGAGTTAAAAGTTTGTCAGCAGGATGTGGATTTGTTAACGAAATCAGCATTATCATGCGGGACATGTTCGTCGTGGGAATGAAAAGTAGGATCGCCTTCTGGAAGTCGATCCTACTTCAACACCTACTTCAACGCTGGAAACCATGGTTCAAATGGCACAAAATAGAGAGGCGACAGGAAAAGAGCGGCGCATTCAAATTAAATCGGAAATTCATCCAGTTTCAAGATATAAAAAAATATAATCCGAACATTCAGCGCGCAATATCGCAAAAAACGTCCACTAAAGTAAAATGTAAGTGCAAAGTAATGTGGTAGAGCAAATCATTCGACATTTTAATGTAGATATAAAAATTATAATTGCGGTCATCAAGGTCATTTATCAAATATTTGTAAAAAGAAACGAAGCAAATCGCATAAGTTTTTGTCGCATCAAAATGTTAATTACGATAACTTACACATAATATATATTTTTACAATATGTGATTTAAATACTATAGAACTATTTTATATTAAATTACCGATGAATTTTCAGATTGGTACCGGTGCCGCACATGCGGTCATATCTGATCGTGTTTCGCAAACATTTTGGAAAATTTCCACTCTAAGACAATGATTTGGTTCTTAAAGACTATGTAGGAGTTAGTTTTCAGCCAATTAGTAAATTAATATTAACTGTAATTCATAATAGTAAAAAGTATGCATTAGAAATATACGTAATTAAAAATGGAGATCTACCATTAATTGGAAGACAAGTATTAAAATTGTTTGAAATTGGAATGAACAATTCAATGGTAGAAAATAATTTTACATTTTCATTTCAAATTGGCCTTGGAACATTTAACAAAGACATAATCAGTTTAAAAATGAAAAAAAAAACATTTTGAATCAAAGTTTTTTAAAGCGCAACCCATTGCATTTTTATTAAAGCAAAAAGTGGAAAATGAAATAGATCGTTTGGTTAAATTATAAGTTTTAGAGACAGTAACATATTCAAATCACATCAAATCAAATTATTTATTAATGTTAATAGTATATAATATAATACTTTACACAAGTCACAATAAAAATAGCACAGAAATAGATAAAACTATACATACAAATTAAAATTTAAAATTTAAATTTTAAATTTTAAATTTTAAATTTTAAATTTTAAATTTTAAATTTTAAATTTTAAATTTTAAATTTTAAATTTTAAATTTTAAATTTTAAATTTTAAATTTTAAATTTTAAATTTTAAATTTTAAATTTTAAATTTTAAATTATTACATCAATATTTTTTAATTTAGAATATATTTCCAGATCTTGCGTATGGTTCCTTAGACTTTGAATATTTAAGTGAACTATGTTAATATGGTTGTTAGTTGTTTTTAGGTTGGTATCTTGAATGCTTTTTTTAGTAGTTGGATAAAAAAAATGACTGTTATATCGACAAGCCAGAAGTTTGGATTGTAGAGAGTATCTAATAGATTAAAATCGGCTCCTACTTTAAATGAAGCATTATAATCGTTTTTTGTATCAAGTTTTTCAACTGAAATTTTTTTATCAGAACATTTTTTAACAAGAATTTTTTTTAATTCCTTCTCTGTAGTATCTTGTTTGCAGTTGCCAACATATACCCACACTCTCTTTTCTTTAATTGCGGCACTTTCACACCCTTCCGTATTAATAGACTCAGATGTTCCTTATATTTTATTGTTTATTTTTGTAGCTGATAACGAATTTTTATTATGCTTGTAGTTATTTTGTTTTTGATTATTATTTATTTTCTTTTTCTTTTGCACTAGAATAAAGTCACTTTTTTCTTTTTTGACGACATTGGATCCGGCAATAATGGTATCGCATGAACTGTTTGTGTTACTGGATTCCATCGAATTGTTTAAAATAAAATCTGTATTTTCTTTTGCGGATTTTGTTATATCTGCATTAGTTGAAGACAGCATGTGAATGCGAATAATTGGGGTACTCTAATAGTGCCAATATTAAAACCCAACGTTTCAATTAGAATATGTGAAGATAACAAACTGACAGTTAATTTAAATTTAAAAATTTTAAGATTCCCATTAACTAGAATTGAATATTTATTTAATAAATTAATCAGCAAGTATTATTATCAAAGAAATTGCGTGATTATGTAACTATTTCTACTAACATGGGTTTATTTAGATACACGAGGCTTTCATATGACATTACTAATGGTCCGGTTATTTTCAAAAGATGATGAACAAATACTAGCTGATATACCGGGGGTGGCATATTATTTAGATGACATTTTTTATCATCTTTTAGTTTTGATTGATTTTGATCTTGATTGCCAATATGTAATCACAGTGTTGATGTTTCAAGAAAAATAAATAAGTTATATTAATTTAATTGATGATCAAAAATTACTAAAAGTTCATAACAATATAAAAAAGGAATCTAGCAGAGACTTGATTTTGAGTAAAGTTATTTATATATTACTTTAACAGATTGGCAAATGTTCAAAAGAAGATTTAAACCTTATTTTATTTGTAAAAACAAATTAAGCGTAGAGCAAGGTAGCCTAATGTAGGGATTTCATTTGATTGTTCCAAATAAATTTCAAAATTCAATATTATTAGAAATTCATGAAAATCACATAAGCATGGTAAAATCAAAATTATTTGCTTGTGGATATATTTAGTAGCCCAACTTAAAAAAAGATATAGAAACTTTATTGCAAGAATTGCAAACAATGCAATGATTTCAAAGAATCACCGTTTAAAAAAATTTATGGGTTTGGCATCAAACTGTTTGGACTAGAATCCATATTGATTGTTTAGGTTTGTTAAACAATAAAAGTTATTTAATAGTAGTAGATTCTACTTCTAAAAGGTTAGAATGTTTTAAAATGAATAGTACTAACTCCATAGCAACTGTAGGTAAATTAGTTGATTTTTTTGCAAGATTTAGATTGCCAAGAGAAATTGTTTCTGATAATGAAACTCAGTTTACAAGTAAAATTTTCCAAAATTTACGACAACTGCTTTATATCATCCTTCCAGTAATGGAGCTGCCAAAATTTGTGTAAAACAAATTAAACATGTCTTAATCAAATCCAATGTAAAAACATATGTTGAAATAAATTATGTTTTGAGTACATTCTTATTTTAATATCGAAATAATCCACGTAGTGTGACAAATGAGTCATCTGCAAAATTATTGTTAAGGCGGCAGTTGAGATGTAAATTGGATTTGTTAAGAAATAACACAAATGAGATAGTGAAGCAAAAACAAAATAAACAAATTGTAAGCGCAAGTGAAAAAAAAACTTGAAATTAGTAATAAATGAATAGTTCGTGATTTTTGCGGTAAAATAAAAGGAAATGGTGTGATACAAAAATAATACAAACACTTGGTAATAAACATTATAAAGTTAAAACAAATGAAGGTTTAGTCTGGAAGAGGCACATTAATTAAATTATTAATAATGCAAATACCACCTCCAGTACTCAGCCTTCACATAATATTGATTTAGTTAACAATAACCAACAGGTTGAAGAAATGATTAATTCAGATATTGAAGTTAAATTAAGACTTAGAAGTCTACTTAAAAGACCTGACAGGTTTGACAACTCCGATCTCTGAAAAGCAGAGGTTATGTTATATATTAGAATTAAATATGTTTTATGTTTATTTTATATTTGTAATAAAAATAAATATTGGTTAAATATATTTTATATGTGCGCGGTTTTTATATATCGTTGGCGAAAGTGCAAATACTCGTATTTGCATTTTTGTCAAAAATCGTTTTACCTCATTTGAATTCGTTCTTCTACACATATTTATTTTAATTATCATATATAATTTATTATAATTCAATAAGATAGAACATGAAACTTTTTGATCTATATTGATAAAGTTTATATCGTCTGTTACCTGTAAAGTTTAATTAATCAATGTTTTAATACCAAAGACTTTTTTTTCTATTTTAAATTTGTAGAGCTACAAATACAAATACTTACAACGTATTATTAAATGTAATTAAAAAAAAATAATTATAAAATAAATATAAATAGCAAGGCATAAGAAAATCTGTTACTACTAGTTTAGGCCAATTTTTTTAAATTGTTTTATAGCAATATTTTTAAAGAAAATTACTTTTATTTGCTGATAATATTTGGGAATGTTTAAAAAAAACTATGAAATTTTTTTTTTTAAATTTTAATTATTATTGAACTAGGAATTAAATAAAATTCTTGCTAGCTGCTGTAAATGTATAAATGATTACCTAAGAACTTTGGTAAGCAAAAAAAAAAACGGAAAAAGCCTATTTGAAATTAACAACAGTTTGGCAGTACTTTGAAAATTAGTGGGAATATTAAAATAATATAAAAACATGATCAAGTTTTGAAAAATTAAAAAAAAAAAAACGTAATATAGTTTATCTAAAAGTGCCAAAGTATATCTAGAAGCATTAAAATTTTTTGAGAATTTATATGAATGTAATATTTAACATATTAACTTAGCTTTAGAGAGTTTTGGATTTTAGATAAGCTACAATTGTGCCCGCAGTGCAAAAACGCTAGTTAAATCACTTTAAAAAAACAATTAATTTTGTAATTTATGTTCTGTAACAACAGATATTTATGCAGCAAGTGCATTACAAAAATTATAATTCCCAAAGCGCAACATATTCCAACCTAAAGGATTGAAGTTACCTATGAGCATTATTATCTAAAGGGTAATTTATGTTGAGCTTTAACATGACACAGATAAATACTTTTAAACTTATGTGTTAATGTTAAACTTTGTTTTATATCTTAGCAATATAAACAATCGTATGCTGAAATTTATGAAAGACAGTTAAAGTAATGGTTGATTAAATTTGACAACCGCAAAACTATTTATAGTTATACTATTACAAAGGCAAGTTTGACACAATATATAACTATCAGAAATTAAAAAAAAATAATATTTGATACTAGCTCAATGTAAATATCAAGTATTTATATTGAATTAATAAAAATAATTTTGAGGTTAAGTTGTCACATTTAACGCTGATTAACGTTAATCAGCTTTCATAAATTCCACCAATGGCTAAATACATGACAGAACAACGCATTAAAAAGTCTATTATAAAATAAAAGATTAAAAAAAGTGCATTATAAATTTGAGCAAACTGGGTCTGCAACTAACGCCAAAGCACCTCAACCTACTCGTAGCTGTCGCTCTGTGTAATTGCTGAACCAGAAACATCAATTCGTCAGCGATCGCAGCGACTGAGCTTTATGTACTCTATTAAGCAACAATTTTGACTAAGGGTTTATACTTACATCCTTACAAAATTCAAAATAACGCAAGAACTAAAACTTAGAGAACATTTACAGAGTAGTGTGTTTGCCGAATAGATGCAGCAACAAGGAAACTGATTTTTGCAAAAATTCTTTTTAGTGATGAGACGCATTTTTACCTGAGCGGCTTGAAAAAAAAATGCATTCTCAAAAAGAGACTTATGATGCGCCGGTAACGTTATTGAAAATTATGATAAGCAGATTACGCCATGCCTTAGGAGCCGATGTGTGATTGAATTGTCATAATGCAATCTCGTAGTCAGACAAGGCCCACTGACAATGTTTCTAGAACTAAAACAACTGTCTGTGCTTGATTAGTTATAAGCAGAAAGTAATAAAATTTTTAGTATTTAAATTTGAGTTGAAAAATTAAAATGTTGTAATGCTCTACAAATTACCGCAAACGCAGAAATGTAATGCTTGTTATTTAAATAATATTTGCACAATAGAAAAATAACTGCTAGATAAATTAATTTGTTTTGCAGTTAAAAAAAAAGTAAATAGTCGATAAATATCTGTAAACATATTATTGGAGCAGCCATACGGATCAAAATTCCCACTGCAGCACTTTTTTTATTGATACTATCCACTATTCATAGCAATTCTGTGATTATTTTTATAGTTTTACATGGTATAAACATGATTTTATATTTTGAATCATTTATTCAATATATTTATATAATTTTTGTTATATTATTTATTATCATTTTGTAGTATGAATCTATTGTTTTTACAAAAGATTCACTGATCATACGTTTTATAATTTTATGGAGGTTTTGTACTTTTTATCGAAAGTTCACCTTTTTACTTTTTTTATCCAACATTTACTATTTTACTACCATTAACTATATTTATCTAGCATTTGAATTTTTAGGACAAACATTATTTTATCGAGCGTTTCAATTTTTTCTCTGAAATTAAATATTTTACCGAGCGTTGAGAGGTAGCACTAGTAAATTTGATTGTATAAACTTGCTAGTGGTTTTGAGTAACCAGAGAAAAATATCCATAAGGCGGTTCAGACCAAAAACGATATATAAACAGAAAAAATCTATGATAAATATATGGCATTAATTATTATCGATTATCTTGTAGAAAATCGCCTAAGGCTAAACGATGTTAATAATATAAATAATAAAAAACATGTATTTTCATGGCTTCCATAATTATATAAATAATATAATGAAATAATAAATACCTGATTTATACTTCACTATAAAAAATATTCACATATGTTAAACGTTATAATAAAAATCTTCAATATACCAATAATAGCGACGATAATTTATTTGGTGATACGTTTGGCTTGAACGATAACAAGCACTAACAATGGGGCGGTTTGATTTGACATGGCGATTCTGCGTTTGGTAATATTGTGAGGGTTATTCATGGGTGAAACCTGGACTATTAGTCATCATTTCACTCGGATAAACTTTCAACGATAACAATGTAGCAGGGTTTTTTATTTATTTTATTTTCCTACTGAGAATGTAGTCTGTGAAGGGTATTGTTACACTTGGTCGCATGATATCTAATATTTGTTTCGTGTATCCCAAACAAAATGTTATTTTTATATGTTATATAAATATGATTTCAACTTACGTTTCAATATGTATAGACATTTAATTGATAATTATTGTAAGCCGGAAGGTTCGGTCAATAAATACTATTATCAAGTGGAACTATGACCTATACTTTATAGATCAAAGTTATTTTTGTTAACATAGCAAGTAATTAATTCTCAACATATTATATCACTAAGTTATTTCAAAATATATTAATATTTAGAGATTAATTGATATACATACATATAATAACGTAACCTAACAGGTTTTATAAATTATAACGTAACAATTTTCTTGAATTTTAACTAGAGAAATGACACTGTAAGACTAATTATGTTTTTATTTTATCTACAATAAATATAAAATGATATAATAATTTCTTCATAAAAACTTAACATTACTCATTAGTGCTTTTATATTTGTTGTCGTGAAAAGAGTGACTTTTTGATAGCTTTCGATATATTGTGTCTAACGTAATCCTTGCCAAAATCTACAACTAGCAAGATTCGAACATGAAACTCATTCAAACTACAATTATAATAAAATATTTACTATAATACTTCAATTCAATGAAACTTTTACGCGTTTAATTCAAATAGAAGCAGAATCTGGTTGTATGTTAATTTTATATTTTCATATTGATTATCTTACAATTATACTACTCCGAGTCTATAAGAGTAGTGTGCTAATAAGTAATACTGTAGTACATATACTTATAGCCATATATGTAGTATTTTTACGACATAAGCTTAAATTATTTCAGCGGATTACTTCATTACTAACCGCCTAGGCGGAAGCAATTGGGGATCTGAGAATGATAACTAGGTAAAAACCAAATATACAATTTTACAAGAGAGCAAAATAAGTTAATATTTTTTATTTATTTTAATGTTCAAAATTTTTTGATAAAAATTGAGATGGACTGCTACTACAAACTATGTTAACTAAAAAAACAGTAATATGTTTTTGTGCAATTTATTAATTTTTTAATAGATATACCAGGTTATTATTCCCAACTAAGTGTTTTATTATTTTAGTTAGTTTGTTTAGATTTTTGGCATATCAGCTTAAGAAAACTATTAATGCCGATTCTTTTCTCTAACTATAAAAAATGTAAAATAATATGCTGTAAAATGGCATATTAAAGAATAAAACTAAATAAATAAATAAATAACAAAGATAAAATACACATTCACAAACTATTAAAGACTATAGCAAAAATGACTAGATAATTCCAACAGTGTCTAGGGTGTAAAAAGGCCTAAACACTGCTGGATTTTACGATACACAAACATTTATCACAATAAAATAACAATTATATCTATACCCAGTCTGCTCCGTCGAATAAATTCAAGCAGACTTCAACGATCTGATCGCTCAAGACAATCGACAAACTGGGTAATAATTCAGAAGCAGCTCTATGTTCCGAAAACTGCCGACAATCCAATAAGATATGACAAGATGCCAACAAATGCCTGTGAGTCCATCGACAGTGACCGATGCAAAGTCGCGTGAGGATAACCTCTTTCCTACGCTTTCCCTGCATGACAAATTCTACGGTGTAATAACGCTTTTAGTAGATTGTAGCTTATTGTCTTGAATAGCAATCTACTCAGTTTGCCAGCTAGACAACAGCTTTTGATGTAAGAAATTATTATATCCCGAACACAAGCTTTGTCTATACTATATTTGGCAGTAGTTATTGCTAACAAGCGCATCAGTTTTTTCATTCCTACTGATACCTATGTGACTGGGAATCCAGACAAAGTAAACAGTGACATTTATCTCAAGAGATCTAAAGCAAAACTGAATGAATTTGCCTCAGCAAGTAATGATCAGGATATTGGTCATCTATGGCGTTTAATGCACTCAGCAAGTCTGTACATACAACATAAAATGCACCTGCACTTAGTTAGATGTAGAGAAGTGCCTGATAGATAGCATACAATTCTGCAGTATAAACACTTGGCAAGCCAAATGTAAACTGCCGTTCATCTACCAGAAAAGCAAAACCCACACCGTCGTTATTTTTTGAGCCATCGGTAAAAATCTAAATTTAAATCTTTGCAAATTCAGTTTGATGTTTAACTGGTAAAGTTGATGCTTTGCTCATTCTCAATAATTCTATATTTAACCTTGGACGTTGAAACGTCCAAAGAAGATCGCGGCAGTAAGAAAGTTGGTAGACATCATAAAATCAAAAATTCAGTTCCCAAAGTGTACTGCAATTTATTATAGCAACCGGTTTTTGCAACCATATCCTAATGTCGTATAAATCGTCCAGACCATTATTATGCACGACAGAAAACGTCGAATGCAAGCGTTTAGCTTTTAGTTTTAGTTTTGCGGCGTCAAGATCTTACGCCAAAGACAGAGTGATGGTTTAGCCGCCTCGCACAAAAACACTAGCAATAAGACTAGTGCAGAATGCGTAAGTTGCTCAACAAATTCCTGTATGTTGGACAAGATCAACAATACGTAATGTGGATGGTGCTGCAGAGCATAGATTATGAAACCATAATCAAAGACCTGAGCAAGTTTAGTTCCGGAACACATCATGTTTTCAAATCTATTAAACGAGGACGCCAAGTCAATGTTCGGTCAAATGTGACACCAAGAAATCAATCACTTTCTTGTACAAGAATAGGTCCCTTAAGATATAATGAAGGGTCACCGTGTGGGGTACGCCTTCTACAAAAATGAATAAACAACGTTTTGCTTGTAGAAAAGGTTAATCCATTGCTATTAGCCCAGTTTAAAATGCGGTTGATAGTTATTTGAAGTTGGCGTTTCAATGTGTGCATGTTTCTCGAAGCGCAATAGATAGCTACGTCATCAACATACATACATCTGCCCACCAGATGCTTGATGAACTTACTTATATCGTTAATAGCTATTATAAATAAAGTCACGTTTAAAATGAATCTTTAAAAAATAGCATTATGTTGCTAACGTATACCTGAGATGCTGTCACCTACACGTACCTTAAATGAACGGGAAGTTAAAAAGCTTTGTAAAACATTTGTAGAACATTGTATCTCTACGTCATATTATATGCTTTTGCAATGTCAAGAATATAGCAAAAATATGTTGATTTTGTAAAAATGCGTTTTTAATTGCTGTGTCCAACCAAACAAGATGATCAGTCGTAGAACGATGACGCCTTGAACCACATTGTATGTCAGCAATTAAACCTCTTAAATCTAATAACCAAGTAAGACGCTTATTGATCATTTTTTCTAATAACTTACATTAGCAGCTAGTTAAAGAGATAGGTCTATAGTTAGTTAAAAGCTTTTTATCTTTACCAGGTTTAAGTATTGGTATTATGATAGCAAGTTTCCATGACATAGTGCAATACTCTACTGACCATATCCGGTTATAGAGTGCAAATAGTTAAAGTTTGGCAAAGCGACCTAAATGCTCAAGCATAGCATTGTGTAACAAATCAACACCTGAAGCAGTATTATGTGCTTCAGATAATGCCGAGTCAAATTTTCAAAGACTAAATGGTGCGTTATAAAATTCATCTTCATCAAAGACAAATGACAGAACGTTTTTCTCTATGTTAATTTTAATATCTCAAAAATTTTCAATAAACATTGGCTAGAACATTTGAGATGTTGAAGCGATTGGTAATAATTTGATCACCCGACAATACCTCACTAATAGGTAATGATGCAGTTTGGCCAAAAATTTTTTTGACTTTTACCCACATTTTTCTGAAATTAATAGATGTAACATATTCTGATCATAATTCTCTTTTAGCTTTTTTGCATGTTCTTCGTGCAACAACTTTGTATTTCAAATAAAGTAATAGGTTCTCTTTTGTTGGAAAGTAGATAAACCTACAAAAAGAACGTCGTTTGTTCAGTTTAGCATGCTCACATTTAAAACTCTACCAAGGAACAGAGGTTTTCCGGAAAATAACGGAATACTCTTATGTGCTGCTTTTATGATAGAATCGGTATAAGTTTCAATATTTTTTGTCAATAGTGGCTTGACCACTGTCATCGTAATTAAACACTTAAACAAACATATTCAATCGGCATATTTTATTCTCCAATTTTGATGACGGTTTTCATTAATTTCATAACCAAGCACGCGATTGAATATTGGAAAGTGGTCACTATCATAAAGATATTCCGAAAATTCCCAATCCAGCAATGCTGCGATACTTGAAAAACAAATAGTAAGGTCAATAGCCGATAATGATCTATTGGCCACAAAAAAGTAAGTATTGTTACTTTTATTTAAGATAACTAAATCCGTTTCTGAAAAAAAATTGGTCAAGTTACGACCTCGCACATCAGTTCGACTGTAGTGGGACTACAGTCGAACTGATGTTCATAGTGTTATGAGCATTAAAATTGCCCATTAGCAGGAATAGGAACAAAAGTTGTTTAAGTAATTGATCAATCAAACAAATATCCAAATTGACATTTGGCAAAATATAAATTGAGCAAATGGTCAGTGAGAAAGGAAAATGTAGTTAAACGGCTACTGTTTCTATTGCAGTGTTTATTGAAAACCGTATCACGAACCAATAAAACCGTTCCACCCTGAGCACGATCAACATTTGCACAACCTTTTCTTTAAATAGTATAACCACAAAAATTAACAGAACCTTTAATCTTAAAATTTGTTTCCTGTAAGGAAACGCAGATAGGTAAATTTTTTCTAACAAAATAAAAAAAAAGTGTGGAATTTAGTGTAAATTATATCCGTTGCAGTTTTATTGTATAATGGTTGACATCATTTTTAAAATTACGTTGCGAACGCAATTTTAACTCTTTGTTTATTAGCGTTTTTTTGTTTAACTTCTGAATTATCATCTGGGAGAGTAGAACTCCTATTATTTGACATAATTTTATCTGTCAGAATAGATTGTGCGGGCATAACTTCCACATCCATCAACTCTGACAACATGTCAATATTAGGGTCTGCGAGCGCAGGATTGCTAGAAACACACCTTAAGTGGCGGTAGCTTAGATTGAGCTGCTGTCTTTGCAAGCTTTGACTTAGACTAAGTCTTAGCCTGTTTAGGCTTTGACTTGGAAATTGCCACCTTAGTTGGTTTTGACCCAATACGAGCCAATACCTTAGATGGTTTAGGCTATAAATAAGCCCCATTTTAAGTGGTTTTGTTTGAAATCCCACTGGTTGTGACTTTGGTCCAGATTGGACCCTAGTCAATTTTGGTTTTGAGCTTGATGCTCCGCAACCGGTTTTTGATCCATTACATTAGAGTCGTTGTCTTTATTTAGAGAAGTTTCTGCAATAGCAGTAAATTTTATAATTGGTGGTTGTTAAACAATAGGCGTTTTAACAACTGCAGCAAACGATCTAGAAAACGTAGGAGCCTTAACTGTTTTATAACTTTTTTGAGCATCAAAGTAAGAGATTTTGTCTGTTATTCTAATCTTGGCTATCTCCTATCTTTTTTCATTTTTGGGCAATCTCGGGAATAAATTGTGCGTACCATTGGAATTTACACATAATAGTGAACTAGTGCATGAATCAGGGTCATGTTTTTCTTTGCTGCATTTTGCACATGTTGCAATGTCTGGGCATCTAACTGCAGTATGTCCAAAACCTTCGCATTGGAAATACTTTATTGGGTTAGAAATAAACGGGCAAACCGACGCCTGTTCTTGTTTGCATTTGTCAACAGTTGTGTATAACAACTCATATTATAAAATAACTTTCTTGGAAGTATTTAAAGGTTTATGTGGCTCAACTGTCACCGCAATATTTTCTAACGACGTGCATTCCTGCATTTTACTGCTCTGCATTATATCCTTTACTTCAATAAACAAAGTACCGTCTCTTGACTTCTTACATAAATTTATAGTTAGGTTAATAATATTGGAAATGGTCCTATGAATTAAGAAGGGAGAAACCTCTTTTAGACTCTGGCCATTTTTAGAACATTTAACAATTATATGTCTAACAAACTTTCTACTTGTACTATTACTATCTTTATTAGCTCTCTCGTCCGTAATTGAGCGAAATTGTTTGTTTAAAAGTTTAGAATCTGCCATAATAAATTCCGTCAACTTAATTGCTCAATCTCTCTACTCACCGCGGAGCTACATATGGGACGCTACATCACAAACTGATGCAGTCGGCAGAGCTAATCAAGCAATATAGGTTTTATAAATGTAAATGAAAGGCTTCCGCCAACACAATGAATACTATCGGGCCCTAATTCTTTTATCTATTATTTAAATCTTTTATCTATCACTACATAAATAATTCCTCACCCTTAAGTTAAATAACGAGCCGATTGGTTAAAACTAAGTTAGGTTTAACCTTTCGTTTTACCAGAAGCTAGAGCCAAAGCAGTGCGTTGGAACTAACACTCTTCTAAACCCCTCTACTACCAAGATCCAATTTTTACTGCGCACGGCAAATACGCAGATGAGTTACACAAAATGTTATGTGAAAACTGTCAAAAATAAACTCACAATTAACTTTAACTTGCCCCTGACAAACTGTGAGTTTTTTTAACAAGGTTATCTCCTTGCCTATTATTCGCTTTTTACAACCAGCAATGGGGCTAGCGGAAGTATTCTTTTGCACCACCCCCCTCTCACAGGGAGGGGTGGTGCAAAAGTTTAAAATATTTGAGGTTAGGGTATTTTAATAAAATTTATATATACTTTATTGTGCCGATTTTAGTTTTTATTTTTATTAAGACCGGTTTTGGCTGTTAGGCCATCATCAGTTCTAAAATATTACATAAATTATAAATATATATGTGTTACATTGATGATTTTATTAACAAAACTTACTTTTCTTTTCACAGGTGTTGTTGTGTGTTGCGGGTGGTGTGAATTTGTTGTGGTTACTGTTACATTGATTGGTTATTGATTTGTTCGTTCAGGCATTTGTAGTTTTTATTGTTTTTTAATTTGTCTATTTCATATGATTCTAGTATTGTCATTTTTAAGCGTTTTTTACATTGGTGTAGGAGTTTTATATTATTATTTTTTTTTTGATATTGAAAGTGTGTTAGTGTATTTGTAAGTGTTTGGAAAAAGTGAAAGTGTGATTTTTGTGTGTGTGTGTTCTTTGAGTCTGTATTTAAGTGCTCTACGAGTTTGTCCTATATATAAAGTTGCGCAATCTTGACAATTGATTTGGTATATTCCTGATTTAGTCAGTTTGTCTGATGTATGTTTTTGATTGCAGATGTTATTTTTGATGATGTTAGGGTTAGATAGTGAAGCTTTAAGATCGTATTTGCATAATAGTTTTTGTATTTAGTTATTTAAAAATTAAAAAATTAAAATCAGCACAATAAAGTATATATAAATTTTATTAAAATACCATAACCTCAAATATCTCTTATCAGATTATAAAAATAGTCTTTGTCATTAGCGTCTGCTTCTGTTTTTTTGTCTTCCACGTTGTTTGTTTTCAAAGAGCAGTACCATTTCTTATATACTCAGATAGTTCTTGTAGATATTTTAGTTTTAGAGATTGATATTAGTCCAAAAAGAAACGCGTTTTGCACTGCAAGAAATGAATGCTTTACTACTATTTTGGTTTGATTTTTGTGTTTCTTGCTTCGATAAGTGTTTATTCTTTTTTCTCTTCTTTGATTTAGGTTGCAAACTATTATGATTACTACCATTTTACTGCAAATTTTAGAACTGATTTTAAAATTATTATTATTTAACTATTTGTAGTTTTTTGTTTGTTTCTAGATTAAGTTTACGATTTAATATCTCCCGATAAGTTCTTTTAGAGTTTTAAACGTTTTAAATTTGTACATTTTAACTGTAGGATTGCCGGACACTCTATAATTAGGAACAGTGTCACTGTTATTTCTGCAATACATACAGTATTGTCAATATCATAACTTAACTCCATATTTTAGTTTAAAAAAGTAGATAAAAATAAAAAAATAGGTATCTACAGGATATACCTAGTTTTTATTCTCACTCTTATTTGTGGATTACATTAACAACATCTAGTATCAAAACTAAGCACTTGATTTACCTTATTCTTTTACTGAACCTTACAAAATTGAAATCAATAAAAACCTATTTTTGCCAAAATGGTCTTTGCCGACTTATCATTCTCAGATTTTCAATTGTGTTTATATTATATATTTGGAAGTTATTAAACACCTCGGTATTTAAGGGTGAAAATATTATATAAATATACAATATTTTCACTTTACTTTACTACTTTGGCTTTACTATAAAAAATTTTTGGTTATAAAAACTTATTTTTTGAACAATTTAAAAAAAAAGTTCTTTATAATTTTTTTCTGGATTCATGTAGAAGATGGCATTTCAGTGATTTGAGCAAAAAAAAATTAATTCCGTACACTTGACTCATACATAGTCATATGGAATATTTTAAAGCGTTTAGACTAAATTACAATACAAGTTAATTTGCAAATCATATTATAAATTCTAATTATACTTTTCCCTTTATTATTTTATATACAGCAATATTATTTCATGTTTTATTTAGCAATAGCTACAATGTATAACAATTAATCTAGATCAATACAAAATAATTTAGAGCTATTAAAATCATTATTGCAACCTAGAAGTTTGATGTTTATAAAATTTTAGAACAAATTCATGACTAACAAAACCAAGCTGAAGAAGTAGTGTAGTTTATTTATTACTTACCATTTTTGGTTTCTGCTTATTGAGTTATAAAATATTACATAAAGGTACAAGAATAGTCAATCTGAATGTTTAATTTGCAAAATATTTTGTGTGAATAAGATGCTGTTTTGTAATTAACTGGACCCTGGCTGATTAAGAACAATATCTTTATATTAATATAAAAAAGTTGTATCTGCTTACTATACTATCGACGCCAATTTTCTGCCAAGTTGTCCAATTAGTTAATTTGCACGTGATGCAGACATAAAGTTATGTTTATCTGTACCGTAGTGATGAAGATTTTCATCGTAAACATTAGTTCAATTTCAGCAAAATTTCTAAATTATACTGCAAAAACAGCTTCAATTTATTGCATGGCGGTTACAATTTTTGTTAAAAACTCATTGTTATATAGTGTTTTGTTGTCACAATGTTTATTTTAAGATTAAAACAAGATATTAATATCATTCTGCAATAATAATAATAATACAAGTGATCGAGTAACTATACAGATTATTATTAACCACCATATCAACAAATTGTTTGACCATTATACTAAATAAAAACCAATAAAATATGTATTGTATGTTATAGAAAATAGATATTCTGGCTTTGATTTAAGTTATAAACACTCAATTCAGAGCAATTAAGGCAATAATCATTAGGGAAGAGAGTACGATTCTGCATAAAGGCATTTAATTGAACAGCAATTTGTTTATGATTAAGCTCGGCTTGTACTGAATAGCAATTATTAGGAAATCCCCGAAGCGACGCTATTGTTTAAAAGGGTTGTTTGACAGACCTCTGCATTTATTATGATAGATTATCTCTGTTCTCTGATATGCAGTTCTTAACATATCATACTATTGTAGTCTACAAACAATAACAAACAATACTGCAATAAAAACATAAAATCTTACGTTACTAAATGATGTTGAATCTGGAGTAATAAACATTTATTTTAAATATTAGATTACATTATATAATAAAAAACATAACAGAGAACTTAGGTATTTATAGAAAAATGCTTTGATGTTGAAGATGTTAAGTTTATAATGATAATGATGCAAAGCGAACGAAGTCATATTATGATGAAGCAAAATAATACATTTATTTGTTATGAGCATTTTTATCAATTCACAACCTTCTAAAGCACATTCAACTTCATAGGTAGACCGATAAAAAAAAGTGACGTTCTTTTCAAACTTAATTATTTTTATACATTGTAGACGTCCTAAAGCACATGACTTATTTAAAATAAACACGATCATTGTTAAGAAACTTTTACTAAAGGGCAATTATGATAACTTGATTTGAAATCAAAATATTTACTAATAATAAAAGTAATAATAAATTGTAATTACGAAAAATTATAAAATAATAAAACTATATAAATAACCTTCTCATATTAATTAAAAACATACTAAGAGTTAATTAAATATCAATAAAACCACTCACCATTTTTGAGTTTGCAATTGGAGATGAGCTCGTTCATAAGATCCTTGTTTTTCTGTAATCCACAACAAAACAATGACATTTTAATAGTTTGTAATATACACACTCATTGTTTTAATATAAACTAGTGGACACTGTGAAATTTATTGGCCGTATGTCGATAATTATTTTTAGTGCGACCGTCCACCATTTTAATTGGCAACTAAATGCACAAAAGGGAATAAACTGTTTTGGCCGTAACATTATTAATAGATATAGACATTTTATTAATATACTACAAGTGCAGTTTGTTACAAAATAAACGGACAAACAACTATTGCGTGGAACCAATTAAATGTAATTTGTATGTGTGTCTAGTTTTTAATATACATAATGGAGACGTACGGAATATTTAATTAGATGTGTGCGCGTAATTCAATGAATGGTCTAAAAATGTAAATATTGTGCTACTATATCTAAATTAATTTCTGGAAAACATAATAAGTACATTAGCTTATACACATCTTAAAATGTAATCATCCATCCATAAAACTAAGTGAGACTTAAAAGAGCATGAACCTACTTTTAAATTTACAAAGACCCATAATAATAGAACAATGTTTTTAAAAATGAAAATAATGTATTCGCATAAAAATACAGTTCTACTGTTAGTAGTAGTGAGAATATTTTGCAATTGCCCGTATTTAGCTTTAGTGATTAAGGCTGTACATTATACATTTTTTACAACTACAATAAATAAAAGAATTAACAATATATTAATAGTAAGTGGTGCAATAAGTAAGGTTTGACACCCATATCCACAATTCGACAAGTATGAACGTTGCAGTCATGAAGAGTGGAAAATTGGAACTTTGTGCGAGTTCTAACAGTGGTTCTTTAAGACTAAAATATTTATAATGCATAGAAAAAAACAAGTTAAATGTTATAATATGACATTTTACAGGTAATCTACGTACCGATGGCTCTGTGCGTTTTGAACGTATAAAATAGTATACATTTTTAGCAATAACAGTGAGTTGCACAATGAACAAATTACAGTAACACTGTAATGTAATTATTTCGTATTAATATAACAAATGTATTTATGATTATGTACTGTAGTAAAAAGTTGAAAGATTTATGAAAAATATTAAGTACTGAGCAGAATATTAACGTGGAAACAAACTGATTAAAAAAAACATGATTCCACAAAGAAATATTTAATGAACAACATTCAAAATTAGTGAAAACTTGGAAAAACTTGCCGCTCTAATGAAATAACACAGTATTTTTTATATTACAAATGGCAATATAAAGTTCAGAAAATTTAAAAATAGAAAAAAAAGTGATTTCTTTATAATTTTATAATATAAATAAATATGTCAATACCATAATAACAATGTGCAGATTACGTGTAGTACTTGTATTTCATTAATATTGTGAATTATAATTGAAAATCAGGTGTCCAATCATTGTAGTGGACGCTAGTTTAATAACTGTAAATTTTAAATATGCGTGTTTTTTTTTCTCTACGAAAGTGGTAACATTACTTAGTAATTTTTGTTATTGTTTTAGCATTATAGCTAGTTATTGGACGGGTGTCCAATAACTGTAATTGTAGTGTCCAACAATTATATTAATAACGACTTTATTTTAAATTATAAATTAGTATTCAACAATGATAAAAACAAAAGTATGAGTATGACTAAAAACTGAAGCTTGCTATCAGTGATGTATAAAATAAAACAGAGACCTGCAGATTAGTTGAAAAAAGTATGGAATATTTCAATATTACTACGAATAAATAATACTATTGTAAATACTATAAGTTTGCTCTCTTAGATGGGTGAAGGATACTGCACGTACCGGGTTTTCTAAAAAAGCAAATAATTAAAAATCAACTGTTCAACTTTTTTTAAACAACATTTTTTATCCATTTCCGTTCAAAAAAACTAATTAATGAATTTATAGACTGCTCATATATTTTTTTAAATTTTGAATAAAATAAAATTTGACACATTTGGTAAATTGTATGCGTTTTATCACACATTGCTAAAAACTGTTTGAAAATTTTAATAATTTCTTGAACAATTTTTTGACAAATTTAGTAATACTGATGACAGTTTAATGTACAATTTAACATATATTGCTGTAAACTGTTCGACAGATTTGTATTGTTTTTGACAGTTAGCATAAATTGGAAGCAACTTGCCAGATCTGTCAAATTGTATTCTAAACTAGAGGTCCGCAATTTTGGCTCAGCCTGGCCCGTTCGGGGTTTGGGCCGGGCTTTTGCATTTTGGGCCGGGCCGGACTTTTGCATTTTGGGCCGGGCCGGGCTTTTGCATTTTGAGCCGGGCCGGGCCAAGCTTTTGTATTTTGGGCAGGGCCGGACCGGGCCGGGCTGGGCGTTTGTATTTCGATCCGGGCCGGGTTAGGATTTTGCATTTCGGGCCGGGCCGGGCCAGATATTAAACGTATTTTATGTAATTATTTAGTTTATACGTTTTTAATACTCAATTTTTACACTATAAATTATTATTTAAAAATAAGATAAAATTTAATTTAGTTTATTACTTACAATCCAGCAGTTTTTTAGTATAAAAAACGATTACATTCTGTTCATTTATTTAAATTATTAACGTTATATATTTTTTTAATAGTTAATCGTATTTATGTTTTGTTATGCATAATTGATGTGTTGTTTAGAAAGGTAATTTAGAGCTGAATATAAAAGGTTTTCCAATAAGAAGTTTCATTTTGAATAGCAGGCTATTTGGGCAGCTGCAAAATTTGAAGCTATTATCTTCTGACATTTGACAAGTAAAAACTAAGCTATTAATAAAAATGAAACGATACATGCTTCAACAACTCATTGATATTATTAAAATTTTCTACAAAAGTGGTGAAAATTTTTCAGTCACAGTTCGCAAAACTAAAGCACTTTTTGGTCGTCATAAAGCACCTTCTCGGCCGGCAATAGTAAACCTGGTGGAAAAATTTGAAATGTTGGGACAAGTTTGTGGTGTGAACAATCGAAACCGTGTGCATTGTTCAAGAACACATAAGAATATTGCTGATGTAGCCCGTAGTGTTGAAGAAAACCCAGGTTTGTTGATTCTTTGTCTATCTTTGAAATTAGACCTTCCACAAACGACATTCCACTGTATTTTGCATAAAAACATAAGTCTTAAAGCTTTTAAAGTTCAGTTAACACAAGAACTTAAGTCAGTCGATCACCATAAACGTCGTATCTTCGCTGATTGGATGAAATTTATCAAAAAATCATCTTTAGTGATAAGGTTTATTTTCACCTCGGAATCTACGTTAATAAGCAGAATTGTTGCATTTGGGGCTCAGAAAATCCAAGAATAATTGTTGAAAAGTCTTTGCATCCTCAACGTGTCACTGTTTGGTGCGGTTTTTGGGCTGGCGTTGTGATTGTACTATATTTTTTCGAAAACTAGGCTGGTGCATTTGTTACGGTGAATAAATGGCTATGTGGACAACGTTTATTTTCAGCGAGGCGGCGCTACGTGCCACACAAGCAACGAAACAATCGCAATTTTGCAAGAAAAGTTTCTTGACATTGTTATTTCTCGAATAGGGGATCACAATTGGCCACTGAGATCTCGTGATTTAACATCTTTAAACTTTTTTCTTTGGGGCCACGTGAAAGGTGCCAATTAGAGATGCAAGTTTTCGTTACTTTTCGATACTTGTAACTATTCGTTACTTTCGGTTCAATACTCGTTACTTAATACTCGTTACAAGTAATCGTTTATTTTACGTCAATTACGTAATAATCGTGACATAAGAAAACCATCATATAAAAATGTAACAAAAACTCATCATAATGATTATAGTCATTTTTATTTTGTTAGCAATAAGCAGGTATAAAAAAACGCAACAGAATAAAATTTATATCCTATTTATTTGCTAGTGTAACTACAAAATACTACAAATAGTACAAAATATTAATTATATAAGTTTTATAATTATAATTACCAATGCTAATAACATATACTGCTCTTAGAGACTACTTACTACTTAATTAACTAGCCTACTGACTACTGTGTTAAGAATTAAATGTAATTGATGTTGACTATTACTATTTGATACAAAAATTTATTGAAGCAATTACTAAATTTTATATCTTACATTAATAATGCTAAAACTTAGTAAATGTATTGTTAATATTGTTATATAAATTATTTAATTAATTAAATCAATATAATAATGATTAAGAAATTAAAAAAAAAGAACTAAATAAATTTAAGTTTTGTGTTTCATAATATATAGCTGCGCCGGGTGCATGTGCCACTGCCAGCTTAATGCGTGTGTCCGACTACTTCGACTACTATAGATAGTATAGGTACTAGGTACTTTCGATTCTTTCGAATACAAAATATCAAACAGTTACTCCGGTTCCGTGCGCGGGTAAAATATATCGAATGGGCGGACACGGAGTAACTGTTTGTAAAAAGTAACGATTATTTGTTTATTTGGTTATTCGTTATTTCGGATCTCGTCAGGTACCGATTACTAAGTAACGAATAATTATTTTATTTGCATCTCTAGTGCCAATGCTTCACAATCGATTCAAGATCTTGAAGATGAAGTTCGTGAAGTTATCGAGAACATACAGCCGCAAATGTGAGAATTAGTCATGGAAAATTTCATGAAAAGAATGTGGTACTGCAACCGTAACCGTAGGGGCCATTGTTTTCAAATGTTAATGGCATACCATCTTTATTACAATGAAATAAACATTTATTGATTTCTCTTAAAAAATACTCGTTTTTTTTTTAAATATCAAAATGAAACCTCTTATTAGAAAACTCTATACATATAAATTTCTTATAATAAATTGATAAAGATAAAAAATATAAAATAAAATATATAAATTGTTTATAAATAAAAGTATTTCATTGCATATAAAAACTTAACATAAGTAAATAATACATTTATCACATTCTTTTTTTTAACATATACTACTATATATTTAATTAGTAATTAACAAAATCAAACTTATAATTCTAATACTTTCTATAATAAGTAAATTTAAATGTATTCAAATTTTTATAAATTTAACTTGAATAGTTTAATCTTTCAGGTTGCTTTATTATGCGACCACTTTGTGTTTGATTCGGTACATTATATATTTCTTTACTGATATCTAAATCATTTGATTCCGTTTCAGTAGTATCTTCAATTTGGATTTCTGCAAAATTTGAAACATAAGGTTTTATAACATGAGTATTTCTTGTTATAACATTTACCTTATCAGTTTGAACATTATACGTCTATTATCTGCTTGTGAAATAATTCTTCCTTTATTCCACAGTTTATTATTTAGTTTAGATTTTATTAGTCATTTTATTTATATATATATATTATCGTTTTACATCTCTTTTACCCTTTCGGGTGTCGAGATTCATCTCTTGTTCTTAAATTAAGTTGTTTATTTGCTCTTTCCATTTGCTTCTGTTCTTTGCTACTGTTCTTGCTTCTTGCCAGCTTAGATTGTTTCTGTTTAATATTTCTCCTACGTTGTTTTCCCATGTCTTCATAGGCCTTCCTCTTTTTTTTGTTTTTATTATCCTTGAGTTCCATACTTGCTTTGTTTGTCTCTCTTCGGGCATTCTTTCTAGGTGTCCATACCATGCTAATTGTTTTTTGTCTATTGTGTTGTGTATACTTTCTATTTGAAGATTCTCTCTTATCCGTTCGTTTCTTATTTTGTCCATTCTTGTTACTCCTGCTACTCTTCTTAAGTATTTCATTTCAGTTGCCTGTATTTTACTTTTATCTCTGTTATTCAATACCCATGTTTCACTTCCGTATACTAAAGTTGGTCTGTATATTGTTTTATATAATGTCATTTTTGTTTCTTTTGAGATTTGCTTGTTGTTTAGAATCACCTTGTTTATTGCGTGGTAGTTTCTGGTTGTTGCCTGGATTCTTTTGTTAATTTCATGTTCCATATTTCCTTTATTATTTAGCGTTACTCCTAGGTACGTAAATGATTCTACTTGCTCTAATTCTACTCCATTTAATTTAATTTTTGTTTTAATGTTTGTTTTTGATACAATCATGATTTTTGTTTTGTCTATGTTTATTGTCATGTTATGTTTTCTTAATTCCTCGTTCCATATGTCTATGTTATGTTGCATATCATCCTCATTTTTGGTAATTATTGCTAAATCATCAGCAAATGCACATGCTGCTATTGTTGTTATTGCTAGCTTATGATATCCAATTTCCAATTTCTTTGTTTTGCCCTTTAAGTTCTTTAGTATATCATCCAGAAAAATTATAAATAGCAGTGGGCTTAAAGCTCCTCCTTGTCTTAGACCTTGTGTAGTAATAAATTCATCCGACGTCTCTTTTCCGGTTCTGATGTAATTACTTGTGGTTCTATATACACTTTTTATTGATCTAATTAGTTGTTCGTTTATTTTTCTTTTTTCCAATATGTTCCATAGTTGTTTTCGAGGCACTCTGTCAAACGCTTTTTCAAGATCCACAAATGTTATAAACAGTTTGTTGTCTTGTCTCAGTGTTTTTTCAATCAACTTTCTTATTGTAAATATATGGTCCTGTGTTGAATGTCCTCTTCTGAATCCGCTTTGTTCTTTTTCCAATGTTGGCTCTATCACTGCTCTGAGTTTATTCTCTATTATTGCCTCATATACTTTCCCTGTTGTGCATATTAAGGATATTCCTCTGTAGTTGTTACAGTTCCTGCTGTTTCCCTTTTTGTGAATTGGGAATATTACTGCCTTCTCCCAATCTGTTGGGATTGTTCCTAATTTCCATATTCTGTTTAGCATTTCCAAAAGTAACATTGTTCCTGCTTCCCCCATATATTTTAATTGCTCCGATTTTATCAAGTCATGTCCAGGTGCTTTTCCATTTCGAAGTTTTTTCAATGCTTCTTCCAATTCTTCCTTTGTTATGTTCTCTGTCTCTTTGATCTTGCTTTTATTCTTGGGGAATTGTTCCTCTTCGTCCTCATTTCCGTTAATAGTTTGATTTTCTTCTAATAGCTCTTTAAAATGTTCTCTCCATCTATTCATTATTTCATTGTTGTCTTTTAATACCTTTCCTTGTTTGTCTTGTAGTTGTTTCAGCCTTACTTGGTTCCCTTTCTTGCAGCTCTTCAGTGTTTTGTAGAACAGTTTCTGGTTGTCCTTAAAGTTTTTCTCTAAAGTATTCCCAAATTCTTCCCAGCTTCTATCCTTGGCTATTCTTATAACTTCTTTTACTTTTTTTCTTTGTTTTTTATAGTGTTGGTATTCCTCTTCTTTCTTGGTGTTGATGAACTTCTTCCAGTACTGTTTTTTCTTCCTTACTTCTTCTTTTACTTCATCATTCCACCAGTGTGTTTGTTTGCTATTTTCTGTACTTCTGGTTATTCCACAAGTTTGTTTCGTTGCCTCCGTTATAATGTGTTTAAAATTGTTCCATATTTCTTCTATATTGTCCATATCCGGTTTTGCTATACTGTTTATTTGTTTTCTTATAATGCTTTGGTATTTTTCTCTCGTCTGTGTGTCCTTTAATCTGTCAATTCTAAATTTCCTTACCATTGTCTCTTTATGTGTCTTTTGAGCTGTTTGTTTTATCTGTTCCATTCCTTTTATCTTTGTTATTGTCAAGAAGTGGTCACTTCCAATTTCACTACCTCTTTTCACTCTTACATCGTTTACGTTTTTAATTTGTGATATATTGGTTACAAAATAGTCAATTATTGATTTTTCGTTTCTACTTTTAACTTCTCTTGTGTATTTATGTATCTCTCTATGTTCAAATATTGTGTTGAGTATTTTCAGTCCGTTTATCATACAGAACTCTATCAGTCTATTTCCATTGTTATTTTTAGTTGATTCACCATGTGTGCCCATTACTTCTTCAAAACCCTTGTTTCTATTTCCCACTCTTGCATTGAAATCCCCCATTATGTATATAGGTTCTTTTAAGTTTTCGTACTGTATTTGTACTGTTTCCCAGAATTTGTCTTTTGTTGTTTTAATTTCATCTTCGCTTGGGCCATATATAATCATTAAGTTTGCTGATAGTGTATTATCTTCTAAATTGATTACCATTATCCTTTCATTCACACATTTCCATTCTTTGATAGCCTTTTCCATATTTTTATTTATTATGCATCCTACTCCTGCTCTTGCCCTCTCACTGTTTTCTACTCCGCTATGTATTAAAATATGACTATTTCTTAACTTTGTTATTCCTTGTCCCTTCATTTTTGTTTCTGTTATGGCTAAAATGTCCAATTTTGCTTTTTCAAATTCGTCTACTAGTTCTGTCTCTTTATCTCTTATACTTCTTATGTTCCATGTGCCGATTTGAATGATCCTTTTCTTATGCTTTTTCGTCCTTGTTTTGTCTGCCGTTGTAGTTTTCTTTCCTAATAGTTTTTTGTCGTCACTTGACGGTCCTTGTTTTCCCTCCTTGTGACCCCCTTTTTAGCTTCATTCCAGACATAAATTTCTTCGTTGATTATTATTTTTTGGTATCCAATTTTAACTCTTTTTCCCTTTGCCTTCTCTTCCCTTGCAATACTTCTGATTTCCCTCTGTATTCCCCTTTCTTCCCATGTGAGGTCATTGTCTATATATATCTCTGTGTTTTTTAGTTTATTTTTGGCTATCATTATCTTTTGTTTCTGTTCCCAGTTTGGCAATTCCACTTTAATGATTTCGTTCTCGGTATCTTTCTTTAATAATATTATATTCTTTATATCTTTATATCTACTTTTACTTGTAGCTTTCCTTCCATAAATTGTTTAATCTCTTCTTCTGTATTCTGTGACCTTTTTAATCCCTTTATTATAATGTTATTTTTCTTTTTTATTCTTTCTTCTTTTTCTGCTTTTTTTTCGATATTTTCTATTCTATTTGTTAGGCTCTTCAGTTCTCTTTTCCAAGTTTCTTCTTTTTTCTCCATTTCCACTTTTATTGTTCTTATTTCTTGTTTTATTTCCTCCATATTTTCATCCATCTTAAGCCTCATTGCTTGGATCATTTCCTTTAATTCTTCCATTTCTTTTTTTTGGATAGTAGTCTCTTCTTCTATTTTATATACTGCTTGTTTACTCCCAAACTCTTCTACTCTCTTTTTTTGTTCTGGTGATCGTATGGTTTTTTTACTTCTGCTAGATATACTTTGGTAGTCTTGTACGTCTATTTCTCTTGTTCTTTTGTTCATTTGGTTGTAATTAAATTTTTGTTTAAACTTCCGTTTTCAATTTAAATTGTTTCACGCTCTTTATGTTGTTTTAATTTTATTTGTGTAATTAAAATAAAATAAAATGCGTACGCCTCTGGATTTCGTTGATTTGTATATCGTAGCGTGTTGTACCACTCGCATCCGTCTCTCTCTAGCCCGGTATCCTGGTGTATGTCGCACTCTGTTCTTCACTGACTGGCAAATATATTCTATTGGAATTTATATTATCTTTATCTTCCACTTTTTTTTCTCACTGTTCGACTTTATTTTCTGCTCACACTATTTTATCTTTACAGTTTTAATAATTCACTTTTGGTCTTAGCGATAAGTTCCGTTTATTGCGAAATGATTATCGGCCGCAACCAAAACACGTCCTCTCTCTATGAATTCGTACGAAATTTTATTTATCATTATTTTAAAATCTGTGATTATTATATTTTGCTTTTCTATCATAGTATTGTTTTTGTTTAAGCTGTATCTCTTAATTTATTTCTAAACTCTTTATTTGTTCTTTTACGTGAATTTAGTAATGATGATTCAATAGGTAATATGTCTCGAAATCTTCTTCCTATTAATATTTGTGCAGGAGAGTTTGATGACCCATTGAGAGGTGTGTTACGATATTGTAAAAAAGTTAAATTAATATCTCGCTTTGTACATTTTTTTCGACTAAGCCATTTGTTTGGAAATAAAGAAAACTTGATGTAATGTGCTTAAATTGGCACATTTTTTCAAATTGTTTAAACGTATAGCAAATTAAATTGAGGACCGTTGTCAGAAATTACAATACTTGGTATTCCATGACGTGAGAAAATAGATTTTAACTGATTAACTACTTGTTCTAAAGTTATGTTATCTTCTTATTTTGCAATTTTGATATATTTGGAATAATAGTCAACAACAAGTAAATAGTTTTCTCCGTTAGCATAAAATAAATTGCATGCTACTTTTTTTCATGGCTATTAGGTGCATTATGTGGAATCATAGCTTCTATTTTTTATTACTACTATATTGATTACAAGTACTACAATTTAAAATAATATCTTCTATATGTTTTGTCATATTTGGCCAATAAAAACTTTGCCTTGCTAATTGTTTACTTTTATTTATACCTAAATGACTATAATGTAATTTATTTAAAATCTCTTTTCTTAAGTTTTTTGGCACAATTAATTCTAAATTTTTATACTAAAGTCCATTAGCTTCTGTTATCTCATGTCTATTTTTATAATAGATTTTGTTTAATTGATCGGTTTGTTTTATTGTGTTTGGTCAACCATTTTTTATATAATATAATAATTTAATTAATTCAGGGTCTTCTGATGTATATTTGTAATTTCTTTATTTTTTTCATTAGTTGCGTTTATATTTAATGTTAATGTGCATATCTGAGCTTTAATTTTTTTTCAATATACTCGAAATTATTCACACTGTCGATTACAAATGTTTGCGATAAAGTAGCTATATAAAGTTTCTTCCCATGTTGATAAACCAAATTTATATCATACATTCTTTGTAATCTGGGCGGACAGTCATTTAAAAGTTTGTTAAAAAATTGTACTAGCGGCTGCAACTAAAGCAAACATATTTTTTTCTATTTACGCATTTTCTGTGTTTGTGTAAGTGCTTTAGACATATATGCAGAAAGTAATTCATTTTGTAGTAACACTGCACCAACACCATCTTTTGTAGAGTCGGCAGATATAGTTACTGCTTTATTTGAATCGTAATATTGTAATACTGGTTTTTCAATTTTTTTTTTTTTTAATTTATTAATCGCATTATCATGAACAGTTTTCTAATGCCAAGCAACATTTTTTTTTAAAACTTTCTCAATGGGGCGGTTAGGTCCGAAAACTTATTAATAAACTTTGATAAACACGTTACCATTCCTAAAAACCTTTGTAAATCCTTTTTTGAGGTAGGTTTTGGCATTTTAATTATAGCATCTACTTTAGAGTTGTTAGCACAAAACCCATCTTTTGTAATAATATGTGCCATGTGTACAATTTTTTCTACCCCAATTTTACATTTTTCTTTATTAAATTTAATATTATGTTTTTTTGCTATTTTTAATACGTAGTATGTTATCATGTTTTTTTTTAGATTTTCCAAATATCAATACGTCTATATGTAAATTTCAATTCCGGGTATATTAAACATTTCTTTAAACTTTTTGTGAAACAATTCAGGTGCGCAATTAATTCCATATGGCAATCGTAAAAATTTATACCGACCAAACGGAGTTGCAAATGTACATAAATCTGCACTTTCATCATCTAGTTTTATTTGCCAAAATCCCGACATAGCATCTATTGGTAGTGTATGTTCTCTGTAAATATTTTTATTCAAGTCACGTGGATCTAGACATATTCTCAATAAACCATTTGGTTTTGTAACAATTACTATGGAATTTTCTCAATCAGGTGGATAGTCTACTTTTTTTATAATTATATTAGTTTCCATATTTTCTAAACATTGTTTTAATTTATTTAATAAAAGGAAAGAAAATTTTCTAGGTGCATGAACAGCTGATATGGAATTTTGTTTTAGATTTATATGATAGGGTTTTTTAATACATCCTATTCCTGAAAATAATTTAATATTATTCTCAATAAAATCGATATCATTCAAGGATTTGATCTTTTTAATCAAATTTAATATTGTGCATGTTTTTTATCCCAAAATCGATAAGTACTGAATTTATTTATTTAACTATAAATTTTATGAAATATGTTTTATCAGTTTTATTTAATTTGTCTACATTTAAATTTTTAAATAATTCATATGAAATAACATTTGCCATTGCACCCGTATTTAATTTAAAACAAACATTTTTATTATTAATTGTTAATTCAACATTCCACTTATTTAAATTTTTATCTTTTTTTATTATGTCTATAAACAAATTGAATTTTCACATTTGGATATGTCAATTTTATCAGTTTTTATTACATTTACATTTTTAGTTAAACACATTTTTTTAAGTGTCCTAACTTACGGCATAATCCACATTGCTTTCCAAATCGGTTGCATTTCTTGTAAATTTGTCTTGTTTGATATCTTGATGTCTTGCAACTTTTATCCCATTTTCTCTCAGGGTTCTGCAAAAATTTCTTTTCGTTCCATTTATATATGTGAAACCACTTTGTCCTTTTGATGACGTCGCTTTTTGTAGATATTATATTTCTTTTTTATCCGCGATTTCTTGTCCTTGCATCTTGGATTCTTCAATTTTCCATTTCCAATAATCGTTCTCTTATGTGATCTAATTTTATACCACATATCAGAACACTGCATGTTAAGCTTTCTTCTAGATCACTTAATTTGCACGTTCTTGCTCTGTTTCTCAGTTCGGTAATGTAGTGTTGATTTGTTTCCATATTCATTAGCTTTCTTGTGAAAAACTTATGCTTTTCATACACGACATTTGTTTTCGGTTGAAAGTGCAAATCAAATTTTTGAAATAAAATTTCTATTTTATTTTTTTCAGCAGCATTAAGTTTAAATGTATTAAATATTTTAAACCCATCATCTATAATGTATTGAAGAAGCTGTGCGCATTGCATGTCTTTAGACTTTTTATCTATCTCGGTGGCTTTGAGATTATTTTTAAACTTTTGTTTCCAAAAAATCCAATTATTACTTATATTTGCACTCATATCCATTGAATCCATTTCACGATAATTACACATATTATTATTTAATAAGTTTATTTTAATGATCTCTAACAATTTGATTTAATTTACTTTATTTTACGTTTTTGTCTCGCAGCGCCATGTGTTATCTAGAGAGGTTTATTTAGAACTGAATATACATATAAATTTCTTATAATAAATTGATAAAAAATATAAAATAAAATATATAAATTGCTTATAAATAAAAGTGTAAAATATATAAATATGTAACTAAAAAACAATTTATTTATAGCAGGGTAAAATAACTGGAGTTTAGACAAATAAGGAATATTATTGTGTATTGAATTGTTGCTATCAACAAACAATATGTATCACGTTTAAAACAAACCGGGTTGAGCTTTGGGCCGGGTCGGATTGAGCTTTAGGCTGAGCCGGGCCGGGCTGGGTTGTACCGGGCTGGGCTTTGGGCCGGGCCGGGTCGAGTCTACTTGTACCGGGTTGGGCTTTGGGCCGGGCCGGGTTAGGCTTTGGGCCGGGCCGGGTTGGGCTGGGTTTTGGGCTTAGATTTTGAGGCGGACCAGGTTTTAACTAAATTTAAAACGCATACTTCTATTCTAAACTGTCAAATTACAATTTGACACATTTGACAAGTTGCTATTAAATTATGCTATATTTACACATTGCAGTAAGTTGTTTGACAATTTTAGTAACTTTTTGAATTTTTTATGAATTTGTTTACAGTTTAAAATACAATTTAGCAATGTTTTTTCCACATTGAAATACAATTTGACATATCTGGCAAAATGTATGCATGCTATTACATTATTGTATATTGTTTACAGTTATAGTAACTTTTTGAAGTTTTTAGTAATTTTTTTACAGTTCTAATAACCTTTTGAACAATTTAAAACATTATTTATGACAGTTTAAAACACAATTTGGCATATCAAGCAGATAGTAAGCATTTTAATACATTGCAGTAAAACAGTTTAGAATTTTTAGTAACTTTTTGACAGATGTAGTAACATTTTTAGCAGTTTAAAAAAATTGATAGATTTGGCAGACTTCTGCGAACTTATCACATTGCTAAAAACTATTCAACAAATTTAGTAATATTTTTGACAATTTTGTAATTTTTGACAGATGTACTTACTGTTTGACAATTCTATACTGTTTTTACAAATGTAGTACAGCCTAACTTAATATTTTTACTTTTAAATGTAAACTATTCAAAGTTAGTAATTTAGTAATTGTAATTTTATGTTGACAGTTCAGAATACTATTTGACAGATCTACTATATTTCTGTCAACATAATTTTTTACTGTACATTTTTTATAGTCGTAGTTTAAAACTTACGCCTATGTTGTATGCAGTAATAACAGTAGTAGAGGTAACCTCACTCTTGATTCAACTTTAATTTATTGAAATATTATTATTATGAATATAATTATTAATGGCATTCCAAAACAAGTTTACAAAAATTAATTATTTATTAATGCAAAAACAAGCTTAGTCTTTATTATTACATATATTTTTTAATAAAAATGAAATTTGATTTTGCAGTAACTTTAATAAATAAATTCATTTTGTTTAACTGTTTTATTTTGATTTCTAATTCAGCTTTTAGAATGTTTATTTGTAATTTATATTTTATTTTATCAACAGATTTATTTTTATATAAAATTAATGTTTCAATTTCTGCTATTTTCTAAAACCAATAAGCAACTTCAAATGTCAACAAACTCATTTAATTTTATGTTTATATTAATTATAAGTTGTACACAGAATACAACAAAGCACACGCCCAGTTTTGAGTCAATATAATGTATATAGTCAGAAACTCTAACATACTTATTACTTAAATTTAAGAAGCAGTTAGCTGTAAGTAAAACTTTACGTAAGTAATGATTTAAGAAGTGTCGGTGAGATCGGTCATAAGGAATTCAGTATGACGTTCACCAAATTTACCTCAAATATATTTACCTGCAGTTACATCGCTACAGACTACAAGGTTACTTAGGATCACTTTGGTTAGTATAAAATAAGATATTTAATGCTAAGTTTGCGCTTTATAATTGGACGCCCAATTTAACATTAAAATCAATATTTTAATCTTAAAATGATCTATAACTTTAGTTTACTAATACGTTAATAAAACAAATTAAAACAAAATGAAATTTAAAAAATAAAAAAAACAAACGAAGAAGTTGTAGAATTATAACAAAAAATCGTACATAAGAAAGTAAATGAATTTCATTAAGCTATCGAAAATGTACGCTGAGAGAACGGAGGCTACTTTCCGGAAACAATAGTGCAGTCTTGCTGAAATAGCAAAAAGCATAAGTTAAGTTTTTATAAAATAAATGTTCCGTTTTATGTAATTCACCGAATATCTTCTAGAATTTCACTAAATATTATGGAAATGTATGTATATGTGCTCTGCATTAATAAATTCTATTTGATTATACACCTAAAAATATTAAATTAAGTTACTGTCTGTGGACTTATTAAAACAGAAAAAGTTGTTGTTTCTTTCAATCCAACTCGTAGATTTAAAATAATTCTAATATGTTTTATTTAAAAATTATACTAAAAAATGTTTGTGTAATTATACCGTATCAACAATATTTTCTAAATAAAAATGTGTTAAGCTAATAGCTAGCCATGTGGGCTACAAACGGCTTACTTTTTAAAATAAAACAAGTAAACCACTTTACTTTATAAAACAAATACATTTTTTGATAATTGATTTTTTAGTTTTGATGTCACCGGATGTCATGTTGTATGCAACAATAATGTATTATATTTTTACATGCATTAAATAAAAAAAATGATTTTATAATAAATTAACTGATTGGACGTATTTATATGGTATAATATTTGTACATAAATATAAATATGAAATAAATTTATTACTATAAATAACGGACTAAAAAAATAAATAAATAAAGTGTTGATAATATAGTAGCCAATTATTTAATAACTTATATATGTAATGGAGCTTATTATCATTTATTAAATGTATCCAATCTCAGAAGATTAATTTAGAATTAATATATATCTTACCTCCCATATCAATTTAAAATCTGGTTGCTCAACCCTAAGGAGTTCGCAAGTTGTTTGCGTCACGACTGTAGTATCCCGAGGCAGATCCTGAAGAATGGATTCTCCAAATGTTGCCCCGACACTTAAAGTACACAACGTCACTGGGACCTGCAAGGTAAATACAGAATCGTCATTTACAGTTAAAACACAAATAAAAATATACGACGCACAAATATTTTAATTAAACAATAAAATTTTAAATATGCACCTACATTAAAAAGAGGGAATTTAATGAGTTTAATATTTATAAAAAAAATCTTTACTCTTAATTAAGTAAACATTTTTTTAATAAGACAAGAAACATTTCCCTGTACGCCCATCAGGATACCTATTCTTTATAAATGTTTCAAAAGAGCCCCTATACTTTCATCCTTTGTCTTACGACCCCTTTTCTCATTACTACACCAAAATCTAGCTATTATTCTTTTTTATCCGTTGTCGTTCCAGTTATTTTTTTAGTTTCTTTATACATTTATATTGGCATTTGTAAAAATAATACTGCAAATATTAAAACTCTATTGTTTGTATATTTTTTTAAACTAGCCTATTCTATTATTACCTTTTTATGAACTTGCATAATAATACAGTCTTAATAATGCATTTAAGTTTTCATTAAATTGCGCAACGCTGTCACACAAAACAATGACGGATCTCGCGAAAACCGGAGGAAAAAGTTGTATTTTGTTTTAAGCCTTGACACCAAACATTGATTGAAATATAATTTTTTTTTATGAATATTATTTTATTATAACCTTCCTCTCAAAACTGTATCTGACTTTCAAAAATCACAGAGAATATGTTTTTAAGCAACTTTTAGTAATAATTAATTCAGTTAAATTAAATTAAAGAAATTTTATAAGTAACAGTTCAATACTAATGCGCTTCGTTTTTAGTTTTAAGGTTTACGTGATTAAGCATTATATTTTAAGCCAGGTTTAATAAGGTGTTGATTTGCATTCGGTTATTGTTATTGCATAACTATGCACGCGTTGACACTTCACAACTAAATTATAAACTGCTTAAACACAATTAAAAGAAGTAAGTTCAAAATGATTTATATATTTAATTATAATTTAAGTGTAATATTTGTCAATACAAGCAAAGCGAATTTTGCAAATTATATGAGTTAAACATTATAGGTTATTTCATTACATATTAATTACAAAGCTTTATTTTATTCCGCCAGAAGTCATCTATTTTTTTAATAAGAACATTCATAGGTTCTAAAATAGGCATATGCCTACCGTTTGCTACAGAAGCATGATTGCACTAAGATAAATAAATTTGTCATCATGCTTTGTAGTCGCATAGTTTGTTAATAATCTTCTTTATCTTCTCTTATCCAACAATTAAAGTTAAAGTTAAAAAATTGGATGTCATCAATTGACAATATATAAAATGATATGTCAAATAAAAATATACATATATATATATATATATATATATATATATATATAATATAATATTATGTAATCGAAATTCAATAATTTTGCTCTAACATGGCTTTTTTGTAGAACGGTACAAACAAAATATTCTTACAAGAAAACAAAACAATCTAAGTTCTTTTATCACATTTTGATGTAGTTTGTACAAATTAAAAAAAAAAAAACAAAAGTTCTTACCGCGCATTATGATTATGTCTGGGTATCTGTTTTTACCCGGAATACAATCTCAGCTTAGCAAAGCACAATCCAAAATTTTGAAAAATACTTTTCAAGCTTTAAATCAACCTACCTTAGTTTGTTCACGAATTAAATAATTAGCACAATCAATAGATTTGTTCTTAAAATAATTCTTTCAAATACATCTCAACTTAATAAAATTTGAACATATATAATCAAAGATAATTGCCTTCCAGATAAACCTTTTGGGCATTTATCAGATTACAAATTATGATCAAATTATGTTTTGTAAAAAATTAGACAAAACGCATGTTTGTTAAAAATCACGACGTCATTGTTGCTATCGGTATATTATCTTTGATAATATAAATGTACAATATTGTTTGACAAAATTAAAATATTTACCAAAATAAGTCAATCATAATATATTTTACCTTACTTTAATAGAAAGATGGCTAATTATGCCAGTCTTTTTAGTTGGTCCGCGTTAAGACTGCAGTTGTAACAACTACAGCAACAACTCAAATAAATTCATTTTTATTAAACATATAACTGTTTAATTAACAAACAATCAACTGTATTGCTACTGCTTTAAAGTTAAACAAAAATTGCCATTTTTAGAATACAATAAAAGTAAAGTTAGGTGTATTGTAATACCAATGAGAATTATCAACACTGTTGCAATTACATCTTTGTGACATTGACTTAATATTTTTATCACCACCTTTACGCAAACCAACTATAAATAACAGCTTTTACATAACGCGACAGTTATAAAAAATTGAAGTTTCTTAACAAGTTTCTAGTAAAATTTGGCTTGTGGCTTAAGCAATAAAAAAGATTGTTTGAAATCGTTGAGTTGTTACGTTTTGCCGTTTAGGATATTTTTACTCTAAGTGTACCAACAGAAAAAGAAAAGTTGTAATCAATGTTGAAAAACTTAAAAGTAGTTACCCTGTTTGGTACATCAAGTTCAAGTATGATAATCTATTATGAAAAATTGTTAACAATAATTATGAAAGTAAAAAGTAGAAATTGCAATAAATATAAAAAATAATTATTTTATGTAAAGTAAATGTTTATACAGGATGTTGGACTAAAAACGCACGGCTGAATAACGTTATTTTTTAACCGATTTATATAATTCAAAAACTATTTTAAATGGTTTTTTGGGTATTATTGATTTAGGCACACACATACATGTTTTTATTTTGATCGTAAATAATCGTAATTGAATAGTAGGCATTGAAAATAATAAATGTGTTTTTATGTTATTATTTTTTTTTTAATTATTTTTAATTTTTTTAATTTTAAATACGTCAATTTTTTGTTACTATATTAGGCATAACAACGTAAATGGTTATATATTTTTATGCAGGCAGAATATTCACTTTTTCAAAATTTTTGTAATTTGTAATGAGAAAAGTAAAATACGTTTGCGTTTATAAAGTGACGACCATTTTGTGTGTGACTGATTAAAAAGAGCCTAAATTTTATCATTTTTAATTTTTAAACATTTAAAACATGCTATTTACATTGTAAAGTTACTATTAAAATGTTTCGGACAACAATTGGTAAATTGGATCCAAAATTAAAATCAAAATTGCGTTTGTGGTAAATAATTAATATCTTCAATACGGACCTATCAACTTAAACCAAATTTTGATTTAACATTATTACACGTATTGTCAACGTTTTACTATTATAGTTAAATTTGGTACATGCGCAGGTTTTTGCGGTAAAGTAATTAAAAAAAAAACTGTGCTGCTTTACGATTGTTGCCGGTTTTTGTGCTATTGCTCATAAAAAAGTTGTGCAAGTTTAACTTAAAAAAAAATTTTTTTTTCAAATTACTATACTGCAAAAATCTCTGCATACACAAAGTTTGACTAAAATAACAAAATAATGTTCCCCAAAATTTAGCTTAAGTTGGTATGCCCATTTAAAAGATATCAATTGTTTATTAAAACACCAACCACCTAATTTATCAATTTTTATCCGATTTGTTTAAACAATTTATTTTTATTGTTAATAACATACACTGTATGTATTAAATGTTTAAAACTTTAAAATAATAGAATGTAAGATGTTTTTAATATTTATTTGTATTACTAAATCACACTCAAAATGGCCGCCATAAAATAATTTGCTTCACTATAGAAACGCATCAATATAGGGAGCCAGGTAACCAGTTATATATATTCATAGTTGTAGCTAGAAATTTTACGTATTCATATGTAAAACCCAAATAGAGCAAATATTTAAGCAGTTTTTAAAGTAAATTTATACACTTATATGCAAAAAACCGGGTCATAGAGTAATTTTTTGCAAAAAACCCGGGTAATTTTTTTATGAATCTTTTAGAGTTTTTCAATCAAAAATAATATCAGAATGTAAAAAAAAACAACATATGATTCTTATCAGTTTATTTAATGAACATTAATAAGCAAAAATTTAAAGGTATGCGTTCTTCACTACCTATTGCTCATTTAACATTATGCACAGAGAATCAAGGTGGCTATTGGGTCAGATTAGTGTGTTGATTATGGTTCTAAGTGCTGAAAATTGTGCAAAACCTGTTGCTCTTGTGGCAGATAGAAGAAGCTAGCGGTATGTGTCTAAATTTCTTCTCCGTGAGGTTTGTGGTACAGCTGTAAGTGTGTGGACAGTTTGTTAAAGGTTGCAAGAAGCTGGTTTAAAATCTTGTAGAACGAAATTACTTTTACGTCACCTAGTAGCCAGACTCTAATTTTCTCGCTAACATTTGAATTAGACATTGGCACAATGGAGGACTGTACTGTTTATTGACAAGTCTAGATTCTACCTACATTTGCCAGATGGAAAAGAACAAGTATAAAAACAAACGGGAAAACAATTTGCAGAGTGCACCTTTAAGCCCCGTCTTAGCCATGGTAAAGGTTCCCTAATGGTACGGGCAGGAATATCAATGGATGCCTGCACCAAGTTGATTGTCATTGATGGAGGATTGCTGACTACACAGCGGTATATTGAAAAGGAAAATTACGTAATCCCATTTGCTCCATTTATCGGCGATGGCTGATGCAGGATCACGCAAGGCCGCATTCTGCAAGATGCGCCACAGAATACTTGGTTGCTGTTGAAATAAATAAAAAAATCAACTGTTTTGTATGTACCACAGATGAAAACTCTATAGAACATGTATGAGACATGCTGGGCAGGCGTTTAAGAAGACGTGCAGTTGCACCAACCACAATAAACATGCTTTGTGTGGCACTTCAGGAAGAATGGCAGAATGATCCACAAAATAATACTTGTGAGCTCATTAGTGACATAAGCCACCGTATGCAGGCATAAGTTAGAACTCGAGGAAACAATACAAAGTATTGAAATCTTATTCAACTAAAATTTTCATTAATAATCTCTGTTAACTTTATTTAATGTTCATCAAATAAACTGATAAGTACCATATGTTGTTTTTTTCAACATCCTGACAATTTCTTTGATTATAAACATTGCAAAAAATAATACCCAATGACCCGGTTTTTTGCATCTGTCATCATCAGTGTATGTACGTCATTATACATCCCATGAACAGCAGATGCGTGCTTGAAAAAACTTTATAACTATATCCAATATTTACTAATTACAAATTACAAAAACAGGATAAGGCAAATTTTGTTTTATACGCTTCATATTTGGCGTTCTAATTTTAAAACTAGCTTTCTATGGATTAAATTATGCCTTGCTTAAAACGTGGTTAAAAGTTACAATAAAAGTAATTTGTTTTTGCATTTCTGTTATAATTAATCACAATTATATATTATGTTTTAAAAATGTAATTTATTTTAATTAGGTCAATGTAAGTATTCATCTTTATTTTTTTTTATTTTAACCTGCTCATTTGATTTCATTTATACGGTACTGGGTAATAAAAGCAAACATGGACAAAGGATTAAGTTTACTTTTTTAGCAACAACTTGAGATGCACTTAAAGATAAATTTTGTAAAAAAAAATAACTCTATACAACTTAAACTCATTATTAAGACATCTTTAAAAATGCTTCTTTGTCACCACAATTCATGTTTACAGTACAATATTAATTCATGGATGTTTTTGTCGACAAACACATCAACAAGATAAGTAATACACAACAATCATATTAAGTTACTTCATTGCAATGTCTTAAGCATAGTCAATTGCATTAAAAACTTACTAGGTAGCATGGACAATATATTATGAATAAAAAACTTAACTCCAATTGTGAGTTCAGTTACTTCCGGGAAAAACAAAATGGCAAACAATTTACTTCAGAAGTAATGTTATACGAAAAAAGTTTTTTATGTTATCTACCTAACAATGAAAACAAAAAGTTACAGATAAACAAAGTTTTTTTTTCAACGTAAAAACCAAGACTTATTTTAACATTTTTCTAGTAACGTAATTGTTTAATACAAAAAATTGGTAATTCTGCAAAACACGGCTCCACAGCGTTTTTCAAGTGTTTTTTAGAAAGAGATTACAGCGTACAAGGTCAAGACTGTCAAGTAGATGTTGTAATTCCTTAAAGTCGAATTTAATGTTATTCGCTTTTTATGCACCTTGCAATTGCTTTCAGGTTTTTTTGTATCTTAGTAGACATTCTGCTTATTGTAGTCTTTTTTGGCATATACTCAATTAAAAAGATTTGCTTATCGTCTAACAATACTGTGTAGCCACATATTACTTTTTGCGCAAAAAAATGCGTTGTAAATCTCATCTGCAGTTACAATTCTATAAAAAAAGTTTTCATTTTGAGTTTATCCTAGTCAAATTTTGTTTACAAATTTGCCGTATTTACAGTTTTTTTATCATAAAAGAGAAAACAAGATATATAGGGTTTTCTAATAAGAGGTTGAATTGAAACATAAATCTTATAAACAATAATATAACAATTCAGATATGTAACTTCCTCTTTTAATCAAAATTAATCTGTTGTCATTGTTAATTCTCGTGATTTTAGTGTTGTTAATAGACAAGTTCCGTGGAAATTTGATTTGAATACTTTTCTACGTTTTCTATCATTTTGGCATAAATATAAGATACTTTTTATCCAAAATGGTTTTTGAAATCTGTAACTTTTAACAGCAACTTCTTTATTTACAACAATATTCTTTCTTGCTTTTAAACTTAATAAATCTTAATCGTACTTACTAATGTTTTTGTAATACGTTTAAGGTTGAAATATAACAATTCTGTAGCCATTGCTATTTTTGCATATAATTTGATAATTATTTTTTTTTACTTGTACATTTAGGAAGATTTAAATTATGTTTTGTCATACTTGACAAAATATAGTTTGATCTTTTTTAAATTCTATAATAAAAAAATTATTTGATTATCAAACTATATGTAGAAATATAAATGGCGCCAATGTTGCTGTTATTGTTAGAATACTGGAAACCCAGGTAGAGAATTTTCTTAAACAATTTTTTATGGTTCTTTAATTTTTAGTATCAGATAAGAATCCGATGTAATTGCTGAGTTAATTAAAATTTTATAATTTCTTTGCAACATTATTGCTTGTCATTTTTCAAAACGGATTTGTAGCTCCTTTACTATTTTCTAAAATGTTTTATTTTACAATTATTTTTTTTGTAAATGACAATAACAGCTTTACAAATGTTGGTTCTACATTTATGTTTATTTCAATTATTCTTTTATTAAACCTACTGAACTAATATGTGATAATAATAAAAAAACTTATTTAATATAAAATTTCTATCATTTAAATTTAACTTTATTTAATTTGTATTAAATTTTAAAACGCTAAATTATATTGTCGATATAGTTTTATTTAAAAAATCAATTTTTAACTGATGGAATTCCTTTTAAATTTTATAATTCACAGAAACTTATGTAATGCAAAGTAAAAAAACTTTTGTACTAAAATATCATATACTCATCTCATTAATAACAATGACAACGACAATTAAAAAATTGCATTATGTTATTAATTATATCAGTTTTATTTTTTATTTTTTTTAAATGACCTAATAGTTTAATTTATTTAGCTAAAATACTGTGATCGGTAGCCAATTTAATAAAAGATTAATTTTTTTATGTTTAAAAAAATACGGCGTATAAAAATTAAATAAAAAAACTAAAAACTTGATTTAAACTAAAAAGTCTAAATTGTAAGTATATTTTATAATAGAAAACATGTCAAAATAGAAAAAACATATAGGATGCTTTATTAAGTAGATAACAATGGACTACTACTGTAAATTAAACAATAAATTAAAAAAAAAAAATCAATAAATTAAGTAAAAATATTTTTATTTATATAAAGTAATTCGTTAGCAAATAAATTGTTTACTAAATTGCAATTTACCTATTAACAATATTTACAAAAAAAAATTTACATTCTATCAATTAAAGAAACTTTTATCTCAACTTATTTCTAAAGCCTTTGTTGGCTTCTATTTTTTACTTATTGAAACAACCTGTATGTTTTTCTAGTTTGATAGTATAAAATTTGTCAATAAATTAGTCTCAATTTAACCTTTTTTCAAATTATTTTTAATTTTTTTTTAAATTTTTTGGTTATATATATTTTACTTTATATTGGCAATAGTATTTTTTAGAAATTTTTTTTGTTTGCTTGTCACACTTATCCATAAACACTGCATATTATCACAAATTATTTTGATGGCTTTTTAAAGTTAGTTTTTATATTGTTTTTAACAATATGATGATTATTTCTTTATAATATTTTAATTAACAATATTGCATTTTTAAAATATATTTTGCGTTTCTATAAAATAATTTCAACATTATTTTTTATATTCTGAAAGAATACTGTCAAAACTAACTTGCACGGATTCTGTTTGTCTGTAGATGTTTGGTTCAGTTGATTGTTATGTGACGGTACATTCAGTTAACTGCAAAATTCACTCAGACAGACAAACAAATCTAATAATAATTGCAAAGCAATATTTTAAATGTCAATTATTTTAATTTAGCATAACAAGATTCTTATTCATTATTGATAGGTTTTAAATAAATAAAAGTGATATTTGATTTTGGAAATACATTTGTTACGTAGATTAATGTATTTCATAATCATTTGAATATTTATATAAATATTCATAAAAAATAGAACAATAAGATATTAAATTGCAAATTATCTATGTAAGCTTCGAGCATTAAACAATTGTATTAAAAAAAAGACGATTAACATATTTATTCATAAACCTTTTCAAATGCAAAACAAAATATTGGATGTTAGAGAGCCACGATTGCAAAGCTTTTTTGATGATACAATTAACGGCACCTTAGACAAGACAAGTAGCACTTTAGCAATAAAAAACATGCAGACGTTATTTTTATTTATGAGTTTTGCAATCAATAGTAATGTTAAAAAAAAATATAAAAAATACCACAGCATGTATTACCGATGCGTTTCAAAAACAAACAAAAATAAGACAATTTGGAATTAATAATCCTTATACTAACTGTGTAAATTAGTAATACAACTAAAACATAATTGTCACAAATTACGCATTTATGCCTAAATAATTAAAATTTGTCTCCAAGTTTCTTCCAAACTTTGTTGAAAAACTTTACAACAAAGAAGCGTTACGTATTTATACAGCATCATTTAAACGCTGTGTTCTATTTAGAATTTATACCGGTATTAAACTATACGATTAATTGCAAACAAATAGATAGCTAATTACATAAGCAAACTCTGTTGAACGTGATCTCTAAATTGCATTTCATAATAAAATATATACACTTAAATAGTTTATTATATTACATTTTCTAGATGTTTTACATTGAATATGAAAACGGTTGATTTAGATTTTATTATTTCACATAACTTTTTTCAATTGGAGATGTAATGTCTAGTGTAACCTTCTGATATAAAATAAAAACAAAAATTATTTAATAACACTACTAATCTATTAAATTAAAGACAGCGGTGGTATGTTACTACATGGATGTTAAGTGCTCGGTGTTAAAACTTAGCTTGATAAGACAAGAGGGTTCTGCTAGCAATTTAGTCCGTTATTTATTACTCACTAAACACGTTAACTTTTTATTCTAGATACATATAAATTGAGATTAATAAACTATAATTATAAATATATTTGTATTTAATTTTATTTAATTAATGTAGTTTCAAAATAAATAACAAATGTTATTTTATATTGTATACATTGATTTTATAATACATATTTATATTGTATTTTGTAGTAGGTAGAGTAATGAATAGCTCGGGAGTAATTGTGAATTGAGTATTTCTAATATAGATCGTAATATAACTAATGAGATTAGCTATTAAGCTCTTTATGAAACGGGATTTTATTATGCTATCTGTATCTCAAAAGCGTTATTATAACACTGATGCCCGTATTCATAAAAGCTGATTAAATTTAATGACTATTAAATGTGACAACATAACCTCACAATTCGATAAAACGTCAAAACTATTTTTATAAATTTGATAGAAATACATGTTATTTATTTTGCGTTATTATTAAATATTATTTTTCATTCATTTCTGATAGTTATTTATTATGCCAAACTTGTTTTTATGGTAGAATAAGTATAAATAAATTTGCGGTTGTCAAATTTAACGATCCGTTACTGTAACTGACTTTTATGAATACGGGCATGAGTCTTTTATTTAAAAAAAAGATTTAATTAAATATGTGGATATAAAAAATACATTAAATTTTTAAAATTAAAAAAACCATATATCTATGTCTAATACTTTTTAATATATTCACAGTAGATAAGAAAAAAGAAATTATATTATTAGATAAAATTATTGACTATCTTGACAACAAAATAGTACTTAAATCAAACAAATAATTACAAATGGGATTAGGAAACATATTTATGAATAACAGAAAAAAAAAACTTTTAATACAAAAAAATGTATAACCATTGGAACTTATTAGATGCAAATCAATTTCAAGCACAGCACAACTATTAAGAGATACAGTTATTTAAAAATAACGCAAATAAAGACTCAATAAATGAACAAACTTTTTAAAACAAAAAAAATGTAACTTAAAAAAATCTAGTAAAACTTATAATATACACAAAAATAAATAAATGTCGGCACAGGAGTCTTATTGTTTTGTTACTTTTATCAATAGATGCTTTTTAAATCAAATTGTTAATTTTTATAACATATTATAATGACATATTATATAAAAATAACAAGAGCAAACTGTAGTTTCCGCGCAGTATAAGACTTTAAGTTGGTTACTAAAAATCCAATAGTTTTTCCATCAAATTCTAATTGAATAAAATACAACATTAAAGATGACAATCTGATATTAAAAGCTAAAATAAAAGCATATTTTATTTCTTTTTAAGTTTTACTTTATCGGTTAAGCTAAACTCCAAAAATGTCATTTCAAAATTGCAAAAAATAATTGATGGCTTATAAATCGATAAGTAGTTTAGAGACTTAAAATAAATCTATTTTCTTCATATTTTGATCTTATAACTAATCCGACCGTTACCTTCATTTACAGTATTAAAACAAAAACAGCAACTTTGGCAGCACAAAAAAAAATCATTAAAGTTCTAATCAAAAACTGACTAGTAAATTAGTTAATAACTTCCATCTTCCATCATTATCCTTCATTCAAAAATTATAAATTTAACATGACATGCGTAAATAAAATATAACATTATTTTTATCATAATTATAATTTATTTTAGAGTTTGGAAGCTTCTCAATACAGTTAAGCTTTTTCTTAAAACATGTATGTATAAAAAAATCAATAGAATAATAATAATAATAATAATAATAATAATAGTTTACTTCATTTTAATAATGATAGTTGTTTTGAACTTAATATTTAAATAATGTACTTTACTTTCAAAACTGTTATAAAAATATGTGAGTGAGTGTTTTATAAAAATTGTATAAAACAAACAATCATGCAAACTCAAGTTTGTAAACTAGTAATTAACCAACTCCTTATGTCTAATACTAAATTAGCTTTGTATAGTTTTTAGATCATTTTTATATCTCTAATGCAAGCCGTACAATGGGTCAGCAAAGTTTATGTGGAAATTAAAGAAAATTTACGGAATAAACTGTTAGTAACAGAAATTTATAAAGTGACAGTTGCAGTATCCATATATGTTTAAGACATTTAATTTATTTAATGTAAAATATAACAAATGTTTATGTCATCTGCATTGTAATAAACAAACGCAAATTTGATGTGGTATCTGTGTAAATGTATAATTTCCTAAATAAAACTTAACTATTTGATTTCCAAAATTACTACTAAAAGTTCATAATTAATAATATAAAAAAGTAAAAGTTGCGTTTTTTTAATTTTAACTTATAGGTTATTATAAATTCATTGAGTTTTTCTCAAACCGTATAAAAAATGCAAAATTGAAACATATAAATGACCCAAAACAACTTTTACAGCTATTGGCATTAATACACAGAGAATGCAAGAAAAAATTTACTCCAAGCAGCAACAAAAGCAAACAAAAAATAGATAAATTATAAAATTACTTGAAAAATAAAAAAAAAAAGACAAAATATTCCAAATATAAAAAAATTAACAGAGTCAGCTAAAGTAAATAATATATTAAGGAAAAAATACAAAACTAGGTAGCTTATGCAATAAATTCCTCTAAAAAAGTTATCACACAGATTAATTTGAAATGCCATGACCAAACAAAAAACTTTGACTAAACATCTTAAGAAACACAACAATTTAAACAAACAACAATAAGGGTATCAATATTCCAAAAAAAAACTTTTTTTTCCAAAACTTTTGATACGCTAGATTACCAAAAACTACTAGAAATTCCAAAAAAATACGGCATAAGAAAGATTTGAAAAACTGGTTTAGTAATTATTATTAAAGACAGAACTTTTTATGTAATATTTAATAACAAACTAGGAAAAGAAGTGTACTCCAAGGCAGCATTTTAGCTCCTTCGTTAATCTAAAAAGATCTAGAAAAAACTACAAAAACATCACACAAGAACAATAAATAATAGCCCAAAAGCTTGGAGCCTGTTTTTTAATGTATTATTTTAGTAGTAGTACACATTAACATACTACCACGGTCAGTCAAGCTTTTGTTAGAACAGTTGCCATTGGTGTGTCTTTAAAGATTTTGTGAATATTTGGATAGCAAAATGAGTTTTTAAAGGCTGAAACTTTGTAGGCTAATTAAATATTAGTGTCAAGTCAAGTGTATGTAGGGATAGAAGTTGGCCAGTTGAGCTCCAAGTATGTATAAAAAATTTATGCGATTGTCAAAACTGACACTTACAATTCAGTTTTACATTATTTTATTTTTATACATACTTAGAGCCCGGTTGACTAATTTTCGTCTTTACATACACTTGGCTGACTACTATAATTCTTTATTACATGTAACATTCAATCAGTCTGTAAAATAACTAATTTCATTACTCAGGTAATCACAAAATCTTTGAGAAAGCACCAATGACACCTGTCCTAACAAGAACTTGACTGATCATAGTATATTAATATGTACCACTATTAAAATAATATATTAAAAAACTAGCGTTTACACATCTTCGTTAATCTATATACTATCTCTAATACAGAAAAAACAGAAAACAGAACAAAATCTAATATTTTGTAATCATAATATACAAATCAGGATAAATGCAAATGTAACAAAAAATTAGAGATTTATACAAATCAAAAATATCTATAAGTAGTGATTGACAAAGACCTTAACTGGCAGCCTTATATGACTAACATTAAAAACAAGCTAAAATATTTAATTTATAATTTCTATTATTTAAATAAATTTATACAGAAAAATCAAAAATCAATGTTTAAACGGTATACAAACACACCTCCAAATATCTGCAAAACATTTTTTCTGTCAACAAAAAACTTAAATTCTCTTTTTAACCCTTACATGGATAGAGAAACTAATCAAAAATTGTTCAAAAATTAGAACTATTATAAACAATTTCAAAAAAAGAAAACATGTGAAATAGTCAAACATAAATATAAAACAAGGAGAAGACAATTAAGAAGATATAAAGTAGAGAAAATAGCCGTAAGAAACATCTTTAATAAATTATCAAAAAATATCTTAAAAATAAAATTTATAAAAGTATTCTAAACAAATATTTACTCGCAGTACAAGACTAAAATTTTTAGCAAATATTCACTAACAGTTTTGAATATACACATGAAATAAACTTTCAGTAGTTTCCAAAACTTATAAGCTGCAAATATTTAAAGTCAAGGTTTACTGACTGTTAAAATCTAGTCTAATTGCTGCCACTTATTTAAGTTTATACAGTACGCAATTTTATTATTAATAAATATATATGGATTTTCCGTCCAAGTTTATTAATAGCAATTACGCTAGAGGAAAACCTAATTATATACTACAATTAGACCCTGTTATGTAATTGTGGATTAAGCGACATTTACATTAAGTGATTAATCTCATATTACAAAACAAAAAAAATCATTTTTTCTTAACAAATTTACAATTGTCAGTTAACTCGGAGGCAGGGTAAACGGGTAAAATAAGTGATTTTTATACAAATATACTTATAAAAAAATACAATTAAATAAATTTTATACAATTTATAACAATATTTAAGAACTCTACAAGAATATGAAAAAGTAAATAAACATAAAATAAAATTAATGTAATTTCTTTAGTTATTTTAGTGTTGTTACTTATTGAGTTATAGAATCGAGATAAAGATTATTATTAAACATACTGTTACATGTTTTTGCATTGTTTTATTATTTTACTGCTGCCTATGCATATACTGATTATTCTATAAACTTTGAGAGTGTGTAAGCCACCGGTGAAAAGTATTACATAATTCAGCAGTTGGTTTATGCTTTCCCGCGTACATTACGGTTCTCGTCTCTTAGGTAGAAAATTACATCCATATTTTATATTAAAAAGACAGGCATTTTCATAACGCCTTGTGCTTAATATTTCCTGCTTTAAAATAACAAGTTTTTGTTACCATAAACTAAAAAAAACGTTAAGTATTATTTACAAATATAGATATGCTTAGTTTAAAACTATAATTAAAACATAGATTTTTTAGACATAAATTCCACAATATATTTTTTAAGACATGCTTTAAATTACCTGTATGTATGTATGTGTATACTTACCTCGATGTACATAAATAAATCTTAACAGTATTTGTGCAATAAGTTTAAAAATTGTCTAGCATTGCTTTAACTTTATGCTTTATAATAAGCATATCATTTTAGTTCATGAACTAGTAGTAATTTTTTTTTAGTATTTATTTTCGCAGTCAGTTTATGTTATTTAGATTAATCTGATAGTAACACTAATTAAGTAATTTGAAGTCTGACAAAAAAATTCTGACAGGTTCTATTTGGAAAAATTCCAAAATTTAAATTAATTTTTTTAGTTATAATTTTTTTGGATTATTATAGTAAATTAAGATAATTATTATGAACAAAGTAAAAGCAATGACATAGAAATCTATTTGATTTTGTAAACTTTGTTAGTTTAGATATCATGAACATCGTCTATTAAATTTATTTTAAGCTAATAAAACATAATTCCGCACAATACACAGTACGCACTTGCTTTTTTAATGCTCTAAATTATAAAAAAAGCTACGACACCAATAATGATCTGTGTAATGGAACGTACCGAATAGATCGCACCTGACGAGCATTACACAAGTCTAACAAGACTTGGGTGTTCTTGTATTATAGTAAAATTATTTTTTAAATATTTTTCAGTTTTTTACTTACCAGACAATATTTTCCATGCCCACAAATTAGCAAATTAATTTTAATACATATTTTCTTAGTTAAACCATTTTCACTAGTGTAAAAAAAAAAAAACAAATTTGTGCTTTCCAAGGCATTTTTTGACTCATCGGAAAACCCTCAAAATCCCCCTAAAATTTGTTGTTCAAAATCACCAGCTGAACAAGTCTATCTATGTTTGCCGACTAAGAAAATAAGTACTGAAAAAATTCACTAGCTTCTATTATATTCCGTGATAACTAAAAATATTTGCTAAGTTTAAAGATAATAATTTTCAATTATGCATAAAAAATTACGTAAATAAGTCTTAATTACATAATAAACATAAAGCCAGAAAGAAGCGTATAAAATAGCAAAATAGTAACTGAAATTACTAAGACGCCGGAACTGTAAAAGTGGGAATGTTATATTTGTATAACAACAAACAACAATAAAAAGTGGAACACTTCTTTTGAAAACATTACGTGTTATTAAAAAAAACAAATGTGCAGAGATTTCTTAGATTAAATGTAATGAACACAAAGTTCAATCTTTTGTAGATAGTGAAGCGAGTTAATCTATGGATTGACAAACCTTCTACAAACTAAGAGAACAAGTCATAGTATGTTTTACAAACCAATTTAATCAACTTGCCATTACTTATAATTATAGTTTAACAATTAATTTCTTCAATATTAATAGTTTAAAAAAGGCATATGCTAGTACTAGTCGCTGATAAAAAAAAAACGTAAATATGAAGAATAGAAATTGGAAGAAAAAGATTGAATCAATAAAATTATTCAAATATTTAATAAAAATAGGCAACAACAGTTGGGCAGCAAACAATAGTATGCACATGTTCTATTAGAGAAAGTAAAAATAAATTAATAAATTCAAAAAACGCATTAAAATAAACACAGAACAAAATGCATAATTTTATCAAAAAAATTAAATAGAAAAACACAATACAATATCAACAGATATGATTATAATTTATAAAAGTGAAAACATGAAAAAAAAATTATAGAATAAATTGATGATGCAAGATCTTCATTGTAAAAACACAAAAAATAAACATTTTATGATGCATTTATTACAAAATATAATCTATAAAAATAGTAAACAGTAGATAAATGAGAAAAAATGTGCGTTGTGTCAATAAAAACTTCAAAATATAATTTAAAAAAAAACTCAATTAAAAAAAAATCATATTGAAAGTAGATAGAAGAAGAGAATATTGTTGATCAGCGGTTCTTAATCTTTCTAAACCAAAATCTGGCTCAAAATTGTGAAAACATATTGTTAGGGACCAAGAAAAAATGTCAAAAACATCAAAATATTGTTGAACAAACTAAAATTTAGCCATAAATTGTTAAAAAGTTTAAAATTTTATTTATGATACGTCAAAAGTAGTAAAACCTTGTTACAAAGTTTAAATATTGCCAATAAACACCAAAAACTGTTAAAAGTTTTAAAAAATATTAAATATAGAAAAATTCGTTCATAAAATATCAAAATGTTGTAAAATAGTACAAAAATCCGGCCACTTTTAAAAAAAGTAAAATTCTATTCATAAAATATCAAAATTATCAAAATTTAGCCATAAATTATTAAAAATATGTAAGAAAAAACAAAATCCTGACAAAAACGTGCAAAATTTTATTAATAAAAAATCAAAAATATTTTATTTTTAAAAAGCACCAAAATCCGGCCCAAACAGTTAAAACATGCAAAATTTCTTTTTATTAAATTTCAAAATCCGGTCTTGACACATCAAAATATCTTCAAAAAGCAGCAGTCAGTGTAAAAAAAGCAAATTTTCATTTATAAAAATTCAAAAATAACTAAATCTGATTATAAAACATTCAAATATGTTTAGATAGAATTAAAATCTAGCTAAAAACGGTTTAAAACTGCAAAACTTTAATCATAAAATAACATATATAGCAAAATCTTGCCTTCACATCAAAATATTGTTAAATTTAAGGATAACTTTATTATTATATAATTTTATTAAATATAATATTATTATTTCGGTAGAATGAACAAAATACTCGGCGAATAAAAATATTTTGAAAATTTTATTTTAGATAAATTTATAGTCCTTAAATTAATGTTGTAATAATTTATATAATAATAATCCATTTTCTTCCCCTATATCCTTTAGAATATTCCCACGAGTACACACATACGTTAATTTTAATGACAAATTTACACCTCACTGCACCAAATCAAAGACTGAGTATTAATTTTAATACGTTATTATAATTTAAAATTTAATCGTGTTAAGCAATAATGGATATTATCCTATTTAATAACAGTGTTACAGATGTTAAACTGAACGAGCATATTATATATCTCGTGACAGCAGGCACTTTGTTTCTAAACGCGCACGATTTTTTGTTTAAAGGACAATTTATCGCATCTGTTATGAATCTCTTTAATAAAGTTTACTGCACGTTTATTTGAAATAAACGTATAAATTTTCACCGTTCAAACGATGTTTATGTGCCACGTAATACAAATGTAATTATAAAACTGCTATTACCGAGACCGTATTTACTAAACTTTCCAAATTAGTAAAATTGAACCGATAAAATTTTATCGCAAAGTATATTTTGTATACACGTTAATATTTTTATTTAACGATTAGCACATATAATTACTTACAGGAATACTTGATAAATTAAATAAGTTTTTATTTAAACTTCTAAAAATATTTTAATAAGTTTCAATTTAAAGTTGAAGTATCAGTTAAGACTAATTTAACGTTTCTGAAGGTGGTTGGTAAAGTTTTGTTTAATCGAAATAAATTAAAAGTAAAGTTACCAATAATAAATACATATATGACTTCTTACAGAGTGACATATGCAAAAAACTTTATAGACTGATTTATACAATAAATATCACAAAAATTATAAACATTTACGAAATAAGATAGTTCAAGTTTTTTTATAGTAATTTGAAACATCAGCCTTTTATTAGGCAACAAATCTTTAATAAAACGTTTAATGTCTTCTACTGATATAAAAACATTATGAATAGTTTTTAATTATTTAAATTCATACTTTTTAAATTAATTTTTTGATATTTTGTATCAGTTTTTAAAGAATTTACCAATATTTGACTTTCAAAGTGTTTACTATTTTTATTGCATAATTTTTAACCACTTTATAGAATGATTTAAAGAGAAGATCGTTTCTGTGACTGTTAAAACTTGTCTGCCATGCTCCAACATTAATGATTGTTTTAACTTTACACTTAAATCATATACGTCCTAAATTTAGATAAAATTTTATATGCTTAAATGGATAACTGCACATAAAATTATCAATATGTATTGAGTTTGAAGTTTTTAGATTAGAATTGAAATATGATTTTTTTAAGAAACTATTATATTACAATTTATTGGTTAAAAATGCATAACGTATCAAAATCTAATATATGACATTTGTTTATTAAATTTACTTTACAGCACATGGAATTTCTCACAACTTTACAAAAATGTACTATTAATCATTTTACGTTTATAAAACATTGGCATTCTTTATTCAAACTACACACGATTGTAAGGATATTTCTTGAAAAATAGTTTTGTTATGTAAATTTTAAATTTGTATGCTACAGCCATATATGCATATATCTTCGTGACAGGAGATACTTTGTTCTTAGACTACAGAATATTTAGAGACGTAAAAAAATCAGTTTTATTTCGTATTTCACAACCATTACGCTTAAAATGAGCAATAGGTTTTACTTTATTGAATATATTTAATGTATATTTTTAAGTTATAAACTAAAATGAACAACTTACAATTTGCATTTAGATAATAGTTAGATAATGTTACAACTTAGTAGAGTGCTTTTAATAATTACGGATTAAAAAATATGTCGGTATATTGATGCCAAGAACAAATTTTCTTATAAGGTAATTATGAGATGTCACTTATCTGTCCAACGAGACACTATGAGGTTAAAATTTATCGATTGGAATAATTATTGATTTAACACCGGATTAGCTTCTGCGGTAAAGTTGGATAGCCGCCTAACTTGATTATTACACATATCCGATATGGTTGTAAATTGTAATTACATATTTCATGCACCAATAAAAATGTTATTAACTAACATTATTAACAATATAGATAGCATAGTTATGAAATATGCATATAATTCAACATTATTATAATTACGAGGATTGGTATAGTGGTCAAGTTTGATAAACACATATAAAAAAATTAGTAACAATACGTTAATTAAATTTGTAATATTCAACTTCTAATAAATTATCAACCTAATAAAAGACATACGATTTGTTTTACCACACAGTGGCATAATCAGGCATTAAATATCTGCAGTTTTTCAAATAAAACATTAAAACCTAAAACTACTTATGCTTTCATTAGTTATTTATTATTATATTATATTTTATATTATTTTATTATTGATGTATATTGTTTATATATTTTAATAAATATAATATGACATACATACACATATGTACATACCTAGTCACGCTGTTTCCTTTTGGGGTAGGCAGTAACACTGTACAATAGCCTACTTTGGTTCTTAAACTTTACTTTGTACAATTTTGCACGCATTTATCTACAACATTCAACCAATTTTTACTTGGTCTATCTCTGCATTTTGATCAAAATACATTTCCATCATAGATTTGCTTTGTTATTCTATCCTCACTCGTTTTCTCAACATGATCAAACCAACGTAGAATACTGTTGGTATATTAATGTTACTTTCAAACTACATTTGTTTATACCCACTCATTTCTAACTCTGTCAATACAATTTTTTTCACACACTCTTCTCAAGTACTTAATTCCAACCGCATTTGTTTTAAATTAATATTTTTATTAAACATTCTTCACAGATACACAAAAGCATCCACTTGCTCTAAGCGTTCATTGTTTGACCCAATTCTACAATCACTGCTTACTTTGTCCTTATCAAAAAGGACAATTTTAGTTTTGGTCATTTTCTTTCTCACACAATATTATAGCATTATTAGCATTCACCTTAATATTTTCATTGTCTATCCGTACACATTTAACGTCTTCACATGCACTTTTTACACATTTATCCGTAAATGTATTAAACAACCACAGGGACATAACGCATCTCTGCCCGACATCTTGTTCTATTTTAAACAAATTGCTTAGTGTACCATATATTTTAACGTACGCTCTGCTACCATCATGTATGGCAATAATGGCATTTACTAAACATTTGTTTATCCCATACTCTTTCAAAACGTTTCATAATATACGTCGGTTTACTCGATCATATGCTTTTTCTTCATCAATAAACGCACGTCATCATCATTCATTGTGATATTTATTGTATAAATCAGTTCATAAAGTTTTTTGCATATGTCATTGCCATAAATTAAATCCACACTGCACTTCACAAATCTTCTCAGCCGTTATTTCACGCACTATTTTAATCAATACTTTTTCAAACACTTTCCTAGGATCTCAACATTTGCACAAAAGAACAATTACTGCGCTTTACAAAACATTTGGCACTGTTAATTTTTTAAAGCACAAATTAGATAAACCAATCAATTTATCAAAAATTGATATGCTACTATACTTTAACATTTCACCTGTCATCTCATCTACACTCGCAGTTTTATCATGTTTTAACAATTTTCTAGTTTTTATCATTTTGTCTTTTTATTTTTTTATTTATTTATTTATTTATTTATATTACATATTACATATGAACATTACATTACATTAATACAATATTTATATATTATGAAGCACCAGTAGGCTTACAGCCTGTTTAAAGGCGGTACATATTATTTATTACATTTATACATTTTTAAAGAATAAATGACAGTAATACAGAACTATTAAATAATAGGTGGTAACAAGTTATTGTTGAAGGTAGTGATTTTTTATAAGTCTTTTAAAAGTGATTATATTATTGGATTGCTTTATGTTTTCTGGTATTTCACTGTATACTTTTCCGCAGTCATATACGATGTTGTGTTTTCCTTTATTAGTACCAATAGAAGGGTTATATATGTCGTTTTTCTTTCTTGTATTGTAGTTATACATGTTGCATCTTTTTACTAATGAGATGTTTGTCTTTATAGTTCCAGTGTTAATTTTAAATATAAGTTTACATTTTTCTATTTTTATAATGTTTTCAAGTTTTAGTCTGTTTTTATATAGTGTTTTTGAAGGTGTGAGGTATGGTAGGTTAAACAGTGTTTTTATACATCTGTTTTGCAGTCTGTATATTGAATTTATTAGATATTGAGTTGTATTTGACCAAAAACCTATCATGTACATTATTTTAGGTATTATCACATTGTTATAGATAAGATTATTTATTTTACTACATCTAATATCACATCTTTTTATAGCACCAATTAGAGGTATTAGTTTTTTCTTAATTTTTGCTATGTGACTAGACCACGTTAAATTTTTGTCAATTAATAGCCCTAGATAATTTGTCTCTTTCACTTGTTTTAGAATTGTATTGTTCACTTTCAGGCTTATCTGATTACAGTTTTTGTTTTTGTTTTTGAATATTATATATTCTGTTTTATCCTTGTTCATTGTTAGTCTATTGCTTACAAGCCATTTATTGTATATACATAATTCTTGGTTGATGGAATCACTTATTTTATTTATGTCACTACCAGTGTATAGTAATACTGTATCGTCAGCATAATCTATGTAACTTCCTTTAAGATCACAGTTTTGGAGGTTTTGTATGTATAGAAGATACAATAATGGTCCTAACACCGATCCTTGTGGAACGGCTAATTGAACAATTATTTCTTCACTTAGTTCTCCATTAATGTTTGTTTGTTGTTTTCGATCAGTGAGATAACTCTTTAGTAACTGGTGTGGTTTTCCTCTGATGCCCATTGCCTCCAAGTAGTTTAAAAGCTGGTTATGATTTACAGTGTCAAAGGCTTTTTTTAAGTCTACAAATATAGTAACAACAAACTTGCTGTTGTCCAGGTTAGTGTAGATATAGTCCATTAGATGTGTGATGGCTGATTGGGTTCCACTTTTTTCTTGAAAACCATATTGATTTTTGTCAAAACCAATAGTGTTTTTTATGAATAGGTTAAGTTGGTTTTTGATAATTGTCTCAATTATTTTTGAAAATATGCTTATTAGCAAAATTGGACGATAATTTTGGGGGTCTTTAGTATCTCCTTTTTTGTGGATTGGTGTTATGTATGATAATTTTAATTCTTTGGGATAGATTGCACTTTCAAATACATTATTTATCAGTTTAGCTAATATTGGGTTAATGATGCTTGGGACAGTTAAAAGATTTTTTAAATAAATTTTGTCTGGACCAGGTGCAGAGTATGGCTTTAAGTTCTTTAGTACTTGTTGTATCTCTTTCTCATTTGTGGGTTTTAAAAAGAAGCTTTTGGAGTTCTGAGTAATTGATGTTAACGAGTTACTTGGTCCCATTTTTCGGTCCAATTCTGCTGCATGTGTAGAAAAAAAATTATTAATACAGTTTGCAATATCTTTTTTTTCTTTTAGTATGTTGTCACCATATTTAATTTGTTTTATGGATGTGTCAAATTTTTCTTTGCCAAGTAATTTATTAACTATGGACCACACCTTTCGTATATCCCCATTTGCATTAATTATTTCATTTTCTAGGTAATTTCTTTTTTGTTTTTGAATGTCAGTTTTCAGTTGTCGATTGATTTCTGAATATTTTTCTTTCAAGTAAGTGTTATTTTCTTCATTTAGTAATTGTTTATAAATTATTTTTCTCTGTTTAAATAAAGAAAGAAGATGTGCGTTTATCCAATTTATGTTTTTGACATGCACAGTTTTTATGGTTTCACTTTGCTGTTTACTTTTCACAATTAGCTTATTAAGAACATAAAAGGTGTTTATATTTTCTTTGGTTATATTATCCGCCATTTTTACAGTCTTTCTTTTGTTTGTAATAGAATTTACACAGTCTTCATACAACTGCTTAAAATATTCTATCCAACACTCGATCATTTATTTACAATAATTCTGAATGCCACAAACTTTCTTTTGCACCTCGTTTTCACTTACCAATATAATATATTCCTTCAAAATCATTCTAAATTTCTTCCAGTTCTTCTTTTGATTTTAATTGTTTGTTACTTTCATTTTTTACTTTTTTGCATTCTGTTTTTTGTCTTTGTACATTATGGAATCTACTTTTTTCCAACTTATTTTTTTCTGCAATCCAAAATTTGTGCTTAAATCATGTGTTTCGTATAAATAATGTCTTTTCAACGCACAAACTCACCAAATGCCAAAATATGTTTATAATTTTTTTTCTGATTAAACTATTTGATCATTCAAATCACTTAATAAAATTTTTTTTTTGTCAAGTTTACTGGCACTCAAAATTTTATTTAAATTTTGCCAAAATTCTACATTATCATTCTCATCATTGACAATCGCATATGCTGCCACTAGAAAAATTGTACGTAAGCCAATTTTTATACGAATCCATAAGATTCCAGACAAAACCAATTTATACTTTCTTACATGTTGCTTGGCAGTAGCTTAGAGTTATGCCTACACCTTAGCAAACACTCATCCTATCATCTACACCAGACTACAAAGCCAAATTACCGTAGTACCCACATATTTCACTTCCGTCTTTGTTTCACACATAAAATATTAACTTTTCTTTTATTCAGTTTTTTTAACAATTAATGTTTTTTGCCAAATACTTTTTTTACATTTCAAGTACCAATAATCTATGTTTTTGACCAATTGTCAACAGATAGTCCCAGTTTTCGGTCACTGAAAGCTATTGCACATGTATTTTTTGTGATACTCAACTAGAGTAGACCAGAGTACTAACCTGATTGTACCCTCTTCCATACAGTGTTTTCTGCTAACGGTAAGAGTACAATACCGTTTAATGTTGGCACAATTTAACCAATATACCACAAATACAACTATTGTTCAGTTTTATCGTGTTGAACAAGCTTGCGCTATTCTAAACAAAAGATACTATAATATTTTAAATTGTAGACTAGTATACTGTTGCCCATGTCACTACTACTAGAAAGTACGGCAATTTACAAAAACACCACATTTACCAAAACAGCAAGGTACAATGTAATACAAATATAGCAATACCGACAGTTAATAATGGGTGATTCATTTAGAGGTACTTTTTTAGTAGGGGTTTTATGTTAGATAAAGCGTGCGCTGAGTGAAACTGTTATGTTATTTTTGTTCAGTAATGTTTGACATTTCTTTATGGAAAGAATTAGCACAGCCTCTACAAATTATTTAGCTTTATTACGAAAATCAGCGTTTTATGAGGAAAGTGTTTTGTACGGTTAGAGCAACTTATGGTTTACATAATCGGCCTACAGAAAACACAATTTGCTAAACTATTGAAAAATTTAAAACTTAATATTTATTATTAGATAATACGCGACCAAATAGACCACATTCAGCACGTAGTAAAGGTTATAGGAAAAAATAACGGCGGTAGTTTGGCTTGTCGTTTGGAACAACTTGGCGTATTTTACGTAAGAATCTTGATTTAAAAACATACAAAATGTAACTCATGCAAGAATTGAAACCCGCCAACTTTCCAAATTTTCACCGTTTCAGGCTTTGCGCTCTTAAAAAGCTTCAAAAAGATTTACTGTTTTTGACCAAAATTTTGTTCAGCAGTTTCTGGCAAATTTTCCGTATTTGAGCTAAAAAGCAACTAGAAAATATTCAAGAGCTGCCGTTACATTTAAACAAAACAACTGTTTGAAATGGTTTATGAGCTGGTGCAAATTTTTTTTTTAAATAAGGCTGACCGAATGTAATTGTGAATGGCGCGAGATATTGCACAATGATAACAAACTATTATTTGCTGCCTAAAATTAAAACCAGTAATCTTAACTACATTTGGTTCTAACAAAACGGCGTTACTTGCCACATAGTCCGTGAAACCATGGCTTTATTGCGACACCAATTTGGAGAACAGTTAATTTTACGCCTAAATCATGTAATATCGTACCTAGACTTATTGTTTTGGGACTACTTATAGTCCAAAGTCTACATTGGTAATAGGAGACCAACATTACTTCCGTCATTTGCCAAATACCACTGAAAATGCTTAAACGTGTCATTGAAAATTGAAATTTCTAAATGAACACGTTACACGTAGTTACAACCAACATTAAAAAAAAAAAAATAATTAAAAAATTACCCGATAAAAAATATTTTTTTAAATTTTTTTTTTAATTATTAAAAAAGTAGTTTTATATAGAACCCTTTACATCTAAACACTTTAAAACATTGAGAATATTTAAAGAACATTTACAGTAAATAGCATCACAATTAACATACTAAACTCACTTAACATTTTTAAGAAAATTGCCTCAGACACGTTCTAACTTAGACATTTTTTTTGTTAAGAAGATTGGATTACGCTGCAAACAAATTTATTACTAGTAATTTTATAAGTGTCAATAGCGTATTAAATTAAACGTTTCTTTTAGTTTTCTAACATCTTGTATGTGTATAGAAGCAGATGGAGAAACAGCATTAAAATTGAAGGTTATAAATTTGTTACTAATTTTTGTAGGATAATCCATATTCATGGCGGGGTGTGCGTATTAAGTAAAAATGAATTAAATATTCGTTCGTGTGATGTTCTTAAGTATTGTGATGAATTGTCATTTGAAGCTTGCGCTGCGATACTTGTATTAGAAGACATTAAAATATTTTCTATTTGCCTCTACAGATCTCACATGGGAGATGTAAATACTTTTATAGTAAAACTAAATAATATTTTAAACGATTTCTACAATATAAATAGTCAGATAATTTTGTGTGGTGATCTAAACATTGATTTTTTAAAATCTTCAAATCATAAAAATATGTTGTTTGATGTACTAAATTCTTTTGGGCTACAACTTGCAAACACAGGTCCTACGAGAGTATTTACTGATAAAAATAATAAAACATCCATAAGCGGTATAGATTATATGCTCACAAATATTAACTTGAACTTATATAAATGTATTACTATTAACCCACTTTTAGGAGATCATTTTTCAATTATATTAGAAATTGAAACTTATCAGACCATAAAAGAAATGCAATTTCATAAAAAACGCGTATATTCACACTCAAATTTAGAAACTTTTTTTGTTTTTTGTATCCAATCAGAATTGGAATAATATCTGCAAAAGCTCTGACATAAATGGTAGTTTTGATAATCTTTTAAAATCATTGACTACTCTATTAAATCTCTCGTGCCCTTTAAAATCTATTAAAGCTTCAAATAAACATCGTTCTTGGCTTACTCAAGAGTTAGTTAATGAAACTGAGAAGCTACAACATTTATTTTGGCTGGCATACAATCTAAAAGATAATAATTTAATTAACGATTATAAAAGAAAAAAAGAACTTCATAATACTAATTTATGTTTTGCAAAAAAGGAGCACTATTCAAATCGTATTTTGAAAAATGATAATAAAGTAAAAGAAACATGGAAAATAATAAGAGAAACAACCACACACAACAATCAAATTAATAAAAAAATTACTTTAAAAAACCATGGAGTATTAATTAATGACAACGAAGAAATTTGTAATACTTTTGTTAAATATTATGCTTCTTTAGCAAAAATTAAAATAAATCAATATTATTCTATATCAACAATAAGCCAAAGTACCGTATCTGAATGTCAAACATTTAATTCATTTTTTATGAAGCCTATTATTGAAACTGATATAATAACTGCAATTAGTTCTTTAAAAAATACAACATCTTCAGGTATAGATGATTTAAATACTAAGCTTATTAAATTAATTTCAAAAACACTAGTTCCTATACTGACAATGCTTTTTAATGCTGCAATTGAACAAGGCATATATCCAAATGCGTTAAAAATTGGCATAATCACACCCCTTCATAAAAAAGGAGACACTCAATTAGTAAATAATTACCGCAGCATCACAATAGCACCAGTAATCTCAAAAATATTTGAAAAAATTATTTGTGATTGCATGAAAACTTTTTTAGAAAAAAATAATATTTTACACAAAGCTCAGCATGGATATCGTACCAAAAGGTCTGTTGAAACGGCAACGTGTGAATATGTAGAGTTCGTACATCGTCATCTGGATCAACACGAATACTTATATGGATTTTTTTTTGACATGACTTCAGCTTTTGACATATTAGATATTAGTTTCATTATTGATAAATTGGAACACATAGGATTTCGTGGCACTTTTTTATCATTATTAAAGTCATATTTAACAGACAGGAAAATTAGAGTTAAGATTGATGGACATATTTCTAATGCTGAAAAAATTGAGCACGGTGTTCCACAGGGCAGTGTATGCGGTCCTCTAATTTTTATTTTATTTGTAAATGACTTACCAGAAATATTTAAAAATATACCTAATTTTAAAATAGTTATGTATGCCGATGACATATCTATGGCTTGCTCATCCAAATATATTAGCGAATTGAATCGAATGGCTGGAATAATATTAAACAGAATAACAAACTGGTGTACACAAAATAGGTTAATATTAAACAACACAAAAACTGAACTAATGTATTTTCAAAAAAAGCGTTCAACGTTAAGAGAAAATGCCATATCTATTAACAATTTGTTATATGCACTTTCCGACTCAGTAAGATTTCTTGGATTAATAATACAAAATACATTAGACTGGACAAATCATATAAATGCGGTGTGTGGTAAACTAAATAAGTCATATTTTGCAATATTGCAACTAAAATCAGTTCTTGATAAAAAACGACTAATAGATGTCTACTACGCAATGGTTTATTCCCATATTAGTTTTAATATCATTTTGTGGGACAACTCGTCAGCAGCGAATAGAATATTTATAATTCAATAACGCATTCTAAGACTTATGTTTAATCTTGATTACATAGAATCTGGTAAATATACATTTAAAGAAAATAAGTTGTTAACTGTACCTGCAATATATGTATTTAAAACTTTATGTTTTATTAAAGAAAATATAAATAATTTTTTGACAGTTGGAGAAAATCATTCGTACAGTACCAGACACGGACAGCAATTACTCTTAGTTAAACATAATTCATCCAAGTTTGAAAATTGTCACGTGTATATAGGACTTAAAATGTTTAATAAATTACCAGATCAAATAAAGAAGCTAAATTTTAAACCATATAAGATAATGATTAAAAGATTACTAACTAATAATGTTTTGTATTTTGTTAATGATTTTTATAATATAGATTTTAATATAGATTTTAGTAAAACTGTGTAGTAGTTTTTATTATTTTTTGTTTGTTTTTAATATGTAATTTTTATGTAATGCTTGTTTGCATATTATTTTAATTTGTTGTTTTATTTTTTATATGTAATTATTTTATTGACGATCACATACTGTACTTTATTTTATACATACATGTACTAGATCTTGTGAATAAACATCTATCTATCTATCTATCTATCTATGCAAAAGAATCATTTGTTAAATGTATTATTTGAGTTTTGCGTTAATAATATGCTTTATTAAATAAAAAAAATATAGCTATTTTATTTATCTATAACAATAAATCTTTAAATAAACTTCAAAAATTAATTTACACCATATGTTAACAAATGCAATGGTTAAATGATTTATTACGGGCCCGTTATTACTATTTCAGTTTCGCCGATTTTTGTCGACTGCGGCAGCCCCAAATCGGGATCAGGCGAGGCCTTTAGGCCGAGCGTCTACCAAACTTTACCCTTCAATTAAGGGTCTCCACCTCTTTTACCAAAAAAACGACTTAACTGTCAATTACTTGCTCCATCTTTGTCCAACTCTAACCGATCGAGCTGAAATTTTTACCCGAACTCCATACTTAGATTTTCTACATGGAATTTTTTTTTCGGGGGCGAATTCGGCCCCCTTTACAAATGGGGCCCCCTTAAACATGAAATTTTTTTTTTCATCAATTTTTTCATTTTCAAACTGCTGTAACTTTCTTAATCGTGGAAATATCGCTCTGAAAATTTTGCCCAAAGGTCTGTAGAAAATGTTGAATTTTCAGAATCCACCCTCAAAATCAAGTTTCAACGCCGCCCCTAAAAGCACGAGCGTACATAATAACATTTATTTTTTTTTACCCAAATTTCAATAAATTTTCATTTCGTTATTTATGGGAATAATTTTGTTTTGAATTTTTTTTTAGTTTTCTCCCAACTTTTTACGCTCAGGATAATTTTTTTAAAACCTCTTCTTTAAAAATGCAACCCCTGCGATTTTTGCAAGGGTTGTTTTTTGCCAAAAACGCACTTTTTAATTTATTGCTACCGGATCTTGTGGGTGAATAATTTTTTAATAATTTTTTTCGAGTTCCTTGACTCCCCTTACAACCTGCTTTGCATTCACTTTTTTAAAAACTACCCTTAAACTTTTTCAAAAACCTACCCCCAGGTACCACCAAAATGACCCATGTTTGAGGCCATTTTCCACCCTTTTCTAAAAACGGCCGAGATGGGGCATATAAATTTTCGGATTTACCAACTATTAAACTGCAATTTGAGACTAACCGCGTATTTTTCAAAAAATCAGTAGCGGCGTGAGAATTTTTTTCCCAAAAAACGTAGATTTGTAATAACTCGAGTAAATTTGATCGTAGGAGGGTGAGATATGAACCAAAAAATTCCGTTTGATAACCTCCTTCTTATATCCGACCCCCAATTTTTTTGTCCAGTGGCGTCACAAATTTTTTTCAGTTCAAAGTTGAAAATTGCGTTTTTCAAAAAAGGCGAATTGGGGCCCCGATCATCTACCCCCAATTTTCATTTTACGTAAAAAATGAATATAGGTTCATCGAAAGCCCTCATCATTCCGCAGAGCGTAGGCTATCGAGCGCCCCGATTGGTGCTTTTGTTTTCAAGCAGTGGCGTGCCAAAATCGGCGTTTTTTGCTGTTTTTTGCTGTTTTTTGAGAGAGAGCCACCGATTAACGCGGCCACGGAAAAAATTGTAGTTAGTCTCATAAGAAAGACCTATCATTTTAAAAAAAAATTTTATTCTTAAATTTTTTCGATATCTCTTAAAATAAACCAGTGGCGGTTCGTCAAAAATTGAAAAAACGCAATTTTTGGCTAAAAATTGGTTTGCGCCAAAGAATAGAAGTGCCCAGGAGTTTAACGTAGAGAGCTGCGCATAGTCTTATTCGAAAGAAGAAGAGTTTATTAACAGAATGTAATATCAAATTTTTGAATTTTTGCTTACAACCGTTTTATGAATTTTCAAAAATGACAAAATTTTTTTTCGAAAAAAACAAGAAGAAATTTTTTTTCAGATTTTTAAATGCCAGATTCGTGTTTCTCATACTCAAATTAGTCAGAAATATGATTTTCATCAAAATCGGTAAAGGTCAAAATTACACCCCTAAATTGCCGATAAATTTTTTCGACAAATTTTCAACTTTTTGCACTAAAAAATTCATAATTTGAGAACGGTTGGTAGTAGAGACTTGAAACATGTTTTATTATCTTTGAAATGATGCAATATAATTTAATAAAAATATAAATTATTTTTCAAAAAATGTTAACCCCTATTTTTAGGGAAAATACGAAAATCGACATTATGGGCTATCATTTCTAAGCGGTTTAACTTTTCTAAATTATTATTTTTTTGTTAGATAGGGTATGTCAAGAGCTTTCCAACGATGTATAATAAGTTGGTCTTGTGGGTTATTTTGACCCGTTAAAAAAATTATTTAGTTTTTTCAACAATTTTCACGACAAAAAAATACTGACAAAAAATAATTTTTAAATTTGCCAAAACTGAACTATAACTTGTAAAAATGCTTTATAAGACAATTTTTCATTATTTTAAGGCTTCTGACCCTTAATTTAAAAACATCCCCTAAAATGATGATTTTTTTTTTAAACAAGAAGACAATTTTTTACAGATTTTTAAATGCCAGATTCGTGTTTCTGGTACTAAATTCAGTAAAAAATGTGATTTTCATCAAAATCAGCAAGGGTCAAAAATACACCCCTAAATTGCCGATGAAAATTTTCGACAACAAACTAGCCCCGCAGGGACAGTCGAAAAACACTATCCACATGCAACACCCCCCCCAACAAACTAGCCCCGCAGGGACACTGGTATATACTATCCAACCGAGATTAGCAAGGGTCAAAAATACACCCCTAAATTGCCGATGAAAATTTTCGACAACTAACTAGCCCCGCAGGGACAGTCGAAAAACACTATTCATGTGCGGAAACGCTCCCCGACAAACTTTACGGCATTATAAAATAATTGGAAAAACACTCCCCAATAAACTCTACGGCATTATAAAATAATTAGAAAATATTCCCCAACAATCTTTCCGGTATTATAAAATAATTGGATAACACTCCCCGACAAACATTCCGGTATTATAAAATAATTGGAAAACACTCCCCAACAAACCTTCCGGTATTTTAAAATAATTGGAAAACACTCCTAACCAAAACTTCCGGTATTATAAAATAATTGGAAAACACTCCCCGACAAACATTTCGGTAGAAAACACTCCCCAACAATCATTCCGGTATTATAAAATAATTCGAAAAACACTCCCCGACAAACTCTACGGCATTATAAAATAATTAGAAAATATTCCCCAACAAACTTTCCGGTATTATAAAATAATTGGAAAACACTCCCCGACAAACATTCCGGTATTATAAAATAATTGGAAAACACTCCCAACCAAAACTTCCGGTATTATAAAATAATTGGAAAATACTCCCTAACAAACCTTCCGGTATTATAAAATAATTGGAAAACACTCCCTGACAAACATTCCGGTATTATAAAATAATTGGAAAACACTCCCCAACAAACTTTCCGGTGTTATAAAATAATTAGAAAACATTTCCCAACAAACTTTCCGGTGTTATAAAATAATTGGAAAAACACTCCCTGACAAACTTTCTGGTATTATAAAATAATTGGAAAACTCTGTCAGATAAAGGCCCCCATGCCGGACCCATCACTCCTCCCTACTCCACACAAACTAGCCCCGCAAGGACAGTCGAAAACGCTATCCGTATGCGCCCCGCAGGGACACTTGCATACACACTCCACCCTCTCCAATAAACTAACCTCCATGCAGAAAACACTATCCATATGCGACCTAAAACTGGAACAAACTTATAAATAAAAAACCTCAAAAACCGTCTCAACTATTGCTTATTTATAATAATTACATTAACTGGAAATTTCATATAATTAATTGTATTATATGTAAAATAATTATTACCATTATTTTGTAGCACAATTCGCAATTATTCTTTTAAAATTATCTGCAAACTTTATACAATTATTTATGTTTTCCTTTAAACAATAACATACTTTATTTTGTAGCATTATTCATAATAATTCCCCTTAAATTACCAGCACACTTCTTTTTGTAACACATTTCTGATGTGTTTCCCCTTAAAACAATGACTATCTTTATTTTGTAGCATTATTCATAATATAATACTTGAATTAACTGTAAACTTCATCCTGTAGCACAAATTGTGTTTCTTTTTAAACAATTACTGAATTTGATCCAACAAATTAACCTTGTATTGTAACACACTTGACAAAAATCTAAAAAATTATCTCAACTGTTGCGCATCAATAAAAACAAGTATTTTTCTGTTCCGATATTGAATCCAATACTGGGTTATATTATGGATATAAAAATTGAATTTTTTGTTATGCATAAGGATTCCTGTATTGAAAACACTTGACAAAAACCTCAAAAACTGTGACAACTATTGCGTCTCAACTAATGGACATCTAATAAAACAAGGGTTTTTTCTGACGATATTCACATCAATAAAAACAAAGGTTTTTTTATCCTAATATTTATTCATATACTGGATAATGGTATAGATGTATAGATCAATATTTTTGGTTTTGATATAGGACCCGACATTGTCCCAACAATTTTACAAAAAACAAATTATTTTTTACAGTTTTAAATATCCTTTATCACACAAGCGTCATGTAATAAGTATTATCTCTCTTACATTATTTTTTTTTCTTTTAACTTTTACACCATTACACAACTACACAAATACACCTTAGACAATTACATAACCTTAAATCAAATACATTTTCACAATTTCCGATACTCTTCATTACACATGCATCGGGGTTACATCATGTAAAAAGTATTGCCACTTTTGCTTTAATTTTTTTTTTTATTTTTACACAACTACCCAATTACCCATTACATAACTTTAAATCGCATACATTTTTATAATTTACGATACCCATTATCACACAAGCATCGAGGTTACATCATGTAACAAGTACTAACTCTCTTACATTCATTTTTTTTACCTTTACACAATTACACATTTACCAAATTACTCATTACACAATTATAATTACAAAACCTTAAGTCACATACATTTTTACATTTTTCATTACCATTATCACACAAGCATCGGGGTTAAAAGTATGGAAAAAGTATTGCCACTTTTACTTTAATGTTTTTCTTTTTACCTTTACACCATTACACAATTACCCATTACACTGTTACATTTACAAATCCTTAAATCACAAACATTTTTACGATACTCTGTACCACACAAGCATCGGTGTTACATCATGTAACAAGTATTAACTCTCTTACATTAATGTTTTTTTACCTTTACACAATTACGCAATTACACCTTACACAATTACAATTACATAACCTTAAATCGCATACATTTTTAACATTTCCGATAATCTTAATCATACAAGCATCGAGATTACATCATGTAACAAGTATTGCCACTTTTACTTTATTTTTTTTTTTACTTTACATTATTACACAATTACACTTTACACAATTACAATTACATAACCTTAAATCGCATACATTTTTAACATTTCCCATAACCTTAATCATACAATTATCGAGATTACATCATGTAAAAAGTATTGCCACTTTTACTTTAATTTTTACTTTAATTTTTTCTTTTTACCTTTACACCATTACACAATTACTGTATTACCCAATACACTGTTACAATTACAAAAATCTTTAATAACATACATATTTACAACTTTTGATAACCTGTATCACACATTCATCGAGATTACATCATGTAAAAAGTATTGCCACTTTTACTTTAATTTTTTTTTTACCCTTACACTATTACACAATTACACTTTACACAATTACATAACTCTAAATCGCATACTTTTTTACCATTTCCGATACCATTCATCAAACAAACATCAGAGTTACATCATGTAAAAAGTATTGCCACTTTTACTTTAATTTTTACTTTAATTTTTACTTTATTTTTTTCTTTTTACCTTTACACCATTACACAATTACTAAATTACCCAACACACTGTTACAATTACAAAAAAATTAAATCACATACTAGATTATTACTATTTGAATTTGGAACTATTTTGTTACCAATACTGGTTTACACATGGTAATTTGTGACTCAACATGTTTTTGTCAGCTAGAATAAAATAGTTATTTAACTTAAAATTAGGTTTTAATGGATTTAATGGTTTTTTACACCAGATTTAATTTCAAATAGCTGTAGTTTCAGAAATGTACCAATTTACTTTATAGATATAACCATATTTCCAAAATGCATTTTTTAAAAACCGCAACACTTTTTTGCAGTAACTTTTTTTGCACCAAACCAACTTTAGTTGAACATAATGAAAATATTGTTTTTTTTTAAACTGTTAACGTTTTTTACAAAAATCTGTCAATAAATAAACTTTGCAAATTAAAAAGTCTTTTCCTCTTTTTTTTAGAGCCTTATTTTAATTATTTAATTTAAAAAATTTAACAATGTGATTGCATGATTGCATTGACCTAATATTAATTTCAACCCTTAATTTTAAAATTGCTATTTTTTAAAAATTCCATTGCTAACAAACAATGGACTCTTAAGAATTATTTAAAATAAAACTTAAAAAAAAAATAAAATAGTATTGCATTTATTTTTGTTTTTAACCAGTAGCGTTCTAAAAACAAACTATTACTTAACTTGATGGTGTCCCTTACTGTGTAATTTTGTGTTTATAAATTCTAAATATTATTTTTAGATTTATAAAGTCAAACATTTTGTAAGTTTTAGATAAATGATTTTTACTTTTCTTCCTGCAATTTCTAAAATAGAGATTTGTGCAGTCTTGTTAAAAAAAACTTTTAAACTTAACTTTTTTTAAATTGGTTTTTTTTGTCAGATTTGAGTTCTTGATATCAAAATTAGTCAGAAACAAAAAAATTTCATTAAAATATAAACTACTGACACTAAAACAACTAGACACAATACTTTATCCAACAAATGTATCAACTTTTATAATTTATAATAATAATAACTTTTATACCTTTTTCCTACAACAAATTTTATTATAAGCAACCCAATATTGGAAAACAGTTTTCAAAAAAAAAATAAGACTCTACTAAATTTGCGATGCAAAACTTTTAAAGCTTAGACATAAATTTTAAATAAAAAACAACAATAAAATTTAAAATTTAATAAACATAATTTTGGATTCATATGTCATTGAAAAATTGATTTGCTACACGTTGCAAAAAACCAATTTTAAAAAGGAGTTAACTTGCCACATCAGGGGTCCCAGGTTTAAGTTCTCTATTAGAAGGATCAGTTTTTCTGGTTGAAAAGAAATGTGTTGTAAGAGTACGCATTCTTTAGGATAAAAAAAACTTTAAGTTTCGTGTACTGTTTTGATGTTGCGTGCACGTTAAAGAACCTAATAGATAAGAATTCCTAAATTTGCAGCAAAATTTCTAAATGTGATAGTATTAACCTCTGTGTTTAAAGTTTTATGGCACTCAAAATATTGCACACTTAAGACAAAAGGTAAATCTATCAGTTAAAATATTCGCATACTTTTGTTGCAAATTTTAGTATGTCATTGTGCAAGAACATTTAAAGCTTAACTTTGCATAACACTTTAAAGGAAAATTTACTGCACCGTTTTGTATAATTGAACAATAGAGAAAACAAACGTTTATACATTTTTTTGCTACTATTATGTTAAGTATTGAGGTAAATGTTTGCTATATCTCCAAATTTGGTAATCAATTAATCAACAATATTTTGTTTTGACACTATTGGATTTCTTTCTCTAGCGCTACGTATACAGCAGTCTCTGTTCATCCGGTAATTAAGTAACAATTAAATTACACATAATTAGTGAAATAAAATCTCATTTATTCATTATTTTGTACTATATTTGCTATTTTTAAATTATTCACAAACATCATTATAGAATCAAAGCTCTATATAAGTCAAGTTTTGTCAATGATATCTTATTTGATAGGTATATTGAAAACAGATAAAGAAATCAAAAATCAATTTTTTTATCTGGATTTTTTTATTCAGCTAATATAATATTGAGATTGTATATTAACGTACTAAAAACATTGATATACTACTAATAAAGAGTGTTCCAAAATTAACGCAATTTGAATTTGCAGACATTTGCAAAAATTTGACAGCTGAGAGTTTAGGGTTAATAAAAATGAAAACAATGCCACATACGATACAACCCGTAAAACAATTCAATTACTGCATGAGACATTTCCTGGTTGTGTACTCTCTCGTTTCGGTGATCAGAATTGGCACCTTATATCAAGTAATTTAACACAATTAGATTTTTTTTTATGGGATTATTTGAAATCAAAGGAAATCAAAGGTCTATGTCAACAAGCCCACAACCACTCGTGCACTACAAGAAGTAATTAAACGCTGCATCAACAACATTTATGCAGAAATTATAGAATATGTTTTTTGACAAAAGAGTGCGTATGTGCTAGCAAAGCCGTGTAGGCCATTTGCCTAATGTCTTATTCCATAAATAACCCCTATCTTATGTACTTTATGATTCAATAAAAAAATAACAATCTGAAAACTCAAAACTGTTTTCTATTTAATTCAAATCTTGCGTTAATTTTGGGACATTTTTTACAATAGTGTATTTGTTTTTTTTTGTTTGAATTGGTTTAGAAGTGAGCTCGTATGTGAATAATTATTATGCTGATTTAATAATGTATTCAACACAAATTTATTATTAAATGTAATAATAATACATTTAATTTAGTTTTAAATATTGATATGCTTATATTTGACATATTTATTACTAGCAACCTACAAATATCCATTTAAAACAAAATTCTACCAAGATTTAAATTTATTAGCCAGTTCACTATAAAGTTCGCAGGTGCTAATATACTCTTGGGGTTCATTAATATCTATGATGACATAATGTAATGCTTTTGAATTTCTTACTGCAATAATTCAAGCTTTCGGGGATCCTTTATAACGGATTCACGTTTTTTATCTTGTGTTAGATTTAATATAATAAATGCACCACCTGCCAAACAAAAAGTTATATTAAATTGTATAACATCAATTCAATAATATATCATATTCTTCAATTTAAATGAAGATATTGATTAAATGGATGGATATTTGCTCACACAAAGCGTTCGTACTAAACAAGTGCACGTATTCACGCGATGTTAATCAGCAGCATAAATTGCTAATTATAGGTTGATTAAACTTCCGTAGGCAGTGCGGTAATTATAGATAGCAATTAGCATTGCATGATTTATTAATTGCGTATGGAAAATCATATATTTTTAATCGCGTACTGATACTTCCAATTACTAAAATATTTAAGATCAAGTAAGTATTAAACTTTAAAGTTAATTAATGTTTAGTTTGCCTGTCTGCTCTGCTTAATAATCTTGCCTACCTCTTTTATTTATAGACAATAAACTAACTTAGTAATTTTTAAGTTATGTTTGTTATTATTGTTATACTACTATATTACAATTTGTATTAAGTAAGAAAAGAAAATTATATAGCAAAATGCTTAATTTGCTAAGATTTGCTCATTTTTGAAATATTTTTTGTAGTATCGTGTTATTGTTAATAAAATAAACAAACAAAAATGTCGAAAATAAAATGTGCATATATTTTGCAAATAAATATAACTTTCTTTTATTTTATTAATCATTGTAACTTTATAGTCCTTGTATATAATTACCCTACATGTGCTTTTTTGTCTTGGATACTACGTATATTTTCTATTGTCAGGAAAAATTATAATTGTCCGGTAGAATCAACTTATGTTTCGATCAAGAATGTCTGTAAGTAACGTAAAAATTTGATCGGGTTAAAAATACAAATACAATTATTAATTAATAAATTTACTTTAATTAAAATTAAACATTTTACTTGTAATTGCAGCTTTTAATAAGTGCATCAACTGTAACAGCCAATTAAAGTTTAAAACAATTTGTTGTGTAATTAGTACACACTAATCTTGGGTATTTAGCAGAGTTTATTTTAAATGACCCTATAGAAGTGGAACATGTCACCAAATAAGGTGATTTGGTTAGCCAATTAAGAGTGTCTCCGCAACAATTCAACTACTTAGACGGCTTTACTAGTGGGCTCTTACGTCTCACAAAATGTTCTCAATGACTATTATTAACTATTTCGTTTAGTACAAGTTGAACCTCATATAATTCTATTTAACTCATATAATACAATACTATTGTTATTTTAAAATTGTTACCCTAATATTTTTTTATGAATTGAGTCTAGCCGTGCTAATTTACTGCTTGCTAATCTTTTGCTTAAAGACAATTATTATGCTTTACAAGTTTAAAGATAAAACGTTTTTTGTTTTAATTAATTATTTTATTAAGAAGTAATTAAGAACCTATCGCATAATTTATTTATAAAAATATTATTGAGATTTATTTTTGTAGATACATTTGTTTTTCATTAAAATCTAAAATTATTTGAGGTATTTTATTTGTAGATAGTACAAGTCTGTTATTAAAATAAACAAAAATATTTGTAAAAAGAGCTAAAAACTATAAAACAATTAATTCTAAATTGAACTAAGAGTGCTATACTTTAACCAACAGTTGAGAATTATTGTAAATTTTGCAGAAACTGATTTTAGAATTATGACATTAGCAATTGTGTCTAAATTGGACTTGGATTATTGATAAAGTGATATACACTGCTCAACATTTGAACTGGTACACTTACAAAAACATATATAAAAACAAATGACTACTTTTTAAAGAACGCCTTCTTGCTTAATTGATAGTATATGGTTTGGAAAACACTTTTAGGGTGAAGAATTAAAAGAATAAAACTTAAATAACAAATTTCAAATGTTTTTATAGAAAATTAACAAAATCTTCATTTTATTATTACAGAAAAGCATGTTTTGGAAAGAAATGATAACCAAACACTAAAAGATTAATAATGCGGTAAACCTCCTCTAGTTATGACCCCTTGGCAACGTCTTGGCATGCTGAAAAATCAAATCCCGAATGTAATGCTGATTTTAGCAATTTGTCTATAACGGTAGTTCAAAGCTGATGGTGATTGTTTGTGTCTACTCCTCGTGATCTTATCAACCTTTTCAGGTGATCCCATCCGTTTTTTTTATGGGATTAAGATCTAGGGAGTTTGCAGGCCAATAATGCGTAATATTGTTCTCTTAAAAAATGTATTAATTTGCCTTGTTCTATGAGGACGCGCATCATCATCAACAAACAAGAAACCATCGCCTATTTTATTGGCAAATGGCAACACTACAAGTTTTAATACGTTATTAAGATACCTGACACTATTTATTGTAGCATTTCCAAGCATAACCAATTTATTACAATGAGTTGCCAAAAATTCCACCCTAAACGGTAATTGAATCGCCTCTATAAGTTTAATGGTAAATCAGGTAGTTCTCAATATAGCGTTCTTCTCTCTCTCCAAACTTTTTTTTTGTCACTGAATAAACAACGACCCCAATTTTTAACACTCTAATTTGCATGTTGGTGTGCCCACTCTAGCTTTTTTCTTTTATGAGCTCTGATCAACAATGGACATTTTTTAGAAGATCTGGACCTTAAATTTACCGCATGGAGTCTTTTTCTTACTGTTTGAGTGGATACTTGAGTACCTGTTGCATTCAGTAAATTAACTTGGAGTGTTCTAAGAGTAGAAAATCTATTCCTTTAACACTGAATCGTAACAAACCGGTCCTCACTGACTGTTGTACTGCTATTTTGCCCTCCGATGTGCCTATGTTGGACAGTTCCAGTGTCATTAAAATGCATTCGAACTCTTCTGATCACCTTGTAGCTCACATTGAAATGAAATTCTTAGCAATGCACCACTAATAAGCATTCCCAGCGCTTGACTCATCTGTTCTCATAAACTTGATAAGTATAAGCGTCCGCAAAATCAGTAACTGCACTGATGACAGATAAACAATAATTGTTTCAAAAATGTTATTTGATATGCATTTGTTTGCGTTCCAAAACACAGACTTTATTATTATTGTTATTATAATTTTTTTATTATTACTTTTAATGTATATTATATAAGTGTACCAGTTCAAATGTTGAACAGTGTATTACTAACACTAACACTATACTTTTTATTATTAAAATGATATTCTGCGTAAATTTGTTGTTTAGCCGAAGTTTGGCAGAAACTATCTTTAGAATTATGATACTAGCAATTGTGTTTAAATTGAACTTGGACAATTAACAAAGTATTACATTTTTTACTAACAAGTCAAAATTTTGTGTAATCTTGTCGGTTTGCTAAAACTTGACAAAAACTAGTTTTAAAATTATAACACAAGCAATTGTGTCTAAATTAGATTTAGATAACCAATGAAGCGTTATACTTTTTACTAACAAATTGACATTTTGCTTAAATTGGTCAATTTGCAAAATTTGTCAGAAACTGGTTTTATAATTATGACATTAGCAATTGTGTCTAAATTGAACTTAGACAACCAATAGAATGCTATATTTTTTACTAACAAGCGAAAGTTTGGAAAAAAAAAGTTTGCCTCATTACTAAAAAAAATAAAAATTTATGAAGTACAGTAATTCTAAAATAGCGTACTCCATGAAGTATGTAAAATTTAAGCGCGAATAAAAAATGCTAAAAGTCAAGAGAAAAACCTAACTTTTGTGTATATTAAGTTGAATATTATACCGCCCCATCTACCTTGACAAGCAAAAAATAAAAGTATGTAAACTGTATGTTTGCTGTTTTAACTTTATTGTTAACCAGTAATAATTTATTTCCTCACAAATGTTATCTATCTGTCAATTATTGTGTTGATTTCTTTCTGCAAAGCTTGTCATTCACACAGTGTACTGTACTCAACAAGTCATAATGTCTAGTGCTGTGGCAAAAATTATAGCGTTGATTAAAGATAGGCGAGGAAAACGTGAAACTGCAAGAATTGAATGGATCGTTAGGAGAAGGCTTTGGGCGACTAGATTGTCTTGTAGAAAAAATGCTACAAGTCCACCTTTACAACGCCGACATTGTGTTGCAAGATTGGCTTTTGACCAAAATTACCGGGCATGGAATAATGAAGACTGGAGTAGGGTACTGTTTTCAGATGAGTTGCGCTTGCCTCAACGGATCAGACGGCCGTCGGAAAGTTTGGAGAACACGCAAAGAAAGATACGCTTTAGTTTGTATTAATGACACCACATATATTTTTCCGGAAATAACACCTCTAGAAATAAGAACGGTGTCGCAATAATACTTAACAAAAAAAGTCAACGATGCTGTTAAAGATTTTACCCCTATCTCAAACAGAGTAGCATTAATCAAAATAAATGCAAAACCATTCGATTTAAACATAACACAACTATATGCAACAACAACTGAAAGCACGGAGCAAGAGATCAAAGAATTTTATGAACAACTAAAAACTGCCCTAAAACACACAAAAAGGGAGGAAGTAAACATAATTATAGGGGACATGACCGCCAAAGTGAGACAGAGAGAAGTTGAAGATGTGGCGGGCGGATTTGGTTTAGGCGTGAGAAATGATAGAGGTGATTGCTTAATAGAATTTTGCCAAGAAATGGAATTTGCAATAATGAACACCTACTTCAAACTACACTCCATAAAGCTCTACACGTGGAGATTCTTAGCCAATAACCAACAGAGAATAGTAAACAGAAAACATCGCAATGCAATCCTCTCAGTCAAAACATACCCAGGCGCCGACATTCCATCAGACCATAACCTTCTACTGGCTTGCACCAAAATACAACTGAAAAAAATAATCAAAAAAAGACGCCCAAAAAAAGTTGATACACAGAAACTCTAACAAAATAATGTTCTACAGAAAACTAAAAATAGGATAAATAGTGAACTAAACATCATATCTGAAAATAGCAACCCTAAAACATAAACAGAAAAACTGTGGAATCAAATAAAAACTGAAACCCGAAAAGACCAAACAAAGACAAAAATGGATGACAGATAGCATAATAAATCTTATAGAAAAAAAGGCAATACAGAAACAAAAACCAAGAAATATATAAAAAACTGCACAAGAAAGTACTTAAGACAATTAAAAAAGCTAAAGAGCAATGGTTACAAGAGAAATGTGCCGAAATCAAAATACTACAGGTAAAACACAACAGCTTCAATCTCTATAAGAAAATTAAAAAAAAAAAACAATAGAAAACAAGCAACACAGGAAAAGGGGCGTAATTCTAGACTTAGGTAATAACATCATCACAGAAACTGACAAAATACTAACAAAATGAAAACAATATGTAGCTTTTTGGAGACATAGATGTGGACACTAATATGACCACAACATCAGATGACAAAGAGCCAGTTATTACGCACGAAGAAGTAGAAGCAGCAATCAACCGATTAAAAAACAACAAAGCTCCGGGACTAAATTAGATACACGGGGAAATGCTCAAACTACTAGAGCCAAAACAAGTGAAATTTGTGACTACGCTCCACAACAAAATCTACAAAAAAGGTCAAATACCAAAAAATTTATTAATATCCACATTTATTTCACTTCCAAAGAAAGCAAACGCAACAAAATGCTAAAAAAAAAGTATTTCTCAATATTATCCAAACTTGCATATATAGCAAACTAGACAACAACATCAGTCATACACAATTTGGCTTTAGAAAAAGACTTGGAACTAGAGAGGCGTTATTTGCCATACAAGTCCTTATTCAATGAACATGCAACATCAACGCAGATGTATTTGCATGTTTTATTAATTTAAAAAACATTTGATAAAGTTCAACATAGCAAACTCATCGCAATTCTACGTAAAAGCGGAATCGACAACAGAGACGTAGACATAATATCCAATCTGTACCTACAGCAATAGACCATGGTCCGGGTAGAAGACCAAATATCCGAGGAGTTTAGAGTTAAGAGAAGGGTCTGCCAGGGTTGTGTACTATCACAACTGCTGTTCAACGCATATTAAGAAGCTCTAAACAACGTAGAGGAAAGTCTAGTAATAAACTGCAAAACAATCAACAACCTCAGATATGCGGACAACACTGTTCTGATTGCTAATACTGCCAAATGACTTTAGAGACTGATAGACTGCATAACAAACGCAAATCCTAATCATTAGCAAAATCCGCATAGATAATCTTTGGTTTACTGCCAACAATACAACGTTACCAATGGTTGAAACAATTACATACTTAAAATGTAATAAAGAATGGGATTATTCTCGGAAAATAAAATGCAAAATAGAGAAGGCAAGAGGCGCATTTAATAAGATGAGAAACATATTATGTAACATGTCGCTCAACATACATACCCAACTTAAGGTTTTTAGATGCTATGTACTATTAGTCCTACTGAACGGGACGGAAGCATGGACCCTCACCAAAACCTACTGCAAACGCATCAAGACCTTTAAAATGTGGTGTTATTGTCACATGCTCAAGATTTCATGGGTTCATCACGTGACAAACAAAACGGTACTACGGCGCATTGCAAAAGAATTTGAGTTCTTAACAAATGTCAAACATAGGAAAATGAGGTTCTTTGGACATACTATAAAGAATAAAAAATATTATCTACAGCAACTAATCTTGCAAGGAAAAATAGAAGAAAGAAGATCAGTAGGTCGCCGCGGAATATCATGGCTAAAGAATATAAAAGCATGAACCGGAATGACACCAACGGCTTTATTTAGAACAGCAGTAAACAGATTAAAGTGAACCAATGTGATTGCCAACATTTATAGAGGATAGGCACAAGTGTAGAGACAAACTTAAAAACAATTTGCAAAGTGCAACAAATACAAATGCACAAATGGAACTGGCTATTTGACGTTTTTGTATAAATAAATGATTATATTTATAAACGTCTTAAAAAAGGGTAAAAAACATACTTGTTTCTTTCTTTCTGGTTTTAACCCTTTGCCAAATTAAATGATTTAAATTTATAGACGTTTGTAAAAGGGGTAGCAAACGGTGCACTTGCTTTTTTCTCTTTTTATAAATGCAAAAATTGTGCCTGTATGTAAGAGCAATTATTAAAAAAAAACTTTTTATTCTATAATTTTTCTCTAAATTTTGCTTTTGTATGTGTTGATGGCGTTGTTCCAAAGCGGATCTCATTTGATTGACAAATATTTTCTTTTTGAGCATTTTCTGACTTTTCAGTTCTTTGCCAAAATAGATATTAGAATTTATACTTTTCATTTTGGCATAAGCGCCCATAAAAAGTAGTTGTTTTTTTAAATTTTTATAAATGTAAGTATTTTGTCAGTTTGTGAATAATTAGACACAAAAAATTGATTTTATAAAGTGTTGCTTTTTTGAGAACATTTTTTAGTTTTACTTATCTACTACCAAAATTTTACATACTAGAGGCCTGTTGAAAAAGTTTTGTAGTATAGTGTTGATGGCGTTGTTTTGAAGCAATAAATTTGTTTTTAATATTACGTACACGTTTAATACTGTAAGAAATCAAGGTAATAAATATTATTTTTACAAGTAGATAGGCCTATTCTATTTCATGCAAAAATTGCTTTCTCATGATGTTCATAAATAAATACAAATGTTATAAAAATGTTGCAAATAAAGTTTTTGTTAAATTGATTATATTTTATAAACAAAAAGATTATTTACTGTAGCATGTGTATTATCTTATATGTAAAATAGAAGAAAAAAAAAACAGTTTTTTTGTGAAAATATTAAAACATTTCTACTGATGCACTAAAAAAAATAAATAAAGATTTTGGTATATATCCACATTTTTCATACGCTGCTTTTTTCTAAGCACGACGTTAATCTCAAAACTAGTAAATAAATCACACATAAAACATGTTGAAGAAAATAGCTGTTATAGTTAATATCTTTAAGTCTATTACTACTACTGCCACAAAAAAATCGAAAATAATGTACAAAAAAATACAGTTACCATACCATACCAAAAACAAAACATAGACTATTTCATGTTCAAAATGAAGAAAAGAAAACAGTAATTATTTTTGTTCCGCTTCTTCAAATGAAATCATAGCTGTTGCAAAACGCCGCTTCACTTGTGAATAAATTTAAGCGGATGCCTCAAAAAAATAAATTGACCAAATACTGCAAAAAAAATCTAATCGGCAAACTGTGTCATTGACTATTTTGATTCTCAAAAAGCATCGGTTTACAATTATTTTAAAATAAACTCGTACCTTAAATAAAAGTGAAAATCCTTCTACATCAAATCATCACAGTCAACAGTTAAACATTTTATTTTTTCAACAATTTTTTTCAATTTTTTTTATATAAACTGTAGAACTTTTGTAAATTAGTTTTTGGAAACATAACAAGTTGATGGTAAGTTTTCAAAAACTATATTTAGCAATGAATCACATTTTTATTTTTACGGTTTTTTCATTAAACAAAACTGCCAAATTTAAGGATTCAAAAAACTAAAAATAATTAAAATTTTATGTATTTTTAATTAGTTATGTTTAGTGCGGATTTTGGTTGGAGATTGATTGAGCCTTACTTTTAAAAATAAAAATAAAAATGCTATTATCGTCAATAGAATTCAATGCCTATATTAATAACGCTTATAACATTAAATGAATGATACAGACGTGGTTTCAATAAGACTATGCAACATGTCACACTGCCTATAAAATCCTAGTTATTCCAACAAAATTAAATGATCGTGTTATCACAAGCAGAGGCGGACTTTACATCGGTAAACTTCGTTCTTTAAGGTTATCTTAAAAATAAAGTGTACATCGAGAAACCACAAACTATTAATTCCATTTGGTCATCATGTCATGGAAAATTTTATGAAAAAATGTATTGCAACTGGTCATTTGAGTTTTGTTTTACTTATAATTTTCAAGTCTATACTATTAAATAAAATTAAAAAAAAAAACGTTATCTAAACATTGATAACGTTTTTTTATAATAAAAACAAATAATTTTTTAATTAAATTAATACAACAAACAATTTGTGACATTTTTTATAACAGATATGTTTTGACTTATGCAAACGTGCAGGTAAAAGCTCTAAATCTATAAACGTTTAAAAAAAAACAACGAATTGAAAAATGCGTTGCAAACTAACTATTTCAATTTCATATACACACTTACAAAGTTTTATAAACAAACATATTTAAAAGTAAAGTAGAAATGAGTATGAATATGAAAAAGCTATCGACCAAAGTCTTTCTGGTCTAATCTGACCATTTTTTATTTAATTTGGCATATAAAAAAATTATGTAATTAACAAAAAATGTACATTTTACAAATAATATTACAAAACACATTAGCATTTATATTAAATTATTTGATTAAAACTAAAAAGCAACTAATTAGTTCAAAGCTATGTTACCACGAGTTTATAATTACTTATTTGCATTTATGTTTATATGTATATCCAACAACGACTACTGCAATGCAGGCCACAGTTTATTATAATCGAAATAGGGGCACTGTAAAGATAATTCAATTATACTACACCGGGGACCCATAAAAGGTACAATAAAATTACCACTTAATCCAATTTAACAGCAACATGTAAATGACTTCTTGCATAGCGGTGACTGTAAAGAACTCAAGTCTGGCTGCTGCTTGCAAATAATTTATTTCAGAATTGATGTACTCTTGCATCACTTCTAATTAATCATGCTCTTTCATAAGATGAGCCAGCTCAGCAACGTTATACTGCTCATATATCATAAAACGGAATAAAGAAATTACGTGCAAGATTATAACAATGTACGATGATACGATTTTTAGAAAATTGTTTAGAAATATTGCATAGTTTATGAATTATTTAATGATAAAGCCATAAAACTGTTTACAATGTTCTATTTAAACTTCGTCATATTTAAATAGATAGATGTTTATTTTATTTATTTTTTATAATTTTTTTTTTAAATGATAATGTATACATATAATTATATACATTTATTTCTATATGATTTGAACATCAGGTTTGCTTAATGTAAGGAACGCATTAATGCACAATAATTGTTTATACAAGTACTATTAAGTTATTTATTCATTGTCCTAAATTGATTTTGCATAAAAAACACTTTAACAAATAATTTTTTGAAAAAAATTGCATTTTAATTCTTATACCTATTTATTTTATAATTTATTGATTCATGAATGACTCGGAAACTTAATTTAATTTAATTGCCACTGTTTAGTTGTTTTTGTTTTCTTGTTAGCAGACGAGATTTTAGTTACACTGTTTCAGACACGCTCATGTGTCAATAGACTATTTAAAACTTTTCTTATTCATACAGAACACAATTTTGTCTATAATGCTGTTTTTATTGTTTCTTAAGTTTATTTTTATTTGTATTAGTATGTTTATTTTTATTCTGTGAGGTATTTATTATGCACAAGTATTATTTACAATGTAGGTAATACTAAAAATCGTAAAATCTTTAAAATTAATGATTTTTCACATGTTTTACATAAATCATTCAGTCAGTACGCAACATTCGCAATAAAAACATAACTTGACAAAATTATCTATTATATCTATTATCAAATATTACTTAAAATATGTTTAATTAAGTTTAAACTGAAAAATTTACATTGTTAAGGTCTAAATCAACTTAAATAAACTCTTTTATTAATTTTACAGTAACCATGAAAATAAACAAAATAAAGTTAGTATGCTTATTTAAAATAATAAACAAATTAAGTTGATAAAGCTATTAGAACTTTAAGCTCTTAGTAATAAATGCAATTTAACTATTAGAGTGCGGACACAACGGCGATCCTCGCGCACAACGAACAGCGCTCCGACTCTAGAACACTAGAATTTGTTCTAAGCTCGGACCCTCGCTTTATATTTAACTAAAACTTTTTTAGCAACGTGCGAGTAAAGTCACCAATTCTGTCACTAAATTATCTTGTATTCTTTACTTTCAAAATAATTTTATTCTCATTAAAACGTTAAAAAAACTTCAGTTTAATATATAAATACAAGAATCAGAGCAATGAGCAAGTGTCTAATCTTAGAAAAAATTTTGGTGTTCCAGGCTCAGAGTGCTGTTCGATGTGCGAGGGTACGATGCTATGATCGGAGCGAGGATTGCCATTGTGTTTGTACACTTAACCAAGGACACGTTTTTTATGTAGTTGAAAATAATGTTTTTCTTCAATTAAAGAAATCATTTTGAACTACATACATAAAAACATAACGTGCAAAAATAATGAAACAAAACAACCTTTCGTATATATGTGCTATTGTATTAAATATTTTTTTCAAGTGTAAGATAGAGCATCTGAAACTACAACAACAATTTATTAAATTATTATTGATCTAAAATTGACCTAAGCAATTTAAAATCGGCGTAATGTTGCAGTTTAGCATTTTTTGTAGATATTATTATAGACATTGTTCAAATCAATTACAAGATGTATTACTTTTTTTTTTTTTTTAATAGATATTAACTCTTACAGTTTAAAGATGATGAAAATTTAAGGATGGGCTATTTTTTCCGTACTTTGATACCATTCTCTCATAAATGTTTTTTTGGACTGTTGCCCCAAACTTAAAGATGATACTATAAAATGTCAACAAAATTTGACGTAAAAAAATTAAGCAGATAACATAACAAACTTTCTTCGTACGTAGTAAGGTTTGTAATTAAGCTAACAATAATTGTATTGTAAAACAACTTAAAGAAAACGCAATAGTTGGCAAGTATAAAATTTTAAACATTAAAGCCGAAAAGAAAACCTTATTAAAATTGTAAGTTTTAATTCTATTGTTCCATTGGTGGTCTTATGTGAAAAATAAGAAAACAAGCAGCTAGAACTGCAAATATAATTTACCTTGTATATAATACAATTAGAAAATAAATCTTTCTAACCTATACACATTTGTAACGCTTTTAGTAAGTACTTACTAATTTGCATATTATTAAATAAACTTTAAACAAAGATTTAACATTTAAAACCATTTAATGTTTGAATTATGAAAGAACAACACTTTTAACTAAATTGCAAAAACCTGAACGTCTTTAGCGTTTCCGGTTCATGCAGCATGCAGTTCGACCCTTAGATCCGTACTTGGTATATGGATAATGTTAAGCCATAAGCATCGTGTATCCGTAATGGGACAGCGGATCGGTCGATCCCATGTAGCATATTTATTGATTTGAACTTGTACTAAAAAAACTTCCTGTAAAACATAGACATTATTTCAATAATTAATTTAAACGTTGTTACTTAGATAAATAATTTCACTAATCAGAAACGTACTTTAATTATTTATAATATAATAAAAACATCTATTTTGCCTAATTCTTTACGCATATTGCTAGCTAGCAAGATAGCTAAACAAATTATTTAAAAAAAACGTAATAAAAATACAAAATTGCTTAGCAACTTTGCTCGATAACAATATTATGTATAATGAATAACACCCCTATTTTATAACTCGTTCGATAATCGTTGCGATTAAGCAGCTACCACGTGATGTTGACAATCGTTGCAAAATGTCAATTTGAGAGATAATATTTTTATTAACATATTTATTATTGTTAAAATTGTAGAAACTGATAGTGATGAATAAGCGTAATATTATTTTCAGACTTTTGGATGATCTGAACTGACCATAAGTAAATTTATTAACAAATTAATAATTTTATTAGTAAAAATAAAATGTTAGGCTAGAATTTAAGAGCATAACCGACCGCTACCTTGATTTTCAGTATTTTAGTGAAAACAGCTACTTTGGCGTCTGCTATTTCCACATATAATTTGATAATCAAATAATTTTTCACTGGTACATTTAGAAAGAATTAAACTATATTTGGTCATAATATTTTAGTCAAATAACTAAAAAATAAATCCAAATATTGAAATAAATGCATTGTTAGGTACTTTTAAATGCAATTTAATGCTATTTGCAAATATATTTACACTAAAATATTCTGGGAAAATATAGTTTGATTTTTTTTAAATGTATTAGTGAAAAAATAAATTAATTATCAAATTATATGTGAAAATAGAAATGACGCCAAAGTTGCTGTTTTCACTACAACACGGGAAATCAAAGCAGCGGTCGGAATAGTCTTAAAAGCGTAATAAAATATTGTAAAAATGTAGATGTAGTTTTAAAATGTATGTAATATTTATGTTTTTTTTAAGTACTTCTATTTCTTCCGTTCTTTTGTCTCTAAACACTCTTTCATCTTCTCTTGTTTTGTTTTATTTTATTTCTTGTTCTGTTGGTTCATGGAAATATTGCCTCTTTCCATTATCTCTTCCTTTTCCGTTATTATATATTTAAAAAGGAATTGCATTCATTTTTAAGTGACGAATGTTACTATTTTATTGATGATTTTTTTCTGTGATAAATAAATATGTTTATGATTTATATGTTGTTTTTACTATGTTTCTTGTCTATTTAGATTTTAGTTTTTAATTTTTAATGTGTATTTCTATATAGATTTAAATTTTAATGTGTATTATTTAAAAAAAAATAATTTTTATTAAAAATGCCTTTTGTAATATTCATATTAATTAAATTGCTTACGTTTTTCTTAATTAAAAGTTGTGCCTTACCGTCGGTTACCGGCTGGTCTAACGTTGTATGCTATTATAACTTATTACAATATAACCGAATAATATTTGAAAACAACAATAATAATATTTATAATAACTACATTTTTAATTATAAAGGTTCATAAGCGTACATATCACAACGTTAATGACAGTCTTTAAAACTGTAACAAAATCCTGATATTATTTTACAAAATTAAAGATAAGTGCAAATTTTGTAAAAAATTATGTAAAGTCTATAAATATTTGAAGCAAATTGTTTATAAAAATGTTCAGTACAATAAATTAAATTAAATAAATTTAATGCATTATTAGCTGACTTGAAGCTTAATTTGAAATATATGTAAATTAAAAAGTTCTATAGTTATAAAAGTATTATAATTTATATTTGCTTTGGTTTTGTTTTGTGTTTAGATTTTGTGGCATAGTAATCTAAATTTCATTTTGTTTCAGTTGTAAAAACTATTTTTTTTAATTAAATAAGGTTGGTTAATTATAATGCAATTCTTAAGTTATTAAACTTTCATCATCATCATCATCATCATCATCAATCAACCCTTTGCGTCCACTGCTGGACATAGGCCTCCCCAATTTCCGCCCATTTCCTCCTATCCTGAGCCTCTCGCATCCAGGCTCCTCTTGTTCTCTATATATCGTCTGTCCATCTTGTGGGGGGCCTCCCCCTGCTTCGTATATCTGCTCTTGGCCTCCACTTCAGTAGTCTCTTGGTCCATCTTCCATCTGACATTCGGGCAACGTGTCCAGCCCAGTTCCACTTTAGCCTCGCCATACGCACAACCACATCTGTGACACCTGTTGTTCGGCGTAGGTCTTCGTTTGTGATATGGTCTCGTAGCGACACGCCGAGCATCGATCTTTCCATCTTTCGTTGTGCAATTTGGAGCATTTTTGCGGTTGCGACGGTGAGTGTTGCGGTTTCAGTGCCGTAGGTCATAACTGGCAATACACATTGATCAAACACTTTCCTTTTCAAGCAGACTGGCAGATCGCTTTTGAATACGTCCCGAAGTTTTCCATATGCGGCCCAAGAGAGGATTATTCTTCTTTTAAATTTGCATGTTTGGTTGTCTCTGATTATGCGTATTTCGTGACCTAAATAGGTGTATTTGTCTACGAAATCAATATCTCTATCGCCTACATCTATCTGTCTGCTCGGGACCAAGTTTGTCATACATTTTGTTTTGGAATAGTTTATTCTTAGGCCTACGGTATTACATGCTTCCTGGAGTTCTAATAGCATTGTTTTTATATCGTTAAGATCGTCAGCAAGCAGCACTATGTTATCTGCAAATCGCAGATTTGATAGATTTTTGCCATCTATGGTTAAGCCTTTTCTTTCCCAGTTGAATTTTTGAAGGCGAGTTCCAAAACCGCGGTGAACAATTTAGGCGATATCGTATCCCCCTGTCTCACGCCTCTACCAATTGGAATGGGTTTGGTGTTTTCGTGGAGTTGAACCGTCATACTGGCGTTTATGTAGATGTTGTCAATGGTTCTCGTGTAGCGATGGTCGACACGGCATTCCTGTAGTGCTTCCATAACTGCATCTAACTTGACGGTGTCAAATGCTTTATGGAAATCTATGAAGGCCAGTACGAGTGGTCTGTTGTATTCAATACTTTTCTCGACTATTGTTTTAACACTTTGTAGATGGTCATTGGTTCCGTATCTTGTGCGGAATAGAAGGCTTATCGGCCTATAGTTTTCTAGGTCAGCTATATCTCCTTTTTTGTGCAGTAAGATCACAATAGCGTTGTTCCATTCATTTGGTACTGTACTGTTGAACAGGCAAAGATTGAACAGGTCTCTGATTTTTCCAAGCAGGTGAACATCTCCGATTTTGATGGCGTCTGCGGTGACGTGGTCACCTCCGGGAGCTTTGTTTGTCTTTGTTTTACTTAAGGCTAATTCTATTTCATCTAAGGTAATATCTGGTAGTATTTCAGACCCTTGGTTTATGATGCCCTTTTTAGTTGATACGATATCTGGTTCAGATTATTATAAGATAAAGTTTAATTGATACATTAATTATAAAAATATTACACATAAAGTTAAAATGATTTATATTTGTACTGTAAAAACGTTTTAATATGGACGTTGTTTTGTGTTTAAATTCTGTATGATTTTTTTAGTAAAAATGTGAGAGTAGTGAAAACGTGAAAGTAGTGAGAATGTGATACTAATAAGAATGTGAGAAGAGTAGGAATGTGAAAGTTGTGAGAATGTAAAAGTTGTGAGAAAGAAGGAGTAGTGACAATGTGAAAGTAGTGAAAGTTTAAAAATAGTAAGAATGTGAGAATAGTGAGAATGGGAGAAAAATGAGAATGTAAAAATAATAAGAACGTAAAAGTTGTAGAATGTGAAAAAATACAGAATGTGTGTAGTGAAGATGTAAGAGTAGTGAGAATATAAGAGTAGTAAAAAAGTGAGATAAGTAAGAATGTGAAAATATCAAAAATTTGAGAATAGTTAGAAGGTAAAACAAGTGAGATTGTAAAAATAGTATAAATGTGAGAGTAATGAGAATGAGTAAGTAATAAGAATGTAAAAATAGTGAAAATGTGAGAAAAGTAAGAATGTGAGAGTAGTAAGAATGTGAGAGTAAAGAAAATGTGAGAATAGTAAGAAGGTGAGAGTAATAACATTGTGAGAGTGGTAAGAATGTGAAATTAAATAAATTGTGAGAATAGTAAGAAGGTGAGAACGTGAGAGTAATAACATTGTGAGAGTAGTAAGAATGTAAGAACAGTGAGAGCGTGAAGGAAGTAAAACTGTAAGAATAGTGAAAATATGAGAGTATTGACAAAGTAAAAATAGTGAGAATGTAAAAATAGTAAAAATTTGAGAGTAGTAAAACTGTAAGTGTGGTAAGAATGTGAGAGTAGTAAACTTGTGATTGTAGTAAGAATGTGAAAATAGTGAAAGGTAAAAGAAGCGACAATTTGAGATTATTGACGGTAGTAAGAATGTGAGAGTAGAAACAATGTGAAAATGTAAAAGTAATGAGAATGTGAGAGCAGTGATCATGCAAAACTAGTAAGATTAGTGAGAATGTAAAACTAGTGACAGTATGAAAGTAGTGAGAATGTAAAAATAGTGAAAATAGTAAAAATGTGAAAATAGTAAAAGTAATAAAAATGTAAAAATTGTGAGTATGTAAGCATAAAAAGAATATGAAAGTAGTGAAAATGTGAAAGAAGCAACAATGTTAAAGTAGTGTGAGTAGTAAGAATGTAAAAGTAAAGTAATAGTAAAATAAATAAGAATGTAAGAATGTGGGAATAGTAAAAAATAAAAGATGCGACAATGTAAGAGTACTGACAATAGAAGTACAGTAGAATAAAAGTAAAAGTAGTAAAACGTAAAACAGGTAAAAATGTGAGAATAGTGAGAATAATAAAAATGTGAGAGTAGTGAAAACAGTGAGAATGTGAGAGTAGTACGATTGTAGAAAAATAGTAATCGTAATGAGAATGAAAAACAGTAACATTGCGAAAATAGCAAAAATGTGAATGTAGTGAGAATGTGAGAATAGCAAGAATGTTAACGTAGAGAGAATTTGAAAGTTAAAACTATAAATAAGGAGAGTAGTAAAAATGTGAGAAAAGTGAGAATATGGTAGAAGCTACAATGTGAGTGTATAAGTAGTGAGATTGTAAGAGTAAAGAGATAGTGAGAGTAGTATAAATGTAAAAGTAGTAAAAATGTGAGAGTAGTAAAATGAGAAAACAATAATAAATTAAAAATAATGAAAATAATAAAATAGTAAAAATGTAAGATTAGTGAGAAAGTAATAGTAGTCATTTTCACAATTTCACTATTTTTACATTTTATTTTCACATTTTACTACTCTCATATTTTTACTACTATCATATTCTTACAATAATAATAATAATAATAATAATAATAATAGTAATAATAATTGTCTTTATTTTTGTAATTTTACAAAAAAAGGCAAAGTTCATCACAATGATGATCTTCCATTTAATCTAATTTTAACATTTAAATTAAAACATATAAATAAAATTGAACAAACAAGTACTTTCTGATTTTTTGATGGTTGACTATCATTTTCTATTTTCCAGTTATTTTATAGTATTTCATCAAAAATTGTAGCCTATTACTTCACTAAATTATTACTGGGATTTCCTTATTTATAAAAAACAATTGCAAGCCCTGTTCCTTAGCACGAAAAAGGTTTAGCGCGCGTGCGGCTCAGAACATCTAAGGGCATCACAAACCTGTTAAAAACTTACTTTTAAGTTAGCAGTTTTGTTCGTTATCGGAATTAACTTGACAGAATCAAAAAAAAGCTCTCAATATGTCAATTCTAAAATTTTACTGTTCTTACATTGTCACAAATTTAACATTCTTACTATTCTCACATTCTCAATACTTTTACAAACTTAATACTTTCATATTCTCACTACTTTTTTTATTGCCGCTTCTCTCACATTTCGCTACTCTAAAATTTTTACTCGTTTTACATTTTTATTATTCTCACATACTATTACATTCTCATTATTTTTACGATTTCACTTTTCTCATATTCTTCTACTTTTACTATTTTTTTACTCTCAAAATTTCACTACTCTTACATTGTAGCTTCTCCCACATTGTTACTATTTTTACATTTTTACTACTCTTACAGTCTTACTACTCTTACATTTTAACTACTCTCACACTCTCACTATTCACATTATTACTGTTTTCTCATTCTTACTACTCTTACATTCTTACTAATCTCACTATTCTCAAATTGACACAATTCTAACATTCTTACTATTTTTACATTCTCAACATTTTCACATTTTTTCTATATTTTTATACTCTTATTACATTCACATTTTTACTACTTTCACATTCTACTACTCTCACATCTTTACTACTTTACATTTTCTTTATTCTCAGATACTCACTATTCCCACATTCTCACTACTCTCACATTCTTACTACTCTTGCATTTTTAAAACTGTTACATTCTCACTGTTTTCACATTTTTACTATTTTCACATTATCTTTGTTCTCTCATTCTTACTACTGTCACATTCTTTTTACTTTTACTATCTTTCTATTTTTACAATCTCACTACTTTCACATTGTCGCTTCTCTCACATTCTCACTACTCCCACATTCTCACTACTCTACATTCTCATTCACGTTGTTACAACTCTTATATTTTTACTATTCTCACTATCTAACTACTCTCACATTGTAGCTTTCTTCACATTTTCAATATTTTCAAGTTTTTACTAATCTTATATTCTCACTATTTTTTCATTGTCACTATTCTTACAATTCCACTACTCTTAAATTATCACTTTTCTCAAATTCTCACTACTCTTCCATTCTTACTACATTCATATTTTCACTATTTTCAAATAATCACTGTTTTCTCATTCTTACAACTCTTACATTTTTACTATGCTTACTATTCCCACATTGTGACTATTCTAACATTACTATTCTCACATTTTTATTACTTTCACAATCTTACTACTCTCACATTTTTTTTTACTCTTACATTCTTTCTTCTTTCACATTCTCACTACTCTCAAATTCTCACTACATTCACATTCTTACTACTCTCACGTTCTTACTACTTCTACATTTTCATTATTCTCACATTTTCACTACTCTCATATTGTCGCTTCTCTCCCACTACTTTCATATTCTCACTATTCTTACATTTTCATTACTCTCACATTGTCACTACTCTCAAATTCTCACATACCCACTACTCTTTTATTGTTGCTTTTATTACATTCTCACTACTTTTTTATTCCCACATTCTCACTATTCTCACATTTTCACTAATTTCATATTCTCACTATTCCCATATTTTTACTACTCTCACTATACCACTACTCTCACATTATCGCTTCTGTCACATTTTCACTACTCTATTATTCTTGCAACTCTCACATTCTCACTATTCGCACATTCTCATTACATCATTAATTTCTACTCTAACATTCTTACTACTCTCACATTCTTACTACATTTTTATTACTCTCACATTCTCACTAATCTCACATTGTCACGTTTTTCACATTCTAACTACTTTCACATTCTCACTACTCTTCCATTTCTCCATTTCTACTACTTTTACATTGTCGCTTCTCTCACATTCTCTCTATTCTTTAATTCTTATTATTCATACATTTTTACTCCTTTCACATTCTTACTACTCTAAATGTTTTAAACATAAATATTAACATGCTGTGACCGCGAAGGGTTAACAACTTGCGTAATCAGTGTACAAAATAAAAATAATCATTACAGAATCAAATAATAATTACGTAATATTCGTAATGATTTAATCATTTTAATTATTTTATAATCACGTAATCATTGCATAATCTTGTAATAAATAGTGTAATTAAATATTAAAACACGCGTATTCAAATAATCAAATATTGATTACGCGTATTCAAATAATCAAATATTAATTACGCGTGTTCAAATAATTAAATGTTGAGTACGCAAATTCACATAATCAAATATTGGTTTTATAGAATCTTATATATTCGCATGGTAAATTCAGTCGTGTCCAATCTGTATCTAATTGTGCCGCTAGAGATTTATTTATTAGACAATTTTACAGATGTTTTTATACAACCCTTGTCATGTGCATGCGCAGTTGTTTATTAATTATATTAAAATAAATACCTTACTTTAGTCGAATATAATTTTTCACTGATGCAAATTGTATTATGTATTTTTATTATTTTTGTTGAAAAGATTTTTATATGTTTATTTTTTTTTATTTTTTAATATAATAAATCACATTTTTATTCTTGGTGTTGGATTTTTTCTAATCTACATAAAACATTAATAAACATCAAAATAGGTATATTTTTAGTTTATGTTCTTATTATATAAAAGAAATTGTAGTAAGTACTTTATTGAAAATTATTATAAAACATAAGTATTATAATAATATATTAATATTAAGCATCAAAATAATTTTATGATTTATATAAAATAATTAGAAATTTAGAATTATAAAATCTTAAACAAATGTGTACTTATTGAATAATCATGTATTCATTACATAATCACAAAATTATTTTCATAATCACGTATTTATTGAATAATCACGTATTTATTGAATAATCACGTATTCGTTTAATAATCATGTATTCATTACATAATCATATAATCATTACGCTTTCATTAAATAATCACGTAATCAATGCGTATTCTATAAATAATCACATAATCAATGCATAATCATAATCATAATAATGTAATCATTACAATATTATGTAATTATTACATAATCACGTAATCATTACATAATCACGTAATATTTTGTACATTTGTACATTTTTTTAGTTAGTTGTTAACCCCTCGTGTGAACGTTACTTTTATAACTTCAAATCTGTCTTTAATATTGTAATCCGCATATTAAAAACCTCATGTTTTGATTAATTTAAAATTCAGTTTTATTTGAATCAATAGATTTTAAAAATGAATATTGTAATATGTTTGTTTACTAATGTTTTTAGTACTATCATCAACTTTATAACCATACTTTGAAATTTTTGCTTACTTAATTAAGTCTAAACATTTTGTACATTTTATTTTCTACGCCGTTTTGTAGGAGTAATTTAATATTACGTATTTTATAAAACAATTATAGTTGTAATTAAACTTTAACAACAAATTTTTCTTTAATAAATTTATTTTTTATGATTTTTTCCAACTTATAGTACTACAATAAGATATAAAAATAATTATCATTTAGGTCATATTTGTCGATGTTGTATTAAGCTTTAAACAACCAAGAAATAATTAATTAAATGTATGCATAATTTAAATAACATTTGCATCTACTGCGATAAAATGTCTGCATTTTTCTTATTATTTCCTACACAATTAGTATTTGTAAAGATAAAGTTGTAAAAACGAATTCCATTCACATGTAAACGCACGTGTACAATTTTATGGGGCCATAAATCTTAACGCACTTTAATCACGGACTTTAGAGCTACACGGGCAAGAGACCCGTTTAAGTTATTGATCCTAAAAATGTAGCGCGAAACCATATAAGTCGCAAAACTATCGTCCTAGGTAGGAGGAAAATCTCATGGTAGATTACTCCAGAATAGACGTAACTAATGTTGGACGAAAGTACAGTAAAATAAACCTATATATATATATATATATATATATATATATATATATTATTTTTTAAATTTTCGCGGATATAATTATTTTTATTTAAATTTATTTTCGGATTATCTCGCGTTGTTTCATTGAGTTCTCATCTGCCATCAACATGAGAGATTTATTATATCTATTTTTGATAACGTCGAGTCCAACTCAATGAAACAACGCGAGATAATCCGAAAAAAAATTTAAATAAAAAAAAAAAATTTATATATACATATATATATATATGTATATTAATCCGTCAAGTCGGGCTCTTTCTGGGTATGAATCCGGCAAGTCGGGCTCTTTTTGGCAAGTCGGGCTCGTGTGTCACCTTGCCGTTCACTTTCGGGAACAAATCCGGCAAGTCGGGCTCCACGGCACCTTCACCAAAAATATTTTGATATGTGATAAAAATAATTTGACTTTACAAGATAGTATACATTCATCCAATACATTTTTTACTTAATTGCTAACAACCCTAAATTACTATTTTAAAAAAATAAATTAAAAAACATTTTTTTTAGAGTAATTGCTTCTTGGAATAGCAATTAATAAGCACAATGAAATTTATTTTATTATTTTGCGCAGTTTACCCTTAACAACCCCTAATTATAAAATTCATTATTTTTAATTAAATTTGGTTGACATACGGCTTTTGAAGTAAGCGGATTACAATGGTAGTATTAGATTATATGTATTAGAAATAACAATGTCAAAAAGTTACAAATTAAGTTAAATACTTTAAAATTTTGCAAAATTCAACAAACATGCTTTTTTTAAAGTTTTTGAAAACTTTAATGATGATTGAATTAGATTATGAGTTATCACAGTAGTAATGCCAACATTTTGACATTAATTATACATTAATTATTAAAATAATACATTCTATACCAAATTCACTATTTTGTGTAGAAATGTTGACATTTATGTATGTTCAATATTTTTAGATTTTACCAAAATTTTGCATACAAAGGTTTTACAGTTGGAGGATTACAATGATAGTGTTACGTTATAAATATTTTAAATAGTTGTGTCAAACTTTTGGCATTTAAGTTAAATCTTCAATTTAGCTATAAATCAGCTTTCCATCAGGTGCAAAAAGACATCCACTGCAAAAAAAAAATTTTTGGGACCTTTCTTAGACATTTAAGGAGCATTTGACAAACTTCATTTTCATTAAACTGCTACGGGAATGGAAAACAGAAGCGCTTTACTTCTTGTTAGATATTGGGTGAACTTCATGCTCAAAAATCAAACTAAAACAATTACATTATAGGAAAAAAAAAATTGCTGGCGGATGTCCCCCCCCCCCAGGCTACAAGTCAACGCAATTAAATAAAGAAAGCAACGAGAACAACTCTTACAGTAGCTATGGAAACACTGCTTTTGCCACCATTACTTCACTTATTTGTGATGATGGAGGGGAAATAAACAACGTATCAAATATAGATAAACAAACACATCGTAAATCTTAAGGTTCCTAGACCAACAAACGTGTTACATGAGAAAGAAACACTGAAAATAATATCACACTTTATAAAAATTTATTGCATAAAAAAATCTTTTCATTTAATACTACCGTCGCAAAGCAAAAGAATTTATATGATATACAGATGGATCTAAACATTACAATAGCATCAGAACCGAAATTATCTCTGGGCAAACATGCTCTTTCAAGCAAAATAGTTATTATTAAATGTAGCTCTAAAAACATCAAATGAAGACAATACTTTAACAGACCAATAACTATCATGTCGCAGAGCTAATCGGTTCTATAGGCTATACGGTTGTCAGTAATTAAATGCAAACTAGTGATAAACTTTATAAACAACAGAGTCCGCTTCATCTGCATACCAAAAAATTATAATCTAAAAAGGCTTACAATACTCAACGTAACGCCTTCTTTGGCAAGCAGAAGCTAACCAAAGAAAAGCTTAAAACAGTCTATTTCTTAACAAAAGTTTCTGAAGAAAACTGGATTTACTAAAAAAGTAACAAGTTACACAATTGTAGTTGCTAGACCACCTCAAAAACCAAAAATTTTCAAAATACTATCATTTATAATTAGAATTTTTGGATTCTATTGAAATTTAGCAACCATGCAGTAATAATTATAAACAATCATTGTAAACTGCACTTGATCTATAAATAACTATTTTGCCAATTTTAATTGATTCAAAAAACGTAATTAATTTAAATTTATATTGTTTTTCTTAATTATTGTTTACTTCTGTATCAAATAAAATAATTTAAGGTAAAATCAAATTATATATTATATATTATGATTATTACATATTTGAATGAAAACATTGCCGCTTTACGAGCAAATGTTTCCAAGTATTTGACCCTAAATTCTTTACATTTATTTATGATCTTTTTTGTAATCAGCCTTCACCACAAACCAACGACTTCAAGATTTAAAATCTACCAGCAAATGTGTATATTGAGTCGTGTTCCGACGGCAAGAAATTTTGTATATTCTTATTTTAAATGTTCATTCTAATTGTTTTATATGCATTGTACTGGAACATTTTATAGCCCAGATGTGCAGTTTCATTTGTAAAAATTTTTCATATTCTATATTTTTCATGTCATTACTAAGCCACAAGCTTTACCATTGGCTAATTATCTATTGCAATCATTTATCCTTATCTTTTAAAAACAATTTGTATTAATTTATATATTTAAGTATAACTTTTCAAATGTTATTTATGTAATAATAAAATATAATAATAATAGTATAACAAAATTAATTAAAATCTTAATATACCTAAACATAAATATAACAAAACTAACTATTTTCACCAACGTCTGTTTTCATTCTTCCAACGCGGCTTCATTATAATACACGTCATTAATTGCCTCTTTGCAATTAAATAGCAATAAGTAAAACAAAAACAAAAAAACTGTTTTAAATATTTATTATTATTCAATTAGATATATATTATAAATGTAAGAATATTAACATTGCATTATAATACGATTCTGTGTCGGACATGAGAAGTTATCACTTTGATTTATGATACTACCTGCTGCTATAGACCCAATTGCGGCCTATAGAAATATTTTAAACATAAATATAATTTTGCAATAGCTACACAATTAAAAATATGTTCAACTTTTAGATGATGTGTATCTTACATTGATTGCATTTTCTTCTGATGGGATAGATTAATTTAAATTTCTATCAAAACAGGTTATTGTGCTCTTTATTACAAATGCTCAAAAGTCAGCAGCATTCTGTTTTAGTTTTTGTTTTTGTTGAAATAATGATATTGCATACTTATATAAAAATATCTACAGAGAGTTCATTATTTTATTGCATGATGTTAACATCTAATGTATGCTTAATTGAGTCTTATGCGGATAATAAAACGTACGACTAAATATCTTTATTTTTCTACCGATTGCATCTATGTTTTTAATTTTAATATTCTTCAAACTTTTATAACAAAATGTTGTTGAACCACAATATATATTTCAAAAACGAGAAAGATGTTAACGCGTTAGTTTAATTAACATCTCTTAAAGAAAAACTGATTATTAATCTAGAACAGTAGCAATTTTTGATTCTTAGAAAATTATGAAATTAAAAACCAAATTGTTGTTTTGATAGTCCAGTTAAAAAAATTCTTTGTAAAAGTTTTAGTCTTACATATCTAAATATAGTATGTAAGTGGTAAAATGCTTTGCTATGTACTAAGAGTTTGTTTAAACATCATTGTTTTGAATGTTTTTGAACATAAATCATATTTATAACAATTGCAAATAATTGTGCGTACTTAATGCGCTAATCCATCATCACTGCTAAATTTAAGCTAGTTTTATTAATTTTTAAAATAAATTTTGATAATATTAGTTTGGTATTATTATTATAATCCGCATACAGTAAAAGCACGGCCATGTGTATCAAAACATCAAACTGATTCTTTGAATGCTCATTATTACTTTTATATACTGCATAATTTAAAACCAGTATTCTCTAAATATTTTGAAATTGAAATTTTTATTTTTCATTTATTTGATATTACGCTGTTTGTTAAACTTTAGTTAAATCCATACTTTTTAACATACATTTTGACATTTTGACATCATTATTAGTGTTCTGCTTTTTGCAGGTCCTAAGTGTATCTTCTTCAGTTTTCTTGATTCTTTGTCTTTTGCTTTGTTCACTGTACCTTTCCCTATTTCTTAAAACATCAGTTATCTTGCATCTTTTTCTTTGTCTTTTTTTTACGGATTTTCACTTACCATTCTTTTGAACACGCTCTTTAATAAACAATCTCTTCTCATTGCATGTACTATCCGTCTTTTCTCTCTTACTAGCGCTCTTTCCTTCCCTGACATTCTTAATACTTCTTTATTCCGGATCTTGTCTGACCACGTAATGTCCAAGCTTCACACTTAATGCTTAACATTTCACAATTGTTATTTGCAAATTTATACCTAACTTGCTACTCAAAATCTTTCTTTTCTTTCTAAAAGCTTTTTCATTATTCCTATGCTAACTATTATTTATCTTTGTTTTACTAATTCTTTGTTGTTTTAGTAGCAGTACTTTCTCACTTGCTCTTTTAACGTACGTTTTTTTTTCATAACTTTTGTTTTGTTTTTGTTTATACTCAGTCCATACATTAATTTTATTTCTTTCTTCTTTAACTATGATCTTTAGTGCTTTTGTGCTCTCTGCAAACAAAGGAGTGATCTTTCCCTTTTCAGCACTTTGCTACCATATTTTTGGCATGCATATAGAACAACGATGATAATAAACAACAACCCTGTCTCACTCTTTTTTTAACTATAATCCACTTAGTACTTTGGTTATTTAACATCAATGCTACTTAGTGTCTCATAAACACTTTCAAAATTTCAAACAAATTTTTTCACAAAACACAGTCATTTGCTTTTACTGATTTAATTTAGTCAGACTTCTTTCAATTTGTCATTTTTATTGTAATCCGCAAACCATAAAACTTATGATTTCTAAATTTCAGTTAAATTTAAGATATTGCATATGACCACACATATTGGATCTGCTACTTTGAAAGCTTATAATTCAACTTTACTTTTGACCGTTTGCTTTGAAACTTCTGTATGAAACATTTTTGTTATAAGTAAATCCAAGATACTGCACAGGTATATCAAAATTTTGATCCTGTTACTTTAAATGCTTATAACTTCACCACATTATTGTAATTTGCATACTTTAAACCGCAACTTTTAGCTAAACCATTAAATGATCTTATTTTGTCCAACTTTTAATACTCCTAATTTTACAAATTTTATAGATTTTTGTAAAATTTATTAATCCTTAAATTAATATCAAAGTTTTGTCTGCTTATAATTTAACAACTATTTGTCAAGTTAGTAGAATTTATTGTATTTGAACAAAAATATGATTCAAATTATTCACTTAAATATTGATAATTTGATTAAAACTTTGACATTACTTTGAATGCTCTTAATTTCACAACAAACAAACATAAAATCATAAGATGATAGCCATGTAATGAATCACATGACTTAAGACTAAAAACTTGAGTCTCAGTTTTCAAAATGACAAAGATGGTGATTATACAATTAACAATATGTATAAAAATTATTTTAAAATTTTCAACCTATTTGTTTGTCGCAAATGCAAGTGGAAAATAAATATTTTCCTTTTGCACTATTACTAATTATATAACTTTTAATAAATATTAAAATTTATGTAAATAACTTGTTACTATTGCCGCTTGTTGTTTTTTGCAACTATCCAGATGTAAGGAAATTCTGAATAAATATCAGGACAATAAAGAAGTCGTAAATTAAAAAAAACATGCATGAATAGACTGACCTTAAAATAGTTTTACTGCTTTTAAAATAATTCATCATAAATTCATTGATAATAATAAAAATTAAAGATGTAATACTTTGAATATTGTTTATACTTGTTAAATAATAATTTAGTAGTTTCAAATACATGCAACTATTTTGTTGTAGTTTACATCATTGAATTATTTGACAAATAAATATGCAAGGAAGTTTTTCTATAAAAGAATATAATAAGTAATATTAAAAAAAATCAAAATATAAATTGTCGATGTTATGCATAAACATTCAACAAAACTTTGTCATCGTAACTGTGTAAGTAAACTTTTAGAAACAATTTAAATTATTATAGATTATAAATATTTCTGTAAAACAATTTCTTATAACTTACGGTAAGAGCCTAAGTTGTCGAGTTTATAAACAAACATTCAAATAAACATTTATAACTTTTTTATCACAAATGTATAAGAAACATTTAGAAACAACTTAAATGATAATAGATTCTAAGTATTTCTATAAAACCATTTCTTAACTTGAACTAATACGATAAATTCTAATAAGAGCCCACGTTGCCGAGTTTATACACGAATATTCAAATAAACATATGTTATTTATAATTTTTTTTCATTTAAATTTTAGCAACGTTTACAAACTATGAAAATAACAATAAATCATAAATATATATTAAAAATATTATATCCACTTTGAGTTACAATAAGTAGCAAAGAGCCCGACTTGCCGGATTTATACCATTGTGGCTATAACTTTTTTATTTGAAGTAATAGACAAGGGTTTGTTTGTCCCTAGGAGGTTAGTTTGACAAAATACATTAGAATATGACATAATATAAATATATATTTTACGAGCCCGATTGCCGGGTTAACATATATATATATATATATATATATAATATCATTTTTGATATATAAGGGTTTATGAGACCAACGAATTATGAGACCAATGCCGCTGGTCTCATAAGCATGCCTCTTGGTCTCATAAGCATTTGCCGCAATAATAAGCCAATATTAGAATGTTACTCTATATTTTATAATTAAAATGAATGGCTAAACCTATTCCAATGATTTCAAATAAATTAGGGTAACATGTAGCAAAGGTAATAAATTAAAACAAATTAGTAACTTATACAAAAATTACGTACTAGAACTAAAATTTGAATCCAAACCCCTAAGCTATATGAATTTTACCTAAAATTATTGTACAAATGTACTATAGTAATCAAATAAGAGCAAAATAGAAACTTGTATAAATATTTTTAGTACTTAAAAACAGTATAATTTTAATGTAATCCCCCTGCTCTGTCCTAAACGTTCCACCAACCAAATATAAGCATAAGAGTACAAATATCGCACAAATGTATATGGGTATTTAAAAATACCCCAGAACTTTGTACAATATTGTATCTCTCTTAAGCAAATTAATGGTACAATTATTGCATAAATGTAATATGGGTATCAAATGAAAGCAAATATAAAAAACATACAATGAGTGTAGAATACCTCAAAACATAGTACCCTATCGTCCCCCCTGCTAAGCAAATTAAAGGTACAAATATTGCATTTCTGTAATATGAATATCAATTGAAAGCAAATATAGTAACAAACATTTATTTCAAAGTACCCCAAAACATTGTATCCCTTGGTCTCCCCTGCTAAGCAAATTAAGGGTACAAATATTGCTTAATTGTAATATGGGTATCAAATAAAAGCAAATTTGGTAACATACAATAAAATTATTATAAAGCACCTCAAAACATTGTACACTATTGTCCACTCTGCTAAGCAATTTAAGGGTACAAATATTGCATAAATGTAATATGGGTATCAATTGAAAGCAAATATAGTAACAAAAATTTATTTCAAAATACTCCAAAACATTGTACCCTATTGTCCCCCCCCCCTGCTAAGCAAAGTATGGGTACAAATATTGCATAAATGTAATATGGGTATCAAATGAAAGCAAATATAAAAACATTCAATTGGTGTAGAATACCTCAAAACATTGTACCCTATCGTCCCCTTGCTAAGCAAATTAAAGGTACAAATATTGCTTTACTGTAATATGGGTATCCAGTGAAAGCAAATATAGTAAGAAAAATTTATTTCAAAGTACCCTATTGTCCCCCCTGCTAAGGAAATTAGGGGTAAAAATATTGCATAAATGTATTATGGGTATCAAATGAAAGCAAATATAAAAACATTCAATTGGTGTAGAATACATCAAAACATTGTACCCTATCGTCCCCCTTGCTAAGCAAATTAAAGGTACAAATATTGCTTTACTGTAATATGGGTATCAATTGAAAGCAAATATAGTAACAAACATTTATTTCAAAGTACCCCAAAACATTGTACCCCATTGTCCCCCCTGCTAAGCAAATTAAGGGTACAAATATTGCTTAAATGTAATATGGGTATCAAATAAAAGCAAATACGGTAACATACAGTTATTGTAGAGTACCTAAAAACATTGTACCCTATCGTCCCCCCTGATAAGCAAATTAAAGGTCCAAATATTGCTTTACTGTAATATGGGTATCAATTGAAAGCAAATATAGCAACAAAAATTTCCTTCAAAATTCCCCAAAACATTGTACCCCATTGTCCCCCCTGCTAAGCAAATTAGGGGTACAAATATTGCATAAATGTAATATAGGTATCAAATGAAAGCAAATACATTCAATTGGTGTTGAATACTTCAAAACATTGTACCCTATCGTCCCCCTTGCTAAGCAAATTAAAGGTACAAATATTGCATTACTGTAATATGGGTATCAATTGAAAGCAAACATAGTAAGAAAGATTTATTTTAGAATACCCTAAAACATTGTACCCTATTGTCCCCCCTCCAAAGCAAATTATATATTGCATAAATTTAATACAATATCAAATGAAATCAAATATGGTAACATACAATTATTGCCAAGTACCGCAAAACATTGTATTCTATTGTCTTCCTGCTTAGCAAATTAAAGGCACAAACATTGCATAAATGTAATATGGGTATCAAATGAAAGAAGATATGATAACAAACATTTATTTTAGAGTACTCTAAAACATTGTACCCTATCGTCCCTCTGCTAAGCAAATTAAGAGTACAAATGTTGCTTAAATGTAATATGTGTATCAACTGAAAGTTAATATGGTAACATACAATTATTGTAGTGTACCCCAGAACATTGTACCCTACTGCCTCTCTGCTAAACAAAATAAGGGTACAAATATTAAACAAATGTAATATGGGTATCAAGTAAAAGCAAATAAAGTAACTTACAACTATTTCATAGTGCCCTATAACATTGTTCTCTATTATCTCCCTTGGGAAACAAATTAAGGGTACAAATATTGTATAAATCAAATATGGGTATCAAATGAAAGCAAATAGGGTAACATAAAATTATTTTCAATACCCAAAAACATTATACCCTATTGTACCCCCTGCTAAGCAAATTAAAAACGACACATTGTGCCCTCTATCCTGTTAAATAGATTAAGAGTACAAGTATAGCATCAATGTAATATGTTAAGTTATGGTAACATACAATTAGTTTATAGTACCGTAGAACATTGTACCCTATCATCTCCTGATAAAACAAATTAAGAGTACAATATGACACTAATGTAATATGAGCAAATGTTATCTTGTACAATTTTGTTAAATTTTGTTTCTACCCTATTGTCTCTTGAGTTTAATAATTTAAAGGTAAATGTATCGCACAAATGTTAAAATATATGTAAGATGAGTTTCAAATTAGAGTAAATATGTTAATTTGCACATTTTTTATAAAACTAATAACTTTGTACCCTATTGCCTTTATCTAAATTTATTAAGAGATATTCTTATATCACTTTTGTAATTCGCATACTTAAAACCAATGTTTATTAAATTTCATTTAGATCTGAAGATGTCATGACATATTTTAATAAATAATTGAGCCGCCCCTAATATGAGTTTACATAATTTAAAATTGGTTATGTATGGAAATCTCTATTTATATTTCTTTTGTAATTGGCTTTGCTACAGTTTAGAAAGGAACAATTTTGTAAGCATTTATCTTTTTATAGATTTCTAATTAGATTAAAAAGTAAAATCATTCATGTTAAAAATAAATTCGATTTTGAATGAAATATTTGTTTGCGATACAATGCTATTATTTCTAACATGTCATAAAACAAAGATTTATGTTAATTGAATTTTATAACATTTGTAAGTACCTGCTGTTAAGTGGGTGCACGTGTTTGGTTTTTACTAAATCCTCTTCAAAGAGGCTTAAATTCCTGGAATTATGAATTAGCCCTTGTAATTAGCCATCTGTTGTGTCCCACCACTATCAGACATGAATTTACCTTTTTTGTATTTGTACAATTTACGAGCAGTTCCGTTTCTACACTTGTACTAGCTACACTTGTAACAAACTTGTAATCAGACTTGCAATACAATAAATGCTTTTTATGTGAAAGTTATTTTTATTTTAACGTTATATTAATGTTTGTGACATCAATAATTAGATGTAAAAGTTGTTAAGACAACAGTTAATTTACATCGCAAACGCAATCCACGGCCGTCTTCTGAACCAGGAAGAATATCAACTGCCGTATACAAAACAATATTTGTTGAGTGAAATAATTATAATAAAAAAACTCGGCCGGTCATGTCTGAATGTTTACTCATGTTCGAGGCAAAATACACTTTTTATAAGCGTTTCGACGCGATGAGTTTCGGTGTTCAAATAAAATATTGGTATAAAATTTGTACATTTCTAATAAAATTGTAATTTTGTTAGTTTATGTACTAAATCAATAAGTAAACAAAATGAAATTATTTTGTTCTACATATTTCTTTTATAATATAACATTTAAAATATTTCCTTAATTAGGAATGTAAGAGCGGAAAGCAATAAAAACATAAATGCGTACAAAAAAGGGTATTCTATTGATACTTTTGTGCCTTTTAAGTGTGGCATGGACAAGCAAGCGTACGTGCTGCATAAAACCAAAAAATATGAATGTGATAACAAAATCTTTGCTATAAACATTATATAGTGTTAAAATTTTATCAATATATCTTTGATCAAATTAAGTTTATCATAACATTATCAAGTTAGTTACAGTTGTCCTAACATATAAAAACACAGGAGTGATACTCTTAGTCATTTTTCACACCACAGGTTTGTAGATTTTATATTGCGGGCGGCTAAATTATGATATTATTGTACTCAATCTTCAGATCCAAATGAAATTCAGTACATATGAGTTTTTAAGTAAACCGATTTCAAGTTATCCTAAATTTATATGGCGGTAGGCTCAGTTAATACATTATTATACAAAATATTAAAGTCAAAATAAAATAAGTACACATAGGTTTTTAAGAATGTTAATAAGAATGATAATTATAAAATAAATTAATAATTTATTCAAATACAATATATATAACTATTGCAAAATGGAATCAGTCCTTATTTATAATGATAATGTTAGAATCAATTGAATTGATATTTAGCTTGCTCAATTATGATGCTATTGTAGTTATAGTTATAACTTTTGTCATCTGACACCTACAATTTATTTGTGTTTTACCTGTACCCTTAATTGAATTACATCGGGGGAAGATAGGGTACAGTTTGTTACTATAAAATAATTATACATACCATGTAATATGTTTGCTTTCATTTGAAGCATTATTTATATCCTGAAATTGTTTAACAAGGGGGACGATAGTATATTTTTTAATCAATATAGTGATGTATTTTGATTTTGAATGCATGCTTTGTTTCGCGTGATATAACGTCATTATCAGTTCTTTTAATGGAATACCCAGTATATATTTTTTTGTAAGAACAATTACAAATACTTACGGTTTTTGAAATATTCAATAAAATAATAAAACAAATATTCGCTTATTTTTACATTTTGTTTTTAATTGTATTGAGAATAACAATATATGTTTTTACTTGTTGCTATGGTAATAAGAACATAATCTACTACATTTTGTTTAATTATTTTAATGAATATTTCAAAAACCGTCAGTTGTAAACCTATAAAACCTTATATCATTGTAATTGTTGAAAAATTCTCTTTCTAAAAATAATAGGAAATACAGTGTGATCCATTTAAAAAACTGATGGTGACATCATACCTCGTAAAATAGAGCTTGTATTAAAAATCAAAACACATCACTATATACATATATTAAAATTTCTACAAAAACTTTTATTAATGTCATTTTTGACATACATTTATCCAACCTTGTATAATAATTGTATGTTACTATAGTTGTTGTCATTTGATACTCAATCTGTTAGCAGGAGTGCGATAAAGTACAATGTTCTGAGGCACCATAATAATTATATAATACATTATTTACGTTCACTTGATATCAATATTACATTTGATATGTGCACCTTTAATTTGTTTACTAAAGAGGCAATAGAGACAATGTTCTAGAGCACTATAAAATAGTTGTACGTTACTTTATTTGCTTTCATTTGGTACTCATATCACATTTGTGCAATATTTGTACCTTTGTTTTGTTTAGCATGGGGTAATAGGGTACAATGTTCTGGTGCGCTATAAATTAGTTGTAAGTTACTTTATTTGCTTTCATTTGATACCCATATTACACTTGTGCAGTTTTGTACCTTTTGTATTGTATAGCAAGGGGTACTAAGGTACAAGGTTCTAGGCCTCTATAGTTATAAGTTACTTTATGTGCTTTTATTTGATACCCATATTACATTTGTGCAGTAATTGTACCTGTATATTGTTTAGAAAAAGGTAATAAAGTACAATGTTCTGGAACACTATAAAATAGTTGTAAGTTACCTTATTTGCTTTTATTTGATACCTATATTACATTTGTGTGATATTTGTACCCTTATTTTAGTTGGCAAGATGGCACTATGGTACAATGTTCTTGAGCACTATAAAATAAATGTAAGTTAGCATAATTGCTTTCAATTGATACCTATATTATATTTGTACAAAATTTGTACCCTTAATTTAATTAGCAAGAAGAGCATTATAAAATAATTATAAGTTACCTTATTAGCTTTTTATTGTTACCCATGTTACTTTTGGCAATACGGTACAATGTTCTGGGTCACTATAAAATAGTTGTATATTACCATATTTGCTCGCATTTGATATCTAAATTACATTTGTGCAGTATTTGTACTTTTGTTTTGTTTAGAAGTGGGGTTATAAAATACAATGTTTTGGGGCACTATAAAATTGTTGTAAGTTACCTTGTTTGCTATTATTTGACACCCATATTACATTTGTACCCTTAAATTGGTTAGCAAGGGGGCAATAGGGTACAATGTTCTGGGGCACTTTAAACAATTTGTAACTTACTTTATTTGCTTTCATTTGATACCAATATTACATTTGTGCAGTATTTGTACTTTTATTTTGATAAGCAGAGGGTAATAAGGTTTAATGTTCTGTGGCACTATAAAATAGTTGTAAGTTTCTTTATTTGCTTCTATTTGATACCCATATTACATTTGTGCAATATTTGTACTCTTAATTTAGTTAGCAAGGAGGCAATAGAGTACAATATTTTACGGCACTATAAAATTGTTGTATGTTAACTTATGTGCTTTCATTTAATACCCATATTACATTTGTGCACTATTTGTACCTTTTTTTCAGCAGAAGTGTAATAAGGTACATTGTTCTGTGGCGCTATTAAACAGTTGTTAGATACTTTATTTGCTTTTATTTGATACCTATATAACATTTGTGCGATATTTGTACTTTTAGTTTGGTTAGCAAAAGGGCAATATGGTACAATGTTTTAGGGCATTATAAAATAGTTGTATGTTACCTTATTTGCTTTCATTTCATTTGTTTAGCAAGGGGGTAATAAGGTACATTGTTTTGGGGCACTACAAAACAGTTGTATGTTAGCTTATTTGCTTTCTTTTGATACCCATATTACAGTTGTGCAGTATTTGTACCTTTATTTTATTTTGCATAGGGGTAATATGGTACAATGTTATAGGGCACTATAAAATAGTTGTATGTTAGCTTAATTGCTTTTATAATAATAATAATATTTATTTATTAAACTAGGCATAGCCTAATACAACAATATTAATAAGTAGATACATTATTATAACAATATACATATGACATACAATATAAGGTATAAAAATAAAAATAAAAATAATAAAAAATACTAATTAATTAAGTAATGATCTAATTACGTTTGGATATAAGAAGTTTTGTGAGCGCAAAATTAAAATTTCTTACAGATATAGAATTCACAATATCATTAGGTAAAGTGTTAAAATCTATTTATACTTTATGGTACAAAGAAAGAGTACTGTATTTTGTTTTTGTAGTTTTAATATTAAATTTATTGGCTATCCGTGTGTTGTAGTTATGGATTTCATGATTGAATATAAATTTATTTATAAGATACTCAGGTAAATCACCCCTTACGATTTTAAAAACAAATGTCATAGTTAAAAATGACAGTCTTTCATACACCGATAACCATTGCAGTGTGTCTAACATAGAAGCAATAGGCGTGTACCTATTACAGTTCAAAACGATTCGCATAACTCTATTTTGCAAAATTTGCAGTTTGTTAATATTGTACTGCGGCAGTAAGTATAATATTGAACTGCAATAATCGAAATGAGGCTGAATAATAGACCGATAAACCGTAAACCCGATATTCGTGAAAAAAAAAATATTTTTTGTAAAATTTTATTTTTAACATAATTAAAATGTTTTTGAAAGTTTAAACAGTTGTCAATTATAAACCCTAGATATTTTATATTGTCTACTATTTCTAGTCTTTCATGATTTATGTAAATATTTATGTTTTCAGTATTTAATTTAGAAACTTTGTACCTTGATGACATAATCATAGCTTTACTTTTAGACGTATTTAATTTAAGCTTGTTTACACTGAAATATTTTTTAAGTTGTTCTAACTGCAAATTTATTTTTAGGATTGCTTCATTAATATTGCTTGAACTTACCGAAATAAGGGTATCATCAGCAAAGAGGTTTAAGAAGGTATACTCCTTATTGATATAATATTCAATGTCGTTTATGTAAATTAGAAACAATAAAGTTCCTAGACAACTACCCTGTGGTACCCCTATTTCTATATTGCACTCCTCTGACAAACAATTAGCCACTTTAGTTTTTTGTTTTCTATCAGTTAAATAATTAATAAACCATTCTAAAACAGTTCCACCTATACCATAATATTCTAGTTTTTTAATTAACAACTTTATGTCTATGGTTTCAAAAGCTCTTTTTAAATCTAAAAATATGGCAACAATATATTTTCCTTCTGCTATATCTTCTTTCCAGTTAGATATAGTTAACTGAAGCGATGATTCACATGAATGAGATTTTCTAAATCCAGACTGATTTTCCATAAATAGTTTATTTTTGTTAAAATAATCATACAACTGTGCGTAAACAGCTTTTTCAATCATTTTTTCAAGTGCAGGGAGCGTATTTATTGGTCTATAATTCTCCGCCAAAACTATTTCATTGTTTTTTGGTATAGGGCAGACAACACTTGTTTTTAAACATAAAGAAATCCTTCCTTTATCCAAAGAAGTGTTTAATAGATGAAGTAACACATGACCTATGACATTAAATACACTTTTTAGTATTCTGTTGTTAAAAACATCATGATTACATACTTTGTTGTCAAAACTAGAAATTATTTTCCGCAAATCAATAAAAGATACCAGTTCAAAGTTGTCAAATTTACTGCTAATTTGCCTATATTTGGTGCACGACCATTCATTGTCTGCATCAATAGTTGCACTAATTGCAATTATGCTATTTTTAAAATAATTATTAAATTGACATGCTTTTTCTTCATCTGACCTTGCCATTAGACGACTATCATTATTAGGAAAAGAAATAAAATGAGTTAGATAACTATTAGTTGGACCTATAAGTTTTTTTAACGTTTTCCACATGTCTGTGGGATTGGTTTTATTTTGGTCTATTTGGTTAAAATAATAATTCTTCTTCTTTATCTTTAGCAAATTAAAAAAATTATTACGTTCTTTTTTTATAATTTTCATACAATATAGTTTTATCTATAGAATTATAATTAATTTTAAATTTTTTATATGCATGGTCTCTTGCATTGGCTTGTTCTTCTAATTCACTGTTATTTGATACCCATTTTACATTTGTGCAGTATTTGAACCTTTTCTTTGTTTAACTAGGGGGTAGTAAAGTACAACATTCTATGGCACTAGAAAATAGTTGTAAGTTACCTTTTTTGCTTCTATTTGATAGCCATTTTACATTTGTGCAATATTTGTACCTTTAATTTGATTAGCAAAAAGGCAATAGTGTACAATGTTTTGTGGCGCTATACAATAGTTGCATGTTACCTTATTTGCTTTCATTTGATACCCATATTTCATTTGTGCGATATTTGTACCATTAATATGGTTAGCAAGGGGGCAATAGGGTACAATGTTCTGGGGCACTATAAAATAAATGTTTGTTACCGTATTTGCTTTTATTTGATATCCATATTACATTTATGCAATATTTAAACCCTTAATTTGCATTGCAGGGGACGATAGGGTACAATCTTCTGGGGTATTCTACAATGTTATCATATTTGTTCTTATTTGATACGGATCAATCAAATGTGTGAAAGTCACAGTCTATCGCCTGGTCTCATAACGCTAACCGCAAAATTTTTGCCGCTACGGATATACGCTTTGTCGACAACTTAAGATTATTGAAATTGGTCTCACTATCCTGTGATTTGAAGCGTTGCTTATGAGACCAGGTCTCACTATCCAAAATGGTCTCACTATCCTGCGATTTAAAGCACAATTGGTCTCACTATACTGTTTATTTGTTAAATCAGAAAAAAATACGAATCTCAGTAAACTAGTTAAAAACAATTATGTAACAAAAGTAAACTGTCAAGAAATTAGATAAAAAAACTGTAAGATGTTGGAAACCTTTTACTCAAAAATCAACAAATCTCAAATAGCTTCATCTAAACGTAAAAATATCAACGATATCCACGAATACTTAGAGGATTTTGACGAAGAGAATGTTTTCTTTAATAAGTTGATCTTACTTGGGCATGATCCAATTTGGTATACATATATATTGATAACGGGCTTGATTAATATGATCTACGCAACAATGGTTTCAACAATAACTATGTATGATTTGAATTTTGAAATAGATATACCAGGTAACATAAAAGCAATTAATATTAAATGAAAATTTGAAAGTTTGTTTTACAGATACGTTTTATATAATTGATATTTGCTGGGGCCTTGATATATTCTTACGCTGGCTTTCCAAATACAAGAAAATAATACGCTCTTCTTCATTGGCAACGCCAAAACATCGTACATACATATATGTAGTTGAAATAGTTGGAGTGCTGCCATTAGAACTGGTTGCTTATCATTATAACTCGGTACACAATTTTTTAATGCTTAATAGACTATTGAAGATCATTCATGTGGTAACTATGTTTGTTTTCATAAATTCAAAAATTAACAGCACTATTACCGAAAAAGTATTACAAATGGTTTATTTATTGATATTTATTATTTCTGTTGGTACGCTAATGCTGGTTTTTATAAATTGTTACACTAAGATGAGTGTCTGCAATTCTGATCACATTTTCGACAGGATTGTCAGAACGACTAGGATTTCGGCTGGATTAATTACAACGCATGGTTTTGGGATGCTATCTCATGAGCACAATGCTGCCAGATTTGTTTTAGTCTGTATGTCATACTTTACATTCATGGCAGTCACTACAATATATACCGCATTAATAACGTTTGGTTTGTCGGTATATGCTGCCCACAAAGGTAGCTTTAGATACAGGTTCAATGCAGTTTTGTCGTATATGACCGAAAAAGGTTTATCAAACGAGTTTATTGACCACGTACATAAATATTATGATAAAATGTGGAGCTTATGTGGTGGATATGAAGGTTATATGGCGGAAACTAATCAAATATATGCAGCAGATGTGTTTAACAGTATTTTGCCTAAAGCTATGGTTGTTGAAATACAAACTGATGTATTTTGGGGAGCATTTTCACACTCAACATTATTCAAAGATTTAGATGTACCTTTTTTGAAAGAACTAGCAGTTGTTATGAAACAACATGTTTATATATCAGGCCAATATGTATTCCATCAAAACGAGTTGAAAGATAAAATGATATATGTTTTTAGTGGGGTGATTCAAATGATTTCTGAAGAAGATGGTGAAACTCCTTTAATTAGTTTGGCTGATGGAACATGTCTGGCAGAAACATCTCTACTAGCCCCTTACAAATCAAAATTTAAAGTGCAATGCTATAATACGTGCTTACTACAGGTATTAGAACGTCGGCAATTTTTACTGGTAGCAAACAAGTATCCAAAAATATTTAAAAAACTAATAAGGATGGTAAGATTACGATACTCCGATTCAAAATATATGCATAGTACTAAAGGTATTGTTAATAACAAAAATTCCAATTTGATTGGTGGCTCATTAAGTACTATGTGGATTAATTACACGCTGCATAAATTAATGGGCGCACAAAATATAGATAGCGCTCGGAATCATGCTGTGCAAAATATTTATCTACAAAATAACATCACGCACAAAACGTTCAAGTTTTATTTATTCTCAGCCCTTTACCTATCGATGTACGCAATCACTGAGCGAACTAAATCAAATACAGACACTTTATTTATCCGATCTACGTTTCCACATATATTAAAACCAAAAACAGGACTTACATTATTTTGGGATCTCATTATATCAATAGCGGCATTATTAAATGGAATTTATCTACCAATATTTTGCTTAGTAGAACGTGGACGTACAACTACTTTTTATTGTTGGGTTTATACAATAACGTGTTTATGGTGGTTGGATAATATTGTAAAGCTACGAACAGCTATAGAATTGAAACATCGTACCATCACCAATCCTTGCGAGATTCTAAAATATCGCTTGTTCGAAATTACATTTTTAGTAGATTTAATGAGCTCTATGGTTATAGAGTTGTTTTCTCCAATGTTGGTAGACAAAAAAAATGAAAACTTAGTTTACATGAACCGAGTTTTTAAGGTATTTCGTGTATTTCAGCTACTGGGATTATGGGAACGGCGTTATAATAGCAACCCTGTAATTGTGCGATTTATTTATGTAGCTTTTATATTAGCCTTGTCAATTAATTTATCGGCATGCATTTATTTTTCTTTGGGTTGTATTAATGAATGCGTCTTGGAATGGCTAGAGTTTTACTCTCTGCAAATTTTATCTGGAGTTGCGTTATGGGTGAAAGGCTACTCATATTTTACGGGATTTGATATGTTAAATATTGTTTTGTTTACTTTAGTATCCATTGTTTTTGCAGTACTTTATGGTTTAATGTTTTCTGCATATGCTTTTAGCAACGAACACGAATTAAAAGTTAAAAGAAAAACTATAAAATTTGTAAACGTTATGGATTTTATACAAAAGAGACTTATTGGTAGAATACTTACTTATGTGAGAACCGAAACAATGTCAATCAACGGGCTTAACATTTACCAAAAAAAGTACATTTACAAAAGTTTGCCAAAACCTTTAATAGGACATTTATTTGAAGCTCTTTACATTGATTGGATAGTAGAATTGCCTATGTTTGCAGGACTTCCTTCTTACGTTATCATTGATATATTACAAAGTGCTGCCGCCGCTAGACTACTTTCAGCCAATGCGCCTCTGTACCTTGTAGGTGATTTGCTTAAAGAAATTTTGATATTGGCTGAAGGACAAATAGAATTTATATGCGGATCCAATTTTGCCTACAAATTAGTAACTGACAAAATGGCAATAAATGATGTGGAAATGTTTCTTGATATACCGTCCCTGTATTCAGCAACTACAAAAACAAATTGCGAAATAATATTTATTAACTTTCTGGAGATGAAGAGGGTTTTACTAAAATATGAACACTGGTTTTCTGTAAAACCATTTCCTAGCGTACGTGACATACGATCTAAGATACTAAATATACCTAGCTACCAACCGCGAAGAGATTTTTTCATATACCGATACAACTATAAATCCATCTGTGAGCACAAAAACAACCGTTTTTATTTATCCACTTTTAAAAATGAACACTGTACGTTACTTAAATTATTTTTACTATCGACAACCATTTATCCAAATGGAAAATGTTTCATTATTTTTGAATCAGTGCGAGCAGTTTGTAGTATTGCTTCGGCCATATTATTTCCAACTACAGGATTAATATTTTATCAAAATGAACACCCAATAAAAATAATATTGCTCATCTTGGATTCATTTGCATTTTTAGACATGTATATTAGGTTACACATTTGCTATTACGACACCAGAGGCATTTTAATAACGCACCCTCTCTACACCGCTCGACATTACTTTCAAACCAGTTTATGGATCGATTTCTTGGCAGCATTTCCTATGTATGTCTTTATCAAAACAGACAAACTAATTCTTTTAAATATATTTAAAGTACTGCAGATATATCACTATTTAGGAATAATTAATTGGTTACAATTGGATCGTGATAAGCCAGTGCCCCATATAATGAAATATATGTACCTGCCGTTATTTATAATAGTTGTCAACATTGGTACTAGTATTGTGGTTATTCTAAATTGTGATATCGTTTTTGAAAACGGCATGGAAAAAAGTATTGATTGCGGTAAATATTCAATGCTTGCATTAAACAGTATGAATTGGGATATATCAAGCATGAAAGTGCATTGTTATGCGTTTTATATTATGATATCTACAGTTACTAAAGTTGCGTTGCAAGGTTTTCAAGTTGCAAACGTTATGAACATGTATATACTTGGAGCACTCTCAATTATTGGTTTATTCTGGAACGTCATGATATCCGCTAATAATTTTGGATTTTGTACAATGGAGTATATGAGTTTAATTAAAAACAATTTGCATAGAAGTAACTTGCTAAAATTTATGAAAATGTACGGAGTGCCACAAACATTTCTAACGCACGTGGAGGCTTTCATGCAAAGGTCAACGTTTATGAAGAGATACGACGTTCACTCAGTTATGGATACTTTTCCACCAACATTACAACGTGAATGCCTTTTTGAACGATATGGTCGGATACTAATTGGAACCTGTTTAATAAGCTCCCTAGATTTTCAACCATTCATAAGAAATTGCCTTCTTCATAGCCGCTATTTAATATTTGAAAAAAATGGTTATGTTATAACTATAAATGACGTAATAGGAGAAACAATGATCTTATTTAGCGGAATTGTTGAATTAGTAGCACCTGATGGCACTGTTCTAACATTATTAAAACCCGGCAGTATTTTTGGAAACTTATGCGAAATGAAATACAACCGGATGCAAAACACAATAATTGCGAATGGCACTGTTGAAATAATAGCATTAGACACGGTCAAGTTCCATGAAATTCTACGTCACTTTCCCAGCACAAAAAATGAATTTAAAACATTGCAAGGTATCCATAGAACTCATATACCAGGTTATTCTTCGTTTACTTATAAACGTGAGCGATGTGATATACGGCAATTAAGATTTATTAATATTAGACGATCTTTACGACTTTACCTAACCAATCTGATTTTGATCATTTTAGGAAGTTTCCTTAGTATATTAATTTATTTTTATCAAATATCAGTAAGTGAGTTTTCAATTGTGTTGCTCATTTTTAATATTGTAACTGATATTCTATATATAAGCTTGTTTGTACTCAATTTGATGATAAAATTGGAAGATGAATACGGAACGCGTATTCAGTGCAAGCAAGTTTTTTATAATCTACTTTATAATAAAAATAATTACATATTTTTAGTCAGCTCAATTCCAATTGAATTTTTATTATATAGTTTTGAACAAAGTATAAAGATGAAATATTATTGTTACGTTTGCCTAAGAGCACATGTTCTACTAAGAATTTATTTTATTAACAATACAATTGCTCAATACGACCATAGACACAGAAAAAGGATATTTGTATCTAAAATAAGCCTAATATTTATGACATTATTAATAGTCATTTTCGGTGGCACTGCTGCACTAATGGGTCTATCTGAAGTAAATAAAGAAAATATGAATTATTTTATAGACAGGGAAAAACTGCTGAATGAAACATCAGGTTACCGAATTGAAGAGTTTGTCAGGTGGTTTTTCATAACAGCTTGCACATTTACAAAAACTTCACAAGTTGCTTATTATCCTATACAATGGTTCTATTTGATATTGCTTATTGTACTAATGATTATTATGGAAATATTGTTGTCCGACATTCGAGCCAATATAATAGCCATGGTTCAAGTTTATGGATTAAATAAATGGGAGTATAGAAAAAAACTAAATCACCTTCATAGCTATCTTAGAATATATGAAACCGCTCAGTCTTTGGTAGATAGAGTTTCTTATTACACTGCCATGATTTGGGACAACATGGATGGCACAAAATATCCTTTAATTCTCAACTGTATTCCTGCCTATCTATAAGATGCAATTTTATATTCTGCTATTAGCTCAACGGTCGAATGCCATCCAGTTTTTGAAAAATGTCATTTTGACTTTAAACGACAACTGCTTAGTAAAATGAAATTCGAATATTATTACTATGGTGATTACATTCAATATAAAGGTATTGTTGACAATACAATGTATTGGGTACTGACTGGTGAAATAGTTTGTTTAAGCGAAATTTCATCATATCGCGATGATATTATTAAAACTTTAAAACCAGGAGATCCATTTGGAATTCCTCAAGGTATATTTACCAAAATACCTCACATGGTTTCCTATAGAGCTATATCACACACTTGCGTTGTGAGCTTGGAAAAAAGTGATTGGGATTGTTTGATGATATTTTTTCCCGGATCAAAAAATATTATTTATGAGGAAGCTGCTAAGATTCAAATAGATGAACTGCATTTTGGAAAGACTTTTGCAGATAAATTAAAAACTGTTGAAAGCAAAACAGATTATAATAAATTGCATTGTTTGTAATTACAGTTAAAGTAGTTATGTTCTATATTGCTATAGCTATATAAATATATAAATAATATATATACATATATTTTCTGTTACTTGCATAGTAATTTTTAATAAACTATTGCAGAACATTGTTGACTTTTTATGTATTCATATAAATCCTAAAATAGCAAGTAATAATCGTACCAAAAATTGCAGAACTGAATAAAAATTACAGGTATGTGACTTTTTTAGTTTGATTACTCCAACATTATTATTTTTATTAGAATCTTGACTACTTTTGCAAACAATCTAAAAAAAATATAACAATAACTGTTTTTGAGATAAATAATATTTACACCGGATTATTTGTAGGTGTGTGAATTAAATTTCTGAAATGTCATTTTATTTTTATAAAATTAATATTGAGTATATTATTGAGTAATAAAGCACAACTACTTCTACAATATTTGGGTTCGTATTTTGATTAGTTTAAAAAAGTTATTCTTTCATGCCAGTGATAGTAATTTGTTGCAATAAACAAAATAAAAAGAGTTACACACTTACAAGCCAAAACTGAATTTTACAAACTGTTAACGTTTTTACTTATAATATTGCTCATCGTTGTTGATTTCTGTAATGTTTTACAGACACAATTGCAAATTTATATAGAACCGGTAGAAATTAGTTCAAAAACAAACAAAAAATCTATTTCAAACATAAATGATTTTCATTGTGATTGAACTTCATATCTTGTTCTAGAATTATTTATACAATTTTGTTGGTGTTAGAAGCCTCTACAATAAGAATAAAAACAATGTTTGTATTCACCAGTGACTTTGATTTCGCATAGCTTATTGTTTTTAAGAGGTATAGCATTAAAAACTTTTAATTTAAATTGTAAAACTGTTGAATATAATAAAACACTTGGCCAGCATACTAAAGGTCCGCGTTTAAACCACGAGTCTGAATATTTATTTTTTGGATAGTTACTATGAATATATCGTGTTGCATCATAACAATTACTAAATAAAACTTCAATTTGCTTTGCTATAACAATTGTTATTTTAGAAAAATAACTTATAGCACAATACAAATTCTACTAAATTTAATGTTCAATGAAGTACTTAAAGTTTAAGCAATTATTTTGACAAAGAAATTACAATTTAATTTCAAAATTTAATAGACAATTGAAGGTTTTAGAATTTCATTCTCTACACGTTGCAAAACCGATTTTAAAAAAGAGATAAATTGCGTGAGTTCTGCTTGTAGTCTTATGACAGTTCTTAAACCGCGTTCTTAAGGTAAACCGTTTTCATTAATAGTGACAAGACAGTGAGAGGTAGTACTGTCAATCTTAAAGTGTGATCAGTTTATAGTGGACAACGCAGCAATCCTTGTGAGTTCTCTGTAAAAATTTAGTAAACTAAGAAAATTGTATAATTTTACACGTGGTAATGTGGGTAAAATCAATTTAGTTAATTGCAACATCTTTCTCTGAGGAGCTGAACCGGGAAGAGTGTAGCTAGCGCTGACTTAAGACATATAGTGTAGGAATCGACAATAATAAAATACATAAAAATTAAACCAAACTGTAATTGGGAGTAATTGAATAATGATAATTAATTAATAAAGGTAAGGCCCGAATCTCATAATAAAGAAACAAAACAAAAATTGCTAGATACCAGTTTCGAGAAACAGGGAAAAGACAGAATATAAAAAAAAGTAAACTACATAATACAGTAAGTAGCGAAATGAAAGAGATACTAAAAGCCATACAGGACATGAGAGGTGAAATGAAAAATTTGATAAATGTAACGAGGACTAGAATATACGAATATTAAATTAAAGAACATAGAGAAGAAGAGAGAAGAATTAATTAATAAAATAAAAACAACAGAAAAGATTACAAAAAAAAACAAGAAAAAATCAGATACAGAATAATATAGTCATAAGAAATACTGGAATAAAGGAAGATAACATGCCAAAAAATGTTGAAAAATTTATTGAAATCTAACTTTAAATAAAAGTAAACATACATATGTAAAGCTTATAAAATAATGAATAAAACAATAATAGCAAATTAGAAAACTGGGCACATAAAATGGAAATAATGAAAACTAAACAAATCTTGAATGGGACAAATGTATACCTGGAAAATGGAAAATGGACATGACGAAAAAAGAAATAGACAAAGTGACTTGAGACAGGTAGCATCAAGCGAAGAAGCAATGGATGCACAGTAAGAGTGGAATTAAAATCACATACAGGATGTAAAATATTCAAGGGGTGGTAGTACGAATCAGAACAAAACAAAAAAGTTTTAATAAACATGGGTTTAAATCAGGCGATCTTGCTATCCATTAAACTGGTCCGCCTCTTCTTACTCACCTACGTAGAAAAGTTTGGTTTAAATGCTGTCTAACGGTAATCAAAAAATGAGCTGGAGCACCATCATGCTGGAACCACATTTGTTGCCTGTGGGCCAAAGGAATGTTATCCAAAAGATCATACATTATGTTCCGTAGAAAGTTGAGGTAAGCAGCGCCTGTTATTTGGTTTGCTAAAACAATAGGACCTAGAAATTTCGTGTGAAACCGGCCTTGTCCGTAAAAAGAATTTTGGCAGGTCTTCAGCATCTTTGCGTAGGAACCAGCTCAAAAAACCCAAACGTACCTGATGATCAAATAAATTTAAGGCCTGTACTCGTTATACATGGTATGGATAGAGCAGCTGCGGAGGGTTCTCCAATGAAAAGTAGCAGCAATTCCTACTTCGCTTGATATTCTCCGCATTCTTCGTTCTGCTCTAGGAGTGGTTACCGACCTTGGTCTGCCGAAAAAATAACACTGATTTCGAAATGAACTAGTATCACTCAATCTCTGGTGAATTCTTCCAAACATATTAATCAGATGTGGAGGAATCTGGCAATTTGGATAAGCTTCTACATAAAGACGTCGCGCTTTGGTGGCAATCCCATTAGCACAACCAAACATAAAATGCATGTCGGCTAGTTCTGCATTAGAGTAATCAGCCATAGCAATAAAAACTTGTGCAATAACAACTGTCAAATACTAAATGTTTATTCCACAAAACATCAGCCAACTTTGATAAGAAAATAATAAAATAAAACAATTTTGTATTCTTTACTTCACAGATTTATTTTTAATGCTATATATATATATATATATATATATATATTTCGTTTACAATGTAAACATTATCAATAGCTACTAAATATTTTCAGGACATGCGGTCTTATTTATATCTAAAATGTTATATAAAGCGGAAGTACATTAATAAAATAAAAAGATTTATAACAGGTAATTAGGGTTTTCCAATGATATCCAATAATACGTTGTTCAAGGGGCTTAAATCGAAATTAAGTAGCTTATATTGTTATTTTTTCATTTCTATTGCTTCCAACATGTTTAATCTGTAATCATTAGAGTGTTTTAATAGGGTTGTATTGTTTATCGAAAATTTATGACCTGTTGTTAATGTGTGATAGGCAACTGCTGATTTGTCTGGGTTTTGGCATTTTATATGGTACATATGTTCTTTAAATCTAATTGATAAATTTCGTTGTGTTTGTCCTACATATATTTTATCGCAGTTTGAACATTCTATAGAGTATATTCCCGATTTTGAAACAGTTATCGGTTTTATTAAAGGTGTTCCCTAATTCAATTTTCAATTGTGTTCTAGTATTGTGAGCGGGGGTTAGATCAAATTTTTTTAAAAGTTTATTTAGTTGGTGGTCTATGTTTGGTACATAACATAATTGATGTATTTTTTCTTGGTTTTTTCTTGAATAGGTTTTAAATGTGTGGAAGAATTAATTTTAAATTTATTGCCATGTTTATTGATTAATTTGTTTATTGTATGTTTGTTATAATTTAATGAATCTGCTATTTGTCGTATTATGTTAAATTCTGATTTTTATCTGACTCTGAAAGGGGGAGATTGACTGCTCTATAGATCATGCAATTAAATGCTGCTAATTTATGTTTTATTGGGCTAATTGAATCGGATTGAATATAATTAAATGTGTAGGTGGGTTTTCTGTAAATGTTAAATTCTAATTTTTCCTGTTTTCTAATTATTAATATATCTAGGAAAGGGAGTTGTTGATTAACTTCAAGTTCGTATGTGAATTTTATGCTTGTATATAAATTATTGATTGATGATAAGAAAAGGTCTATATCCATGTCCGACTTAATTATTGCAAAAATATCATCGACATAGCGGAACCAGGTTTTTAGAAAATGTGGTATTGTATTTCTTGCAGTATTTTCTAAATGATTTAAAAAAATATTTGCGAGAAAGGGTGATAGTGGGATGCCCATTGCCGTGCCAAAGGTTTGTTTATAAAATTTGTTGTTAAATTCAAACGTATTGCATTCCATTACTAGTTTTGTGAGTAATATACAGGAAGTTTATAAATGAATGGGATTATGTAATCACTTTAAATGTGCCGCTTTTGTTAAATTGTTCACTAAACTATTTGTTTTGACAGATCAACTTTGACAGCTGTCAAGCAAACATATGAAAACATATGTAGTATAGTGGACGATTTTAAAAAGGCGGCATATTTAAAGTGATTACATAATTCCATTCATTTATAAACTCCCTGTATATTCTGATAACTCATCATTTGGTATATTATTCTCTATTAATAATTGTTTCAGTATTTCTAATGTTTCATTTATGGGGATGCTAGGAAATAATGAGACTACGTCACATGAAATTAAAATCTTATCTTGTTCTATTTTAATTTTCTTTAGATTATTTGTTAATTGGATAGAATTTTTTATTGAAGAATTATTATTAATTTTTAGTTTATTAAATTGATTTACTAACCATTTTGCAATGTTGTAAGTTGGAGAATTTTGATTTGAAACGATCGGTCTGAATTTATTACCGGGCTTGTGAATTTTCGGTAAACAATACAATCTTGGTAGGTTTGGATTTTTAATTTTTAATTTATAACTAAGATTTTTACTAATTAAAGATGTTGTGAGTTTAAACGTATCATTGATTTTCTTAATATAAATATTTAAGGGGTTTTTTGATTGTGTAACATAGGGACCAGATTCTAATAGTAAGTTGACATTTTGAAAATAATCTGTTTTTTTAATAATAACTATTCCATTACCTTTATCAGATTTTAAATAGAAACAATCTTTATTTTATAAAGATTTAATGATGGTCCTATCTTTGTGTCTCTTGTTATTGATAGATGAGTTGATGACATTCGATATTTTGATTATTTCTTTGGCCGCTATTCGTAACGCGGAAGCTTCTTTTGGTTTTAGATGTGAGGCTGCTATATCCACGTCATTGATAATGTTTTCAAGAGGGTTTTTATATGGGTTAAACGTTAAAGGTTTTTTTCAGAAGATGAATTAAAATTGTTAAAAAAAGGCCTTAAACATGCGTTTAACCCATATAAAAACCCACTTAAATTATGGCATACAAATTACACCTTAAACTCAGCATGAACACCACACCGGACAACTGGGATAATTCTATAGAAAAAATGCACCGTCACTATGACAACCCATGTTTATTAAGACTTTTTTGTTTGTTGTGGTTCGTACTAGCACCTCCTTAAATATTTTACATTCGTTTTTGAACACTCTGTATAGTAAGGTATATACATAGACAGACATAAAATAAAATAAACATTCAAAAAGTAGTAACAGTAATACCGCAAAATGACAAAATGAAGACAAAACTGGCAACAAAAAAAGCAAAAAAAAAATGCACTTAGAATATTAAAAGTATGTTAGCAATAGGCAAAGTCAATGAAATAGCAAGGGAACTAAAAAATACAAAATAGATTGAGATATACTACAGGAAACAAGTCGGAAAGGGCAAGGAAGATTCAATAAAAAATATTACACATTACTATACTTGGGAGAAAAACAACAAGGAAGAAATGGAGTGGCATTTTTTGTTATGAATCAACTGAGAGATAACTTAATATTTTTTAAAGCTATATATATAGACGTTTGACATACATAAGAATACAATACTTATAACATGTCAGTAGTAAATGTGTATGCCCCAACTATTTCTGTTTAGATGACAACTTAACAACATGTACAAACAAATAGAAAAGCTAATAGAGCAGATACCCAAACTAGATATAGTTATTACAGCGGTATCTAAATTCAATAGCAGGGAAACATACAATACATGACAAAACAATCGATAATGCACAAAGGCTGTGTAACTTAATAACATTAACTGGTATGATGGTGACAAGTACAAAATTCAAACAAAATAGAACACAAAATTGCCTGGATGTCGCAGGTCAATTTTATGGAAATCAAATAGACCATAGTTTAATCAATAAAAATAGGGAAAATTATATTACAGATGTAAGATCATATCGAAGAGCTAACGCTGATACAGATTATTACATGGTCACAAAAGCATAATTTGAAGCATCATGGAATGGGTTCCAAGGAAACAGAAAAAAAAAAAGGAAAACCAAGAACTATAGTATATAAAATATATAATTGTTTTATACCTGTATATTTAATTTTTTAATTTTTTAATTTTTTTAATCTTCCTTGTTCTTGAACTATTTTTTTTATATTGTTTAACAATAATCCCATAACTTCATAATGTTTTTACTATATAAACTTATAAATTGTTTAAATTTAATAAATGATTTTATGTAAATTGTCTCTCCACCCAGTGTGAGACACATACACTCGTGTTTCAGGGTATGCACCCATCATAAATTGTTATTTTCTTAATTAATCATCCGCCACTGCGTAATGAAACATAGCAGCGTATCAAATAAATCTTTAAAACCCCAAACCACCTGTGTTTTAATTAATAATATTTTTAAATTTGGATAAAATTCAACAATTCAACAGTTTCAACCTCAAAATTTTTTTTTTTGGAGAAAAATACATTGTTGTAATCGGCATTAATAGGGCTCTAAAATGTAAAATATTTGTATATCAAAACTGGTCATGTGCATGAACATTTTGTACTTAAAAGGGGAAAACAGTTACCCTATTATAATGGTTTACAGAATAAAACGCAGCAAGAAAACGCCTCAATATAATTGAATAAAATATAACCACATTACAAAAGAAAAGTCTAATCTGTGTCTTCAAACTTAAATAAAAAATTATCCAATAAGTTGTTTTTCCGCAATTAATTTTTAAAAAGTGGAGTTTTATTTAATGCTTTATTAATTTTTTACTCGTTAAATATAACTGCAAATCTTTAAGCATGAAGACATAGAATATTATATGTAGTTCAACATATAAAATAAGTGATGATTAAAATCTTATCGTTTGGATATTGAGTTGGTTGGCGTTTTGTCCTATTTGAACCACTTTTAATTTAAAAACGGCGCTGAACCTAACGATATTTTTTTAGAGGAAACTGTACCGATATTCTTGTAGATGTGATAGGATTTTAGTTTGTATTAATATTTGCTAACAATATTTTTTTATAACAATACTACTAGCGGATGCGGCGACTAAACCCGGAAAATTCTCTAGCGTTAAAATTGTATGTTAATTTCAAAACCTTCAACGCCGTTTTCAATACAAACTCGGCCATCTCTAATACATCAATCAAAAGCGTTTCCTCGGACATTACAGGATATTATTATGACGTAACCTAGTCATCAACGCATTCATACGCTATTCTCTGTTTTATACAGTAAGAAAGATAATACGTAACTTTGTTCAAAACATCTTGTGTTGAAGAAATTTATTAATAGTAGCATAATAACAGTGAAATATTTTAAAACTAAACAAAAGTATTAATTAGCTTCAATGTGTTGTATCAATACAAACAACTTAATAAAGTCTGACGTTACTTCCAAGTAACTATCTATTACAGAATATGGAAGAGTCCGCGGTAAATGTGTTACCTGTTTCACAAAAGATAGCGAGAATGAGATCTAAAAACTATAGTGAATAGAAAATCAACAAATTAAATTAGGTGAGTTTCAAAATCAGCCATCTTAATGTACATATTTAATTAACACTCAACAATGCATAATTGGTTGTTTTCATCTAGGAAAATATAAACTAAATCACAGGTAAAACAAGACAAAATATTGACATTTATGTCCAAAATATTTAAATTCAACTAAAATTCAACAAACATCCATTTTAAAGTATGGGAATTAAAATTGTGTTATCAGATGTAAATATTTAAAGTAGTAAGTTTGTCAAAATGGTGACATTTCTATGCAATATGCAAATTACAATAATAGTATTATAAAATTGTGAGTATTTAAAGTAGTGATCTCAAAATGTTGACTTTTATGTTCAAATTAATAGGGTTCAACTGAAATTCAATAAACAAAGGTTTTGAAGCAATTAAAATATACCACCAAGAAGATTACTTGGTGGAACAGGGAGCTTAGCAGAGCAATACAGAACTAGTCTCATAGCAAAACCCAATGCTAAAAAAGTAAAAAGTTTATAAATAAACATTCAAATAAACACACTTAATTTATAAGTTCTTTATCATAAATATATAAGAGTACATTTAAAAATGATTTAAATGATTATAGATTATAAATATCTTGTAAAACAATTTCTCCTCTTGGAATTATACAATAAGAGCCTGCCCTGCGTTGCTAACAAGAACCCACGTTGCCGACTTTACACACAAACATTCAAATAAACCTAATTCATTGATAAGCTTTTCTTTTATAAAAGTATAAACAACATTTAAAAGCACTAAATTTTTTTATTACTACTAACTGTACGTTTATTACAATATTATTTTTTTATGCTTGATCATGCTGACAAACGTCGGCAAAAGTTGTCTTATTAAATGAATACCAAAGTCAACAACTAAGATAATATATAAGGCCTTGTATGAGTCAAGTGTACGGAATAAAAATTTGTTTTTGCTCAAACCACTGAAAATGCCTTTCTCTACATGAATCCTAAATATGTGATTTTTTTCAGATTTTTTTAGTGAGCCATTTTCGAGTAATAAGCAATCAAAATTTGAAAAAATCGAGTTTTTTGAAGTAATCTGTGACTATTTGAACTAGATGCAATTTTAACAGGTTTTAATATATTTCAAGAAACACAATGTTTCCATCATGAGCGATAAAATGAACTTTAAGTAATAACTTACCAATGCTTATGTTTATAGATAGGCATTAATTGCGATTAAAAGACATCTAAAATGTAAATTACTACAGCCTCCATAATTAAGTGTTGAACATGTGCTTGCAGTTGTTAACTTTAAGTTGGTGTCGTATAAAATTCGTGTCGTATAAAATTGGTGTCGTATAAAATTGGTGCAGTTTATATACACTCCTGTAATAAATGAACCATATTAACTTGATGATTGTTGACTATTGATGGTATATTAAAATATCATTTAATAACAATTGGTATGGATAACCTCTCTCTGCATAATTACGAGTTTTTTTTATTATGAAGGTGTTTTAAAAACTTGAGCTATATATACATTTTCAAGTTGCATTATATAAAATATATAGTTTAGGGTACTCATACGGGTGCACAATGCATAAGTCTGCTCATAATAAAGGAAGTAAACAATAGTAAAATGAGTGAAATGCTTGTAAAATCTTTTGTAGTTCTAAGTATAAAACCCATTGTTTTCAAACATTGTTTCATTATGTCTGTTATAATAATAATATATAATTATTTCCATAACTGACTACATACATAATAAATATACAATAATGCATAGTTCCTATGTTATAGTGTAGGATTCGTCAAAATGTTAGAGTTACAAATGTAAATACTACTTAAAATAATCATCAATAATATAATAACACTTGTTTAACAAAAATAATTTTAGATTGTGCTTAAATGAATTATAATTTTTACACGATTTTAAAATCTGTGGAAGCTTGTATATCTTTGGACCCAAAATATTAGGTGAACATGTAGATATCTTTAACCTAGCCCGCGGAATGTGAATTTCTGAGCTAATGCGGGTTGGGTAAGAATGAATTGTATTGTTAGTTATAAAATTATTTTTGTTTTTATATACATATAAACATAACTCGTGAATAACCATGCATGGGACAGGCAAAATTTGTAACTGCTTAAATATATCTTTGCAGGATGTTCTATAAGGTACTCCTGCAATACATCTTACAAGTCTTTTTTGAGTGATAAAAACTGAGTTAAGTGATGTTGATGGGCCCCAAAAACAAATTCCATATAACAATCTGGAGTGAGCTAGTGCATAATACAAGGACACCAAATGACAAATGTCTATTTTTTTTGCAAGCATCGAATTTGATAGCATACAGAATTGAGAGACATTATTAACTTATTGCAATGGGTTTGCTAATTTAAAGATTCGTCAATATGTAGACCAAGAAATTTTACCGTCGGTGTTTTTGCTATTAAATCATTGTCGATCATCAAAGGTAGATCAAGATTAAAACAATATTGACGTGAATGAAACCTTAAATAATTAGTTTTGCCTGGATTTATGAAAAGTAAGTTTTGTTTAAACCAGGTGCTAAAATTATCTAACTTATTTGATTTGTTAGCAATATTAATATTATTAGGGTCACTTATCACGACGGAAGTATCGTCTGCATACATAATTAAGTTTTTATCTACAAACAAATCCATGTCGTTTATAAATATTATAAGAAGTACAGGACCTAAAATTGACTCTTGCGGGACACCTTTATTTATTGTGACATATCAGACTTATAAGTAGAAATTGTGATGTTGTTGTTATAACGTACTGAGACAGATTGTTGTTGTAACCAATTTAAAGCTACACCTCGTATTCCGTATTTATACAACTTATCAGATAGTATGTTTATATCCACACAATCAAAAGCTCGGCTAAGATCAAGAAAAACCTCTACTGGATATTCTCCTTTTTCTAAATATGCAATTACTTGGTGGTAAAATTCATTAAAAGCTGTCATTGTAGATTTACCAGATCGGAAACCATGCTGTCTTTCAGTAATAACCGAAAAGCGTTAAAACGTTTGTAATCGGTTGAGCATGCAATACTCGAATATCTTAGAAAATACTGATATAATTGCCACAGGCCTATAGTTATTTTTGTCTAGAACGTCTTTGCTTTTATAAATCGGTGTAATAGAGCAAAACTTTAATTTTTCAGGAAATTCTCCAAATTCAAAAGATTTATTAATTAAAAAAATTAATGGTTTTCTAATAAAAAGTACAACTTTTTCAAGTAACATATCTGGTATATTATCTGGTCCGGCAGATAACTTATTTTTTATTTTATTTAAGATTATGTTTTCTAATTCTTTTTCAACAAAGGGATCTATAAATATACTATTGTTATTGTAGGCAATACAACTCAAATTCATGTCTAATTTTGGTATAGCATTTACTATTTTTAGAGGCTCCTCTTTAAAAAAGTTATTTAGTAAATTTGATACAATTTCTGGGTTGTCAGTAACTGAAGAGTTTGTAGTTAAAGATATATTTTGAAATTCTTTAGAATTATTGGAGAGAGAGTTAATAATTGACCACGTCGTTTTGACTTTGTTAGAAGATTGTGAGATTTTGTTTTGGTAGAATCTACGTTTTGTATTTTTCACCAACTGGGAATGTACATATTTAGCATTTTTATAAGTATCTTTTAAGTTTAGATATACTATTTGTAATTTATACAGATCATGAAGTTTCTGGCTAGATATTTTAACAGTATTGTTTGTTTTATGCATTGAGTTGTTAAAGGAAAGCAATTTTATATTTAAATAAAAAAAAAATGTTGAGTGAAATGAGTTAAACATATCATTAAAATTTGATGACTTTTACATCTTTGTCCATGTTTCATTTTGAAGTTGTTCCTTAAAATGTGTAATGTTTATGTCATTATATTTTCTACAGTATATTTTTTTGCTGTTCTTAAATTTGCAATTAAGCTGGATATTTGTATTAAATATAACTGTTTTGTGATCAGCTATAATATTGTGGCTTACAAAACAATTTTTAGTGTCAATTAAATTGGTGTACACATGGTCTATACAAGTTGAGCTAGTACGTGTTATTCTTGTTGGTTCGTTAACTTTTAATATTAACTTGTATGAACTTATGCCCGTATGACACTATCTATAATTCTTTATAGAATTATATATATATATTTAATTATGGATGGTTGAATCTATCGCTGACAAATATCAAGACAGTAAACTAATTTCACTAGACGATTACAATCTACCCGCAGCGGTATGGGTTAATGATGAGTTAGGCATAAGTGTTATTTGTAATGATACTTATTCTGCTCATTTTGTTTCGAACTGTTATGGATTTCTAAACTGCGCTCAATGTATTTCTATACCTAATGATGGTGGTGTGTTCTTAGATTTATGTTTTTCTAACATCTGTGATATTTCTGTGATTAAAGCTGTGGATGTTTTGTTAAAACTTAGCCAACATCATATTGCTTATGTAAATGATGTAAAATGTAATACTAGCCGTGATATTTTAATGTGTAATTATGTTTTTAATGATTTTAAATATGCCGACTTTAACGCAATCAATAATTTTTTGTTGAATGTTGATTGGTCCGCCCTTTTTTATAATTGTGATGTTGATAATTGCGTTAATTTATTTTACTCTGTGTTGCATTTTGCTATTGACTATTTTGTTCCCAAAAAACAATGGCGAGAAAACAATTTTCCAGTTTGGATTAATAAAGAATTGATTTCACTTACTAGACTCAAAAAAACTGTTCATAAATGTTATAAATCTTCAAGACTATTGTCTGATTATAACGAGTTTTGATCAATTCGTACTTCGTGTAAAAACAACTATTGTATATTGTTATATGAGATGCTCGTACCAAAATAAATACAATAGGGAATTCCCCTATTTATGTTTAACCTTTTCTTAACAAAGGACCAACCGGCTATACGAACCAACCATGTAAATGTATATTAGTATTAGTCTGGCTCTCGTTGAGTAACGTACTTATAATAAATATATACATATTATTAAATCTTACTTATTATTTAATCCCATATCCAATAGGTTATGGGCCCAGAACGTTATTTGTGTGCATGTGTAAAGTGACTAATAACAAAGTTCTTTCTATAAATAAACTAATTATAAACTAAGAGTGATTAATAAATATAAATGAAATAAAAGTGAAAATGTCGAACAATCAAAAGGTTAAACGTAATATTAAACCGTTTAATGGAGAAAATTATAGTATCTGGAAATTGCGATTAAAGGCGTTAATTGACGAGGAAGGTGCTCTTCGGGTTCTAACTCAAGACCCCCCTGAAACAGTTGACAATGAATGGCGGAAACAAGAGACGTCCGCTAAAGGATGTATCATAGAACATTTGAGCGATACATTAATTAGCATTGTCACCGAGGATGCGACGGCGAGGGACATATTGAAAAAGTTCGATGCAATTTATGAACGCAAGAGTTTGGCTACGCAACTTTCAATACAAAAGAAACTGTTAAGTTTTAAATTGAAAGGAGAAACTTCACTTATAAACCATTTCAACGAATTCGACAATATGCTCATAGAATTAACAGCAGCTGGAGCCCCTCTAAATGAAATGGGAAAAATTGCCCACATTTTATTAACATTACCCCCGGCTTATGATGGAATTGCTACAGCTATACAAACATTAAACGAAGATAATTTAAATCTGGCGTTTGTGAAAACTAGGCTGCTAGATCATGAAATAAAATTAAGAAATGAAAGTGAAGATACAAGTGGTAAAATTCTACAAACGGAAGTGGTTTACAACAGAAATAAGGCAACAAAGAAAAATTGGAAATATAATGGAAATTATAAACAGAAACAAAGGGCTCCTCATTTTAAAAGTAATAAAAAATTTGACAACCGGCGTGTTTTAAAATGTGACTATTGTGGAAGAAAAAATCACGTAAAAAGGGATTGTTTTTATTATAAAAAGAAAATTGTTAATTCACACAAAGACAGACAAGCACAAACTGTTTCAACATGCTCAACCAGTGAACAAAGTTTTGCGTTTATGCTCCATAATGGCACGTTAACAAAGTTGAATAAACTAAATGAAATTATGTTCTTACTAGATTCTGGCGCAACGGATCATATAATTAATAATTCAGACTACTTTACGACATATGAGAAATTGAATACACCTTTAAAAATATCAGTAGCTAAAAACAATACTACAGTTATGGCTATAAGTAAAGGAACCATAGATGTTACCTCGAATATGGGAATCAAAGGATCTTTACAAAATGTGTTGTACGTTCCTGATGTACCGTATAATTTGCTTTCGGTACGCCGAATGCAAGAGGCTGGTATGACAATTATATTTAAGAAAAATGGCGGAGTAACGATTAAAAATGGTGGTAAGGTGATTGTAAAAGGTGAGTGTTTAAACCATCTAATAAAAATAAAATTCAAAATAAATAAGAAAGTTGAAAAGCATTTTCACCAAATTAACAATATTAATATTAATAATGAGAGCTATAAAATCTGGCACGAACGTTTAGGCCATATAAGTAAAAATAAATTTTTGGAATTAAAAAGTAAAGAAATGGCAAGTAATATTACTAAATTAAAAAATATTTATCCCTCAAATGAATTATGTGAAGCTTGCATATATGGAAAGCAAACAAAACTACCTTTTTCTAAATCTAAAGATAAAACACATGTTCAGAGGCCCTTATTTATAGTTCACACAGATGTTTGCGGGCCGATTACTCCAACCACAATCGACAATAAAAATTATTTTCTAACATTCATTGACGATTATACTCATTATACTGTAACATATCTTCTAACTTATAAATCAGATGTTACCAAAAATGTTCAAGATTTTGTAATTAAAAGTGAAAACCATTTCAATTTAAAAATTGTTAATTTATATTGTGACAATGGGCGTGAATATATGTCAAATGAATTAAAAACCTTTTGCATGAATAAAGGTATAAGTTTTCATGTAACCGTACCATACACACCGCAACAAAATTCAGTTGCGGAGCGTATGAATAGAACGTTGACAGAAAAGGCTCGTGCAATGATCCATGGAGCAAATGTAGAAAAACATTTTTGGGGTGAAGCAATTTTAACTGCTACACAATTAATAAATATAAGCCCCACAAAATCAAATAAAAAAGGTAAAACACCTTATGAACTATGGCATAATAAAAAGCCAAGAATAGACCATTTAAGAATATTCGGTTCTACTGTGTATATACATGATAAAAACCGAAAAACAAAATTTGATAAAAAAATCTTTTAAAGGTATACTGTTTGGATATGTACCAAATGGATATAAAATTTTTAATCCAGAAAAAAATAAATTTATCACAGCTCGTGATGTTATTTTTGACGAGACAGATTTCATAAATTCAAGACCATTATTGGAAATTGATGAAGGAGTTGAATATAAAAACTACCAAAGAATTAAAATTGTTAAACAAAATAGCAATCTGTTCAGTGACAAGAACAAAAATAATAATTCAAAAACATCAAAACCAATATTGAAACTTGAAGAAGGGATTCCAAATAAAAACTCAGATGGTGTTATTAATTTAAAATCTGATAATAAATCGGTAACAGATTCCTCAAATATAAATGAGGATATACACAAAATGACAGAAAATAATAAAACTGTCAGTGAAACCGATAATACAAATCAGTTAAACACCAGTAATAAGTCTGAGAATATTGAACCCAAAAGAAGTGAAAGATTAAAAAAATCGCAATAAAATATCATTCAATGAAAGTGATACTGAAATTCTCATATGTTTACAATCTTTATTAAATGAAATTCCTAAAACATATGATGAAATAATTAAAAGGGATGATAAAGATAAATGGGAAGAAGCGATTAATTATGAAATTAGTTCTCTCAGAGAAAATAACACATGGTCTATAGTTACAAAGCAACCAAACAAAAATATTGTAGATTGTAAATGGGTATTTACAATTAAAAATAACATTAATGGAATACCATCAAGGTATAAAGCGCGACTAGTTGCCAGAGGTTTCAGTCAACAATATTTATCAGATTACAATGAGACTTTTGCACCAGTAGCCCGGATTGCTACTTTTCGAATATTGATAGTTTTTGCTAACCAACATAATTTATTAATACATCAAATGGATGTCAAAACAGCATTTTTAAATGGTTGTTTAAAAGAAGAAATCTATATGCGTGTACCTGATGGTATAAAAACTGAAAACAAAAATTTAGTTTGTAAATTACATAAAGCTTTGTATGGTTTAAAACAGTCAGCTAGATGCTGGTTTGAACATTTTGATGAAGTGTTAAAAGCACACGGTTTTAAAAATTCTTCAAGTGACCGATGTTTGTACTTATTAGATAAAGGTCATATATACGAAAATATTTATGTAGTTTTGTATGTTGATGATTTATTAATAGTCACTGGTAAAATGGATACAATGTCAAATTTCAAAGAATATTTAATGAATACATTCAAAATGATAGATTTAAATGAGGTTAAGCTCTTTTTGGGTATTGAGATAGAAAGAAACGAGAATCAAATATCTATTAGTCAAATAAATTATTTAAATAATATTTTGATTAAATTCAATATGACTGATTGCAATGCTGTTAGTACACCACTTCCAATCAAGTTAGATTACGTGGCTTTGAATTCAGATGAAAGCCATAATAAACCTTGTAGGAATCTTATAGGGTGTCTAATGTATACCATGCTATGCACAAGACCAGATTTATGTACAGCTGTTAATTTTCTAAGTAGATATCAGAATAAAAATAATAAAGAACTGTGGCAGTGCCTAAAGAGAGTATTGAGATATATTAAAGGAACAATTAATTTTAAGTTAATTTATAAAAGAACAGAAAATAAAGAAATATTAATTGGTTTTGTGGATGCCGATTGGGGTAGTAATGAAGCTGATCGAAAGAGCACCACAGGCTATATTTTTAAATTATTTGGAAATTTGATCTGTTGGAATACAAAAAGGCAAAATTCAGTCGCAGTATCATCAACTGAAGCTGAATATATGGCTATGTTTGAAGGGGTCAGAGAAGTATTATGGCTAAGATCTCTATTATCAAGCATTAATATAGAAATTAAAAAAACCAATAACCATGTATGAAGATAACAATGGTTGTATTTCATTGGCTAATAATCCTGTAGATCATAAACGTTCCAAACATATCGATATAAAGTACCATTTCACCAGAGAACAAGTTGATAAACAAGTAATAATTCTTAAATATATGCCAACAGATCAACAATTGGCAGATATGTTCACCAAGCAAGTACCAGGTCCAAGATTCCAGGAATTCTGCTTCAAACTTGGTCTGGAAAAATGAAGTTTTTTTTTGTTTCAATTTTATTGTATTTTGTTTATTGTTTTTGTATATTTAATTATCAATAGATAATTATATTTAACACTGTAATAATGATTTGATTTAGGTTTTTAAAAAGAAAGGGGTTTTTCCTAAATCCTAGCAACAAATGTTGAATCATATTAATATTAATGTACCCCTATGTTTACTCACGAAATATTAAAACTAATAATAGACGTTGAGAATTTTTTTTTTTGTAAAGTTGAGAATATTTTTTTTTTTGTAAAGAGTATTTATTTTGAGGGGGAGTATTGTATATTGTTATATGAGATGCTCGTACCAAAATAAATACAATAGGGAATTCCCCTATTTATGTTTAACCTTTTCTTAACAAAGGACCAACCGGCTATACGAACCAACCATGTAAATGTATATTAGTATTAGTCTGGCTCTCGTTGAGTAACGTACTTATAATAAATATATACATATTATTAAATCTTACTTATTATTTAATCCCATATCCAATAACAACATTCAAAGTAACCCTAAACATTTTTGGAAATTTGTTAGCGACTCTAGAAAAACTAATGATTTTCCAGCCACAATGTATTATAAACAAAAAACTTGCAGTAATGGAGATGACTATGTTAATAGTTTTGCTGAATTCTTTTCCTCTGTTTACGATACACAAACTCATCCAACTCCTTTGTTTGACTTTAAGAAAAACGTATTACATCGATCAATTTCAATTAGATTGTTGGATGTATTTAAAGAGATTGAGAACCTTAAATGTAACTTTAGCACTGGATTTGACGGTGTTCCATCTATGCTGTTAAAACAATGTATTTATTCAGTTTCTAAGCCATTGCACTTACTTTTTGAGGCTTCTCTTAATGAAGCCAAGTTTCCTTCAGTTTGGAAACAAAGCTACATTATGCCTTTACATAAATCTGGAGCTAAGGAGGATATTACTAATTATAGAGGTATATGCATCCAGTCTGCTATTCCTAAGTTGTTTGATCAAATTGTAACTGGTCAAATACAATGGATGTGCAAAAGCATTTTAGTGGAACAGCAACATGGGTTTCGCGAGGGTCGTTCTACTCTTACAAATCTTCTTTGTTACGAAAATGATCTTTTGAATGCCTTTCAATCAAAAGTTCAAGTAGATTCTATTTACACAGATTTTTCAAAGGTTTTTGATCGCGTTAATCATAGTATTTTGATTGCTAAGCTTCGTGCTTTGGGTTTTCATGAATCTGTTGTTGCGTGGTTGTCGAGCTTTTTGGAAAATCGTACACAGTGTGTGAAAATTAATAACTTTTTATCACAACCAATTGTTGTTCCTTCTGGGGTTCCTTAAGGATCTCATTGTGGACCAATTCTGTTTTCACTTTTTATTAATGATCTTGTTTATTCTATTAATTCTTCGTCTTATCTTTTATTTGCTAACGATCTTAAAATTTATAAAAGAATATCATCTATCGAGGACTGCATTAGTTTGCAAAATAATTTAGATTCTGTTCATTCATGGTGTCTTATTAATAACTTGTTGTTTAACGCAAATAAATGTTTTTCGATAAGCTTTAACAGAACTTTAAGTAAAGTATCGTTTGACTATACTATCGATAATAATGTTTTGGAACATGTTACACAAATAAAAGATTTGGGCGTAATTTTTGATTCAAAACTAACTTTTGTTGAGCATATAAACTATATGTGCAACCGTGCTATGAAAATGTAGGATTTGTTTACAGAATGTCTACTGACCTATCTCCTAGCAGACTCAAATTACTTTATTGCGCTTTAGTACGTTCTCATTTAGAGTACGCTACGTCAGTTTGGTGTCCATTCTACAACGTTCATATATGCAATATAGAACGTATTCAAAACAAATTTTTTCGTTTATTATCGTACAAATTAGGCATTTTATCCGAAAATTACGATTTTAACCTCATTGCATTGCAATATAATCTTCCGCCGCTGAAAATACGGCGCAAAAGAGCCAATTTTTCATTTTTACGTGGACTAATGATGTCTGAGATTGATTGGCAAGAACTACTAGTAACTCTTCCATTTCAAGTCCCCAACAATAATCGCCGAACCAGACAGTCTCCATTATTTAGAGAATCTATACATTCTACCAATTATGGATTTAATAATCCAATTGGTAGAATGTGTAGAATTGCAAATAGTTTCTCTAATAATGTTGATTTATTTTGTGTTTCTAAATGTAGTTTTAAGTGTCAGTTAAAATGTGTTGATGAATATTTTTTTTTTTGTTTTTATTTATGTATACTTTTTTCCATGCTTTTATTTTTCAATATTCTTTTATATATTTTTGTGTAATTGTAATATTGTTTGTAATTCATCGTTATTTATGTATATAATGATGTAGATGTAAATGGTTTTGTATATACCGTGAATAAAGTATTATTATTATGGATAGAATTTTAAAAAGTCTGTAATATGCACAAATGATCAATTTTAGTGCAGATTGAAATTTTAAAAATGTTTTTAGTTTTTCTTTATAACTGACGCAAACAATTTACGAATTAACAGTTTAAAAAAAAATGTTAGGTTATATTATAAATGCTATTTCTCACATTTTATGTGTTAATTATAAAAAAAACCTAAAAATATTCTTAAAATTTCAATCTACAATAAGATTGATGATATTTTGTGCATTTTACAGACTTGTTAAGATTTAAATATTTTTATATATATAATTCAAGATATAATTATTGACAGTGTAATACGGGCGTTAGAAGCTGTTGTAATATATTTAATTCGTTTGATTGCACTAGTGAGTTGACATTAAAATCTCCATTTAATACAATCGGATTAGTTGCATCAAATTATGTGGCAGTTAAAACTAAGTTTATTGTCAATAACTTACCAGGGGTCTTGGGTTCGAGCCTCAAGTCCCCTATCTAGAGGGTCAGTTTTTCTGGTTAAGAAAAAATGTGTTGTGATGAGTACGCCTTTTTTTGGATAAGAAAAATTAGTAGGTCTCGTGTGCTGCCTTGATGTCGCGTGCACGATAAAGAACCCAATAATTTAGGTTGGAATTCCCGAATTTGCGGCAAAAATTCCAGATGTAGTAGTTTTAACCTCTGGCGTCGGTGATTAGACTTGTCATCAGAAATAGACCGACGTTAAATAATTAAATAAAAAAAAATGTCAATAATTACACCAAGATCTTTGAATTCTCTAACACGCATATATTACAGTCAAATAGTAAAAAATTATAGTGTTCACATTAAGAGTAAATGACAACTTACAATGCTTATCAACATTTAACTCAAAATACATAAATTTTGTTGTAAAATATAACAGTCGTTTAATGTTATAATAGGTTTGTGCAGTTTTATATCATTGGCATATATAATAAAATCACAGTTTAAGGTATCACAGACAAAACTTATAAAAACTACAAATAAAAGAGGATCCAAGTTCGAACCTTTTGGCACACCACGGGTGGGGACATACTCGTAAGATATGTGACCTTCGTATTCGACACGTTGAGTTCGACCAGTTAAGTATAATATTATCACACTGATACTATTATCCCTTATATCGTATAATTTTAGTCTTCAATGAGCATACGATCGGAAAGCCTTTGATATATCAGTATAAATGACATTTTTTTGATTTTTTTTGTCCATATTAGCAGATATTTCTTGCGTAATAGTTATTAAATTTGTTAATGTCGATCTTTTTTAATAAAACCATGCTGTTGCGGAGAAAGCTGCATTGGCCATAAATTTGTTCGGAGATGACATTCAAATAGCTTTGAAAAATCGAATTAGGCCTGTAGTTTTTTATGTATGATCTATCTTCTTTTTTAAAAACGGGTTACTTTAACATATTTCCATCTATTTGGGAAGTTTTCAGTTTTTAATATTAAATTGAAAATGTATTTGTGAGGTTCGGCAAGAACAACAGAGGTATCTTTTACCAAAAATTCGGGTACGCTGTCAGTACCCATAGTATGCTTTTATTTCATTTTTTTCATTTGATTAAAAACTATGTCTTCACACCTAGAATGGGACTGTTATTTTTGTTTGTTTGAATGAATGACCAAAGTTGATTTGGATCTTTACAAATGTTTGATTCAGCATTTTTAATAAATTTACAATATGCTCTATTAATGTTTTTTTCTAAGCATTATTTAACTATGTTAAGTTGAAGCTGATTGACTAAGTTTGTCTACGTCTTAATTTTTCTTTAAGACGAATATCACAAATTATGTCACGGTTGTACCATTGAGGATAAGATCTTTTGCGAACATAACAAATGTTTGGTACAAATTTATCACAGCTTGTGTATAACATATTGTATAAAAAATCACAGGCATCAATGACTCAAACACATTTATAGCGACAAGATCAGTTTATATCACAGATAGCTTTTTTAAAATTATATCTTTTTCTTGAGGAATTGCGTATCATATTTGACATATTTAACATTTTCAACTGCTTATTTCTTTCTAAAGCTGGATGGTAATCATCTTCAGGTACAAAATGGTCATCGGACTTTGATACATTGTATGTATGTTTATCAGTAATTAATACTTGTCTCATGATTTAAAATGTTATTAAATTGCATGAATAATTATATGGTATATGTATGCACAAAGAATATCCACAGTAGAGTGTTTAAAGAAGGTACGGGCAGCAGCAGCTTTAATGTTCAAGATCGGAGAAAGAAGATCAATTTCTTTACACTTTATTTTGAAATTTACAATTAAAGCTTCTCCTAATTTTTTTTCTTTGTCCCTATCCAATCTTATAACATGATAGTTACTTGAGAATAACTCTGCATTTTGCACATCATCTTCTATAATTCCTGTCTCAGTTAAAGTAACAATGTCAATGTTGATTTGATTTAGTGTTTAGTCCTCTAACGTTTTGATAATAAATTGTTATTTTTGTGATTGTCTGTTGAGATGTTAATAGTTTTCCGAATTACGTTTAATAATTTTAGGCACGTTGACTAAGCTCAACTCGCAGATCCTTAAGATATTGACATTGATGAGGAGTGTTTTAGGGATTAATACGGACGTTACCTTTAATTTTCTTTTTTCTTTTTAAGACTAACTTCGAGTCTTGTGCTGATTCTAAAATAACTTTTAGCGGTCGTGTATTTTCAACGTTTTTGCCTAAGTGAATAATCTTTTTTATGTTTATATTTAATCTTATGGTATTTAGCTGCTCATGGACGATAGTTAGATCAGCTGTGTAACGTTCACTGACAGAACCATTCGAATCCTGTATATTAAAAATGATGATGTTTGTTTTTTTCTTAGTTTTCTCTATTCGATCTCGTTCATGATATCATTGTGCCTAAGGGCTTTTATCGGACGTTTCAAGTGTAATAACTAAAGCTAGGATTTATATGCGTTATGATTTTTACCAATATTATATGCATATCAATTTTGAATGTATATCTCCATGAATCATAAGAAAGTAAAGCAAATGGCACTTTCTTATTTTGGCTTATTTTGCCTATTTTCGGTTTTATGCATATTTTAATTTTTATGCATATTTAATGCATATTTTAAGATCATCAAGATGGTTGCGACGGTTACTATGTGGTACTTCATATTTAATAAGTAAATAAAACAACTACTATGTTTTTACCACTAATTTATTATTGTAAAATTATATATAAGGCATATACAATTTTACAAAATACATTTCACGACTTAAGTTTCAACGTTTTACGGTCATTATCAAAGTTGACCCCTTAAAAAAGTCAGTGTATATAAAATGTCATGTCCTGAATGTAATAGCCTATACATAGGTCAAACGGGCCGTAGTTTTGAAAAAAGATACGCTGAACATTATCGCGCTTTTCGTTTAAATAAAAATTCAAGTTCATTTTCAAATCATTTTTTCGATTGTAATCATTCATTCCCCAACATTACTCAGTTAAAAATTTTACATACCTGTACAAAAGGTACTAAGCTTAATCTTTTAGAAGCCGCCGAAATTTATAAACATTCCCATAATCCGTTCGTTAACCTTTTGAACGAGCAAACCGATCTAATTCAGTATAATCCACCACTTTTTAATATCCTGTAAAATTCCTTGTATTCTCCTGCCAATTCACCAATTGCTCTGTATATATATATGTATTGTTTCATTCATTTGTTCCTCACTTGATAATGACCGTAAAACGTTGAAACTTAAGTCGTGAAATGTATTTTGTAAAATTGTATATGCCTTATATATAATTTTACAATAATAAATTAGTGGTAAAAACATAGTAGTTGTTTTATTTACTTATTACATATTTTAAGAATTTTTATTTGTTTTTTATTATTTGAAATGCATATTTAATACTTATTTTAAGTACTTTTGCCTATTTCGGCATTTTTGTGCATATTTCATGCTTATTTTAAACAATTTTTAATTTCATAAAAATTTAAGAGTTATAAAATATTTAAAAAAAAGTATACATATGTATATGCGAACGTTTTAAAATAGTCATGGTCATGTATGACTCATGCTCCTCACTCAAGCATGAGCGATTATTGCCAGACTTTTTTGGTAGATGAATGTTCTTTTTAACAAAAAAATTGAAAAAACATTTTGTTATTTTTTTTTTTAAATAAATTAAGTTAATTATTATTATTGTCAAACTATTATTATTATTTATTGAATTTTACTTTTCTTTTTTTTGTTGTTTATTATTATTATATTAAAAGTTATTATTATTTAATGCGTTTTATATGAAAAATAAATTTTTTTATGCTTATTTTTATGCTTATTTTGATTATTTTTAATGCAAATTTATGCGCTTATTTTGCAGTTTTTTACGAATATAAGTCCTAGCTCTAGTAATAACTCTAGCAGAGAAGTAATAGTGTTTTTACTTGGACATTTTAGTTTCTAAGAACGGTTAAATCTTTAAGCAGTTTTTTTAGTTCGTTATATTCAGCACGTTAATTTTTGAGAGTTTAAGAAAGAGTAGTTACTGATAATTGTAACACCTTACTAGTAGTTGTAAGTTGAAAAATAGATTAAAAAAAAGAAAGAATTTGTATTTTTGCTAGCTTTGATTTTTGACTTTTGAGAAAGTGGATTCTTCTTAAACACGACAATTTTTACTACAAAGCACAATCAGTTACGCTAAGACCAACCGCGTCCTTCTACGTCTCTCAATTAACAAAAGTTATTATTACTATACATATATAGTATAGTAATAATTACTTTTTATGCAATTTTACTTTAAAAAACATAACTGCTGAGTTGCAAAAGCATATTATTGTTAGTAGCTACTAATTATATTACACGAAAATGAACTATGCTTATAACTCATTTAGTATACAGGGTAGTTCAGATTGTTTTTGGAAAACTTAACAGTGTATTCAACTCATCAGATGGGACAAAAATGTTTATACATGTATCTTTAAATGCTTCCTAACAAAGATTTAATTTGTTTATGAATTATTTAACAATAATTCAGTTTCTGTGTGTGATTACGAAAGGCGGTTTCCAAATAAGAGGCTCCCAAGTGCCAAGTATTCATTGAAGTGCATCCGCAGTTTTTGTTTATTTAATTTAAACCTTAGGCTCAGTTCTCGAACGGTAAAATATAAGGTAATGCGTATAACATATAAGGATAGAAGAAAAGCTTACCATTAGCAACTTTCAAGATTTGCATCCCGGAATAAAAAATAGTTTTTTATAAATGGCTTTTAAATGAATCTGAAGCTAATCCAGATTTTTGCATGCAATTTTGTGGACGGATTTCACGAGAACTGCAATTGTTAATTACCACAATCTTCAAGTTTGGCCTCATGAAATTTCGCACAAAACACGACTACGTTCAAAATGAATTTAGTGTAAATGGTTAGATTAGTATAATACAAATACTACTACTACGTCCCGTTTTGCCTCCAAGATTAAACGTGGTTTCATTTCATGAGTTTGTTTTAATAACTTGTAAGATTTACTAGCGGACGTGCCTCTTTACTTTATAAATAGAAACTGGTTTCAACTCGATTTGGCTCGTTTTGAATTAATTGTTTGAAAATGGTTAAATACAAATTATTCACAGCGTTGAATTGGTCGTGCTGGAGCAGTGGTCTGGCGTCCAAGTTTGCCAGATCTTAATCCATTAGATTTTTATGTTTGGGAAATTTTGAAAAATAAAGTATGAGTCGCCAGTTAATACAAGAGGTGAGACAAAATCGAATAAAAATATCAAGCGCAATTGATGCCTTGATACAGCGTTGCAGAAAATGTATTAAATCATTGTTAATTAATTTGCTAAGACTGGTAATAGTACTTTTTTGTTCCTAATTTAGTTAGTTAGTTTAGATTTTTGGCGTATCAGCCTAATAAGACTATTAACGCCGATTTCATTTTTGTTCCATTTGATGAGTTAAATAGGTACATTGTTTAAGTTTCCCATAAACAATCTAAACCACCCTGCATTAGAAACTAAAAAGAAATATTAAACCAATATGGCAGCAATGTCTTAGAAAAATATTTACTTCACTAATTAAGAATGATTGTATTAATTTTTATTAAAGCCAAACAATGAAGATGCGTTTTGAAAAGAGATAAAAAAATTGGAAAACTATAAAAAAAAATTCACGATTGCATACATAGTATTGTTACGTGCTTATAAAAATATTAGTAATAATAAACTTTATTTCTGTTACATATAAACAGAAAAAAGCGAATATAAATAAGATGATACTTACTTTCAAATAATTTAGTAAAAATTATACACCTTTAAAGTAGTTATTATAATTTGTTTAAATTATGTGCTAGTCACCAACATTCTAGTAAGAATCTTACTGATAGTGATCAAATTATGAAAATCACATTATTGTAATTCTATAACCTTGTGACAATTAAGCACAAAAAAATTCAAAAATATTTTGGATTCATTTAAACAAAATTAACTAGATATTTTTTTACAAAATGCATAAATGATCACTTATTATGTCAAAATTTGTATAAATACAAAAAAGTAAATAATGTCTTGACATATGCGCGCTGAGTTAGGTTGGTTTTTGATGCTTGAAAATAGAAAATGTTTTAATGTATTGGACAAAGCCGGTAGCGCTCATCATTTAATATTATTGTAATATTAAAATCAGTTTTGTGTCAGGCGTTTTAACATCCATTTTGCATTAAGTTCTGTGTATATAACAATTAACTATCTAGTCAATAAAAGATAAAATTAGAAAAAACTGCAAACAAATTTCCATATTTTGTTTTCTATTGATTTTTTTTCAATGTTTTATATAAATTGTATGTGACTAGTTTTGATAGACATCAACATCATCATCAGGCTAAAAATTTTTTATCAAATGTTAATAATTATTTTTATGTAATTTAATTTATACATCCAGGATTTTACAGTTATGACATTTTAATGTTACATATTTGGACAAATTTAACATGGTGATTTTTTCACAAGATACATAAATTATCTCCTACTATTTAAGGATTTGTATAAATATACAATAACTAAACTGCGTTAACTTTAATTACAAACAATGCATTTTATTATAATCTACTTTGCTTTCAACGGTTTTTACTTTATCGGTTGACGCATTTTCAAAATGTTGCTCATCTCTTTGAATCTTTGCAATTTCCTCATAAATAATATTTCTTGATCTAGGAAAAAATATCATCAAATAATCCCAGTCAGTTTTTTCTAAGCTCACAACGCAAGTGTGTGATACTGCTCTATAAGAAACTATGTGAGGCACATTAGTTAATAAACCTTGGGAAAGTCCAAATGGATCTCCTGGTTTTAAAGTTTTAATAATATCATCGCGATAATTTGAAATTTCGCTCAAACAAACAATTTCACCAGTCAGTACCCAATACATTGTATCATCAACGATACCTTTATATTGAATGTAATCACCATAGTAATAATATTCAAATTTCATTTTACTAAGCAGTTGTCGCTTAAAATCAAAATGACATTGTCCAAAAAGTGGATGACATTCGACCGTTGCGCTAATAGCAGAATATAAAATTGCATCTTTTAAGTAGGCAGGAATTCCGTTAAGAATTGAAGGATATTTACTGCCATCTATGTTAGCCCAAATCATGGCTGTATAATAAGATACTCTATCTACCAAAGACTGAGAAGTTTCATATGTTCTTAAATAGCTGTGAAGATGATTTAGTTTTTTTCTATATTCCCATTTATGTAATCCATAAACTTGAACCATAGCTATTATATTGGCTCGAACATCGGATAATGATATTTCCATAATAATCATTATTACAATAAGCAGTATCAAATAGAACCATTGTATAGGATAATAAGCAACTTGTGAGGTTTTTGTAAATATGCAAGCTGTTATAAAAAACCACCTGACAAACTCTTCAATTCGGTAACCTGATGTTTCATTCAGCAGTTTTTCCCTGTCTATAAAATGATTCATATTTTCTTTATTTACTTCGGATAGACCCATTAGTGCAGCAGTACCACCAAAAATGACAAATAATAATGTCATAAATATTAGGCTTATTTTAGATGTTAATATCCTTTTTCTGTGTCTATGGTCGTGTTGAGCAATTGTTTTGTAAATAAAATAAATTCTTAAAAGAACATGGGATCTTAGAAAAACGTAATAATTATAATAAGTCCTGAGATTCAATTGAAAACCAAACAATAAAAATTCGAATGGAATTGCGCCGAATAGAAATACATAATTATTTTTATTTTTCATTAACTTATCGAAAACTTGCTTGCACTGAATACGGGTACCGTATTCATCTTCCAACTGCATCATAATATTGAGTATAAGTAAGCCTATATATGAAATATCAGTTACAATATTAGAAATAAGTACTACACTTGTAAACGCACTTACTGATACTTGATACAAATAAATTAGTATACTGACAAAACTTCCCAAAATTGTCAAAATCAAATTGGTTATGTATAGTTTAAGTGTTCTTCTAAAATTAATAAATCTCAATTGCCGTATATCACATCGCCTACGACGATATGTAAATGCAGAGTAACCTGGTATATGAGTTCCATGCATAGCTTGCAATGTTTTAAATTCTTTTTTTGTGCTAGGAAAGTGACGTAGAATTTTATGGAACTTGACCGTGTCTAATGCTATTATTTCAACAGTGCCATTTGCAATTATTGTGTTTTGCATCCGGTTGTATTTTATTTCGCATAAGTTTCCTAAAATACTGCCGGGTTTTAATAATGTTAGAACAGTGCCATCAGGTGCTACTAATTCAACAATTCCGCTAAATAAGATCATCGTTTCTCCTATTACGTCATTTATAGTTATAACATAACCATTTTTTTCAAATATTAAATAGCGGCTATGAAGAAGACAATTTCTTATAAATGGTTTAAAATCTAAGGAGCTTATTAAACAGGTTCCAATTAGTAACCTTCCATATCGTTCAAAAAGGCATTCGCGTTGTATTGTTTTTGGAAAAGTTTCCATAACCGAGTGAACATCGTATCTTTTCATAAACGTTGCCCTCTGCATAAAAGCCTCTACGTGCGTTAGGAATGTTTCTGGGACTTCGTACATTTTCATAAATTTTAACAAATTGCTTCTATGCAAATCGTTTTTAATTAAACTCATATATTCCATTGTACAAAATCTAAAATTATTAGCGGATATCATTACATTCCAGAATAAACCAATAATTGAAAGTGCTGCAAGTATATACATGTTACCAACGTTTGCAATTTTAAATCCTTGCAACGCGGCTTTAGTAACTGTAGAAATCAGTATATAAAATGCATAAAAATGCACTTTTATGCCAGATATCTCCCATTGCATATTGTTTAATGTAAGCATCGAATATTTACCGCAATCAATACTCTTCTCCATGCCGTTTTCAAAAACTATGTCACAGTTTAGAGCAACTACAATGCTTGTACCAATGTTGATAAATATTATAAAAATTGGCAGGTACATGTATCTCATAATATGAGGCACTGGCTTATCACGGTCCATTTGTAACCAATTAATTAGCCCAAAATAGCGATATATCTGCAATATTTTAAATATATTTAAAATAATTAGCTTGTTTGTACTGATGAAGCATTGTAACGGAAATGCTGCCAACAAATCAATCCATAAACTGGTCTGGAAATAATGGCGAGCGGTGTAGAAAGGGTGCGTTATTAAAATTCCATTGGTGTCGTAATAGCAAACGTGTAACCTAATATAGATATCTAAAAATGCAAGTGAATCCAAGACGAGCAATATTATTTTTATTGGGTGTTCCTTTTTATAAAATATTAATCCAGTAGTAGGAAATAATATAGCCGAAGCAATACTACAAAATGCTCGCAGTATTTCAAACACAATAAAACATTTTCCGCTTGGATAAATGGTTGTCGATAGTAACAGTATTTTAAGAATGCCACAACCTTCATTTTCAAAAGTGGATTTATAAGAATGGTTGTATTTATGCCCACAAATAGATTTATAGTTGTGACGGTATATAAAAAAATCTCTTTGTGGTTGGTAGCTAGGTATATTGAGTATCCTTGTTCTTATGTCACGTACGCTTGGAAATGGTTTTACCGAAAACCAGTGTTCATATTTTAGTAAAATCCTTTTCATCTCCAGGAAGCTAATATATATTAGTTCGCAATTTGTTTTTGTAGTTGTTGTATAAAGGCAGGGTATGTCAAGAAACATTTCTACATCATTTATTGCTATTTTATTAGTTACCAGCTTATAAGCAAAATTAGATCCGCATATAAATTCTATTTGTCCTTTAGCTAATATTACAATTTCTTTAAGCAAATCACCGACATGATACAAAGGTACATTAGCTGAAACTAGTCCAGAGACTGCAGCATTTTGTAATATATCAATTACAATGTACGAAGGTAGTCCAGCAAACATAGGCAAATCTACAATCCAATGAATGTACAGGGTTTCAAATAAATGTCCTAGTAAAGGTTTTGGCAGACTTTTGAAAATGTAATTTCTTTGGTAAATGTTAAGCCCGTTGATTGACACTGTTTCTGTTTGCACATACATCAATATCCTACCAACAAGTCTTTTTTGAATAGATTCCATAACTTTTACAAACTTCATAGTTTTTCTTTCGACTCTTAATAAGTGTGCGTGGCTAAATGCGTGTGCGGAAAACATTAAACCATAAAGTAGTGCAAATACAATAGAAATTAATATAAACAAAATAATATTCAAAGCATCAAATCCTTTAAAAGATGAGTAGCCTTCGACCCATAACGCTACTCCAGATATAATTTGCAAAGAATAAAAATGTACCCAATCCAAAATGCAATCATTAATGCAACCCAAAGAAAAATAAATGCATGCCGTTAAATTGACAGACAAGCCCAGTATTAGTGAAATATAAATAAATCGCACAATTATAGGGTTGCTATTGTAACGTTGCTCCCATGATCCTAGTAGTTGAAATACACGAAATACCTTAAAAACTCGGTTCATGTAAACTATATTTTCATTAGCTGCGGTTACCAACATCGGGGAAAACAATTCTATAACCATAGAGCTCATTAAATCCACTAAAAATGTAATGTCAAACATGCGATATTTTAAAATCTCGAAAGGATTAGTGATGGTACGATGTTTTAATTCTATGGCTGTTCGTAGCTTTACAATATTATCCAACCACCACCAACACGTTATTGAGTAAACCCAACAATAAAAAGTAGTCTTATTTCCAAGATCTACTAAGCAAAATATAGGTAGAAAAATTCCATTAACTAATGCCACCGTTGATATAATGAGATCCCAAAATAATGTGAGTCCTGTTTTTGGTTTAAATATATATGGAAACGTAGATTGGATAAACAAAGTGTCTGTATTTGATTTAGTTCGCTCAGTGATTGCGTACATCGATAGGTAAAGGGCTGAGAATAAATAAAATTTGAACGTTTTATGGGTGATATTATTTTGTAAATATATATTTTGCACCGCATGATTCCGAGCACTTTCTATATTTTGTGCGCCCATTAATTTATGCAATGTATAATTAATCCACATAGTACTTAATGAACCACCAATCAAATCAGAATTTTTGTCATTAACAATATTTTTAGTACTATGCATATATTTTGAATCGGCATATCGTAATTTTACCACCTTTATTAATTTTCTATATATTTTTGGATATTTTTTTGATACAAGTAAAAATTGACGACGTTCTAACACCTGTAGCAGGCACGTATTGTAGCATTGCACCTTGAATTTTGACTTGTAAGGTGCTAATAAAGCTGTTTCTGCCAGACATGTTCCATCAGCCAAACTAACTAAAGGAGTTTCACCATCTTCGTCAGAAATCAATTGAATCACTCCACTAAAAACATATATCATTTTATCTTTCAACTCGTTTTGATGGAACACGTATTGGCCTGATATATAAACATATTGTTTCATAACAACTGCTAGTTCTTTCAAGAAAGGTACATCTAAATCTTTGAATAATGTTGAATGTGAAAATGCTCCCCAAAACACATCAGTTTGTATTTCAATTACCATAGCTTTAGGCAAAACACTTTTAAACGCATCTGCTGCATATATTTGATAAGTTTCCGCCATATAACCTTCATATCCACCACATAAGCTCCACATTTTATCATAATATTTATGTACGTAGTCCATAAATTCGTTTGACAAACCTTGCTCGGTCATGTACGACAATACTGCATTGAACCTGTATCTATAGCTTCCTTTGTGGGCTGCATATACCGACAAACCAAACGTTATTGATGCGGTATATATTGTGACGACTGCCATGAATGTAAAGTATGACATACAGACCAAGACAAATTTGGAAGCATTATGCTCATGAGATAGCATCCCAAAACCTTGCGTTGTAATTAATCCTGCAGAAATTCTAGTCATCCTAATAATGTTTTCTAAAATGTTTTCAGAACTGCATACACTTGTTTTATTGTAACATTTTATAGAAACCAATATCAACGTACCAACAGATATAATAAATATCAACAAATAAACCAATTGTAATACTTTTGCGGTAATACTGCTGTTAATTTTAGAATTTATGAAGATAAACATAGTTACCACATGAATGATCTTCAATAGTCTATTAAGCATTAAGAAGTTATGTACGGAGTTATACTGATAAGCAAATAGTTCTATTGGGAGCACTCCAACTAGTTCAAGTGCAAATACATGAGTACGATTTTTTGGTGTTTCCAGTGAAGAAGAGCGTATTATTTTCTTGTATTTAGAAAGCCAGCGTAAGAATATATCAAGGCCCCAGCAAATATCTATTATATAAAATGTATCTGTAAAATCAATATTTTATTTATTAGTTTTAATTTATTTCATATTACCTGGTGTTTCTGATTTATAATTCATATCATATAAAGTTATCGTTGAAACCAGTATTGAATAGATCATATTTAATAAACCCGTTATCAATATATACGTATACCAAATTGGATCATGTCCAAGTAAGATCAATTTATTGAAGAAAACACTCTCTTCGTCAAAATCTTCTAAGTATTCGTGCTTATCCTTAAAATTTTTGCGTTTAGTTGAAGCTATTTGAGATTTGTTTATCCTTGAGAAAAAAGTTTCTAACATCTTGCAACTTTATTTGAAGTTATTATTTTGACAGTTTACTTTTGTTAAATAATTGTTTTTAATATGTTTACTGAGATTCGTATTTTAGTTTTGTTTATTTCATAAATAAACAAGACTTCACAAAATCTTATGATCTTTGCTATATTTATAGTGAATTTATGTTTGTTATATGGGCTCTACCAACATAAAACTATGCCTCGCCGATTATGGTTTTTTGTGGTGTATTGCAGTTCTATTTATTGTAAAAATTTATTTTTTTTAAATTTCAAAATGTGATATTTAAGAATTACATAATATGCCACAACATAAAAATACCTTTGAGTTTCAACGAGTGAAGAAACCATACTAGCTGAAACTATCACATTGAAGACTAGATTTAAAGCAAGGAAATACTGAATTTGGAAATTTATTCAATTTGTTAAAGAAATTTCTCTTAAAAGTTTTGATAGAATTCCTAGCAAGCCTTGTACTACGAGTTAATATTTGTTTAGTTGGCTAAATGTCTTGTATTTTTATAGAAAATGTATTGTAAGTTATTAGTCAATTTTGGATCGGCAATGATCTGAATAGCTCGTTTCTGAATAAAGTTTAGAAGAGATAGTGTGGTTTTTAATGCTCCTCCCTATACTTGGGAACAATAATCAATACAAGAACAAATATAAGTTTTATATTATATATATATATATATATATATATGGGTAATTCCATTACTTTTCGACCAATTTGAAAAAGTTGACCTCTTTGATTTTGCTCAAATTTTCAGGGATCAAAATATAGATGAAAAAAATGAGATTTCCAAAATTTTAGACCTTAGAATATTGCCTGATCAAAATGACACACATTTGAAGGTCAGAAATTTTACAATAAAAAGTCATTTTTAGCTTATTTTGTATCTCAATTTTTTTGGGCTTCTGGAAAATGATAAAAAGGTCTACGATAGCTCGAATTATTCCTTATTACATGTACTTTAAAACCCATATTATTAAGTTTAAAATCGTGGCAGTTATTTTGATATATTAAGCTTTAAACATTATTCCAAAAAAAACCGTAAATTTAGCAAAATCGCAAAACTTTGCTTTCTTTAAACCGTTCTAACTTTGTCAAATCTTAACAAAATTTGATTCGCAAGGTCTAGATTTCTTCGTGTTTAATCTCTTTTTGAAGTGATCACACAATACTTATAGAATCAATGCGTATACACCATTATTTTGATGCAGGAAGTTGCACATGTTTTCGCGATCTTCAAAACTTGTAATTTTCAGGTCCCAAAAAAGCGCTGTCACCTTATGTCGATTTTAGTCAAAATTTCAGTAAATACTTTTTAGAACACAAGAAAAATGGTTATTTATATGAGAAATGGTATATCGGGCATTATCAAGAAATTTTTAATATTCAAAAATTGTCAAAATCGGCATACCGCACATTTTTGTATCTCAATTTTTGAGTATCTTGAAAAAGATAAGATGGTCTACGTTGGCTTAAAATATTTTTTATTGCATGTACTTTAAAACCCATATTCGTATATTTAATGTTGGGGCAGTCATTTTGATATATCAAGCTTTAAACATTATTTAAAAAAAAACGAAAATTTTGAAAAATTGCTAAATTATGTTTTGTTTAAACCATTCTAACTTTGTCAAATCTTAAAGATAATTGATCCACGAGGTCTAGATTTCTTCGTGTTCAATCTTTCTTTAAAGTAATTACACTAGACTTATAGAATCAATAAATATTCACAACTATTTTGATGCAGAAAGTTGCACATGTTTTTGCTATTTTCAAAACTTGTAATTTTAAGGTCCCGAAAAAACGCTGTCACCCTATGTCGATTTTAGTCAAAATTTCAGTAAGTACTTTTCAGACTACAAGAAAAAAGGTTATTTATATGAAAAATGGTATATTCGGTATTATCAAGAAGCCATTGAGAAAATGCAAATCGTTGTGCTGCGTCGCCTGGTTGTAGGTGTTTTACTTTTGATAATAATATGGGTGAACATTTTCACTAAAAAAAGAGTCAAAAAAGTTGTTTTCTGTCAGGAAATCGCAATTGCTAGAACATTACCATTACAGAGTCCGTAAACAAAAATGATATCTGCGTATTTTCTATGTTCTATGTTGAACAGCATTTTTATCAAATTTTACTAACCGAACCAATAAAAAAACTGTTTTAACAAGTATCAAAAGCTTGCATCAATGCACACTTGTTAAAGTAATGTTGTTTTGTTTGTGTTTTTTTGCTAAATAATTTTTTTTTTAAATATTTTGTATTTGTTGACTATCTCAAAAACAAAGCAAGATAGACAAAAAGTGATTTAGATTTTCTGAATTTTGACGATTTTTGAATATAAAAAAATTCTTGATAATGCCCAATATACCATTTTTCATATAAGTAACCTTTTATTTGTGGTCTGAAGAGTATTTACTGAAATTTTGACTGAAATCGACATAAGGAGACAGCGGTTTTTTGAGACCTAAAAATTACAAGTTTTGAAGATCGCAAAAACATGTGCAACTTCCTGCATTAAATTAGTGGTGAATATGTATAGATTTTATAAGTCTTATGTAATCATTTTAAAGAAAGATTGAACACAAAGAAATATAGACCTCGTAGATCAAATTTCTTTAAAATTTAACAAAGTTAGAACGGTTTAAACAAAGCATAATTTTGCAGTTTTGCTTAATTTACGGTTTTTTTCTGAATAATGTTTGAAGCTTGATGTATCAAAATGACTGGCCTAACATTAAATAGACAAATATGGGTTTTAAAGTACATGTAATAAGGAATATTTTGAGCCATTGTGGACCTTCTAATCTTTTTCTAAAGGCCCAAAAACTGAGATACAAAAATGTGTGGTTTGCCACTTTTGCCAATTTTTGAATATTAAATTTTTTTTGATAATGCCCGATATACCATTTCTCATGTAGATACCTTTTTTTCTTGTGCTCCAAAGAGTATTTACTGCAATTTTGACAAAAATCGACATAGGGTGACAGCGCTTTTTTGGGACCTGACAATTACAAGTTTTGAAGATCGCAAAATTATGTGCAACTTCCTGCATCAAAATAGTGGTGTATACGTATTGATTCTATAAGTCTTGTGTGATTACTTTAAAAAGAGATTAAACACAAAGAAATCTAGACCTTGTGGATTAAATTTTGTAAAGATTTGACAAAGTTAGAACGGTTTAAAGAAAGCAAAGTTTTGCGATTCTGCTAAGTTAACGGTTTTTTTTTGAATAATGTTTAAAGTTTAATATATCAAAATGACTGCCACGATTTTAAACTTTATAATATGGGATTTAAAGTACATGTAATAAGGAATAATTTGAGCTATCGTAGACCTTTTTATCATTTTCCAGAAGCCCAAAAATTGAGATACAAAATAAGCTAAAAATGACGTTTTATTGTAAAATTTCTGACCTTCAAATGTGTGTCATTTTGATCATGCAATATTCTAAGGTCTAAAATTTTGGAAATCTCATTTTTTTCATCTATATTTTGATCCCTGAAAATTTGAACAAAATCAAAGAGGTCGACTTTTTCAAATTGGTCGAAAAGTAATGGAATTACCCATATATATATAAAAATCCAACCGTCGTTTTTAGACCCGCTATGTTTAACAGGCAACCACAGACCCACTAGAAACCTTTGTTGTAAGTGTGTGTATATTAAGTAATTTTGATTTATTAATTAAGAACTTTAAGAGCAGTGAAAGAGGAGTAAACAATTAGTAAGAAAACAAGAAGTTGATAACTGGCAATCTCTGTTAGTCCCAGACAGTAGAACCGACGGTTTTAGACCCAGCAGTGTTGCCATGTTTTGTGGCCTAGATAGGTATGTAGCACATATTCTTTGATAACATTAAAAAATTAAATTTATGAAAAAATATTCTAAACTAAAAAACATCCATAGACGCGTTTCGAGGTTTACCTCTCATCAGTATGGCTTTATTTATTTAAGCTTAATAATTGATTTTAACTTACTTCGTCAACATTGTTCACCACCACAATTCAAAGTGAATATTTTAAAGGGTGAATTGACTATTTATACTAACTGACTTAATGACTTTATTTAATGGCTATGGTTAATAGCATTCTGAGAATGAACAAATAAACTAATTATTTCGGGATATTTAGCTGATGGTAATGACATGAAAGAATTATAAAGAAAATTTGAAATTTGAAAATTAAAAATAGAATAAATTTTTTGCATAAATTATAATTACTATTATACAATTTCGTGTATATCAGAACATATATAAAATATATAAAGAGGAGACAAGAGGACATTGCGTCTCTTCTTTATATATTTTATACATATTCTTTGTGTATGTTTATTTTTATGTGTCTATTGCATGTGATAAATACGTGCCGTGAACGTAATAAAAGCCTGAACAACCTATAGACAAATTTAAGAAATTTTGAAATGTATATGCAAGTTTATTTCAATTTTGTGTTTATTTTTTCTCTTGTTAAAGTTTCTTTTTTTTTTACTAGCATACTTTAATTTTTAATTACTGCTAGTCAACAAACCAAAAAGAATATGCAAAATATTAAAACATTTACATAATATATGTTATGTCATTTAATAGAGTCAAACATTGATAAAAATAAAAAACTTATATAAATAAAAAACAAAAATTAATAAATTTAATAAACTTTTCATAGTCAGATCAGACAGATTTAAATAAATTGCCGTTAATTAATATTTAATAATTTATTGACTAATCTTTATTATACTTTAAACACGTTTTAAACCATTTTAACTTATTAGTTTGTGAGTTTTTTTATTGGTTATCTGCTGCCTAATGCTGACACTGTATAGTATAACATGTTGCAATTTGTCAAATACAACTTTTTTCAACAAGTATATTATTAATAAAATATATAATAACAGTTTCTAATAAGCATATACATTAAAATGAAAATTAAACAAATGTTTTAAAAGTTTTAAATAATAATAATATTAATATTTATGAGTGTTCTATATACAAAGTATTTACACAGGTCAAAAATAGGAATAATACAAGTTATTAATACAAATACATAGATTATTCAATTATTTCAAAAAAATGATTAAAAAAATAAGCAAAGGTATAGAAGGCATTACTTATCAGCATATTCTTGATAGATATTTTAAACTTATTAAACTCTTAAGTTTTGGTATGTGGAGGTAGCTTGTTGTAAAATTTGATTGCATAATAATTGAATCCATCTCTACTTTTAAGCAAACTTAAACATTTGCAAACCTTAAATGATTGTTTTGCCTTGTGGCATAATCTAATCATGCAAAAAACTCTGTGTAGTATATTGGTTAATATTGTTCTTAATATAAAGAAGACATTTGTAAATGTAATCACAGGGTACCGTTAAAATACCCAACGCAATAAAACTGATCTTACAATCATCTCTATACCCTAGACCATTTATAAATCTGATTGCTCTTCTCTGGATCTTAAAAAAAACGTTTGCTAAGGTAGGTGCATGACCCCAGTTTAGTATTCCGTATTTTACAACTGAATAAATTGTGAGCAATAGTTTTTGTGAAGTAATATTTTTTTAATTTTATCAATAGATAAATATACTTAGAAATTTTATAGCTTACATAGGTGGTATGAGCTATCCAAGTAAGTCTATATAGCATTAATCCTAAAAACATAACTACTTCAGTGTTGGTGTTAAGATTTAACTTGTTTGATAAAAACCAATCATTTACAATCGACTGTGTATTACACCCATCTACTTTTAGTTCAACTATATTTTTATTAGATCTTACAATGGTTGTATCATCTGCAAATGAGCTTGGGTGTCACAATATGGCAAATCATTAATATAGATTAAGAATGAAATTGGCCTTAAAACAAAACCTTGTGGAACATCCATGCTTACATTTCGCGTTTCTGAATTTATAGAGTTCACTGTTACATACTGCAAAAGGTCACTCAAATATGATGACATAAGATCAATACTAGATTTACTAAAGTTGTTATGTTTTAGTTTGCTAATTAAAATATGATGTGATACACAATCGAAAGCCTTACTCAAGTCGCAAAATAGAGCATAAGTATGGCTACCTACCTCAAATTCATTTAGAATTTTAACTACTTAATGTTTTATTGCAAATACTTTAGGTCTATGACGGCAAACACCTTTTTTGAATATTGGAATAACTTTTTCTAGTTTTAAAACACTACATTTGACATAATTGATTCATTAATAAGTTTTGTTAGGGGAATCAAAATAATATTTAAAATTGATTTTATTATTTTGCTATTAATATTGTAGCAATCCATGCAACTAGAATTTTTTAGATTTGATACGATATCACGTAGTTCAATAAAGGTAACTTCTCTAAAAATAAATTGATTTGAAGGTTGCGGTGATTTGCTTACTTATAAAACTAGTAGCACTTGCAGACAAGTTATTAGAAATAGTCGGAGCTATATCAACAAAATAATTATTAAACTGATCCGGTGTGAAAGATTTATTATTGTTAATGCTATGACTACTGCTTTGCAACTTGATTACCTGCCATATAGCCCTTTGAGAATTATTTGATTTATAAATAAAGTCATTATGTGCTTTTTTTTGGCTAATTGTATTGCAACCTGGTAGTCTTTCCTGAGTAGTTTTAATAGAGTAGCTATAAGATCAGAATTAATATGCTTATTCAAGTTATTTAGATCTTGAATTTTTTGTCTCATTTGGAATAGATCATAAAAGAACCAATTTACTATGTTCGATTTATTTAATATCTTGATTTTCTCCGGAATAGCCTCAAGCATAGCACATGCAACAGTATTTATAAATACGTCAAATTTTGATTCAATAGTTAAATTGCGATTGGCAACAAAACTCCAGTCTACAGTATCCATTATGTTGTACAATATTAACAGTCCTTCGTCTGTAATTAATGCGTTCATTAGTTTTTTTTTTTAATTGTGACAAAAGTTGATGCAAAACTAATTGCTAAATGATCTGATAAACCTAGATTAATGGTTTTAATATTGTATTCTGATTTACTTATGTTGGTAAATATATTATCTATAGTATTATTTTGTACTTTCATTTAGTTTTGAATACATAAATACAATAATAAACATCTAAGGAACAGTTATCGCTTAAAAAAAAAATTAAAATAGCTATGACAAAATAAAAAATGCAATAACCAAAACTATTGAAACAGGAACAATATTTTCTATACAATCACAGATGTCCCTTGTTTGATCGAATATTTAGGCACCAATGCAGCGCATGTGTTCTATTAAAGAAATAGCGTATTAGCAACGATTAAATTGAGTAAGTAATATTATGCACGGTACAAAAATCAAACTATATCCTTGCTTCCTTGTCACTCGGAATGCTATAGCTGCGTTGGCATAAAGAAATAATAAATTTAAAGTATGTAGATTGCATATAATAATATAATATAAAAAACATCAGTGTTGTTAATTTTATATGTCCCGATACGACCCAAAATCAGTCGAATGTCAGGCTTAAAATCCGGGCCCAGCTCAAATCCCAACACGGAAAGCCCAACACCAAGTAGGTATATTATAATTAAAATATATAATAGCTATTAATAACAGTTTCTAATAAACATATAGATAAAACTAAAAAACAAATTCTAATTTTAAAATTATATTATAAGTAATAGACATCTAAAAGAATAAAGTTGACCGCTATTACGTGATAATTCATAATAAAAAATAAAATAAAACACAGTAATTGTTTTATTTAATTTTTTATCTAAACGAATAGTTATTGCATAAAAAGAAAATTAAAAGCAGCTATGACCTATAATAAAAAACGCAAAAACCAGCACTATTAAAAAAAAACAATATTTTCTATACTATCACAGGTATCCCGTGTTTGATCAGATATATGGACACTAATGCAGCGCATTTGTTTTATTAACGAATTTAAAAAAAAGCATATCATCAACAGTTAAATCAAGTAAATAATTAGATGCACGGTACGCACTTTAAAAAAAAAAATTACGGACCCGGGACACCTGGGTTGCAGTGCCCGCTCACATGTTTTGTTTCTATCCGCGCACGCCCGCAGGTTTCATTGCGATGTGTGCTGTTTTTTAAGTTTTGTTGGGTGCCCAAAACTCTGGCCGGGCACAAAGCCAAGTCAGCTGCGAGGTATATTATAGCTTATTACAACGTTGCCAATGTTTGGTTTGGAAACGTCGGTATGGCATGGCTGGTCTGATAACGTCTTGCAGTGCGTATACAAATACGACGAGCGCGCCTTCATCTGCCATTTTCAGTGAACTAAATTTGTATGTGTTGACATACTTGATATACGTTTTCAGTCCCAAAGTAATTTTGGAGTTGTTTTGTCTACTGCTATATTATGCCGAAAAATAACGAAAAACACATGAAAACGTTGTCAGACCCAAAGCCGGGCCTGAGAACTTCGGATTTGGTCTGGGAACGTCGGTAGTGTATAGCAAATTGGGTCTGTATAGGCGGTTTAACAAATCTATATATACATATACTTATATACAGGGAGTTTATAAATGAATGGGATTATGTAATCACTTTAAATATGCCGCTTTTTTAAAATCGTCCACTATACTACATATGTTTTCATATGTTTGCTTGACAGCTGTCAAAGTTGATCTGTCAAAACAAACAGTTTAGTGAACAATTTAACAAAAGCGGCACATTTAAAGTGATTACATAATCCCATTCATTTATAAACTAGCTGTATATATATACTTATATATATATATACTTATATATATATATATATATATATATATATATATATAGATTTGTTAAACCGCCTATACAGACTCAAATTGCTATATACCACCGACGTTCCCAGACCAAATCCGACGTTCTCAGGCCCAGCCTTTTTCGGCATAATATAGCAGGAGACAAAACAACTCCAAAATTATTTTGGGAATGAAAACGTGTATCAAATATGTCAACACATACAAGTTTAGTTCATTCAATATGGCAGACGAGGGCGCGCTCGTCGTATTTGTATAAGCACTGCAAGACGTTATCAGACCAGCCATGCCATACCGACGTTTTCAAACCAAACATTGGCAACGTTCTGTTCTGATATTATAATTACTCAATAAAAACTACTCAGAAAAGACTATCAAGTTGCAATACGGTTAGCCAAAAAAAAACACATGATGACTTTATTTATAAATCAAATAATCTTCAAAGGGCTATGTGGTAGGTAATTAAATCGCAAAGCAGTAGCCATAGCATTAACAATAATAAATCTTTCACACAGGATCAGTTTAACAATTATTTTGTTAAAAATAATCAAACGAAAGACTGGTTTGCCATCTAGTTGCAATTCGATTGACTGATTTTGAATAAATTATTAATTCATTTCATAATTATTTTGTTGACATAGCTCCGACTATTTCTAATAACTTGTCTGCAAGTGCTACCAGTTTTATAAGTTACGCTAGCAAATCAACTCAACTTTCAAATCAATTTAATTTTTGAGAAGTTACCTTTATTGAACTACGTGATATCGTATCAAATCTAAAAAATTCCAATTGCATGGATTGTTACAATATTAATAGCAAAATAATAAAATCAATTTTAAATATTATTTTGATTCCCCTAACAAAACTTATTAATGAATCAATTATGTCAAATCAATTTCCAAGTGTTTTAAAACGGGCAAAAGTTATTCCAGTATTCAAAAAGGTGAAATTGTCTGTAGTACTAACTAACTAACGTAACATTTGGAAGTAAATAATATTTTATGTAAAAATTAATATGGTTTTCGCCGTCATAGACCTACAGTATTTGCAATAAAACATTTAGTTGATGAAGTTTTAAATGGATTTGAGGTTGGTAGAGATACTTATGCTCTGTTTTGCGATTTGAGTAAGGCTTTCGATTGTGTATCACATCATATTTTAATTAACAAACTAAAACATAACAACTTCAGTAAATTTAGTATTGATCTTCTGTCATCATATTTGAGTGACCGTTTGCAATATGTAGCAGTGAACTCTATAAATTCAGAAACGCAAAATGTAAGCATGGATGTTCCACAAGGCTTTGTTTTAGAGCCAATTTTATTCTTAATCTATATTAATGATTTGCCATGTTGTGACACCTAAGCCCATTTTACACTATTTGCAGATGATACAACCATTGTAAATGATTGGTTTTTATCAAACAAGTTAAATCTTAACGACTGTAAGACAGAGCATCTAATTTTCTCACTAAGACAAATTAACACCAACACTGAAGTAGTTAAGTTTGTAGGATTAATGCTAGATTATAGACTTACTTGGATAGTTCATACCACCTACGTAAGCTATAAAATTTCTAAGTTTATCTATCTATTGAGAAAATTAAAAAGTATTACTTCACAAAAACTATTGCTCATAATTTATTCAGTAGTAAAGTACCTAATATTAAACTGGGGCCATGCACTTATCTTAGCAAATGTTTTTTAATATACAAAAAAGAGCAATCAGAATTATAAATAGTCTAGGGTATAGATATGATTGTAAGCTAAGTTTTATTGCGTTGGGAATTTTAATGGTACCTTGTGTTTACATTTACAAATGTCTCTGTATATTAAGAATAATTTTAACCAATATACCACACAGAGTTCTTTGCATGATTATGCCACAAGGCAAAACAATCATTAAAGGTTTGACTTTAAACGTTTGCTTAAAAGTAGAGATGGATTCAAATAGTATGCGATCAAATTTTACAACAAGCTAGCTTCATATACCAAAACTTTAGAGTTTAATAAATTTAAAATATCTATCAAAAATATGCTGATAAATAATGCCTTCTATACCTTTACTGTTTTTTTTTTTAGCATTTTGAAATAGTTGAATAATCTATGTATTTTATTAAGAATATACTCGTTGAAATGGTAATAACTTTTTAGTAAATAAAAAAAAAACATAGGTTCAAGTTTAAAAGTTGTATTTGACAAATTGCAACATGTTTTATTGTACAGTGTCAGCATTAGGCAGCAGATTACCAATAAAAAAAACAAAAACTAATAAGTTAAAAAGTTTGAAACGTTTTTAAAGTATTATATAAAAGATTAGTCAATAAATGATTAAATATTAATTAACGGCAATTTATTTAAACCTGTTTGATCTGAGAATAAAATGTTTATTATTTTTGTTTTTCATTTATTACATTTATATAATTTTTTTAAATTTTATCAATGTTTGACTCTATTAAATGACATAACATATATTAGGTAAATGTTTTAATAATTTGAATAATTTTTGTGGTTTGTTAAATGAAAAAACTTTAACAAGAGAATAAATAAACACAAAACTAAAATAAACTTGCATATACGTTTCAAATTTTTTTAAGTTGTTCAGGCTTTTAAAACGTTCACGGCATGTATTTATCACATACAGTAGACACAAAAAATAGACATACTCAAAGAATATGTGCTACATACCTATCTACGCCACAAAACATGACAACACTGCTGGGTCTAAAACCGTCGGTTCTACTGTCTGGGACTAACAGAGATTGCCAAGCATCAACTTTTCGTTTTCTTAATAATTGTTTACTGCTTTTAGAGTTCTTAATTAATAAATCAAAATTACTTAATATACACACACTTACAACAAAGGTTTCTAGTGGGTCTGTGGTTGCCTGTTAAACATAGCGGGTCTAAAAACGACGGTTGGATTTATATATATATATATATATATATATATATATACATGCTAAATCTTAAAAAATACAGTTATTTATTAAAATAGATGATTACATTTTTGTAACGACTGCCAGCAGAGATGCCGTTCCCGACCGATCATATTAATCGCTCCGTAACGATCACTAAAAGTTTGTTTATTAAACAATCGTTGTTGTAGCGAGAATCGTAATGTAAATTGTGCATAATAACCATGCGTTCTGAACTATTTTAGTTCGGAAACGATTATAGTTTGGGAACGATCATAGTTCGGGAGCGATTATAGTTCGGGAACGATGTTTTATAAAATAGGCCTGTAAGACAAAATACTTTAATTACGCTCGTGGCGTGACATAATAATAAGTGTTATTTTTTTCCTAATATTAAATAAATATTGTTCTCACTGTAAAAAAAATATTTTATTATCATTTATTTTTATTTACTTCAGAAACGTATTAATACCCGCATTTAATTTATTTATTCCTCTTTACGTTTCAAGAAGAATACCGTTAAACTTTAAAAAGACTCTCATGAAGTCTAAATCAAATTTAAAATTTAGAAATCGATTTTATTTTACTCTTAGTAAAATTATGTTTTTTTAATTTCTTTATTACTTATATAAACAGCACAGATGACAATTCTTAGATTGTGATGGTACAAACCTTGTTGTCTACACAGTTTGTAAAGCTAGCGGTAATACAAGCTTACTTAATTAATAATTCCTCTCAATTAACAACTGTACATAAAAAATTTCAACATTTATTCTAAAGAACTTTAATATCAGCAGATTATTTTGTAGGCGATTTTAATATTTATAATTTTTAACAATCATTTGGGACTATTGTTTATGAACATTGCTAGAAGGAAGCAACATTGTTAATTATATTTTTCAACAGAAAATACATTCTATTAAAAAAAAAACATTAAATTTAAAATAAATGTTACTACAAGTACTATAAATAATTAATTAATAAAAAAATGATCATAAAAGCGCTGATATATTTCTGACTACTGACTGCTAAGCTTGTTTGCAGAGTTGTGGATTGTTTGATTAGGCTGTTTAAACTTTTATGTACCAAGACTAACAGTAATAAACCCACAAATATTTACTTGTTTTAAGTTTCTTTCAACATTGGAAAAAGATAACAACAGCACCTTGTCAAATGGGGACTCATCAAGGTACGCAAAATGGCGGGCATTGCTAAACGAATGTAGCCTAACATATAATGACGAACATTATGAAAACACAAGAAAGATTTTAGAACATATAAGACAAAAAAAAACAAGCACCAAAAAAACAATATAAAAAAAAGAGGTTGCAGAAATGAGGAAATTATAATAAAAACACTAATACACGGAGCTACCTACGCCAACATAATTAAACACATAAACGTAAAAACGTAAAAACTCGAATTTTAACAAAAGTTACCGAGTGAGGCACAAAAAAAGAACACCAGCTATAAGTGCAAAAAATAGACCACAATGTAAATAACTGCCAAAAACCTCAAAAATGCAACAAAAGGGGCCAAAAAACCAAAACAAAGCATTAACCTGCATACAGAGCTTTTGTTAAAAATTAAGAGAAGGAGACTAGAAAAAAGTCATCTAACTAAAATGCATACAAAAATTGTTTATATAAACGTTGGCATTGGATCTTTTAATAAACAAATGTAACAAGAAAAATATTATTTTTGTTCTGACCTCAGAGCTAACACAAAGCATTGCAAAAGCAAGCGCGCAATGTTTAACTGACCAAAAATTGGACTCAACCTCCTACGTTCCACACACCCACATAAGGGTTTAAAAACAGCAATAGAAAAAGATATGATATGAGTAAAGAGCAAATATATTGTTTTCTACTAAAGTTACGTTTCACCTACAACGCAAGCAAATAATTTCTGTAGCATCATACTCGCACTTGGCAAGGATCTAAAAAAGCACACAAAATCAATTCTAATTAGAGAGAACTTTAATGCCAAGTCCCACAGCTGGTGTTTTTTTAACCAAGAACCGCAAAGGTAGCAAACTTGCAAAGTGGGCCTAGGAACATGACCTGATTATACTAAACAAGGGAAACAAACCAACTTTTAAAAAAGCAGGTAGGTTTTCCTACATTGACGTGACAATGTGCTTAGCAAACTTGGCTAAGTATATTTAGAAGTGGTAAGTGTTCACAATACAAACAATGTAGCGGTCATAACACAAACAAGTACAACAAACAATAGTAATACTTGTAAAACTAATACTATAAAAATTAATATGGACCAGCTAGTAAATAAAACTGTTAAAGCAACCAAGCAGGAGGGAGCATCCACTCATAGAGCCTTTGAGGTGATGGCAGTTATAGTTAAATCAGCAACGACGTTCTTGCCCGGGAAAAACTTGTTTTTGAAGCAAATCCTTATCAAGAGATTGTTAGATGAACTTTAAGAGAAACGCGGCTTGTTGAAGCAATCTACTAACAACGCAGCACAGATGGTACAGAAATTGGTAACAAAATGTAAAATCAAGAATAAAACTATGTTGCTGGCTACGTTCAACATCAATAATGTTTTCAACTCAGCAAATTGAAACGTCACAGTAAAATTACTACAAGGGTTTGAAATCTCAAACTATTTAAATAAAATTACATGCAGGTTTTTAAAAAACTGTCACCTTTTGATTGGCGACTGTTTTAAAATAAAAATGACTGCTGGGGTTTCACACAAGTCTCATTTAAAGACCCAACACAATGGAACGTGATCTACAATGGCGCTCTAAAACTAAAAATGCCTTGCAAAATCAGGTTATAAGTTATGAAGACAATTGCCAAAAAAGTGTTGGTGAAAGATGCCAAATAAACAGCTGGAAATCTGATAAAATAAGTGGATAAAAAAAACTCAAACTTGCAGCTCACAAAACATAAACTGTTGTCCTAAAAAGTTTTAAAACTTTCTCCTTCAAATTTGACGGCGTTACCATTTTAAGTCAAAACTGCATCAAATACCTGAACATAATTCAGGTGAACATAAAGAATGGAGTAAAGTTAATTTTGATGTGAATTCCCAATTCGAAATTAAAAGAATGTTTTGTAAAGTGGGCTATCAAATAGGAATTGCACATAACATAAATATGGGTCCTCACAATGCAAACGCTGCAAAAAAAAAACAGACACAATAACTGCGTCACTAACCAGGTTGATACTTAACTTAAGACAAACTTAAAAAAAAAAACAGGAAAAAGGCAATGTGCAGCGTTGTTTCTTCCTGTAATGCAGTGCATAATAAAAATATTGACCAACAAATAGAAAAAAAAGTGGCAGGATAAAAGCGGTACGATACTTCTATTCTAAATATAATACATTGGATAACCAAACAGCACGAGTGCGTGAATATTCATCTCAAATAATTTTTGAACGGACACAGGTTTAAACTGCGTGCAAACAATGACTTCTAATATTGCGGTAAGATTGATACGTCTGATCACGAAGTTAGACTGCACTAGATAGCAAGCAGAAATAGAAAACTGAATGATTACTCTAGACGTAGAAGTAGTCACCGTGCAGAACACATGCTGGACAACAAATCAAAGTAGAAATGCGTCGTAAGAAAAAATTCTTAAAAAAAATAAAAAAATAAAAATAAGTTATGTTGTAAAAAGTAGATAAATTTCAAAATAGTTAAATTTAAACAAATTATTTAATAATTTTCAAATTAATTAATTAAATTCAATATTTTCTTCTTTTACGCTATGAAACTTTTGTATATTCATTATTTTTAATTAACATTGTTTTATAATTTGTATTATATATGAAACAATATTAATTAAAAATAATGAATAATTAATTAAAGTTTAAAAATTGTCTAAATAGTTAGAAATTGCATAACTGCTAATAATACCAATTAATGCTGACATTTACAACTGCACTAAATGAAGAAACAACCATTTGTGTTTATTAGCACAAAAGTCTTTGTGATTGATGAGTAAAATTTTTAAATAAATTATTTTATAGTACTAATAACATTTGTATCAAAATTTGAAAAATTGATTATGTTATAAGTATATAGTTATGTACAAAATATTGTATATAAACTGAGCAAAAATAAATATGTATATAAAAATGGGTATTGATTTCGATTTGACAAATATGTCAATTAATAATTCAAAATTAAAAACGTTTGGTTGACAAATTGTTTATAAATTAGTTATAAAATTAATAACTATTTATGCAAACTAACCAATTATATATTGATATGATTAAATAATTTAAATTGATATTTCATTTATAATTTATACTGCAAACGTAGTCAATTTAAATAACATGAATTGTACCTATCTGACTGCGATGTTTGTGTAATTCAGTTTCCATGAATATTAAAATGACCCGTATTAGTTTAGGACCCCTTTGAGTCTTCACCTGTAATCGCTGCGATATATTCGAACTAGATGAATGTACAAATTCCAGGAATTCCAAGCGTTGCTCATTCTACTGTCGATTATATCCTGGATAATTTCTATTTATAGAACGACAGCTTGTGAAATTGCACAAAAGAGCAATGAAAAATATTTTATTCTTCAAAATATAAATCACCTTATCTTTTGTAGATACCGGAAGTTTATTCAATGCAAAACAATGGTGGCTGCGCCGGGCTTGTCAGAATTGCCATGCACGAAACAAGCGGCATAATAGTATTATTTTTTATGTTTCGAGTGGAGGTAAAAGATTTCATCTAGGGACGTTGGAAAAATATGTTTCCGTGTTCGTTGTGTAAGCCCAAAATGATTTATTTATGAACCGGTGAGCAAAGGCAAGAATTCACTTTAAAAATAACAAGCGACTATAAGAATTTTATTTATGATGTATAATTTGTAATTTATATGTGAAATAAATATAAAAGCTTATATAAGTTTTTATTAAAAAAATATTCAAAGTTACAAAAAACGGTAGATATTCTCCACTGAACTGACATTGTAAATATGTCATGAAAAATAATCATTTCGATTCTAATAACATCATAAGCACATAGCAAACAACGTTTCGTACATATTCAGTAAATCTCTCAATATAAATTTATAACAGCATTATAGTTTTCGACTTTGTTATTAGCATTTTTTTTAATGCAAAAATTGTAACGTAAATACAGCAGTTTAAATACACCAATATTATACATAAACTTCAACAGCTGGTTATATATTTATGTTCTTCTCAATAGTACTTTGTTGAATTAATTTAAATAAAATCTTTGCTGTCTATTAATAATAAATTATGGTAATGGTGTTTTCAGTTTAAGGACCGTAAAATCCAACTCTTAATATGGCACCAAATAAACTATTAGCTGTAGAACCTAGTTTTTAATTTAATTAATTTTATTAACATCTTTGAGCGAATAATGAATTATATGCTTAATGTTTTTATTTATTATAAATGTATATGTTAAGCATATATTTAATTAGCTGTCAATAAGTTTTAATAAAATAAATTAAATTAAAAAATAAGTAATTCAGCTAATAGTTTATTAACTGTCATATTAGGAGTTAGTTTAGTAATAAATAAAAATGCCTAGATTTATGGACTACTTTAGCTGCAATTATGCAGTTATTGAAAGTTTTGCAATTAATTAAAAATGCATTAATTGATAATTAATTATTTTAATATTTCAATAATTAATTTTCCCTCTTTTCTTTCCCCAATTAGTAAAGTAAGTCAATATTAATTTTTAATATTAAAAATACAACATTTTATTTTAAACTTATTAAGCAACTAAAAACAAAATTGCAATTAAAAAACAATATTATTTTTATTAATATTTAAGTTAAAAAAAAATATAAATTATTTATTTAAAAACACATTACAAATGTCTCATAATTTTTTTAACTATATTGATTCAATCTAACCAAATCTTGTAACAATCTTTTAAACCACTCTAGTCTTGCATAGTTTGCATTTCTTGGTGCTTGTCTATAAAATGCTATGCAAGTTCCGTATTTTTTGGCAAGACTTGGTTGGACCTCAATATATCTTCACTACTAGAAACGCACACTACTACCTTTTAAACAAAAGTAGTTTGAATAACTTATAGAGTTATCAAATAGTAAACCGAAAAATATCTGACGAGAATGTCCAAATTCTAATAAATATTGATTAAATCTAACCAAATCTTGTAACAATCTTTTAAGCCACTTTAGTCTTGCATAGTTTGCATTTTTTGGTGCTTGTCTATAAAATGCTATGCAAGTTCCGTACTCTTATTGATTAAGTTTAACCAAAAGTAGTACTTTTTTAAAAACTACTTGATTTTTGCACTTTAGGGTACTCGTCTGTAGAATGAATACCGGACACCTATACTAATTAAATCTAACTAAAACTAGTAACTACTTTTTAAACCACTTGAGTCTCGTATAACTTGTACTTCTCAGTGATCGTCTATAGAATACGTTTCAAGTCCTGTAACTATATCAATTAAATCTAAGTAGTAACTAGTGTAAAAAAAAAAATAAAAAAACTATGTAAGTCAGTTGGAAAATTCTTTAACAAAAGCGTACAAGAACTTGTGCCCACTTAGGCTGACTACCAAATTCGACAACATCATACCTTAGTAATGCGACAAACTCAACTGACTTAAAAACAAATCATATAGACTGGATGTTTTACAAAAGTGCCCAAAATGATATCAAAAAAAGCATACGTTAACATCAACGGAAAAACTTAGAAATCTGTTTTGTGAACATGTTAAAAATACCTTAACTACTGCAAAGTTAAAAAAATCTTATCCAAAGACCCCCAACAGCATCTGAGCTGCTCGTATTGACGGTTCATACACAATTAATCTATCAGAAGTAACAAAGATACTTTTACAAACTCCGTCAAAGGAGGACTGAGAATTTGCTTGCTAAAAAGGTGCGTAAACTTGGGCAATTGAGAACTATACAAGGCGCCAGGACTGAATAAAGTTTTTCTTACCTTTCTACAATGCATTGCTTTTCAATGTATACCTATAACATGGAAAAAAATAAAAGTTGTATTTATACTAAAAGCTAGACGTATTACACACTTGCAAATTCTATTAAATAATCAGCCTCACGTTTTTTCTCCTAAAAACATTATAGACATTGTGCAAAAGATTAATTTAGAAAATTGCTTTTATTACTAAACCAATACACCCAACATGCATATGAAGATTCACAAAATCGGCCTTACATCGTGTAACGAATCAAATCAATAGGTCACTAATAAACAAAATGTTCACTTTGAACGTATTTATAAATACTGAAGGCGCTTTTAATAAAATCACTTTTAAAGAAATAAAAATTGCTTGCGCTATACATGGTGTATACTTCATAATTAGTGAATGAATAAAACACAAATTGGAAAAAAATAAACAGTGACAATTACTGTAGGGGATTTAATAGTGAACAAAGCTGTTGCTAAAAGTTACACCCAGAAAAGTGTATAATTCTCACTACTATAAAAAATTGTAGTTGACAACTTCATACAACTACTCAATGATCGTAGTTTTTATGCCACTGGTTAAGCAGATGACAACAATTTTGACAAGCAGTAAATTCTCTGTAGATTAATGCAAGAAGCTCTAAAATTAATTAAAGAATGATAAAAATACTAGGTTCTTTGAGTTAACCTTCTAAAAACCAAACTTTTTTTTTACAATAAAAGAAAAATTGAAAAACTAAATCTACAAAAACTCCTAAATACCTCACTATCACTATTAACCAAGGTTAAATATTTCAGAGTAATTTTTGATAACAAGTTTACATGAAGACCACATCAAATATGAGATGCAAAAAATACAGTCTTTTTGGCAATGCAGACATGTTGTGGGGAAACATGGGGATTGTTTTTAAAAATAGTACTATAGTTATACACAACTTTTATAAAACCTATGCTTACATTAACATGATGGCTAAAATCTAAACAGAAAATGTCTACAGGTAAATTAAACTAGTTGCAACAAATAGCTTACTTAAGTATAACAGGTGGCATGCAAACAACACCAACTGCAGCTAAAAAAGCAATGTTGTTTCTATTGTCCCTCAATATTTAAGTTAAAGAGATGGCATTAACAAAAGTTTTGTGTCTAAAAGCAGTTGTAGTTTGGCACACTGCAGAGAGAGCTGGCAAACGCTGAACTGTCCTGGAAGCAGCTGTTAAATAAACATTTTTGTTAGAAACGCAAACAGATAACATGTTAGCTTTTGTTGTGTTTCAAAAATCCTATAACGTGTCAAACACGACAGAATATAATCAACAATTTGATTAAATTCTACACGGATTCAAAAATCAGTAAAAGTTCTAGAGTGTAAATTTTTTTGCAAGACTTGGACCTCAATATATCTTCACTACTAGAAACGCACACTACTATCTTTTAAACAAAAATAGTTTGAATAACTTATAGGGTTATCAAATAGTAAACCGAAAAATATCTGACGAGAATGTCTAAATTCTAATAAATAGTAGAGCCGCTACAAACAAGCCTAGAATTACATCAAAGCAAAACCGTGTTCTTACTTTAGCAGTAAATGAAAATAATATAGAGCTGTTCAGAATAAAACGACATTCCAACAAAGTAAGTAGATACGTAAAAGGTCAACTTTCATAGCGTGTGGACTTAAACCCTACACCGCTTTACTACTCACTTTGAAACGACATTCTCCGGACCGCAGGCAAGCGGAGGAGGTAATAACTGTCTATCTTAATTACAACATGTGCTAGAAGTATGAATTAAAAATTAAACAATAGCAAAGTGATACAATTAATTTTTAAAACTTTTACGTGCAACAAAAATGTAGAGGCTGTTACAAAAATTATATATCATGCGTAAAACTTATCTAGGAGATATTCTTCTTATATTGCTTAGTAACATAGAACATCTTGGATTGTCAGTTCAAATCAGGATAGAGGTTGAAGTGGAAAATACACAAAGATATATACTCGTAGATGTAAAAAAATGTACAAAATTTTGAAAAAAACTTTATGCAGTTTATTGTTAGGTTTTCACGCCTCAACTGGGTGCGATTTTAATCCGGCATTCTTAAAAAAAAGTAAAAATAGTTCCTTATCGATCTTAAAAAGCTCCAAAAAATATCATCAAACATTTATATATTTTTCAAATCTAGCACAATGTAATTTTTAACAAGTAATAAACACTACTAAAAAATGTATTTGTCACATGTATAGAATGAAGATGATCAGCAACGTTAATGAGGCAACATTTGTCATATTTACAAAAGCTCGCGTTTACAGTAACACAGATGTCTTCTTCAATCAACAGCTTTTTTAAGTTTTATATATCTTATAAATTTAAATCATTCAAAATATGCAACAATGTTATCACCAATGATAATGGTTGAAATAAAATTGACGGAAGGTATGATTTCTATTAGTTTGAAAAAGATTAGTTGCATACAGATGAATTAGATGAAGAAAGTAAACATTTTCTTTACAATAAAACTAAAAATAATTTTAACAAATATTATACATGGGCAATTCCACGTCAAGTGAGCAGTCCATTTCACGCGACCTTCTCCGATTTAGCTCAAATTTTGTACACTTATTTGAGTACCCAAAATATGACTTCATGCCAAATTTCAGATCTGTAGGTCACATAGTTCGCTTCGTAGAGCCAATTGAATTTTACGGCAATTTTTAAGTTCAACTTTTAACTTTATGTATCTTAATTGCATTTCAGCCTGGAAAAATTTTAGAATAGTCATAACCGATGGGAAATTTTCCAAGGAAAAAAATAATAACAGCCACAAAAATGATAATACTAAAAATGATTATCAGAAGCAAAGTGACAGCAAAGACGAGTAAGATGTTGAAAAAATAAAATGGTTAGAATCTATTTAATTTTGTACATTTCAATTTTTTTTTTTACCAACTAATAAAACATATTTTTGCACTCTACACAGTATGAACTTCCTTTTTTAATGCTTTAAATTATAAAAAGCTACAACACTAGTAATTGTTTATATAAAATTGAGCAAGCCTGACAAGCATTAGACAAGTCTAGCAATGCTTTAGTGTTCTTCTATTATAGCCAAATTATATTTTAAATATTGTTCAGTTTTCTATGACTACAAATCAGTCAAACTATTTTTATACTTGGTTAAAAAATTAAGTACTAAACAAAATCACTAGCTCCTGGACTATTATAAATGTTGGCCGTGAGTGGTAAATTAAATAACAGTATACAATAGTGTACTGCTTACCGGATATAAATACTTTTATTTCTAATGCAATTTAATAAATAAAACACATATAATTTACAAATATATTTCAAAAATCGTTACTAGTTTTAACCTTTACAAGGCTATCATTGGACGATGATACAAACTTGGCTTTAAAGGTTGAAACGGTTTTTTAAATATATTTGTGATTTGTATAGTACATGAGCAATTCCATTTTAAACAAACTAGAGCTGCGAGGGGGGTGCATTAAGAAACATGCTTTGTATTTTTTTTTTTAGTTTTTATAACTTATTAGTAGTCCTTTGATTGGTATATGAGGGTATGAAACCTTTAAAAAAAATTCTACAAATTTTTTAAATCTTTTTCTTGTTTTTTAACATAATCGTTAATCGCATTTTTTGTTTAAAAACCGCTATTTTAACTAAAAAAAATGAAAATATAAATTTGTTCTGTGTATTTGGGTTTTAAGAGTCTAAAACTATAATTATAAAATAAATAAAATTAATTATCACATAGTAACGGTCACCACCATTCAATATAGTTTTTAATTGCATAATTGTTACTAAATAAAATTAATAATAAAATTTAAGTTTTAATATAAATGAAACTAACAATACTTTAATTATTTATTAATTATTATTAAAATGGCATTACTTCATATATATTTGAAATAATTTTAATCATCAATCAAAAGATTGTTTTATTTTATTTATTTAACAGGTTTTGTCTCGACTTTCGGTTTTGAGTCTTCAAAAATTACTCGATTCAGAAACAATGACTTGCGCTTGCCCATAACTAATTTAAATGTATCAAATTGAATAACAAGTATAAATAATAATGTTTTTATGCGTAATTTATTTCATGAAACGTAGTGTTATAAATTAATAAATTGCGAATTAAAAATCAAAATATTAAATAATGAAATAAAACGATGAATAAGTTTATTATCACAATTACTTAGTAAAAACTTAGTCATTGATTTATTTTATCATTATTATAGATTACCACAGTGTATTATGAAGATATACTGAGTGCTGCAGTAAGTGCGTTACTACCAAGTGGGAAACTTTCAGTAATTATTGGAAAAATAATTAAAAAATTGTTGTTTATTTTTAAGAAAAAAATCTTGAAAATAAACAACAGTTTTTATTATTTTTTAAATACTAACTGAAGGTTCTCCAAATATTGTACTTACCAATAAATAATTACGCCGGGCGCCTACTTTAGCACTCCGTATCTTATAAATATTGCCTCAACACATTTCATGATATGTCTTTTCATAACTATAGGAATATTACTCGTAAAAACAAAGTTATGACTTGGTGCACACACGACAAAATGTATGTTCTATATAATTTATAGTCGTTGCTATATGGAGAGAATTGAAATGTTATTTTTTACTGCAACATAAATGCATTGCGGTTGTATGGCATAGGAGTTTTAATTACTCAATTTCCTATGGCATTGAATTATGCGCTTCAGTAAGTAATTAGTTTCTACTATGCAGAATAATACATCAAAAGAATATTTGAAATGGTGCGACAGTTTTATCATTTATTTAAATGTTTTTTGTTCAGTTATTAATTAAAAATGAATATTTGGTTAACATAATTTACTTCATTCAAATGAAATTATAAAATACTAACTTGTAAAAATGTAAACTTAATTCAATCAAGTGTTATAATAAAACTACTATACAATTATTTCAAGTCAAATAATAGAATTATTAAAACGCAGAAGAAACTTTTCAAACTTTGCCTCTTCCGGGATTTATGTTTATGCACCCTTTTATATGTTCGTTATAATTTTAAAGCTTCATAAATATTCATAAGAGAACGCGATCCATATCTCACAATTAACGGTTTAACGCTTGCTAAAATTTAAAGATATTGCTATTGCAAACAGTTCTATATACTCAGCTTGTATCATAAAAAACACAATTATTGTATGCAATATTTTAAAATACAATATATAAAAAAATCGCAAGCAGTTTTATTTTGAACATTTAAACCTGCGCAACGTTTTGCCTTATAAAAAAACCTCTGAGCGTCTAGGCAGTCAACAGCTCGATTGTTCCAAGAGCGGAAAAATTTCTAGATTAAATGTTGAATGTACGGGTTCCTGTTGCTTTTTACAAAAGCAATAAAGTAAAAAAAAATAAACAATTATGTCTTAGTAAATACATTAAACTAAAACAAATATCACTAATATAATAAAGTGCGCATGCAACTAGCACAAATTGCAATGCAATTGAAACAAATAAAAATTAAATTTCAAAATTTACAAATTAATCTAAGCACTCAACATAAAGTTGTAGTAAGTAATATATAATATAAAATATAATCTGTTGGTATGCCAAGTAAGCTTACCACCCGTTAACGTTTATTTTTTGATCATTTAAACACCTAATAATAAATTTGTAGCAGCATATGATTGTATGTTCATACATGATGAGAATATTATGGAAATATTATCTAAATTATAAATATTACTGTAAACTAATTAAATAAATAGACCAATATTTACCTTAAGTATGCTTTGATGTGTTTTAATTATAACCATGTTCTTGCAATCACAGGTTAAAAATATTTGAGTTTTAAAAGCAATATCTTAATTAAATTAGCGTATTGGATCAATAATTATATAGATACTGAATCAAACGTAAATTTTCAATTTTTGAATTGTTTATTTAACCTTAAAATAATGATTGCTGCCGACTCTTGTTATTAATTGTAAACAAAGTGTTTGTGTTTTAAATAATAACACATTAGTCCAGCATAGTGTGAAAATGCATCTGAGGTTTGCCACACACTCTTGATGAGTATAGCAAATTATTTCCTTAATCTTAAGTACTATTTCTAATATCTAACTAATTGAATAATTAAGATAAAAATTGTCTCAATAGTACCGGTAATTTGCATATTATCGTCACAGTTTATTATTTCATTTTGTCAAAATAAATATAAAGTTTCAGTATTATTATATTAAAGTGTCACAGATAGCTGAAAACTTATCAACAAAAACCGGTTTTACTAATTGTAATAAACACATTGTTTTAAAATATATGTATAATAATACTATATAATCAATATATAGTATAAAGTATACCTATAGATAGATAGTCTTTACATGGGCTTAAATTATCTCAGCGGATTAGTTCAGTACCAACCGCCTCGGAGAGCAATTATGTTTGTATTATATACCTGGAACCCTAAATATTGTATATTTATATAAAAATTTTACCTTTGAATACCTTATAGTACAAACATAATTGCGTTCTCAAGGCAATTGGTAATAAAATAATCCGCTGAAATAATTTAAAACTATGTCGTAAAGATACTATATCTATCTTTTTCTATAATATTAAATAAATGATAATACCAGATATCAAATAAAATATTTTAATACTTATAAATAATATATCTAGTTTGTCCAATAGTATTTGAATTTTGTTGCCTATCTAAATGAAATTGCGTTTTTGTTGTTACTGATCTTATTGAATTGAATTTGATTTACAAATAATCCTCAACTAGCAATTCAAATTTTAAATACTGTTTTGTATAAATTGTATAGGTGCTTAAGCTGATTGAATATTTATGATACGCCCGAGTAGATAATCAGGTTACGTTAAATACAAATTATGTCATAAAATTCAAATATAAAATAAAATTCTAAATAATGTAAAATAAGAAATAAAATTTTACAAAACTGTCCAATTTGAATTACGTGAATTTACATTGTTAATTAGTTCAAAAATTAAAACTTAATGTTTTTTTATTTATATAAAACATTCCTAAAGATAACTTATTTTTAATTTTTAATGTATTATTTAAAACAGTTGAACAAACTTGAAAACCAGGTACAAATTGATTGTTCATTTAGTAGTTTTTTTAATTTAAATTTATTTAATAATATATTTTGTGTAAATTGTCTCTCTAACCAGTGTGAGACATATACATACAATAGTGTTTCAGAGTATACACCCTTTGTCAGTGTGCCTAACATCTTACTAATTAGAGAAACATTTCACATAAAACGTATATTAGTTATTGTGATAATATGTAAAAGGTGGTTACGCAATGCCTTTACGAGTACGTTAAAGTGAGGTGTATAATGATGCTGTAATACAATTAAATCTGTATACGGTCAGACAATTTTCTATTATTATTATTATCTTCTAGCACTTTTTAATAAATTCTTTTTTTTAGATTCAAAACTAAATAAGTTTAAAACTAAAAATATTAGCAAATTTTTTGTTCAATAATGTGATGCAAAATATTTACAATTATTTTGTTTTAGGTAAATCTTTTGCAATGTTTTGTTGCAGTGTTTTTACAGTTTCACAGTCATTACTTCAAATACTTAAAACTTAATTGTAATAAGTTTACTTTTTTGTTAATAATAAAAAAAGTGTGTGTTTTTTACTTTTAACATTGTTGGTTAACATTTGTTTTGTAAATAATATTTATTTAACTTTTGTAATACATAGTAGGGTCTAAACAAACCCCACTACTAGATTTTTTGTTATAGTTAGTTTCCTTTATATTTTGTTTTAGTTTTAAGTTTTTTTAATTTTTTTATAACTTTTTATATATGCTACTAAAAATAACATTTTTGTTGTTGTTATTAATTAATTAAGTTTGTGTCTTATGCTTGTTAGTAACTTGTATTGTAATTTTGTGTAATCATAATAATATTTATTTTGTCAATATTTTTCCCACTCTAAAAAAACGTTTTTTTGTTTGTATTGTGGATTGGAAAGTGGCGACTTGCGGCCGGCTCTATGGCAGAAAATTATTTGCGGCGACCCTAGAGTAAGGTGCCCATACGGTCCGATTTTCCAGGATTTGTCCCGGTTTTTACTTTCTCGTCTCGGTGTCCCGACAATTCTTTTCGGGACAGTTAATTGTCTCGGTTAACTAAAAAAACTTTCCCACAAATAATTAAAAAAATTGCAATAATAAAAGTTAAAGCAATCACTAATAAAACTATTAAACAAATTTACTACAGGTAGAATCTACAACAACCAATTATTGTGCTATATTAAAGATATTATTTTGTTGTTTTTTTTTTTAGTTGTATATCTTTGTTTGTCCAGCAAGGGCAAGCAGCAAACGCTGTTAAAACGCAATATTAAACGTAAACTTTGCCACACTAAATAAATAAGATTAATTTAATAATTAGCAAAATCAACTAGTAGAGTTATTATTCAATACTTTAGCTCAATTATCATTGTCCTATAAGTTGAATTATACAGATTTTAACAAAGTAAACTACGGATAATAGAAATTATATTGTCCGTAAAATACATGTTCATCATAGCGGATAATATCAAGCTTTTTTGTAATATAGACATAATACGTTCCGCATAAAAAATATTGTAAAGAAATATTCAGAGATGCACGCTTTCAACATTTTTCCTCTTGTGCTTCTAGTCATTAAGCTTTTCTTTTATTAAATTTTATATAACAAGAACAAAAGAAAATATTATTTTTAAAGCTTATTTGTTATAAATTTAAAATGATTTAATTTTTTAATTGTTATAACTCGTTAATTAATAGATTCAGTTTAATAACACTAAAATAAAACAATTTTGTTTAGAACACATTCAAATATATATTTGTTTTATCAATGTGTGTTCAATACTTTGCAGTAAGCTCAATTGGAAAAGTAAATTTTACAAAATATTTGCATTTAATTGCATTTTTAATCAAATAAATTTAATTTGATAATTTCATAATATAAAATACAGATACAAACAAAAATAATAAAGTTATTTACATTCTAATATAATAATATTATCATACTCCTATATAAATAAGACATGTTCACTACACTATCCATATATATTTACGTGTGTCTTGAATATATTATATGAGTATATTTCATGCATACAAATATAAAACTGATTTTAGATATTTGAAATGCTTGATCTTATTCATTTCAGAGCATTGTTTGCATTTACTAATTTAAATAGAAGTATAACTGCTCAAGAACTTGAATGGCTTTGATGTACACGTTAAAAGCAAAAAATAATGTAAATATTAATATCATACATATAAAATAGCCATTTTATAAAATGGTTTCAATGCAGTATAAGTTTTAAATTTAGATCTCTTATCAGAATCTTAAAAAAAGAACATTATAACATGTTTTATTGTATGTAGTGTAATGTATGTTATGAAGGACCGACTGGCTATTTCAAATTACGTTTGAGAACTGTAAACTGTAAATAATTATTCTCTGAATTTAATAGATTTAATGGATTTAAAAGTTTTTAAGCATAGATCTTTTTTATCAGAGTTTTAAAATATTTTTTATTGCGGTATAAGAACTGACTGGTAATTACAAATTACGTTTGAGAAACGTAAACTGTAAACAATTATTCTCTGGGTTTAAAAGATTTAATAAATCTTAATTTTTATAAATATGAAACAATATTAATTTAATAATAATAAATATAAAAACGTTTCATAGAATAAACAAAGAAAAAAAAATCATCAGCAAATAACGCAGACTAAATCTAACTTTGTAGAAGTTTTCGTTATTGTAAATAGAATATTACTTCACAAAGCACTTCTTCTTCTTCTTCTTCATTATATGTTATCTTCTTTCAGGAGGTTTTCAATCATTATCGCTATCTTCATCTTGGAAGCGGCAGCTTGAAATAACTCTTGGGATTTGTTATCATACCAATCTCTCAGATTACGCAGCCATGAGTATCTGCGTCTACCGATGTTCCGCTTGCCTATTACTTTTTCTTGCATTATCAGTTAAAACAGTTCATACTTTTCCCCCCTGGATATATAGCCTAGATATTGTAGCTTCCTTCTTTTTATTGTGTGTATGATTTCACGTTGTTTGCTCATGCGTTCCATTACTCTATGTTCGTCACTTTGTCCGTCCACGATATTTTTAGCATTCGTCTAAAACACCACATCTCAAAGGCTTCTAGATTTTTTATTTCTGTTTGCTTTAAAGCACTGCATTAGCCAAAATAAAGGCGGAAAGATTAATGCGGATCTGTTACTTACAGCATACATTTGCGACATTACTTATGCCGCAAAACTTTAAAACAATACGCTTATTTTTGACTATCTTTTGCTATTGTATTGTCTTTGTAATTAATTCCATACAACAAGTTTAACCATATACACCTTTAATGTCACAAAAAATGAATACTTATTGTGATTGTATTATCTACAAAGTTATTGTCGTAAGTCAGTTAAAGATTTAAGGTTAAATAAAAACGACTACATTGTCAATAATATACCAAATTGTTTTTTTTTATTTATATGCAATAATTAACAATTTATTGTTTTGTTTTAGATTAAAGTTTGACAAACTGTAAGCAACATATATGTTTGAATAATTTTTAATGCATTTAAAAAAAAAATATTTGAGATTTTACCACACAAGTTAAATACTTGCACATTCTAAACAACATATTATCAATGTCCAAATTATTAGTTTGTTTTTTGTGTGACTTCCAATTGAAAGAAAGAAATAATTAAAAAAAATAGACACATAACAAAATGCTTGAAGTATTTTTCTTACCTTACCAGAGTTATATCAAGCACCGTCAAAGACTGTTGAAGACTTTATGAGACACAATTTTGAGACAGCAGAACTAATTTAGAATATTAAGAATATGCTACGTAGGTTAACCAAATCTTTTTTAAGAAAGCTAGAATATGTTTAGAGAGCAATGGACTAAATGGCTAATTTTGAACAATTTCTATACTAAATTAAAAATTAATATTGGTTTTATAATTATTTAATCAATAATAATTAACATTCCGTATTTTAAAAATGGTTTACTTGAAAACATAACCTTATTAGACTTTATAACTATATTAATAATCTAAAGATTACGCATACAAAATTATGACCTAACATTTTGGGACAAGTATGGGAAAAAGCATCTGTATCTATACTATGTACTACACTAAATTCTATTCATAAACATTTTATTTAAATCACTGTTATCTAAAACTTTTTATATATATACAATTTGCAATTATTTAAAGTCAATGTTTACAAAATGTTTTCAACAATGTCATAGTTTAATGAGTTTAATAATTTTACTTATTAAATTTTAAATGTATTTTTATGTTGTGACATATTAAGAAAAACAATATATAAATTTGTTTATAACATTGTTATTGCCGGAACATCTTCATATGTTAAGTCATTTTTTCTGTAACATCATATTTCAAACGTCTAAGGTTTTTTATATAGCGCTACGGCTTACACGTATGTTTTCAATAAAATCAAATACTTTTTTGGCTAATGTATATGTTTACTTATACTATATTACAATTAACATAGAGCTACTTCTGTTGTTATTGTAATTTTGTAAGTAACAAAAATGTGTCACCGCTTTGTTACATAAAAATAAATATTGTGTATTTTTGTCTAGGTTGTACTATGCAAATTCCGGCTAAAAAGCTACTAGAAAAGGTTCAAAAGCTGCTCATATTTTTTTTAAATGATAACATACTACATGCCGCCTGAAATTAAAACCAGTAATATGAACAACATTTAGTTCTAACAAAGCAGCGCACTTACCGCACAGCTCGTAAAACCAAAGCTTTATTGCAAGAACACAGTTAATTTTATTTTTTGGACTAATGAATTTTTAGCTACGTAAAGTCCAAAGTCAACATCAATAAACCGTCTACGATTGAGGAATTGAAAGCCAACATTACTCACGTCATTTGCTAAATACCACTCAAAATGATCAAACTCGTCATAGAAAACTGAAAAATAGGCAGCATTTAAAAAAAAAATGTAAAGATTGATTTTATTGTATAATAATAAAGATTACCTTATAAAATTATTTTTTTTATTTTTGAAAAAATTTACCTTGAAATAAATCACTTGTTATGTTGTTATAATCATTCGTTTAGTGTTTTTATATATTTTTATTTATATTTACCGTATAAGCATTGTTTATCTAATTTTTCCAGGTTTTTTATTTTTTTACTATACCAAGCAAATTTTTCTAACTTAAAAAATGTTATAATTATTCCCTACTTTTATTCTTTTTTTCTATTACTGTGTTTCTTTATTTTTTTTAAATTATAATTGTTTTTTTTTCAATTTTTTCTTAATTTTTTTATAGATTATTCTTAGCAGTAATTTAGATGCACTCGACAGTATAATTGTCATACAAAATAGTTCTTAATTTTTTTTTTGTATAGGTAGTGTTATACTATGAAATTCTTTTTGTATTCTTCTTTCCTTATATAGTTAGGTTAACTGGTCTGTATGATCTGTATTTCATTTTGTGTCTCGAATATCTATTCCTACAATTTTATTCTATAAATTTGTTAGTACTATTTTTCCTTTTTTTTTCGTATTTTTTTATTGTGTTTTATTGTCCTATGTGGAGATAATTATTGATTTTTTTTTAAATACGGAATTTGAAAACATATTAATTGACTTGTTTGAATTCATTGAGCTACAATTCTGAAAGTGATATAGATGATAACTAATATTTCAAATTATAATACTGTAGTAAAAACCAAAAATATTTAGATAAACGTCAAAAATATAAGCACTAAAACTAAAAAAGTAAATACAAACGGTTCTTTCTAATAATATAAAAATAGTTTACAAAATTCTTTCTTTGAAAACTTTATAAACACAATAAAAATAAACTACTAAAAATTATTATTGAACTAAGTAATAAAATTTGTCAAAGACTGTTGACGTAAATTCTCAAATCTAAAAACTGATAATAACGATTAATCTAAACCCTTTATTTATTTATTTAATAAATCTTTGAAGCTAGATAAATTTCTAAAAAATTAAAAACAAACCAAGTTATTATGATATTCATATTATAGAAAACTATTGTCCTGTTACTAATTTAAGTACAATATCAAAAGTCTGTAATGTTGTACAAACAAAATAATGTTATTTCTAAATAAACATTATTTGCAAAAACTGACATGGCTTTTAAGATAGTTATTTATTTAGTAATTATTAGAAACTGGATCAAACAAATTAAGTTTTGTTTTTAAAATTCAAAATGTGTAATTTACGAATTTTTTAATATGTCACAACAACATAAACAAACCTTTAAACTTTTAACGAGTAGAACCACACTCATTGAAACTATCACATAGAGACTAGATTTAAGCAGTCTGTAAACATTGACCTTAAATATTTGTGGCTAATAAGTCTCAAGAAATACTGAACTTATAATTTTATTCTATGTGTCAATAATGTTAAATTTTTTTTCATTAAAGTTACATCTTTGAACTGTCAGTAAATATATGTTAGAATTCTTAGCAAGCTTTGTCTACAAGTAAATATTTGATTAGATGGCAATATGTCTTTTATTTTGTTTAAAAAAATTTCTATGGAAATATTTATAGAAAATTCAATATAAATTTTATAAATACAAAAAAACTGAACAGAAGTAAAAAACTGTTTACAATTATAAAGAAATCTTAGTTTTTTAGATACTTTTAAAGCTATGCTAACAACATGGTTATTTAAAAAAAAATTATGGGAGATTGTAACCTCTAGAAGACAAATAAAAAAAGATTTAGATATGCATTTGTTGCTTAGTTTAACGTTTGGTAATAATAATACATCAAATTTTGATTTTAAAACAGTAAGAAGTTGAGTTCTTTTAGAGTTTTAATTGACTATGTTGGAAGTACTTTATTTAGATATTGTTTTGAAGTTTTTTTTATAGATGCTACAGATTCTAACCTAGAATTTTAAGTCGTTTTTGTTGTTGTTATATTTGTCAAAATAGTCTTTGGAAAGTATAAAGTATAAAAATAAGATTTTTAGTTATTTGAAGTTTATTAATATAAATTAAAAATAAAAATGGTAAAAAGGCATATCCTTGGGAATCACCAGTATTTATGACTTTGGGGTTAAATCCATCAATTTCAACTATAATTTTTCTATTGTCAGAAAAACTATTGATATGATTTACAGATTTATGTTCAAGACCTATCCAATGGAACTTGTTAATAAGATTAGGATGCCATACCCTTCCAATATCTCTATAATCTCTGTTTGTTCTTTGATTTGTTAAAAGCATTCATTGCAGTAGACGTACATTTTATTATGCGTGCACTAGATGCATTAGGTATTAGAGAGATAGTTTCAAAGAATAACTAATCTAATATATTTTGCAGCATAAATTGGTTATAAAAATGACCGTAGAGGTTTGTTCTAAATCTTCTAATTTTGTATTAAAAATAAAATAAGATTAAATAAAACAATTGCTATGTTTAAATATCATCATTTATTTTGTCACACTGTGACTGCAGTTTCGGCTAAACCTTAGCCTTCTTCAGACAGGCTGATAATTGGATAATTATCTATATATTAGCTTTAGTTGTTGTTGACGGATCTGTATTGGGTCCTGTTATATTTGTAATTTACGTAAATGCTTTTATCATAGAAAAGTGTAGAAATGTTTGAAAACATTACTTCTATTGCACATTTGAGTTGGTCATACTTACAAAAAATTGCCAATTAGAAGCAGTTTAAGACTCCATCACATTTATTACTAGTCAATAAAAGTTATTATAGTTTTCAAAAATACTTTTAATATGTTGTGTCTTATATTGTAACTTAATATTATTATAAAATATATAAAAAAGACCATAGCCATTAAATAAAGTCATTAAGCCAGTTAGTATAAATAGTCAATACACCCTTTAAAATATTCACTTTGAATTGTGGTGGTGAACGATGTTGACGAAGTAAGTTAAAAATCAATTATTAAGTTTAAATAAATAAAGCCATATTGATGAGAGGTAAACCTCGAAACGCGTCTATAGATGTTTTTAGTTTAGATTATTTTTTCATAAATTTAATTTTTTAATGTTAATATTATTATTTGCTTATATATTGTCTATTTTAATATGTGTTATTATTTTTTATGTACAGTGTATATTGAGTATTCATATTCATATATTTGCCAAAATGAATAAATAAATCATTATTAATTATGATGATGGTTTTAAAACACGTTTTAAACAATTTTTAGTTTATAAATATAAAGTATATTATAATGTACATTGTGTAATTATTATTAATATAAGTTTATAAAATGTATAACAATAATTATTTTATCTTATAATTGGTTTATCAGTCAAGTTTTTTTAAAAAATAATACAAAATATATTAAGTAACCATATATATATATATATGGGTAATTCCATTACTTTTCGACCAATTTGAAAAAGTCGACCTCTTTGATTTTGCTCAAATTTTCAGGGATCAAAATATAGATGAAAAAAATTAGATTTCCAAAATTTTGGACCTTAGAATATTGCCTGTTCAAAATGACACACATTTGAAGGTCAGAAATTTGACTATAAAACGTCATTTTTACCTTAATTTGTATCTCAATTTTTGGGCTTCTGGAAAATGATAGAAAGGTCTACGATAGCTCAAATTATTCCTTATTACATGTACTTTAAAACCCATATTATTATGTTTAATATCGTCGCAGTCATTTTAATATATTAAGCTTTAAACATTATTCCAAAAAACCCGTAAATTTAGCAAAATCGCAAAACTTTGCTTTCTTTAAACCGTTCTAACTTTGTCAAATCTTAACAAAATTTGATTCGCAAGGTCTAGATTTCCTTGTGTTTAATCTGTTTTTGAAGTGTTCACACAATCCTTATAGAATCAATACGTATACACCATTATTTTGATGCAGGATGTTGCACATGTTTTCCTTATGCACCCTATGTCGATTTTAGTCAAAATTTCAGTAAATACTCTTTAGAGCACAAGAAAAAAGGTTAGTCATATGAGAAATGGTATATCGGACATTATCAAGAAATTTTTAATATTCAAAAATTGTCAAAATCGGCAAACCGCACATATTTGTATCTGAATTTTTAGGCCTCTGGAAAAAGATAAGAAGGTCTACTTTGGCTTAAAATATTCCTTATTGCATGTACTTTAAAACCTATATTCGTATATTTAATGTTGGGGCAGTCATTTTGATATATCAAGCTTTAACCATTAATAAAAAAAAACGTAAATTTTGAAAAATTGCTAAATTATGCTTTGTTTAAACCGATCGAACTTTGTCAAATCTTAAAGAAAATTGATCCACAAAGTCTAGATTTCTTTGTGTTTAATCTTTTTTTAAAGTTATTACACTAGACTTATAGAATCAATTTATATTCACCACTATTTTGATGCAGGAAGTTGCACAAGTTTTCGCTATTTTCAAAACTTGTAATTTTCAGGTCCCGAAAAAACGCTGTCACTCTATGTCGATTTTAGTCAAAATACTGTTCAAACTACAAGAAAAAAGGTTATTTATATGAAAAATAGTATATTGGGTATTATCAAGAAGCCATTGAGAAAATGCAAGTCGTTGTGCTGCGTCGCCTGGTTGTAGGTGTTTCACTTTTGATAATAATATGGGTAAACATTTTCATTAAAAAACGCGCCAAAAAAGTTGTTTTCTGTCCGGAAATCTTAATTGCTAGGGCATTATAATTACAGTCCGTAAACAAAAATGATATTTGCGTATTCTCTATGTTGAACAGCATTTTTATTAAATTTCACTAACCGAACCAAAGAAAACTGTTTTAACAAGTATCAAAAGCTTGCATCAATGCACACTTGTTAAAGTAATGTTGTTTTGTTTGTGTTTTTTTGCTAAATAATTTTTTTTAAATATTTTGTATTTTTTGACTATCTTAAAAACAAAGCAAGATAGACAAAAAGTGATTAAATTTTCTGAATTTTGACGATTTTTAAATATAAAAAAAATCTTGATAATGCCCAATATACCATATTTCATATAAAAAACCTTTTATTGGTGGTCTGAAGAGTATTTACTGAAATTTTGACTGAAATCGACATAAGGTGACAGCGGTTTTTCGAGACCTAAAAATTACAAGTTTTGAAGATCGCAAAAACATGTGCAACTTCCTGCATCAAATTAGTGGTGAATATGTATAGATTTTATAAGTCTTATGTAATCATTTTAAGAAGAGATTGAACACAAAGAAATATGGACCTCGTGGATCAAATTTCTTTAAAATTTAACAAAGTTAGAACGGTTTAAACACAGCATAATTCTGCAGTTTTGCTTAATTTACGTTTTTTTTTAGAATAATGTTTGAAGCTTGATGTATCAAATGACTGCCCTAACATTAAATAGACAAATATGGGTTTTAAAGTACATGTAATAAGGAATATTTTGTGCCATCGTGGACCTTCTTATCTTTTTCTAAAAGCCCAAAAACTGATATACAAAAATGTGCGGTTTGCCAATTTTGACAATTTTTGAATATTAAAAAATTCTTGATAATGCCCGATATACCATTTCTTATATAGATACACTTTTTTCTTGTGCTCCAAAGAGTATTTACTAAAATTTTGACTAAAATCGACATAGGATGACAGCGCTTTTTTGGGACCTGAAAATTACAAGTTTTGAAGATCGCGAAAATATGTGCAACTTTCTGCATTAAAATAGTGGTGTATATGTATTGATTCTATAAGTCTTGTGTGATCACTTTAAAAATAGATTAAACACAAAGAAATCTAGACCTTGTGGATTAAATTTTGTAAAGATTTGACTAAGTTAGAACGGTTTAAAGAAAGCAAAGTTTTGCAATTCTGCTAAATTTGCGGGTTTTTTTGGAATAATGTTTGAAGCTTAATATATCAGAATGACTGCCACGATATTAAACATTAAAATATGGGTTTTAAAGTACATGTAATAAGAAATAATTTGAGATATTGTAGACCTTTTTATCTTTTTCCAGAAGCCCAAAAATTGAGATACAAAATAAGCTAAAAAAGATGTTTTATTGTAAAATTTCTGACCTTCAAATGTGTGTCATTTTGAAGAGGCATTATTCAAAGATCCAAAATTTTGGGAAATTCATTTCTTCATCTATATTTTGTTCCCTGAAAATTTGAGCAAAATCAAAGAGGTCGACTTTTTCAAATTGGTCGAAAAGTAATGGAATTATCCATATATATTTCGATTTTGATTAAAATCTTTTTCAGTGGTGGTTAAAATAAAACTAAAAAAAAAAAAATGAAATTAATATAAAATAATATAAAAAAATTATTACTTACAATTAAAATAAAATATTTAACTTTTATAAATGTATAATTATGTAAACGTCTTTTTATATCTTATTTCAAACTGTATAACTATTAAACTATAACTATCTATATTTGCCACAGGTTTTTATCCTAATTTCTTTTTTTTAACTAACATATTTATTTAGTTTCTTTGTCTTCTAACATTTTTGACGTTTTATATGTTTCATATATTCTGAAAAAACATTAAAAATGCGGCTAACTCATGTTGACAATATTAAAATAAATAATATTTAATTTAACTTGTTTTTTTTATTCTTTTGTTAAATTTATATTTTTAGACGTAGCGTTTTTTTTGTAACTATAATATGCAAAATGATACATTTTTCCTCTAATATAGAAAATCTATGACGTATCGAGATATAGAAAAGAGTGTGATGTATCAGTAGAGCTAGGTGTCCTTGTATAAATTACTTAATAAAATTGCACAAGAAAATATACGTGATAATATCACTCAAAAAAAATTCCAAAATTCAAAATGTAAAAATAGACAGAAAAACATTACACAAAAAAAAGTATTCTTGGTAATTTAATAATCCTTCTGTTAAAAACCTCTTTTTTAAAATTTTTATAATTATTATTAACTAAAGTTTTGCAAGTACTTGGTAGTAGTATAAACATTTTTTTGTTAAAAAAAATATTACGTTTTTAAAAGTTGTAAAGTAACAATTGTGTAATTATTAATTAATTTTTAAAATTATCTTATTTTACTAAAAGAAATTTTGAGTATAACAACACAAACTATTATTTACAGAATTTTTTTAAAATTAAAACTTCATTTCATAAACTCACAAATAGAAGAAAAATTGAAATGTTATATTTAGACGGTTTATTCAGTTATGGCTAACAGTTTAGCAACTGTATAAAGTTAATAAATCCATAGCTCACTTGGGCTGTTGTTCAGGTAAATTCAATAACAAAAACCCAAACAGATGACCTACAACCATGAATATACTAGGTACCCAACTCGCGTTTATAAAGTTTGGCAAATTTTGTGTGTGCTTTAGTAATACTAAACATGTATTAAAAGTATCTTATATTTTATCATTTTTGTTTTTAAAACATTTAAAACATGAATTGTATTCTATTAACATTGTAAAGTAATTATTAAAATGTTTCGGATAACAATATCTTAATTGAATCCAAAGTTAAGAACAAACATGCGACTGCATGTGATTTTTATACGTGCAATAAACTTAATTATTTTTTCCAGTATAATTACCAATTAAAACATGTTTTAACATTGTATACATACACTCCCGCAAGTAAATAAATCTAGATTAATAAAATCTTTTTTTGGAGCAAGAAAATCATATAAATAGCTAAAAAAATATAATTTAGAAAAAAAAAATGTATCTAGTTTTTTAAATTTTGTTTGTTTACCCGATTACAAAAAAAATAAAGTAAGTAAACTTATTTTTAGTAGTTAATCTGTTATTTAATTTTAACAAACAAAACAACTATCATTTAAAATTTCTGTTTAAAACCATAACCTATCTGAAGCTAACTATAGCAAAAACTTCAAACTGTATCTACAGATTTCACTTTCTTATTGTTTCCACCCAACTGTAAAAATATTTAAACAAAATTAATCAAAATGTTATTGTTACTGATCAACAAAACCATAAACTTGTTAACTGTATTTTAAGACAAAATATTGTAGATATTGCATCGCTTGTGTTGTATAGCTTGCTTGATTTAAGTATTTCTTATTTAATTTTATTGATATTTATCTAAATTTTATAAAAATTAAAAAGACCTATATTAACATTTTTTGTTGATTTTATTTAATATTACATTTAGCGCTATTCTGTATGCATATTGCTAGCTAACAATATTGTTATCGAGCAAGGTTGCTTAGCAATTTAGTAAAAAAAAAACGTAATAAATACACAACATTGCTTAGCAACCTCAATAACGATATTGTTAGCTAGCAATATGCATACAGAATAGGGCTAGTTAGTCGTGTTTCAAGTTTTTCAAACAGACGGTTGTGTAAACTATAAAAAAATATTTAAAGTATTGACAACCAAAGAATTTAATAAATTTCAAACAAAAATTTAGTAGTAATTTTTCTTTATGTATTTTTTTTTTTATTTAATTCTTTTTTCCTTGTTTAATTTTTACCATAATTATTTTTTACAGTGAACTTTTGTTTAGTTCACTTATTAAAATAGGCATTAACTAAAAACATTATTACAGTTTTGGTAGCAACGTTATTATACACAATACCTCAAAGAAAAACAAAAATAACAGTTTGATTTAATTTGATTTTACACTCATTTAATAAAATAATGTTGAGCATGTACGTATAACATGCTCAACCTGTTGAAAATAATATGAGTATTTACCTTCGTTTCTGAGTCTTGTTGTAAAACTCTGACTTCCAAAGTACCTCCCATAACAGCGTACCAACATTTTCCAGTATCTCCTTGTCGAAACACTGAAAATAAAAACAAAGAATTAAAAAATTAAAAAAAAAAAAAATTGTAATAAGGAAAAATAAACTATACAATATTTGTTAACATCACATAGTAGCGGTAGAGACATACAAAAACTGCATATTAGTTTTTTTTAACAAACAAAGTTCAGTTACATTATGCCAAAGTTGCAAAGTAACTAAGTGCTTTTTCTTATATTTTGAAACAATATTCAATACAAAAAAGTAAATTTTAAATACAGTGTGTCCACGGATAGACTGAACTGTACGCATAAACATTTTGTTTGAACATTTTTCAAAAAAACACTGAAAATAAAAACAAAGAATTAAAAAATTAAAAAAAAAAAATTGTAATAAGGAAAAATAATCTATACGGTATTTGTTAACATCACATAGTAGCGGTAGAGACATACAAAAACTGCATACTAGTTTTTTTTTAACAAACAAAGTTCAGTTACATTATGCCAAAGTTGCAAAGTAACTAAGTGCTTTTTCTTATACTTTGAAACAATATTCAATACAGAAAGGTACATTTTAAATACAGTGTGTCCACGGATAGACTGAACTGTACGTATAAACATTTTGTTTAAACATTTTTCAAAAAAAATAAAAAATTAACAGTTTTTTTCCTTGTTATATAATTACGATTTACGTTGAAAAACTCTAATTTTGTTGTACAAAAAATATAAAATGTAATTTTGCAAAACTTTAATCAAAATTTTTTTTTTAAATTTATTATAAGCATTGTGAATAATCTCTGGTGGCACTGTAGCAATAGCATCAGTTACTCTGTTTTTTTTTAAATCTCAATAATATTTTGCATGTCCGTAGCATTCACTATAGGCTTAAGATAACCCCACAGAAAATAATTCATTGCTGTTAGGTCTGAAGACCGAGCTGGCCAGTGTATTGGCTCATTGCAACCCATCCAATTTAAAAAATGTTTATTAAACCAATTTGTAACAATCAAGACACTATGCGCTGAACAACCATCCTGCTAGAATATCATATTTCTCTTAATTTTTTTTTTTTTTTAATACAAATTTCTAAATAATAATTTAACTAAAGTATGGATTTTCTTTTGTCCAAATGCAAGAATTTTGACTAGATCTAGATGGTACCCCATTTATTGTAAACGTAGATTTGTCACTGAATATAATATGATGGTAAAAATGATAGCGTTCAAGTATGTATATGAATAATGGTTTGTTAGTCAAATTTGTGAAATTTGTTGACACAATATTACATATGTGATTTTTAGATATACCACACAGCAAATTCGCTCTTGGTCTCATAAAACTTTTTTTACGTTTTTAACATTACAATAATTATCAAATTTATAAACCAAATTTCTTAAAGCGCTGTTGTAAGGTTAGCATCTTTCTGAAGATATTAGTTTAAATATTAACAAATAATTGTAGTAATGTTACATAAACATTACTTGACAGCAACAATCTTGATTTCTAATAACAAAAAGATGATGATGAAAATATCAAACATAACTCCTTAACAGTAAGATAAAAAACATATTTTGGCATGTCGATATCTCCTTCTAAGCTTTTTTTACAATACTTTAAAAAAATTAAATTTACAAAACTTAATTTTTTTAATATTGCATTTATATATATTTTAAGCACCTTGTACCACAAAATCGAAGTTTTTCAACGTAGTTTGTATTATTATGATAAACAGGAGACATAAAAGCCAACTATTTTTTTTTGAAAAATGTTTACACGTAACTAAGTCTATCCGTAGACACCTTCTATATTAGATGTAAAAACTGTATTGAAAAATAATGTGTAAATACAACATGCGTGTTTCAGATAAAGTTAAGATTATTCTTTAAAAAACAAATTGTGAAACAGTAAAACTTTATTTCTCAAAACTATTACATTGAAGATAATATTTAAGCAGTTTGTGGTAGTGGACATTCACTTTGAATAAATATAGATTATATTGATCGAGAAATAATAAACTTTGAAGTTTATTCCATTTGTCAAAAATCCGGCTAAACAAATCTTTTCATGAACTATCAGTAAGTAATTGTTGATGATTTTTGGTATTTTTGAGTTTTATATTTATTTTAAATTGTATCACCTTTAAACATAAGTTGTACTTATTACATAAAAAAAAAATATATTATTGTAATTTCAAGAATTTTTTCCGTAAATAAAAGATTATTATTATTAAATCAATATTTGCTGGTGCATTATTATAAGCTATGTTGAGTAGGATTAAGAAGTGTTATTTTTTAAGAGTGACTAGGATTTTTCCTTAAACCGAGTTGTTTGTTTAACCTTCCTCTACTTCTATATTCGCATACATTGCACAGAAAGTGCTGATACTAACTGATTATTTCAATATATTAATTTATCTACATTATCTTGAAATATACAAATATAATTATATTTATTTAATTAAATAAAACTTTATATAATGTTGACCTTAAAATTTATAATAAGACTTAAATAGTATGCAAAACATTTCACACTTTAATATTATATTACTCCAAAGATTTCAATGCAAATAGCGCATCGAATAATATTTCATCATTTTTCAAATACGTGCTTTGAAAACTTTTAGCACGTTCCGCACATATTCTTCTATAATTTGATTAAAAAACGGGCATTAATATTTCATCAAGTAATTAAGTTTTGGTAGAAAATGCTTGCATTTTCCAGTTGTTGAAGCTTACGCTCTGTTGCGCATGTAAATACCCAAAGACTGGTTTATTTTTACGATGCAAAGTTTTGTATTTTTTATTTCTTTTTAGCTCCTACGGACAAAGTAAACAAGACCGATTTCATATAAACTAACACATTGGGAAGTTCAAATCACCCCTCTTGCATGCACGAACGAGAATAAAATAGACGCCGTAGAAAGTTCGACTATTGATAAAAACATCAATGGAAAATCAAATTTTGTATATATAGCTATTGTTTAAAAACTGTTTTAAATAATTAACAAAAATAAGTTCAAACTGTCTATAATACTAAAAAATAATCACGTTTTACATTAAAATATTTTAGAAAGCAATATTTTGTAAAATGCTTGAAATCTTATTAAATTAAAGATTTAAAATATTAATTGCATAGAGACACTATCAATTTTTTTATAGATACGACGTTGTCTTATTATTAAAAATAACTTTACATAAAAATCTTAAAATAGTTTATAAAATGCAGACTAATACTTTAAAAAAACTATAAGTTACCTTTTTGTATATTTATGTGTATTAGAACAAACCAAATATAATGTTAAAATAAAATTTTACTTATAATATATTGATCTTACTAAATTTGGTTTTAAAAATCTCTTTTTAAGTGTTAGGAGTAAAATGAAGAAGAATATGAATCAATGTTTAATTAAAAAACAAAAAATTATTTGTTGCAGAAAACACAAGGTAGTTATAGCAGTAAACAAATCTACAAATAACAAGTTTGTAAAATAGGATATAATGTTATTTTACTTGTTGTTGTATTAAATATATAAAAAAAGATATAGCACAATAAACATATACAGACTATCCATTATACGCAGGGGGTTGTACATCTCTTCTGGTTACTGGGATTTTAGTTTCGAGATGGATAGGTTCAATTTTCGAGGTGAAGTGTCCTTGCGTACCCAAACTCGTTGACCCAGGTCTAAATGACTTTGTTAAACAACTTGCCAGAATAAGTATAAAATGGAGAAAACTAAGCTTATGGAATATTATAATAGACAATTTATTGTAGATTATAGAGCAAGTAACACTAATCCACAAGACAAACTGCCTACAAGTTTAAACATGGCTTATGACAAGATTAGTTTGGCAAAACAAGGCTTTGCCACTTGCACTAACCAATTTAATCAACCAGACACTAACTTAGTTTGCGGCTTAAAAGTTAATTTCTCTAATATTTGCAGCCTAAAAAATAATTTAAATTTTGTTCATCAGCATCTTAAACATAAAAATTCCTTAATTTTTTTTAGATTAAAAAAAATAAAGATTGCTTTAATCTAGATTCGCTGACCAACAGAGTGTTTGTATTTACATCTACAAACAACAAACTTATTCAAGACTAACAAGGTACTAAATTGGTAATAAAAAAACTAAAATAATGTTGTAATTTTGGAGATTTTAATGTACATAATACTAAATAGTTTAGTCATTCATCTTCTACCACACTATCCAAATAACAAAAAATTTGATAAAATTTTTGCTGCTTTTTATAATCTTACCCAACTTATTTAACAACCTACATATTTTCCTTGTGATGGACTTTTTGGTAAACCAAGTTTATTGTGTTTTTAACTATTTCAGAGATTACAAGAACTACTATTAAGACTATCTTAAGAAATTTTGAACTTTTACTTATTACTTCTGTTGTTAAATGTTTTATTTTATATTTCAGTTTTGATATTTAATGTTTATATTATTAAGAATCTAATGTTATCAAAAAATTTGTTCTATTCTTTGTTTATAAACCAAAACAAAAGTACTTGTTTTTAATTTAGACCAAACAAGTAGTTAGTAAAGAGCAAAAAACATTTAAAAAACACATCAAAAGTAACCGTTCCAAACAGACTAAACAAGATGATCGTAAACATTGTGACAATCTAATAAAATCTGATAAAAATAAGACTGACAAAAACAAATTTTTCAGCTTTCAATAAACAAAACAATAAAATAAAACAATAAGTTTATTGCAAAGTAGTACAAAATTATCTTAAATGCCCCCTCTTTAAAAATATCAAAATAATCTAGTTACTAATCCAAAGAAAAAAGCAAATATTTTTAAACACTAATTTGCATCTAACTCTATTATTCTAAATGTTTATAATAAAATAATAAGTTTTCAGAAGAATCTGAAATTTAATACCAGAAAGGTATCAGGTATAGATGAAATTTTACGTATTATTATGAATATATTTTTGCAAATAAATTACTTCTCATTTTGACTAAAATAACTGCCATACAAAAGAAAACGTTCCCAAATTGTTGAAAAGTTGCAAATGTTTTACTTATACCTACTAAAGGAGACAAGTCTAATTATAGACCATTTGTATTATTGTTCAATCTGCTTTAAAAAAGTATCTAAAAAACTACAATTTTTTAATAGCCGTAAAAAGTTTTTTACTTTTGTTCAACTTTTGCATATAATATTTGTCTTTGTATTAAATATAGTTCTAAAGTATGAAGAGGAGCTATACCTACTATTTCTTCTAAACTTTACTCAAAAACAAATTATTCAAATTATTGCCAATCCAAAATTGACTAATGACTTAGATAGAACTTGTTTTATTATTTTTTTGTTAATGTCCACGTTTCAATGAAATTCATTATTGTTGGTCTTATTACCTTTTTACTATATTTGTTTCTACATTCTTTGGTATCTCTTTTTTTCCAAAAATGTAATCAATACTATGTTAAATATTTTTTCCGTATTTTACAATCTTTCGTTTATTTCAATGGTTTTCAATTATTATCTAAGTGTTTGAAACTTTCCACCTGTTCAATCTTTTTTGTGTAGTGCTATTCTACGGGTTTTGTTTTCTCTTGATATTATTTTTGTTTTAAATTTGTCTGTATCAATCTTTATTTTCATTTTTAATAATTCCTTGTCTATTATGTTAATATTGTATTGTATTCATCTTCGAATAGCATTTTGCTTCCTGCGTTACTTTTATTTTCTAATGCCTTATTTTTAGAATCTTTATATGGGCAATTCCATTTCAAACGGACCAGAGCTGGGGGGGGGGGGGGGTTCATTGAGAAACTTGCTCATGTATTTTTTTTTAGTTTCTATAACTTATTAGTAGTCTTTTGATCGGTATATGAAGGTATGAAACCCATAAAAAAAATTCTACAATTTTAACTTAAAAAAATAAATTTACAAATGAAATCAATCAGAAATTTTTCGTAGAATCCAAATCTGATGCCATTTCAAGTTTATACCCTGTCAATAAACCACAAAAACCATAAAACCATGTTTTTGTTCTCAGTGAGCTGGGCAAAAAGTAGCATTTTTTAAATTTTTTTTAACCTCCAAAGTTATAAAAATACAAAAAAACTTTAAAAAATCGTAGAATTTTGTATTATGTGTTACATACTCTCATATACCGATCAAAGGACTACTAATAAGTTATAGAAACATTAAAAAAATACATAAGCAAGTTTCTCAATCCAGCCCCCCCCCCCCAGATCTGGTCCGTTTGAAATGGAATTGCCCATATTTTTCTTTGCTTTTTTTATGGGTTCGTTTAGCACTATTGTAAATAGTATTGGACTCAAAACACATCTTTGTTTTATCTCATGTTTTGAATATGAGTATTATTATTCTTATGTTCCATTCTGCTTGCATTTTAGTACGTTTAGCTATGTCATTTAGTAGTTTTGTGAGTTTTTCTCTAGTGGGTAAGAAAAAATCTTACTTATTTATTTTATATTATTCCTATATTTTCTCTACTGTATAAACAAAAAGAAAAAAGTATAGTTCCTTCTTTTGATCTTCAAGGCTTAGGTTTTCTGAATATTGTCTCTATCTTTTATCCTGTTTTATGATTATATTTCCATTTTTAATTAAGTTGTTTTGTTTACCTAACTCTAGTTCTTTTTATCTTTTAGTTATTCTGCTTAATCTAATTAACCTTCTTATATATTTATATATTTTGATTGTGTATATTATGCTTGTTTTAGCCCAATACTTTTGCTACGGAGTTTTATTTACACACGTCTTTCACTTTGCAGACTAGGATTAATAATTTTTGTAACGGTTTGTAAAAATTTAAAAAAAAAACGCAAATTATGATAAATTTTGCCCACAACTTGCTTTTGGCTTTACAAACTTGACAATTTTTTTTAAGTTAAGACAATAATTGATTTTTATTCAATCTTTTAAATGTCAGATTTGTGCTTTTGGTTACAAAATTATTTAGTAAACTAATTTTCATCACAACGGTAAGGGTGAAAAATATCATTTTTATATGCCGTCAAGTTTCTTTCACAATTTTAAGACTTTTTGCACTACAAAAATGAAACTTCAAAAACGGTTGGTATTTAAGACACTAAACAAATTTCATCATCTTTAAAAGAATGTAATCTACTTAGTTAGAGGATTTAATTATTTTTTTAATTATTACTTTTATTTTTAAATTAAAAACTGAAATGTACATTATTAGCTGCCATTTGGCATTACTCGAACACGTAGAAATGCTTTATAGTACAAGTTTTTGTTATTTTGTATCCAGCCAAAAATTTAAAAATATTCTCCAACCAACATTTAGGTACTAGATCAAAAACTTAAAAACTCTCTCTCTAACAAATTAGTACTGCATGAACAGGCAAAATACACTATCCATATAAGAAAGTAGAGTGATTCGGAGAGTCGCGTGCGTGCATTTACTTTTTAAATTACATTACAGTAGTTAAAGTAACAACAAAAACATACACATAATTTTAACATTAACAAATTGCATACTAGGTTTCATGTACGGTTGAGTTTTGTATATATTTACTAATCAATGTTTAACAGTTATTATTATTTTGAATTTTTTATTGTTTTTATTTTTAAATATATTGATTAATTTTTTCCACCATATATTGTTTATTTTAATAACTACAAAACTTTAAATAATACTATATAACCCATTTCTTGTTGTTCAGATATTTGTTTTGGTTTGCTTTGTTTGTAACTTAGGAAGCACAATTTGATGTTAAATTACTTGACGCCTTTTTATCAGAACTGAATATTACCTTTATCCTACTTTGGCTACCGACCACCAAATTGGTAATCATCACCAACCGGAGAGCGGCTTAGTTGTGTGAAGCGCCTAACTCAAGTCTCGGCGCAGCACAGTGGCCCATTTCCCAAAAAACGCGGACAAAAGTAAAAAATCATTCCGATTGAAACAAAAGCTGGTATATAAAGGTTCTCAAGGTTGTTGATTATGAATCGGATTTTATTTTTTCAAAATTCAAAATGGCGGATCCAAAATGGCGGTCAAAAATTTAAAAATAGTCTGATTAAAACAATAATTGGTATATAATGGTTTTTACAGTCTCTGATTATGAATTTGATATTATTTTTTTCGAAATTCAAAATGACAGATCCAAAATTTGGAGTCTTATTATTTTTCAAAATACAAAATAGCAGTTTTTTATTTGAGCAATAAATACAAAACTTAAATATAAATGGTTTTAATTGGTTTATTGTGGGAATATTCCTTTTGTCCTTTAATTTATTAAATATAGTATTGTGTATTATTTTGTTGATTAAAACAAAAACGCTAATATATAGTACAATTAATTAATTTTAATATTTAAATGTGTGCTGAAGAAGACAGTAGTTTCTGTTAAATCGTATACAATTAAATAATAATATTAATTAATTGTCCTATTGGCGTTTTGGTTTTAATCAACAAAATAATACACAATACTATACTTAAATATAAAACACATACAATGATTTAGTCATTCATATACAAATCGTCAGTCATGTCAAAACTGGCGGGAGCAAAAGGTAAATTGCTTCGCGTGACAGTGAGTCGCTTTTCTTTGGAGGTGTTAGTTGTAAGCTCAAAATCAACGGATCTGATGAGACAAGCAACCAATGCATTACATCCGTCATGGTGTTTTCCCTAGATGATTTTCGGGAGTATTTTTCTCGATAGTTTTTGATATCTTTATTCCGCGATTCTTGAGCTTCCTCAGAAAGTTTTCCGATGGGTAATGGTGCATATTCAACAATACGAGGACCATGTATTAGCACCTCGTGAGTTGACGTAGGCATGAAGTACCACGAAAACTTGTCGACAATTATTTTTGCAGTTTCTTTGCAATAATGTTGAAAAAGAGCAACTTTTTCAGCAAAACCGCATGACAAGACTTGCATTATAATGTGAACGCGATTAAGAAATTCTACGTCTAAACAGAATTTCGGCGGACACAGAAGAATTTGCAAAAAATCGCCTAGCTGTGTTGCCATCGTTACTATTTCCAAATCCGCCTACTTTTGGAGTGTCAATAATAAGACCAAGTCGCAACTTGAAACCTTTCTGAATAGGAATTTTTGCATTTGCACACTTTTTTTGTCCTCCTCGGATCGCGCCTGCTATTTTTTAATGTCTAATTTATATACCTAAGTGTACAAAATACTCAATAAAATGTATCCACGCATGTAATATGGCTAAGCCATACTAAATTTTTTGTTTCATTTATTGGCAATGACATGACCTTCTCAAGATTGTTAAATTGTTTTGACGAGGCTCCACACAAGTAGCATCGCATGTTTGATTTTGTAATTGTAATTGTAATTCTAATTTTTCCATCAATCATTGTAAACAGTAATTTGTATGTCACTTTAATATCTTTACCGTCTATAAATGTTTCATATGGAACAAGGTTATCTAGTTCATCACCAATAAATTTATTTTCCTGCAAGGTTGAGGTAACGTTTTTGCGAATATACTCTATTTGTAGGTCTGGGTCTACACTGTTTGTTAATCGTAACGGTACAAGCGATGTTAATAGCATACTCGAATCTGAAGCATTTTCGTCATTAAACTTTTGTTTGTATTCACTTTGACCGAAGAACCGTCGAATCCATATTTTACAATCAAAAGCAAATTTGCTACTTTTTCTGAAGATAAAGTTTTGATTACGGTGTTTTGTGTTAAAAGTTTTCTGCTTGTTCTGTGATCTAACAAAGATTGTAATGGAACTTTTGCTGTAGTCTCAGTAACCTTAATACTAGGCGGATAACAACAAGTTTTGGTCTCCGCAACTCTATGATATGATGAATACAAACGAACGCCATTCTCCAGTTCTTATTTTCTTATCAACCGATACGTCTTTCTTGTCATTTTACCTTCAACAAGATCGGAAAGTGCAAGATCAGCAGAAATTTTTGTACAAAGAGAACTTTCAGCAAATTTAACTGCTCCCTTATATTTCGCAGTTTCAGACGAGGACCTAGTTGCGACGTCCTTAATAACCGCAACAGTTTCGGCAGCTCTGGATGCATAAAGACTCATGCAGGTTGCAAACGTCAACGCCGATGAGCTATGTGTTTTCAGTAGATTTTCCGATCTCCGTTTTTTTGTTCTGTCTGACAACTCGTGAAAGTCTTTTAATGGTCGACTCATTTTAGATTTTCCGCTTGCAGATGCCTCAACCATCGTAGCAGTTTCCACAGGGCCACACTAAATGCATTATAATCTTTATTATGTAAATAAAAAATTAACTTTCAACTTATAATTTTTAATAAGTACTAAGCAATAATTTTTATTATTAAATATACTTATTTTTTTATTTTTACCTTTAGTTTAATTGTTCCTTTCAGCCAATTTGCTTTTTTGTTAGAAAACCGTTCAGCTGTTTGGTTACTTTTGCTCCATTTGGATTTCATTAGCGTAAGAAGATTTTTTATCGCCAATTTGTCATCTGCATGAAATATGAATTTCTTTTTGATTTTTGCAGACACGCATTTCTCTAAAATTGCAAGCTTCTCGCTATGTTCCTAGTGGAATTTTGTGTGTATAGCGTCGAAAAATTCATGCCTATTGCATTCTACATCAGCGGTATTTGCTGAAACAATGAAAATTAATTTTAGTAACTATAGCACGCCTTTTGGTTACACACGGACGTACATTTTCAAACTGACTTAGAAACTGCAGGGGCACTTCGTGGCACGAGATCTTGAATGAAATTAATAAATAACATTTTAACCTTTCTTTTAAAAAAAAGGAGACCGTTAATCTCGATCAATCTCACTACTATTTTTATAATTGAACAACATTTATCAAATATACAACATCAATATTTGCCGTGAATGTTTAAGCGCGTAATAAATGTTAATTACACTTATTATATTACAAAATATGTACTTCTTACCTTTGTCAATATTGTTCATTTTGCCGAATTGGAAAGCAGCACTTAGAAAAAAAGATATTGTTGTTTTTAACCACCACTTGATTTTCGTGATTTTCTCGAGGCGAGAGCGCGGCAGCGTTGCCACGGTGTTACACGTGTTGCATGCGTGCGCAACTCATTGTGGACTCGCACCGATATACAGTGGTGCACCCTCTACCAGATTATGGGGTACTAAACATAAAATTACAAACTTCATTTTTTCGACTTTTGTCCGCGTTTTTTGTGAATTGGGCTACTGTGGCGCAGGTTCAAGCCCCAGCTCCGGCAGAACATTTTAAGAAGGTGTGGCATTTATTAATTAATATTAATACAAGCGTAATACCTATAATATTAGTTTGGTTTGATAAAAAAAAAATATTTAAAATTAATTATTCAAAAAAAAAGATCAATACATTTTTAATATATGTACATACATATGTTTTAAATCATCTTTGCAACAAAATTAAAAGTAAAGTGTTTTACAAAATAATTTGCTATTTTTTTCATTTATTAAATTTTTGATATCAATTTTAAATATCTTTTGTTCCAAATCGCGTCCGTTAAGTGTTTATTTAATCTTTTCTAGTTTATTATATATTAGTTTATTATGCGCAATTTGTTTTACCCAGGCTCAAAAACCATGATTAGATTAATTCATTTTAATGCAATAAAGATTTTCTAAGTGACATAAATAAAGTACTTATAACAGAAACTCTAGTGTGTAAAGCTGAAGAAATTTTATTCTTCTATGTAATCTAATTATTGCTTAAATGCAACGTAATTTGAGATAAATTACTCGTTGCTAATGAAGGTTGGAGATAAATAATTGCATTTAATTCTCTCTGCCGGAGAAAAGAATTGCATGTTTCAGGAAGCCTTTAAAACTGTCAGTTGACTAGACATGTTGGGTATAGCATTTAATTTAATTTTCTTGGTATCTTTGAGATGATATGTAGTGGATTGTTAATTTTTAACAAATCAAATTTAAAAATAAAGTAATAATTCTGAAACACAATAATTAATATAAAACAATATATATTTATGCATTATTTGTGTGTTTTGATAAATATTGCTGTTTTATATGTACTTGTAAGAGTTGAAACATTTGATGCTTGAATAACTCGTTAATTTTGAATTTAATATAATAAGTAATAATAGAACTAAATATTAAATTTCATTTGATAATCAATAGAAATATTATTTATCTAACAGAAAAATATTGTATATATAATATCTACTTTTTAAAGATACACAATGCACAATATAATTTTTTCTAATAAGTCGAATTGACACACTATTATTAGATTATTGTTTCTACTTCCTATTCGTTTCCAGTATAATACGCTTACAATATTATTTCGTAAGAATAAACACAATAATGCCATGAAAAGCTACTCTTCTCCTCACAATAGCTTTCTGTTCGTGACAGTATTGTAGTAAATATTATGCGGCAAAAGCAAACATAAACTTCTTCACACTTGTGATTTTGATATTTTTAGATTGAATTAAATTTTCATTCTCATGCTGCTCACGCATATCAGGAATTCTGTTCGTTTCTCCCCAGCGACAACAAAACTCAATTATGTTCTCAATGTTGTTTATACATCTTAATTAAATAAAAAATCATAATTAAATGAAAAGAAAAAGAGGACGAAAGAATACGTTATTAAAATTGGATGATGTAATATATAATTTTATTAAACTCAGTTTGGTTCAACAAATTTAATGAAGTAATTTCATTTGATTTTAATTAAAAATTTATTATTAATCAAATGTGTTTAGGTTTAGAAATTAATTTCATTACTATATTATTTGAGCTAATTATAATAATTATATTATATATAGTATTTAAATAATAAATCAAATTGATCTATTAGTTCAAACAAAACAAAATATTTTAATTTAAACGTTATAAAAATTAAAAAAAATATTTTTTAAATAATAGAAAACTTTAGTGTTTATTAATTTTTATTTTATTATTGAATCATCAACGTACTCGGTGCAAAAAATGAATATTGTATTATTTAAGATTAAAAGTAGTTTGTTTGATGAAACATTATTTGAGCTGCTCGTTTGTTGAGTATGTTATCTACCAAAAGCCAATTTTACAAGAAATGTTATTATTAAGTTTTGTCGTAGTTTTAACCTAGAAGAAATCATAATATGGTAATTTGACCAATATATAGTATAAATAAATGACCAGATGACGTCTTTAACTAACTCAACATCGTCAGATAACATTATGTACATATAAAACAAAATTTCACATTAATGTCATTAATGTCATGTTTTTCGCCCGAGCAGCTCATTTTGTGTATAGGTAATTCCACGATAGTTTGGACAAACGTACCCACATTGACGTTTCCGATTTCGTTCAAATTTATGCCTATAGATATAGTCTTTACAACATCGGCTTAAATGGTCAGTAAGGATTATGTATAAACGGTGGCCATTTAAATTTTTTTGAAAAATTTTGTCTTCTTTTAGTTTTTGTGAAGTGAAAAATAAGAAAAATATTACTTTATTAAAAATTTGATATTTTTGATTCCTCTACACCTGGAGATTTGAATATTCTTCTGACATGTGTTATATTTTACCCTAGAGCAAGCAAATTTAATTTTTTTTTGCAATGAAAAGTATTATGTTTTAAAAGTATTATATTCAAATTTCAAGTATCCAGATGTAACGAAATCAAAGATATCAAATTTACAATAAAATAATAATTTTAACGTTTTTTGCAAAAAAAATTAACAAACCAACTGAGGGATCGTGTTCTACAAAAATTTGTTTATAAGATAAATATGAATTTTAGAAATTGTCATATTTTGGTACCCCAAACATGTGTACAAAATTTGAGCAAAATTGGAGATGTTAAAGTGAAGACGTTTGTCCGAATTACAAAAATTAAGCAAACCCGTTTGCATCCGGTAGTTAAAAATGCTTGAATAGAATTAAAATAATTTTTAAAAACATTATAATTATCAAGAGGTCACTTTTGATTTTTGTATTGTTTACATTTAAAATAATATTTAATTAAGTCGATACTAATTTACTTAAAAGTGTGAAATCAAATCAAATTTTAAAAGTCTAAATATAATTATGAATTTTATTGAAGAATAAAATTTTATAATAATTAAAAAATATACTATTTATATAAGTTTATATGCCAACGAGTAAAAAACATCTTAGATATAGAAGACCGTGGTAACTGCAATGTTGTGATGGGAGACTAGAATGCTAGTGTAGGTAGAGGTAGTAAAAGAAAAATGATATGCAAATATAGACTAATTAAAATTTGCAAATAAAATAGACTATTAGTTATAAACACGTGGTTGACAAACCATAAGAAAAGATTGTATAATTAGAAAGCATCTAGAGACAAGAAGCAAATAAATTTTATAATGATTAAAAGGAGGTTTTGAAATAGAGTAAAAAGAGCATGTTGGTTACCAGAGATAGATATACTCTGTGACTTTATACAAGATCTAGTAACTAGTATCAAGCATTTTTTTCCTTTGCTTCTACCAAAAGCACCTGTTTTGTTCTTAAAATGCGGGCCAAAAATCTCTTGGGCCTCTGAACTATTTGCGTTATTTGATTGTCTGTAAATCACAATTTCATATGATAACGTCATACTTTAAAATCTGACAGTAGTGACGGATTATAATACACATTAAAAACAATATTTTTAATTGGGGCAGACAAAAACATACTGAGTGTAACTTGTGCCAAAAGGCTTTCAACAGCTTTTTGCTTTAGCCGTCCTAACTTGCTTTGCTCGTTCGTTCTGCTAAAAGCGGCGGCGGGCTGCTAAAGTCTATTTTTGGTCCTTGGTACACTATATACTACAAGTTCTAAAAGTTATTTTATTTAGTGATTGTAAACCGATGCAGTGCTGCAATTTTTGTCTAATAGTATTTTGAATAACAAGAGTGGATAGTATGCCCATATCGCACGAAGACGAGTTTGGAGCACGACGATGCAGGCGAACTCAGAACTACTTATAATTTTGGTTAAATTATGTTGTTAAAATATTTAATTAAAAATGTTTTTTAGCTTTATTGTATAATAACAGTTAATAAATAAGGCGTTCTTAATCTATTTTTGACATTTTACAAATAAAAATACCATTTGTATTTAGCGACGTAATGAAATAAACATATAGCGGTTTTTTGCGAGATACTACTATGTTACCTGTGGTATGATGTAGTAAGAGTAGCGGGAGTAACATCATTTTTGATACAACTTCATTGCTCTAGTAACAAAAATTGTCGCTAAAATGGCGTGGTTACATATATTAAAATTATAGACCAATCTTTCTTTTTATCTTCTCTGATTCTAAGAAATGTCAAACAAATAAAATAAATAATTTTAAATTAAACAACTTTGTTGACAAATTTATTTCTAATAATAAAATGTAATTAAGAAATTATATTTTGTACCTACTAAACATCAATTTAGAAATGTTTTTTGTAATTAAAGTAATTTAATGACATCCATCAAGTTTAAATACAACCTAAATCGTGTGTCAACGGCATACTATAAGCAGTAACCTACGTCGAAGCTAGGTAAGGCGTAGTATGTCGTGGTATGAAACGATGACGTTTTAACATACGTCATTGATTTTCCCTGCGTTACTAAATGCTCGCGAAATTGCAGTGGTATGTCTGTCAACACTAACCACCTTACTATAGTAAGCAATAGTATCTCGAAAAAAATTGCTAATTGTAATTTGTATTTTTTGTTTTTATGGTTGGTACGGCATATCATATCCACACTAGAGTGAATATATGATACATATCCATTCAGTTAGGCGTGAATATAAGTGACAATATATAGAAGGGAGTAGAAAAAGATTTTTATCACTATTCTTAACAACTCTGATCCAATACTCTTAATTTTGTTTTCAATACGGATTTTAAGGATTTATTTTTAAGCACGCCTCTCTTAGACTTTTTTCTAGAGATATCCATAAAAAAAAATAAGAGCGTTAAATCGAAAAAAAATTATTTATTTATTTAAATATTATTGGGGTTTTTAGCTTGTGAACGACTTCAATTTTATATAACTGAAAGTGCATATCAAAATGCAAAATTTTTAGTATTTCTTTTGAAAATTTGCAATGAAATTGATTGCCTTGTTGCCGATTGTCTTGGTTTCTTCCTTATTGCTTGATTAACTGTACGTACTTTTCTAATAAATTTTGATCTAACGTTTCCAGTAATATTAAGCCTGGCACCCATTTTATTGTTGTTTTTTGTGTTAGATATCGTATGTGCCTTTTCATTAAACTGCCTTTGAGTTTTTACTACTAATTGACTTTGTATAAAGTTTTAACCACATATACGCGTTGATTAAACTTAAATAATAAAAAACTAATGCACATAAATAACATAATATTGTTTTTGGACCGTGTACTTGTAATGGCAGAGTTAGACATAAGATTAAAAATTGTAAAAAGAGCATTAACAGATAATTCAATGATTTGATAATGCGTGCAAGGAGATAAAAATTGAATAGAATGAATAGGCAGTATTTAGAGTATAACAGAATTACTCAAATAAATTGGGACAAAAAAAAAATATATATAAAAAATAATATAAGTTAACATTATGAAAATTAAAAAAGATTTAAGAGTGAATTGGATACAGGTACCCTCTACCAGTATTCCATTCACTCTTAAAATGTCTGAATAAAAAATGAATAAAAAAGTAACATCTATATATTAGAATAAGCTTTAATTTTTTTTGTCAAATTTTGATGAGCGTCGAGCGAAATTATGTTTGAATACCAAAAAAAACAACATTTTCAAAATTTGGTGCTAATTGATTAAGTTTAAATAATGCCGCTAGCGAAAAAACTACCAAACAAGAGGTAAAATCAGTTCAAGCTACAAAAGAACTTTTGACATAAGCTTTTTTTGTTATACGATGTAATTATCTACTAGATTTTATGTTATGAAATTGAATGTCACTAACTAAAAAGTCATACAACGCGTGAAAGCAAAACCATTCTAATATTCTGGAAAAAAGTAAACCAGGATGATTTTCTGCACTGTTTTTTAATTAAAGTTCCAAAAATATTTAATTTTTCAGCACTTTAAAAACTAATTTTTTTTCTTGAGAATTTTTGACTTTTTTTGCATTTTACGACATGACATGACATTTGATTTAGAAACATTAAATCTAGTAAAATACAACATTGTATATTAAAAAAAAAAAACTTTAAAAGTTTGACTTCGATTTTGAGCAAACATTTTTGTTTGCAAATGTTTTAAAATAGGTGAAATTTTAAATATATTTGATGCTTTTCTGGTATTTAATTTTTTAAATATCTTTAGACAATTTGTTGCATAAAATAATTTGAAGCTATTATTTTACCACTTACCAGCATTGTAATTTATGTTTTATAAATTTTGTTGTTTATAAAAATCTGAGAAAGTCAATTTGCTTTATTCTTGTCATGCCTATATTTTTTTCAGATTGTATATAAAAAAATTGAAATCATTGTGACAATCTATCACAATGATTTTAATTTTTTTAATAATTTAAATTAAATTTATAGGAATAATTACTGATGAATTTGTTAAAAACTTTTTGTTTTTATTAACTGCTTGTTTTGTCTGAATTGAGCTTTGAGAACTTTTGTTTTGGTTAGTTTACTTACAGAAAACAAAGAAAATGTTCTTATAGTTTTTTACGTAGTTCCTAGGAATATAAGCAATAAGTATTAAAACCAAAATAAATTACAAAAAAAGTCAACATTTTTACCTTTATTATCATTCATATTATTTGAGACATTTTAAATATTTTTTCTTTCCAATTAAATTTAGACTTTTTTTGAATAATCTTCTGGTCACTAAATTATTTTTTTACTATTTCTGATAAGGCCTTATTTGTTCTTAATATTTTGTTACGTAAAACATATTTTCCATACTTATTTTCCAGCTTTTTTTAGATAATTAAATTGCTTTAAGATTTTTCTTTTCTTTATCTATATGATACTGTTTTTCTAAAATAAACTATAGGTTTGAAATTTATTGCATCAATTTCATTTTTCTTTATAGCGTACTGTCTTTGTGTTGTTGGTAATCAACATTTCTTGAATTTTTTTATATGTTGGATTCAGACTATTTTGGACTTTATATAAATATTCCATCTAAAATCTTAACGTGAAAAATTTAAAAAGTGTTGCAAAGAAATAAAATGGAAGCCCTAAAAAAAGTCATAGCATTTATAAAAAACAACAATTTTTTAATTTTTGAACTAAACTTTATATTAAATTACAGTACAACATAATTAAGACACATAAATTAAACTTAAAGGGCGTCTACGCAGGTACACTAAACAACACTATAAAAACAAGAGTATCTGAGCATATCTTATATATAAAAAAATAAACTATTAAAACTAAGACAAAAAAATTATACATTTATTTGTTGATTAATAAAGTGTTAAAATTAACAACTTATTGCACATAAATAATATGTCTCAAGGGCAGCTTCCAGAAATCTCAATTATGTCGACGATAGCTGCACGTGTTTAATCTGCTGATTGTACACATTATTAATATATAAGCGACACGCCTTAAGCGGGTCGTTGCATCAATACTAGTTGTAGTAAATATAATAAATTAATTAAGTTGCTTTACTTGTATTTAATAGTTAATTAAATTAACTAATATAATTGTCGCAGTTACGGTACGGATTACCAATTAGAAATTGATTATACAATTTGGCGTATTTTAATACCTTATAGAATCAACTTCAGTAGCTTTCCTGGACCGCCGATTGAATTAAAACGAGTGACTTCCGCGACAGAGAACCTGGACCTCCAATAAAATTCAACCGAGCGACCGAGCAGATACCCTGACAGTCGCACATTCAGACAAGCGGACCCTGGATCTTCGTACGACGCAAATTAAGTCATAAATGTCAAATAAAGATAGATCGAGAAACTCAGACTCAGGTGATTCCGATTCGAATTTATCTAATAGTTCCGACAATACTGAATTAAACATAACCGAAATTATGGCCTTGCCGGTGTTAAAAATGGAATAAATCTTTACCCTCTTCAGGAGCAATTACCTGACGACAACAAAAATGAAGAATATTTTTTTAGAAAATTTAGCCTTGGAACAAGAACGATAGAATTATTGAACATTGACAATAATAAAACGCAATTACCATTTATAACTGTTCCTGTTCAAAATTTTAACCTTAAATGTTCAATTGACGCGGCCGACACGGGGTCAACAAAATCTTTTATAAACCTCCTACAAGTTATTAAATATTTTCTTAAACATGTAAAACATAATTCTTATATTATTTCAAAATTGCATGGTTCAACACAAGAGAAATATAGCATCTCATTACCATGCCCATTTATTTTTAATTAAAAAAAGTTCTATTTAAATTTTATAACCATTTTGATTGTCTATTAGGAATCGATATCCTTAAATTATTAAATGCCGTGAAGTTTGAATTTAAATACAAAAAAAAATGAAAAACAAGCCCCTTAAATTATTGGAACAGCGCATGGTTTATAACTGTTCCTTTTCAAAATTTCAACCTTAAATGTTCAATCGATACGGGGTCGACAAAATCTTTTATAAGTTATTAAATATTTTCATAAACATGTAAAACATGACCCTTATATTATTTCAACATTGCATGGTTCAACACAAGAGAAATATAGCATCTCAATAACATGCCTATCTATTTTTAAATTAAAAGAATTTTCATTTAAATTTCGTATTTTAAAGTTTATACCTATTATGATTGCCTTTTAGGAATCGATAACTTTAAATTATTGAATTCCTTGAACCTTGAATTAAAAAAAATAAAAGTAAAAGTTTTAAACATGGACAATGGAACTGCTATAACAGCAGCACAAAACATTTATGAAATGGAAATTTCAATTGCTTCAATTATTAACCCTATTAGTGAATATACCACTCAACTTATCTAAACTATTTAAAGTTATTTCTGAAAATAATTTTGTCATTCCAAATCTAAACAGCATTTCTAGCAACGCTAACAAGATTAGTTTTTCAAAATTTAGATTAATCCATTGCAACAAAAAAGAAAAATCTAAGTTAACAAAATTAATCAACAATTACTTCGACATTTTTCATGTACACAGCAACAAACTAACATTTATAAAATATATAAAGAAGAGACGCAATGTCCTCAAATGAGACAGTTGTAAAAGCAATAATTTTATTTTTAATTTTCAAATTTCCTTTTTAATTCTTTCATGTCATTACCATCAGCTAAATATCCCAAAATAATTTAGTTTCTCAGAATGCTATTAACCATAGCCATTAAATAAAGTCATTAAGTCAGTTAGTATAAATAGTCAATACACTCTTTAAAATATTCACTTTGAATTGTGGTGGTGAACAATGTTGACGAAGTAAGTTAAAAATCAATTATTAAGTTTAAATAAATAAAGCTATACTGATGAGAGGTAAACCTCGAAACGCGTCTATGGATGTTTTTAGTTTAAAATATTTTTTCATAAATTTAATTTTTAATGAAAAATTTACTAATGCTGTTAAACACAACCTAGACATTCACAAAGAAAAAGTACAAAAACAATTTAAAACTATGCCAGAGAAAGGCATTATACGACCTACGCAATTACCCTGGTCGTCCCCAATATGGATAGTCCCCAAAAAATAAAACGCATCTGGTGAGAAAAAGTAGAGAATAGTAGTAAACTACAGAAAATTAAACAAACAAACTATAGCTGATCGGTATCCCCTACCCAATATCACGGACATTTTTGATAAGCTTGGTCAATGCCAATACCTTAGCACATTAGATCTTGCTTCTGGATTTTACCAGATAAAAGTGAATTCTGAAGACACACCTAGACAGCATTCTTCGTAAAAAAAATTAGCATTACGAATTTATCCAGATGCATTTTGGACTCAGAAACGCACCATCCACATTTTAACGTGTTATAGATTACGTGCTACGTGGTATGTCCTGTATCGTCTACCTGGACAATATTATTATATTTTCTATCTCTTTACAAGAACACATTGAGAAACTAAAAATAGTGTTTGATCGTTTGCGTGCTTTTAATTTTAAAATTCAACTCGACAAAAGCGAGTTCCTTCAAAAGGAAATAAGTTAGCTAAGCCACATAATTCTTTAGATTTTTTCGGAAGTATAGAAAGTTTATCAATAATTTTGCCAAACTAACAAAACTCTTAACTATAAAGCTTGGAGAAGATAAAAAAATTAATATTAACGATACAGATTACAAAGACTGTTTTAAATTTTGTAAAAATCTTTTGGTAAATGACTCAATCTTACAATACCCAAACTTCGAAAAGACGTTGTTATAACAACATATTGAGAGATAAGCATTGGGCTGTTGGATCTGATCGAAAAAATACTATTAGACTATTGAAAAAGAGTTGCTAGCAGTAGTCTGGGCAACAGAATACTTTTGGCTTTATCTGTATTGCTAAAAATTTAAAACAGTCACAGATCAGAAACTCTTGCAGTGGCTTTTTTTGCTAAAAAAAACTTAATTTAAAATTGGTTTGTTGGTAGCTCAAGCTAGAGAATATGTTACAAAAAAGGCAAGCTAAACAACAATGCCGATGCATTATTTTGGCTTTCAAATTTGAATATTACAGAATCAATAAAATCTATTGAACAAATGTGGAGCAGAAGTAACAAAGGGGCTAAGTACCAAAATTGTTAAACAAAGAAACTAAAACAAAAAACCTTCAAGTAGCAAAACAGAAACCACTTTATTTTCAAATAATTACCTTTCTGCCTAATTGTTTACAAAGTTTGAAATTTTGGTACTTTACCGTCTGATAGGATATAGTCGATAGCACATAAAACCTATCTTAAAAATATATTTTATGTTTTAGCACTTAGCCCCTTTGTTACTTCTGCTCCTCAAATGTCCATGGACACTATTAATAATCCAGATAAAGCAAATTCAATAACCATAGACCCCCTAACGCCAACGATCAAAATTAGATGAAAAAGTTTATAATACAATACATAATAAGTTGAAAAAATTTTGAATGTAAAATTAAAATTTGTGAAAATCCTGTAAATTTAAAAAAAAAAATAACAAATTCAATTTTTTTCTGATAAAATTAATCTTATTGAACCAATTCTTTTGAAATTATTCAACAACACTAAAACGTTTTATTATTTAAATTTGAAAAATTAACTCAAAAAAAGATTTGATTAATTTTATAAAATAATTTGTTGTACCAAACATTATATTCTTGCATCTTTCAAACAAACAAATTATATTAACATTGTGATTTTATTTTACAATAAACATTTTGACACCAAAATATGATTCAAAAAATGTTTAAAAATTCTAGATGACATTGAATTACTAGATGACCAACGTAATTTAGTTGACAATTATCTTAATGAGAAATGGTACCATAGAGGAATAACTGAGACATGCCACAAATTAAGTGCTATATACTATTGGCCAAATATGCTAAAAAACATTGGAATTGAAATGAATTGTAAAATAGAATAAAAAACCATTAAAGCTAAAATAAAACATCACGCCAACATCTACAAAACCTTTTGAAATTGTTTACATTGATGTTTTGAAATATAAGCAAAATAATCTTCACCCATTCAGCTACAACAAGAACCGGAAAATATAGGAAATCGGCACTTCAAACAACTTTAGTCAAACATCATTTTTTTATATTTAATAATAATCATAAGTTGTATTGTTTAGTAAAACCAAAACTAGTAATGTATTCGTAAGAATAAATTTGTGATAAAAACGTAGCAAATTGTTTTATCATTTCATTATTAATATAATAATATAAGCGTGTCGCTTATATTGTTACATTAATATTGATCGCCTTAAGCGAATTGTTGTATTTATACTTTATCAATACTAGTTGTAGTAAATATAATAAATTAACTAAGGTGCTGAACTTGTATTTAATAAATTAAATTAACTAATATAATTCGTTCAAATTACAAATTTAAAATTATGTTATAAAAACTTATTTGTTTAATAAAATTATTGAGAATAAATTATTTTTATAAAAGACATGTAATAACTTATTGTTTAGAACACTATCTGGCCAAGAATATTGTAGAACAAAATTTAGTAAAAATATTGTGTTATATAAAAAAAGTACCATTTTCTGTTATTAAACTAAAACAAAACACTCAATTCTGATAGAACTTATAACTACTAATTCAAAACAAAAGCATTAAACAATTTTATCAATAAAAGTTTTAATCAAACTAAGCGATGTTCTAAAATCTAACTTAAACTAAAAAATATATCTATGGCAACTAAAACAAATTTCTTGATAATTGTATTTTAAATACATTTGCATAACTTTATCATAAAGCTTTATTGTGTAGGTTTTATACTGGTTTTGTATATCTAACCTAGCCTTCTCACTGTTTTTAAATCAAAATAGGTACATTAAATTACATTTTTGCATACTTTTTTGAATTAAACATAATAAAAGAACAAAGTTTTATCAACAGCTTTGATCTTGTATGAATATTATACATCTTTGTATTAAAAATTATTCCCACAATCTCTTCTGAATTTTCAAACTCAAGTATAAGCTATTTGTTTTAGGTTAAAAACCAATAAAACATTTATGATATTTTGCAAAATGTTTACATTTTCTTATATTTTATTAATAAATCTTTATGAACTATGTTAAATTCTGTTTTATATTTTTAATATATTAATATATACCCTTTAAAGTGACATTTCAAAGCATTGGTATGCATATCCATATAAAACAGTGCGCATATTAAGCAATGTTGCATATTGATTTTAGCATGCTAGATGGAGCATATTAAACCCATTAAAAGTATATAGAGTTGTAATAAAAATATACTTTCAAGAAATTTGTGTGTAAAAATATGGACTTAATTTTTATTGGATACAATGTATTTGAACATAAATTTAAAAACTAAGAAAAAATTGTATACAACATATTGTCATACGCAAAATTTATCAAACGTGGTATCAACATAGTAGTGCGTAATATTACAATAGAAAACGCGGACTGGCAACAGCAATAATGTAGATTAAATTAACAAAAAATTTATGATGCAATAAATTTAATAGATAAAGAGATAGATAGAAAAACAAGAACAGTAGTGATATAAAATATATATTGTTAGCAATCATCATTTGCCGTTCCTTGAAGATGTATGTGAGGCGGGAATTGATGTGGCAGAATTCGCTGAGCTAGGCGATATTACAACGGAGTAGGCGGTTGTAAACAAAAAACAGAAGGATTGACATTGACATGGGAAAAATAGATAAAATAATAAATCGACGCGTTGTACATTTTCACTGTTTCTAATATCAGAAGTGGGATTCGCTCAAGTGCCGGTGACTCGTGGTGTCTTTAAACCTGACTGTGGTGCATTTGTGTTGTAAGAACAGTGAAAATGGCGGACGCACAGCAATCTGTGTTAGTTGATTTAGTGCGAGCATTGCAAAACTCTAGAACGGCTCCCGAACAGGTGGATCTGCCATTGTTCAAACTGGAAAGTGATGATGCTACAAAATGGATTGGTTATGTGGAGAAGATCAAGAACGAATTTTTGTGGTCTGATTTACAAGTTCTTGTGACGATTGGTCGGTTTCTGATGCGTAACGCTAAACGCTGGTACAAATTATGGTCGCCCGACGATAGAAATTGGATGACATTTTGTCGAGATTTTGTGGAAGCGTTTCCGCCTAAAAGAAATCTTGGCATGTTGTTGGAAAAAACCGCTGCTTTAAATAGCACACGTTTCAACACGTACGAAATGTATGTACACGAAAAAGTTTCGCTATTGAAAATTTTACGTGCATCTTGAAGTGAAGCTGATGTGGTTGAGCTGGTAGTTCATGGCATATTTGAAATTGATGTGCGTAATTCAGCTGTCAATCGTAACTGTAAGACTGTATCGGAGTTGTTGATGTATTTAACTACGTTTATAAAAAGGGTTGCACCTGAATTTGGTGGTTCGTTTTCTACTGAACGTGATAATTCGAACTTGATTTCACGTAAGCGTTTGTATCCAAGCCGTGAAGAACAGCAACGTTCAGCACCTAAATGTTTTGGTTGTGGCAAGTTAGGACACATTTGTGCAAATTGTAGTAAAGCGAGAAGACCACCGGAGTCAAGCCCTAGTACGTGTTACAGAGACACCAGACAACAAACTGCTGCTTCATCAGGTGTGGGAACTTCTTCTAGGGAAGCGAATTGTACCTTTTGTGGAAAACGAGGACATACGGTTTTGAATTGCTTTACAAAGGCTGCTATCGATAAACAAAAAAATGTAAACTTTTGTGAGTCTGGTTATCCAATGGGAGCGACAGAAGTTACAATAGATGGTAATTGTTTCCGTGGACTGATTGATACTGGGTCTGACGTATCGCTCATTTCGGATAGATTTGTTTCATTGTTTGAACACAAAATTAAACCATGCAGTATGTCATTGAAGGGAATCGTACCTGGTAGTCTGTTAGCAATGAAAACATTTTCTGGATTAACGGAAATTACTGGACAGAGTACGACTATCAACTATTTGATAGTACCTGATTTTGCTTTTGATTACTATGTGTTTATTGGACGAAATCTTTATGAAGATACCTCGCTGGCTACAATAACAGATCATGAAGGTTCGAGAGTGGTTCGACGACAATTGCCTGGAATACGACGAGTTATGGAGTCTACTGAAGAACACGATGTGATTGTACCTGAGGAACATCGTTCAATGATACTTGACATATTGCAAAAGTATGCTGGAATAATAACATCGGGTAATAAAGTTGGCACCGTGAAGAATGCAAGTTTTGAAATTCGTTTAGATAAAAACATTATTGTTAATCGTGCTCTTTATCGATTAGTTGCAATTGAGAAAGCTGCTGTACGTGAGATTATAGTAGATTTACTTAAGAACAACATCATACGAGAAAGCGACTCTCCGTTTGCAAGTCCAGTTATTCTTGTAAAAAAGAAGGAAGGATCTTATCGCATGTGCGTCGATTTTCGTGAATTGAACAGTCATACGGTTAAATTGAGGTACCCTTTACCACTGATTGATGACCAGTTAGATCGGCTAGGAAAAGGCAAATATTTTACGTCTCTTGATATGGCATCGGGGTTTCATCAGATCCCAGTATGTGAGGAGTCTATCTGCAAGACAAGTTTTGTGACACCTGAAGGACAGTACGAGTACTTGAAAATGCCGTTTGGTTTGGTAAATTCAAACATCGATTGAATATTTGGGACGAGAAATCTCAGCAGAAGGAATCCGACCAGGGAAAAGAAAGATTGATGCGCTGATAAATTCACCAGTTCCCACGAATGTCAAACAAGTTCGTCAGTTTATGGGATTAGCAGGATATTTTCGAAAATTTATTTCGGAGTTTGCATCTCGTACTGCCAGTATTACGAAATTTACAAAGAAAGATGAAGTGTTTATTTGAGGAGAAGAGCAAACTGCAGCTCGTGATTACGTCATTTCTCACTTGACGTCAAGACCGCTTCTTGCAATTTATAATCCAGAATTGCAAACAGAACTGCATACGGATACAAGTAGTCTGGGCTATGGCGCCATTCTAATGCAGTACCATGAGGGTGAAAAACGTGTCGTGGCCTACTTCAGTCGGGAAACGACATGTGACGAGTCAAAATATCACTCTTATGAGTTGGAAACTTTGGCGATTGTGAATTCGTTTAAACACTTTCGAATTTACTTCCTGGCCATTAAATTTACTCTGGTAACAGATTGTAATGCTGTGAAGTCCACTGCTTTGAAAAAAGACATTGTTCCACGTGTTGCAAGATGGTGGATTTATATGCAAGACTTTCATTTTGATATCGTGTACAGGAAAGGTAGTGCGTTATCTCATGTGGATTATCTAAGTCGCAACCCTGTTGTGCGACGTGTTACCAACAAGAATTGGCTTTACATCGAGCAGAAAGGGAGTGCTGAAGTTCAGGGTATGTTGGAGTCCTTACGCGATGGAACTTTGGACAGTAATCAATATGAGGAAAAGGACGGACTTTTGTATCATAAACGTAACAACGCGAATGGAACTGTCGGTTACCAATGGTTTGTGCCTCGTCAAAGTCGACTGGGACTTCTCAGAATTTTTCATGATGAGCAATGTCATGTTGGGACAGATAATACGATTTTTTCGATAACTGAACATTTTTGGTTTCCTCGACTGCGGAACTTTGTGAAGAATTATGTTGGTCATTGTCTGGTGTGTGCTGTGAAAAAACGAGGACAGGGCCTTTGCAAGGTTTTATTTACCCCATGGAAAAACCTTCTGAGCCATTCGATACTCTCCATGCGGATTGTCTTGTCTTACAAGCACATATTGGTGGTTGTAGATGCGTTTACAAAATATTGTTTACTACTTCCGTTGAAGTCTGTAACGACTCAAAAAACAAAAGAGCAATTCCAGGTGATAATTGGTTTATTTGGGACACCGAAAAGAATGGTAATGGACGCTGGTTCGAATTTTAAAAACACCACGTTTTCCAAATACTTAGAATCGTGGCAGATTGAGCACCATTATATTACACCGGATGTGCATCGTGGTAATGGTCAGGTCGAGAGATATATGAAAACCATAATGAATATTGTTCGAATTGAAGCTAAAGTGAAGTCAGAATGGTCGAGCAGTTTGTGGAAAATTCAAGTGGTGCTTAATACCACTATGCAGAAGACTATGAAAGCAACACCGCTGCAACTCCTTCTTGGTATAGAAAGTTCTACACCATTAATACAAGGGTTGTTGAATAATATTTCGAGTGATCTGAGACCGATTCGTAATCGACAGCTTGATCGAGCTCGAGTGAGACAGCAGTTAGATACTGTGACAGATTTTGGTGATATAAATCGTAAGCGTCAAAATACGGTTAAGTATTTAAAGGGAGACTTTGTGCTTATGCATCGTGATTCCAAGATGCATATCAGTAAGAGCGATTATGAGTTTATGGGTCCTTATGAGATTTTAAGTTGTCTTGATGGTGACCGTTATGAGATCAAGAAAACTGGCACGAATATTGTCAGTAAAGCTGCTAAGCAGTAGTTGAGACTATGGCCTGCAGATTGGTCGTTGAATTGTGATACAGATTATTTGTTGGAGTGTTTTGAGTCAGGAGAAACTGACAAGTTGCCTGATAGAGGTGATTTGTGTTAACTGTCATGTTAGCCAAGTTGAATAGTTTTATGTTTGTTTGCCGATCTCTGTCCCTAAAAGGAAGAGTCGAGGTGATGGCTGCGGTCTCACATGTGTTATGTTTGTTTGCCGATCTCTGTCCCTGAGAGGAAGAATCGAGGTGATGGCTGCGGTCTCACATGTGTTATGTTTGTTTGCCGATCTCTGTCCCAAAGAGGAAGAGTCGAGGTGATGGCTGCGGTCTCACATGTGTTATGTTTGTTTGCCGATCTCAGTCCCTGAGAGGAAGAGTCGAGGTGATGGCTGCGGTCTCACATGTGTTATGTTTGTTTGCCGATCTCTGTCCCTGAGAGGAAGAGTCGAGGTGATGGCTGCGGTCTCACATGTGTTATGTTTGTTTGCCGATCTCTGTCCCTGAGAGGAAGATTCGAGGTGGTGGCTGCGGTCCCACATGTGTCAAAGGTTGTTTGACGATCTCTGTCCCTGTGAAGAAGAGTCGAGGTGGTGGTTGCGGCCTCACCTGCATTTTATGTTCAATTTCTTGTTTTGGGTGAGTGAGTTGTAATTAATGCTTGAGTATTTTGAAGCAGGATTCAGCCATACGGACGCCTAGTACGGCTTCGAGAGCGAAGCTTTCATCAGGGTTGGCCGTGTTAGCAATCATCATTTGCCGTTCCTTGAAGATGTATGTGAGGCGGGAATCGATGTGGCAGAATTCGCTGAGCTAGGCGATATTACAACGGAGTAGGCGGTTGTAAACAAAAAACAGGAGGATTGACATTGACATGGGAAAAATAGATAAAATAATAAATCGACGCGTTGTACATTTTCACTGTTTCTAATAATATATATATATATATATTTATATATGTATAATAAAATAAACACCTTGTTATTTTATTATAAAAATTTATATTTTTTAAATTTTTGAAATAGAACAGTTTATATTTTTACATTTTTAATAACTCATTGATTATTTTGTTATTTATTTTTTAAATAAATGTTTGTTTTATTTAATAATAATTAAAATATTCTACTTAATAATAAATTTTTTATTTAAGGCAAACTAGTTTTGCAAATTCAATTTGCATTTTCTACAAAATTAAAAAAAAAAAAATATTAATTGTTAAATCAAATGTTATGTTTGTAGAAAAAAGTTTTTTAATTGAAATTCAAGAGTATAAATTAATTGCTTATAACTCAAAAATGATTTTATAAAAAAAATATTTGTACAAAAAACACTTTTAATTTTAAAATAAAAAAATGTGTTTTATTTAAAAAAAACTAAATTTTTACAATAAAATAAACACCCTATATATTAAAAATATATTTAAACAATAGTTTGATTAAAACTAGAAAATTTTTGTTGAAATTTTTTTTTAAATTTTTTACCATTGGTGAATTATTTAAGTATTCCGGTAGTTATTACTAACCCTGTATAATATTTATTTATAATAAGACATCTATATAGGTTAGATCAATATTGCATGCATTGCGCGTTTGCAATAAAAATTAAATAATAATTATTTATTAATCGTTATAATATTACTTATACTAGATTTGTCTGGTAATCACTTTTCCGATGATTTTGTGCGTAATATGCATCATGAATGCGTAATGAAATAGCATGCATATTTATTTAGTAATAGCATTTTCATAAATAACACATTACAGTAAGAAGAGAACAAATAAATTCTTTATAGCACACTTTAAAATGATCAAAAACATATTTTTAATTAAATAAAATACAGTGGTCTGTCTCGAATAAAAAATTAATGGAAAATTTTGATTAGACTGGAAAACTGGATGCGTAGATAATCACCGAAATTTAATTACTTACTTACACATTAAGTTTCATGAGATTAAATTTTAATTACCGTTAAAAAGTGAAATGCAATTAGAGTGTAATTGAAAACTTATGAAACTTTATATTTGATGCAGGATTTGTCAAAACTTCAGTAAGTTGTAATCATATAAACTTTTAAAATTTATATTGTTTGCAAGGTGGCGTTTAAAACTTGATAATATATTATTAGTTTCAAATTAATAAATACAAGGTTTAGTATAGTAATTATTATTGATTATAAAAAAAATATTTTATTTTGTTTATTAATTTTTGTATTACAATTATCTAATACATAATATATCTAATAAAATAAATTGAATTAAAATAGTATTGCAATACAAATTTTCAAACCCGGAATACTTTGAGAAATGTGAAATATGATCAAGCTTATGGATATACCAAATTTTCATATCTGTTTTACATGTTATTATCATAATATATAAGAAAACCAAAAAAAAAAAGCTTATTGTAGACATATCCAACCTAACAGCATTTGCAAACGCATGCAAGAAACGTTATAATAGCATATACAATCCATTTTATCACGTCATTCTTACATGACTACAAACATATGGATATAAAACTGTCTATAAATAGTATTTTATATTTCACAAAGTAAGTTACAGCAGTCAGGACATGTGTCACTTGCAAACAAAATCTTTCATTTTAAAATTATTTACAAATATATTTCACAAGATACAACTTACTACTTATAATTTTTTTAATATTTTATGTTTTCTTTATAAAACTACATTAATATTGTGGTAAAACTTATAAATCATTAGAATTAATTGTGTTTTGTAATGTTGTGTAAAACTCATTACAATACTTTTTTTTACATTTTTAAAACTATCTAAACTTCAAATATTGGGTCTTATTATTTTTTAAGTGATACTACTAACTAATACTACTAATTTATTTATTACAACAAATATAATATATCACGCAAAATAATAGTATATTTTTAATATATTACCTAACTAAATGGATAAGTTCATATCTAAAGTCAAGAACACAATCAGTGAAAATTAGAAATAATATTAACGGTGAAGATGTAGTATCAAATGCTCTGGATATTGACATGGGTGTACCACAAGGCAGTATCTTAGGGCCACTTCTGTTTAATATATTCATAAATGATATAAATAGTAACATCTCAGATGGATGCCAAATAATAAGCTATGCAGACGATACCAGCTTAGTATTAATGGGTAGTACATTTATCGATACAATCACAATTGGAAATCAAATTTTAAAAGATTTAGAAAGTTGGTTTTATAAAAATAATTTACTACTTAATGCAGATAAGACAAATTGTATTTTATTTAAAGTAAATCAAAGCATGGAAACACCATGTACAATTACGTTAAATAATAAAAAATACAATTTTACTCAATCCGTGAAATTTCTTGGAGTCATTCTTGATGATAATTTAAATTACAAATAACACATTGAAACTTTATCAGTTAGGCTAAGTAGAGTATGCTATGGTCTAAGGGTGCTCTCTAGTCATACTAATAGTAATATAATTCGAATTTTTTATTATGCAAATTTTTATACACACTTAAAATATGGTATAATATTTTGGGGCAATAGTGTTAATGTTGATACAATCTTTTTGATTCAAAAACGGGCAATTCGAATTATGAATCGAATAAAATATAGTGATAGTTGCAGAGGGCTTTTTAGACAAGATAATATCCTTACGTGTACTGGAATATACATCTATGAAAGTGTAAAATTTATATGGATTCACAAACATCTTTTTAACCATAATAAACTTCATAGTATGCATAATACTAGACACGGCAAGACATATATATACCCATCTCATAGATTAAACTTTTTTGAAAAAGGGCCTCACTATTCCTGCCTAAAAATTTATAATCATTTGCCAAAATCTATAAAAGAATCTAAAACATTACAAAAATTAAAACAGTCACTAAAGGAATTGTTAATTCAGTTAGAACCATACAACATGCAAGAATTTTTTTCAGGTGTTTGTTAATTTTAAATATATGTATTAGTATATGTATTATTATTTTTTTGTATCAAAGTTTATTAATTGTTTGACTTGTTTCTTTTGCTATTGTATGTATTTTTGTTTTATTGCACTGTACATTGTAATAATATATTGAAATAAATTTTTAAAAATAAAATAAAAAAAATAAATAAATAACTATTATCATGCACTTATTCTCCTTCATATACTTACAGATACAATTTTCATAATATTTGGTAGACTTAATAGAAAACTAACAAAGTTTATTTAAAAGTTCAGTTATATCTCCCATAATTTATTTTTATTAATGTTTTTTTTTTTAAATAATAATAATTTATAATTGAGTTTAAAATAACTTTGCAACTCCATTTTATATCCCACTTTAAGTTTTCACTTTCTCGGTTTCATACATATTCATACTACCTCTTAAAAGCTTTAGCACATACTTACATATTTACTAAACTAAGAAGAAAACATAATTTGTTTCTTGTTATTTTTTTTTCACACATTAGTTTAGAAAAACGGGATTTTATTAATTAACGCGTATTGTAATAGAATCATTACTAGACACCGGATTATATCAACTTAAAAACGCTAAAATATGCAATAAAAAAGTCCAAAATATGCATCAAAATATCAAAAATATTCCAAAGTATACAACTATATGCAACATAAATATAAACAAATATAGTTTTTTTTAATCAAAAAAATAATATGTGTCTAAATATGTATAAAGTTAGACAAAAAACGTACGGCTGAATAACTCTTGAATAAATAAAAAACCATTTTAATAGTTTTTTTAATTACCATAAAAGCAGGTACACAGATGTATGTTTTAATTTTTAGTATACTGTCAGTAACAACCAACTTTAGTTTTTTAAAGGGCAACATATTGATTTTTTTTTATCTTCAAAATATTATTTTAAATATAACCTAGTAAATTTAAAAACATATTATTTGTTTTCTATTTAAAATGATCGTAATTGAGTTAGCAGTAAAAATAATTGTTTTTTAGTTTCTATTTTTATTTTAATGTGCATATAGTAGAATATAATAATTTAAAAAATTGCGTTTTTTAATTTTTATTTCTAAAAATTAGTGTAATATGCATAAAAAACTAATGCCTAAAATGGTCAAAATATATAATCCGGTCACTATTTTGGTTAACTTCACTCACGACAAACAAAGTCAATTTATTTCTACAAATGAAAATTTTTCCAACCGTAAAAAAAATCACAAAAAGTTCTAACAGCTTTTAAGCAATAAATGTTATCTTTAATAATTTGCAAAAAAAACCCTAAAAAGTTACAGGCGTTTGAAAATTGCAAAAAAGGTAAAAAATTGACATTTTTGAAAGTTGTGCCCTAAAAACCTCGGCACTAGGTATCACAATAAATATAAAAAAATACCAAGTGACCAGAGTTTATGTCAAAGAACAGATCCCTAAAGTGTGCAACATAAAAAAAAAATTGGTGGTGCAAAGTAGTTGTAGCTCCATCATGTTGCTTCAACCAAAGAATCGAAATCATCGATAAAACTTCACAACTAGCAACCAAATTGCAATGTCTAAAGAGGTAGACAATCAAATATAGTTTAATGAAAAACAAAGGTTTAAAATCAATTGGTTTTGGGTAATTGATTTTAAACTTTTGTTTTTTATTAAAATAAAAAAAATGTTTGTACTACTTCACTTATAGATGGCCAAATGTATACTTTTCATATATTTAATTGTTTTTGAAAAATATATAGTAATAATTTGTTTAAAAAGTTACTCATGCAAGGTAGAAGAAAACTTTTGCACAAAATTCTGTATTTAATACATTTATAAAAATTGCATTTACTTTGTGATAATTTTATTGATAAATTCAAAAAATATAAAAAAAATTACTACCACTTTTAACCTTTCTTGTCTTTGGTCAGAAAAAGAATGATTGTTTTAACTTTAAAAGAACTTTTTCCTATTTGCCTTTATTATTATTATTGTTATTATTGTTATTATTGGCGCAATTATTATGTTATCATAAAAAGTATTATTTCATAAAATTTACTTTTAAAATAGTAAGATTTTTTTTATTATTAATATTATTACATTAAAAAATTAAAATAAAATGAATAAGTATTTTTAATGTATAAAATAAAATAAAAATGGTTTCTTCCCTCTCTCATCGTCCTGAGGTTTGTGGGTAGTCATTCCCGTCTCAGGCTATCGGTATTGAGGGCTTGTTTGATTTGTTTTCTTTATTTATTTAATTTATATTTTGTCATGTAGTAGCATGTGTTTTATTTTTAGTTTAAATGGTATGTAGTTAAGACTTTTTATATATGTTGGCAGATTATTGTATTGCTTTGTAGTTTCTGTTGTTAGTGTCTGTCTGCATTTATCAGTTGAATTTTTTGTAGTCCTTATGTGCGATTTTCTTCTTGTTTGGTGGTTGTGTATTTCTTTGTTTGACTGTATTTTTATATTGGTTTTTATCATTTTGTGATTTATTTTATATAGCAATAGTATATTGTTCAGGTCTATCATCTTATTTATATTTAATTCTTCCTTGTATAGTTCAGTTGAAGGTGTTTTTCTGTCCAGTGTGTATAAAATTTTGATAAATTTATTTTGTTGTCTTTGTACTTTGTTTATGTTTTTTTTGGTTGTGTTTCCCCAGATATGGTTTAGGTACTTGTTATATGATGCAAATATTGCATGATAAACTGATTTTTTTGAGTTTTTTGGTAGGTAATTTCGTATTTTTGTTACAGCCGCTATTGTTGAAGAATTTTTTTTCACAAGTTTGTTATGTGAGCATCCCATTTCAGGTTTTCTTGAGTAGTCAGACCCAGGTAATTCACTTCTTTTATTTGTCTTAAAGTTTTGCCATTTATTGTTATTGTTATAGGGGTTTCCTGTTTGTTGTTAAAAATCATGTATTCTGTTTTTGTCTCGTTGATAGTAAATAGGTTGTTGTAATACCATGTTTCTAAGGTTTTAACGTCTTCTTTAATGATTTTTTCTAATTCTATATTATCTTTTCCCGAATATATAATGCATGTGTCATCAGCATACATATAGAGTGTTCCATGTAATCTAAGTTCTAAAATATCATTTGTGTATAGTATATATAGTGTCGGTGGCAATATTCCTCTTTGTGGTATGCCGTAATCAGCCTGTAGTGGTTTGCTTTCTGTAGAGTTTACTTTTGTTTTTTGTGGTCTGTTTTTAAGGTATGTGTCTATTAGATTTAGTTCTTTACCCTTTATTCCAATTGCTTCCAGTTTTTTAATAAGTTTTGTTTTAGATATGGTATCAAATGCCTTTTTCATGTCGATGTACATTGCTACTACAGTTTCTTTTAGGTTCACTTTACGCTTTATATGGTCTATGAGATAATATGCAGCTGTTTGTGTTCCAGAATTTTGTTGAAACGCATACTGTTGTTTGAATATTATGTTGTTTTTGTTTGTGTTCAGTTAGTCTAGTATGTATCACTTTTTCTAGTATTTTATTTAGTGTTGATAGTAGTGATATAGGTCGATAATTTTCTGGTTTTGTTTCATCTTCTTTTTTATGTATAGGCACTATTATTGTTTGTTTCATGTAGCATGGGTAGATACCTGTTTCGATAATTTTATTTATTATGTTCACCAATATTGGTGTTAGAATGGTTTGTTTTGTTTTATTATGTTGTTTGTAATTTTATCAAAACCTAGTGTTTTGTTGTTTTTCAATTTTATGATTATTTTATTTATTTCTTCTTGCAATGTGCAATCAAAATGTATGTTGTTTATTTTTCTTTTTATTGTTGTACTTTTTGATTCTTCATTTGTTCTTGAAAGTTGTTTTTCTGCTAGTTTTTTTCTAATATTTGTAAAATATTCATTTATTTCATTTGCTATTTCTATTGGTATTTTAGTTGTTGTTCCATTTTCTTTTAATATTTGTTCAATGTTTATTTGATTAGAAATCTTTTTGTTAAGCTGTTTGTTTATTAATTCCCATAGTTTTGCGGGGTTATCTTTGTTTGATTGAAACTTGTTTTTATAATACAGTATTTTAGTATTCTTTATGTTGTATAACGATTTCTTTTTTTGTTTGCAGTATTCGTTTTTTATTGTTTCATTGTTTGGGTTTCTAAGGTGTTTTTGTGAAGTTTGTTTCTTTTTTTAATGTTGTTTAAGACTTCTGTATTGATCCATGAGCTTTGTTCTGTTCTTTTAAACCTCTTTGTAGTTTGGTTACTTTCTATAATTTGTTGTAGTTTTTTTGACAGGTTTTCAAAGCTATCTATTTCTTTTGTGTTCATGTTGTTAATTTCTTTAGTTATTTTGTTGTGATCTGTGAAAATATGTTCAAAATACTCATATTTTTGTTCATTAGTTTTTGCTTTGTTTTTATTTTGGTTATTAATTTGCAGTGATCAGATATATTTGATGGAATTATTGTTAGATCTTCTACTTCTTGTTTATTATTTGTTATAACATGGTCTAGTATCGAGTTTTTTCCATTTGGGTTAGGGTTTTTTTTTGTGTAGTATTGTATTGATGTTTTGTTTACTATTTTGTAACCATGTTCTAATAATATGTTTTTATATTCTCGTGTCTTGTTATCGTTTTCTGCAATATTGACGTTTAAATCGCCTATTATTATTTGTGGTTTCTTTCTGTTGATGATATTATTTTTTAGTGTCGTTTTAAGATCTCTTAAGTTTATTCGTGGAGGTTTGTAGATTAGGGTAATTGCTGTATTTTCTTCTTTTAGTTGTATTTTTAATATTTGTATATCTTTTATTGTTTTATTTGTTATTAATTTATATTCCGTACCTTTTTTAATATACAGCGCAATTCCAGCTCCTTTGGTGCTTCTTGAATTATATTCTGCATTGTAATTATCTAGTCTATAAAAGTCTTGGTTATATCGTTTTAACCAGGTTTCTGTTATTGCAATTATAGTGGGTTTATTATATATTGTAGGAAATAGTTCTATTTCTTCATATTTGTTTTTTATACTTCTGGTATTATGTAAATATATTGAATACATTTTGAATTGTTTTATATGTTTTTTTTTTCTTTTAATTTAGGTTTTCTATTTTAGCTTTTCTATGTCAGAAACGTTTTTAATTTTAATTGTTGTGCTTGTATCGGTTTTTCTTATGTATATGTTCCCATCTCTGGTCCATAAATATTTGTATTGAGACTCTTTTTTTTGTTCTCTTGTTTTAAAGAACAGCATGTTTGTATGTGCCGTTAGTTGTTCGTTTATTAATTTCGTTGATTTTTCTTTCAAATCACATTCTATTGTAGAAATTGATCCAATATTTTTTCTTATTTTCAAAATATTTTCCTTGTCTTCTTTATTTTTCAAATCTACAGTTATTGGACTTCTTTCATTTAAGTTGTCTTTTCTGTATGCTGATTTTATTTGATCTTTTTTATATTTGTGTTTAGTGTCTTCATTATTTTTATCACAACTTCTTCTAATTTTTCATTTTTTTCTGTTTGTCGACTCCGACTATTATTATATTGTTTTGTATTTTTTCTTTTTCGGTTTTTTCAAGTGTTATTTCTAATGTTTCTACTCTTTCTATTAATTCTTCATTTAATTTTTCAGTTTTTTTAGTTGCTTTTTAATTTCTTTATTTTCTTTTAAAATTTCATCAAATTTACTACTCATATATTCTACTGATGTTTTTAGTTCTTTTAAAATTTTCAGAATATCTTTGTTAGTAGTTTCTTCTTCGCTATCGCTTGATACATCTTTTTTATTTGTATTTTTTGAATTTTTTGTTTTAGTCATGTTTTTTTTTTAATAAAACTTTACATTAAAAGGATTTGACAGGGACACAATTCTTCACATTAAAGTGCCCGTTTCAGTGACTGACCAGTAAGTTTCATTTGCTAGCTAATTTTCTGATTTTGCCTCCAGGCACTTGAATGAAATCTAATATGATAATTAGAATAAAGATTAGAGGTTACACGTCTATGTATATAGAACAACCTCTGTTTGACTGAAATAAAACTTTCACCGACGATATGGCAATTGTCTTGATGCATTTGATAGAAAATAAATTGAAAAATTCCAAAATCTTGCTTGAGGTTTATATACGGCATTAGAAAATACTAACAAATATCATACAAATTAAAAAAAAACTAATTGGTTAAATATGAGCAATAGACGTAAGTTACATTTGTTTTTATCATAAAATTATTACAAGCAAAACACCACCATAACTTGCCAATAAATTGTCATTTTGCACTCTTGTAAAAGCTACAAATTAATTTTATTTTAGAAGCTTTTTAGACTTAACTACGGCGCAATTAAAAAAACAATGTTATAATATCATTACATTCATTACAAACTTATAAAAACCAGTATTTTTTTTGTTCTGTATGTGTGTATGATTGTTTGTGTGTATCGCACATTTATTGTTATTTTTAGTTTTTAGTTAATAGTATTAGTGGTAGTGGAAGACCAGATAACCGTCTAAAGGTTAACTGAACTAGTTTTTAATTGACGTCTTAATTTTCTTTATTATTTATTGTATTTGTCTTCATTTTTAAGTATGTATTTTTGAAGTCAATAATAGATTATTATTTTTTTTTTAAAGAAAGAGACAGAAATAAATTAAAAATATAATATAGTTATATAGTCCTGTTTATCAATCAACAGATGCTTAAAAAAAAGGAAATTTTATAAAAATGCTTGTAAAAACAAGAAAAGCAACGTCATACAAGCTACAAACAAACAACAAAAGGCAAAAATATACAACACTGAGTAATAATAACGTTAGACATACAAAACACTTTTAACAAAATACTATGGAGTTACTTACAAGGTAGGAACTTAGTGACCAAGAAAAAAAGATTTAAATTGACTAGAAAGGCACTGCTAGGGCTCAGCACTAAAACCAAAACTGTAAAACTTAGTTTATAATAAGCTATTTTGGTAAACTGCCGGAAGACGTTACAATATCAGAATTTGCAGACTACGTAGCACTAGTAAGTAGAAACCTAAATATAGAAATATAAAAAAAAAGACTAAAGCTGGTAACACATATAATACATATATAAACAAAAAGTAAGAATTTAAAACTATTTATTAATATATGTGAAAACAGCATACGAGTATATCATCTAATTATGCTTAATTAACATTTAATTATTGACAATTGGCAGAGATTTCACAAAAAGAAATGTCTCAAAAATTTAGCTAAAATCTAAAGTTTGGTATACAAAGTTGCGCATTTAGAGACTTGCTAAACCTTGATAAACTCCAACGGGATGTAAAACATTTAAAACTTTCATTCATGTTTATCAAAATTTTTAATTTTAATTTTTTTAAATGTAGTCCCCACTTTTTTTCCTAAAAAACGTGTTTTTTAAGAAATTGCAACAAAAATAAATATTTTAATAATTTTTTTTAAATTTTTTGCAGGTTTTCTTGTTTTCCGATAAGGTCTCTATTAAGGGTTAATTAATTTTTATCTACTCATTAAAAAGACCTCAAATATCACCCATGTTTACGATTATATGCATTCTTTCTTATGGAAAATTCAGATAAGGCAAATACATTTTTAAATTCTATTATTTTTTATATAATAAATTAAATTAAGCACGGATTAAAAAAAACAGTAAAGTTTTTGCTTACAACCCTTTTTTAAAATTTTCAAAGATGACTTTTTTTAACTGAACAATTTTCACCATTTTTGTAGTAAATTTTAATCATTTCAATGCGTTCTTGAAGCGTGTATCGCTCCATTTTTAATAATAGTTTTTACTTGTCAAATGTCAAAAGATAATAGCTTCAAAATTGACAGCTGCTCAAATAGCCTGCTATTCAAAATGAAATATTATTATTTAAAACATTGTAATCTTTTTTTATACACTGACTATACAAAAACTATAATCGCATACTAGATTGCATTGCTATTTGTGTGTTTGTAGATAATTCTTAAATAAATCTGTAGATTACTTATAAATCAATTAAACTCTTATTACAATTATACAATGCAGAAGAACAAATTTTGTTGTTGCTAAATTACAAAGTTATTTATTTATGTATAACATCGTTTTAAATAAGAATAACATAACAAAAATAATTTAATAGTATATTCAAATTAATTGAATATCAAATACAAACTGAGAACTTAATAATAACTCAGATAATAACAACGAAACTATAATACATGGAATATACGTGACCAAAAAGATATAGGGTATCCGTGACTTGATCCTGATAACAAGGTATTTGGACACAATTTAACAAACGTGATTTCATGTTATGGAATTCAACAAATCCTTTCTTGGTATCTTAAGCATTACTAGTATGTATGATGAAATCTTGGATTACTCCAGTTGAAATGCCTACAGAGAATCAATGTCGCATTATTTTTAACGAGATATTGCACGTATTGGGTTGACGGTATCAATATAAACAAGCTTTACAAATATATACTTGTATTTCACTGTTACGGGTAAAAATAATTTACTTACTGTGTACATAATATTATTCTTACTTTAAGTATGTATTACAATTTTATCGACTTAATAGACAATTATTAATTAATTTTTGTATATTCAATGAATCACTATAATTGTTTGCCAGTTAATACCAAAAATTAAACCATATTTGATCAAATTAATTATTTTTTGAAAATAAATTTCTACAATTCTATATTAATTTTGTGTTTATGTTTTTGTGTATTAATTTAGAGTAACACTCTTTGTAGTATTGTTATAACTAACACAAGTTAGTTATAAACAAATTATAAACTTAATTGCATATTAATAATAATAATAATATTTTATACGTTAAAGTATAGTAGATCAAAAAAATATTCACAATAAACACAATGATGAGCTTAAAAGAATAACTGTTTAATTCAGATATATATGGGTAATTCCATTACTTTTCGACCAATTTAAAAAAGTCGACCTCTTTGATGTTGCTCAAATTTTCAGGGATCAAAATATAGATGAAAAAAATGAGATTTCCAAAATTTTGGGCCTAAGAATATTGCCTTTTCAAAATGACACACATTTGAAAGTCAGAAATTTTACAATAAATCGTCATTTTTAGCTTAATTTGTATCTCAATTTTTGGGCTTCTGGAAAATGATAAGAAGGTCTACGATAGCTCAAATTATTCCTTATTACATATACTTTAAAACCCGTATTATTATGTTTAATATCGTGGCAGTCATTTTGATATATTAAGCTTTAAACATTATTCCAAAAAAACCCGTAAATTTAGCAAAATTGCAAAACTTTGCTTTCTTTAAACCGTTCTAACTTTGTCAAATCTTAACAAAATTTGATTCGCAAGGTCTAGATTTCCTCGTGTTTAATCTCTTTTTGAAGTTATCACACAATACTTATAGAATCAATACGTATACACCATTATTTTGATGCAGAAAGATGCACATGTTTTTGCGATCTTCAAAACTTGTAATTTTCAGGTCCCGAAAAAGCGCTGTCACCCTATGTCGATTTTAGTCAAAATTTCAGTAAACACAAGAAAAAAGGTGATTCATATGAGAAATGGTATATCGGGCATTATCAAGAAATTTTTAATATTCAAAAGTTATCAAATTCGGCAAACCGCACATTTTTGTATCGCAATTTTTGGGCCTCTGGAAAAAGATAAGAAGGTCTACGTTGGCTTAAAATATTCCTTATTGCATGTACTTTAAAACCCAAATTTGTATATTTAATGTTGAAGCAGTCATTTTGATATATCAAGCATTAACCATTAATTAAACAAAAAACGTTAATTTTGAACAATTGCTAAATTATGATTTGTTTAAACCGTTTTAACTTTGTCAAATCTTAAAGAAAATTGATCCACGAGGTCTAGATTTCTTTGTGTTTAATCTTTCTTTAAAGTAATTACACTAGACTTATAGAATCAATTTATATTCACCACTATTTTGATGCAGGAAGCTGCACATGTTTTTGCTAATTTCAAAACTTGTAATCTTCAAGTCCCGAAAAAACGCTGTCACCCTATGTCGATTTTAGTCAAAATTTCAGTAAATACTCTTCAGACTACAAGAAAAAAGGTTATTTATATGAAAAATTGTATATAGGGTATTATCAAGAAGCCACTGAGAAAATGCAAGTCGTTGTGTTGCGTCGCCTGGTTGTAGGTGTTTTACTTTTGATAATAATATGGGTGAACATTTTCACTAAAAAACGCGTTAAAAAAGTTGTTTTCTGTCAGGAAATCTCAATTGCTAGGGCATTACCATTACAGAGTCCGTAAACAAAAATGATATTTGCGGATTCTCTATGTTGAACAGCATTTTTATCAAATTTCACTAACCGAACCAAAGAAAACTGTTTTAACAAGTATCAAAAGCTTGCATTAATGCACACTTGTTAAAGTAATGTTGTTTTGTTTGTGTTTTTTTTGCTAAATAAAAAGTTTTTTAAATATTTTGTATTTGTTGACTATCTCAAAAACAAAGCAAGATAGACAAAAAGTGATTTAGATTTTCTGAATTTTGACGATTTTTGAATATAAAAAAATTCTTGATAATGCATAATATACCATTTTTCATATCAGTAACCTTTTATTTGTGGTCTGAAGAGCATTTACTAAAATTTTGACTGAAATCGACATAAGATGACAGCGGTTTTTCGAGACCTAAAAATTACAAGTTTTGAAGATCGCAAAAACATGTGCAACTTCCTGCATCAAATTAGTGGTGAATATGTATAGATTTTATAAGTTTTATGTAATCATTTTAAAGAAAAATTGAACACAAAGAAATATAAACCATGTGGATCAAATTTCTTTAAAATTTAACAAAGTTAGAACGGTTTAAACAAAACATAATTTTGCAGTTTTGCTTAATCTACGGTTTTTTTTTTGTAATAATGTTTGAAGCTTGATGTATCAAAATGACTGTCTTAACATTAAATAAACAAATATGGGATTTAAAGTACATGTAATAAGGAATATTTTGAGCCATTGTGGACCTTCTTATCTTTTCTAAAGGCTCAAAAACTGAGATAAAAAAATGTGCGGTTTGGCAATTTTGACAATTTTTGAATATTAAAAAATTCTTGATAATGCCCGATATACCATTTCTCATATAGATACCCTTTTTTCTTGTGCTCCAAAGAGTATTTACTGAAATTTTGACTAAAATCGACATAGGGTGACAGCGCTTTTTTGGGACCTGAAAATTACAAGTTCTGAAGATCGCAAAAATATGTGCAACTTCCTGCATCAAAATAGTGGTGTATACGTATTGATTCTATAAGTCTTGTGTGATCACTTAAAAAAGAGATTAAACACGAAGAAATCTAGACCTTGTGGATTAAATTTTGTATAGATTTGACAAAATTAGAACGGTTTAAAGAAAGCAAAGTTTTGCAATTCTGCTAAATTTACGGGTTTTTATGGAATAATGTTTGAAGCTTAATATATCAAAATGACTGCCACGATATTAAATATAAAAATATGAGTTTTAAAGTACATGTAATAAGAAATAATTTGAGACATCGAGGACCTTTCTATCTTTTTCCAGAAGCCCAAAAATTGAGATACAAAATAAGCTTAAAAAGACGTTTTATAGTAAAATTTCTGACCTTCAAATGTGTGTCATTTTGAACATTATTCTAAGGTCCAACATTTTGGGAATCTAATTTTTTTATCTATATTTTGATCCCTGAAAATTTGAGCAAAATCAAAAGGGGTCGACTTTTTCAAATTGGTCGAAAAGTAATGGAATTACCCATATATATATAATAAACCATAAGTTCAATTTACAATATAAAAACAAATAATATAATAATAGCATATATGCAACATTTGAGTAATAATATAAACAAATCATTACCCAGCAACTCAAACATGTAAGAGATAAATAAATGATCACAATATTAATACAAAGGAAAAAAATCCCTAAAAAATAACAAACTCTACCATAATAACAGAAACAGAGTCAAGAGTCCAAAAACACAAAATCATAAAAAACAAAAACAAACTGAAGATATACATTAAAAATGGTTTGACTTAAAAAAAAAATCAGTAAGAATTAAGAAATAAATTAAAAGACGAGAAGTCGAAGGGCAGAAGAGTATAGATACGGTGTACAGACAATTAGAAACAGATGAAAAAATATACAATTGGAGTGATCAAAACCAAAGAGTTTTAAAAGTAAGTGAACGCAAAGCAAAAAAAGTAAATAGCATTATGAATTAAAAAAAAGTAGATAAGGCATGCAAGGGCCAATGACAGACGAGCAGAATATTATTTTGGAAACATTAAAGAAAAGGTAAAAACTCTAAGACAAAAAACTAAAGAAAAAAAATTATAAAAGAAAAATTTATCGGAAGAGGAGAGAAAGAATTAAACAAAATGATCACACAAGAGAATTAAAGGATACCACAGAAAAGAAAAACACTGATAGAATTGATAGAAAAAAAAGCTGAGATATTTTAAATAAAAAATTGTAAATGAAGCAGCGTAAGAAGAAGTAGACAATATTAAGTAAGAATAAAAGTAGAATCAGACCACCAGCTATTAGAACTGAGCTTAACTAAAAAAACTTAAAGAAAACAAAAAGTTACAAAAAAAGTAAAAAGAACGTAGTTTGGGCTAACGTACAAAAAAATTACAAAAAAATTAATAATAAAATGATTCTTAAAAAAAAAAACAAATAGTAGAACAACGAGTGTACTCAGAAAAATTTACAGAAACAAAAAAAGCACAATAGAAAAAAAAAAATTAAAAAAAACAAAAATTGTACCAAAAGCAGTGTAAAAAGGCTAAAGTAAATTTACAACAGAAATAAAAATAAAAATAAAACAGATGCAAAAGCACAAAAATACATAAACAAAGAAATAAAATAAAAATACTGAGGCAAATATTTAAAGGCAAACAACAAAATCAAAAAAACAATATGAATGAAGAAAAGCGCCAAGTATAGATGTAATGTTAAAAAAAATTTTCTTCTTTATTTATTATCTTTTTTTATATAATTATTGGAATTTTTTTATTAATTTCTAAAATTAAATTTGTACTTTTCGGATTTTTTCAATATTCTTCATCAGCAAACTTCTTAATTTTCAATTGTTCATATCTTCTTAATAGTTCCGCCGCATGATGTCCAAAAAGTGTAGATGTCTGGTACAAAAGAGTTTAATAAGTAAGTTAATAAATAGAGTATAAAAAGAAGACAGATTTCCGAGTCAATTGAAACAAGTTTTTTTATTAAAGCAAAATTTAAGTAAATAACTGTAGATGCAAAATACTACTAGGTACGGCATATAAAATCTAGACCATGTTATTAGAAGAAAAGTTAAATAAAGAACCAGGTATGAATGTGATAATTATAAAGAAAAAAAAAAAGAAATACTATAGATAACGTCTATATTCTACACTATAAATCAAAAAAAAAAAAAAATAACAAAGAAAAAAAACATGCGTTATTCCTGGGCATAAAAGTGAAATTGATAGTGTGAATAGATAAAAAAAATGTAGAAATGTATGATAAAAAAAAATTAATAAAACTTAAAAAAAAGTTTGTAAGTAAATGTAGAAAAAATTAAAAATGAAAGTGTTCAAAAAAGAGTTGAAAAAAAAAAAAACAAAAAACTGAAAATAAAACAGACAAAACATTGTGGAGGTAAAACTTTTTAAACATTTAAAATATGTATTTTGTACGAACACCAGTAAGAACTAGCATATTTAAGAAAAAAACAAATAAAGTAAAACAAGTATAAGAAATATGTGAGAGAAAATTTGATTGTATAAAAAAAAGTTTATATATATATTGTGCTGGAAGAAGTCAACAGATATAAATTAAACATAAAAACAAAAAAAAGCAATGAAATAAAGGAAAGAATGAGACAGAAACCCAAATGTAAAATTTCTAGAAATGAATTAAAAAAAATTAAATTAAGAAAAAAAAAACTATGGGAGATCAAAAATAGTTGTGTTAGCCAAGAAATTAAAAAGATAAGAAAAACCAAAAAAGTGACTTAACAAAAAATTATGAAGAGAAATAAAAATATACAAAAACTAAAAAAAAAAAATTGAGTGAAAAAATTTAGGTATAACGCAAATTATAAATATATTATAGAAAGTAAACTGCCAATGTACCTAGAGAGCGAGAGATATAGTAAAAATAATTTAAAAAATGATTGCAAGATTAGGATGTGCTAATAAGTGACAAAATTTTGAATAGAAAAAGATTTAAAAGTGTGGAAAATGTGTGAAAAGACTTAGAAAACTATGGAACATACGTTAAAAAACTGTAATAAGATATAAAAAAAATAAAAAAATAAAACATTAAAATGATGCAATTGGAACAAATAAAGAATCAAAAACATTACAAAATAAACAATAACAAGTTTTAACTTGATGTACTCCACAACCTTTATAAGTACCAAACAACATCAATCAAAACTAAGTAAAAATAGTACTTAAAAAACAAATGTTTGAAATTATATCATCAAGACTTAAACGTTATAACGTTATATATTTAAAAAGAAAATTAATAAATTAAGTATTTATCATTAACAAAAAAAAAAAATAAGAATGACCAAGAAGAAAAAGATGAAAAATATTACCAACAACTAACAACCACATACTAAACAAATTATAATTTTTACAAAAATCAGTATAAACAAAAAAACTATCATACTACGTCTATAAACATTACTAAAAACAAATAACAGAAGAAAAACTAAATTAAAAAAAATACATACATGTCTAAATAGATTAAATTTTCTACTAAAAACAAAACTATTTTTTAAAACTATGACTAGCATTAATATGTTTGAAATACCAGTATTAGTGTACACATTTAAAATTAGTAAATAGACAAACACCAACTTATCCAACATAAACTTTTATCTGAACAACCTTAACCAAATACATGCACCACTCGTAACGCCGTCTTAAAAAAAATGAACAACCAGATTAATAAAAAACAAAAAGATTCAAAATAAACGCAATCTCCATGCAAACCACTTAAAAAACCTAAAATAATATTTTTCTAGCACAAACTTACTACACATCATTTACCAAAATTGATTACATACACTGGCTTAAAAACTACACATAAAAATAGTATTAAAATTCAATAATTAAAAAAAACTTCACAACATTAAAATTTGCAAAAAAACAATTAATGTCAAACTTTTGATTATTTGTTTGAAAAAAACCCAGAAACAAAAAATATTATTCTAACAATACTAGACCATATGATAAAAATTATATCAAACATAAATGTTTATTAAAATGAAACAAGACATACCAACAGTTAAATGCAAAAACGCAAAAATGCCACAGATACCATTACTCATATAATCCAGTTGTCAAATCCAACTATTCAAAAAAGCACAATATAAAAGTTTTATATATTCAGGAAAAAAAAATTATAAATTATAAATACATAAATATAGAGTATAGAAGTAGTGACCACTACTAACAATGAAACTGTGACACACAATCGCCCTGACATTACGTGGACAAACAAAACAACAAAGTTTAAGTTCTTCATATAACTTGTAAAAATGTCTAAAAAACATAAACAAAAAATTAACAAAATACCACAACTAACTCATAAAATCTAAAAAAATATGAATTAAAACCTCATGCCTAATAATATTTTAGTACATTGTTTACAAATTGTCACTGAACATGTAATTGACTAGCACTAAATACAAAAAATAGTAATAAATAATGCCGACCCTTGACCACTGTAACTATCAACTTATGTTTATGTAGTTTGAGTTCTGCAAAATGTTTTGGTGCTTTATCGTAACTAAAGCGTTGTCATAAATATTATCAATTTTAAGTTGCATATTACATATTTAAGTTTTTGAATGTCATTTAAGTTTATATTGAATCTACTTATAAATTGTTTTTTGTTTTTCTGTAGCAAAACACCCATTTTTACACAATTTTGTACCGTCATTTTAGGAGTATTATTCCAGAAAAACAGCATTAGAGCCGCCTAAAAACTTTGCTTGGTTTCTATAAAATTTCGCTAATCAATACAGTTTTTAGTTTTCTGGCTCAACATTATTGTACGTACTATAAAATACAATAGAAGATTAATGGCATGACCAGTACAAAAAAAAACCTTGCCAAATACTATTTTAACATAAATTAACTTAGTTAGCTATTTGTTAAGTCAATAGTGTAAAATAGCCGTTAAATAAAACAAAATACATACAGCAAAATTAATAAATAGTTTTTCTTTAAAGGTTCGAAACTTAGTAGGCTGCCAACAAAATTTCAGGCCATATGTTAAGACAAGATGATGATGATTAGTTTCACATACGCAACAGTTTTGATTAAAATAAAAGAATTTAATCTTATATCACCCAAGCGCTACTTGCCTTACTACTTACGTACTGCATGTAAGTTCTTTTGCTCCATAAATATGTATTTCTTACACTCAATATAAGTATTATAACAAATAATTTTTGTCAAAGATGAGAATCACAATTCCGGACTTAACTACTATTGAAATTGAATAAACTCAAAACCACAGCATAAAATATTTAAAAAAAGACATTTAATAATATAATTAAAATAAATAATTTAAAAATTTTGGTGTTTTTTTCAATTTTAAGTCAAAATATATTACGGTTCTCAAATAGTTGTCCAAACATGTAAGTGAGTTGTTTTTGGACACATGAATAACAACTTTTCAAATTATACTTACAACGGGTTTAACTAAACTCCAATGATTTTTGGATTGTAATATTGTGAAAATAATGTTCCTTGTGTTCTATTATTATATTATATTAAATATCAAGCGTTGGTTATAATGCATTGTTAATTCATGTAAGATTAAATTAATCTTTTATGATGTTTATTTAAATTAACAAATGCATTTAAAATGTAATAACTCCTGTGTGAAACTGCTAATCAGAATCAGTGTATAAAGTTTCACCAACAGAATTACTGTTGTATTACTTTTACAACTCGTTAACTTCTCAAAGAGAAATAGCGACTAAAGTATTAATTGCAAAAACAGAAAATTTGTAATTTCTTTTATATTATTAAATTAAGCATCATTGTAATGTTAAAATTATTTTTTAATATAAATTAAATAAGAAAATGTTTATGAGCAAAATTTATATATATATATTAGGGTGTCCGTTATTTATTCCGATTTAGATATTTTAAATTTTTGTTGCTAATTTGATTCTTTGGTACTAAAAAGTACTACATGAATTTTTTCAGATTTTTCAGATGTCCGGAAAGCGTGCCTGTAGACCGTTTTAACCTCATTTAAATAACATGGAAAAATGTAATTTTATCTTGTTGTTTTCAATACTATAAATAAAAATTGGAAATATTTAACATATCATAATCGATGTAAAATTTTCCGTAGATTACGAATTTTTTATTTTCGTGGTCACAAAACACTTTTGAACGACCTAAACTGTAAAAAAAATATCAAAAATACGTGATTTAATGATTTAATTTACTCTAAGTCTTCTGCATTTTTTTCTGATTAGACATTTGAATATCAAACTATCATCATCAAAATAATATTCTACGGAAAATTTCTTGTCAAATACAAATATCGCAATACGAAAATCAATTCTTAGCTGTTTTTAAAATTAGTAATAAATTAAATAAACCTTTATTTCTTTAAATTTTAAGCATTTTGAATTTGATGTTATGATTTAGACTTAATCTTAAAGTTGATAGATTTTTCAACAAAAATTCCATGATTGTTTTGTTAAACAAAGTAAAGCTAAATACTGACAAATAATAAAAGTTTTTGATATCGCATGCGTAATTGCTAAATAAAATTTTGAAATATTGCGCGCGTAATTTCATGTTGTACTTCAGTCTCCATCACGTGACGTGACCATATATTAAAAATAAAATCATATATGTGTGCAAACCTTACGATAACCTACAAAAAAATAAAACAAACGCATAAATCACAAGTGTCAAAGAAAAAGTTATAAGTTTAATATGTCCGAGTCACAAAATAATATTTATTTAATTGGCAATATTAATGAATAATTGTGAAATATTAAAATACTTTTTTTATAATACGAGAGTACTAAATAAAAATAAAAATGTGAGTAAAAAATTGACAATTGCAAAAATTTGTAATATTTGGAAAAAAGTTGATATTCCGACAATAACTAAAATTAACTGTGAAATTAAACTTCAAAAGTTGTATGACAAATATAGAAATATTCAAAAAAATTAAAGCCATCCATTTATTGAGCAGAAGAAACAAAATTTTATTTGCAATTTAAACTCTTTATTTGACATTTCTAGGTCACTATTTAGAAAAACATTAAGTGAATGCGACAGAAAAAAATTTATGAATCGAGATTTTTGTTAAAGTACAAAACATCGAAATTAAATGGTAAATATTACACAATGTTTTTTAACCTATATTACATAATTTTTTCCAATATTTTTAAATGATATTTAAGCTATTCCATCTACGAATAAATTTGATATTTTATCTAATAATTAAGAAGTTCATTTAGAAAACGATGTAATTACCAACGTAGACAATGAGAGCAATACACTAACGTTAGAAGATTTTGGTAGGAAAATGCAAACACATTTATATCAATAATTTAGTAAAAAATTATTTGAAACAAATTTCACATTTTAGATAGTAGTGCAGTAGAATCTTCAGAAGCTAATACAAGAAGATTGTATAAACAACCTGAACGTTTTGTTGAATTTGTTCGAAATATATCTGGTAATTATAAAATAATATTTGTTCAAGTAATACTAATATCACATTTTTGAGTTATCAAATAGAAATAACTAATTTTCAATTTATAAAATTAAAAGAAATTTTTTTCTGAATTCGTAAACTTAAAAAGTGTGTTTTTAATTTCTTTTTATATATTAGAATATGCATCATTTTATACTAAAAATATTAAAAATATTCTACAGTTATTTAACTTAAAAAGTTTATTGATCAACTGAGATTATTCAAATGATACTTTTTAAAAATTGCTTCCTGTCCTAATACAAATAATATCTACTTTTTGTTTCTTTTCTGTTAAGGTGAATTAGAAAATCTTTCCGGTAGTTACACAACCGGTGATTCTCAAAAGTCTGATTATTCCAATTTCTATCTTACTGGTAAAGAGTATACAAATCAAAATATACAAGAAAACGTAAATATTTTCACTGAAAGAGTTGTTGGAGCCTTAGATAAAGCAAAAGTTTCATATAGAAGCTCTATTCATATTGTAGCGGCTATAGCTGAATCCTTAGGTTATGATTTAAATAATTTAATTCTTAATAAATCATCTTTCAACTATATGAGAGATCTAAGATTGCTGACAATAGTGAAAAGAAATTCTTGAAAGCTAAGAAATTCAGTGGCTCAGTATTGCACTGGGATGGCAAACTTATATCCGATTGGATTATGTGCAAGCAGATAGATAAATTACCTACAATTATTTCAAGACAAGATAATGAAAAGTTGTTAAATGTTCCAGCTTTGGAGAATAGTAAAGGTATAACCTAAGCTAATTCTATTTTTGACACTCTTGTGGACTGGGAACTAATTAATGACATTGAAGCTTTATGCTGTGATACGAGTGCTTCAAATTTAGGACAATATAATGGAGCTGCAGTCTTATTGGAACAACGTCTATGTAAAGACTTATTATATCTACCTTGTCGCCACCATATATTTGAATTATGTTTATCTGGAGTGTTTGTTTTAAAATTGCCTGGTACAAATAGACCTAATGTAGCTTTATTCAAGCAATTTCAAGCTTTTTGGTCAAAAATTGATCAAACAAAGTATAAGAAAAATGATATTTTGATTAGAAAAATCAATGAAATTGACAATTTTACACAAGATCAGTTAGTTAATAATGTTCAGTATAGAGACGATTATAGAGAATAATTAATATTAAGTAAAATTTTCTTGGGTCTTGTACCTCGAGACGATATTAAATTTTATAAACCAGGTGCATTTCACCACGCCAGATGGACGAGTAAAGCCATTTATGTTATAAAAATTTATTTGTTTAGAGACTGCTTTGAAATTGATGACCAAAAAAAAAGCTTAAATAAATTATACAATCATTTATGATATCTATCTGCTGAAAGTTGCGGAATTTCTTTTTTTGATGAATCGATTGCCAACGATATAGAAAAAAAGATGGTAGTCAATTTGAATATTGATCACGGAGTTGACGTGTTAAAACGTTATTACGTCAACAATTTTAGTGATATGAAAAATTTTAAAGGTAAAGAAATCGATTACTTTATAAATTGTAATTCAAAAAAGTTTTTTGATCGATTTAAAATCAATACAGAATTTTTAACTGTTGACGTGGAAAAGTGGTCAAATGAAGAATCGTATCTACAAGAAAAAAAAAATAATTCAAAATCCTAAAGTTGTAAACGATATAGTTAAAAGAGCAGTGCACTTAACTCAAGAATACGTAAATATATTAACTACTGATGAAATACAAAAGCAATATTTACTCCAAGTGATCAAAGAATACACGACTAAATTTTCGAATGCTGATAAACAAACAATGATACATAAAAAAACAAGAATATAAGTCCATATTATTAATATTAGATTTAGATATAAATAATAAAAATAAATAACCTTCAATAATTTCAATATCAATTTTAATAAAATGATCAAAAAAGTTTTTATTTTTTTATTCAGATTTATAAATTTGTTTGATTTTGTAATAATGTATTATTTATATTTATTTAATTAGGGTCTGATTAAAAAAAATAAATATTAATGATGTGGTGCTCAAATGTTTTGATGCATTAAAAAATTATATTTAAACATAATAAATAAAAACATTTTGATTTTATTTATTTAAAATTTGTAAGAACGATTTTTAAGGTCAAAATTTGGTAAGTGATGTATAAATTCGATAAGAAATTTTTCATAGATTACGATTCTGATGCTAATACTTTGATATTGAAATGTCTAATTAGAAAAAAATGTAGAGCAAGTTGCACTGGTCTATACTTAAATCACGTATTTTCGATATTTTTTTACATATTTTGTCGTTCAGACAGCGTTTTGGGACCACAAAAATCATAAACGTGTAATTTATGGGAAATTTTACATCAATTATGATAGTAATATTATTTTTTTCAAATTTTTATTTATCGTAATGAAAAAAAAAAAACGAAAAAAAATCTTGTTTTTATGTTATTTAAATGACCCTAAAAACGGTCTACAGGCACGTTTTCCGGACATCTAAAAAATCTGAAAAAATTCATGTAGTACTTTTTAGTACCAAAGAATCAAATTAGCAACAAAAATTTAAAATATCTAAATCGGAATAAATAACGGACACCCTAATATATATATATATGTATAGATTTATATTTTAATATATGGAACACGTAGTATTTATAATATATTAAATACTTGTTAGTAAAGAATTAGTACAAGAAAGCATATTGTTATTTTAAATTAAAAAATATTTCATTTACACCTTTTGCCGCAAAGGTGTGCAACATAAATCTCAATTTCATCCTTTTATGGCAGTTTATAACTATTATCAGGAGAGTGATCCTTCTTGTATACTTAACCAGTGCAATAATCCCCAAAGGTAAACTAATACTTTATGGTTGTATCAACCTCATAAGCATATATTTTTTAAAGAATGCACTTATACTACAGAAAAGCTATTACAATATACACAATTCATATACATGAAATAATGAAACAATTTACTATGTTTTTTATCACAAATTTATTCTTACAAATACATTACTAGTTTTGTCTTTACTAAAGCCTTCTACAGATGTAATAAGTTATAACTTATTCAATTTGTGATAAAAAAACATATTAAATTGTTTTATTATTTCATTAACATGAATTATCACGTAGTAGAGGCCGCAACCATCAATTAAATCCATATACAGCTTATCTGATAAATGACAGACCACATAGTAAACATCTCATACATGATTATATTGATTATAATAATTATTATATTATTTTCCACATTTTTTTAACATAAATTTGACTATTATAATCACAATATGGACACTTTAATGAAAATTATTTTATATTAATTTCGAAACAATTTAGGTGTAGTATATGAAATATTTATGTATGTGTGTTTGCGCTGTCGTTCACAAACACCGCACAGTGTATTTCATTAGCTGCGTGAAGCCGAGCGGTTTCAGCGGTTTTCTTCCTCTGTTTCGCCTCTCAGATCGCACCCGACGTACACACACGTATTGTAACGAATTATAAATTAAACAAGCCAAGCACAGAATACTAAATGGTAAACCCAACAAAGCAGAAAAACAAACATACTGTTCGGCAGTAGAAAAAAAAAATAAATGATAGAAGCATCTGTCAGTAAAGTCAGCCTATTTGAAAGTTTTATTTCTTCTAACAAGTCAATAAAATATATAATATTAAGACAATTTAACAGATAATTAACATAAATACTAGTATCTATATACTATAAAACATTGTAGTGCTGTTTATAGTTAATAAAAATATTGTTTGTACACTGTTTTATTTTTTTTTAATAAAATAAGAAACAAATTACATAACACTTAACTTCTGTAATTGCCCTCAGGTTACAAGACCTACTAATTTTAATTGAAATCCTTAAATTGGTAAAAATAATTCCAGTTGTGGTAATTTTGCTTAATTAATCTTTTCAGACTGAGTAAACAAGGTTTTCTAGAACGTTAAGCGATATTGCTTGTAGTTCAGATTAGGTAAATTTTAGTGGTATATGTAAGATTGTTGGTGTATTTAATTTAAGACTTTTTAATTAGAGATTGTATGTATAGCATATTTAATAATTGCATTAAAATGCTAATGATATAATCTAGAAAAACATCGTTGATAACATAATTTGTATTATTTGTTTGCAAGTGATTTTTCAGATTACATTCTTATTCGCAACGCAAATTCAACTGTTATTTCTGCTAATAAAATTGGAACAAGCGCTTGATGAGGTTACAAAATAAAGCTCAACACAATGGATTTTTTCATAAATAGAAACTCGATCTCATTATTACGTGGAATTGCATTTACATAAGAATTGTTGTTTAAAAGATAATCTCAATTACCAGGTATGTAATATGTTTTTAATTAAGATTACTGTATCTACATATATACTAATCAATAAATTAGAAATTTATTAATAAATAACTAAATATATATTAAAAAATGTTTATTATAAAAATGAACGTTGAGTTTCTGAGAGTTATTTCCAAGTATTATTATTCTTAAATTTCCATACAATTAAAATTTGATTATAGGTTAAAAATAAGTTTATGTTTTTTTAAGTAATAAAACAATTTCAGAAAAATTGATCACATATTGGAAATTAAGAAATAAAAGAGCACACATTGCTATGTTCACAAGTCACATCTGCACAGTGATTATACATAGATATCAATTTTATTATGTGAATGTTATGTTTTCTTTAAAGACTGTTCAATATAACCTTATTTTTTTTTAAATATAAATAATGACATATTTATTATATAATATAATAATAAAGTTTATTTCTTGCCTTTCGGCCTTAAAAATTACACAACTTAACATAACTTTTACCATATAACTTAATTCACTACTAATATAGTATACAAGGTTGGGTAAATGTATGGAAACACTTGATTATTGGCTGCATTTTTGGTTTATGTAAAAAGTTACTTTAATTAAAGTTTTTGTAAAAGTTTCATTCTATATAATGATGTATTTTGATTTTTAATACAAGCTCTTTTCTACATCTGCAATGTATGCAGCAAACAACCTGGGGTTAAGTGGGCATCCCAGTTTCACACCTTTTGTAGTCCAAAACTTATCACTCAATTTAACATTTACTTCACAGTTTTTGATTTTTGAACCATTTTTGTTTTATTTAACAAGTTCCTGGAAGCTACTTGTTCATTGCTGTTTCTGCACAATTTTCCTCATTAACAAAGTTTAGTTTAGTTTTTTGTTGTTTGTTCTTACTTTCCTCTACCCGTTTATTACTACTACTAGTTTTTTGATACTTCTATTTTGCCGTTTCTTTTGTTGTAATAACGTTTCTTTCTATTTACCACTACTTTCAAATATTCCACGATCGTCGTCTTGCCCTTTTTTTTCTGTGCCATAGTTATCAGTTTTCAGTTTTAAATTTTTCTTTCTTTCTTTGTGTGGTCATTATCAATAAATATATCGCTTCCTTTTAAGACGCATTTTTTTATCATAATTTTCCATTCATCTTTCCAACTATCCAACTGTACAAAAAAGCTTTTCTGTTTACTTTTGTTTTTCGTTTATATAATTTTTCACATTATTGCCTATTTTTAATTTAGTTTTAGTCTAATTTTTTACGTTAACAAAGCTCCATAAATTATACCTTTATTCAATCCCTGTATAATTACATTATTTTTTTGTTTATTTTTATCTTCTTTTTTAATTTCTGATTTAGTTCGGCGACTTCCTTCTGTTAACTATTTATTTTAGTTGTTTTTATTACATTCATTCATTTATTGTGCTTTTACGGCTGTTTTACATTGCTACAGTAAGTCTACGACTTACTTTGGTCCTATTGTTTATTTTTTTGTTTTTTTTCTTAATATATAAAAGCAAATTTTTTTAGAGTTAAAACTAACCAGGTTGGGAGAGTTCTATTGCTTTAAGATTAATTTCCACAATTGAAATTATAGATAAAATCTTTCAAATCAATAATTAAAGTTATATTACATTAAACGCTAGAATTATGATTTTTTTTCTTGAATTGATACATTACATATACAACGACAATTTTTTAGATTGTGGCAGTTGCCAGAAGAAAACCAAAAGAAAAATTGACCGTAATGTTCACCTAAATGATCAGAAACATATAGATAATATCTAATGTGATAAATAATAGCAAACAAAAACTAATCAATCATAATTAAATCTGAAAAAACTTAAAAGAAAAGTTATTAAAATGTATTTTTGCTTGCTTAGATGTAAAAGTTAAATTAATTAATAATGTCGTAAGAATCATTTTGGTAAAATTGGGCTAAACATACAAAATTGTTAGTGTATCTTTCAAAATTCTAAAAAAAAAAAATTTGCAAATATTAGTTTTATAACGTGTTTTTGTTTTTTTATGTAACAAAGTTGCATGTTTACGCACGTACAACAATATAAATAAAAAAGTAAATAAAAATTTAAACACATTTTCAAACTTTAATTTTATAATATTTGATAAATTTATGTTTAAATATATAGTTTTTAATAAATTATGTTAATGTATACTATAACCATTTTGTAAAATTTTATAATACAGTTTTTCTAATTATACATATAATGCTGTTTTGTGAATTTTTTCGTTTTTATAATAAAATGCCCAAAAATTCCTAACAAAAGCCACACTTGTCAGATTGTTCTATGAGTGAATTCAACACCAGCCATCTCTGGTTAACTATTTCAATTATAAGAAGTTAGGTTATATTACATAAATGAGGAAGTTAGAGCCTAGATTAACAAAGCAGCAAGAATATCATAATGCCTCAAAGAGGCATTATGGAGAAACAAATACCTAACAACAGAATCCAAAACAAAGATACACAAAACAGCGGTACCGCCAATAATAACATATGCCACAGAAACCAGGGCAGACACAACAAAAACAAAGCAAATAATAAGCGCAAGCAAAATAAAAATTCTACAAATGGTGCAACATAAAACATTACACGACATAATTAGAAACAGCAATATAAGACAAATGTGCAATGTACAAGATGTAATCAACTTAATCAAAGACAGAAGGAAATATTGGAATAAGCACATCAAGCGTATGAACAACAACAGAATAGCAAAACAGATCACATAAAGCCGACCAAAAAGAAGAAGAAAAGAAAGAGACAGGCCCTCCAAAAAAATAGAGAAAATGCTGGACATCAACATCAGTATAACACCAAGTTGAAGTAAAACAGGCAAATAGCTTACCTAAGAATGACCAAGAAAAAGAAAAAGGTTAAATTATTATATTATCTTGTTATCTTTCTAATTTACCCCACTTTTCTTTTTGTTCCCAACTTAAGGTCAACTCTGATCTTACTGACTTTTGTCATCAATAAATTTTTTCATAACAATTACAATAATTTAGTAAAATCAAATACCTCCGATGACAAAAATGCAATCAGAATCACACATCTGCATTTGCACTTTATAATGTTACATTTGAAATCATGCCCTAAGTCCGTGCAGTTGGTTAGTCATGTGCAGACTGTAAAACATTTCAACAATTTGCACATGCAAAACAACTACTAAAGTTGCAAAACATTTTACGGCAGTTGTGCAACCAATTCTTCAAAAATTATAATATAATTACTCGTTTGCTGTTTGACTACAAATTTAACCTTTTAGCTTCTTTTTCAGCAATGCAATACTCGTTGTTCTAATAAAATACATTTGTTTGTTCAAAAAAATATTTGCATTAAAGCACGGGTGCCAAAAGGTAATTACTTGCATTAATTAACAAATTAAGATGTAGATTACTATAGGCAATGTTTATCTTGAGAGAATTCAGAGTTACATGTGTCAAAATGTTGTTTTTTGGGGATTGTGCTCGATAGAACCTTTAATTTCCTAATACATGTCAATGAACTGGTCACAAAATGCAAAAAAACCTAAACGTAATTAAAAGCGGCCAACATCAACTTAGTTGCGCAAAGAAAGACGTTGTTTTAGTTGTATAAAACATTGGGTTTGTCTGAAATCAACTAAAGCTGCATGTACTCATCCGCAAAAACGCAGTCGACAACGTAAGCATTATTATTGAAGATACAACTAATTTCTGTTATCTTCCTAAAAAATCCTTTGTGTGCATTGCAAAATTATATGCATTACACAAAATCTTGTTATACAATAAGACGTCAACTCATAGCTTGTTCATCTAATAGTTTGACTCGAGACATCTTGAGTATAAAATTTATTATTTATTATTTAAAAGTTTTGTATTTGGTTTTGTTATAACAAAAATTTATCTTTGTTTGGATGCTGTGTTATGTAGGTATTAGTGGCAACAAACTAACCGATAAAACCGTCTGTAGGGTGGCAAGCGCGGATTTCACAAAAAACATCATTGTGACACCCATTAAAAGATACGTTATTTCAACGGCCATTAATGATTGGCGACAAGTAAAACCGCTTGTTATGATACAGTAAATGCTGAGCCATTTCAACAAAACATATAAATACGACGACGCTTCCCAGAAGAGCCAGTCCAACATATAGTAGTAATAAGTACACCTAAAATCGGCAACTAGACTTCGCTGCAAATCGCGAGCTACTATGACCAATTAATAATTAATATTTAATCATTATAATTAACCATTATAATCAACTTCAATTGTATTAGAATAGATCAAACCATGTAAAGTTTGATGATTTAAATAAAAAGTAATTAATAGTTTTTAAAAAGTCTCATTCCAACCCGTGGAATTTAACTGGCGCTGCGGACAGGATTATCTGCAACGTATTAAATATCGACGGTTTGTGTTAACGATTAAAGCAGATAACGAATATTAGAAATTAAAGACTTTAAACTTTAAGTGAACCTAACCTGGATTACTTCACTCAAACTTGAATTAATACCAGATGGATACCACCTTAATACTATTAATGTGAGTACAGATTTTCAATAATTGTCAATTGTCAAAATCCTATGACAGATATTGATAGTCTATCCCTATTAATAAGTTCCTTAAACATTATGCCTTATACTGTGAAAGACGTGACAAACGTGTATCAGGACACCATTCCGAATTTTGATGGTGATTCCAACGTTTTAAATGCTTACATATCAGCTTTTGAGTTTCTAGTCAATACATTTTTGACAGAACCTAATGCAAGTATACAAGCTTTATTATTAAGAATATTTCAAAGAAAATTGAAAGGTAAAGCCTTGAAAGCCATTAGTTGTAACGAAGAGACCACAACTTGGCAAGATCTAAAAATTCTTTTATTAAATCATTTCGGTGATCAACGTTCTGAGTCATGTTTATTTAATGACTTAGCCATGATTAGACCCAATAAAAATGAGGGATCTTATAATTATGGTACACGAATAAAAGAAATTTTACAACTTCTTCTTACTCAAGTGAAATTAAGAGACAACAATGCTAATAGTAGAGCATTAAAAAATTTGAATTATAAGAAAACGGCACTACAAATTTATTTGCAAGGATTATTAGAAATTGATCATTTAACAGGAATAATGGTTCAAGTGAAGCAACCAGCCGACCTTGAGACAGCTATAAGTCACGTGATAGAAGTGGAGAATTTCAATTACCGTGCCGGATAAACAAATAATTTACAACGTACTAATATAAAAACATCATTAGATAAAGCACGTAACCAAAGTAAACAACAGGGTTATCAAATGAATTACAGATTCACACCAGTAGCGCAACCTTATTTAATGTCATTTTAGAATAATCAAAATGTGCCATCATTTGCGCCCGAATCAAATCAGTTTAACAGAAATCATGTTTTTACATCCCCGTTTAATCAAAATAAATCATTTACAAATAATAATATGATTCAAAGATTCCCAACAACGATGCCTCTACCGCAAGCGACAAATAAAACAATGCCCAAGCCTACGCCTATGGAAGTAGATTCCAGCGCGCAGAAAAGACCGGTATCAACTTTCATTCATCAAAATAAACGCCCTCGCTGGACACCTGGTCAACGATTATATTATCAGGATGACGACGAGCCAGACAATACGCTAGACAGTACGCAAATGTATGAAAACGTAAATACAGAAGAATTTGATGATTACTGTGAATATAATAACGACCTCGATGAAGATGTCAACAACGCAGAAGAAAATTTTCAGTTCATTTGCCTTACAACCAAGAAAAAATGATGAATAATCAAAACAAAGATAACACAGCTGTAATTAATTTAAATAATATTAATTGTAATTTGCCCTACATAACATATTCTGGACAAAAATTTTTAATTGATACAGGATCAACCAAAACATTAATAAATTCTAAATTATTTAAACAACTTGAAGAATATGCTGTGAAAATACCATTTATTATTAAAACGGCTCACGCTACTACTAAGCACAATGATGCAATTATTGCGGAAATACCAACAATATTTTGTTCTAATATTGAACATACGTTTTTTAAATTTGATTTTAGTAAGAAATTTGACGGTTTAATTGGAATCGATTTATTAAGCAAATTAAATGCAATATTGGATATTCGTAATAAAGTTCTTAAAACTCCAAACGCAAACATACCTATTCATCTTGAAAAAGAAAGACTAACTTTTGAACCATTGCAAGCAAAAGTAATTAAAATACCTGTAAATATAGAAAGCGGAACTATTTACATACCTCCATTTGAATTTCGCTAAGGAATTAAAGTTAAGGAATCAATAACTGAAGCAAACAATTACGAAGCATTAGTAATTGCAGTAAACTATACAGAAGATCTTAGAAACATTAACATTAGTGATTCATTACAAACTCATTTAATAAGCGAAATTGAAGAAAATTGTATTTTTGAAAAAATGGATATAGATAATGATGATGATGAGCAAAATAGTAATAACAATTTAGAAGATTTACAAATACAAAATATTAATAAAAACTTAAACATAGATAAAATGAACATCGAAGAAGAAGCTTCTATTAGAGCATTTGCAAACAAATATAAACATGTATTTCATGTAGACGGTCAAAAATTAACTTTTACCCATCATGTTAAACATAAACTAAATTTAAAAAACCAAATACCTATTTATGTTAAAATGTACAGACAACCGATAGAAACAAAAAAAGAAATTAAAAAACAAGTTCTGGAATTATTGGATCAAGATATAATTCAGGAAAGCATTTCTCCTTGGAGCTGTCCAGTAAATATAGTCACAAAAACTACTAATGGAAAAATTATGAAAAGAATGGTAATCGACTATCGACAATTAAATGATCAAATGATAGAAGATAAATATCCAATTCCTAATATTGCTGATATATTGGATAAATTGGGTAAATGTCATAACTTTAGTAGTATTGACCTAGCATCCGGTTATCATCAAGTAGAAATGGATCCTAATGACACACAGAAAACTGCATTTTCAACTGAACGAAATCATTTTGAATTTAAAAGAATGCCTTTTGGATTAAAGAACGCACCTGCAACTTTTCAACGATTAATGGATACAATTTTAAAAGGATTATTGGAAGATGTTTGCATGGTATATTTGGACAATATAATAATTTATTCAGTTTCACTCCAGGAACACATGTCAAAATTAGATAAAGTTTTTAAAAAATTAGAAGATGCAAATTTTAAAGTCAATATAGGAAAATGTGAATTTCTTCGAAAAGAGCTAAAGTATTTAGGTCACCTAATTACAGAAGATGGAGTAAGACCTAATCCAGAAAAGATTAATGCAATTGATAAATACCCTTTACCAAGAACTCAAAAAGAAATTAAATCATTTCTAGGACTAGTGGGTTATTATCGAAAATTTATAAACATTTTTGCTGAAATAACTAAACCACTTACCAACTGTTTAAAAAAGGGATCACAAATTACCATAGACAAAAAATTCACATTTGAAAAATGTAAAATTTTGTTAATGAATGAGCCAATACTTCAATACCCTGACTTCACAAAAGAATTTATAGTTACTACTGACGCATCAAATGTAACTATAGGAGCAGTTTTGTCCCAAGGAACAATAGGACAAGATAAATCAGTAAGTTATGCTTCAAAAATATTAAGCAAAATTGAACAAAAATATTCAACAATCGAAAAAGAACTCTTAGGAATAATATACACTGTCAAATACTTCCGACCATATATATATATATGGTAGACACTTCAAAATTTACACCGATCACAGACCTCTAGTATGGCTATGGAAATTAAAAGAACCCAATTCTAAATTAATAAGATGGAAACTAAGATTAGAAGAATACGATTTCGAAGTTATCTATAAAAAAGGAAAATATAATACAAATGCTGACGCTTTGTCAAGAGTTACTCAAGAACAATTAAATGCTATAGAAGATGATATAATATCTATGCTTCCTAATCCAGACCCCAAAACTCAAGAATTACTAGACGAAATAATAAGAGACTTAGATATTAATGAAGAACCAACATTACCAAATACAACCTTTTTTAGAAAAGAACAACCTATCTCCAAAAGGAAAGATTTAAAAATGTTACGAAAAGAATTACAAGAAACTGATCTTTCTGAAAGAAGATTAACTCCAATGTTAATACCAGACGAAGATGATAATACAAATCATTTTAATCAAGAATCCGAACCTACAATCGGAATAACTATCTTAAATGAAATAATAAACGACAAAAAAAATCAATGTTTTATCAGCTCTACAACAACAAATTCAAAAATAGATTTATTAAATAAAAATGGAAATAAAATTATTAAAGCTAAAATATCGACAGATATTATTAAAGAAGAAATTATAAAGTTTATGAAAGAATATCTGATTGGACCAGGAAAACATTACTTATATTTTGAACAAAAAAAACTTTACCCTGAGTTTTGTAAAATATATACGCAAATCTTTAATGACAGGGGACCAAAGTTAATTAAATGTAAAAAAAAAGGTTACTGTAATAAGCAATAAAGCCGACCAAATGGAATTATTAGAATTACATCATTTTGGTAAAACAAACCATAGAGGAATAGTAGAAAACTTGTCACATTTAAAAAAAAAATATTACTGGAAAGATATGAGAAAAATGGCAACTGACCACATTAAAAGTTGTTTAATTTGCAATAAAAGTAAATATGACCGACACCTTAATCAACCACCTCTACAACTTACTAATACGCCTAATAAACCATTTCAAAAATTATTTATGGATACTTTTACAATATCAAACTCAAAGTTTTTAACCATAATTGATACATTCTCTAGACTTGGTCAAGCAATACCTATATGTTCTACCAACTCGATAGATATAGCTAACGCTCTGCTAGAATACTTTAAGTATTATGGAACACTACAAGAAATAAGCTGCGATAGCAAAAAAGAATTCAAAAATGATTTGATTATGAAATTATTTCAAGTTCATAAAATTAAAGCTCATTTTGGAACACCTTCCAACCCTAGTTCTCAAGGAAACATCGAAAGATTTCATTCAATAATAATTGAACAAATAAGATGTCTTGAACAAAGAAAAAAAAAACCTATAGAACAACAAATAAGATTAGCTGTTATAGCCTATAATAACACAATATCTAAACCAACAGGTTTTACGCCGCTTGAATTAGTTTTTGGTCACACCGCTTTAAGAGATCCAATGAATTTACTTTATTCAAAAGGTTATTACCATCAATACTTAGTAGATCACAAAGATCGATTACAACATCTTTATAAATCAATTCAAACAAAAGAAAAATGTGTAGAAAAATCTAAAAAAAAAGTTAAGGAAAAACCTTTCAAAATAAACGAATTAGTATATGTAAGAAATAATGGCCGAAATAAATTAACCAATCCCTATTCAGGTCCTTATAAAATTACAAAAATTAATGATGACTCAACTGTAGAAGTCAAAACAAAAACAAGAATGAGAAGATTTCATACAAAAAATTTGAAACATTCTATAGTTTCAGACTCTTCAGATGTTATATCCCTAACATCAGAAGCGACATTACCCTAGAACCAATCACTGACAACACAGGTCTTCTTCCTATAAAGTTAGGAGAAGCTCCAATAAAATCAAACATATGGAAAATAACAACTATATACCACCTTGAGCATCTTATTCAAGAAATTCAAGATCTTAATAAAAATTGTATTGATTGGATAACCATAGTAAAAAAGGGAACACATGGAAATCACTACAGCACAGAAATGTCAAATTACTTATCTATATTAACTGTAAAAAAATACAAAATGTTAAGACAACTTAATCAAATTGTACCTCAGTCAAATTCACAAAGCTATAAAAAACTATACATTCTACCAGTTAGAAGAAGCACATAGAATTACTATCTATGCTACCTTCAATCAACATATATTTCTGATAGAGAATGCAAATAATATTCTGTCTACGCTAATAAATGCCGTAACTTTTGCCAAACTAAATGTGTATCACCCATCAATAATGGATACCAATAATCTAATGTTTGAATTAAATAAACTAAGTCAAACACTAAAAACAGAAAAATTATTACGAGAACCAACAGCAGAAAATATTTATTTGATTGAAAAAATAATCACAGTAAGTATAAGTAGCTTATACTAAAGAAAATTCAATCATATTTATCCTAGAAATTTCTTTAGTAGAAATTTCTTAGTATTCATATCATTAATTATATCCTTTACCAATTCGAAACTATAACAATTCTTTCCGTCATATTATACCAAATCATCCATTTTTGGGAATTGATCGTGAAAAATTTGTATCTCTCACTGAATCCTGCCGAGAAATATCAACTATGCAGTATCTGTGCCAAGCTTCAAGCAGTCTACAGATCACTCAAGATTCACCATGCGAAGTTCAGTTATTATCCTACACAAATCACTATCAAAAATGTGTGCATAACTATGAAACAATTCAAGAACCGTGGATAAAAAAAATTCACGAAAATCTATGGATGATCGTTTCACCCTTTGATCAGAAAATTGAGAAAAGATGTAACAAACAGAACGAACTGGACGTAATCAATGGTACCTACCTTGCAAAAGTGACATCAGGATGTTCTTTGTACATAAAGAATCTTACATTGACCAGTTATCAAGAAAAGAAAATTGCTAGTATACCAAATATACCCAAACTAGTTTTTTCACAAGAGAAAGCTCAACCAGCACAATGGAAAACGCACTTAGCAAAACTAAATAAAATGCATATAACAAACATAAGTGGAATCAATGACAATCTAATCAAACTTCAAAAGGACCTTCAAATCCTGAAGAATTCAAATACACTTTACAAACAACCTCCAACAATTTGAACAATCTTCATTTATGGATTTCTAATCATTGGTGCAATTATATTGATACTAAGATATGCTAAAACTAAAAGACTTTTATCAGTTTCAGAAAATAATCTTGAAAATGTAAGTTTCACGGACCAAGACGCAAATAATCATGGGACCCACCCCTGGATTCCTTAAGTCAACACAGAGGATGTCTCCGCATTTAGGCCGATGGTGTTATGATACAATAAATGCTGAGCCATTATAACAAAACATATAAATACGACGACGCTTCCCAGAGGAGCCAGTCCAACATATAGTAGTAATAAGTACACCTAAAATCGGTAACTAGACTTCGCTGCAAATCGCGAGGTACTATGAATTAATAATTAATATTTAATCATTATAATTAACCATTATAATTAACTTCAATTGTATTAGAATCGATCAAACCATGTAAAGTTTGATGATTTAAATAAAAAGTAATTAATAGTTTTTAAAAAGTCTCATTCCAACCCGTAGAATTTAACTTAAAAAACAAATTTTAAAAATTAATTATTTCGACTGCAAAACTTTATGTTGCTTGCACCTACGACATACTAACTTAAATTTTTTGTATCTCTTTTCACAAGCCCAGCACGTTATGATTTTATGACTATAAACCAAATTTTAAAACAATACAAAGTCTTCTTACCGTAAACGACTCAAGCTTGCTAAAAATGTTAACTATTATATCAAACAAAATTCTATTTATAAAATGTTAAAAACAAGTAAATCCGGCCTTGAAACATAAACATATTGTTGGACAGCACTAACGTCCAGCCACAAACTGTTAAAAAGTGTAATATTCTATTTATCAAAATATAGTTCCAAAATCCGATTTATAACGATTTAAAATTTAATTTTTTTTTATAAATTGTCAAAAATAGCTAGTCTTAAAACATTTATTATAAATTTAAATTCTAATTTATAAAATGTCAAAAATAAAAATAGCTAAATTTGTTCAGTTTTTTAATAAAAAAAATTAGAAAAACATGAAATCCAAAAATAGCTATAAGTATTAAAAAGTTTAAAATTTAATACAAAAAATAACAAAATCTGCCCACAAACTATAAAAATATTATCAGAAAGTACCAAATTTTTTTATAAACTGTTAAAAATTGCAAAATCTTATTTATAAGAAGTCAAAATTGTAAAAATTTGGCTAAACAATTTTTTTTATGTAAAATGTATTTTAAAATTAAAAATTTGAACAAAAAAAAACAAATAAGCAAAAACACAAATAAAAAATTATTAAAATAAAATTAGATTATTAGTATTATCTAATACATTGTTATATAAAACCTTAATTATTTTATTTGTTAGTGTAGTAAAACTACTATATAATCTATTTTCAAATGTAACAATTGCATTTTGCAAAAATAAATGTAATAAACGGTTAGTGGTGTGTATTTATCTATGATGAAATACTAGTAAAATCCCTGTGACGTAATGCGCAAGATGAACCTAAACGTGTCTACTGTACGGAGGTATTTTCTATTTATAGTATCATATGTTATTACTATATATTAGTTTATTATTAATTAAATAAAACACATTTACTATGTACTATATCACTATCAGTTAAAAAACACACATTACTATAAATGAATATAAATAAAAATTTACATACTAAATTTATGTAAAATCCACCAATCAATAATCTTTTCTCTATCTATTGAATCTGTTTTTGAATTGTATTATGTAATTCACAATCATTTTCAATCACAATAATTCTTATGTAACTTTTTACCTTTCTGTATATTTTTTATTTTATTTTTTATATTCATACTTGTTTGTATCACCGTTCGATGATTTACATAAAGAATTTATATACAGTAAAGCTCCGCTAATCCGGATCAATTAAAATATGGCTTCAAATTATTGAACAATCCGGATTACTGGAACAATAATAAAATAAGTAATAAAGCTTTTATTTTTATTATAATGACAATAGAACAATTGTTCAAGAAAAAAATATTTTTTTTAAGAAAAACTCCGATATTTTAGTCTGGCGAATGCAACCTTGCTTAACCTCCATTGCGCAACTTTTGTATTATTTCTTGTTTTTCGACTAGAGTTAATATTTTGTGTGGCCGTTTTGGTGCTATGTTGAAATGAACTAAAAATTCTGAAATTTCTCTTTTTCTTTTTCGTTGGTCGGAAGGTTCATGAAATGATAGGTAGGGAAACCATGGTCGGTCCGCCAATCCGGATTAAATCGGTCCGGATTACAAGGTACATAATGTAAAAGTTACATTTTTTTAATTTTGTCCAAACTACAAGGATATCCGGTTTAAAGCGATTCGGATTAGCGGAGCTTTACTGTACATACTAATTGCATTTTCAAATAATTTATAAATAGAGTCAAACGATGATTTTATTTTCTATAACATCTTTTGTGTTATTCTTTAAGAGTAGCGTTCAAAATAGCTATCTACGTACCTAGTTAAAAGTCAATCATGCCACCACATAAAATATTTACTATTTTTGCCCAGACACCCTGTATATAATAATGTGAGGCAAATGAAGTTTTATTTTTTATATTAATATAAATTAAATAATATATAATATAAGTTAATCTACATCTAAAATCATAATTATTGCTTTATACTAATTATAATTTAATTTAATGAACAATATCTTGATGAGCTGTTAAGTTAGATAAACAATCAATCAGTGGACTGTGTTAATAAATCAATGTAAGGCAAATTAAATTAATAAAAAAGTTGCCGAGTAAGTTTGATAACTTTGCAGAGAAAAAATAATACGCAGCTAACAACGTTCATTGAGCTCGAAGTAATGCGAAAACGGACAGCTATTTTGAGATAAAAATCATTAAACTTTTAAATCGGTTTTTATGAAGATAATATTCCAAACGCATCAAAAAGTAGTAAAAAACAATCACGTTTCTCTAAAAGCTTTACTTATAAAAAAATCACTAGTTTTACTACTGCACCCTGGTAATGCCTGCCATTGTGCACAATATAGTGTTTTAATAGACAATTAAAAACAATATGGTTTTAAATTTCAAAACTTGCAAATAAAACAATCATCGATCAATAGTATAATTCGTATTATTCACTTTAATTGTACGTGCATGCAGTTAAAGAGCTTCACTATAACTAAATTAATGGTTGCTTTAATGATAATTTCGTGCTCAATAATGTCACGTGTGAATTTGGGTTACTGTGTGGTTTATTGATGCATGATTTGATAGCTATTATCGATGTGAAGTTTGAATTTGCACTTCATAAATACTAGCATCAAATTGTATAAAGTTTTATTAAGCTTTAGGTTCATTATATTTATATATAATATTAATATTAGATCAATTATTATAGGTAGTTTAATATTACAGGAAATCATAATGCTGCAAAAACTTAAAAGTTAAAAGATTAAAGTGATTATTATAACTTATTTGAAAATACTCGTATATACACACATTCAAATTACATTAGTTTAAAATGTTAGAAACAACAAAAAAAGTATAATAATCAGATTAATTAAATAGACATTATGTATATTAAGACGGATTAGTGACTCGTAACATTTTCAGTCTGTTCTGACCTTTGTAAACAACAATCAATACACAACGTTTTCATAGTTAATCCATCTAATTAGCTAGGCTAGATTATAACAATGTATGTATGCTACCAAAAACAATTTTATTATAGATTTCAAATTATTATAAAATAGAAGAAAAAAATTAAGTTAAGATTAATTTAATTCAAATTTACAATTAACTAAAACACAATAAAAATTTGAATGTAATTTATATACATAAGAATTAACAATTATTCCAACCCAAACATTACCATAAATTGTGCAAAATGAGCAAAATAATAAAAAATTAAATAATAAATAAGAATAACAACAATAATAAATAAGAGTTTAATTTAATTGAATATAAATAATATTTGTTCTGTAGTATGGACAAAACAGCAATATCAATCAATGAATTGTGATTTTTTTCTAAAATCTGTATTATTGTTCTAATTTTTTTGGGCAGAACAGCGAGTGAAGATCTATTTATTGATGGTTGTGTGTTCTACTACGATAAAAAACATAGTAAATTGTTTTGTTAATTCATATCCAGTTATTCTTTATAATTCGGATTTTAAGAAATTAATTCAAGAAATAATTAATTGTAAGATAAAACCTCTCAAAGAAACTACCACAAAACTAACAAAAAATGATAATTTACTAAAAAAAGAAAATATTAAAACATCTCTGCTTAAAGATGTGATAAACAATCTTGATATGAATCTAGAAAATATCGGGATATCGCAGCATATTTGCATACTTCAAAAAATAATACTGAAAGAAAAATTCAACTAGCAAATTGAAGAGAAACTTTATAGATAAAAATCCGTCTCTAAAAATCAATAATAGAAATACTTTTAATAATGCAAATACAAAAAATGATGTTTTAACAAAATTTTTTTTTTAAATGTTATATTTAGGAATTACTTAATATGTCATAACAACATAGAAACTGAATTTTAACTAGTGAAACCACACTTGCTGATACTATCACATTAACAAAGTGTCGTTATAACAACAAAATAAATATTGCTTCTGGTACTCTCGAATGTGGGTACATAAAAAGACGCTTCTAGATATTTTTATTATTATTTATGTCAACTTAATAATGCATCATCTACCAACGACATAAATACATATTTAAATAACTTAAAAGTACCTAGCGCAATCTGCAAAAAACCTAAGTCAAAAAACGCAAATGCATAATCGCCTTTAAAATCACAATTTAAGCTATAATAACAAATCCCGCAAACTGGTCGACAAATGATCGAATTAGCCAATTTTTTTCTGCCACGCAAAGTAAAAGAGGCGGTAAGTAGTTAATGAACATAAACCTCTCTGAATTATTACCCAATGCAATGAAGCAAAATAAAAAATAGGATAATAAGCTTTATATCTATTTTTTAATTATTCAAGGAATAGAAAAGTAAATAACAGAACTTGAAGGACCCTTTCTTATTAAAAACAACATAATTGATTTTGTATGCATCAGAGAACATTGGATAATTTGAAATTCCATTAATAAAGATAGGCAATTATTTTGTTGCATCTCATTTTACCCGGCATAGTTATAAACTTGGAGAAGTGTTAGTAAACTTATTAAAAATTATATGCAATTTAAATACTTAAATGCTCTCAATAATTTATCTATAAAAAAACATTGCACAATACCTGTTTTATGTTTTCCTATTCATTATTGAATAGTAATATGTACTAGCCAAGTGTACGGAATGAAAATTTTTTTTTGCTCAAACCACTGAAAATGACTACATGAATCTTGATTATGTAAATTTTTTCAGATTTTTTAAGTTTTTACATTTTTTTGATTGTTTGTAACTTCTCAGGATTGCATTTTTAGGAAAAAATTAGAAGATACTTTTTTCTTCAACATTATCCAAAAAATTAGTTTTTATCGTTGAGTTTTAAAATTTTAGTGACAGGTATTTTCTTTTTTTCTCAAATATGGATCACATATAAAAACACGTTTTTATCCATATTTGTACATAGCATTTTTTTGCTATTTTAAAGTATTTCTGTGGATACATTGTAAGATAACTCGGAACGTATTACACGGCACTTCCTAAAATTTGCACATATAAATGCAGGTTTTTATCCATACTTGAAAAAAAAAATTAAGAGAAACTGTCTTTTAAAGTTTTGCAAAATTTACAAAATTCAAGTAAAAAAATTTGGGTATGAAATCTTATTCTTTAGACAATTAAAAAAAAAATTTTAATAATTTTTTCCTAAAAATGCAATCCTGAGAAGTTACAAATGATCAAAAAATGCAAAAAAACTTAAAAACCTCAATTTTTTCAATTTTTATTGTTTATTCCTTAAAAATGGCTAAAAGAAAAAATCTGAAAAAATTTACATAATCAAGATTCATGTAGAGGAAGGCATTTTCAGTAGTTTGAGCAAAAACAAATTTTGATTCCGTTCACTTGACTTATACATTCCCATATATATATATATAGATCTCTTAATAGTTACTTCAATACTTTTTTATCAGATTTAAATAAACTAATAAATGATATTGACATTAGCAAAAAAATAATTTTAATGTAAGATTTAATTGCAACGACAGTAATGCCCAACATCTGCGTGATCTTTTAGCAACGTATTTTAGTACACGTAAGTCAATACAGTTTATATTGACAATGTTTTTTCAAACACCCATTACATGTCGGTTAAACCATGTAACTCAAGATTTTTGGACCACTTTGGCATTATTTTTTTCTTTCTTCTTCTTGTGCCATCTTTAACAAAAGTTGGCAACCATCATGACTATTTAAACTCTGTTTACTGCTGCATTGAATAGTTGGTTTGAGATACATCCAAACCAATCCCGCAGGTTGCGCAGCCAAAATATTCTTCTCTTCCCAACATTCCTCTTGCCGGCTATCTTCCCCTGGATTATAAGCTGCAAAAACTTGTAACGGGCATCTCTCATAACCAGACCAAGGTATTTGAGTTTTTTGGTTTTAATAGTTATTACTATTTTCAATTTAGTTCCTATTCTCCGCAGCACCTTTTCATTCGTAACTCTTTTGGTCCATGGTTTTTCAAAATTCTGCGGTATATCCACATCTCAAATGTCTTTATTTTGTCACTTAAGCGTTGTTTAAGCGTATCATATAAAAGTACGGAAAAATGTAGCATCGTACCATTCTGATCTTAAGAGAGTTATTAAGATATTTTCTGCAGAAAAACTGTTTCATTCTAGTGAAAGTACTGCGGGTTTGTTTAATTCTGCTTTTTATTACTAGCTCAAAATTGTTATTATCGTTTACCCATGAACCCAGGTATTTGTATTTATGAACTCTTTAAATGTTGTATTGGTAGATCGTTAGCTGAGTGTTATTATTTGTTGCGCTTTTGCATATTAACATGAATTTAGTTGTTTTTTCATATTCATTTTAAGTCAATAGCAATCACTGACCTCTTGGAAGCGTTCCGTAATTCTACGTAGATCTTCTATATTACTAGCCAGCAACACGGCGTCATTGGCGTAGTGGATGTTGTTTACTGGACTACCATTCACTACAATACCAGCTAATTCATCTTCCAGAGCTTTCTGCATTATTATTTCAGAGTACAAACTAAAGAGAATTAGGGAAAGGACACACCCTTGCTTAACACCTCGTTTAATTGAAAAATTTTCCGATGTTTCTCCTTTAATGCTTATGGTCGCAGTTTGGTTGTAATAAAGAAACTCTATAATTCGTAAATCTTGGCTGTTTATTCCGTTCCTCTGTAGTAGTTCAATTAGTTTCTCGTGTCGTACTTTGTCAAAGGCCTTTTCGTAATTGACAAAACATGCGTAGACATCCTGATTGACATCTCATTCTCTTGTGTAGTACTTTTGCAAAACATTTTTAATATATGGCACATCAGGCTTATTGTGCGATGGTCTTTAAATTTTTTAGCGTTGTGCTTTATTGGGATTGTAACAAAGTTGATACGAACCATTCTGATGGTATGATACCGGTATTGTATATAATGTTAAATAAATCAATTAGTATTCTAATTTGCTTTTCTTGTATGAGTTTAAGAATTTCTGCCAAGATTTTTAATGGCGTATATGACTTCTTCTTCTGTTATTCTTGGTCTTGGGTCTTTTTCTGTTGATAGTCTATTTTGTTCCTCAGTTCTTACGTCTTTGAATACTTCTTTAATATATTCTTGCTACCTATGTAATTTGGCTTGGACGTCTGTTGTGATAAAACTATTTGTATTGATCAGTATACTACTCTGTGCACGTTTTGAAGTTCCAACTATTTCTTTTATCTTTTTGAGTATATTAAAGATATCATATGATTTTTGCAAACTTTTCACACTTTTCATTTAACCATTTTTTCTATTTGGTAATTTTTCTATGTAATTCTTTATATTTGCCAGCATCTGTTAATTTGTGCCTTTTTATTTCTTCCATCAGGTAGGTCTATTATTTCTTCCGTCATCTACTAGTTTTTCTTTATTATTTTGGTAGGTGTTAAGTAGTTATTTTAGACGTTTATTATATTTTGTTTAATAGTTTCCCATTTGACATCCGGATCTACAATTTCTTTGATTGCCAGATTTTTAAGTTTTGAAGTACCAAAATAACAAAGAAAAACTAGTGAAGTCTGATTTTAGGTTTTAGTTTTGTTTGTTTCTTGAGTTTCACTCTAAAGTTCGTTACCATCAAATTGTGGTATGAGAAGACATCTGCACCTGGATATGCTTTAGCCGATGTTATGCTATTCTTATATCTTTTCCAAATTAGTATATAGTCAATTTTGTTTCTTACTATGTGGTGTTCAGTGTGTTGTGGAGATGTCCAGGTATAAAGTCTTCTAGCTGATAGTTTAAAATATGTATTTGTTATAACTTTATCATTTTCTTCTGCAAATTTTTTACCAAACGGTCTCCGCGTTTATTTCATAATCTCCCACAAGGTCATTGTATCTTTCTTTTCCAATCTTTGCATTCAAGTCGCCCAATATAATGCATACTTTGTGTTTCTTAATAGTAGAAGAGTTTTGATGTCGTCATAGATGGCTTCTATTTTGTTGTCCTTGTCTAATGTTGGAGCATATACCTGGATTTTACTTAATTTTTCAGTTTGTGTTTGTAATTGGAAGAGCATAACACGTTCAAACAAGAGTACACAAAATTATACTGATTTTTAAGGTTTGCTTGTCTACTATTATTGCTATTCCATGTCTATAATTAGTGTCATCTTTATTAGCTGCAGAGAAATACATTATGCCGTTCTGTGTTTGGCACTTTTCTTTACTATACTATGGTATGTCACTGAGTTCTAGTATATTAACTCTTAGCTTTTCCATTTCTACAGCTACATGGTACATTTTTTGTTTGAAAAATACTTCTTACATTTTATGTTCCTATTTTTAATTTTTTTCCGGTAATTCTTGTCATTCATACTACAATTATCATTGATTGTTACATTAATAACATAAAACAAGTTATCAGACCCATTACAAAACAGAGTAAATCTAAATTTTATTCTTTATTACAGGCAGTAAATTGAATTTTTTTAGATATCAACAACTACAGCTCAGAACCTAAACTAAATCTTTTTATAAACATCTTACAAGAGTCATATTAAAGTCTTTTTCTATAAAAATTTTACAATAAAAACGGCAAACTTATTAACCGGTTTGTAATAATAACCCGCAACTAAAAAGATAGTTTCACAATTACAAAAGTAAGTACCTCAAAGCTTTAAAAATATATAATATAAATTTTTTATTAATAAACCAAAAGCAATGTAGGCACTTGTAAAAATTTGCAAAAAATAAAACCTGATCAAGTTTCTAATATCAATACTTTCAATCAATTTTTTGGTAATGTGGGCAAAAAATTAATTAAAACGTACTTGTATCAAGTAAGAATCTTATGGGTTACATGTTTAATACTGGCTTTATAAACTCTTCTAACTACTTTAAATTTAGAAAAACCACATTTATCAAAGATAGAGATAAATTACATAGCATTAAAAAATCAACTTGCAAGGATATTTATAGATTACCATTTAGTCTAATTAAAAGGCTAGTTGACGTCATTATATATTTACTGATTAAACTAATAAATATTTGTATTACGTGTAATGTATATCCTAGGTAATTAAAAAGAAAACGTGTTACACTAATATTAACAAATAACAAGAAGTAAAGACATTAATAACTACAGACCCATATCAATGTTGCCATGTAACACAAAAAAAAATAAAAAAACTACAATCAAATTTATTGAAGATGAAAAACATCTACTCAATATAGCTTTTGTTTGAAAAAATCTACAAATGATGCTGTTATAGACTTTACCGCGGCGATTATCAAAAGCTTTAAACTAAGTGAACATATTGTGGCATCGTTTCTTGCTCTCAGCAACGCTTTTGATTGTATATGTAATGATATTCTTATTCAAAAACTATATTATTATAACTTCTATCCTAGTAGTTGCTGTTTGATAACGTCGTATTTACACGAGAGATCACAATTAGTTTTTATCAACAATTTTTTTTTAGGAAACATACTTATATATTCAATCGATGTTTGAAAAAATTGGCACTTATTAATGTTGAGAAAAAAAACGGCTAATTCCAGTGCATCAAGCACTTGGCAAAGAAAATCTAGATCTTCTTCCGGAGTCTCAGAGGAGATTAGAATGTCATCATTGTAAACTACCGCAATCTTGTTCTTTAAACTTCCAAGAGCATCATTAATTGCTCGCTGAAACACAGCTGGCGTCACAAAACTTGTCTTGCAGATAGACTCCTCACATACTGGAATCTGATGAAACCCCGAGGCCATATCGAGAGACGTAAAGTATTTGCCTTTTCCTAGCTTATCTAACTGGTCATCAATCAGTGGTAAAGGGTACCTCAATTTAACCGTATGACTGTTCAATTTACGAAAATTGACGCACATGCAATAAGATCCCTTCTTCTTTTTTACAGGAATTTCTGGACTTGCAAACGGAAAGTCGCTTTTTTGTATGATGTTGTTTTAAGGTAAATCTACTATATACTCACGTACAGCAGCTTTCTCAATTGCAGCTAATCGATAAGGAGCACGATTAACAATAATGTTCTTATCTAAACAAATTTCAAAACTTGCATTCTTCACGGACTCAACTTTATTATCCGATGTTATTATTCCAGCATACTTTTGCAATATGTTAAGTATCATCAAACGATGTTCCTCTGGTACAATTACATTGTGTTCTTCAGAAGACTCCATTACTAGTCGTATTCCAGGCAATTGTCGTCGAACCACCCTTGAACCTTCATGATCTGTTATCGTAGCCAGCAAGGTATCTTCATAAAGATCTTGTCCAATAAACACATCGTAATCAAGAGCAAAATTAGGTACTATCAAATAGTTGATAGTCGTACTCTGTCCAGTAATTTCCGTAAATCCAGTAAATGTTTTCACCGTTAACAGACTACCAGGTACGATTCCCTTCAATGATATACTGCATGGTTTGATTTTGTGTTCAAACAATGAAACAAATCTATCCGAAATGAGCGATACGTCAGACCCAGTATCAATCAGTCCACGTAAACGATTACCATCTATTGTAACTTCTGTCGCTCCCATTGGATAACCAAACTCACAAAAGTTCACATTTTTTCGTTTATTGATAACAGCTTTTGTAAAGCAATTCAAAACCGTATGTCCTCGTTTTTCACAAAAGGTACAATTTGCTTCCCCAGAAGAAGTTCCCACACCTGATGAAGCAGCAGTTTGTTGTCTGGTGTCTCTGTAAAACGTACTAGGGCTTGACTCCGGTGGTCTTCTCGCTTTACTACAGTTTGCACAAATGTGTGTTCTATCTTGCTACAACCAAAACATTTAGGTGCTGAACGTTGCTGTTCTTCACGGCTTGGATACAAACGCTTACGTGAAATCAAATTATCACGTTCAGTGAAAAACAAACTAGCAAATTCAGGTGCAACCCTTTTTATAAACGTAGTTAAATGCATCAACAACTCCGATACAGTTTTACAGTTACAATTGACAGCTGAATTACGCACATCAATTTCAAATATGCCATGAACTACCAGCTCAACCACATCAGCTTCACTCCAAGATGCACGTAAATTTTTCAATAGCGAAACTTTTTTGTGTACATACATTTCATACGTGTTGAAACGTGTGCTATTTAAAGCAGCGGCTTTTTCCAACAACATGCCAAGATTTCTTTTAGGCGGAAACGCTTTTACAAAATCTCGACAAAATGTCATGCAATTTCTATCGTCGGGCGACCATAATTTGTACCAGCGTTTAGCGTTACGCATTAGAAACCGACCAATCCTCACAAGAACTTGTAAATCAGACCACTTAATTTCGTTCTTGATCTTCTCCATAACCAATTCATTTTGTAGCATCATCACTTTCCGGTTTGAAAAATAGCAGATCCACCTGTTCGGGAGCCGTTCTAGAGTTTTGCAATGCTTGCACTAAATCAACTAACACAGATTGCTGTGCGTCCGCCATTTTCACTGTTCTTACAACACAAATGCACCACAGTCAGGTTTAAACACACCACGGGTCACCGGCACTTGAGCGAATCCCACTTGTGATATTAGAAACAGTGAAAATGATTTTCTTTGTTTTCCACCTAAACTTAATTCTAATAAGAAAAGGATGTGCACTGTGCTGTCAGTTTAAATAAATGTTACCGATTTGTGTTGTCAGTGTCCGTTTATCGGAGAAATGTAACAAAATATAACAGCTTTAGACAGTCCGATTATAAGAAGTTATCCGCTTATAAAAAAATTCCACCTCAATAAATCCTCCACTTTCTTCAAACTGATAGTACATCTTATTTTTTCACTTGTTCTTGTTTACATTAAAGACTGAAAATGGATTTTCTTTGACATACTGCATCATCTACTCTCTACTTGTCCTTAAGGCGCTATATTTTGAGTGCCATAATACTTTGAGCACATCTTTTTAAAATCGGTTGTTTGTAACGTGTAGAGAATGTAATTTTAAGTATCATAAAATTTATGAGAATTTAAACGTTTTAACTGTTTGTTTTTAAGCAACGCGAAACCAACTTGATAATAAATAGAATAATATATATTTCGATTTAGAAGTAAATTAAATTAACCTTGTGTAGAAAAGTCTTTTTTTACCGTTTTTTACAGTTTTGCATTTTTAAATTTATTATTATTAATTAGTTCAATGCAGAAAATTATAGTATTATATAATTTTAACTTATTTTTTGTTCTGTGATGCTTTACATTTTAATTTATTTGATGACGTTGTTATTAAATGATATAGACCAATTTCCGTCTTTATTGATTACTTCAGTGTACTCAAATAAAAAATATGCATACTTGTGTGTCATCTGCATTATATCATATTTTGAAATAAGTATAAGTTTTATTGAAAATGAAGTATATATTATATAATAGTGGAAGAAAAATATAGATCCTTGAAGTACCCCTTTAATTATCTTTATTGCATTAGATATTTGGTTTCTAATTGTCACTTTCTGTATTCTATGGCATAAGTAGGATTTTAAATACTTTATAGTATTAAGCCTAAAACAAATAAAATTTAAAATGGCAAACTGGAGTTTGTAGTTAATAGAATCTAAAGCTTTCTTTACCACTATTGACAGCATTAATAACTACTAATTTAAATTCAACAACAATTTTAACACAACCTCAAGCAATTTTGACAGTAGCATCTTTTAATTTTAGTTAAAATAATAAAACGTTATCTAATATCAAATCATTTGTTTATGAAAAAATATGTGTGTATTTAAAGCAACTAAATTATTTAGTTAAAACATGTTGTTAGTATGTTAACAAAGTTAAATGGTCACATTTTATCAAATTTATACAAAATGTCTAGAATATATAAAACTGTACATCACTTTCATTAAAACCTGTATATAAAGCTACAATATTTTTCTAAAAAATTTGAATTGTAATTCAATTGCCATATACAATAAATTATAAGATTTGATTAAATAATAAGTTAGGTATAACTACATTTGCAGTGTATGCAATATTTTTTTTTTATAAATTAGAGCTTGGTTAAAATCTAATATTTTTAAAATTTATAAATATTGTGTATACAACAAATGATTAATAAAAAAGACCAGTTAAAGTTAAAAAAAATGGAAGAGTTGAAAAAAAAAAACGCACACAAAAATAAACAATTGTTATACAACTTATAATTTGTTTTGTCACTTAACCAAACAAATAGAAAAACGACTTAAAAGCAAAAGTAAAAAAAAAATAATTTGAGTGACCAAAAACACTATTGATTTTGTAAAACTAATTTTATTTTAAATTAAATTTTACACCAAGAAATTCACTTTGTTTTAAATAAATTGCTATGAATTATTGCAGTGCCATAAACCGCTTAGAGGGTACCACCATCTTGTCTCGTAGAAGAAGTCTGATGAGTTTTGGAAACATGACTAAATTGGTGGTAAATTTATCATTGATTATCCAGTTGTACTATTTGTTGTTATTTGTCTCTATAAAATTATTTAAAAGTAACTGCACAAAAGAAGACAAGACTCCATAAAACAAGGAATCAAAATGATGCTAAATTTAATAAAATACACTCACAAAATGATCAATTATCTAGATAAGGAAATGATCTACAACCAAACTAAAACAAAAAAAAACTGTGAAAGTGATCCTTAATAGTCCAGTCAACTATGCTCACAAATTTATCTTATCTCTAAAAAAGTCCAAAAGTTTTGAAACTTTTTACACTGATTTATATGTATTTAATAAATAATATACTAAAACTCTGACAAATATGACACAAGCTCTAGCTGCAATGACCGAAAACAGGTAATTTTTGTTTGTTTTTTTATTAATATTTTAAGAACTGATCTTCAGTTCTTAAAATATGGAGGCAAAGGTTAATTTAAAAATGAATATATACATTTTTCGAGGGGTTAACAACTTAGTAAAAAAATGTACACCTGATTATGAATACGCGTAATTATTACGTGATTATGTAATGATTACGTGATTATGTAATAATTACGTGATTATGTAATAATTATATGATTATGATTATGATTATGCATTGATTACGTGATTATTTAATGAATATATAATGATTACGTGATTATTTAATGAATACGCAATGATTACGTGATTAATTAATGAAATCGTAATGAATATATGATTATGTAATGAATACATGATTATTCAATGAATACATGATTATTCAATAAATACGTGATTATGAAAATGATTATGTGATTATGTAATGATTACATGATTATTCAATAAGTACACATTTTTTTTTAAGATTTTATAATTCTGTATTAAATCTGCATGCATTAATTATTTCATACCGATCATAAAATTATTTTGATAATGTATAATATTAATATATTATTATAATACTTATGTTTTATATTAATCTTCAATCAAGTACTTACTACAATTTCTTATAGAAAGATAAACTAAAAATATACATACCTATCTCGATGTTTATTAATGATTTATGTAGATTAGAAAAAATTCACTATCAAGAATTAAAATGCGATTTATTACATTAAAAAATAAACATATAAAAATCTTTTCAACAAAAATAATAACAATACATAATAAAATTTGTTCCACTGAATAATTATATTCGACTGAAGTAGGTTTTTATTTTAATATAATAAATAAATAACTGCACACACACATGCCAAGAGTTGTATAAAAACACCTGTGAAATTGTCTGGGAATAAATCTCTAGCGGCACAATTAGATACAGTTGGACACGACTGAATTTACCATGCAAATATAAATGATTCCATAAAACCAATATTTGATTATGTGAATATGCGTACTCAACATTTGATTATTTGAATACGCGTAATCAATATTTGATTATTTGAATACGCGTACTCAACATTTGATTATTTGAATACGCGTAATCAATATTTGATTATTTGAATACGCGTGTTTTAATATTTGATTACACTATTTATTACAAGATTATGTAATGATTACGTGATTATATAATTATTACGTGATTATATAATGATTACTTGATTATGTAATGATTACGAATATTACATAATTATTATTTGATTCTGTAATGATTATTTTTATTTTGTACACTGATTACGCAAGTCGTTAACCCCTCGACATTTTTCTTGTATTCCCAGTGGTTACAGAGTTATAGGGCCCTAAAGAATAAAACAAAAAAAAGGTTTTTGTATTGTTACGAGCCAAGGAGCCGGTCTCTTTTGTTTGGTGCAACGTTCTTTTATATGTACACATTCCTACCCCTTTCATTTTCTTTGTTCATCTTGGCGGTTTTTCTTCTATCCTCCAACTACTTTTCCTTTCTTCCATATAGCGTTCACGTGACAGGACAGTAAAATTTTGCCAGATTTGAAAAGTTTAGAAGCTTATCTAGCGGCAAAGTTTTGATTTTAGCGGGCAAAACATTTTCTAGAAATTTGGTTTCTTTAAATTATTGCTCCTTATCCTTTATCTTTATTTGAAAAAACTGTAATGAGGAAAACAAAAAAAATCCGCTTTATACCATACTTTTTCTGTACTACAAGAAAAGGCCAATCTCCTACTGTTACACAAGACGGTGTGGTCTAAAAATCCCTGAATTTCAACAATTTGTCAATGTTATGTCACTTATGTTCTCAAGCATTATGCCGGCAAGAGCTGTACCGTTGTGTTTGATGGTTATTCAGCGGCATCATCCAGTATAAAAAGAATGAAGCAGAACCAAAAGTACAAGCTAAAGAGCTAAAGAAGTCAGTTGACATAAACTTTGAGCACAAAACACAAATCACAGTCAAACAAGATAAATAGCTTTCTAATAAACACAATAAATCCAGACTTATATTATTCTTCTTAACTCCTCTTCACGACCAAGGAATTAAAACAGAACAAGCATTTAGTGATGCTGATACATTGATTATCCGCACAAAAATTATAGAATCTTTAACTAGTGACAAAATAGCCATAGTTGATCTTATTGTTCTCTTCATGACTTTACTTCTATCTGAAAGACAGATATCAAGTCACGGAAGAGTAGAAAGGAAAATTTATTCAAGTCAGCAATTACAAACTATGGAATTGAAGGACTGTATACTTCTTGTGCATGCATTCGCCGAATGTGATACGACTTCCGTTGCAAATCGAAAAGAAAAACTTGTCTGTTTTAATTTGTTCAAGAAACAAGCTAAACTGCAGAGTATTACTGATGTATTTAACAGCCCAAATTGGATGTGGAAACAAATGTGGCTGCCAAAAAACTGGAATAATGTGCGCAAACATTTGCCACAACTGCCATAGACAATGCTTGAATGGCATTACTTCTATCACCTAAAAAAAATTTGACGACCCTGATAATTTAGATTTTTTTATTCCTCTTAAAGAAACACAACAATCAGTGAAAAGTCTTGTTAATTAAAAACAAACTATTTAGTTTACTAAACCTATAACCAGAAACAAGTAAGATTGCACATTCTTATTTTTTACTGATTATGTGCAGCTTGGCAGTGGTAATCAATAATGTTCATACATTGTTTTACTGCTTGCTTACTACTAGTTCAAATTTGTGTTACGGTTTTCTTAGACAATTATTTTATAGCTACCTGTTGTTACTGAGTTTCAGGCAGCAAGTCACAACTTAAGTAGATGTACAAATTGCTAGAACTTCTAGAAACCAGCAATCAAGAGTGAATTGATTATGTTAATGATTATTATATTCTTCAGAATTTCCATTGTTTATGTATTCTTAAAAATTTTCATTTATTATTTAATAAAGTTGTTTTCTTTTACTATGTTGTAATGTTTGTCTCTACAATGATCTAACGTATCTAAAAATGTAAACAAAACATTGTCAAATATTGATTTACAAGTATCTAACAAATGATGGTAAAAAGTACACTTTTTTTCTTGCTTTGGCATCTTCAATAAATTACATACTGTGTCGAGCAAATTTTTTTGTTTTTTTTTAAACGCAATTATTATTGTTCAATAACTCTGCAACCGCTAAGAATACTAGAAAAATATTTTATCAGCTTTCATTATGTATATAGTTACATTTTACTTACAATTCTCGAGATATTAAAGAAAAACCGAAAAAATTGCCCTGTTTTTGGTGTTTGTTGTTAGAGCTTCTGTCATATTTGTCAGAACTTTTAGTATACCTTTTACTAGGTACCTATAAATCAGTGTAAAAAGTTTCAAAACTTTTAAATTTTTTCAGAAGTAAAAAGCTAATTTGACTGGACTATAAAGACATTTCCAATTGTTTTACAAATTTAAAATTAACTTAAAATTAAGAACTTTGAAACAATCTCAGTCACGCAAATGTATATAAACAGAGTCTCAATATAGCAAAATGCCACAAAATATCTGTGCAACCTCAAAATTAAAGTAGAAGTTAAACACAAATTGGACAGCATCAGACAATGCCACCGATGTCAAAAGTTAGAACAATTAGCATTCGACAGACCAATGTTCCAAAAAGAAGAGTAAAAAATAAATCGACTTTTTCAAAGTGTGCTCTATGTAAAGGAGCTTACACAGCCAGCTTCAGATAGTGCCCTGTGCACAAAACAAGCTTGTGTTGTTAACAGTATTAAAAATAACAAAACAACTGCTCCAATACCAAACCCAAGTAAGGCCAAGAGTAACAAAAAAGACATTTTTTGCACAAGGTTTTAGCACTTAACCACTATTTTCAAGTCAAAAAAGCTGGTAATTTAGCGTTAGAAGCTCGCATAAATCTTCTGACAAAATTGATAATTACGAGGGACACTGCCAAAGTTTGCGGAAAATGTAAAACAAAACACAAATTACGTTATGTAAATTACTTTATTGTTTCTCAAAATATTCTGTTTTAAAATCTATACACTTTTGCATCCAATGAAACCAATCTATAAAACAATTTTGCCACACTAAACGAGGTACCTCCAAAACAAGTGATTTAAATGCTTCAACGACCTCTTTGGACGATTGAAAAACGCTCGCTACGTATTTTATTTTTGTTATGTCAAAATAGAAAGAAGTCATTGGGTGATAAATCAGGCAAATTTCTTTGCACCACTTGACATGTGCCTGTTTTTGTTCTTCTTTCAAATTGTGTAGGATCCACCGACTGCTTTTTGACATGCAAATGATCGTGCAAAATCGTATGTAATGTATTGTTTCGCTGCAATGCCTAAGGATGTCTCTATCTCACTATAGGTCACATGCCAATCTGACAAAATCATTTCACGCACAGCATCAATATTTTTTGCGACAACTGAGGTGCATAAACGACCTTTGCAAAGATCGTCATAAAAGGTTGGTTTTCCACGCTTGAATTTTGCGAACCATTTGTAAACCATAGTTTTGGATGGTGCTTCATTTTCAAATAACAAACTAAGTTTTTCTACACATTGCTGCGGTGTTAAATCGTATTAAAAATCATAAAAAACATCACTCGGAAGTCACGATTCAAAATTATTACTTTCGTTAAATTTTGTTGAAACAAAACCGAAAAATGCTATTTTAGTCATTAACGGCCTAAACTCAAACTACATCACAGTAACTTTAAATATCTATAGAGATAGTGATGAAACATACAAGTTGGTCTACAAAGCTGACTTCATTTTGTTTTTACAAATTTTAGCATAAAAATTTAGATCACTACTTAATATTTGAATAGCTGAAAAAGTTGACGCGGTTATTGATTTTACTAGCTTTATTTTGCTAGCAATAGAAAACTTTTCTATAACTTTGACAGAAATTGGAACAAATATTGGGTCTCAATAGAGAAACTAAGGAACTCATCTGATTTCTAATTCGGATTAAACCAAGCTAAACAGGCTTAATGGTAAAGTTAAAAAACCTTTTTAAATAAGTATACATTGTTTTTTTTTAATTTATGGCAGAAATGACTGTAAAATACATTTTAGAAGGCAAAGCCAAAGCATTTTCGGATAGCCTTAAACTCCAATGCACGCCCGTCTATAACAAAAATTTACACTTAAATTATGTTAAACAAGGTCCAGCCTTCCAAGGTGAGAGATATCACACAATTCAAACTAAACAAATTAACATTTTCTACAAAACTGCTGCCAGATCATCCTTCTGTAAACCTGTTGCCAAATCATCAACATGGCTTCAGTTATGGGCTCTTTACAACACATTAATTAACCAGGTGATTGGTAAAAGTAAACTTATTTTAGTTTAAAACAAGTTACTAGAATCATATTCTTTAACGTTGAAAAGACCTTTGATAAGATCGGGCAAAAAGGTTCAATCCAAGATTAATAAAACTTATTGCTTTCTATTTAAAAAGAAAGACACTGGCTTTTGGCCACAACTCTTTGCTTAATTAAAACAGGTTCCTTAGAGTTAAGTATTATTACCGTTGCACTTTAACCTGTATGTATTTGACATACCATAGTGTCGGACAGTACGCCAACAATACGTCACTTATATGCCCGTACTAATAGTCAGATATTAAATCTCTTATTGATCCCGGATTCATAAATCCAAGATTCATTTTGCTAATCGTTGATTGGTTCTAAGCAAATTTACGGATATTGCAATGTTGATTATAGTCGCGATTGGCTAATGTATTCTATCACTAAACGTCAGAATTTATAAATGACACACTAATAAACAATCTAAATTTAATCTTGGGTAGTCCCAAGATTATTTGAATCTAAAATTATATTGACGGTTGCATAGTTTTTAGCTTAATCCAAGAATTAAGCAAGGAATACATTGTCCAAACGCGACTAAAATCACCATCACAGTTTCCGTAAGTTGGCTTAGAGCCAACGATTAACAAAATAAATTTCGGATTCATGAACCCACAATCAATCCAAGATTTAATCTTTTACTATTAGTACGGGAATAAGACAAACAAAAGTCATTACGCTAAAACGCTTGGGAAGCACTTAAAACTTGATTGAAGTACTGGACAACCAAATGGCATTACGCTAAGCCGCTTGGGAAGCACTTAAAACTTGATTGAGGTACTGGAAGATAAAAATCAACTGTGAATAGAACAGGGATTTTCTTTTCAAAAATATTTTTGTTAACTCCTTACATGGTTGTCTATTTAAATAAAGCTTTAATTTCGTAGACAGATACTGTAAAGTACCTAGAAACAGAGTTAGTTAGAAGATTATTTTTCAGATTGGGTAACGCCGAAATAAATTATCTTGTCTTGCTGTTCAAGACAAAAAGACTTCCAAATCAATGCTTGCTGTATATAGAAAATATTTGATTTTTTAACCGCCACTCCACTAAATCAACGCCTATAAAGTTGACGCATTTTTAATGACAAAAACGTCACTTACAAGACACAGTCAGATAGAAAGGTATAAAAGTTACTGGTGTGCACGCAACAATACTAATTTCCCACAAGTATGAACGTTGCTGCAAAAGTTTTTGGCTGCAATTTATTAAAGTTCATAATGGGCATTACGTGCACTATACTTTTTCTATGATTACAATTTATTGTGCAACAAACATAATAACACACAAACTAAGTAGAAATAGTTATAATGTAACATTTAATAAGTAATTTTTGGTAGTTCCGTCCGTAATAGACACTTTTTACTCGCATTATACATGCGCAATGAAACGTATAAAATAGCATATTTTTTGTTAGCAATAACAGTTCCATAATGAACACATTGCAATAATTAGTAGAAATAAATATTTTTAGAACTGGCATTTGGTAAGGATTAAAATTAATGATGCACACAAGCATTGGCATGTAGTGTAATATTTGCAATTGCATTGTGCGGTATACGTAAAAGAATTTAATTATTTAAGTTGACAGATGTATAGGTTCTTTGTTACATTTTCAATGGATCAGTACGTAATATGCACTTTTCGCATACATTTAGTACAAAATAATTGTTTTTAAGTAAATGATTGTTATGTTGCACCATGTTAAACATACGATTGTGCGTTGTTAAGATTAACATGGTGCAACATAACAAAATCAATCATTTACTTAAAAAACAATTATTCTGTGTTTATTTTATTATGTACTATAAATAGGCGATTGTTTGCCTATTGATCAATTTACTCGTCTAGCTAAATTAAAAACTAAGACACGGTCACAACTTTACGAATAGATGTTATGTGACATAATTTTAATTATTCTTATCGTTTTTATTGGAGAAATTGGTTTTAGTCCTACTTTAATATTTTGCAATCAAAATATCGCAATTTCAGTAGCGCTTGCTTTTATTAACACATTAATATTTAACCTTTGTTTATAACTGCTCTAAGCTTTACGAAGCTGAAAGAAAATATAATAGAAAATTAGTTGTGGCAAAAGCACATTTGAATATCAGTGTAATAAAATGGTCATTTAAATTTCAAATGAAATGTCTAGAAAGGAAATACTAAAGCAACCAGACAGAAATTCTGGTTGCGGTAAACGATTTCAGTAAATCAAAGCAGATTTTGAATAATAATTTTATTAGAGTTGAATTTTGCATGCCTGTCGCAGATGCAATATAATGAATACAATTGTTGCGTATAAATCGTGTGAATACTGTTTTAATAAAAATCCTTATGTAAATATTTTCAGACATGATAGTAACAATTGATTTTGTTTTATGGATGGTTAATTATGCATTCATGTGTGAAGGTTGGTCACACACATAGAGGGTTGATATTCTATTTAGATGACCTACAAAAGTATTCTCAGAAACGTATTAGAATTAATAAAAATAGATATTTACAATTTTTATTAGATTATGTTTATATTATAATAATATGAAATTTAGTAATAAAATATATTTATTGTTTTTTATTTTTATTTTATAAAACTGTATTATTTTCATAGTTAATATTAATAAGTAAAATATGATAATAAACTTATACACTGATGTAAACAAAGATTTTATTTTAAGCAAGTTTTATTTGTTCAATTTCGACTATTTTGTGTTTACAATATAAAAATTGCTGATTTTATTTTATTAACTTTCATTAATATTAAAACTTTGCAGTAATTAAGCACTTCTGTTCCAGTCTTGTATCAGAAAATAGATTTTAATAATGCATTTAGTAAGTCGATTTATCTTTAACAGAGAAAGTTAAATTTAATTCAGTATTTTTTTCAAAGTGAATCTAAATGATCTTGATAAAAATTGTATCATAACAAATCATTTAATAACATAATTATGTAGAATAAAATAATATTATTACGCTTCTTACACACACACATAAATTAATCATACATCATTAAAATGTTATTTAAATAATTATTGCAAACATATAAATATAATATAAAGTCAGAGAAAATCCTTGCTCTCATTTCAACATGACCACACCATGCCACACACATATAGAATTTTCGGCTGAAAAAAACCTAATTGATATGGTATTAAACAATAATGTTGCAGTTTGATTAACTTGCCAAACTAGTATTGATGCTTGTATATTTTTTATAATACTACCTAATTTGGTTAGATAAAAGATATTACTTCTTTTCTGTAATAATGAATGGAATTATTTCGCGTGAGTGTTTGTAATTTTTAATGCTGATGGCATTGATTTTGTAATGCATTATGCAAATTTTGTATTCATTGTGACACTGTGATATGAGCCTGAGTAACATTTTTTTATTATTTATAAAATCTTTTGACTGATTTATGTTACATTGCCAACTATTTATGGATTTAATTAAGTTATTTCGTTACCATTTAAATATGATTTTCGTAAATAAATGTTATACAATATTTCTTAATATTTAAAAATTGCTATAGTTTATATTTAGACTAATACGAAAGATTATCATAATATTGTATAATCTTTGCTAATACCTATAACTCTAATATAAAATTAATTAAACCATTGGTAAAAGTTATCAGTTTAAATTAACTTCCATATAAATAAATAAAAATGATAACAACTTCAAAACGTGTGCCTGAGTACATTAAAAAAAAAACGCTTTTATTATTACTTAATAAAGATTATAATTTATAATGTGGTTGTAATTATACCAGCGGATGTGATCAAAATGTCACGTGCATTCACCAGTTTCGTAAATAAAATTATTCTTGGAACCAACCTTGATATACATACAGTTTTAAATTATTTTTTTAATTATTTCAAATAAGTTGTTTAAGTGAAGATGTAATTAGCGCATTGTTTATTAATTTGGGACATTTACATTTATTTTTAAACATTCAAGGTTTTGTTTAATTAAAATTATCAATAAATAAATTCCAAAGTACCGTGGAGCGCTGATGTAATTTTCTAGGAAATAACTGTTATTCATTTTAAGGGTTTGAAGTTTTGAGTATGCAACTCGAGTGTATTACTACTAGATCGCGCGCTTCACTAAAAAATTCTTAAAATGTTAAATTTAAATAATATATAAAATAAGTTAAAATACTTTTATTTATTTCATCAAAAATTCAATAAAATAAATTATTTAAGTATACTTAAAAATTAAATTGAAGCGGCCTTGGTTTAATTATAACCCATTTATTTAAATGATTGATTGAACGATCGTCTTGTTTGAACTGGTGATATATTAAATTAAAAAAAATCATTTTCAACATATTACATTTTTTATGTTTTTCGTGCTCAGATAATGATTTAAAATATTGAAACTGAAACAATTTTCAAGAAGATTCTAGTAAAGTTAAATCTAGTAACAATACCTTATAACAACTAGTTGTAATTAAACAACAATTAAAAAAAATGTTTTGTTAAGTTATAAAACATAATAAAGTACATAACAGGTTTAAATAAAAACATTATTTATAGCATTTTTTAAATTACTATTTGTTTTTTCTAAAAATATTACAGTTTTTTGGATTTTACAATGGTATCCGATTTCATTATTTTTTCTATATTGTAATGCACAGAAAAAAACTGTTTAGAGATTCAAAATTGATTTTATGAATGTAATTTTATCTAAAGCAACCGTTAAATACGTTATAGCTAAAGCAACCAAAACAATAAATGATATTAAGGAGTATTTGATAAAAAACTGTCTACGTTACTATGAAAATATTTACTTGTATATCAAACAATAAAGCACCTTACAGTTTTTTGTTTGCGTTTATTACATTTACAATGCGTGAGACCGTCGTAAAAGTAATGAATGTCATTACATTTACGGTTTTTGTAATAAAAATTCAGTTGCTTGATTTAATAGGTTAAGATTTAAAAATCAGCAACTAATAGAGCAACGGGTTTTTTAACGAATTACTACCTACGTGAACACTGAGCGTCCAATACAGCAAATACTATAGAATGAAGACAACATATCGTAAAAACTAATGTAATATAAATAATAATAGCAAGTTTGGAGAACATCGTAGATTATAGGTCTGTTCCAACATACAATTTGGACGGTTTGCAAACCGTTCAAACTGTGCACACAAACAAATATTTGTCATCCTTAGGCAATCTTTTATACACAGTAATTTGTTTGTGTGCATAGTTTGAACGGTTTGCAAACCGTCCAAATCGTATGTTGGAACAGACCTTATATCTATTTCATATCCAGCATATTCAAGCCGTCTAACCCTACAGATGCTTTAAATTGTACGGAAATTTGCCGCTAAATTATTCAAAATCGACATTTACAAAATTTATTTACAGACAATTTGTGATAAAATTTATTCTTTGTGTATATTGCGTCATCAATGAACAAAAAAACAACTATTCTTAAATTTTGTAGAATTTATATAAAATTATTTTTGAGAACTCTTTAACAGCAAACAACTATTTAAATTTTCTTGAAGATTATTTGGAAAGGTTTAAAAATCTAGCAATCACACATGGTATATGATTGTGTTTTTTAAATTAACTGTTTGAAAACCGTGTAGTTTGTAGAAAAAACATCTATAAACTTGTGTCGGTTATTATTTGTGAGGCTATATAAAATATCTGGTAAAACAAACAGAAACTGTTAAAGATGTTAGAAAACGCATTTTTGGGACAGCAAATCTAACAACAAAGTTTGCAAGACCTAAGTCTTATAAAAAACCAAAATGTGTTATAAAAATAAAGGTGATAAATAGTTTAACTTTATCATCAAAATGATGATAAAGTTAAACTATTTTTTCAAAAATTCTAGTTATTAAATCAATAATTAAACTCCGCCATTGCAGGTGCTAAGCAGTGCCGTAACTAGTTTCTGATGCGTGCAAGAACGTCATATTGCGCCCTCCAAACTACAAAATTATAAAGTTTAGGTGGTTTTCTGCGCCCCAACCAAGCTGCGCCCGGTGCGGGGGCACCGACGGCACCGCCTTAGTTTAGGCCTAAGTTCAGATGCAAAAAAAAAGAATAAGAATCTTACATCTTTTTAACAAACCTTGATTTGCTAGCCCGGCTGACAGTATCTTGTAAGGGTTCCTGTTCAAGGATACAAATAAAACTCGGTCAACGGCGGCGAGAGCAAAAAAGATAAAACATCCAACTGGCTCAAAGACAAAAGTAAATAATAAAAAAACGTTTAAAATTATCACCAAAAAAGAAAAAATGAACAAATTATTGACAATGAAGAGCCTTTGTACAACAACATTACAGTTAAACAAATATAGAGAAGAATATGAACAAAAAATCAAACGTGACCCCTACACAAATACCTAAAAAGAGTCAAATTTAATAATCTTGCAACAAGCAACAACAAAGAGAGCTTGCATGTAAAACAAAACAAGTCTAAAAATAAAAAAAACTGATAAAACTTAGACAATTAATGTCGAGATTTTCAATAATACAAACAACTGAACAGAACCATCAACAAACAAATCCAAAAGATACAATAGAAAACAACATAAATATAAAAGTACTTTAATCAACGATGTTTTGAGGTTAAAGAAACACCTACAAAATACAAATTGCAAAAAGGGCTATTGTAACTGACAAAGCACAAATTGCCAACGCTGTAGAAAAGTTATATAGTTAGTTTTATACTATGCACTTAGACAAAACTTACAACCAGCCATAACATTTTACCAATCAGTAGAAAAATTAGTAACAGCACTAAAACAAATAAAAAAAACACCCAAAAACAATCAAATTATTAATAAATAAGTGGTTTTAAAAAATGCAAAGTACCCAAATCTGGTCAAAATTAAAAAATCAGGAAAATATAAATAAAAATATATTCATTTGTTATTTTTAGTAATGGGTAACTCTTTTTTGTTCTATTAACATCCCGCATACAATAAATAAACTTAATTAAGCACAAGTATTGTTTCTTGCAAAATATACAGTAATAAACTCAAGGATATACGTTAGGGCAGAAACTCCGTGTTGGATTTTTTGATTTAACTCAATCGGGGTTCCATGATGGCCACTTCATAAACCAAAAACAAACTTTTGCAATGTAAACGTAAATTATTTATTGCAGTATGAGATCATACACGTTTTTTTAGTTGCAAGCACCAATATTTTAAAGCTTACGCTTATGGTACTAACACATAATTTGTCTTTAAATATGTACCTAAAAAGACAAATATATGTTACTGCACCCGTTAATTGAAAGAATGGAGGTGCTGTAGATACTTACAAGACTTAGTAGATAGTCCACCCACACTCCCATATTAAATGTAATTGTGTCATAATATTAGACTAACGTCCTGAATTAATATATGTCATTTATCTTTAATTTTCTGCCGGTGCTGCGGATTGTACCTGCAACATATTATGCGTCGAGATTTAAAGCGCTTCATCCAACTGAACCAGTTTCCGGTCATGCATAAAATTAAAATTGATTTCAATAATATTAATGTAAGGTACTAATTCTGATTGGCTAAAACCTATTCAATGTACCGAGCACCTGTTAAAACTCTTTTTCTTTGTAGTCACGGTCACTTCTAACAATAAAAACAAAATCTTTTCGTGCTTTTATAGAAACTTCTAAATATGCATAACCCTCCACCGTAGCCAATCTGCTTTTCAATGTAGATAACAGTTTTTTTTCTTGCAGTTTTTATTATTAAGTGAAAGAAGCGCAATTGAATAGCCTTTAATTTTAAATTTCAATTTTTTTTTTTAATTTTGACTTTTAATTATGATTTTTATCAAAAATAACAAAAAATATAAAAAAACAATTTTTTGATTTATGTCATGAGTACAGTTGGAGATAGATCCAGATATGCTGTTAAAAAAAAATCTTATTATTTTTTTGATTTTGTTTTTTAAGAGAGATATTTCGTATATTGTATAAAAAACAAAAAAGTTTTTGACGTGCAGCTTTTAGAGTGAACATGGGGGGGGGGGGTTCATTTTAGACACTTTTTATTTATAAACTCATTTATAAATAAAAAGTGTCTAAAATGAACCCCCTTATCCATCTTAGAAGTTTGTTACCTTTATTCATTAACATATTTATATTAATAAAGTATTAGTGGTAAAAATTCAGTTATAGTTGTATTTTGTTATTATTATAGATTAATATAAGATTTAAATGTATTGTGCTAGTAGCACATATCGATTAGTATTAAAAATAAATATCTTGCAGTCTAGCATATTATTGCAGAATTTTTAAGAAGAAGCTTTTACGTAATAACTGCGTAAGTAGTGCTATGTTAACGTAGCAAACTTTTTCACAAACGCAAACAAAACAATAACGTTTGGAGTTGACAAACATTTTTCGGTTTTAGAAACTCATGCAGAACTTTAACTCTCTAAAGCCGTTAAACGCAAAATAATTCCTGCGCACTGTATTTTTGATTTTACTAGAGTACTGTAGTTGTAAATGTTTACATAATTAATAAGTTATCTACATAAGTACAAAAGATGTACCAATATTTAATCCATCTACTGGACACTGATGTTTGTTACAATAGAATTAATTCTTTTAGCACCTAAGCATAATCGGACGCTTGTTTTATGTTGATAATTATTGGTTAGACGAGGAATGATGTTGATTTAGAAAAATACTTAAAGTGAATTTCAAAAATTACAAATTTATATTCAAAACAATACTTATATACTACAATAATAGAAAAAAATTATGAGTAATTTGAGATAAATTTCTTTTAACTACCCGTTATTTAAATGTACTTGTACTAAACAAAATGGCAAAATTATTAACAAATATAAAAAATTACTACCGGCACCTAGAGCAAACTACACAAAATATAGCTTTTTAGAACTAAAGAGTTTTCTAATAAGAAATTTCATTTTGAATAGCAGGGCTATTTGGGCAGCTGTCAAATTTGAAGCTATTTTCTTTTGACATTTAACAAGTAAAAACTACGCCATTATTAAAAATAGAACAACACACGCTTCAACAACGCATTTTAAAATTCACTACAAAAATGGTGAAAAATTTTCAGTCACAGTTCGCAAAAGTAAAGCACTTTTTGGTCGTCATAAAGCACCTTCTCAGCCGGCAATAGTAAACCTGGTGGCAACATTTGAGCTGTTGGGACAAGTTTGTAATGTGAAAAATTGAAACCGTGTGCATTGCTCAAAAACACATAAGAATATTGCTGATGTAGATCTTTACAATTAGACATTCCACAAACAACATTACACCGTATTTTGCATAAGGCTTTTAAAGTTTTATTAACACAAGAACTCAAGCCGGTTGATCACCATAAACGTCGTATCTTTGCTGATTGGGTCCTTTAAATGCTTTAAAATGATCCGGAGTATCATTAAAAAATCATCTTTAGTGATGAGGCCTATTTTCACCTCGGAGGCTCCGTTAATAAACAGAATTGTCGCATTTGGAGCTCAAAAAATCTAAGAATGATTGTTGAAAAGTCTTGGCATCATCAACGTGTCACTGTTTAGTGCGGTTTTAAGCTGGCGGTGTAATTATTTTTTTAAAAATGAGGTTGGTGCAACTGTTAAGGTAAATGGAAGGCGCTACCGAGCTATGATTAATGAATAAATTTTATGGCCGGAATTGGATGATATTGATGTGGACGACGTTTATTTTCAGCAAGACGGCGCTACGTGCCTCACAAACAACAAAACAATTGCAATTTTGCATAAAAAGTTTCCTGACCGTGTTATTTCTCGAAGAGGTGATCACAATTGGCCACCGAGATGTTGTGATTTAACACCTTTAAACTTTTTCTTTGGGGTTGCGTAAATAATAAGGTCTATGCCAATGCTCTGCAATCGATTCAAGACCTTAAAAATGAAATTTGTAAAGTTATCGAGGACATACAGCTGCAAATATGCAAATTGGTCATGGAAAATTTTATAAAAAGAATGTGGTACTGCAACCGTAATCGAGGCGGCCATTTGACTGATATCGTTTTCAAATGTTAATGGCATACCTTCCTCTTTACAATGAAATAAACATTTATTGATTTCTCTTAAAAAATACTTGTTTTTTTTTTAATATCAAAATAAAACCTCTTATTGGAAAACTCTATATTATAGCTGAACGGAATTTCAACTATTTCTTTATAAACAATAATGACTGAAGTGCAAATACTCAAAGTTTAATTAAACGTTTAAATAAGGCTAAATAAAAATTGATAATTTTGCGTGTTACAAGCTTACGTTAATTCTTAGTCTAATATATATCATAAAAAAAAACCTATTATAAAAGACAGTAATTGTTTATTGAACACAAATACACCAAAGCACTACGTGATAAAGACCAAAGACACAAACTGTACTGGTTTGCGGTTTAAACTAAAACAAAACAGAACATTTTTGGACAATAAAGATACTAAAAACAAAAAGGCGTTGATGCAATATGTCATAGACAAAATATTTAATGGTGTGAGTAAAAAACAAGTTAGTGGTCAAGGATTGTCATTCACTGCCATTGATTGAGGATGTAATCAATACCATGTAAGATGTTACTATATATACCATATATAAGATTTAAAAAATTAAAAAAATTATGTGACAGTTGACAAAGAAAATCAAGCGTACACAGCTTCTGTTTATTTAAATTTGGTTTACTAAAAAAACGTTTGGCTTTTGTAATTTATTAACAGATTTTCAAAATTATATAAATAGCGTGTTTAAAAAGTTTAAAAAGTTTAAATGGTCTATATTTATATTGATTGGTTAAAAAGCAAATGCAATTTTTGAATCATGTAATTCAAAATACTAATGTATATCCAGCTTAAAAAGAAACACAAGCAGTAAGCTTTTGTGGTTAACAAGATATTTCAGAAAACTCATTCTCTTGTACTTGTTAATAACAAAACCCGTTTAAAAATTGTTTAAAAAAGACGTGAGTTTTAAGTTTATAGATAAAAATTTTAATGTTAAAAAAAATGTTGACAGGAAATTTAGTAAACACGCATCTATAAATCTAGTTTGAAGATGTTATTACACACAGATGTAAGTATGGACGGTTATGAAACAATTATAATGCAAAAATATCATAAAACCAAATATTTGCGCTCTTTGCATTACATTACATGTCTACAAAGACGACAGAAACAGTCTCAAAATATTCCAATAAAGCTTAAACGTTTTTGCAACGATTGGAAGATTTAAATAGATTAAAAACTATTTAATACATCAAAAGTTCAAAATTGCAATCAATTATAATGCATTTACTAAAACAATTTACAAAATAAAACTGAACACAAAAGTAGCCAAAAAAAATCTTGAAAGAAAACAAAAAACATGATAACTGTTTTAGTGCAAATAATATGTTGTACAAATTAAAAAAATAAAAACAGTTGATAGTGATACTTGGACGCATGCAATCAAACATAATTCAAGACGTTTACAAACATGAACACTTTGCTATAAAAAGGACAAAAAACGTGATAAGAATATTATATATCTAGCCTTTAGCAAGTTATTGCAGGCTGCGTTTCCTGTCTAAAGATAAGTTACTACAAACCTACCGAACAAACCATTTAAAACTGTTAATAATCAGAAACAAAAATTACAATCATATATTTACTGTAATAAATGCTTTTACAAAGTTTATACTTAACTAAATCAACAACTGCCAAAATAATCATTAAAAATTTAAACTAACAGAAAAAGATTTCAAAAACTACTATATCTTTAGTTCCAGTACTTAATATTTATAATAACCATTCAATTTGTTGATCGAGTTAATTCTATTAACAATTCAAAATGTGCGATTTTGGTTACTTTACTCACTCATAGAGAACTGGCAATAACATGTAAATTTTCAAGTATTTTATTTTGTTTTTTGGCTTCTTTGAAAACCGCTTTATCTTTTATGGTTTTATCTTCAAACTGTTTTAAATTATTTTGTACGCTTTCTAATTCAAGTTCTAGCTCTTTGTTTTAAATAGCAAAACCTTCATTTGTATCTGTTAATGTTTTAGCTCAAACTGGATTGCAATCATTGCCTTCATTATTATTTACAAGCTTGTTTATATTGCGGTTGGTTTTTGATAACATTTTTGCTATTTCTTTAAGATATTTTAAATTGCACATTAGTTTTTTTCGTTTTTAACCAAGCTTTAATTATATCCATAAAAAATACATCACAATCAAAGATATCAAATACTGTTATGCTGGTTAGATTTAGTAGTTTCCGTGGTGTGAGTATATAGGTGTGGCAATCTCTAAACAATGACGTCAAGTGGGTGATAAAAACTCGCAAATTTAAGCGTGTGATTTGTGTGAATTGCGCGTTGCTATAGTTTCTATCACCCACTTGACGTCATGTTTACGAGACGGACACACCTATATACTCACACCACGGTAGTTTCTCCATTTCTGTGTTTTACACGTTAGCCTTTGGCAAGATTGAGCGTTTGAGAATTTCCACCGGACTACCAACTGCAAACGGCCAACGATCAGAATAGAATAGAGATTTTTGTTACGTAGATGATTTTCAATAAAGCATTGACACAAGTCCAAATAAATTATTGATTAGTATTAGTGCTGAAATACTTACAAGACACAACTTACAGAAGGTTACAAAAATCCAGATGTTATGCTTAATTATATAAATTTGTTATTTTTATCTATCTGTTGCAACAACGCCAAATCTCCTATCCACCACGCCATGCATTAATTAACTTTTTACTAATGTACTTCAAAAACGGACTTTGCCATCAAATCTTTTGATTGCATTACTTTACTGCGCAAAAGTTACGAAAAGTTTTTGTGTTGTCCCGTTCCAGGTGCTTTTGTCTTACTGCGCTTTGCTTCATCTTCTTTAGCTTGACTTTGTCTACTTTTGAACATAAGCTTTTTCCATACACTTCCATGTCGATCTTTGTTGAGCGATCTGTATGTAGTTCCTGCCCGCGTGCCTCTGTATATTGTCTTTACATCTCATTTGGAGGCGGCCAACTCTTTTCCTAAATACTCAAGGTCTACACTGTAATGACTTGACGGACTCCTTTTTTGATCGTCTAATCTTCTCCTATTTTTACGTGTAGGGTTGCGTGTGTGTAGATGTATTTAAGCAAGTTTGTGTACCTGGAGTCAATTTGGGCATTGTTTATTGACTGGAGTACTGTCCATGATTTGATGGAGTGAAAAGCTTTTTGATAGTCCACAAATGCTATGTGGAGGTAGATATTGTACTCTGTACATTTCTCGATCAGTATACGCAATGTTTGAATGTAGTCGGTTGTTCTGTAGCCTTGCCTGAAACCTGCTTGTGTTTAGCCGGTTGATAATAGTCAATTTGTTATTATTTTAGTTAGTAACTTATAAAAGGTAGACAGTAGATTGATTAGTCTGTAGTTCTCCAAGTTTGTATTATTTCCTTTCTTAAAAAGGAAAATTACCTCTGCGTTTTGCCATAAGTCAAGAATTTTGCCCTCTTTAAGACATTTGTTCAAAAGCATTAGAATTGCATTTTTCAAGGCTTCTCTTCCAGTCTTCAAAATTTTGCTAGTTATTTGATCTTTGCCTGGTGTTTTGTTGTTCTTCAGATAGTGTAATGCTGCTTTTAGTTTTGTTTTATCAATCTATTAGAGTTATTTGGATCCTACATTTAGGATTGTTGTCTCGACCCTGTTCACTAACCTTTGCTTGAGTCGTTCTAACTCATTTTGTTCTTCAGCAAGTTACTGCTTTGGCCCGCAATCGTTTCCGCGCGTTTTTCCATAAATTACACAATATTATTACTAAAATGTTTTTTTTTAGCATATAGATAGTATATTATATTACCAATTACCAAATTAATACATTTATAAGATATACTCTATTATCAGTGTGTTTATAATATACAACTGCTCCTTACCAGTGAATTAGGTATCGATTAACTTCGATTGTTTATTCTTATATTTAAAGATACATTTATTTATATATATGTAACGTATGTTACGAATATTAATTACTGACTAAAAACTAATACATTTATGTTAATTATTTATATCAACACAATGTGCTGATATGGCACCGCTTCTGGGAAGATCCGTGTTGGAATCCTCCGCGTCACCTGCAGGTGGTACGGTCGCGGCTTCTGGGAAGAAGGCCACGCGACTCCGTTGCATCAGCATCTCCTCAGGTAACTGCAGGTGGTGCGGCAGCGTCTTCTGGGAAGAGGTCCATGCAATTCTGTTGCATCGGCATCTCCTCAGGTAACAAGTGTAATGTGCCCTGCATACAATCTCAAAGTTTAATCGGTCAATTGTCAATTGTCAATTGTCAATTGTCAATTGTCAATTGGCAATTGGAAATTGTATAAATAACAATGTTTTACAGCCTAGTACAACCCCAACTTTGGCAGCGTACCTAGTATGTTACAACTACCAAGAACCTCAATAACCTCAACGTCAATGTACTTTGGTTTGCACACTTTTACAACTTATGTTTGATTATCCTTAGACAGTTGTGTACCTTAATGGCCTCATTGTCAACGTACATTTTCACACCTTGAAAACCTACTTGGTCTATGTGTAAATATCCTCAACTCGTTCACAGACACTACTTGCATGTAAATAACATCATTCAGAACATTAAATATTATAAACAATGCTAACAAAAACTACTGTTAATACAATGTGTAAGAAATCCAAAGAAACATCGAGTAGTAGCAGTTTGGTCAAGCTGAAAGCAGACTACTAAGTCTTTGCAAAATTACAAAGGTAAAAACCAATGATACCTATAACATAAAAAAATCCATAAAGATAAAGATAATCATTCGAGGCGGATGATCATCTGGGATTGTCAAATGTGGGTACGCAAGAGGCAAAAGAAACAAAAATCAGTTGTTAGACAGCGTTCAAGTTAAAAAAGACGTTTTTATGTGTCACGTGAATATATGTAAATTGTGAATTTGTCTTTTTATTAATTAAAAATAGCAACTTTGTTAGTCATTTTACCACTATTATTTAAAATCTTACATTGTTATCTGTAAAATCATTAACTGTTTGTAGCTTATTAATATGGATAAATCAGTAATTGCTTAATATAATCGAAAAGTTGGCAACACCGCACTCTTTCTCAATTCCCGAGTGGCGGAGGATTCTGTAACATTTAAAGACGCGAGCGGACAGAAAAAAAACTGTTCAACAAACCGAGACATGTTTTATTATTATTCATACATATAGATTAAATAAGTCTCTTTAGTTCATTATTGAATGTTATTACCTGGTGATGCAAAACGTGATGCATAAATACTTAAATTTTATAAGTAATATAAAATTTTACTATTGTAATCCTTTCTTACTTCAATATTATTAATAAAAATATTTTAAATAGATTTTACATCAGTAAATAATAAAAAATAAAAATTGTTGCTGTTAATTTATGTTTTAAAACACTTAAAATTGTTACTTCTTATGTAATGCTGTTTAGTCATCTTTTTGTTTTAAGTAAATTTATATTATTTTATAATGCTAATTTCTTAAAGCAAACGTAGTTTTGTCTTGCATAAAAAATATTCAGTAACATGATTTAAATGTACCACTTGCGTAGTACTTATTGGAAATTTAATCATTTCAATAAATAAAATTTATTTAATTCATGTCAATTCCGTTTCATCAAGAAAACCTTATGCCGTTATAGAATAAGATCCTTAAATTTAAATTTACATATTCAAAACCTATTTACATATTAAACTCGAGTGATATGGTAAAATTGAATATGGAACGAACTTCTAAAGTGTACTGATGGGAATTCGGATAGAGTGCTTAAACTATACCCGCCACCCTTCGGCACAAAACTCAATATCAAATATTGAAATACCGCAAAGATCGATTTCCAATATGGACCATAAACACTTATTAATGTCTAAAATGAAATTCGATTAGAAAGCTTTGTTGTGCAAGACAATTTAGTTAAGGGAGTTTGCTTGCACTCGCCTTGCAAGAGGACAAACGAATTCTTGCGCTATATTTAGCTCGTAACCGTGGACAGCTTTCTCGGTCGCAATCAATAAAGAACCAAGTGATAAGAACAATCAACGCAAGTGATAGAATTACAGCAGATTTTAATTAAAAACTAATTATCCTTAGAATAAATGCTAAAGTTTAACTAATTTATTATTTTAATGTTCTAATTTTTAATTAATAGCTAAGCAAATAATTCCACTACAATAATTACAAAACTACAAGTTAGCAATTGGAACGCATTTGCTTTAATTGCAGTTGATTTTATTGTAGCAAACTCAAATAATAACGAAATATTAAGTTATACATTAGTTTGGGAAATACAAGTGGCGTTACAAAGCCACCCTTCCTCTTCACTTTATTGCAAACTTCAGTGGCGTAATTATCATTCAAATTACATCCCACAGCTTTCTCTTTCTTAATAACTTTGAGAAAATCCACGCAGTCCATTATTTTCTCTAGTTTTTTTTTACAAGATTTCCATCTAGATTATGCTAATGTGTTAGGAAGAAATAAAAATGTGCTAGTTTTTATTATTCTGTAACAATAATTCTTATTTTAATGTGAAGTGCAGAAAATATAAAAACTGCATTACAATTGCCATTATTGTTTTCAAAATAATCACATTCTATCAAATTCATATTTATAAACATTGGCGAGTAATATAAGAAAACCTTAATATAAATGTAATAAAAAAAAAACAATCAAAATATTATTGAATCTGATGAACATCGTGGCTTATCTTTTTTATATTTATTTTATCTTTTTCATTAAATATTGATTTACTCATTTAATGGTAAAAACTTCAGGTATTGTTTTAACTTTGTTCGTTAACATAAAAGACGCCTGTTTACTAAGGAACTACTGAATAATAGACATAACATAATGCAGAAAACACAAGAGCCCCTTTTAGAAAAGGTTAATGGTGGTAAGAGTTTTCAACATAATTTAATTAAAAAACAAGTTATATCTATCTCGATAAAGTTTATGAAATTTAATAATTAGATTTTGTAATAGTATAAGGATTTGTTAACTTGTTTCAAATAATGACATAAAGATCACTTGAATGATACTCGCCTCCGCAGGTAAAACTGGATCAATAAAAATAAATATATATCAACTTAGATATTATGTAAGGGGCCGTACCTACAAGATTAGAATTGCAATATGATTTGTTTGGCATGTTGCTATTAATTGGTAGTGTTAAATCAGTACCTAACATACATCTTGTAATATTAAACTAGATCAATATGTAATTGCATTTAATATAGATACAAAAATGTAAACAATTTGTGACTAATTCAATTGCAGACACTATTATATTTAATGAAAATTAAAAATGTTGTATAGCATAAAGTTATAGTTTATGTGAATAAAATAAAATAATAAAATTGATTAAATAGGAGAAGTTCCCAAAAGCATCTACAGGTTCTAATAAAAAATATTGTTAAATTTTCTATTTTTGATAAAATAGATAGAAAATTTGCTTGGCATTTAAATTGATTGTAATACTTACACCGTAGTTTTTTGTGTTTATTATTATTTATTTATTTGTTTATCTGACTTGTTTATTAAATACACATACGCGGGTTTCTCATGGATTCTATAAAACTGACTTTTGAGTAGCAGATAAGGTCTCTTCAGCGCATAGAGTTTTTAATTTTTTAATTGTTTCTTTTGGCACTAAACCTGTTGCTGATATTATATTATTATTTTGTCTCCACATCTGTTTAATTTCAAATAAGATATCTGTGTATTTTTGTTCTTTTTTCAATCTGTTCAATCTTTTTAATTATGATTTATGTTAAGTAAAAACTTTATTCTGTGTAACAATATGTTTATTAGTTTAAATTAATACGTCCCAGAGTGAATAACAATTATAAAATTATAATCGTTTTTTTATTAACGGGCTTTGGAGTGTAACTGTAATAAAGAATTATGTCTTTTTGGTCTTAAAGAGATGTGTATTTTGAATTTTTCTGATATACTATTGCTAAAACTTTTATATGCCTTTCTAAATATAGTGTTGGCGCTAGTTTTTTTGTTCTTGTTATTACATGTGTTACAGTTTATTTTTTGCATTTTCTACATTAATCAATATCGATATTGTTTTTGAGTATATATATACATATATGTTTATATATATATGTCATAGTTTCTTGTTTTGATAACTTGATCTTGTATAGCTATTATAGATCCTTCCGTTTCAGAATACAATTCTTTACTAGTAAACCATAAATTTGATACTTTTATGTCAATATGTATTCTTTGTGCAGTTTGTAGTAGTGCTTTTCATGATTTTTTTCTGTGACCATTCAGTTTTGTTAGTCTAAACTGTAACAGTACGAAGGACACTGCCAAAATTTGCAGAAAAGATAAAGCAAAACACAAATTAAGTTATGTAAATTGCTTTATTGCTTCTCAAAATATTCTCCTTTAAAATCTATACACTTTTGCATCCGATAAAACCAATCTTTAAAATAAGTTTGCTAATCTGAGCAAAGTACCTCCAAAACAAGTAATTTAAATGCTTCAACGGTCTCTCTTAAGTGATAAAAGACGCTCATCACGCATTTTATTTTTGATATGTCAAAATAAAAAAAAAGTCATTGGGCAATAAATCAGGCAAATATGGGCAATGAACCATTAATTGGATGTTGTTACCGGTCAAAATCTCTACAGTCGTGCTGTGTGAGCGCTTGCATTGTCATGATGAACAATGCATTGCCGGTTTATGTTGTTCTTTCTGATTTCAGCAATAACTTCTAGCAAACAAATTGAAGTATATCAGTCAGCATTAACTGTCCTTCGATCCTCTAATGCAATAGTTGCAACATAACCCGTTTTCCCGAAGAAACAAGCAATCATTCTTTTTGAAACGCATTGTGAACGCACTACTTTTGTGGGTTTAGGTTTATTTTGAAACACCCATACAGTCGATTGCTGTTTAGTTTCAGGCTCATATAAATATATCCAAGATTCGTCACCTGTTACAATGTTATATACTAAATTTGAACAACCCCCTTCAAATTTTTTTAGGTTTCTTTGGATCACTTGACACGTGCCTGTTTTTGTTCTTCTTTCAAATTGTGTAGGACCCAACGATTGCAAAGCATTCTGACATGCAAATGATCATGCAAAATTGTATGTATTTGTTTTGCTGCAATGCCCAAGGATGCCTCTATCTTACTATAGGTCACATGCCGATCAAACAAAATCATTTCACGCACAGCATCCATATTTTTTGCAACAACAAAGGTGCATGGACGACCTTTGCAAAAATTGTTATCAAACGTTGGTCTTCCACGCTTGAATTCTGCCATAGTTTTGGATGGTGCTTCATCCCCAAATAACAAACTAAGTTTTTCCATACATTGCTGCGGTGTTAAACCGTATCGAAAATTATAAAAAATCATCACTCGGAAATAACGATTTAAAATTTCCATTTTTCACTCAATTGTTACTCTTGTTAATTTTTGTTGAAACGAAACCGAGCAGTTTGAAATCGAACTGTCAACTGAATTAAAAACGTTAAATTTTACAAATATGACAATCGCAGAACGCTGGTATTACAGGCAGTACTTGATTTTGCAAACTTTAGCAGTGCTAGCAGTTCTATATCATTAACTAGATTGGTTGATTCTACATTTATAAAATACAGTTTTTTTTTCAGTACAAGTAATGTCTAGGCGGTTATGTGAAATTGTTTTGTTTATTGGTTTAACTCAGTATAATATTAATATTTAATATTCTTGCGACTCGCAGCAGAGACTCAGTGTGGGATTTGTTTAAAATGTTTCCAAAGTACATCTAGTGCTTGCGATGTAGTCTAATCTTTCAACCAAATTTTTCCTTGATCACCAAATTAACAAATGTAACCACCAAAGCTGTAGTATTGTTCACTACAGTTGCAAAAATGTGACTCTGTTTATTGATCTTTAAGAAACACCGTTCTTCAAACAAACACAATAATAATAATGTTTTTAAGTTAGTAGTTCCTACCCTTACTGTAAATTTGCAAACTTGTATAAAGGATGTACAAAATCTGACCTCTAAACTTGTATGCGTGCAACTTCTTTAAAATTGTCTATTGACAAATTTTATCATTTACCTTCTACAGGTCAAAAACATCGCTTCAAAACTTTAATTTATTCTTTGCGGAAAATACTAAAATTTTATTCCAGTAATTGTATTTAATTTTTTGACATACAAATAAATTATATTTTATTATGAAACAAGCATATATCTTACGTTTGCAGTAAAATTTAAATTTTTCAAGCAAGTTGGAAAAAATTGTAATTCAACAAATGAACGCATAATTATAATTGTTGTGGTCTAATTTTTCCCAACAAGGGTATATTTTGCCAACATACAATCAATTATTTCTAATGAAATTTTAGACTGTTGTCATGCTGCACAAGTTAGCGATAAATTTAAAATACAACAAAGGTTAATTAAAAGAATTAAAATATGGCAGCAAATCGTATACGTGCTCTGTCATTTGATAATTTAGAACAAAACAAATATCTTAAAAACAACATATTTGTTGTTTGTAATAAGCACATAGTGAAAGATAATTACGTGTGTTTAGTAAGTAATTGTGGATTACCAACCATCTTGTGCACAAATCAAAACAAATAAATTTTAATTTTTTGTTTGTTTAAAATGTGTTAAGAATGGAAGTCAAAAGTGCACACTCATTATTTTGATGTCTTTGAAGGAAGACAACTAAAAACTAAAAACTTAAACATAAAACTAATTGAAGCATGTAAATGAAAAACGGTCTAAATGCCAAAAACTAAAATGTTCAAAAATCAAATAAAAAATTATTTTAGAAACAATTTTTGTTTTTTAATTTAGAAAAATAAATAAAAGAAATTTTAACGTCCTGCATAATATTACCTTACAAATTTATTTCTTTTCTTTCATTTTCTCAGCAAGATATGTTGAATTACATTTTTTTTTTGGTAGAAAATGCAGTTTTATCTCAGGGAAACTGCATTTGCTTTATCAAAAGCTTTTTATTGACCTCTGAAAGGCACGTAAAGAAGGTATTGGAAAAACTGTATGTTTTCTTAGAGCTAGTCTTGTGCATAAATTGCATTTTTTGCAACTTTTCTAAAAAAAGAAGCGATTCTAAATTTATGTTTTTTTTTTTAATGTGATTCTCTTATCACTTACTTTAAGGCCAAAGCTTGTAGCAATTTTTATCACATCTTCTTGTGAGAAACGCGAATAAATAATACTTTACTTATTTGTAGTGAGTAAGTGTTAATGAATTGACTTGACATTGACATAGCTGTGTAAAACCTATAAAGACTTTTGTTTTTATGAGCACAACTTGAAATAAAGTGATTACTTGCGCAGTACAAACAACTTCTTTTTTCAACTTTTCTAAAGTCCCAATCACAGTCTATATAACTATGTACATTTACAAGGTAATTTGTTTTAATTGAACGGTAAAATCTTTTAGAACTAAGATTAATAATAGCCATCAGAATTATTTTTATTTTAAAATGCGCAATTATTACACAACATCAACAATCTAATGCAAGTAAAGTATCTCCGAGTAGATGCAATTTTGAAAAAAAAAACAAGAAGCTATTTTATTTCCCTCACAGCTTCAGTGTATTTTAAATGATTGCTTAAACTGTGGGTAAAAAGTTGTCTGCTATAAAACATGATGCTGGAATTTATTATAAAAACAAACATAACATGTTGTAAGTCCGTACATACAACCAATCAATTTTTTGTAGTGCAGTTTAAGGTTTTGTTTAGCTTCTTTTGTATCTTTCACACTTTTACTTATAAATTCTTCTCTGATTTAAAAAAAATCACATTTTTTACACGCATAGAAATCTTTAAACAATTAAAATAAAAAACGGCACTAAACTTTACGTTCTTGATAAGTTGTGCACACGACTACAGGGCACTTAGAACATGGCGCCGGCACTTACAGCCTTACCCAAGTTGCACTAACTAAAATTCTTTTCATAATATAAACCAGTAACTGAAAGAATGATTCTTATTGTTGACACAATACTAATTCTTTAGTTATAGATTAGTAAAATGTCAGTTAGTAATAATTAATAATTCTTAGTAAAATAACTAAACTAACTAAAATTTAAAATTATTATTATAATTTTGACGTTTAGAGCTAAGTTTTCGTCATTTTGTTGCTGTCAGTGCCAACAACTAAAACTTTAGATGACAAATTGAACACTTTGTTGCAGTTGCTGCTTGCCGTTTTTATTTACCCGTTTCCCCACATTTTTGGTTAAAGTGTCTTTAGAAGCTTGTTTTAGCGGAAACGTGTTGTTTATTGACTAGCATTAAAAATCTTTATGTTGCAGTTATTTGACTCGTTCAGTTCAACAACAAAAAACAGTAAATATATGCTTACTAATTAATTTAAGTCTACTGAACTTTTTGACGCAGCTAGGTATAGATGCGGAAAGTTTTCTTTTAAATTTGATTTATTTAACTGGCTGTTGACATAATGGAAAGGTTTTCTACGCACGCACGCTAGTTAGAGCAACAAACAACTGTGTGACCAAACCTCTAATATTTAAAGCATTGCATTGACATAGAAATATATAGATTTTTTTACATTTAAAGAATAGACTGATTTTGTCATAGTTGTCTTTTCTTTAGAGACCAAAATAAATAAAGGACAGAACCCATCTTATTATGTAGTTCTAGCACTAGTATTTGGCTTTAAATGACTTCTTTCTTTTTACCAAAAAAAATATGTGAGTGTCCGGTTTGCCGTCGGATTGTGACCGATTAATTTCATTTAATTGTATAGTTTTATACACAGTTTTGCATATAGTCATACAGCATTTAACTAAAAAAACTGAATTAAAAAACTAAAAAGAAAAATCAATTTCAACTATATATTTTATTTAATTTGATATTTAATATTTAGAAGCTACTTGATGTGTCACAATATAACATTATCTTTGAATTTAACTTTTGTGTGTCTATAGAAAAATGCAAATTAACGCCAAAGAAATAGTGTAGTTTTAGATGCTCCTCTCCGTACAAAACAATATTCAAATACAAGTATAAGAAATCCTAGTTGTCTAAATACTTACAAAACATAGATTTGTTGTTTAGTTTAATATTTAGTACTGATGATACTAGTGATTTTGATTTAAAAATAATTTAAAAAAAGAGTTGAGTTTTTTAGAGTTAAACTTGACCAAGTTGAAAGTACCCAAATCAGATGCAGATATTGTTTTAAAGTTGTTGTTTATAAATGCTACAACTAAAAAATTTATATTGGTTTGTCAAATTTGTCAATATAATTTTTGGAAAGTATACAGTATGAAATGTGCTATCATCTGTAAAACTATAAATAAGACTTTTGCCTATTTAAAAAGTTGGCAAATAAGCAAAATCTTGAGGAACACCAGCATTTATGATTTTGAGTTAAAACCATCAATTCTTAATATAAATTTCTGTTGTAAAAAAAACTATTAATAAAACAGATTATACCAATGTAATAAAACTTGTTAATAAGAATAAGATGCAAATCCGATCAAATGTTACAGAAAGTCTAGAGCTGCTGCAAGACTTGTGATTAACATATGTCAAACAATTTGTTGTTTAATTTTTTGATTGATATTTATACTGACTATCTGAAATAAAGTTATTTTAATCTTAGAAATGGGCAATTTTACGTCAAGTGAGCAGTCCATTTCACGCGACCCTCTCCGATTTTGCTCAAATTTTGTACACTTATTTGAGTACCCAAAATATGACTTCATGCCAAGTTTTATTTCAAAAATTTATTTCTCAAAAGTTGCCACCGATTAAGACTCCAAATTTTGGTCAAAGACAGCCAAAAGTATGTACTTTAAGATGCTTAATTAAAATTTTCCCACACTAGTGGTAGTTTTTGCTCTAGAGTCTTTTGAACCTACAAAACCATTTTTCAATAAAAAATTTTGAAATTAGACTGGTTTTTAAATTTTTTTGTGGAATTTCTTTGTTTGCACCCTCAGAAAGTGATCTTTATACAAAAAAAGTACGCCATAAGAAATTTCAGACCTTGAGATTCAAAAGAACACGTGTCGCACTACCATTTAATTTTTAAAATTAATATACTTAATAAGTATCATTAGCTTCCAGATTTGAGTCAGATGCATACCCTGGGTCCCCAAAAAAGCAATTGAGTACTTGCTAATTAGGTTCCACATAAAACTTTATTTTAATTATTAACGGAGAGGAATATAGATGGAATAAAGAAATAAAAGGTTTAGAAGAAGTTGGAGATCCAAAAAACTAATAGGAAAACGGCTAGATAAAAAGAAAAATACACGGCGAGAAAATGGTATAAGAAAGATGATAAACACGACGGCAAACGGTGTAAACAAAAGGAACAAAAATAGCAAAAATACAAAAAAGAAAAATAAAGAAGAAAGAGTAGGAACATGGAATATAAGAGGATACATGGGAAAAGAAGCTGAACTGGTGGAAGAAATGATAAACCAAAAAATAGAAATACTAGGAATAACGGAAACAAAAAGAAAGGGCAACGGATAGAAAGAATACATAGAGGTTATTGGTTAATGTGGACAGGAGTGGAGGAAAAGGATAAAGCAAAAGGAGGAGTAGGAATGATAATAGCTCCGGAAAGGATAAAAGATACAATAAGAGAAAAACACATAAATGAAGAATTATGACAGTAGAAATGAAGCTAGGAGAGAACGAAACATGGACCATGATGGTAGCATACGGACCAAATGAAGACGAAAAAAAAAGAAGAGAAAGACAGCTTTTATACAAAATTACAAGAAGAAATAGACGAGGGAGCAGAAAACATAATGATACTAGGAGACCTAAATGGGAGAGTAGGAAATCAAAACAACGGAATAGAAAAGGCTACGGGAAAAGAAGGAGAAGAAATTAGAAACAACAACGGAGAAAGAATTATTTAACTATGCATTGAAAACAATCTAGTAATAACAAACACTAAATTCAAACACAGGGAAGTTTACAAATGCACAAGAACACAACTAACCAGAAACGAGAAATCAATAATTGACTACTACCTAGTTAACAGTAAGAACTGGAACAAAATAAAGAATGTAAAAGTAACAAGACAGGCGGAAATAGGAAGCGATCATCATTTACTACGAATGGATATGAAATAGAAAACAAAACTTAAACCAGACAAAAAAAAGAAAAAAGTTAAGATAAAAATAAAAACATACAAACTAAAAGAAGAACAAATACAAGTGGCATACCAAGAGATACTACAAAAAAAATTCAGAGAGAAAGAAAAAAGAACGTCCATAGAAGGAAAATGGGAAATTTTTAAACAAATTATTCTAGAAGCTGCAGAAGAAAGCTGTGGATCAGCAAAAATAGTGAACAAAGATACTAAAAAAACTAATAGGTGGACAGAAGAAGTCAAAAAAGAGATAAGGGACAAAAAAGAAAAATGAAAAAGATACTTACAAACCAAGGAAATAGAAGATTACAAAAAATACAAAGAAAAGAGAAATAGTACAAAGAAAATAACAAAAGAAGCAAAGATAAAATCATGGACAAAATTTGGAAAAAAAATGAATGAAAATTTCAACCGAAACCAAAAACTATTTTACGGAACGTTAAAACATCTAAAACAAAAAAAGAATACAATATGATGAACATAAAAGATAAAAACGGTAAAATAATAACGGAAGAAGATAAGATAATGGAAAGATGGAGGCAATACTTCCAAGAACTAACAGAACAAGAAGCAGAAGAATACAAAACAATAGAAGATGAAGAATTGCTACAGGACAGAAGAACGAAAGAAATAGAAGAAATTAAAAAAGACGAAGTAATAGAAGCAATTAAAAAAATAAAAAACGGGAAGGCACCGGAAACAGATGAAATAACGCCGGAAATGATAAAATACATGGGAGATGAGGGAATTACACAAATAACGGAATTAATAAACGACATAATAAGGAATGGAAAAACCCCAAAGGAATGGAATAAAAAAATTATTCTACCCATACATAAGAAAGGCGATAAAAGAAAATGTGAAAACTATAGAGGAATCACACTAACGAGCATACCAAGCAAAATATTCACAAGAATTATTGAAAAAAGAATGAGAGACAAACTAGAAACAACAATAGAAGACAGCCAATGTGGATTTAGAAGAGGAAGAAGCACTGTTACGGTTTAGAAAACAATAAATATTAATTTAAATAAAGGAGTCATTGTCTGTAGGCAACTATATAAACATTCGTACCAGTAAAAGTCATGTTGCCGCGATTTCGGAAATTTCGGAATTTAACAACAATTATTTATTTTGCGTATTGGATAGGAGAATTTTATTACAATATAAAAGCGGTACTGGCAACAATGGAACAGCGCCTCCGCTAGTACATTTTTCAAAATAGTCATTTTTTTTGTCCTTATTTTGAATAAAACTCATTGCTCACTCCGCGGTTACCTTCTTTTCGGTTTGGGGTCCATTTGTAACAAGTATGGTATAATTCGACGTTTTTCACAGTAACATTTATTAAATGTTGTGGATCAAACCATATACAAAGTTACGTAATTAATTGGGATCGTTTGTATTCAATTTCCAATTGCATCGTTTTGATGGATAAAATATTTTGGAACCCCAAACCAAATTACTTTGAGGCCGACTAATATCTCAGGTGAGCACGTGTGTTTTAATTACAATTAATGGTTCAATAATTCGATATTTATTCTGGTGTTAGCATCGATTACAATTACTAATTGTTTTTAGGTCTTTTTTTTTCTTTTTTTAATACTTGATATTTTAATTCAACATTAAAGTATTCCACTCCATATCCTATATGCAATAATATTAATTTGGCGAAGATATTACTTATTATACCGCGGACGAAGTAGACCGATTGTCGTAGTCCTGGGTGAGATCTATGCTGACCGACAAATTGCAAAGCCGCGGAACTCTAACCATCACCACGCGACGAATTACCGCATGGACCTCCAGGAGGATCATCATCGCTACTTCATCGGAGCATCGGATAAATAAGATAAGCTATATAGTGCTATTTCATTTTATTTGTATCAAAACATTTTATACGTGCAAGGTATGCATGTTTAATTCCTTTTTATTGCCATTATTACTAATTTAAGTTGATTCGCACTTTTGTGCCCAATTTATTGTCCTTTTGTAATTGTTATTAAACTTATCTTTTTATATATATATATGAATTTCTTTCGTTAATCCTAATCGTAAGAATAATTTCAAATCACGACCTTGCGGTCAAAGTTATTATCATTTATTGAATATTTCTAGCAATCCTTTTTTTGTGTATTCTTTATTTACTTTAGAAATTATATACATTTTATGTTTCTTTTTGCACGTCGGATATTAAATAATTTTATGGGAAAATTCCAAGTGTTATTTATCGTTGTGCCCACTACTTCAAGTACCACACTTTATATTTATTTTTTTTTAACATTTAAAATCCTTTCTTTTTTTGTTTAATAATTACCGTTGTCTAGTTTCGTAATTATGGGTATCGGTACCTAGGAAATATCTGGCTTTAAATAAATTACGTGGAGCCCTCAATTTTAGTCGTCAAACCCCCCCTTTCCCACTGTCAGCTACCGGCAAGCCAGATAATTCTTATATAACACCTCGAACTTTTTTAAAGAAATCAAACACGTAACAGCACACAGGATCTAATATTTATAATAAGACAATTAAGTGAGAAAATGATTTAAAAAAATAGAGTAATGCACGTATGCTTTGTTGACCTTGAAAAAGCTTTCGACAGGATCAAGAGAGAGGACATATGGAAAAAACTAGAAAAGAGAGGAATTGAGAAGAAAATAATAAACGTAATCACAACATGTACACAGAAAACAAAAACATAGTCAGAATGAATAACAAAGAATCAAAAGAATTCCAAACGAAAAAAGGTGTGAAGCAAGGATGTGTGTTAAGCGCATTGCTTTTCTTAATTGTGCTAGACAGGGCAATAAAACAGGCTAAGCAAAAAATGAAAATGGTAAAAATAGGATATTGGAAAATGGAAGTAACAAAAATAGCAGAACTGCTATTTGCAGACGATATGGCAGTGATTGCTAAAACCGAAGAATAGTTACAACACAACATGGAAATAATAGAGGAGCAACTAAAGAAAATAAACATGAAAATAAATTATGAAAAAACAAAGACCATGATAATTGCAAAAGAAAAACTGAATCACGAAATAAGAATAAAAGAAAGAATAATAGGACAGGTCGAACAATACAGATACTTAGGAACAATAATACAAAGCAACGGAAAATTAGACAAAGAGATAGAGAACAAAATAGGAAAAACAGCAAAAATATATAACATGTTAAAAAATACTTTCTTTAACAAAAAAGAAATATCAAAAACAACAAAAACAGAAATTGTAAAAAAAGTAATCAGACCAACATTAACATATAGTAGCAAAACATGGACGATGACAAGAAAACAAATAGAAAGAATAAATGCTATGGAGATGAGATTTCTTAGGAAGATTGAGAACAAAACAAGAAAAGATAAAATAAGGAACGAGACATATAGGACGAATTTAAATATAAAACCAATATAAGAAAAAATTATTGAAGGTCAAATGAGATGGTATGGACATATCAGAAGAATGAGTGAAGAAAGAAATACTAAGAAAATTTATGAGACAAAAGTAACAGGAGAACAAAAAAGAGGAAGACCCAGAAAAGAATGGAACAGCGCAATAAAAGAAGAAGCTACAAGAAAAGGAAACACGTGGGAAGAAATAAAAGAGATAGCCAAGGATAGGAAGAAATGGAGAAAATATTACACAAACTAATAATGTATACGCCTGACACCGAAAGGTAAAAAGGCAATTGAATAAATAAATAAAATAAATAAATAAATAAAACTTTACATCAATATACTCTGTATATATATTTTTTAAATTATAATATTTTTATTATATTTCAAATTTTGAACATAAAATTAGACTCGTATACTAAAATTATTAGAATTTAATAAGGCTTAAGCCTATAATATTTTATTTTAATTTAAAAAACTTTTAAAATGACGTATTGTACATATTTTTTTCATTTTGTCAAATTTGTAACATTCTATTAATGTTTTTTAAAGTAAGGTTAAAAAATGTTCCCCTTGAAGTTTTTCTTTAATAGCTCACAATCGGTAAGAGCAACATTAAAACATGTTAATAGGTGAAAAATGCTCAATTGAATAGCCTTTTAATTTTGAGTTTCAATTTTTTTTTAAATTTTTGACTTAAGCATAATTTTCCAGATATGCTGTTCAAAAAAGATGGACAATTTGATTGCCTACAGTTTTTATATTCTATTGTTTTTCTTATTTAAACTTTTAAGAGTGATATTTCAATTATTGTATAAAAAAAAAACGTGCAGCTTCTAGGGTGAACATGTTTGCCTATAAGTTTATAATTAAAAAGTGTCTCAAATAAACCTCTCTACCCACTCTTGAAGTTTGTTACCCCTATTCATTAACACCCTGTATATTAATCAATATGTGCAAAAATTTTGATTGAAAAATGGTTTTGTGCGATCAAGAGACTTTAGAGCAAAAACTACCACTAGTGTGGGAAATTTTTATTCAAACATCTTAAAGTACATACTTTTGGCTGTCTTTGCCCAAAATTTGGAGTCTTAATCGGTGGCAACTTTTGAGAAATGAATTTTTGAAAAAAAACTGTTTTTTGCGATTTCTGCGCGTGCGGAACAAAATAAGAAAAATCTGACCACTGCATTCGATTCCTTGGATATTTCCCATCGGTTATGACTAATCTAAAATTTTCCCAGACTGAAATGCAATTAAGATAAATAAAGTTAAAAATTGAACTTAAAAATTGCCGTAAAATTCAATTGGCTCTACAAAGCAAACTATGTAACCTAGAGGCTGAAATTGGACATAAAGTCATATTTTGGGTACTTAAATAAGTGTACAAAATTTGAGCTAAATCGGAGAGGGTCGCGTGTAATGGACTGCTCACTTGACGTGGAATTGGCCAAATATATAATGTAAAAATTATTATATTAAAAAAAAAACTGGATTGATTGAATTGTAATATATGTTATGTAATTGGTCTATTATTTGAAAAATTGGACTTGTCTTTTTCTTTAGGTATAGGTTTAGTAATTACAATTTCTCAACAGTTTAGAAATGTTTTTTTAATAAGACAATTATTTTATTTTATATTTTTTTAATTTATATTATATGAATACAATTATTTTAGTCCAACCAAAGCTTATTAATTTACAAGTGTTTTATGAATGTTAGGAAGAAATTTGTCAATACCTGACGTCTTTCTAGTATTTAATTTTTTTTTAATTATCTTTTGACAACCTATTGCCTTAATTGAATTGTATTTATTACTTTATTACAAGCTGGAATTGTAGATACAACAAGAAGAAGATTTAAATAGTAGAGTTAGATGCAAATTAGTATAATCCTGATTAGTTTAATTAGAACGATTACTTATAAAGCTGTTGAATGCTTTTTTATCCTTATATTTGTGTGAATTGAATACAAATACTTTTAATAAGAGAAATCAAACAAAATACTGATACTTTCTGAACAGTTTTTTGAGATTCTGCTGCAATATACAAGTAATTTTACTATGCTCATCTTAGAATAATGATAGAAAAAGAAGTTTTAACAGAAGTAATAGGTGAATAAACTGAATTTCTTAAAGCAGCCTTGACAGTAGTTGTTGCAATCTCTAGAGTAGTTGAAAGATACAAATCTTATAATTTTAACAATCTAAATCTGAGGTTTAGTAAGATTATAAAAAACAGTAAAAATCGTAGCTTGTTGGCCGGATAATGTTATAAAAGTGAATACCTTAACCATTCAGTATTATGTATACCTTACTCTTACCTGCTTATGAAAACATAAATACCTTAAAAAGAATGTGAACAATTTTAATGTTTAGTTATTTTTAATTAATTAATTAATTTTAATAGATTTATTCTATTATTACTATTATTGTTAATAGTTATTTATAAATTCAATAAGATGTAATTAAAAGCTTCAAATAAACAAAATTCAATTCATCAATATAATGAACATTTGCCAATAGATAACAACAGCTAAATTTAACATGTTTGTGTTGAAATTATGTTACATATTTTTAAAATGGTTGTATGTTTCGATGCCATTACAGCAAGATTTATCTTAGGAACGTAACCGCATATCCAAGCAACTAGTTCAGTTGAGATTTAAGATAATTTATCATTCCCGCCATTCCCATATATAAATGGAGACATTAGGATGTGTTCAAGTTAAAATTAACTTGAAAACATTGCTACACTGTTAGTTGTTATATTTTGTTTGTAAAATTTAGTTACATTTTCATGTTGCTTTTTTATGGAACTGCTTATGTGGCATGAGTTTTATACTTTCTGTGAAATGTAGCCAGCAGTAATGATTATAATATTTTGTGGGAAGCCTAATTATATATGCATATTATTTAAATTAAATTATAGCATGTGTTTTAAATGTAAAATAAATTCATACTTGCTAATAGCTTTGCCTAATGGCTTCTACAAAGCACCACCTATAAAAAATGGTCTCTATACGCAAAATGTGAGTAAATAGTTTCAGAGCAGAATTAACCGCTATCACTCAGTTATACCTTTGAGTTAATGTTTGTCCTAATATTTATATTTTTACTCATTAATAACGTTATGTGTATTCTTATTACTAATAGATATTAAACATTTTTTTTTTAAGTTTAAATCAAGCTAATATGTTCAGTCGCATAATTAATATATTAACAACTAAAAAAATTTACTGTACGTATAAAAATGTACACTAAAATAACTACATATATGGGTTAGTGATAAAGATTGATATTTTCTGGTTTTAGTTTTAGTATTAGTATTTCATGGCCTCGAGTCAACTAGCTTTTATGGTCACCATGTCAAGTAAATAAGCACCCCAAAATCAATTGTTTAAAACATGTCTTAAACTTCAAATAATACTAATATTACACAATTTCAGCAATTTCTAATTGGTTTACACGCTTTTTACATTTTTCCATTGTACATTACTAGTGTTTCCTTACTTAAAAATGTTAAAATATGGAACAATTAACACCGTCATCTTTAATTAGTTATACTCATAAAAATGTAAAAACATTTTTTTTGTATAAAAGATAATATAATGATGCAGTTCTTTTCATGTATAAATAATTGCATTTTTTTAAATAAATTGTTTTATATTGACAATCAAAACGCACATTAACTTAACATTAAAAAAAAAAAACATTTTAATTGATATTAAAAGTAGTAGAGAATAAATACCGTTCTGACAACATTTTGTGAAGTTATAAAACCAACCACTAATGTGATCAAATTTGACGACGTTTTAATTAATGTGGCAGCAGTACTAAACTGTAAGAAAAAATAATACATGCAAAAATTTCAAATTTCACATTTTGAATGTACGATATTCACAACTACGAGCAGATTTGTAACAATTGTTATTTTAGAAAGATAACTTATAGCACAATAAAAAGTCTACTAAGTTTAATGTTCAATAAAGTATAACTCTTAAAATTTAATCAAGCATTTCGACAAGAAAATTACAAATTAATTTCAAAATTTAATAGACAATTAAAGGTTTTGGATTTTTATATATTTCATTAGATTGGAAATTTTATTCATTCATTTAAATTGCGTGTGTTCTGCTCGTAGTTTTATGACACTCATCAAACTACCCCGTCATCTTTTGAGCTTCATACTATTATAACAAAAAGTTAAAAAAAAAAGTTATTGGAATAGAAAAGCTAAAAAAATCTGCTGCTTACCTTTTAATGTCCGCAAATTTCAAGATGATTGCCATTACAAAAACGTAGAGTTAACAATTTAGATTAACAAAAATATACGTTTTAGTAAAACAGAAAATATCCTTGCCAATAAAACTGCTTTTCTAACGTAAAGCCAACAACTCAAAGTTATAAAAGAAAAACCAAAAATTAAGTTAATAAAACTAATTTTATTAATAATTTTAATATTTTATTTTATTATAAACGTATTGTAATGGCAAATAAACGTCCAACAATATTATGAATCATTATGTCGACTACGTTTTTACTTTCTCAAGCAATCGGAAGACATTAAAATAAGTGAGCAAAACTTTTAAAAAAATAGACATAACCTCAAACGTAATCAAAAGTAAAGAATCTAAAATTAAAAGTAAAAAGTTACAATCAGGTAAATTAAATGATATGAACAATAAAATATTAGTTATATTATATATTATTATATATTAGCATAGAATTTTTCAAAATATTAAGAAACATTATTAACAACGTTTTAATTAATAGAACACAAAAAACTGTAATAAAATTGATGTCCAAAAATGTATAAAATTCCATCTCTGATTAACTACCACGCAAGAAAACTATACGCCACTTTTTATTTTGCCATAAAGCAAATCAATATCATTTGGCACACGATAGAATAAATCAAAAGAAGCGCGCTATTTATTCAAGCACAAAAACAACGTTGACAGCAACCCAAACAACAGAATAAAGCAACGAAAAAGCAAATGAATCTCAGAATTAAAAATACTATTAAAAAATAAAATAAATAAAAACCAAAAACAATAACAAAAAACCAAAAAAAGTCTGAATTTGCATATAGCGCAATAACTAATAATTATTAAGATAATAAACAGGAACTACTACTATAAAAAAGCAATCGATCTAAACTCTATAAAATATATTATATTTTTATTTGTCTCACAAAGTTAGTGATTATTAATAAACAGTAATTCTATGTAAGCAATTCTAGCTACAGAAACAGCTATTATAAACAAAGTGATGTTTTTTTTTTTTACATTAATTAGTATAGAAAAAGTTTAAAATTTACGTCGCATAAAATGTATTGCCGACGTATTTAAAATAAAAATGAAATACAAATGTAATCCTTTTATCAAATAAAGTAAAATAAATAACTATGCCAAATATAAAAATCTCCGATATGAAAATATAGGACATCAAATTGAAATTAGAAAAATTGAGCATTTTAAAATCCAAAACAAAAAAAATAGTTAAATTAAAAAAAAGTTTTAGTTATAGACAGATTTAGTAAAAATTACTGAAAAAACAATTTTTAAAAGTTGTTTAGTTTTAAATATATATATATTTAATATACAAAGTGTTTATTTTATTATAAAAATTTAGTAAATTTTAAAACACCATGTATATTTTTACAATTTTTAAATCTAAAAAAATTCTAAAGATATTTTATAAAAAAAAAATTTTAAATGCAGAATTTTTGTGTTATAATTAACTCTTAAACTTTAAATTAAAAATATTGTTTCCTAAACATATACATTTATTAACCAAACGGCTACAAAAACAACAACAACTACACCAAAAACAAATAACAAAACAGAGGTTTCTCATGTCAAGTTGCTTCATAAAACCAATTTACTTTAAAAAATAAGTTGCCAAAAAGTATATTCTTAAAAAATATTAAAAAGCATTAAGGATAAATAATATTCTACTTATAATTTTTACAACATTTGCTTACTCTAACCTCAAAATTTGTCTCATCATTTAAAAAATAAGACATTATTGTAAAATTGCAAATGTACAACTTATACATAATTAAAAAAATAAATCCGTTTTTATAAACTATAAGCAAATTACATTTATATTTATACTCTGTATGTGTGTATATGAAATAACTTTGTTTATTACTACTTGCTTTATTATTTAATCTATTAATAATTTAAAAAAAATATATTATTTTAATAATTTAGAATTTTTAGAACAAAATATCATTAGCTTAGGTATTCAGTATGAATTTTGATCAAAACTTACAACAGATCATTTAACCAATAGATTTGCTAAAAATGGCTTGCTAGTCTATAAAAATTGAGCTAGTAGACTTTGATTACAACTGAAAGTGCACTAGTCGGCAACTCTTTACTTTGCTCCATTTCACAGACGCCTACAAAAACATAAATTAACAAAAACTGTTATCAACACTTTTTAGGCAAATAAAACTTATGTTTTTATAATTTAAGATTTATTTTGTTTTTGTAGATAATTATAGAACTATCGGTGTCAAACGCATAGAAACAAAATCAATTTTACTTATAAAAGTAAAAAAATGGATGTGTTTTCTTTTCTTTTATTGAATATTCTTTTTATTGATAAACAAATACTGCAAAATCTTCAAACTTCATCTTTGGCATAGCACCTACTTTGCCTCATTTGATAGTAGTAGATGGCAATTACAAAAATCATTTTTTTTCTCAATTGAAGGTAAACTATTTCACTCACAGTTATACAATTTAGCAGAGTATTTACTAAAGTCGCTAGATAGCCGCAGAAACAATCCGTGTATTGTGTCGGACCCACATAATTTAAATCAGGGCTCATTTTTTAAAGATAATGTATTTTGCTTGTTCTTTAAAAGCTGGGTTGCTTGGAGAAAGGTTTGACCTTAAAATAACTGTTATATAAAGCATTTAGTTATAGTGATGCCAGGCATTTTTTATCAAATTATAAAATTGCATGTTTTTATTATTTTCTTCAAATAAATAGTCGTAAAAATTGATAAAAATAAACTAAACCGTTTAGAAATAGCAGCTAATAATGTAAAAAATAAAAGTTAGATAGTTTTTTTAGTCTTAAAATTGTAAATTTATTTAACGTTTTACTACTGCTACACTTAATAAAATTATTGATTGTGAACATGGCCATATTATTAAATTGATAGGATTTTTAATTTTTATCTTTACAATTAATTTGTTTATCAATTTTTATTTTACCAGTACATTTAGAAATGACAAAACTATTTTATGAAAAAATAATTTAGTCAAATACTGTTGGAAATAAGGATAAAACACAACACAAGTATATAAAATGATAATTATTTCTATACAGAATGTCTAAAAATTGCCAGTGCTCTTAAAACCGGATTCAGTAGGCCAAATCAAATTAAAACTTCAAAAAGTAAACATTTTTCTAATTGTCTCTTTTTAACAAGTAACTAAAAAAATAAAAAAATAAAACATTTAACTTTAGAACAATGTACAAAATAAATAAAAGCTATTGAGTTGATAGTACTGCAAGTATGTACTTCAAATATTGGCAAAATCTTTCATAAAAAATCTATTAATTTATAACATGGCTATGTTTATGTATATTGTTTTCAAAAATGTAGCAGAATTTCAAGTTTCACGTTTTATCATACATAGAATAATAACTTAGAGCACAATAAAAGTCTACAAAATTTGGTATGTAATGAAATAATACGCTTAAAGTTTACGTAAATATTTTGACAAAAAATGTACAATTTAATTTTAAACTTAATAAACTCTACACGTTGCAAAAAACTTATTTTAAAAAAAGTTACAATGCGCGAGTTGTGTTCTTGATTGATAATACTCAAAACACCGCCCCCTTAAATAAAATTTGGCGGTATTTATGTCTCTCTTCCCGTTTTTTTGTCAAAAAATTGCAATTATAAGTTTAAATGTTATTATAAAAAAAAATTTAAAAAAAAGTAAAAATTCAACAAATGACAATCTAATAAACTATACACATGTGGTGGTTAGGGTAAGTTGTTTTAAAATTAAAAAAATAAATTACGACTTTTTTTTTAAGAATGATATATATTCACCAACCAATTTTTGTTTTCAGTGGTTCGATTCAGTACTATAGGTCTTTGTCTGTCAGTTCAAAATGCCTATTCTTTTAGATTAATAAATATTTATTTTTATATTAATAGTTACTCTTAATTTTTGAACTATTTTGCTGCTATTTTTATTTATTTTTTACTTTTTTTTTTTTTTTTTTGTCTAATCTTCTTATTTTTCTTTTCAATGATGCGATTTTGCATTCTTAGTTTGTTACTTTTTTTTAATTATTTTGTTTGCTTTCTTTATTAATTTAGTTATCATCTATTGTTTAAAGTTTTTTGCTTATTTGTAAAAACATCATTGTAATTTTTTTTAGTTTTGTGTTAGTTTTGGTGATTTTAAACTTTATATTAAAATGCTACAAACAAATGTCTTACCATATCGGTTCTGAGAAATAATCTCTTATTAATAGTCTTTTAATATAAAATTACTAATTTTGTTTTAATACAATTTTTTGTCTGAGAGTATTTTCAAAAGTTTTTGCACCGCAAATATTTTTGTTGTGGCTCTAGCTCTTCTATCCGTTTGTTTAGGTAATTTATTGCCACGCTGTTATTGACTTTTACTCTCTTCCTATCAATTTTGTTTTTATATTATATTGCACTTAGTCACTTTTCTGCTTGCTCACTATATTTTGTATTCTAGGTTTTCCAATAAAAGATTTCATTTTAATATTAAAAAAAAAACGGGTATTATTTAAGAGAAATCAATAAATGTTTAGTTCATTGTAAAGAGAAAGGTATGCCAATTAACATTTAAAAACAATATCAGTTAAATGGCCGCCACGGTTACAGTTGCAGTACCACATTTTTTTCATTTTCTATGACCAATTTGCACATTTGCGGCTGTATGTCTTTGATAACTTTACGAATTACATTTTTATGGTTTTGAGTCAATTGAAGAGCATTGGCATAGACCTTATCTTTTACGTGGCCCCAAAGAAAAAAGTCTAAAGGTGTTAAATCACAAGATCTCGGTGGCCAATTGTGATCACCTCTTCAAGAAATAGCACGGTCAGAAAACTTTTCTTAAAAAATTGCATTTGTTGTTGCTTGTGTGGTACGTAGCGCCGTCTTGCTGAAAATAAACATTGTCACATCAATATCTTCCAATTCCTTTTTAGTCATAAGACTTAAGTCTTTATGCAAAATACGGTGTAATGTCGTTTGTGGAATGTCAAATTCCAAAGATCGACGAAGAATCAACAAACCTGTGTTTTCTTCATTACTACGGGCTACATCAGCAATATTCTCATGTGTTGAGCGATGCTTACGGTTTCGATTCTTTACATTACAAACTTGTTCTAACAGTTCAAGTTTTTCTACCAGGTTTGCTATGGCCGGTCGAGAAGGTGCTTTACGACGACCAAAAAGTGCTTTAATTTTGCAAACTGTGACTGAAAATTTTTCACCATTTTTGTAGTGAATTTTAATAATTTCAATGAGTTGTTGAAACGTGTATTGTTCCATTTTTAATAATGGCGTAATTTTTACTTGTTGAATGACAAAAGATAATAGCTTCAAAATTGACAGCTGCCCAAATAGCTTGCTATTCAATAGGAAACATCTTATTAGAAAACACTTTATTAATTATTTTCAATACAATACTCGTAAAACAAGAAATATGTTGGTGAATTAATAACTGTTTGACTAATATACCACATTTTTGACCATTTTAAGATATAATATCAATTTTTGAACAAACAGCACACACTTTACTGAAATATAGTTGCAAAAGAAAAAAGTTGTCCGTATTTTGTTTTAAAAATAAAAACTCAATTTATACAAATGGATTTGTTGTGCATATTTACAATACCAAAAGTTGAGTTTTGCCTAATTTTTACCTAATGCTTCTAAATCGTTTTTATACTCTGAAGTCTAAATAGTCTAAATCATATCTTTTTGTATGTGTAAATTTTATAACAAACTTTCTGCTGATATATAGACGTCAAATGTGAAAACTTATCAACAAAAATCAGAGTATTTTCAAAATTCCGTATTCTATACAAGTGAAAAGGTTATGGTTACCTAATTTGACATTTGTAAACTATATTTTAAATTTTATATGTAATATTATTATTTTGTATGCTAATGTCTACATTTTATTTAAAGTTATAAATAAAGCACATACTACACGTATGTAATGGTAGTAACCACTACAACTACTGAAACGCAAAAGCAATGCACCAAAATATTGGCTAAATTAAAAATAAAATTATTTAAATAAAAATAGAAATACTATTTTTCAAATTTGACAAAGATATCTTTTTAAACATAAACCATTACCAGCAATTTTCAACATTCAAACCAAAATTACATATACAGTAGTTTAAACAACAAAAGGTTATCAAAAGTTGTACTCAATATAAATAATTGAAAAATTGGTCAAAGGTTTGCAAATTTGAACACGTATCAACCATCATAAAATAATAAATATTAATGATTAGAATTAGTTTGAGTTATAGTTATGTATTTATCACTAAGTTAATTATATAAAGTGATTAATGTACATAATTTATTTAATTGCGTTTTGCTATTAATCACATCGTTGCGCATTCAAAAGTTTTGTTGTAGAAAACAAAATATTGTTTTGATACAAAAGGATTGCAATTCAAGTTTTTTCAATTTATAATATTAATCTATTGCTGCACACATTAAAATGCATTCATAAAGATAATTGAAAGTCATTCTTGTGTAGGATTCCGACAATTAACCAGCAAATTACTTTCAGAAAAAAATCACCTAAATGTTTTAATCAAGTTGCACACTGTGTGAAACTTCCATGTTAATAAAGCGATGCTTCTCTAACATTTACACTAAAATTTCAACTAGGCTCCATGCACCAACCCGCAGAATTTAGCTCATAAATTACTTCCAAGTCTAATTACACTGCTACGCCTAATAGTTAATATGATTATAAAATAGTACTCTAATGAAATTTATTTTATTTTACTAGAAATAAGATAATAACATTATGAAGATCTTCTATTATATCTTACGAACAAGTATTACTAATATATTAAAATTTTCATGTAAATGCATTACCCATTAATTTAACGACCGAGATTACAAGTATTAATAATATTAAAGTATACAAACTCCTTATGTGACTATGCCTTAAACATTATTGAGATAGTCAGCACTTCGCTTCCGTTTCCGGATTACGTGAAATTTACATTTCAATTAACTTTAGAAGTGGTTTATTAATTCGAACGTAATCATTTCTGTACACCGAGCTTTTAGGGGATATTGAAACTTTTGAAATTATTATTAAAAAAATACAGAAATATTTTGATTAAAATAAATATAAAATAATTAACCTTGATATTATTTTACATAAAAATGTTAAAAAAAATTGCAAACATTCAATAACATAACTTCAATGCCATATACCTTCTCCTGTAATTGAGAAAACATATTTGGAATAACTAAAATAACTAATTCTTGCGTCCTTTAAATTAAAATAATTCAACCTTATTCAAAATATTAAATAAAACATTTCCGTAAATTTAATTATGCGCATATTGATTAATGTATGAATTGTTACATTATTACTACTGACTGAATAATGTTTAATAATTAATGAAATCCTAATTGTATTTAATGTAGCAAGTAATTATAAAATTCTTATTAACTATGTAAATTTATTACCATATAATTTAAACTATTAATCATTTTGGTGTAATTAATTAAAATGTTATTTATCATGTTTGAATCAAATAGAACGGTAGTACTAAAATTATTAAATAATTTAGATTTTTAGTATATAATTACTATGAAATCTTATAAAATAAATGCGTAAAAGTGCGTCAAGCTTTAAACACCTGTCCATCGAATCAATTTTTATTTCACAAGAATATTTTATGCAACAATAAAATTAAATGCTCAATCATTAAAAATGTTAACGTATCGTAACTGAATACACTATTAATCTCTATTGGCCCACTTATATGTGAAATATTTATCTCCCAGTGTGTGGCAGAAAGATGTAATTATTATTACCTTATTCAAAACGCATTGATTGATTGATCTTAACCGATTTTGATTATGATATAATTTGATTGTTCCTTTGGCACGCAATGTTATAATTAACTGTATTATTGAGAGATAATCGAAACTAATTACGCAATGTCGCAATATCCTCAAATTGGATATGATCATTAATTTTGAAATATATATTATTGGATGTAATAAACAAAACGCTAAATTGCTTGATCATAGCCCTGTGCCTATTAATATTGATCTAGATATAAATAAATATTGAATTTTTATTGTAGATACTTTTCTGGAATAATATACATATTTATAAATAGTAAATGTAACACTAGAATTATACAACACATATTGTAAATCAATCATTTTTTTTTAAATCATTTATTATTTGTGAGTAATTAACAATTAAGTAAAAAATAAAAATACAATGTAAATAATTGTATTTTAATTGTAAAAAAAAACATGTAATATTTTTATTGGGTGCGCAACCGTTGTGATCGATGAGTCATCAAAAAACTTAAACAATATCTAAAATTTAAAGTAATCAATGTGAAACAGGTATTTCCAAATCATCCAAACTAATTTTTTAATATTTTAAAATGTTTAAGTTTTTCAGCTGAGTTCTGTAAAAATGGTGCTTTAGCAAACAGCTGATATAATTTAAAAGATTGGTGGTTGACATGGCGTTTAGTGACATTATGAATAAACAAAAAAAATGTTAAAATATAAGTTCTATTGTAGACAAATAGTTATTTTTTGCTGTATTGGAATCTTATATGGTCTGCTGCCAGTAGAAATTTGCTTGACTAATTTTTTTAATAAAGTTATAAAATATTATTTAAATTGTTGAAATACGAAATCTCTATTCTCTCAATTAACAAATTTGATAGTATTATATTTGTGTTTCAAGTACATATTTAAATAAGTAAGGTAGTAACACAAGCGTAATACAAAAAATATTGACCCTTCAAACAAACAAAACATAATCAAATTCATCTTTTGTGCTTATAACGCTGAGGTCTATTACAAATATATTTAAACTATTGACTTATAAGTTTTTACGCCTGTACAAACTACTTTTGAATATAATTACAAACATAACAAAAAAATAGATCTATTATTGCAGAAATAATTAAGAAAAAAAGTGAAAAATTAGGAATACTAACCCAATAGTAATCCAAACCTAAAAAATCTATTGTCACTAAAACTTCAATAGTGTTTTGTATTACTTTATGAAAACTATAACTGCTGCAAGCACTATAAAGGGCAGTGTTTAGTTATCTGAACGGGATATGATTAAACTAAGCTTAAACGTATATAAAGAATAAAGAAATTGTAGATAGACATAGTAAAGTCACTAATATTATCTCATGTTGCATAGTTAATAACCATTTACAAATGCGCTTGTTTTTTGTTCAGTTACAGTAGAGTTTATAGGTTAGTAGTTAAAAGCTATAATACAAAAACCTAACTAAACGTAGACTGCAACATTGTACACCTTTACAAAATCTTGTAAAAAATTACAATTTTAACAAACTCAAAAATTAAACCAAAGTTTAAAGATATTTTAATCAAATATTGAGAAACTTGCTTATGTATTTTTTTTTTAGTTTCTATAACTTATTAGTAGTCTTTTGATCGGTATATGAGGTTATAAAACCCGTTAAAAAAATTCTACATTTTTTTTTTAGTTTTTTTGTCGTTTTTTAACTAATTTTTTGTTTAAAAACCGCAATTTTAACTCAAAGAAAAAAAAAATTGCTAATGAAATCAATCAGAAATTTTCCGTAGAATCTAAATCTGGCACTATTTTAAATCTATACCTTGTCTATAAGCCGCAAAAACCTTAAAACCATGTTTTTGTTTTTAGTAGGCTGGGCAAAAAGGAACATTTTTTATTTTTTTTTTAACCGCCAATGTTGACGTGTTTTGATGTAAATTAATTGGAAAATATAAATTTGTTTTGTGTATTTGGGTTTTAAAGGTCTAAAACTCAAAAAAACTGCAAAAATAAGCCTATTTTTCAACATAAACTTTTACAAATGCACATTTAGCAGTTTTCAGAGAAACTATACACCAAATATTATCAAAAACTTGAGTTTTGCAAACAATTTTACATAAAAAATAGTATGTGTCGTGTTTATTTAGCAAAAAAAAAAAGGAAAAACTCAACTGAAAAAAAAAATTTGTTCCACATTTACTTATTTTTTTTTTAAGATTATTTGGATTATATTTTTTTAAGCTTATTTCAAAAGTTCAACAAAAACATCTTTTGTTGCTTGAATCAATTTTGGGCCATTTTGCTTTTTGTTTGATAGTTATCGCGCATGCGGCACAAATTTAGACTCGATCTATCGGCGTCAAAATTTGAAAATATTATTTTTTTTAGCATTCAATCATAAATCCGCCTGGGGCCTATCAAAATTTGTTAAAAAAAGTTTTAAACTACATCCTAGTGTGTTTATAATATTTTTGTAAATATAAAAAAATAATTAATTTTTAACGCATCTTTTGCTTGAAAATTTTGTAAACATTTTTTTCTAGGTAGTCTTTTTTATAGACGATGAGTACAACACTGACTATTTTCTATGTAAAATTGTCCCTAGAATTCAAGTTTTTAATAATATTTGGTGTATTGTTCCTTTTGCGCGGCTAAACGTGCATTAGTAAAAGCTTATGTTGGCCTACTTTGCAGAATTTTTGAGTTTTAGACCCTTTAAGCCCAAATACACAAAACAAATTTATATTTTCCAATTAATTTACATCAAAATACGTCAACTTTGACCCACTGAAAACAAAAACATGGTTTTGTTGCTATTGCAGCTTATAGACAGGGTATAGACTTGAAATGGCGCCAAATTTGAATTCTACGGAAAATTTCTGGTTGATTTCATTAGTAAGTTTATTTCTTTTGAGTTAAAATTGAGGTTTTTAAACAAAAAATGCAATTAAGTTAAAAAACGATTTTTTTATAATGGCTTATAGAAAGTTATAGAAACTAAGAAAAAATACATAAGTTTTTCAATGCACCCCCCTCCCCAGCTCTGGTTTGTTTGAAATGGAATTGCTTATATATTTAAGACAACTTCCTACTAGTTTTGGTTTTTGTGTGATGTGCTTAAGTTGACCACCAGAATACATTTTTGAAAATATTAAGTATGATTTATTTTAGTGTATAAAGATATACATTTAACAGAAAACAATATCAAATGTGGAAATTTTTACGTAATTCAAAATAAAACTATTTTTTCTCACATTTATGGAGTTCAAAAAACATGGCATACACAAATTACTTCTGCACATCTCACATTTATGTTTTGTCTTAGTTGATGAATTCTCTGTTATTATTTTGCTTTGCTAAATAACATTTTTAAACAACAAATTTAACGTTTGTCAGTGGCTTCTAGAACGTGGTTGCACCACGGCCTTAACGTTAAACCAAACCTCATTTTTTGACTCATAATTAAAAAAAAATCTTTATTTAAATTAGATGAAATATTATTTAAATTGGTTTTACAAGCATATTTTTTAAAAAATATATTGTGGTCCCTGAGACAGCTTCAAAAAATGTACATGGTGGCACTCTACGTGTTAAATTAACATTAGTTTTTATGAGACAAAGCATCAACCAACTTAATATTTATTCTAAAAAACAAGGTTTCAGTCATCACTTATTTTATATGTTGAACTACATACATTATTCTATGCCTTAATTTTGTAGGTTAAAGATTTGCAGTTATATTTAACAAGTTAAAAATTAATAAAACACTAAATTAAAACTCCACTTTTTAAAAATTAATTCTGGAGAAACAACTTATTGCATAATTTAGTTTCAAGGCACAGATTAGATTGTTTTAAGTAATGTGTAAAAAATTTATGCAAACGTGTTCTTGCTGAGTTTGATTCTGTAAACACTTATAATAGTAGCTGCGTTTCTTCTATCTTAGTTAAAAACACCACGCTAACAAACTTAGGGCATATTTTGATTTAATTGAAAAATAAAAAATGGTTTGCATAATAAATTTATCAAAACCCTGTTATGATTTGTTGTTAAAACTTTAATCCCATTTTTTAGTGTGAATAGTTTACATATTATCTAAAATTTTGTTCTTTTACTTTTGGTTGATAGTATATATACTAGTATACTCAAAAGTTCAAGATTAAACTTAACTGTACCAGAATAGTTATTATGATTTAAACTAACTAATGATCTAATAACCAGTCAATATATTTGTATCAACAAGACTTACTATTCTTTACAAAGTAACAACTGCAACTGATGACACTATGTTTTTGTAGTGTACTCTTTGAATTTGATTTTTTTTTAGTGTGACAAATACAATTTTTATTTTGATTGTTATGTCTAATTTTGCAATTGTTTAATAAAATTTAATTGTCAAATAAATGCCTTATTTGACTAATAAACGTTTCACCAACGTTAAATAGCGTTATTTGTCGAATAAATCTCCTAATAAACTAACCGGCCAAAACGCATCAAATAACTCGACAAATATTTTTACACCATCTAGGTGACAAATATATTGTAAATAAAGAATGTATTGCAATTCATTTGATAATGTTAATTTCAAAAATTGTTTTCGATAAAATAAAAAGAATCTATGCAATCCCTATTGCTAATTATTTCCAAAACTTTTTCATATGTTTTATAATTATAACTTGAATTATATATAGATAAAATTTTAAAAGTCTGTATAATGCGCAAATGATAATCAATTTCATTATAGATTGATATTTTAAGAACATGTTTAAGTTTTTCTATATAATAAACTAAAATAATTCAGTTATATTATAAATGCTATTTCTCACATTTTATGTGTAATTAACAAAAAAAAAAACTAAAAATTTACTTACAATTTCACAATAAAATTGATGACCATTTGTGCATTTTACATACTTTTAAAGTATTATCTATAATTATATCGTCAGTGTCATATGGTCATTACAACAAATATTTTTAATTTTGTGCCCTGTCAGTTTTATGTTGATATATTTCTACTTTTTTTTTTTGAGGTTATGCAAGCGTACATACTGGTTTATTTGAACTTATTTGGCAAATTTTCTGTATAATTAAATTTGAAAATTAATAAAATGTATGATGATTTTTTTCTTTTACTATTAAATAGATATCTATAGAAAGCATTTTTTCTTTAACTAATATCTAATTTGCGTTATCTTTTTCATATTTCTGTACTTAAAATTAACTTTAATTTAAATCTGCATTTAATTGAAATTCAAGTCCAACTTTTTTATTATTTGAGTTAGACGATTTACGCAAAATACTAACCAATATGATTAAAAATGTGTTTTGTATCAATTGCAATAAAAGCAACTGTTGCTTCAATATTTTAAGTTTTTGCATCAATATTATTATAGGCAATTTTTAATATATTAGTTGCTGATGATAAAAGAATTAGTTTGATATTTATGTTAATACTGAATTTTAATAACTTTTGTTAGCAAAAAATCATATTCTTCTTCTTCTTGCGCGTTAGTGTACAAATTTCTACAGTTAAATCAGTAGAAAAAAGTGTGAGATTTTAAAATACCTTTTTACAAATAAAATGTCTACATAAGTTTCTGTTACTATTTAAAATTGTAGTAGAGTAGAATCAAATTTTATCTTAAATTTAATACCAGAAAAACTAAATAAAAATCTACTTATCATTTTAAAAACATTTTCAAATAATTAAACTCTTATTTTGATAAAAATGTTTGGCACATTCTTAAGTTGTTAGAAAATTGCAAATATTTAACCTATACTTAAAACAAAAACAAGTCTGAACAATTGCATTACTGTCCAATCTGTCTAAACATTTTACAAAATATATTGTCAAGTTTTTAATACAAATTAATTTTATCTCTTAGATACTCAATACAGATTTTGATCAAAATGTTCAACAACAGATCTTCTAACGTATTAGTTTTTTTTTGTTTTGTAATTTCTAAATGTGATATTTAGAAATTACATAATATGCCACAACAACATAAAAATAACTATAAAAATAACTTCAACAAGTGAAAACACTCTCGCTGAATTTGTGGCTTAGAAATCTTAAGAAATACAGAATTTAAAAGTTTATTCTACTTGTCAATAGTACGGTTAAAGAAATCTCTCTTTAAAGTTTTGGTCGTACATCTCTAAACTGACAATGAATATTTGTTAGAACTTTTAGCTAGTTTTGTACTATAAATAAATTTAATGGGGAAAAACAACAAAAACAAACATATAAAAAATACAATGACAACTAAACAAAATTCTAAAAATAATACACAAACTACCAAAACTAACACCAACAGAACAAAATAATTAACAAAACAAAGATAAACAAAAAAATAAAAATGGAAAAATGCGAACTAATTTACAAAATTAAAAATAAAAAAATTAAAACCAACCTTCAAATATAAACAAACAAGAAAATTCACGGACATAACACTAGAAGAAGAAGCAATATACATAATCACACAACAAAAACAGAAAAGGCAAAACAAACAATACTAGGCAATGGACTAGTCACTTGCAATCAACTGCCTGAAAGTATTAAAAAAACAAAGACTTTCAAATTCAAAATAAAAATAAAAGAACACTATATATTAAAAAAACCAAAACAAACAATTGAATAAAAATAAATAATACACACAATATTAATAACAAATAAGATAAATTGAAACTTAAAATGGTGCCCCGAATAGAAGTTCTACAGCCATCCATATAGAGACGCTGTAGCACAGCAAATGAAAAAACAAAATAAAATATGAAATATAAACTGTAAGTGTGTAAATATATTATGTATAATAAAAAAAAAAAAAAATTGTTTAGATAACAAAATGTCTTGTATTTATTGTGAGATCTGGAACATTACGTCTGTGTTGTAAGGCATTTAGAAAACAAATTAAAGAAGATTTAGATATGGATTTGTTGTTTAAATTAATATTTGGTACTGATACATCAGATTTAAATTTTAAAACAATAATAAGTTGAGTTTTTTAAACGTTAGTTGTAGTTAAAACTGACCATGTTAGGAGTATTTTATTCAGATATTGTTTTGAAATCTTTGTTGATAAATGCTACAGATTCTAACCTAGAAATTTTAAGAAGCTTTAATTATTTAAAGAAGTTTATTAAAGTAAATCAAAAATTAAGTTGGCAAAAAAGCAAAACCTTGAAGAACACCAGTATTTTGACTTTGGGGTCAGAGTTAAATCCATCAATTTTAACTATATTTTTTTTATTGTCAAGAAAACTATTGATAAGATTTACAGTTTTTTTATCAAAGCGTATACAATAGAGCCTGTTGGCAAGATTAGAATGCCATACCCTATCAAACGTTTTGAAAATGTCTAGAGCTACTGCAAGATTTTCTCCTTGTTTGTTTCAAGTAAAATTCTATATGTGACTTAAATCAGAAAATTTGTTGTCGAACGTTTTGATTGAAATTTATATTAAATATCTGAAAAAAAAAAAATTTTGTTCTAAAAAATTGACAATGAGAAAATTAGTGTATTTTTCAAAAACATTTGTCAGATTTAGATTTGTTTCTCTTTTTAAAAATTGGTTGAACATTTACAATTTTTCAACAATTTAAGAATGTTTTATTTTTCTATAATAAGGCAAATATTTTGGTTAAAATAAAAGCAAACTCATTTGAAAATGTTTTAAAAATTATAGGTGAAATTTTATCTATACCTGATGCTTTTCTGGTATTTAATTTAAGAAAATTTTTTTTGACAGTCTGTTGCCTAAGATGAATTTGACCCATTTTTTTTTACTAGCCGGTTTTCTAAGTACAGCAATGGAAAGATTTATAATTTTTTTATGCTTTTTCGGCTATTTTACATCGCCACAGTAAGTCTACGACTTGTTTAAAGTGGTTTGATGGGACCAACAGCTTAAAACGTGACTTCCGAACCACGCTGGTTGATAAAGAGCAAATTATCATTTCAGTCATATTTCGGGGATCGAACCCCGGACTGCTCGCATGATATGCAAGTGCACTACCATTGAGCTATAGTAGGGTTATATAGCGAATTGGTTCGCAAAAACATCTGCTTTTTCTTTTGGATTAGTAACTAAATTGGTTTGATCATTTCAAATAAGGGGTATTGAAAGTTTTGTACTATCTTGCAATAAATTTATTGTTTCATAAATTTTTTTTAAGTAATTCAATTAATTGTGTTTCTGTCTTATCTTTTTCAGATTGTATTAGATTGTCACAAATGCAATTCTACTTTATACAAACATAAAAAAAATTGCAATGGTTTTAGACATTTCCAAAACGTTTTATAAGGAAAAGTATCGTAATCTTATTAACAAATTTTATTAAATTGGTATATATATTTATAATAGTTTTTTGACAATAAGTATTATAGTCAGAATCGCTGGTTTCTCTAACTTTAACCCCAAAATTATAAACGCAAGTGTTTTTTAAGATTCTGCTCATTTGCCAACGTTATTTTTAAACTAAATTAATAAACTCAATAATTAAAAATCTTGTTCATAGTTTTATGAAAATTTTAAAACAATCTAGCCGGTATACTCCCAACTTAATCAATTTTAACTCTAAAAATCTGTTTTCTTACTGTTTAAAAGTTAATTCATATTTAAATGTTTTCAATGTGTCTTCTTGGGGTTACAATTGCACACGACCATGTTTTTGATATAAATTCAAAAGTATCTAAAAACTAAGATTTGTTAGATGTAAACCGTTTTTTACTTTTGTATAACATTTGCATTTATAAAACAATATTGTAGTATTATAAATATAGGGAGAAGCATTTAAAACTACACTATATAAAAAAAAAAACAAATTATTTAATTAATTCCCCATCAAAATTGACAAATGACCTAGATACTTTGCAAAACTGGAGTAATTGTGCAGATCTTGGGTTTTTTATAAATCATTTCATAACAATAAAAAACATATTGCTATCTGCTTAGCAACACTTGAAATGTATTAATAACGTATTGCATACTGTTATTTAAGATTTTATTTATTGAATGTTAAAAAATTATTTTTGATATTCATAAACTTATCAATTATACTAGTTGTGTATTTTTGATCTATTTTGCTCAGTTGTTGTTAATACACTAACGAGCAAAAAATAAAGGTCACTTTAAAATTATGACTTAGTTTTGAAATTTTTTGTTATAACTTTTTGTTAAAAAATTGTAAGCAAATGTACTGTATTTTGAGCACTAATTTAAAAATTTAATGTTAAATGGTAAAGCATATTTAATGTTTTTATTGCGTATTTTGGAAATATCACAAATTTAAATTTAGACAAATTTCAAAATTTTCTTCCTAGAGCTAATATCAAACAAAAAATATTAATAAGAAACTTATCACTAATAACGAGTTATTTTGCATTAATGACTGCAATCGACAAGAAACACTAAATTAAATTAAGGATCACATGTTGGTCGATATTATTTCATTCCTGCAATAACAACTGTCTTAGCTCCTGAACAGTTTTTGGAGCAAGTATACGTTGTCTTAACTCATCTTAGACATGTTCTATGGGATTCATGTTTAGGCTGCAAGCTGGCCAATCTAACCTGAAAAACTTCATCTAGATATTCTCTGACAACTCCGGCTACGTGAGGTCTAGCATTATCTTACATAAAATGACCGCGCTCTCCCACAGTTTTTATGAAGGGCATAACATGATTTTTGAGTACTTCCATAATGTATCTGTAAGCTGTCAGATAGCCAATTTCTATAAAGATTAAATCTGTGCGGGCTTTGGTAGAAATTCCTGCCCAAACTATAACCGACCCACCGCCAAATGAAAGTCGCTCATCAATACAAACTAAAACGTATCTCACTCCGCGTCTTTTCCAGACGTCTGATCCATTAAAGCAAAAGCGCAATCTAAAAATATTACCCTGCTCAAATCCTCATTATTCCATGCCCGGTGGTTTTGAGCAAAAGCTAATCTTGCAACACGATGTCGGCGTTGTAAAGGTGGACCTGTAGCCATATTTTTACAAAACAATTCAGCAACCCAAAACCTTCTTCTAACTGTCCGTTTACTAACATTTAAATCACTAACTTCATGAAGTTGATTTCGTAGATAAACTGCAAAAGCTGTTCTACTCCGCAAACTTGTAGACACCAAAAAACGGTCATCTCTGTAGTTGGTGACTTTTTTTACCCGAATCCTGATCTTCTGGTTATCAGGCCAGTATCTTAGTAACGCTCATACATCTTTTGTACAGAAAGGCACAAAGGCTTTTACCAACAATCCTTGCAGTTTCAAGGTTTCCTCGTCCATCTTCAATTGACGCTATAACTCTTGCCACAACAATAGGGTTTGAAAGCATTATGACCTGTTAAATACAGTATACCATGTAATAGACAAGTTTTGCAAAAAATCAACAATAAGTAAAAAAACCACAACAAAATGTAGGTTTTCAATAAGAGTAAAATGCATGTTGTTTCATAAAAGTTTGTAACACGGTGATAATAACTGACAGATAGATAATATTTGACAGAAAACAAACTATTGAACGCCTACTTTGGTTTACAATTTGCAAACATAAAGTTAAAACAGCAAATATAAAGTGAAAACAAAATATTCCAAAAATAATCATTTTAAAGTGACCTCTATTTTTTGCCTGCCAGTGTAGTATTACTAATTTTTTTAATTTTTTTACACACGTACTGCTATAGACATTAGTTTAAATCAGAAGTAGCCAATTCGCGACCAGCGGATCACAAAATATATTTAATTTATAATGGCCAAAGTAGAAAAAAACAATTAATTAAAAAATACATTATTTGTGCACCCATATATTCAAAAACTAACTATAGAAGTGCTTTTAGTATCATTATTATTACATTATCTATGTTTACAGTAAGAATGATAATAAACACAATAATAATAATAATATATTATGTTTCAGTTTTTCACTTCAAAATGTCTTTAGTAAGTCTAAATCTAATTTATAGATATATTATTTTACATGCGGCCTGCGGAGTTATAATGCATTTCCAAAGTGGCCCGCAAGATCATTTGGGTTGGCCACCTCTGGTCTAAACAATAGATTCAGTTTAGAAAAAGTCATTTTTTAGTCATAATTTCTGATAGTAATTTTATCGATAGTCATCTTTTTACTTTACGCCATTGCTTTTAAGAGATATTTAGTTAATCTATTTATTTATTTTAAAATCTTAAAGCTGTGCTTGACCCGTATCTTTTAAATAACTATGTTATAGACACTTGAAAAGATGACCGACGACACCAATAAAATTTATTATAAATATAATATATATACTTCTCTTAAACAGTTGTCAACTCTCCGACTATGATATAGTGAATTGAGAATATGCTATGATTGTTACACGTTTAAGTCTTATTAGTGACCAGTTTGTAGAGATGATTTGAGGTTTTTGAAGTTATTAGTTATGGATACTTTACTAAAATATTAAATTATGAATGCAATCCCGTTGGTCATTATTCGTTAATCTAGTATTAACTGTTGTTACATTAAACTGTTTTTTATAATTATAATAATATTTATTAACATTTTTCATATAATTTGATTAAAATTGATATTTTATTTCTATTATTAAATTTATATTAAGTTACTTCTCATACAATGTAAATTATACTATATTAAGAACAACTTATAATTTAATTCACTTAAATACTGAGAAACATTGTAGAAGGTAAAAGTTTTTTGTTTTATCTAAATCTTAAAAAGTTTTTGTTTCATGCTCCATATTGTATAATATTACGAAAGATCTACGTATAACTTGGGTGGTTGTAAACATAATTTATAACTTACATGTAATAGAAAGCAAAACTTCCGGGGAAGAAAATTACATTTTTTTTGTAGCATCCAAGGAGCTTATTCAATAATACATACCTAAAACAAAAGAGAAATATATAAGTTGTGAAACATTAAAAATCAAATATAATTATAATTCCAAGAAATGTGTAACTTAAAATAATACTGAAACTTTTGTTAATTAATAAAATTCGGATGCACGCAAGATACAGGTTTTGCAAACATAATTAATTATTTCAAAATAGTTGAAATTGGTTTTAATTGTTACACGCAACAATATCTCACTATTTGTTTTGACATTATACTTAATTAATTATAAAAATATGATAATCATTAGTTTATTATTATTTTAAATAAATAAAATCAAGGAAATATAAAATTATTAAATATGCATAAATTTAAATCAATTTATTCAGAAAACAAAAATGAGAGTGAATACTTCATGATACAGATACCATAATTAAATAATCCAATAAAAAACTCCGATTAACATTGATTTGATTGATTTGTATCCAGTCGGTAGTAAATCGAATTTCCATACTCGTAAAATATAGATGCGTAGATTGCAAAATGCCAAAAAAAGACCCTGTAAATTGCGTATGTAGTAATACGAATAAATATGTTTATTAAAAATACGATCCTGTGATTTGGATGTGATAACTGGTTAATTAGGCCCCACCTAACATGTTGTAATACACAGAATTACTATATATAGTCTTGGAGTTGAGTTTTTAAACATATTCCATTTGAATATACATCAAATACATACTCATCATAAAATGGCATTCAAGGTAAATATTTAATTATAAATATAATTGGTGTTTGGGTACATTGGTATTGAAAAACTTATTGTTTTATACTATATTTATATTACATTGATTGAGAAATAATAAAAAAACATATAATAAAATAATATTCTAAACAATGCTTTGTTATTGAGTGTAAAAAATAAATCTGCTGCATCAATAACAATAATTAATAAAAATGCAGTTTTAATAAAAAAAAGTGTATTTATAAAATTAGTAAAAGTACAAAGTATTATTTCAAAGTTTGTTAATATGTAATTTTTGACTTATTTAAATATATTAATAATATTATATTTTTATTTCAGTTGGTAGTATTGTGTGCCTTTTTGGCCTCAGCTAGCGCTGGATATTTGGGAGGAATTGGCTCATATGGATTGGGATTAAATTCTGGATACGCAGGATATGCACACTCATACAGCACCCCGTTAGCATACTCCGCAGGACTTTACTCCGGTGGTCATCATCACATTAATTCATATGCATCCCCAATCATCTCCAAAACTATCGCTACAGCACCATTAGCCTACTCATCTCCTTTAGCTCACTATTCAGCTCCATTATCTTATTCCGCTCATCATGCTCATGCTCCAGCTCTATACTCGTCCCACCATCATATTGCTGCCCCAATTATAACCAAGTCAATCCACGCTCCAGCTCTTGCATACTCAGCTCACCATATTGCTGCTCCAGTAGTACACAAGAGTCTTGCTTACTCTTCTCCAGTAATTGCTAAGAGTTACTCTCCATACAGTTATGGTTCTCACTCTTATGGATTACCAAGCTACGGATACGCTTCTAACTACAACTGGTAATTTATTGATTAAACCAAAGCTCACTGTATTATTATGTATGAATATGTATATTCAAAAGAATCTCAAATATGTAATTCCAATAGAAAAAATGTACAATAAATATAATATTTAAAATAGTTTTGACTTTTTATTTTATTTTATACTAGATGAATGATTTAATATTATCAACAATAACACATTAAAATTATCAACATAAAATCAAATGCAATTTGTTTAGTATAATAAAAAATATTATTAATTAGTTATTATTTTGTTATTATCAATAATTCTTTTAATACTAAACATAACTTAATATCAATAACGAGAATTTTGTTAAAACTGATAAATATACATATATTGTCTCAAAAACAAACATTTAATTGTTTTATTCAATCTCGGTTAAACACTTTTACTTCGCAATTTTATTATATTTTATTTTACTTACTTACACTCTTTTTGATTTATAATTCAATGTAGTAATTTTTATATATAATATTTACGTTAATTAAGTTGGAAAATTAATTATTGTGTGTACTAAAAATATAATAATTCTCCTTTGGAAAGTTTATAAGGTATCTCGACGTTTTTAATTAGAGTGTTTGCAATAGGACAAGAAATTTTAATTAAACCAGTTTTATATTTGCTGAGTTAGCGCCGTTTATCTATTATAGAAGTTATATTAATACTAATAAAGTAAATTATTATATTAATAAAAGCTAAAGATTAATAAATATTTAATTTTATTGCAATACAAAATTACTTGTTTGCTCTGTGATTTATTATATTGTTATAGTTGATAGAGTTGACAGTGACTACGTGATAATTTATAATCGATAATTAAATCAAACAATTACTGTGTTTTTATATACACTGTAACTGCAGTTTTGGCTAAACCTCAGCCTTCTTCGTTTTTCTCATTTACGTATTGTCTGAAGAAAGGTTATATGTTTTACATTGGTTACTCAGTAAATATTAATTTTCCTGCCAAATCTTGTATTCTTCTTCTTATTGTTCCGTTCTTATCAATAATTGAAAAACATCATAGTTATTTTCTATTAACTGTTTTCCTAAATAGTTCTGTTGAACTGCAGTCAAACCAGTCACGCAGATTAGGCAGCCACAAAGTTCTGCGCGTGCCGATAATACAATTTTCTTAAATTTTTTTCGTTTTTGATTATTTGAAAATATAATGTTCTTTTTACCACATGTGCAATGTGCAAAATATTTGAATTATCTGGTTTATGTAAAAAGGAGTACCTCACATTCTATGTCTATTTTTGCGATTGTCATTTTATCTGTTCAGAAAATCTTTAATATTTTTTAGTAAAACTACTTCTTAAAAGCCTACACTTTCCTCGTAGTCCGTGTATTTTGCCAATTTTAATTTTGTTTTAATTTCTTTGGTCTGAATGGCGTCGTTCTTGATCCATGTGCTAAGATAATTGTATGTGTACCTTTTCTATATTTCTTAAAACTACCATAAACTTAGTTTTCCTCATTTTTAAACATTATTTGTTACAATGTCTGTAACAAATACATGGTACATTCAATCAGTTTTAATGATTTTCTATGCTGGTTGCAAAGATGACTATGTTGTCAGCGTATTAACTGTTATTTAATACATTACGCCAGCATCTTTGTACTATCGCCAGCATCTTTATACTTACGCCAGCATCTTCTCTTTCTAAAACATCCTTCAAACAAATTTCCCTGTATAAGTTAAATAGCAATGGCGATAGGATGCATCCTTACCTGTTGTCTACCTTAATAATTACAGTTTGGTTCTAGTATAGATGTTTAGTAATACGCAAGTCTCGACATTCTCTTTCTTTATAAAAATAAAAATAAAAGTCAAAGCAGCCATTCTTGAAGAAATCATGTAAATTGCGTTGAATATTTGTACTAGGATATTGATTAATTTGTCGTCTAGAAATTTTAACATTTCAACTGGTTTTCATCTTGTTTAGTTGTTTTACTCATTTTTTAATTTAAGTCTTGTATCTTTTTGTCGTTGGTAGTTTTTATTGGTTGTTGTTAAATAGTTTTTAGGTGTTCTCCGATTATTTTTTTTTTATCTGTTTTATATTGACACGTCTTCTTCTTTTATCGTTTTTACGTCACTTCTTTCACATTTGATTTTTTTCTATATATGCACACTTTTTTGATAACCATTTTGCTTTTCCCTATTTTATCTTTCTTTTTACAAAAATTTGAAGTTTATTATAAAAGGTGTCCCAAAATTAACGCAAGATTTAAATTACATAAAAACACTTTTTTTAGTCTTTAGATTGTTATTTTTTTTATTGAATTATTAGGATAGGATTATTTATAAAATAACATATTGGGCGAATGGCCTTCACTGCTTTGCTGGCACATACGCACTTTTTCTGCATAAATGTGGCTAAATTTTGTTGATGCAGCGTTTATTTTTTTTCTGGAATGCACGGGTGGTTGTAGGCTTGTTGACATAGACCTTTAACTTCAAATAACCCCATAGAAAAAAAATCTAATGGTGTTAAATCACACAATCTAGGGGGCTAATTCTGATCATCAAAACGAAAACGCGTTGTTTCACGGGCTGTATAACTTTCAATTGTCAATTTGTTTTTTTTCAGAGTTGCCAACAATTTACTGCACAAATGGCGGCAAATTTAAACCTTGCGTTTATTTTGAGCCACTCTTTATTTTGTTAAAATTTTCTTGTCTTTTATAACAAGTTTTAGTATTTTTTCTATTATCCACGGCTTATTTTAGTGTTTTGATAAGAAATTGATGTTTCTTACTTGCCTTTATTATAGCTTTTTTAATGTTTTGTAACGTAAGCGTTGATGGAATAGTTTTTGTTGATGTTTATGTAAGGACAGTTGGGCAAGAAGCTCTTAAATTTAAGGTCTAACCTCAGCAGTCTGACAAAGAGAGAAGTTTTAATCGCTTAGCGGAAATTATAATTAGTATATATATTGCAGCAAAGTGCGGAATAACTGTACAAATAGATGTAAACAATACTAATTTAAAATAAACCTATCTTTAAATCAATCCTGAAGCCTTTTATTAAAATAACTTGCAACCTACAAAAAAAAGGACCCCATCCACAACCCCTAAGCAGCCGAAACAGTCAAATTGACGCAAATTATCAAGAATAACGTTTAAGCAAAAAAGCATCTATTTTGGAGATCGTGATATTTTGGATGAGTTTTGTATTACCCAATAACAAATCGGAAGACATGATATAGAGTCCAATCTACCAAAATAAAACAAGCAAGCTAAATCTATCAGGCCCATAAAAAAATAAGGATCAGCAATTCAACGCCAAGAACAAGATAACCGGCCCGGAATTTATATTTTTACAATTTAATAGTTTATTATATTTGTTACCGGTACCGTCATTGCAATTAAAATTTATTTTTTCTTCTGATAAATTTAATATACAGAGTGTACATTACTTTGTAGACCGTGCCAAAAGAAAACAAAAATCTTAATTTCAAAATGCTGAGAAACTTTTCGTTTGGCTTCTCAAGATCGTTAAAGTTTTGTTACGCTTGGCAACGTAGCAAAATTTCCATTTTAAAATTCAAACCTATGTAGGCAATTTAACATACACACGCCGTCTGTGTAGCTTACCTGCAATTGCATTTAGAGAAATTAACTGCCTAGTCTGGCGCAGTCTATGATCAAGCGGACAAATTACATTTGTTGAAGGTTGACAACATTCAGGAAATTTGTTTTGATATTCATCTTTGCCATATATGCCGTATACATATCTCCGTATGCAATCAAAGTAAAAGCCTATAATAAAATCAATAAAATAGAAATATCAACTGACATTTATTGCATTGCTTACTTTATAATTTAAATTTTAGTAAAAAATTTTCTACGTTGCCAAGCGTATTTTTAATTTAAATTTGATTTTTTTTCGTAAGTAATTTTCATATTTTTCAATGTTTTTTATTATTAATTTTTAATAAACTTTGTAATTTTTATTATACTAAAAAAAGCAAGTTTGTACATAAAATACGCAATTAAAACAATATTTGTATTGACAAAATTGAAACTTTGAAGACCTCGTGAGATCAAACGAAAAGTTTTTCACCATTTCAAAATTAAGATTTTCGTTTTTTTTGGCACGATCTATAAAGTTACCTGACGTTTGTCCGCCAATTAATCTACACTCTGTATAATAGATACAGCTAAATTACCACGAGATAAAATTAGCTATGAATTATTGATTTGCAGATTTAAAAATGTTGAGAGTATGACTTTGGCTAATATGAAAAAAAATAACATTACTGGTAACGGCAAAAAATGTTGATTAAATTGAGAATTTAGATTCAAAAATATAGTTTGCAGCACCTACAAATTTCAATCAGGGGAATGCAATTCAAATTTGTGTAGATGAGATCGATCTACTGTTCAATCTTATAAATGATCAAGGTACTAATATTTGCCGGAAAATTGAATCTAAAATTGCACATCTGTTAGAACGTGTATTGCGTATTGTATAATCAGATACCACAACAGATATAGAAAATTAGAGGAGTGTGGTAAACGATTTGATAACGTTGGTCTGTCAAATGCAACGCCAATTAGCGTACAATTAAATGAGTCCTTACAGCAATCTGTAGTCCAAACTCCAATTAATTTGGCTTCCGATTATCAGTAAAACTTACATTTTTCAGGTGATACATCTGATATGGACATATATAGTTTTATTAGATCTTAAAGAATCTAGAGGCGTTTCAGACGATGAGTTGTTTTGATCCGCTACAGATTTTTTATTCGAACAAGCGTTAAGTTACTTTAGGTACATTAGAGATCGCGTTAGAAACTGGTCAGATTTAGTAGATAAACTTAGAATAGAATGTCGGTCTCCTGATTATGATTTAAAGTTATGGGACAAAATCCAACAACGCAAACAAAAATAAAATAAATCTATCGGGTCTTATTTTGCGAAAATGTTTAATCTATTTTATAAACTACTTGAAATTACAAACAAAACAGCAATGTTGAGTATAATAAGAAACAATTTGGAGCCGTATTACATACACACACACTAAGCTTTGCGAATATTTTTTAAAGTAGATAAACTCCGGCAGAAGTGTAAAAAGCTAGAAAAGAACAGGATTCTAGCAAAGAGCTATAGACATAATGTTACAAAATTGCAACCAAATAAAAATAAGTTAAATCTCAAGAACGGACTAGTAATGTCCGATGTTGAAATTGTGGACAGAGCAAGCACCGTCATAATAAATGCCAAAAATTTAATAAAATATTTTGTTACAGTTGTGGAAGCAAAGGAGTAGGAAAATCAAAATGCGACAAATGTAATAGAAGGAGAAACAAATCTGCGAGATGGTAAGCAGTCGGTCGGAATCTTGAAACTATTCAAAGACTGCAAACATAACAATGCATTCTAAACATATACAAAATCAGGTTTGTAAGATATTAACCGAGCTGACAATATAAGACTCTATTTAAATGTTTCTGTTTTGGGTGTTAATTTTAAGGGTTTGCTCGAATCGGGCGCAACGGGTACTTGTTTTTGAGGTTAAATGCATAGTATACTAATCGGAAATTAGGCTTAAAGTTAAATGTAGATAATCATAAACATATTTATCGGCGTGGCAGGATAGTATAGGCAATTCATAAAAAATTACTCTTCCTGAATTTTTCTATTAACTGTTCTGATATCAAATAAGAAACTATGGCACTAGTCAAACAAAGCGTTCAAAGATATAAAAAATTATCTGGTTGAAGTACCAATTCTCTCTTGTCCGAACTTTTCGTTAAAATTTACGGTTCAGACAAATGCTTTACAAGAGAAATTGGGTGCTGTATTGACTAAAAAAATGTGTTTTGTCCGCGTCGGAAAAATAAATCATACAACTGAGCTTGAATGATTGGCAGTACTTTTTGCTATTCGCAAATGTCCACCGTATATAAATGCTACAATTTTTTATGTTTAATCGATCATTACTTCCTTAAATGGTTATGGTCAATCATTGATTCTTCGGATCAGTTGAGCAGATAGTTAATGGAACTCTAACAGTATTGAGTTTTTATTACTCGTAGGAAGAGTACTCACCATATTGTCCTTGACGCATTATCGCGTGCGGTTGCTAAAATATGCACGATAAATGTATTCTGCGATTTTTACGATAAATGGTACCACCATTTGATAACGCAAATTCAAGATACTCCCAAGCAGTACCCTGCTTGATTTGTCAATGGAGATAAGCTGTTTCATATGTTTCGCGGAAAACATTACAGTATAGACAACTCAAAACCATGGAAATTAGTTATACCTCGTAGCTTACGCAATCAAGTTTTAGTTTTTAAAAAAGGTAGACAATATGTTAGTCGTTCGTTTCGTTTTGACAAAGTTGCCAGAATATTTCAAAAATGTCAAACAAAAACTGCAAGAATCGTACAAATGCAACGCCCGTAACTTTAATTTGGCGTCGGAATGTTTAATATCAAATAAGACAGATAGTTTGGAAAAATATATATAAATTAACTAACGGAGGAAATTATTTTAATTCAAAATTAGCGCCAAAATAATCAGAGTGTAAGATTAGGCAAAAAATAAGTACAAATACTTATGAGTATAATCTGACATGCAAAGGATTTGGGGTTATTATTTGAGCAAATATTTAGTTTATAATTTTTTGTAAGAAAGGGGAGTGTAACGTAAACGTTGTTTTTTTTTAAATGTAAACATTGAATAGTTGTTAGGCAACTAGAGATAGAATAGTTTTTGTTGATGTTTATGTAACGACAGTTAGAGCCTCTCTTAAAGTTAAGGTCTAACCCCAGCGGTCCAAAAAAGGGAGAAGTTTTAATCGCTCAACGGAAATTATAATTAGTATATGTAAATAATAGTAATTTAAAATAAACCTATGTTTGAATCGGACCTGGAGCTTTTCATTAAAATAATCTGCAACCTACAAAGAAAAGAACCCTACCCACAACTCCCGAGCAGCCAGAGCCGTCAAATTGACGTTAATTATTAAGAATAACGTTTAAGCGTTATAGTTTTTTAATTTTTTAATAACTTTTGGATTTGTCTCTACAGCCTTTAAAGTTTGGCAGATTTTATTACGTATTTTTTGAGCTTTTAGTTTTCATTCATTTCTTATTTTAAAGATTAGAGTGTGTCGTTACTATTACTAGCTCGTCTACCCAAAGCTGTCGACCATCAATGGGGTTTTGCTTACCTCGGTATATACTTGGTTAGTTTTATAATAAATGGGTGAAAAAAATATTTATAAAAAAACTTTTCCCTACTATAGACTACTTAAAACAAAACAATTAGACCTTAAGTTTTTGGGTGTTAACAAATTAAACAAAACGATTACAAAAAGTATATAAAGCGTTATCAAAAAAATATGTTTGCAATCAAAACTAAGAACAAAGTTTAATGAAAACAAAACTAAGCTAAAAAAAATTTAAAAAAACACAAAACCCGCTTTGTCAACGAATACTGACAATTATATAAAATTATTAACAAATAAATGAAAAAAAAAAAACAGAGTTCATAGATGATTTAATAGGAAACAACAAAAACATAAAAATTCTCAGAAAAGCGCAAGCAAATTAAAGAAGAAAAATAAGTTCCAAAACAAAAATGGCATTAATACAAACAACACAGCTGAAATCCTCAAGACTACACAAATTGACCTACCTAAACTATGAAAACACTAACAGCTAAAAAAATAGCAAAACATCAAGCGAGAACAAAATAACAGCCCAGATCCTAAAACTAAGAAGAAATACACTATTAAACTCGGTCAAACTATTACTGAATACATGCATTGACAAGGAAAAAATACTCATCAGCTAAAAAATTGCAAAATCTTGTTGCATAAAAAAAGAGACTAACATTAAAAACTACAAAGCCTGCTCTCACTATATGTATAAGCTACAGACACAAACTCTAACAAATTGCTTATTTAACAAATTAAATTTTTACCAACCGCCAGAGCTAGCAAGGTTCCGCAAAAAGTATAGCACAACTGACCTGACCTTATAAATTATAAGAACACTAATCGACTCCATTGAATTATGAGCGATCTTTGCTTCAATAAACAATGCCAAAATTAATTTAAAATTTACCAATATGTTCAGTCTGATAAACACAAATGCCACTTTCCAAGTGACTGTAGACAAAGACGTAAGTCAGACAGCACGCTCACCCTAAAAGACATTTTCAAAAACATGAAATGGCTAGAAAAAGGAATAAACACATACGGCAAACACTTTACCCATCACCAATTTGCCGACAACATAGTCTTGAGCAGCTCAGACTTCAAAGGGCTAGCAAATATGCTTGAACAACTAAATGTTGCATCTAAGTCAATGGATCTCAAAATAAACATAATAAAGACTAAGATTATGACCTTTGAGCAACAACCTCACTAAATAAAAAGCAACAAATATATGTACCTTAAAGGCCAAATATAATAATATTGAGACATATACTTTAAGACACAAACACCTCAATCTGCTTTAAAGAAAAAGTCTACAACTCCTGCATACTACCAGTCACAACAAACTGAGAACCTGCAATAAAACGGTCAATACGCGGCGTAAATGTATCAAAGTAAAGACGTAATAAATCAAATAGCAGACTCATTCAAATTATAATAATAAAGTCTAAATAGTAATTTGATAATAGAAAATAATCTTTAGATCAAACTTTGTGTTCCAAATACATAAAAAATTAGGTAAAAAACAATAATAAAATCATTTATACTCAGTTTTTATTTTACAATTTTTGTTTGTAAAGTGTAAATCAAATAATTTTTTATTAGTTTTATTTACTACCTATTCTTTTGATTATTTAGAATTAAATGCTTACGATGTAATAAATAAATCTAACCAAGCATACAAGTCATTTATAGAACGGTTGATTTCAGACGGGTTGATGACTTTTACTGAATCGGCATTTTATATATTCTTATCTAATATTATTTAATGAAATTTAATTTAGAATGAAAATGAATAAAAAATATTGGAAACCATAATTATAATCAAAAACACTTTTAATAATTTCTATTAGGGTTTTATTATTAAGATAAAATGATTTACATAACTCAAACAAAATTATTTTTAATAATTGTGTTGATCTTTTGCATTTATGTGAATATAAAGATTATGTTTTGTTTTTTAAGATTAAATATATACTTTTATAAGTATCTTTATTTTTTATTGTTTTTACAGACCGTTTTTGGCTGTTAGGCTATTGTCGGTGTTATTATATATGTTATTATATATGATTGAGTTAACTGGCGGTGTTGTACTGTAGTATAAGATCAAAATAATTAATACTAGATACACAAAAGTTAACCCGCTGAAAATGATATAGAATGTGCTAATAAAAATATAAATAATAAACTATGTTTTTAAATTATTTTATTTGTATTGTAATAAATATGTTTTATCTACATATCACAGTCTTATTAAACAAATTACCATCCGTAGTTACCGGCGTATCCGATAGAAGGAGTTGAGTATGACACGTGGGCAACAGGGGCGGCTACAGTCTTGGTTACAATTGGAGATGAGTAAGCAGCTACTGGGGCAGCATAGTGTCCGGATGAATATGCTACTGGAGAGGCATGAGCGTATCCAGAGGAATAGGCTACTGGAGCTGCATGAGCGTATCCAGCGGAGTATGCTACTGGAGCGTGGGCGTAGGACACGGCTGGTGCAGCAGAGTAAGCTAATGCTGGAGCAGCATGAGCGTAACCAGAAGAATATGCTACTGGAGCAGCATGAGCATATCCGGTTGAATAAGCAACTGGAGCGGCAATGGTCTTGGCGTAAGTAGCTACTGGAGCAATGGATTTAGTTACAGTAGAATGAGAATATGATGCAGCGACTGGTGAAGCAATGGTTTTAACAACTGGGGAAGCATATCCGGCGGAATAAGCTACTGGAGCAGCATGAGCATATCCAGCAGAGTAAGCTACTGGAGCAGCTGAGTGAGCGTAAGATACGGCTGGAGCAGCAGAGTAAGCAACTGGTGCAGCATGTGCATAACCAGCAGAATAAGCATTGCCATATCCGGAAGAGTAAGCCAATGGCGCGGCATGTCCGTATCCAGATGATAATGCTAACGGAGCGGCATGTCCGTATCCAGATGAGTATTCCAATGGGGCGGCATGTCCATATCCAGAAGAGTAAGCCAATGGAGCGGCATGTCCATATCCAGCAGAATAAGCTAATGGGGCGGCCAACTGTCCGGCACTAGCTACAGCCAATGCAGCGCACAATACAACAAGCTACAATAAAATATAAAATTAATTTACACACTTTATTCAACTCATTACATTTACCTTAAATGCCATTTTTGTATATTAATATATTATTATTACTGATGGTATTCTAAAAGAATATACGTTACTGAAACAAATATAGTGTATATATAGCAAAAATATGAGTAAACCCCCACCTTCATATGCCACCAAGAACTCACTTTCATTTAGTAGCTAATATTTCAATAGGCCGCAATTATAATTCTAGAGCGACATTTATGTCAGTCAGTTACGCGTTTTACACACACGACAAATTAACATATTTGAATCACCTGAAAACACGATATTATCATATTATTTTAACATTAGCCAAAAAAAATATTTAATGTTGCAATAATTATTAAATATGTACGTGTTTACAATGTAAAATTTGATAATAGCATTATTTAATATATAGTAACACATTATTTGACATCGGCACTTGTAGAAGATATAAAATCTATTTCCGTCTTTACTTGGTGGTGTCTTGTTACGTTTATTGTGAAATAAATATAACTGACGATTCCACAGCATTACTTATGTATTAATTTGTACATTAATAGTTATTTATTACAATCATAAATTATTAATACACTGTGGAATCAGTATATATTTATTTAATAATGATCGGAACTTATGTTTATGAAAACATTACAATATTTTATTCAACTACTAAAAAAATAAATTTAAAAGTATATAATAATATGAAATTGTTAAAAAAGAAATTTGATAATTTATAAACCCGATTTTTATTATTGGAAAACAAAGTCGTTATCGGTTAATAAATCCAATTTGTTCCTGTGTGTTTTTTTGTTAAAAAACTGTATAATCCAAATAACACGGGCACCATTAAAAAAATATATTTCATACATTTTAATATAAAACAAACATTTCTACATCATTTAATTTAATGCTAAACAAAATTCATACATGTATATGACTTGTTTATACAAATTTCAGCTTCAAGCTTTTATTCCATTTCAATATTTCACACAAAGAAAAGAAAACATAAATCTCAAATAGGACTGTTGTTTTCATCCAGTAATGTCATTTATGACATTTGCATTTGCTTAAGATATATTAGGTTGTATTTCGCTGCTGGCTCGCAGAAACGAAAAGGTGTCATATTGGTTGCAATACTCCGAGGGATATAAGGGTATAAATGTGAAGACTTCCTGCCTCAGGAGGGTTCTATGATGAGCTATTTAAGACCGGGAGAGGACGTTTCCCTCCATCGAATCTATATAGCTGAATTTCCAGTGAAAAGGAAAAAACGAAATAACGGCACATTTATTAAAAATCTATATGAAGAGTAATATAATCTTTTAAATTACTTTCTTGGGATATTTTTATTTAATTGAATTTTTTTATTTATTTATTCATTTATTTTAAATGGTTACAGTGTGAATGCAATAAAAATTATTTAATAAAATGTTAACATTCTACATAATTAAAACTGTAAATTTACAATTATAGCATTAAGTAAATTCTTGCTATGTTTTATTTATTCGGTTTTATTATTACTTACGCTAAACATATTTTTTATAAAATTAAAATTTCTGGGTAATAATTTTAGGTTTCAATTTACTTTATCTTTCATTGAAATAAAAAAAAAAACATAATTTCAGAATATATTGGGATATTATTATATTTGTTTATTAATTTACTTTAAAAAAATAATTTTCGAATAGAAGTAACGTTTTAGTTTGTAATGAACTTTGAACATTTTTATCTTATTTCCAAGTTTATCACACAAATAATTGTAATTAATATGACTTAACTTTTTGAATCGATTTCTTGTTTTTTTGCATTGTTGTCGTATTTACCAACTATTCATTTTGTATTTCTTATTCTACATAAAAAATTGGAAAAGTCTTTTATAAATACAATTATAAATAAGAAGAAAGGGTAAATAGGCAATGCAAAAAGAAAGATTTTTTGCATGAGAACGTTACAAAAAGTAAAAAATAATAATAATAAGAAGAAGAAGAAGCAATGATAACATGAAATTAAAAAAATAATAAGATGAAGAATGGTTTACAATTCTACTATACTATTTATACTATTTCTTAAAAGTGAATATTATGTATTTTTAGAAACTGCATAATTCATTTTTTTTTATTTACTTGCAATTATATTAAATGTGTTTTTTACACATATCTTATACTAGGGCAATTCCATTTCAAACGAACCAGAACAGGGGTGGGGGGGGGGGGGGGGAGGTGTATTCTTATTAGTAGTCCTTTAATAGGTTAATGAGGGTATAAAACACTTAAAAAAAATTCTACAACTTTTTTAGTTTTTTAGTCGTTGTTTAACTTAATTGCATTTTTTGTTTAAAAACCGCAATTTTAACTAAAAAACAAAAAAATTACTAATGAAATCATTCAGAAAATTTCCGTAGAATTCAAATCTGGCCATTTCAAGTCTATACCCCGTTTATAAGCAGCAAAAGCCATAAAACCATGTTTTTGTTCTTAGTGGGCTGTGCAAAAAGGAGCATTTTTTAAATTTTGTTTAACAGCCACATTCAACAAAAATTGTAAATTTTTTTTTATTTTCATACTCTTATATACCAATCAAAGGACTACTAATAAGTTATAGAAACTGAAAAAAATACAAAAGCAAGTTTCTCAGTGCACCCCCCCCCCCCCCGCTCTGATTCGTTTGAAATAGAATTACCCACTACATTTCTTGGTTTGTACATCAAAATCTTGGATTTACATTTTGTTTAAGTTGGTTTAGGTTTATTTGTATAAATTATTATTTATGTTAGTAGTTAATAGTTAAAATATTAATGTTCTTGATACAATATGTAATTAAAACTTATACTCAAAATACCTCCATTGTTTGTTTAAAAATTTACAGTAATATTTGTTAGCATTATTTATGTACCATATACATTTTTATTTCCAAACAGATAGAGGTCTAAGGTTGCGTTAAAGGTAATTAAGTAATGGACTAATTATAAGTTTTTAGCGTTTTAATCTATTTTTAATAGTTTTTTTATCAAGTTTTTTTATAAATAGACTTTTTACAATTTTGCACAATAATTGAGTATTCTGGGCAATTTTCAATTTATGCAGCAAATAAGTCATTTACAAGATTTTTTTTTATCGGTTTTCTTTATGACAATGCACAAATTGTCTAAAATACATTGATGATAGTATGTTAACTTTTTGATAAAATTTATGCAAAAAGTGGGTGTTATGCGCAATTTGCTATAAATATAAATTTGACGCAATGTTAATAAAGATGCGCAAATTTTGAATAACAAAATAAAATTTATAAAATATGTTTTAAAGTATACAAAATAGTAGAAAAGAAAACCTTCAAAATACCCATAGATATGGCCTTGACTGGTAATTAACTATTTAACAGTTTTTTTGCATTTAACTGGTGATTTGTACAATCAAAGTGTTTTCTGAAGTATATTTGTAAATTTAAGCAATAAACTGGATTTTTATGCAACTTTTGATAAACAATTTTATATACTTATTACATTAAATTTTTTTTGACATATTTTAACTTATATATGGGTAATTCCATTTATTTGGTACAATTCTCAAAAACTCAACATCTTTAAATTGCGCCAAATTTTAGTACATAAAAGTATAAACCAAAAAAAAAAATTCTTTTTTTTGTCCTTTTTAAAGTAAAAAAATGGCTTAAAAAAACTATTTTTTAATATATGTCTTTTTAGTCTTCAAAATAGGTTCCAATAAGTACCCGGCGGCGGCAATTGATTTGTTATTTTATGCACTTTGATCTAAACATTTTGCATATTGAGGTATCTTGAAGATACATTAATATATACCGCTCTGATTGTGAAAACATTTGATGAAATTTGACCTGACTTCAATGTAGTGCCTCATTGCAAAATCACAATATAATTACATTCAAAAAAGTTCAAAATGTTTTTTATTTAATACCCTTTCTAAATATTTAAATATTTTTATGATCATTCAATTTTGAAAAAAAAAAAATGCAAAAATTGACATTTTCAAACAGGCGTAAAATTTTTCTATCAAAATGAAATGACTTGAAATTCTAGGAAAATATTTTTCAAACGTGTATAAATAAATTCTGAAAGTTTGGATATAGAATTCAGAGTTGGAAGTAGCTAATATAAAGTCTAAAAATTAAAACAAAAAACGTTATTGCATCACAATGTTTTTAGAGGTGTTGATCAAAAAGTATGCATTTTTTTCAAAACTTATAAAAAAACAAAGTTGTAGAACGGAAAATTTTCTGTCCATATAAACTGATGTGTTTTTTTTTTCAAATTCTGCGTAGTTTTATATTATGTAACAAGTTTTGTCGCTAAAATAGTGTGGATAAATAATTTTTTTATAAAATTATAGAAACCAATTTTAAATTATCTGATTCTAGAAAAAATCAAATAAAAATAAATAAAATTAATAATTTCAAATTGAACAATTTTAAAAAAAATATTTTTTTAATAAAATTACAATTTTATTTTTATAGCGTTTAACTAATAAAAACATTTAATTAACAAATTATAATTTCTACCTACTAAGTATCAATTTAGAAATGTATAGTATTATTAAAGTAATGTAATAAAACATCCACCAAATTTAAATATAATCTAAATTGTATCTGTCAACGACATACTACATCAAAGCTAGGTAAGGCGTTGATTTCGCCTCTTACTGCAAGGTTTGTAAAAAAACGTATATAGAAGGTTGCCAGGTTTTGCCTCTAAATGATATAGTGCGGGTAGTGGTGGGGAGTAAAATTGTTTGATGACGTAGGGGAGACCAATGTCTCGCTTTAGATATGTTCTTATTACATAAATGGTTGTTCTAAATTAAGTTAAGCTTAATAAAGCAAGCAAAATCTTTTTTTGAAGTTATAGAAGTACATCATTTATCTCTATTATCCGCTAACTTAATTATATAAATTATGTGTAAAAAATAATTAATTAATTTAATTACATTTTTATATTTAAAGAACAAATCTAATATTTAATGGCAAAGTTTGTTTACTATAACCAAATAACATATTGTTCGATTCTGTAAATAGGAGACCCGTGCAAACGACTCCGCTCCTTTACTAAAACCAGGCAACCTTCTAATTTCAAACTTTCTACTCACCTTGCTGTTACTGAATGCTCGCCAAAATGCAGTGGTATGTCTGTCAACACTAACCACTTTAAGATAGTAAGCCATAGTATTTCGCAAAAAAATCGTTAAATTTAAACAAGAAGAATTGATCTCACGTATCTCATAAAATCAACTCAGACTATAAAGCACAGTCAACAGAAATCTCAACAACGCAAATTATGACAGATGACAGATGACAGATGACAGATGACAGATGACAGATGACAGATGACAGATGACAGATGACAGATGACAGATGACAGATGACAGATGACAGATGACAGATGACAGATGACAGATGACAGATGACAGATGACAGATGACAGATGACAGATGACAGATGACAGATGACAGATGACAGATGACAGATGACAGATGACAGATGACAGATGACAGATGACAGATGACAGATGACAGATGACAGATGACAGATGACAGATGACAGATGACAGATGACAGATGACAGATGACAGATGACAGATGACAGATGACAGATGACAGATGACAGATGACAGATGACAGATGACAGATGACAGATGACAGATGACAGATGACAGATGACAGATGACAGATGACAGATGACAGATGACAGATGACAGATGACAGATGACAGATGACAGATGACAGATGACAGATGACAGATGACAGATGACAGATGACAGATGACAGATGACAGATGACAGATGACAGATGACAGATGACAGATGACAGATGACAGATGACAGATGACAGATGACAGATGACAGATGACAGATGACAGATGACAGATGACAGATGACAGATGACAGATGACAGATGACAGATGACAGATGACAGATGACAGATGACAGATGACAGATGACAGATGACAGATGACAGATGACAGATGACAGATGACAGATGACAGATGACAGATGACAGATGACAGATGACAGATGACAGATGACAGATGACAGATGACAGATGACAGATGACAGATGACAGATGACAGATGACAGATGACAGATGACAGATGACAGATGACAGATGACAGATGACAGATGACAGATGACAGATGACAGATGACAGATGACAGATGACAGATGACAGATGACAGATGACAGATGACAGATGACAGATGACAGATGACAGATGACAGATGACAGATGACAGATGACAGATGACAGATGACAGATGACAGATGACAGATGACAGATGACAGATGACAGATGACAGATGACAGATGACAGATGACAGATGACAGATGACAGATGACAGATGACAGATGACAGATGACAGATGACAGATGACAGATGACAGATGACAGATGACAGATGACAGATGACAGATGACAGATGACAGATGACAGATGACAGATGACAGATGACAGATGACAGATGACAGATGACAGATGACAGATGACAGATGACAGATGACAGATGACAGATGACAGATGACAGATGACAGATGACAGATGACAGATGACAGATGACAGATGACAGATGACAGATGACAGATGACAGATGACAGATGACAGATGACAGATGACAGATGACAGATGACAGATGACAGATGACAGATGACAGATGACAGATGACAGATGACAGATGACAGATGACAGATGACAGATGACAGATGACAGATGACAGATGACAGATGACAGATGACAGATGACAGATGACAGATGACAGATGACAGATGACAGATGACAGATGACAGATGACAGATGACAGATGACAGATGACAGATGACAGATGACAGATGACAGATGACAGATGACAGATGACAGATGACAGATGACAGATGACAGATGACAGATGACAGATGACAGATGACAGATGACAGATGACAGATGACAGATGACAGATGACAGATGACAGATGACAGATGACAGATGACAGATGACAGATGACAGATGACAGATGACAGATGACAGATGACAGATGACAGATGACAGATGACAGATGACAGATGACAGATGACAGATGACAGATGACAGATGACAGATGACAGATGACAGATGACAGATGACAGATGACAGATGACAGATGACAGATGACAGATGACAGATGACAGATGACAGATGACAGATGACAGATGACAGATGACAGATGACAGATGACAGATGACAGATGACAGATGACAGATGACAGATGACAGATGACAGATGACAGATGACAGATGACAGATGACAGATGACAGATGACAGATGACAGATGACAGATGACAGATGACAGATGACAGATGACAGATGACAGATGACAGATGACAGATGACAGATGACAGATGACAGATGACAGATGACAGATGACAGATGACAGATGACAGATGACAGATGACAGATGACAGATGACAGATGACAGATGACAGATGACAGATGACAGATGACAGATGACAGATGACAGATGACAGATGACAGATGACAGATGACAGATGACAGATGACAGATGACAGATGACAGATGACAGATGACAGATGACAGATGACAGATGACAGATGACAGATGACAGATGACAGATGACAGATGACAGATGACAGATGACAGATGACAGATGACAGATGACAGATGACAGATGACAGATGACAGATGACAGATGACAGATGACAGATGACAGATGACAGATGACAGATGACAGATGACAGATGACAGATGACAGATGACAGATGACAGATGACAGATGACAGATGACAGATGACAGATGACAGATGACAGATGACAGATGACAGATGACAGATGACAGATGACAGATGACAGATGACAGATGACAGATGACAGATGACAGATGACAGATGACAGATGACAGATGACAGATGACAGATGACAGATGACAGATGACAGATGACAGATGACAGATGACAGATGACAGATGACAGATGACAGATGACAGATGACAGATGACAGATGACAGATGACAGATGACAGATGACAGATGACAGATGACAGATGACAGATGACAGATGACAGATGACAGATGACAGATGACAGATGACAGATGACAGATGACAGATGACAGATGACAGATGACAGATGACAGATGACAGATGACAGATGACAGATGACAGATGACAGATGACAGATGACAGATGACAGATGACAGATGACAGATGACAGATGACAGATGACAGATGACAGATGACAGATGACAGATGACAGATGACAGATGACAGATGACAGATGACAGATGACAGATGACAGATGACAGATGACAGATGACAGATGACAGATGACAGATGACAGATGACAGATGACAGATGACAGATGACAGATGACAGATGACAGATGACAGATGACAGATGACAGATGACAGATGACAGATGACAGATGACAGATGACAGATGACAGATGACAGATGACAGATGACAGATGACAGATGACAGATGACAGATGACAGATGACAGATGACAGATGACAGATGACAGATGACAGATGACAGATGACAGATGACAGATGACAGATGACAGATGACAGATGACAGATGACAGATGACAGATGACAGATGACAGATGACAGATGACAGATGACAGATGACAGATGACAGATGACAGATGACAGATGACAGATGACAGATGACAGATGACAGATGACAGATGACAGATGACAGATGACAGATGACAGATGACAGATGACAGATGACAGATGACAGATGACAGATGACAGATGACAGATGACAGATGACAGATGACAGATGACAGATGACAGATGACAGATGACAGATGACAGATGACAGATGACAGATGACAGATGACAGATGACAGATGACAGATGACAGATGACAGATGACAGATGACAGATGACAGATGACAGATGACAGATGACAGATGACAGATGACAGATGACAGATGACAGATGACAGATGACAGATGACAGATGACAGATGACAGATGACAGATGACAGATGACAGATGACAGATGACAGATGACAGATGACAGATGACAGATGACAGATGACAGATGACAGATGACAGATGACAGATGACAGATGACAGATGACAGATGACAGATGACAGATGACAGATGACAGATGACAGATGACAGATGACAGATGACAGATAATTAAGTATAATATAAAATCATCAGTTTCTTTATACTTTGGGATCTTTGTCAGTGAACATTAAAATATTAACAAGTTTTAATGTTATCGTTTTTTTTAGATGCTTGTGGGTACCTGATTTAGACAAAAACATGCACAAAAGTTATATTTGACTAAGCTGACACTATTATCATTTGATGAGCAAAAATATCTGGTTAAAATCAGAAAAAATTCAAATAGAAACAAATAAAAAAAAATACAAAAAATCACTTGCAAATTTCACAACCATATTCATCCTTATTTTCTCAACTTTTTTATGTGATACGTGAAATTTTAATTTTTTTGGTTTGAATTATTAAACAATTGACCTATAAATATTGTTCTTTCGGTCAAATTCGAAATTTTTTCTCTGTGTGCCCTCTAGCGATAAAACTACGCAGAATTTTAAATTAAACAGATCAGTTTATATCGACAGGAAATTTTCCGTTCTACAATTTTGTTTTCTAATAAGTTTTGCGAAAATTGTATACTTCTTGATCAACATTTCGAAAAACAATGTGATGCAGGAACAAATTTTTAAAATGTTTTAGACCACATACTTGCTACCTTAAACACTGAGTTCCATATCTAAACTTTCAGAATTTATTTATACATGTTTGAAAAATATTTTTTCAAAATTTCAAATCATTTCATTTTGATAGAAAAATTTTACGCCAGTTTGAAAATGTCAATTTTTGCGTTTTTCTTCAAAAATTGCCAACTTTGAAACACTATATTCACCGCAAATTATTGAGAACAAACGTAGACAATTTTTTTTTTAACTTGATCATATACTATTAAAAGGTATTGTTATAAAAAACAAAAACCACCATAAAAATATAAAATTTCATAAAATATCAAAAACAAATTTAAAGCCGGGAAACATTAAAAAATTGTTAGAAAACAACAAAATATGGCCATCACTATTGAAAAGTGCAAATTATTTTCATACAAAATTGGAAATAACTTAATGCAATCATAATTTTTTTTTCAGATAAAATTAAAATCGGTGCAAAAACAATTTAAAAAAGCAAAATTCTATTTAAACATGTCAAAACCCAATTTTAAAACGTCAAAATATTATTACAAAGCAATAAAATCCGGCTATCATTGTTGAAAAATGTAAAAAAATAATAAAACTAATTTCAAAAACTGAAAAATGGAACTATGAAATTCCAAAATATTAAAAACTGCAAAGTTCTATTTATAAAATTAAAAAAAAATAACAATTTTTTTTTTGAAAATCAAAATATTGTAAGAAAACACTAAAATAGGGCTATAAACTGTTGAAAAATGTAAACATTTATAATAAATTTCTAAAACTGCAAAAGATAAAACTTTAAAAACAGCAAGGTTCTGCTATAAATTTTTAAAATAATGATAGTATTAGTAAAAATCCAGTTATAATTATTAAAAAAGTGCAAAATTATATTAAAATAAAAATTAAAAACATTTTATTGTCAAAAAGTACTAAAGTCCGGCCATAAACTATTGAAAGGTGCAAAATTCTATTTATTAAAAGTAAAAAAAAAGCCAAATTTAGCTACAATATATTAAAATATTGTCACAAAGAACCAACATTTTGGCATAATTTGTTTAAAAGCGCAAAATTCTAATTTATTTTAAATAGAATTAAAATCTACCCAAAAACAGTTAAACAGTGCAAAAAGTAGCAAAATTTTGTTAGAAAATTAAAATTCAGCCAAAAAATTTTAAAACTAGCAAAATACATATATAAAATATAAAAATATTGTTAAAAATAGCAAAATCTATTAATTAACTGTTGAAAAGTAAACAATATTTTTAATAAAAATCAAAAATGGCTTAATTTAGTTATTCAATATTAATATTTTTGTTGATCTTTTGCATATATGTAATTATAAAGGTTATGTTATGTTTTATAATATTAAATCTATACTTCTATATGCAATTTTATTTTTATTGTTTTTACAAACCGGTTTTGGCTGTTAGGCTATTGTCGTTATTACTACAAGAAAAATGTTTACATAAATATATAAAAAGTGTTAGGTAAACATGCGGCAAAAATTCAAGGAGTTATTACTTGGCTTATTCTAAGAATATTTTCTCCTATGATGATTTCTGAAATATTTCTTTGTTTCAAAGATACAAGATAAACAAAATTTGCAACAATCAAATATTCAATATATGTTGAAATCATTAATGAAAATAAAAGTATGGCGTACGCCAATGAGTATATCAAATACAAAAAATTAATGAGTTTATCAAATACAAAAAATAATGAGTTTATCAAATACAAAAAATTGTTAACAATAACTTTTAACGGTTGTTTTATATACTAATGAGCAAGTGGATTTTATTTAAATACGTCTCGCCATTGATCATGACATGTATTGGTCGCAGTTGTTTAGATTGGTGACGTTTGGCTGTTTGACGTGTCTTTAATAGTTAATTCCTCTACAATAAATTAATATACGAATGTCGAGATAACTGACATGCATTTCATAAATGGACATACTGATGGAAATTCATTACAAGCAAAAAATCTTCAAAATCAATTCACTGACGTTTTTGTAAAACAATGACAGTAAGAACGGTATAATCAAAACAAAATGTGCTAAACATAAAAGAGAAAGATCCAAGTAGTTCTACGCAAAAATTACCAATACTTTGAATAAAAGTCATTGAACAGTTTAAAAAATTTGTAAACGCAATTTGTTGTATTTATACCACATTCATTGTGTTCAAGCACTATAACCTGCAGATTTTCCTTTACGTATTGTGTTATGTCAATGGCTTTAGCAAACATTAGTTCTAATCCCTCAGTTCCTGACAGATATTTTTTTCACTGATGAAGCTAGTTTCTCAAGATATGCAATAAGGAATTTTTATTATTGAACTAGTATTTCTACTAGAAAAATTTACCGACAAGGTGTTTCTTAACTTTTTGAAACACATGCTACTTCAGTTTGTGGACGATGTACCATTGGCAACAAAAATTGCAATGTGGTTTGCGCACCACCACATTTCAGTTTTTTTGCTTGTGATTATTTAACAGCACCATATAGAGATTGCTGGATTGGTCAAAGTGAAATCCCTTAGATTATTTCTTATGAGGCTATCTGAAATCATTAGTTTACACTACTTTAGTGGAGAATTTGGACAACTTGCAAAACCGGATAATTGCTGGGTGTAACTCAATTAGAAACAACCCTAATGTGTTTGAAAAAGTTTGACATTCAATGACAAGAAGATTGAATGTTTGTATCCAGGCTGGAAAAAGTCATTTCAAACATTTATTGTATTATATTTAACTTTTTGATAATAAAACCCTGTATTTACAAAACAAAAAACTTTTCAGAAATCACCATAGAACAAAATATTCTTAGAATAGGCCAAGGAACAACCCCTTTAATTTTTGTTGCATGTTTACATTTCACTGTATATATACAAAAATGACAAAGAATTATATTACATATATAGATGTTATCATACATTATCAAGTTAATAGGAGGTGTTATACTAGTTGCATAGGTTGGTGTTGAATGTTACTATTGTATGTTGTGTTAGAGGTTATTGACTTATTAAATTTTTATGTGGTTTGAGAAAAGTGTATATGTGTTGAAATTTAGTATTTAGTTGTTTGTTGAGGCAGTTCTAGTATGCTCATTTATAATCCTTTTTTGCATTAGTGAATGAGTTTTATGTGGTTGTTGAAGCTGTGTTTATGTATGTGTAGATGTTTAAAAAAGTGGATTTGTTGTTTTTTTTTTTAATTGTGTTATTTAATTTTGTTTTTCAATCTCGTTCTGTTAGCCCAGTGTAAGTGGCGTTGCAGTCTTGGCAATCTATTTTATAGATTCCGGATCTTAATAAAACATCTGTTTTTGTTTATTATTGAATAAAATGGTTTTGATGTATTGGTTGTAGAAAAAGATCCTTTGATGTCATGTTATGTGTACAAAGTGTGTGACAATTGTTAACATTTATTAAATATTTCTTTTGTTTCAAAGCAAAATTTCATGGACAAAAATCATTTTAGAAAATTTATGCCTCAATATCTCCAAAACAAAGAACAATCAGGAAAAAGTTATTTTGCATTTTTAGCTTAGAACTAAGAATCAAATTAATTAATATTTATTTTTTATTTTATTTTTTATAATAGTGGTGATTGCTGTCGATGTATATTATAAATGAAAACAAAAGATACTACATAAACATTTGTAGAATAATAAACTGGTTTAACTTTTCCTTTTTATTTATTTTATACTTATAAATAAATCCTTATACCACTCATAATAAAATCTTATCCAACCTTTTGTTTTTCCTACTGAAAAGTAGGTAATGTTATGCGATGAAAAGTGTAAACAACACATTATTATTAAAACAAGTTAAAAAGATGTGGTTTAACTCTTAATTATTAGTTAGGAGATTATTATAAAAAATATTTACTTAAAAAACTGCTACTTTTAAATACACATTGCAAAAAAACTAAAAATGTAGACTAGTTTTCAAATATTATAACAAAAATAAAAATAGATAATTATGTATTGAGTTTATAAATTATTTTTTTTGTAAGTTTGAAGAGTTTTTTAATAATAATTAAAATATTATAATCAAATATAAGTCATAAACAATATTGCAATGTTGTAGAATAAGGTTTCTAAACGTAAGTTTTTTTTAAATTTATTGTTGGTGGTAATATTGATTATTTAGTAGGCGCCATTTATGTATTTTATATTTTCTTTATTCATTTTGTAAAATCTGTTAATAAAATAATTATTAGTTAATTCATTTTTAAAGAGTATGATAATATTATATACTTAATAAAACACCTTACCGTATTAAATAACAGTTTTTGATAGATTTATACCTAAAAATATTTCAAACGGCAAAACTATGTAAAAGCTATTTGTTTTAATCTAAATTAATTATCAATCTTTTGTAAATTTTATGTTAAAGTAAGTTTATAAATAAAACTTTAAATTTATTTAGAACAACCAAATGTCCAATAGTCTTATTATTAATGTATTGTAAGAAATCACAGAGATGCACAAAATGTTGATAGGTATAAATGCTACTTAACAGGTTAACTGGATTATGAAAACTTTTAAAGTTAAAATATATTATCTTATAGATATTGTCTAATATATGAATAAAAATCAAAGTACAGTTTTTGTTAAAAATTCAAGTTTATGAACTAAATTAGAAAAAATACAATTATAAGTTTTGTGTTTCAATAATTCACTAAATTCATATCAAAGATGTAACATGAAGATATTAAATCAATTTACTACTCATAGTTGTTGATATACGGAATCTATGACAAGATTTATTGCAATGGTATATCGCAATCTCACTATGATTATATGATGAAATGTCGATGTGGTGCTTAAATCTACACTCGACTCTCACAAGTTAACTGGTAAATTATAGGTTCGAGCTGCTCGAGTTATATTCGGGAGCAATAAATTATAATTAACAAATAAAGTTTTTAGTAGTTTTGAAAGTTTCATCCTTCAAACGCGTTACAAAATTTGGTTGCAATATATTGCAGTTTGATGTTTAAAAGAGAATATCCCTTTTATGGCTCTTTTTATATTGCCACCCACATTGTAACTTATATAATTTTTTGTATAAGCCTGTACAAACCTAAAAGTGATTTTTTTTGCAATAATAGATATTACAAATATAATAATAATTAAAATTATATTATCAAATTTTATTTTATTATAATAAAAATTATTATCTTGCAATAAAATATTTTAAATACAACAATTAAAAAAAATAAATACGTACCCACGTAATGTATTTATACAATGAATAAGTAATAACCAAATATATATATTATTCTTCATTTATTGGTATTAATTATTTTGTTTGTAACTTATTAATATTAATGTTCACTATTACAATCTAACACAATCAATAAAATAAGTTTAAGATTCCCAAACTAATTAAATCCCCAGTCAATATTGACATAGGTTTACCCGACTCTACAGTAAGTAATGGAATGTAATTTATTTAGTCAATCAATCTATCAAGCGAAGCAACCACACATTTTTTAATCTTTAATTGGAGTAATTTAAATTCAGATTCTTACAAAATAAATTACATTTAGACAATGCAATCGTCTCTATTCTAATTTGTTGAAGACTGGTGGGTCCATTGGGGTAAAAGCCTGAGGGAAACTTAAATTATATAACTTGAACCCTAAAGTTTACGGTAGTTAGGTGCAATTAAACATTAATGTTAGAGTTTTTAAACTACCAAGATTAGATTTTATGAGGAATCGACTGTTGTCAAAAGTTGTATAAATGTACTTTACGGTAAAATATTATACATAAGTAGGAACAGTTACTTATAAGTTTGTGTAATAAAATAAATACATTGTCCATTAGGTTATGTAATTTATGTACATATTTTAAATTATGAAAATGTAATAGTGAAAATTATATATTATGCATAAAAGCTTTTCAGATTATTCTAAGATCGTAAACTGACTTTTTTAAATTATAATTTTTTATGAATCATAAAATTACAGTTTGTTTCACATTATTAGTATTTCCATTGCGTTTCAGTAATTAATTTAGTTTTAAACAAATTTTGTTGTGTAACAGCTTATATGCTTGTCTTCTAAGTAAAACATTCCTTTGTACCCCACAAAATACAATTAGAAAACCAAAAATTCTTAACTTTATCTGAAGTAATTTATCTTGATTATCTAGATATGTGTTTCTATAAAAAGATGATTTCTTAAAAAGATTTTAAATAAATAATACAAAAAACAAAATAAACTTTATATATTATAATATAGTTGATGGAGTTGACATTACTACGTGATAATTCATAACACAAGATTAAATAAAACAATTACTATGTTTTATATCACTATTTATTTCGTCACACTCTCTGACTGCATCCTTGTCTAAAAGTAAATCGGTTTAACGGTGCAATAAAGCATTCTGCTGTTAAATCAGATATTAGTTTGCTGTGCACAGCTTTATTAGCAAAACAATTAAATATTGACGCATATGATATTCTTAATCGTTGTGTACGTCTTGATCCTTCTTTTACCATAAACGGCCCACAATAATCCACACCAGTCACATTAAATGGTCGTCCAGGTGTAATCTTTCAACAGGAAGAGCGCATATTAAAGGATTATACGTTACTGGTTTAATCTTGGTACAATTAACGCATCTTTTGAAGATTTGTTTAACAATTACTCTAGCTTGCAATGGCCAATATTTTTGTCGAACAGCTGACGTTAATTGTATACCAGAATGTAGGTGTCGATCATATTCTTGTTTAATAATAAGCATTGTCAACGGATGATTTTTTGGTAGCAATGCAGAGAATTTGTGTTGAAATGCTACTGGTGCATTTCGAAGACGGTTTACCACTCTTATAATTTGGGCATCATCTAAAAACAGATTAAGATTTCCTAATGATACAGTTTTGATGTAGTAAGCCAATAGTAAGCTGTTTCATTTCGTTAGTAAATGCATTTCTTTGGACAATTCCAACCAAGTTATATTCTGCTTCTATAATTTCATCTGCCAATATAAAACCCATTTTTTGGTGTGCCGGAGACGACTTAATATGGTAGACAAATTGTTTAATATATGCCATAATCCTTATTATTATATGTAAATTTTACCAATTTGAGCGAAGTTTTATAAACAGATTTTCGTCAATAGTGGTATGATAAACACTAATAATTTGGTTATCCCGTTGTTTGAGTGTTTTTTGAATAAGAAGTTCAGAAAATGGTTAATTTTCTTCATTGATAATCATCCAAGTGAGCCCATCCTACCATAAATAACATTTTATAAAATCCAGTGTTTTGATACCTGGAAATGTGACGCCATTGCTTAATTGACGTGACTGATTAAATTTTTGCTACCCAATTAGCCACATATGTTTTTAAATAAGCAGGTGTAGCTTTATCCAATTTAATACAGTTGTAAAAGCAGTCCAAAAAATTTTGGATTTAATTTGTAAGTGTATATCTTTATTTATATTTATTTATAAATTCTATCCATTCTGTATAGATGTCTAATGAAACGGTTTCGTCCCAATCCAGTTTTACTTTCCACAGGTTTTGTAATAGTATCTTGGTTTGCACAGTAACGGGAGTCAATAAACCCAATGGATCAAAAATTTGACTAATTTCGGATAATATTACTCTTTTTGTTATTTTGTTGTTTTTGCTGAAGTTCATTTGTGATAGAAATAAATCATAAATCAGAGTTAGAATTCCATTGAACTCTAACTAAAGTTTTAACTATTGTTTCTTCATTAAATGTAAACATAACACCTTCATGTTTATCTACATCTTCAATAGTTGATGGAACATTGCTTACCCATTTTTTAATGGTAAAACTTTCTTTTGTTAATAATGTCTGTAATTGATCTTTAAATAACCTTGATTTTTCAATGGAATTCCTGTTAGAATGTCATCCACATAGCAATTATTTAATTTCTCTTTTGAAGCCACAAGAAACTCTTGTTGATGAAATTCTGCAAGAACTAAAATGCTTTTATAAGCCAAATATGCGGCAAATGCTGTTCCGTAGGTAACTGTTACTAATACTAAATCACGCATTGGCATTAGAATGTTCTCTCTAAAGAATACATATCATCATCTTGACTACGATCTAGCAGATTTTGACGATACATTTGTTCAATATAGTATATAATTACTACTAGTTTAGTTCTAAATAGGAGCAAAACTGAAAATAATTCTTAATGCAGAGTGGGTCCAACCATCAATGTATCGTTTAATGATACTCCATTGGAGCTTCTTGCTGATGCATTAAACACTACTCAAATTTTAGAATTTTAGAATAAAGCATGATGAGGTAAATAACATTCTGTAAAATCAATAGATTGATTGATTGATTCTATACATTCTACGTAAACACGTGTTTTTGGTGCGGCCGACAATCAACTTGTTAAACACGAGCATTATCGCCAAGTTAAAAGCAAAAGAAAACAACTGTAAGGTGAAATATATAAGGCAGTGGAATATAAATTTAAAAAATAGTGATAAAGTAAATCAAGCGTCGAGTGCTAGGAAAAAACAAGTGTAACAACGAAACATCTAATCTACAATCTATGGTCCACATTAGTAACAATCAGTAATGAAGAAAAATTCATACATTATTTAAATATAAAAAAATAAAACATTATAAAATAAATAACAAGCTAAAAACCATACGGATCAGAAATTATATAAACATAGCAAAATAAATAAAATAAAAAAGTAAAAATATTATGAAGTAAAAGAAGTGAACCCACAAAAAAGAAAAAAAAAACAGAATATACACAATCACCTAACATAAAACAAAACAAAGTAAATAATAAAAAACAACAAAATAAATTACGATAATAAATAGAAATTAATAAAAATACTAATAGATAAATATCAAATAAAGATAGAATTTAAGATAGATGCTTTAAGCAAACTACATCGATATTTGCGACATTGCCAGAGTGTGAGGAATTACCCGAATATCCCAAAATAAGAAAATTAAGACAAAAAGTAATCTACAAAGTCAACAAAAATACCAAAAAGAAATGTAGGAACTAAAGAGCATGTTCAAAGAATTAATGAAGGAGATGGCAAAGAACACTAAGAAACTAAAAAAAAAGATTAGAGGTAACAAAAAAAACTACACATGATACAAAAAATTGAATATCTAGAAAACAAAGCTGAAAAAAAAGAAAGACAGAAAAAAGAAATAACATTATAATAACAGGCATAAAAACAAATGAAAATGAAGAAAGATACGTACAAAAAGAAATTAGAGACATAGCAAGAGAAGAAAAAGCGAATGGCAAGAGGGTGAGAATAAGTTACCAAAAGTTAATAATTGACGGAGAGGAATATAGATGGAATAAAAAATTAAAAGGTTTAAAAGAAGTGGAAGATAAAAAAAACTAATAGGAAAACGGCTAAAAAAAGAAAAATACACTGCAAAAAAATAGTATAAGAAAGAAGATGAACACGACGGCGAGCGATGTAAAAAAAAGGAACAAAATAGCAAAACTACAAAAAAGAAAAATGAAAGAGAGAGAAAAAATAAAAATAAAGAAGAAAGAATAGGATCATAAAATATAAGAGAACACATGGAAAAAGAAGCTGAACTGGTAAAAGAAATGATAAACCAAAATATATAAATACTAGAAATAACTGAAACAAAAATGAAAGGGCAAGGATTAATAAAAATACATAGAGGATACTGGTTAATGTGGACAGGAGTGGAGGAAAAGGAACGAGCAAATAGAGGAGTAGGAATGACAATAGCTCCGGAAAAGATAAAAGATATAATAAGAGAAAAACACATAAATAAAAGAATTATGACAGTAGTAGAAATAAAACTAGTAGAGAACGAAACATGGACCATGATAGTAGCATACGGGCCAAATGAAGACGAAAAATACTAAGAAACTTAAATAGAAGAGTAGGAAACCAAAACAACGGAATAGAAGAGGCAATGGGAAAAAAAGAAGAAAAAATAAGAAACAACAACAGAGAAAAAATTATTCAACTATGCATAAAAACAATCTAGTAATAACAAACACCAAATTCAAACACAGGAAAGTTCACAAATACACAAGAACACAACCAACCAGAAACGAGAAATTAATAATTGACTACTACCTAGTTAACAGAAATAACTGGAACAAGATAAAAAATGTACTTTACTATTATTAATTTACTACGAATGGACATAAAATGGAAAGCAAAACTTAAACCAGACAAAAGATGGAAAAAAGTTAAGATAAACATAAAAACATACAATCTAAAAGAAAAACAAATACAAGTGACATATCATGTGATACTACAAAAAAAATCAGAGAGAAAGAAAAAAAAACGTCCATAGAAGGAAAATGGAAAAATTTTAAACAAACTATCCTAGAAACTGCAAAAGAGAGCTGTGGATCAGCAAAAATAGTAAACAAAGATACTAAAAAAACTAATTGGTGGACAGAAGAAGTCAAGAAAGATAGTCATTTTATTAATGACTATATCATTAAGGGACAAATGAGAGACAAAATCTCTATTGATTTTATTTATTTTATTTATTTTATTGCTTTTTTACCTTTTGGTGTCAGGCGTATACATTATTAATTTATAAAATATTTTTTTCATTTTTTCTTTTGATATCTTCATACCATCTCATTTGACCTTTTTTTTTAGTTATATATATATAGTTTTATTAACTATATATATATATATATATATATAACTATAATTTTATTTTGTTTCAAATTTTCATGCAGCATGTTAGTAGTCAAAGTTGGTAACACTATAAATGTGTTTAAACTGTACCACTTATAGTTTGTGGTGTTTCAGACATTGAAATTTATCCGCCGTAGCCAATAATGTGTCTAGTTCTAGATATAAAGTTTTTTGTCGTGATTAATGCTTGCGTTTCGGCATGTAGCAATGTATGATAAGAACGGTTACATTTTCTGCACCTATACTTAGAATAACAGTTGGTGTTTGCGTGATCCGGAATCAAGCAATTAAAACACAGTTTGTTTTTTCAAACATATTCCAATCGAGCGTTTATAGACATTTCTTTCAACTTGTCACATTTGTAACACTGTGTAGAATTTTCACATAAAAAACATTTTAAACTATTTGCCATATAAACATGCTGCTTTTTATTAACGTGATGGTCATTTGAAACTGTAACAGACTGGTGACTTTTAGCAACGGTTTTAACTTCTATTTTCCTTAGTATTATGTTGATTAACAGATTGTCCCACTCTTTCACTAGACTCTCCCAACAAAATAATGTTAGCTTTTATATTTTTTGATTATCTGGAAAAAACTTGCTATCTTTACAAGTTGACAAAGACAATGCAGAGAAGTGGCTATTAAATTAATTGCAAAACGGATACAACAACAAGTGCAAATTTGCAGATTGTTTTTTGCCATTCCTCAATACCACCGGTTCTGTCGACAAATTGTAACGTGAGAAAGTATTAAAGATAAATCAATTCAGTAGTTAAGCCGTGACTAATCTGAAAAACCATAATACAAAAAAAGAAAGTAATTTTCTTTATTTAGTAGAATTATAAAGGTGATATTTAAAAATAGGACAATAACTTTCAAATTATACTGCAAGCTGTTAGATTAATATACAAAGTTTTGAGAAAGATGTCTCGTCATTAATCAACAGAAATCATGTGCTGTTTGAAATAATGCTAAAAAAAACTTTTAAAATTAATAAAAATTACGGGGTACACTAGCTACATTCGGCTTACAGTTTGGCACCATCCACGTTTTTAAGTCAATGTTTTTTTTCTAAGCATAATTTTGCCAAAGATAGAAACATGAGTTCTTTTTTTATTTATGTATGCTAATTTTTGAAAATATCAGTCTTTGTAAGTATTACGGATTAAATGCTTGTTTAAAACAACACGCAAATTAATCCAGCTTTTCACTAGAGCATTAATAATAAAAATGATTTCTAGAATTAAAACTATGAACGCTAATTTGTATCCTATTTGGCGCGGTAATATATTCGTGGATCAGTATAAAATAAGTACGTAATTTTGTTTGCAGTTATCTCATTCTGCCACAGGCATTGAATGAAATTATTACAACTGTAATCAGTATCGGTTCAATAAAACTATATCATTTTATAAGTACATAGTGCTTAAAAGCACTTTATAATAGTGATTAATTAGTTATGGTTTTATTCAAGTGGCATACAGATCATAAAACTCAAAACAATGTTTAATTTGCATTTCTACTACATGATATACAAAAACATTTCAATATATTAGATGTTACTATATCCATTATGTCTATTTTACAATAAATGTCTATATATTGCGTCACTTTCAAATATTACAAATAAACACGCACCGGTTTTATTGTAACAAGAAAAGTAGAGTTGTTAAATAGTTATGAGACGTGCCGTTATCGCGTATTTGACCACATTCGATAATGTTATTATAAATTAGATCCGAAACTGAAACCGGTGTTAATAACATACATTTAAACAGCTGGAAATGTGGAGCAGATGCAGCGCCCAAGACAAACGACCTTGCGCGTTGAAAGGTTAGTTGATTCATTTTCATAAATTATGTCCGAAGTTTGCTATTTAAAGTAATTGTGTGTTGGTTTTTATTATGGTCTGAATGTGTTTATTGTTTTAATTAAGAGCATATATAATTAAATGCAATGTAATGCTTATTGTAAATTGTATTTTTAAAAGAATTATTATTGGGGTTTGTACTTGCATGAGAAAATAACTTTGGAAGGTTACGATTCCATCTATGTGATTTCTGTTTATTGAAATAATAGAAACTATTAATTGCATAGAAAATGTAGATACTGATGTACTTTTACTAGAATAATATTGCAACTAGTTTGAATTAAGTCAATAAAATAATAATTATGTTATGAATTGAGAATAAAGATAAATGTAATCTTTGTAACATATTTGTTTTATAAATTAAAGATTTGTGGTTGTATTTATTACTAGAGTTGAAATTATATACAGTTTTAACTGCGTTGTAGATAATTATCTTCACTAAGATTAAAATCTCATTATGTAATAATTAAAGCTTGTGCATATTTGCATATTTGGTGCCAATTTGTATAATTTTAAATTATTTTATGTGAACGTCAAGATTGTCTTTTGTAAAATTATATTGATTTAAAAAAAATAAGGTTTTGAACAATTAAGAACAGTTAGAAAGGAATAAAAAAGACTTCAAATACATCCTTCAATTACATGCAAATTTAAATATGCTTTTGTATCTGTTGATGCAGACAGAAGCTTTTCCGCGTACAAGTAGATACTGATGGATTGCAGACAATCATTTTAAATTGATAAGTTAGACAAACGTCTAATTGTTGATGTTTACAGTTCTATAATTAATAAAATATAGACAATATTAATTTAATTAGTATTCTGTTTTGTTATTTTTATTATTATGTTCTGTTTATAATTTTTCTGCTTAAAGCATTTTGTTTTTTTAAGCTTTATGTTATTAAAACTTTCTGATCTTACAAATATACGTAGTAGAGTGTTTAATTTTTCAACGTTTTTTTTTGTATATTCTAGATTTTTTTTAGGAACATAGGACTTTTTAAACAAATTAATAATTTAAAAAAAAACCTTTTTCAACACATATTTATATACATAAATTATATTAATCATATGTCTACATATTTTTATATTTTGTGCATATTTTTACCAAATTTAGCATATTTAGTGCATATTTTGAAAAATTGCGTGCATATTAAGTGCATATTTTAGCAAAATTGCGTGCATATATGCGCATATTTTTAACCATTTAAGTGTATATAATTCCCTGCTTTAGTAATAATAATAAAGACAAATTATATTTTTGTAAAAATATATGAAACGTAAAATAAGTATTGTGTTGAAATTTAAGTCTTTGAGTTTCAATCGTATAATATACAATAAAATATTTTAAACTCTTCTCTTTTGAACAACACTGTTATGTCCGATATTAAATATAACTTTCTAGTAAATAGTTCTTTTAATAGCAAGTAAAATACTACTACTTGCTTTAATTCCACTTGTTGCAAAACTTAAAAAAAAGGTTATGCATTCAAAATATTGTCAAATTTTAATATATCTAAGTAAATATATCAATGTTTTTGAGAAAGTTAACCTACAATGATTTAAATTTGTTTAATTTTATTGGTAGTGTATTAAATAAACATCTATGTCCATTACGCTTATTTGAATTAATTATTTAATTACTAAGTTGGGGTGTATTATATTGTGCCCTTTGATGTTGTTTTTTTATTGCTAAAAACTAGATTTAAGCTGTCTGCTAACATTGACGTTGAATATTTGTGGCTTAGAAGTCTTAAGAAATACTGGCTTTAGAAGTTTATTCCATTTGTTGATAGTACGGTTTGAGATATCTCTGTTAACAGTTTTGGTTCTACATCTCTGAACTGTCAGTAAATATTTGTTAGAATTTCTAGCAAGCATTGTACTACAAGTAAATATTTGTTTAGATGGCAAAATGTCTTGTAATTCGTATGAACAATGTCCATTAAAATATCTATAAAAAATGTAAAGATCTGCAACATTACGCCTGTGTCTAAGTCATTAGTCAATTTTGGATAGGCTATAATCCGAATAACTTGTTTCTGAATAGAGTTTAGAAAAGATAATGTAGTTTCTAATGCTCTTCCTGCTAGTTTATAATCAATATTCAATACAAAGACAAACATAAGTTGAATATATATAAATATAAAGTTTCCATGACCAATTCGCACATTTGTGGCTGTATGTCTTCGATAACTTCACGAATTCCATCTTTAAGGTCTCTAAAGCTGTTAAATCACAAGATCTCGGTGGCCATTTGTGATCACTTCTTCGAGAAATAACACGGTCAGAAAATTTTTCTTGCAAAATTGCAATTGTTTTGTTGCTTGTGTGGCACGTAGCGCCGTTTTGCTAAAAATAAACGTCGTCCACATTAATATGTTCCAATTCCGGCCATAAAAAATTATTAATTATAGCTCGGTAGCGGTATCTATTCACCGTAACAGTTGCACCAGCCTCATTTTCAAAAAAGTAAGGTTTAATCACACTACCAGCCCAAAAACCGCAAGACTTTTCAACAATCATTCTTGGATTTTCTGAGCCCCAAAATGCAACAATTCTTCTTATTAACGTAGCCTTCGAGGTGAAAATGGGCCTCATCACTGAAGATGATATTTTGATGAAATTCCGGATCATTTTGATGCATTTGAAGAACCCAATGAACAAAGATACGACGTTTATGATGATCTACCGGCTTGAGTTCTTGTGTTAACTGAACTTTAAAAGCCTTAAGACTTAAGTTTTTATGCAAAATACGGTGTAATATCGTTTGTAGAATTTCTAATTCTAAAGATCGACGAGGAATCAACACACCTTTTTTTCAACACAACGGGCTACATCAGCAATGTTCTTATGTGTTCTTGAGCGATGCACACGGTTTCAATTCTTTACATCACAAACTTGTCCCAACAGCTCAAATTTTTATACCAAGTTTTTTATTGCCGGTCGAGAAGGTGCTTTACGACGACCAAAAAATGCTTTAGTTTTGCGAACTGTAACTGAAAACATTTTACCATTTTTGTAGTGAATTTAAATAATTTCAATGCAATGTTGAAAAGTGTATCGTTCCATTTTTAATAACAGCGTAGTTTTTACTTGTCAAATGTCAAAAGATAATAGCTTCAAAATTGACAGATGCCCAAATAGCTTGTTATTCAAAATGAAACTTTTCTGGAACGACCATGTTGTTGAAATAGCTTTGAAAGTATCTAGAAAACTAAGATTTCTTAAGTTAATCAAAAGTAAAAAACTTTTACATCTGTTAAGAAATCCTACTTTTCTAGATACTTTCAAAGCTATTTCAACAACATGGTCGTTCTAGAAAAGATTATGTGATATTGTAACACAAATTGAAGAAAATTTAGATGTAGATTTGTTGTTTAGTTTAATATTTAGTACTGACGGTACCACGGATTTGGATTTTGAAACAGTAAAAAGTTGAGTTTTTTTTTAGAGTTAAAATTGACCATGTCAAGACATTAAGACATTGTTTTGAAGTTTTAGTTTGTAAATGCTACATATTCTAACCTAGAAATTTTAAGACGCTCTGCCATATTTGTCAATAAGGTTTTTGCAAAGTATGAAGTATGAAGAGTGCTATCATCTGCAAAACTATGAATTAGACAGACTTTTAGTTATTTAAAGAAGTTTTAATGTAAACGAGTTATGAGTTAAAACTATCAATTTTAACTATAGACAAGATTAGAATGCCATGATGACATGATCAATTAAAATCCATATTGAATATCTGAAATGAAGTTATTTTGTTCTTAAATCTTGACAATGTGAAAATTAATTTATTTTTCAATTTTTTTTTTACAGATTAAACAATAATGCAATTGGTCTATAATTTGAAGAATCAGACTTGTCTCTTTTTTTAGAAACAGGTTGAACATTTGCAATTTTTCAACAATCTGAGAATATTTCATTTTTGTATAATGAAAAATATTTTAATCAAAATGGAAATTCATTTGCAAATGTTTTAAGGTTAATAGGTAAAATTTTATCTATACCTTTATACCTTGCCTTTCTGATATTTAATTTAAAAAGATATCTTAGACAACCCGTTGCCTAAAATAATTTAGACCCATTTTTTTTTACTAGGCGTATTGTATGTACAGCAATAGAAAGATTTTTAATAGTGCAAAAATATCTGATTTTTCTTTTAAAATAGTAACTAGATTGTATTGATCATTTCAAAGAAGAGGCATTGAAGATTTTGTATTACTTTGCAATACATTTTTTGTTTTATAAATTTTTTTGTTGTTTATGAAAAGCAGCAAAATTCGATTAGCTATGTTTCTGTCAATCCTATTTTTTTCAAATTATATTAGATTGTCACAATAATTACAAGCTAATTTATAATTTTTTTTAGTCTGTTTTGGAACAATTACTGATGTGTATTTATTATAATGAAAACAAGAACTTTTGTTTTGTTTTAATAAGAAAGAACGGAACACATTTTTTGATGACAATTTGAATAGTTTTTGTGAGATTTTCTGCTGCAATATTTAGATTATTAGAATATAAGCAATGAGTATCAAATCAAAATTAATAAAAAAAAACATATATGTTATGCTCATCTTAGAATAATAATAAATGAGGCGCAGTTTAGGTTTAGTAGTAATAAGAAAAAAAACTTTAACAACAGAAGTAATAAGCAAATGATCAAAATTTTCTAAAGCAGCCTCAACATTAGTTGTTGTAATTTTTGGAATAGTTGAAAGATTCAAATCTAATAATCTTTTACTAGTCCATCACACAGAAATATGATGGTTGCTAAATTAAGTTGGGTAAGATTATAAAAAGCAGCAAAAATCATAGCTTGTTGTCGGGATAGTGTTGTAGAAGATAACTGACTTAACCCTTCAGTATTATGTATATTAAAATTTCCTTACAAAATTATTTCAGATTTTTTATGATTACCTTGAAGAATCTTGTTAATATTTTCAGAAAAGTCATCGAAAAAGTTTAGAGTTATCTTATTTGGAAATCGGTATAAGCCTATTTTAAAAATAATCTTCTCGATAAGATTTAATGTAAGAAATATGCTTTTATAACCAATGCCTTAAAAACTTGATTGTTATTTATGGATGTAGGCACCTTGTTGATAAGTAAATAAATCTTAAAGATAATAATCGGAATCTACTAGATTAAAGCAATCTGGATCTTTATTGTTTACTTTGGTTTCAAAAGGAGAATATAGAGTTTTCTATGTTCAAGATTTGATAAACAAAATTTAAATTCTTTTTTAGAGTGCAAATATTAAAGAAATTAATTTTAAAGCCACAAACTAAATCAATATTAATGTTTGGTTGATTATATTGGTTAGTGGAACAGACAAAGCCTTTTTCCGCTAAATTAAGAGTATCAATAGTCCATGTCTTAGCCAAGTTGTTATCAGATACGCCCTGAAAATTCGAGACTATTGCTAAATTTTTTGTAGTAACAATTAATAGACTAGATCAAGGTACTAACCTAATTGTACCTGTCCCCACACAGTTTTTAGTTGATGACGGTAAAGATTCAAATACCGTCCGATGTTGGCCTATTTAGCCATTATGCCACAAACGCAACCATTGCTCAGTCCTATCATGCCGAGCTAGTTTGCACTATTCCAATCAAGCCAATATCACTAATAATATTAGCGACTTTTACCTTGTTTTACTACTAGAAGTAAAGCATTTCACCAGAGAACCAAGACACAATAAAATGTTCTTAAAACATACTTATTTTAACAATAACATAATACAAAATCGAAATTACACTATTTTTGAAAAGAATGTTGTTTTTATACTTATAATAAAATAAATTTTTTTATCAATTTGTTTGTTAAGGTTACTACTAATTTTTTAATTTTAAAACAGGTTCTTGTTATTTAACTATTTTACAAAAAAACTTGGACAATCTTATTAAACCCTCAGTTAACATTAAAAGTTTACACAAATTGTACAACAAAACAAGAGTTAAGTCTTTTAACAAACATAATTTAACTTAATGCTAAAATAGACCAAAGCAAGTAGTTTAATTTACATACTAATATTTATTACAGTGTAGATGTTTCTCAGTGTTAAAAACTAATTTACAGTCTACCATTATGGAGTATGTTTAGTGACTTTTGCGTTTTCTGGGGTTTTGATCAAAGCAGACATTTTCTGTTGTACATATTAAATGTGTAAGTATTTTATTAAAAAAATAACTCTAAGATCATTTATATAAAGTATAAGATACGGCAGCAGAGACAATGTAAATCGGTTTTCTGCTATTAGTTTGTAAGCAGGTGCAAAGGTAAAGTAAAAAAAAGTAAAAATGAAGTTAGCGGGTTGTGCACTGCGGTGTCGTGGGAACGTTTAAATTAAAGTTGAATTTTCAATTGCAATTTTTGTCAAGTTTTAGTGTTGTCAATTTAAACAATGTTTTCAAGCGTAACAATAAATCTAAAAGTGTTATGGACAGCAAATATGGCTGTTTCATTTGCTGTCAAAGTTAAATTTTCACTAAAATTAAGAAATTGGTTTAGTCAAAATATTATTCATTAAAGGGAGAAAATAATTGCACTATTATAAGAGTTCACAGAATCAAACTCAGCAAGAAAACGAATGAATATAATTGAATAAAGTTTTCACACATTGTAGACAAAAGTCTAACCTGTGTCCTCAAGTTTGTAAAAACTTGATGCAATAAGTTTTTTCTCCGCAATTAATTTTTAAAAAGTGGCGTTTTTAATTAGTTTTTTATTATTTTTTTACTCGTTAAATATAGCTTTAAGTTTTTAACCAAAAACATGAAGACATAGAATATTGTATGTAGTTTAACATATAAAAAGCGTGATGACTAAAATCTTATAGTCTGGATATTGAGTTGGTTGGCGTTTTGTCCCATAAGAACAAATTTTAATTTAAAAACGGCGTTGTAATATTTTTCTAGAGAGAAATGTTAACCAACATTCTCGTAGATGTGATAGGATTTAATAATCAACTAAACCCGGCAATTCTCTAGCGTTAACAGCAATTTGTTTTGTTACCAAAAAGATTAATATGCTATATGTGTATTTTGGTGATGTAAAAATATGTGTGACTTCCTTAAAAAATGTTTATACGACTTTCATTTATATATTTTTACACTTGACAGCAATATTTGATTTGAGGTTTTAGGTAAAAGAGTTACTGCCATATCAACCTAATATTTATCCCATGTTTTTACCATAGAATATCGTATTATTAAAGTCTATGCTTGCAGTTTGTTTTAGTTGCATAAGTAAAAAACTTCAAAAAGTTAAAAAAAAAAATTAAACATTATCTCTAAAATTTATTTTATTTTGGAGACTTGCAGTAAATCTAGAAACTTAGTTTGTTCTATGCCAACGTAATACTACAACTCCTTAGGCTCTTCACCTCTCTTTACTAAAATTAAGTCTTCAAAAATTAAATCAAAGTTATTTTTTAACATATTTATAATAACGCCAATACTGAATTAGTAAATATTTTCACATAATACACTTGAGTTTTATATTTGCTGAAAGTGTTTTGCGTTGCGGATTGTTTTGTAATAACTCAACTCTGCTCGTAGTAGTTTAAAGCAAACCAAAAATGTCTGTTATATTAGCATATATATAATCAGTCGCAATGGCGAGTGACAGAAAGAAATCTTCTTCTAAAACTTCTTGTAATATATGTAGTGTGAAAGTGAAAATTTATGTGACTTGTCATCTTTGCAAGAAGAACTATCATTCAAACTGTGCTTTAAAGATATGTGGCCTTTTTGTGGACAACAATGGATTAATAAATTGTTGTAAACAAAAGGAAAACATAACCTATATAAATGGAAATGATGAACTGGTTAATTCAAAAGATATTAATCATCTTAACATACCGGACACTGGAAATAGATCAACAGATGTAATAAAGATAAATAGCCCAGCAGAAAAAGTAGAATTAAATAAGGATAATGAAGATAAATTTATAAAAATTGTGGAATCATTGAAGGTCAGTCATCTTAACTCATTAATTAAACATAAGGATGAATTTATTGAAGAACTCAAAAATCAAATAAAACTGCTAAATTTTGTCAATGTTAATAAAGCAGATAAAATTCCAACTGAAATCCTAGAATTCATAGATTTTCAACCTTCAATTCAGGCAATCAAACCAACTGATGATGAACAAATATTAATTGTTAAAAACGTAGTGCCATCTACATCTAAAACTACGAATGTTAACAACAACTTAGCGGCATCTTCATCAACAAACCAAAAAATAACCAAACAAATTGAGAAACCTACTAGAAAAGAAGATTTGGTTTACAAGAAAAATAATAACTCAATTAAAAACATTAGGAAAATCAAAATCTTTTAAATTGGGTGTAGATTTTATATTCTTGCAAGATCTTATGTGTCAAGACTTTTGGCCACAACGAATTACAGTAAGACGTTTTAATTTTAATTCTGTGAATGATAAAAGTGACGGTAAAAAATTCAACAACAAACAAAATTTTCAACCACCAGCCAATCATCTCGACAAAAAATAAAAAAACATTGCGAGTAATAAGAAAACTTTAAATTTATTATATGTAAATATTGAAGGGGTAAAATATAAGATAAATGCAATAGAAGCACTTATGCATGAAACAGCAATTACTTACAACATAATATGCTTAAATGAACACTGGTTAACAGAAGCAGAATGCGATATGTTAATGATTGATAACCTGTCAATGGCATCCAATTTTTCAAGAAAAAAATAATTTACGTGGGGGATCTGTTATCCTAATTAATAATTTGATACCGCATTCTAATATTATAGATGCAGTCAATTTTTCAATAGAAAAAAACTGTGAAATTTCTTGTGTTTTTTTAAATAATGTTAATACTTATGTTTTATGTGTTTATCGTTCGCCAAACGGCGATTTTAATATGTTTATTAGGGCTTTATGCCAAGCATGAGATAAAATTGATTTTATAAATAAATATGTAGTGTTAACGTAATTTTTAATGTAAATGTTAATGACAATAGAACAAAACAATTATGTGAAGAGCTTAGCGCTTATGGCTTATATAAAACGGTAAATTTTCCGACAAGAAAAAAAAATTGTATTGACAATATTTTTATAAATTTTAACACTGAATATATAAATGTTATTTCAGTAAATACATGTTTATCAGATCATTTTGCTATTCATACAGAAATTATGTTTAAGAGCAAGAAGATTCTGACTCAAATAAAACTAAAACTATCAGTTATCAACCAATTACTGAATTAGGCTTATACAAATTTTATAATTGTATAGAAAACATAACATGAGACTTTTTAAATTTGCCTATTACAGTCGAAGAACAGGCAAATCAGTTTATACGTAACATAAAAACATCAATAGACACATCTTATCTTAGAAATATTAAAATAAACTGGTACAACAATAATATCAAATTAATGAGAAACCAATTAGATATTTTTTACCAAGTTAAAAATCAGTTTCCAATCTAAAATAATATTCAATTATATAAAAACCACAAATATCAATACTATAGAGAAATTAAAAATGCCAAAATAAAAGCAAATTCTGAGTATATTCAAAATGCAGACAATTGTAGCAAAGCTGCCTGGGATATAATAAATGCACACAGAAATATAAGAAGCTGTGAAAACAACAAAACAACATTAAACTCACAAGACCTAAATCAGTACTTTAGTCATATTGCAGAAAATATTTAAAATACAATGCCATTGCCAAACCACCATCCAATGGAAGATTTAAAAACAAAACCAAATACTACTTTCAACTTCAGAGAAGTTACACTAATAGAAGTAAGAGATACTATACATATGCTAAAAAACAAAAAAAGTAAAGATATTTTTAATACAAATGCTAAGATGATAAAGCAAATCAAAAACATTATTGCAAGTCCTCTAACTAAATTACTAAACATCTGTAAACTAAATGGACACTACCCGGATGTTTTTAAAACTGCTAAAGTCATTCTTATATTAAAAAAAGGTAATAACTATCGACCAATATCGCTAATCTGCATAATATCAAAGGTCTTTGAAATGCTTTTATAATCCCAGTTGCTTCAATACTTTGAAAACGACAAATATATTTCTTGCTAACGTTTTTGACAAAACATTTACGTGGCAGTCCCACTTCAGCGAAGAATCAATATGAACTCTTAAAAACTTTACTGAACTGAGACTAGCAAGCAAATTATGCTGTCTTAAAGAAAATACAATATGTACAGTTTTGCTTTTATTTAAATGCAGTTTGTTTACCAAAAACCAATCATTAGCATTTTTTTCCGCTTCTTGCATGTTCCTTATCAATATATTGGAATCACAATGCCGATTTGTTATTGTTGTATCATCAGCGTAGAGTAGTGTATTTGGAACCACATCTGTTATATCATTAACATAGATTATAAATAAAACTAGACCCAGTACAGATCCCTGAGGAACACCACAGGTAATATGACTAACGGCTGATAAATTACCATCAAAGAAAGTATGCTGAGATCGTCCTGTCAAATATGACTGCAGCAACGGTAAACTGTTTTCACGTAGGCCATAGAAAGCAGCTTTTTTAATCAAAATGTCAAAAGGTACGCAATCAAAAGCCTTGCTAAGATCACAGAAAGTAGAACTAACATGCTGTTTTTCTTCAAGGCCCCTAACCACGTACTCAATAAAGCTATTTATGGCCATTGTAGTTGATTTATTTTTTCTAAATCCAAATTGCTTTTTATTAAATGCGAACTCTGTCTCAAATTGTTCCACAGAGTGTGGTGATGACAGCATATTTTGCAGTCTTTCAAGCTGTTGCCTGTTACGCTATACTTGAATGGGGACATTTTCCTCATGCAAATAAAATATTTAAATTGCAATGAAGAGCTATTCGTGCCATTTGTAATTTACAATATACCAAAAAAGTAAATGGAAAATTTAAAAAATTGGGATTGCTCACGTTGCCATCCAGTTATATTTATGAATGTTTACTACATGTAAAAAACAACAAAGATGAATATGCAACCAATAGAAGTAGTTATAACACTCGGTTTGCAAACAATTTATTGCCAGTGTATATCAAAATATACAAATCAAGAACTGGTGTTGCCTACTATGGACCAATCTTTTGGAACAAATTGCCAACAAAACTCCAAAATTTACCATTGAGTTCTTTTAAATATGTGATTAAAAAATGTCTAATTAAATTAGAAATTTTTGATATAGCCGAGTTTACAGCTCACAACGTAACTGGTTTATTTGAGTCTGAAACTTCTGTATTAGTTTTGTAAGTGTATTTTATTATATTTTATTATATTTTAATTAGTCAGAATTTTATATTATATATTACTGTGTACCTGACTTGTGTAAAAATTAATGTACTAAATTTTCAACATCAATAAACTATCTATCTATGTTTTTAGGTTTAATTAACAAAAACAATACAAAACACATTTTGATTTGAAACAACTTATTTTTTTTGTTTTGTTGAACAATCACAAATACTACTGTATACCTTAAATACGGGGCATTAGTGTGACGTCACGCTATTGGCGCCAACGTGGATTATCAAAACATCTAATTTATACATAGGTAGAAATACTTGTTGGATTTAATTGTGTCGTTATAATATATTTTTTTGCAATCTAATGCACCAAAATGGATTAATATTATATTAAGACATATTTTGATGTACAATTTGTATATATTAGATGTTACAATTTTAAATAAACACATTGAAATTCGGAAATACAACATAACCTCACAAACATTGTAAATATTTAATAAATACTTTTTGAATTCAATGTTAATTATACTGTAAATTTGATCAACTGCAACAAATTATTATTAAAGATTAAGTTTAAATATTTATTTAACAAATTTTAATATTTCATAAATTTAGAAAAATTATTAACTAAGTAACTAAATATGTAAATATGTAAATATGTTAATATTAAACATAATATTGAATAATGAACCATCAAACAGTTTTTATAATTTTATAATAACATATATTTATGTTTTTAAATTTAAACATTTGTTAAAATCAATAAGTAAGCGATTTGAAAAAGCTTATCGGCAGAGATTTTTTTCTATTTAAAATATTTAATATATATATATGTATATAATATATATACAATTATATTATTTTACATAAAGAAAACAAACATAATCAATTAATTAAATTGTCTTAGAATTTAATTGAGTAATAATTAATTTTGATTATCTATGTTCCGATTATGTGTAACGAAACTATGCATATATTGTTTTTGCAATTATATTTTATTTGATAATGCTTTTGTTTGTGTATTAACAATGAATTTTATAAAATATGTTTTATTTTATAAACATATTATAGATAATTGCTTTTGATCTGGCAATAATACAATCCGAAACTTAAATAATCAAAATTTACTCGACTAAAATCTTATTTGATTTGATAAAAAGTTTAGCTGTTTATTATAATTTCATTAATAAAGTCAATAACTAAAAAAATATAAACTGTTACATATACAATTAAATAATAAACAAATAACAAAAATATCATCTTGGATAATTGAGGCAATTCTTTGAGTCAATTCTTGAGTAAAATACTGCCTATTATCATAAATTAGTTTTACTGAATATACAATACTATAGATATAATAAAAAATATATTAATTAACTTAAATTTAACAAATGTATTTTAAAATTTAATTAAAACATTTTGTGAGGTTATATTGTAGTGAATGTTTTAATATGTGTTAGTTTAAAATTGTGTTATTAATTATCTACATATTATACATAAAATATTACCTTGTTGAACAAATAATCACTGCACAAACACTGAATTGCTGAAAAAATATCTTATAAGGCCACAATTAAATCCAACAAGTATTTCCACCTATGTATAAAATAGTTTTTTGATAATCCACATTGGCGCCAATGGAGCCACTGTCGTGTGACGTCACTTCTAACGCCCCGTATTATTTGCGTTGACTAAAAAAAAAATAATTATACCTTTATCTGTTTAATATTAAACTACAATAATTATAATGTGTACAATTTAAAAACCTTAAGTTGTTATTTGTTGAACCATTATTTTTGTGTTAATGCTCATTGTAATAGTTAAGTTATATTTTGTCAAAATCAAGTCAAGTCAAGCTTGTGTTTTTGAGTAGTTTAATTTTTGTGTAAAACTTCAAAGTTAGCTACACATTTTGCTTTTTCAGTTTCAACAAAAATAAGTCAGTTAACTATTTCTGATTTAAGCTAAAAATTTTACTATACTTATATTTTGAAGCTGTATTAAGTAAGTTTTGAGCAAACACTGAATATTTAAATTAAGTTTAAAATTTAGATCTCCAATAATTAATTTTGCTGCTAACAATTAAAAACAAAAATATAATTTAAAAAAATGATTAGATTATTAAAAAAAAAATAGCATTTACATTATTCCCGTTGAGAATAACAATTTCTTTGAAAATTGAAACTTTGAAACTACTTAAAAGCCAATGTTGGTCTATTTCTCAATATGCCATCAGTACAACTCGGGAACTTTATTAATCTTAGTAATTTTTTTTAACTTTATACATTAAAAGTTTGAAAAAGTCGTACGTTTAGTGAAAGGCAATTTTTACCGACTGTAAATCAGGAGTGTTGTAATCTTTCAACGATAAAAAGGGTTTTTTGATAACTACGAAATTTTGGCGATTTATTTAAGATAATAAAGTAATTAATAAACTTATTTTTATAAAACCATTATCTATATGTATATAATATGTCTTTAAGTTTTTGGTATTTATTATTAAAGTGCGTCCATCAGCAGCGATGTCGGCCGGGTACCGGCAACGTAATCCACACTACGGAAAAAATTAAAAAATCTTTTTATATAAATTTTTATGACAGTAAATTTATAAATCAAATATGATGACAAAAAATTGTGTCTTTAGTTGGGTTACTGTAAACCTTAATATTTGCTAAAATATTGCTTTGGCTTAATCTAATCATTAACTATGTATTTATGCTTCCGGCCAGTTTTTAGAACAAAATTTTTTTTTAAATATTATGAAAGACGAGCAGAGTGTAGTAGTAGAAAATTGTTTCATTTTTAAAGATTTCTGTTTATGCGAGTAAATTAAAAGCATGAAATTTAATAATACGAAATATTTGATAGAGAAAACATGGGGTAAATATTAGGGTAAATATAGAGGTAAAACCTTACACCAAAACTTGCTATCAAGTGGACAGAAATATAGTTAAGAGTTGTACAAACATTTTGGAGCAAGCAAAATGTTTTTAATCAAATTGGTTTCTATTAAATAAATTTTGACATTACTAGAAAATATACATTGCATATTAATCCTGTCGGCGACAAGAAAAATGTTGTCAATAGTATTTTGACTTTTAGAATTTGCGTCCTAAATCGTTTCTCCGATTTTAGCAAAAAAACTTTGGCACATTCTTTTAGTTGATAATAAAAAGTCGATAAAAATCTGACCTAAAAATTCAATTTTAATTCAAACGTCATCTTGACACCGCAGATCAAAAGCCGATATGACTCATTCGTAATTGTGAAAGTTATAGTTATAATTATATTTTATTTTACATTGACGTTTTATCTATAGTAAGTGCATTACTCACTTACCGTGTGCTTACATAGCGTAAGCCTAATGTGATAAGTGCATAACTCCAATTTTGCTGAATTTGGTTTTTTGTGCTATTTTGTAGACAATTGTCAAATTTACAGACTACGACTTGGCACTTAAAAAAAAACTATTTGCACAACTCCAGTCACTTAGGCAACAATATGATAAATGCATAACTCCCTGTAAACAACATAAAGATTTATGCCGCAGTGACTATTGTTGTGTTATTTTGTGTAAATCAACTCAAAGCACTTTTATACAGTAATTGTGATTAAATATTGACAAGTAAGCATATTATATTTATTTCTTATTTTTAAGTAACAGACAAATTTGTTTTCTAAAATTATTTCAGATAAGAAATATATAAGCAGTTTATGTAACTGTTTTTGTTTTGTTTTGGAAACTACTAATTTTGATTATATTAAGTTTGTTCCAACCGATATCACTTGGCAGTTTGCAAACTGGTTTGGTTCCAACCAATACATGATTTTTTTTTGCCAAGCGCCTACTTTGTACTGGTCTTCGACTGAATACAAAAATTGTTTAAAAAAGTAAGGTTATGTGATGTTAACAAATCTTAAAAACTAAAATTGTTCAACATATCACACCTGACGTTATGTATCAAATTATTTTATTAATAGTTTTATACAAATAAATAAATAATTAAACGGATAATATCTTAATATCAATACCTAAGAGCATAATATCGATAAAAAACAAGATATCTAGAAAATATTGACACACATTTTGTCAATTATAACGTTAAATCAGTTATCTTCTCTCCTGTAAAAATATGTTTTTTGGAGTTATGCACTTTTCACATTAGGCCGACGATAGCCTATCAACTCGTTATTTCAAAGTACGCAAAAATGCTAAAAAATTTAACTACATTTCAAAATCGGTTTTTTAAATAATATTAGGTTAGTTAAGATTAATCATAGTTATTAATTACTTTAATAAATTACTACTGTTTTTTTTTTAAATTATTAACTCTTTTAAAACGATTGAATTAATCATAAAATTTTAAATTTACAATGTTTTTTAAGAAATCGATTTTTGTACATGACAATATGTAATAAAAACTGTGGTAATATTTACCAATCTATAGTCAAACATCATAAAAGCTACTTTAATGCAGTCTAACATGATCTAACATCTAAATGTTTTATAGTTAAATAAAATCTTATTAATCACATATAATTTGTTTACGCAATATGACCTGATCAATGATCTGTTAACATTTTAACTAAACTGTGTAACGTATTGATATTGATTAGATGATTATTAATTTACATAGATGAATAATGTATATTGATTAATTAAACAGTAAATTGTCATCCGAAATAACAATATAATTCAGCAATTAGGTGTTAAATTGTTGTTCAATATTAGATTTATTTATGCAAATCTTCTCTTGTATAATACTTCTTGCACTTCATTTAGATACTAAATTTTGCTAATTTTATTCAATAAAACAAATAAATCATTGAATTTGGTTTATGATCAATAAAAATGATTAAATATTAATTTATTACTTGAAATTTTAATAAATTTGATTAATTTGTTTAGTTTTTATTTAATATAATACAATTAATAATTTATGAGGCTAGTAAGTAGCTATATTAACACTGACTTTAACAGAACATTAATATATTAATTACGAGTATAATGGAGGGGGGGGGGGGTGCTTTGAGAAACTTGCTTATGTATTTTTTTTTTTAGTTTCTATAACTTATTAGTAGTCCTTTGATCGGTATATGAGAGTATGTAACACATAAAAAAATTATATGATTTTTTAAAGGTTTTTTTGTCGTTTTTTAACTTGGTCGCATTTTTTGTTTAAAAACCGCAATTTTAACTCAAAAAAAATAAATTTACTAATGAAATCAATCAGAAATTTTCCGTAGAATCCAAATTTGGTGCCATTTCAAGTCTTTCATGAAATATCATATATTTATGGTGAAAATAATATTTATTGCTATTATTTATAAATGATTACTTAAAATGATTAAAATGACAGATTTACCAATTTGTATATTTAAAAAAAGTTTCCAAATTCCAAATTACAAAGCAATATTTAATAATAGAGCAATGAAAGGTGGAGGTATTGCAATATGTATATATAAAACGGAATAGCAACAACAGTACAAGAGAGTCTAACAGAAAAAAAAATCAGTAATATTAACAATAAAACTGAATGAAACCAATATACATATAACAGAAATATATAAACCGCAGACAGTAAAATACGATAATTTTTTAAAAGTTATAGATAAAATAACACATACTAGGCGACATGAACATAAATTTAAGAGATAATAACGATATAATTAACAGCTGGTGGTCTCTGTATTTTAAATAAAATAAACAAAAAAAGAGTAACAAGAAATAACAGAGATAAACTTAAAACAATTATAGATCACGTTATTATAACAAACATAAAAAATAACAACAGCAAAATAAAAGTTAAAAAACTAACATTATCAGATTATAATGAGGTAATTACGGAATGGAACGTAATGTGTAAAAAAAAAAGTTCTAAAAAATAAAATAAACCACGATAAAATTAACAAAGAATTTGAAAACATTGATAACAAAACAGTACCTGATTTTGACACTGTAACAACAATATTACAAAACACAATAAAAAGAAATACAAAAGTAACAAAAATAAAAAGAAAAAAACACAATGAGTGGATAAATATGGAAATAATAACAATGATAGAAATATAACACAAGAGAGATACATCAAAAACCCAAACAATGATGTCATTAAAAAAATATTAAAAGAAAAGAAAGAGGAAGTAGAAAAAAGAAAATTACTACAAAAACAAAATAAAAAAAGCAAATGGAAATCAAGCTAAACAATGGTCGGAAATAAATAACATGCTAAAAAAAAACAAAGAAAAAAACAAAACAAGAAAAATCAGAAATTATAACAAAACACGGACAAAAAAAAAAACAAACAAAATTGACATAAACAACTACTTTGCAACAGTGGGAAAAAACTTGACAAACAAAATTAAGAAGAATGATGGCAGAAAAACAATATCAACTGTAAGAATAGAAGAAGAAGCTACGTTTGACAAAACAACAAAAGAAGAGATAGAAAATATAATCAAACAACTAACAATAATAAGCGCCCCAGGAGAAGATCAAATAACCCATGACGTAATAAAAACTATAAAAAAATAGCACCAATACTGAAAAAATTAATAAATAAAATGACACAAACAGGTGAATATATCCACAAATACTTAAAAAAAATTTATAAAACCAATAAACAAAAAAAATAAAAATCTTGAGCAAAATACCTGAAAAAGCAATATATAACAGATTAATGACACACATAAACAAACATAACATAATAAACAAAAGACAATATGCATTTCAAAACAAATCAAACACAATGGGCATAACAACTGACATAACACAACACATAGCAAGAAAGCTAGATAAAAAACATTATGTAGTACCAATATCTATAGTCTTGAGAAAAGCATTTGACATCATCAACAAAAACAAATTGATAAATAAATGAAAATTCTTGAAATAAGAAACACAAACTTAAAACTACTAAAACATATATTAAATACAAAACACAAAGAACAAGAATAAACAACATACTTAGTACATCGACAATAGCAGAATATGGGCTACCACAAGGTGAAGTACTAGCACCAATATTGTTTATATTATACATAAATGATTTATATGAGATAAACTTTACTGGCGAAATATATACATATGCTGACTACACATGTGTTATATATCAAACAAAGAAGCAACAGAAAGAAACAAAAATCAAGACGTTAAGAAATTAACTAAATGGTACGACAAAAACATACAAATAATAAATGAAGAAAAAACGACGTATAAAGAAATAAGACAAAAAATTTAAAACATATTAACATAACAATTGAAATAAATAAAATTACCAATAACCAGAACAAAGCAGTCAAAATACTTGAGAATAATAATAACAGAGAAACTAACAAAGGATACACAAATAAATAAAATATTTAAAAAAGTGTAGCAACAATAGGAGCTGTCTATAGAGCCAGGAAATGCATACTAAAAGAAACTGCAACAAGTATATACTACTCACTATACTTAGCAAAAATTAAGTATACAAAATAATTAACAAAACAAACATTAACGAAAAAAATAAAAATAGAAAAATGCAAAATAATATATAATATCTACAAATAATTTTAAACAAAGAAATTCACGGACATAACACAAGAAGACGAAGTAATATACACACAAAAAAGACAGAAAAAGCGAAAAAATCAAAACTAAGCAATGGACTAATCACATACAATCAACTACCTCAAAATATTAAAAAAAAAACGAAAACTTATAAAGAATTTAAAACAAAAATAAAAGAACATTATATAATAACAAGACTAAAAAAAAAAACAAATAATCAAAAAAACATGATAATACACACAAAATAAGATAAATAGAAAGAGAAATTAAAAATGATGCCTCAAATACGAAGCTTTGCAGCCTAACATATATGGAAACGGTGTAAAGCAGCAACTGGGGAGAAAAAAAAATGTTGTAAATATATAAACATATTATAATAAATTTGTTTAGTAAAAAAAAAGAAAAAAAAAAGTTTTTATTTTATTTTAATTTTTAGTTGACCACACGTTTAAAGTTTTGGGGCTACTGAGAGAGTAGAAATATCAAAATGCCCAAAAAAAAATGTTTTAGTTGTTACAAAAACAAACTGTTTTAATTAATACAGTTTAAAGATAATTTAGATATTTGGACGGCAAATCCTTCAGACAAAAGAAAATTGCTTATTGTGACTTTGGCATTTAAAAACTCTAAAACATAAAGTTGTTAAATAATTTTAGCCACGCTTTTGTAAACCATGGTCAAAAGCTATATTTTTTTTTTTAATTTGTAAATCTTAATTTGTGATTTATAGCTCATGTAAACGCAGCTTGATTATAAACTATAAGTGCGTAAAAATACGACTACAACAAAATTAAATAAATTATCTATTTGTGAATAATTTGCAAAAACAAAAAAAACGTGATGTCCGTAGTAGACTTAGTTATTGCTTTACTACAACATATAAATACCTGTATATATAATGTCATACAATGACGTTACCTCTTTGTCAAAATTTTTTTTAATAACTTAGTTTTATCGGTATTTGTATAAGTAAATAATAACATCTATCCAGTTATCTAACTTTTTTCTTATAAGTGATAAGTCAAGCGTTCTTGCACTGCAGTATTTTTGCCGTATTGTGCACCTTTGAAACTTTTTCCAAAGATTTGCCTTGACCTTTTCTTTAGATAGCTTGTACGTATTGAAGAAGGAAACAATACGTTGCATGCACTCACTCAACAGTTATAACAAAGTTTCTTTGTCTTCCAGACCTCCGCGGCATAAGAGATCTTTCTGGATTCTCATTCTATGCATGTGTCTGTTTAGGTTTAGTGTTCAGTTACAAGTTTTGTAATGTGTGATAGTAGTGTATAGAATACCATTGTGTGCTTTATCCTCTACCAGATTTTCCACCAGTTGATGTGTTTCGTGTAAAATTTACTACGGATTATTTTATATTCAAGTCTAATAAACGTTTTTGTGGTTACCTTTTGTAGCAAGCTGGTCCATCTTAAGGTTATCTTCTATTCCTTATTTTTTAATATCTAAATAAAACGATCTCTGTTATTTGTGGCTAATGCTTCTAGACTGATTATGCAACCCGTTACCAGTTTGGATTTTATTACTGGCAAACGTATTAGCTGTAGTATATTGAAATGCTGCCCAATTTGGCCATGTTTCTTGCGCACCAATCAATAGCAGCTATCTTTGCTTAAAAGATTGGTTTATGTTTGCCCAGGGATAACGCAATTGACGTCTCCCGGTTGCCATGTATTTTGGTTTTAGTGCCATTGTAATCTTTAGTACTATCTAAATACTAAAAAGATCCTTAGGTGCTCCTGAATATTTTTTATTTGTCCGTTTGTTTTATTACGGTATTATCATATCAAATTACTTCTGTTTGCAATAATCTTTTATAAAGTCTGATCTTTCGTGTCTCTTCTTAATGTAACACATTTGTTATTTCTGGTAAACCCTAAGATTTACAATATGTATATTTATCTGTAGTTGATACGCTGCTTGTCTGGTCTCCATCATCTCAACTAAGCGCAGTGGTGGTAACAAAAGCAGTATTTTCATGGCTGCTGTGAAAGTTGTTCTTGTTGCTTTGTTATTAGCAAACATGTTAACCTTTGTACATTACTTAATTTAGTTGCTGTACTCTTGAAAGTAGTTTTTTTAACCCATACAAGCAAGATTCACTAATATTCAGTTTTACTATAAACAATACCAGACTGGTTGGTCTATAGGATTTATGCAGAGCACACTTAGGTTGCCCCAAGTTTGGTATAAATATTATGTTAACTGCTTTTCAGCTGTTTGGTATATATAAAAATGCTAAGCTAGCTTTGAGAATTTTACACAGAAATACATCTTACTAGCCCCTGATGACTTAAATAATCTAAACGAGCTAATTCTCCATTTTAAGATATCTTTGTTCACTATGACATTTGTCTCTGGCCAATCTCCTTTGATTGCTTTTACTTTTGTTAAAGTTGATCTTGTTATTATACTACGCATATTTCTATATATTTTTTCTTATATTTCATTAAAGTTAGCACTTTCCTTATACAGTTGCTCAAACTGCTCACTTTTAATATTATCTTTATTGCCAATTATTTCCTGGCGTTTATTCTAAATGCAACTTTTTACCTGCATTTTTAGTTAAGTTAAATTTTTCTAATCCATTTTCATACTTTTTTCTTTTTAAATCTTTAAATTTTAATTGCTTTATACATTCTTATACCATTTTTTTGTAATCGTATTTTTTACCCTTTACACCGAAAGGTAAAGAGGCAATGGAATAAATAAAATAAATAAATTCACATTATACAGTCTATTTCTCACATTGTTTTTTTTACTCATTTTGCCGTTTATTTTACAATGCACATTTTTTTACGTTCTCAACTATACTCACTCCGATTTTGCACATTTTTATATTGCCATTTATTGTTTTATTTACAATTGTCATTGCGCAAATCATTTTTTGTAAAATGATTGTAATGTTTACATAATGTAAATATAAAAATGTTTAAAGTTTCAAGTCAACTTTACACGCCTAAAGTTTGAACAAGTAAACTTGACTTGATTTTTATTATTGTAAATAAATAAATGTTATCTGTAATAATAAATATTGTTTAATGATCATCATAAATATAAAATTTTTATTTAGTAAAACTAAAATTGATTTTTTTTCTGTTGTTATCTCTATCTTTGTTTACAATTGTCAATAAAAAAAACTTTTTACAGTTTAACAAATCAAAAGATCTTGTCGTGTAAAGTATTGACTGTAAAATTGATTATTAGTAAAACAATTAGTTTTACAATAGTTATCATTCCCGTAACAAAATAATCCAACATGAAGTGTTATGACAAAACTCGTCAACATTTGTGTTCCATTATGTATTTGCTTGGCAAACCTTTAAAAATGATTTACTTCAACCGCATCACCTCATGGAGAAACAACTATTAAATGTTTTTAGTACCTATGCAGTTTTTTGCTTAACAAGTAGCAGTTGCACATGTGTTCCAGAACTGCTACATCTTAGCAAGAAACTCTAGTTATGCAATTACTGTAGTGTCTTCCGGTGAAAACGTTGTCACCAATAGATATCACTTATATCAAAAACCAAAAAAATGCTTAATGCTAAATTCAGGATAATTATAAATAGTAAATCAAATGTTTTGTAAATGGTTTATCAACATTTTTTTATAAAAGAATGGTTTCATTGTATGGAGGAAATACTCACCAAATAAAAGTTTCAGTTATTGCTAAAGTAATAGCTGCTTAGTCTCAAACAAAACTGTATAGACAATAAATTTGCAAGGATGAGACCTGGATACACCACTGGTATTCTCCTACAAAATAAAAATGAAAAAGTTCTTTACCACCCAAGAAGACAAAGACTTAATTTTCTGCGTAAAGAGTAATGGTCACAGTTTTCTGGGACGCCAAAAAGATTCTTTTAATTGTGTATATCCAAAAAGAAAATACAATAACGGGGAATAATTACAAAGACACATTAAAAACTTGAAAGCGGTTATATGCAAAAAAGACCCCACAATTTAGCTCAAAAACTCTGTTTCTGCACAACAACTGCCGAGTGTATAAAGCACATATTGTTCAAGTGTGTGTGCTATTATTATCTGATTTACACATGTTAAAATAAAAGACATATAATAAATACAATATTAAAACAATAACAGTGTATATTCCATACATTTTTTAATTTTTTTTTAATAATTTGTGTGAGTTAAACCATGATCTATGTAGTCATATAAAAAAGCAAGCACTCTAAAATATACATACACAGTATAGTTAAAATTTTAAATGCTTAAAAGGATAGTTTGCAGTTTTTCTGGTACCCTATACAAGCATAGGCATAGAAAGTTTGATAAAACCAAATTTGAAACATTGCCAAATGTTACATTGTTTTGGCAAATAGCCTCTTCCAAATTCTTTGATTTATTTTCAATCATAGTATCATCCGCATACAACACTGTGATGACCTGGTTTGTTTGGTGCTGCAGATCATTTCTGTACAGTACAAATAACGATGGGCCAATTATAGATCCTTGCAGAACATCATGTGTTGTATCAAGTAGTTGGGAGGTAGATCTATTGACCGCAATACACTTGTCTTTTACCAAGATAGTAAAATCATGCAACAAGTTGCTGGATAAAAAGTATTTTACAATTTTTGTATTAATGTTGTGAGTTTGATACAGGCAACTGTTTGAACTGTTCTACTAAGATCAATAAATGTGGCGGCAGTATATTCACCGCGTTTATACATTGTTGGTTACTCAACCAACAAAATTCAAACTGATTGGAATTTAATATATTATTTGCATCGAGTAAGTAAAAAATAATTATTTGGATGAGCAATACCTTTTCCAATACATTAGATATTTAAGGAATTACAACAACATGTAACATGTAACATGTAATATGTAAGGTGGTAACATTAATAATTAAAACAAAGGTAATATTGAGTTTTAAACATTTATTTGAAAAACTGTGACATGTTTGGCTTTACAGTAGCATTATCAAGCAGATGATTAATAAAAAATAAAATAAATTATAAGTTTATATACTAAACAATTGAAGAATATTATACAAAAATTCCCTTCATTATTAAAACAAATTTATTTAATCAAGTATAAATAAAGGATCAAAATATAGTTAAAAAACGGGGACAATTAAAAAAATAATTAAAAAAAATACAATTGTAAAACTTGCAAGAGCTTTATAACATCGATCGAATCTAGCACGACGTTATAATTACAACGTATAGATTTTCCGATTCTCATAGGACTAATTAACACACATACTAAACAACTAAAACTAGAACAAGTAAGTGCGCGGACACAACGGCGACCCTCGCTCCGATGGTATCTTCGTTTTTTGCTTTAAACTTTAAAGATTTGTAGCATAAAATTAAGTGGCATTATATATAATAATTGTAATTAATTAATTAATTATTTACAAAAATTGATTGAATTTAATAATGTGACTATCTTATTATTGTAATAAGTAATAAAAATTAAAATATCTCTTTTTTTTGTTGGCAAGCTAGGGTTGGCGCAGGGGAAGAGCTGTGTACGTAGGTAGCATACAATTTTGCAGACACAAAATAATTTTAAGTATTGCATAAAATTAGCCATTACTGTATTTCATTATTTGTCTAATTATTTAATAGGTTTTATATATGAAAAGAGGCTATGAGAGCAATAGTGGCCTAACCCACAAACATTTCAAAATAGCAAAACTATTATTTTTGCAGTAAAATGTTAAAGTTTTCTAAGATTAGACAACAACTTAATTAAATTAATATAAATTATAAATATTTTAAAAATTGCAAACATTTTGTAGATAAAAAAAATAAAAATAAACTTCTAAAAAATACCATTTTGCTCCATTAGATATGCTAGTGGTTTAGGCCACTTACTCTTATAGCCTCAAATATAACTTTAAGAATACTAACAATTCTATTAAGAAATTTTGAATGCATATTATAATGCATACATTTAATAAATATTTTGACATAACTAAATGAATAATTGAATCATGCAAAAGCTCAATTATAGTAACTCAAGAAACAAACATGAATGATTAAAAACATAGAGAGAATAAAGCGGTTTTCTATGACATAGTATTTTTAATATGCAATTAGGATGAAATGATGAAACAACTACTTAGTTTTTACCACAAATGGTTTAGATTAGTGAATACATTTGCATATTATAGAGACAAATTTACTATTTACCTATATTGATTATCATTATTTGTATAATTATTAAATTACTACAAAATGTTTATCAAAATTATTTTATTTTCTTCGTTGTTTCAATCACAATCAATATGTATTATAAATAACTTATTTTTATTTAAAAAAATTAAAAATAAAAATATAGTTTAATTAATCATTAATTTGTAATACATACAAATTTAACCTGCTTTTTTGTAAAATTAACAAGTAATATTGTCATTTATTATTAACAAACAATTTTATTATTTTATAAATAAGACAAATAGTTATCCTTATTTAGCAATAAAACGATTTAGTTTAAATATCTTGGATCAGTGGAGTATTATTACTATGAGCGGGCGGACGATATGATAAAACGTTATAGCATATTCATCCGGCGATACACACGATCCCTTGCGGCTGCAATATATTATATGCGATGCGATGTGTGTTGTTCTACATACAATTTATTTTTTTGTTTATAATTACTTAATTTAACATTATTGTTTATGTATGCATTAATTATAATTATTAAAATTGCACAGTTTTAATTACTTATTTAATACGAGTAATTGATGTATATTGCATTTGTATTACTAATTACAGTTGCTAATAAATAACAATATTTATTAAATTAATAAATAAATGATCTAATCTGATATTAAAACTATTTTCAAATAATGAAATAAAAAAATTAATTGTTCCGTATTACATAAGCAATATACTTACTTAAACTTTTTAGATTAATTGTGTCATTAAAGTTAATATTAATAATAATGTTATAATAAGAAGTAGTAAACCAAAAAATGAATTGTATGTAGACACGCGCATGACATATCTGTTCAAAAACGAGATTTAATAACTGTACTTTTGACATAGAATAAACTTTTAAATTCAGTATTTCTTGAGCCACAAATATTCAAGGTCAACGTTCACAGACTGCTTAAATCTAAGTCTTTAATGTGATACTTTCAACGAGTCTTGTTCCTCTCCTTAAAACTCAATGGTATTTTTATGTTGTTGTGACATATTAAGTAATAAATACTACATTTTGAATAACAAAAAAAAAATAATAACATAGTGCCGCCGCAAGGGGTGCCTGTATTGGTAGATAAACATGCTGTAACTTCAGAACATGCAAACGGGAAATATATGGGGTTGTGGGCTATTAGATACTTGTAGTTTCTCAAATTGTAATTATTTCGTATTGTTTATGACATGCAAAATCTACTTGTGAAATAAGCGTAGGGTAAAACTTTACAGTTGGGTATGATGTGAAAGATAAGAAATTAATAATAAATGAAAAAGAAGCAGACAGTGAAGCATATATTTGAAAGATATTTGGAACTGAAGTCAATGGCAGAGTTGGCAAAAGAGTTAAACAGTCAAGAGTACTAAATCAGATATCTTTAATAGGGCAACGGTGAGGAGAATACTAACAAATTCAATATATATGGGAAAGATAAGACATTATGACAAACAGTATGAGGGAAAGCATGAAGCAATAATAGAAGAAGAAAAATTGAAAGAAGCGTAGGAATTTATAAAGAATCAGTATAAAGGGGTAAGATATGAGGATGCGCTGCTTAGGGGAATAATTAAGTGCAAGAGCTGTGATGTGAATATGACGCTGACGTACGCGAAAAAAGAGAATAAAAGATATCGGTATTATGAGTGTAATAATCACTTAAGAGGAAAAGATTGTAAGTCGGAGAATCAATATGTAGTAACAGGAAAAATAGAAAAAGAGGTAATGAAGAAAGCGGAACAGTTATATGAAAAATGTAAAGAAAGAGGTAGAAAGATTTAAGTTTTGGAAATCAGAAAAAGGTATTAAAAAAATTAATAACATTAGTATGGATGAGAGAGGAAGGAACAGAGGTATGTTCTAAGTCAGATGAAAAAAATTATGCCAATGAAGTTAAAGGAGAAAGGAAACAGATGCACAGTAGTAGAACCAAAACGAAAAACAAACCATGTACTACTAAAAACAGTGGTAAAAGCCCATACATTTTTTATATTTACATAATAATTTAAACTGCAGGTCCATGCTTAAACAAACAATAGATCAAGTAATGATATAAGTAATATTCTGCTTAGGCACTGGATGATGTAACACATATTCAGTGTAGAACATCTAAGCAAAAAAGCTGTCTATATTTTTTTAAACGATAACTTTCAAATGTACAATTGATGACAATATTTTTTTTACAATTTTTAATTAACAACTTCCAAGCGTATTAAAAGTGACAAAATATAACAAAGAATTGTTTCAAAAATTATTGTAAATATTTGAAATTAAATACAAAATACCAAAATGTCAACCTGGTAATTTTAAAACTCACGCTTTATTTGCCGATTAATTGGTTGATTGAAACAAATGTTTAACTCTGAAAATCAGTCTATAGGAGAATAGGACCAATTCAATATTATCAAGTTAATATAGTATAAATATCATTTTTTGTTCATATAATGTATGCAGATTTTACACTATTACAAATTATCAATTTGTGTATGGATGTGCTAATTCAAAACAGAACAAATATCCATTATTATACCTTACTCGGGATTTGACACAGGATCTCTAGTACAAAACTGGTAATCTCAACCACTGCGCCCCCGAGGTCTGATATAAATATTTCAAATTTATATAAATATTGATGCATTTATTAATCTTAATAATTGAAAATATTTAATAAATAAAATAATGGTTCAATAAATAAATAATATTTTTATACTTGTTATTATTATAACAATGATCTTATAGTAATATTATTTTAGATGGTGTAGTAAAAATAAATTATTCTCAATTCCTATCATGTAACAAATAGTTTCCACGTTATTATAGAATTTAATTAAGCAAACAATTTTACTCAGTTACTATTTTCAGATTTTGTTTATTTATTGCTAATAAACCAGTAAATTTATATTTATAGAATAATATAATGGTGCGCATTTGAATGTATATAAAATTTATTATGAACGTATTTGTCCCACTCAAATTTTAGACTATTTAAAGCTGCTCGGTCAATATTCTAATCACATTTGATTTAAGTGAGCAATATAAACATAAATATGGCATTTAAGGTAACTTAACTAACTAATTTTTAGTTTAGTGTATTGTATTTTATACTAATATGTACTTTTTTTCTACAAAGCTCTTCGTATTGTGCGCCGCTTTAGCCTTAGCTAACGCAAGACATTTAACCGCTCCATTGAGATACTCTCCTGGATTAGGTTACTCAGCTAGATACGCTCATGCCGCCCCAGTAGCATTCTCTGCTGGTTACGCTCATGCCAGTCCAAGAGCTTACTTTGCTGGATATGCTCATTCCGCTCCAATAGCTTACTCTGCTAGATATACCAATGTTGCTCCAGCAGCTTATTCCGTTAGACATTATGCCGTTCCAATAGTAGCCAAAACTATTGCTCCAGTAACCAGCTCTTACTCTCATTCTACCTTAACAAAATCTAATGTACCTGTAGTTAACTACGCCACTGCACCAATAATAGCAAGGATTGCCACTCCATTAGCTTACTCAGCTGGATACTTTCATGTTGCTCCTGTAGCTTACTCCACCGGGTACGATTACAGAGCTCCAATAACTACCGCTTCTGCTGAATATGCTCATACTGCTCCAGTGACCTACTCCGCTGGACATTATGCTGCTCCAATAGCCACTCCATTTATTGGTTACTCTGGTAATTACAGATGGTAATTTACAAAATCAATGCCAAATATTTGTAAATACATAATTACAATAATTTAAAAACTTTGTTGCAAGTTTATAAAAGTACGCAGAAATTTTATTAAATAGTTTTTTATTAAACTTGTTTTTATTATACAATAATATCTTTCATCTTTGTTTAATATTAGAAAACAATAGTTAAAGCTGTTGCCAAATTTGACCAAAAATCTTTTATTATACATTCACATTTTTTTTATTTATAAAAATACTTTAAATAATGTAACTTAAAATAAAATTAAACAGGTCGGTCAAATTCAATTTGCAAATAATAGTTAATGCTTGTTTACTAAATTGGTAGGAAAAATAATGTTGTTGTTAACTACAATTCTCAATAGATGTATATTATTTCATATTCAGAAACACTATTAAGAATTAAAACTTTTGACACTCTATTTTGCATATTTAATAATACAGTATCATTTTTTATTTTTAGTTGATCTTATTGAAAAATTTAATAAAATTACATCAATCCTGTCATGTCAAATTATTGTTCCAATAAATCTTTTACGTATTTAGTATTCTATTAATCACTAACCAGGTTTGAAAACTCAAATAGTATTTGACCTTCAAAAAAACAATCATTAAACAACAAAAAAAATCTGAAAACTGATCCTGGTTAACAAATAATGCTATTTATAAATCTAGTAAAATAGCGTTTAAAGTAGTTTATGCCAGCAATATTCATCAAAAATCAGTTTTGACAGTTTTTTTTGTTAATTTGATTTACTACTTAGTATTTTATATATTTGATATGTCTTATAATCTCAATTAAATGGTAACGTTAAAATCAGCTACTTTTTGTTTAGAATAGTTACAAATTAAAATTAATTGTATTGGTATGCTCATCAGTAAAAATCATTTATTTTTCATTTTTATAAAAACCGACAAGTTTTTGATAAGATAATTAAAGGTAAATGTATTCCTTGAAGTACAAATTGGACAACCTTCTTCAATAACAAAACTCGTACTGTGTATTTATTAGAACTATATTAAATACTTATTAACTAAGAGTCAAGAATTTGGTATTTAATGATGTAATAATGTTAAAAAGTTTGAATTATTATTAAAACATAATTCAAAATGGCCAACAAAATTCATATAAATGTATAAGTTTTTATAAATCTGCATTCGTTTATAGTACAGCAATATAATATTAATAACTTTAATTCTTAAAGTAAAATATGTCTCACTTTACATATAAATATATTAATAACCTTGAGTTAAACAATTATTTGTATTATTTTATTTGCAATACAAATGTTTAACACGTACCTACAGACTTCAGACCAAATAAAGAATTTTCAATAAGGACATACCAACTTTGTATTTAAATAAAACACAAAATAATTAAGATACTGGCCTAAAACTTATTCCAGGTGTAGTACACATGTTACATTTAAGTATGGAATTTGTTCTTGTTTATATGACTACGGCAAGTACGATAACAGGAATCAATTTTTTAGAGCCACTCTTTCACACATATCGGCCGTAACTTTGGCAATTTTGCGTTCAATATTGTTCTCAAGTTCTTAACGTGACCCTATAAAAAAAATCTAACGGCGTTAAATCGCATAAGCGAGATGGTCTTTCAACCGGCCCATTTCTCAAAAGTACACAACTACCAAACTTTTTCTTTATTAAATCAATTGTTGGACCAGCTGTGTGGCGTGTGGCACCATTTTGTTTAAACCACATATCAATGATGTCAAGTCCATCCAATTCTGACCAAAATTAATTTGCAACATGGCGCGATAGCAAACTTTATTGACCTTAACATGATAGTTATTTTTAACTACAAAAAATTGTCAAATCTTATTTATTATATTTGAAACTGTCAAAATTCAAGAACACAAAACAACTGTCAAACTCTGTCATCATGTCTCATAGTTCCGGTATAAAATCCAGACTACACGGTCACTTTTTGTGAATGCAATTGAGTTTCTTGAAGCACATGTGGGTTTGTTGCTGTCCAATAACAATTATTTTGTTTATTGAGAAAGGCTATTACGCCAAATAGAGCTATATTGCTGACGATATTTTTTAAGTAATTTCTTCAAATTTTTGTAGAACCCAACCGTAGAAGTTTTGGCGCAAATGATCAAAAGGCTTTATATCTTTATTTAATTTGATCTCGTAAAAGTGTAGGCAAAGGTCTTTGCGCAAAATTCTGCACAATGTGGACTGAGACATTTTCAATTCCTGTGAACGGCGTGAAATCGACTAATGTTGCTTATTTTGAACTGAAGCAGTTACGGCTGCAATATTTTCAGTACTTTGATCGGTGCATTGTTTTACTGGTAGGAACATTCAATAGTAAATATGTTGACTGGAATGTATCCACAACAACACGCACGGCCTGTCTAGTAAGACGATAATTACGACCAAAAATTGGAGTAAGCGCGTTTTTTTGCATTTGCACATATAAATGTTTTCGAAATCATTATTCAAAAAACAGTTAAGAAATTTTTGTCACGTAGTACAACATTTGCTAAAATTTTTAGCAATGTCTGATGACTGTACAAAGAAGTACAATTAAACGTAAAAAAAAAATCAGCCCAATAAGTTAGCCCAACTTTCAAATTCATTCAAATATTACAGACTGCTTATATTTTATTTTAAATATGATAGTATCAGAGAGCGTGGTTATACTTGTTATAATTTAAAAGTTTATGAAATATGTGTTGTAAAATAAGTATTTAATTTATAATAGATTCCCTAATCAAACATAATATCGGTATTAGTATAGACACATTGCATGCGTTCAGTTTAAAAAATCTAAATCAGTTTTTTTTAATTCAATGCGATAAAAATAATCTTATCAGACAAGTTATTTCTATTTTTTCAATATTTTGCACTTTTGATTTAATAAAATCAAAACTCTAACATTATATTAAGTAGCTACTTCACTTGTCAAAAAATAACTAAAAACAATTATTTAAAGTTTAAATCATTTGTGTTACGCCCTGTTATGTTATTTTTAATAAATCATAACTAAATGTTCTGTCTTCCAACCACCACATCGAGCATCCACATAGTTGTTAATTAATTTAATTAATTTTTTTTACTGTTGTTTGATGCTAATTTTGTAATCAATGTAGATGCTACTTTATGCAACCTACACTCCTTGCCTGCGCTAATAATTATTTTGGTAAATTTTGTCTAGTTTTAATGCGCGTCTAAAACAATGGTTGCGCTCACGTATACTAAGAAAAAAAATGACTTATTGAAACCTAACAAAATCAAGAAAAAACCATGGATAACAGAAGAAATTCAAAAATTTATGAGAGAAGACTTGCAAAAAACAACTGAACCAGTATAAAGCAATTAACAAAATTAGGGAAACAAAAAGAACAAAATAAAACAAAATGCACAGAAATAAAAGCTTCACACAAGAAACACAAAAATATATGATAGGAAAAAAAAAATAAACAGATTAGTAGAAGAAATTGGAAAAGTAATCATTAACAATAAAAAAACAAAGATACCCGAAAAAAAAGACACCCGCACAGAACCACTAAAAGATTTTTACAATAAATAATTTAAAGAAACTGTCTTTAAATTATTTTTTTTTTTTGGAGATAAAATTATTTATTTTTTCTTTAAACGGCAAGCATCCTTAAAATAGATGTACTCATTGCAATAACAACAATAAAAGAAAAAAAAGCACCCGGCTCAGACAACACAGAAGCAGAATTTTTAAAACTGCATACAAAAACAGCATAAAATGATTAACATCAGTACTAAACAAATATAAGACTCCGGAGAAAAAACATGCAAAAACACAGAACAAAAAGCTTAATGGACCACTTTCTAAAAATATTTTTTAAAACTATCCACAGAAAAATATATAAACTATGCAAAGAACCTTTATCACCAACTCAATTTAGGTTTAGAAACGTAATTGGGAAGCTCTATTCAGCGTACAAGTACTTTTCCATAAATGCAAAGATGACATAAATGTCGACATATACGCTTACTTAATTGACTACCAAAAAGCGTTTGATAATTCAACACCACAAAATTATAGACATTCTAAAAGACGCAGAGTTAAACGACAAAGATTTGAAAATCATCCTCAAAATCTATTGAAATCAGAGACGAGATCAAGATTATACAAGATGTAAGACACAAATGCGTACTATCCTCCTTACTCTTCAACCTATAAACGGAACAAGTCATCAAAGATGCTCTAAAAAACATCGAAGCAAAAAACCAGATATAAAAAATCTAAACAACGTACGATACGCAAACAATACAATTATATTTGCTGTCAATATAGAAGGATTACAAAGGCTCATAGACAGAATAACAGAAAATAGCCAAAAATTTGGCCTCAACATCAACATGAGCAAAACAAAGTTTATGATTATAAACAAATCTAATATACAGAGTCTCCACATCCAAAGCAACCACCAGCCTATAAAACGAGTAAGAAAATACACATACTTTAGCGCTAACATCAATGGCAAATGAGATTACTCACAGGAAATATAAGCAGGCATCAAAAGGGCCAGAACAGCATTTAACAAAATGAACACCATATTCAAGAATCACAACTTCACACTAGACACAAAAATAAAACTTATGCGCTGCTACATAATCCAATCATGTTATACGGTGTAGAGTCATGAGACTCACCAAAGCAACAAGCATAAAACTAGAAGCATTTGAGATTTAGTTTTATCGAAGGATGTTGGGTGAAATTATAACCACCAGCAAAACATGCAAATTGGAATGCTTTGAGCACATCATAAGAAACAAAAGCAGATACTAACTATTGCAAAACATACTACAAGTAAAAGTGCCAAAGAAAAGAAGCTCAAAAAGACGGCGTTTACACTTGAAACCTGGTTCTCAATTACCATCACACAACTATTTAAGAATGCATCTAATAAATTGATGATAACAAACATGATTGCCAACGTCCGAAATGGATAAGTACCCTAAAAAGACAAAACCTGTAAAAACCACAGGAGTTAATAAATAAAAAGTAAAGTAATTTTATTTTATTAAAAAATAAAAACAATTGGTTAGCTGTTGTTTTGTTATATACTATCGTAATAAATCCACTACGTTACTCGTTAATAATAAATTATTTTTTTAAAGTTTCATGGCGATACCAAATATTGGTTCATGATTATAAACGCAAAATAAAAAAAATAATTTTTATAAACCAAGTAGTTTATTACAACTTTTTAATTAATAAATAGTAAATTGAAATAGTTTACAAGTATAAATTAATAAAATAGTTACTTTAATTTAATATAAAAAATAACTATTTTAAAACTTGTAAAAATAGTCCGAACAACGCTACAGACATCATATACAATTTCTATTCTCATAGGAACAGTTATTTAAACACACATTATAGATAACTGAAACTAGAACAAGTAAGATATCTACAGTAAATGGTAAGTTTTGATAAATATTGTTATTTATTATAGCAATACTCATTAATTTGATTTTTTTTATAATAATAAACTTACATATTTACATTTTATATTAAATTTTTTTGACTTGCTGCTTTACACCGTCTCCATATGGATGGCTGCAGAGCTTCGTATTCGGGGCACTATTTTATGTTTCCACCTATCTTAGTTATTATTTACGTTGTGTGTATTATCTATTTTTATTCATTTGTTTGTGTTGATTTTGTAAATATATAGTGTTCTTTTATTTTTATTATTGATTGTTTTGCTTTTCTGTTCTTGTTGTGTGTACATATAAATTGCTTCTTCTTCTAGTGTTATGCCCGTAAATTTCTTTGTTAATTTTTATTTGGAGATTAGTTTTAATTTCTTTATTTTTAATTTAGTTTGCATTTTTCAATTTTTATTTTTTTGTTTATCTTTGTTAATAAATTTGTAAGAAAGATATTTATTTTAAGATCTTGTTATTTACTTATTATTATTATAAATGTTCAATTAAAATAACTTTTATACTAAATTGTTTTAATAAACAAATATTTTTGATGTAATTAATCATAATAAATTTATAAATAATCATAAATGTAAAGTCATGCATGTCGACTAATATCACAAATGTGTGCAATGGCATAATAACTAAAAATCCAACGATTTTGGGCAGTCATTCATTTCCAATTATTAAGTGTGTACATAATCCTATAAACCTTCTAGCAATAAGTCATCTAATTTTAGATAATAATGAAAAACATGCAATGCAATTTTAAAGCTACGGAGTTAGTATTTCTTAGTGCGCAGTATTTTATTTTGTAAATGTATTTGTTATTTAATAATAAGTTTAATAAAATGTTTATTGTTTTCTTAATAATAGATGTATTATTTTGGTAAATAATTGATAAATCAAGTTATTAGGTATTAGTCTGCTATTTTGTCAATATATTCTGTGCAATACATAACTACATTTTTTTTCTTATCTTAGACATTAGTCAAATATCTTGATTTTAATTTTTTTTGAAAAATACACTCACCGGCATAAAATTTGGTCCATCAGCAATTTTTAGCAAAAAAATAATTCCAGGTAATTCAATTGTCTAATTTAACAACGTTAAGTTTAACAACGTTTATCAAACTTAGACAAGATTTAGTTTTAATAACTATTTATTATATTGAGTAATGTGATTAATTTATAAAGCATAGTAAATAACAGTAATGTAATTAAACAAATGGTTCTGTTTTGTTTATTTAATAATAAAAATAATTTAAAATTTTTAATAATGAATAGAACATTGAATTAAAAGTTATAAAATAATAATAATATAACAATAAAAAGATATAAAAATTACTAGCGTGTGTTGTTTTCCGAGCTCAAATTACAACTTTCAATTTTTTTTAGCATTCTTTCAATAAGGTATCGAATAGTTCCATTGACATAATAGTTCTATCTTCCCAAAATATTTCCAATATGTTTGACTTTTACTAGGTCAATTCATGTTGTAAATTTATACTTTGTTTAAGTACTCATTGACAATTCTGGCCCAACTTTACAGCATGCATTAGCATAAAACTATTGTCAATAAATGTGACAAAAGGCATTAAAAGTGAATCCAGATTTTTTTAAATACCTGCAGTCCTTGTTTCCTCATTAACAAGCATTGACTTACAGGTTAATGTTACCTCATATCATTATTGAGCAACTTCTAAACTCGAGTCTTGGTAAAATATGGCACTGTACAAACCTTTGTCTGGATCTTTTCTTATTCCATACCAACCATTTGGAAACCCGAAAAAGAAGCACTAGTTAAATAATCTCACTTTAATTGTGAACAAGACAGAACAAAATGAGAGATAATTGTTAAAGAAGTAACCATATCACTTCACAAAATAAGTTTAAAAAAAACATCATTACCAAAAACAATTAAACCAAACTGAAATAAAACTTTGTTTTTGGCGTTCACTTATATTAGAGTTTTATTATAGTTAAAATTATCGAAAAAAATATTTAAGCGGATATGATAATAAAAGTAACAAATTATCGATGGAACAATTTTATGCCGGTGTGTAATCTTTTTGAAGTATTGTTAATTGTTTGTTGTTTTATCTTATTAGAAACTAGCTGTTACATTTATACAGTTAAATCTTAATTAATGTTTTATTTAAGTTTGTTATTTATATTAAATATAATAAATTTGATAAGTGAGTCAACTGAAAATTTGATGGATTTGGGTTTTTCTCTAACATGTCTGTATAATTTCCGTCAGTGGTATTTTCTATAAAATGTATATTAAATATTTTAGTTACTTTAAAGTTAATTTTAATAATACATTGTTAGTATTTTATTTGTTTACATTTTTTTTTCTTTTAAGTATCTAATTTGTGTTTTTATATACTGTTTTTAAAATTGGGTTTTACACTAAACAAAAACTTTTTTGTTTTATTAGAACTGTTGCCGCCGTAGTTATTTGCGCAAATATTCTGTACGCCATTGAGTGTATGTTGCTTATTAGTTTTCTGCTTGTACATAATTTGTGTGTGATAAAAATATTTACTACATTATTTTCTATTGAACAGCCTGGTAACCGTATCAATACTTTAATATTGTATTAGTTTATTAATTTGTTACAAATAATCTATAATAATTGTTTACCGCCTATTGCTAAATCCATGCTGTTTACGGCAATAGTTATTACTATTTTCATTACCTCGGTGGTTTCAAAATTTTGAATTATTATCTTATTTTTTTGATTTTTGATTCTAACTATTATATTAAAACCTATTCGTAATATATTTCTTTGTTTTTTAGTTAGTTACTAGGTAAATACCACACTATTAGTTTATTACTTATCAATATGGCAGTTTATAAGTGCTAAAGTTTTGTTCAACCTGGCATTATTTGTGTTGAGGGTACATTTGTTTTCCATAATAGTTGTGCAATTCGACAAAAGAAATGTCATTGTGGTTTACTTTTTAAACTGAATGACTTAGAACTATAACTTTATAAATAAAATAATTTAGTATACTAAATATTATTAGATTAAGTTTGTGCTATTAATGAACTGCTTATGAACTGCTTGTTTTAAAGAAAATATATTCCAAACAGATAATAAAATACACAAACTAAAATTTGCTAGTAAGCTATAGAATTTGTAAGGTTATACCTAACGGTGAAATGGTTGATTTGCTTTAATCAGCAATTATTGCTAATTTACTCAGCAACGTTGTAAAATCAACTAAACCCAAAGTGCAACCAAAAATTGTAATTATTTTTGGGATTGGTCTTAACAACGATAATTTAAATATAAAATCTAAAAACTACAACGGCTTTAAAGTACCAATTTCAGCTGATCATATTCGTAAACTTCTTTTAAATGACTTTTAGCCTGCCAATGTTGCCTCTCAAAAATGTATGATTTGTGGCCGAGAACAGCACTTATCATCTAAACCAGCTGTGGATTTTGGTACTTAGAACCCTATCAATAGATCATTTTAATTTTTTTTAAGTCTATAGCTAATGATTTTATTATAAGAAGGCTATGATTTCCAAATTGTTAATGTAGAAATTTTATTTATTTTAAGTACGTTCTAACTTAAAAACAAATAAAAATCGGATAACAGATAATGTGATTAGTTCCTATTATAATGGAATGATGTATGAACGCCGAGTTGCACTTTTTAGATACCGACAGGAATATTGATAGCGGTAATTCAAAACTAAGCCTTCTTGAGTTTGGCCCGTTCCTGCCGAGTTTATAACAAATAAAACAAATATAAAGATATTCTATAAAATTACACAAAATAACATTAATTAACTTGTACTCCAACAGTAGAAAGTTAATCTTGATTCAGTCTGTATAGTAAAACAATATAATAGATATAATAAAGCTCCTAAAATACTTGCTTCAAAAAAGTTTTTTTTAGTTGTATCTGGTTATGTATTGTGTTCAAGTAATTAAATAAATATTTAATATTTTTTATTCGAGAGAATTGTTTAGATATAAAAAATGTATAATAATTAAAACAAATAATTAATTGCTCCGTAATATTATTGAATGAAATAAAATATTTACAATTTACTAAATCTCAACCGTATCTTACTTGTTCCAGTTTAAGTTTCTCTGTTTAAATCGCTTAAAAAAATAGAAAAATCTGCACTGTGTAATTGTAAGTTCGTAAAGTAAAACTTTTACAATATATTTCTATTAACATCAGTTACTTTTATTGCAACAATATAACTTAGCTACATTGCAGTTATTACTCAAACTATTTCAAATTATTATCTATTTATAAGTAGCTATATGTTGTATTATTTATTCTGTAGTATACGAAATGTGGCAACGCGCCTGAAGAAATAAAGTTTAATTCAATTGTTACATTTTTTGAAAGTGTTATATTTCTTAAAATCGTGCCTATGCTAACAGTTTTTACTTTGTAATTGGTTTGAACAACACCGTTTTTTACAAGCAACGGCTTTTAATCAGTGCAAACTAAACAATCATTGTGAAAACATTTGCTCTTATTAACATGTGTAACTCAAACACCATCTTATCGAGTTATTTAGCTGTCTTTTGTCACAATATTACAATCAAATCTACGTTTTGCATAATTAAGGTATACTTGTCTTTTAAAATAATCTTGGGCATCCTTTATTGTTTATATTAAAAACGCTTAAAGCATTAAAACTATGACTTAAAGTAATATCATTGTACACCATTTTCGGCAACATGTAAGTACTTGTTGCAATTTTACTTACTTAATTTACAGAGTATAATTAAATATTTACTTAATTGACAAAAAGATTATGTGCGCCTTATTTTCCTGCGCATAAAAAATCAAATTTTCGATCTTTTGTTTAAAACATATTGATTGGTAAAAAAATAAGCTATAATTTTAGAAAAGAAACATTTTTGTCTCAGCTCGGCTTTCCGACGTGAAAAGTTAATGCCATAATACTTGATTGCTTTTTTGCGCTCTACAATTTAAGCTAAATGATTTTTTTGCGTACTAATTTTTTGTCAAAATATTAAACATGAAATAAAAAAAAAATAAAAATTAAAACCAGTTTTTTGCTGTTTTCTTTTTTGTGATATAGGTGTTTCTAACTAGAGGCAAAAAATTAACTTTTTTAATTTTAAACAGAAAATCTAAACACTAGAGTGCTCTCTGAAGTTTTAGAGAAAAGCAATTCTTATACCATAAAAACGCTTTACCGTTTCGGAACATCTCTTCGTAGCATTTCAAGCTTGCGTGTTTTGAAACAAATCTGCTATACAAATTTTTGGTATAGACACGATAATAACATTCTAGCTTGCGTCAAAGAAACACAAAGGCAACTCTTTAATTTTTTACAATGTATAAACAGCATCCATCTAAAGATTCAATTTACGGTAGAATAAAAAATCAATAAAGCAATTAACTTTAGAACTTAAAAAACTTAAAGAAACAATAAAATAGAGTAATCACAATTTTACAAGAAGACCAGTATATAGAAATAAAGATAATCAAATAAATTGCACTAAACAACGGCTATCCAATCAATACTTTAAAAATGTTAATAACTAAGAAAATAAAAAAAAAACCTTTAAAAACGTATATCTTCAAATAAAATGTTTTTCCAAAACTTAACATAAAAAATTGTTTTTAACTTTAAACGTCAAAATTATTAAACATCTTATTTAACACAAAAAACAAATTTAAAAAAACAGGAGTATACAGGGTGTTCAAAAAAGAATGTAAAATATTTAAAGGGTAGTAGTACAAACTACAACAAACAAAAAAGTTTTAATAAACATGGGTTGTCATAGCAACGGTATTGGAGGTAAGGAACAGTAAAAATATATAATAAATAAATAATGTTTCATATCTTTGAAACCGTTGCTATGACAACCCATGTTTATTAAAACTTTTTTGTCTGTTGTGGTTTGTACTACCACTTCCTTAAATATTTTAATTTTTTTTAACACTCTGTATAAATATATTGCAGATATGTATGTGGCGATTACACAAGCAAATAAATTGTCATGCAAATGTATCAAGTATCCCATAATCACGTAATTGACGTCGTAAACTAAGATAGTTTTATGTTTTAGTTATTGGGTGTGTTATTTCCGTTCTTTAGTAAGTAGTCTTTTACTATCGACTTTGCTTTTATAAACAATCAATACTTTGTAAATGTAGGTATTTTTTCCTACTATCCAGTACATTATAATATATATCATATTATGACAATTATTGTTTACAAATTTAAATTAACACCTGTATTTTGTCGGTACTAAACGAGCAAACAACAAGAAGTTCTTTTGTTACCAATTAGTAGCGGTGAGGATCCGATCACGTCTTTCTGTACGCACCCAATGCCTCTCTCAGTAGTAAAGTTTGAACAATTTAAACCAAGTTTTACAATAATATATAGTTGCCTATACATTTATTGTAAACAATAAAAAAAAAAAACTCTTAGACCATCACAGTAGGCACATTTTTTGTAAGGTAATTAATGTAATTATAATCAATTCAAAGTACATAATACACAATAACTAACTATTTTCGAACTAAACAAACTTAAATAAAATGTATCTATTTTTTAATTGGTAAAATAAACTATTATGAGAAATGGTACATGTATGTTTTATACAGATAATCATTATTGCAAATGTTAATACATAGTATTTAACATAATTATAATAATAATAGGTAATTGAACAAAATGGTAAATTGAATGATTAAATTATATATACAATGTGTTAAAACATAACAGCACCTTTAGAAGAAACCACCTGGCAGGCCATTTATTTTAACTGAAAAGGTTGTTTTTAATTGACTCCTAACGTTCCAGCAAATTTTTGGAAAATATTTAGAAAGAAACAATATCAAAATAATAAAGAGGAAGTTTTGGAAATCCGCTTTTGTAATGTCAGCAATATGCGTACAGACATTGTCATGCAAGCAATCTAATTAATTCCACTATTCCGTTCTTTTTTCTTGAATTTTTTGACTTAGCAGATGTTCAACATTACGTGAATGGCAATCAGTTTTTGCACAAACAGTTGGTTGTTTGTTACGGCTTCATCATTTATTTCAATTCTTGATATTGATGAAAAAGCCCAATATGTTGTTAGCAGTAACAATAAGGATTAATTGACAAGCTAAACAACAGCGAGCAAGCAAAAAAAAACAAAACAGTATTTATTTTTTTATCATTTTTACTCATTGAATGCTAATTCCCAAATCGATTGTCGTCATTTAATTTTATCAAAATAGAATAGTTTCTCTAAACATGCAAAATCAAACATTAAAACCATTATGTGGTGTGCTTTCTCTAATAACGTTTTAACCGCAAACAACACTAACAATTATAACATTAACTAATTTATTAAACCCAAACAAAAAATATAAACTTTTTTTTAAATAAATGTCGTTTAAATATAATCATAAACAAATTATATAAATATAGAAGAATTTATGTATTAGAACCTATTCAAAAATGAGTGAGATTTCACCCGTGCGTGCGTTGGTGTGATAAATCTAAACATTTACTGAAAAATTAACATATTAATTAAAATATTGTGTATATATTTGCAATTAATTTAATAATGTTCATGAAAATAGACTACTGTGTTGCAACTCTTCAGTTCACTCGAATGCATTGCGCAGTATGTCAAAATATGCAAAGCAAATAATAATAATATTAACCTATTTTTCAGTATTCTAAGCTTCTATATAATATAACATAACAGCGGGCCTATTCTGTAAAAATGACTATTACACAGACAATTTTTTGACACATTTTCTGTCCTTTTTAGAGCGTACGCGTCAAGTCAATTTTGATATTTTTTTATATATTGGTGTAAGTATTTATTTTAGTAACTATTATTTTTTAGAGATGTGATCTGACATTTGATTAGGGCGCATTCTGTATACAAAGCAACTTCATGTTTACGCATTCGCGGCGCTCCAGAATTGCAAGTACAGCTACGTCAAGTGTTTAATATTTCATATCATTTGCCAAACGCGTACTCACAAATTTGCGTATGTTACAACAAATAGCAACAACAGTCCTATTGTATTTTGTGACAACTAATCAATTTATTTAATAAATGCACTAATTGTTATAATTAATAACAGTCCTTTGTTTTCTCTGACCGCATAATTCTCTGCATTATATGCCATCTTTACATTTCTCGGATATAACAGATAACAATAATTCTTACTAACTAAAATTAAGGTATATACTTGTTCATATAGTTCGTATCTACTTGTAATATATATTAAGTTTACAAGTTATAACATTATATGAAATAGATATACACTGTAGTTCAACATACATTGTAATTGAGATTATAAATTATAATTTTTCTACAAATAAAGTTAATTTGCTCGTCGTAAATGTAACTAATGGTTATTAATCATATATCTATTAATAAATAATATTCAATATCGATTATATATTGTATTAATATAATGATATCATCATTATATGAATACAAATTGTTTTATAATTACTTATTTTATGATACATATAGTTACGTGATTTAGTAAATCATTTATTATTTGGATTTAACTAATATCAATACAAAATATCAAAAGGAAATATTTTCAATATAGTACGTTTACTGTATGATTGAGATGAGACAGATACTTTGAAGTTAATATTGAGTTGGTCAGATTTCCCCATGGACTATTCTGCATAAATGAAAATTGGGTCAGCAGATGAGCAAATTAAATGATAGATTTTGATGAACTAAATTATCAACTAACGGTTGATATTTCAGTATTTTTCTTTTTATATTAATATTGTGTTATTGGGTATAAGAGTATACATAGTATTTATTAAACTAGTCATTTTCCGATCAATAATTAAATAATATCTTGAATAATTCTAGTAGAAAAAATACTAGTAAATTTTTTATTGATTTATTTATCTTGGCTTTATAATACAAAAAGCAGTTTGTACCAGAGTTATTAATTTAAAGGTATATAAGATATAGGCTGATATAAAGTTACACACATATATACATACATTTTTGTTGTTTTAAAAATTATAACTTATAAATTATTTCCAATTATTTATTGGTTTGTGTCAGGGTCTTCATTAATGCATATTATCCGCATCCAAAATTCACCTCACGAGTTTTTAATAATTGTTATTGTTCTTGAAGTTATTTTTCACATATAAAATCAAATAAATGATAGCTGGAAGGTATGGGATTAGTGCACACTTAATAATTGGAAATGAATGACTGCCCAAAATCCTTGAATAAAACTTTGTTATTGAGCCATTGTATAAATTAGGATATTGGTCGGCATTCTTCATGAGTTTATCCTTATGATTATTCACAATTATTTTATTCAGTCTAATTAAAGCAATTATTTTAATTTGTATAAAATAACTAGATATTAAATATCCGACAGTTTAAATTAATGAGTACTGTAATAAATAATAGTATTAAAATAATTAATATACGTAACTAGTGGTTGTATTGTAAATATATGTATAATTTTCAACATTTTAAACAAAGTAAAGCATTTTTAGGATATTTCTATGTAATATAATTTTCTTATATTTATTTCCTTTGGACTAAATTTTCCATTATAATTTGATAAATAAAAAAAAAAGTTTTAACTCTGTAACATTGATTATTACATCAATAACTGCTTATATTTTTGAATATTTTAAGGTTGTGTACATACAACAATAACAACAATTTTAGTTTATATAGTTTTTTTCATTTTAAATTTATTTATTTGTAATTTAGTGTTTACTGTAAATTTAGTCGTTGCATAAACAATTTGTTCTGTTTATTATTACAAAAACCATTGAAAAAACATTTATTATTATCCATTGGTCACAAAATTCCTTCTTTATTCAATCTATCAGTTTTAACTTTGACCTTTTAATTTAATGCAAGTTAAAGTAGTAATTTTTTACTTTGAGCATACAGCAGATTTTTTTTAAATTATTTTAGCTTTAATATTTTTGGACCAACATGAAAAATAAATTACTACAGTTTTAGATATTTTCAAAACATTTAATAGGGTATGGTTTTAATCTTATAAACAATCAATACAATTAAATCAGAATACTGTAAATCCAATTATAAACTTTTTGACAACAGAAAATTTATAATTAGAAGTGATGGTTTTAACTAACCACAAAATCATAAACTCTAGTTGACTTTAAAAAACAAATTTTGCGTGTTTGCTTTTTATCATAGTTTTAAAGACTTGCAGACAACGTTTATACTTCATTTTTTTTAAGGTTATATCAACACATATGGAAAAACGTCTTAAAATATCTAAGTTAAATTTTTTAACTTTAACTATAATCACAAATTTTGTAATAATATCTTACTAAAATAATTTCTACATGGTCAAGTTAACTCTAAAGAATCTAATCTTTTTCAATTAAGTTTACTTAATTTTTCTAATTTTAAATTTTTGCTTTTACTTAGTAACCTTGCAATTGTTGATAAAATAATTATTTTTGTTGCACCGTTATTTATGCTAAATTAGAGATCTTATTTAGTATAGATTTAGTAAAGTTGTAAAGGGCTTATTGTTCGATAGTGATAAGACACATTTTGCTAAATACTTTTAGTTAGCAAAACAGGCCAGTATAAACAGAGACAATTATTTAGTATTACTTTTTATATTAGAAATACAATCGAAGAGCTTAACCTTTCGTTCAAGATCTTGGTAGCCTTTAACAAAATCGTTTGTTGCATTATATTTTAATTGCTTTTTCAAACCAAGTGATTTGTACTAAATATACACAAAAACAATTGTTTTTCAGAATTGGCTCATTTGGTACCCTTTCTGTAAAAAAATTGCACATTTATCTGTTTGACTTTTAAATTTTAATAAATTTTCTAGAATGGCAGCAATAAAAAAATTACTTTTTTTTCTTTAATTTTTAGTTTGCAACATATTTATTTATTATTTGACTTTTCAAGCAAATAATGTTTACAGTTTGTTTTTTATGCACCAGGTAGTAAAAGCTTATTAATAATTTGGCTACTAACAACTGAAAGACTGTAGAAGATAAAAGTCAAAATAATTTTGTTGGGTTACAAGGGTAACAAACGACACACTTATATTTGTGAAAATAAATTAACTTATCAGTAATGTATAGTTTAATTGATAATAATCCATGCTTTGTTTTGGTTTTCATAAACTATTGTCAGCGTATCTGTATAACAATAAATAACGCATGTGCTCTTAACACAAAATATTTAATAAATAGTACTGCAATAGTGTTTTATCTTGTTGCAACAGCTAAAGTAACAGATCAACATTGGTAAATGTTACCATCAAGCATACTCTGCTTTTATAAAGTAACAAATAAATCTTTGAACAAATCCTATAATTACTTTTAATTTAATGTTATTACATTATTCTGGAACAATATTGTTTTGTTGTATTTGTGGTTTTTACATATTATTTCAACTAAAGTTTATTAAACATTTTAATAAATTAAGTTTTTTCAGCAGTTTAAGACTTTAAACTATTATTTATTTTGAATTGCTTACTAGCAAATAAATTAATAATAATAATAATAATAATAATAATAGTTTATTTTCTAAAAAATATTTACATTTTACAATTTATACATAAATTATTTGAAATCCTTATTTAACAAAATTTATACTATCATAATTTGTAACAATCTACAAATAACATCCCGTAATCAACATAATATCATATAATACATCTTAAAATTTACAGTCTTTATCAATGTCCTGTCTTCTTTTAATAACGCTTTTTATCGACACTATTCCTTTTCCATCTTCTTTCAACACATCCTTTCTTTCCATTTGTTCTTCTCTCATATCAATACATTTTTTAATATATATTCTATTGTTTTGTTTGCAAACTTTTTTTTCATTTCCACATTTAAATTTTACAAGTATATTTTTTTCTGTTTTTGTATATTTTGAATTATTAAGGTATTTTAGAATATTATTTTCCATAATAATTGCATATTTCTCATTGTACCTTGATTGATTGTTCTTCTCTCTTGCATTTCTATATCCCTATCACGCATTGTTATTTCTATCCACACAACTCTTCTACTATTTCTCTTTTTTTCTACTTCTTTACAGTCGTATCACTTTCCATTGTAATATTTCATTCTCTCTACTCCTATTTTTTCATACCTTTCATTTATTTTCTTTTTCAGGCATCCTTGCAAAATTTTGCATTTATTTTTTTTCTTTCAATCTTTCTTCATATCTTACTGTTTGTTTTTCTGCTTCCAATTTTATTTTTATCTCTTCTTACTACCTAGTACTCATCTCTAGTATTTTGTCTGTATAGCTTCTAATTTATTATGTTCTTTCCACCCTCAAATTTTCAACTCATAAAGCATCATACTTCTAACTAGACTATCAAACATCTTTATGTCATCTTTATTTTCATACATTCAAATTTTCTTTCACCTATAGCAAATAAATTAGGTCTTCATATACCAAAAGTAAATTTAAAAAAAAAAAGGTTTTTTTATAAAGATGGTTTATCTTTATACTTTTTAACTAAAAGTAAAAACACATTATAAACTTAGCAGTTCATTATAACTATACAAACCATCTTTTTGACATCTAAAGCGAGGATGAGCATTGGGTAAATACACAATGGGTAGGGTAAATAAAATGTAAGTATATTTCAACACGGTGAAGGGTATATACATATTAAAAAAATATTTCGGTATATACTAGGTATTTACTGTCCGCTTATTGGTCAGTCGGCTTTGACATTGTCATGTTTTTGTTATTATTAATGTTATTGTTGAGTTGATTGGTGGTTTGTGATAGTGAAGCATTTAATGTTTAATCAAATTTGTAATTTGTGAAAAATGTCAATATAAATAACATAATTTACATAATAGATTTCATTTATTATTTAAGTAAGTTTTTATTAATTATTTTTTTACTAAAATGTAAAAGTACCTTCAGATATACAAAATTGTTTTTTTTTTTGGTTATCTATTAAAAAAATTACCTAAATTTTGAAAACAGCGTCACAAAATTTAAAATTTCTTCAATAAAGAAAGAAAGACAAATTAGTAGATTGTAAATATTGCAAAGCGAAGTATAATTCACTAATGTAAGCAAAATGAAAAATCATTTTTTAAAGTATATAAAATGTTCAAATAATGTAAAAGCCCGATTCAAATCAAACTCATTCTTGGCTTCATCATCAACATCATCAATGACAATGTCATCAATAATATCTCTAGAACAAGCATGTGCTCAGCACACGCACTTGCATTCTTTTACAATAAATCCTACAGAGAAAAGTAAATTCTTAGCAATAATTTCTTAAATAGCATTGTCTGTTATTAAATTTTTTTTAAACTTAAATAGTTTAATAATGTTTGCGTTTGGAACAATCTACAATAGAAAAGGTATTGTAGAACATTCACTGAGGAAAAAATTATACCTTACCTTCATAAAAATCAATTTTAACAACATAATTAAATAATCAGTAGGTATGCTTTATAATAACCTTAATCTGCAACGTAATGAGTAAAACAATATTAGGAATAAATCAAAAACACCTCAGCATATTTATCTAAAAAATTAAAAGAATATAAAAAGAAACTTAATAGATGTTCTAATGTTTTGGCCTAAAATTGATACTAGTATTCGAATACATTAACCAATAGTAAAATGTTTAGACAAATTTTAATCACAAAATTGAATTGTGTACAAATTTTTGTAAATATATGTCATATGTTCAAGTAATTTTAACAGAAAACTTGGCTTGAATAAAAACAAAGTTGCTACTGTTTTGAAATCAATAAAAAAAGACCATCCATAAAATCAGGGTTCGAACCTTACTCAAAAACAACAAATTGATGCACCGGAGTTTATACATAAAGTAACAGCAAACTAAAGTTGAATATTTATAAAGCAATTTACAGTTTAAATTACAAATAATTATCTAAAAACTTCTTCTGTAGTAAAATCCATTCTACATCTTTAATTTCTTAGTGAAGAAAACAGTGTGTAACAACCATTATCCAAAGTTGCTATAAGAGTTTTAACTACTCCAGTTTTTTCCGCAGAAACTAAAAGTTTATTTTGCACTTTTTCTTTCAGTAATGGAAAAACTAATTTCAAGTTCAATAAATCTGAATGACAGCCCAAAACCAAGTACTTCATAATATGCAAGTTCTAAACAATTTCATGATTTCATGATGATGCTGACATTGTTGTTCCAGTTTCGGTGTAAATAACAAAGGTAGAAGTGTACAAAAAAATAATAATGACGTTGTGACAAATCTTATGAGCATGAATTTAATACAAATTAAATCAGACACACACATACATACTTAGAGTCAAACAATTTAGACTCAAATCACGCGACTCACACAAATGACACAACAACTGAACTTTCTAAACCTGATTTTGAATCTAAAATATGAATCTCTATTATTTGAACTGTATGTGATTAAAGTTATAACCAAAACTTTAATTATTTATGTTTATAGAAAATAGAGATACATATTTAGTGATTTTTAGTTAAAGTTTTTATCTTGTTAAAAATTTTGTAATTTGTATATTCTATTATTTTGTAGGTTTTATTCCGATTTATTTGTTACTTTTTATTTTTAAACTGCCTAATTTAACCACAATTTGTAAGAGTACCTACTTTGTTAAAAACCGGGTACATGGTATTTATTTAAATTGCAACATACCTGGTATTTACCCATTAAGTATGTACTCGGTACAGTCAAAACAAAATTGAAAATTAGGCATTAAAAAAATCAAATTTATTTTTAATTTCTTTTTTATAAATCGAAAAATATTATAATGACAGTTTATATAATATTATAATGTTAATTTACCTTTGTTGACATTTAATTAGTGCTTCAGATTTTATCAACAATTTGCTTTATGAATTGAGCGGTAGAGATATCAACATAAATATTATATTGGTTTCTATTTTAATATAATGCGTGGATAGTAGAGATTCCGCGTCCCATCATGTATTTACACCTCTTATTACTTGCTGCTATCCCGTTACGTGTGTAGTATATTCAACGTATTTTAGTAAAACTCGCAAGTTGGTTGGCTAGTTAGTTGCGCCTCTATTCTATTATACAGGGTGTCCGGAAAATACGTGTACAACATTTGACGACAGACTCCTGACGTCAAAATAGGTCGATCTAAGCCGACTTAGTTATATCCAAAATTGTCTCGTTTAGCCGGTAGAGGGCGTCAAAAAAAACAAAAGTATAACAAAGTTGAAAGTATCTATTGTAAGAAACTAAGTAAAACAAAAACATTACTTAAGCAAATGTGTAAAATGACCGCCATCTTGCTGAATACACTTATTAACACTCTTTAAAAAATGATATTGGACCCTATCTAATGTCTCGGGATTATTGAAATGGTTGCCTGCATATAAAATCCGCTGCAATAAATCATCGCGTGTGTTTACCGGAGTCTTGTAAACTTCTGTTTTAATAGCGCCCCACAAAATGAAGTCACACATATTTAACTCAGGAGAACGTGGTGGCCATTTTACTGGTGCATCATTGCCTCTTCCAATCCATCGGTTGAGATATTGATGATGTAAGTATTGCCGAACGGCAACGGAAAAATGGGGCGGGGCACCATCATGCATATACCACAGTTCCCTCCGAAGTAAAAGGGGTAAATTCTCCAGAAGAATTGGTAATGTGTCTTGCAAAAAATTTAAATAAATATTTCTATCTAACCTGTCTGGAATAACAATGGGGCCAATAAGGTAGTGATCAATAATACCTGCCCAAATATTAATTTTAAATTGATGCTGATGATGTGCAACTTTAATGGCATGTGGATTTTCATCGGAATAAATATGTTCGTTGTGCAGATTGGTTACCCCAGATCTTGTAAAGCATGCCTCGTCAGTAAACATAATTTTTCTACAAAAATTTGGAACAAGGATTCATTTGTTTCTAATAAATTGACAAAATGTAAGGCGCATGGGGGGATCAGTCGGTAAAAGTTCCTGGACTTTTTGTATGTGGTAAGGATGTAACAACTGTTCTCTTAAAACCTCATTGACAATCGTTTTAGGAACATTTAACTCACGTTCTAAGAGACGGGTACTGGTACTTGGTTCTTCTTCAACTCTTTCCAGAATCATCTCTTTGTTTCCACAGTTCGAGTTGTTCGCATACGACCCCTGCCTTCAAACTTTTTCTCAAAACTGCCCGTTTCCCGAAGATGACGCTCAATATTGGCAAATGTTTGGTGGTTTGGTATTCGACGGTTAGGAAACCTCTCCATGTAAACCCTAACACTCTGACGCCCATTTCCTTGACAAAACCCGTATACCAGGAGCATGTCAACTTTCTGAGAGTTTGTATAATTTTCCATTTTTAATGGTAAATCGAACTTGTAATTCAAGAATATTGATCGTATACTTGAGTAAATTTCATAGACTGGTGACAATTTGTCAATAATTGTAAAAATTATTAAACGCCATTGCAACAAGGTCACTTAAAAAATTATTGTTACAGGTAATTTCTTTTTAATATTTACAAATTTTTGACGCCCTCTACCGGCTAAACGAGACAATTTTGGATATAACTAAGTCGGCTTAGATCGACCTATTTTGACGTCAGGAGTCTGTCGTCAAACGTTGTACACGTATTTTCCGGACACCCTGTATATTATATTATTTGATTTGAATCAAGTAGCTGCACTCTAGTTAATAAATTAGAGTGCAGTTAATTATTAACAATACTATCAGGGATCAGGTTAACCCACCATCTCTCCGCAGCCTATAGGGCTTAATACTAACCATACACTATCTAAATCTAATTAAAGGAAGGAACATGAGCCGCAAGGTCTTTTCCATTGCATTTGGCATTTATTATTAGGCGGTTTTCAGTTGGTAGGCATTACAACCTGAGGAAATGAATCCGACACTTGCCAGTCTTATAGAAGATTTTGCCGCCTAGCTTAAAAAAAATAAAAATTATTTATTTGATTTGCGTCAAAAAATATTGTTTGAGTTTGTTTCTTCAACTTGCTGCTAAAAACATTTAGTTCTTTTGTCTACACGTCAAAATTTAAAGCTTGTATGCAATTATAAATTTGCGCTTTTGGTATGATTTATAAAAATAATTGATTTAAAAAAATGTAAAAGAAATAAATTAAAAACATATGTTGTTTGATAAATATTTAATCATGTTTTGTATTTACAAATATATGGCATTTATTTTTAAAATTACCATCCGTATCCAATGGATGGGGAAGAGTAAGAGACATGAGCTACTGGGGCAGCTACAGATTTGGCTACAAGTCCAGAAGAGTAGGCAGCTACTGGAGCAGCGTACTGTCCGGCGGAGTAGGCTACTGGGGCGGCATGGGCGTATCCAGCAGAGTAAGTAGCTACTGGTGCGGCGTGAGCGTAAGTTGCTACTGGAGCGGCGTGAACGTAAGTGGCTACTGGAGCAATGGATTTGGTTACTGTAGAATGAGAGTAAGAGCTGGCTACTGGAGCGATGGTCTTGGCTACGACTGGGGAAGCATAGTGTCCAGCGGAGTAAGCTACTGGAGCAGCATGAGCATATCCAGCAGAGTAGGCTACTGGGGAAGCATGAGCGTATCCTAATCCGGAATTATAAGCTACTGGGGAAGCATGAGCGTATCCTAATCCGGAAGAGTAGGCTACTGGAGCGGCAATAGTCTTGGCTACAAGTGGAGCGGCGATGGAAGAATGGGAGTAGGATACGGCTGGAGCAGCGGAGTATGCTACGGCTGGAGCGGCATGAGCATATCCAGCGGAGTATGCTACTGGGGCGGCATGAGCGTATCCAGCAGAGTAACCTAATCCGGCAGAATAGGCTAATGGAGCGGCCAAATTACCAGCGTTAGCTACAGCCAAAGCGGCGCACAATACGATAAGCTAAATAAAACAAAACAATTATAAAAATTAAATATTAAATTTATTTATTATAAATATATTACCTTGAATGCCATGTTGATATTATTATTGATCACTCTAATTGAATGTGCTTAAAACTCGACGCCGTGCGTTTATATAGCAGAAATTTGGGTGGGGTACTCAAATAAGTTCAAAGTCACTTTCAATCACATAATAGCATTTGCAAAACCCATAATTATATTATAAAGTTTATAAAAAATATTCTTGGTTTTGAATGATAAAATATTGATAACTGATTTTTGAGATCAAATTTAACAATTAAATGTAAACGTAGAATAATATTTAACATAATAATTATTTTTTTTTTAAAGTGTTATTAATAGTTGAAATATATTTTTTATGGTTACATTTATACTGTTCAGAGTTGTTGATTGATAATTTATTTAATTACTTGTCCAATTAATTTACAAAATTGATTGAATGTAATTATAACAAGAATAAAATAATAATTAGAAACAAGAACACATGTTAGTTAATATTGGTTATATTTATCCGTGGGCCAGTTTGCACAACTGAAAATGGTGTCAGTTTGATAGGTAAATTAGTATATGAAGAAGGATAATGTTCATAGACAACTAGGCGTTTATTAATTATTTATATTAAACGCAAATAACATTGTTTAAAATTGGTAATAATAATTTTAAAAAACTATGCCGATATAATTTTTCTCAAATTTGATTTCAAATTTTTATAACTGTTAAGTGAGCTGTTAATTTATTTGTAATTATGTTTCTGCAATAATTTTAGTACACATTTGCATTTCATTGTTTGATATTCAAGTATCGTGGGTTTTTAATATATGTAAAATACAGTATGGTAATAACTAATGAAAGGATATCAATTGTTTATTCTCGGCACTTTGAGACACAGTATTTCTGTTAATACAATAAAGTAAATCAAATAATAATTTGTACTTATTACTGTATCATATATCATCGTCACCATCAACTCTTTGAGGTGCAGGACTGCCAGTACAAAAACATTTCAGTTATAAGAGATAAGGTCATTCATTATATGTGTGCCAAATAAATTAAGTTTGTGGATTTATAAAAAGCAAACTCACTAGAATTTTCAACGCTCAATTTATTATGCAGGTTTTTTAACGACTTTAGTTGTATAAAAAATACGAATGGAACTAGTTTGTAAAAAAATAAAAAATTTGAACAAAACGTTACGAACATTATTATAATAGCATAATTCGAATCTTTTCATAAAATCTTTATGGATTTATTTTATTATTAGAAATTTTGTATTTATTTATATATTACTACAAAAAAAAAGTTGTGCAATACATTTGTATGCACAGTAGGAATAAAAAAAAAGTAAAATATTTTTTGATTGCTTGGCTCGGTTAGTAAAAAAAAAATTAATTTGACAGTCAAGATCACCACCACTTACTTTTTTCTAATAGTAAATAAATCTGCAATTATCCGACGTGGATTTTAAAATGTTAGATTAAATGTAGTTGATATTGCAGTAAAACTATACATAACACTAGAAACTCTCAGTTATAAATAAATATCTAAACTAAAAAATAAAAAAAAATAAAATACACAACGCTTAACATTTGTACCAAAACTATAGTAGGATTTTAAATCATTAATGCCATCAAAATGTTTAGTAATGTTAAAGAAAAATTATAAAAAAAACATGTTGTTAAAACACAAAAATAAAAATGATACAGGTGTGTTACAATCATGGATATACAGGGTGATTCAGGAGAAACGGACCAAATTTCAGACGTGTATTCTACACGTAAAAATAATGTAAAAAACTCAAATGTTATCTGATTTTTATTTGTTTTAAACATTTTTTGCTTTGTCTACGAAGGGCGCCTGTTGCTCTCCTGATGGAGTCATGTCGTTGTTTAAGATGGGCTTCAGCATTTTTAATACGTAGAATTAGTCCATCCCAAGTGTTTACTTTTACTTTGTACGTTTCATCTTTAAACCAGCTCCATAAACAATAATCTAATGCTGTGAGGTCTGGAGATCTTGCAGACCAACTAATAGGACCACCGCGACCAATCCAACGCCCTGGAAACATTTCGTCCAAGTGTTGCTTGACCTGACGAGCAAAATGTGCAGGAGCTCTATCGTGCTGGTAGTACATTTGCATTCTGATGTTTAAAGAAACATCCTCTAGTAGTCCGTGTAATTCATTTTGTAAAAAAATTAAATAGTTAGCTCCTGTGAGTCAATTCTCCAAAACAAAAGGGCCAATTAAATAACCATTGACTATACGTTTACCGAAAATTTATGTTGAAAATTACTTTCGACTGTTGCGTGTGAATTTTCGTTTGACCATACATGACAATTGTGAGTAGTATTAATGCCGTCATGGGTAAATGTTGCATCATCTGTAAAAAGTATGCGGTATACAACACGAGGATTATTATTTATCCACCGACAAAATTCCATACGTTTAGGATAATCTTCCGGTTGTAGGTGTTGTATTCTCTGTTTATGGTATGGATGTAAGCATTGCTCGTAAACTGTGTTTATTACTCTTGTTTGAGGAATACCCAATTGAATACTAATTTTTTGTGAGCTGGTCGTTGCATCTTCTGCTACTACATCCAGATTATCTTCTACTTCTTTTAAATCTTGTCGAGTAGATTAAAATTTTAAGTACATTTTTAGGATTTTATTTATAATTAACACATAAAATGTGAGAAATAGCATTTATAATACAACCCAACTATTTTTTTTTAAACTATTCATTTCTTGCGTTAATTATAAAGAAAAAATGAGAAAGAAAAATATTCTTAAAATTTTAATCTACAATAAATTTCTTTCTTAACTTTATTAAAACTTATAAGATTAAGAAAGTCTGCAAGCTTCATCTATCGTAACAAACAAATAACAACATTATTATTATTATTATTATTATTATTATTATTATTATTATTATTATGCTTTTTACGGCTATTTTACATCGCCACAGTAAGTCGACGATCCAATTGTAGATAAATGTTTAAGTTTTCTAAATCCGGTCTCAAATTGTAGTTATGTTAACCGATGCATTAGTTATCTTTGCGCCCGTATACATGTAATTCCCTATACCTGTCAAGGGTATAGAGAGCTCTTAAGAATATATAGAGCGTAGCGCAGTAGTTGAAACATCCGACTGCTGCATTAAATATCGTTGATTAAAATCTCTCAACGGAAACCATATTCAAATGTTTATATTATATTATGCTGACTTAAACATTAGTCAAAAGATTTGCAGTAACTATTTTAAACAATTTATCTTGAGCAAAAAACAAATTTAAATATACACAATTTTTAGTTGAAATCGTACAGTGCAGTGTCAATAAAATTGGTATTATAAAGATTAAGATTATTACATAAAAAATGTTTGCAATCTGGATAATTACTAGAAACAGAAACAGGTGAATATTACTTGCAATAATAAAAAAATGTCTAATAAGAAATTCCATTATATTTTGCTGCACTTTTGATCTGTTGAATAGCAGGTCTTGAATCCTTGACGTTTGACATATAAACTATACAATTTAAGATAAAGGTGCTATACACGCTTCAACGACGTATAGAAATAACAAAAATTTATTATAGATACGATAAAAAATTTGCCAAGGCAGTTTGCAGAGCTTGTGATGTTTTTGGTTGGTATTTTAGGGTGTAGCTTTTAAATTTTTGTTTTTATCAAATTTCTGACACACTAATCCCTTTAATAAAAATAAATTTTAAATTGATCAAAATAAAATAACTTGATCATATTAAATTCCTTGTCTCGACGGTTGCCACAGTATAAATCATTTTCCCGCAAAGCCATAGTAAACCTAATTGCAAAATTTGAGCAAAATGGTCAAGTTACTTATGTAAAATTGCCAGTTCAATCTTGTACTGATAGGTCAGCCCAAAACATTGCTTCAGTTGCTAACAGTATCGCAAAAAACCCAAGTTTGCCTATTCCAAGACTTTTGCAGCAATTAAAAATCTTACAGTTTTGCAAACTGCATAAATATATATATATGTGCTGATAAAATGCAGCTGATGCAAAAATTGAAGCCAGCTAATCATAAACAACTACAAATTTTTGTTTCTTGTGTGCTGAAAAGGTAAGCAAGAAATTCGAACTAGTTTTGAAAAATCATCTGGGGTTTCAAAAATCCTAGAACAATTTTCAAAAATACTTTTAAATTCTAAACGAGTTACTGTTTGGTGCAGATTTTGGGTTGGCAAAGTCATGAAACATACCGTAGACCAACTGACTTTTTTTTTACCTATATTGGATAGTTTGGCAAAGACAAATTTTAATTCCAGTAAAATGGCGCTACAAAAAATTTACTAAATGCTATATTTTTCAAAACTGAAGAACTGTTATTTGCTAGATAAAATCTCAGCTGTGCAAAAATGTCTTGCAAAACAATGACCCTTTACAGACTGAGCTTATGTGGTCATTTAATTGATATCAATTTCCACAAGTCATTACAGAGTTTCTATTTTAAATTTAAATTTTAAAAAAATTGTACTACTTAAAAATAAATATATTTTTTTTAAATAATTAAAATAAAACTTTTTATTAGAAAGCTCTAAGTTGCAAAAGTTAAACAAAAAAGAATTCCTAGTTTTCTAGATACTTTTGAAGCTATATCAACATAATCGTTTCAAAAAAGATGATGTAAAATTTAAGAAGGTTTAGGTATAGATTTGTTGTTTAATATTTGGTACTGATAACACCTAGGATTTGATTTTGATGCAGTAAAAAATTGAGTTTTTTTAGAGTTAAAATTGACTAAGTTGGAAGTACATCATTTAGATATTGTTTCAATGTTTTTGTTTTTAAATGCTACAGATACTAACCTAAAAATGATGCGCTGTCATATTTGTAGAAATGGTCTTTAGTAGAAAGTATGAAATATAAAGAGTGCTAACATCTGCCAAACAGTGAATAGAACTTTCAGTTATTTAAAGAAGTTTATTAATGTAAATCAAAAATAAAGTCGGCAAAAGAACAGAACCTTGAGAAACACCAGCATTTATAATTTTAGAGTCTAAGTAAAAATTATCAATTTTTACTAAGATTTGTGATCAAGACCTATACAATAGAACTAGAAATATAACTATTGAACAGTGTTAACAATAATTTACAGTATTTTGTGGAGTAAATGGAAAAAAATAAACTCAGACAATCTGTAGACGATCATATCAAAAAAGATGTTAATTAAACATTTTGTAAATAATTGTGTAATTGTTCCACAATTTTTACCCAATCGCTTAATTCAACGCTGAATCTTTATTTTTTAACAAAAAATGTTTAGTACCAACATGATAGCAGAATAGGACACTTTGGTGCCGTAGTTTTGGCGCGTCCAATTCGGCGCGAAGACACCTCGGCGCTGGCCGTTTTGGCGCCGGCCAATTCGGCGCCAGAACTTTTCAAATAAAACAAAAATATATATATACATTTTATTCATATTTATTAAGTTAATGATTTTATTTTAATATTTATTTTATTTATTTAACATACATACATGTTTCGATAAATAATTATCATTTTCAATGTATTATTTTATATAATATTTCAATCTGATTAGTTATTATTATTTAAATAATTGTTATTTCCCGCTACCCTGATATCCGTTTTTTTTAATATTTTCCCGCTAACTTGAATTTTTATATTGTCATTTATTAGACATTACAAAAATTTTAAGGTTAGATAATCTATCAAATATATATAAATATTTATATATTTACATTAATTATAATTTAAAATTTCTATTTAACTAAAATTTATTTTTATTAACATATCTAATAGAGGTGAATTATAAATGTCTAACTGTTCATTTATTACTGTATAATTTTAATTTTTTAAATGTTTTTTAATTTCTAAGCTTTCCAAAAATGTTAAATTTTTATCCGAAATGTGTAGAATATTTAATGATGTTTTTTGAGTCGAAATATTATGTTTATTCAGAATTAAACGTTTAGCAAAATTTGATTTTTCCATATCTTTATATTTTAAAGCTCTTATGTGATCATTATATCGAATATCAAAATTTCTCATGGTTTGTCCAATATAGGTTCCGTTACAATTACTATAATTTAATTTATAAATTCCACTTTTATCCAAAATTTCTGTATTTTTCTTTAGCATTTATTAATTTTGTTTTTAAATTCATATGTGTTTTAAATATGAATAAAATTAAACGATTTTATAAAATAAATATAGAAAATATAAAATATATATACATATACATTATAATAAAAATTTATTTGTTTTATAAGACATAATAAATAATGATGATAAATAAAATATAGAATACATATAAATTACATAACGTTTTAAACAGATCATACAAATAAAAAACATAATATATGTACGTACATATTTAAATTGTCAAATATACAATACATAGTATAATAACTAAAAACATTTTTGGCTTTATAGGTGATTAATTATCACTTTTTTCATGAAAAGTAATGACCTAAAAAGTATAAAGGATAATAGTCTATTAAAATAAATTTTAAAAAAGGATTAAAAATATAAAATGTTAAAAAATACCATACTAAATATTTTATTTATCATACATTATTTATTATGTATAAAATAAAACAAACAAAAAATTTATGATTATAATATATGTGTATACTTATTTTATTTAAAAAGGTCTGGCGCCGAAATGACCGGCGCTGATATTTCCCGATTACCGGTTTTTTTTTTTTTTTTTTTTTTGAGTTTATTGAAAAAGTTTACCACAAACCTGTTGTATCTAGAAATGTCATAATTCGCATTCACGCAGCGATTGAGTTAATTGACAAAAACATGCTGCAGAAAGTTTGTGTTTCAATGTTAAATTGTACCAATACTTGCCTGTAAATAGAAGGCAAACTATTTGAACAACATTTTTAAAAAAATGTATAGATAATGTTATTGTTAATTTTTTATAAAAAGTAAAATATTGTAAAGTGACAAAAACAAGTAATTACTATATTATTGTCCTATTTTTAGACTTTATATACGCACTGTATATACCGTATGTCCCCAGAAGGATTATCAAGAAGAAAAACTTTTTTTTTTTATTTTATAGAAAAACTACAACTATAAATAACGAACTATGTAATAAAAAATATTTTATTACTATTGTTGAGATATTATTCTATTTAAAACAACTATGGCTTGAAAATATGACATTGCAAGTTTAGTTGACATACTATTCCGATTAAATCTAGTTGAACTATTTAGTATTTTAGCAAAAAAAAATGTTGACGTTTGATCAAAAAACAAAATTCAATGTTATGGCACAAGAAAAAAAAAGTACCGGTATGTAATAAAAGAATTTAATTACATAATCTTGTTAAAAAATGTAAGACAGTAATATCTTATTGTATCTTCTTGTATTGATTGAAAAAGCAATAAAAAATAATCCAGAATAACCTACTTTTAATTACACTTTAAAACCAACAAACGATGCAAAGCGTCTCTAGTTTTGTTTATGAATTGGTTAGTTTTCGAATATATTGTTACTTAAATTTTAAAAAAGTAAAGAATAATACGGTATATGAAACAGTAATAAGTACTACATATCAATTAAATTAATTTTTTGTAATGACAAAAATGATTAGTATTTCAAACTGATAAAAATAAATAATAATCTGTTATATGGTTATAACAGACGTAATTTACATATTACAATATTTGAATATTAAACAATAAAATGCAAATGTATAGTAAAATATAAATAAATTAGCAAATATTAATAAATATAAAAAAAATTGAATTTTATTAAATATTAACAATTTAAAATAATTTTAGTTGTCTTAATTAAATGCATTTAATATAATTAATTACATAAACGCTTAGTAGGTAGTGTAGGAACATATTATCCTTATACTAATTTTCTCATCAGACTGACACCATTTTCAATTGTGCAAGCTGGCCCACGGGTAAATATAACCAATATTAACTAACAAACGTGTTCTTGTTTCCAATTATTATATTGTTCTAGTTATAATTACATTTAATCAATTTTGTAAATTAATTAGACAAGTAATTAAATAAGTTATCAATCAACAACCCCAAACCGTATATATTATTATATAAACATATACAAGATATTTCAACTTTTAATAACAAACACTTTATGTAAAAAAAATATTACATTTGATTAACTTAACAAATAAACTGCTTTTCATTGTCAAGTTTAAATTATTTTTTTAAAATAAATATTATTGTACACATAAAACGTAACATTAAAAACATTTTAATTGTTAAACTTTAATCTTAAAAAACGCTTATCAATATTTCATTATTCAAAACCAAGATTATTTCTTAGTTAGTTAATAATATAATTATAGGTTTCGCGAATGTTATTATATGATCGAAAGTCAATTCATGACTTTGAACTTATTCGAGTACCCCACCCAAATTTTTGCTATATAAACGCACGGCATCGCTGTTTTAAGCACATTCAATTAGAGTGATCAAATAATAATATCAACATGGCATTCAAGGTAATATAATTATCTTAAATTAATATAATAGTTAATTTTAATTATTGTTATTTTTTTTAGCTTATCGTATTGTGCGCTGCTTTGGCTGTAGCTAACGCTGGAAATTTGGCCGCCCCATTGGCTTATTCTGCCGGATTAGGTTACTCTGCTGGATACGCTCATGCCGCCCCAGTAGCATACTCTGCTGGATATGCTCATGCCGCTCCAGCTGTAGCATACTCCGCTGCTCCAGCCGTATCCTACTCCCATTCTTCCATCGCCGCTCCACAAATTGTAGCCAAGACTATTGCCGCTCCAGTAGCCTACTCTTCCGGATTAGGATACGCTCATGCTTCTCCAGTAGCTTATAACTCTGGATTAGGATACGCTCATGCTTCCCCAGTAGCCTACTCTGCTGGATATGCCCATGCCGCTCCAGTAGCATACTCCGCTGGACATTATGCTTCTCCAGTCGTACCCAAGACCATTGCTCCAGTAGCCAGCTCTTACTCTCACTCCACCGTAACTAAATCCATTGCTCCAGTAGCCACTTACGCTCATGCTGCTCCAGTAGCCACTTACGCTCACGCCGCACCAGTAGCTACCTACTCTGCTGGATACGCTCATGCTGCCCCAGTAGCTTACTCCGCCGGACACTACGCTGCCCCAGTAGCTGCCTACTCTTCTGGACTCGTAGCCAAGTCTGTAGCTGCCCCAGTAGCTCATGTCTCTTACTCTTCCCCATCCATTGGATACGGATGGTAATTTCAAAATATAAATGCTTTATATTTGTAAATACAAAACACAATTATTTATTCAATTTTATATTAGTTGTATAAACTAGTACTTTTATTAAATATTTATCAAACAATATATGTTTCTAATTTATTTCCTATACATTTTTATAAATTAATAATTTTTTATAAATCATAATCAAAATTTATATTTATAGTTGCCAAAAAAATGTGACTACAACGGCATTTAATTAATAATTTATTTGCAAGTAGTTATTGTAACTGTTTCATAAAGAAATGCGTTTTGCATAGTGTTAATTTTGGTGAATTATTTTTAATATGTAGTTTTCGGTTTTATTTGTAATTTGTTTAAGTAGTTATTAATTTCTAGCCTTTTTAGACTATATTTTACTTAAAACTAACTAAATTAAAATACGAGCAAAGCTAGCAAAACTAACAAAACAGTTTTGAAAAATATTACACTCGACATTCAATACTGAACTTTTCATAAACTGATTACGTACTAATTTAATACTAATTGATAACATGTAATTACATCTTTCTGTAAAGATGTTAACTGTAGATTTATAAATATTTTTTACAAAAGCTTTATTTAATCAAATAGACATAGTCATTATTTTAGTTGCAATTACATGTCAAGAATAAAAGTGTTTGTATCTCTCTTGCACTCATGCTTTTGTCCGTTTTAGCATCCTTCATTTGCGCTTCCATTTTACATATTTCATGGGCTATGTTATACTTGACATACTGTAAACAATTAATTATTTGTAATAAATAATTACAATTTTATGCAATATATCTCTAGTCAACAACACCTTCAACGCTGGTGTATATAAGACTGTTATTATTTATTATAAATGATTATAATTCAAACAAATTTTAGGATTATGCGACAGCATTCAAATTAAAGCATAAATTAACAAATTATGTATTTGCTGCCTGCCGGCTTTGCTTACTCGGGTGGACAAACAGCGGCGTGCTGCAAACAGTGCTTTCCTGCCTTTGATACTTAATATACTATTTTATGGCTAAGGTTTTTGTCAAAATAGCAGCTTAAATATTTTATTTTGTTTACTACTTTAATTGTTCCTAATCCCCAATAGAATTTGTGCCTACATCTTTTTTGAAAAAATGAAAACTTTTGATTTCTGTATTTAAGTTTTCGTTTTACTAAATAAATGATTACTTTTTTTATTACTTGCATCAATGATTTGAAATTTAGTGCTAATAAGACTAGATCACTCACGTAACTTAATGTCAAAATGTTATTCCTTCCATATACAATGCCGCCTCTTTTTTCTTTTTTTAAGTGTCTATTAAATTTGAAATATATATGATGAATAATATATCTTAATCTATTAATTTAGACTGCATTAATAGTTGTTTTGCTCATATTAGTTATAAATCAATATTTTTTTGTCTCAAAGTTTGCATTAAGTAGTTTTTATTTATACTGTCAAAAAGTGTTTTTAAGTCAACAAATAGCGCAAATAACTTTTGTTGTTTGCTTTCTTTATGCTCTATACACTAATTTAGTGTAAATATGGTGTCACATACATACTTTTCTAAACTCCATTTGATTGTTTTCTAGAATTTGATTGTGTTACGTTTTCTTCTAATCGATTATTTATAATAGATGCATATAATTTGTAAGATGTATTCATTGAAGTGACTAGCCTATAATTTAATACATTTTAAGCACCTTTCTTGTACACTGGTTTAATTATGTTTTACTGTTCCGGTATACTTTTTTTAAAATTTTATTTATAATATTTGTTAACGTTTCTACATTAGCGGTTGCATAGATCCACGCTTTATTTGGAATATTATCTTATCAGAAATTTTTTCTGTTTTAAGTTTTTTTATTTGTTTTTTAATTTCTTTTATTTATAGCTCTTCTTTTTGTGTTTTTACCTTCATTGACTTTTAAGTTGTTTTTGTTTGAGATTCTTGAGTCTTCTCCGTGTAATGTATTTTAAAGTATTCTTAAAAGGGTTTTGAACCTATATTGAATGTAGAACGACTTTTCTTTTTGCAAGTTTTATGCTCGGTTTCACCAACGCCTAATAAATTGTCAAATAACTATTTGTCGAATAAAATTTATTCATCAAATAAGTAATTTTACGTTTCACCAATGTAACTCGGTGATTAAATAACTATTCAGTGATTTTTATCAAGTTGGAAATATATTAGACCAAAACTTGCTAAAATAAGTTCAAATGAATCACTATGTATGCATACATAACCTCAATAACGACAACAACAGTGGTAACAGAACACTTGAAAATATTGTTTGTTTATTTGTACATTGTGTAATTATTATTAATAATGGATGTGGATAATAATATTAATAAAAGAAAAAGATGTAAAAATTTTTCTAAAAAAGAAAGGATGGAATTATTAGATATTACCAGTGAATGTTTAAAAATTATAGAAAATAAAAAGACTGATGGTACTACAGTAGCAGAAAAAAAAGCATGGGACAAAATTACTATTAAATTTAATTCTATTCAAACAAATGGGATACGACATTCATCGCAACTTCAATTTTTATATGACGGGATGAAAAAAAAAGCTAGGAAAAATTTAGCAAACGATAATGTGTGTTATATTGTTTTTAAATATTTTCTAGTAACAAAATTTAGATATAAAAATTTATAATATATATTCTAAAATACAACAACTTTTTTAGTGTGAAATGTACAACTCCGGAAGATGAGTTAATTGTATCTCAAATAAAGCAGCAGTTTTCTGGGCTTTCAAATCAATACGATTCCAATGAAATCAACATAACGTCAGTTGAAATAGATGCAATGCCCGTTGAATTAGAAGTAATGCCCGTTCAAAGTAAAGTTTAGTTTCATCTTATTGGTATATTATTGAATTTATTATTATTAACTATTATATTATATTTATCAGATGTTCTGTCGTACATTTTTTCTTAAATATAAATAAAAACTGTTTGTCTTGATAATTTTATTGAATATAAATATATATAATATGTCTACGCTTGAAATTATTTTACTTTTTATTTTAGATTTAGAACTACAAAGATATGAAAAATGTTGAAGAAGAAAATAATAATTTAAAAGAGAGAAAAGAAACAACTAAACAAGAAAAAGTGCAGAATAAGAAAAAAACAATTATTCATTGGAAGCTTCTGAAAAAAGAAAAAAAGAAATTGAAATACTAGAAATAATAGAAAAAAAAAAGAAATAATTCTTTTAAAAAATGCCGAACTAGATGGACAAATAAATTATGTTTTCAACATAATCCTCCTCTATGTTATCTCCCAAATTAACACATATATTATGTAAAACAAATGTTGCAACAATCACTTCGAGTACTATTTCTACGTCAATTTGCATTCCAGTTGTTAGACATGGAAACCTTCTTTTAATTACCCCAAACAACCGCTCTACCGGATTTCTTGTAGCAATTTGGCTGTTGTTGTATCTAATTTCAGATGGAGTAGTTGGATTTAATAGTGGAGCCAATAAATATTTTTTACATGCATATCCATTGTCACCTAAAATAATTGAATCCCCTAACTCATGATTATCAAAGCAACGTCTTAACAGAGAATCATTGATCATGGTCATATCATGAGTTGATCCTGGCCAACGAACCACAATATCCATAACTTTCAACTTTGAATCGCAAAGTGCCTGAACGTTTATGCTGAAATAACCTTTGCGATTGCGAAAAATTTCAGCATTTTCTCTTCCTAGAGATTTTATCCTTATATGGCTGCAATCAAGCGCACCAATTATTCCAGGAAAACCTCGAATTTTAAAAAAATCTTTTTTCAAACGATTAATAGCTAGGCAATTTGCAGGTATTTGAATGTATGTGGGACGTAATTCAGCAAGTTTTCTGGTAATTCGTGGCACTATGCGGCATACAGTAGATTTTGAAATATTAAAATAATCACCAATGCCCATTTGGAAACTGCCTGTAGCATAAAACCGCAAAGTTACTAAGAGCTGATTTAAAGGTGATACAGGATTGTTCCGCTTATTTTGAACATCCAAATTGTAATTGATAATTTTCAAACGTGATTGCACAGATTGTTTGTTTAATCGAAATCAATTTTTAAAATCAACATCATCAAAATCGTCAAAAGGATTGATTCTTTGACGAATTGTGCGAGGTCTTCTAATTTGAATATCGTCTTCATCATCGGACGAAGAAGAATAATTCAATCTTGGAAATACATTCATTGTTTACGTTATAAAAATGTCATGTTTTGAGGTTATTTGTCGAGTTATTCGATGGATTTTAGCCGGTTAGTTTATTATTAATCTCCGATTATTCGACGAATAACGCTATTTAACGTTGGTGAAACGTTTATAAGGCATTTATTTGACGAATAAATTTTATTAGACGTTGGTGAAACCGGGCATTAATGTATTTCCAAAGCTGTTTTCTGTTACACACGTTTGCTTTTTTCCAACTATTGCAACTTCTAGAGGTTAGTAATAGTGATCCAACATTTCTATTAATTCAAACTTGTTTATTTGCCAATCACTTCATCGTCAACCAGAATATAATCTATAACTGAGGTATCTGTTGTGTCTATTCACCACATTTATCGCAGTCCCAGTTTCCATTCAGTATGTTTAAATCACCTTTTTTGATCTAGTTTATTAATTTTATTACCTTTTTTGTTGAAGTTTATTTTTTGTTTTTGTTTTGTTTTTCAACTCCTTGCCAATATTTCGTTAGGACTGTATTTCCAAATTCTTGCGTTAAAATAAAGTTTTTTGTTCTTTTATTAAATTTATACAGTTTTTAATATAAACTAGGTATACATTCCACGTTTTTCCATTGATCGTAGCTTTTATATATAAACCTAATTATATCAAACTTTTCATTTTATTTCAAAGTTTTGTTTTTAGATCAGATCAGATAGATTTAGGTTTGTGGGTGATTTTATTTAATTTGTTTTACTCCAGTATCTTTTTTGCCTCTTTTCTTCCTTTGCAATAGTTTTTAGTTTATTTTGTGTTTTTTGTGTAAGATCATTCTCAATATAAATTCTAAAGTTTTGCTATATTTCTCAAAATGCTTTTCATGGCATTCCAGTTTTCAAATTTTATTAGTATTGGTCTAATGTTTTCTTTATTTATTTGGCTTGGTTACCTCTACTATTTTAATTGATTAAAAATTAACTTTTAGCTATTTTAGCAGTGTGTCTTCATTATCAGTTCAAATTATATCATTATATTTATTAATTAATATATTTTATTTCATTACTTTATTTACTAGTAGTCTTTTTTCAATGTTCCATTTATGTTCTGCGTTGGACTGGTTTTCTGATATTTGTAATAATTTTTTTTTCATTTGAACAACTTTAACCTTTAGCTGCGTGTTATTTAATCTTATATTTTTTAGTTCTTTGAATATTCTAGTGCATTTATTCTATTGTTATTAAAAAATTTCTTGCTTTTCTTTATCTTCTACTTCTTTGTGATCCATTTTTAATTGCTTCTAATTTAGACATTGTATTGCGCTTGCGTATTTTTAAATTTATTGATCAGCTGTTTTCTGTACTTGCCGTAATGCGTATTTAAATACTGAACGGTATCCTATTCACTAACAATGTTATTCTGGTTGATAATATACTACACGTAGTACTTTCAATAATTAATTCACTATTACTTTAATTTTTAATGACGTAGGTTGAATGTGCTTCACTGTGTTGGCAAACTATCTCTCTTATTTGTGAACCGATTGGGTCGTTCAAATCTTTCAAAAATATTATTACCGCTTTTAGGCTCAGACATACACTTTTTTTTAAATGAATCCTAAAAATTTCAATTGATTGAACAAATACTACGTTTTTCACGTAATTTTTACGGCAGTAAATCTTGTTAAAAAACTTCAAAATTTGTTCAAATTAATCAAAATTTGGTCAGTAAACAACAAAATTTTGCTTTAAAGTACTAAATCTGTTGATTAAAAGTCTACAATGTAAAAATCCGGCCAAAAAATGTTAAGTGGGCAGTTTTTTGAGTGTCATAAAACTTCAAGCACAACACTCGCAATTTAAATCTTTTTTGAAACGTGTGAGAATAAAATTTCTAGTGTCATAAATATATGAGAATCTAAAATCTTTAATTGTTCATCAAAGTTTAAAATCAAATCGGTAATTTTTTGTCCAAATAATTGAGTAAACTTAAAAATTATTACTTCATTACCTCCAAAATTTATTAGAATTTTTATTGTGCTATAAGATTTTTTATAAAATAACAATTGTTATAGTTTTTTCCGTTTTGTAGCAAATCTATAATAAAATGTGAAATTTGAAATTGCCTAATAAATGTTAAAATTATTAAAATCAAAAATTATTACATTTATGTCAAAAATATCAAAATTTAGTTGTAAAATGTTAATAAAACTAAAAAAAAAAAAACGTATAGTATATTCCAGTTATTCCAAATCAAAAATTTTGTTTTAAAGTAGCAACATCTGTTTATTAAATGTTAAAAATGTAAAATTTTGGCTATAAAATGGCAAAAGAGTACTAAAATCCGGCCAATAAATGTTTAAAATATTACAATCCGGCTACAAAACTTAAAATTGTTTAATACATTAAAACCTGGCCATAAAACGCAAAAAATAACAAATTTTTGTCCCAAAAATTAAAATCTACTTATAAATTAAAATTAAAAAATAACAAAATCGTTTCATTAATTGTTAGCAATGCAAAAATCCTGCAATAACATAGCAAATAATACTAAAATCTAAGCACAAAATGTCAATGGTTTTAGGAAATTAGTAAAAAATATCAAAATTTAGATACAAAATGTAAAACAAAATTAAGATATATTAAAAAGTTAAAATCCTATATAAAAATGTCAAAAATTGGGCTAGACACTAAAATCACCCACAAATTTAAAAATTACGTAACAAACTAAGTGGTTTTTATTTTATAAAACGTATAATCATTGAAATTTAGCCATAATGCCAACATCTAATAATAAAATATCAAAAATTTGACCAAAAAATTTAAAAACTGCAAACGTAAAGTACCAAATCGGCTTTTCTCACACAATAATTATAAATTGAATCATTCAAGCTGTATTACTATCGCCTTCTCTCACATAGTGAATTATAACGCTTGCAGAGAGGAACAAATTTCAACCTCTTAATAAAAATTGCTTAGGTAGGTAAGTGGGCTTTCCAGTTTAAACTGCTTGTTCGTAGGGTTTTCCATCTACCCACCAAATGTCAATCATCAAGAAATTGGATGTTACCATTGCCTTTTTTGACATAGAAATTTAACGGTTGCAGAAAATTGCCAGTTTCTTGATAAGTAACACTTGGGCAAGTAGGAAAGAACCACAGTTTAAACCATCGGTCCTTATGTTTTAGAGTAATCAACCCTATTATCCGCCCAAAGAAAGAGCCCTATTTGAACTATCCAGTAAAACAACAATGGTTCAAAAACGGTGCATCAAAGCGGCTTATGCAAAGCATAACCTCAAAACCCGCCTAAAGAAGACGTTCTTGCAGATCTTGGAACAAAAGTCGGAGTTGTACCGTGAGGAACCATAATAAAAACAAAAACAAAACTTAGCAAAGTGTTGCAAATGCTTTCTTGCCAGTAGTGTTTACAACTATTTTTTGCCTGCCTATTGCAAACAAGGTTTTTTACTCAACAAAATCATTGCTGCATTGCTTATAACGCTGTTGATCTAACAGTCAGTTGTATGCAGGTGCACGTGTTGCTAAATATAATTAATATAAAATACAATATTATAAATGATAGGTAATTTACATACATATAGAAAGGCAAATCAACAAAATTTGTCTAACCATGTTTGTGGCATCTTATAAATGTAAATTTATATTTACATTATTTGGCAAGTTTGTGTTTAAAATTCATATATTAATTATTATTCTGCTAAATTATGTACTTGCATACTAAGTTCTGGTATATAATACAACAAAACTGTTAATATAATACTTTGATCATTGTGTATACAATATGCGTATAAAAAGGTTGTAAGTACGTAAACATACAATAATATTTTATACATGCGTTCTTTGGAGAAAATATTCATACACTTCCAAATTTGGTTTTTTACATATTTTACTATACTAACTGTAAAGATGATATTTTAATTATTCTTCAACAATAAAATTAAAAAAAAAATACATGAATTCTACTTTTTGATTCCACAGCCTAAAAGTATTTGCCGAAAAAATGTTAATATTGAATTATCAATACTTTGCTCAACTCAAGCCAGATAACAAAAAATAATAATTCACCAACATTTTTTGTATAGCAGTGTAGTTTTCAAACAAAATTCATTGTTGTAAGCGGAACAAAATGGAATTATTTCATTTCAAACTAAAAATAAACTCAAGATTTAAAATTTGTTGAAAGTAATTTCTATTTACTCGCCATGAAACAACAAACCTTCAGCTTAAATGATGCCGTAGTGTTAACATATTTCTGGGGTTTCTCAAGTACTCTAGAAGCTAACAACTTTTTATAAATGGAACTCGAGTATGCGTTGTCATGTGCATATAGTATATTAGTTTAAAAGTGTGCCATGTAAGTTTAATACAGTATAATAATTAAAATTGATTTTTTCCATATTATGCAACAAAGAACATTACATTTATCTAACAAACTTTTATTTTATAAGTTTATTTGTATATCATTTTTGAAAATATTAGAATTGATTTATATATTACTATTTTAATACATAGCTACTATGCGAGATAATAGCGTGACAAATACAGCAACTGATGTATAAATATATATTTGATTTATCGATTTATTATACTGCCAATATTTATGAAATCAGACTAGAATAGATTTAAATAGCAATATATTTATTAATTTATACTGCTCTATATTTTGTATATGTAAAAGATACATTTAATTTGCAAAATACAATTATATAAATAAAAACTAAATATTATTATAAAAACCTCATTTAAAAGTGACAATAAAATTGCAATTTGTATTGTATATCCTTCAATTTATTTCTATTTTATATATTTAAATTAATTTATGTAAAAAAAATATCTGTTCATAGGGTATTTATTACCTTCATCTCCCATATCATATTTTATATTTTAATCTTAACATGACAAAGCATTTTTTAAGTAAATATGAGTCATACATTATAATATGTGGTCGCTAAAATGTCAACAGAACATTCTGAATTAATATTTATAGTCATAACAGAATGCTCGATTATAGCCCAAATATAAACTTAGGTTTCAAATATTTTTTTGTCATCATTATTTTCCAATCATTAATCCAATGAATAAATTGTCGTTATAAATAATTTACTATTATTATATATTTAAGTTATATAAATTCCTTATTTAAATAACAAAAATATATAATAATTTATTTGTACTGAACACTACCGATTAAGTTAGCATGTTATTTATATTATATAAATAGATATAATTTATTTAATTTATTCGAAGGATTCTTTTCCAATTGATACAATTAATATACGTATATATTTTTACATCGTATGATAATTATGGGTTTTGCAAATGCTATTATGTGATGAAAGTCAATTCTTGACTTTGAACTTATTCGTGTACCCCACCCAAATTTCTGATATAAAAACGCGCCGTATCTCTGTAATAAGCACATTCAATTTGAGTGATCAAACAATATCAACCTAAAAATGGCATTCAAGGTAATATTATTTTATAAATTATTAATTGTTAATACTTAAGGATCCCTTAGTTAAATTTGTATTAAATTTTTTTATAATAATATAGAGTTGTCAATCAATAGAAATATTCAAAAAATAAATATTATTTACTTATTCTATATTGAATTTGCGTTTTATTTTTCAGCTCATCGTATTGTGCGCCGCTTTGGCCGTAGCTAACGCTGGAAATTTGGCCGCTCCATTGGCCTACTCTGCCGGATTAGGTTATTCAGCTGGATACGCTCATGCCGCCCCAGTAGCTTACTCTGCTGGTTACGCCCATGCCGCCCCAGCTGTAGCATATTCCGCTGCCCCAGCCGTATCATACTCTCACTCTTCCATTGCCGCCCCAGTTATTGCTAAAACTATTGCCGCTCCAGTAGCCTATTCTTCAGGATTAGGATACGCTCATGCTGCTCCAGTAGCCTACTCTTCCGGATTAGGATACGCTCATGCCGCCCCAGTAGCCTACTCTTCCGGATTAGGATACGCTCATGCCGCCCCAGTTGTAGCCAAGACCATTGCCCCAGTAGCAAGCTCTTACTCTCATTCCACCGTAACCAAATCTGTTGCTCCAGTAGCCACCTACGCTCACGCCGCTCCAGTAGCTGCTTACGCTCACGCTGCTCCAGTAGCCACCTACTCTGCTGGATACGCCCACGCCGCCCCAGTAGCCTACTCTGCAGGACACTATGGTGCCCCAGTAGCTGCTTACTCATCTCCACTCGTAACCAAGACCTTAGCTGCCCCAGTATCCCATGTCTCCTACTCTTCCCCATCAATTGGTTACGGATGGTAATTTCATAAAAATGCCATATATTTGTAAATACAAAACATGATTATTTATTCAATTGGATACTAGTTGCATAAACTAGTAACTTCATTAAATATTTTTCAAAAAATAAAATTTGTTTAATTAATTCCTAATGCTGCAGCAGTCCAGATAAACAAAGTTTTTATAAAATTTAAAAAAAAACGTTGAAAAAGTATTTGAGTACTTCACTTACAAACAAAAAAATATGGATATTTATTCACATTTTATATAGAAATTTTAATTAAACAATAAAACGTGATAGTTGAACTTTATTATTGTACAATAAAACAGTCAGTTAAATTATGCACATTAAACACATTTAATCTTAATTTTAATGTTCTGTTCTTAATAATATAGCTGGGCGTACAATGTAATGATCATAATTACAATAATTATTTTACTGATAATATATTTTAATTTAAAATTATTGTATTTAAAAACTTCCATTTTAAAATGTTGCTCAATGTTTATTCAATTTAATTTCTATACATAAGAATACTTACTTAACATTTTTTGTTTTACGTTTCTAAATAGTCAGTTAATGTCTTAGATTAATTATTTAAAGAAATGAACTTGTAACTTTAAAAACATATCAAGTTGTAATTTATTTAAAAAATATAAATATATAGATTTATTGTCTAGCAACAACAAAGACATACATTATAATTTATCTAACAATAAATACTCTAATATTTATTTAGTTATATCTAGTTTAAAACATAACAATTTGTGAATAAGAAGTTTGAAATCTAAATGCAATTTATACTTTTATACATTAAAAAAATTCTGCCAGCAAAGCATCAAAATTTCATTTAACGTTTCATCTACGTTAGAACCGTTTTTTGTGATAGGTATAAATCAATTCAGCTTTATTAATAATTTTAGTGCTATTTTTAATTTATGTTTGACCAATACTGACTATTTGCTAGTATCTAAGTATTGCTTAAAATTTTAATAGTTATTATTTGATGCGTCCAGGAAAGTGGGAGCGGACCGCTACATTTCACGAGGTAATTGTTGCTACCAAAAATAAACAATGACATGTCACTTCCTTGCAAATAATTTTTAAAGCAATACCAATCAAAAACAAGCTCGCTACAAAAGTAGCAGTTTGGTCCAACCTTCCTGGATCCACCCATTAGTTGCTCTTTTACTTTACGTTGTATCAATATCATAATTGATATTAAAATGCTATTTAGTACTTGTTGGCAATTAAATTAGAAAAATAACAAACATGGTATATTGCAATAAAGGGGGGAAAGTGTATATTTCATAAATCCATTTGTCTACAAGCACTTAACAATTTGAGTATTGCTATTTTTTTACACAATCTTTTTCAAATTAAAAAAAAAATTAAAGCTTGTTTAAAATGATCAAATTACTGTATACATTTTGTATCACCAGTTGTCTTAGCATCATTTGAATTTGGCAAATATTAATTCAATTGAAGTAGAATGGAATGCAACGAACACATTATACGTAAATATATCCAGAAAACATTAAATATTAAATATCAACAATTAGTTCCAATAAAACCAAAGGTCATAAAACTGCTTATAAAACTTTCTAGCAAGTTTATTGTCGAAATTTTCAATGGTAAGACTATAATGAATTTAAACCAGTATATAGATATTTCTAAACTTTTAAAAGTAATCTTTCTTCTTTTTTTAAGTTGTTAAAGTAAATCCTAAGACAACCTGACATACTCAACACAAGATCAGGTAGAGTTTTAAACATAAAAGTTGAAATAATATATTTGTGCACTCTATAAAATAATAATAGTTTGAAGCTTCATCATTAAGAACTAAAAATGTTTTGTTTTCTTATAGTTCATCAACCCAATCATGGCAGTGTATTGTGAATTTTAATTGTTTGTTAGTCATATTGTTTCTTGCTTAAGATCCGCAATCGCATACAATATTGAATCATTGTTAAAAGTACATACATCAATTGTGTGAAAACTTATAACATCCTCGCGCTCAAATCATGCTCAGATTGCCAAATGAGTATTAGAAAGTGTTATAGTTATAATTAAAAAAATAGCAATTAGTATTTAAAAAAATTTAAATAAAGTGTAATTTTAAAACAAATAGCTTAATAATAATTAATTATTAAAGAAAAACTAATAATAAATTTTCAAACCAATATTGCTTAAACTTATTTATTTGTACTTAAATAATAATATAATATTGTTATATCTAGACTATAATATTAGTTTTTTTGCATTCAGCAGTACCAATTGTCATTTCTATTACGTTCATAACATTTACTGCAAAACTTTTTTTATATTTATATAATGTCTTTGTCTAAATAACTTATCATGTCAATTTTAAAACTTAGTATGTAATGTTTTTCCTTTATTTATTATATAATTACAAGTAACAATGCAGAGTAGAACTGATATAATACTTAAACTAACATTGGTCTCTTAGCAAAAACTCGCAATCAGTGCAGATTTTAAAGATTTATTTATCACAATTAAATAATTCAAATTTTAATATATTGTAACCGCTTTGTATTTATTATTTTATTAATAATTATTTTTATATTAAAATATTTTATTTTTATATATTCAGCTGGTTATCTTGCTAGAAGTTTCCTAGGGGCAATGGCAATGACACAAAACTGATCAATATCTTCAGAGAAAATCATTTATAAGCAATATTTTAGTTGTGCGATTGGATTGAATTTCAAACGTACTTTATTGCTTTTTTTAAATTTCAAAACGTGATCTTTACGAATTACTTAATAAATTTTAACAAAATAAAAATACCTATGAATATGCTAGATTTAAGCAGTTTGTAAACATTGACATTGAATAATTGTGGCTTATAAGTCTCGGGAATTACTAAATTTGGATGTTAATTTCATATGTCAATAGTAAAGTAAAGTTTTTTTTCTTAAAATTTCAGTACTATAGGGTTTTCCAATAAAAGTTTTTATTTTGATATTAAAAAATAGACGGGTATTTTTTAAGAGACATCAATAAATGTTTATTTCATTTTAAAGAGAAAGGTATGCCATTAACAATTAAAAACGATGTCAAATGGCCGCCACGGTTACGGTTGCAGTACCACATTTTTTTCATGAAATTTTTCATGACCAATTTGCACATTTGCGGCTGTATGTCCTCGATAACTTCACGAATTTCATCTTTAAGGTCTTGAATCAATTGTGGAGCATTGGCATAGACCTTATCTTTTACGTGGCCCCAAAGAAAAAATTGTGGTCACCTCTTTGAGAAATAAAATTGCGATTGTTTTGTTGCTTGTGTGGCACGTAGCGTCGCCTTGCTAAATGTAAACGTCGTCCATATCAATATCTTTTAATTCCGGCCATAAAAAATCATTAATCATAGCTCAGTAGCGCTATCCATTCACCGTAACAGTTGCGCCAGCCTCATTTTCAAAAAGTAGGGTCCAATCACACCGCCAGCCCAAAAACCGCACCATACAGTGACACGTTGAAGATGCAAAAACTTTTCAACAATAATTCCAAAGATTGACAAGGAATCGACAAACCTGGGTTTTCTTCAACACTACGAGCTACATCTGCAATATTTTCATGTGTTCTTGAGCGATGCACACGGTTTCAATTCATTACATCACAAACTTGTCCCAACAGCTCAAATTTCTTCCACCAGGTTTACTATTGCCGGCCGAGAAGGTGCTTTACGACGACCAAAAAGTTTTGCAAACTGTGACTGAAAAATTTTCACAATTTTTGTAGTGAATTTAAATAATTTCATTGCGTTGTTGAAACGTGTATTGTTTCATTTTTAATAAGTGCATAGTTTTTACTTGTTAAATGTCAAAAAATAATAGCTTCACAATTGACAGCTACCCAAATAGCCTGCTATTCAAAATGAAACTTCTTATTGGAAAACCCTTTACATCTCTGAACTGTCTGAATAATTGTTAGAATTCTTAGCAAGAGTTGTACTTTGAGTAAATATTTGTTTAAATGGCAATATGTTAATCTGCAACATTACGCCAGTGTTTTAAAGCGTCTAAGCTGTTAGTCAATTTTGATGATCCAAATAACTCGTTTTTAAATCAAATTTGAAAGTGATAGTGTAGTTTTGGAAGCTTGTTCTCCTACTAAAAAATAATATTTAATACAAAAACAAATATAATTTTTATATGTATGCAAAAATTGAACAAGAGTAAAAAATTCTTATAGAAATATCTTATTAAAATATTGTTTTGATGTTTTTGTTTATAGACGCTACAGATTTATATTTGTGAAAATAGTCTTAAGTATAAAGTATGTAAGGTGTAAAAAAGCTACAATAAAACTTGTTAATAAAGTAAAAATTCCAAACCTTATCAAATGCTTTAAAAAAGTCTAGAGCTACTGCAATATTTTGTCTACAGTATAATTCTATTTGTAACTAACATATTTCAGAAGATATGTTGTTAAACTTTTTGATTAAAATTCATATTGCAATTGGTCTATAATTTAGAAATACGGGCCTTTTTAGGTATAAGTTGAACATTTGCAATCTTTTTACAGCTTGGGAAAGTTTTTGTTTTGTTTTTTGTATGATAAGATATTATTTTAGTCAGAATGAGAGTTAATTTATTTGCAAATGTTTTTTGTAGGTACAAAAGTAGAAAAATTTAGAATGATAGATTTAAATGCAAATTGCTTTGCAAATATAAATAAATATTTAATATTGTTTTGATCATTTTGTAGAAGAAGCATTAAGTTTTCTGCCACAATTTGTTGATATGAGCATTACAATCAAAATTAATAAATTTTTTTTTTAATTTTTTACTATGTATACCTTATAATAATGATAAATGATAAGATTTAGGTTTAGTAGTAATATGAAGAAAGGTTTTAACAACAGAAGTATTAAGTGAATTATCGGAATTAACTTAACCATTCAGAATTATGTACGATAAAATTTTCTATCTGAAATTCTAATCTAAAAAATCTTCTAAAGCATAACAAACAAGCTGAAATAATGATTTTAGAAGATTTTTTAGATTGGTTATTAAAATTTTAGAGTTGCCTTATTTTGAGAGGAATATTTGCCTAGTAGAAAAACAGTAGATAGAATTTAAAGATAATGCTATTATAACCATTCGCCTAAATTTCGTACGTTGTCAGTCTAGAATACGCTTGTTGTTTGTAGATGTAAGAATAAAATAATAAATAATAATCTGTATCTACCAGATTAAAGCAATATTATCAAAATCAAAATTAATTAAATCATCAATATTTAATAAAACATTATGTTTTATTAGCAAAAACATCAAAATTTGACCAAAAATCACTAAAATACGGCCAGAAAATAACAAAATTTGAATATAAATTATACAAATTTGGTAATAAACTGTTAAAATTAACTATAAAGCTTTTTGATCAAAAACGTTGAAAACCGCCCAGAAAACAGCAAAATTTTACAAAATCCGTTGAAAGTGAAAATGTCAAAAAATATTAAAATTGGTCAACAAATCATTCAAAGTCTGACTATAAACATCAAAACTGGATAAACATGAAAAAAAATCCAACTGTAAAACTGTCAAAATCAAGTAAAAAATTTAAAATTTAGTAAAACAATAATCTTATGGTAAAAATCAACAACAACAAAAAAATACAAAATTTGAAGATATGATTAAAATCCAATAATAAACTGTCAAAATTATCTAAAACTTTACAATATTTAGTGAAGCAATACATTTTAAGACAAAAGCGTTTAAATCTAGTAAAAAAAATCAAAATTTTGATATATATGACCAAAATCCGATAATAAATTGCAAAAATCAACAAAAAATCATTAAAATTTTGTAAAGCAACATGTTTTATAATCAAAAACATAAAAACCCAGACAAAAAATAACAAAATTCAGTTACGAATTATTAACTGTCTAAATAAACTAAAAAACATAATATTTAGTAAAACAAGATGTTTTATGACAGAAAATGTCTATAACTCAACAAACTCAAGCTAAAATACAAAAAAAAAAATATATAAATGATTTAAATTTAGTACAAACTGTCAAAATTAACTGGAAAAGATCAAAATTTGATAAAACAATATTATGTTTTATAAACAAAAACATTAAAATTTGACAGTAAATGATTAAAATCAAAACAAAAATTTGAAAAAACTAGTAAAACAATATGTTTTATGACCGAGAAAAAACTTGAATAAGAATTATGAAATGCCAGACAATTTATTGTTAAAATCAACCAAAAAATATTTAGTGAAACAATATGTTTGATTACAAAAACAATAAAATTCAGCTTGAAATTATTAAAATCTAGCCTGAAAACATTAAAATTTGCAAAAGCCAGTATTAAACTATCAAAATGAACCAACAATTGCGCAAGAGGGTTAAACATCTCTTCTCGTGACTGAGATTTTTGTTTTAAGTAGATAGGTTCAGCTTTTAAAGTATAGTATTCTTGCGAATCAAAACTCCCTTACCCGGGTCCAAATTATTTTGTTTCTTTTATTTTTTCTTACCCCTGCTATCCTTTTTTACCCTATCCCACCCTTTAATATAAACATTGACAAGAACAAAAGGAAAAGAAAGAAAGAGGTTGATAGAACCAATTGTTTATTAGGTTACTTTCAAATTACCCCGGTGGATAAAGAACAAGTTATTATTTTAATCATATTTGGGAATTGAACCCCGGACTGTTAACGTGCTACGCTAACGCTCTATAACTAAACTATCTCAGCAAAATCTCCGCCCGATCGTTACTGCTTTAGATGCTTAGACTAAGTCTAAAGTGTACAAAACACAGTCTATTAAAGATTGCGGAAAAATGGCACTAATCCACGGGACAAACTACCCACAAAGTCAAACATAGCTTATAATACAATTCAATTGGCGGAACAGTACTTCGCTACTTCCACTAACCAAATTATTCAACCAAACACTGAATTTAAAGCTTAAAAGTTAATTTCTCAGCATCTTAAAAAAACCATATCCTTTTTTTGACCAAAGCCAAAGTAAATAATAAAGATTCAGATAGTTCTAATCAAGTAGATTTCGATTATCATCTTAAACATTGATTTGCTGACAACGTACAAAATCTAAGACATTGGTTATAATAACATACTTTTTAAACTAAATCTTCCCGATAAGACTAATTTTGTAATTGGATAGAACCGATTTCCCCATTAAGCAACTTGTTTTGACAAACTTTTTTAATGTATGTACATAATACTAAATTTACACTATTTGGACAACAAAGCTATAATTTTTTTTGCTGCTCTTACCTAACTCATTTAGCAACTCACATATCTTCATCATACTAGACTTCTTGGTAAACCAAGATTGATAAACATAATAAAAATTCAAGAATTTTTTAATCCTTTTAATTTTGATACTCATTGCTTATGTTCTAAAGATCTACAAATAGCAGCAAAAAAATTCACAAAAACTATTCAAAATCTCATCAAAAAGTGTGTTTTATTCTTTATTATTAAACTAAAACAAAAGTACTTGTTATCATTTGAATCCAAACAGACAATCAATAATTGTTCCAAACAGATTAAACAGGATTATAAAAAAGTTTGTAAACATTGTGACAATTTAATACAATCTGAAAAAAATATGATTGGTACTAATCAATGTTCTGAGCAACAGTTCATAAACAACAAAAAATTCTATAAAACAATAAACTCATTTCAAGATTTAAAAAAAATTTAATACCCCCTCTTCAAAATAATTAAAACAATCTAGTAACTAATCCAAAAAAGCAAGTATTTTTTTTCTAATTTTTTTTAGGCTACGGGTTTTCAAAAAATATCTTTTTAATTTAAATACTTGAAAAGCATCAGGTATAGAAAAAATTTTGCTTATTATTTTTAAAATATTTGAAAATTAATTAAGAAAATTAATAAGGTTTTATTTTGACTAAAATATTTGCCTTATCATACAAAAAACATTCTCAAATTGTTAAAAAACTTTATTGTTCAACCTAAATAAAAAAAAAAACAAATCTGATTTTTTAAATTATAGACCAATTGTCCAAACTGTCCAAAATTTTTGAAAAATACATTAATTTTCACATTGTTAAGTTTTTAGAACAACATAATTTTATCTCAAATATTCAATATGGATTTTGATCAAAATGTTCAAAAACAGATCTTTTGACTAACGTTAGTCACAAATAGAATTCTACTTAAGATAAACGTAAAAAAAATTTTGGAGTAACTATACATTTCAAAAACATTTGGTAGGGTATGTCATCCTAATCTTGTCAACAAATTGTATTGTATAAGTCTGGATCATTAATCTGTGAATCATATCAATACTTTTTATAACAGTAGAAAAGTTATAGTAATAACTCATGGTTTTAACTCTGACCCCAAAATCATAAATGCTAGTGTTTCTTAAAGTTCTCTTTTGCCAATTTTGTTTTTGATTTATCTCAATTCTTCAAATAACTAAAAATCCATAATATAATTTTGAAGATGGTTGCATCAATTATACTTTTCAAAAACCATTTTAACAAATATAACAGAGTGTCTTAAAATTTGAAGGTTTAAATTTGTAAAATCTATAAACAAAGACTTTAAAACAATATTTGAATAGAGCATTCCCATAGTGATTTTAACTTAAAAAAACTCAACTTTTTACTGTTTCAAAATCAAAATCCAAAGTATCAAATATTAAATTAATCAACAAATCCATTTCTAAATCTTCTTTAATTTGTTTTTTTTGGAGCTAACATTTTACAAAATCTTTATAAAGCACTTATGTTGTTGATGACATAGCTTTAAAAATATCTAAAAAAATAAGTTTTTTTAATAGATATTACTGTTCTTTACTTTTGTTCAGTTTTTGCATATATATAAAACTTATATTTGTCCTTGTATTGAATGTTGTTCTCAAGTATGAGGAGGAGTATCTAAACCTACACTATCTCTTTTAAATTTTATTTAAATCGAACTATTCAAATTGTAAAGTACCGGCGTAAAAAAATATAAAAAATAAAAATAATTCTTTATTTACGGTATAAGTAAAACTATTTACATCTACATAAAAATACAATAAGTATAAACAATATAATACATATATAAAAAACAAAAGCAAAAGATTGACATAAAAAACAATATAATATAAAATACATAACATTTAATCAATATGTCTCAATTGAATCTTAAACAAAGATTTAGAACAAAAAAAATTTAAATTGTTTAAAAAAATTTTAATTGTTTGTTAAACTGTTTGCAAATCTACAAATTCTACCAATAGGATTGTGAAATCCATAATTAGTAGAATGTGTAAATTCTCTAAATAATGAAGTCTGCCTGGTACGTCGTTCACTAATAGGAATATAGAATGGAAGAGATTCAAGTAACTCAGGACAGTCTACTTCAGACATCCCTAGACCACGTAAAAATGAGAGATCTGATCTTTTGCGCCGAACTTTTAGTGACGGTAAATTGTATAGTGAAGAAATGAAACTGCGATCAAAATTAACCGACAATATACCAGATCTATAGGACAACAGGCGAAAAAATTTGTTTTGAATACGTTCAATATTCTAACTATGGATTTTATAGAAAGGGCACCAGACTGACGGAACGTACTCTAAATGAGAACGCACCAAGGCACAGTAAAGTAATTTAAGAGTATATGGAGAAAGATCAGCAGACATCCTGTATACAAACCCCAGCATTTTTATAGCACGATTACACATGTAGCTGATATGCTCAACAAACGTAAGTTTAAAATCGAAAATTACACCCAAGTCTTTAATTTGTGTCACTTGTTGTAGCACCTTGTTATCGATAATATAATCGTACAAAATTTTGCTTAGCGTTTTATTAAAACTGATTGCAAAACATTTATTAACATCAAACAAAAGGTTATTAATAAGACACCAATCATTAACAGAGTCTAAATCTTGTTGTAAAAGATTACAATCATCGATTGATAAAATACTTCTATAAATTTTTAATTCATCTGCAAATAATAGAAATGATGATGAACTAATACAGTCAGAAAGATCATTGATAAAAAGCAAAAATAAAATTGGTCCGCAGTGAGATCCCTGAGGAACACCTGATGGAACTAAAACAGGTTGTGAAAGTTAGTTATTGATTTTTACACACTGCGTTCGGTTTTTCAAAAAGCAAGATAACCATGCAACCACTGCATTATGAAAACCCAAAGCACAAAGCTTAGCAATCAAAATATTGTGGCTCACACAATCAAAGGCCTTTGAAAAGTCAGTGTAATTAGAGTCAACTTGAGTTTTGCATTCAAATGCGTTTAAAATGTAATTTTTGTAAGAACGTAGATTGGTAAGTTTAGATCGACCCTCACGAAACCCATGCTGTTCTTCTACTAAAATACTTTTGCACATCCAACGTATTTGACCAATAATAATTTAATCAAATAATTTTGGGATAGCAGATTGAATGCAAATGCCTCTATAATTTGTAATATTTTCTTTAGCACCAGATTTATGCAATGGCATAATATAAGTTTGTTTCCATACATCAGGAAATTTAGTTTCATTCAATAAAGCGTTAAAAAGTAAATGTAATGGTTTTGAAATTGAATAAATACAATTCTTTAAGAGCATAGAAGGAATACCGTCAGGTCCAGTGCTAAGATTAGATTTAAGGCTTGAATTCCATTAAAAATATCTAGTAAACTGACTAAGAAATTTGTATGAATTACATTTTTATCAAACTTAAACAATGGAGTTGGATGAGTTTGAGAATTATAAACGGAAGAGAAAAAATCTGCAAATTTGTTTACAAGAACGTCACCATTAATACATGTTTGATCACCATAATACATTGTAGCTGGAAAAGCATTAGTTTTCTTAGCTTCATTTACAAATCTCCAAAAATGTTTTGGATTAGACCGAATGTTATTCTTGGTGCGTAAAATGTACTGCTTGTAAAGACGTGCGTTCAGATTTTTACATGAAGTCCGAAAAAAATCAAATTCATTGTAATCAGAAAGAAGTTCTGAAGATTTAAATCGTTTATGTGCAATTTTTTTAAGTTTAGTAAGTGAAATTAATTCCTTGCTAAACCAAATAGGAAAGTTGTTGTCATTCCACACTCTTTTAGGTACTTAACAATCAATTGCATAATACAAAACAGAATAAAATAAATCAACACATAAATTAATATCACAGTTGTTAAAAAGAACAGACCAATCAACGTTCAACAAAAAATCATTGATTGCGCTGAAGTTGGCACATTTAAAATCATTAAAAACGTAGTTACAGTTTAAAATATCACAAAAAGTATCACATTTGACATCTATCACATAGGCATTATGGTGGTTACTTATATCTAATAAAACATCTACAGCATTTATCACAGTAATATTATCACTATCATTAGTAAAACACAAATCTAAAAATACATTCATACTATTTGGTATGGTTATACATTGAACACAGCTTAAAAATCCAAATTAATTAACAACTAAATGTCCAGGATAGTTTTCGTTGCAAGTAACTCCAGTTCCAAATTTATCATTTAGCCACGTTGCTTCTGGTAAATTGTAATCTCCCAGTAAAATTAATTTACTATTAGGAAAAACATCAGCAAAAGATTCAACGGAGTAGCAGTGGTCAGCATATTTAACAATAACCGAACGAGGCGTAATGTTTAAGAATTTGGAATGTTTGTAGATATTTTTATGTTCAAGACATTGTTCAAACAAAATACAAGTCATGTTGCCATCTAATCAAATATTTACTCGTAGTATAAGACTTGCTAAGAGTTCTAACAAAAATTCATTGACAGTTCGGAAATATATATATATAACCAAAACTTATATCGACGTATAGAATAAACTTCCAAAGTCAGTGTTTCTTGAGACTTATAAGCCGCAAATATTTAACGTCAATGTTCACAGACTGCTTAAATTTAGTCTTCAGTGTGATAGTTTCAGCAAGTGTGGTTTCTGTCATTAAAATTTAAATATATTTTTATGTTGTTATGGCATATTAAGTTGTTTCTAAATATGATATTTTAAAACTTAAAAAATCTGCTAAATGAGCAAAAGAACTTATCACAATATTAATCACTATTTTTAAATTCTCTAGATCATCATCATAATTAATAATTAATAAAACTCTCCTTAATCTATGCATACAAAAACATTCAAGTCAGCAAAATGAATACAAATATTTATAAAAGTAACAAAGGCGCATTGTGAAACTATCATCTTATTATCATATTTTGAAAAAGTTTAAGACTATTTTATATTCTCAGATAAGTGATGTAGCGAATTGTATAATAATTTAAATTGTGCATCTAGATATAGTCATCTTCTAGCTTAATGAATTTATCAAAAGAATAAAAATCTATAGTTTTATTAGAATTAGTGTTAAAATAATATCTTTATTCAAACGGCCGGCCAGATGGATTACCGCAATCTTGATTTTTATTTCTCATTAAAAAAAATTGTCGTTTGTCTGCACAATAAGATGCCGGATAGGAATTTCTGGCAAATAAAACAAAATGCAATTTCAATTTGTTGTTTTACATAATTTATTCGCTTAAATTAATTATGTTAAACAAAAATATCAATTATAAGTACATCTTACTTGTTTATTTTTCTGCAAAAAACATCTAGGCCGCGCTATGAAAGAAACGTATATAATATTCACATATTCAAATATTTCGTCAACAATAGTTAATTATTTCACCCCGCAATGTCCTAAATATAAAATATGTGTAACTATCGTGTAGTGCAAAGGTAGCAAGAGAGAAAATAAAAAATATCCATCCCATTTTTAATATTTTAGATATGGTCTTATAAAAATAAATGTTAGTGAAATGCTCAAGCGCAAGTGCTCTAGGGTTAAAAATACGTTACCACACATAAAATATTTTACCTTTGCCAAAGTAAAATTAAATAAATAAATTGTAAAACCTTACGATTTATTAATAATATTTAAAAAAATTTACTCATATGTATTAATTTTTATGTTTCTGCTCTTTCATTATTGCACAATAATAATATGCGATTATTACAAAAAAAATATTTATGAATTTAGATTATTTGTTTTTACAGTACTTTTTTCAAATACAAAAGTGTGGTAATAAAAAAAGTAAGTGCAAAGAAGCTCTAACCGCACACATTTTCGCTAATAGTGTTCGGGCACACCTTTTCTTTAATAATGTAAATTTACTGACGCCTATGCGTAGATGACAAATATGTTAACAGAAAATAATAGGTATATAAGTGTAATTACTTCCGTGTGTTACTTCTTCCCTTTGTCATTTATAAAGAGTGTATAAAAAGTATGATTAGTGCCTTTCTATTAATTTTTTTGTAATTTTTCAATTAGCGTTTTTATACTTTATCGATTTGTCCAACCTGGATTAAGAAAATTCTTCCGAGTATGATGAATAAAGTTGTAAGCTTGTTTGTCGCTAAACTGACAAATTAAAATTATTTTAGCAAAGTGTATTATAAGACCGAACTATGGCGTCTGTAAATCCGATTATTGTGTAAATATGCATGTATTAATTTCTTTATTCACTATACTGAAAACTGAATAGTATGATGATGTATTATCCGTTTTCTTATTATGTTTATATTATTTAATAGCTAAAATGTTTATAATAATGTAATTGTAATTTAATATTTTCAACTCCATGTTTAATGTTCATCAAATAAAGTCTATGAAAAAATATAAATTTAAATGCGCGGAAGTAATTAATACACATTAATTAATACAATTTATTTGTTTGTATGCTAATTTATTAATAGTTCTTAATTGAAGGTTTCTTTTACATTTGATAATACAGTTTTAAAACCATAACTAAAGATTTTGCAAACGCGATTATGTGATTGAAAGTAAGATCTTGACTTTGAACTTATTCGTATACGTACACCCCACTTAAATTTCAGATATAAAAACGCGCGGTACCACTGTGTTAAGCACATTCAATTTGAGTGATCAAACTATATCAACTTTAACATGGCATTCAAGGTAATTTTATTTTATACAGTTTGATTAAATATTACTTTACATTATAATTTTATTTATAGTACAAATGTAAAACGTACATAAATATTTATTTTTTTGTTTTCCATTGAATAAAACACACACAGAAGTAATTTTCAAACTTTTACAATATGTTGTGTCTATTTTTAGATATAGTACTATAGTTTAGTATTTGTTTTATAAGTTTTTTTATTAATTTTTTTTTTTTTTTATTTTTATTTAGCTAATCGTATTATGCGCCGCTTTGGCCGTAGCTAACGCTGGAAATTTGGCCGCTCCGTTGGCCTACTCTGCCGGATTAGGTTATTCAGCTGGATACGCTCATGCCGCTCCAGTTGCTTATTCTGCTGGTTACGCCCATGCCGCCCCAGCTGTAGCATATTCCGCAGCCCCAGCAGTATCCTACGCTCACTCTTCCATTGCCGCCCCAGTTATTGCTAAGACTATTGCCGCTCCAGTAGCCTACTCTTCCGGATTAGGATACGCCCATGCTGCTCCAGTAGCTTATTCTGCCGGATATGCTCATGCCGCTCCAGTTGCATACTCCGCTGGACACTATGCTGCTCCAGTTGTAGCCAAAACCATTGCTCCAGTAGCCAGCTCATACTCTCACTCTACCGTAACCAAATCCATCGCTCCAGTAGCCACTTACGCTCACGCCGCTCCAGTAGCTACTTACGCCCACGCCGCTCCAGTAGCTACCTACTCTGCTGGATACGCCCACGCCGCTCCATTGGCTTACTCCTCTGGACACTATGCTGCTCCAGTAGCTGCATACTCTTCTCCACTTGTAACTAAGACTGTTGCTGCCCCAGTTGCTCATGTCTCCTACTCATCCCCATCAATTGGTTACGGATGGTAATTTTCGAAAATAGTGCCATTGCGTGTAAATACAAAACATGATTATTTATTCAATTTTATACTAGTTGTTTAACCAACTAGTAATTTTATTAAATATTTATCCAACAATCCATTTTTTTTTTTTAATTCCTAACAAAATAACTATCTAAATTATAAGCGTGCTGCTTCAGTTACTTTTTTTGCTAGATATGCCTATGCAGTTCCAGTTTTTTATTCCGCTGAACACTTTGCTGTCCCTATTGTATCAAGACCATTTCCCCAGTTGGCAGTTCATATTATCACTTTACTGTAACTAAATACATTTGATTTTATTTACGGAAAAAGCAATATGCAGTAAAAAAATTAAACCTTCGTTATCTCTATCTATCTATCTAAATAAATATAACATTATCTTAAGATTTCTACAGCATAAAGAACAAAATAATTCTAGAAAATTTACAGTTTCAGAATGCAAAAAAGTTGATGTTTTAAGTATTATTATATGGTAATCATTACTTTAATTTTCAAAATTAATCATTTTTTTAGATAATAATTATCTATCTCAATATGTTTAACACGATACAGACTTAAAGCTTTTGTAACATTTTTTGTAGACAACTTTGCATGACTTTTTTGTATCAGCCAGAAGATGGCAATACAAAACTAAGTTATCTGTACGCGTATTTTTGTAAGACCACCTAGAGTTTAAGACAAAAATTTATCGATAGAAAATGAGATGTAAAGACGCCAATAAATCATTATTAAGTCTTAAAATTAAACTAAAAATTCTTATTCAATATTTGGTGATATTATAAAGATCATTTTACTAATCTAAAGAGTCAAAATTTGAAACTAATATTATTAATAAAAATTAAAAACAGAATAAGTTCACAATGCGTCCCATGTGATCAATAGACGCTACCTGTTTTCTTTGACGAAAATGATTTATACCGTACACATTACAGTTTATTTGCTTAAAATTAAGATAATCAATTAACTGTACTTGTATTAAATCCATATTAAGCAGTGACGGTCATATTTAAAAAGAATAATTTAAATAAATGAAATTTATATTTTTTATAATAACAAAAAAAAAATTGGCGGTGTGGCCGCAAAAAAGAGATTCCTCTAGGAGGAGAGAATTTGAAAGAGCGACGTCTCTTCTCTTCTAATGTTCGTCCAGGGTAGACGGCTAGAGGTGTCCCGTATAGTTAGAAAATACGAGAAGCTTCTATGCCGTTGAGGTATTAATGATTTGTGAATATTGTGAATTGTTGAGAGTGTAAGATAACACTAGTAAAAGTGTGTTAAATTACGCGGTGATGGATTAACAAAAAAAGGGTTAGTAAATAAGTAACGTAGAATTGTAGTTTTTTCATAATCATCCTGAATCATTGTCCCTTTAAATCACCTATTTAAATCTTTAATAACATAATAAGTAATTATAACTAAACTAAATGTAGCAATCCAATTTAGAAATGTTTACTTTTAACTGTCGCTATTGTAGTAGCCAGACAAGGCCCATGCAAAACATGAAAATAAGCGCGAAGAGGTGATGCCCATAGGTTCTCACCCAGGCTCTATTTTCTACCCGATCCAGGGCATGCATGGACCATAAGTGAGAAGCCACATAATGAATTAAAAAGCCACTAATGAGAAACAAGCAACCCAAGTCCACACCTCACCAGAAGTCGCTTTATCTGCACACGCCGCCAGCGCTACCAAAAACCTCTCTATCCATCCCTAACTTAGACGGTAGGCCAGGCTCAATATCAAATCCCCCTTTAATTTGCGATTTAATTGGCTTGCTATTCATTTAGATGTTTTGAAAATTAATTTGTATAAATTAAAATTAGAATTTTTGTCACTAAATTATTAACAACGTTTATAATAATAATCTATTTTTATCATCTTTTCTTTGTTAACGAAAGTTAACTGGCGCCCGGTCTGTTTAATTAATACAGCAACCAACAAGCAGCCAAACCAACCTCAGCACCAATTGAATTAGCTACCGGAGCAAGTGGAGGGAGAAGTATCTTCTTCAGTAAAGGCGTCGTCACAAAGCATTTTACTTTCTAAATAAAATGTTGTTAATTACCTTGTCAAATGCTTTTGCAGTATCTGTATACATAAAGTTTACATAACAGTTGTTCTAAAAACATTAAACTGATATAAAACATACTCCAATAAATTTGTTATAGTAGATTTTCCTTTGCAAACATTATGTTTTTGGTCTATAGTAGACATTTATCTACACATTTATTCCAATTTGGCATAAATCAAAAACACAAATTGCTTGATAAATATTTATTGAAAAGATTAATTTATAAAACTAATATCCAACTGAATAAATAATCATGTTTTATATTTACAAATATATGGATGTGCTTTCTAAAATTACCATCCATAACCAATTGATGGAGAAGAGTAGGAGACATGAGCTACTGGGGCAGCTACGGTCTTAGCTACAATTGGAGAAGAGTAAGCAGCTACTGGAGCAGCATAGTGTCCAGCGGAGTAAGCTACGGGGGCGGCATGAGCGTATCCAGCTGAGTAAGTTGCTAATGGTGCGGCATGAGCGTATCCAGCGGAGTACGCTACTGGAGCGGCGATGGTCTTAGCAATAACTGGGGCAGCGGCGTAGGTGGCTACTGGTGCAATTGATTTGGTTACTGTGGAGTGAGAATATGAGCTGGCTACTGGAGCAATAGTCTTAGCTACGACTGGAGTAGCATAGTGTCCAGCGGAGTAAGCTACTGGCGCGGCATGAGCGTATCCTAATCCGGCAGAGTAAGCTACTGGAGCGGCAATAGTCTTAGCAATAACCGGAGCGGCAATGGAAGAGTGAGAGTAAGGTACAGCTGGGGCAGCGGAATATGCTACAGCTGGAGCGGCATGAGCATAACCAGCAGAGTAAGCTACTGGGGCAGCGTGAGCGTATCCCGTGGAATAACCCAATCCAGTAGAGTAGGCTAATGGGGCGGCCAAATTTCCAGCGTTAGCTACGGCCAAAGCGGCGCACAATACAATGATCTAAATAAAAATTAATAATAAAAATAAAATGGATTAATTAATCTTTTTTTAAATAGTAGTATTGTAATCAACTGATTTATTAAACAAAATATGCTAACAAATTAAATTAATTGATTTTTTACATTTAAGTTATTCATTTTAAATAAAATTACCTTGAATGCCATGTTGATATTATAGTTTGATCACTCAAATTGAATGTGCTTAATGCAGAGACACTGCACGTTTTTATATCCGAAACTTGAGTGGGGTACAAGTATACGAATAAGTTCAAAGTCAAGTACATACTTTCGATTATAACTCGTAGCATGTACAAAATCTTTATAATAAAACTTTAAAATATATACAGTAATTTGTATTAAATAAAAAATTAACCTTCAAGTAACATCTATTAATAAATTAGAATATAATATATTTTGTAAACAATAAATATCTACATATAATTTATTTAATTAGGTATCAAAAGAAAAAAATAATATAGAAAAATAAAAATAAAGGAGTGGATAAACTCGGCAATACTTTAAATTAGAAGCATATAATAAATTTAAGTATAATATTAACACGACTTGGTTACAATATATTTGAATTTAATAAATTATATTATATAATTTTGGATTTAAACTACAAAACATATATTTTTTATAGAAAATGTATAAACAGGAAAGGTGCAAAAATATAATTTAAAATAAAAAAAAAATGAGAAATAAATATAGACAAATTTCTTCTTCAATACAAAGTGATAATATGTTTTAATTTCATAATTTTGGACTCAATTGACTTTTATGTGCCCAAAATAAATATGTGTTAAAAATTAAAAAAAATTTAATAAATTTCCTACATGGTTCACAAGAGAACTAAAAGACCTTGCGTTTATTAAAAAATATTTAATAATTCTCAAATTGAGACACCTGATAGCATCGTAAATCTCTTTGCAATTTTTTTTTAGGTTTGCTAACAGTCCGCTGACGGCAAACGGGCAAAGGCATTAGTTTAACCACATTTAACATAACTTTTGTGTATACTAAGATACCTATTATAGAGGCCATACTATTCGTGTCTGGCTGTATTTTAAAATTATGTATATACACACATTATACAAATTTGTTACTGAAAATCAATTCTTAATAATATTCACAGTAGTTACTAAGCAAAATCAAGCCATTATTATCTAACAATGTTACACTACAAAACTACAAAAAAGCAAAAAATAAATTGCCAGTTCATTTTTTTTTTTAATCAACTTAAATTAAAATATTATTAGTTTTTTTTACTATTATCATAATCATCGATAATACTGTTAATATATTTTTTATATTCATATCGTTAAATAAATAGCTCGTAATAAATCAAATAAAAAAATGTTTAATAAATATTTAATAAAAGTTTTAATTTATAAAACTATTGTCTAATTGAATAAATAATCATGTTTTTTATTCACAATTAATTCTGATATGGTAAATTATCATCCGTAACCAATGGATGGAGAAGAGTATGAGACATGAGATACTGGGGAAGCTATGGTTTTTGTTATAATTGGTGAAGAGTATGCAGCTACTGCAGCAGCATAGTGTCCGGCAGAATATTTGACTACTGGAGTGGCGTGAGCGTATCCACTGGAATAAGCTACTGAAGCAGCGATGGTTGTAGCTTCAATTGGGGCAGCAGTGTAGGTGGCTACTGGTGTAACAGATTTGGTTACCGTGGAGTGAGAGTATGAGCTTGCTACTGAAGCGATGGTCGTGGCTACGACTGGGAAAGCGTAATTCCAGCGAAGTAAAGTACTGAAGCGACATGTGCGTATCCTGCAGAGTTATCTACTGAGGCAGCATGAGCATATTCTAATCCGGCAGAGTAGGTTACTAAAGCTGCAATAGTCTTAGCAACAATTGGGGCGGCAATGGAAGAGTGGGAGTAAGGTACAGCTGGAGCTGAAGAGTATGCTACTGCTGGAGCAGCGTGGGCATAACCAGCAGACTAAACTACTAGAGCAGCATAAGCATATTCAGCAGAATAACCTAATCTGACAGAGTATGCCAATGGAGCGGCTAAATTTCCAGCGTTAGCTACGGTTAAAGCGGCGCACACTACAATAAGCAAAACAATTTTTTTAATTAGTTATACAATAGTCAATATATCAATAAAAAAGTTACATATGTTTAAATACTAGTTTTGATCAGTTTAGACATTTTTGGGAAAAAAGTGCACTTAGGGCCTTTTAGAACGTTTAGCATTTATTGCTATCTTAATTATTACTTAGTGTAATGTTTGTTTGCTTCTTTTCTGAGTATCAATAAAATACAAGGTTACAACAGCAGATGGTAAAATAATCTACTAACTTTTGATCTGTTAATAGTTTTTGGGACTATTTTTTGGTAATTGGACATTGTCTATAAAACTTATAACAATTATACAATAAGTTCATAAAGTTGCAAATTTGCAACATAGTTCTAATAACTGTTTCTACAATATATAACAAACAAAAACTTGGAAATCCATTTATACATACCTTTATAGAATAAAAAATGTATGCAAATGTTTCAAGATTATTTTGTATATTTGACATGTAATTTCAACGCATGTAGAAGTTATAAACGTCAAGCATAGTTTCACACCAAAATCCAAGAAACTACAACACCTTTTGAACACAACTGGTACTATATTTGAATAGTGAAATGTGTTACATATATTCAACGTCATGAATACCACGCCTTATTTAAATCAAACTCTTAAAATACAGCGTCATATAGCTATGTTGCAAATTTGCAAGTGTATGAAATAAAGGGATAAATTAGTTGAAAATAACCAACATCATCAACAAAATTTCAACTACCTAAACAACTCTCATAGTTTTTTATAGATATGTGCTCACTGTCAGTGTAATTTTGTATAACAGAACACTAGATGCTAAATGAATAGTGTGATATAATTAAAATAAGTGGATATTCAATAGTTTCGTAATACATTCATTTGTCAGCATATAAATAATTAAAACATATAGTCAATGAATAAAAAAATTTCAAAATGTTATTTGAAAATTAAATTAATTACAATAAAACACCATCAAACAATATTGACCATGGATTTAATTACTTTTGGCAATCATTTGAATATGCCTACAATATTTCGTTTCTACTCCAACTTATTAAAATATATAAAAAAACGGTTGCCATAGTAAACTACTAAATTAAAATTGATTTGAACTTTACATTTAAATTTGCTAATAAAGAATATTAATGATAACAATGTAAATGAACAATACAGAAGTTTTAAAACCGACTACAAAAAAATTCCGCACTCAACAATAAAGATTTGTTATAAGCACAAATTAAACAAATCTAAAAACAAACCAAAGTTTATATAAAACTTGATAAACAATAAAAACCAAATAGAGTTAGAGTTAAAAATAAACAATTACATAACCACTAATGTACATAAAATTGTTCAATATTTTGCAACATACTTCCCAACTGTTACAGAAATTAAACAGCTAACATATTTTAATAATAATATATCTAACAAATGTACTACACAAACAAACAAAAATTAATTCAATGTTTTTATGCCTGTCAATAAAAATGATTCTCAGTGTACTTATAATAAAAGAATGCGTAAATGAATTTGCAAAACTCTAGCAAAAATCGGTAATTTGTCCATACACACTAAACAATTCCTAGATATTCAAAAAATGTCTAAAGTTCTTTTAGTTTTTAAAAAAAGAAAATAAATAGAAAAAATATCGTACTTAGATAATTTTTTAATTTATCTCAAGCATTTAACTATTAATTTATTTTTAGAAAAAATCTCTATACTAAGTTTTAGGAGCCCCAACTGGGTTAAGTCAGCAATCCGTCTACACAACATTTAACAATAAACAATTATCTGTTATTAAAACCATAACATTTTTAGAAAATAACAATAGACGTTCAATTATAAGTATTAAATATATTTGAGATTATTTAAAAAATAAATAAAGCTTATTATGTAATTAGCAATCTCCAACAGCTACTAAATGATGATAGTTTGCTAACAGTTTATTACATTTAATTATAATTTATGGAGTTATAATATAATTGGTGGCAACTTTAACTAATTAAAATCACCAAAAATTATATACTAAAAAAAATAATAAGATTAAGGTTCAATTAAGGTTAAAAAGATTAGTGTCAACCATTTTTTATTCACTTTAAAATTATGACTGTTTGCTCAATATACCATGTATGTTAGGTAAACATGCGGCAAAAATTCAAGGGGTTCTTGGTATAATCTAAGAATTTTTCTCTATGATAATTTTTGAAAAACACTTTAGTTTCGAAGACAACAAAATTTGCGACAACCATATTTAATATTTGTTAAAATCATTAATGTAAATAAAAGTATGTCGTACGCCAATAAATAAATCAAGTACAAACAAAAATGAATTTATCAATTCATTACAAGCTAGATGATTGTACATTGAACGGTTTCCTGGCCGTACTATCCCCGACAATACAATTTTTGAAAACACTCATTGACGTCTTTGTAAAATAGGCACATTGACACGAAATGGAGAGTCTACGCAAAAAATTGCTAATACTTTGAATGCAAGTCTATAGACAGTTTGAAAAATTCTTAAGGACAATTTGTTGTATCCATATCACATTCAGCGTGTTCAAGCACTACTACCTGCTGATTTTTAACCTCCATATTTCAATTTGGTTACTCGTAATTATTTAACAGCAACATACGGTTATCGTTAGGTTGGTCGAGGTGGGTCACACGCATGGCCTGCTCGATCCCCAAACTTATACCTCTTGGATTATTTCTTATGGGGCTATCTGAAGTCATTAGTTTACGCTACTTCAGTAGAAAATTTAGACTACTAATTGCTGGATGTAACTTAATTAGAAACAACCCTGGTGTGTTTGAAAGAGTTTGGTACTCAATGACGAAAAGATTGAATGCATGTATCCAGGCTAAAAAAAATCAGTTCAAACATTTATTGTAGGTTCAGCAACTTAACATGTACTTTTTGATAATAAAATGTTAAGTGTTGTGTAACTGTCGCAAGTTTTGTTCACCCTGTATCTTTGAAACAAAATGGTTTTCCAGAAATCATCATAGGACAAAATATTCTTAGAATAAGCAAAGGAATAACCCCTTAAATTTTTGCCGCATGTTTACCTAACACACTGTATATCTATAAAATATTATTGTATATGCATCAAAATAAAAACATATACAATATCATAACACACGCCAAAAAATAGTATTTTAATAGTAGTAATAGTAAATTTCCCCAGTACGCAGCACACTTTAGGAAAAAGCAAACAATTAAAAAAGAAATTAAAATAATTCTTTCGGAAACCTGTTTCTACAAAATAAATAAATTTATAGTATTTATAGAAAATTATAGTTAAGTAATGTATGTGTATATTTTTTTATTGTTTTATTTCTGTCAAATTGTTAGTAATTATTATAGTTTAACTTATACAGGGTCTTTATAAATGTCTGTAATTATGTAATCACTTTAAATATGCCGCCTTTTAAAATTGTGCACCAATTTATTTATTTACTTTATTTTGACAGTTCAACTTCAGCTGTATTTACGCACACCGAATATGAATTCACTATTTCACTAGAGTGGCACAAACGTACATTAGATGGTTACATAATCCCAAACTTTTATAATGACCCTGTTTTATACTGTAACATGTATTTATTTTAACGTGTTTTATTTTGTAATTTATGTATTTATTAATAATAATTTGTGTATACAACATAGTGGTCTCAAACATTAAACATATATTATTATTAATATAAATACAATGTTGTACTTACATTTTGATATCTTCCAATATTATTATATATAAAACGTCTAGAAATGCTGATAACTTACCTGAAACAATAAAAAGAAAATCAGTATAAACATAACATTGTTATTGTTAATAAAAAAAATAGAATAATGAGTTTGCGCTACGTAGTTTTTCTTTATAATTATAACGTTATAAATAGTGCAAAAGAAATATATTTGTTTGCGCATGTATCATAACGTTAAGGTAAAAAATGACAAGTAAAAAAAACTAAAAATATAACTTCAACATAGGGGCAATCAATTTACTTACATATTAAAATGTTATTGTAGAAATGAATCGATTAAAAAGGATTTTAATGATTGGCAAACCAGTATCGATTGCAATTTATACAAATATATACAAAAAAAGAACATCTTACGATTGTGTATTATGGCGATACATTTAACGTAAGGTTTTTAATTGGCTCCGCTAAATTCATAACTAGCGTAACAAAGATAACGTTATACTTATACGGTATAATTATAAGATTTATAAGTATAAAGAGGACTTCTATAAGCAAAAAGTGACGTGCGCAAACACACTATTTTAAATGTAATAAAAATATTGAGAGAGTATTTTTTTAATAACTTTCAATTTCAAGCACTATCTGTTTCAATTGATTTAAATTTAATTATATTAGCATATTTGACTTAAACATTAAGCTTTAAAACAATGCAAATGTGATAATAATTGGAAATACATGCAAATCTTAATTGTGTTCTTTAAACCACAACAGTTAGTAATATCAATACTGTTTTACATAATACAAAAAGTTTTGAAATTAGAACAAAAATATAGTATTAAGGTCAATATTTAAAAAAATATAACATAAACGTATCGTTTGTACGCGGCTTATTAGAATAACAGATAATATTTAAATTATATTAGAATACAAAAGTATCCTGTATATGCTATTTATTTTAAATACGTTCATGTTGGTCGAATAATATGAATCGCAATTTGAAGAACTGTTTGGCGCAAAAAGAGTACTTAGCCTCGATACATTTCTCGAGAGGCTTTTCGATACCTTGCAAAATGTAGAGTAAAAAATAACACGGTTCACAATAAATATATAATATAATAAGTTGAGTTGCATATAAATTGAATAATCATTAATTACATAAGTACTAAAGTACACAATATAATTTAAAGGGGAGCCAATAAATGAGTTAGTAAGTTGTCAATAAATGAGTTAGTGAGTTTCCAATAAATGAGTTAGTAAGTTATCCATAAATAAACTTTTTTTTAAACAAATTAATTTTGACGCTAGAAACGTAATATCCTTATAAAAGAGTATATCAAGATCTGCATAATTTATAATAACAACAATAACAATTCGAACTAAAGAAGATCCATCACTCAAGTGGAAATAATCAGTATATGGATGAGCTTATATATCAATATTTATGTAAATAGAGGTTAGAAGCACATGCAATCTTACAATTTTCAAGGAAGTTTAGTAGCAGAATAAATGTACGCATAATTTTTAGCAATTTTCAAGCAAGTTTAGTAGTAGAATAAATTTATAGCAATTTGCCACAAGAAATTAATTAATACGAAATTCGGTGTTGTTATGTCTCTTGCTAAATATTAACGCTTACCAATCTTGCTCAAATAAAAATATTTCTAGCAATATGTATAGAAAAATAAGCTAACAAAATTGTTGTTGTTGGCAGTGAGAATACATATTTAAGAACACTTTTTTAATTTATAACTATTTACAATTTAGTTTAATTACAATAGTTAGGTGTATAGTTTACATAAATATTAATTATACAAATCAAATATTCTAATTTAAACATTTGAATGTTCTTAAGGTTATTTTTAATGACACCTTAAATAATGAACAACAATAATTAAAACTTATTAATTAATTAATGTATCTTTCATTGAGCTATATTTGCAAATAATAAACTACATTAAAGGTGTAGATGCGCTAATTAAACAAATGTATTATTTACGACATGACCACCCATTAATTTACAAATGTTAGCCGGTTTTTGTTTTGGCGGTCCTTTCGCTTCGAGCCTTCGTTGGAAAGCATGTGGCTTTGTTCTGTAAAATTGCAGGATTCGCGGTTACGGCATTTTATAACCTTCACAAGAATAACTTTAATTTACTTTAAATGTTATCCTATCAAGTTCAAAACCACTTTGCGTCCTTTACTAGTTTTAAGTCCTAAAGCTACAAGTCAGTAATTTAAAATAAATAACGTAACATAGCTCGTATTTTTTATAAACTCTGTTCTATGTCAAACAGTTATATGGAGTAGACAAAGTAATAAACTAATACAAAATACTTGAACAATTTAAATCAATGTAAAATGTAAAAATATTTTGGCTTTTATTGTCATACTTTATAGATTTTACAAATTAATGATAGAAATAAAATGTATAATATTTGAATTTGGTTTGCAAAATTTTTTTTTTTTAATTTCGGACAAGTTACAGCGAAAGTTAAAAATAAATTGGTTGATATTTAATTAATTTTTGAATGGGAGAAAAATAACTGCTAGATAAATTTACACATAGTTAAAATATTTTTAAGCACATTGTTGGAGCAGACCATCAAAAATGCACTTTTTATCAAATAATTAATTTTTCACGAACCTTTATAAAAAAAAAATGAACACGCGTTAATTAATTAGCATTTCAAATTTAATTTATCAATAATTTATTATTGATTATATTATAGCATTCCATCATTTCAAACAATGTATCAATATCATGCAATTACAATTTTCAACTGAACTTGCAAAGTAATAAATTACCAAATGTTTAATTTGTACCTGTAGAATTATTAGATTATATGAAGGGTGCTAACTGATACTATGTTTGAATGTATTTTATATATTACGACAAAAAATAAGAATAAAGCAATAAATACTAAAAATCAAAAATCAATTTTTTTGCAGAAAAAACTTAGCTTTTGGTGTTTTTGTTATTATTTCAATACAGTATAAGCTGCATCATTTTTTATGTGTTCCATACTTTAACTACATTGATGTTTAAATTTGATAAAAAAAAAATTATACATGAAAGCAAACCCCCTTACTCTAAATAAATCAATGCGTATAAAACGTAGACTTTTATTTACCACGTAAATCCTTACTATTTATAACACGCATACAAACCCAGTATGTCCAGTTGTAGCGTGTGTAAGTGCAGCATGATATTAAATCGACCAAGAATGTGTTTATTATTTTAGTATTGGACACGTTTTTATTTGTTCTGAGTTAACACAATTGAAGGTGAGTAAAGTAGTTTGTACAACAGTTATTATTTAAAATAAATAAGTTGTTGAACTAAATTTGTTATTTAAACCCATCATGGACTTATTTTTCATATTAAATTATATGACAGTAGTCCCAGAAGTACCCAACATAACGTATAGATAGCAGTTGTTGTAAAAAAATGGCTATGGTAGAAAGTACCAACCTTATTAATTAGTATTAAGATATAGTTACAATGTTTTTTTATTACTATAATAACTTTTATCAGCTTGTTTGTGAATTAAATTATATTTCAACAGGCAAAACAATAGTAATAACATATCAAAAAGCAGCAACTTTGGTTTTTCGAACCGGATCGGTCGAAAAAACCGAGCACAATCAATCAACCTGTAGGAGTGCGCATCAAAATTTAATTCGCTCTCATTAATTTGGGCAATTAAAAAAATCATATTCTAATTGAAACAAGCAAATAAGCGATTAAAACAAGAATTAACGCGTTTTTCAAATTCGCTCTAAAGAGACAGCACGCATTAGAAATTGTCTCGATTTATGCAAAAAAAACCATAATTAAAAAAAAAAACAACATAGTTTAAATAAAAAATTAAACGCGAGATACTACAACGTGCGAGTTGAAGCCTTGAAATTTATAACCAAAGCTGAAGAAACTATCCGTATCAGTAACTACCGAGGTATGAGGTAGCATGGACTCTTAAAAAGCAATACTTTTTTTAAGTCAATGTGCAATGCTTCTAATGCTATCCGTTAGATGGTAGAATATCCAGTTTGAAATTTGTTTTTCTAGTTCAAGACCCAAATTTACATGACGCCTACAGTCTATTTTATAAGGTGCAAAAGTACTACGTTCTCAAAGTACATTTCGGCGTAACGTCTGGCTGCTGGCGCCTGCATTTCCTAAACACTCTCTAAGGATTAGATGCATATCACTCATCTCTGTGATAATGTACCGATACATTTAAAAAAAAATAAGTTAATTAATAAAGCACAATTACACTCAAACAATTTGTGACGTTTATGAAATTTAATTTGACGTCCACGGCTAATGATATTATTACATTTTTTATTATTTTTAAGAAACAATGACCTCTGGTTTTAATTGATTTTCTCAAACATGGTGTATCTGATCAACATTTATCAAAAAACAGAAAAGTTTTCAAATTAAATTTTCTACACAAAAAAAAAATTTAAAAAAATAGATTTACCTAAAAATTAAATAGTTAGGTTAAACATCTAAAGAATCTTAAAAAACTATCTTCTTGAAAACTTTTTTTATTCAAACTTCAACAGTTTGTGTAAATAAGAAATAAACTAATGTAAACAAAAAATTGTTACAAAATATTAAATAAGTTAATTTAATTAAAAAAAATTAAAAAATTCTGTAAACTTTAAAGAGCTATAACTCCGAATTTATTAAAAATAATATACTATTTTAGATGGTCAATATCACTCAATTTGGTTGTAGTTTCTGGCATTTATTTTATGACTAGTTAGTTTGTGACACTCTGTATATTAAAGCGCCTAGTAGAGCATTGAGATAATGTGTTGACACACCTCTTCAACTGACAAAATGTTTATGAAAAAGTTCGGCAATTGTTATGATGGGACGAATCAGTTCCTACACATATTTATACAAAATGGACAAAATTTCAAAACAATCTAAAACTATTAAACCAATTAACAATAATTGTTAAAAATATTTTTGAAATTATTTCAAAAATATTTTTAAAAATATTTGTAATTAATTTCATAAACATAGATTTTTTTCTCGATGCCAGCAATGATGCGTATGGTGCATCAATATATGTCAAATTTTATTCTATGACAGGATCATTAATAAAATTACTGTGCTCAACATCCAAAGTAGCATTTCTCAAAGCAACTATCATCCCACGGTTAGAATTATGTGGTGCACTTCTATTAGCAGAATTAATGCAAAATTTACCAAAAAAAATTACATATTGGACCGATTCATCTATTGTGTTAGATTGGATTAAGGCTAAAAACAAATTATATAAAGTTTTTGTAACCAATAGAGTTGCTGCAATCAGATAAATAACAAATACCAATAACTGGATACATATATCTGGACTAGACAATCTAACAGATTTTATATCACAAAGCAACAGTATTTCTAACCTTATATCCAATGAACTGTGGTTGAATGGTCCCGAATGGCTCACCAAAAAATAAAATTACTAGCCTATAAGCAAACTAGTGAGTATAGTTACCAATCAACCAGACTCAATATTCGAACAATAGAAAATGTTTAAAAACTAGAAAATGCATAAGCATATTGTTTACAGTTTGTTAGAAATTGTACTTGTTCAACGCATCATTGCCAATATGGACCACTAAGTATTGAAGAACAAACTAAGATATTAGAAACAATTATTAAAAGCAGATTCATTGATAAAATAATAGCATTAAAAACAAAAAAAAATGTTAAGAAAGGCAGCAAGTTATATGCGTTAGACTTATTTATAGACAAGAATAACATTATACGAGTAGGTGGCCAATATTACTTCAACAAAATCACAGATTGACCCAATTGATAATCCATGATACCCACCAACGGCAACATCATGCTGGAGTCCAATTAACATTAGCTACAATTCGGTGCAAATATTAGATTTCTAAAGGAAAAATAAACATAATGTTATTAAAAAATGTATAACGTGTTTCTATGCTAAACCAAAAATATGTAATATTAAAATGGGAATATTGCCAAATTATTAAGTACAACAAAGCCGGCTATTCATTAATACCGGAGTGAATTATTGTAGCTCTATAAACATAGAAGAAAGAACTACAAAAAGCAAGAAAACAGCAAACATCGCAGTAATCGTATGCATGGCTACAAAAACTATACACTTGGAATTGACAATAACACTAACAACTAAATCTTTTTTTGGCAGCATTGGAAAGAAGTATTGCGCAAAGTGGAAATATCAGTAACTTGTATTCAGATAACGGAACCAATTTTACAAAAACCTATCAAAAATTACAAAAGTTAGAAAACCTATTTTAATAAGAAATGAACTACACAATCATATTGATTAATTTAACAAAACAGAACATCAAATAACATTTTATACCACCTAAATCTCCATACTTTGGAGAATTATGAAAAACAGTTGTAAAATCTATGAAGACAAAAAACAAAGAATTATTAACCCAAATGATTTTTTAATTAGAGATCAGTTTACCGCGTTAGCAAAACCATCTTTACTATTTTTGAAAACAAAACTTTCAATCAAGGTCAGATCCGGCAGCACTTCTGGAATGTTAGAGTAAGAAATATTTGGGGCAACTTTAAACTTGCACCAAGTAGAAGGAAAACAACAAAGTGCAATTAAATATGATGATTTAGTATTAATCAAAGAAGATAATGTGCCACACATTGGTTAAGAGACAGAATTACCAAAGTGCATTCACGGACCGATAGCAGAATTAGATCCGCCATCAGTTACAATAAAGCTTCAAACGATTATTTAACAGTTTATTTACTATATCCAAAATACCTTTAATATTGCTCCAAGCAGCAATATTCAGCTATCAATGGTACTCTAAAAGATAGTAAGTCAATTAATAAAACATTCGATAACAAATATGAATTTCAGTTGAGTAATGTATTAAACTAAGATGTAAATACTGTATTGTATTGACTTTTCAAATGTCATAAATCTGTGATTATACTTGTTAAATAAATTATTATCAATAATTCCCAAACAATTAAAAAAATTATAAAGTTCTGAATCAATATCATATAACGCGCAATAGAAATCCACTTAGGGCCGATTTATTCACCTTTCTATAAAGTGCTCTGTAGCATTACTGTTAAGATTGCCATGAATTAATGTTTATTCATCTGTCAATAGTGACAACCTGTCATCATATTAAATTTACAAGTCAGATAAATTATATAGATCACTTTGGCCCGTTAGTAAAAAAAAAACTAAAAGAACATAACCTTATGCCATTTTGTTTCACATGAATGTAACCACAAACAAATAACAACACGCAGTAGTACCACATTCGTTTTCTTTTTAGTAAATCTATCTCTGTCTTTCTTACAGATATGTATATAGATATCTTTTTCTATTAAGTTGTACTAGCCATATAAAAACTTTATAAGCGTTCAGTAATTATTTGTTATATAAAATGGGATGAATACACCCAAATTTTATATAAGTGACCTATAAGTTTATTGAACACTTAACTAATCAATAACTTACAGAACAGATGAATAAATCGGCCCTTAGTCGGTAAATACATTTATTATGACTTTGTTATAACTGCACTTTATGCACTTTGTGTTACAATTTTAAAGATATGGTTATATAATATATACTGGGTGTTAGATAAACACGCGGCAAAAATACAAGGGGTTATGCCTTGGCCTTTTCTAAGAACATTTTCTATAAGATGATTTCTGAAAAATTATTTTGTTTTAAAGATACAAGATGAGCAAAATTTACGACAACTATATTTGATACTTGTTGAAATCATTAATGTAAATTGTGGTTGAGCACGTGGGGTTGGGGGTTAGTCCAGCATGTGGATGGTAATTGTTAATTAAATAAATAGCGTTAATCTTTTCCATACATTTAATTCGTAAATAATCTGTAAATTAACAAAAGTAGAAACACTTAATACATCGAAATAATTACTACATACCAGGGCTGGTAATATATGACAAACTAAATAAACCGCGTTATTTACTAGTTAACGGTAGAGAACGAAAAGGAATAGGAAACTCTCAGTCAGGAACACAAAACCCAAGGATACAACGCGCATGGACGGCTTTACGTCTACGCCATAAGTTGATTTAAGTCGGTATACCGAGGGGTTCCGGCACACCTGCTCTCGAACTCCTTCGCTTTGGATGATTGGGTATCTCCAATAAAGAGGTAGAACAATATGATCGCAGATGCGACGCATGAAAAGTGCCACGTTCGATGTCGCTGTCGCTACACTGCAACACATACATATGGTTACTGACTTGCTTTTTAATGCAATTAAGGCCTTCGAATAGCAGCATAAACTTACGCGTTTGCCGTAAATTAGCAGATGATAGAGGATTAGTCCGCAATAACACTAAGTCACCAACATTAAACAACGTATCTTTGCCGGGGTGTGCAGCTTTTTGTCGCACTGCTTTGCCAAGAATCGTTTCTTGAACTAAAAATAGTTTTACATGCGCGTCGAATGTGGACGGTTGACTTAGACTAAAAGGAAGTTCCGGGCCCGGTGCAGCACCAAATTGCAACTCATGCGGAGAGAATCCGGTAGACTTGTGTACGACGTTATTAAGAAGCTGCTCTAACTTAAGACACTTCTAGCACCCAACGCGTATGTTTTTCGTAGCAATATACCCAAAACAACCTACCTAATTCCCGCATAACGCGTTCGACGGGGTTAGCTTGCGGATGCCTAACGCTACAATGTACGTTCTGTATTTTTAGCGATGATAACGTATCGACCCATAAATCAGAGGTAAATTGAGTGACGTAATCGGTTAGTAACCGTTTTGGGCAACCGAATTTAGAAAAAAACTACGTTTTAAACCGACGTATAATACTTTTGCTGGTAGCCCGCTTTAAACAATACAAAGTTACGTATTTGGTAAAACAATCAAGTACCACACACAGCTTAGTAGCGCCGCCAACAGACGGTGGTAAATGTCCATATAAATCAATAGCAACCAAATTGTCTGGAAACTCGGAAATCACTGCCATTTGAGGTGGGTTTGGTACCGAGCAGGATTTGGTAGTTTGACAAGTTATACAACCTTTGATACGTTTTTTTATGTCCCGATACATGTTTTTCCACTATACCTCTTGTCGAACCGCATGCCAAGTTTTATAGACGCCAAAATGACCAATGGCTTCGTGAAAAATATCAATTACCGCCTCTTGAAGAATCTTTGTGATACAAAGATAGGTTGGTTGATACTCCCCTCTTCGGAGATATAATAAGTCGTGCATAACAAACCTCTGATGATCAATGGCATTCCCTTCCTTAAGACCTGTTATATGGAGAGACAAAGTGGGGTTGTCGTGCTGGTGTTTAGCTAAAGATTTGAATAAATTTTGTATCTTTACTGATAATGAATTAGATGGAAGATATCAAGCTACTAATATTTTAAATATTTTATCTAGTGGGGTGGATAATCTTTGCATAGGGTGTCTAGATAAAATATCTGGCAAGACGTTATCTTTTTCCGGGATGTACATTATCTGAAAATCGTATTCTTGTAAGGATAATATCCAGCGAGTAATTCGCGAAGATAAAAGTCTGCACGTCTGTAAGAAAGACAGCGCCTTGTAATATTAACGTAAACCGACGCCCCAACAAATACACCCTCCACTTATTTAAAGCCCAAACTACGGAACACTATAGTTCCGCTCGCGGTCTAATAAAATGCGGCTGGCATAAGCAACAACTTGTTTTCTTTCACCATCCATTTGATATTATTTTGCTCCTAGACCAACGTCGGACGCATTCGTTTAAACTAAAAACAATTTCTCAATATCTGGGTGATACAACAAAGTTTGTTTAGCGGCAAGAGATTTTAATTCCTCAAACGCTGTAGATTGTAAGGCCGACCATTGCCATTTTGCCTTTTTTGAAGCAATCCAACTAACGGCGCCGACACTGTAGCAAAATTACTACAAAAGACTCGGTCGTAGTTGCATAAACCCAAAAACAAGTGTATTTCTTTAATATTTTGAAGAACGGGAAACTCCAGTATTGCATGAACCCGCTCTGGGTTGGTGCACATGCTTTGATTGCTGAGTACATATCCTAAAAATGTTACTTGTTGTTTTAAAAACACACATTTCTTTAGGTTCAATGTAAAACCAGCGTTACCAAGGCAAGTCAGAAAATTATCCAAGTGTTCAAGGTGTTGAGCAAACGATAAAGAATGTACTAGGAGGTCATCAATATAGGCTAAAACAAAACCATGCCGTGTTGGGCCTAGGATTTTTTCCATGCACCTAGTAAAGGAGGATACAGCCAAAAGGCAAGACCTTAAACTGATAACAACGACCACCTACTACAAACCCCGTGTACCGTTTTGATTCTTGGGATAGTGGAATCTGCCAATAAGAACTTGTCAAGTCAATGGTTGACATAAACTGTACTGCGTCTAGACTATGCATGATATCGTCTATGGCCCTCGGCAATTCCGAATCTTCTTCCATAACTTTATTTAGCCTTCGTGCGTCTAAACAAACACGTACCGTACCGTCCCATTTCACCACTGTAAGTAAGGGCGAGCAAAATGGAGTGTTGCTGCGCTCAATAATACCGTGCGCTTCCATTCTCTCTAATTCTTGTAACACAACTGCGCGATGCGCATATGAAATTGGATATGGCTTAATTTGAAATGGTGTTTGATCGGTTAAGTTAATGTGATGCGAATATTCTGCTGTTTGACCAGGTACATTGGAAAAAACATGTAAATGTTTTTGAAGTAACGATAAGAATAAACATTTAGATTTGGCATCCAGAGCGGTGCAGCCAACAATATCCCTAAGCTCCGTTTTACCTATTTCTACAACCGCGTTTGATTTAACCTGTACAGTATTGCAATTGATAGAAGCTATTTTTAGTTTGGGTGGTTCAATAGGCAAAAACTCATGATGTAGTGTCTGTACTTTCTCAATTGATGCTTTTAATTTAGGTAAATCTAAACAAAATTTTTCAAAAAAATTAATATGTGCGCATTCGATGCGTAACCAATCTACTCCTATAATAATAGAGTACGCTAGTTCAGGTATTAGCAGAAACTCATGAGTAAACGTAAACTGGCCGAAAAAATAGGTATTTTATCAGAAAATTTAATTTGATCCCAAACGTCTGCCGATAAGCAACAAATCTTGCTTCCGGAATCTACAAGTGCCGGAAAAGCAATATTTTCTCTTACTATAGATATTACCGGGGAGTGCTTCTGTGTTATATGGTTAAATTCACACAGCTCGTCTGTGAGTTCTTCTTTAGGATATCTAGCCCTATGGCTAATAACCGCGACCTTTGGGCTAGGTAAAGACGCAGACATTACTTTTCCGAATTGTCTTGCTTAAATGAAACTTGTTTTTGTAAAGAGCTTCCCGGACGATAATTATTTGTAGGGCTCCCGGAACAATAGTTGTTACTCGGGCTACTCGGATGATTGCTAGGACCATTTGAACGATAATAATGGTTAGGGCTATTAGAACGATAAAGACCTTTGCCGTTGCTATCATGAGTGTATTGCTTTTCTACCGGTATTGTTGTTTGGTAAAAGTCGGCTTGCCAGATTGACATAGATTTTAAAAAAAGTTCAACATATGATCCACTATTATATCGGCTCGTTTCTAAATTATATCTATATTGGGATTGCTTAATAGGATCCCAAAATTGAGATAAAAATCCTCTGCAAAATTTGTCAAAAGTATTAAAATGGTTAATAAATGCATTGGCCCATGGTTTTGCGTTCTTCTGTAATGTTTCGGAAAGGTACATTTTAAAATATTCAAATGGCATACGTAAGATAGTAAAACTTGCCTCTAATTTTTTTATATAATCAACCGGATGAGTCGTTTCATCATTTTCAATTTTTGGTAAAAATTTAGTATCTAAATTTCAATTTGTTAAATTAGTTGTCATTACAGGTTTAACAGTAACAAGTTGATCAAAATTATTCAAATTTAAATTAGGTTTATAATTAGTAGCAGTCACATTAGGTTGAGCCGTCACATTACGTGGCAAGTAATTAACATGGGGGTTAAAATAATTGTACATAGAGTTTTGTACAGGTACATGTACATAAGGTGGTAAATAATAATTAGTATCTACAGTTTTATATAAATTTTCACTAGGACTGCTATTTAAGTTTACACGTCGTTGTGGATTATTATTTGATTGCGACCCTGTATATTTATTAAATTTATTATATTTATCATTCTCAAAAAGAATGTTACTTTGCGGAAGCGATACCATTTGTGACTGCGGAGTATTTCTTTGTACATACATACGTCCCGGCAAGAAGTTCACAGATAAATGGAACCTCTGCCTCTCCTTGTCCTAATAGCGGCTGGGACAACCAACTTAGTTTTTGAGATTATATAGTTTAAAAACTTTCTTATTACTGCACCTTTTGCATCACTTTGGATCAATTTTAGGATAATTTGTGCATGAGAAATACCGTAAGAGAAAGTTTGAAGCTTTCAGGCTATTAAACATAATTAAGGTAAATACACATATGCAATTCCCCATTGCCACGTATTCATAGAATTCAAAATGCTTATTAATCGAAACTAAAAATAAATACATACTCCATTGAATAGATAATTTTGCTTTAATACTGTATACTATATGAAATAAAAATGCAGCAGAATGATAACCTTATTTTGAATGCGCTTTCTATTGTTGAACTTTATGCACTCAGTAGGTTTTATACAATTTTGTAAATTTAATTTAATTTTATTAAATGTAACATAACTGTTTGACATAAAACTTAAGATTAAAAAAACTATCATTATTTCAGTTGTATGTTGTATTTATTTTTTGCTGTTAAGTTATTAAATTTCCACATCCACTATTGATAAATTGTTTTATTTGCAAATTTATTTATAATATGAATTCTATTTTTAAATGTAATTTTCCAACACTCACCCATAGAACCTTGTAAACTGAAGTGACATTATGAATGAAATGTCAACGTCTGCATTAATATTAAATACATAATTTAATATTTAACAAATTTATTTTTCCACAGCGTCTGATAAAACCAATCCACTTCTTCAATTTTTAATTTCATAACAAATATTAACTTTGCTATTTTACAAATTGCAGGTAATATTATCCTGTAAACACAAAACCAAATAATCAGAGCTTAAGACGTATGTCTGTTTGATAAACCTTTAAAAACATTTACTTCACCCGTATTAGCGTCTGCGCAATTAATTTTTCAATTAAAGTAAAGAACACATAATATACGCGATTGCAATCAATGCAGAGATAGAACAAAATTTTATTATAACTGATAATTTAATCACTTGTAACTTGTAATTTGTAGTGATTTAATTGAGCAACAAGTCCTTTTTTTCATTAACTGTTTACCGGCAAAAACCGCTTCAACTTAGTTGTTTTTCTTGTTGTTAGTATTCATAATTTGCATAAATAGTTAAATAAAATTGATGGATTGGTTGGAAAAGCCCATATCCAAATGTAACCACTCTGAATTTGTTAGTTTGAAGATGTATAAAAGATATTTAAGTCACAGAAGTTAACACACTAAAAGAACTTTGGTAGACAATTATGGACAACTACAAAAGGTGTATTTGCAAAAGCAAAAACAACATTATTTTTTTCAGTTATCTATACTACAAAAATTATTGTATCAAACCTGAGCGTATTTTATTGTTTAACCTGTCCACAAATTGAAGTATGTGTTTGTTTGCTAAATGCTAATATTTATACAGAGTTTTAGACAAAAAACGTACAGCAGAATAACTCCGTTATTTTTAATTATTTTTAATAATATTAATAATTCAAAAATCATTTTAAATGGTCTTTTGAGAATTTTGAATTCAGGTTGTGTGTTTTTATTTTTAGTATAGTTGCTATGACAACCAACTTTTTTTTTTTTTAAATGGAAACATTCATTTTTTGGTATCTTTATGATATTCTTAATACTACTATGTAAAATAATAAAATATTTTTATAACAAAATTTTTTAATATATTAAAAACATAGTATTGTTTTTTTATTTAAAATGTTCGTAATTGAATAGTTGACATTGAAATTAACTAATGTTTATTTGTTTGAATGTTTTTATGTTGTTATTCATAATATAGTAACATAAATAACTTTTGTGTTACTATATTATGCATAATAACATAAAAATACCCCCAAAAATATACATTGCTTAGTTTCAATGCCAACTATTCAATTACGATCATTTTAAATAAAAATACAAATATTATATTTTTTAAATTTCTCAGAAAATTTTCTCATAAAAGTATATTATTATTTTACATTTGTTGTTGTATTAAGAATATCCATTAAGAATTGCAATAGCATCTACATTAAAAATAAAAACATGCATGTGTGTACTTGCTTTTATAATACTCAAAAAACCATTTAAAATAGTTTTTGAATCATATAAATCGGTTAAAAAATAACACTTTGTTAAATAACTCAAACATGAAAAATATGACATCAATAAAACAAATAATACAAAAAAAATAAGATGGTAACAAATTTTTATGTAAATTGTACGTGCTAAGCGCACTATTAAAAAGTACATACCCTGAAACACTGGTGCCTCTATCTATCATCCAGTAGTGACTTTTAAATTTAAATACAATAAAAATGAAATCTAAATGTTAAATTAGTAAAAAAAAAACAATTGAGTCAATATTATACTGTGCGATTATATGCTTTGAAAACCATTAATGTTTTTTGTATTAAAAAACTTAATTTTATGACATTGTATATGGTCTATGCATAACCGCGCTGAAGTCAAAATACACAAACACATTTGTTGTTTAAGTGTACACGTCCAATATAGCTATAAGAATTTGAATCGAACAGCCGAGCCCCCACCAAACAACCAATTGCATGCAGGGATGAATGTGTCCACGCGGTTTTGTTTACAAGTTTACATGCGGACACCGTAAACTTTAGAAAAAAAATCTTGTTCTGCAAAGCAGTTTAAAATACAATTTTGTCAATCAGACACCATAATATTTTGGCCTGTATGATTACTCATAAATAAGTTTTTTTTTTAAACATGTTTACCCCAGTAAGTTTTTAAGTAAGATGAGATATGTTGTGTTGACAAATGTTAATGTACTACATGTTGATATATAATTATAAAGTAAAAATTAAATCAACTATTTAACTTTAATTGCAATTTTTGTTCCAAAAAGTATTATCAATTTAACAGAGTTTGTTATTAGATGTTAAGTTAAAATAGTTCTATGTTTTAACATGGCTAAAGTATAGATGTACATATCCCAATAAATATTAAAATTTACTTTTATTGCTTGTGTTTGGTTACTTATAAAAACTTTTTATCAGTTGAGTACTTGTAGATAAAACACTCTTTAATAGTAAAGTTGGACTAAAAAATATTATGTATTAAAAAACTAACTATAATCTAGCAACACAAAGCTCTACAATAGTAACGCAGCTGTATCGAGTTGAATCTACAATGCCCGCTAGGGGTCAAATGATAAACAAAATTTATTTTAGGCAACTAGTAATTTAAGAACATATCTTGTTCTTAAATTATACACCATATTATTCTTAAAACATTTGCAAATGAATTAGCTCTCATTCTGACTAAAATATTTTCTTTACATATAAAAAAAATACTTTCAATTTGTTGAAAGACTGCAAATGTTCAACCTATAGATAAAAAAGAGACAAATATAATTCTTCAATTTGTCAATTGTCAAGTTTTTATAACAAAAAACTTTATCTTAGATACTTGATTTAGATTTTAATCAAAACGTTTTAACTCAAACCCCAAATACTAGTGTTCCTCAAGGTTCTGCTCTTTTGTCACTTTTATTTTTTGATTTACATTAATAAATTAACAGTTCAAAGATATAGTACCAAAACATTGAAGAAACATTTTTTCAACCGTATTATCGACACTGAATCCAAAATCAGTATTTCCCGAAAGTTATAAGACGCAATTATTTAAAATCAGTGTTCACATACCACTTAAATTAGAAGTTGAGAATAATAACTTAAATCAGCAGATACTGCAACTTAATAAACAAGAAAGACGTAATAACATTATATTTGGATTAAAATTTAGCGCTACTACTGATTTAGTTGATACTGTTATTGAAATCCTTCCAACTCACCTTAAAACTAAAATTTATTGTGCCGATTTTATTAACATATGCAGACTTAAAAACCAAGTTGATGATAGCAAAATTTTACCACTCAAAGTCAAACTAGTTTCATGTTCAACAAAAAAACAAATCTTTAAAAATATTCGTAACTTGAAAAGAACTGGCATTTTTATTAATGATGACACCAGAAGAACGTGAAAAACAAAAAAATATTACGTGTTCATTTATAAAAAGCTAGATCAAATAAACTAAACGCAACAATAAAAAACAACAGACTTATTATAAATGGTGATATATATATTTTGCTAATAACTTAAATAAGTCTGATACCATCCAGGTAGTGTCAGTTAATAATATAATTGAAACGTAAAACAAACAAACAACTGACATTAAAGTTGGTTTAGTTGCAGCGACAAAAATTTGTAATACAATTTCCAATTTACCTTAAACAACGTCAATTCCACAAAAAACAAATACGCCTAAATTAAACACCCTAAACCTAGCGACAAAACAAAAAACTCAACCAAACAAAATTGCTATAGAAACTAGGAGTAATAGAAAGAATGCAAACATTAATTTAAATAACTAATTTGTCTGTTTTATTATATTTTTTAAACAAATAAAGTGCAATGTGATAGTTTAAACGTTTTATACAAATATTGCAACGATCTATCAGGTATTTTGGAGAAATATATAGTGGACTTAAAACTATTTTTTAGAACTAGGTTAGCTAATTGTTAATTTTATTATAACAATTTGGTAAAGTCTTTTTTTTTACCTTATGACTCTATATATTCAAACAAGCTTCTCCAGTAAAAGTCAGCAAAAAGGTTGTCAAAGTTAATCCGTCTCTTTAAAAAAATTGTGAAGTTTTTAAAATACAATCAAAGGTTGCATATGCTAAACGCACTCAATGATTTTTAGATACATGATGAGTTATTTTTTTCTATTTTCAAAATATGTAAAATAACAACGCCGTATGATATTTTTATCATCATATAGTATATTGCAACTAGATAAACATTAGATAATATATTTTCATAATAATGTTTTATTTTATAAAGTAATTGTTGTAAGATCAAATTAATATATGCTAATTAATTGCATCATAATTAAATTGTTACGTTACTAATCTTTCCAATAAATGTTTATTATTTAATTATTTATGTTTATATATTATTAAATGTTAATATTTTATCACCAGTATTATTTAAAATATCTAAAAAAATCACGAGTTAGTAATAAATTTTATAATGAATTTAATGATATGTTTAAGCTATATAAGTTTAGTAACAAAATTAACTCATTTCTAGTTATAGCACCATTAAACTGAGTTTTATTTTATTTTCGTCAAATTAAGAAAACACTTTGATATGATTTTGGTAAATTTGTATTACAAACTTATATTTTATTTAAATTAGTCGTTTTTAGGTAGCAATATTTTTACTAACTGTATGTATGGTAAACGCCAGATTTTTACAAGAACAGTTTGGTATAACAGCATCTATAGGATTTCACAAAGCACCTGCCATACCGGGCCAAACAGCATCCGCTAATGTAAATGTAGATACTTCTCCAAATAGTGCTGTTGCTTCGATAAGTTTATCTACTGGTCATATTGGAACCAAAATAGCAATGGTAAGGAATTTTATTTCCCAAGTCATAGCTGCTAAACATGCATTATTATTCGGATGATATATAAAATTTATTAATGATAAAATAAAAAAGCAAGTTAGACACAATAAGATTTATTTATTGATACCATTACCAATTTTGATTTTCAGATATTCAGAATACACAACAACATTAATGTAAAAATGTTTCCATATATTTCAGTTTCAACCTATGACGGCCAATTTCAGGTTCAATATGCTGTCCTTTTAATTTTATTTATTTAACAATATCGACCAACGTCGACGTCAAAAAGTAATACAAAATATATAAAAATACCTATACATACATATTATCAATAGATTTACACAAATGATTAAAGAATATACAAGTAACATAAGTATATGAAATGGATGAAAGAAAGTTTATAGTAAAAATATAAACTAATTAAAATTTCAAAATAGAAATATTATGTATAAATTTCCAATTAATAATTAATTGAATTTTGAAATTTAAATTTTACAATTTTTTTTATTTTTAGCAAATAAATATTTTAAATCTCAATTTCATAGTAATTAACACCATTTTGTAAGAAATTACTATGTTTTGTCAACCAATGTATTATAGCCCAAAATTTTCAGAAAAGACAGTAAGTAAGACTATATCAAAATGTTTTGATTGAAATGCCAGTGGCTACCAATACAAAAATAAAAAAACAAAGAAAATATAAATTTGCAATTCAAAGCACTACTAGACAAAGGTAATCAGTTAACATTATTCCTAGTAGAATAAACAGACTATTTGGAGCTGTGAGGCTCAAATAATGACAGAATTTAATCAAAATTAACTATCCGGTTATGTAAAATTAGAGATAAAATTAGACGATGATAATTTTAATACAATAGTTTATGTAGTAACAGACAACATTTCTACCTTAGTCATTGTAATTGGTAATAAGCTGTGGAATTAATCAGAAGTGAGAATTTTAACAACCAGCAAGTACTGACATGGATAAATGCAGAAATAGTAGAACAGTGTACTTCATAATATGCTAGTCTTGTGGTGATAGTTAAGAAAAAATAATCCACCAAAAATATATGTATACTACAGTACAGTTAACAAGTTAGTGGTCAAGGATTGCCATCCACTGCCATTGAATAAGGATGCACTTTGTGTCATACAAGATGCCAATATATACACAATATTTTTTTTTTTATGTAACAGTTGACAAGAAGAGTAAAAGTACACAGCTTTGTAATGGTTGGTTTTAGTTCACTAATTTTTGTAATTTATCGGCAGTTTCATAATTATGTAATGACGTGTTTGAAAAGTCAACCAAAAGAATAATTGTTTCTATTTATATTAATAACATTGTTATTTTAGCCAAAGATATGAGAAAAAGACTTGAACAATTAATAATAGTGGCAAAACATAAAAAAAAGAAAATTTCAAGATAAAAAAAAAAATAGTCCCTAGTATTTGTTAATAGCAAAACCGCTTAATATAATAATTTAGATTAAATTATGTTTTCTTTTTTTAGAAATTAGTAAGTACTTTAACGATTTTTATTGAAATAACACAATATTATTACATTAACGCTACACTCCAACAACACACTGCAGAGAACACGGACAAACATTAACGACGTGCCGCAGAGAGCAAAGATTAGCAAACTTTGACGTCACCTAAATCCCTCTCTAACAAGGTGCGGTACAAAGCAAAAATTAGCGAGCGCTGACGTCACCTGATCCCCACCGCTCCAAAACAAAGAATAAATAAGCAACCCTTGCACAGAACGTAAGAGTCTGACGCCTGCAAAAGACTGCTTAGCTTATCTCAAGCTAAAGGCAAACCAATCTTTACCAAAAACCCAAACCAAAGCACCTGACTTTCAAAGACACACTCCCGCTCCTTTACAAAGCATTTCCAACGCCCGCAAAGAGCAATTCTATGCGCTAATAAATTATTAGTTAAAAATTAATTTTTTCTCCAATTGGCTCAAGCAAGCAAAACTAATTTTAACAATAGTTTATTACTTTCTCTAAATCTACTAGCATAAAAAGCTAGAATCAGTTTATTTGTCCGTTAATCTAAACTCCAGATATAGTCGTAGTAGAAGTTCCCCACAAACACTATGCAACGCTTATATAGCTGGCACAATATGTGCACTCTTAATATTCCTACTAAGATAAATATAATTTAAACAAAGGTCATTGCATTAATGTATGCATTTTTTTAAGAAATTCAAACAGGAAGAGTTTAGTCGGTAGGCGCTTGTGAGAGTGAATCCGACACTTGCAGTCTTTACAAAAATTAACCTTTAAATAAAAATAATAAAAAAACTATAAGCAAATAATAACTTTAAAAGCCTTAGCAGCAACAAGAGCAGCATTAATTCGTTTTTCAAGATTAATATTTAATTAATCAATTAATTATTTACTTACTAATTTGGTTTAAATTTATTAATCAAAAATATAATTAAATAATTTCAAACTTTTTCTAGTATGAAAGACAACGACAAAAACATCTAAAACATTTCTAATGCTGTACGTTCAGCTTCCGCAGAAAACTAAAAATAGAGAGCTCCTGTTTTTTCTTCCCGTCACGGTAGAATACAAACGCAAGAACGTTGAGATAGCATAATGCCACCATTGCCAACGGCCATACGGCATCCAGATACAACCCCTCAAATGCAAACATTAAATGCCCCGGAGTCTATCTGACCTTCAAATGCAAAATTAACAAAGAGTACGGGCACAGATCACTTTAAATATGCAGCGTTCTCATATAAATTATAGGCAACACATTAGGCAGAAATCGCCGTCTATGCTTCATAGATGTCGCGCTTGTCAGAACAACCCGGCGAGCGGGAGATTTAAATTTAACAAATTAAATTATAACTTTATAAAATACACACAAAAATGAATACATAATTAATATATTATATTTTTACATAAATATAAATATATTATGAATTCATATTTATGTGTAAGGGTAGTTTTACATGTACAATAAATAAAAAGAAAAAATATTTAAGTAATAATAAAAATTTTATGTTTTTATTACAAATACAGTAATAAAATAAATATTTAATACATAATAAATTATAAATTTCTTATTTTTTTGGGTATCCATAATTTGACATCCTTCGAAACTAAAAATAAATATGAATTAGTACAATAAATATTATTTTTAACCATGAAAATATATTTTGTAATGTAATATCAACTAGATATAATGATGTCGTGACAGCACAACTTTTCTAAAAAATAAAATTGTCAAAGTTAACAAACAAACTAAATTTGAAATTTGATTTAATTTAGCATTTCATAGTTATTTATGAAGTGCTTTTAAAGTTGTTTGGACTAACATAGCATTGCTCGAAGTACGAATAAATATTTTAACAAACAAAATTTACTTACAATATTGTACGAGTAATAGAAGTAATCTCCTTTTTGTCGTTCATCTGATCAGCAGCAGCTCCCATTTGCAATCTTTGGCAACTTCTTGAAGACTTGGTGATGATTATTATTAAAGCGAATATGAAATAATAAAACAATAATATTAATAACAGATAACAATTTGTGACAAAAATTAAATTATAATTAATATTTTTACTAATTATTTATATAGAAAAATATAAAAATAATTTCTAGTAAAAGACATATGATATATTTTGTTTCACAATTATTTATTAATTTTTTCCGATTTAAAAAAGGATGACTAAACAAAGATAATGATTTTTCAGTAGAATCTACATTTATCAAATCCAGAACAACGTTAGAATTCACCGAACAATCTAAACTACTTATAACCTGAACCTGAACAATTGGATTAACAGTCATGACCCGACTAATCAATGCGTAGATAGCATTTGAATATAATTGGTACAGAATTACGATTTAAAGATTTTTTGTCAAAATTACGGAAACAATCAATCGAAAAATGATTAGTACAAAATGAAATATGTTTTCAGATGGAACTCTAAAAAAGTTAATTATTTTTCCCATTGTTTAGCAACTTGCGATAATAAACGCTATCGCACATAAGTGCTTTGCACATATACCCAAATAGTCCTTTCTCTGACATCTTATATTATTATAATTAAAGAAAACTTACCTGAATAAATGCACCTGTACACACACGATACACACACTTTAGCCGGTTAGCTGCATCATAACTTAAAACTAAAACATCAACAAGTCCCGTCCTTGGCTGCTTGGCTCTTATTGGTCAAATTTAAAATACAAATGTGGCGGCAATTTATAATTTAATAAGCGTCGTTCTATGCGCCATCTGTGAAGCTTCAACGGTCCTAAATTGGCGGGGCCAGTCGCTGCATATCTTTCACCCACCCTTGAGTACGGGCATCTAGCTACGTGCACTGCGTGCTGTGGGCCGCACACAGCTAGTTACAAAGGCTGTCTAATTTACCCATTTACCCATTTACCCACTATTCCTATCTAAATTATGATATATTATAAAAAATATTAATTTCTTGTTTTTTTTAATTATTAATTAAATGTTTATTTTGGGAATAAACTTTTGTTTAGTGCACTTAATAAATGTTTGTAGTTTTAGTGTACTGAATGATTACCTAATTCCCAACTCCATTAGGGTCAACAAATTGTGATTACCTAAAGTGTACTAATGCAAGTTTTGCAGATCAAATAAGTGGCTATCATAAAAACATATTATTATTTGGTTATAGTGTATAGTTTCATGTTGAAATTAAAACAAATTTTATGTTGTGTCAGTTATATTAAGTAATTGTTAAATATTACATTTTAAAAATGAAAATAAAAAGTTATTGATTAAAGTATTGAAAGAGTTAAAATAAAAGCAGCCTAAATTCCAAACAAAATAGTAAGAATCGGAATTTGCAAGACCACTGTATCAAATTTGTCAAATTAATTTAAAAAAACATTTAAGTACGTCCAAGTTTACCGGTTGATTTAAAGGAATCATGTGGGTGTGAGTACACAAAATAATCTCTTAACAAGTGCTTTAAAAAATATAAAGCTTGTATATGTAATCCTGTCGAATTAACTTGGAAATAGTAATACACAAACTTATTTTATCTAAACGCGGACATACCCGAGTACGCCTTGAGTCATCTCAGATTGAGATTTGACACCATCCTTATCACAAGAAAGTTGTGTAAGCAAATGCTATACCTATTTTTGCTCACCTACGGATGCTTATAAAACTATTACAAAAGTAACCTTGTGTTGTAATAATTTACATAGTAAATACATTTAGATGATTGTCTTGAAATTGATATAAAGTGGGTTAAATGTAATCGAAACAAAATTTATAGCAATCCAATATTTATAAACACGTAAATTTATATTTATAATTTATTGCATATTGAAATAAAAATAATTATGATCCAACCACTGCTATTTAAGTAACTATCACTATTATTATTATTATTATTATTATTGTTAAAAAAAAATGCATTAATGATTGGTCATTGTTTTGGGAAGAGGTCCTTGAAGCTGTATCATAATTATAAATAATATTTTTTATTGCTGCGATTATCGAATATTGGCCAAGATCAACAGGATTTCCTGCTGATATTTATTATGTTCCAATTAGAATAAGCGGTCCGTAAAAATAAAATAAAATCAAAGTAGGTAGATGAAATATATAAGACGTGGGTCATTGTCACAGGTTGTATTCAACACAATTAATTCACTTATAAGCAAATTAAATAATAAGTAAAAGTTGATTTTGTTTACCTTAATTTATTTTTATTGTATCATATCGATATAATTAATGACAACTTAATTTAGCTGTTAGTTAATTTAAATTAGTGAATAAATAATAACATGATGTGTAATGCAATGACATATTTTTTAAAGTTTGAATTAAATATATTTCAATAACTAACAAGTATTTAATTTTTAAATACAAATAATAACAAACAGACAGCTACATATTTAATATCCTGTTAGCTAATTACCATATTTGTCTTCCGTGTTAAAGAAATAGTTGGAATTCAAAACTGAGTAGCATTTCTTTTTAACTGGAACAAAAATGTAAGTTACAATAAATGTTTAATCTGCAATAATTATAAAAGTACATATAAGTAAAAGTATTAAAATAATACTTACATAATTAAACGCCATATAAAATAATCAATTGTTATTTTTATAATTATGCACCATATTACTTAAGCAATATAAATAGTGTAAAATTATTATTATTTAAAAAACGTATATACATATTGTAGTAATAAAGTCATAATAATAAAATACTATAACATAAATTGAATTTAAATAGAAACGTGCACGATCACGAACAATGGTTTATAACTTAGTATGCATATACAACTATTGCAAAATCTATTAAAAGTGAGCTTGACTTTGAACTTATTTGGTGCTGCTTAATCTTGTGGTTTATTATAAATACACATTGTATCAAATTCTAGCATATTTAATCCGCAAATAACATTTAAACATTATCAAATATGAAATTCAAGGTAAATACTTTATTAACGTAACGGAATTATATGACAAAAAACATTTATTTTACATTATCTTTGATAATTTTGTAATATATATCTAATAAAAAATATTTAAACAATTTTACTCTTTCTTTAAATATATTTTATATTTAACAGACTTCATTATTTTAAAATAACGTTGACATTTTTTATAAAAATCATAATAATTTTTATGTTTAAAATATATTTGTTTCGTTGTTTAATAAAATACAATCGACAACATTACTGTATCATTATTCACTACATATATAATTATGTTTATAAATTATTTGATTAAAATATTTTTCACAAACGTTAGTGCGTAATAAAATAACTGACATATTATTATTTTTATTATATTGAATAGATATCAATTTTATTTATTTATTTTCAGATCGTCGTATTGTGTACTGCTTTGGCTGTAGCTAACGCTCAAAATTTGGCTGGATACCCTAACGCCTTTGCTCAATCTTCCATTGGCGCACAAATGCCTTACTCCGCTAGATACGCTTTTGGCGGTCCAGTACCAGTAGGCTATGCTGGTAGACACTATGGTGCCCAAGTAGTAGCTAACACCATGGGTGGCCCACCACCAGCTTACTCCGCTAGATATGCTCATGCCGCTGCTCAAGCCTACGCTAATGCCGCCGCTAATATCGCCGCTAATGCCGCCGTCCATGCTGCCGCAGTAGCCCGTTCTTCACATCATTCCCAACTAGTTGGTTATCCTGGCAACTATGGAAAATAATTCATCAAACTATTTTGTACATACTAATAAATGTATATATATGTAATATATAAACATAATAACTAATTTTTTAATAAGAAATTACCTTATCATAAAAAAATCAAGTAAATTTGAGTACAATTAAGCCAAACTAGAATGTTTATTGTAAATGGTTTATTGATAAGCCAATAAAGTATTGATGCTTATAAACAAGAAATTTAATAATTTTTTTTGTTATTATGAAGAAAAGTTAATCAAACTAAATAACACGGTCACAAACCAGCAAAACAAATTAGATAACTTAGAACAATATTCAAGAAAAAAAAATGAACGTTTGGTGTTAAATAAAATAAGAATAAAGATATAGCAAGAAAAATAATAGACATAATAAACACTTAACTAAAAATTAAAATTAGTTTCAAACAAATAAATAATGTATACAAAACAGGCAAAGAATAACAATCACGTCGTGTCATCGTTCACTTTAAATCACACTCGGGTTGCCATAATAGTATTTATAAGAGTAATTCCATTACTTTTGTACAATTCTCAAAAACTTGATGTCTCAGAACATTGCCAAATTTTAGTACATGAAAGTATGAACCAAAATAAGAAGATTTTCAAAGTTTTAGCCCTCTAGACTTTTTTTTGCCGTTTTTAGACCAAAAAAATTGCCTAATAAAAGTTATTTTTTAAATTCCGTTTTCTTAGCTCTAGAAATAGGTACCGATACGTACCCAGCGGAAAATGATTTGTTATTTTCTGTACTTTAATCTGAAAATTTTGCGTATAAAAATATCTTGTAGATACATTGATATATACCGTTCCGATTCTAAACACATTTTATGAAATTGGACTTGATTTCAAAGTGGTGCCACATTGCAAAATCACAATATAATTAGATTCAAAATGTTTTTTATTTAATACCCTTTCTAAATTTTTAGGGTTTTTTATGATCACTCAAGTACTTCCGGAGATATAGTGTTTTAAAGTTGGCCATTTTTGACAAAAAACGCAAAAATTTACATTTTCAAACAAGCGTTAAGACTTTCTAGCAAAATAAAATGACATAAAATTCTTGGAAAATATTCTTTAAACATGTATAAATCAATTTTTAAAGTTTGGATATGGAACTCGGAATTTGAAGTACCTAATATAAAGTCTAAAAAAATTAAAAATTCGTTTTTGCATCATATTGTTTTTCGAGGTTTTGATCAAGAAGTATGCATTTTTTTCAAAACTTATAAAAAAATAAAGTTGTAGAACGGAAAATTTTCTGTCAATAAGAATTAATGTGATGTAATGTGCACACAGAGAAAAAACTACAAATTTGACCAAAAGATAACGATAATCTATATTCATAATTAACTTGTTCAATAATTTGAACAAAAAGAATTGAAATTTTACGTATCACATAAAAAAGTTTAGAAAATAAGAATAAACATGGTTGAAAAATTCTCAAGTGACATTTTGTATTTTTTTTTTCTTCATTTGTTTTTATTTAATTTTTTTCTAATTTTAACCAAATGTTTCTGCTCATTAAATGATGTTTTTTTAATCTCTATTTGTATTTTTATCTACTGGTATGAAACAGTAATGCTTCCTAGTTCCGATAGTTGTCTCAGGTTAGTCAAATCTGCATTTTAACATCCTTGCATGTTTTTGTATGTCCGAATCAAGTACCCACAAGCATTTGAAGAAAACGATAACATTACAACTTGTTAATATTTTAATATTCACTAACAAAAGTTGCAAAGTATAAAGAAATTGATAATACACTATTTTACCTAATACTTTCAATTTCATCTGTCATCTGTCATCTGTCATCTGTCATCTGTCATCAGTCATCTGTTTTTCATTTTTTAAATTAGAGTTATAATCTCTAATAAATATACTTTTTTTGTATTAAAATTAGAGCTATTAATCTCTAATTAATTTACTCTGTTTTAAATTTAGAGTTATAATCTAATAAATATTAGATAACTTGGCCTTTTTTTTTTCTTAACATCCATATATGGTATCGGGTTTTACCTATTAGGAGGTGTGATCAATAACATATAGGGTGGACTTCAAAAGAGATCCCGTGGCGCTCACTTTTTACCACCCCCGTCTACACTAAGCTACGGCGGCAAGAGAAGCCCTGTCCTCCTGCTACTCAATAAAGAAGAAAAGAAATATAGTAGGCCAAAGAGAGCGTGACAAAATACATAACACAATTGAAGATAAAAATTGAAGATGCACTAAATATTGTTTTGAAGAATGATAAAATCTTTACCAGCTGTGCTAAATATGTAATTTTATAAAAAAATCATTTCTTTGTAATACTGCGTACACACTGGCAATAATCTGCCGTACCGCAACATCGTCGTGTAACATTGTCGCGTACCATCACTCCGCATCACAACTGCAAACCGCAAACATACTTCAGCAACACAAAGCCGTTCCATTGCCGTATTGTTGTGCCCTGCCGTACTAACTTGTAAAGAGAGCAGCAACATCGTCGCGCAACTTTCCTTTGATCCGACGGCATAAAACCGACAAGCGATGGGACGCTACAAAAGTCCCATGTTGCGGGGAAATGTTGCGCAAGGATGTTACGCGACGGTGTTGCGGTACGGCAGATTGTTGCAAGTGTGTACGCAGTATAATAGAAACTACTAATTTGTAGTAGCTAATCAGACAATCTTATTTAAAACCCACCACTGCAAACATAGTATACAGAATTATTATTAATTAATTTATAAGCACCAAAAAAATTTATAAAAACCCAAAAACCTCATCATTTTTTTGTTTACTTAATATTACAGTAGAAACAGATTTAAAAGTGATAAAGCTATGCTAGTGTTGCTCATTTAAACGTTCATTTTTACTGTTAAAGATTAACATTACTAAGAATCTTGTAGCTAAGTTTCTGACATGCTTATAATTAGTGAGTTATGACTAACCGTAGATATTTCAAACATTTACAATATAAATTTAGCAAAACACAACAACACGCAAATAGATCGCATTAGTGTTATATATAATATATATGAAAAAAAACAACAAAAATTTAAAATTGATGTGTAATGTTGGATTGAAGTTACTATAAGTAGCAAAAACGAAGCCCTTGAGGTTGTATATAGACCACACGACACATTTTTTATAATTGTTTAAAAGATTTGTTATCGTTGATTATTCCAAGTCATGAGCACGTCATTTTTTTGAGAGATTTAATATAGCTCAACAAATAATTAATAAACCAATTCTACACTTTTAGTGTCTTAATATTTGTTACCAATGTCAAAACTGCTTTTACGTTTAGTGCCAATATTATTGAAAACGTTGCAGATTATGAGCTGACTTTTTGAAAATACAGAAGTTTTAATAATTTTGTTCAAACGTAGTGCACCGCTTCATTTAATATTTAATATGATTGATAATAGTATATAGCGTATCAAATGCTTAAAATTAGCTTTAGCAGCTCGCGGCTGTTAGCAGCATGAAGAAGCAAAGCGAGTGAAAGCTGCTTAAAAAAAGGGCTATATAAAAAAATCTATAACCCTATCAGTTTTGTCAGATATCAATGCTTTTAATACAGCGTTTATTAATGCAATGTCTAAAATAAACTAAAAGTTTATTATGTATAATGATAGAAAAACGGTTTTAATTATTTTTCATTTACATTAATTAAAGAATCAGATATTTTAAAAATTAATTTTTTCTTGCATCAGGTGATGATGGCATAAACATTCGAATGATTATATTATGTTGCTCATCCTTTAGCTTGAAAAATAGTATTAGTTGTACCACTTCCTAAAGTATTAACATCATTGTCTTTTAAAAATTTCAGCTTACTACTTATTTTATCAAAAGTTATGAAAAAAGTGGTTGAAAATCAATTTTAAAAATATAGGGTTGATAATAACGTTTTTCCAAAAGTACGACGTCTAATAGACGATATTGTATGCAATTAACATTTGAAAATCAAATATACGACAAAATTTCTCATAAATTTTTTGAACTAAGGTGGCTAACTAGGAATTACCATAAGTTGAATTCTGCTTGTCTGTTTTACAAAATCAGTCATTTATCATAGTAAAAATATTACAATGGCGCTTTTTTTAAACAAGCTTATTTAGCTTATTAGCAAGTTATTAGCATAGAAATCAGTTATAAAATATTTAAATATTGTTAAAAGCAAAATAAAAACATTCTTTTTATTTATTTACATTGTTTACTGCTGTCAAAACTCTCAAACACAATCCGGAATAATAATAATAATAATAATAATTTATTAGTGCCAACTACAAAAAGTATTTCACAAGTCAGGTCACTTGGTTTAAATTAACAAATGAAATTAAAAATATTTAAGTAAGAAAAATATGTTACAAAAATAAAAGTACAATAAAAATATAAAAAATACAGTAAAAATACAATACAAAGTAAGACAAAACAAATAAATTTAATTAAAAGTACTGCCAACAAAATCATCAATTGAATAAAAAGCCCCTTTTATTAGATAGTCTTTCATATAGTTCAATGAAAGCTTTCTTAGGAAGATTTCTCACATGGTTTGGAATTAAGTTGTAAAATTTAATGCAGTGGTAATTAGATCCCATTTGTGATTTTGATAATCTTAGCTGGTTTGGATAAATATCAACTTTATTTCTAGTGTTATGAGAATGATTGTTTTCATAAAGTTGGAATTTATTGAGGTTGCTTCGCATATATTTTATACATTCATATATATATATACAAACACGGAAATGTCATTAACTTTAATACACAAAATTGATTCAAACAATCATCCCTATAACCAAGGCCTGATATTGCCCTAACGGCTCTTCTTTGTAGAAAGAACATTCTGTTACGAATAGAAGAATGTCCCCATATCAATAAGCCGTACGTTAGATGAGATTGACAGAGAGCAATGTAGGCCGTTTTTAAGACAAAAACAGAAACAGTACCGCTTAAATTTCTTAATAAGAAAATATTGCTGCATAGCTTTTTTGCTAGTGCATCTCTATGCATTGACCATTTTAGATCTGGATGAATGCAGACCTAAAAACTTTGTATTGTTACTAGTTTCCTGATGATTTAGTAACGAAAACGTAAGAGTGATGAATTTCTGAGGGTTTACAGTTAAAAGATTATTGCAAAACCATCTCTCTGCTGTAGCAATAGCTGCATTATGTCCATTCTTAGCTATATTGATGTCTTTATGCTTAAATGAGATGGTAGTATCATCCGCAAAAAGAAAAACATGTTCATCTTTAAAAAGTTGAGGAAGATTGTTGATATAGATAAGAAACAGCATTGGACCCAGTACTAAACCTTGTGGTACACCTGTAGTAAAAAATCAAATTCCGAATATGTTTCATTGTGATAAACACGCTGTTTCTTATTATGCAAATAGGACGACAACAAACGACAGCTTTTTGGTTTAAGATTATACATATACAGCAATCGTAGTAAAATCTCGTGATCAACACAATCAAATGCCTTAGTCAAATCGATAAAAAAAGTTACTGAATATTCACCATTTTCAAAATAATCAATTGTGCTGCTCACAAAGTTTAGTACAGCTTGTGTTGTAGACATTCCTTTTCAAAATCCAAACTGGCCATCAGAAAATAAATGTTCTGATTCAAAAAAATCAACTAATGGATTCTTTAATAAAATTTCGAAAATTTTGGAAACAATTGGTAGTAGACTGATAGGTCTACAATTTGAAGGGTTATTAATGTCGTCCTTTTTTTTTGTAAATAGGTTTTACATCAGCTAGTTTTAAAGCGTCGGGAAACGTTTGACTATTAATACATTCATTAAACAGTTTAGTAAGTGGAGCTATTAAAAAATGTGACATTTGCTGTAACATATCAGCGTGATACCATAACAATCAAAACACTTACTTTTTTTCAGAAGTTTGATTGTGTCTCTCATTTCAATAAATGTTGATTCACGAAAATTAAAATGGTTTGGTACATTTACATTGTGAACTTCACAACACATTAAAATAATAGGATCCACATCAGATTTAGATAGAGATCCTATTAAAGTAGACGATATATTTAAAAAGAAATTATTAAAATCATTAGCGTTAATACCACAGGCAGTATCACAGTTTTTATTAATTGGATTAATGATTATCCACATAGCTTTTTGAAAGTTGCAATGACTACTTACATACTTATTGTTAGCATTAAGCCGAGCATTTTTGATGGCTAAATTATATTTTGTTTTGTATGTTTTTTTAATTAGTTTTAACTGAGGATCATTTGATCTAAGACAAACTTCGTTCATAAATTTTAAGTTTTCACGCATTTCTTTTAACTCTTCGTTAAACCAAATTATTTTATTTTGTTTACAGCTATTGCTTGGTTGCAGTTCTTTATGTGGAAAAGCATTTAAAGCGTTGCTTGATAATATTTTCAATAACAAATCCACTTTTACACTACAATTTAGGTTTTCATTATCAAGAAATTGCCAATTAATATTTTCAATCAAAGAAAAGAATTTGATTTTTCCACATTGAGTTAAAGGTCGACATAGTCGTGGCTTAACTTGATTATTAGTAGTATGTTCAAACGATAATTCAACTCCAATATGGTCGGAAAAACCAGTATTAATAGTATGCATAGATACTAGACTCTAGTGAACGTTTGTGAAAATATTATCAATACTATTATCTAACCTGGTAGGACGGTTAAAGTTACTTATTAAGCTATACCCACTAAGAAAGTCAATAAGACTGGGCCTATTAGGATCACTGCCATTAAATGAAACATTAAAATCGCCTGTCAGAAATACCCTATTGTGAACAAAGTTGATTTTGTTGAAAGCACAGTACAAGACATTTTAAAACATATTAAAATCTCCTGATGGAGAACGATAGACAGATACAACAACGCATTTCATATTAATTAATTTTATGGCAGAAATTTTGCAATCTTTTTTTTTAGATAGATTATTTATGTCCATAAACATACAGTTAATATGTGGCTTAGCAAGTATCATAACACCACCACGCTTATAAATAACTCGTAAAAATTGCGAAACTACTGCCAGATCATTTAATTTTACTTGCAGAGCTTCATTGCTAGAAAGCGAATGTTCGCATATACATAAAAATGAATATTTATTCATGCGCTCTGATAAAAATGATTCCATTTGATGAATTTTATTACGCAAGCATTGTATGTTTAAATGCAAGATACATACTATTTGTTTGGTATGATCCTGCAAGTCCAGAAAAAAAACGATCTAAGAACGCTCTTTTAGGCCACAATCCTAGATCTTATGTCTTTAAGTTGTTCAAACGGAACGGAAACCTTGAATGACGAATAATCGGATGGATGTTTTGATGCCAGCTTCTGACATAACACCGATTTAAAATTGTTCTTTTTTAAATGCGTTATGACTATGTCTTCAGTTGTAGTAGGAACCAGTCTATAAACATGAATGTGTGCTTTTTTGTTCACTGCTTGCAGAATAGTATCGGTATTTTCTAGAGTGCCTTGTATTTTAGGTTTACCTTTTTTACGGTTTGTGACCATTTTCCACACGTTATTACCGGTGTTATTATTAATTGGCAAATTACAATTATTTAAATGTTTTGTAGTATTCGATTGGTTTATGTCCGTAAGGCTAGTAGGGTTGCCTATAGATTGACTAGAAGTCGGAACTACTTGTTTAATAATTTTTGTCTACTCCCTTCTATATATTGTCACTTTTATTTACGCCTAACTGAATAGATATGTATCATATATCCACTCTAGTATGGATATGATATGCCGTACTAACCATAGAAACAAAAAATACAAATCACAATGTTTATTTGATTACGTCGCTAAATACAAATGATTATTTTATTTGTAAATGTCAAAAATAGATTAAAAACGTCTTATTTATTAACTGTTATTATACAATAAAGCTTAAAAACATTTTTAATTAAATATTTTAACAGCATAATTTAACCAAAATTATAGGTAGTTCTGAATTTGATAATTATGTGAAACGTCAGATGTCAAACATAACCTGAATTTATTTCAATATAAAATAATGTTAAATGATTAATTGAAAAGTTTTAAAATAATTTTATATTTTTTTTCAGTCGTAGAAAAAGTAAGCTGTTCAACTCGAGTGGAATGCCCATATCGCACTTAGACGTTTGGAGCACTCCGCCTGCAGCGTCGTGCTCCAAATTCGTCTTCGTGCAATATGGGCATACTATCCACTCTTGTTATACAAAATACTATATTATTATTTGCATTGTTTTCAATGATATTGTCTTTTTGGTTGCCTACGTTTGATCTATTGTTTACATTATTTCTAACAACTACGTTAGCCATACTAACTACCGCTGGAGATTTAGGCGGGAACTTGTTTTTGTTTACCTCTTTTAGCAGCGATTTGTTGTCTTCTTTGAGTCTTGCGACTTTTTCAACAAGTAGATTATTATTCAACTTGAATTGTTTTACCAATTCCATAAGATAGACGTAAGATTCTTTTTCAAAGTCCAGTTCAGCATCTTCATTGAGGTTAAGTTCCATTCCGCAACAAGTTTTAACCCTTTTATAGCAAGAATGGTGGTAAAAGGGCTTGCATGCAATACACTGTATTCCCGACTTGGCAACACTACCACATAAACACATTTTTTTTATTTAAATCACTAGATTTAGCTGCATTTTTTACAGCATTTGCAGCTTCATTGACTGTTTCATTCCCAATCACAGAGTCAGATTCTAATAGAATATAGCCATTCCCCATTACTATACCGCCCACTTCTAAAGTAGGATTCAATAATAAAAATATTTTCTTCACCTGTATACATTCTTATAACTTTGTTTTACATTTGAACTGTCACAACAAAGTAAATAGTTTAGTGCACAATTTTAAAAAGGCGGCATATATAAAGTAATTACATAACTCTAGACATTTATGGAGTTCCTGTACTACTGTTTATGCCTAATATGACATCGTCAGTCAATCAGTCGTTTTCATTAATAGATGTCTATATTTGTTAGTATAGTATCATAACAAGTTTTATAAATTTAAAATTAATAATAAGTTTAATTAAATGCATAAAATTTCTTAACTAACAGAATTACATTATTTTTAAATTTGAAGATTATATAGATACTTTTATGATAGGAAAAGGTTTGTTCCAACTGACACTAAATTCAGTTTGGGACTATCAGAATTGTGCACAGTTGAATTTACGCGTTGCAACTGTACATAAACCATGACTCTGACTAGAAGTCAGGCCTTCCAAATCGTCCGCAACCAAAAGCATGTATTAAAATCCGGAACCGCCAGACATGCGCAAAGAGTAAAAATGTTGCTGCTATTAAAATTGAAATAAATCTTGCCGCATCTACCGCAATTTATTTATATAGTGTAATTTAAATTTAATTATAATATCCGTAATTTATTTGTCTGATACTCAGTTATAACTTGAGTAAAAAATAAAAAAATTACAAAATTAATTAACTATTGTAAAATACCTTTTTAAAGATGATTAATCGATTATTTAGTTTTTATTAGCATAATCCTAGTAATAAAATTGTTGCGTCGTTACGCTGAATTTAGGATTTTTCGAATTAAACACATATATTATTATTTATGGTAATTCGGTGATATTATTATTATTATTTAAAACTATACATTTAACAAAACATCTTATAAATTAAATTAAAGTTGTGATTAAATTACTGTTGTTGAGCGGTCGACCGCTGAACTCTCACTGGCAATGTAATAAAATAAAATGTACAAAATAATATAAACGGTCACAAAAAATGTTCGTCACAGCTGTGTCTTTTTTACTCGCATTTCTGCGCTCGTCGAATAGTTGGGTTTATACGTATTAAACAAAAATAATATAGTACATAGCGTTAAGTGTGATATGTTAAACAATTTTAGTTTTTACGGTTTGTTTACATCACATAACCTTAACCTAGACTGTTGTCAAAAACTTGGTTGTGGCGCGTTACTTCCAACCGACAAACGGATTTTATTCAGTCAGAGACCACTTCAAAGTCGGCGCTTACGCAAAAATAATCCATGTGTTAGTTTCAACCAGTTTGCAAACTGTTAGCAAGTGGTATGTTTTGTTTGATATGTGAAATGTAACTCATAACTACAAATTTGGCAATAAACATCAGAATTAAATATGAGTAAAAAAAAAGTGGACATTAATTTAAATAACAAATGTGTAACCCTAACTGGGACTTAGGCTTAACCTCTCTACTGCAAGTATTTTATAAAATGGTAAGTAGTGTATTACATTTATGTATTTATTAGTTTTAATCTGTATATTTATTATTTAATTGCTTCTAAATCTCTCATATAATAATTAATAAAAATATCAATCATTCAACAAAAATAAATATTTTTTTATTAACTTATAACATTATTTATAGATCAAAAATAGATCTAAAGAATATATTTTAAATAGTTTTGTTATAACTGAAAAAAAAAACCATCAGAAAATATTATTATACATGCGACTAAATTGAAACAGGGTGAGATACCATAAAGCAACACTATTATTTTAGACCTCATATTAAAATATATTATATTTTCTGTAAACAACCAAACATAAAGTGAGATAGAAATATAAATGCTAGTTGATTGCCGGTATGCACGGTTTCTCACGGCAAACGTTTTTTGTAAACTAACAAAGAGTCATACAATGCATATATTATACAACTTGTTATCGCAAAAGTTTAAAATAATGTATTTCTATTGGTTAATTAACTTTGGCAGCTTAAAGTCAGTGTAATAAAACTAGGATAGAATTTAAAACTTAGTTTTGTGCTACTAAGTGTTTATATATTTAGATGGTTCTAAACATTGTTAATGTATTGGCATAATGAGTGAGCAATTAGCAACTGGATTTTTAAGGGTTTTAAACAAACGCCTTAAAAATTATCTAGAAAAATTTGTAATTTACCAATAGGTTGTTTTAGCAATTTGGCGTGTTGTATTGTCTGCATATTGCAAAATAAAGACATTTTGGTTGAAGTGAATTGGGTTGCGTTGAGTTGGGCTGTGTTAGAATAAAACAGCAAATATTATTTATAAAGAGCAACAAAGTGAATTCTTAAGTAGGTATTACCTATTTGTACTTTAATAGTTTGTTACTTAAAAAAACTATTAATTTATTATTTATAAAAACAGTACTAAAAATTAAAAAAAACTGCCTTGTTTATGTTTTTAAATAAGATGCTAAAGTAATGTGTTTAGTTATTAAATGTAAAAATGTTTAAAAGATGGTCTACTTTTTATAAAACTAAACTTTGTTTATTTTGTAATAAACATGCAAAAAGTTTACCAATAACTTGGAGTAAGGTAATGTGATAGCAGCTATCAGGGTAAGATAAATTGAAATTATTTTAAAATAAGCTTCTTGCTAAGACAGTATGGTATTGGTGAAAATTGTAGCAATAATTCACGTGTACATCATCATATTGATGTAAAAGGTTATAATGGATTGTGTAATAGATGACCAGGTTTAAATACAAATTTCAACACGCTTAGGAATTTTGCAAAGTTTAAGTATGACGACGCAAAAAAATGCATCCTTTTCATTAATTTTCAATCCAGCACCTCTTTCAACCTGGCAATCAAATGCAACGATTTGCTTTCGACTTAGGTAATTCTAAATCATGTCAATGCTTATACATATTTGCATTTTTTTCCAAAATAACGTCAAATATTTATTGGATGACGTACCTATTGAGTTATTAAATTAAATGTGTTACTAAAATGATGGTGCAGTTTCACACAAAGGAAGAACTGTGATTGCCTGGGTTAATAAAAAAATTATGTTAGATGGATTAGTCGACACGGTCTAAATCCATTGCCTACATGGTCCTCCGTTAGATTTTTATCTGTAGGGACATATGAAAAATTTGGTGTAGCTATATTTGTGTTACTTCAAGCATTTACACACGTCAGAACATAATAAGTTACATTAAAACATTAAAAAAAAATACATTAATAAATTTTTAAAGAACATTATTTGATTTAGAATCAAAATAAGTAAACAAATCAAACTTGTAAAAACTAAACAACAAAGAACATATTAAAATTAAATGTACAAACAAAATTAGATAATAAATTACAATTTTTAAATATTATAAATATAAGTAAATTGATAATGCCATATATGGTATGCATGCACGTTTATTATCTGGCAAGATTCCTGTAATTGTGAACTAAGCAGTCGTTAACACTTTTAAAAGCTTTTGTGCTAAGGTAGGATTTTATAGTATAACAAAATAGTAAAGCGTTTAAAAAGCTTTACAATTTTGTTGTTTTATTGGTTTCGGAAGTAGATTAAATAATTTGTGACCATAATAGTTTATACCTGTCTGTGATTAAGATAGGCGGATAGGGATAAAGCACAACTTTTCTAGTATTATAGTTATGTAAGTCACTACGGACACAATAAAACTCAATGTTTTTTCAAACATGCACCAGACATTCCAACACGTATAGAGATAACAATGTTAAACTGCTTAGCCTGATAAAGGTTTCTTTACAATCTACTTTATATCCTAAGCTAGCTATTACTCTGACTGCTCGCCTTTGTAATCCAAACAAGCGGCTCATGATTGCGGCATGTCCCCATGCAACAATGCTATAAGTAAGCTGTGACTGGCATAGAGCAAAATATGCAGTTCGTAACGCTGGTTTAGGTTACTTGTTTTCTAGCTGACGTAGTAAGTATACAGATTTTGAAACTTTTGTGACAACAGCATCTCTATGGCTATGCCATGTTAATTTGGAATCTTGACACATGCCACTTGCAATGTCCGGCTTTTGAGAAAAGTTTAAATTAACAGTTTTATCTATGTTAAGTGTTAGTTTGTTTGAATTAAAACATTTATTAGTAATTAGTTGACAGCTATGTTGTTTATCTAGTGCCATTGTGATACTTGAGGATTTATTTAGTAATTTAGTGTCATCAGCAAATAAAAATATACTTGAATTTATTGTTATAGTGGCAAGTCATTTATGTATAATACAAATAACAATGACCCAACTATTTCAGTCAATGGCTTTTGGCTTATAATTACTGTCTGTTGTCTTTGGTGTAAATAAAAAGATATTAATCTGCAACTGTTAGAATGAAAGTTATAAAAATAAAGTTTTTGTATAAGAGTGTTATGGCAGATGCAGTCAAATGCCTTGCTCAAATCTAGAAAGGATGCGGCTAATGCATCTACTGTATCCGTTGTTGACTTTCGCTTGCGAAAACCATATTGGTGACTTAACAAAATATAATTGGTTGCTAAGAAATTGATCATTTGTTTATATAAACATTTTTCAAAGACTTTAGACACTACTAGTAGTATAGATATTGGTGTATAATTATTTACATCTTCTCTAACACCTTTTTTTTTAAATCGAAGTTATGCGGCTTTTTTAAGAGATTTTGGAAAGATGCCATTCAATATACAGAGATTAATTAATTTAGTTAATGATATGATAATAATTTCCACAACACTTTTGAGTAAATCATATGTTAGACCAAAGATATCTTTTGATGTAGACTGAGTTAAACTACATAATATACTCTAATTTCAATAAAGCTATATTTTCTAAACTTAAAATGTTGTTGACAATTACTGGTTACATTTAACTTAAAATTAATTTTATCATCTTTAGCAATTAGAAAATTTTTTGCAAGATTTTTTGCTTTATTAGAAAAAAATAAATTAAAATTATTAGGATTTATATCACAGATTGGACCACATTGTACTTTGTTATGACTAGAATTAATGAGTAACCATAATGCTTTAGAACTATTTTTAGAGTTTTTACTAAATAATTCATTTGTGGATATTTTTGCTTCTTTAAGAGCAACTTGGTACGCTTGTCTATATGCTTGGTTATGGCTTTTCAGTTTCAGATGTCTATCACTTGCATCTTTAATTAAAAGACAAGTTTCTCGCATTTTGCGCAGTTTATTATTAAACCATTCAACTGATTTATTTCTTTGTTGTATTTTTTTCTCTCAAAAAGAGTTCATATAATATTGATGCAATATATCCATGATTGAATCAAACTTAACTTCTTTAGTGCTGTTATTATCATTAAAACTCCAATCTATTGATTGTAGTAATGCATAAAATTTATTTTTACCAAATTGAGTTATTGGTCTTACATACTTTTGCGTTTGTTTTTGTAATAGATAACTGATTTTAATGCTTACGTGAATTCCTATATGATCAGAAAAACCTGGGTCGCATGGCTGTTGTTTCACATCGGAACAATGCATATTCAAAAAAACATTGTCCAAACAGTTTTCTTTGCAAGTTTTAAAGTTTACCGTTTTATGTAAACTATAAGTTAATAAAAGATGGCATAATTGTCTAGCTCTACAATCATTAGTATTAAACCAAACGTTAAAATTGCCTTCAATAACAACATGCTTACTTATATCAACATTATCTAACATGTTACCTAGTCTTGACAAAAATATATTAAAATCACCTTCCGTTGATCTGTATACACAAATAATAATAATTTTATACAATGGTAGAAATGCTGCAAATATTTCACAATGCATTTCCACTAAGAAATCATTAATACTATGTAATGTTTGGTATTGTAATTGATCTTTTACAAGCTGCCCCTCCATGCTCATACACCTTCCTTTCAAAACTAGAGGCTACTGACAAAAAAAAATTACTTGAAAAAGTGGAATTTCTATTTCTTTTAACCAATGTTGACTTACAAAGATTATTTTAAAAGTATTTTTAATTTAAAAAAAAAAATGCTTTTAGTTCATTTATTTTGTTTTGTATGCTTTGAATATCAATAAAATATACATTTAATTTGCCTAAATTACATATTTCTTTGAAATTGTTTTTCTTGTTAGATACGTTATATTTCTCACTACTGATGAGGCTTACAAGTCAGTACGTTTGCACTCTTCCTAAAAAAATGATTGACCGCGACGTTTTCAGGCCTGTGTCTTTCATTTCATCGAATATGCCAGGCGCGGACAATTTATATGACGCCTATACTGTTGAATGCTTGGAATTCAATTTTTCACAATTTACATTGTTTACTTTTTTCGATGTTATGAACAAAATTAAATCATCATTAGTTACATTGGGGTTTAGTGTAGTATTGTGATAATGCATGTACCTTGGGGTTCCTTTTAACATTTATAGTTTTTTCGGCAAACTTCGACAAAAAATCTATCTCGGTTTCCTTGACTAAATTTGTGTTCTTTATCGCATCATTTCTATTTGAATCTGATACGGAAACATTCTTCTCCTCGTCCTTGTGCGAGTTTTTGGTTAAAATTTCTGCATACGCCGGGGTTTGTCGATTAATACATTCGGCATTCTTTGCTTATTTTTTTGTTTTTCATTGGATTTAGGTTGAAAATTCATTTTTAAAGCTTCCCTTAACAGCGAATTTTGTTATTTTAATTGTGTAACTTCTAATTGAAGATCATTGAGATCTTTATTGACAATTATTAGTTCTTTTTGAAATCGCATTTGCAATTATGTCCTGGAAATCTAAACTTTTAAAAAATATTATAATTTTATCTTCGGCATTAGTTGATCGTAAGGCTAGAGGCATGATTAAACAAACTATATTATTTTTTACTTTATTGTGCACTGATTACTAACACTCTCGGTAAAATACGTCCGCACGCAGCGTCAAACAATTAACACAAAGAATTTTTAATGCTGTTCAAAAAATCAGAATAGGCAGATAATATAAGAAGTGTACAACTCTTTTATCCTTCTATACAAAAGATGCATTCATCACCAAGGCAAAAACGTTAAACAATTTTTATAATGTTCTATTTCATTCATTCTATTTCATTGATAAATAATTATTTTTATTATTTTACTTTTAATTAATTATTTCAGTTTTAAATATTTACACTCAAATTACTCGGAAACAAAGTAAAATTTCAAAAAACATTATTCTTTATTGTTTGTTCAGATTTTAAAGTAGAATATGACATTTTATTTTTTTCTACCCGTTTTGAATTACCCAGTAAATAAAACTTATATACGTAAGAGCATCTAAATCTACACTATTTTTTCTAAATTTGATTCAAAAACGAGCTATTACTTTATTGATTGAAATTGAAAAAACTAACTCCTAAATATCATATTCAGTAATAAAAAAATACAAATGCCAGTATCTCTCGTATCACAATAGAAACTATTTAACCATTCAAATTTGTGTGTTTATAAAAAAAATCTATAATGTAGTAAATCATCAACATATTATATTTAATACGCTTCAATTTTACGTTTAAATGTACTTTAATTTTTATATCAAATTTGTTTCAAAACTTTTTACTCAACCAAATTAAAGAGTTAAAAGGGTTGCGAGCATTTCAACAAAACTTATTGCCATTGCGGTCACACCTTGCAATTTTGATTAAATTCATATTATGTTTTAGTAGTTTAATAAAAATATAATATTCTTGTATATTTATATAGTAACAATAAAATAAGCAGTTATATTAAATTAATGTACTTAAAGTAATTAAAGCATAACAATGAATATAATAGTGCATTCTGCTTGTGTTTAATAATACACACACACAGCGTAATAAATTAGATAAGTTTTTTTTACTTAACTTTGTTTTTGTTTTGTTCATTAATGAATGTAATAAAATAAATTAGTTTAATCAATTAAAAATGAAACTACTTTATTTATTTATTTATTTATTTATTATAAACATATTTTATAAATCCATTCGATTTGATATTAATAATATCAACATTTTAATAATTTCTATTTATTTACTGAATTTTAAAATAATTACCAAAAATAACAGTTCAATTTTTTTCAGGAGATAAGGACTGTGATTAAAGTGTTAGAATTCTGTTTTGTAATTTTAAAAATATCCTAAAAGATAAAACTTTTATTAGTACATATAAAAAAACATAAAAAAACTGGAAAAGAAGCAAGTGCAAAAAAACATAACACCAATACAGAAAATGACCTTTTATAAACGTAACCAGAATTATACATAAAATACTGGTAATTATGCATTTAAACAAATGTAGAAGTAAGAAATTTTGTTTTTATTATTGTTATGTTCCTAGCAGCATTTATTAACTATTCAGTAATTATTATAACTGTTTAAAACAATGATACCCAATATAAAATTTGATCAAAACTTTTGACAACAGATCTTCTAACTTATGTTAGTCACAAATATAATTCTACTTTAGACAAACATTAAGAAAACTAGCAGTAGCTTCAGACATATCTAAAGCATTTCATAGTGAATAGCATCCTAATCTTATCAACAAACTCCACTGTATGGGTCTTGATCATAAATCTGTAAATCTTACCAATAGTTTTCTTGTCAATTGACTACAAAATCATAAATTTTGGTATACCTCAAAGTTCTGCTCTTTTACCAAATTTATTTTTGATTTACATTATTGAACTTTTTTAAAGAACTAAAAACCCTATTCATAATTTTGCAGATAATAGCAGCCTTTATACTTCATACTTTCTAAAAACCAGAATTTCTTGGTTAGAATCTGTAGCATCTATAAACAAAGACTTTAAAACAAAATCTAAATAGGGTACTTTCAACATGGTTAATTTTAACTCTAAAAAATCAAATTTTGAACTGTTTTATAATCAAAATTTGGTGTATTATCGGTACCAAATATTAAACTAAACAACAAATCCATATCTAAATCTTTTTCTATTTGTCTTCTAGGAGTTACAATCTTACATAATTTTCACTAGAATGACCATGCTATTGACATAGCTTCAAAAGTATCCAGAAAACTAGGAATAGGTGTTAACAGTTTTTTACTTCAGTTCAGCTTTTGCATATATATTTAAAACTTATATTGAATATTGTTCTCAAGTAGGTAGAAAAGCATCCAAAATTACATCAATTTTTTTAAATTTTATTAAAAAATGAGCTATTTAGATCATTACTGACCACTAATCACTTAGATATTTTACAACAACGGCGTAGCAGATCTTTGCATTTTCTATAGATACTTCCATATATTTTGTTCAAACAAAATAAAAAACATATTGTTATCTAAACATATATTTACTTAAAGTACATGACTTGTTAGGAAATCTAACAAATCATCACTGACAGTTCTACAAACACTTTTAAAAGAATTTTTTTAACCGTACTGACACATAGAATAGACATCCAAATTCAGTATTTCAAAAAACTTATAAACAACAAATATTTAAAATTGATGTTTACAGACTGTTTAAATCTAGTCTTAATTGTGATCATTTTGGTTTTACTTGTTAAAATTTAAAATTTGATGTTGTTGTGACATAATAAGTAATTCCTAAATATTACATTTTGAAATTTAAAAAAAACTCAAACCCATCATGAACATTTGTCAAAGACTTCTATTTCAAGTTCTTCAACAATATGTTTCACTACGTCTTGGAAAAAGATTTTGTAAATACTAAACTTAAACCCATGAAAAATAATTGTCTAAGAATTTCAAATTAACTAAGATCACCATAATCAAGTGTTTTACTACGTCTTGGGCAACAGATTCAAGCGGAAGTAAACTCAAAGCCAATAAGAATAATTGTAAAGGCTAGAATTATCTTAACAAAGTAGTGACTACAATTTGGACATTAATCTAAGAGGCAGCAAACTCAAACTTGGCAGGAACAATTGTTGGAGACTTCTAAGTCGGCTGGGATTACGTCAACCAAGTATTTGACTACATTTTGAACAACAGATTAAAAAGAAAACATTGAATGACCCAGCAAGAACATTTGTCAAAATTTTTAAGTTAACTATGACTTTGCTTGATCAAGTATTTTATTAAAAAGCGCTTATTCAGTATGATTTTGCGTTGTGTTAGAAATAAATATCATAAAAACTTGTTTATTTTGTAATGTGTCAATCATATTTCATATTCTGCTTACACATTTTGCCTGGTTTATGTTCGTTGTTAAGGTATATTCAACGCATTTGTTTAGCATGTATTAAAAATAAATGTGTTGGCAATAGTTGCTAACAATTACGTTCACTAAATGCACACTCAGCTTAGGTTGTTAGAAATAATATTGCAGGTTTGACTAGGTGCTATAGGTGGTCTTGTCAAGTCAATTATTTTAAGCCGTTGACAGAAGAAATAAAAAGTTGGTATTGGTCATTAGCTTGGCCTGTTGGTGGCCGCAGAATATTAGTAAGAAAATGTTAGTAAAAAAATATTGGTAATGTTAAGCTTAGTACACATTAGTAGACATGTGTCCCAATTTTGGTTTTTGAGACGTGTCTCAGGTTGTCTACGTAGACATGTCTATAGACCAATCCCCGTCTACGGGCTTGTTGCAAGACTAAAAATTGCAAGTCTAAAGTCTTCCGATAAGAATCGGAGACCGCATGCAACGTTAGACATGTTGCGCAACATTTTGACAGTGTGGACGTCACTCAGAGTCTATAGGCGAGACACGTCCCAGTCTATTTCTAGCTACCTAGTAGTGTGGTTTGGCTGTTTTGCAGTTAATTTATTAAGTTTTACAATTCTTTTGAAAATATGTGGTCTACCAACAAAGTTTTAAAACTAATTGAAGATTACCGTGCGTTCTTATTGTTAGCGTCTTCCAGTCTTAATTGATTTAAAAAAACATTACCAAACCTAGGTCCTTCTGCAAGCACAGCGCGCGTTCACCTACGTTTACATTTTCGCGTTCTTTCATTTGCAATTAGCACTAAGAAGGAACTCATTCCTTCATGATAAACTGCAAAGATGAGATTGAGAAGATCACATCGTAGTGTAGACGCTAGACGAGACAAAAGACGGTGTCTCTAGACGGTCTATACACAAATCGCGCAACATGGTCTACTAGTGTGTACTAGCCTTTAGGGTTAGTGGCTTGATTTTGGTCGTGGAAAAAACAAAACAATCTTGAGAATTGGTCTATAATTTGAAAAACCAGACTGATCTCTGTTTTTAGTTATAGGTTAAATGAACATTTGCAATTTTTCAACAATTTGGGAATGTTTCTTGTTTAAGCAAATATTTTAGTCAAAATGAAAAATAATTTATTTCAAATATTATAATAGATAAAATTTGATTTTAATCAAACTAGTTTTAGAAAAAATCTTTAACAACCTGTTGACTAAAGTAAATTAAACCCATTATTTTACCACTAACCGGCATTGTAGGCAAAACAGTAAAAACATTAGATCAGTAGAGTTAGATAAAAATTTATTTGTAAAAATATTTGTTTTTTCTTTTGGAGATATTAAGGATTTTGAACTATCTTGCATTGAGTATTTATTATAAATTGGGAATAATTTTTTTTTGTTAAGAGTTGAAATCAGGAACGAGGTAATCAGAGAAAGATCAAGGGTAATTGACATTATAGAACGCATAGCTCAGCTAAAATAGCGCTAAGTACTACACGTCGCTAGACAAATCATCAACAGATAGACAGTCAGAGAGGCAGGCCACAAAGGAGATGGTTAGATAATATCAAGTCGACCATCGGTAGAGACTGGTTTCAAAAGGCTCAAGATTGCCAGATGTGGAAAATATACGGAGAGGCCTATGTCTAGAAGTTGACGTTAGAAGGCTGATAAAGAAAAAAAAAGAAGAAGAAGAAAAAGAAGAAGAAGAAGAAAAAGTAGAAGAAGAAAAAGAAGAAGAAGAAGAAGATAAAGAAAAATAAGAAAAAGAAGAAGAAGAAGAAGAAAAAAAAAAGAAAATGGAAGAAATTAGCAATTTTTAAATGATTAAAAAATTGCCCCAATTCTACAGATTCATTTATTATATAAGTCAAAAGTTGACATAATTTAATTCAACAATATTTAATTATTCGAATTGGAATCTTGTCTGCTTTTGTTGAGCTTGTATTATATAATAATTGTATAAAGTTTTCCACGTTTTTACTTGTTATTTAGTCAAAGTAAAAGATTTCTTAAACACACCTTAAAAGGTACCAGAATGCCTAAGTTAACTTAGTTCAATTTGTATAGCTATGTTGTTATCAAAACTATTAGCAATTAGCGACTAGTATTGTGTCAGTTATAAGATTCTTAATAATAAAGATATTTTGCCGTTAGTTGAATATCACCGGTCGTTTTTTTTTGTATAACTGTATTTCGATGTTTTATCATTTTAAAAGTTATTTACTTAATATTTTTATTAGAAATATTTATTATTAAGTATTTTAAAACTGTCCTTGAATATACTAGCTAGCCATGGACGGACACATTTCTTTTGGCATATTTGCATGCGGCAAGCCAAGTGATGGAAAATTTATTGTTGACTTAGCGTACCATATCAAGAGCCATGCATATGAGGCAACATATTTCAACTTGCACGCCACATGGTTAAAAAGTTTTAGCTAGCCATAGACGAACACATTTCTCGGCACATTTGCATTCGGTAAGCCAAAGTGATAGAAAATCCGTGCAGTTGGCATGGCTTGTGACCTCCAGAGAGCCAAAAGCCGCGCTAATCTGTTGTGCAAATCATCATAAACGTCTATAAACAAGCGGATTTACTTGTGACACACCAGGACAACAGATAAATCGTTTGCTTGGCGTGGACGTTTATGCTGTAGGTCGTAAAAATGCTCGCTACAAGTAAATGTGCTACTTTACTCGCTGCATGCAAATGCGCAAAGAAATGTGTCCGACTATGGCTAGCTATTTTACTTTTCTAAATTTTCATTAATTTTAGGTACATGAGTTGTTGGCAGTCGTATTAATCTGTTCATAAAGATTTCTTTCTCTATCGTTTTTAAAAGCGTTGATTTCATTAACTTATATTGTCCAAAGCTTTTCAAACGTTTCAAGCCGATCAATTAGTTTGATGACCCTAATAAAAAATTACTATATTTGTCATAGTTTGGTATCTTTGATGTATCCACTAACAGCGGGTATTTGGTTTCTAAATGGTAACACAATAACAACTTCCCTATGAAGATACATTAATATTTATACTTGTGATGTAATAATTAAACAATGATAAGAATTGTATTAATTTTTTTATAGTTCACTATTCTACATCTAAGTGGTGGTATAGCATAATGTTATGAACACGATTTGTTTGCATTGTCATGATCTAACTCATAGTAGTCAGAGCAGTCTTATACCTTTTAGCCGTAGTCTCTATACTAAAAAATTTAGGTCTTAATCCAACATCATACAAATTAAACTTTTTTAGAGTCTAAAATCTATTTGTCCATAACAAGAAAAACAAGTTGTTGAGTATTTTCTCAAAACGAGTATAAACTTCTATTAACAAATACTATATTCAAATAAATCTTTTCAGTATAATTAACTGATAAAACCTAAAATAGAACTAACTAAAACGTTGTATTTTAAAACGTTATTTACAAGTTTATTTATGAATTTTTAATTTATTCTGTAATTATTTTAAAGTATCATTATGAATTGCAAAAAAGTATTATTAAAATATATCTACTACCATTCTTCATCACTTACATTTTGTAATTTCTTAAGAAGTAACAAATATGTAACCATCTTATTAACAAATAAACAATAGTTATTCGATTATCTAAGCTAAATGGTGTAAAATATATGGCACCAATATTATTACATAAAATAGCGTACATCAGAAAATTTCCATCTTTTAAAATTAAAATAAACTTTCTATTCTGTTGAAAAATCAATAAATGGTGTTAAAATGTGATTATTATATTTTTTTAATACATTTTTAGTAATGATTTTTAATATATATCTGTATATGTAAATTTTGTTCTTCTGTGATTTAATTAAATAATTATAATTACATGTATTTCAAAATAGATAAAACAAATTGATTGCCTTGATTTTATTTAAAAAATTATATGTATAAATAATTTTGTCAATTAATCTACTAATGTAACATTTCATAATCTGCATACGTTAAAAAATGTACGATTCTGCATGCGATCGAAATCATTGCGGCGAATGGTGTAATCAATGAAAGTGAGATTTTGACATTGCATGAGTGTTTTGCCCCACTTATAATTTGGCTACTATATATAATAAAATATCGAACCGAAGAAGACATATTCATCTACGAATAGCAAGACCAACTATCGACATGGCATTCAAGGTAATATAGTTAGTGCATATTTGTGAATTTATTTTAATAATTTTGTTATTTTTAACAATTTTCAGCTTGTAGTATTATGCGCCGCTTTGGCAGTAGCTAACGCTGGACATTTAGCCGCCCCATTGGCTTATTCTTCAGGATACGCTCACGCTGCTCCACTAGCATACTCCGCTGGATATGCTCATGCTGCTCCACTTGCTTATTCCTCTTCAGTCGTAGCTAAGACTATTGCAGCCCCAGCTCTAGCTTACTCCGCTGCCCCTGCAGTGTCTTATGCTCACTCCCCATTAGCTTATTCTGCCGGTTATGCACATGCCGCTCCAGTTGCTTACTCATCTGGACATTATGCCGCCCCAATAGCAACCAAGACCATCGCTACATACGCCGCTGCACCAGTAGTATCTAAGACCATTGCCGCACCAGTAGCATATTCTGCTGGATATGCTCATGCCGCCCCAGTAGCATATTCTGCTGAATATGCTCATGCCGCCCCAGTATCATATTCTGCTGGATACGCTCATGCGGCTCCAGTAGCCTATTCTGCCGGACACTATGCTGCTCCAGTAGCTTCATACTCCGCACCAGTTTCTCATGTGTCATATTCCTCCCCATCTTATGGATACAAATGGTAATTTTCTAGTTATAAAAAAATATTTATTTTGTTTGTTTTTTATTTAACAATAAAATTATAAAATCAAATGTTTTTAATATTTACAATCCTTATGAAACAATTAATAATATTAATAAAACTAATATTTTAATAAAATAAATATAAAAACTAATGGATATACAGAAAACACCTGCAAAGTCACAATTTTAAATACAAACAGCTATAAATGTGATATTCGTAGGAGCTTAGAGTTGGAGCAAAGTTTTATAATCACAACGTATAAAATTCTATATTCTCACAGGTACAATTTCCACCCAGCTTGTGTACTACTAAATTGAAACAAGTGAGATACAACCAGTTACATTATCTGTTATTGTGCTACTTTTTAATTTAATTAGTTATATATTTTAACATATATTATTTTATAATATGTTAGTAAAAATACTCAAATAAGTTTAGTGCGTTTCGGTGAAAACAAACCTTTTAGATTAAAAATACAATCTCAAATATTAAATATAAATTTATATTTATTACTAATTGATATTTAATGTCTGATTTTGTTTAATTTTATTTAATCTAAATTAATTTATGAAAAGTAACTTTATTCAGAGTTTTTTGAAAAAAAAAATTAAATTTTGATAATAATAAATTAATTATTTCATTAAAAATGTTGGCTCAAATGTTTTGCATATGCTCCGTCACATCAAAATATTATTTTATGCAAAAAAACAGGGTGATTCATAGCAGGTGACAAAAAAATGATTTGATGATAATCTACAATAAACTATTAAAAAAAAAACGTTTTTGCTATCTACAATATGTCAGTCATCTAATAGTTATTGTCTTGTCAACTGTTAACTATCATTGTTATCTGCTGTCTGTCATAATAATAATTCTTATCATTTTAAGTAAACAATATGATTCAATTTACAAATGAAGAATATGCGGATATAATGTGGTTCTTTCAATGGCCATGCAATGGAAGCTTGTAGAGAGTACATCCGGAAGTTTTCCATTGAGAGATATCTATTGCAGAAAGTGTTTTCTTGATCCTACCAGAGGATTTGACAGTAATATTGTTGAAAATTGTAATCGTGATGTAAAAGAAGAAATTTTGAATTTCCACCCGCTTAAATTTTTTTGCAAAACTTGGTTTGGAGAACATTACGACGCAAAGAAATGCATTCTTTTCTTTATCAATCTGTTCAACAACCAGGCGATCAATCAATACAACTTGCTTTTTGTAAATGGGTTTGGAGCAACATAGACAAACTCCTTTCATTACAAGTATATTATGGTCAGACAAAGCAACATTTTCCAAAAATGGCGAAACAATATTCACAATAATCAAAAATTTTAACAAAGATTTTGCGTTAATATGTGGATGAATGTACATTTAACGGCCAATTAATTTTGGTCTAGTACAAAATAGAGTCAAAAATTTATTAGTTGACGTTTCTAATGCCATATTAAATTGAATGTAGTACCAGCATAATGGTGCATCACCACAAACTTTAAGGAATCTGATTGCCTTGCTAAATAATACTTTGCAGAGTAGAGAGATTGGTCAAGATGGTCCAATTCTATGGGTTTTAAGATCTTATAAATAATACTATTTGTAGTTATTTAAAATTTTATAACGTATATTTTCAAATTGATTCATAATAACTTTTCTTGGTATAGAAGAAAATCGTAAAACCCAACGCTTACAAAATAATTGTAATTATACTATTTGCATGGATATACTGGATACCTGACTCACGTTTATAAAGTGACGCAAAATATTTTACGGCGACCATTTTTTGAGTGACTTGATAATACTAAATATGTTTTAAAAATATCTTACATTTTATTATTTTAGTTTTTTAAACATTTAAAACATGCATAATATGCTACTAACATTGTAAACCATCTATTAAAATGTTCCGGGCAACAATTGGTTAATTGGATCCAAAGTTAAGAGCATACCGACCGCTACCTTGATTTGTAGCATTTTAACAAAAACTTTGGCTTCATCGCTGCTTCTACAAATAATTTGTTAATCGATTAATTTTTTTACCAGTACATTTAGAAAGAATTAAACTATAATATGTCGAAGTCTTTTAGACAAATAATAGTTAGAAAATAGCCGAAAAAAACTATCAAATATAAAAATAAATGCGTTTTTCTGTATTTTTGAATGGATTTTGTTGCTATTAGCAAATATAATTTTACAAAAAAAATTTCGGCATATCTATATATAAATCAATTATCAAATTATTTGTAGAAGCAGCGATGAAACCAAAGTTGCCGATTTTGTTAAAATACTACAAATCAAAGTAGCGGTCGGTATAGTCTTAATACTAATAATGCGATTGTAATAAAAAATTAATATCTTCTAAACAAGTCTATCAACTTAAACCAAATTTTAAATCAACATTACTACATGTATTGCTGACGTTTTACTATTATAGTTAATCTTTGTAAATACAAAGGCAATACGTGTAATAATGTTGATTTAAAATTTGGTTCAAGTTGGTAGACCCGTTTAGAAGATATTAATTTTTTATCACAAACGCATTATTGGTCTTAACTAACGCAATTAGATATCCAGTATATCCATGATATATCCATGACTATTTGTTACAACTTTATAATAAAAACACATACAGAAATTTATTTTGTAGTTGACCACCATATAATATTTGTCCTTCTATAAAATACATAAATTGATAAAAATACAATACTAAAACATTTTTTTTAAATTTTATTAATATACTACTTAATCCTGCAGAATGACAAATATTATATAATGTTATCACCAACTAAATTGTTTTTGTATGTGTCTTTTATTAATAATAGTCCGGGAGCTGGTAACAAAAAAGTGCAAGAGTTTAGGAAAGGTGAAAATTTATCGGCAGTTAGTCGATGCATTACAAAACCTCAATCAAGCAGTCAGACAGTAATAACCAAACGCGCGGCGTCAGCACAGCTGCGTACATGCTACAAGAACTAACTTAATGCAAATGATTTGAAACTCATCACTCGCAGGCGCCCACGCTGCTAATAAAAAAAATATACGAATTCCAATTTTTATACATATCCATAATCCATACTTTCTTATATATTGTTTGCCAGTAAGACTTATGCTTACATCTTGACTAACACTTATTCAATCATCTACACCAGATCACAAAGACATATTTTTTCACACACACACATAAAACATCATTTTTTTTAGTTTATTTCTTTCAACAATTTATGCTCATTGCCAAACAAAATACTTTTTACACATTTTAAGTACTAATAGTCCATGTCTTTGCCAAGTCGTCAACAGATGGGCTTTGTATTTTTGACCTCCCCATCATAGCTTTGGTCATTTGGTGCTATTGCACTAGTATTTTAAGCAGTACTCAAATAATAGAGTAGACCAGGGTACTAACTTGACCAGTTTTTATAAGTTTAGCAAGTTTGCACTATTCTAATCAAGCCAATATTCCTAATAATATTATATTATTTCTTTTATAGGCCAGTATACCGTTGCCAGGGTCACTACCGCTTGGAGGTAATGCAATTTACTGGAACATCATTTTATTTTGTAACAAAGTGCAAACAGCTAATCGCTAAAGGAAATGTTTAGGAAAAGTGCATGTACATGTTGAATACGATAGAGTATCAGCATTTTTTTCAATTTTATTAAAGATTGCGTTTTTCATCCAAACTGTTTTTATTGTTGCAGGTCTTTCCATAATGTTAGTGGACTTATAAAAACTGTCTGTTTTACAAAGCAGTGCATGGTTATTAGTACAAGTTTGTGTGTTTGCCACAGGTCGTTGTGGAAATCTTTCATGATACATACGTCTTGCAAGTAAGTACATGTTTGCCAATTGTTGATAAACTCGATCATTTTATAAACAATAATTACATAAACGTGTTCAGTACAGATGACAGATAACTACAAATAAACACATTTTTAAGAATTTTTAACAACAGTCAAGTTGTTGATAGTTCCGAACAAATAAATTTAATATTTTGAAAACAAAGACGTTGTATGTGTCAACTTTTCATATTAAAAAGTTTGTCTACGTGTCTAATCAACACGTATATCTTTTATTTTCTTTATTTTTTTTTATAGCGTCGACTACTAAAGTTATTAGCTAATTATTTTAATTAAATAATAATAACCTCAGATTATAAACATGAGAAGACAAAACAACACATTAAATAAACAAATAAATAGTAAACCTAATATCACAGTTGCTAAAATTAAAAACTATATTTAAAACTAATATCACAGAACCTACTATTATCACAACTGACACCAAAGTTGTAAAAGACTTTGATGGTAGTACTTATACATTAACCTAACGTATTATCACAGATGACATTGAAGCTGTAAAATACTTCAATGCCAGACCCTAAAAAATAATTAAACCGAACTTGTAAAAGACTACAGTGCTTTAAACGACTCAACAACACAAACTGATCAATAAAAATAGATAAATAAATTAACATCACAATCATTACAAGACAACTCGAAAACTTGGTTACAACTGTTTGAGGAGTCCTGCCCTGCGTCTTTCAAAAATTGGATGCTCCTTCTCATATACTCCTATCTATTTAATAAAATAGACGTGGCGTTGTTAGTGAGCTCGAGCCGAATTATCCTTTTTTGTGATCTTAAATCAATTCTTTTCTGAGTATATTTTTAGAATATCTATTTATTTTTATCAATAAATAAATAATAATACTAATATATGTGATTCTATTCCATTAATATGACATTAGCTACCGGTTTTTGTGTTGCATAAAAAAAAATTTACTTTAGCTTTTTTTACAATTAAATACTTTTTAAATATAATTAAATACTTATATTGAAAATAAAATATACTGCTATATTATTATAAATAAAATCACGTGGCGCCTTCAGTGTGTAAACATATTTCTATGTTTATTTAAGAGAACTTATTTATATCTCCACTGGGGCTGAATGGTTAGTAATTGTCATTATGTATTATGATGGTCACACTACAATAATATAAAAGATATGATTTATTTGATCAAAAACACTACCTATTATTTTAAATTATAATTTATTATAAAAATAAATTTAAACCACAATAATATAATAATAAACTAATTACTATATAAAACAAATCATATTGTACATAAAATAACTAAAGATTTTGCAAATGCTATTTTATGTTATGGAAAGTAAGTTCTTGACTTTGAACTTATTCGTGTACCCCACTCAATTTTCAGATATAAAAACGCGCCGTACGTTTGTATTAACCACATTCAATTTGAGTGATCAAACTATATCAACCTAAACATGGCATTCAAGGTAATTTTATTTAAAATTATTAAATGTTATAAAATCACGTATTTTCTTCAAACTGAGCAATATACTGATTAAAATATAATTTATTTAATTAATTCTTGTCAAAAATAAGATTTATACGTACATTTTTTGTGTTTTTTATATTAGAACTTATTACTAACTTAAACAAATTCAACTAAAAATACTAAAATTTTTATATAACTTGATATATATTTTATTGCTGTTTTAAATATTAATTTGAATTGTTTTCTAGCTCATCGTATTGTGCGCCGCTTTGGCCGTAGTTAACGCTGGAAATTTGGCCGCTCCATTGGCCTACTCCGCCGGATTAGGATACTCTTCTGGATACGCTCATGCCGCCCCAGTAGCTTACTCTGCTGGTTATGCTCATGCTGCTCCAGCTCTTGCATACTCCGCTGCACCAGCTGTATCTTACTCTCATTCTTCTATTGCTGCCCCACTTGTTGCTAAGACAATTGCCGCTCCAGTAGCTTACTCTTCTGGATTAGGATACGCTCATGCTGCTCCAGTAGCTTATTCTTCCGGATATGCTCATGCCGCTCCAGTTGCTTACTCCGCTGGACACTATGCTGCCCCAGTTGTAGCCAAAACCATTGCTCCAGTAGCCAGTTCTTACTCTCACTCCACTGTAACCAAATCCATTGCTCCAGTAGCCACTTACGCTCACGCCGCTCCATTAGCAACTTACGCTCACGCCGCCCCAGTAGCTACCTACTCTGCTGGATACGCTCACGCCGCTCCATTGGCTTACTCCGCTGGACACTATGCTGCTCCAGTTGCTGCCTACTCTTCTCCACTTGTAACAAAAACCGTTGCTGCCCCAGTAGCTCATGTCTCCTACTCTTCCCCATCTATTGGTTACGGATGGTAATAAAAAAAAAATGTAAATATGTAAATACAAAACACGATTATTTATTCAAGTAGATACTTGTTTCATAAACTACTACCTATAATAAATATTTATCAAGTATATATTTTTTTATTTAATTCCTAATAAGCTTTTAGATCTATATCAAGATTAAAAAAAAATATCAATCTAATAATTGAGGATTATAAACAATATCTAAAACTAATCACAACACCATAGACTTGTTTTTTTTTTTAATATTTGATTGTAGAAGATTGTTGGAAATTTATTTTAAGCAGTTTTCTATATTTCATCATTGCCTTTATGACAAAGCATAAATGAAAAATAAAAGTGTATTATAATATAAGATTAGAACAAAAATCTGTCAAAAAAAATAATGAAGAAACCATTATAAGAAATGATTATTACAATATCTTTAAATTGTTATTGAGTGGCAATAAAATAAACAAAACCGTAAACAAAATATTTTGTCGTGGTAACCACAATAGGTTCTATGTCATAAAAATCAAATTGTTCAGGGGAAACAAAAAACTGCCTAACTTTTAACAATATTAGGGGGAAATTTCTCAAAATTTGTTTAATAAATTTTTAGTTTAGTAACAATAAACATTTTTTTTAAACCTTTTGCTTACTATGCGACTTATTATTTTGATCACAAAATTCAAATAAACCGATTTTTGATTATTTTTGACATAGAACATATTGTGTTACCACGACGATTTAAAATTTTATAATGATTGTAAAATATAATCAGTATACAAAGTGTTTCGCAACATATCCAAAAAAAGTTGATTTAAAAAAACTAACTTTGTTTGATCGCAAACAATAAAATAAGTTAAAAATTTATTTTGGCATAAAAAATAAAAACAGCCAATAGGACAAAAAATATTTTTCTAGTAATTGAAGAACTGTTAATAAGCACAAAAAAATCTACTTAAAAATAAAATATACAGTAAATTTTAGGCAATCCAAAATCAAGCAACAGGTAACTAACCAAGCAGATTCTTATGATGTCGCATCTAACACTGGCGTCCGTGTGTTAAGGTTTTTTTCTTTAATTTTGAAATGTGTAATTTATAAATTGTTTTTGTTTAATATGTAACAACAACATAAAAATGATTTTGAATTTTATCAAGTCAAATTATAGTCATTAAAACTGTCACATTGAAGACAAGTCTGTAAACATTACACAAACCTCTCTATTCTAATTACGTCCAGCAGGTTCAAGCATTTCTGCATGCAAAAAAATTGTTAAGAAGTTGTTGCAAAAAAGTTAGTTAATAATCTGACCTTTCAGAAACAGTGAGAAAGAAAAACATTTGAGCTATTGCAACAAAATTTGAGTTAACGGTCAAAAGCGTGATTTCATGTCAATAGCAAAACCTTTAAAATACCATAAAAAGAAAAAAAACTTTACCTAACTCAATTAGTAACATTTTTAAATATAATATAACAATTTTTTTTATCAAAAGAGTAAACGTGTTGTCATTAGCATATATGAATAGTGTAACCATAGTAAAATCTAGAAAAAAAAGTTAACAATGTTTTTTATCAAGAGGCTAGAGTATAAGTAAGAAAAAAAACAAAGAAAAGTAAGAATGACAATTAAAATCAACACCGGATTACAATGTGATGCAAGATAAGAAACAAATAGAAAAAAATTAAAAATAACTAAATAAAGATGAGGCATAAAACTGTTAAAATGGCGTAGTAGTATTTAAAGGTTTTGGAGCCAAACTTAGGAGCATCAAGTGCGAGTAAAACTAATAATGAAAAAAATATTAACATTATGACTCAAATCAGATACCACACATGTTTGTACTGACAATATTTGACAAACAGTTACTCTTTTTTTTTCATAATTGTTTATGTCTTTATTTCAAATAAAAGATTACTGTTCTAATTTTACCTAATAGATTATAAGATATATTTAATTAAATACTATACCTGGAGTATCAGTTAATATTTAGTAAAATTGGTTTTAGGTTTAGATGATAAACAATAATATTAATTAACATTTAAAGACAATTTTCTTTTATGCTATGTCATAAATGCAATATTAGAATTAAAAAAACCGCTACAAAAAATTCTTAACTACCGTCTACAATCCAATTATTAAAAATTACAAGTCTATTGGGTTGTAAATATTTTCAAATCTTTATAATTCTCAATATTAGTTTGATTTTAGAAAAATAAATCTTTGATAAAGACTTACTTATCTTAGGAATTAAATTAAAACAAAAATGGATTAGTTGATAAATATTTAATGAAGGTAATAGTTTATAAAACTAATATCTAATTTAATAAATAATCATGTTTTGTATTTACAAATAGATGGTTTTTATTTTTAAAATTACCAACCGTATCCAATGGATGGGGAAGAGTAGGAGACATGAGCTACTGGAGCAGCAACGGTCTTGGCTACAAGTCCTGAAGAGTAGGCAGCTACTGGAGCAGCATACTGTCCAGAAGAGTAAGCCAATGGAGAAGCATGAGCGTATCCAGCAGAGTAGGTAGCTACTGGGGCGGCGTGAGCGTAAGTAGCTACTGGAGCGGCATGAGCGTAAGTGGCTACTGGAGCAATAGATTTGGTTACGGTGGAGTGAGAGTAAGAGCTGGCTACTGGAGCAATAGTCTTGGCTACAACTGGGGAAGCATAGTGTCCGGCGGAGTAAGCTACTGGAGCGGCATGAGCATATCCGGCAGAATAAGCTACTGGAGCAGCATGAGCGTATCCTAATCCAGAAGAGTAAGCTACTGGAGCGGCAATAGTCTTGGCAACAAGTGGGGCAGCAATAGATGAATGAGAGTAAGATACAGCTGGTGCAGCAGAGTATGCAAGAGCTGGAGCAGCATGAGCATAACCAGCAGAGTAAGCTACTGGGGCGGCATGAGCGTATCCAGCAGAGTATCCTAATCCTGCAGAGTAGCCCAATGGAGCGACCAAATTTCCAGCGTTAGCTACGGCCAAAGCGGCGCACAATACGATGAGCTAAGAAAGCAATAAAAATAAATATACAATGCAACAATAAAATATATATCTAAGAATATAATAATATCATTATTTTTTAAATTTTAACTGAAAAATATTACTTTTACTATACAAAGTACAAGTCACCTTAATATAATTTGAGAATAAACTTTGTTTTAACAAAAAAATAATTACATAAAATACATTTAAATCTGTATATAGCTTAGTTCAAATAATCTAAGTGTAAGTATTTATATTTAATAATTTTTAATTACATTACCTTGAATGCCATGTTTAGGTTGATATAGTTAGAGCACTCAAATTGAATGTGGATAATACAAAGCGTCAGCGCGTTTTTATATAAAAAAATTGAGTGGGGTACACGAATAAGTTCAAAGTCAAGAACTTACTTTCGATCACATAATAGCATTTGCAAAATATTTAGTTATTTCATGTACAATATGATTAGTTTCATATGGAAATTATTTTATTATTATATTATTATCAAGTAAATAAAACACATTTACTATTACAATATTACGATTTATCTTTCCGCTAACATATAAAATTTGAAAATTTTGCAGTTACATTTTCTAGGCCGTCGAAATGTGTTTTATTTAATTGGTAATGAACTATCACATAGTAACGGCTACCAGACTACCATTCAATTTTTATATTATTATACTTCATTTCTATTGTTATGATGAATTAGATTACAAAATATTAAGTAGCATTTTATAGTAAATAAATTATTTATTATCTATTATCTTTTATATTATTTTGGTGTGACTAACTGGATTATGATAATTGCCAACCCTTCAGAAATGTTCGGTTAGGTAAATATAGAAATATGTTTACACAGTTAAGGCGCCACGTGAATTTATTTATAGCAATATGCCAATATGCTAACATAATCTCATTAACTACAGGGAGTTTATAAATGAATGGGATTATGTAATCACTTTAAATATGCCGCCTTTTTAAAATCGTTCACTATACTACATTAATAGTGCGTTCCGTATATCAACCGAAGCGACCGAAATCCCGGTTATTCTGAAACAGGTTTATATACGGAACGCGGTTACCTGAAAAAGGTTACAAAGGTTGCGACCGCACTCACCATGAACTAACGTCGGTGAATTTCTATTAATCGTGGTTATACATGGCGGTAAATTTGAAATACAATCAAAAGTGAACAAAAGCGTCAAATGTTGCTCGTGTATTTTATTAAATTATTAATTATAGGTTATAATGTATATGTATGTTCCTGTCAATGCTAAAACGGGCAAAGGCATGAGTGCAACAGAGCAAACATTATTATTGTGTATAGTTGCCTGTTATACCTGCCAACCTCTACTGGGATTACTGTATTAGCAGGTAGATAAATACATACAATCATCTAATATTAAGCACTGAAATTTAAAAAAATATATAATATTTCAGTTTTGTATTTTGACGTTTCTATAACCGCTGTCGTTCCGTAAATCAACCAAGATTTTCAGCAACCGATCAAAGGCGTAACCTAACCACCGGTTACTTCGGTTGATATACGGAACGCACTAATATTTTCATATGTTTGCTTGACAGCTGTCAAAGTTGATCTGTCAAAACAAATAGTTTAGTAAACAATTTAAAAAAAGCGGCACATTTAAAGTGATTACATAATCCCATTCATTTATAAACTCCCTGTATAATTGATGAATAAAAATAAATAGTCAAAAAATAACTCATAAATAAAATGAGAAAATATCAAAGGTTTCTCAGCTTCTATTTTTTTAAATTTGATAACCGGATATATACCGCAATCGTTTTTGCGACGAAATTTACATTTGTAATGGAATATTTTTCATAGCATTTGCAAATACACTAACATTAAATAAAATCAAATTTATAATATTTATATATTTGAGTAACCATACATAATTATTATAATGATATTTATTTTATTTAGAGCTCATTACAATCGCCAAGTCCTAGGAGGATGTTATGAAAAAATGTTTAGTATCACCTGCATTATCAAAAAACAGAAAATTAACAGAACGCTAGAGCTAAATCATGTAGTTGTTTTATGATATTGATCAATTTATAGTAAAATAAATTATATCAATATTTTAGATTATAATATGTTAACTAAGTTATGCTAAATTAAATTAAGTATTGCTAGATTAGTATAATTATTTATATTCTTAATATTGTATTAATTAGATGTTTTAATTATAAAAATAGATTAATATTGAATATTTTATTTGTGCAAAACATAATTATGTTGCCAGTTATAGTACACCGTATGTCTCATTTAACATAACATTTTACAGCTCAATCTAACACAAATAAAAAATTGCAACAAAAAAATTTGCAATTTTTAGAAATGATATAATATTGAAAAATTAAAAAAAAAAATTATATTGAAATTGAATATAAAAAAAATCAATTCGGGGTAGGGTAGGTGCTAACGTTTAAATTTTAAATGGAAACTTTCAAACTTACAAAAATTAGATTTGTTGTTGATTTTTTTCAAGAAACAAACTTTAGAGTTACCCACAAATTAAAAATTAAAAAAAAAAACGTAAAATCTTTTTTTCGTTATATTTGAGATTTGAACTAAAGATAATTTAATTTTTTTAAACACAACACACTTGCACAAAAAAATATTTAAACTAACTATAATGCTGTAAACATTTTATCTCAAAAAATTGCTAAACAACTTTTATTGCTCTATACAGAGTGTCAATAATCTACGTGTGTTCTATGGGTAAATTTGTTATTTTAAATGTTACTGAGTTGGTTAAATTAGCAAAGTTGGAAAAAAATTTCAGAATAACGTAATGTCATTTTTAAATTTGTCATAGGTCTTCAACTTTTTTAAATAATACAAAAAAAAATTTAAAAACGGTTGTTTTTTTCAAACTTAAATAACTTTTTGTCTATTTACTCTAGAGCAAAAATAAAAAATGTATTCTGTAGATATTTTTGTGTAGAATTCAAATAAATTAACAAAAAAGATATGGCGTTTTTGATTTTTGAGATATAAACTAAACTTGCTTTTTTTAAATGGCAACCTTAGTAGGCTATGAGTTCATTAAAAAAACTATATATTTCTAATTTCAAAAATGTATAGTTTGTTATATCTCATTAAATTAGTTTCTTTCAGAATTTACAAAAAACAAGAATAAATTGATAGAACAATTATTACGACGTATTATAAGAGGGCTTTGGAACTAAAAACAAAATAAATTATCAAAATATTATTTTTTATTTATTCATATTAATTGTTATAAAAATATGGGTTTATTTGTCGGAAAAAGAAAATTATATGTTATTTTGTTACTATGGTTGTAATTGTGGTGTAACAAAAAACCAAATTTAGAGTTTGAGAACAATGTCACGTTTTTGTTTTGTTTATTGAAATTAATTAAAATTAATAATCAACATATTTTAATGAAACAATAACATACATATATAATAGTTTGTTTAACAATCTAACTAAATAATAATTAAAAATACTATAAATTAAATTAAATATTAATGTAATAATGCTTCAAAATGACTACCGCTTTCTTAACTACATAGTTGACAACGTTTTATTATATTATTTTGTACTTTTAATAAAGTATTATGTCTAATTTTTGTTAGAACTCTTCTGATTTTAATTTTCAGATCATTGATATTATGTGGCTTTTCTTTGCAAACTTTATTGTTAATAGTTCAAAAAAACAAACAAACAAAATCAATAAGTGTAAGGTCCGGAGATCTAGGAGGCCATGCAATTAAACTTCTATTATTTATCCAATTAGGAAATCTTTCTGACAAATAAATTGATACGATGTGTGCATTGTGAGCAGGCGCGTCATCATGTTGAAAATACTTGACATTTTGGATCAAGTTTAATGAAGAGAAGATCATTCAGTTATTCTTTTAATTCATTTTGTAAAAATGTTTGGAATTCAGATTTTTTTCATAAAAATATGGACCCAATATTTTTGTTCTAAGAATGCTACTCCAGACATTAATAGAAAATACATGTTGATCTTGTTTTTCAATTGTTCAATTGGATTTTCTTTCGACCAGTAAATATGATTTTTTTGGTTGAATAAACCATTATTTGTAAATTTTGCCTTGTCAGTAAATAAAATTGATTGAGAAAATAGTTTGTGTCTTTGACTTTCTTCAATAAACCATAAAACATAATTTAATTTTTTTTCAAAATCTGTTTGAAACAAAGTGTTTCCAATATGATGATGATAAGGCTTAAAATTATTTTGTTTTAATATTTTTATTGCTTGATTTTTGATTACGTTACACTCTAGTTCAATGTCTTGTACAGATGCGGTTGGTTTAAAAGTATTGTATGCCAGAACACATATTTCTAAATCTTCATTAAAATTAATTTTGGATTCTTTTGCTTTACAAAATGATCCATATTTTTTTTATTTTTTTTTTCAAGTTTTGCAAACAAGCTTTTAACTTGGCTGCCTTCTTTTCATGTATGTTTGTAGATACAATTCGCATGCTGCGTTTGTATCACGATTACAATTGTAGTAACAAAACAACATACCATTTTTCGCTCTCGCCAAATAAATCTTATTATGCAGGATAATGATTACTTTATTATTATTTATAAACACAATAGTTTTAAATTCAAATGTTGTTTAAATAAATGCGTTCTCTTTGAATAACTGTAAACAATTAAATTTGACAACTATATGAATAAATAAAAAATTATTATTTTGTTTTTAATTAAACATATGTTGGTGTGGGATTCATGTGTGGTGTAAACTATCATATTGAGTTTTAGTAAAATCTTTTATCTCTAATGCTACTATCACTGTAAAAGTGTACCTAGAAGTGTTGCGTACATCAATTTTGCTAAGTGTAAGTGCGTTTTATGAAGCTGATGATAAAGTCTTTTAATAACAGGACGACGAGCCACTACACTACCACCTAGCCTAGATGACAATCTGAAAGGACTATAGATTGGACAAAATAGGCCTATCAAGTTTCGTCCACCCGCCAACAGTCTTTATTTTAAACAACTAAAGTAACCATGTGCTTAACTAAAGACAGTACAGTAATTAATTTATTTTTTTAAGTGTATTCATTTTCTTAAGCGGACTCTGTATTATTTATAATTAAATAAAGCAAAATTTGTTAAAAAGTCTATTAAACAATTTAAAAAAAAAAAACTTTAAAAATTATTTTTACTACATATAATAATTGATTGCATCTATTTTGGTCAGAGATTTCATTTAAAAAATAAGCAAAAAGTTGTCAGCGGTGACAAAAATCTTATTGACGCATCTTTAGATTTATATATTTTGTTAATTTTTTTATAAATAATTTTAACTCAATATTCAATACAAATACATTTTCAGCCGCTTAATACCGCACAAAATGTCAAGGCCCGGCCTGCTTCCACAACTCCTGCATCAACTGCAATCAAATTGTCCTATGTAGAAACATGGTTATTGATTTTTTTTAAACCACGCAACTAATAAAAACATATTAATTAACATAAATTCATTAAGCTAAACATGAACAACTACAAACTAACTAGAGTCTTTACGCTAAAGATTATATGATAACTAACATTTCAAATGCCAGGTACTGTGGTAAAAACCAAACATAGCGGGATCATTTATTATAAATTCTGTACAAAACCTAGAAAAGTTAACTCAAAAAATATACATCTTTTAAATAAAATACTAAAAACAGTAAAACTGAAAAATATTTTGTATAATAATAGTTTACTAAATTCTTGCTTTGAAGACTATAAAAACTATAATTTTAACAATCACAAAAACTGGATAACCAATAAAATTAAAAAAGTTTGCTAAATATGTACTGGATAGTCAAAAATTAAAAATAAGTTCAAGTAAAACAAACATATTTGTAAACTTAAACAACATTTTTATTACATTATTTATAAGTTCATTTGTTACAGAATATATAAATCTGTGTTTAAACTGCTTTTTTTCCATGCATAAAAGTTTGGTTGTTTAATTGTAAAATATTTTTTGTTTATACTTAAGTTTTATGGTTACAATTTAACTTACATTTATATATTTACCAAATTCATAATTATATTACCTATACCTTGCACGCACACTTAAACATTGGTCACAATAAAGTTGATTTCTATATTTTTTCTTAAAACCAATATCATTTAGTTTTTCTATGAAATAAAATTCTACGATGCAGGATCAATACAGGATTTTTAATGAATTGGTGTTGTGAGCTATCTTTTCGATATGATATTGTCAATATCACTGTTATGTTGATGATATCCAACTCTATTTATCATTCAATTCATCAAACTATTATGAAGCATCGGATATAATATGCAGTGATTTAAGTAAAATACAATTATTTTCAAGAAACCATCAAAGAGAGTTTCTTTTAAAAAATCTAAAAGTGGAAATTAAAACGGAAGTAATTAAATATGCAAAATCTGCAAAAACACTTTGATTATATTTTGATAGTGACATTACATTTAGTGAATGTGTATCTAAACTGATCTAATAATCTTATGGAAAGTTAAAATCTTTATATAAAAATAATGCGCCTTAACAAGAACGATTCCACACGCATACAAAGAGCATGCTTGCAATTTATTTATGGTATACGTACAAAAAGATAACTTTAACTTTATAAAAAAAATTCATTTAGAACTAATGAATGAAACAGACTTAAAAGCAGAAAGTTCAAATTAATTCAATAATGTAGGTACTGTAGAAATGATTAACAATATTGTGTACGGACAAAAAGTTATTTGGAAAAATTTAAAAAAATTAAAAATAAGCAGCAAAAACCTTTAAAGGTTGATTTCATTGCAAGGCGATCATAATAAAGTAATATTGCAATAATATTTTCTCATCATCGTTACTTCATTACTGTTGTTCTGATCATATCTTATAAAATATTAGATATATTTAGTTAAATATTAAATTTAGAGTATCAGTTAATACTGATGAAATTCATTTTAAGTTAAAACAATATACAATAATACTAAGTAACATTTTAAAATAGTCTTCTTCCATGCTTTGTCACAAAAGCAATATTCAAATCTAGAAAACCGTTAAAATATATTCTTAATAATCGTTTACACGTCAATTACTATAAAAATGAGTCTATTGTGTTGTGAATTATTTCAGATATTGTTTATAAGCATTAATTAAAAATTTTACTAAAAAAAAATTAAACTTAAAATAGAACTAAAATACTTCTACTACTTCTTTACCTATCTTAGGAGATAAATTAAAACAAAAATGGATTAGTTGATAAATATTTAATAAAGGTAATAGTTTATAAAACTAATATCTAATTGAATAAATAATCATGTTTTGTATTTACAAATATATGGTTTTTGTTTTTGAAATTACCATCCGTAACCAATTGATGGAGAAGAGTAAGAAACATGAGCTACTGGGGCAGCAACGGTCTTGGCTACAAGTCCAGAAGAGTAAGCTGCTACTGGAGCAGCATAGTGTCCAGTAGAGTAAGCCAATGGAGAAGCATGAGCGTATCCAGCAGAGTAGGTAGCTACAGGGGCGGCGTGAGCGTAAGTAGCTACTGGAGCGGCATGAGCGTAAGTGGCTACTGGAGCAATAGATTTGGTTACGGTGGAGTGAGAGTAAGAGCTGGCTACTGGAGCAATAGTCTTGGCTACAACTGGGGAAGCATAGTGTCCGGCGGAGTAAGCTACTGGAGCGGCATGAGCATATCCGGCGGAATAAGCTACTGGAGCAGCATGAGCGTATCCTAATCCAGAGGAGTAAGCTACTGGAGCGGCAATAGTCTTGGCAACAAGTGGGGCAGCAATAGAAGAATGAGAGTAAGATACAGCTGGTGCAGCGGAGTATGCAAGAGCTGGAGCAGCATGAGCATAACCAGCAGAGTAAGCTACGGGGGCGGCATGAGCGTATCCAGCAGAGTATCCTAATCCTGCAGAGTAGCCCAATGGAGCGACCAAATTTCCAGCGTTAGCTACGGCCAAAGCGGCGCACAATACTATGATCTAAAGAGACAATAAAAATAAATGTACAATACAGCAATATATGTCTAGTTATTTAATAATTTTATTACAATTCAGTTAAAGCTGCCCAAAAAAATAATAAAATAAATTTGACAAATAAACTTTGTGTAAACAAAAAATAATTATATAAACTTCAATTGAATCTATATATAGCCCAGTTTAAATAAAATATGTAGATGTTTTTATATTTAATAAATTAAGTAAATTAAATTACCTTGAATACCATGTTTAGGTTGGGTTGATATAGTTTGATCACTCAAATTGAATGTGGATAATACAAAGGTCTGAGGGTTTTTATAGCAAAAACTTGAGTGGGGTACACGAATAAGTTCAAAGTCAAGAACTTACTTTCAACCGCATAATAGCATTTGCAAAATATTTACTTATTTTATCTACAATATAATTTGTTTCATATAGAAATTATTTTATTATTATTCTTTAATTTTATTCTTATAATGAATTAGAATACAAAACATTAGACAGCGTTTTATAGCAAATAAATTATATTTTTCATAGTATTATGGTGTGTCTGCTTGCTGGATTATGACAATTAAGTCACACGTGATTTTATTTATGGCAATATACCAACAAGTATAATAAAATTACACTAAATAATAAAACAAGTGTATTTCCAAATATAAATATTTAATTAATAATTAAAAAGTGACAAATTAATATTCATCAGAATCTACCATTATTCATAAAATCCATAAAAATAACTAGCTACCGACGTATTAATAAACACATTTATTTGTATCATTAGCTATAATTGATAAATAAAAATAAATACTTAAAAGATAACTCATAAATGAAATGAGAAACTAACAAAGCAAGCTAGTTTTTACTTAGACAACCGGAAATATGTCGCAACCGTTTTTGCGGAGCATTTTATTTTTATGTATACATATATGGCTGAATGTTTAAAATTATTTATTTAATTAATATTGTTTTGAATTGTAACTATGTAATTTTTGCATTTAGTGGATAAGTGTAAACATTAAATAAAACCAAATTTATAAAATGTATATGATTAACCATACATTATTATTATAAATTTTAATTTATTTCGAGCTAATTACTATTGCCTAGTCTTAGGTTCACTAAATTGACTAAACCATGTGACAAAAAATATAATAAAAATAAAACAAATATTATTTAAATTATTTTATTTTATCTTAATGACCTTGGGATTTTTTAAAATTGTATTATTTTGTATAAAAAACTTCAACAATTTTGATATGAACAAATGTTATATCAACACAAAATAGGTTGTAAATAACTGCAAATTAACAGAACGCTAAAACCAAATCATGTAGTTGTTTAATTTTATTGATCAAATCATAAAAAGTCTAGACAATCGGGGCTATTCTCTATGCATATTGCCAGAATGTAAGCAAGATATATTGCTAACTAACAATATGAAATGTCATTTTAACAAATCTTGCTAGCTAACAATACAAACTGTCATGTTAACAAATCTTGTTTACTAACAATATACATGGTCATCAGATTAGGAAGCGTGGCAAATCTCTAGATAAAATAATAATAATGTAATTAAAAATTAATTTTGTTAAAGTGACAGTTCTTATTGTTAGTAATCATAATTTGTAAAAATGACAGGTCATTTTGTTAGCAAGCAAGATTTGTTAAAATGACAGTTCATATTGTTAGTTAGCAATATATTGTGCTTACATTCTAGCAATGTACATAGAGAATAGCCCCGATTGTCACATAGTAAAATAAATTCCATCAATATTCTAGGTTATTTTATGTAAAGCTAAGTTATGCTAAATTAAATTAGGTATAGCTAGATTATAATAAGCTAGGTTCCTAATATTAATTTTTTTTTATAAAAATAGATTCATTTCAAATAATTTTATATAAAAATTTATTAAAGTATGTAATCATCAGTAAATTGTTAAAATATTTTAAAAACAATTTTGTAGAATTAAATGACGCTGCAAAAATATTATTTAAAAAAACTGTCAGTGACTTTATTAATAAAACCAAACATAATAATACATGGCAAATACTAAGTTTCTTTTTTAAACTTATCGCAACATAAAAATGGGTCATATAAACATACATAACAAACACATCCAAATAACATCAATTATTTGTACGTTATAAACCATGAAGCAATGACGCAAATAACACAGATTATTTTCACTACCACAATTCTTACATTGTCAAATCACCACAAAACAGAAGAAACTACACAAAGATTTTTTACACTTTTACAACTCTTGCATCAACTGCAATCAAGTTTTAAAGTCTTGTCTAGGACTAAAACATTGATATTTTAATAGCACAAACCAAAAGCATATTAATCAACGTGTATAATTTCATTGAGCTAAACATATGTACATGAAATCATATTTAAAAGTGCTAAACATCATATGGTAACTAACATTTGACTTAACACAATACTAGTGTAATAAAAAACAAACAAAGCGGGATCATTTAGCATAAATTCTGTCATATAATAGTTTAGGTTGTAAAGTAATATTTGGTAACAAAATTACTTTAATAAAATACTTTAATTAAATACTTTAATTAAATAATAAATTATTTAATATATAAAAAAAATATTATCTTTTCTGACAAACAACATTAAAAATCAAAAATTCACACTTTTGTTATCTTAGTTACCAATTCAAATAATCACGCTTGCTTATCAAATAAATACAAAAATAATGTATAAATAAAAACACGCTACACTACTCCCCTGGAAGATAAAAAACAAAAAAAACCATTAACCACTAAAATAAACACAATGGTTAAATGATACATTCATTTTAGTTTTGTCAAAATTTCTAATGTGTACAGCAGTAGTAGACTTTAATATAGATTTAAAAGTTGAAATTGATGACAACTTTAAATAAGCTGGTTTCAATCGATGAATTGATACCGAGTCTTGTTTGTCATTCATTGATCTAGAAATAACTAAAAAAGGTTAAAAAAAAGTTCGTTTCAAAAACTTTTTAACATAGTCTTTTCGAATAAAAACATGTAAACAATTTGATAAATCACAATTTACAAAAGAATTTTTTTTAGTAAATCTTGTCTGATAAGGTAGCAGTGGAGAGCGTGGCGCAGTGGTCTAGGCATCCGGCCGCTGTACCAAAGATCGTGAGTTTGATTCCCATATACCGTGATAAAACTTTTCACATGTCTATACGCTCTTCCACTCCCCAACCCGCCTTGCCAGCGTGGGGTTTTACGGCTAAATATCTTTTCTAATGGAGTGATGAAATTTTTCTAGTGGTTTGGAATCCACTTAATACTGTAGGTCTCTTGTAATGTAAGTCGCAAACATTACAAGCAGAAAAGAGGCTATGCGCCAACAGTGGCGTATCAAATGGCTGACAACGACAACGACGAAGGTAGCAGTACATTAACAGTTTGTTTTAATTTTGTCAAAAATAAGGTAAATTTGGATCTGTTGTTGAAACATGATCATTAAACTTCAGATAATGACCAGGCAAGTTTAAAGAAGTTTCATAAACAAATTTTGATGGTGTGGCGTTTAAAGGATCTTTAATAATTGATCTAAAACTTAAGAGAAGTATAGAATCAACCCAATTAGGTGATAATGTTTACATTTTAATAGATAATTTAATTTGCTTATTCAATCTTTCAGTTAATCCGTTACATTGTGGATGATATGAAGTAGAAATTTGTGATCAAAACTTATTAGTTTTCTAAATTCATTCCAAAAGTTTGAATAAAATTGTTTTCCACGATCTGTTATTACAATTTTTAGTACTCTAAAACGGAAAACCCATATATTCAAAAATGCTTTAGCAGCACTGACAACAGTAACATCAGATATTAGAATGGCTTTAGGCCATCTGGTAAAGCGATCAATACAAACCATGAGGTAACGATATTTGTTACAATTGGGTAAAGGTCATATGAAATCAATATGAACAATTTTTAAACGAAAATTAAGTAAATTAAAATTTTGGATTAGACTTTTAGTATGTCTATGCGTCTTGACATTTTAGCAAACATACAAGATTTTACGACATTTGCGATGTCAATTTTTATATTTGGCCAAACGTAGTTCATAGAAACAAGTTTTTGTGTTGTTTTAATTTCTGGATGTGATTGAGAATAGAATTTGTTAATAATTGTGTTGCGTAATGATTTTGGAATAAAAGGACTTACCATGTTATAAAGTCCATTACAAATAATTGATTGCAAAAAATTTGGTAATTGTAGTAGTTCAAAATCAAGTCTGTATTGTTTGAATTAAGCAGGTTTAATAGTTTTTTATTGATGAGCTGTAAGTTGCTTAATTAATTCAGAGAATCTACTATTTTATTTATCTCAACTCTTGATAAAGCATCTGCAACTTTATTTGAAGATCCTTTAATATAACGGATGTCTGAAGTGAATTGAGTAATAAAAGCTAGATTTCTCATTTTTCGTAATGAGTAATGAGTGGTATTTTGTATGAAAGCTGAGATTAATGGTTTATGATCTGTTAAAATAAAAAATTCTTGTCCTTCAATTAAATAACAAAATTTCTTAACGGCTTAAAAAAAATGCCAATAATTTCCTACCAAAAGTACTATATTTTCTTTCTGTTTATGAAAAAGTTTTTGAAAAATATGATATTGGTTGTTAAGTACCATCAATAGATGTTTGTAAAACTGCTCCTGCAGCAAAATCTAAAACTTCGACCATAATAGTAATCTCAGATTTATTGTCTGGAAAAACTAAAATTGAACTTGATTTAAAAAAACGATGGTAAATATTGACCATTCCAAGAAAACGTAACAAAGAACGATGTGTTGTTGGTTGAAAATAATTTAAAATTGCCTTAATTTTATTTTGTGCAGGAATAATACCTGCTGATAAAATTGTATGGCTTAAAAAAGTAATCTCTTCAACACCAAATTTGCATTTATCAAGATTAATTTTAATACCATTTTTATTTAATCGTTCAAAAATTTGTTTTAAATGTGTAAGGTGTTTTCCCTAATTTTTGCTAAAGATTAAAATATCATCTACGTACGCAAAACAGAAATTTAGACCTGATGATAATACACCACTGCAAGAGCTGAAAGATCTAGAATCTATTAATTTGTTATTATTTAGATCAACTATCAAGTGATAGTGTCTCATGAAATCCGCACTGATAATTGAATTTTCTATTTTTGCTAAGATAAAACACCAAGACAAAATTTTATTTAGACCTAAGTTTATTTTAATAATTTGACATTTATAAGTTTGGATATGTAAACCATTTGCTGCTAAAAAAGTCAATGGATTTAATTTAAGACCATACCGACCGCTACCTTGATTTGTAGTATTTTAACAAAAACGGAAAATTTGGCTTCATCGCTGCTTCTACAAATAATTTGATAATCAATTTTTTTTTTATCAGTACATTTAGAAAGGATTGATCTATAATATGTCGAAGTCTTTTTTGTGAAATTATAGATGCAAATAGCAACAAAATGCATTCAAAAATACAGAAAAACGCATGTATTTCTATATTTGATGGGGTTTTTCGGCTATTTTCAAACTATTATTTGACTAAAAAACTTTGATATGTCATAGTTTATTCTTTTCTAAATGTATTAGTAAAAAGATAATTATCAAATTATTTGTATAAGCAGCGATGAAGCCAAAGTTGTCGTTTTTGTTGAAATACTACAAATCAAGGTAGCGGTCGGTATGCTCTTAAATTTTGACGAATTGTTTTTGATAGCAAAAATAATAACTGCTGCAACTGTGTCGATTAAAAATTTGTGTTTTGTATCTATATCAAAAAGATAAAATAAGCGACTAAGTAAAACCTCCAATAAAGCAGTCGCAACTTCAACTAGAATTACGAGTGTTTTAATTTAAAGGAACATAGTTCTAAACATTTTTTTGCTTTGTTAGCAAAATTGTAATGATACCAACACATGTCCAATTTTAGATTGTTGTTTCTGTTTAAATTTGATTTAGAAAATGATCTTGTTCTCGAAGAAGAACGAGACCTAAGAGTCGTTGAAACAATTTTTGTTAATTCACTAACTTGTTGTTCCAATCTCAAAATTTGTATCTGCAATGAATTTTGTTCGGTCGCTTTTAAAATTGTATTTTTAAAATTAATTGTTGAAATTTCAACAATTTTATCGGCCAATTTTGCAAATTAGCATGAGAAAAATTGTCAGATGTCATGAGAACTTTTCTTACATCAGTTTGTAACCTTTGTAAAAAAGTTCTTTTAAAATGCTATTGTCTAGTCTTTTAGTATCAAGAAATTGCATTAATTTACGAAGAAACTGTGATGGTGTTTTATCACCAATTTCTTTGTCAGTCAATACTTGTTTTAATGTTTTCTGTTCGGAAATTGAAATTCGCAAAATTAACTCGGTTTTTAGTTTTTCAAAAGAAGATTGTATGTATAAAAATTTTGTCGGTGCGTCATGTGTGTCCAGAGCATCATTAACCATTTATTAAATTAAAAAATTGGTTAATGATTAATAAAATTGAGCAAGAGAAAAATAGTGAGGCGTGGTAACAAAAATAATGTATAAGAAAAAATTAATCAAATGACATATTTCATTCATTTTTAATAAAATAAATTAATAATGATACCTCGACAATTACGATAAGTATGTTTAAAAAATTTATTGAGTCCTAATAATCCATATCTGGCAAAATTCATGCTGCTGCTGCTGATTGTTGCTTGAGTTTTTCTGCAATCTGCTCATCCAGTGCTTGATGATCCATAGATATGCGAGCTTTCGGATTAAAAATCCTCTTTTCTTAATTATGTGAAAATCCTCTTCTTTTTATCACGTAAAAATCCTCTTCTTTTCCTTCGTCGGGGTCACCAATGTAAAGTAATATTTTACCCAACAAGGAACTATTATATCAAACTAGAAAAACATTGCTGCAAACATCAAAAAATTTTACGCTCGTCTACATACGTTCAAGACCAAACCTAAGAGCATCAGATCCGAGAACATAATACCTAACATTACAAAGCTGAAGATACGTAAACCACTCAAACAGATAAAAAACAAAAAAAGTCTAGACAAAAACAACATTGCAAGCAAAATGCTAAAAATAGGGAGATATATTAAAAAAAAATCCTACAGATATTATTTAATAAATGTCTAGCAAAGAGAAAAAATTTATAAAACTGGCAAATGTCATACTGATTTCTAAAAAAAGCATTAACAACATAAAAAGTTATTGCCTTATCAGTTTAATGTTCCATCTATATGTACGTTAAGAAAACAGTATACCCCTAAAACTGATTACTACGGCACTAAAGAACGTTTGTTATAAATCGCACTGGAACAATAAAATTATAAACATTGACGGCACCTTCATAAATCACCCACAATTTGTGGAAAAAATCTTTTTCATAAGCAGCCATATTAAAAAAATAAACTAAACATAAAGTCAAATCAAGTGAACCTAACGATAAACCTATCCAAGACAAAAATAATGAGCAATATACATACTCCAATCACGTTGTAAAACTACAAGAGAAAACTAGACAGCTGAGATAAGACATAGATTAAATCTAACATAAATAGTCTTTACTAAATTAAGCCACAACATCAAAAACAAGTCTATCTCAATTAATCTCAAACGTAAAATATTTGGCTATAAGATCAATGTAAAGAGCAATAAAACAAATTATGTTAGAAGACAGTCTTAGAAATAAATCAAATATGAAAAAATTATACAGAAAAAAACAATAGTAGCAGACATAGTAAAAAAAACGTGACAAAACAACCCCAAGACAGATAGTCACCAAAAAAAACTTAATGAAAATAGAAGCAGACAACAAGAAATATAGAAAAACCGCAAAAAAGTGGGTAAAAACATAAAACGGCAAGCAGGAAAAAGGTAGTAGTAACTAGCACAAGACAGAACCATATAAAAACATAAAAAGGTTTATTTTCAAGAGTAGATAGAAGAGAGCTGACAAAGAAAAAGAATAGATCACAGTTGCTGTTTTTTTGCAGATTATTTTTCTACAGCTTTCTAAGTTGAAATTAATTCAAAATATAAAAAATTATCAGGGATTGCTGACATAACTTAAATAAATTCATATAACTCTGTAATTTGTTTTGTTTTCTGGATTGTCAAAGACATTTATAGTAGACGTAGATTTCATTATAAATAAACTACATGCACTCGGTATAAAAAAAATAGTTTCAAGATGGATTTAATTGTATTTTTTAGAACGTAAATTAAATGTAAAGATAGAAAATAAATTAACAAAAAAACATAAATTAAAACTAAGTCTGCTGCAAGGGTTTGTTTTAAGTGTCATATTTTTTTTAATATTTATTATTAATTTGTCATCGTTTACAAAATAAAAAAAAAATGATTATATTTTTTAAAAACATGTGAATTGATATTTTATCTAAAAATGTTATGATAAACTTTTGCTTGACTAAAACTACTCTTTCTTCTACAATAATGCAGAACACAATAGTTAGTTATAACATTTCCTAATACACTTCTAGATAAAAACTTGAACTAAAATCTACATACTGATAAATTTTGTTAAAAGTTAAAAGCATTTTTAGATAATAATGCTGTATTAAATGTGCTTAAAGTTGCTTTTGAATGTGTACTTAAAAACACAAATATATACTATTGCACTAGTTAATTGAAAGAATGGAGGCGCTGTAGATACTGACGAGGCCTAGTATCTGGTCCACTCACACTTTTATATTAAATGTAATTATGATTAAATGGACACAAATCATATATTAGACTAACATTCTAAATTAATAAATGACACAATTTCTGCTGAAATTTGAGTTAGGCGCTTCACCCAACTGAGCAATCTTTTCTTAATTTTAATATTTGTACATAAAAAATGGATTTATGACTAACAAAATTTTGACTTATTTTTAATATTTAAAAATAAAAATTTGCTTAATGTTACGCGTATCAATCTACAAGTCTGAAATTTTTATTAAAATAAATCTCTACATGTTTACGAAATTAGAAGATGTACACTTGCGTAATAAAGAAAAAAAATTATATGTCCACAAACTCATAATTTGTCTAATACAATACATTGCCTTATACAATTGTTAGTTCAAAAGTATATTAAAATGTAAATGAATATCCAATGAACCGAACCATATAATTATTATTAATATTAATGTATACAATTAATAACAATAATAATAGTATTAAATTGCAGTTTTTAAATGTGATATTTATATTTGCTTGTTTTGTAACATTTTTATAATTGAATTTTTGTATCTGTATTTTAAACTGTTCATGTTAATAAAGATCTATTTATTCAATGACATAATGTATATTAATTTTTACACTACATACCTATTTTGACAAATAAATAATAAATTCCATCATTATGTTGAAGCAAGCAACACAAAATTTAATCATAGATTAACAACTTCACCTTGTAATTTAATAATCACAAATTCTATTCATTATTCGATTCTATTCTTTAAATTGAAATATCAATCCATGTGTGGTAATTTCAAAACTCATTATGCTTCATCACATGTCTACGCACTAATTTACTTGTCAAACTAACCCTTTTCAATTGCAGAGACTAGCCTTTAGGGAAATCTGACCAATTCAATATTAACTTCCAACTATCTGAGCTTTTTTAATCTTATAATGTACTGACTTTATAATATTGTTTATTAAAAAAATCTATATAGATATAACTAAAATACAATAGTTATGATTTAATTTATTTTTAACGGAATTCAATAACATATTTATTTTTAAATATTATTAAAAAGAAATGAATGTAAATTATTGTGAATAATCAAATGAATAAAAAAAAAGTCTAATTAATTTCATTATAACATAAACCAAAAATTAAATTAAAACAAAATCAATATCAATAATTTATAAAAATTCAATAACTCAAACAAAATCACATGCGGAAAAGTACGTGACAAACTATATTTTTGAGAAATCTTATTTCTAAACTATTCTTAATAATTTGAAAATGACAAAATATACATGCAAAAAATATATTTAACCCTGCATCTAAGTAAATACTTGAAAGATTAATACATCTTTATGTTAAAACAGAAAGTTTATTAGTATATTTAATACAATAGAATTATAATAGTATTAAACACAAAAAGCACTTGCACGTATAATAACAGCAAATCCACTAATAACTTCAATACATATTCAACAATTCGGTTGAATAGCTTGGTTTAATAATAATTGATGAACATTTAGATTGGACAATAGCGCACATACACGTATTTGGTAAATGAAAAACTGAATAAATCATTCTACGCCATTTTAGAATTAAATCAATAATATATTTTAATGCACTAACCGATATACTCAACGGTATTGTCAATTCAGTATTATTTTATTAGCGAATGTAACCTGTAACAGAAAATTTAATATGTAAAAACAAGACATTGGGCCGGTATTATAAACCATTAAAATCTGTCGATTTTATTTACTAACCAAGTAAATTATTTTAATTGGCTGATTTCGGTATTATAAACGTCAAATAATAAAAGTAGGTAACTAAATCTATGGAGTAAATTAATCATCCAAAATCTAGGGATTAAAATTTATTCAATGAATAACTTGACATATGTCATGTTTCTTAGGTTATTTTTAATGTAGAGCAATTTCTGTTGAAAATCAGCTTTTGATTGCTCTACGATGTTATGCAACTGACTTTCAATATGTTGTAAGGGATTATTGTAATATAGCAAAGGCTACAATATAACACATCAATAACTACAATATTAAAATAACATATAAATGCGGCGTTGCAATTTCTTATTTTACGAATAGTTAATTTAGATTTATAATACCGAAATCCGTTTATTCGTCAAATATATTTAATTTGAGATTTGTTATTCGGTGATTTATTTTGTCTTTATAATACCGGCCCATTAAAAAGTTATTTTTTAACATTGCGATTCATAAATATTCTATTACATATAAATTGCAATTTTTTAAATTTAAGTTCTTGTACTTCAATTTCTATCTACTGAAAACTATATACTGTGTTTAACAAATATATTCTATTTATTATTTTTAATACGATCTAAAATTCATTCAAAGATATTTGTCTAAATAGAATTTACTTTTATTTCAAAATTGCATCATTAATTTATTTTGTAAAATTTGAATAAATGTTCGAATGATTGACCTATAACAGTCAAAATTTCTTATATCTGTACAGTGACATTGTTAATTGCATAATCATATAATTATCAATTAAATCGACTAAACTTAAACATTGCATCATTTGCGAAGCACTTTGTCAGCTATTGCTGCAGCTTTGTACGAGCACTCGGAACATTTAGGGTTAAAATACCGACGTTATTAATTTATTCGGAAATTTGCATGAAAACTGTACGTAACGATATGCAAATATACCTCCTGCTCCACATTTATCGATTTAATAACTTGGAAAAAAAATCATTGTTCTTTGTATCGGTTTTGAGTATGCATGCTTGATTATACATACATAAATATTTCTAGAACTTTCTTTTAAAATTAAACGTTATGTAAAAAATAATACTTAAACAAACTTCTAAAAATTTTGACTTAACATTCACTAAACATAATTTTCATCTACCTAGCAATAAAAACAAGCAGTTATAGGACAAACAAAATTTTAATTTTTAACGTAAGAACTATTACCACTAATATTTTTCTAGCATCGCTATGCAAAATTTGATTCTAAAAAATACGATTTTACAGCGTTATTAAAGTCGTCATTCGATAAAATGTGACTCAATTATTTTTTAAGTTCTGGAAAATAATAATAGTTACACGGGTTGAGATCAGGACTGTATGATGTGAATGTTATAATTCTTTAAAGACGCATTTATTGACTATTTCTTCAACAATTTGTGCTGTATGGTGCAGAACCAGAGTCTTCTGAGCATAATTTTTTTTTGTTATAACTGCTTTCAAATTTTTAATTGTGTCTTTATAGAAATTTACCGTTAATATAGTCTTTTTTGGCATATAATTAATTGAAAAAATTTCTTTAACGTCTCAGAAAAGTGTAGCTATAATTTTTTGCTCAAAAGTGGCATTTTTGCCATCTTGAGTGCTAGATTTATAATTATTATTTTAATAAAAAAACAAACTTGGGCTGACTAAAACAAAATTAAAATTAACAACTAAAAAAGAAATTCATTCAAAATAGGACACCTTAAGATGGAAGTTAACCGAACAACTTCAAAAAATCAAAGCTTAACTGTCAAAGGCATTAAAGATTTAAACAACATACATACATACATAAATAAATTTATTAAATTAAAAAAAAAAAAAAAGAGAGAACTTTTATAGCAGGAACCTAGTAGTGTATCAAAGTCTTATCGTCAGTTAGAATTCTATATAAGAAGTCGTCATCTTGCTCAGCTTTAGAATTTATCAAAGCAACATATTGCTTATTTGTGCTTCTAAAGGTTTTTCACTCTTTAGGTCATCATGAATGTATTCTTTATGCTTGCACTAATATTTAACTTGACCATACACTGCCACTATTCTCTTTAAATTATATATTGGACTATTGCTTTTTTTCAATAAAATTTTTATTGTTTTTAAGTTGCAAATCATTTTTTCTCTTTAGTTTATTACTATTCCATGTGTCAATAGTACGCTTAAAAAAAATCTCTTCTAAAAGTTTTGGTTCTACATCTTTAAACTTTCAGTAAATATTTGTTAAATTTTTTAAAAAGCCTAGTACTACAAGTATATATTTGTTTAGATGGCAATATGGCAATATGTCTTGTATTTTGTTTGAACAAAGTCTATAGAAATATCTATATAACGCAAAGATCTGAAACATTACGCCGGTGTTGTAAAGTTATTAGTCAGTTTTGAATTGGCAAAAATCCAAATAGATTAAACAAAATTTAAAAGAGACATTGTAGTTTCGGATTTTCCTTCCCATATTTGGCAACAATATTCAATACAACAAGAAATATAAGTTTTATATATATGCAAAAACTAAACAGAAGTAAAAAAACTGTTTAGATCTATTAAAAAACTTTAGTTTTTTAAATACTTTCAGAGCTATGTCAACAACACGGTCGTTCCAGAGAAGATTACAGACAAATTGAAGATTTAGGTATAGATTTGTTGTTTAGTTTATTAATAAAATTAGATAATTTTCTTGCCATTTGGCCTTGAAAAGTATTTATGTTAAATTTATAGATAACTTTATTAAAATTCTTATTTAATAAAATTTATTTTATAATAATTTGTATTAATCTACAAATTACCTACGTAATCAACATAATATGTTATAATACAACTTAATCTTTACAATCTTTGCCAATTTCATTTCTATATTTAATGACGTTTCTTATCCACACTTTCTTTTCATTTGTTCTTCTCTCTGTTTAGTTTATTATTACATATTATGAATAAGACTTATTAGTCCAGTCAAATATGCTCAAATATTGATCTCACCTCAAAAAAAATTTAAAAGTTTTAAAACTTTATACACTTATTTATAGGTACCTAAAGAAGAATATACTAAAAGTCATGACAAATATGACACAAGCTCTAGCAGCAATCACCAAAAATAGGAAACTTTTTTCGATTTTTTGTTAATATCTTAAAAATTGTAGATAAGATGTAAAAGTTTACTATATAAATAATAAAATCTGATAAAATTTGCAATAAAAATGAGTATATACATTTTTTTGTATTCCCAGCGGTTACAGAGTTAAAGGGCGCTAAAGAATAGAAAAAAAATAGTATTTTGTATTGTTACGAACCAAGAAGCCGGTCTCTTTTGTTTGGTCCTCCGTTCATTTTGACGGTATTTCCCTTTTCCCCCCTATTACCTTCACTTCCTTTCACATAGCGTTCACGATACGCGTGAGATACGCGTCAAATTGTAGTGTTAGTGCTGTCTTTTTTTACCTTCTTTGTTCATGAAAAAAGGTAGTAATCAACTCTTTAACGATGTTTCTAAAGATAGCTACCAACCAGCAGTGTAATGAGAACTTAATCAACTACTTATAGCATAAGCTTGCTCCTTATCCTTTATCTTTATTTGAAAAAAACTGGAATACGGAATACAAACAAATCCGCCTTATACGATACTTTTCCTGTACTACAAGAAGAAGTCAATCTTCTTGATTTTGAGATTGTTTTGGATAGATAACTGTTACACAAAGTGATGTGGCCAAAAAATCCCTAATTTCAACAATTTGCTAATGTTATGTTGTCTATGTTCTCAAGCATTATGCCGGCAAGAGCTGTACCGTTGTTTTTGATGGCTATTCAGCGGCATCATCCAGTACGTAGACAGCTAAATAGGACTAAAATACAAGCTAAGGAAGTCAGTTGAAAAAAACTTTAAACAAAAAACACAAATAATAATAATCTTTATTCTTTCTTATAGTTATACATACAAAATATACAAAATATTGGTTCAAGTTTTGGAATTGAGTAATTCCACTTGTTTTTCCACCAAACCATTTAACATAACTATCTTATTACTAACTTCATTATCTTATTTTAAACAAGCTTAATTAGTTACAAAATATAATAATAAAATTTAAAATGAGGCAAAAAAAAGTAATATAAAATAAAATAAAATAAATAAATAAAACCACAATGAATCAAAATCAAATACTATTTTGTCATAAAAATTACACAAAGTTCACGTATAACCATAAATTGCTGCATTAATTTAAAATAAATAAATAAATAAACATTTAAAATTAAAATTGAGTCATAAGTTTAAACATTACATCTACACATGTACTCACTTTTTACTTTACTTATATATAAATTATATAGATAGATAAAAATAAAATTATAAAACAGTCTATCAGTAAAATAAATGTAAATATTAGTTCATTTTTAAATATATAAAATGTTGTAATATAAATAAGATAAATAATTAAAATTTGAGCTAAGTATTAAATTAAAATATGCGCATGTATAGATAAAATATCAAAAATATGACTAGAATAGTAAAATGACTAGAAAAGAAAAAACAAAAGCAAATACAATTAACATGCAGAAAGATAAGCGGACAAAACGTGCTGACTAAAACGATAAATAGAGAATTTTTTAATTTTCAATTTAATATTGTTATAGAGATTTAATAATTGGTAAGAAAAGCACCGTTTAAAAAATTCTGTTAGATAAAGTGGGATAGATAACAATGATTTCCTTCTAATATTTACACAATTACACAATGAACGCTTGTTCTGAGTTCAGCTTTATCTTAAAGGTAACTTGGATATTTAAGAATCATTATTTTATAAATAATTACTTTTAAAGATATCATTATATTTACGTCTTTGTGTCATTGTTATCCATCTCATCATTTTATTAAATTTTGAAACTGGTAGATTCTTTCGTATGCCATGTATCATTCTTATACAGCAATTTTGTATTTTTTGTATTCTTTGTACGTCTTTGCAATCTAGACAAGAACTATATAGAACACCACAATAGTTAAAATGAGACAAAACAATACTATCACAAAGCAGTTTTATGGGTTTTTATTTAAAACACGACAATTGCAATATAAAGTTTTAAAACCACAAAACAGCCCGCGGACAACAACTAAATACATGCTTACGAAATCATAAAGTATGGTCAATTGTCAGACCAAGACTTTTTGCTTCTTTTACTATAGGAATTTGTTGGTTTTGTATATAAATACTAAGATTGTGCTCTGCTACTACAATGTCTTGTTGTTTTCCAAAAAAAACTACCTTAGACTTGTTGAGATTTATTGTTAAACCATGCTTATGAGATATTTTTATGATATTCTGCAAATCGGAGTTAATTTGATATGCTAGAGTATTTGTATTTTGCAAGGATTCTGACTTATATATCTGGGTATCATCTGCATAAAAAAAAACTTTGCAACATTTTACCGCTTCTTGAAATAATGAAGTAAGAACAATATATAAAAGTGGGCCCAGAATTGACCCTTGAGCCACATCTTTTGTGAGGTAAATAAAACTAGACTGTTGGTTGTTTATTCTTACAGACTGCAATCGTTCTGTCAAAAAACTACGAAAAAGGCTTATACTTTTTACTGATATTCCAATATAATTAAGTAAAGCTAACCAAATATCATGGTCCATCATATCAAAAGCTTTACTATAGTCAAAAAGTACTAGTGCAGTAACTATTCATTTATCAGTAGCTCAAATTGTATTGTCTACAATTGAGGTCATTGCAGTTGTGCAGCTATACCCAGGTCTGAAACCAGATTGATTTAATAATAAAATTTTATATAAATCTACATAACTTCTTAACTGAATATCAAGTGCCTTTTCTAATACTTTAGAAAGACATGGTAGAATACTAATTGGTCTTAAGTCTTTGTATTCTTTTGGTGAGTTTGTCTTTAGTAAAGAAACAATTATAGCCTTTTTCCATATAGATGAAAAGATATTAGATTTAATGCAGCAATTTACAACATAAGTATTATATTGGACAATAAATGGACAGCAAAGTTGTAAAATATGCATATTTATTTTGTCACAACCTATGGCGTTTGATTTAATAGACTGTAAATTTTTTGTTGTACTATTGTTAATTTTATGAAAAATAAAATTGTTGTCATACTTTTTGTGTGAACTGCAGAAATTAATCAAACTAGCTTTATAAGTATTTGTATAGTTAGATGCACTGTTAACAAAATAATTATTTATATCCATGGGATTGTTAATTTCAGATGGAATAGCATTTTTTACCTCTATAACTACATTATTATTTTTAAGTACTTTCCACAAATTCTTTTTATCGGTATGAGAAGATATGAATTTGAAATAAGCTTATTTTTCTCTTTCAACAGCAGCATTTGATTGATTTCTCAAGTTTTTGTAATATTGCCAGTGCTCCGGCAAGTTTGATTTTTTATATTTTATTAGAGCATTGTTTTTAAGTTTAGTCAATAACATAATGTTGTCTGTATACCAAAGTTGTTTCTGTTTTTGTATTTCTTATCTTTTTATATGGTGCGTGCAAATCTAATAACATAGTTATGTTATTGCTTATAAAACTAACTTTACTATCCACATCTACCAAATTAAAAATATTACGCCATGGGATGGATTGCAAGTCTTGCAACGTCAATTTGCTTAAAAGATCTTATATTTTTAAGTAATAAGGGTCTAATATTTCTAATAACTCATTGTACTTTTTTGTAAATGAATGTTCAACAAATTAATATTAGTCACCCATACATAAAATCAAATCTACAGAAGGTATAATATTTATGATGTTACTTTCAAGCTCATTCAAAAATTCATCTACTTTACATGTTTGTGATCTGTATACCACACCTAAAGCTAGTTTTTTTTTTTTTCAACATATAGTGGGATCCACAGCTGTTCTGTGTTACCTATAACGTCTAAGACTGTTATATTTGTGAGATCATGTCTTAAGTAAATTCCCACACCACCGCCAGGTTGTCCTCTATCTCGTTTGTAAAATGTATAACCTTTTAAATTAATAATGTCTGTTGCTATATTTTCACTTAGCCAGGTTTCTGATACTGCAATTATATCGTAATTAGAACAGGCTACATTATCAGTAAATTGATTGAATTTGCTTACCAAAGAACTAACATTAATATGACAAATACTTAATTCACTGCTTATTGTGGTTTTTTAAATATATAAAAATAAAATAAAATGATAAAATTTGAAGTTAATCAATAAATTTAAAACTTAAATATAAAATAAATACATACTACACTACACAGCTAAAATCTTACTTTTTACCACCTCTCGGTGGGTTATTACGCAGCGGTGGCTTAATATTCTGCGTCTGCGATTTGGTTTGTCCCGATGTCGTGGACCCCGGTTTAGATTGAGTTGAGTTTGGCGTACCGGTACTGTTTAGATGTAGCGGCAGGGGGCTGGCTGAAGTTGACCCATTAAATTTCGATGTTGTTTGCGTAGACGGTAGGTTCTTTGGTGTATTTTTAAGTTTTACAATTGGCAATTCTTGTATATCCATATTCTTCTTGTTGATATCTTCGTTATTATTTTTATTTGCAATTGAGGCAGTTGACAGTGATTCAGTGGAACTTGTAGTGTTATTAAGATCTTCTACGATGAATTTATCTCCATTAATTATGATGGAATTGTGTTTTAATTCTACGTTATATTTATTGTTTTTTGCTGCTTTATAATGTGTTTTAAGTGTTTTTCTATCCTGTCGTTCTTGTGTTGTTAAATTGTCGCTGATGAATACGCCAGTACCTTTTAAATTACGTATGTTTTTAATTAACTGCTTTTTAATTAGAAATGAAATAAATTCAATTTTTATTGGCTGTATTATTAGATTCGACAGCTTCTAGTTTATATATATATTATTGACGTCCCTTTTTGTATAGTCGGTTTGCAAGTGCAAATTTATATTCTGTAGTACCGTATCTATTAATTGAGCGTTTTTCTGTACATTCAATTTAAAAACAACTATGTTGTTTTTGCGTTTATTTTTATTAATGTAATTTAATTTATCTATTAAATTTTTATTTTCGCTTTCTAGTGTGTCAACTTTATCAACGTATTTCTGTAGTTTTAAGGTTAGTTCGTCTTTTAACTTTTTAATTTCTTTTCTGATTAGATCTAGGTCTTCTTTTAGTAGACTGTATAATTGATTAGTGTCTATTGCTGTTGCAATAATAGTATTCATAATTAATTGTTTTAAATAGTTGTTTTAAAATACACAATACTAAGACTATATAATCACGTCGACCACATGATCTTCAAGATTTTCACAGTCAAACAGGATAAATCCAGATCTAACGAACAGAATAAATCCAGACTTATTTCATTTCTCTTGACTGCTCTTCACGACCATGGAATTAAAACAGAACAAGAATTTAGTAACGCTGCTAAATTGATCATCCGCACAGGAGTCATAAAATCCTTAACAAGTAACAAAGTAGCAATAGTTGGCAAAGATGTTGATCTTATTGTCTTCCTCATGATTTAACTCCAACCGAAAGACAGATATTATTTGTTAAACAAAGCCACGACAGAGTAGAAAGGAAGTTATATTCGAGTCAGCAATTGCAAACTATGGGAATAAAAAACTGCACAACTCTTGTGCATGCATTCAGCGGATGTGATACGACTTTCGCTGCATATCGAAAAAGGAAACTTGTCTGTTTCAATTTGTTCAAGAAGCAAGCTACACTGCAAAGTATTACTGATGTAATAAAGCTAAAGCTGGAAACAAAATATTCCTGGCGTTGTACAATGTACCCCACAAGCAAACTTCCTTTAACATGCATTGTTACAATGCTTTTACCATATTGGTTTTGAATGCCAAACCAGACCTCTCTGCGCTGTCGCCCACATAAGAAACAGCAATCCAGCATGCTTTTCGTGTATACCACCAAATCCATTTTTTGCAAATGTATAACTAGATGTGGTTGCTAAAAAGCAGGAATAATGTTCACAAACATTTGCTACAACTGCTTTGCAAGAATGATTGAAAAGCATTTCTTCTACCCCGAAAAAATACTTTGATGACCCTGATGATCTGGATTTCTTTATACATCTGGAAGAAAGACCACAGTCGGTAAAAAAGCGTTCATATTTGTGTGACGGTTCTCTCACACAATTAATTTATAGCTACCTGTTCTTATTGTGTTTCAAGCAGCAAGTGTCACAGCTCTAGTAGATGTACAGATTGCTGGAATTTTTAGAAACATGCGATCAAGAGTGGATTGATAGCGTTGATAATTCTTATTTTCTTTTAAATTTTTATATTTTATGTATTTTTAATTTTTTTTATTTATCATTTAATAAAGTTTATTTCATTTTTTTTTACTAAGTTGTAAAGTTTATCTCCACAATGATCCAACGTATCTAAAAGTGTAGGCAAAACATTGTCAAATATTGATTTGCAAGTATCTAACAAATGATAGTAAAAAGTACATTTTGTTTTTCTTTGGCATCTTCAATAAATTACATATTATGCCGTGCTAACTTAGCGTTCTTTAACTCTGTATCCGCTAGAAAATCTAGAAAAATGTATATGATCATTTTTGTTTCAAATCTTATCAGCTTTCATTATGTATACAGTTAATTTTTTTCCAACCTACTGTTCTCAAGATAACAACAAAAAACCGAAAAAAATGCCCTGTTTTTGGTGATTGCCGCTAGAGCTCGTGTCATATTCGTCAGGACTTTTAGTATATCCTTCAGTAGGTACCAATAAATCAGTGTACAAAGTTTCAAAACTTTTGAATTTTGTGTGTTGTTGTTTTGTTTGTAATAATATTAATAAGCGAAAAAATACAAACAATACACTAACGCTAAATCTCAGGCGTATTATAGTCTCTTAAAAAAAATTGCATTGTGGACGAGACTGCAAATATGGTAAAAAAAAGATTTTATGAAAAAACATGTACTGGTGCACAAATTTGTGCAAATAAGACTGAGCGTAAAATGGATATACCAAAAAAAAAAACAAAATTGGGCCAATGGCTTGCGCAAATTACTTGAGCGTAAAAACCGACCTATACATACTGGAATATCAAATCATATTGCACAGAAGTTTGCTTTTCAAATCCAACAAAATTGTTGTCTGTCTTATTTTATGCATTACACTACAAAGAACCAATTTTTTATCTAGAACTTAGTAACATTGCTAAGTAGCTTCTTACTAAGCTACTGGTAAAAGTATAAACGGACACTCATGCAAGCTAGTTCAGCAAATAAATTATAACTAAATGTTTCTATGATACAGTCTTAAATTTATATTCTTATCATATCTGATTTTGAAAAAATCATTAAACCTAAAACATTTCCTAATTTAATGATAAAAAAATAAATCTAGTTAAATGTGGCAGTAGCTATACAATATATGTTTCAAAAATAACTTTTTAAATTAAAGCACAACATGCATATGGCTATTTGTCTGCAGTTAAACACTCAATTAAAAAAAAAAAATAATTCAGTTTTATTTATATTATTCCTTATATTATACGTTGGTTCTGTAAAAGTAAAACATGCAACAAAATCTCTTGTTTTGAAAAAACTTGAGTTTGATAGGTTTCTTGTTTGTGTCCTAAAAATTTTTTTTTAAATACAAACAATAGTATAAGCCTTATTCAGGTGGCAACAAAAAGTACTGTTGCAATTGCCTTAAGAATAGGTGAAACAATAAAAAACAATTTTGTCGTCAAATTTACGGTTTGTTTGGGTAAACTTATATAATTGTCATAATTTGATTTTGATCTGATACGTTTGACTTTTATCTATTATCTGTTTAGCAATAAAAACAAAAAATTACAAAACAAGCATAGTTTTAACGTAATAACCAATAACATTAATATGCTTATTCCATTGTTTTGCAAGAGTATGCAAAAATTTTTTTTAATAATTTTGCAAAATAAAACTCTTAGTAGTGTACTCAGGTTTTAACAGTAATAATATAATACACAGGGTGTTTCAAAACATGTGTCGGAAAATAAAAAGTGAATTTTTTTGGCTAATTATAAGAAAAAAAGTTCCTATTAACATGGTTTTGCAAAAAACGTGTTTCTATTTTTACTTATTTGGTAATATCTTAAACTTTTTGTTAATGATTTTGTCAGTTCATGCTTGCATACGATTTTCACTTTTTAAGTCATTATGAATGGATTTGCTGCCCCATTTTAAAAGTTTCCACTAATATTTGACTTGATAAGATAAACAACACAAAAACTTCTTATATTATAAAAAGAAACCACATTATTTGTACGTGTTTGAACGTTTTTGGCAAGCAAGAACAATATTTAGTAAATATAGTTTTGTAACAATTTTTGTTTGCACTTTTTAATTTTCCGGTCCTTATTTACGTCACAACAAACACAAGTAACTCACTAGTGTTTCTGCCATTTTAAAAATGTAGCAATTTGTCTTATAATTCTATAATAGAAACTCTAATCAGCTGCAATACTATATGTTATTTTTGCAATGCATTTTAATTTTATTTTGTTAATACGATTGTAACGGAAAATGCTACAATATAAAATTATTAAATTTGATATATAAAGCATTTTTTAGCATAAACATAAATACATACATATATAATATTTTATTCTTCTTTAGTCAAACAAAATCTCAAAACTTAATAAAACTTAATTTATAATTTAAAAACTCCTAAATGTTGTCATTTACACTATTAACTTTGTTTTTTTTTATTTTAAAATATTTTTACCCATTTCCCGTTATTTTATTCCTTGCCTGCATCAATTTTTTTTGCATTTCTTACAATTTTACATCTTTTAATCTTCCCATATACACTTTTACCTACTATTTGCTCTCTTTGTCACGTTTTTACTAACATTCCACCATTTTCATACAACTTTATTATGTTCATACCAAAATTTGTCACAGGCTCATTCCATTTCTTTCTATTACTATTAACTTTAATATTTTTTCTATTAAATTTTCATTGCTCATTAAAAAAAGCTTTTTCTTCAAATTTTAATAAATTTGCTAGCTAACTTTCCTAAAGTTGGTTAATAACTCTACGCCTAATGCCCGCTTTAAAAATTAGCCATACATTTTTTATCAATTGTTTTTATTTTACTCCCAAAATTTTTAATATATGCATTCCAAATTACTATTTTTATTTTAAAACATTTATTAAATTTTTCTTTCTATATATTCATAAATCTTTTAGTTGCTACTTATGCTTTTGTACTAACTTGTCGTACATGCTCTCTATTTGTTCCTTTTTATAATAAAAATACAGATTGCGCTCTAACGCCATATGATGTGCAATTCAATAAATTAAAAGTCAATATTTAGTAGAATAATAGTTAGTATTTTAATATATTTTTTAATAAATTTTATAATTTGAAAAGTTGTATTAAACTGCAACGTTTTGTTTAATTTCAAAGTTTTTATACCCCACGATACTTTAATGTATTGTTTTTTATTTATATATTTATTACTAAATCGTGTTTTATTTAATTGGATTAAACAACAAAAGCAACTAATATAGTTGTAATAAAAAAATGCATAAAATATTTTTTTATTGCAAAACTAGAAATTTTAATATTATATATGTACATATATAATATTGCATCTCTAATTTAATTTATTATAATTATGCTTTAGAATATTTTACCAAATCTTGTCTTTAAAATATTTTTTTTAGTGTTTTAAGTTTTTTTATTTATATAACTATTAATTATATTAAAAATATTAAGTAAAAATTATAATTAAAGCATCAATCACAAATTATTCTTTGAAATTTAAATTATACAAAAGCCCAAGTTTAGCATTTAACTATTCAATATCAAGCAGTGCTTTAGCTTCGATGTTATTAAGAAATTTAAATAAAAATTAATTTATACATAATTGTTATCTTGTTCATTTCATGTTTTTTAAATAAAAAATTATCTTGGTATCAACTATTTTTTTTCCTGCAGCGTGGTGAGATTGTTAAGTAGCATTTTAGCAAAAAAAAAAAAGTTTCTTATGTATCTCTTAAGATAAAACCATATTTTGTTGTACGTAAGAAAACGTTATGAGTTGTTTGCTTAGCATCATCTAAGTTGCGACAAGAAGTACTGTTGTAACTGCTTGCCTTAAAACTGCAGTATAAAAATGCAATTTTAAATTGATTAAATCAATAGTATATTATATTGAATTTATTCCGTTTTTTTGCTACGTTCTAAGTTTTTGTCGTAATGTGCTACTACGGAACTGTAAACGTTGCGTAAAAGTGTACTGCTATATGTTCACGACAAACATTTAAATGTTTTATATTATTTTGTTTGCAAAACAAGAAATTTTAGCACTAGCTCTTACCAAAAATGAGATTGTATTTAGTCTCAAACAAAAACGCTAGTAGATAACGGAGTAGAAAATACTTTTGTTTTCAAGTGTGCAGTATATAGTTTTGTTCCAAACAATAAGAGTGCGGATTGCACACAGTTTATACAAATATTTCATCATTAAAATTTTCTAAAAACATTATTTTTATCTAAATATTAAGCCATGTGAGTATTAAAAAAAATTAGTAGATGATAACATTCTGGATTTTAGATTTTGAGTTAGGAAAAAAATCAAAGTTTACTGTATAATTTTTAGTAAATCTCTAAAGGTTTTGAGTATTAAAACGGTCCAAATGGTTAGCCCTTTTTGCGCCAGCTTGTCTTTCTTAATGATACCTACTTTATTAGAATGTTTTTTTACCCAGAATAGATCAATGTTTTGATGTGATTTTAGACTAGTTATTTGCATTTAGGCTCTATTATTTGTTAAGAATTCAGAAACTTTTGTTAGATACTTTGCAAATTACTATTTAAGACTCTGTTTTATTATTTTCTTCACTTTAACTTGCGTTTTAGAATGTACTCTTGTTGTTTGCTCCATTACCTCAAATTCTCCGTTGCATAGTGTAAGAACATCTCTTAGTACATTTTTTGGATACTTTTTTTCATGCCGGGATCATTTGTTTGATAATCACTACATTGAAGTCTATGTTCTTCTTTTCTATAGGGTCACCAACTTTTAGTATTTTGGAAGAATTCTTTATTCCAGTTTTGATTTCATATTTTAGTAAAATCCCTATTGGATCTCACTTCACTAAGTTTTTTTTACGCTACTTATCTCTATTTTGCTTGTTTCAATTTAAATTTTACATCGTATATTTCTTTCCTTAGCTGCTACACCTTGTGGCTCAGGTTTGATTTGTGTTTTTTTCGTCGTAGCTCTTTTATATCTCTTCTTTTCCGCTGAGTTTTGAAAAAGTCATCTATTTCTTTTCTGAGATCTGCTATCACCTCTCTGTCATCTTTCCTCGTAGCTAACTGTAGTTTGAGTGTCTCAAATTCAGTTTTTATTGCACCAACAGTTTCTTTTAAATGCTTTCAGAGTTTCTTCATTTCTATCTTCAACTTTGTTGTCTCGTTCTTAACATTGTAGCTTGCCGGAATTTCTTCTGTTTCTTTTGACTTTATAGGTAGAACCCAATTTGGTGTATTTAAAAGGGAAGATATTGAGCGGATTTTGCTCTTTACGTTGACATTTATCTTTTTGTCTATGTGTTGTCAATGAAGGCCATCAGCTGTTGTTAGTGACAACTTTTTAAATTTTTTTTCTGCTTCTGGTATTATTGCTACCAACTTTGCCTTTCCTTTCTATCAACCACTCTACCAGTTCTATAGAAGAAGACTCCCCTGAAGTGAACTCCTTAGCATGTACTCTTTTTGTTGTTTCTCCCGTGTTGCTAAGGATATTGCGTTTTACTAACAAAAACCTGGTTGTCATCCTTGGATTGCTTAGTCCAAACGGGCAAACGGGTTATTTTATTTAACTTGGCCTCTTCCACTTTAAGTTTTTTTTTTTACAATTTTGCTCCTTCAAAATCTGTGGGGCTGAAATCTTTCATTTCTTCTACTTTTCCAGGAAACTAATAACCAGTTTCACAACATTCGTTTTCTTGAGAACTACAGAGTGGCATTTGTCAGCCTAGTAAGCCAACTCAGTAGTACAACGCTTAATTGTGATTCTAGTTACGAAGGTTGTAAACCAAAAGTTATTTTTTGTAGATACCTCCGTAAGGCGTTAGTACCACAAGTAATTCTTAAAATCTTTCCTGTCTAAAACAGCCCAGTAAAAGTGTTTTGTTTTAGGTAGAGTACTATCTAGTTCATGGGCAAAAGCGCCCTTTATCAGCTTGACTTGCTCGTTGGTGGTTTTAACCAAAAAATTAGCTAAGCTGATTACCGCTTCTTAAAAGTGCGATAAGGCAACCACCTTTGAGTTTTCTTCCATGTCTTTTACTCTCTGCCTGGGTTGTCCAAATAAAAAAGCAAATCTTCTTTTTTGCTGCTGCCAGTTTTACAAGAAGTACCCTTCTGCCCAAGAACTTTAAATCTTGCTTTTCTTGAGGAATGCTTTTGGTTTGGCTTTGACGCACTTCATTTTTGGTTAGCAGTGGCTGGCTCAGCACATAAGGTATCTGCCTCGCCTTTGTCTATTTGCCTTAGCCCCGCAGATCTTGTATTTTTTGACGCCGGTTTGTGTACCCGTAGACGCACTTACAAAGTTTGCGTTTTTTGGGGTATCCAAAGATTTACCCAATAGGTTGGTTTTTGAGTTTTGGTTTTCTATAGTTGAAAAATGTATATCTCTGGTTCTACACACGCCATGTAACTTGCAAGTTGGAGACGTTTAAAACTGATTGCTAAGGTTATACTAAAAATATAGCTTCAAAAATAAGTTGTATACAAACGAGTAACGCACACTAAATCAATAAATGTGTAGCCCTCTGTATACCATACTTTTAAAAACCTGTTTGTTACAACAACTCAGCCAATTGATCTAGGTGATTAGTCTAAACAAACAATTTTGTTGCGACTGCAATGCAACTGTAAAGATGACTAACATAGCCAAAATTATTATAAAAACATTTTTCAATAAATAACCTTTAGGCTATCCTTTAAGACCATTTTAACCTTTACTTTGTAATAACAAATATAACAACTTTGACAACATTGCTAGTTCTACAAAATAGCATAAAAATCGCATTTTTTCTATATTTTAGTTTTATTTGGCTATTTCTAATTATAATTTGTCTAAAATACTGTGATAAAAATCAGGTATCAAATTATATGTAAAAATAAGAATGTCACCAAAGTTGCTGTTTTTGTTACAATGCAGAAATCAATCAATGCTTTTAAGACTGAACTTTACTTGTTTGGAATAACTAAACGCAATACTAAAATTTAAGCAATTAATGTATGAACTGAAAAATAATGTTATTGAAAGTAGATTTTAGTGCAGTTATTAAAATCTTTACTAATACAATCATTTTTGTAAAATGTTTTTTTTAATTATATAAATATAAGTTAGTGAAAATACTACAAAAATAACATTTTGATTTAAATTTGTTGTAGATTAGCAACTGTACTTAAAACCTGAGCCATGTTTAGAGCCAAATATAATCATTTGTTTTCATAGAATTCTGTTGGAAGATCAAATTGTTATAGAATTTGGTTTGTCATTCAATAATTTTTTCAATAAAAATGAAAAAACCCAGTTCTTATTAAAAAATAATTAATCATTACAACAATTACAATTAATCTAGCAATTATTTAAATACAAAAATTAAAAAGTAATTAACGTATCTATATTTGACACAAAAGTTTACGTCGGTGTACGAGGCCAAAGTCATAAACAGTTTTAAAAATATAAATATATATATATAAATACTAACTTTTCTGTTTTTTTTTGTTTTGATATATTTTTTAAATGTTGATAAATCTGTTAAAATAGAATTACAATTCACTGATAAATCAAAAACATCAGTTGTTATTTGACATTGACATGTTGTAAAAATGTTGATAAAATGTCAAATAAATAGATAAAAAAGCAATAAATATGCAAATTAACCTTTAAATCTGAATTATTTGATCTTAACAACAGATCAGTAATATGTCTTTACACATATTTACATACTTATTATAAAATAGAACTTACTTCCGAAAAGTATTGAGAAACGTACCTGAGTAGTTGACCGAATAAATGAATGGAAGTAAAATGTTTAACGGTTTGGTCTCTGAGACTGTACGTTATTTCCGATAGGTTAAATGATAAAATAATATATAAAACCATTTAAAAATTATGTAAAAATACATACATTTTCATAAATAGGTGTTATCATTTCAACAAAAAATACTTGATCAAATATGTAAAAAAAAGGAATATTAAAATACACAAAATAATATAATGTTTTTTTTTATATACACATTACGTGTGTTTTACAACTGTTAAAAACCAGTTAATTTATACATATTTTTCATTTACATCCGTAACCTTGCCCATACATTCCACCGGTTCCATGGTATCTACCATTTACTGAAACTCCAGCTTGAAATCCTCCTCTTTGTGCAAAATTTGGAGCTGTTTGGTGTGCAAAATTTGGAGCTGCCTGGTGTGCAAAATTTGGAGCTGCTTGGTGTGCAACATTAGGAACCGGTTTATGTGCAACATTTGGAGCCGGTTTATGTGCAACATTTGGAGCTGCATGTTGTGCTCTGGCGAACGAACCCAAATAAGAAGTGGCTGCATTAGCAAAAGAACCAACTGCTTTGGCAGCTCCGGCGGCTGCTTTTCCAGCTGCATTAAAAGCAGCATTAACATTAACTCTAGCATATCCACCTCCTCTTGCATGTCCACCTCCTCTAGCATGTCCACCTCCTCCAGCTTTAACAGCTACTTTAGCTTTAGCACCTCCACCACCTCCGCCTCTAAAACCACCAAAAAGCATGCCTCCAATGTTTCCAATGCTGACGCATCCATGTCCGCGACCACGGCTTCGACCGTGACCGTGACCGTGGACACGCACATGGCCACGCATGTGACCGTGCCCGTGGCCGCGCGTGCGGCCATGACAGTGACCATGCATGCGGCCATGACTGTGACCGTGCCGGTGTCCATGACTGTGACCATGCCGGTGTCCATGACTGTGACCGTGCCGGTGGCCGTGACTATGGCCGTGCCGATGACCGTGACTATGGCCACGACCTCCTCCACCACGACCTCCCATACTACGGCCGCCCCCACCACGACCGCCTCCCCCACCGCGACCACAACCACTAACAACTGCAATTATAATGCACAATAAAAAAATCTAAAAAAATATATTTATTTAGTTAAAAACAGAGTGACATATAAAAAATATTTACCTTAAGTACCATTGTAAACGCTTATTTAAAAAAATTGTGATACTAGAATGGAATCAAAATAAATATTAAAGTGCTATGAAACAGTATATATATTTTTTAGAAATTCATAAATCTTTGTAAACTGTTTGTTTATATTTAATTACGTATTTATTGCAAAAACATGACTTGTATAAGTACGTTAACAATGTGAGTAATTAAAAAATAAATCAAAAATTATTTTAATGAGTTATTAGTTTAAATGATATTAGAATGTATTATACAAGGTGTTCGTTTGAAAAAATAGAACTCATTAACGTCACAAACTTTACTCATGTTTAAAAACTGAAAACTTGACCTTGTTTACAGAATATAAAATTTATTTGTTTATTAAAAAAATAATTGTGGTTTACAATATTATAACAATAATTATAATTACTATGTTTCTGTTTTACTTAATATTCAAAATATTTTAGAATAACTTGAAAAAATATATTATGTAAATATTCTTTAATTTATCCTTAGTTGTCAAGTTCTATAAAAAAAGTTTTAATGTGATGATATTTAGATAATTCTGATTAAGAAATAAACTCTGTTACGCAAAACACTGTCATTTCTGAATATGATGGTATTACGTTGATATTATAGGGCTGCTTCTTTGTTACATTGTCACTTTTAATTTCCGTACTATGTACTAAACATTACCTTTTTGGTAACAAACATATTGGATAAGAATTGTTACAGCTGTAGCTCTTGATCTTGACATTTCCAAAATATTTAATAGTAAAAACTATCCTAATCTCATAAAAAATACTTTATTCTGTGAGTCTTGATTACAAATCTTGTTGGGAACAAAAAACCTATATTTAAAGTAGATAATTTTAATTCTTATCACAAAATTATAAATGTCGAAATTCCTAAAAACTCTGTAGTAAAACTATTATTAATTTAAACAAACTTTATACTACACATTTTCTAAAAAAAAAACAACAAATATAGCAAAATAATATGACATTAAAAACAGTTTATTTATTATTATAAAAACAACTAGTCCAACACTAAATTAAATTATAGCAGTTAAAGTCAAGCAACAGTTTTTTAATATTGACAAAAAAAAAAGTTTGCAGCTATTAGATTCAAAAGTAGACAAATTTAAAAACATCTCAAACACAAACCAATTGCAGTTTTAATCCAGCTGTGGAGAATGGCTCACACGTTTAGCAGTTTGACTTGTCTGCGCTCTATGAATATTAGACAAAGCAGTTTACCAAAGTTTGTATCTGGTCATCATTTACAATCCATTCAAAGAAAACAGGATGGCTTATTTTAATTACCATATAAAAACTAATAACATTTATGTGATTATTTACAATAAAGAAAAAAAAAATTAAAATTAAGAAACATAGTTCTGTAAGTTTTTTACTATTTATCATAAACATTGCTAATTGTAAATTGTATAAAATGCTGATCGTGTAAAACTTTTTCCCTGAACTGTAATGCTGTTTTCAGTAAAAAACTCACCAATAAATTAAAACGTGTACAACAACTTTTTCCCATTTTAATGACTGTTTGCTCAGTCTACAACACATCACATTTCTTAGATATTTGTTTAATTACTCAATTATTGTTTACCGAATTGTGCTTATAGATGATTGTGATACCTATAAAATTAATATAATCTATTTTTAGAAATAGATATCTAATTTTTTTTTTAACTTTTTTATAACCATTAAATTAATTTTTTGCAATTCTGAACTATAATATTGACTTTTCAGTTGCCATTTTCGATGTTATAACTACTTACTTTTTTTCACTACTAATAAAATTAAAAAAAAACAATAATTAAGTGCTTACTTTTTTTCACTACTAATAAAATAAAAAAAAAACAATAATTATCAGAAACTTGCGGATTATACTCCAAAATTGCAAAAAATAGTGTATGTTACACGGGTAAAATGCGTGTTTTTTTACTAGTCGCATTATAGATCTCGTTCTTCGAACTCGATCTATAATTTGCGACTCGTTAAAAAAACACTATCATTTTACAACTTGTAACATAAATAACTATTAGATAGTAAAAAAAAGATTAAAGTGGGTTACCAACAGCTAATAATACAAAATAAAGAATCATTCTACGTCTACCAGCCGTCCGCCCATTCTCTCTTGTGTTTTATTTAAATTCTTAATTTTTTATTAATAGCTTTTGGTACAAAAAACAAACACAACAAGAAAGTATGGCATATAACACGGAAACAACACATACTCGCAAGAACAGGGATATAAACAAAACATCATTATATAGTTAATAGAAAAATAAAAGGAAAAAAAAAATAACCAATAGTAAATGAGCAAATCATGATGCAAAAAAGCAGAATAAAGAATCTTCACATTTTTGCATTTGATTAAACCAATCGGCATAGCAGTTTTTCCACTCAAAAGTTGGTATGTTTTTTGAATGCATTAACAGCTTCATATAGCGTCGTCTATAGTGTTGTCTATGTATTTTATCAATAAATTCAAGATTCGTCATCTGTGTAGATGGTAAACACTGCATTTGATGCACTGCGGTTGTATTTTGTAATCATTTTTTTTAACGGCTAAATGTATATGCAATATCTTATGTAAACTTGTAATCTAATGCCCAGGGATGCTCAATCTCACGAAAGATCACCTGATAATCTTGCATTATCAGTTTGTACACAGTATCAATGTTTTCTGGCACAACAATCGATTTTAGACAACTTATTTTAAATTTGTCGGCTAGGGAATTACGCCCTTTAAACTATTAACATATTTTGGCTTTGAATAGTGCCTTATCAGCAAAAGTTGCAGTAAGTTGATTGGCACACTGCTATTAAAATACACCATTTCAAAAATTATTGCACAAAAATGATTCGAATCCGTTTTTAGTCAAGATAAAATTTTTAATTCACTGATACAATAACTAAAAAAGGTAGAGATCAGAAATAAACTTAGCTAAATAATGTTGAAAGAAGAATCGGAAATAGCAACATAAAAAATATAAGCAGCAAAAAAAAACTATAAAAACAAACAAATTAGAAATCTTTACGTAAAAACTAAACTAGTAGTAAACCCGAACAGTGATAGAATTCCAACTGAAGTATTTAAGGATGGGGTGACTTTTTAGTAGTCGGTGGCGGTAGTTCCAAGCTCCACATCCATGCGTTTCAATGTATTCCTCTGCTACCCCTCATTTAGATGAAACAGCCAATCTTAGATGAGCGGGGTAGCACTTGCATTGTGTTATAGTCGAAGGGCATGAATATTATAAAAATATGCGTGGTGGGGAGTACGATAGTAAGCGTGCGGATTAAATAGGAGTGAAGACTTAAAAAATATATTTTTATTAATCTTGGGGCATGTTCATCTTCATTATTAATGCAAATTAAAAAAAAAAACAAAAAATATATTCGTTCTCCTGATTTTTTTCTCTATATGACATAAATTTAAAATCAGTAAAAAAATAATTTATATTTATTTCGTAAAATATTGCGTAAAAAAATAAACAAAATATGTCAACTTATAAACAATTATATCATTAACAATTCTTTAAAATTTTACATTTCTGCGTTCAGTAGTTTTCCTAATGAACATGCCCCCAGTTTATGGCAGAAATTCGCCAGCCTTAAGTATAAGAAATGCAAATTAGTGGAACATTTACAAAGGTTATTTGCGAAAATGTTAGAAAAAGAAGAAATGCCCAAAGAATTGAAAAAAGCCATAATCTCGGCTCAAACAAAACCAAAAAGTGAAGGCTAAAATTACAGAGACATCTTGCTATTAAGCGTAGCATATAAAACACTAGCAACGCATTTAGAAAATAAATTAGTGAGTGAAAAAAAAAAAATAATGTTAATTCAAACAAAAAAAATAATACAGATGCAATATTTAAAATGAGAGAAATACAAGCAAAAAGTTACAAAACTGAAAAACCGACAATGATAATGCTTTTCATAGATTTACAGCAAACGTACAACAAAGTCAAAAAGGAAGTTATTATTTACTATAACTATATAAAACAGTCTCATGACCAACGATAACATATGCCTGTAAAACATAACAATTACTAAAAGAAGCAAGCAAGATTGTACGTGTGATAATATTAATAACAATGTTTATTTCATAATTTGATAAATTTTATTCCAAGTTTATTAAAAATTTAGTAACGGTTTTTTCTAAGTTATCAAATTGTTCAATATTTTTTATACTATTTGTCAGCATACTATTACAATGTAAAAAAAAATTATTAAGAAGGATATTTGGAAGAAAAAAAGTTGGAGAGTTAAAGTTAAAAACAACAACAAAAAAAATTTAAAAAAACTTAAAAATGAACAAAAAGCTGAAAACAAAATGCACAAAACAAGAAGATATAGAAAAAAAAAACAATTAACCAAGCCATGGGCAAGCAAGACAAGACAGGTAATATAATTCTTTCTAGTAAGAAACGTATTTCAAGCTCTAGCGGATCAATTTTTATCTTAATTTGGCTATGCTTCCGAGCATTGAAGATTTTTTTTTAACTGATTATTTTTGTGATTTCAGTTATTATAGTTGTTAATAAACATAAAATGCTAATTTAATATTTTCAACAGCTACGGAACATAATGAATTTCAATTACAACTAAATTTTTGATTATTTAATTGAGAACCGCAGAAAAACGCAGTTGATCTTAAATAGTTGTAAATCAATTAAATAATTGTGTTCTTTAAAATCTTAAAGAATCAACAATTGAATCAGCAAAAAAGCAGAACCTTGAAGAAGACTACCTCATTTATTATGATTTTGGATAAATCCAACAATTTTAATTGTAATTCTTTTGCTGTCAAAACAGCTCTTGATAAAATTTGCACAAAAAACAATTTTTTTTATAAAACTTATAAAATATTATTATTTTTTTTACAAAATTTAAATAAAATTTATCAGAAACGCTAATTGTTACATGAAATTTGCATTCTTTCAAGAAAAAAATTGTATTTATGCTAAGCACGGCAATATTCACTACAAGGTACAATCAGTTACGACCAACTGCGTTCTTCTGCGTCCCTCAATTATTAAAAAAGGCTGGTTTTTAATATTTGATTTCTATACAAGTTTACCTCAAAAAAAAAATTATTAATAATAAAGTTTAATAATTAAAAATTGACTTGTAAAATTATAGTTGTTTTCTGTATGCTCCGTAGTAGTTAAAAATGATGTATTAACCTTTTATGTTCATGAAAAAAAAAATGTGGATAATGACCAACATTTTTTTTATTTTATTCTAAGCCTATCTACCGTTATAGTGTAAAGCGCCAATTTTTATATTATTCCCGTTTTATTTTGTAAAAGCTTTTCTGTTGTGGGTTATTCGTTTTACTTCTTCCCACTTTGTCATTTTTTTTTTCTGTTTTTCTCTTATAGCATTGTTCCACACCTTTCTTGGTTTTCTTATTTTTTGTTGTTGTCTGTGTCATATATTCTCTTTGCGCTTCTATTTTCATTTATTCTGCATACATGTCAAAGCATCTTATCTGTCCTTTAGTTATTTGTTTGTTTATTGGTCAAATCAGGAAGTTCTGTTTGTTTGTCTTTTTTCCTTTTTTTTTTTGGTTTTACTTTCTTGTTCTCTCAGAAACTTTATTTCCATAGTGTTTATTTTAGTTTTTTAAATTTTCTGTCATGGTTCACGTTTTGCTGCTGTATGTTAGCGTGGTTTGTATTACTTTTTTACAATTTTCGTTTTTTTTTTTCTTTCTATTTTTTTGTCAAAAAGGTGTTTTTGAGCTACAATTGCCATATCGTCGTCGCAAATAGTAGTTCTGTAACTTAAGTTGTTTTCATTTTCAAGTATCCAATCTTTAGTGTTTTTATCTTTTTTTTTGTGTTTTCTTAATTGCCTTGTTTAGTTTCATTGTAAATAATAGTTGGCTTAACACAAATTCTTGTTTTGTAGAAAATTCTTTCAATTCCTTATTATTTGTTTTCACTTTGTTTGTATTTACCTTATTCATGTTCTATTAGTTTAATCGATGTTTTCTCAATCTCTGTTTTTAATTTTTTTCATATTTCTTCTCTATAAATTCTGTCAAAAGCTTCTTCAAAATCTACAAAACAGATGTGTATGTTTTTTTTCTTTTTTATGAGTTGTTTGCTTAGTTATCTTAGAATAAAGATCAGGTTTTGAGCGCTTTTTTCTCTTCTAAATCCTCATTGATTATCTTCTATTGTATCTTTAAGTTGATCACTTATATTTTTTTCTAGCTAGGATTCCATTGTAGTTAATGCAATTTCTTTAAAAAAAAATTTTGTGTATTGAAAGTATGATTCCTATGTTCCAATCTTTTAGGATTTTTTTCGTTTTTAATTATTTCATTTAGTAACTCTTTTAATTGTGTTATTCCTTCTTTTCTCATGCATTTAATCATCTCTACTAATATTTTGTTAATTGCTGCTACTTTTTTGTTTTTTAGATTTTTACTTCCTTGAATATTATCTTCGTTTTTGTAGGTCTTGAATTTTGGTCAGTTCTACAAAGTGTTCATTTTTGTTGTTTTAATGTTTTATAAAATAACATTTAGTTTTCTCTGTACTTTTCGTTCATAACTCTAGCAAATTTTATTCAAGATTCATGTTTTGCTTTTTTTTACATTATTTCTTTTTATATTGTCGACTTTGTAGTCTTTTATCTTACTTGTGTTGTAGATTTCATCAATTTTTTTTTTAATCTTTTTACAAAAATTCTTTTTTCTTTTTTTTTGCTTTGTCGTTTTCCCCATATGCTATTATTAGTGTTCATATTTTTTCATTTAGTTTTATTTGTATTGCCATTATTTTTTCATTGCCGTATCGTTCCATTATGACATCTTTTATTCTTTTTGGTGATATTATAATTCTTATTCCTCTTTTTGTTTCTTTCATTTTGACTTCTGCTTATATAAACTAATATTCTATATGTATTTAAGTTATCCGAAATGGTACAATAAAACATTAATAAAATTTATAAATCAGAAAAAATAGCTTATGCCAATAATAAATCTAGTAGTAAAATGACTGATTACGACGCATTTCGGCTACTTAGATCACAGTGTAAGCTACTAAATAACAACTTATATGATGCATATATATATATATATATTACAAATTGATCATGATTTAAGCAACAATCCCAAGAACTTTTGGTCATATGTAAAAAAAAAAAGTTCGAAATGTTGATGGTTATCCCAAACAAATGTTTTTCAATAATATGATTAGCACAAACGGCCACGATCACGTTAATTTGTTTGCTGATTATTTCTCAACTGTATATGCCAGTCACACTGCTCCTTCGCCCAATTTTATAGCAGATGAATTGGTTAATTTTAACAAATTTTATATTGAAATTACTGAAGTATTTGAAGCAATAACTAATTTATCTGATCAATGTAGTTCAGGTCGGCATTTCTCTTTATTTTTTAAAACAGTGTGTCTATTCTTTATGTAAACTTATGCATGTACTATTTTCTTTGTCTCTTAAGCAAGGTATTTTTTCATCCGTTTGGAAACAATGTTTTGTTACACCAATTTTTTAAAGATGGCAACTGACAAGATATTGGGAGCTATCGTGGTATCTATACAATCAACAATACCTAAAATTTTTGATAAACTCATTGCTAATCAACTTATATGGTGTTGCAAAAGTGTTATTGTTAACAAACAGCATGGTTTTGCACAGGAAAATAAACAGTTATCATTTTAATAGAATACCAAACATTTATATTGGAAAAAATAGAGAAAGAATCTCAAATTGATGCTGTTTACACGGACTTCTACAAAACGTTTGAGTGTGCATCATTCTACACTAATAAATAAAATAAAAACGCTGAGATTTAGAAAAATTGTACTGAAGTGGCTGCTTAGTTATCTTTCTAATAGTTCATTATGTTAAATTATGTGATTTTATATCAAAGCCTATTAGTGTATTGTCTGAGGTACCTCAAGATATATTGTTCTTACTGTTTATTAATGACATTAGAAAGAAGTTTAAATATACTAAATTTCTTATGTTTGCAGACGACCTAAAATTTAATGCGGTTCGTAATCATGCTGACTATAATTGTTTTCAATCCGATTTAAATGTTTTGAGAGAATGTTGTTTACATAATCAACTTTTTCTTAATTTAAAAAAAAAAGTTATTTAAATTCATTTGGTAGAAGTGTATTAGTTAGTAGAGACTATTATCTTGCTACTAATAAATTAAAAATACTAATTGAAGTAAAAGACTTTAGTGTCATTTTTGATAGTAGACTAACATTTACTACTCATATTAATTTTACATTCACACGAGCTATGAGAATTTATTAATCGTTTTAGCAAAGAATTTTCAATTAACCCTACCAAATTACTTTACATGTCACTCGTACGTTCTCAATTAGAATATGGTAGCTTTATATAGTTACCTTACTATAACAACAAAGTTCTTCAATTGAAAAAACTTCAAAATAAATTTTTACTAATAGCTAATTATTGTTTAGGTATTAGTCGCAAGCAATACAGTCAAAGACATGTAATTTTGTTACTTAACATTGATACTCTTAGCAGTCGAAGAACAAAAATTGATTTATGTTTTTTACATAAAATTTGCAATACTATATGATTGGGCTACCAGATATCCCATAACATTTAGGTTAGGAGTTCATAGCAAGCACTCATGGCAGGCACTCACCAGTTTGCAGAATGATGCAGTTCTATAATTCAATATGTTCTAAAACTTATTTGAACATTTTTAGTTCATGTTTGATTACGTTTTGCAAACATTTACGTAGCATTGATTTGTCATTATAAAACTGTATATTGTCAATTTTTATATTATCTTTTGTTGTAATTAATTTATAAAATGTCTAATTTTATTAATATTTGTTATTAAGTTTAAATTGTTAGTTAATTGTTATGTAAATTATATATGTGTATATATGTAAGTACTATGTATAAAGACAAATGTATGTTAAAGTAGTTTTTTGCTAAATTAACATTATTATTATTATGCTTTGAATTCCCGTTTTTTTCTTTTTTGTTTCTATTACATCCAATATCTCTATGTTGTTTGCTACAATCTCCTTAACATTATTTTTGCATCCCCTTATGTTCCATGTTCCTAGTGTCAAGTTTGCTTCTTTTTTCTTTTTCCTCTTTCCTATCATTCTTCTCTTTTTTGTTACTTTCCACTTTTTTATGTTTTTTCTATTCATTTTCTGTTCTTTTAAATTGTCCAATTCCATTGATATTCTAGTCGTTACTTTTTTTGATCTCCTTTTATTGTTTTGTATTAGTTTTTTTTTTAAATTATCATTTCTTTTCTTTCATCCCATTATTTAAATTTTTTCTCATCTAATAATATTTTTTTGTATTTTACTATTACTCAGTGTTCCTTTTTTTTTCTTTTCTTGCAATTTGCCTTTGTTTACCTTGTATGCTTAGTTTGTTTCTAATAAAATTATTATCTATGAACATCTTTGTGTCAACTATTTATTTCTGCTTTTATCATTGTATCTTTTTATAGTTTAATGCTCTGAGTTGTTTTTATATTTATACCTAATTTATTCTTAATCATCTCCTTGACTGTATGCTTATAAGCTGTTATTTCTGTATTATCGTTCCCAGTCTCCCCATTTCTTATTTTTTTTTTGTAATTTATCTGGTTAATAATAATAATAATAATAATAATAATAAAGTTTATTTCTTCATAAATATACAAAAAGAAAACAATAAAATATACATTAGTGTAAATATTGAAGAAAACGTCATGGTTACGTTGGTGTTTGACCGGTACATTAAACTTTGGTACGCAATATACAAATTCATTTTAAATGTTCTTATGTTTTCCAGCTATAAATAGACAACAATTCTTTATTAATTAGCTTTTGGTTTGTTACTGGACTCTAAAAACTCTCCAACCCGCACGCTGGCTGATTCACTTTTCATTTGCTTCTATGTTATATTAAATGTTGTGTTGTTATTGTTTATTTTAAATTCTGTTTTTATTTGCAATTTCACTATTATTAAGTTTTTGTTATTTTTCAGTTCTTATTTAGTTTATTACTTTGTACTATTATTTATTTTGTAATAGTTTATTTTGTTTACATAGATTAATAAAAGTTTTTTTCCTTTACTGACGGTGATTGTGATGCAGCTGACACACCTATCTTCTTTCAACACGCGTAGTTCTTTGCTGTATTTCTGTCTCCTTTCCACGCGGACGCTTGTATATTTTGAAATTTGTTTTTGTTATCTTTGTCACATATATTTTTTTTATAACTATTAATGCTGGGAATTATATGCACTTAAAAGGTTAAAAATATGGTCATATATATGCACGCAATTTTGCCAACATATTCTAAATTTGGTAAAAAAATGCTAATAATAAAAAAATATTTAAACATATAATTAATATAATATATGTAAATATGTGCTGTGTACAGTAAAATTTTTGGATTAATTAATTTATTTAAAAAGTCTTATTTTCCAGAAAAAAATCTTAGAACAACTAAAAACAAACAAAAAAATTGAAAAAAGCTCAAACTCATACAAATATGCACCAAATATGCATTAAGTATGCAAATATGCACTAAATAGGCACCAAATATGCACTGATATGCAACTTTTATAAAAGTATGCTCAAAAACTCAAAAATATGCAAAAAAATATTGGTTTTTTTCAGTTGTTTTCTTCTAATTTGTGTAGATACAAAATTAATTAATAAAAAATATGCAGTTTTTTAAGTAAGCCTACATTTTTAACCTTTAAAGCACGGTAGCTTTGTCAAACTTAAATGAAAATTGATCTGCCGGAGCTTAAAATAAGTTGTCTCATCACAAAGAATCATACCAAATATGCCATTTTTTGGGCTATGACGGAATTGAGACTTCAAAGTTAGCCTTTTGCGCCTCCGCACACTTATTATCTCTGTTTTACTCTGAAAACAGAATCTCTTTAATAGCATTTTTGATTTTGGAAACAACCTGAAATTGTAAGAAGCCATGTCTGGAGAATAAAGAGGTTGACAAACGACTGGAATTCCATGTTTTGCCAACAAAGTTTGTATCAAGTGCAATAGATAAAAAGGAGTATTATAGTAATGCAACTGCTACTACTTTGCCGTTCTGAGGTTTGATATTTTGCGCGGAACTGGATTCCTTGAGTCGGCAAAAACTGCTTGATAGTACACTTTTGTCAATGTTTGTACTTTCGGTACGTATTTGTGATACACAATTCTATAGATATCAAAAAACACTGTTCACTATTATTTTTTTTAAGGCTCTTAAATACAAATTTAATCTTTTTTCCAAAATTGCATGTATAATATATATAATAACATGTACGGTCAAACAACAATCTCTCATTATTAGATTTTTCACTCTCTTAACAACATCTGCATTCCGACCAGACTGTGGCTTCTCAGAACGCTGATCACTCTCCGCAAATGTCCGGCCATTTTTAAATCGGTTGCACCACTCCTTAATTTGTGTTACTTTCATAGTATCGTCTCCAAACACCTTCTAAATCTTACAAATTGTTTTGTTTTTTTATTCATTAATTTTAAGATAAATCCGACAAACACGTATAACAGCACCTCACTTGACTACTACTAGGCAACAATTAACGCACCGGAACGCCAAAAAAAATCAAGCATGCGCAAAGTAGCACGCCGGCTTGGCATTACTTTTAAACTTTGCAGCATTTTTGAACTGTTGAATAACAAACCTTATAATTCCTTGACATTTGTCATAAAGATTTAAGAAAATTTAGCAGGATGCAGCTATAATCCATGAAACAAATGCAGTGCTGCACAAGAAATTTTCTAAGCGCATTATTTTGCAAAATTCAATCATAAATTGGCTTCCTAGATCGTGCGATTTAACTTCGATAGACTTTTTTGGGGTTACGTGAAAGAAGGAGTCTACGCTATCGCCCCGCAAACAATTCCAGCTCTCAAAGACATTATTAGAGCTGTTTTTTGTCAGATAAAGCCTTAGTTGTGCAAAAAATGTCTTGCAAAACTTCTTTAAAAGAATGACCCTTTGCAGGCAGAATTGAGGTGAGCATTTTTTTAATTAAAAAAAATGTGTAATACTAAAGAATAAATAAGCATTTCTTTTATATATGTAATGGGACTGGAACCCATTATAAATATAATGAAAAGCTTAATATCTGTCTAAGTAAATTTTATTAGTTTTATAAATGCTTATAATTAGCTACATATTTTATTAACTGTACATTTATGCTTTCATAAAATATATTAGGCTAATAAATACATTCAACATGATAATAGTTATTAAGTGTTATATTAGCATTATTGAAATAATGTGGAAAATAAAAACATTAGACATGGAGATTTTCCATATACAGAAAACATATATGAGGAGGCGGATATATTATTAAGATAACAATATATAAATAACAACATACAGTCCCAAATACACACAAATATTTGTAATATAATTGCTATATTAAGATGTAAAAATAAAGAAAAAAATCATCAGTAAAAGGAGAAATATTGTATAGATTGTGCGGCATGTATGATAGTGCACTGGTTGAAAAGGTCTAGGTCTAAATGTCGATGGCTCAAAATTATTTAAAGTACTATAAAAAATAGCAATGGATATACATACATAAAAAAATCATTAAGAATAAACGTATCGAGTTAAATACAGTTGAGTTAATTAGTTAGAAAAGATATCTAAAGTATAAACAATAAATATGCAAATAAAGGCAATACAGAAATAAGTTTAAAATTTTTGACCTAATAATTATTTTATTTATGTTTTAGTATTATTTTAATCGTTCTCAACTCAATTAATTGAATTATAAATATTAAATTAAAAAATAACTTTTGACAAAATTAAAATATTAATATTATACGAATTTAAAATGCTTAATAATAATTTTTATACTCGTATACAAGTTTAATAAAAACATAGATTTTAAATTCTAATCAAATCAAACATGACCGACTTTTTTAATAAATGTAAACTGGATGTCATTATTGTTTACATGAGGTGTGATAAGCGTTGGCGAGGTATTTCATTATACTTTACGTAAATTTCTTGCGGACAATATATAACTCAAATTATGTAACATATATGTTATCCTGTTATGTTCATTAATCATAAAATTGCAAGAGTAGAACAATCAAATTGGAAATAAAAGAACAATGCACTCTTGTTTTCGTTGTTCACGTATACATTGATTCAGAAGAACGAGTCAATAATACTCTGAATACTAATTACTACGTTATTTGTCATAATAGGTTATACTATATGGTTAATGTGAGTTGTTTCAATGATTTGTAAAACAAACTTAATAAATATCATTTCTGTAAACTGTATGAATTTATAATTAATAAATATCTAAATGGTATAATTTTTAACGTCATCTAATTGCTTTTGGTATATACATTTTATTAATTGCAGGTGCACATTAAATAACATACCGCTTGTGTACTGTAGTTTTTCACCATAATTATGAATTAATTAAAAAAACGCAAAATGTAGTCCCCGTTTATCACAAAATAAGGTAAGGTTGCTTTAAGGCCAATTCTCGCATTAATAATCAATTCATTTTCTGTTATACTCAGCGCTAATTAATTACAACTGCAATTTTTAACTGCAAAATTATAAAATGTTTCACAAACTTTTTATGACTTGTGAATGAACACGATTATAATTTGCATAATAAGTAGATATATGAGATAACAACAAATTGAGAACCGCTTAATTGGAATAAATCCTACGCATAGTTTTCTTCATTAATATCTTATTTTGTCAATAGTTATTTTTCTAATTGATATTTTATACATTTATAAAAATTATAAGCTAATATAAACAAATATGATTTCTATAAAAAAAGTGTAATTAATATCCGATTTAATTTAAAAAATTATAAAATTTTAAATTTATATTTTTTAGGAACGTATGAGAAAAAATAAACAAATTTTCTTACATATGAGAAAAATGTAAATTCATCTTAGAAATCCTTTCTGCTAGTAATGGCAATTTGAAAAACTGCCATTGAATGAATACGTCGGAACAATAGGATGTCAACAGTGTTAGGGTATCTTACTATTCAGGATGTCCCTAATGATTTCAAAGGGGATATGCAAATTGGCATCCAACAAGATCTAAAAAAATCATTGGAATATAAAACGATAGTTCTTATTAGATGGAAGACACGTAAACGTTTCCTCACACTTGAGTTGATAATAAAAGGGAAGAAATAATGACAGGTTATTACAACGGAAGTACTGAAAAGTATACCTCACTTTATTTTAAACCAAGACTAATAAAACATTTATTATATGAAGAGATTATAACATAAATACAAACTAATTAAAATAGTTCTAATTATTTTATAAATAAATGATTTGCATAAAAAAATACAAAAATCATAAATTCGAAAAGTTTAATAATTGTAAAATAATATAGTTTACATACTTTATTACTTATTATTTAAATAAAAAAGCTCATACAATATAATTTAAAACGTAACAATTTAAATTAAAAGTTACTTTATCAATTAAATTAAATATATTTTAAAGTGTTATTAATGGTTAGCATGCCAATTAAATTTTTACATATCAAACCAATTTATATTTGATATATTTGCATATTATCGAAATTGAAACTTGGCATTGAAATTAAGCGAAAGAACCCACCTGGTACGGCTTCGTATAAATAAGCGCGATTTGTTTACCTCATCACATTCAGTTTTGAGTAATCAAAATATAACGTTAAAATGGCATCCAAGGTAAATTATTATTGTTTTTTTTAAATATGTAATATTAACGTATTTTGTTTTATATTTAGATTATTGTATTGTGCGCCGCCTTAGCCGTAGCAAACGCTGGAAACATTGCCGCTCCATTAGCGTACTCTGCTGGATATGCTCATGCCGCCCCTGTAACTTACTCATCTGGTTATGCTGCCCCACTTGCATACTCCGCTCCAGCACTATCTTATTCTCATTCCGCCATTGCAGCCGCCCCAGTTGCCGCTTATTCTGCTCATGTAGCAGCTCCAGTAGCTTATTCAACACCAATTGTAGCAAAGACTATTGCTCCAGTAGCCAGCTCTTACTCTCACTCTACCGTCACCAAATCTGTAGCTCCAGTTGCCACATATGCAGCCGCTGCACCAGTAGCTTACTCTTCCCATATTGCTGCACCAGTTGCTTACTCTGCTGGATACGCACATGCTGCTCCAGTAGCTACTTATGCTGCCGCTCCAGTTATAGCTAAAACCATCGCTCCAGTTGCCAGCTCTTACTCCCACGTATCTAAATCTGTAGCTCCAGTTGCCTACTCAGCCCATGTTGCCGCTCCAGTTGCCTATTCTGCAGGATACGCTCATGCCGCTCCTATTACCACATATGCCGCAGCTCCAGTTGCCACATACGTCTCCGCTCCAGTAATAACCAAGACTATTGCTCCAGTAGCCAGTTCATACTCCCACGTATCTAAATCTGTAGCTCCAGTTGCCTACTCAACTCACGTTGCCGCTCCAGTTGCTTACTCCGCAGGGTACGCTCATGCCGCTCCAATTACTACATATGCCGCCGCCCCAGTAGTAGCCAAGACTATTGCTCCAGTTGCCAGCTCTTACTCCCACGTATCTAAATCTGTAGCTCCATTAGCTTACTCAGCTCATGTTGCCGCCCCAGTAGCTTACTCTGCCGGTTACGCTCATGCCGCCCCAGTAGCTTACTCAGCTGGTTATGCTCATGCCGCCCCAGTTGTTACCAGAACCGTAGCTGCACCAGTAGCTCATGTCTCCTACTCCTCCCCATCCATCGGTTACGCCACCAACTACGGATGGTAATTCAAGAATGCCATAAGTTAACTATAAATGTAAAATAGTATTTATTTATTTATTTCTGTATTTTTTAGCCAAAATCAGTTATATATTAAACAAATATAATAAATCTGATGTTTTATTTTTACTTATATGACAGAGTATGTATATGGAACCAAAAAAGTAACATAAAAAACAAAAGACTGTATATTTACATATAATAATAATATTAATAATAATTTATTGCCCAACAGGTAAAATCTTAGTAGAGAACAACATATTAAAAACTACAGTAAATACAAGTAACTTAAAATTACAAATAAATAATTAAAAGTTAAAAAAACATACTTTTCAATAAAAAAATTTACAAATACACTTTAAAAAAACATTTGAATTAGCATTAAAAATATCTCATTTATTCGAAACACTATTTAATGTTAAGCACATTGAGAAAGATTTTACCATTGCCGACATCTTTGCAGGTGGATTATAAAAACAGTTTGTAGTCCTGGAGTTGACACGTAGTACTAATAAATTTAAATTATTTAACAGATCAAGAGAATCAATTAAGTTGTGTATAATTTTATGCAAAAAAAAAGAATTGAAACCGATCTTCTTGCTGCCAGTGGAACTACATCAAATTTCTTAACAAGCTCACTATGGTCAAATCTTAAGGTGGATAATAGTTAAAAGATTTATACCAAATATACTTAAAAAAATTCCATTGAACCGCTTCAAAAGAATTAATATTGCAACTGTTAATTGGGTTTCATATTATTAAAAAAATACTCAAGAACGCACCCGGAAAGAGTGTAGTATAAGCCAATTATTGCTTCAATTTTGTTAAATTCTTTAGTGTTGCGCAATATAAAGCCTACTAGTTTATGCTCTCTAGATATTACTGACGTTAAATGATCAGAAAAAGTTAGTTTAACAACAAATATAATGCCCAAGTCTGTAGTTTGATTAACACGCAATAGCCACTCCATCCGATAAATATTGGGCTGCAACTAAATTAAGTTTTTTGGTGTATGTAACAAGTTTGCATTTACTTACATTAAGAAAGAGACGATTAGTATTACACCAATTATTTACTAAACTAATATTGTATTGAAGATTAACACAGTCTTCAACAAAATTAATTACGGAAAAAATTTTGAGATCGTCAGCAAAAAGTAAATGTTTACAAGTTAAAATATTTGACAGATTGTTAATAAAAAGCAAAAACAGTAATGGACCTAGATTAGATCCTTGAAGCACGACTGACGTTGGACAGTATTCAGAAAAGTTGCAATTATTGTAAAAAACAAATTGACTACAGTTATCTAAATATGATTTAAATAATAGTAAAAGTGTTACTAAAACCAAACTTATCGAGCTTGTGTAATATAATAATGGTCTGTTGTGTCAAATGCCTTTTTAAAATCAAAGTATATACAACCAACTTGACCATTGTTATTCACTATCTTTGATGTAAAGTCAACAAAATTGCACAAATTAGTAGTAGTAGAGCGTTTTCCCATAAAGCCATGCTAATTAATTGATAACAAGTGATTGACTTTAGGATAAATGTTAGAATACAGAATCATTTCAAAAACTATAAATAATAATGTCAGCACTAGTGCCAGATTTTAAAATCGGGCAAATTTTTGCTTTTTTTCAAACATCAGGAAAACTATGATTGTTAAGAATAATATTAAAAATGTTGAACAATGGAACGCAAAAGATATCAGCACAATATTTAATAATGAAGCTGAGTATGCTATTATGTCCGCTCGTCATTGAATTATTTAATTTTTTGAGTGATGTCAAAACATCAGATTTGCTCAAGTTAGACACATCTATAATAGGAAAGTTATTGCAAGTGGAATGAACCGGATTAAACAAAGTAAATGGTTGAGTATAAGTACTCTTAAAATAATTAGCAAAAGGGTCTACAATACTAGAAGGAGAGTCAAAGCTTTCACCATCAAGTTTCATTAAACGAGGTATACGAGTATGATTGTTTTTTGAGCAGACAAACGACCAAAACTGTTTAGGATTAGATTCAATATTATTTGCTATTAACAAAATATAATTATTATATTCAACTAATATTTCTTTCTTTAGTAAAGATTTAGTTTTTTTAAAGTTGTTATATGATTCAGTAGATTGAACATACTTATAAACAGAGTGTAATGCATTTTATTTTTAAGTATTAATAATATTTTTAGTGAACCAAATAGGATATCTCTTAAAAATAGGTTTACAAAGAGGAATTTGTTTATCAAAATAACAAAAAATTAAAGAATAAAAATGAAAAAGTACTATGTCAGCATCAGTAACATATATTTGCTTATAAATGCAACAATATCTAAACATTACTGTAAAAATGTTCAACTTTTACGTCAGAGTTACCGCATTGGTTTAAAAATTCTACTGCTGAGTAGAACTTGATCAAACATAGTTCATTGGTCACGATTCTTTAACAGTCAAAGTTGTACCAGTTTTTAAAATAGTGGGGCTTCAAATAGTGTTTGTTGGGATTTATTTCAAAACGTTTAGTTTCAAAAATGTTACTGTGTTAAATTTGTTTTAAGACAATTCCCTATAACGTTGCCTTTATAATCAGGTGCAAAATTTACAAAATCAGTTGCTTGGTTTGGACAACCACTATTTTTATAAATGCTAATTTGATTTTTTTTAAATAGATAATTTGTATTTAACATTATTTTTGTAAGAAGATCAACATGTAGATCTTCATATCTTATTTATTAAACTTCTAACAGATTAGAATTTTAAAATTGTGTTGTAGTTAGATTTTAAAAAAATTCATATTTATAATCATAATTGATCAAATCTTACGCAAACTGTAAGTTAAGCTAAAAAGTTTCTCACATCAATTTTTTTTATATACAAATAATATACCTTGCATGATTTATTGACAAAAATAGAAAAAGTTTAAAAATCTTGGTGACATTAGCAAAAAAATTTGTTCTTTTGTAAAAATATTGGTCAAATAAAAACTAGATTGTTTTGTTAAAACATTGCGTCGTTTAGTTTCTAAAAATTAAGACAGGTAACTGGTAGTCTTAATAGTATTCTTGATTTGTTTTTGTTTTTGAACAACTGTACATCTTGTACAAACACTTACATTCGATATATTCAGGGTGCGAAGTAAACATGCAAAAAAAAATTGAGGAGTTGTACCTTGGCCTATTCTAAGAAAAATTTGTCTTATAATGATTTCTGAAAATCCCTTTTGTTTCAAAGATACAGGATGAACAAAATTTGCGACAGTTACAACATTTTATTATCAAAAAGTACATGTAAAGTTGCTGAATTTACAATAAATGTTTAAAATGACTTTCTCCAACCTGAATTTAAGCATTCAATCTTCTTGTCATTGAGCGCCAAGTTCTAATAATATATATATAATAAACTAATAACTTCAGATAGCACTATAAAAAATAATCTAAGGGGTTTAAGTCTGGGTATCGAGGCTATGCGTGTGGCCTATTTCGACCAATCCAGCAATTTGCATGTCAGTCATTTCGGCGTTTGTATAGTGATTCATGGTACAGAAATTCACTAACTATTAAAGACATGTCAAACAGCCAAACGTCACTCAATCTAAACAACTACAACCGATACATGTGATGATCAGTGACAAAACGTATTTAAATAAAATCCACTTGCTGTAGATAAAACAGCCGTTCTAAGTTATCGTTGACAGTTTTTTTTTTTTTAACATTAAAAAATTAAATTTATGAAAAAATATTCTAAACTAAAATCATCCATAGACGCGTTTCGAGGTTTACCTCTCATCAGTATGGCTTTATTTATTTAAACTTAATAATTGATTTTTAACTTACTTCGTCAACATTGTTTGTGGTGAACAATGTTGACGAAGTAAGTTAAAAATCAATTATTAAGTTTAAATAAATAAAGCCATACTGATGAGAGGTAAACCTCGAAACGCGTCTATGGATGATTTTAGTTTAGAATATTTTTTCATAAATTTAATTTTTAAATGTTATTATTGGGTTGTCCGATTGAACAAATAGTAACGAGCGCTACATATGTCGTTGTGGCATTCGTATAAATTTACCTATTTAACTAGGCTTTATTCGAAACTATTGCTTTTACAACTGTCTCATTTGAGGACATTGCGTCTCTTCTTTATATATTTTATATATGTTTTTTTTTTTATTTGATTAACTAATTATTTTTTTGTATAATAACTATCATTATTAGCCTATACATAGGATAACTTTTTAAGATCTTAAATTGATTATAAAATTTTGCAATTAAAAGATATTCCTTTGACTAATAGTCGTGTTTGTTTTACAAAAAAAAAACGCTAATCTTTACGTTACTTTACGTTAAATTGGTAGTTTGTTTTATCTTCACTTTCGTTAATTTCTTAGTCTCTATCCTAGATTTAAATACATGTGTACAATATTTAATTATCTTCATGCATGTATTTCTTTCATAGTTGACATAATTAATTTAATTTCAGTAAAAAATTTACCTGAACAAAAAATGACTTTCTTCATAAAACAATGATTTAAATAAAACAAATTATATGACCACAAGCTTAATATATCAAAGCAAAAAAATTAAAACATTTGTTTCTTTTTGTTATCTTTACAAATTTGTTCTTTCATTTTATTTTTATTTTTATTTCTTAATTGTATTGATTTTGTAGTAATTTTATTTTATTTTACTCAATAATTATGTTGTTTTGAAGACTTACACTCCTTTAGAGCATCTTTTAATTTATTTGCACAGTGTGTTCAAGGCTATGTTGAAATCAACCAAGTATACAGGATGACAAAAAAAACTTGAAATTGCTGACCATTTGTATTATTAATAATAAGATTTTGTTGAAGCTTTCTTGATTATTTAAATAATATGTATAATAAGACTTTCTAATTATAGTTAAAATATATTTGATTAATATTTAATTGCCCAAAACGTCCAAAACGTTTCATACTTTAGATGTGCATTCAGCAAATAACAGCAATGCCAGAAACGGAACATTGTGCACAAAGGAATAAAAACATTATATCCTCAGGGATAAGACATTCAAACAAGGGAATTTCAAACCGCTTATCCCAAGATAATTCTTGGGATAGAGAAATACAAATCACACACAGCATATGCAGAGATTATATTATTATAAGTCGATAGTTTTTATACAAAAAAAATGTAATTTATTTATATTTGTACACATATTTTTTATAAATATAGTTATAGTTGACGTTTAATTTAATTTAATTTAATTTAATTTAACTAATTACAATTATTTTAAATATAATCCATTTACATATGATTATTAATGAACATCCGTAGTAAAATATGCGTAGGCAACGCTGCTATTAAATTCAAAGTCAAGTTTTCAATAACTATTATCTAATACGCTACTTATTATGTAAATGTCAGCAGCATATATTTCAGTGGCAAACTGGAGTTTAAGCAATGCCCGCAATATGTGCAATTATAATAAATTAGCATTAAAGAAATGATTAAGTAATGATTGTATCTTTATATAATTTACAATTACTGAGAAAAATGATTTAAATAGGTTTTTTATCTTACATTTTTAAACAAAATTTCAGATAGAATGTAGTTTAATTTAATGATCCACTATATACTTACTCATTACATTATTTTTATTTGATTATGCACAAATATTGATTAAAACAATTAAAAAAAATAATAATATTAAATTATAGAATATTTAATATAAAATACAACCGGTATTACAAATTAGTATATATTTTTTTAAATAAAACAATATACACTGACTCATAAAAAACGCAACACACAGTTGTTGATCAATTTTAATAAAAAAATTACAAAATGCTTGTTATAAACAATCAAATTATTAAAAAAAATAACAGAAATCTTTTTTTTTAATAATGAGTGAAGCACCACAATTTGTTATGCACTCATTTAAACGACAAAACATTCTTTCAATCAAATAATTTTTTTTCCAGCGGTATGTTATTCCAAACTTCTTGATTCAAAAAATTTTGAAAACTACTCACAAGATCAAACAAGACATATGGTACAATACAAAACTTCTAATTTTGTCATGCCAAAAATCAAACCTCAAACTGCATACATAATAAGCAAGCGCTTTACCATTGAGCTATCACATCGCTTACTTTACTGCTTATTAGCATAATAAAACACATCAGTAGCAAATACAATATTCAAAAATATAAATAGTAATTTTAATTACTCACATATATCTTTAACGCCGGTTAAAAAACTTTTTAACTTTTTTAGCATTTTTTAACGTTGTGAGATGTTTAAAATATTTAGTTTTTGAAATAGTTAATAGTTTATGTTTAAGTTTGATTTTTTGCTAAGTTTAACACTGCTTAAAATTTGGTCTTTAAATCATACATAAAAAAAAACAATTTCATGAACAAAACATAGTTTGAAAGCGTAGTATGTTTAGCATATTTCACAGGTCTTAATTAGTCTTTTAGCGTGTTGTTTGACTTGGTTTTTCTACTACAGTTTTTGTCACAAATTAAAATAAAAACGTAACAAATTTTTGTATAGATAACTTGGTTACGTTTTTTCACAAAGCAAATTTTATAATTTGCGGTACACATAAATAAAACGTAACAAAACACAAATTAATTTAACTGCGGGTGTAATATTACATTGTATTTACATTTAATGTGTCCGATTGTAAAATCAAATTTTTGTAATGACAAATGTCATTTGGTTATTCAAGCAGTAAACTATCTACAATTTAATGACCATAGTACTTGGCCGGCTAACGTAACTAAGTATTCTTTTTGTTTACCTATATATTGCTATAACGCAGCTCCCAAACCAAAATCAAAAACATCACTTTGAACATAATTGGTATGATGCGTTGTATTCTCTGTAAATTGAGATTTTTGATTTTCAAAGCTAATAGTTGATTAACCTTTCCATCACTATTTACTGTAAGTATTCTGTAAATATCGACCTTAAATATTTGCGGTTTATAAATTTTAGAAAATACTGAGTGTGAAGTGTCTATAGAACTATTAAAAAAAAATCTCTTAAAACTTTTGATCGTACATCTCTCAACTGTCAATGAATATTTGTTAAAAATCTTAGCAAGGATTGTACTACAAGTAAATATTTGTTTAGATAGCAATTCGTTTTGTATTTTGTTTAAACAATTTTCACTTAAAATCTGTAAAAAATAGAAAAATTTGCAACATTACGATTGGATTGGTAATAATTCTAATAGTTTGTTTTTTTAATTTAAAAGAGATATTGTAATGTTTTCCCCATACTTGTAAAAATCTGTTTACATCTTTTAAGTAATCCTACATATCTTAATACTTTCAAAACTATATTAACAATACAGTCCATTCCAAAAAGGTTATGTAAGATTGTAACTAAGATAAAATTACTTTGTTCTAAAAACTTATGGAACTAATTAATTTTTCAAATTTGTTTGACAGATTGCAGTAATGCAATTGATAAATACTTGGAAAAATCAGTGTTAGAATGAAAGTAAATAAATTTGCAAATATTTTAAAAATAACAGGTGAAATTTCATCTATAGCTGATGTTTTTTTATTGTATTTACTGTAAGAAAATATTTTTTAACAACCCGTTGCCTAAAATAAATTGGATCCATTATTTCAGCACATACCGGTATTGAAAGTACAACAATAGAAAGATTTAGAATAGTAGAGTTAGATGCAAATCGAATTGTAAAAAATTTAAACTCTTGCACTTATACCAAAAAGTAAAAAAAAAACAATGAAATGAATAAATAAAAGTATTATGTACCTACAGTAAATCCGGTAGTTTTTTAAACTTTTTGTTTAAGCAAAATTTGCCAGTTGTAAGATGTAAAGTCAAAATATATTTATCTTTCCCTTTCTATTATCCAAAATGTTGTCCACAGACCTTAGTAAAAAAAAAACTACCAAAATCAACACCCTGCAAACTTACATCATGTACCATGTGAAAAGACAAACAAAGAAAATCAAAGTCCACAAAAACCAAATCAAAAAGTAAGTCACAAACAAAAAAAAAAACTATTAAAGGTAAAACTAAAGAAAGAAGTTTGCGTGAAAAAAGATATCAATGCCAACGTAAAAATTGCCTTTATCGGGCTGCCTACACAGCACTCATTTTATCTAAAGTTCCGGTCTTAGCCTCCAATCAGAAAGAAATTGTCCTAATTCTGTATGTCTTTCACCGAGATATGTGAGCTTTGCGTTTCTGTCGAGTACAAGTCCGCAAAACTAGCACAATGCTGCCGTTGTTAACGCTACGAGCACAAGTTACAAAACCCGATTTATCATAAACTGAAAGCAAGCCGCAACAGCCAAGCCAACGGTAAGGCACATGCTTCTCAACAGCAGACTTCTGTTCTGCCTAAGGGCACTTCCAACGCTAGCCATGAGCAATCATATGCGCAAGTAACAAGATCATACTCCGCTTGTTCTAAGCGAGAAGTAGTCAACACAACTGCAAGTTTTTAGGAAGATTCCTTTTCTAGTCCAAACAAATAATATAAATAACAGTGGTGACCGGGTCACAAAGGTTGACAAGTAGCAGTAAGCCATTGGGACCATCTTTATATAAATTACTGTGTTCAAATTTTGATTAACGGCAGTGGGTGTTGCAATGAGACTGCAGCCTTAAACGATTAATAAATTGGTTGATGTACAATATGTTGTTAATTTCAACCATGATTAAATAAATATTTAACTGGATAATGCACCTGACTAAACAATGATGGTGCATTTTTTTTATAATCTTATTTATAATGACTATATTTAGATGAATTTGCATGATAATGTTTGATTGAATAATTATTACATGTGTAATTATAAAACCAACGACATGCATGAATTAGGTGGTTGTGAATAATCAAATGATGCACGCCGTAAATTAATAAGTAGTATTTTTTGTTGATTATACAAAGTTTAAGTAATTTTATTTTTATTCTAATAATCATTTGCATTTACTAAATCGATGTGTTGTTTTTATCGCAAAAAGATTGATTACATGATAATAATTTTTTTGCCAAATCATCGGGTGTATAAAATCGGATCGACCTTGCGGTAAGTTATTTAATTGAGTATGAGTGTGATACAATATTTCCATTGATGGATCTTCTAATATCAGAAGGTTCACTAAAACATGCACTATTTTTTCCATTCCATATGCCCTAATAACTCACACATAAAAGTTAATTGAGAAAATTTTATTTTATCACTTAATGATGTTGCTGTAGTCAATAAAATATTTGGTGATTTTTTTAAATAAAGACGTAACATGCTCCGAGTTTTCACTTTTCCCCATTCTTTATGATCGTCTCTTAGAGGTGTTCTCAAAAAAACAATTTTTGTTTATTTAAGATGTACTAAAAATTACTATGGATGATAGATGGTTACAATAATATAGTTTCAAAATAATAGATTTATTTCCATTAAATTAACTATACTATAAATTGTATAAGCCTAAAAATACAAAGTTAATTAATAAAGTAATTAGAACACATAGCGATAATATAAATCATGCATCAAAATGACAATTTCAAATTGTACATTAACACTTACCTAAAAGGTAATAATAAAAAAAACTAGTTAGCCAATTAGACTAGAATACAGTGTAATGTTAATTATAATTAATTATAATTAATAATTTACTGTTAAATTGTTTAAATCAGAAAAAAATTCTAAATTTTAAATCTTAGCAACGTATATTGCTTTGTTGATAAAACATTGTTTGTTTTCCTAGTAACCTAAACAACCAGTTTCAGATATGGGTTTACAGCTTATTGAGAGTTTTCTATTACGTTTTCCAGATTAAAGTAGTAGAACTGTGATTGCAAACTTCTACAGATCAGAAAAATATACAGTTAAGAGGTAAGTTGGTAATAATTGTTCAATAGGCAAAGCTTGGCTAAACAAATTACATGCTTTAGCATAACATTGTATTGAATCTGAACGCATAAAAAACGTTCTCAGTTTGTAAAATCTGCTTAAACCTTATAAAATGATTAACTTTCCATATATTATTATATATATTATGTTGAAATGTAACTAAAAAAGCGGATTCAGCTAAAACAATTAGTTAGATGCACATAAATACAAAATTAAAGTAGTCTAGGCATTTTGTTTAATGCCGTATTTTACTATACAAATATATATTGGCAGAAAATTTCAACCAACACAGACAAACCAAACTAAAAATATAATATACTCAATGTAAATGTATCTTATTAGTATATTCACTATAAACTACGGTAAGTTAAAGTGATGTTGAAATAAACTTGATTAGAAAAGCACTAAAGTTGTTTAAAGTTCAATTTATTAGAGTTAAAATAAACATCATTCCCTTGAGCAAACTAGATTACATTAACAGTATAGTGTTAACATTCGTAGTGAAATAGCAGCTAGTACACCAAGTTGTTTACAATGCTAATAAAATACAATCATAAATTTTATTTATTTAATCAGCAAATAAGATTTCTTTAAATATATAAAGGTTTGGATGTTATTTAAAATGTATATTTATAAGCAATTTATTACAATACTTGAGTATTTTTTAATACTTCACTGATTTATTCAATTTAAAATATTATTGAGACGTTAATGATTAATTAATGATACAATTGCTAAGAGAGGGTATTTAATAGTGTCACGGCAGAGCAATCATGGAGCCCTAAACACAATATGCTGATGTGTAAGTAAATGTTTAATTATTTTTAAACACTTTCTAATGTCCTGCTTAAACTGAAGCTAAAAAAATGTTTAAAATACTTTTTATTGTTTGTGTTTAATTTATTAATAAATCATTTTATTTTATAATTAAATTTAATTTACAAATATAATAAATTATTTACCATCTATAATTGGTGGCATAATCAGTAAATAGAGAACCATTAGTATAACCAGCTGAATAAGCTACTGGAGCAGCAACATGGGCATAGTAAGGCATAGTAACTAGCTACTGGAGTTACAGGTTTGGCAACACATTTTTGAATAACAAACATTTATTTAAACTTATTAATAAGTTAATAAGACTGATAATCAAGTTAATTAATTTGTATTTTAATTATTAAACATCATAGTCAAGTATAATGAACTTTACGCTACTAATAGTACCTCAACTTTTTTAATTAATAATTTCAATCTATTTAAATTGAATTTATTTATAATACTATTTGTTTCAATTTGAATTAAATTTAAATTAAGTGGGGATCAAATTCAATTCAAAGTCAAGTTCTCCCTTTCTGTGACATTTATAAATATTAATAATACAAACTATTTCACAGCTCTAACTGTTTATGCAGATTAGATACGAACAACTTTAATACAATTATAATTGGATATATTTGTTGCAATATTTAAATAAATAAATGTGCAGTAGTATTTTCAATGAATATATTCATATGACTGTATCCATGTATAGATGTTATTAAATATATTATCAGCATCCGTTTAAGAAAAGTTAAACAAATTTGCTATCAATTATTATTCTAGATTATTGCAGTGATAAAAGGTGCATATTTTATTTTATAATTATATGCATGTAATCTTAAGTTTTATTGACATCATTCCGTCTACAAATATGATTATAGTGGTAATAAAAAGAGTAAAAGTAATCTCATTAAAAGAATTATCACAGTAATAAACTTATTTATTTAATTATTATTTATGCAATATCAAGCTTAATATTTTCAAAAGAGCAAAAAGCTTAAAATATTGTTAAAGTACAATAATACACTAACAGTAGTTTATCAATTATATAATAATTTTTTAATAAATAAATCTTTTTATAATAAATAAGTTTGGACAAAAAGTATTTGATATTTCACTTGCTTTTTATTTGTTATTAATACCTTAGATATAAATTATATAAACAAATCTATAATAACAGAAGCGTTATAAGTAGAAATTAGGATTCATTAATTCAAATACACTATATTTTTGTAGCGATTGACAAGGTCAGTAGTGCTAACAAAAATAATTGTTATTGTTATAAAAAGATTAATATTAAAAATACATTCTTATGTAAAATATAATATTTTGCACACCAAGCATTACTAGATGATAATGCCCAATTGCAACTTTATCGTAACGCAGTTGGTATTGTAGATGGTTCACTAGTAATAGAAAGTGTTTTTTTGCGGATGATATTAGAGTAGTAAATAGACTAAAAACTTAAAACTTTTGTCCACTTAGTATTGCAGATAGCACCTGATTTGTATACCGCAATGTTAAGAAAAAAATTAGTATCTTTTTACAAAAATATGAGTCATATAATTAATTTTTTTAATAAAAAAAAAAAAAAGAAATAGTTGGTATATTTTATCATCATTAATTAAGTACAAAAGCTGTATTCACTGCACATTATTCTTGCAGATACAACTTTTTTCTTAACCAAAGTTAGTAAATAAGTAAACACAATGTGCAAACTCTATTAAGTGGACTTGTCTGCACTGTGATAGTATACAATAGATTTACAATTAGATATACAGGGAGTTTATAAATGAATGGGATTATGTAATCACTTTAAATATGCCGCCTTTTTAAAATCGTCCACTATACTACATATGTTTTCATATGTTTGCTTGACAGCTGTCAAAGTTGATCTGTCAAAACAAATAGTTTAGTGAACAATTTATCAAAAGCGGCACATTTAAAGTGATTACATAATCCCATTCATTTATAAACTCCCTGTATTATTAAAAAATATATCAAAATTTAAATTACAAATAGTCCAATAAGTTGCAACAATATTTGGCGTTGATTGTTATTATTGTATTGTAATTGATGTGAATTAAGTTGCATAAACTTCAAAAAATTGTGGCCAAAACTTTGTTGTCCAATAAAGCCATTTAAAGTTTCTTTAGATCAGGTTTGCCAGAACGTTTCATGGTCTCCAATGTATAGTGATAGATCCATACGTTCATTTGAAATGCAAACTGTTTTTACAAATTTACTCTGCAGTATTGCAATACAATATCATAGATTTTGTCTATATTTTCTGATATCGTAACCTCGTTTGAGCATCCTAAACGTTTAGCATTAGTTATGCTTACACAACTACAAAAAAATCAGTAAACCACGTCAAAATAATTTTGATCAATAGTGAAAAGTCTCAATAGTTTTATCAAACTTTGTATTAATTTGCGTATTAGTTTTTCCACGGAAAAACTAATGTTTAATTAATACACAAAATTCATTTTTTCATGTTTGTAAAATTACAATGGATAGTAAGTACGCTATCATTGATTGTCAAAACTAAACAAAATTATAAATTTGTCTGAAAATTTTAATGTTGACAAAAGACAGATGGTATTCACAAATATTACCTAAAATTTACATTAGTGATGCCTTTTATTACAATTTTTCCAGACTTCTTACTCCTCCGAGTATAACAATTCTATGCTGTAAAAGAGAGATAATAAAATGTGCATTGTGCCAAAAAACTCAAAAACAGTTTAACTTAACGCTAGAGAATTGCCAGGTTTAGTCGCCCCGTCTGTTGTGGTATCACTAGTAGTGATGTTATAGAAATATATTAAAACCTATCACATCTACGAAAATATCAGTAAATATTTCTTTCTAGAAAAATATTGACACGTACAGCGCCGTTTTTAAATTAAAATTGGTTCTTATAAGACAAAACGCCAACCAACTCAATATCCAAACAATAAGATTTTAGTAATCACTCTTTTTATATGTTGAACTACATACAATATTCTATAGGTCTGTTCCAACATACGATTTAAACGGTTTGCAAACCGTTCAAACTGTGCACACAAACAAATATTTGTCAACCTTAGGCAATCTTTTATACACAGTAATTTGTTTGTGTGCATAGTTTGAACGGTTTGCAAACTGTCCAAATCGTATGTTGGAACAGACCTTATGTCTTCATGTTTTTGGTTAAAGATTTGAAGTTATATTTAACAAATAAAAAATTAATAAAGAACTAATTAAAAACGTCACTTTTTAAAAATTATTGCAAAAAAACGACATATTGCATCAAATTTCTACAAATTTGAGAACATAGATTAGACTTTCTTTTACAATGTGTGAAAATTTTATTCAAATATATTCAGGCGTTTTCTTGCTGAGTTGAATGCTGTAAACCTTTATAATAGCGCAACTATCCCTCTCCTTGGATCAATTAATATCATTAATTAAATTTTAACTAATAATAATAAGGTGTTTTTATTAAAAACAAAAAAAACATTGAAAATCCCTATAAAATTATAAAATATATTCTGAACGTATTTATCTTACAACATATGTTTGTCATTTAAATACCCAAATATTTAATTGAATTTATACGATTGATTCTTTTTGAGTTAGAAATGTTAACTAACTCGATGTCAAAATTTTGTCGTTTTTATTACATAATATGATAAATTTTGTCTTCTTATTATTGTGACTCTTAATACTTTTTTTTTTAGAGACGTTGTGAGGTATTGGCCTCAACAAATAACCCTTGAGAATAACTAACGCATAGCAATACCTTTCGGTTTTCTTCTCTGCGTAAGTCCTGCTGTTAATTTGTCCTAGCCATTGTCTCTAATGTGGTACTAGTTTGAGGTGGGCTGGTTTCAGCCTTGCGGAATTTACGCGTCTGCTGCTGCTCATCTCTCCCTATGCTCTAATTTGTTGCCCTACTTTCTACACTGGCATTCTCCTCCATTTTTTTTACCATTCTTGTGTTATTCAGCCTAGATATTTGCATTGTTTATAGCTATCAAAAGTTGCATTTTCTGTGAACCTCAAGATAGCGTATATTCCGTTTGGAAATTGTTTTAGTCAATTCCGTCCATTTTTTTTCCTTGAGCAGTTCTCTTCTTTTCCTTCTTTTTTCTGCAATTTCTGTTGGTACTAAGATTTTAGTATATGTTCTTCTCTTGTATCTCTGTTCATCTTCCATTGTTTGGCAGGTATAGTTGTTTTAACCTTCTATGTTTCTTTCCTCTTTAGTACTTTTTTCCATATTTTTTTGTTTCCATTTAGCTTTTTGCTCCTCTTTCCTTTGTCTTCTGTAACTTTTAACTTGTGTGTTTTCTTCTATTTTGGTTTACTTAAACTTCAAAGCTTCAAACTCCTTTATCTTTTTTTGCAGTACTCTAGTTACATAGTTTCTTAGTGCTCTCCATTTGTTTTCGTCACTGAGGCATATTTTAATGATTGTAGATTTGTCTACTTTGTTTTCTAATACTTTTTCTAGCGTTTCCCTATCTTCCTCCTACGTTTCGCACTCTGCTAGCGTATGTTCTGCGTCGTCATGCGTGTCTTTTAGACAAAACATACATTTTTTCTCTTTCTCCATCTTAAATATTTTTTGTAAGTACTTTCCAAAAGCTCCATGTCCGGTAAGTAGTTGTGTTGTATAGTAACACGTCTCCGGTTTTTCTTCTACCTATTTTTTTTTATTTCTGGTACTAGTTCCTTTGTTCATTCTCCCTTTTTTCCTTCTTTTTACTGTCTTTGCCATCTTTTCATCATATTCTCTCTTGCTTGTCTCTTTGCTTCTTGCTTACTAGTTCTTTCATTTATCATTTTCTTTATACCTAATTTTTCTTCCACCATCAAATATGCGGGTAGTCGCCGCAATTACTTCTAGTGCCTCCTGCGACACCGTCCTGTAGGCCCTGCAGATTCTTAACGAACTTGCTCTTATAGCTCCTCTTACTTCTTTTCTGTTTTTTTTTTGTCTTCAAAGCCTCTCCCCATGTTTCTGCGGCATACAATAGTTTACTTTTATCCGCAGTTGCTATTAGTCTTCTTGTCCTTTCTTCTGGTCTTCCTTTGTTTGGCATAAGCTTACTAAGAATTCCTTCCATCTCAATACTATTATGACCAAATTTATGTCCAAATACCTATTTGTACTATTTCCTTTTTATTCATCAGGTAATTTTTAAGCAGATATAAGTTACTTTCTCTAATTCCATATTTAAAATAGAAAATGCAAAGATCTGCACCGTTACGGCGGTGTTGTAAAATATCTAAGTCATTCGTCAATTTTGAATAATATTTAGAAAAAATAGAATTGTTTTGTATGCTCTTCTTTATACTTGAAAACAATATTATATATAAGTTTTATTTCAAAATTGACTTAAGAGGTTAATACAAACTAAAAATTAATAGAAGAAAATTTTACATTTGTCTCTTGTTATTGATAAAAACTCAAAATACAATTTTTATTTATTTATTTTGTTATATCTAGTGACATAATTGTCAGATTTGACATTTAGTTGTGTAACATAACTCAATTATTATAGAATTTATGAATCGTTCTGTGATATTGATAAGTATTTTGGGTTTGTGGGTTTAAAATAGAACAATACTACTGTAATCGAGATTATGTTGATATGTCATATTTAAAAAAACACTATTCAGATTATTAAGGAGAAATGGTTTGCTTCCATTTAGGCCTTAAAAAGTTTTTGCATGACGGCGATAGGGAGCTTCAAATCAATTTTTGTAGATGGTTTTGCATAGCGTTAACAATGATCCACATTTTATTAAAACATTTTTGTAAAATAATGAGTCATTTATTATAACAGGTATTATAAATAATCTACATCAATGAATGAATGAAAACCATCACTTAATACGCCAAAAATCTTTTCAAAGAATATAGTCAAATAACATTTGAGATAGGTTATTAAATAATAATGCAATGATACACACATTCTACCAAACCGACTTAATTCAGCCTTATATCTACAATTCTTAAATAAAAATGTACCAATATTTATAATATATTAAGTTAAAATCTAAAAACAACAATAAACTATGTCAGACAAACAATTTAAAGTTGTAAATTAGACTATAACAAAGCGGAGTATTAAACCCATATTGAATACAATATTAGATGATGTAACAAAAAATAAATAAACAGAAAAACTAAAAAAATGCATATAGGTAATAAAAGTATGAAACCAATATTTTCAATGTGCCAAAGTCAAGAAAGAATTACAGAAAAACATAAATAAATAAAACACAAAAATTAAAAACAAATATAAAAAAAACAAAAACAAGTGTAATAGATGAAGACGATACAAGCACAGCAGTCAAAATAAACAGCAAATATAAAAAACCAACAGATAACTTTAAATACCTAACAAAGAAAAAATAATGATAAAATAAATAACAGAGCAGAAAACGCAACAAAATTGTACTACTCACTGAGTTATTAACTTTATAAGAAAAAAAAAACTATATAAAACAATATTAGTGTACGGAAGTAAAAGCAGAATACTCACAAAGCAGCAGAAAAGCTAAATACAAACAATAGAAATGAAATACCTAAGAGGAGTTAAAAGATTTACAAGAAAAACAGAATCCGCAAGGACACAGTAAGGAAAGAAGTGAAACCAATACCAGATAGTATAAAGCAGCAGAACTTAAAATGGTTTGGACATCTGGTGAGAATAGAAAAAGACAAACAGACAAAAACAGTGTGGCAAGCAAAAACAGTACATAAAAAACTCATAAGCAGACTAAAAAGACCTTTACTATGTGGTTATACATAATAATTATAAAATGAAACACAAAGTTTTTTACCACAAATATTTATTTTATACCTTCAATTAATAAATTCCAGTTGTTAGCAATGAACTTAGTCAGACACAGCTTTACTCAACTGAACTCACCGCATGCACAGTATTTGCCAATGCCCTATTAACTATGTTAATTAGTATTAAATTTGCTAGTGCAGAAAATAAAAAAAAAATATTTTACAGTTTTATTATCATCTCGATTTTTCAAGTTAAAATTTAATATCCCGCCTGTTTTAACAACATAAACTCGATAAAGCATAACAATTAAATCAATTCAAATTTAAATTCTAAAAGCACAAAAATAATAAATAACATTTAATATTTTACTTAAAAGCATTCTTTAATTAATTTTAAAACGTTTATTGTAAACGTCATTTTTCATTTAACAAATGGTTATGAAAGTCGTCTAGTTTTATATCAAACGATTACTATAATATTATCTGACTCATGTATTTAATAAAATACAGGGTGAACAGGCTATAATCTGGAAATAATGAGCGGCTATATTATATGTCATTTATCATAATGGTGATGAACAGTCTATCCAGATAGATGACATTTTAATTAATCAGCTGGTATCAAATTTAACGATAGGTAATTATGTTTAAATCAATATATTGATTCAAATAAAATAGATTGTGTATATGTGTATAAATTACAATTCATAGAAGTAGAACATAATTATACAGTATTAACAGAAATTAATTTATATTACAATAGTTAATCATATTTTTTTGTATAAACATAGCTAAAGCAACTGCTTATTATAATATATAAGAGTTGTTTATTAACAATTATTAAATGCCATGATAAAGTAAAATATCAATAGGTATTTTGGCTAATAAAAATTAATCTAAGTAGATAACAGTCGTTATTTTAAAGAATATTATATTTATAAGTTTTAATCATATCGTTTTGTACAAAAATACTTTTATCGTTTTTTGATATAAATCATGCTGTGTTTAATAATAAAACAAAAATATGTTGTTTCAAGATTTTAATAAAACCGTTCTGCTATGTATAATTTTTTATTATCCCGTTACAGCATGAGAAAATAGAATTATTGTATAATCTAAAAGTTATTACCAAAAGAATGTGTATACAGAGTGTTACAAAAGTATAGAATTAAAAATTGTAAACTATTTTCAACATTGCAGCTAATTGCATAAGTGATAGTTATTGATAAAAACCTATTAGTTGTTTTTATTCAAAAATAAATGTAAGTGTATTGTTAATGTTGGTTTTCACGCTCAAGTAATTGGCGCAAATCGATTTGTGCAAACCATTGGCACAAGTAAATTGTTGCGTGAAAACGAAAATTGTTCATTTGCACAAGCCAGAAAATTTGGCTTGAGTAAAATCTAGCTTGTTTGATAATTTGCTTATGGTTTGCGCAAATGCATGAACGTGTAAACCACACTCCCAACTCGACGCAAGCGTAATAGAAAACAGCAACTCCTGATCTGCACGTCGCTCGTGTTTTCTATTATAATTTGTACCGAAACTTGTTTATATAATTAGTTTGTGTGTTGTAATAATGTTAATAAGGAAAAAAATCCAAACAATACACTAACACTAAATCTCAGCCGTATTATACGCTCGTCGAAAAAAATTAGCATTGTGGACAAGACTGCAAATAGAGAAACTGTAGTAAAAAAACATATTTCAACTGTACTGGTGCACAAATTTGTGCAAATATAACTAAGCGTAAAAATGGATACATTAAAAAAAATAAAATTTGTGCAAATGGCTTGCACTAATCAATTTGCGCAAACTACTTGAGCGTAAAAACCGACCATTAGATATACTGAAGATTGTGCACAAGTGTAAGGTTTTTTATTCTTTTCCTTTATATAAGTTTTCTTGCACGTTTTTTATATCTATAGTATTGTTTGTCTTAAATTAGCATTTTGTAAGAAAATTGTAGGCTCAAAAGAATAAATTAAAAAACAATATTATTTGTTTTTACATTTCAATGGTTACAGTTTGTGCATTATTAATTGAATTTTTTCATTGGTTTTAAAACTTACAACAACCTGTATCTCGGAGAAATGAACCGTACAGTACTACAAAGTTCAATTAGATAAAGTTTAAAATACGCAAGAGATATAAAATAACTTTGAGATAATAACTGTAACAGGCTGGCTTGACCACAAACAGAACATAATATTACTATTATTAGTTAGTTTAGATTTTATAATATTACTGTTGTAGAGTCAATTAAGATAATAATTTGGTAAAACATACTATCTAAAACACAATCTAAATAGTTATATGTTTTATTTATTTAAACTAACTAACAGTGTCGTACCAACAAAAGGTGTACCAGTAAATTAATACAATGCAGGCGTAAACAATAATTTGTCATGCAAAACTTTTAAAGTAAATGAATAAGTTTTAACTAATAAAAAAGATTACAAGGTTTAGGTACGGTTTTTATAAGACTACAAACAAAAAATGTTTTAATCTTAATACATAATGCAAGAGGTATTTTATATTTAGATGGTCGGCTATCATTATAGTAATTTTAATTTTTAATGTCATCTGATGTTGTTGATTACTTCCACATTAACTTTAATTTTAATTGTTGCTTGTTCTGCCAGTTCTTCTTGTATTATATCTTTTGAAAACAAGTTGAAGAGTAATAATAAAAGTACACATCCATGCTTTACTCGTTTAATACTAACTTTGTCTAAAAATATAAGATATTATTCTGATATCATTTCTGTATATGCCTTATTTTATAGTGGTTTTATGAAATAATTATGTTATATTAATAATACTAGTTGTTTGACGTACATGCATCAATGAATTAACACGTTAAAAATAAAAACGTCACTTTTGTTTTTTTTTTGTTGCATTTTTGAAATTAAATTAGGATTTGCTAAAATCTGGCTCAATTTTTCCAAAAGTTTGCTAATGTATAAACTTCAAGGGGATTTTGAAACTGATCGTCTGGTCATTACGCTCCTTTGCATTTGCTTTCTTAGGCAATGTAATGAATGTTGACTTAAGTTACTTTTTATAGATAATTTAAATGTTATATATTGTATTGTAAAAATCTACTAAATTAAAGTTTTGTCGGGCACTGGAGCTTTATTTTATTTAGCTGTTTTTACCTTTTTACCTCTTACATAACTTCTTTTTTTGTTACATTTAATCTTTGTTCCTTATTTGTGTCTTTGCCCATTAGTTACTGTAATTTTTAATCGTCAAACAAGTCCTGGATTTCATCTTTTTGGTTTTCCTTTGGGGTTCTGTTATATGTTACTAGTTTTGCTGTTTTTGTTTATTTTTTTAGTACCCGTTAGTTTCTTAATATTTTTATGTATAAAAAAGTCAAAGTCAAAGTTTGTAGTTCTTCTATTTTTACACATTTTTTTCTGTGTCATTTTTCTTTGGCATATATTTCAAATATTTCAAATATTTCAATAGTCAATGATAGTTAGTAACCTTGCTTGTTTCCAATAGTTTTCTTGTTGAAACCGTTATTAAAGTTTTGAGTGTTTTCCATTTTGTGTCTGCGTTATTGGTCGGATCAATTCTGTACAATTCTTTATTTATTTATTTTGTGTTGCTTTATTATTGGATTTTTAGGTAACTTTCACACACTCAGAACTTTTCAAATGCCAACAAATGCTTGTGGGTTCAGCGTTGTTAGCTTTTTAGCATCATTATCATCAATTAATTTTTTTTTTAATTTAGTAAATTAAAATCTTTCCCAATTGTTCTAAAAAAATTAATTTGTTAGAAACTCATAAAATTGTAATTAATTACATTTATTAATGATCACATTGACTTGTATAAATCTCCTTTGTTTGAAATAATTTAATACTTTCTTTTTTTGCAGATTTTTCCTTGTCTTAATTACTTTTAAGTAAAAACTGCCAATCATTAATTTTTTTTCTACCTGTTTAATCTGTTTTATTTTTCTGTAGTATTGTATGGTATTCATAATCATTTCAGACAATCTTTTCTTTGCAAATATTTTTTTAAAGTAGTATTTTTTTGTAGCACAATGATCTTAATAACCAATGTTTTAACAACGCGTCAAACAATGTAAAATATTTAAAAACTGCAAATGCTCTGTATCTCTTTAAAGAGTTTTTTTTTGCTATTTTGATTTTGACATCATCTTTGAACAATTTCATAAATACACATTTTTTATTTGCGCATTTATACGTATACGTATCATGTTTGGTTTTACCACATTTACGACAAGTTGCAAAACCCGTGCATCTTATTGCCGTATGTCAAAACCATTTACACTAAAAACACATCATTGGATTCAGAATAAAATAACGTTCAATTCAAGAAGCATATGTCATTTTGATTTTTTTGGGTAGTCTGAGTTAAGATCAAATGTAGGGATCATAACAGTTGTGTTTATATTCTCACAATTTCTTGTTTGAGTTAACTGCTACAATTGTAGCGGTTAAAAGCAAAACTAATCAGGAGTAAGCGCTACCAAATGTGGCGCACACCGCTACAAACTTAACAACCTTCCTGAACGCAGTCAATTACTTCTTGAAAAGCAGAGGTGCTGTTCTTTATATTTTGCTACTTTTGTATACAATAGAAAAATCTTAAAAACTACATTTTTGTTAATGTTTAGATAAATGTGTTGTTCTATTTTAATAAAATTTTGATTCAGAAACGTGCATTCTAACTAAATTTAACTCAGTACTACATTTTTATTTGTTCAATAAGCTAAGTTACTTTCTCTTAACTTCTTCCAGAAATTTATTGATTATTTGACCATTTTTAAGCACTTAACAATCAAATACCTAAAATGTATACTACTACTACTTTTGACCGTATACAAATTAAATCTGTTGGTTAAAAGATCAGATGTTAACGCATATATAAACTTTACCTAAATTAAATTTTTCATCTAGAAACAAACAAAATCTAAAAAAAATCAACTTCTTCTTAAAATATGTTCCCTCACAACAATAAAATACTTTTTAAACGTTAACCAAAATATATTTTTTGTAGATTGATCTAATAAAGATTGATTTTGTATTCTTGCAGCTTGATATTTGACGTTCATTTTACTACAAGTTTGGTTAAAGATTTGATTCATAATTTTACTTGCAGTTTTGTTCACAAAACAATTAATAATTTTCGACGCTAACAATGCAGTCAGTCAGCCGGAGCTTCTGTTCCTACTAGGAATGAGGTAACAGACTTATCTATTTTTGATGCCACTTAATACAGGCCTCTAAAAGTTCAACGTCAAAAAACTGATATTATTTGCTAAATAGATTTAATATGTGTCACTAAGTAAACAATAAAGACCTATATTCTATTAGTTTAATAGATTCCAACCATTCATTTTGTAAACAAAATTGCTATTAAACAAAACATTATTTTTGTATTAAATATCTGACATTCCCAAAAACTAAAAAAAAATAACATTTTTTTTTATTAGTTATTTTCTATTAACCTAAACTAATATATACAGTAATTGCATTCATCAATCTAACTAATGTTAAAAAAAAGCTCGTAACCATTCCTGCTTTTCTTATAAACTTATAAACTACAAAAAAAAATAATTAAGTTGTTAATGTGAATGAAAAAGCTTACAATGCTTGTTAGTAGTAAAATAAAAAATAAAAAACAACGGTTTGTCAAATACTCTTAAATTAAATATTAGAAATAAATTATGTCTAAACATAGATAAAAATTTCTATCATTTTAAAAACAATTGAATAATTAACTAGTTTCTATTCAGACTAATCTACTTATCATTTTCTTTGATCCGCAAAAAAACGACAAGCGATGGGATGCTGTTGCGCGAGGATGTTACGCGATGGTGTTGCAGTACGGCAGATTGTTGCAAGTGTGTACGCAGCATAATAACTTTTTTAACTACAGAAAATTTATAGCTCAAATATTTATAATTCTGCACATGCACACTCTTTATTTTTCTAAGAACAACTAATATGATTAAAATCTGTAGCTTTTATTAACAAAAATAATAATCTTAACTTCATTCTATTTCAATATCAAAATCCAAGAAACCTACCATATTAAATATTTTACTTATTTATAATAAATTTGTATCTAAATTTTCCCTAATTTGTCTTCTTTGCAATTTTTGCATATTTCTATATAAAACATAAATTATGAATGTATTAGCCAGCAGAAAGTATAGTGTACAATTTTGCACAAATTTTGTATTAATGCAGCAATTTTATCTCTGCGTTCGCGCAGTTATGTCATGTTTAATTGTATTAATTTATTCTTGAAAAGGCTTAAATGATAAGTTTATAATACATATAATAAAATATAATAAGAAAGTACGTTTAAGAATATAGTGGGATATCTTTGCTAATAATAAAGTTTAAAATTTATTGCATTAAATTTAATCCAAACTGAGTAATCTATAAGCAGGCATTTTGGTAACTCGAAGTAGTATTATACATATATCAAGATTAATCACAACTGTTAATATACATAAGTACCTTTCCTAATTAATAATAGTAGCATTGCACTGTTGAAATTGATCTTACTTAATTAAATTAATTTATTTCAAGACTATAAATATATAAATTTAATGAATCATTCATTTGATTTGAAATAGTATTGATTTGTTCATAATAAATAGTCATAAATTTTATAATTAATGTAATGATACACATATAATTCACTTTTTAAGAACATATAGTGTCAAGGCAATAAATAATTAAGAAAAAATGACAATTTCAAATCACCCGGAGCACTGATTAATAAATTATATCACATAACGAGGCTTCATCATCAATAATGAGTATCAGTAAATTACTATGGATTAATAAATGCAACCTTGCCCGTGTACCACATAATATTATAATAAATAATTGCTACAGTTTAGTTTAATCACGGTCCTCTAAATTACAACATTGCTTCCCATTCAGTTTGCAATAAAATATTTAATATTTAATAATCATGTCTTTAATTTAATGTTACTTGACAATTGCAATTGCATATTACGTATCAATTTCGAAAGAACAACTTTGTAATTTTTTGATTTTAATGTGTAATAGTATAAATTCGTGTATTTTTATAATAAAAAAACAATCATAATCATAATAAATAAACAAAACTTCAAAATATTGATTGCATATGGGCTATCGAAAGTAAAGCTGATTCTATGTATCCTCATGAAAAAACGTATGGCTAGTTTTTATGGCCTGTTTCTCACCGGTAATTAATTTAATATTAGAAACATAAAGTTTAGCTAGCTTATAATACTCTTGCTATACCTAATTTAATTTAATAGAATATAGCTTTACATAACAAAACCTAGAAACAGCGTATCACAAAATATCTAGACTTTTTATGATATTTTCAATAACATAAAACGACTTATTTTGTGATGATAATAACATTTTACCTTACAAAAATTTGTTGAAATCAAATAATTATTGTATTTTATTAATACATAAATAAAACATTTTTGTCACACGTTTTAGAGTGAATTTAGAAAGCACCCATTTGCGACTTTGCGATTTGAATTAAATAGCTCTAATAAAATAAATATAATTATACTAATAATAAGCAAATAAATAATTTTAAATAATCACCAAGTGTATTATTTTCAATAGTACATAGTATAAAGAAATAACAAAACATTTTAAGTCAATAAAAAAATACTCGGGACACAAATAAATGTCCGGTTTTCAAATAAAAAAAAGCTTACTTTAATTAAAACTTTGATATATTCACATTTCTTTTATCAGTTATATTTTTTTGTCCATTATAGATCATGATACAAATATACAAAATTGTGTGTTAATACGTCGGTAGCTATCAGGTTTCTATTAATTTAATTATTTCTATGCACTTTTAAATAATGGTAAATTGTAATCAATATTAACTCCACACATTGTAATTATTAATAAAATATTTACTTTTGGAAATAAACTAGTCTTATTGTTTATCCAAATAAACAAATCATGTATATGAAATAAGTAATGATTTTGCAAGTGCTGTTATATGAGCGAAAGCAAGTTCTTGACTTTGAACTTATTCGTGTACCCCACTCAATTTTCAGATATAAAAACGCGCGTACGCTTTGCATTAACCACATTCAATTTAATTGATCAAACCATTTCAACCTAAACATGGCATTCAAGGTATATTATTTAAATTTATTAAATATTAATACGTACACAATTTTATTCAAATTGATATACAGATTCAAGTGTAGTTTATATAATTATTAGTTTGTTGAATCAAAGTTTATCCGCAAATTTTTTTAATGTCATTTTTACTATTTAATTTTATTAACATATTTTACTGAAAAATTCTAAATTTATATATAATTTTAAACATATTTTAATGATGTATTGTATATTAATTTTTATTGTTTCTTTAGATCATCGTATTGTGCGCCGCTTTGGCCGTAGCTAACGCTGGAAATTTGGCCGCTCCATTGGCCTACTCTGCTGGATTAGGATACTCTGCTGGATACGCTCATGCCGCCCCAGTAGCTTACTCTGCTGGGTATGCTCATGCTGCTCCAGCTCTTGCATACTCCGCTGCACCAGCTGTATCTTACTCTCACTCTTCTATTGCTGCACCACTTGTTGCCAAGACTATTGCTGCTCCAGTAGCTTACTCTTCCGGATTAGGATACGCACATGCTGCTCCAGTAGCTTATTCTGCCGGATATGCTCATGCCGCTCCAGTTGCTTACTCTACCGGACACTATGCTGCCCCAGTTGTAGCCAAGACCATTGCTCCAGTAGCCAGCTCTTACTCTCACTCCACCGTAACCAAATCCATTGCTCCAGTAGCCACTTACGCCCACGCTGCTCCAGTAGCTACTTACGCTCACGCCGCACCAGTAGCTACCTACTCTGCTGGATACGCTCATGCCGCCCCAGTAGCCTACTCCGCCGGACACTATGCTGCTCCAGTAGCTGCCTACTCTTCAGGACTTGTAGCTAAGACCGTTGCTGCCCCAGTAGCTCATGTCTCCTATTCTTCCCCATCAATTGGTTACGGATGGTAATTTAAAAAATAAAAACCAGATATTTGTAAATACAAAACATGATTATTTATTAAATTAGATACTAGTTTTATAAACTATTACCTTTATTAAATATTTATCAATTAATGCAATTTTATTATTTAATTCCTAAGATATACAAAGAAGTAGTAGCAGTGTGGTAATTCTATTTCAACATACAAATAAATTGTTATTAGACTAATAATTGGGAACTATAAACAATATCTGAAAATATTCACAACATAGCACTTGATTTATTTAAATGTTGGGTTGTAGATGATTGTTAATCATTTTTTTAGCGGTTTTCTATATTCCAAAGTTATCTTTAAGACAAACCATAGAAGAAAAATAAAACTAATTTTACAAAATGTTTTTATATAACTAAAAATAGTATTCAATATTATATTAAATAAGATTAGAACAAAAAACTATTGATAAAAAATGAAGAAACAATTATGAAAAATAATTAATACAAAATTTCCAAATTATGATCGGTTGGCAAAAACACAAAACCGCAAAAATCAATCATGCTTTAAATATTTTTGTTCATTTTATAGAGCAACTAATTGTCAAATATGCCAACTGTTGTACTGTTACTCGAAAAATTGATGTGTTTACCTTTATTAGGATCTTTTAAGTTTATTTTTTCAAAATATTGCATAGCAAAAATCACTGCATGTACAAAGTTTAACTTAAAAAAATTGGTTTAAGTTGGTAAATTTGTTTAAAAAAACACATTTTTGGTTTTAACTTTAAATCCAATTAACCAATTTTAATAAAATAGTTAAACCGTTTTTTTTTCAGAATGTAATATTTTGAAATTACTTAATATGTTACAACATAAAAATACTTTTGAAATTCAATGGGTAAATCTACTCTCGTTGAAACTATCACATTGAAGACTAGATTTAAGCAGTCTTTAAACATTGACTTTAAACATTTGTGGCTTATAATTCTTGTAAAAATACTGAATTTGATAGTTTTTTCCATGTCTCAACAGTACGGTTACAATTTTTATTTTTTAAGTTTTGGTCTAACATCTCTGAACTGTTAGTGAATATTTGTTAGAATTCCTAACAAGCCTTGTACTACGGTAAATATTTGTTTAGATGGCAAAATGTCTTTAATTTTGTTTGAACAATGTCCATGAAAATATCTATAAAAAATGCAAAGATCGCAACTGAGTTGTAAAGTATCTAAGTCATTAGTCAATTAATTAAATAATAAAATAACTTGTACCATATCTTTAGATTTTTACACTTTTCATTTGCTATCAGTTTAATTTTGTTTTTTTGATAGTTACATATTAATAATATTATTTATTTAATACTATTTTGTTTTTTTTTTAACTAAAGTTACTTTCCTTAAGTTTCAATAATACATTTTAAATCTCAGTGAGCTTTAGTTATCAAAAACATTATTATGTTAGTCATCTAAATAATGCAGCATTAAACTTTTTGAGTAACCTATTTTAAGTTTTTTCAAAACTACAAAGAAAATTAAATTCTTTTTACTTACAGATTTTTATGTATAAAATTCTAAACAACTAATTACATTTATCCTATACATACAGTAATATCCGGCCAACAAGCAATGATCTTAGTTATTAATAAAACTATATTATTCAATTGTTCCACAGATTACCTAAACTATTGTTAAAGCAATCGTACAAAATTTCAACTATAGTTTTGTCACTGCAGTTGTTAAAACTTTATTTTTTTTAGCAAACTTCAACTTACCTTTATTATAGGATAGACATAGCACAAATTTACTTTAGATCCACATATTAACGTAAAACTGCTTTTTATTTACATGTGCGGGTAGAAACTAATTTAGAACAAATGATCAAAAACACTAAATCTAATGCGGTAAACTAAACCTTAAATAGTAAATGCACATAAGTTCACAAGGCAAATGTTGACCTGAATTATGGTATCAAAATTAAAGCAACTAATAGTGGTAATCTAAAAAAAATATTCTGTTTATTAGCATCATAAACAAAGAAAAAAGTATATTGTTATTTTGTATGGTTGTATTTAGAACATTATAAAAATTCCAAAAAAAATAAAAAATGTATGTTGTCATTTAAAAAGCTGGTTGCCATAGCAACTATACTAAAAATAAAATTATGCATGTGTGTGCCTACCTTTATAATATTTAAAAAACCATTTAAAATGGTTTTTTAATCATATAAATCAGTTAAGAAATAACAGAGTTATTCAGCCGCACGTTTATTGTCTAACACCCTGTATATATGTATATATTATAAAGTTTGATTAAAACATCAAAACAATTACAAATCTGACTTTATTAGTTTTTGAACAAATATAGAGTAAACCTTATAGTAGATTTTGTCATTTTCAAACTATTTGAAAATCTAGTTCGTAATCTAATCATCAGCTTTTATTAAATTTTTGACTAAGATTAAAGGGTTTAAACTTACAGTTTTCTTGACCATAAATTAAACAACAATATCCAAATTATCTAAAAAATTACTTTCCTATCATCAAACAAACATGTTTGGTAAGATTTAAAAATTTTGATACTACCCCTTTTTCCATAGTGGGCAAAAAATTGCATTTTCTTGTTTTTATTTTTTTTCCCCGCGCCTATGGAATGAAAAATTCTAAAAAAAATCATGAAATTAGGGTTTTCAGTGGTCTTCAAACACAATTTTTATCAGCCCTTCAAACTTTGTATACATGCCCTTAAAAAAATCCAGAAGGGTTGAAATTAACTTTTGGTTATGTAAATCTTCGATTGCATGGAATTTTATTTTTAAATTTACAAGTAATTGATATTTCAACATGATATTTTAAAAATTTTTGCAAGTGGTGCGCTACTATTAAAAATCATTTTTTTTACTATTTTGCCATTTATACTGTTTTCTTTGCTTTTGTGACTCTGCAAAGCATTTATAGTTTTCAAAATACATTCGGATTCTACGTAAAATTTCACACTGAGTAGGTGTCCTGGGTATAACATTTTTATCAATTTGTAATGATTTGACAGCTCAAAACACAATTTATCGTATTTTTTCGAGACATAAAACAAATGAAGTAATTTTTTTTCAAACTCTTGAATGTCAGATTCGTATTCCTGGCATCAAAATTAGTCAGTAAACTAATTTTTATCAAAATTGGTTGGTTAAAAAAACACCACTGGTCAAACTTTTTTACAATTTTAAGACTTTTTGCACTAAAAACTCAATCAAAACTCAAAAAAAAAAATTTCATTTTTAAATGGTAAAACTTTTTTATTTTTATTTTTTATTGGATAAGGTTTATCAAATACTTTCTAATAAAGTATAATAAAGCAGCATATTCTATGCAATCGTAGGTAAAAAACTGTAAAAAATGACAAAAAAGTAAAAAAATCAATTTTTCATAGTGGCACACCACACACCACTTGCAAAAATCTCAAAAAAATTATAACTGTAGATTTATTATTTCTCATTAACAAAAAAATTCTATGTAATCGAAGGTTTAGATAACCTAAAATTAATTTCAGCTTTTCTAGACTGTGAAAAATAAGAAAAAAGTAAAAAAAATGATTTTTAATAGTGGCGCATCACTCGCAAAGTCTCCAAAAAAAATCATGAATGTAGATTTTTCAATTACTTATAAAGTTAAAAATTAAATTTCCATGCACTTAAAGGTTTAGATAACCAAAAGTAAATTTCAACCTTTCTGGATTTTTTTAAGGGTTGTATACAGAGTTTGAAAGGCTAAAAAAATGTGTTTGAAAACCACCCAAAACCCTACTTCCATATTTTATTTTTTTAATTTTTTATTCAATAAGTGCGTAGAAAAAATAAAAACATAAAAATGCTATTTATTGCCCCCTAAGGAAGGGTTGGAGGGTATCAAAATTTTAAAATCATACCAAACATGTTTTTTTTTATGCTAGGAAAGTAATTTTTGAGGTAATTTGGATATTCGTGATGGAGGCAATTCACCTATGTTAACCAAGGGGACCCTTTCTAATCCAGATGCTAAGTTTCTCAAGTTCTACACTTTTTTTAATTTTTTAATCAATTCCTTTCAAATAACAAAAAACTCTATTTATAGTTTTGCAGATAATATTTTTAGGTTAAAATGTATAAAACCTATAAACAAAAAAATTGAAAAAAAATGTGACTTCAATTTGTCTTCTTAAAGTTAAAATTTTGCTAAATCTCTTCTATAAATGCCGTTTTATTTAATATTATAACTAAGTTTGATAGAGTGCATTTAAAACTACACTATCTCTTCTAAATTCTATTCAAGGACGCAATTTTTAAATGAAAATACTTCAAACTCAGCAAACTTTTCTTCAATTTGTCTTCTTGAAGTTAAAAACTTGCTCAATCTCTTCTACATATTGGCGCGTATTAAATATTGTACCCAAGTTTGATAATCTATTCAAGAATGAATTTTTTAAATAAAAAATATAAATACAGTTTGCAATATTGACGTTGCAGATCTTTCCAGTTACTACAAATAATTTAATCTTCATTGTCTAAAAAAAATTAAAGAAATATTGCAGTTTAAACCAATTTCTACACGTAGTAACAACATTTATTTCGTGCTTGATCAAAAATCAATTTTTTTTAATTTGAAGTAGTTTTTATATTGTTATTTCCAAATATTATTTTATTTTTAAATTATTTATTATTATAAGAACTTATTGATTACTGTAAACTTACATAAAATTCTTGTAGATATTTCTACTACTTCATTGTGTTGTGTTACTTACCAAGAACAAAAATTATTTATTAGTTATTTTTGTGATGATATTATGTAGAAAAAAACATATATAATAAAATAAACAAATTGTTAATATTTCGTCAGTACTCGATAATTTCTTATGATACTCATACACAATAATAATAAAACAAAACTAAAACTTATTATTTTTTAAACTAACTTGTAGTTGCGTGCTTTATTTAGTCAAACATCCAATATAAAAAAAATACTATATAGTGTGTTAAAAACTTGCGTTGTTGGTTATCAAAGATAGCAACTAGTTTATTGTTATTGTACATTAATAATTATACCATTAAAATTTAAAATAATTTTGTGCATCCACAGAAGCCTAATATTACACTTGCTGCCTAATTTCTTAGAAAATTGACTCCAAACATGTGGTCATACACACACATTACTTACAATAATTTGGTCAGTGGTTATGGCTTCTCAATGAGATAGTTATAGTACGGCAGTTAAGATTAGATAACAAAACTTCCAATAAAGATCTTCATTTTTATTAAATACTAGTAATTTACAAAACAGCCTACAATTGATAACAATATAAAATTTAACTTTACCTAGCTCACATTTTACACACCTTAGATGTTGGCGCATTGTTATTCACGTTGCCATATTTATTTTATTTTATTAAAAGAAAATCCAGATTCATAAATTTGGCAATAAATCAATCTAAAACATTGATTTCCGTGAAACTATTTATTAGCACAAAAGAACGTTAGTACAATCCTCAAATTAGTTATATAGCAACTTCAATATAAGAAAACTAATTTCAAACTATGTGTTAAATACAGCCAACACCTAAAGTATGCATATAGAATGTGTAAAATAGCAATACAATTAAGTAATTTGACTCTTAATAATGCGCAATAAAATTATTACAATAAATCTAACTAATTAAATCAACAAGATCACTGCTCCAATGTACGTGACTCCAGGAAACTGAAATAAATAAAGGTATTCAACACTTAAATTTATTTTCCATCAAATATATAACATGTAGATTGTAGATTTAATTAACATCGCAACCCGATTGGTAAATTCATTTTAATTTATTTGCACCAATTACCAATAAAGTAGCAGTGGACCAAATAAACCAAGGTAAACATAAACTATTTATTTACTAATTAAATTGTATAAATTTATAAATTTTTAATTTGAGCCAAATAAATTCAATACACATAACAATATCTCAACTTTATTTCAATATTATTTAACCTAAATTAATTATTTAATTAATGTAATCACTTTGCATTATTTATTATTCATTGCTATTAGTTATTAACTACTAACATTAATTAATCTATATTTATTTATTACTTATAAAACTGATGCTAATTAAACACCAGTATGGCTTTACGTAGGTTAATTATCATAATAAATTATCTATTAATTATCCCCATTTTTGTTTGTTTTTGTTTTAGTACATGAACTAAATACCAGATCTGGAACGTTACAATGTACAGATCAAAATATAACAAAATCTAATAAATCCAGGTCCCAAAGTTAATAATTTAGTTTTCAAAATATAGTTTATTTAAAAAAAAAATACATAATGCGTTTTTCGCTTAATATATCAATAACGCGTTTAGTGTTTTTTGTTGAAGAGACTCGAGCACTGTATTGAAACTATAATAATTTTTCAGTTGCATACTATTCTCCAACCAAATTTATCATGTGTGTTAATATCTGCGGCGTAAACAATATATAAAAAAAAAATCAATTTCTATCTATTTTCAAACCTTTTTTTAAATAGCTTCTTAAAATGTGTGGCAGTGGGCTAAAGTTCCATCATGCATAAAATAAAGTTTAATAATAAGATCCGACAACAAGTCATTTAGCATTCAAACAATTCGACAAACAGTTATCCACAATTCCTGCTCAATCAAAAACCCAAATTGATGATTTTTGACTTAAAATCCGTAAAAAGTAAAAATTAGAAAATAATTCACGACTTTAAAAAGAAAAAAAATTCACAGCTAGAACATCTGCAACTCTGTGTTGCAGGTAGTGCCGGGTTTTTACCGGTTAAATTCTTGTTCCTTTTGTGCTTTGAAATCGTTTTTAGGCATTTTTTTAAAGCACTTTTTTATTGTCACACATCAATTGTTTTTTTTTTTGGTTCTTCCTTCTTTTGTTTTCATTACTTTTCTAATAAGTTTGTTTATAGTGTTTTATGTACTCTTGTCTCTTATGAGGAGTTCGCTTATGGTTTCCTTAGTAATTTTTTCACCGCAATCCTAGTCTACCTAGACTTGTATACCTTTTCATCATAAACAGTTGAATAAAATATGTTTGGGAGTATCTATTTTATTTCAGTAGCAAAATTTTTTAATTATTTTTTTACCAGCAAATTCAAAAAGTATTTTAGTCAAATAATAATTGGAAAAAGCTGAAAAATTTATCCAAACATAGAAATAAATGCGTTTTTAGGTACTTTTAAATGCATTTTAATGCTATTTGCAAATATAATTTGAAGTTTTACATTCTTAAAAGGGCCTGTATTAAACTACATTCATTGTAACCAGATTTCCAGCTTCATTTTGTCCAAAAACTTTACCACACATTCACTTTTTTTGGGCACAGTTGTTTCTTTAGTATTTCGTTTAAATGTTTTACACCCCATTCTGCAGTTTGACTTTTTGATGAATACGTACAAAACACTAGAAGGTGACTAACCAAAGAGTTCTATAACTAGAGATTTCAAGCAGCGTACATTTCTTAGTATCTTCGTCTTTGTCGCACCATGACGTTTCTCTATCACATACAACGTAACGCCGCTTACGCGTGAAAGGGAGCCGGTTTAAAGAGCCGCTCGATCATTAGTAGAGAAAGGGAGAGGGTACAGTTTTGTGCAACAAGAACAGAAATACCGAGGTTGTACGGCAAAACGCTGGCTTAGAATCTATAGTTATAGAATTCTTTGTGACTAACGCAAAAGAAGACCAAGTCATTGTCGGGATAAACAACAATCTTTATTTCACTGAATAAAAAAAGCATTCTATTGTCCTGGAAGTGAAAAACCAGTATATGATGAGACAGGCAAGAAAAAATTATCTAATTATCATTTGAAGTAAGCACTATAATAGCGATGTTGGCTTTCTATGCAATCTGGGTAGCAACCGGCGCTAGGTTGGGTCTATGCCAACTGGTGAAAAATCTACTGTTAAACATGTGGAAGTTAACAAAAAATATACCAACCTAAAAATGATGAATGAAATAAAAATGTTTAATAAAAATATCACTAAACTCAAAACTTGCCAAGATACATATTCTTTAGGTCTAGATGTCTACTACTAATAATAATAGATACAATGTATCAATTGATCAAAAACATCATAACAACCAGTTTGCTGCTTTTAACAGCATGACTATTGCAAACACGCTACTTAACTAACATATTGATTAATTTTTTTTCATCATATATATATTCTTTATTTTAATAGACACAAGATTTTAACTAAATTTTACCTCTATCCTACTTTGACTACCAGCCACCAAATTGGTAAACACCACTAACCGGAGAGTGGCTCAGTTGGGTAAAGCGTCTAACTCAAATCTTGGCAAAAAAAAATTAAGAAATTATAGCATTTATTAATTTAAGACATCAGTCTAATATATGATTAGTGTCCATTTAAACATAATTACATTTAATATGACAGTGTGGGTGGACCGGATATTAAGCTTTGTCAATATCTATGGCGCTTCCATTTTTTCAATTAACGGGTGCAATAGTGTATATATTTGTGTTTTTAAGTACATATTCAAAAATGTGTGTAGTAGTAACACGCGTAAACCCTAAAATATTGGTTTTTACAACTGAAAAAACATCATCCACAGCGTCCTTCTACATAAACATTACCGAACGGCATGTATGAAAACCAAATAAACTTGATCATTATTAGAACAAAATAGAAAACGTTTATGAAAAACGTGAAATCAAAACCTAGTCTTGATTGCGGATCTGTACACAAAAAAATGTTTGCCAACCTAAAAATTTAACTGCATACAACAATAAAACCAAAGCTCAACAAAAGGATGGCAATACCAAAAGTAGACAAATTCTAACAACTCTATTTAAAAGCAAACCCAAAAGTTTATGATGACATCGACCTGGCAACACACTTAATAATAGATAATAGATACCGCTGCAAAACAAACTCCGTCCCAAACAACAAGCAGGTAAAAACACTGTCAGATGTTACCCTCCAGCTTATAGACCAACGTAAAAACATAGAAATGTCAAATATTAGCTAAGAACAAAACAAAACAATTAAACCATGAAATAAAACTAGAATGCAACTGTTATAACAAGAATATGCAAATTAAAGAAATTTGTTTTGAAGCTGAGAACCATAAGTTGCATAAAATATTTGACAAATTTTGATACCTAGCCAGAGAATTTAAACCAAAGACGTAAATAATAAAAGATTAAAACTTATTCTTCTTTCACAAATATCAGGCAAAAAGAATGGATTTGTTCCAGAAAAGTCACAACAGAAAAAATACTAAATATACGTCAGATAATCGATAAATGCACAAATATAATGTCACAATGTTTATGTGCTTTGTTGACTACTCAAAAGCTGTTGACTCCATTAAGTAAAATGCGCTTTGAAAGATCATGGAACAACTAGGCACACACTGTGTAGAAATTAATAGTCTCAGGTAAGGTCGACGGACAAAGGACACGTAGAATATCACCAACCCGATGGGTAGACAAAGTGACAAAAATAGTTGATCATTTTCTACATAATGCCATAGTAATAGCGCATAAAAAGCCACAGTCCAAATGGATGATTTTTTTTTTAATTTTTTACCTTTTTTAGTCGGCTTAATTAAAAAACGTACAACGTGACGTAAAGTAAGTTTTTAAATAGAGATTAATCTGTAAAATGTTACGCAGACTGGTTTTGTTAATACTTGTTGTGAACATTTACAAACTGACAATTTAAGGTATTCATGAATGTTTTTTTCTGATAAAACATCACAATTGTAATTTTTTTTTCCTAAAACTTTCAATAACTTTAACAGGTGTTTTTTGAAATGCGTATAATATCTTTTTGCAGTTGCAACAAAACATTGCCTTTTTTGGTAATAAATTGTAAAAAAAAAATTAATTGTAAACAAAACAAAAAGTTTCCAAAGAATTATTTTAATATTTTTTATTATGATAGAAGAATCTATGACAATTATGTGTGAAACAAAATATCGGCTAAATGGCGGCGTCATCGGGCCGTACTTCTTCGAAAATGAGCAGTTACCGTGAATGGTGTTCGCTATCTCAAGATGATAATAGACTTCTTGCGGCCAGAAATTGAGGATATGGACCTGGACGATATGTGGTTCCAACAGGATAGTGCCACTTGCCACACAGCCAACAAAACAATAGCTTTTTTGCGCGAGAAAATCAATGGCCGGGTTATCTCACATCGTGGCAATGTTAATTGGCCGTCACGATCATGTGATTTGACACCGCTGGATTTCTTTTTTTGGGAACATTTAAAAGAAAAAATGTACGTCAATAAGCCAAGAACAATTCAAGAGCGAAAGGATGAGATAATTCGGCATATTAACGACATTGAACTTCAATTATGTCTCTATCATTGAAAATATTGACCATCGGATAGAGGTATGTCACCAAAGCCGTGGCGAGCATTTGGCCGATATTTAGTTTCACATATAATTGTCATAGATCCTTCTATCATAATAAAAATATTAAGATAATTCTCTAAAAACTTTTTGTTTTATTTACAATTAACATGGTGCGTTTTGGTTGGACCACCCTATACATAGATATTAATAGATGTTACAAAGGGTGCGTTTTTAAATGACGCAAATAGCGGTTTTTAAATACAACCCGAACAAGTGTTCGAACAACATTTGCACGCACCTAGTCAAAAGGTGGTGCATGACGGGCATGTACAGTGTTGCCACATAGCGAAAATAAAATAATATATTTATCATGGTTATATCAGAACATGGGTACGATTTTATATACATTATAAAAATATAAGGTATAAAAGAAATATGCGCTCATAAAAAATATGTGTGAATTTAGAATAATAAGATTTCAAATATTTTACTTGATGCAGATTTGAATTGTATTAATTGACAACACTGGGCATGTAAGCAAAACAAACAACATAACCTTAGAAAACATATTTTTACATATATATTTATTTTTGATCTGTAATTATAATAAAATTTATACATGTCATTACTAAATTTAAAATCACAGTTGCAATTAAACTGCTACCTGCGCATATTATTAACTTACCAAAAAACTTTACAAGTTTTGACGTATGTTTTTGACGTTTGAGTGCTATATGCTGTTTTTAAATTACCGTGCACGAACAAACAAAAAAGGTGTTCGTGCAAAAATTGTTCGAACAGCAAGAGCACTTTAAAAACGCACCCAATTATCACTTGAGCAAAGTATACCTATATACAAATAAATACATTAACAAAGACAAAACCAACTCAACAACACAATACTATGTTATCACAAGTTAAATATTCGTTATAATTGTAGAATACACTTTTTATTAAAAATTCTCTTACGGTAATTTTAAATTTAATACTAAACAAGTTTCTTACATTTACTGGCAATTTATTAAAAAAAATTATGCAGTAATAATTGGTACTATATTCAGATGACAATCGCTTCAAGATGACCAAGCCACAACTAATCGCAACGTTTTTACTTAACACCTGTCACTATAAGAACACTCTCAAAATGAAGTTTGGTATAATCGGCCAATTTAAATCTTGTTCATAAATTTTGTAATATGCGTTAATTTATTGTGTTAACAATCATTCAAATCGTTCAAAAATAATTGTTTTTAAACTTGAAATTACTTCCAACTGACACGTTGGTAACTCGTATAAATTAAAGTGATTTGTAACATTCAAACCACATGAACCCGCCGTGTTTTAAATCACAATATAGAAGTTTTGTTTAGAAGTTATAATTTTGATATTTTTTTTCATTAATGGTCAGTGAACGATATAATAACTTTTACAATAAATATCTTCTTGTACTAATAAAACGTCATCTCTAACTATTTCAACATTCTCATTGATAAAATCAAAATCAAATATTTTTTTACTTATTTTAAATAGTATTATGATGAGAAAGATTTGTAAAATCATTAAGCTATTGTTAAAAAAAATTAATACACACACGTAATATGAATGTAGGAATTGCAGTTTAATTGCAATTATTTGGATGCACAATTCTCTACTATATGTCTGCTCTATAGTTATGTATATTCAAACAAGCTTGAAATCTGTTAGGTAAGTACTTATTAAAATGTTTGTAAAGTTTTTCAGTCTGTTCAACATCAATATATAATATTCGGAGTAAATAAACATATCTGTCATATTTCTCGAGTCTCTTCAGTAGGTATAAAGTATAATATTGGTCTAGACACGTATATTGCATAAGAGGCTTCAAAGTTAACCCACCAGTTTAATTGTTTCTATATTATGGAATTTTAATTAAATGTATTATATAGAAATTTGAAATTAAATAAATTGTAAATATAATAAGAGTTTTATGTTTTATAACTTTAATTCTAATATTATTTGATTTATAATAGTTAAACATAATTATGAAATATATAACCACAATCGTAGTAATACAATAAATCAAATAGTTAGATTTTATACAAAAAATTAATAACAATTTGTCAAATAAATAATAATTAACATTTAAACATGCATTCAGTACTGTAATAAAATTAAAAATTATTGATTATGTTAATTTACAAGTTATTATTAATTAAATCTTCAAGGTTGCTTATAGCAAATAGCTATGAAATAATAAATTTAAAGATATTTAATGAATTGCGTTGCCTTCAGTTAATTATTAGAGCTAGTTCAAAAACCAATGTAATAACTCATGTATCTTTATGAGAAAATAATATTTAGACAGATTTTTTTAATAAATACATATCGGTTAATGATATATTTGAATGAATGTTATGCGCTGTGTAGAATCAGATAAAAGCCGACTGACATTGACCATATTATAGCAAGAGATGATAATCAGCTTAAATGCTGTGCAATTTAATTTTTTTGTTTGATAATTCAATTGGGAACAAACAAGTTAGTTATTTGAAATAATTTAATTATTGTGTATACTATTTTGCTTTATTTTGCGTTCATAATCTACATGAAACGCTATTTGGCATATTTAAAAACCGGGATTTTATTATACAAAGTGTTGCTTTTAGATATATGTCATTTAGAAGTTTTTATTTACACTTTCTAATTTAATAATATATTTAAACGATCAATTTGAACAAAATAAGTTAAAGGATTTATTTTGTTTGTTATTTAAATGTATGTATGTGAATGTACTTTTTTATGTTATGAAGTAGTTATTAATTGTATAGGTTGTCCAACTGAAAGCTAAGTAAGTGTTGCTTTAACTGTTTTTTGAATTTTAATAAATCAATATCTGCTTTTCTTGATATTTTCTGATATTAAGATTTAAATTATTTGTAGTATTTACGTTTATGTTCCACAATGTCATAATTTTTCTATGATCCGAATAAAAAACTGTCTAGATTTGCTTTAGTTAGCTTCATTAGTGATAACAGTCAATTATAGAGTTTTTATTGTGCTGCAACAATTTTGTTTATAATTGAGTATCTTTCTTTTTTATTAGATTGTTCTGTTAATTTGTCTCAAGCATGTTTATAACCATATGAGCTAATATTACATGATTTTATTTAAGATTTATACATCAAGACACAGTTCATTCATTAACTATTAAAATTATACCACGTCTTTAAAATTATTAAAATAATTTAATTACTAATCCAAAGAACAAAAGCAGATACTTTTGCAAACTAGTACCAGTCTAACTCTACTATTCTAAACGCTTTTAAAATCAAAATACCTCAGATACTTAATATGAATTTTGATCAAAACGTTTGACAACAAATCTTCTGACTTATGGTAATCACAAACGAAATTTTACTTTAGACATACATGGTAAAAATCTTATAGTAGTTTTAAACATTTCCAAACAATTAATATATTATACTACCTTAATATTTTAACATACTTTACCGTATAGATTTTGATTACAACTCTATTTTGTCAATACTTTTTTTAGCAACAATAAAATTATAGTTAGAATTAATGGTTGTAGTCGTTTTTAGCATATAGTCAATTAAAAAATTCTTTTAGCGTCCCAGAAAACTGTGTCCGTCACTTTTTGCGCAAAAAAATGCGTTTTTGCCTTATTGGGTAGTGGAGAGCTCTTATAAACTCAGAGCATAGATTCTTGATTTGTGGGAAGATTGCAAGTCTCATCCCTAGTTACAATACTCTAAAAAACGTTTTTTTCTTGAAATCTTAGAATTAAAAAAAAATCTTTTTGCAAATTTGTTGTCTACACAGTTTTTGTTCAATACTGAGCAGCTAGGCAATCCATCGTGTTTTTATCTTTATGTAGAATTTTTAATATTCCTATTTCTTTAGCAATAACTAAAATTTTTAATTGGTAGTCAATCAACATCATACACTGCTTGTACTCGTACTAATTTGGCTTGAAAATAAGACAAACTAGATTTTCATACACTGCCAACATTCTTTCCTTGACATTCTTTATGCTACTGCCATCTTTTGATAAAAATTTTATAAGCACAAGTTGCAAATCACTTTAAACTGATATAAAATTGATCAAAAATGTTAAGCAACTAGTACCAAACTTGAAAAAACACTATAAAATGTCACAGAAACTTGACGTAAATTTTCATAGCTAAGCAGATAACATAATTTTTTTTATAAAATGTAATCTATCAAGTAGTATCTTTTTAATCATTTGTTATATTGACAGTGACAGGTCTTTCCCGTAAGAAATCTTGACAAAAATTCAGTATCATATCTCCGCAAAATAAAATGAATCGCTTTACGCTTGAACAACGTTGGAAAATATTGCAAACTTATTTCCAAAGTCAATGTTGAGTAGCTCAATCAGTGCGTTTTATTAAAAAGAAGTTTTGGCCAAAGTGAGGCTTCCACCGCGCGTGCTGTAGGCAAGATTGTGCAAAAAGTTTGTGACTGGCATGCTAGTGGCCAACACACACGGTCAACGCCGCGCCGTCGTACGGTGCGCACTGACAAGAATGTGGCTGCCGTAGCCAAAAATGTGCCACTCAATACTGAAACATTAACTTGCCATTGACCTCAACAGCAGTTGGACAACGATTTTGCTCAAAAAATTATCTTTTTTGACAAAGCGCATTTTTATCTCGGCGGCTATGTTAACAAACAAAACTGTTGCATCGGAGATCGAAAAACCCGTACGTGATTTTTGAGAAGCCAATGCATTCTTAATGAGTGACAGTTTGGTGCGGATTTTGGAGCGGTGGCATCATTGGCCCATTTTTTTGAAAATGCTGTTGAAAACGCCATTTTGTTCAACGGTAAGCGAAACAGAGGCATGATAAACAATTTATTGTAGCCAAAAATTGAAGACAAAGACTTGGATAATCTTTGGTTAAACAGTAAACAGTATGACGCGCCATGTCACACAGCCCATGCCACAATCGATCGTTTGCGCGCCAAGTTTGGTAATCATTGGCCACCTCGGAGCTGCGATTTAACGCCGTTAGATTTTTTGGGGTGCCGTGAAGGGCCGATGTTATGCAAACAATCCATTAACGGTTCAGGCTCTTTATGCAAATATCAAGCTAGCCATTTGTGAGATAGAACCAGAAACCGTCACCAAGGTTTCGGAAAACTGGGTTAACAGGATGAGCTACTGCAAAGCCTCGGCTGGCTTCACAGTAGCACATCCTAGTAGCCACATAAATGAAATCGTGTTTATTAACAAAGAGAAAGTTTGCTCTTTTGAATAAACTAATAAAATACCAAACAAATTGATTTTTGTGCATTTTTTTGAATTTTTAAACAGAGACCACTAAATGGATCACTTTTTATACTATATTATTGACAAATAAAACAAAACGTTTTAAACATTTATAAACAAAGTTTTTAACGGCTTTATATTAAAGTTTTTTTTACAATTTCAGAAAAAAAAAACGCATAAAAGACTTTTTCTAAAGCAAAACTCTTTGTAGTAGACGCTCAGTACAATTTGTGTGTGTATACACTACTTGCTAAGAGGATTACAAAAATATAACTTAACAAGAACAAAGTGATCAACGCCTTAAAGAAAATTAACTTTTTAACAGAGAATTCTAACTAATGCCATTTTTTTAATAGTTTGATGAAACAAATAAAAGAAAAATTTGTTCCTAAAATTTACATAAACTTTACGGATGGTTATCGATTAACAAAAGCGCGATTGCGTGATTTGCTTTTGAAATACTAATTATAATTTGTTTTTTTTTTAAATGATACAAACAATAAGAAATTCTACAAGTCAATTACAAATATTTCATAGACATTGTTTCAATAAAACCCAAAACATATTCTTAATTTCAATTATTTAAAATTATTCCAACACTAACAATGCTTAAAGTTTTCATATACAACGTATGTAAAAGTAATTCCAAAAACTCCTTTATTAATATACTAATAATAATTATAACTAATTTAAGTTTACTTTAGATTAGAATGCAATTTATATAGACAAGCAGATTTCAACTTTGAGTTAGAAATGTAATGATGGACACACTTTGCATATTATGTTACAATACAGACTCCTCTCAATTATTCCTTCATCCATCTATGTCAAGCGCTCGATGAATACCAAACGCTACCTATACCTGTAAGTGGATTCCCTAATATTGCCTATGCTAAGCCAAGTATGTATTCAATATGCTTATTATGTATATACTCAGATAGTATATTGTCAATAAAAATCATATTATATTTAAACAGACGTTATAGAAAATTGAGTTTGCTCTGTATCATTTATTATGATAAGATACGCAAGATACTATAATGCTCTCATAACGCAATTAAAATTGTATTTGGTTTTTACTTTATTTATCTATTGTTTTACATAATATGAACTAAAAAATTGCAAAATTAAAATCTTTATTTTTAATCCTTAAACTTATTTATATCCAATATCAATTATAACTCAAAAGTAAGTTTTTTTAATAACATTTTTTGCATTGACAATAAACCAAAAAGAGCTCACTATCTTTGTTGATGACTTTAAAGTAAGTAAATTTTAAAACTGAATAAAATATTTATATATTATTTTTATAATACCTGAACAATGTAATTATAATTAAATTGATTTACTAAGTTTGTAATATATCAAAAGCATAGACATTTATATCATTGTTTATTGCTTTTACTACTGACTATTGAATACAAATGTTAAACTTATATATTTCTGAAACGTTAGGTCACAATACTTTTTAGAAATGTTTATTATAAATAATCCGGTTATTCAGGAGAATGCATATGATATAAATAATATATTAAAATTTTAAGCTGGTTGTAGATATATCTGAAAATAAGTTACTTCTTTAGAGATTAAATTGTAATTTAACTAAACATAAGATGAAATTTTACGTGCCAAATAAAATTATTAATTACACTCTACACCAGTTGTCCAGACATGGACATTTTGGCGGCTTTGAAAGACTCTCTTTTAATAAATAAAAACTAAACAAAGCTAAACGGTTTCTTCTCAAATGATTCCATCTAAACCAGAGTGAACTTCTGTGATTTGCTCTCTTCTTTATGTGAGTAGTAAAAGATTATTTTATTTGATCATTATTAGTTTATCCACTACGATGTTTGCAAATTTTCTGCTGTTTCCTGATTGAAAACATCCTAAATACTTTTTGTTCTATCAAGTCCAAAAATGTTGTATAAGTTGTTTCATAATTTGTCATCAAAAAAGTCTGTTAAGGTCATTAACTTAAGAACATCCCCAATTAAGAAATGTCCAGGAGTTAAATTTCATCATTTATATCTTAAATTCAGTTTTGCTTTAATTTATTGTAGGATTGTTGTTAGTTTTTTTTTAAGTGACTGACGCGTTGTCCAACAATTGTTTTAGTGTAGTTTGCTAGTTTTTACAGCCGCTACCCACACTTTTTAAAGTTTGAAGTTTGTGATGGGATAAAATACAAATTATTTCCAGATTGTTTAGGTTTAAGTTGGATAATTTTTTGTAGGGCTGTCAATTTAAATATTGTCTTAAGTCTACAAAATTATTTGCGTTATTGGAATACATACTTAGTAAATTGCTTTGACGTAAGACAAATCGTTAAATAGCTCCTATAAAGGTTTCGATCGGCATGTCTAAGACTGGTTCTATATGTCTTTTTTCCTCTTGCAGACAAAAATAGCGTAGTATCTATTCAATTTTTCCTTACTTTTTTAATTATTTTTTTTTAAAGAAAATAAACCCAGCCGTATTTTTTATTTAGAAAATTGTGTACAACAAAAACTTCAGGTAGCCTCTCTGAGATTCTCTGTGTGTATTATCGATAACTTGTGTGTGAAATATGAAAAAAAAACATTTAAAAATTGCTAATATTCTTTCAGCCAATGACCATGCTATAGTAGATCAAAAATGTACTTATTTGCAAAGCACAAAACCAAAAACGTTAAAAATAGTTTTAACAAATCAAAGCATTTGAATGTATTAAATAGTAGGTATGTTGTTAATTAATAAAACACAGTTAAATAAGTAGTTAAAAAAATTATGAGTCAAATAGCTATAGCAGAAACGTAATTAAAATAATAGGGTTATAGTGTGTAAAATTTTTAAGAGTGCTGAATACAAATTTATCAATAATCTCCATCCGTTCTAACGTAATATAATTTTATAATGATATATTATCCCATTTCTTTAAGAAAAATATATATTAGATAAAAATTAAAATATTATTGTAAACACATTTTATAACGATAATTGTAATAGAGTGCCAAGACTTAATTACAATTATTGTTGTAACGCAAATCGGATATAAACATAGCCAAACGTAAATAAAATAATTAAAAAGAAAACTCAAAATTTCCTTAAATATCACACAGCCTAGATACATTTCTTTTGCTTTTATAATTTCCAGTGATTAAATCAAAAATTAGAAAAACAAAAGAAATATGGCTCAGTGCAAAAATAAAACAGCAATATACAAGGTGATAAAAAAAGAATGTAAAATGTTTAAGAAAGTAGTAGTACAAACCACAACAAACAAAAAAGTCTTAATAAACATGGTTTGTCATAGCAACGGTTTTGGAGATATGAAACATTATTTATTTTTATTACTCTTTTTTCCTCCATTTTTTATTTTGAAAAAGAAATGTATTTATGTATTAAGGAAGTGGTAGTACAAACCTAAACAAACAAAAAAGTCTTTATAGACATGGGTTGTCATATCAACGGTTTTGGAGATATAGAACATTATTTATTTTTATTATTTTTTTCCTCTATTTTTTATTTTGCAAAAACGTGCATTTTTTTATTTAGTTGGCTGATGTTTTGTAAAATAAACATTCAGTATTTGACAGTTGTAGTTAATGCACAAGTTTTTATTGCTATAGCTGATTACTCTAAAGCAGAACTAGCCAACATGCATTTCATGTATGGTCGTGCTATTGGGATTGCCACCAAAGCACGACGTCTTTATGTAGAAGCTTATATAAATTGCCAGATTCCTTCACATTGTATGTTTGAAAGAATTTACTAGAGATTTAAAAACAGTGCTATCTTTCCGGCAGATTAATGTCGGTATCTACTCCTGGAGCAGAACAAGAAATTATAGCACATATTGAGCATAATCCAGAGACAAGTGTGCGGAGAATATCAGCCGAGATAGAAATTGGTGCTACTTTTGTTTGAAGAACCCTCCACAAGCAGTTCTATCCATACCATGTATAACAAATACAGGCCTTTAATTCAACTGATCATCTGACGCAAGGATGCTGAAGTTTCTTGCCAATCATCTTTTTTTAGGATTAACCCAAATTCACAAAAAATAGAGTTGTTGATTTTCATAATGCACATCATTGGGCCGACAAAAATCTCAATGTTGTAATTGAATGTGGACATCCAACACGTTTTTCATTAAACATTTGGATGAGAAGTATAGGCGACAGGTTTTTAAATCTTGTTGTTTTACCAAACCGACTAACATTTCTTTGGCCCACAGGCAACACATGTGGTTTCAGCATGGTGGTGCTCCAGCTCATTTTTTGATTGCCGTTATAGAGCATTTAGACCAAACTTTTCTAAATAAGTGGTCGGACAAGTTTTATGGCCAACAAGATCGCCTGATTTAAAAGCCCTCTTAATTTTTTTCTTTGGAAAACCTGAATCAAGCTATTTTGCAAGCGTGTCCTTTTACAAAAAAACGTGCAAATTTTGGAAGAATGTACATGTATGTTTTATAGATTATAAGAAAGCATTAAACCAAGTCTATCATAAGCTAGTTTTTGAATACCAGACAAAATAAAACTAAAATTTGAAAACTGCTTCTTTGGAATGACGTTAATAAAAAGACTAAACAATTATATAGAAAACGTAAAGATTGAAAGAAAGAACATTAACAACATAAGAATTGCAAATGATTTTGCCATAAAAGCCAAGAGTTTGTTCGAGACAAATTTAAACAAAATATTAAAGATCATTATTGAAAAAACAAAATGGATGGCAGTTGGAAAAATAATTGCGTAGAACACATTAAATATCTTGGCAACTGGATGAATGTGACAAATAACTTTTATGAAAAGATTCTTGTGCGTATCGAGATGTCTTGAGTTACACTCAGATTATGGAAAACTATTTTAAATAATCAAAACCTATGCATTAATCTTCGTAACAGGTTTCTCAAGTGCTGCATGTGTTCGAGCTATGGTGTTATCGACGCATGCTAAAAATATTCTAAACACATCCAACAAAAAAATGTTAAATCTAATAAAAACCATAAGAAAACTGTTAAATACAATAAAAACAAAGAAAACCAAATACTTGGGGCATATTGTAAAAAAAAAAAAATATTATTTATTACGTCTAATTACAGAACGGAAGGTCAATGGAAAAATATGGATAAGACGTAAAAATGTATCATTGATTGAAACACTCTTTACCGACACAGTGATAGCCACCGTCTAAACAAAGACAAAACACCACAAAAAGAAGAAGATAAAGATAAACAACAAAATATTTAAATTGCCTGATAAAATTGTCACTTATAATAAACAAATTTAAATAGACATATAAATTCAGATATATGATGTTGCAGTATTTTTAAACTACATACTAAACGTCAATTTAATTTGTATAATTGGGACATCATTAATTTTGCATTCTGAAAATATATGGTTTGCATGATATATGAATAAAATATTGTATTGCACACACTGAACTCTCTACATTACATTAAATTACGTAGTAACAATTTGTGGTTAATTAATTGTTCACACAATAATAATTGACATGCTTATAAAATATATGCAATTTTATGCCAATGAAAGTGTTAAATAATTGAGTTACTGCTACCGAGAAAACAAGTTAAAGTTATTATAATTATGATTTCTAAGTTTTAAATTCTTTGGAGAAAATATATGATGTTTTGACTATATAGATGCAAAAATAGTATACATTGCTTTAAATCATTATTCCGTCTGTATTTTCATACATTGTGATTTTAATCAAAGTTACTCTTTTACAAAGAATGCATTAATTATTTATAAAATTTATATCAAATTATACTTCAGTCTAGATTGTTAGTTTTAATGATTTGCAGACTTAATTGACTAATGAAATATTCGTTTATAATGAAATTGGGTACAATTAAACTGATATTGCAATCACAAATTCCTACTAACCGATTTTATTTTTTGCATAATAGGCAATCCAATTCGTCATATAATTGGGACATCATTACGTTTGAATTCTGCAAATATATTTTTTGCATGGTATATGAATAAAACATTGGATTGCATGTAAAGAAATCAGTATATTAAACTAATCACGTAGTAACATTTTGTGGTTAATTATATTTCTAACCATTTATAATAATAATTATTAGATATACATGTGTAGCGGTGATATGTGTAATAGTTTTATAATTTGATATCAATGAAAGTGAACTTGAATTTATCAACTAATTGAGGCCCCACCTGTTCTTAGAAGTTAAGTGTCGATGCAGTGCAGAACTCGTATATATTGCATTAATGGAATAAGGTTAAATGGTAATTTGCGGTTAACATAATATTTTTTCAATGCAGTTCTTAGGACGTTCACACATTATTATGTCATTACCTCAGAGCGGCGGCCTTTAAATGTTAAACGACTCAAGGCTGTCCCTAGGTTATATTATATCGCCCTTAGTACTGTTATAATTTTAAACTACATAATATTGCCATTAACCATTTACTTTAATATATTTTAATTTAGGTTTAGACTATAAACCAGAAATAATTAGTAAATAAGTATATAAAGATAATTTAAATATTTTTGATATATTTTAGTTTGATCAATAGTTATATTTACTGACACAATTATTATAATTTATAATTATTTTTAAATGCTCAGTAAAATAATTAAATATCTAAACACACTGTCTAAATTACTCATGTCTAGCTAGGTAGATAAATTCTAAATTGTTTGTCAAATATAATCAAGTTAATCAGTAAATATTTACCAATGATCTCTGATGCGAGTTGAAAAAGAATGTTATGCGATATATTAGTTAAATTAACATTGGCTATTGGAGCGTGAGAAACAAATGTAGCTCATTCTTCCTTAACTTCATTCATGCATTGCAATATACTTTGTAATTATAGTATATTTGTCTTTTATTTTATTGGTTACAAAATTGTTTTCTCCGCTAGAAATGTCAGTTTCTAGTAGAGAATGCAATATCGGGATTCCGGTATCCCATCAACCGGGATCCCGTACAAAATTTAACCAGTATACAATACCGGTATTAAACATAAAAATACCGGTTTATATTTGTTTTTTTATTGATAAGATGGCATTGGCAAAGTTATTTTAGAGAATGAAGTGTAGAATCAGATCAAGCATTTTCAGATCAGCACTAAAATAAAACCCAGACAAAATGACAAAACACTAGATCATATTTGTTTCTTAAAATCACATTTTAACACCAAAAAACTAAAAAATTGATTAATTATTCTAGAAGTTTATAGACCAAACCAAAATATAATTCTTAAAAATTATCAAGAACTTTATTTGTATTTAAGTCTTGCATGGGACATAGTAAGAGTAAAGATCCTTGTTTGATCAGTAACGATTTTGTACAGACTCTTATGTAGAAATTATAGTCAAGTTTAACAAAAAAAATTGATACTTTGTTTGACCATGTTAAATTTATTATTAACTGATCTCTACTTCTTCATTTTTTTTTGTGTAGTTTAGCTTTCTTAAAATTTTTATATACATATATATATATATGTATATATATGGCCATGTATGAGTGAAGTGGTACAAAAAATTTTTTTTTATGTCGCAACTTTAGGAATTGGTTCTTTAACATAAACTCTGGTCCCCTGATTTTTTTTAGATTTTTTGTGCTACCCAGTGCCGAGATATTTAGAGTACAACTTTCAAAAATGTCAATTTTTTACCTTTTTTGCAATTTTCAAACGCCTGTAACTTTTTTTTGCAAATTATTGAAGATAACATTTATTGCTTAAAATTAATCAAAAATTCTAAAAAAAATGTGTTAGACATTTTCGTTAATTTTTAAAATGTTTTTATTCTATTAAAAACAGATTAAAAAAAAAGATGTTGGGTATTTTTAATTTTTTGTTTAATAAGTCAAAAAAATACTTTTATATGTTATTGATATACTCTGAAATTTTTAGAATGGGCAATAAAAAACATTTCAAGAAATCAGCGATTTAATTTTTGTAAACAGCCAAAAAAAAAAACAACTTTATTACGCAATCGTCGCGATTTAGGTGTAAGTGCTTTAAAATATTTTAGTTAATTTAAATAACCTGTTTTGTATTTACAATTGGGTTCGACGTAGATGTTCCAGCAATTATGAACGCGTTAGAATAAATATAACGTTAATTCAATCGGGTCATTTGGCAACGCTAGATCGATGTCAAATAAAGTGAAATTCGTACAAATAATGACATTTACACTAAAATTGAATTTTTTACTACATTTTCAAAAACAATATAATAAACAACTGCAACTAATATATTCAAACATTTTTACAAGATTGTAATAATAATAGAAACACTTTAAAAAAAAGTGAACTTAAATAACAAAACCTAACCAAAATAAAAGTAAACGTCAAAAATTACAGTTTGTTTTTATACCTCATTGTAAAAGTTTATGTTAATTTGTAAATACGTTACTATATGCAATTGAAATTATTATGCAACTACGATCTACCGTAAATATAACATTAATACACGATAAATTCAATCGTGTCATCTGGCAACGCTGGATCGATGACGAATGAAGTGAAATTCGTACAAATAATTTAAATTAAAGTAAACGTCAAATTTGACAGCTTTTATATCTCATTGTGAAAGTTTATGTTAATTTGTAAATTTATTTGACATTTTTTGGGTTTTTCAGTTAATAAATAATTTTTTTATTATAATGTTTAAAATAAAGAAAGAACGACTTTGGAACAACAATTGTTCTTATATATTTAAATTAGAAAACAAAAAGTGTGCAAAAACTAGTTTAAGAAAACCGACATTGGATATGATTAAATATTTAAATCTAGGAGATGACATGAAACTTTGCTCTGTTTGCTATAAAGATGCAAGATTAAGAACTAAAACTATAGTTGATGATATTTCAAGTAATCATAAGTTTTCATATATGTACATAATTTTACAATCTGCTAACACTGTCAAATTATCAATAAATACTTAGGAGAAGTCTCAAATTCTTAAATATCGACTACTTCAAAAAATTAGATACGGATGAACGTCCTTCATCATTTAATTTAAAAGACCTTTAAGATCACGTCTAGTTTTTTAATAATCTCAAGATAATTTTTAAAAATCCAACTACGACAAGAATTCAAAAAATTCAACTTTTGACGTTAATGCCATCGCACTGGAATACTTACAAAATAACAAGTATTTTTGGAGTCTCACACAAAGTTGTAGAAGCTTCTCAAAAAGTTTTAGAGGAGAGTGGAATATTAGGTTCACCTAATCTAAAACCAGGTGTATTATTTTGACCATCAGTCTACTTGTCATTTATTTGATAAACTAAATTTGTACTTACAATCATAGGAAAAATACTCGACGATGAAACAAAAGAGAAAGTTATAAACTTCTATTTAAAAGATGATGTTAGTTCACAAATGCCTGGTAAAAAAGATTTTGTCACCACTAAAAACGATGCTGGGGATAAAATAAAAAATTAAAAACGATTACTCTTGGGACCAATGAGAAAAATTTATGCTATGCTAAAAGAAGAAAAACCTGATTTGAAAGTTGGTTTCTCGACCTTTGTCATCTTACGACCGATTCAATGTGTTTTTGTCAAGAGCGCTTGCGTGTGCTCAAAAATTAGGTAAAACAAATCACTCATGTGTATTAATTATCAATTTTTTAATAAAAGGTGCAAATCTAAAAGCTTTAACTCAAGGCAAAAACATGAGATTGCTACATATCAAGACTGTTTGAATTTAATTACGTGCAATATTCCAACAGAGCGTTGTTATTTTTTTAAATGTGAATTGTGTCCAGGATATACAAAATTACGTACATATATTGAGAAACTGTTTGATTTAAATGAGGTTAATTCTGTAAGTTTTAAGCAATGGGTCTACATGCCGTACTGTACACTCGAAACAATTACAAAAGATTCAACGGAATTTATTGAATACTTTTCCGAAAAAATCCATGTCCTTTTGACACATGCTTACATTGCAAAACAGCAATCAATATTTTTGAGAGATTTAAAAACAAAAATATCTGAGACAGAATTTATTGTTATAATAGATTTTTCTAAAAATTATAGTTTTGTTGTACAAGAGGCTGCACAAGGATTTCATTGGAATAACAATCAAGCTACAATTTTTCCTGTCGTGGTATATTACAAGTCCAGAGAAGGAAACCTTTTGCATAAAAGTTATATTATTACCTCTAACAATTTAACTCACGACAATGTTGCTGTTTATACACTTATGAAGGTTATAATTCAAGAATTAAAAAACAAATTTAAAATTATTAAAAAAATTCACTATTTTTCTGATGGAGTGCCGCAACAATTAAAAAATTATAAAAATGTTTTTAACTTATTTAACCATAAGAAAGACTTCAAAATTGATGCAGAATGGCATTTTTTCCCAACAGCGCATGGCAAAGGACCAAGCGACGGACTAGGTGGAACCGCTAAGAGAACTGCAGCAGCTGCAAGTTTGCAATTACCTGCCGATAAGCAAATCTTAATTCCCCAACAACTTCATGGTTTTTTTGTTAATCATATTCAGCAAAAACATCATCTAATTCCGACAGAAGATGGTATGTTTTCAAAAACTCACTCTTCAACTAATAATTTCTTATTAACAAAACTAAAATAGTATGCTATAGAAGTTTTTACAATGTACAGTATAATAAATAAACAAATAAGTGTAATTACACAGAAGTTTTTTTTTTTTTTTAATTATGAAAAGCTTATTTGATAATAAAAATAAAAAATAGAAGGATATAAGTATTATTTACAAATGCACAATAGCTATACATTAAATTAATTTTATTTAAATATATCATTTATCAATATCATTTCTGAAGTTATTGTTAATTCTAAAATATTAAATGAAATAGACAGTAAGAAAAAACAACATACTAAGAATAAAGTTGATTTTTTTGTACAGCAGTTATTTTACAGATTAATCTCTAAAAATATATAGAATCTTGTTTTATTTTATGTAAAGTTTTCCGTATAATTTAAATATTGCATAATAAAATTACAATACCAAAAATAATTTAGTCATTATTTTTGTTGTTTTTTTTTTTCGATATTTTTCTTGATTACAAAAACGCTGATTTCTTAGAAAGTTCTTTATCGCCCATCCTAAAAATTTCAGAGTATATCAATAACATATAAAAGTATTTTTTTGACCTATTAAACAAAAAATTAAAAATACCCAACATCTTTTTTTTTTTTTTAATTTGTTTTTAATAGAATAAAACCATTTTAAAAATTAACGGAAATGTCTCTTGACACATTTTTTTTAGAATTTTTGATCAAATTTAAGCAATAAATGTTATCTTCAATAATTTGCAAAAATAATTCCCTAAAATGTTACAGGCGTTTGAAAATTGCAAAAAAGGTAAAAAATGGAAATTTTTGAAAGTTGTACCCTAAATATCTCGGCACTGGGTAGCACAAAAAATCTAAAAAAAATCAGAGAACCAGAGTTTATGTTAAAGAACTGATTCCTAAAGTTGCGACATAAAAAAAATATTGTTCGTACCACTTCGCTCATACATGGCCATATATATATATATAAGTACCTCTTTGATTTTGCTTAAATTTTTAGGGATCAAAATATAGATAAAAAAAATGAGATTCCTAAATTTTAGGACCTTAGAATATTGCCTGTTTAAAATGACACACATTTGAAGGTCAGAAATTTCACAATAAAACGTCCTTTTTAGCTTATTTTGTATCTCAATTTTTGGGCTTCTGGAAAAAGATAAAAAGGTTCACGATGGCTTAAACTATTTCTTATTACATGTACTTTAAAACCCATATTTTTGTGTTTAATATTGTGGCAGTCATTTTGATATATTAAGTTTCAAACATTATTCCAAAAAAAAACGTAAATTTAGCAGAATCGCAAAACTTTGCTTTCTTTAAACCGTTCTAACTTAACCAAATTTTATCCACAAAGTCAAGATTTCATCGTGTTTAATCTCTAATTAAAGTGATCACACAAGACTTATAGATATATCAATACGTATACACCACTATTTTGATGCAGGAAGTTGCACATATTTTCGCGATCTTCAAAACTTGAAATTTTCAGGTCCCAAAAAAGCGCTGTCACTCTATGTCGATTTTAGTCAAAATTTCAGTAATTACTCTTTAGAGCACAAGAAAAAAGGTAATCTATATAAGAAATGGTATATCCGGCATTATCAAGAATTTTTTAATATTCAAAACTTGGCAAAATTGACAAACCGCACATTTTTGTTTTTTAATTTTTGGTCCTTTAAAAAAAAAATAAGAAGGTCCACGATGGCTCAAAATATTCATTATCACGTGTACTTTAAAACCCATATTTGTTTATTTAATGTTGGGTCAGTCCTTTTGATATATCAAGCTTCAAACATTATTTGTAAAAAACCCGTAATTTTAGCAAAACTGCACAATTATGCTTTGTTTAAACCGTTCTAACTTTTAAATTTTAAAGAAATTTGATCCACGAGATCTAGATTTTTTTGTGTTCAATCTTTCTTTAAAGTGATTACACAAGACTTATAGAATTAACACATTTCACCACTATTTTGATGCAGGAAGTTGCACATGTTTTTGCGATCTTCAAAACTTGTAATTTTTAGGTTCCAAAAAACCGCTGTCGCCGTATGTTGATTTCAGTCAAAATTTTAGTAAATACTTTTTAGACTACAAGATAAAAGGTTATTTATATGAAAAATAGTTTATTGGGCATTATCAAAAAAAAATTTATGTTCAAAAATTGTCAAAATTGGCATTGTTCTTCACAAAATCTAAATCACTTTTTGTTAATCTTGCTTTGTTTTTGAGATAGTCAACAAATATAAAATATTTAAAAAACTTTTAATTTAGCAAAAAAACACAAACAAAACAATTTTAACAAGTGAGCATTGATGCAAGCTTTTGATACTTGTTAAAACAGTTTTTTTTTGGTTCGGTTAGTAAAATTTGATAAAAATGCTGTTAACAACCTCTACGCAGATATCATTTTTGTTTACAGATTCTGTAATGGTAATGCTCTAGAATTTAAATTTTTTTTAGTAATAATGTTTACCCATATTATTATCAAAAGTACAACACTTACAACCAGGCGACGCTACACAACAAATTGCATTTTCTCATTGGCTTCTTGATAATACCTGATATACCATTTTTTATATAAATAACCTTTTTTTTGTGGTCTTAAAAGTATTTACTGAAATTTTGACTAAAATCGACATAGGATGACAGCGTTTTTTGGGACCAGAAAATTACAAGTTTTGAAGATCGCAAAAACATGTGCAACTTTCTGCATCAAAATAATGGTGTATACGTATTGATTCTATAAGTATTGTGTGATCACTTTAAAAAGAGGTTAACCACGAGAAAATCTAGACCTTGCAAATCAAATTTTGTTAAGATTTGACAAAGTTAGAACGGATTAAAGAAAGCAAAATTTTCAGATTTTGCTAAATTTACGGGTTTTTTTGGAATAATGTTTAAAGCTTAATATATCAAAATGACTGCTACGATATTAAACATAAAAATATGTGTTTTAAAGTACATGTAATAAGGAACCATTTGAGCCATCGTGGACCTTTTTATCTTCTTCCAGAAGCCCAAAAATTGAGATACAAAATAAGCTAAAAAAGAAGTTTAATTGTAAAATTTTTGACCTTCAAATGTGACACATTTTAAACAGGCAGTATTCTAAGGTCCAAAATTTTGGGAATCTCATTTTTTCATCTATATTTTGATTCCTGAAAATTTGAGCAAAATCAAAGAGGTCGACTTTTTCAAATTAGTCGAAAAGTAATGGAATTATCCATATATATATAATTATTATGAGCATTTTTTTTTCTATTCAGAAGAACAAATTGATCAAATATAGCATTATAGATATAATCCACAAGGCTAGTATTATTGCATGTTTTATTGATGACCAATCTGCATTTAAAAATAACCATAACAATAAGTTTTTTTTTTTAATTATGTTTCTTTTCAATAGTTACATAAAAAAACTTAACTACTTTGACTGCATAAACGGGAAATACAAATGTTAACACCAAGTGATACGAATCTTCCATACTAATCTTTATAATAATGTTTTGTTTAAGATTTAACTCTTTAACTGCTAATTCTGTGTATATACGATTTTATACTGGTGCTATTACCGTATATATACGTTTCGGGTTTTTACTAATGTGTGCTATTGGTACTTTTATACGTACAAAAAATTTATTCAAATATAATTTGTAGCGGCATCTTTTGGCTTTTCAACGTAGTATTTTTTTTAAGAATTAATTTGGATAATATTGAAAATAGAGAGGTTATGACAAGGTGTGCGCGTGGTGAATAATATATAAAAATAAATGGTTTTGTTGGATAAAGTGACAATAAAAATAACAAACAAATAAGCACTGAATCGGAAAGTATTGATAATAATTTTTAAAATAATAAAAAATAATAATACCATTTTAAACGCGGATTCGAATGAGAATGCGAATGCTGATGAAAACCTCTAAATGTGAGTTTTCAAAAACAAACAAAGAAACGTTAATGTTCTGTATTTTAAACATATTATTCTGACTTTTGTTATTATTTTATGATCTATGTTTGTATAAGAAAGGAATAATCGATTGTGACCATATATATACGTACGAGGATATAGAAGAAAATAGTAGATCGCATGCTATATCCGTATATATACGTACGAAAAACTATTTCCGCATTTAGACATTTCCTAACCCAGCAAAGATTCTACATTGTGTTTCCTAACGTAGCAGTTAAATGCTTAAAACATTCATAAAATTAAAAAAAAAAAACTGCTTTTAAATCTAATTTGTTTAGACAAAATTTTAGAATAATAAACCATTGTGATTATATCTGCATTAACAAAAAAAAACGAAATAAATTTATTGTAAATAGTTTTTAAATGTAAATTAGAATGTGATTAACCTTAATTCACTCGCTTTTAAAGCAATTATTTCAAACTTTGTAATTAAACCACTGATTAAAAATAATGCTGGAGTTTTTGTCGAGTTTTGTTCAAACTTCATGTTAACTAAGATTGTGTTGAGTTTCAATAGCTTTGCTTTGGCTATATATAAAGCAGTTTAGTTTGTTTATAGTAATAATAATAATAATAATAATTTATTCGACAAGTATGATGACAGATTTATGACGTTTGTTAAGTCAGTATTCACATTAAAGAATAAAAAATACAATAATACAATTTTAAAATATAGTATAATAATATAAATATAGTAAATTAACACAATAATAAAATAAAGTATTATTAATTAAAAAAAGTTAAAAACAATATTGCAACATATAAATATACTTTTAAAATTTTTATTTAAAATTAGTCTTTGTTTTGCACATTTCTATGAAACGTGGAACTTTATTGTGAATGTCAATGCAAGATAAATGTGGCAATTTCTTATATGTTAAAAGTTTATAAAATTGAATTCTCAGGTTATTACGGTTTTTTGTTTGATAATTTTGAAAGTTTTCTCAAACATAAGCTGGTTATTGAAGACGTAGGTTCCACATTTATGAATAAAAATATAGTAAAACGGCAGTATATGTATATAATCCATATTCTAAATAAATTTAAAAAATCTTAAAACTTTTTTTGTCAATAATAATGTATGACATAAGGATAGACAAAAAAAATAATACATTTGCATTAGATAATAATGTAAAAATGTTTTTTTAAATTTTAAAATTTTGTAAAATCCACTGTTCAGTTTTTTATTTATATAATCAGTATGGTTAATCCATTTAAATTCAGAGTCAAAAAATTTAGTACCGTTTGTGTTGAATGGAATACTTGCTGTTAAAATTCTATTTTTGAAAAATTGCACACTTACTGTTTCTTCTTTGTTTTTCATTACTTTACTTTCTTTCTTTTTTGTAATTGCAATTTTAATTTTAAATTCATCAGCTAATATTCTATTTAAAAAAATTAAATTTTAATATTAATTGCAAAATTGATTATAAAATCGTTTCTAATAAGTTTTACTAAATCATTCAATATAAAATAAATATTAATAAACATCCAATGGATTGTCATATGTACTTGAATTACATCTTCCTATGATATGTTGGTTAATATTAGGAAGATTATATATTTTTATAGTATAAGAGCGGTCTTACACAAAACTGATTTTAATACAAGTGTCAGTACAATAATTTTGCGCGCCAATTTTTCAAATAATTAGCAAGCTTTTAAGCAAGAAATTAGAACAGGTTCTAATTTCTTGGATGAAATCTTACTAAATAATTGACACATAAATCCGTCAATGTATATATATATATATACCGCCAAGAACACTGGATTATAAAATTAAATATTTAAATAACTGGCGTGCAAAATTATTGTACTGACACTTGTATAAAAATCAGTCTCGTGTCAAACAGCTCTAAGTTCCGCATCCTCTGTAAAATGATGTGTTTGTATATTTTGATATTGTATTAAGAACAGATACCAGTCTGTAATTTATATTGATACCTTTGTATTTTTTTTTAATTATTTTAATTTAAACAGCACAAGCTATTTTTAATGCAAAAAAAATTTTCTTGCACTAGTAATTAGTTAAATAATGATGTTCGTGGTTCCTAAATCTCGCTACAAAAACATTTTAGAATTTTCAATATATATCAATATTTTGATGATTGTTTGTTTAAATTGTTTATTATTGATCTTACTCCTAATACACTACGTGTGTATACTACCATTATATGTATTTAGAAATCAAAAATATTGCAAACTGGCAAATTATTTTGTCTTAACGGTTTTTCAGTATTTTTTTACTTTCAGTTATTAAAAAGTGAATTCCGAAAGTATTTGCTGCTGTATCTTTGTACAAAGGGTTACCCCAGCGCTCAGCACTAGAACCACAACTGTAAAACCTAGTTTATAATGAGCTTCTTTGAATAAGGCTGCCGGCATGAATAACGTAGCACTAGTAAGTAGAGACAGAAATAAAACGATTAGAAAAAACAACAAGTTAAATACAGATAAGAGATCAAATGATAACCAAAGTAAAAACATAAAACAAACAAGTTAAAGTAGCAGTCAGAACAGCAAAAGAAATCTTAGTAAACGTATCTTAAAAAACAAAAGTTCATGAGACAAAGACAGAAAGCTAATAGCAAAGGCAGCAAGAAGCAAATTGTTACAATTGTATTTTACAAGAGGCAGTAAAAGTGGTCGCAGCAACACCTCCCGCGGATAAAATGATGAAAAAAATGTTAAAAAATGAAAAACAAGCAAATAAAAGGAACTAGTAAAAAAAGCAAAAATAAGAGCAATAAAAGAAACAAATTGAAGAGAAAATGAGAAATGAACAAGATTATTAATTTTATTATTAATAAAAAAAAAATTCAGAATAACCACACAAATACTGACCAAGCATGAAGTTTAAAGAAAGTTTTTTCAAAAAGTTAAAAAAAATCAAAAAAGAAGAAAAATGTTTATTCTGTTAGGAAGAAATACACAGTAATGCAAAACGCACTCTAGTAAAAGTCAAGGCATGAGAGGAAAAAAATTAAAAAATATACTGGAGAGCAAAGTAAATAAAACAACGATCATTAAGAAATGCCTAAGAGATGACAATAAATGGAGGGCTTTGAAAAACTTTGAACAAAAGTACAAAAAAAATATAGAACACCAAACAAAATCATTAAAAATATAATAAACTTTGGAAGCACGCATAATGATGTCTTTAGACTTAACGTCTCCATAGTAACAGTTGTTTATAAAAAAATTAAAAATATAATAAAATAAGTAAAGAACATTGCTCTTATACTGAGTTTTGCGTAGGTCGTAGATCGTTCTAGTTTAATAATAAGCGTCGGTACCGTTTTATATCAGAAAAAAAGGAAATAAATAATTTTATTTCTAATAAAAATTGCTGTTGGTTCTTTGGGCTTTCAAGCATTGTCTGGTTTTTTTTTTGAAAAACTAATTTCATATAATTAGAGAGCAATAAGCTTCTTCATAAATATTTTATAATACGTTTTCTGATCTATTCTGAGTGACATACAATATTGTTTTCAACCATTTTCAAACAATATTAAAAATATATTTGTGTTAAATGTTTTTTTTACTTATGTGTTGTGAAATTTGTAAAAAAAATTAAATTAAATTAAATTTATTTTATCATTGACCATTCTACCTTTTAGTGTAAAGCTTTTGTTTTAACATTATTTCATTTGATACAGTTTTCTCCATTTTTTCTGTCTTGTGCTATTTGTTTGATTCCTTTCCATGTTATTCCCGTTTCTTCTCTTACATTGTCACTCCAAGTTTTTTTCGGTCTTCTTTGATGGTTTTTTCATTCCTCTTGTTTCAAATACTTTTTTTGTTATTTCCAACTGTTTAATTTTTTGTTTGTTTAGTGTTAAAATATATGTATATAAAGGGTTTTTCTACTCCCTTCTATATATTGTTACTTTTATTCACGCCTAACTGAATAGATATGTATCATATATCCACTCTAGTGTGGATATGATTTGCCGTACCAACCATAAAAACAAAAAATATAAATCCAATGTTTATTTGATTACGTCGCTAAATACAAATGGTTTTTTGTTTGTAAAATGTCAAAAATAGATTAAAAACGTCTTATTTATTAACTATTATTATACAATAAAGCTTAAAAACATTTTTAATTAAATATTTTAACAGCATAAATTAACCTAAATTATAGGTAGTTCTGAATTTGATAATTATGCGAAACGTCAGATGTCATACATAACCTGAATTTATTTTAATACAAAATAATGTTAAATGATTAATTGAAAAGTTTTAAAATAGTTTTTAGTTTTTTTTTCAGTCGTAGAAAAAGTAAGCTATACAACTTGAGTGGAATGCCCATATCGCACTTAGACGTTTGGAGCACTCCGCCTGCAGCGTCGTGCTCCAAATTCGTCTTTGTGCGATATGGGCATACTATTCACTCTTGTTATACAAAATACAAAATACTATTTCCAATGAGAAGTTTTATTTTGAATAGCAGGCTATTTGGGCAGCTGTCAATTTTGAAGCTATTATCTTTTGACATTTGACAAATAAAAACTACGCCATTATTAAAAATGAAAAGATACACGCGTCAACAACGCAATGAAATTATTAAAATTTGCTACAAATATGGTGAAAATTTTTCAGTCACAGTTCGCAAAACTAAAGCACTTTTTGGTCGTCGTAAAGCACCTTCTCAGCCGGCAATAGTAATTGTGGTGGAAAAATTTGAGCTGTTAGGACAAGTTTGTGATGTGAAGAATCAAAACCGTGTGCATCGCTCAAGAACACATGAGAATATTGCTGATGTAACTCGTAGTGTAGAAGAAAACCCAGGTTATTCGATTTCTCATCGATCTTTGGAATTAGACATTCCACAAACAACATTACACCGTATTTTGCATGAAGACTTAAGTCTTAAGGTTTTTAATGTTTAGTTAACACAAGAACTCAAGCCGGTCGATCACCATAAACGTTGTATCTTTGCTGATTGGGTCCTTCAAATGCATCAAAATGATCCGGAATTTCATCAAAATATCATCTTTGGTAACAAGGCCCATTTTCACCTTGGATGTTACGTTAATAAGCAGAATTGTTGCATTTGGCTCAGAAAATCCTGGAATGATTGTTGACAAGTCTTTGCATCTTCAACGTGTCACTGTTTAGTGCGGTTTTAGGGCTAGCGGTTGGACCCTACTTTTTCAAAAATGAGGCTGGTGCAACTGTTAAGTTGAATAGATGGCGCTACCGAGCTATAAGCAATTTTGCAAGAAAAGTTTTCTGACAGTGTTATTTCTCAATAAAGTGATCACAATTACCAACTGAGATCTTGTAATTTAACACCTTTAGACTTTTTTTTTGGGCCACGTAAAAAATAAGGTCTATGCCAATGCTCCATAATCGATTCATGACCTTAAAGATGGAATTCGTGAATTTATCGAGGACATACAGCCACAAAAGGTCATAATTTTTTTTATGATTTATGTGGTACTGCAACCGTAACCGTTTCGGCCATTTGACTGATATCGTTTTCAAATGTTAATAGCATACCTTCCTTTTTACAATAAAATAAACATTTATTGATTTCTCTTAAAAAATACCCGTTTTTTTATATAATATATCAAAATGAAACCTCTTGGAAAACCCGCCAACTTTTTACGAAATTAAATCCATGATGTTTCTTTAGTTTTCCGGACATATTTATTTTTTTTTTTTTTTGTTTAATTTTGTACTCTTTATAGTATTTTTACTTTTTTGTGTTTATGTATATTTTCTATTTTATTCTTATTCTTTTTTAGATTTATTTTATTTGTCTACCATTCAAATTTTTTTGTGGTTTGTTCTCTAGTTTTATTGTTCCACAACATTTTACTGCCTCTAGTGCTCTTTTTATTTTGTTACATTTTTTCTTTACAGTCTATTAGAATCCATCTCTGTATGTTTTTTTTTAAGGTTGTAGTTTTTTATTTTTTCTTTTAGCTTCTTTTTTCACTTGTCTCTTTTTCTTCAATTTTTCTCATACATATTTTTACAAGATAATGATTGCTTTCGATATCTGCCTCTCTGGATACTTTTACATTTAAAACGATTTTCCATTTTTTCTTCTCGTGAATTTATGTATTAAATTGTGTTTTTCATACTGAGTTCTATAATTTTATCCGTTGTTATTTATTATTCTTTTTTATCTAATTAATCTTTTTATATCTCTTGACTGGTTTTGCTACGTAGTTTTAAATAATTATTTGAATAATACTAATCTTCTTATTAATTAAAATCTATCTATTAAATTTTGTTACGATAATAGCCAAGTGCGTTATTCATTAGACATTATTTTTTTTCAAAACAGTAATAAATTTGTGATGTTTTACTGATAATAAATTGAATATATTACTCGGAATCTCTAAAAACAATAGAAAAAAAAAATGATAAAAAAAAACATCGCATTTTTTTGAATGAAAACAAAATATCTCTCTATAAAACATACTCATAGATAGCAATTTTTAATTGATCATTACATTATATTATTTATTTTGATTTCCCGCAAAATGTTAGTGGTCATTTGTTTAAGCGCGTAAAAGTAATGAAGTTATAAACCAACAATTAAATAGTCAGTTAAATTTAAAAGTTACTGACTTAAATAATATTTTCAATCATTAATAAACAAATGTATAACATATTTTTTGTATTGTACATATAATAAAAATTAATTATCAAAAAAACAATTTAATATTGTTGTTAAATAATGTTACAGTAAATGTGGCACATGAATATTTTAAGAAAGAAACTAATTAAATGCAATCGCACATAATTAAATTTCATTTCATTTAGGTTTACATTAAAGGAGTGCCAAATGCACATGTATCTATTTCATAATATCAATTATAAATTCGATCTGTATATTCAAATAACTTTAGATTTTTTCATGCTGTGATTTCTACACATAAATAACAATATTAATGTTGCCGGCAAGAGCAATTAGAAACTGAATGGCATTAATTGATTTGATTAGTAGTCATTTATGTTCTAAAGATGTACACAATTACATCAGAAATCAGTGTAATTAAGGAGTTTATAAACTATAGTTAATCTCTACTCTATATTATAAAGCTTGTTGATATATGTGCCAGACAGCATGGCAGCAGGAGATTACATAAATGCCATAGTCGAGGTTACAAAGATTAAAATTGGACGTTAACTTATACAATATTACATGACTTCCTAAGAAACCACACACTTTAAACTATATTATATTACATGCAATTTAAACTTGCATATAATATGATATTGTTAAACTTTAATATTGTTCTGCAATATTTTATCATTTCATATTGATATAATCTTTATAATATAAGAAATATTATTAATGTCGCACATTTATATGAATAAATATTTTTTATAACAAATATTGAGACTCTTTCTAACATAATTTATGATTCAAATTTTAATTATAAAACGCAACCGCAAACCAATTCAGTAACAACATAATAGGGCTATTACGACAATATTAATTGTACAAACAAATTTAATTAAAAGACTAATTAAAAAATGAAAATATTCTTTGTATTATATTATAGATATTTATAAATTCAAATTGATTTATGTAAAACTTTACTACAAACAATTAGAACAGAAATAATCGCAATTGTTATAACTACTACCTTGTAACTAATCAAAACTTTTGAACTTATAAATTAATATCTTGTGGTAAATACGAAACTCATAAATATCAAATATTATATATTTCAAAAGTTAATACAACAGATTATGATGGGAAATTTGGCAGGTTTCAAATTTACATAGTAATTACGAGCTTTAATTAAAAAAGTTTAAAATTAGATTTGTCCGCTTAAATGAATATGAACGTTTACAATAAAAATGTTTTATATACTGTACATTTCATAATATTTGAATAATGTAATTATAATGACATATTATTTTTATTAGTTGAAACTAAAATGAATTTTTAAGAGTGTTTTAATAAATAATTAATTTTAATCAAATTTAAATATTTTGATTTTATAATTTAATTTAATAAAAGATTTAATTAATGGCTTTTAAAATGGTGAACTTAAGATTTCATTCGTACATAAATAAAAATAAAATAATATGATAAAAATTTGTAAATTGGGGCTTTTCATGTAAAGCCTAGATCGTTCATAAAATACTTTATTTTATCTTATAAAATAAATTATTATAAACTAGGTTAAGTAAGACCGATTATTGTATTTGTCAATATATACCGTTTTTAGTATTTAGTAGGTCTGTTCCAACATACGATTTAGACAGTTTGCAAACCGTTCAAACTATGCACACAAACAAATTACTGTGTATAAAAAATTGCTTAAAAATGACAAATATTTGTTTGTGTTCACAGTTTGGACGGTTTGCAAACTGTCCAAATCGTATGTTAGAACAGACCTATTATTTAGAAAAGAAAAACAAAAATTGTCAATTATGAGTCGCTAAAAGTATAAAAATGTTGTAATTTCCCCAAAATGTATGTAATACTACTAATATATTCTATTCATAATTTACTATAAAAAAATCATTGTACAAAAGAAACTATTTAGTGATACTTTTTTACATGAGCTTTATAATTTAGAAATAGATGATAGTGAAAACTCCTTCCAGACGCGTTTACAGATGACGGATAGGAAAATTGCAAATGCGAAACATTAATTAATATGTATTAAACCTACTGCCATTATGGAAACTTTGTTCTAAAAATTAAATGACGTAGGTATAAATCAGGATTTTTTTTCTCAAGTTTGTATACCAAAAATACAGAGACCCAAGAAAAACTAACAAAGATTTGTATAACAAAATACTAGTTCTTTAAGTTAGGACTACCTAAAGACAGCAAGAACAAGTCACAAACTAAAAATTAAGACACACACGTTTGTTAACTCCATAAAAACGTTTATCTTATAAAAAAACTGCTTAATTTTGCAAAATAATTTTTTTTTAAACAATGCATATTTTTCTATTATCTAGAAAACAAAGCAAGACAGACAAATAAGTTTTTTGTTTGAAATTAAAAAAATAGTTTTATTTTTGGCCTCCAGTTAAGAAACTTTATACAAAACTTCTATATACATTTTTTTATTAAATATTGTTCACAAGTATAGGTTAGAATATCTAAAACTACACTTACTCTTTTAAATATTATTTAATTATTTTAACCGTACCGGTTTTGCCATTTTCTAAAACTTGTAGTCGTCAATGTGATAGTTTCAGCAAGTGTGGTTTTACTCGTCGAAACTCAAAAATTGTTTGTATATTGTTGTAACATATTAAGTAATTCTAAAATATTACATTTTAAAATTTAAAAAAAAAATTACTTTGTGTAATAGGAAGCTATTTAATACAAAAGAAACTGTAACTAGGTCTCATAGAGAACCATTCTCACAGCATATAACAATACTATAAAAAAGCAAAAAGAAACTCCTGGAGGAGGTATTGTAAGGGTGTTCAGTTAAGGTTGTATTTATACGCAAAAAGTTTACAGACCAATCAGTCAACTTGACAACTTTTATACTAAAATTATTAGAAAAAATAATTCATAGGTATATAAAGGACTGAGCACTTAAGGCTCTGCTTTTGTACTGATACTAATATGTATACTAAACAAACAAAATCTGGAAACAAAAGTGGTTATCTGCGCTCTAAGTTACAAAATTGTCAAAAATCAGACAATAACGATAAACGGAAAAACTGTAGAAACTAAAATCTTTGGTTTTATACTGTGATGATCAGATGATTTATTACATACAAAGCGCTTAAATGGAGTAAACAAAATAGATAATGTAAAGAAATTAGCAAAATAAAAACAATTCCCACAGTAATTATGTAACATTACTATTGCTACTACTAATACACTTAGTTATGATGATAGATGCAATTGATGAAAAGCAAGCAGCGTACTACAAATAAATAAAGACAATGTAAATCTTAAAGCTCACAGACCAAGAATAACAAATGAGAAAGAGATACTTAAAATAAAATCAGATTTCACGTTGTCTCTAGGTAAACATTATTCAGTTTTCATTAAATAATGCGCTAGAATCATGATCAAATTGGCACAACACTTCAACAAACTGGTAACTATCAGGTCGGACATCCAAGCTGCACTACAAACAATACGCTCAGTAATAAAATCCAAATTGTATTTTATTTAATTATAATGGGTAATTCATTTACAGGTACATTTTTCAGTAGGGGTTTTATATTAGATAAAGCCTGCGCTGAGTCAAATCGTTATGGTATTATTGTTCAGTTATGTTTAACATTTCATTATGGAAAGAATTAGCCCGGCACAGCTTCTACAGATTATTCAGTTGTATTACAAAAATCAAAGCTCTATAAGAAAAGTGTTTTGTACGTTAGAGCAACTTATGGTTTATATAACCGGTCTACCAAACGCACAATTTGCTGTATCATTAAAAAAATTTAAACTCAATATTCATTATTAGACAATACGCAACCAAATAGACCACATTCAGTACGTAGTAAAAAAATATAGTGGCGGTAGCGGATGGATCAATTTTGCGCTAATCTTAACAGTTTGGCTTGTCGTATAAATCAACTTGGCGTATTTTACGTAATAATCTTTGTATAAAAGCATACAAAATTTAGCTCGTACAAAAATTAAAGCCCTGCACCTTCCAAATTGTCACCGTTTTAGACGTTGGCCTTTTGAAGAGCTTCAAGTAGATTTACTGTTTTTGACCAAAATTCTGTTCACTGATTTCTAGCTTCAAGGCAACGTCAATAAGACAAAATTTCCGTATTTAAGCTAAAGAGCAACCAGAATAGATTTAAAAGCTGCTATTACATTCAAACAAAACAACGGTTTGATGTGGTTTATGGGCTGGTGCAACATTTCTTTAAACATAAAGCCGGCCGGAACGTTACTGTAAAGGCGCCCGTTATTGCACAGTTATAACAGACTATTTGCTGCTTAAAATTAAAATCGGTAATCTCGACAACATTTGGTTTTAACAAAACCATGGCTTTATTGCGAGTACGATTTGCTAAACAGTTAATTTCACGCTTAGGACCGGTCAATTGGATCGTGTAATATGAGACTTCTAGACTTTTTTTCAGACAACGTATAGTCCAAAGTCTACATAGATAAGCCAACTACGGTTTGAAACCAACATTAATTGCGTTATTTGCCAGATGCCACTCAAAATGCTTAAACGCGTAATCAAAAATTGGAATTTCTGAATGGACCAAGTCTGCCGTAATTACAACCAATATTTGAAAAAAAATAATATTAAAAATATATATGTACAAAATAGTTCTTTTGTATAATCATAAAGATTACCCAATAATTTTTTTTTTTTTTTTTAAATTAAAAAAAGTACCTTTTTGTTTGTTTAATTTATTAATTTATTATGTGTTATATAATTACAATGTATATTATATCTTAATTATGTTTCAACACGTTAAATAAATAAAATAAAATTTAATTTAGAAATATTTCTGTATTTAGCTGTATTGAAGCTCAAGTTGATGGACTATTTATGACCCTGCCGCCGGTTAATTAATTAGGTTACATACAAAACACATAACCAAAAAACTAAAATACTTTTTAAGTTACAAAAGTTGTAAAGCTCACAAAAAAATGAAAGATAAAAATTAAAAAAAAAATAAAGCTCTTGAAGCAGGAAATGTAAAGTTTTAGATCAAAATAAGTAGAGAAAAATACCAACATTACCTAGAAGACGTTTGGTTAAACCAAAATCTAATAACAATTAGAAGCGTTAATTAACGAGTTTCTATTTAGAGCAACCAAAGTAGAAACACTGCAAAGGACGTGTAAGTACTTAATTTGAAACTAATTTTTATCCAAGCAAAAAAAGCATATCCAAAGAACGAAAAACACTGCTAAAGTTTGCGGAAAAGGTAAAGCAAAACACAAACAACGTTATATAATTTGCTTTATTGCTTCTCAAAATATTCTCTTTTAAAATCTATACACTTTTGCATCCGATAAAACCAATTTTCAATTTTGCGAGGTACCTCTAAAGCAAGTGATTTAAATGCTTCAATGGCCTCTTCAGACAATAAAAAACGTTGGAAACGCATTTTATTTTTGATATGTCAAAATAGAAAAAAGTCATTGGGCAATAAATCAGGCAAATATTGGAAAAAAGTCATTAATTGGATGTTGTTACTAGTCAAAAATTCTACAGTTTGTCGTGCGTGTGAGCGCTTGCAATGTCATATTAAACAATGATTTGTTGGATTATGTTGTTCCTTTTAATTTCAGCAATAACTATCGGCAAACAAATTGAAGTATACCAGTCAGCATTAACTGCCCTGCGATCCTCTAATGCAACAGTTGCAACATGACCCGTTACTACAAAGAAACAAGCAATCATTCTTTTCAAAACGCTTCGCAAACGCACCATTTTTGTGGGCTTAGGTTTGTTTTGAATCACCCATACAGTCGATTGCTGTTTAGTTTCAGGTTCATATGAATATATCCAAGATTTGTCACCTGTTACAATGTTATATACCAAAATGAACTACCCGCTTTGAATTTCTTTAACATTTCCTTCTACTACTTCACATGTGCCTGTTATTGTTCTTCTTTCAAATTGTGTGAGATCCAACAACTGCAAAGCATTCTGACATGCAATGGATCGTGCAAAATCGTATGTTTTTGTTTCGCTGCAATGCCTAAAGATACTTCTATTTCACTATAGGTTACATGCCGATCTGACATAATCATTTCACGCACAGCATCAATACGTTTTGCGACAACAGAGGTGCATAGACAACTTTTGCAAAAATCGTCATCAAACGCTGGTCTTCCACGCTTGAATTCTGCGAACCATTTGTAAACCATTGTTTTGAATGTTGCTTCGTCTCCAAATAACAAACTGAGTTATTTTACACATTGCTGCGGTGTTAAACCGTATCAAAAATCATAAAAAATTATCACTCGGAAGTTACGGTTCAAAATTTCCATTTTTCACACAATTATTACTCTCGTTAAATTTTGTTGAAACAAAACCGAGCAATTTGAAATCGAACTGTCAACTCAGTTATAAGTAAAAAACGTCAAATTTTACGAATATGACAATTGCAGAACGCTGGCAATACAGGCAGTACTTAATTCCGCAAACTTTAGCAGTGTATGTTCTAAAAATCTTTAGTACAGTGTGTCATGTAGACCAAAAAAAAAATCGACAGAAATTTGATAAAAAAAAGAAACAAGGTCAATTGGTTAGATACTGTTGACAAAAAAATAGTTTTAAAATCTTGTTACCCACAAAAAACAAAATAATTACAATGATGTAATATTCAAAACCAAAAATATGGAAATAAAATTAAATAACCAAAGTAAAGTTGAAAATTGCAATAAATACAAATAAAAATTAAAATTGCATTACAAACAAAACCAATTGTTGAACGACAAGCAAAAAAAGTCTTTAATAGAAAAATTATCAAGCATCTGCAAAAAATCAAAACCAATGGGTATTTACACTAAACTGTAACAAAGATAAAAATGTATTAAAATTTAAAGCCACACTAGTAGCAAAAAAATATTAACAAAAAGAACAGTTTTTCAAAAGTAAAATTTATGCACGAGTGGCAAAGATGCCAACGGTAAAAACATTTATAGCAGTAGCAGTTCAAATGAGAAAACTGATAAACCAAATTGTTATAAAAGAAACATTTCTGCATAGAGACATTTTAAAAGAAGTCTACTTAAAATCTTTCAAAAAATAAAAATTAATAAAGAAAACGTATCCAAGTAACCAAAATATATATATTAACTAAAAAAGTATTGGAACAAAAAAATTGATAAAACAATGACAAGTGCAAGATTCAGCAGAACCTTAAACAACTTATGCTTATAAAGAAATGTTGAATTACTTCAAAACAAAAAACATGAGACTGGGACTGGAGACTAGCAACAAATTAGTCAAAATGTGAAACAAAAGAGTCACAACATTACTACAAAATTGATATTTAAAGCCAACATTAAAACTATAAAATGGAAAAATGTAACTCAATATTAACACAAATCAATGCAAACTTTACAATGCAAAAGTTACAGAAAAAGAAATTGGAAAGTCCATATATGAAAACACAAAAATACTAATTGCCAACCTAATGCATGCCATATTAAAAACAAGACCAAATTTGTGTGTTGATGTCAATATTCTGAGCAGATTTCAAGCTGTTGCTTTAAAAAAACTTTGGTATTTATTGAAACAAATGTTATAGTATGTAAAAAAATCTATGGATTTTAACTTAAAATACAGAAGTGCTGTGCAGGTACGTGTATGTAGATTAGAGAAGAGACCTAATTGAAGAAAATACAACATCACGGTACTTGTTTAAAGTGTACAACTATGCAGTATCCAAAGATCAGCAAAACAAACATCAGTTTTGTTATCTATAACCAAAGCCAAATAAGTTGCAATCTCATGTGCTGTGAGTGAAGGATGTTGGATTAAAAGTTTATTAAAAGTTTTCAGCGTAAACATAAATAGTTCTTTAAAATGATAGAAGACAATTAATCATGCATATGCATAGCGCAAAACCCAGAACATCATAAGAGAATAAAGCATATTAATATACAATACCGCATCATTTGTAAACTAGTTAAAAATATTGTAGTTAATGTATATAAAAATATATTCTTAGTGCGGAACAAGTAGCTGATTTCTTACAAAAAAATTTAATTGTTATAAATTTAAAAATGTGTATTAGGTTTAGGTATAAATCATCAGTAATATTTTATTGAGTGCAAGTATTGCAATACAATAAAACATGTTGACGCTGCAATAATGTAAATGACAACAATAAACCAGTTAGTTTTAGTTACACAAAGTTCATGTAAAAACACATATTCATTCTCTAACATTATATAATGCTAAATATTGTTTAATTGAACTATTATAAATATATAATATTACTCCTAACAAGAGTAATATTTAAACGTAAAGTAAATCTATGACTAACAGTTTCCCATAGAAAATGCTTAATTATTGTATAAACAAGTTTTATTAGGTACGATCAACAGTAAATAGTATATTGACTAAAAACTGATAATAAAAGAATATACAACAAAAAACTATGTTTATTTCAGAAAAATCTATTGCATACCGAGGTAAATGCTGTTTCTGTATTAATATGAGTGCTGCTGCTGTTAATATTATCAGAAAGGTTTTAAAAAAATAATTGAAGTCGGAAAAACGGTTGTTGTTAAATGCTTTAATAACAAACTTGAAATTGTTTGATATTTTGTTAGTACTGGCATTGAAGATTATGAAAAAGAAAGAACAAATCAACATCATCAAATATCCTTTAGGCGGTCATAAGTAATCAAATTATTGTTATGTGTACAGTATAATTTTTAGATCAGCTTAAACCTTGCGAATTTTTTTGTCAAAACAACAAGTGTTTAAGTATTATTAAGCCAATTACGGTGTACAATATACGCAAGTGCTAAAAACCTATATTAAGAGAGATTGAAAACTAAATAGTGAAAAACTTTTTGAGTACATCAAATTTAGTCATAGTAAGCACATGACCTTAACAAACATTTATTTCATACATCTCAATTTATTAAATTGACAAAACCTTTTTATCTAAAAATTTTATTAAATGTCACTAATATATATAAAATTTCAATCATAAATATGATTTTTTCAGTTATTTTGCAAATAAAAATAGCATATTAAATATGATGATGAAAATTTTATTTCTTAATAATTTATTACTTTAATTTTCCTTTTTAGTTTAATTTTATTAATCATTTTTTCTAAATTTAAATATTTGATTTAAGATAAATGGTGGTTGAAGATTTTACTATGTGGTAATCTATAATAATAAAATAAAACAATATTTACGTTTTTACCACAAATGATTTAAGTTAACTTATTCACTTACTTACTGTCTTATCAACAATGTCTGTAAGTAATTCAAAAAATATTATTGTTAAAAAAACCAAATTATAAAACTATTTTCTTATCTCAGAAGACATACTAGAATAGTGTTTAATTAAATAAAATTATTAAGATTGCATTATCAATAGCAGAATAAGATAACTGTGTAAATTCTAAAAAAAAAACAAACAAAATCAAACCGACAAATATGAGATGCAGTAAAATAGCAGAACAAAAAAAATAACACAAGAAGTACAAATTTTGTGAGCCAAAACTTTAATAGAATAGGAATAGAAATATAGCAAAAAGATTAAAATATCATATCAAAAAACATTATAGGTAAAACTAAGTAATTAACTTAATTATAATAATTGCATTGATTTTCTATAAATAAGTATAAATATTCGTGATAAATTACGATTGAGAGCATGATTATTATCACGCTATAAAACTAATTTGATAATTAATTTTTACCTTGATTTTATATACTTTTCCCATAATCTAAAAGTTCAATCGGGAGTATTAATTGTTGAAATTGTTGTTATTAACAAAGAGTGCCACTTAAAAATCGATGTCAATAACCAGTTTCAATAGTAGTTGTAGTATTACGTTACCAGTTTTTGGATCATAAGAATGAAAACAAGTGGCATTTACATAATGTTATTATTAGAATAATCTGTTAACGTATATGTATCTAGTGAGTATAATTGGTTCGGTATTAATATTTATGATTTTTTTTGTTGCTACACACACTAATTTATTTCATTCAGGAGGTTTGGCATGTGTTTCATATGACATCGATTTGTTTGTTTAAATGGTCTCGTTTATAATGAAATATTGTTTAATTAGGTTACTTTTAAAGCAATTGTTAATCTTAATAATGTACTTTAATTTTAAAATAAAATTATATTATTGATAAAAATTGCAACAGTAGTCCTTGGTCGATATTTGTGCTCGATCTTAAATTATTTCTCAGAAACTGCATATGAATAGTTTTTACAGATGTAAAACATCGATGTAATATTGCAATCTAATATTTAAAAAAAGTAGGAATATAATATATAAGTATTAAGCAAAAGACTTCTAAAATGTTTGATAAAAACAGTATTTTGATGATACAGACAGAGCCATTTTATATTATTATTTCTAATAATAAAATGCGTTACAGTTATTTTTATATTTTGCTCTGTTAAATTTGATAAATATAAAAAAAATTAAAATAAAACAAAACGCATTTACTGTGTACTATATCACGAATATTTTTAAAAAACCATAACTAGTTTCAACCTTCACAAGGCCATCGTCAAACGGTGATACAAACAAGCATAAATATGTACAGAGTATTGAAAAATTACATTAAAATTATTATGATTAAAACGATTATAAATTACATACAATAACACAAAAAACAGGTTGAGAAAAAATTAATACATAGCGGTTTTTACTTAAAAGTAATTAAAACAAAGAACATTCCGCAAAAAGGTGAAAAAGATTAAATTATTTAAGACAAAAGAATGTATATACTGCAGTTGAATTTATTGACCGTCAACATGCTTTGGAGTTGCTTACTTACCCGCCCAAGTGTTTGTTATAAAAAGATTTATTAACAAATACTCAAGAGAGTGGATGTACAATTTTAGTTGTAACAATTGTTTGTCATCATGCTCTGGAGTTACCCGCTCGAGTGTTTGTAAACTCATCTTTTGATAACAAACAATTGGGCGGGTAGGAGGGCAACTCCAGTTAAAATTATAGACCGTCATCATGCTTTGGAGTTGCCCACCCACCCGCCTAATTGTTTGTTATCAAAAGATTTATTTACAAACACTCACGAGAGTGGAATAACAATTTCAGTTGTAACTATTGATCGTCATCATACTCTGGAGTTACCTCTAGAGTGTTTGTAAACTAATCTTTTAATATCAAACAATCGGGCAGGTGGGTGGTCAACTCCAGTTGAAATTATTGACCGTCATAATGTTCTGGAGTACCCACCCGCCCAAGTGTTTGTTAATAAAAGATTTATTTACAAACTCTGAGGAGAGTGGATGTACAATTTCAAATGTAACTATTGATCGTCAAAAATATTTACGGTTTTTGAAAAATAATCAAATTTTGAAAATCTGCTAATCAACTTATAAACAACATTTCAGAAACATTTTAAATTTATTTTTTGTTGTTTATTGTTGCTATAATTTCAATTTTTGCAAAATAAAAAATTAAGAATTTTTAAACATTTTTGAAAAATATTTATGGTTTTTTGAAAATAAACAAATCAGAATTTGTTACTGTTTTTTATTATAATTTTGTCTCTAAATAACTGTATTCAGATTACAATCCAAACAACTGTGCCATCAAAAATGTTCATCAATTACAGTAAGATGCAAGCCAATTTTAGCAAAGTTAAAAAAAAACAAAAATAGCTAACAAAAAATTCCCAATTTTCCAATTTGTTTTCAAAAAATTTCATCAATTACTGCAAGTTTAGTCTAGTTGCAAACTATTTTTAGCAAAGTTCTAAACCACACTAAATTATTTGATCACAAATTCATTAAAAAATTTAACTAATTGTAATCAATTTAGTCAAGCTGTAAACCAAACTTAAACTAAATTTCAACTATTTCAATCAATTTAATCAAGCTGCAAACTAATTTTAGCTAAGTTTTGAAAAAAACACACTTGTTGCGTGTAAAATTAAATGCATTTTATTTAATTTTTTAGTCAAGTTTCAAACCATATCCATCAGTAACTGCATTTTATTTTATAACAAAAACATTATAACTTTCTGAAAAAATTGTAATCAATTTAGTCAAGCTGAAAACTCAAATTAGCCAAGTTGCAATCCACCGTAATTACTTAATGTATTTTGTTTAATGCAAAATGCGATTTAATTTTTGTATTCTTGTATTCATTGGCAATTAATTTACTCAAGTTGAAAATTTGAATTTGAATTAAACCACATAGTTTCAAACTTAGCTAAATTAAGTTTGAACTTGACCAATTCTAACCACGTTTCAAACAACACTAACTACTTACAAAAAATCACTAAAGATGCTACGCATTATTTTTATTACAGATTATAACTAATAATTAATTTAGTCATGTTGCAAACCAATTTTAGCCAAGTTGTAAATCATAATAATTAGTAAATGCATTTAATTTAACCACAAAATGATTTTGATGCATTAATTAATTTTAAAAAATTGAGTCAAGCTTTAAACCGACCTTAACCAAGTTTCAAACTACACTAATTACTAAATGCAAAATTTTTATAACAAAATCAACAAATTATAATTTTATATAATTATATATATCAATTTTAATCAATTTACTCAAGCTATAAACTAATCTTGGTAAAGTTTCAAACCACACCAATTACTAAATGTGATTTATTTCATCACAAAATCATTTACATTGTCATTTATTAGATTAAATAAAATTAATAAAAATAATGATGTAGTTTGAGTATTTGCAATAAATTTAATTAAGTTTCAGCCGAGTTGCAAACTATGAACGTTAATTTATTAAGGAATAGACACATTTATTTACAATTTATTCAAATTGCAAATCAAATCAACCAAGTCGTAAACTACTAAAACATTTTTTATTATAAAAGAATTTACGCATTTGATATTCATTTATTCAAGTTGCAAACCAAATTTAGCCAAGTCTCAAATCAAAAAAACATTTTTTTGAATGCATTTGATCATCAAATTCATGTTAATTTTATTAAAGATTTGACTATTTGTTATCAATCTGGTCATGTTTTCAACCAAATTTAGCCGAGTTGCAAACCATAAAAAAAATTATTTTTATCGCAAAATTCTTTTAATTTTTGCACATCAAATTTAGCCAAGTTTCAAACCAAAAAAAGCATTTTTGGTATGCCATGTTATTTGATCACAAAATAACGTATTTAACCAAATTTAGCCGAGTTGCAAACCATGAAAGTTTTTTAATTGATTACAATTTTTTTATTTTTATTTTATTAAGAAATAGACGAATTTCTTTACAATTTATTGAAGCTGCAAACCAAGTTTAGCTAAGTCGCAAACCATACAAACATTTTAATTGATTAAAAAACATCTTTTCAATTTACTATTAATTTGATAAGAGATTTGATGCATTTTTTGTGAATTTATTTAAGTTGCTAACCAAATTTAGCCAAGTTAAAAACCAAAAAAAAGATTTTAATTGATCACAAAACCAAATTGGACAAATTTATCAATTTATTCATGTTACAAACTAAATTTAGCCGTGTGTCAAAAATAAAAGTATTATTTGTCACAAAATCTCTTTTAATTTTATTAAACAAATTTCAGTATTTTCTTTGATAGCTTTACAATTCTCCATAATTTCATAACCTATTTGGACATTCTAGACCCAAAATGTGTTTATTGAGAACAGTTTACTTTTTAATCTTTGATATCTTTGATAATTAAGCAAGTTTACGGAAAGATTATTTTTTGATTTGGTAATTTCAATAGCCTTTATCAAATTTTATTTTCTGGTTTTAGAACAATTGTAAATGATTTCAAGTTTATTAATGTGTAACTATTTTCTAAAATATGATTTGCAAAAGTACTATCTAAATAGCGTAATTTGAAAGAGCGGTAATGTTTTTTAAATCTAGTTTCAAAATTTCTTTCTGTTTGCCCTATATCTCGTGCATTACATGTGAGACAACTGTAGTAACTGCAAATTGTTTTAGAAAAATTACATTAACACCATCTGAAAGCTTAGCTTTGTATCTACCGAACATAAAATACTCAGTACACAAAATTATATATTTAAAATGTCTCATTTCAGAACTAGAGCTGCAAAATATTGACTAACTTGTAAATATGTCTTTTTTAGCATTAGTTCAAGAATTATCAAAAAATTTGTTACCCCAGTAAGATGTTTCAACTCCATCTAGTTTGACCACTAAGCAAAAAGTTGTAAAAAAAATAAATAAGAAAAGAGATGCTACGTTTAGTGAGATAGGTCATACTGCTAAAAATTGCAAAAGCAAAGCCAAATGTAATCAAAACATAAATAAATTTTATAAATATTTTAGTTAAGTAGATTTATCTTGCAAATTTTTTTAAACCAAAATTTTAAAAGTTTTGAAGATAACAAAAGTTTATAGGAAAAATTTTGTTCTAAAAAAGTTGTGATTTGAAACATTTAAAATAAATATACGTTCTGTTTTTAGTTTTTATAATAAGTTTAAAACGCACTTTTAGAACAAACATAAAATAACATTTTTTTTCCAAAACTTGAGTTTTCCAAAGATTAAAAAAAAAACAAAAATTAATTATAACTGAGTTGACAGTTCGATTTCAAATTGCTCGGTTTTGTTTCAACAAAATTTAACAAGAGTAATAATTGTGTGAAAATAGAAATTTCAAATCGTGACTTCCAAGTGATGATTTTTTATGATTTTTAATACGGTTAAAGCAATGTGTAAAAAAACTTAGTTTGTTATTTGGGAATGAAGCACTATCAAAAACTATGGTTTATAAATGGTTCGCAGAATTTAAGAGTAGAAGACCAACGTTTGATGACAATCTTTGCGAAGGTCGTCCATGGACCTCTGTAGTTGCAAAAAATATTGATGCTGTGCGTAAAATTATTTTGTCAGATCGGCATGTGACCTATAGTGAGATAGAGGCATCCTTATGTATTACACAAAACAAATACATATTTTGCACGATTATTTGCATGTCATGAAGCTTTGCAGTCATTGGATCCTACACAATTTAAAAAAAAAAACAAAAACAGGCACGTGTCAAGTGGTGCAAAAAAATGATAAAGAAATTTAAAGAAGACGTTCAAGTTCTGTATATAACATCATATCAGGTGACGAATCTTGGATATATTCATATAAGCTTAAAACAAAACAGCAATCGACTGTATGGGTGTTTCAAAATTAATCTAACTCACAAAAGTGGTGCGTTCACAAAGAGTTTCAAAAAGAATGATTGACGTTTCTTCAAAAAAACGAGTCAGGTTGCAACTGTTGCATTAAAGGATTGAAAAACAGTTAATGCTGACTGCTATACTTTAATTTGTTTGCCGGAAGTTATCGCTGAAATCAAAAGAAACAACATAAACCGGCAAATCATTGTTCATCATGACAATGCAAGCGCGCTCACAGCACGTCAAACTGTAGAGTTTTTGACTAGTAACAACATCCAATTAATGACTCATTGCCTATATTTGCCTGATTTATTGCCCAATGACTTCTTCTTATTTCAACATGTCAAAAATAAAATGCATGGCAAGCGTTTTTCATCGCCTGAAGAGGCCGTTACTTGTTTTAGAGGTACCTCGCTCAGAATGGCAAAATTGTTTTGAAGATTAGTTTTATCGGATGCAGTGTATAGATTTTAAAAGAGAATATTTTGAAAAGCAATAAAGCGATTTACATAACGTAATTTGTGTTTTGCTTTACATTTTCCGCAAACTTTGCAGTGTCCTTCGTATAACAAAATTGGCACTGTACATTAGAGTAATGCTGCATTTCTTTACATTTTGTTTTTAATAGTTTTATTTCAGAACAAATTAACTATTTCAAATAAAAATAAAATAAACATAAAATAGATCGTAATTATTATTTTTTAGTACCAATCCAAAGATAATAAAAATATTAAAATATAACTTTCTAAAAATATTTTTGTGTAAATACTACTATATCGGTGGTAACACTTCTCAGACCGTTTGCAAAAATTATCAAAAAAATAAACAAGTCGCAAATTAATCGCAGGTCGGATCGTACGTTTTTAGTAGCTATTGATCATTGGCGTTTATCGGTTATTTCAAAGACATTATTGATTACGCAACATTGGTAAAATCGCAAGCGATTGAACCATTTTTGCGCGGATCTAGACATTTAACGTTACTGAAATCACTATAAAAGATATCCGTAATAACCGATCAAAAACAAAAACAAAAACGCTGGAAAAATTGAGTTAGATGCAAATTCTGTAAGGCGATAGCCCCGGGTCATTGCATTATTGGACCTTAATTTTGTAATACTCTAGAAGCTCCTTATCTGACGGGCCACTAACAACTCTTTAGCAACATTGCACAAATTATTTCCTTAAAAAAATGATTTCACAAAAGAAGGTTTGAGTGGATGCGTCGGAGCTTTTATTCAAGCCAAAAAGATTTTTTTCTTAATAGCATTCTCTACAATAACAATTTTCAAAATTTAATAAATTTAAAAACAAATATTGAAAGAAAATATCAGATTAATTCCTTGATAACTTCTTAGAAAAGTCTGCAATAATCATCGCAAAACAACTTTATTTTTAAAAAGTTAAATTTTATTTGTTATTTTCATATTGGTACTAAAAATTAATAGTTAAATCAGTTTTATGTTTTTTTTAAATTTTTTCATCTGAAATCAGGAGACACTCTGTATATAAACAAGACACATTGCTATTTAGATAAATATTTACTTATAGACTTAATATAAATTATAACAATTATTTAGTTGAAATATCAATATCTTTAAAAAAGATATCATTGTAAAACATCTTTTTGATGTAAATCGCAACTTATTTGGAGTTATTTTAACATGTTAAAAATGTTATCTACAAAATTCTTAGTTATACAAAATGCTTAAAGTTTAAAGTAAATTAAAATTAGTAAAACTCTTTGAATTAATATTGATTATATTCTTTGTATTATTCAATAGGTATATGTGTGTGTGTGCGTAAATTAATTATTTGATTTATTAAATTTTTATCACGCTAGAAACGCATTACTTAATATATGTATATATGTAAAAATCCATTTACATGCAAATTTTGCAACTTTTCGACATATGCTTTTTTCCCTTGTTATCTCCAAATGCGGTGACATTATTTTTGTGCCGGCCGAAATGGAAAAATATAATTTATGCGTTTACAAATCATGTGTAGTTCAAGAGGTGCGGTATGTAACCTACTAAGTAATTTCAGCCCACGTACGTATGCATGTTTTTTGATTTGGCAAGAACGGTTATATATGATCTGTGTACCATGTATACTCACTTCACAATGGATTAAATTAAAACCTGTTACAACATTGCAGGATTTCATAAATTAAATCAATATCCGCCAATTGTTTAATAATATAATTATTGTATTTTGTTACCAGTTTTTTTTTTTACTTTTTATATAATTCTGTTATTTAAACCTACACTTAAATTAATTACAAATGCAATCAATAAAATATTGATAAAATTTGTTTGTTATTATAAATTTCAAAACATTAGAATTTCTAATTGTTTTGTCATTAAAACAAATTTAAATGCAAAAATTTATTAATTAAAAATCTATTAATTATAAATTTGTATAAAAATAAATTTTACATACTCGTTCATACCGTACGTAATGTATACATATTGATGTCAATATTAACTATTAATCCACACGGAATTCTGAGTTGTATTAGTTTTTCAAACTGTAAATAAAAGAGAGAAACAACGTATACGTATTTTACCCAAATAAATAACGTAAACAACTCAATACAGTGTACTTCAAAAGAGGAACTGTTTGATTATTATCAAATATCAGCTTGCTTGTTTCGAATTTCATCTGTATAATGTATATAGAATATTATTTAAAATATTCAATATGCTCGCTCAGACATTAAATTGTTTGTTTGTTTGTTTCAGAAACAACTAAAAAGTAACAGTTATTTCTGATAAATAATACATAAAGAATGTATTTCACGCACAAAATATACAAAAGTAAATAAATATGGTATGCCAATTTCTACAAGCTGTAATATGTAAATGTGCATATAATATTATACTTTTATTTTTTTAAATTTTATATTTTATTATTTTAGAACATAAGAATTATTCAAAAGTTATTAATTTAAAATATTATTGAACTGTATCCAACTGCGTTAACTCTTAGTCAAACTTTATTAAACAAACAATAATAAAAAAATAAAAAGTATATGTGTGTTTACTATTTCCTTAGAATCATGATTATTAAAAGTAAACAAAAAAATATTATTAAAAAGTAATAATAAAAATATAGTTTGTTTGAATAAAGCATAGTTAGTTAGTAATAAGTTAAATACAAGAAAACATTTTTATTCTATTTTAAATGGCAGTATTCTAGAGAAAAATAAGTTTGAACCAGTGTATATAATAAAAGTTTATTATGTTATACTCTAAGGGCCGATTTATTCATCTTTCTATAAAGTGCTCTGTAGCATTACAGATAAGATTGCCATGAATAAATGTTTATTCATCTGTCAATAGTGACAACCTGTCATCAAATTAAATTTACAAGACAGATAAATTATATAAATCACTTTGGCCCATCAGTAAAAAAATTACTAAAAAAACACAACCATATGCCGTTTTGTTTCACATGAATGTAACCCCAAACAAATAACAACAAGCAGTAGTACCACAATCGTTTTCTTTTTAGTAAGTCTATCTCTGTCTTTCAGATATGTATATAAATATCTTTTTCTATTAAGTTGTACTAGCCGTATAAAAACATTATAAGCGTTCAGTAATTACTTGTCATATAAAATGGGATGAATACACCCAAATTTTATATAAGTGACCTATAAATTTATTGAACACGTAACTAATCAATAACTTAGAGAACAGATAAATAAACCGGCCCACTATACACGATTATGCATAATAGCCGGTGATTAAATTCGATAAATTTATAAATATTGTTAAATTTGCACATAAAGTATGTTAGAACAGACACTTTTACGTTTAGTAAGATTATGTTATAAAGTAAGGATAGAAAGATTATTAATATTAATAACTAATAATTTTATTTTTTATAATATTTTTCAATAATACATTTTTCAGTAACATGAGCCGATATTTTAGAGCTTACGGTTGTGTTTGCACCTCACAGCTGCTTTTAAATATGCAAACACAAATATATTTAAAACTACCTAACTATTTCAGTTGAAAATAAAAGAACTGATTGTAATTATTAATTTTTGTTAACAATACAAAGTATAATAAAAGAATTTTTTTTAAATTAAGATTGTGTAAATGACGGCCATCTTGTTGGCGATACTCTTCAAAGTTTTGCAAAGATTAAAAAAAAAATATTTAAAAAAAGTTATTTTTTGACAACTTTTTATAAAAAATTTTGGATATTTGTGAAAAAGGTATAAAGTATGCCGCCAACAAGATGGCAATATATTTATACCCAAAATAGATGGCAAAATAAGTAGGGATGTTAGTAGAAAAAGAATACGGTACAAGCTGGTTTGTGGGTGGTGTGCACATAAAATTACATTGTGTTTGGAAATTCCAGAAAATAATAAACTAATAAAAATGCATTATGTTAATTCTGCTATGTTTGCCTCCTGTTGTAAAGGTTAAGCGGCTTACTGCTAGATAATCCCGGAACATGCCAGCCACTTTGAAATGTTTACTTTCAACACTCTTCTGTTGGCAGTTTACACAAATTCTTGGATGGACAGTTTTGATGCGTCCCAAAGACCACTTTAGGCGTTGATGTCATTTATGCATACCAAATCGTTGACTACTAGTTGATTAGTGGTTGAATCCTTCCAATTATTTTTTTTGTAAAATACAATATATTTATTTTGTAAAATACAATATATTTATACCCAAAATAGATGGCGAAATAAGTAGGGATGTTAGTAGAAATAGAATACGGTACAAGCTGGTTTGCGGGTGGTCTGCACATAAAATTACATTGTGTTTGAAAATTTCAGATAAAAATAAACTAATAAAAATGCATTATGTTAATTCTGCTATGTTTGCCTTCCGTTGTGAAGGTTAAGCGGCTTACTGCTGGATAATCTCGGAACATGCTTACCACTTTGAAATGTTTAATTTCAACACTCTTCTGTTGGCAAATTACACAAATTCTTGGATGGACAGTTTCGATGCGTCCCAAAGACCACTTTAGGCGTTGATGTTATTTATGCATACGAGAACGTTGACTACTAGTTGATTGGTCGTTGAATCCTTCCAATTATTTTTTTGTTGTAGTTCTGTCAAGTATTCAATTGACTACCGTTTCCAAAAATTCTGTTTCATCTGGAAAATGTGTAACCAATGATTTAACCGGTTGACTGGTGTCCCTTGTATGGATGGCTCAGGTAGAGTTAGTAATAAAGTGCCAATCAAAAAATGCCCTGGAGTCAGGGGTTCCAAATCCTAAAGATCATCTGACATTCGTAACAGAAGTTGTGAGTTTAGACAAGCTTCAATTTGAGTTATAAAAATCATAAATTCTTCTTATGTCAATTGTTCATTTCCTGCTATACGTTTAAGATGGTGTTTGGCACTTTTCACAACAGCCTACCAAATATCTCCAAAATGTGGTGACCGGAGTGGTATTAATTTACAATTTAAATTTAATTTTGTAAACGATGATTGCATGTTCTTTTGTTCATGTTTGAATAAGTTGCTAAATTTGTTTCATGTAAAAATGTGTAGCCTTGTCCGAGTAGATAGTGTCTCCGTTGTTAGACCGGTCACCAGTTCTAGATGGATCGCCTTTGTTGTCATGCACACAAATACTGAGATGTAAAAGTTACATCGGTCTTTAATTCTCTTGTGCGATGTGCTTTCAACAGAAAAAGTCTACAAAAGTCAACTCCAGGTTGTCTTGTTGGAATGACTCTTGACTGTGGTAGTTGGCTCATACTATGTTGCTACTACCACAATAGCTTATGATTCGTTGCAACTTTGTTCTGGCAATTCAGTTTGTGTTGATTTGATCCTCTGTGAATGGCACTGTGTTATATCTCTGGCAAGGTATACTAGACCGTGCCACCACATCTGTTGTGTTAAAAGTTTGACAGGAGCTACTCTTCTTCATAGACCTATTATCATGGATTCTCTGCTGAAGACACGTGATGCCATTTTTTATCTCAGTGATTGTTTAAGTCTCTCATAGTTAGTCCATTCAGTGTAAAAACGTGTTGAAACTAATAAGTCCAAATCTATGTATATGCAATTCCCACAGTTTTTGCATAATTAATTTTGCTCGTACAGTGATTGGACCCAGTAACCCAAGTGGATCAAATTTTTTTGCCAGTTTGGACAAAATGATGCGTTTCGTAATTTTTCTTCTTAATACCATTCCAGGCGGTTTTTAAAAAGAAATAATATCATCTCTGCAATTCCACAGTAGTCCTAATGTTTTAGTTGTGGAGTATATGTCGATTATTATTGTGTTTGTAACACCGTCTAATAGATTATTGCAATTCGATCTCCACTTCCTCAACTAGAATCCACCCGTGTTCATAATGCTGGCGGGTTACTTTGAGCGGTCATAAATTGATTTCAAATTTTTTTGATCTAGATTTTTATATTCCTGATCATCTTTAAGCAATTCAATTTCAAAAACTTCAATTTTCTCTTGGACATTACCGACATGTTAAGAGGGCAGTTTTTTGAGTGTTATAAATCTTTGAGCACAACTCGCGCAAATTAACTTCTTTTTTTTAAATTTTTGCAACGTATAGAGAATTAAATTTCCAGTGTCATGAAATATATGAGAATCCAAAATCTTCAATTGTTTATTAAAGTTTAAAACTAAATCATGAATTTTTCAAGCTTTAAGATTATTACTTCCATACCCCCCAAGTTTAGTAGACTTTTTATTGTGTTATAAATTCTTTTTCTAACATAACAATTGTTATAGTTTTTCCGTTTTGTAGCAAATCTATAATAAAATGTGAACTTTAAAATTGCCGAGTAATATATTATACCAATGTCTTGAACCATTAAATGTCTTAATAAACTTGCAACAAATTATGCACCAAGGTTTGAGTTAGGTGTAAATAAACTGCATCTGATCTTGGAAATCGTAAATTAGTACTGTTAAAGCCACGGTTTGTTATCTTACTAGATTGTGCAATTATTGACAAGAAACGGGTCAAAACTTAACTTTTGGATTGGCCAAATCAGAAAATAAGCGAGTGCACTCGGTTGTTGAAAAACATAAATATGAGTACTACTTACAACCAAAAAAAAAAAACGCAAATAAGAGACATGGAACCAAAAGTTTGTTGCAGTGCAGTATAAACTTGTGCAAACAGACGCTATTGTGCAAGTCAAGAATATCTTAATTTAGTCACCAAGTACAGAAAATATCGAAACTGTGAAGAAAAATAGTATTGTGCTATGACAAATAATGTTCAGTTTTCTAGTAATAATTAACAATGCCAGGCAGGTTTAGTGGTCACTTTTGCCGTTGCAATTATTAAAAATTTAAGGAAGTTTTAAAACAATATTTCTCTTGCACTGCAATTTAAGCATGATTGAATTAAACCGTAAATATTTATGACTTAACACAGTTAAGACGGTAATTATAATTTATAATTTGTTTATAGTATATTAGTCACATTATGATAAAAAAATAATGTATAAAAACTTTAAGTTACTTGTAATGGTTTAGAAATGTACTTTAAACTGGTAGCGGCTAACTGTTAGCTTAAGAACAACAGCAGTAGGTTTAACTTTATGTCTTACACCAAAGTTATTAACAACAACTTTGGCGACGCCCGATATGTCATGTTTTGTCATGTACGTACACTTCAGTCACTTTAATAGATTTGCACTTGTTTGTTTAAAAGAAACACTTTGATGCATTATATAGCAAAAGTTGAAGTTATTATTATTTAGTAAAACGTATTCTTCTTTGGCAGTTAAATTTCTACTATCAGCGGAATTTATATAAGTATATGATAAACTGTATTCAATCTATATTAATACTGTTGAACCCGTAATTCTAACTACTTTTTAATATACGCAAAAAACTCACTAAATTTACTATTATATTCTCAAAATAATAAACATTTTGTTAATATAGTTTTGCAGCTAGATTCAAATAAAGATGCAAGACCTAATAGTCTTTAACCTTTAATCTTTAGAAGTTTTATAAAAAAAATAATTTATAAAAGCTTTTTTTTTACCGAATATCGTTTTATTTATTTTGCAAAGGTCAATCAATGCTTAAAAACAACCATATTGAACTTTATGTTTTTTTAATACCTAGTAAAATAAAACATATAAAAATTACTCACATACAAAGAAAATTCAATAACCAACCAAGTTAAATCCTGCATATAAAATGTCATAAAATTTTAAATAAACGCAATATATAATAAGAAAAAACATCATAAAATAGATTCTCAAAGCAATAATATAAAGTTATTACAAATTAAAGTACAGTACAGTCTAAAACATAGGGTAACACATAGTGCACGTTGCAATCTGGCAACAATATTTTGTTTTACTAATTTTTTTTCAATAATTGATAGGCTTGTTATTATTTATTGTTTTTTTTAATAATTTTTATAACAGACCTTAAACTACTTATCTACCATATTAAGCATCAACGCTGACTAATAATTGTAATCAATAATTTTATTTTAACGCTCATTTCTTTTAATTACTAAGTGTTTCTTATTTAAATCTGAATATTCTTTAACAATAAAGCAATAAAATGCAGTGGTCAGACAAAATCCGGAATAAAAAAATATTGAGAGCAGAGGAGGAAAAAACCATAGCAATACAATCATAAACAAATAAATAGAGCTTGCAATAAGACTGTTTATTGAAGAACGTGATTAAAAAACAATAACTGCAAATCCAAAAATAAAAAGAGAAAGATACAAGATAACTAATGTACTAAGGAAAGGAAAAATATTTTATAGATTTTCTATTCTTTTCTAACTGTAGCAATATAGTTCAAAATTTGTTTTAGTTTCTAGTATTGTAACTATGGAAAAATTTACGAGTTTCAAATTAATTTGTAAAAGTTTTTCTTTGTATATCTTAAACACTCAAAAATATATAAAGACGGTAGCGTCATAAATTAAAGTTTGACAAATTGTTGTTTAATCATTTTTAAATCCAAGTCTATTAATTCCTCTAATTGCTTGTTTTTACATTAAGAAAACTTTGTAAGGTGCAAAGAAATATTAAAGTAACATAAACAAGTCTACTTTGGAAGATGGAAAGGTGTCTCAAGAAGCCAAAGCTTATGAAATCTTTTAAACTTTTTAAAACACATCACATGCCAATTTCTTTGTAGTAGCTTTTCCATAAACATGCTATCTCAAAGCGCTATCATTATGCAAACCTAAAAATATTTTGCAGATCACAGTGTCATTACTGGATGATAAATTGAATGTTATATTTACAGTTTTGGTGTCATTTATATTAAGCCAGTTTATAAACCACTTAGAGACAAAAAGTTGTAAAGTTTTATGTTGTTTATTAACTTCTTCAACTGTGTTAATTTGATTAGTAACTGTAGTATCATCAGCATATAAAATTACATTACTTTTAGTTATCAGATCTGGAAGATCATTGATGCGTATTAGAAACAGCAAAAGTCCAAGTATGGACCCTTGCGGTACTTACCTACACTAAAAAAAACTAATTTTTGATTATCAAACTTTACCTGTTGCGTTCAGTTTAACAGATATTACATGACATTAAACTATACAGTTTTCTAAGTAAAATGCTATAATTAACACAGTCAAAGGCCTTGCTTAGTTCTAAGAAATTAGTGGTTAATTTTTCTCCTATATCAAGTGAGTTAGTAACTTCTTTCAGCAGATTTGGCAATACATCTGTAGTTAAGCTATGTTTTCAAAAACCATACTAATTTTTATAAAATTTTTTTTTTTTCTTAAAAAAAAATTAAATAACTGCTAAGCTAATAAGTTTTTAAATATTTTTGAAAAAACTGGTAATAAGATAATCTATCTGTAGTTATCCGGTAAATTTTTAATTTTTATTTTTTAACCAAATATAACAGTAGCTTAAAATATGTGCAGGCGGCTTTGCGTAGATTTAGACTAAAATGGATATATTTATCGTTTGCAAATTTTGCTGCAGTTATAACATTTTTGTATTTTTTTATATAAATACCGTTTTGTTTTTAGTTGAGCATCATTTTAGTTTATTTTTTTTTATTAATTAATACTAGATTTTGTTTGTCGCAAATGATCAAAAAACCAGTCTATTTTGTTTGGTTTTCCAAAAGATTTTAATATTTTTGTCAAAAATGCTAAATTTTTGCAGTTTACAAAAATACTGTTAAACGTATTAATTATATAATTAGTGCTAGTTTGCTTGCGTGCTTTGAATAAATGAACAACCAATATCAGACATATAATTATAAAATAAAAATTTACCTTAATAAAAATGACTATGTTATTTTTTTGTTTTATATTTAAAAATTCTCATTTGTATATATTTTATTTTCATAATCTATCTAAATATAAAAAAATGCATTAATAAACAAATTAGAATTAAAAATTTTGTTACAATAATTGCAATCAAAGTGCAGCTTCCAAACCTGATACGCCAATGCTAAAACTATGCTACAAAGCTTTTGTATTAATTAAGGTAATAACATACAACTCTAAAACCAAACAACGTGTCTAGTATATAGCCCAAATGTCAAGTTCTACTTCCCTGTCAAAACGTAAATAATAACCTATTATAGTTTGTGAAATACAATCCCTAAGTTTACCCTGCCTTAGGCACTAACTGTACGTAAATAATAAAGTATAATTAATATCATAAACAAATTTTATTCTTACCATATAATCAATAATAAATTTGGTGTTCAGTGAATTAATTTTACCAATGAAATGAATGTTGCTTACCTAAAACAAACAAAAAAGCATATAAAAATATTATAATAACAACAAAAAACTAAAGCAATTTCAGTGACTTTAGAGTTTCTTAAATATGTATTTTTTTTTTATTTAGTTGAAGTATTGTTTGCAAGTCATTATATTGTAGTGTAAAGTATTTAATTAACGTGGTCAGCTGTTATTGACATTTTTATAAATTCCTGCAGCACAATTATATTTGTTGTAAATTCTAGATCTAGAATTAAGTGATGTCTTTTGTCAAATTGTAATATACAGTAATGAATCAGTAAGCATACTGATATAATGGGTGTCTCAACAAAAGCGCCGAATTTAAATTTACCACCATTTATTTGTCAAGTGCAGACCACGCGATTAGAAGTTATAAAGAAGTATTTAAACGAGCAACGTTTAATTATTGTGAAATCGCACTACAAAAATAAGATTTTTTTAAATTTTTTCAAATGTTGCACATTTTCAACTCAACGGGTACATAAATAAGCAACACTGTTAAATTTGGGGTGCTGAAAATTCATGTGTAATACTAGAACAACCAACGTATCCGCTGCAAGTTTTCTTTAGGGTTACGTAAAGGACAGAGTCTATGCAAACAAGCCACATACAGTTATACATCTAAAAAAAGAGTTACGGCGCGTTATTGTCAAATAGTCGCAGTTATGCAAAAACGTTGATCAAAATTTTAAGAAAAGATTGACCTTGTGCCAAAGGTTTTATGGTGGCTATTTGGCGAATGTCCTATTTCATGTTTAATTGCAATTATTCCTCTTCACGTTTAAATAAAAATTTTGTTTAATTAAAAAAAGTGTGTTTTTATTTATTAATTAAATCCGACGCTCTTGTTGAGACACTTTTTATTTAACATATAATATATAACAACTTTAGTTGAAAATATTTGTAGCATTTTAAGTGTATATTTTAAATGATATAATATAACAACGTGGTCAACAGTAAGGTAAAATATGTAAAGTGCAATAAAATAAAAAACCTCTTAATTAAGTCTGCACTCGATCTGCACTTACATTATTCTGCACCAAACTTAAATTTTACAAATTTATTTAAAATAAACATAACTTAATTGTTTTGTAAATAGAACCTACTGTGAAGAGTATCCCGAAGAGCTCGTTCAATTAACGGCAGCGAAGTAACTAAATACTTCCACCCCCCGCTACACAATATTCTAAGAGGCGGCTGTGATGCCTTGATTAGTTTGATTATATTAACATTTCTTTTAATATGAAAAAGTTTAATTTTGTAAATTATTAAAGATCAATCATTATAATTATTTATTATCTTTTTGAAAATAATCAGATTAATAAATGCAAAATATAGAGATATATTTTCTAAAATAGTATATATAATTTAAAAAAGCATGTGTTTTGTATTAATTAACAACTGCACAAAATAAAATCATAGTAGTTTGCTATTTATAGAATAAAATCAATAAGAACCAAATATAGTCAAAGAAGTGTATATGCAATCAACTATATTGTAAATACCTCAAACATCTAAACATCTAAACATTTTATGTCGTTCGTTTGATTATTCAAATTTTTTATTCAAATGATGGTCATAGAAGGCATACTGACAAGATTTGTAGAACCGAAACAATTGACTATGCAGGATCTTTGGCCATGATTGTTAGATTGTTAGAGTTTAAATAAATTAGTAATTCATTTTATATCTAATGTATTATCATTTTTAATAATTAAAAAAATATTAGTAATTAATATTTAATGTTTTCTCAAATATGATTAAATTCACTTAATTGAAATATATTAACTGTGATGTCCTACTACGCAAGACGTGCTGTGTATGCAAAGTGTATATGTATCTGTCCTGCTCCACATAATCTATCAACTATCCGGATTGGATATGTCGGTTTTAAAAACAAAAGATTCGCTTCTTACTAATATATCTTCACTCAACGGTTAAGACAAAAGATTTAATTTGTGCTTAGTTTGAAGTAGAATAACTTAATAAGAAACTTATACTCAAAATAAAATTTAAGACAAAAAATAACATTATATCGATGTTATTTACTACCTTACGTTTTATTTTGAGTTAGCGAATTGTAAATATTGCCAAATAGAATCGGTCTGATTACCAGGTCAGTAGATATGCATCACATTTTGCACATAATTTCAATAATACTTGTGATTATGGAAGGTTGTTATTTAAAAAGCATAAACAGTGTACAAACTATTGGTATATACATAATTAGCCTTGTAGGCTGTTTTCTTTTGCGTGAGCGCTTGGTGGTTATAATGTATTTCAATGAAAAAATATTATTTACAAGCTCTTGGCTCTAGCAGAATAACAAAAGAATCAACCAAAGAGACTAACCGACAAGACAATTACTTTAATTCCATCAGTTAAAAAATTCCTTACATATATATTAGTGCAATAAGCTCAAACAATTTCAAATGACTAAAAAAAACAAAAGAACAAACAACACAAAATGCGAATTAGAATAAATGTTCTATAAAAACGTCAAGTTAATTATAAAAAACTCATTTGTCAAAGATTCTATCAAAAAACCTCCAAGAATAACTAATTAATCAGACAACTTATCGGAAACAAGCAAGATACTTTTGTTAACTTATTTTTCTTGGATATACCACTACGGCACAACACTGGTTCGATGTTGCAACCATGGCCCTCATCAGGAAACAACTTAGATGCTGCAACAACTTAATAACTGTAGCCATTATATACGCAAATTTAAAAGCACACTTTCCTAATTTCTGCAGGAAGCAATAATCATTTAAAAAAATGTAAAAATTTAATGTTAACTTACAAAATATCAAACAGACACTGTTAAAAAAAAATTTCAAACTTTATCTACCAAAACTCCCAAAGACTGCATAATCGACAACTAAAGTCAAATTTTTGAGTGACAATTAAAAAAAGTTTATAAAAATATGTTTATTTTGTCAAATATATAATAGTTCAATGCGGTCGTCTCATTTGCAATGCAATGGCAAACTAGCAAAGTATCTGTCTTGCCCCTCTAGTGGCATAGTTCACACATAAAAACATGTTTTTATCTATATTTAAAAAGAAAACACCCATCATCTTTTTTTTTTTTAAACTGTTATTTAAAGTTCTGCAAAATTTTCAAAATCAAAGAAAAAAATGTTTGTTTGTGAACTTGTTTGTTATAATTTTTTTGTAAAAATGCAATCCTGAAAAAAGAAATTTTCAAAATTTAAGAAAAAAAAATTGTATGAAAACTTATTTTTTGAACAATTTTAAAGTAAAAAGTTTTTTATAATTTTATTCTAAAAATCAATATTAATAATATATAAATAATAAAGTAATAAATGATCAAAAAATGTAAAAAAACTCAAACACCTCGATTTTTTCAAATTTTGATTGCTTATTACACGAAAATGGATCACTGATAAAATCTTAAAAAATTCACATAATCAGGATTTATGTAGAGGAAGGCATTTTCAGTGGTTTGAGCAAAAACAAATTTTCATTCCGTAATAATAATAATAATAATGACAAACTTTACAAAAATAATAACTTGTACATATAAAACACTTCAAAATTGCATAGCAATAATAAAATAAAATAAAAACAATACAATACAAATTTTAAAAATACATATTACAATACAAGACATATTAAAATAAATTCATTTAAAATTACATGCATAAAATTCATATATATTGTGCGGCTCCAATTCACAAAGCAAGCTAAATAGATTTCTTTTCAAATTATTATAATCAATAATAATTTTAATTCTGATAGGAAAATGATTATATATTTTTAATATTGAATAATAACATCCTTTTTTAAACTTGCTTAACCGGTGTATAGGTAAGGTATATACTTGACCATGCCTTGTATTATGATTTGACATCATTAAATTGTTTTCAATTTTTTGTTTTTGTGTTTTAAAAGAAATTTAATGCGTTAGTATGTTGCCTTTTTGAAACTTTCCTCTACATGTTTCTTTATATCCTAATTTAAATAATATTCTAAAAGCTTATTTTGCATTCCAAAAGCTCTTTCTACCATGACACCACCTCACCAAAATATGAGACCATATCTTAAGTGAAAGTGAACGTTGGCATAGTAAAATAGTTTTGTTATGTTAAAATTAGTTGATTTTATCAAGACTCGCAACCCATAACAAGCCCTACTGATTGGAACGGCAAAAATTCATGTTGGGTTTCTGAAAACAGTTTATGTTGCATAAATAATTTAATAAACTTTGTGTATATAACACGTTCAAATATTTTTGAAAACGCAGGCAACAGACTTACTGGACGTAAGTTTTCTAGTTCGTTGGAGTTGCTTTTTTATAAATAGGAACTATTTTAGCAAGCTTTAAATATTTAAGAAAACAGCGGTTTTCAGGCTAGCATTAATAATGTCACATAATGGATTAGCAATATGTGTTATGCATTTTTTTTAAATAAAAACTGGTATTTTATCATATCCAGAGCTTTTTTTATTCGGCATGAAGTTTACAATTGTAATTATTTCTGAACTGCTAACTGGATGCAGAAAAATAGTATGATCATTAAAAGAATTGTTTATTTCACTTAGACTACCGTTATCCAATAACAAAGTTATTTGTTCGGCCATTTTATTAAAATATTTATTAAAATCATTTGATAAGTTCTGTAAGTCCAAATGTTTTGGAATATTATTAATTTTGTGTTTACCAATTGTATCTCTTATAACATTCCAAGCTGTTTTTGATTTGTTTTCTGAATTAATAATTTTGAACTCGATGTGTTTATTCAGTTCTGTTGTTAATAAACTGTTGTTCCCTTTTTGTTGATTTTTATAAATAAGAATATATTCTGGCAAATGAGTCGCTAGTGTTTGATACAATAGCAAAGTTTTTTTTTAAGACAAGAGTGCATCAGTTTGGTATATTTTCTTTTTCTTGTAAATTATTGTAGATTTTTAAGGAAAATATATATAGTAGTCTACGCAAAAAAAGATAAAACTCGCAAGGTTGCTTTCTACAATACTAAATTGGTGATAGTATCAGAAAAAGCAAATTAAAAAGTAAAAAGTCAAAACATCCGTTGACAACCAAAAGCAAAAATTGCACTACAGGCACAAACAATAGAATTAAATAATTAGAGTAATACAAAAAAATAAAATTATTACTTAGCATAAAAACTTAGCATATCTGACCACTGTTCTGAACTAGTAAAAGTATTCCGACTGCTATCTTAATTTATTGTACAGTGAGAGCAAAAATGATTGACCTGTCCGCTCTTATCGAACAGAGTATGTGCCACCTCGTTCATACGGTCTTGTATAATGTACCTAACTTTACTTAGTTTTGATCATATGATTAAAACTTACAAATCTGTCAATAACGGTTACACCATTGTGCGTATATGGCAAAATTTTACTCCGTTTGATGAGAGCGGACAGGTCAGTCATTTTTGATCTTACTGTATTATAATAAAAACAGTAACTTCAACGTCATTCCAACTTCTACGTATAATTTGATAATCAATTTATTTTTTACCAGTGCATTTAGAAAGAATTAAACTATATTTAGTCAAATTATATTTAAAACACGTTCAAAAATATAAAAACGTATTTATTACGAAAGTTTTTTCCGATATTTTCAACTCTAATTTGACCAAATATTTTTTTTTTTATAAATGTCAACTTCAACTTCAAGGTAGCGGTCGGAATAGTTAATTGCGCTTAAAGAAACGGTAACAATAGTAGAACAATACAACTAAATATTCCATAACTAAATACAAAAGACGTTTACAAGAAAAAAAAATGGACTACACAAATCAATTTTTAAAACAAACAAAAAACAACGTACAAAAAAAATTACAGAGTAAAAGATTGTCTAAATAATAAAAAAAAATGTAGCAACAAATAAAATTAGAAACTGAGGAGCTAGTGATAGTAATACCAAACCTCTTTTAGCATTACAAGATTCTCTATCCTATTGTGTAATTATAGAAACAAAAGCATAACTTTAAATAAAAGAAATAAATAAAATGCAAAACCATGTCACATGCTTATTGCGAGCAATTTAGACTAGTAGTTTTTTGTAACTTATTATGATTTAATAATATTTTGGTCTAATAAATAAGTGTTTTGAATGCAAGTTTGATAATAAGAAATTCAATTATTATATATATGGGTAATTAATTCCATTACTTTTCGACCAATTTGAAAAAGTCGACCTCTTTGATTTTGCTTAAACTTTCAGGGATAAAAATATAGATGAAAAATATGAGATTTTCAAAATTTTGGACCTTAGAATATTGCCTGTTCAAAATGACACACGTTTGAAGGTCAGAAATTTTACAATAAAACGTCATTTTTAGCTTAATTTGTATCTCAATTTTTGGGCTTCTGGAAATTGATAAAAAGGTCTACTATAGCTCAAATTATTCCTTATTACATGTATTTTAAAACCCACATTATTATGTTTAATATCGTGGCAGTCATTTTGATATATTAAGCTTTAAACAATATTCCAAAAAAACCCAAAAATTTAGCAAAATTTCAAAACTTTGCTTTCTTTAAACCGTTCTAACTTTGTCAAATCTTAACAAAATTTGATTCGCAAGGTCTAGTAGATTTCCTCGTGTTTAATATCTTTTTGAAGTGATCACACAATACTTATAGAATCAATACGTATACACTATTATTTTGATGCAGGAAGTTGCACATGTTTTTGCGATCTTCAAAACTTGTAGTTTTTAGGTCTCGATAAACCGCTGTCACCTTATGTCGATTTTATTCAAAATTTTAGTAAATATTTTTTAGAACACAAGAAAAAAGGTTATTCATATGAGAAATGGTATATCGGGCATTTACAAAAAAATTTTAATATTCAAAAATTGTCAAAATCGGCAAACCGCACATTTTTGTATCTCAATTTATGGGCCTCTGGAAAAAGATAAGAAGGTCTTCGTTGGCTTAAAATATTCCTTATTGCATGTACTTTAAAACCTATATTTGTATATTTAATGTTGGGGCAGTCATTTTGATATATCAAGCTTTAACCATTAATTATAAAAAAAACGTAAATTTTGAAAAAATGCTAAAATATGCTTTGTTTAAACCGTTCTAACTTTGTCAAATCTTAAAGAAAATTAAACCACGAGGTCTAGATATCTTTGTGTTCAATCTTTCTTTAAAGTATTTACACTAGACTTATTTATATTCACCACTATTTTGATGCAGGAAGTTGCACATGTATTAGCTATTTTAAAAACTTGTAATTTTCAGGTCCCGAAAAAACGCTGTTACCCTATGTCGATTTTAGTCAAAATTTCAGTAAATACTCTTCAGACTACAAGAAAAAAGGTTATTTATATGAAAAATGGTATATTGGGTATTATCAAGAAGCCATTGAGAAAATGCAAATCGTTGTGCTGCTTCGCCTAGTTGTAGGTGTTTTACTTTTGATAATAATATGGGTGAACATTTTCACTTAAAAACACGTCAAAAACGTTGTTTTCTGTCAGGAAATCTTAATTGCTAGAGCATTACCATTACAGAGACCGTAAACAAAAATGATATTTGCGTATTCTCTATGTTGAACAGCATTTTTATCAAATTTCTCTAACTGAACCAAAGAAAACTGTTCTAACAAGTATCAAAAGCTTGCATCAATGCACACTTGTTAAAGTAATGTTGTTTTGTTTGTGTTTTTTTGCTAAATAAAAAGTTTTTTGAATATTTTGTATTTGTTGACTATCTTAAAAACAAAGCAAGATAGACAAAAAGTGATTTAGATTTTCTGAATTTTGACGATTTTTGAATATAAATTTTTTTTGATAATGCTCAATATACCATTTTTCATATAAATAACCTTTCATTTGTGGTCTGAAGAGTATTAATGAAATTTTGACTGAAATCGACATAAGGTGACAGCGGTTTTTCGAGACCTAAATACAAGTTTTGAAGATCGCAAAAACATGTGCAACTTCCTGCATCAAATTAGTGGTGAATATGTATAGATTTTATAAGTTTTATGTAATCATTTTATAGAAAGATTGAACACAATGAAATATAGACTTTGTAGATCAAATTTCTTTGAATTTTAACAAAGTTAGAACGGTTTAAACAAAGCATAATTTTGCAGTTTTGCTTAATTTACGGTTTATTTTTTGGAATAATGTTTGAAGCTTGATGTATTAAAATGACTGCCCTAACATTAAATAGACAAATATGGGTTTTAAAGTACATGTAATAAAGAATATTTTGAGCCATCGTGGACCTTCTTATCTTTTTCTAAAGGCCCAAAAACTGAGATACAAAAATGTGCGGTTTGCCAATTTTGCCAATTTTTGAATATTAAAAAATTCTTGATAATGCACGATATACCATTTCTCATATAGATACTCTTTCTTCTTGTGCTCCAAAGAGTATTTACTGAAATTTTTACTAAAATCGACATAGGGTGACAGCGTTTTTTTGGAACCTGAAAATATGTGCAACTTCCTGCATCAAAATAGTGATGTATACGTATTGATTCTATAAGTCTTGTGTGATCACTTTAAAAATAGATTAAACACGAAAAAATCTAGACCTTGTGGATTAAATTTTGTAAAGATTTGACAAAGTTAGAATGGTTTAAAGAAAGAAAAGTTTTGCAATTCTGCTAAATTTACGGTTTTTTTTGGAATAATGTTTGAAGCTTAATATATCCAAATGACTGCCACGATATTAAACATAAAAATTTGGGTTTTAAAGTACATGTAATAAAAAATATTTTGAGACATCGTGGACCTTTTTATCTTTTTCCAGAAGCCTTAAAATTGAGATACAAAATAAGCTAAAAAAGACGTTTTATTGTAAAATTTCTAACCTTCAAATGTGTGTCATTTTGAACAGGCATTATTCTAAGGTCCAAAATTTTGGGAATCTCATTTTTTTAATCTATATTTTGATCCCTGAAAATTTGAGCAAAATCAAAGAGGTCGACTTTTTCAAATTGGTCGAAAAGTAATGGAATTACCCATATATATAATATATTTTATCGAACTTATTTCAATTACTACCCAATAAATATTAAAATGACATCTTGAAAATTATTGTATAAACAAACAAAATCAATTACAACTGAAAACGTTTGGTAAATATTTTCTCACTTATTTATTTATTTAATTTACATATAATAGCAATTTAAAATGACATCTAATTGCTAGAAAACATACCATACCAAAATATCAATAAAAACATTTAATAATTATATTTCGTTGGTTTAATATTTTAATTGTGCAATATCACGCAATTTAATTAAATTTATTATTATTATTTCCAGTGTATTGTGCTATTTACTGTTCATACTGTTTGTAGTAAATTTAATCCACATCAGTTTGCGTAAATAGATATAGACCCAGAACAACTACATATTAATTGAATTATCTTTGCAGATTCACAACCCATACATCGGCAGTATAATAAAAGCTTAGTCGTATACATATCTGACGGTCGACAATCCAGAATCAGATATGTGGTCACGCTTGGCACATAACATCTGGTTTTGAAAATCCATTGAGACAATAATATTGATTATAGTATTATAATCATGTATTGTACGTTTAACGTTTTGTATTTTTGTTTTCACCATTTTACATATACCTACATCCTTTGGTTTACAATAATTAATTACAAAATAAAAGTATAAATGTATAAACAATAATAGAAAACTATACTAACTAAATTACTCATTAAAATACATATTAAAATTAATTTGTCTACATTATTTTTTAAATGAGTTTGCAGATGATACTGTAAAAAGATCAAAAAGGCTATGATCATTTAATAAATTACATTCTCTCATTAGTCGTATTATAGAATTTTGATAACCATAATTTGTTTTATACAACTTTTCTTTAAAAATGAGAAATGGCTACGGGTTATTCTTACTTGACTAAAATTAAAATTTAATTTAGCCGACAGCTCTGAACAATGAATATAGCCATTAAGTAATTTATGAGTAAAACACAAATCATTAACAATTTTTCTATCTTATAAAAAAATTAAATTCAAGTTTAATGATAAGTGTTCTATTGTTACTTTATAATTGGTTTTATTACTAAGGTGTTTAAAAAAAATTATTTAATTTTTTTCAATATTCTCCAGACAATAGACCCATATTCAACAATGGATCTAATTAATGTTTTAAATAGAGAAACTGTTGTTGCTGTTTGTAGCTCTTTTGATGATCATTTTACAAAACATTTTTCTGGATTTGTTTAATAATTCATTTTGAATATGACTATTAAAAGTAAGTTTATGATCCATTATCCACTTATAGATTGCATATTTCTTTTAAATTATCTAAATTACTGTTATTAATTGTATATGCATGGACAATTGTGTTTTTACATCTGCAAAACGTAATTGATTTGCATTTATCAATGTTTAAATGTAGTTTGGTATATTATTGGATCTGATGATGATTGCTATTCTGACTTTTTATTCTTTTAAATAGTTTTAAGTCATCTGCAAACAATAAAAAATTACGGTACTTAATATTGATGTTAAATCATTTATAAACAAGTTAAATAGTAATAGTTCACAACGCAACCCAGACAAAAAGTTATTAATTTTAATGCACAACCACATAAGTCACCTAGTTTCATAATACTATCAAAAATATAAGTTAAATTGATCAGAAGAAACATAGGTAGACAAATTAAAATTAGGTACTTCACAATTATCATAAACCGTAAAGAAGTAGTCGGCAAATAAATTAATGCAGTCTTAGAAACTGTTGCTAGTAGTATCATCATAATTCAATTGAGTTGGAAATCCATTTGTGTTTTTTTATCGTTTATACATTTAATATTTTAAGTTTATTGCGTTATAATCAGCATTTTTAAAGTCTGGAATATATTATTTGCATTTGAGAACCATGCTCTGATTAATTTTGAAAGAAAGCGCTTCATGATGGATACTATTTTTATCTAGAAGGACTTGATGCTTAAACTGTTAAACTGTTAAATCAGATAAAAACACCAAAACCAAAATCACTCCTTGTCCATTTGTTACGAAATTACATTGAAGACAATTATATAGAGCAAATAATTCCGATATAGCATTTGCTGAGACGTTATTAGTATACTCAATTTGAGCACTCATATCATCGTTTGAACATGTATTGCTGTACGATATGTTTATAAATGTTACAAATAAAGTCGATATATGATTTTGAAAATTAAACAAATAATTATAATAATAGTTTATTAGTGTTAATAGAAATTTTTACACACGTCTAGTTTGTGAATAACACACATTACAAAAACACATTAAAATTAAAATAAGATCAACATAAGACAAAAAAATTAAAAATTATATAATTAAAATTAACTAAATCTATTACAATAAACAGTTGATTAGTTATGGAAAGTTTAATACCAATAGTTAGCACTCATAAAATAGAGTAACTATCTGATAAGCATTCCAATAAATTATAAAACGCTTTTTTAGCAAGATAGCTTTTAACAGTTTTTTTAAACTGTTCAATATCTAATTCTTTAATTGAATCTGGTAGTAAATTAAAAATTTTTGGACCATAATAATTTACTCCATTTTTTGCTTTTACTAGACGTAGAGACTTTAAACAAATATTAGTATTACGTCTGGTATTATGACTGTGAATACTATTGTGAACAAGATATGTAGATATGTTTTTTCGAACATGCAACAAACATTCTAATACATATAGTGACGGTAAGGTTAATATATTCTGTTTTTTAAACTCTATTCTACAATCTTCTCTATACTCTAAGTTGGATATTACTCTTTCAGCACGACGTTGTAGTCCAAAGAATCGATTCATTATTGCAGAATGCCCCCATGCAAGAATGCCGTACGTTAAATGCGACTGACATACTGCAAAGTAAACAGTACGTATATATCTGTCAGAAAGTTTGTTTTTAAGTTGTCGCAGTAGAAATATAGATCGAGAAATTTTTTGCGAAACAACATCTCCATGGTCCTGCCACTTTAATTTAGCATCTAAGCACATTCCCAAAAAGGTTGTGTTACGGACATTGTCATCAATATGTTTTAATGAAAATGTGAGATGGACTGTTTTATTTGTATTTAATGTTAGCTTATTGGCTGCAAACCATTTATTAGCAGTTGACTGACAGTTATTATTTGCGTTTAATGCTGTTGCAAAATTTGTGGATTTATTAATAAATGTGGTATCGTCAGCAAATAAAAAAAACTGTGTATCTGTAGATATTAGAGGAAGATCATTTATATATAATAAAAATAATAATGGCCCAAGGATAGATCCTTGAGGAACACCATAATTTATATACATTTTACTAGATTGTTTATTTTTTATTGTAACCAGCTGTTGCCTTTCTTGTAAATATGAGCCTATCAACCTACAAGTACTAGGATGAAAGTTATAGAAATATAGTTTTTGTATGAGAAGTCTATGACAAATGCAGTCAAATGCCTTACTTAGGTCCAGAAAAGATGCCACAGTATGCATGCCTGTTTCATACCCCTGAATAATTTCCTCAGTAAGAGCAACTACCGCATCCGTCGTCGACCTTCCCTTACGAAAACCATATTGTGTTGATGATAACATATTTTGATTTTCTAGAAAATCTATCATTTGCTTAAATAATATCTTCTCAAACACTTTAGATATTACTGGGAGTATGGATATTGGCCTGTAATTGTTAACGTCATCACTATTTCCTTTTTTAAGAACAGGAATTACTAAAGCTATTTTTAGAGAACTTGGAAACATGCCATTTGTAATGCAAAGATTTATTAATTTTGTTAAAGGTATTAAAATTATGTTGATTACACTCTTTAGTAAATTAGAAGTTAACCCATAAATATCTCTACACGTAGAGTTTTTTAAGTTAATCAGTACATCTCTAATTTCATTAAAAGTAGTTTCTTTAAATTTAAAATAACTTGCACAATTATTACTATTAATATTAAACATAAAATTTAGAGGATTGTTTGTACAAGCAGGTAGATTATTGATTAGATTTTCAGCAATGCTGGTAAAAAAAACATTGAATTTATTAGGGCTAATATCACAGATTGTATCACATTGTTTTGATTTTTGACTAGAATTTACAATTGACCACATTGCTTTGGCATTATTGTTGGAATTTCTAATAAAATCTGCGTTTGCAGATAATTTTGCATTTTTTAGTGCTATATTGTAGGTGCATTTGTATTTGTTATAATGATCTTTTAACAGTGGGTTACGATAACTAGCCTCTTTAATAAGCAAGAGCATTTCACGCATATTTCGCAAATCGTTATTGAACCATGTTACGCATTTGTTATTTTGCACAGAAATTTGTTTTTCTGGGAAAGATTTAAGATATGAATCTTCTAAAATCTTTACAAACATATTAAATTTAATTTCAGGGGTGTAGCAACTGTCAATGAAACTCCAATCTATTAATTGCAATGACGAATAGAATAAAAATTTACCTTGTTGTGTAATTGGCCTAATAATTTGTTTTGGAGAATTGTGTTTCATAGTATTGATTTTAATAGTAACATGTATACCAATGTGGTCTGTAAACCCAAAATCACACGACTGTACAGATATATATTGCATGTTCGAAAAAACATTATCTAAACAATTTGTCTTACGTGTATTAAAATTTACCAGATTTGTGAGGCCATATCTTGTTAATAGGTCGCATAGAGTTCCAGCTTTACGATCGTTGGTATTAAACTTTACATTAAAATCACCTCCTATAACAATATTTTTGCTAATGTCAACACAATCCATTAGCTTACCTAAAATTTCTAAAAAAGTATAACTAAAATTGTTTATATTATCAAAAAAGCTATTGATAAAACATTTGTAATGAAAATCTATACAATATAATTTGTTAATAACATTAAGTTGTATACCTTCATAACCGTTTTGGAAGTACCAAAAACTATTGACAAATTTTCTTTATGTTTGTCCAAAGCAGAATTTCTATTATAACTAACATATGTCAAAAAATATTGACTACTTGAGATAAAGTTAACTTGTTCTTAAATGTTAACGTTAGTTAGAACATAAATGCAATTAACCTTTAATTTAAAGAATTAGAATTAATTTTTTTTTTATTTTTATATTAAACAACAAATACTTTTTTTAAAAAAGTTATTAAAGACTGGAATCACCTTACAATAAATTAGTTTTTTTAGTATTTTTTTTTATATTCTATTCAGTTATATTGTCGCCATGTTTATTAATGATTTTATTAAATACTTTGCTAAGTAGATAAAGTACAACAGCTATCAAAACCGTAACAGTTTTATCCTGTAAGTAATGACTTACTTTGAATCTAGCTACTTAGAGCACAAAGTTTTTTTTTTTCGCATCAATATGTTATCCTCAAAATATTTGTTATGGATGTTTTTGCTACGTGGGAGCGCCTTTCATGTGGTTGTCCCAGTTACCGATCACAAGTGTTTTCTAGATGGGTCATTGATGTGCTATTACAACTGAATTTTGCAGGTTTTGTATCAATATTTTATTAATTACTTTTAACAAATAAATAATTTTATTTACGTGATTATAGTGAAAAGAAATAATAACTAATGCTTGTAAAAGAATCCCGTTCGTAATGATACGTACCTACTTATCATCTAGTGAGTAAAATTCTCAAACAATTTTGAATGTTTTAGAATTATGTATAATATTTGTTTCATCCAGTAAATAATATATTTGTAGTTATATAAGACAACAGTTGCTTGTCTCTTAATAAAAAATTTAGTTAATAAAGGCTTATCATTTGCATGTTTAAAAAGTTTTATAAAACTTTTGTAGATATCAAAAAGCTTTCAGAATATCTACATATATTTAATATAAAACTGAAAAAAAGATCAAATAAGCATGTCAAATTCTGACTAGCAAAAGTTGTTTACAAATTTATTTGTACTATTTTATCACATAAAATACCTTTTTACTCTATACATTTAATTTAATACTATAAATTTCATTTAAATATAAACCAAGGAAACCGCATTTATTAAATAAGCAAATATAATTTACAAATTTTGTGTGTACTATATAATAAAACCTTTAATTAAATTTACAGTATACACAGGCAGCTATATTTTATAAAATTATTTACTCTCATGATATGCTGGGACATAAATTGATAGATTATATTCCAGTAGGTATATTGCAAATATAAATGCAAATACAAACAAATTTACTTGTATAAAAAATAAAAAAAATTATTAAATAACATTTACATTCATTTAAAATTTATTAAAAAAAAATTTCATTTATATTTATAGTTTGCAAACTTACATATTGTTGTTTCAATTCTATAACCTTGTCAAATGTCCTTATTTATTAAAACAGATCAAAGTTTTAATTATAATAGATAAGTTAACAGAGATAAAAACAAATAGAGAAGTAATCAATATATTAATGGGTAATTCCATTACTTTTCGACCGATTTGAAAAAGTCGACCTCTTTGATTTTGCTCAAATTTTTAGGGATCAAAATGAAAATGAAAAAAATGAGATTTCCCAAATTTTGTACCTTAGAAAATTGCCTGTTCAAAATGACACACATTTGAAAGTCAGAAATTTTACAATAAAACGTCTTTTTTAGCTTATTTTGTATCGCAGTTTTTGGGCTTCTGGAAAAAGATAAAAAGGTTCACGATGGCTCAAATTATTCCTTATTACATGTAGTTTAAAACCCATATTTTTATGTTTAATATTGTGGAAGTCATTTTGATATATTAAACTTCAAACATTATTCCAAAATAACTCGCAAATTTAGCAAAATCGCAAAATATTGTTTTCTTTAAACCGTTCTAACTTTGTCAAATCTTAACAAAATTTGATCCACAAGGTCTAGATTTCTTCGTGTTTAATTTTTTTTTTAAATGATCACACAAGACTTATAGAATCAATGCGTATACAGCACTATTTTGATGCAGAATGTTGCACATGTTTTTGCGATCTTCACAGTTTGTAATTTTTAGGTCCCGAAAAAGCGCTGTCGCCCTATGTCGATTTTAGTCAAAATTTCAGTAAATACTCTTTAAAGCACAAAAAAAGGTTATTTGTATGAGAAATAGTATATCCGGCATTATCAAGAATTTTTTAATATTCAAAATTGTCAAAATCGGCAAATCTCACATTTTTGTATCTTAGTTTTTGGGCCTTTAAAAAAAAGACAAAAAGGTCCACGATGGCTCAAAATATTCTTTATTATATGCACTTTAAAAGCCATATTCGTTTATTTAATGTTGGGGCAGTCATTTTGATATATTATGCTTTAAACATTATTCCAAAAAATCCCGTATATTTAGCAAAATTGCAAAATTAAACTTTGTTTAAACCGTTCTAACTTTGTCAAATTTTAAAGAAATTTGATCTCTGAATTCTGGATTTCTTCGTATTTAATCTTTCTTTAATGTGATCACACAAGACTTATAGAATCAATACGTATACACCACTACTTTGATGCAAGAAGTTGCACGAAAACATTTGCGATCTTTGAAACTTGTAATTTTTAGGTCCCAAAAAAACGCTGTTACCCTAAGTCGATTTTAGTCAAAATTTTAGTAAATACTCTTCAGACCACTAGAAAAAAGGTTATTTTATATAAAAAATGGTATATCGGACATTATAAAGAATTTTTTAATATTCTAAAATTGTCAAAATCGGCATAGTTTTTCAGAAAATCTAAATCACGTTTTGTCTATCTTGATTCGTTTTCGAGATAGTCAACAAATACAAAGTATTTAAAAATCTTTTTATTTAGCAAAAAAACACCTACAACCAGGCGACGCAGCACAACGGCTATCATTTTCTCAATGGCTTCTTCATAATGCCCGATATACCATTTTTCATATAAATAACCTTTTTTCTTGTAGTCTGAAAAAAATTTACTAAAATTTTGACTAATATCGACATAGGGTAACAGCGTTTTTTTGGGACCTAAAAATTACAAGTTTTGAAGATCGCAAAAATATATGCAACTTCCTACATCAAAATAGTGGTGTATACGTAATAATTCTATAAGTTTTGTTTGATCACTTTAAAAAGAGATTAAACACAAAGAAATCTAAACCTCGTGGATCAATTTTTGTTAAGATTTGACAAAGTTAGAACGGTTTAAAGAAAACAAAATTTGCAATTTTGCTAAATTTACGTTTTTTTTTTTAATAATGTTTGAAGTTTAATATATAAAAATGACTGCCACAATATTAAACATAAAAATATGGGTTTTAAAGTACATGTAATAAGGAATAATTTGAGCCATCGCAAATCTTTTTTCAAAAGCCCAAAAATTGAGATACAAAATAAGCTAAAAAAAAACGTTTTATTGTAAAATTTCTGACCTTTAAATGTGTGAAATTTTGAACAGGCAATATTCTAAGGTACAAAATTTGGGAAATCTCATTTTTTTCATTTTCATTTTGATCCCTGAAAATTATTGGTTTAATAAAATTGTATTGTTCTATTTATGATCTTTAGATTTAAAAAAAAATCAAAACAGTACAAAGATAAAATATACATAATTAATATTTTGTTATTATAAAAGGGGGGTTAAAATTGACCCTGCCATACCGTAAATGCAGATTTTCTTAGCCATAACAGTTAAAGGTTAAGCTATTTTTTGTTAACTTGTGCATGCCAAAGAAACGTTACGTATTGTTAACACTTGCTCAGCAGATGTAACAATGTTTCTTCGTCCTCCAGAGATACGCCACATAAGAGATCCTTCTTGAAAACCTAAGGTACCTTTGTCCAATTGTTACCTAATTGCGTACATTATAAAACATAATGCTTTTGTTCAGAAACCCTTCATTAACAAGAAAAAAATACGAACTAAACATTCCGGGTAGATGACTTTTATCTGCCAAACCTTTATGCAAACCTCGTACATGTATTATAACAAAACATAAACGAGGCAAGCGCTAACACTAAAAAACTGTTCAACAATGCAAGAAAAATAATAGCTAAACTTCTTACAGAAACAACAAACAGTATATAATAATCACAAAAAAGCAAAAAATATTCCAGTAAGTTCAAAGCAAAGATCGCATTGCAAACATTAAATCTTTTTAAACAAAAAAAAGCAGTTATAAAAACTCTGCATGAACTACTGTATTAGACTCTACAACAACAATAACTTTCCACCAAAAAAACCTTAAAATATACAAAAACGACTGAATTAAAAATCAATACATTTTACCCGTTCAGGTTACCAAAAGTTGACGAAATTTATTCTATCATGTTTTTCTGTGGCTAGCTGCTCTAAGAAAGCTATTATGTGAAATTCCTAAAACCTGGTTAGCACTTTAACATGTACTAAGCTGCTGGATAGTAGTTAAGGTAGTATTTATACCAAAACTAAGATAACCCACAAATGCTCTGGCTAAATCTTAAAAACTATTAAAAAAAATAGTTAATAATATCTACAGGACGGTGCATTAAAGGCTCTGCCTCTGCACTGATATCAATATGCATACTTATTAAGAAAATTTGCCCTGCTAGTTAACAAATATGAAAAAAACTATGAACTAAAAAATGCTTTTCTAGACATTGAAAAGGCTTTTGAATTACATCTTTGCACTAATTGCTACAACAATAAAAAATAAAAAACAAACATTTCTTGTTTGATACTGAGTAAACTGTTACGCAAAAAAATCATCAACATCTCCCTTCATATGTTCCGGCTATAGTGTCATTGCTATCTTTAACTCATCAGTATACCTAATAGTTACATTGAAAGGAACTATTAGGTATACTGATCCGCCTAATTTTATTTATAAACTCATCTTGCAACAAAATAATCACATCAAATAATTTCTGTATGCAACAAACCTTTGTGTCTTAGTGCCTATTTCTCATGTAACACATTTTTTTATTTCCAAGAGCAGTGTTTCCATGGCTGCTTGTGAGCGTTGTATTCTAATCTTAGTTTATTACCTACTTTACTTGTCGTGCTTTTGGAAGTGATTATTTCACTCTATAAATGCACTCCATATGTAATGATAAGTCTAAAACCATCGGGTCATATCAAGTATTAATCTTTGTGTTTTGATAATTTATTTGGCTGCAAAAACACTCGGGTGGATTTTATAATCATATTCTATCTATCTCTATTATCTAGATACTCATCTAAATAAAAAAAGAAACTTTACTTTAGTATCAAGCGTAAGTCCCAAGTACTTTACTTTTTATGTCATTGGCTTTATACATTTCCTGATTTTTAAATCCTTGGTGTTTTGTTGTCTTGCAAAAGACGCAACTACCATTTGTTTGGGTTAGTTGATAATCTCTTCTTTTGGACCACTTTTTACTAAGATGCTTAGTGCATTATGTATCATTTTGAATACAATTGCTCTAGTTTGCCAAGATGATAAAATCAACAGGGTAACTTAAATCAAAGACACTTATGTTATTTATTAACTGCAGTCAATAACAAAGTATTCTGTGAGGCATCCGTCAGACTTTAGTTCTTACAGTCTTACCGTATAATGTAATTGTTACAAGTTAAATTTTTAAGCATAAAGTTTGCCTAACTTTGAACCAAAAGTAACATGCCTATTTTTCAGTGCCATAGCAAGGATTGAAAATGCTCTATCAATAAATAAAAAAAATCCATATCAATTTTTATGCAGTGGCATCGCTGCAGTGACTTTAGTTCCCAGTCCCGTATATACCTGTTGACTATTTTATTATAATAGTTTTAGTATAAAAGATGTCAAACTGATTGGTCAGTATAAATACCACTTTAACTACTCTTCAGATGTTTAGTATATATGAAAGTTGGTTGAGTCCTTGTTCTGTTTCTTCAAAGTCTGTTTTTTATAAAACTAACAAACGTGTTCTTTAGTTGTTGGTAGTTATGTTAAACAATAATTATTACTAAAATTGATAGCTTTTGAATTTCGTGTTAAATATACTGCAACTTTAAAACTCTATAATTGTTTACATAAACTTGTTCGACAGTAATTATCCTAAAAATCAACTCAATCAAATGTTACGCATGTATTTTGAATCACCCTATATATAAAATTTTAATAATTTCCATAAAACTAATGCTAACCGAAATTAAGTATCATCAACCAAATAACAATATATAACAAATTTAATTTTCCATTAACAAAACTATTACAAAAATAAATGTAGGTAGTCAATACAACTCGTAGAATAAATACTGTTAATTAGTATACTGTGAATGATTTTTATTAAAATGTACTTTTACATATCAAATCATAACATAATTGTATTATAGAATTAGCAAGGAAAAGAATATAATTGTTTTATATAATATACTAATATTTTTATTACACAAACATTTTTTATTTCTGCGCAGTGCAGACTGAAATAAAATAATAATTACTAATAAAATGTAAATTCACAACTATGTTATATTCAAGCGCTGGTGGGCATTACAAGAGACTAGAATTTAATGGTGCTGCAGTGTAGAAAATATGTCAAGTGATTTACGTTATTTGCAATCCATATCCCGCTGAGTAGGCAAAATTACTGGCAGAATAAGCTAATGAATATGATCTGCAGAAAATCTCAATAGCAATATATCCTTAAGAATACGCAGCAGGAGCATATGTGCTGGTGCAAATTTTGTATCTGTGTTGTTGATTGAAGTCAACGAGACGGCGGAATAAGCAGCTGTTCGTTCGTTCGTTCTACTGTAGTGTCTAATAAGCTTAATAAGCGACCGTAGCGGAAACATGGCCGAATAAATAGAAGAGCTGTCAAATCTCCTGTGAAATACAACCGTATCTATGTTCTAAAGTTAGAAACAAAGCAATATTTTCAGTACTTGATTTGGGTAGAGTGACGCTTTTTTATAATTAATAAAATACAATTGTATTTTTATCGATTGCTTCTTTATATAATATATAAATAATGTATATGTAATACAACCGTATCTATGTTCTAAAGTTAGAAACAAAGCAATATTTTCAGTACTTGATTTGGTTAGAGTGACGCTTTTTTATAATTAATAAAATACAATTGTATTTTTATCGATTGCTTCTTTATATAATATATAAATAATGTATTTTATTTGGTCAATGATCAAATTACAAATGAAATATCAGTATCAAGTGAACTTTAAAAAATTATTAAATGAAATATCGTTTGTGTAATAACTAGTATTTTATCTGTTATGTATTGTAATGTATGTAACAAATAAAACATGACACATTGATCGTTTTTTTAGCAATAATATTTAAACATATATTATTAGAATTATTCTATTAAATAATCTACGTAAATTTTTTAACATTATGTTACACAGTAAGTAGAACAAAGTCTTTTTAGTAAAAAAATTTTACATTATGTTATTATTAGTAATGTAATAAAATAGTACATTAAAATTCCGCATCATATTAATATATTAAATAAGTCGCATGAAAAAGCTGCAGAATGCAATATAAAATACTTGTAAAATTACTTATGGGTTAAATAAAAAAGTAGATACTGAGCTTCCTTATATTATTTTAATAAAACTACAAATTATTAATGTAATAATTATTAATTTTAATTTTATTTAAAAAAAAATACAATGCAATATTTTATTGATCATTTACTTTCATATCGGAGATTTATTTGGCATTTATATTTATGTAATTTATTTTATTTGATAAAAGGATTAAATTTGTTATTTTGAACTCACAAAGAATTTACCCAATACACACAGTTCACAGTAATCTTTAAATTAACTTTATACTAGTTAACGTTTAAAACTTTACTTTATTTTTAAGAGCTGTTTCTGTAGCTACGATTGCTTATATAAAATTACTGTTTATTAATTATCACTAAAAATTATTAAACTTTCCGAGTGTACTTTTACATGTTCCAATGTTCCATACGATTTGAAACGTTGTTAAATGTTGAATTGTAGTTTAAAAAAATAAATTCCTAAAAATCAAAAAAGTAATATTTCACACATTGTGCACTACTTTTGTTTTCTGAAATCTTACACTTAAGTTTAAAGTTTTATTTATTTAAGAAATAATTATTTACTGGAATTGACAACAAAAATGACATATACTTATTATTATTATGTCACTTAAAACCAAACAAAAGTTTTGTTTGAGTGCTTTAAGTAAAGAAAATTTAAAATGGATTAAGATTCGTAAAACCAGTAAATAAAATTCCAAATCAAAATTATTGAATAAAAAAATACAATCATAACAAACAAATTTTATTTTATTTTTTTATTTTAAATAATTAATTATTTGACGCATATTTCTGCACATTTCATTTGTATCTTTCAAATTCCCTAAATTTTTCTCCAATATCTGAAACAGTTCTAATGAACTTTGTTAGTCAGTTTAATTGACTGATATAATGTTTGAAAACAGTTACAAAAACGTTTACAATACCAAAACCTAAAGTTAAATTAATTTACTTGCCAAGTAAATTTTAATCAATTAACCTTTAAATTTTAATTGAATCAAACAATATATCCTTATATTGTTAATAATTTGATAATATAATTTACAAAAATTTAATATATTAAGTTGCAAAAGTGATTTAATTTCTCAAGTGATGGCAATGTTTGAGCTCTACCTCTATGATAAGAATAAAGTTTGACGTACATATAGTAATGTCGATGTGTTGCAGAATAAACTTGTAGAGCCCAATCGGTGATAACGTTTATTTGTATAAACATTGATTAATATGAACATACGCATTGCGTTTACAATAAATGTTTTTAAATTACCGATACTCGACACTCGAATTTTTGAGAAATACTAATGTACAGAAATTGAGATAATTAAATAATAAATGCTTTTTAATCAAAAATTATTTAATAAATAATTTTATTAATAATATGTACTTTACAAATCAAAGTTATGTCTATATCCAAGACCAGGAGCACCATAAGACAGTCTAGAATAAAGTGGTGCCGCAGAATATGCTAAATGTGTCTAGTTGATTAACTACAGATTAAGCAGATTAAGCAATATGTCCAGTGGAGATGTAAGATGTCCGGTCGAATAAGCTAAAGGAGATGCGGAGTGTCCTGCGGAATAACTCAATGGTGAAACTTTATGGTTATGGTCAGCAGAATACGCAACTGGAGCAGTAGCATATGTTGTACTGGTGCAGATTTAGTGATATTAGTAGAGTAAGAGCGGCGGAATAAGTAGTTAGTATCATAGCTGACTGCGTGGGTAGCAACAATTCTAGCATTAGGTGTTAAATAAGCAACTGGTGCAGAAACATGGCTTGCAGATTAATCCAGAAGTATGGCGACATGTCCGGCTGAATAAACTAATAGGTCACCATATCCATATCCTCCGGACTATGGCAATGAAGCGACAATATTTGCCATGGCCAAGACAGCAACGAGTTCAATTAGCTAAAATATAAAATGGTTTTAGATATGCACTAATATTACATTAATATGTATAAATTCGTAAAACAAGTAAACAAAAATTAAAAATTTAATAATTTATATTTTATAAACCATGTTGATAAATTTTGCTAAAAATGATTGTTTTGTTATACTCAGATGCAACAAACAACCTTAAATAAATAATAATGTGGAAACTAGAACAAATAACCTGTGTAAATTTAAAAATATAATGTCACATTCAATTGAACTTTAAAAATTGATTGAATAATTTAATGTATGCGTAAATCATGAATGGTCTTAGTTGTGTTTTGTATTAATTATAAAATTAATCTAATATATAAATAAAAATGCATGTAATCATATTAATATCAATACATCTTTTAATGGCTAAAAATCAAAATTAATTTAGCTCAATGCACTATAATATGCTTTATAAATATTATTTAACCAGTTTTGTAAATTTATTTTAATAACATTAATCAATTATGTAATAAATTATTTAGACGGATGAATATGCGTGCGCACGTGTCGTACTCTAGACCTAGTTTAGCAAATACTTTAACTCACGCGTGCACTTTAGATCATTCGTACTAACATATAAAAATTACAGAAGTTGTAATTGCAAAAGCATTAAATAATTAAACCAAATTTATATTTAAAAAAATCAAAAGCAACTTGCTTAAACAATTTTATAAAAACAGTATTATTCTTAAAGTGCATACACACTTGCAACAAAGTGCCGTACCGCAACACCGTTGCGCAACATCCTCGCGTAACATTACCTCTCAACACGGAATCAAATTCTTTTGATCCGACGGCAGAAAACCGACAGTTAATGGCGTTGTTGCGGTGTGATGTTACACAAAGATATTGCGCAACTGTCTTGCCGTTCGGCACTTTGTTGCAAGTGTGTACGCACTAATATAAAATATTTTTAAAAAAGTATTATAAAAGTAAATTAAATATTTTTAATAATAACGCTTTCATTCTATGCACAAAACAATCTAATTATGCATCTACATTACAATTTAATTTTTACAAACACAACCCCTCCACTTAAAATCCCATTCTGTAAGCCAAAACAAATCAAAAGTTAAGAGCAAACATTTTTCCAACTAACAAAAAAAACAAAAAAAAAACATTTAATTTTACAACAATACAATACAAAAACGTAAAGTAAAAACTACGCCATTATTAAAAATGGAAGGATACACGCTTCAACAACGGATTGAAATTATTTAAACTCACTACAAAAATGGTGAAAATTTGTCAGTCACAGTTTACAAAACTAAAGCACTTTTTGGTCGTCGTAAAGCACCTTCTTCATCAAAAAATCATCTTCAGTGATGAAGCTTATTTTCACCTCAGAGGCTACGTTAATAAACAGAATTGTCGCATTTGGGGCTCAGAAAATTCAAGAATGATTGTTGAAAAGTTTTTGCATCCTAAACGTGTCACTGTTTGGTGCGGTTTTTGGGCTGGCAGTGTGATTAAACAATACTTTTTCGAAAATGAGACTGGGGCAACTGTTACGGTGAATAGATGGCGCTACAAAACAATTGCAATTTTGCAAAAAAAGTTTTCTGACCGTGTTTTTTCTCGAAGAGGTAATCACAATTGACCACCGACATCTTGTGATTTAACACCTTTAGACTTTTTTTAAGGTAAGTAAGATGGAATTGGTGAAGTTATTGTAGACATACAGCCGCAAATGTTCAAATTGGTCATGAAAAAAATCATAAAAAGAATGTGGTACTGCAACCCTAACCGTGGCAGCCATTTGACTGATATCGTTTTCAAATGTTAATGGCATACCTTCTTCTTTACAATGAAATAAACATTTATTGATTTCACTTAAAAAATACCTGTTTTTTTTTATATCAAAATGAAACCACTTATTGAAAAACCCTATATAATAAAAGCTAATGAGTTGGTAGTACTGTCAGTCAGATCATGTCATCCATTAGTTATGTTGACTTAAAATAATGTAGTTTGCTTATTTTTCTTTTATTTTTGTGGTTAAATTAGAACAATTTTACAGTAGTCAAAACTATGCTAATATGCTAAAAATATTAGTGGTTAGAGCATGTCCGCAAAGGTTTTCAAATTATTTGCACCGTGGTGCTAAAACAATAATACTTATTGAACAATAATTATTGGAAACTAACAGAGCGCCCCCAATGTTCTAAATGTCAAACAAAAAAAAAAGATTTTTTTGCCATTATTAAAGTGAATGCACATACAAGCGTTTAATGTTTAAAAAAAATGGCTTTTACCCGTACAGACCTCAAAAAGTACAAGCTCTACATGACGACGATATGTTGCTAAAAGTATTTTTTTGCTGGTTGCTGTGAAAAATGTTTAACAATGATCCACATTTTAATAAAAGTATTCTGTAAAGTGATGAATCCACTTTTACAGAAATGGGCATCATCAATACTCAGAATTTGCACAAATAGATAGAAAAAAGTTTTCATACAATCCGTAGGCAATTATATAAACTTCTTCTTGGTCTTCATGGTTGGCAATCATCATGGGAACTTTGTTTACTGCTGCCTTAAATAATTAGTTTAAGGTGCATCTGAACCAATCTTAAAAATGACGTAACCACAATTTTTCGTTAAATTATGAGTTGTAGAAGTTTGTACAGTGCATCTCTCATCACGTAACCAAGGTACTCAAGCTTCTTTATTTTAAGTATTATTAATATTTCTTTTTCTTTTCGCATTCTCCATAACAATTGTTTCTTAGAAACTTGGTTCATGATATTTCTAGGATTTAATTCTAATTTTAAGAGAGTTACTAAAATATTTACTGCAGGTGAACAGTTTCATTTTAATAAAAGTGCTGCGGGCTTGTTTATTCCTGCTTTTTACTTCTAGGTTAAAATTATTGTATTTGTTTACCCATGCACCCAAGTATTTGTATTCATAAACTCATTTGATGTTTTGTTAATTAACCGTTAGCTGTAAGTCTGTAGCATTCACCGACTTCTTGGACGTGTTTTGTAATTCTACGTAAGTCTTCTATATTACTAGTCATCGACACAGTATCATTGGCATAGGGGATGTTATTTACAAGTTTACCATTTACTATAATACCAGTAGTTTCATTTTCCAACGCTTCTTGCATTATAGTCTTCAGAGTATAGGTTAAAAAAAATAGAGATAAGACATGTATAACCCTGCCAAACACCTTGTCTAACTGAAATATTTTTTAATGATTCTCTTTTATTTTTTATGGTGGCACATTGGTTGTAGTAAAAAGGTTCTAAAATTTGTAAATTTCTACTGCCCATTCCATTTCTCCGTAAACGCTTTTTTGTAGTCAATAAAGCATTGATATACATTTTGGTTATCATTAAAGCGACGTTGTAGAAAAACATTAAAACTAAACAGTGCATCACGTGTCCATGCCCCATTCCTAAATCCAAACTGGGTATCAATCATTTCTTCAGTTTGTTGTACATTTTCTTGTATATTACTTTAAAAGAATTTTCAGAGATCGTTACAAAAGTTGATATAAGCCATTCTGGTAGTATGATACCGATGTTATATATGTCATTGAATAAATCTACTAGTACTTCAATGAATTTGATTTTATTGTATAAGTTTTTTGCTTTCTGCCTACTTTTTTTGTTATTCTGGGTTCTGTTTTTCTTATGTTAGCAGTCTATTCTGACCCTCAGGTATTATATCTTTAAATATATGTTTGATATGTTCTTGCCATCTAAGCAGTCTGGCCCGGACGTCTGTTAAAACAATACCGTTTGTGTCAACCAGAATACTGCTTTGGCCACATTTAAAGGTTCTAATTTTCTTCTTGTATATATTAATTATATATTAAAGATATTGTATAAATTTTGCAAATTTTCTAGTTTTTCACATTTTTTATTAAACTATTTTTCCTTTGCTTTACAGGTCTGTTTGATAAGTTTTTTTATGTAATTCTTTATATTTTTCAGTGTTGATTTGTTTTTTCTTTATTCTACCATCAGGTGTATTATTTTATCAGTCATTCACTTTCTTGTTTTGAGATGTTTAATCTGATTTGTTTATTTCTTGAACTGCAATATAAAACTAGCTACCACAAGAATATAATCTAACAATTATTTTTTTATATTCTTAAAAAATATTATATACACACTAGGTAAGACTTAAAAATATTTTTTGTCAAATTTTGATAAGCGCTGAACGGATTTATGTTTAAATCTCAAAAATAGTGCCGCAAACGCATAATTTATCAAACAAAGAGTAAAATTGCCCAAAATTGGTTCAAGCAACAAAAAATGTTTTTGTTATAAGCCAAGTAATCTTATAAAATAATAAAAAAAAAAAAATTTTTAAACAAAGAAAAATAATTGTGATTTTTTTTCTTAGACGGACTTTTCTGCGGCCGATAAAAACAACACTGACTATTTTTAATGTAGAAATGTCCGCAATATTTAAATTTTCATTAATGTTTTGGTATAGTTCTTCTGAACGCTGCTAAAATAAGCTAATTGCTATTTTTTAGAGTTTTAGACTTCTAAAACCTAAATGCACAAGACAAATTCATATTTTCCAACTAATTTACAGCAAAATACGTCAAGTTCGGCAGTTAAAATTACAAAAATGCTCCTTTTTGCACACACCAAAAACCAAAAAATTGTTTTTATTTTGCGGCGTATACACAAAGTATAGACTTAAAATAGCGTCAGATTCTACGAACAATTTCTGATAATTTTATTAGTTTTTTTGCGTTAAAATTGCAACTTTTAAACAAAAAATTTAATTTTCAAAAGTCAAACAAAGTCAAAGAACGATAAAAAAAACTTTTTTTTAAAGGTTTTATACCTTCATAAGCCGATAAAAAAACTAGAAAGTAAAAATCCAACAAATAAAAAAAAAATAGATACACATTTCTTTTTAAACTTGCAACTTTTATATTTAAAGCACGTCTTTTCTTTTGATGTAAGTTTGTATATTTTAATAAGTTATTGTTTAAATTTAGATCTTTTTGTTTGATAATGTCAATTTAGTTATAAATTAGTTTATAATGAGTGATTTATTACCGAATGATATTGTTAAGGCTACAGTTGCCCAAATGTTTGGTAATCAATGTCGACAATCCATCGTAATGTTACACGTTGATGCCAGACTGAATTGTAAGTGAGAAGCAGAAAACTCTCCACCACTGCCTTAGATAACTGATTTATTACATTGCAAACGCATAGAAACTGTCGACAAGCTGCAATTCAAACAAAAAACAAACTCAAAAAAGTTAGTCAAATTATCATTAGTAAGCGTAGATTTTGCTCAAGAATACAAGATCTAAAATTATGGTCAATAAAATCAAGTTTTGTTTACAGATGAGAGTCGTTTCTGCCTAAGATTGATTGAAGGTAGGAAAAGAATATATCAACGTCAAGAAGAAAAAAATTACCAATTTAATTTTACTTGTACAGTCTCTTTTGGTAGAGGCTAAGTTATGGTGTAGAGCGGACAAAGTTGGTAGTGATTAAAAACGGCTCTTAATTTCATCTAGTTACATTAAAGACGTTCTGCAAGACCATGTAGTACCTTTTGCCTTATACATCAAGGAAATTGTTTTCTTAATGCAAGACCGCATTTGCTCGCTGTGTAATTGCATTTTTAAATCAAGTGGGTATAAAAAAATTGTATAAGAGCATAAAGACGTCTTAAATTAAGTATTCCTGCTGTACAAAGCATAGAAGAACTGAAAGCTGCTTTAGTAGAAAAATTAAATAATTTGCCTCAAGAAATAATCGACGGCGTCATCGGAAGTATGAAAAGACAGATAACATTAGTCATAAAGGCTCGTGGAAGCAACACACGTTATTGAAAAAATAACCTATGTAATTTTTTTTATTTATAGATGTTTACATTAATTTTAACTAAATAATTCTTCAATTGTAAAAAACTATTTTTATTTTAATATTTTTTAAAGTATCATTATTGCAAAACTTTGAAAATAGAACTACAAATAGTTACTTATTTAATACTTTGATTTAAAAAAAAAATTCTGAAAAAAACTAAGTTATTTATCTTTATTCCTTTATATTTTTCGGTGTGTGTATATTAATTTTTTTTACATTTTTTGTTGAAAAACTGAATAACTGCTTCTGTATTTTGTATTTTGTGAGCATGACGCGGTAGGAAATTATCGGCATTATTAGCGAAATTGAATTAACACAAGCAAATATACAGTAAGGGCCGTGCTAAAATTCAAGATACCAACTAATTTATTATTAAGATCGTTGACTAGCAGAATTGAAACATTTTTTTTTACTTTATGGAAATTTTTTGCATATAAACTTTGCATAATTGGGACTATCGGATTAATGAGACCAAAATGTTCCGGTCCCAGTGCGTTCCGATTAAACGGAATCGACTGTATATTATTGTAGGTTAAATATCAAAAGACTGTAAAATGCACAAAAAGTCATTAGTTTTATTGTAGATTGAAAAATTAATAACATGTAAGTTTTCCTTTTTTTTTTTTTCAAGTTAGGTTGTGTTATAAATGCTTTTGCTTTCTTAAATTTTTAATTTTTAAGAAAAATATAGATCAATTTTATATATATATATATATATATATATATATATATATATATATATATATATATATATTTAATTTCATCTATAAAAATACATATAATATAATTTAAGAATTGTAGATAGTGTCGCACAGGCATTTCCATTCAAACCAATATTTAGCAATAAGAAAGTAATAACTTAATAGATTTGAAATATATTTTTACATTTCAGTTTTTTATCAAAGATTTCATTCCATTAGGTGATTGAACTGTACAAAAGTTAATTGTTCTTCATGTACATTAATTCGTAAACCTTATTCATGCGTACATGTTGAAAGGATCAAAAGCAAATTGTAGTATACATCCACAAAACTATAAATTCTTAAAGCAAGATATTTAATGGTAGTTGTAAATAGATGCCATTAACTTAATCACACCAACGCTTTTATAAAGCAATCTAAAAAATGTTCTTGTAATATATAAATAAATATATAAAGAATATTGCTGTACAATACCGTGCAACTTATGCTCATTTAATGCAAAAAACGAGTACAATATGCATAAAATGCATAATAAATAATTATTAAAACAAATGTTTCTCACCACAAACTTATTATTAATATATATTGTTATTCATAAATCAATCACATTAATTGAATCATTTTATATTTATTCAATAAATAATTTTACATATAACAATTATAAGACGTAGTTATGTCCGTATTGAAGTGCTGGAGAACCATAAGAAAGACCGGAATGAAGTGGTGCAGCAATGTGACCAGCTGAGTATGCCAACGGAGATCCAATATGTCCTGCTGAGTAAGCTAAAGGTGATGCAATATGTCCAGTGGAATAAGCTAACGGAGAAGAAATGTGTCCTGCGGAATAACTCAATGGTGAAGCAATTTGTCCTGTAGAATAACCTAATGGCAAACCTAAATGACCTGCCGAGTAAGCAACTGGAGCTGCAGCATAGGTTTGTACTGGTGCAGATTTAGTCACGGTTGCTGTTGAGTAGGAGCTTATAGGGGCGGTAGAATAAGCAGTTACAGAAGGTGCTGCAGCATAGCTGATAGCTGGGGTAGCAATAGTTCTAGCATAAGGCGTTGAATAAGCAATTGGTGCTGAAATATGGCCTGTGAAATAAGTCAGAGGAGCTGCAATATGTCCTGCTGAATATGCCAAAGGAGCACCGTATCCATATCCTGAAGAGTATGCTAAAGGTGCTGCAATATTTCCGGCACATGCTACAGCCAAAGCGGCACACAATACGATTAACTAAAAAATAAGAATGAATGTAAAATAAATTTCAAAAATATAAAAATAGTTATATTGCTATTTACATACTTGGCAAACCATGTTGATTCAATTGTATTTTGATTGAAAAATGATACAGTTTCAATAAATCTTGTGGTATATTTATATAAAATAAATTAAAGTGGGAAACGATTTGGTTTGTCTAACTAGTTCAAATTATTAAAAAAATAATGTAATATCATCTAAACTTTAAAAAATGAATAAATTAATGTTTGTACACACACGGAATGACACTTCATTTCATAACAACCGATAAGATTATGTAACCAATAAATGATATATATTATATTTAAGATAATTGTATTAATAAAATTAAACTTTGTCTACTTTTCTGTAATGTTTTATTTATGTAACTATTCTTACTAAAAATATGTATTTACTTCATTTGTTTAAAAGTATTTTTAAAATTTTACCAGTAGAACCACACTTGTTGAAACTAACACATTGAAGATTAGATTTTAGAAGTCTGATCATTGACCTTAAATATTTGTAATTTATATGACTTAAAAAATACTGAATTTAAAAGTTTATTCCATGTATTGTTGACAATAATATCAATACGGTTATTAAAAAGTTTTGGTCGTACATCTCCGAACTATCAGAGAATATTTGTTAGAATTCCTAGTAAGCCTTGTACTACAAGTAAATATTAGTGTCTATGTATTTTGTTTGAACAATGTCCATTCAAATATGTATTGAAAATGCAAAGATCTGCAATATTACGCCTGTGTTTAGAAGTATCTAAGTCATTAATCAATTGGATCGGCAATGATCCAAATAGCTTGTTTCTGAATAGAGTTTAGAAGAGATAAAAAGTTTTCGATGCTCCTCCCCATACTTAAAAACAATATTCAATCCAAAGACAAATACAAGTTTTAATGTATATGCAAATGTTGAACAGAAATAAAGAACTTATTACATCTATTAAAAAATCTTATTTTCAAAGCTATGTCGACAACAGAAAAAAATATGTGAGATTGTAACACTTAATTAAAAAAGATTTAGGTATGAATTCATTGTTTAGTTTAATATTTGGTAATGATGATACCTCAGATTTAGATTTAAAAACAGTAAAAATTTAAGTTAAAACTGGCCATTTTGGGAGTGCCTCATGCAGATATTGTTTTGAAAGCTTTGATTATTTGTGATTCTAACGTAGAAATTTCAAGACGCTTTGCTATATTTGTCAATATAGGCTTTGGAAAGTATGAAGTATGAAGGGTGCTATATATATATAAGAAGTTTATTAATGTAAATCAAAAATAAGTTGGCAGAAGAGCAAAACCTTGAGAAGCACCAGGATTTATAATTTTGGAGTCAGATTTAAAACCATCAATTCTAACTAAAACTTTTCTATTGTCAACAAAACTATTGATAAGATTTACAGATTTATGATCAAGACCTATACAATGAAGCTTATTGACAAGATTAAGATGCCGTACCCTATGAAACACTTTAGAAATGTATAGAGCAACTGACAAATTTTTTGCACGTCGCAAGCCAATATTGAACCTTATAAAAATAACATTTGGTTTAATTTATGCAAAAAAGTGATAACAAATTGGGTTTAACAGATTAACGCATTCGTAAAGGATATTTAAATATTGTTGTGCACTATTATTAATAGTATTAATTGTACTTTAAACTGAACTGAATAATATCAAATTTCTTACATAACTTTATTGTACAGACAAAATGCGTAATTTTAATGGAATGCTTTTCACTCATTGATTATATAGATAATTCAAAATGTTTTACATTTATTTTTTAAATTATAATTTTGCAACCGACCAGATATCTTATTTAAATTGTAAGCATCATTTTTTTGCACTAGAGATAGGTACTACATCTAGCCTATTTAACAAATACAATAGCATTATACAAAACAATATAAAATGTCAGTTAACTTACATACATACTACATCTAACTCATTTAACAAATACATTAGCATCTTACAAAAATTCTAGTTAAGCCAAAACTAGTAATGTATTTGTAAGAATAATCGTGTGATTTTTCTTTATTCACTGCAGTAAGAACACTTATCAGCTCTAAAAATATTTTAAGTTAATAAATCAATTTCAGCGTTAAATTAATATTTAATTAAAATATTTTAATTCTCGTATAATGTACGTTAAGTTAATTTTGTGTTTTATTGGACTAAATTTTAATTTTTTATCAGCAATTTTATCCTATTTTTTATATTTTTAGGTAGAAACGAGTTGTCAAAAACTAATTAGATAGCACGTAGTTTGTTTGATATAAAGTAGTATGAAATAAACTCTTTACACATTTACACAAACAAACAAAAATATTTCCAAAAACTTAAAAAGAAAAATAATTTGTTATTCTAGAAGGTAATTTTAATAAAAAAAATTTTAAGCTTTTGCTATCATTTTCAAACTCATACTGATTTAACTCGACTAGTTTTGCATTTAATATAATCTACCGCTAGTTTTGCAAACAAACATTATCCTGCTTCCAAACGTTTGAAGTTTTTTTTTCCAGATTGCTTAAACAACATTAAACTTTTATGGGATCTTTCACAAACTATGCACTTTTTAATTTTTTTCATAATATTTTACCAGGTCTTACTTATTATCTAAGTTTAATCGATCTCTACAATAAAATTAGCCGTTTTTATTAAAAAGGCCACAATGATTGTTGTTTAGATAGATTCATAAGATCTAAACCAAACATAAATTTTAATTGATTTAATTTTTTTATATACACTGGCAAGCAAAAAATTAAAGTCACTTTAATACTATGACTTAATTTTTAGATTTTTGTGTTATAACCTTATGTTAGCAAGTTGTAAACAATTGTACAGTATTTTGCAAAAATTCAATGTTAAATCGTAAAGCATATTTATTGTTTTTATTGCGTATTTTAGAAATATCACAAAATTACAGTTCAGACAAAGTTCAAGTTTTTGTTCCTAGGACTAATATAGAACAAAAAATATGAAAAAAAACTTATCATTAATAACAAGTATTAATGACTGTTTGAAGTCAACGAGAAACATTTTGAATTAAATTAGGGATCACATTTTGGTCAATATTATTCCATTTTTGCAATAGCAACTGTCTTTGCTTTTGAGCAGTTCTTGGAGCAGGTCTATGCATTTCTCTGATCCATTGAGGCAAAAGCGCGACTCATCTGAAAACAGTACCATGCTCCAGTCCTCATTATTGCATGCCCGGTGATTTTGGGCAAAATTTTGCATAGAAAAATTAACACTAAGTAAAAAAACCACAACAAAATGTAGGTTTTCAATTAGAGCAAAATGTATATATATATATATGTGTAAAATGTATAAAAGTCTGTAACACGGTGATAAAAACTGACTGATAAATAACATTTGTTAAGAAATAAATTATTAAACGTCTATTTTATTTTACATTTTGCAAACATAAAGTTAAAACAAACATTTCCAAAAACAATCATAACTTTATAGTGACCTCTATTTTTTGCTCGATAGTGTATTTATTGCTAATGTATTGATAGCCATTGTTGCAAATAATTATAATAATAAGGATGTAGCTAAAAATATTTTGTAATCAACAACAACTAGTCTAGTAACAACCAGTAGCCAGACTATAGCACTACAGGTTAATAAAAAAATAAGATTAAGGGAGCAATATTTTGAAGGTCATAATACTTTAAGCACAAGTCGCACAATTTAACTCTTTGTTTATAGAGCCCTGGCTCTACTGTGTGCATAGCACATAATTATTAAAATTGATGTTGCTCACAAATTTATTATTATATGGTTTCATTCATAAAACAATCACATACATTAAGTTCTTTTATTCAATAAATAATTTTATATACATTTACAAGACGTAGTTATGTCCGTATCCAAGAGCTGGTGAACTATAAGAAAGCCCGGAATGGAGTGGTGCCGCAATGTGACCAGCAGAATAGGCCAAAGGAGATCCAATATGCCCTGCAGAGTAAGCTAAAGGTGATGCAATATGTCCAGCGGAATAAGCTAATGGAGAAGAAATGTGTCCAGCGGAATAAGCTAATGGAGAGGCAATGTGTCCTGCAGAATAACTCAATGGTGAGGCAATATGTCCTGTGGAATAGCCTAATGGTGAAGCGATGTGTCCTGCCGAGTAAGCAACTGGAGCTGTAGCATATGTTTGAACTGGTGCGGACTTAGTCACTGTTGTTGTTGAGTAGGAGCTTACAGGAGCTGCTGAAGCATAACTGACAGCTGGGGCAGCAATAGTTCTAGCATAAGGCGTTGAATAAGCAACTGGGGCAGAAATATGTCCTGCGGAATAAGCTAAAGGAGCTTCAATATGTCCAGTTGAATACGCTAAAGGAGCACCATATCCATATCCTGAAGAGTATGCTAAAGGCGCTGCGATATTTCCGGCACTTGCTACAGCCAAAGCGGCGCACAATACGATTAACTAAAAAATAAGATTAATAATGTAAAACAAATGTTAAAAATTATAATAATAATAATTATACATATAAATTATTAGCACAGCTAGTTACTTATATTTGCATACCTGACAAGCCATGTTGATTCAATTGTATTTTGATTGAAAGTGATACAGTTTCTATAAAACTCGAGCTATATTTATATAAAATAAATTGAAGTGGGAAACAATTTGGTTTGTCTAACCAATTCAAATTATAAAAGAAATTGTAGTATTAGCTGAACTTTAAAAAATGAATAAATTAATATTTAGTCACACACGAAATGACACTTATCATTTCATAACAAGCGATAAGATTATAAAATTAATAAATACTTTATTACAACATATTTAAGAGTATTGTTTTTAATTAATTTGTTTTAGAAAAACTTAGTTCACATTCCGTATTATACAATGACAATAATTACATCAACTATAATAATAACTTATTAAAAAAGTATAATTAATATTTTAATTCTATGCATAATGCTGATTATATAATAAAATTACAAATTCTATTTAAATATAAACCACTTTGTTTGTAAAATCAGCAAATTAAAATTAAAATCTCTAATTAAATTTAATTTGTCTACTCCTTCCCGCAATGATATTTATGTAGCTAATGTTACTATACAGTATGTAGATATTTTATTTGTTTTATTACGTACAGCAGGCTCCTTCCGTAATTGGTCGTTATCTGTATTACTCGATATTTTTTGTATTTATTAAAGTTTATTCTAAAAAATAACAAAATATCCTATTGACATGACTAACACTTAATAAATTTATAACTTTTTTATAGACTTTCTAGCTGTTGAAGTCAAATTATATTAAACAACTTGTACGATTTTGTTTTTTACTTGTAGGAATTGCAGTACTTGTTAAGGCTTCATACTTGTTAAAAAAATTTTGTGCTCCTTATACATAATACATAAATAATATTATAGAAAATTATTCACTAAATTATTTTCTACAATGAATTAATGTATATTTATTTTGTTATTATATTATTTAAATATAACTTGGCGTACAGCATTTTGTAAGTGAAAAAATATTACAAAAAATAGAACCATTCCGAATCGGTCCTAAGATTCGGAGATGAATTAGTCGCTAGCCTGTATCTGAACAGGACATACATTCATATTTATACATTGCATATACGAGTAACGCTTGCCTTGTTCCTGATATTCCGTCACTCAATTTTTAGCTGCTAAGGGCTGGTTTCAGTAGATTAGCAAAACCGTAGTAGGAATTAGCATATTATTAAATAACAACTATTGATCAGTATTTGTAAATTTAAAAAAAATGTATGAATGAAGATTATTATATTTCTGGTTAAGATACTTGAAATGTTTAATGCATTAAGTACAATAGTATCTCGTTGGGGAAACGCATTTTTTATAAAATTTAACATTAACTTGCTGATTTATATTTAAATCATAATGTTCATTTGCATAATTTTAAATTATCAATAATATTTTTAAAATATGTTATTGTTAGATGTTATGTATTAATTGTCATTTTATAAAACAGAATCTCACCAAATCTTTCTAACCCGAATTAAACAAATTACAATAATCTTAAATAAAGTGTAATATATCAGGTATAGATTATATAATCCTATCGTTTGTTATGAAACATAAGTGTCATTCCAAGTGTGTACAAATATTAATTTATTCATTTTTTTAAAGTTCAGCTAATATAATAATTTGAACTAGTTACACAAACTAAATCGTTTCCCACTTTAATTTATTTTATATAAATATATCTCGGGATTAATAAGAAACTGTATCATTTCAACCAATATATAATTGAATCAACATGGCTTATCAAGTATGTAGCAATAATAATAGTTTATAATATATACATATATAAACGTAATAATACATTTCTCAAAACTTCATTTTAATTATTTATTTTATTGTTTTAGTTAATCGTATTGAGCGCCGTTTTGGCTTTAGCAAGTGCCGGAAATATCGCTGGGCCTTTAGCATACTCTTCAGGATATGGATATGGTGCTCCGTTAGCATATTCAGCGAGGCAAATTGCAGCTCCTTTAACTTATTCCGCAGGCCATGTTTCATCTCCAATTGCTTATTCAACGCCTTATGCTAGAACTATTGCTGCCCCAGCTGTCGGCTACGCTGCAGCAGCTCCTGTAGCTGCGTATTCCACCGCTCCTGTAAGTTCATACTCAACAACTACAGTGACCAAATCCGCACCAGTACAAACATATGCTGCAGCTCCAGTTGCTTACTCGGCAGGACATATCGCTTCACCATTAGGCTACTCCACTGGACATCTTGCCTCACCATTGAGTTATTCTGCAGGACACATTGCCTCTCCATTAGCTTATTCCGCTGGACACATTTCTTCTCCACTAGCTTATTCTGCTGGACATGTTTCCTCTCCATTAGCTTATTCCGCTGGTCATATCGCATCACCTTTAGCTTACTCAGCGGGACATATTGGATCTCCTTTGGCATATTCTTCTGGTCACATTGCGGCACCACTCCATTCCGGGCTATCTTATGGTTCACCAGCTTTTGGATACGGACATAACTACGTCTTGTAAATGTTGTATATAAAATTATTTATTGAATAAAAATACTTATGTAATGTGATTGTTTTATAAATAAAACTATATAATAAGAATAAGTTTTTAAAGAACATTCATTTTAATAATTAATTACTATGCATACAACATAATTATCAAATACACTTTATAATATTACTGATGAACTTATCATTGCTTACAATATAGTAATATACAATATAAACAATTTATTGTTAAAACATCGGGTAAACAAATTGATGCAAAGTTATAATTAGCTCAACAAGTCTTAGATACCACATAATTTTTGCCTATACAATAATAATAACAAACAGTGTTTGTCAACAATTTTCTTAACGGGCCGTTATTAATACTATTAACACGCCAATACTATAATAAAACCCAAAAAATGTCAACGACAGTTGTGAGTAGAATTATTATATGTATCGACTAATTTGACATTTTAGCTCACTTAACCCAAAATTGCACTTATGAGTACAAAACCAGCTTTTATTATATCTTCAAATGTCTCTATTATTATATTCTTATGTGTTTCAAAATCTGGGATGCCAATAATTATATCATCTTGATAAACAAAATTTGAGAGAAAAAAGTTACAAAATTAAGTTAAATTTTTTTTTTCCCAAAGTCGTTTAGGTTTTTCAATATTTTGCTGATTTCCTGGTTTGTCTTTAGCTAAGACCTGGATGTAATTTGCAGGAGTGGATGCTTAAAAACACAAACTATGACTTGTTGACAATTATATAGCATCAAAATATAATAAATTTGTTAGAAAATAAAACATCCAATTTTTGACATTTGAAACATGTACATTACTTTAGAGATATTTTTTTATTAAATTTTGAAATAATCAGATACTTATAATGCTTTATGCCGTCAAGTTGCTTTAGAACATATTTTGGCAATTCTAGCAAATGATTGCGAACTTTTTTACACAATATCTTTTGAAATAATTCAAGTGTGTACAGTATTAAATTTTTTAAGAATTTTAGTTATTTTTAATGCTTTTAGTATAACTTATGTTATAAAATACAATTAACTACAAAACTGTTTAAAAATTTTAGTAACTCTTGACTTAATGTAATAACTTTTTTGACTATTTATGTTGCAATGCAACGTTCAGATTATATGCGTTTTAGCTGTTTGTCAATTTAAGTAATATTTTGACATTTTGACAGATTAATAACACTGTTGACAGATTATACAGTTCAACATATTCTATTGCTGTAAACTGTTTGGCAGATTTTGTGACATTTTAGTAACAGTTAGAATTCAGTTGGTCAGACTTGAAAAATTGCTCACAACTTATAGTATATTTACATTTGCTAAAAATTGTTTTTAAGTTTAGTAACTTTTTAATAAATGTAGTAACAATTTTAAAATTTAAAATATGATGCAGCAATTATTTTGACAGATTTAAATACAGTTTGACTATCTGGTAGACTGTACACATTATTACATTACTATAAAATATTTGACAATTTTAGTAACTTTTAGAATTTTCATTAAAATTTTGACAGTTGCAGTAACATTTCGAACAATTTAAAATATTGTATAAAATATATGCTAACTTATTACAAGCTGAAAACTATTTAATAGTTTTAGTAACTTTTAACAGATGTAGTAATATTTTCGATAGTTTAGTAATTTTTTAACAATTGTAATTACTTTTTGGCAGTACTTTGGCCATTTAGAATACTATTTGACAGGTCTGCTATATTTTTGGTAACACAAATTATTACTTAAATTGTGTTGACAGATAAAGTAGTTTTCTAAAAAGTTTTTATCTATTTGACAAATGTAGTAACATTTTTGACAATTAAAATACATTTTAATATATCAGGCAGCTAATTTGCATTTTAGTACACTGTTGTAAACTGTTTGACAGTTTTAGTAATTTTTTAAAGTTTTTAAGTAACTTTTTGACAGATGTAGTAAAATTTTTGACAGTTTAAAAAACAATTTCTCAGATTTATGCCAACAGCTTTTTGATAGATGTACTTTTGGCCAATTTATTATATTTTAACTCATTACTGTAAGTCCCAGTAACTGAAAAAAATGTAATTTTTTAGTGACTATTTAGAATACTAGATGACAAATCTGCTATAGTTCTGCCAACATAAATTAACAGTTTTGAGTACCTTTTTGATAAACGTAGTAGTTTTTAGCAATACAATTTGACTGATTTGTTACAGGTTTGCAACTTATATATACTTATCTGTAAGTTGCAAAATTGTATGTTTTTTCCAAAACAGTTTCTTCTCAATATTTTGCAATAGGGCACAAAAATTTAAGCTCAGCCACTGTCTAAGACAATTACTATTGGTAAATTAAAAAAAAACGCACAATCTTCCTAATACAATAGACACTATAATGTTAAACGTTTGGTAACATTGTAAACTCTAAGTTAAGTAAAAGATAGACACACATTATTTCTCTTACCACTAATACAGTTAAAACGTATACAAAAAACAATATAGTTCACTTGCGGTATGAGTGTTTGGTTAACATTTATTTTCAAATAATTATATCTCAAATAAAAAAACTAAAACAAAGCTCTCTACTTTTTTTTTTGCCTAAAAAATAATTTTCCAAAAACTGTGTGTTTACCCAAGTGTTAGTAAGGGTATTTTTTCTTCTTCTTTATTCCTTACAATTTGTGTTTCCACAGTTTTTTACTTCAATTTATATTCCTCTAAGATACCCTTTTAGCTGCAGTATGCACAGTTTGCAATAATTTATAGTTTTAATTTATGTAATCACGATCCAAAGCATCCAAGTTTTGTTTAAAATTTTGTCAAGTAGTACTGTGCTTCCTGATCCCTATGGTTTTATCTCTAGCATTAGTTTCCTCGTCCACTTGCCGTTTCTTTTTGTTTGGCACCGTTTCTCAGACTATTTTATTGTGTAGTTTAGTTTTCACCTGTCCTGTACGTCTTTCTGTATGCTAATACATGTATAAGAATTATTCCTGTCACTGTTTGCATCGCGAGTATAAAAACAATTCTGTAGGCGCAAACAATCCTTATACCCATTTTTTTCTGCACATTCTTGGTGTTTTTCAACGTGTGTACTCTTTCTTTATACCGGTGTTCTACAAAGTAGTATAGAGTTGACCACTGCACCCATTACCTTCCTGGTCTGTGGCACGGTTTATCAAAACTTGAGAAGTTAAAAAAAAAAAATGCTATTTTTAACTCTAGAGGGCCGTTTTCAATATTTTGCGGGAGACCCTTAATTCTAGCTACGCCACTGCGCCCATGTTCAGATTCCTTTTAATCATGAATGTGTTGGTATTTAACGGTTTCTTTTTTTACGTTTACTATGTGAGCCTGTATTGTTTTTATGGAGTATTTTCCTGCTAAGCCAATTGATTTAACTTGTGGAGCTAAGTTCAGATCCCTCCATTTGCATCCAAATTTTTATTTTACTTTTTGCTCATTTTATGCTTTTGCCAATTTCTTCCTTACTTCTCTTGCATAATACCATGGCAAAACTGTTGGAGTATGCTAATAGGTTTCTACTTTTTACCATAGTTAGCGCAAACACCCCGTCATAATATACGTTTTAGAATATTGGTCTGATTACTTAAGTCTGAGATACTTACATGTCATGTCCATTCTTGCTGTTTTTTCAGTAAGTTAGTAATATCCGTATTTTGTGCAGTTCATCTTTAATTCCTTTTTAGGGTACTGAGTTGAAAACGTTCTGAAAGTCTAGTGTAGCTAGCATCATACATTTAATTTTTGAGTGCTTTTTGGCCTTCACTTTTAGTCTTTTTTATTTTTTTTATAGCGTTTACAGTAAACCTGCTTGGTCTAAAGCCATACTGCTTGTTTGATAATCCTCCAAATCTATCAATCTCGCCAAGTAAGCAAATTTTTGAATTTGTTAAAGCTGTTTCTTCTATGCGTTTCTGAGGTTTTCTTGTTTGTTTGATTTCTCGATAAAAATTAGTTTAGGTGGTTGTTGAAAAAAATCCTTTTTTGATCATTCTAAATTATAAGGTTGTTGCCACGTCTGGTAGTATACCGTCCAGGCCGGCAATTTTGCTTTGTTTCAGTCTGATTTTAGCTTGTTTTTTTTTTTTTTAGATGTATATTAGTATTTCTTCAGGGTTTAAGTAGATTTCTCGCCAGATTGTTTTGTGGTGTTTCATTTATTCTTTACTTGTCATTGTTATTGAAAATTGAAAGCCTAGTGTTTTGGTCACTATTTTGTATCTTGTGCCCCATATGTCATCAATTACTTCTTTGCATAGTTTGTTACAGGCCTTCTTCATTAATATTTTAATTGCTCTTCTATATCGTTTTATTCTGTTGGCTCTAGTTAATGCTCTTCTAGCCTTTCCACACTTGTGCTTTAGTTCTTTATTTCGTTGTTTCACCAGTATGCTGCATGTTTTGTTGATTAAACTGATCAGGTTGTTTGTTGGTGTTTACTTTTGTCTTTGTTATTTTGGTATAAATGTTATCTTATTTCCCTATGTTGTTTACCATGTCAAACGTGCACATTGTTTTGTTAATGAGGAAAAATTACCTATTTCTCGTTAGAGTGGGTTTTCCTAGTTTATAACGCAGTAGTCCTGCTCGCTTATTCACTCCGCTAACATGCAGCTAACATTTTCGCTTACACTTTTAGTTGGCTTGAACGTAGTATGTGATAATTGCTGCAACTCTGTTTTGGTCTGTAAGCCACAACTTGTTGTTTTCTTTTTTATGTTCTTGTTTAGTTCCGATATAGAGGCAATTACTGTGTTTTTTGTGAAGCAGGTGTGACTCAGCAAGTCCTTGGCATTTCCCAGTTTAGATTAGTCTGTATAACTTTCATTATTAGGCACACCATTGTTCCTTACTTCCTGCCGTAACTTACGGCATATTAACTACTGTACTTATCGATGCGGTCCTGTTTTCTTGCACAGGTAGCAAGCTCTTTTGTTTTTGCACTTGTTCTTATGTTTGCATTTTCCGCAGTTGTGGCAGGCTTTGCCAGACTCATTTGCCGTGCATCCGTTCGCTGTGTGCTCGACTCTATTGCATCTGTAGCACTTTTGTAACTTTTTACTTGACCAATACACTATAGTTGCGTATAATTTATATTCATGCAAAATTTTCTTTAACAAATAATATTACATATTTTTAGGTTTAATTATGATAAATAAACAAAATGTTAATGCGCACTCAATTAAATAAACGTCCGTTACATTAACATATCGTTAATTTTAGACATTTTAAATTATAAATAACAATAAATATTTTATTTGGTTTTTTCTACCACAACATTAATAACTATATTTTTAAATGTGTTTAAGCATAGAGTATTTAAAAAAGCGTAAAGAAATACTCTACCTCGTAAAACTTTAAGAATTAGATTAATATTAACGTTTATATTTGTTGTGTATGTGCCATCTACACGGCATAAACAGTAAATAATTCCAAGTTGAGTATCTTAGTATATCTATCAATCAACCCGTAAAGTAGCTACAACATTAGATCACAAATATCCATTACCTAGTTTAGACTTACGACAAAATTAACTAATTAAAAAAAAGTTGCTTCCGTTTGTATGGTGATATATGAATATTCTAAAACTATTTAAATAACAATTTTGTTTTGATATTATATAAGAAATATTTTTTTTTAATCATTATGGCACCACAATTGATTTTTAAAGACGTGACTATGCATGTCTCTTCATTTAATTTATGTTAAAATTAATAATGTGTATCTGCGCACTTGTTAATTTTGTAAATTATATTAAAGCAAATTTAATTTCAAAACTTATTATTATATATATTAACTATTTCTTGTACTAAATATACTCGTAGATACAAATATCAACAGTTTAATATAAATTCTACAAATTTATTAAGCGCTGCAGCTTCAAGGAACAAAGCAGTAAAGCTAAATTACAATCGGAACAATTCATTTAACATCTTGTCTAACTAGAAATCATCGATTAGAAAACAGATACATAGCATGTAACAGCTGTCTATATCAAATATACTGCGAAATGTATTTATTCTACAAATAGTATGTCGCTGCTGTGTGTAATGTCTATATTGGGGTAAACATAACACAATCGACCACAACCACCAATATGATGCAACCTATAATTAACAAAATATTTATTATCATAATATAAGTATCTGAATTATAATTGCTATGAATATGATTATCTTGCAATAATGTACATATTTGTTACGAAACGATATTACAATTTAATAGCTACACAAAATAAACAAGTTTATATTAAAATACACTAACCTATCATTAGAGTTAATACACACTTAAACGATTCAACCAAATTAAATCATTTTAAAATTGGATAATTTAGTTATCTTTATGTATATTTTTTTTTAATTTATTGCTTTCATAACATAATCATATAAAAATAATATACCATTAATAAAAAATGGTTGTATACAGTATATCTCAATCTCTTCCCAGATGTTGCTATCTTATCTAAGTGGTTAAAAAGTTATGTTAAGGTTTCACTTTTCCTTTAAACCGAAATATATGGAAATATCACCCTTTTTAGCCTAATATAATATTAAAGCTTTATATACAAGCTTCTGCTTTAGAATATTACTTCATCTTATACCTACCTCAGTGCACTAGAGTAAAAGCCATATGAAAGATATAATAGTTAAACTATGAGCTATAATTTAGAGGGTTCAGATCCATAGAGCTGCACTTCGAAGCAAATTACTCTATATCCTGAAAATATGTATATTATATTCTTGTTGAGCTGTTTAATAAGTATGCGACTTCAGAATATATGTGATATTGTTGAATACAACGTACAATAAGTTAAAAAACTATTTAAACTTTTCTAACATAAAACTAATTTAATTGTATATTTAATCAATAATAAAACTATAATAATTAGATTTTATTTTCAAAATGTGATATTTAAAAATTACTTAATATGTCATAAAAATCATAAAATTCCCGTTAATAACATCAAAGATTTGACCTGTTCAGTGGCGTACCTAGGGAGAGTGGGCGGTAGAAAGCACAATTACACTTAAATAATTTGTGACATTTATAAAATATATTTTGACGTCCACGGCTAATAATGTATTTATGTTTTTTATTATTTTTAAGAAATAATGACCTCTGGTGTTATTTGACAGAAAAGTTTTCAAATTAAATTTTTCACAAGGAGAAATAACCAAAAAAAGAAGGTTAAACATCTAAAAAATCTTAAAAAATATCTTTCTGAAAACTTTTTTATTTAAACTTTAACAGTTTGTGTAAATTAGAAATAAACTAATGGAAACAAAAATTTTTACAAAATATTAAAAACTAAAGCTAATAATTTAAAAAAATCAAAAACTTCTGTAAACTTTAAAAAGCTAAAACTCCGAATTTATTTAATATAATATACTACTTTATTAGGTCAATATTACTCAATTTGCTTGTAGTTTCTAGCATTCATTTTATGACTATTTAATTTAAGACACCCTATATAAAATTGGAATAACTTACTACCTGACCAAAAACATAAAATATGTTAACGTTTTTAATTTAATTAAATATTTTATTATTGACTATATTTTATGTTTGTAGTAGAAATGTTTACAATCTTACTTGTTATTGATCATACGAGTATATATGTATATGTAAATATTTATGTTTTTATTTACATTTAATAAACTTAAACTAAACTAAACTAAATCAATGTAGGGTTGAAAATATCATTTCTAAAAATACAGACACCAATGTTGCCGACGTTGAGTAGAAGTTCTATGTACTACTCCGTGCTCAATGTTTATTAAATGCTATTTATGTTTATTAATTTATAAAAACAATTATTTGATAGACTTAGAAGGGCGGCAAATTAGAGGGGGCGGAAAAAGTTCTAGGTACGCCACTGAACCTGTCTGTAGATATTAACCTTGATTAGTTGCGGATTATATTTTATAGAAAATAATTATTCTTTTCATTCCGTTTGTTTAAAGTGCGGTTGAAACATGTCTCTTAAAGGTTCTGGTACAACATCTAGAAACTGCAAATTAATTAATTGTTAAAACTTCTAGCAAGCCTTATAACCACAAGTAAATCTTTGTTAAAATAGCAAATTCAATCAAATCAAATCAGTTTGTTACAATTTGTGATAAAAATTATTTTTATTATGTGCAAGTAAAACAAAAGGTACCAAATGATTTTTTATTTGAATTCTGAACTTATCCTTGTAGTTTATTGTGATGAAAATATTTTTCTCTTATTGTTGATTAGTTTATATCTTTTTTAAAATTTCAGATTATTTGCTTTAGAAGTAGAATCAATTAATAAAAGTCAAGCTTATAATAACGTTTCGCTTTGCTCCTTTCATCAGAGCTAAAAAATAAAAGATCAATCACAGTTAACTATTACACAAAACAAAAAACACAATTAAAATAAAAGCATTACCATTAAAACACAACTTTTTTTTTTAATTTAATATGTTATGTTTAAGAGTTACTTAATATGTCACAACAACAAAAAAATACCTTTAAATTTTAACTAATAAAACCATTTTCGTTAAAACTATCACATTAAAGACTAGATTTAAAAACAGTCTGTAAAATTGACTTTGAATATCTGTGGCTTATAAGTTTCAAGAAATACTAAATTTGAAAGTTTATTTATATAGTACGGTTAAAAAAAATCTTTTAAAAGTTTTGGTCTTACATCTCTAAACTGTCAGTGAATATTTGTTAGAACTCCTAGCAAATCCTGTACTACAAGTTTGAACAATTTTCATAGAAGTATTTATAAAAAATGCAAAAATCTGCAATATTACGATGGTGTTGTAAAGAATCTAAATCATTAGTCAATTCTGGGTCAGCATTGATTCAAATAACTTGTTTTCAAAATATTAATAAATAGACTATACCTTTAAATCTTTGTAATACAAACATTATTAGAATAGTTCTAAACACTCACAAAAACTTTAAAATAAACAAATACTGAGATATTTTTAAATGTAAACTCCGGTCGGTGGGGTAAAGGTCAATATAAATCCCCATTATTTATTATAAATTTGAATTTTAAAATCTGTAAAATCTAATTTTAAAACAGAAAGATGTTCCCTAAAAAATATTTTTTTTCTCTGTAACAGTTTTTTGCAAAAACTTTTTCAAGTTGATTTATTTGATTAAATGGACCACAATATATTAACTTATAATATTTATAATAACATAACATAAAATACGAAAAACACTGCCAAAGTTCGCAAAAAATTTAAAGCAAAACACAAATTACGTTATGTAAATCGCTTTATTGCTTCTCAAAATATTCTTCTTTAAAATGTATACACTTTTGCATCCGATGAAACCAATCTTTAAAACAATTTTGCCACTCTGAGCGAGGTACCTCCAAAACAAGTTATTTAAATGATTCAACGGCCTCTTCAGGCGATGAAAAACGTTCGCCACGCATTTTATTTTTGATATGTCAAAATAGGAAGAAGTCATTGGCAATAAATCAGGCAAATATAGGCAATGAGTCATTAATTGAATGTTGTTACTGTTCAAAAACTCAACAATTCGTCGTGCTGTGTGAGCGCTTGCATTGTCATGATAAACAATAATTGGCCGGTTTATGTTGTTATTTCTGATTTTAGCGATAACTTCCGGCAAACAAATTTAAGTATTATATTAACTGTCTTTCAACCCTTTAATGCAATAGTTGCAACATGACCCGATTTTCCAAAAAAACAAGCAATCATTTTTTTTGAAACGCTTTGTGAACGCACCACTTTTGTGAGTTTAGGTTCATTTCGAAACACCCATACAGTCGATTGCTGTTTAGTTTAAGGCTCATATAAATATATCCAAAAATCGTCACCTGTTACGATGTTATACACCTAACTTGAACGACCCCCTTCAAATTTCTTTAGCAATTCCTTGCACCTCTTGACCGAGCCTGTTTTTGTTTTTTTTTTTTCAAATTGTGTGGAATCCAACAACTGCAAAGCTTCCTGACATGCAAATAATCGTGCAAAATCGTATGTATTGGTTTTGCTGCAATGCCTAAAGATGCCTCTATCTCACTATAGGTCACATGCCAATCTAACAAAACAATTTCAGGCACAGCATCAATATTTTTTGCGACAACAGAAGTTCATGGACGACCTTCGCGAAGATCGTCATCAAACGTTGGTCTTACACGCTTGAATTCTGAAAACCATTTGTAAACCATAGTTTTGGATGGTGCTTCTTTCCCAAATAACAAACTAAGTTTTTTCTCACATTGTTGCAGTGTTAAACCATATCGAAATTCATAAAAAATCATCACTCGGAACTCACGATTCGAAATTTTCATGTTTCACACAATTATTACTCTCGTTAAATTTTGTTAAAACAAAATCTAGCAGTTTAAAATCAAACTGTCAACTGAATTTTGAGTGAAAAACGTCAAATTTTAAAAATATGACAATCGCAAAACGCTGGCAATACAGGAAGTACTTGATTTCGCAAACTTTAGCTGTGCCTCTTGTATAAACATATATTTATGGTTTTATTCTAAACGCAAAAACTATCCTATAATTTGTATTGAAAATTTTAATACTATAGGTAAGTAAATTGAACGATAATAGAAAAATTAAGCCCAAATATTGAAAACGCTCAGTAAACAAAAAAAAAAACAGCCGAAACACCAAAATCAAATATTTTTGCTTACTAAACCAGTCGTCAAAAAACAAAATGCATTGTGTACATTTTTGCAATATTCAGAATTACAAAAAATATTTTGATATCAAAATTGAATATTTTAAACGTAAAATCAAGTTTACCACTAGACATTTATCAAAATTAAAGCAGAAAATTCAATTACAGTATGAAAAACGGGCACAGAAGTTATTTTTGCATCAAATTTACTCAAAAATTTTGTTTACATAACATATATCAAAATTAATACAATAAACTTAATTATTAAAAAAAAAAAAGATTTTAGTTTAAAAACACCTTTATTATATGAAATTTGTAAAAATTGAAGTATATACTATATTTACAGAATAAAAACACGCAGGAAATTTGTTTCGCACAGAATTCACAATTACTATATAAATTATATTAAAAAAATTTTAAACATAAAATTTGTCTTAAAACTACGTTTATCGTATAAAATTTATCTAAATTGAAGCAGAAAATTCATTTATAGCAAAAAACGCGCAACGACGTTTACATAAAATTAATTAAAAATTAATAATAAACCAATTTAAAACATAAAAAACGTGCAGAAAACTTATATTTCGCATAAAATTTGCTCTAAAATTACGTTCACTACATAACATTTATCAAAAATAAGGCAAAAAATATTGCTAAAGATTTACGTTTACTACATAAAATATATCAAAATTGACAATCAAAATTAGTTTTAAAAATAAAATTTGCTTTAAAAACAGGTTTACAATATGAGCAACTTTATTTCAAACGGACCAGAGCAGAAAGAGGGTGCATCGACAAATTTGCTTTAGTATTTTTGTTTTTGTTTCTATAACTTATTAGTATAAACCTTTAAAAAAATTCTACAATTTTTTTTAGTTTTTTTGTTGTTTTTTAACTTTGACTTTAAAAAATCGTAATTTTCGTTTAAAAATCGCAATTTTAACGCAAAAAGAATTTACTAATAAAATCGATCAGAAATTTTGAGTCCACACTCAAAACCCAAAAAAACGATATTTTGGTCTTAGTGGTTTAGACAAAAAAAAAGTATTTTTCTAATTTTTTAACCAACAAAGGTAATGTATTTTGATGTAAATAAGTTAAAATTTAATTTTTTTTGTGTATTTGGGTTTTAGGGGTCTAAAACTCAAAAAATCTGTAAAAATAGGCCTATTTTAGACATAAACTCTTACAAATACACATTTAGCAGCGTTCAGAAAAACAATATACCAAATATTATTAAAAATTTAAGCTTTGCAAACAATTCCTCATAGAAAATAGTCAGTGTCGTGCTTATCGAGCGTAAAAAAGTCTATATAGAAAAAAAAATACAAGTTAAAAAAATAATAATTTTATTTACTGTAAAAAATATTTTTTTTTAAATATACTTATTGACATGAAAAATTTACTAAAAATATCTCTTGTCGCTTGAAACAACTTTGGACAATTTTATTCTTTGTCTGATAGTTTTTGCGCTTGCAGCATAAATTTAGATTTAATCTATTGGCGCCAAAATTTGAGATTATTATTATTATTTTGGCATTTAAACATAAATCCATCCGGGGCTTATCAAAATTTCACAAACAAAAAACTTAAACCCTACCCTAGTGTGTTTATAATATTTTTTGTAAATATTAAAAAAAAATATTTAACGCACTTTTGCCTGAAAACTTTGTAATTTTTTTCTAGATAGAGTTATCTACAGCTCATGAGCACAACACAGATTATTTTTTATGTAGAATTGTCCGCAGAATTAAAAATTTTTATAATATTACAGTACTGTTCCTCAGAGCGCTGTTAAACGTGTTTCTAAGAGTTTATGTTGAAAATAAGTTTATCTTTGATGTTTTTTCAAGTTTTAGAGCTGTAAAATCCAAATACTCAAAACAAATTTATATTTTAAACTAATTATGACAAAATACGTCAACTTAAAAAAAATTACAAAAATGCTCCTTTTGTCCAGACCACTGCAACCAAAATATTGTTTTTTTGGGTTTTTGCGTGTAAAAAAGATGTGGGCTTGAAATGACGCAAAAAATGAATTTTACGGAAAATTTTGGATCGATTTCACTGCAATTGCTATTTTTAAACAAAAATTAAAATTAAAAATAAAACAAAAATACTTGTAACTTGTGTAAAATATTTGTAGAATTTTTTTTTGGAGTTTTATATTTTAATGAACATATAAATAGATTACGAATAAGTTATAGAAACGGACAAAAATACTAAAACAAGTTTCTCGACGCACGCCTCCCCCAGCTCTGGTCCGTTTGAAATAGAATTGCTCATATAAAATTTGTAAAAGTTGATGTAGAAAAGCCATTTACTCCCAAAAAACTTATTTTTAACATAATTTTTTTTTTAAATCAACCACATGAAATTGATCAAAACTGACGCAGACTACCCATTTACAAATATACCAAAAATAGCACAAACACTTATTTTAACTTTATCAAAATTCACGCAGAAACTTTATTTAAAGCATGAAAGACGCGCATAATTTTAAATTGTAAAATTACATTTACTCATAAAATATATCAAGTACAATTAACTTTACTATACTAAAAAAAAACACAAAAAGTTTACCACATAAAATTTATTTAAATTGATTCAGAAAACCTATTTACAGCTTAAATACGTGTTTTAACATAAAATTCGTTCTAGAATCACGTTGACTTAATAAAATTAACGCAGAAAACCCAATTGCAATAAGAAAATTGGGCATAAAACTTAGTTTTGGCAAACAATTAATAAAATTGACGCAAAAAACTTATTTTTTCATAAAACCTGATCTAAAATCTCGTTTATTTTATAAAATACATAAAAATTGACACACAAAACTTATTTTAAACATAAAGTTTGCTCTAAAATTACGTTTACCATCTAAACTTTATTAAAATTCACGCAAAACATTTATTTATATCATAAAAAACTTGTTTTTGGCATAACATTTGTTTTAAAATCAATTTACCACAAAAAATTTAATAAAATTGAAGCGCAGAAAACTTGTTTTTAGCATAACCTTTGCTCTAAAACTTTGTTTACAACATAAATTATATCACAATTGACAGAAAAAATTTATTTTTAACATAAAATTTACTATAAAATCTTGTTTACTACAAGAATATAATCAAAATTGAAAAGAAACAATTATAGCACAAAAACACACAAAAAACTTATTTTTAGCATAAAATAAGCTCAAAAAACCAATTTGCAATAAAAAAAACAAACAGAATACTTCTTTTTAGTATAAAATTTGACCTAAAATCACTTTTATTACATAAAATATATCATAATTGGCACAAAAAAGCTTATTTTAAGCATGAAATTTTCTTAAAAATTTACATTTACTCTCTAAACTTTATCAAAATTCACAAAGAAATAATACGTACAGCATGAAAAACGCACAGAAAATTTGTTTTTAGCAATAAAGTTTGTTCTAAAACCAGTTTACCACATAAAATTTTATAAAACGCACACAAAAATTTATTTTTAGCTTAAATTTTGCTTTAAAATTTCGTTGGATTAATTATATCAAAACTGACACAAAAAACCTATTTTTAACATTAAATTTGCTTAAAACTGTTTACTACATAAAATTAGTAAAAATTGACAAAAAAAAACATTTTAAAGCATAAAAAACATGCAGAAAACCGAACAGAAAACTTATTTTTAGCATTTCAAAATCACGTTCACCTATAACAATTACCATACAATTTATTAAATTACACTGACGTCACATTTGTTGCGTAGTTTTTTTTTTCATTCGCAAATCATGTCGTCGTCATCATCGTGGTTCGACAAAGACAATTTATTGATGTGGCAATTAATTAGAAATAACACTAGACATCGTTACTGGGTTCTTCGTAATATTGATCGTTGTGCTAATTTATAATAAGCATCAGTACTACTTTTTCAAAATATCAATTTATACCTGTAGTAAGACATTGGCAAAGTAAAATAACTTAGCTATATTAAAATTAGTTGTGTTTTATCAATACTTTTAACTCAAAACACCGTCTAACTTTATTACACACCAAACTGGTATGTTGAAAAAAATAAATATTACCTTATAATATTTCTAATAATTTGACGTTTATTATAAATTGGTATGTTTTGTTGTTCAATATTATAAATGTTGATGTTTTAACACTTTGTTAACTTTCAAAAACATGCATATGCACTCTGTATTGTCAATATTTAACTAAAATTGTGTTTGTAAGTTATAATTCAAAGTTACTCATAGTAGTACTTTAATTTTTAACAACATCTAATTAAGTGTTGCCCAGTGGCGTACCTAGGGGGGGGGGGGGGAGGCGGTGAGTGCGGTCCGCGGCATATATGGGCGGCATTTTTTATCTAATAATTCTACAAATTATAAATTACTATATGATTTTAAATATTTTTCTTCATCGTCAAGTGAATGTAGGGTTGAAAATATTATCTTTAAAAAATTTGCTTGGATACAGACATCAATTTATAAAAACCACTATTTGATTGACTTAAAAAGGGCGGCAAACTAGAGACCACCCCGGGCGGCAAAAGTTCTAGATACGCCACTGGTGTTTCCCCTAATAAGTAACAAGTTGAGCGGTATAGCATAATATTTTAGTATGGTAACAACTTAAATAGTAATGGCCCCAAAATTCTTCATCATTGTCACTACATGCGCTTTTTAATTTAGTGTGCTTTATTCGTTAGATATGACTTCAGTAATAAATGTGTAATACCTCAAACTTTATAACAATGTAGTTTTACAAGTAGTATCTAATGACAAATCTAGAAAAATAATATGCAATGCACCACAAAAATAACCCGTGCTCTATCCTGAAAACATATGACGTGTCTGCTGCCTTGCTAAAACGTATCCCGCCACAATTGTTACCTAGATATGTCCGTTTTAATGCAAATATGCGTAAGCGTGTATCAAAGATGATATAGAAATGTTGCAACTACATTTGTATCTCTGGTATACTACTGTTAAGCAGGCATGTACACCGTTTAAAAAATAATAATTAGTAATTTTTTATTTACGGTATAAGTAAAACCATTTACATCTACATAAAAATACAATGAATATAAACAATATAATACATATATAAAATAATCAATATAAAAAACAGAAGGAAAAGATTGACATAAAAAACATAATATAATATAAAATACATAACATTTATTCAATATGACTCAATTGAAACTTAGATTTAGAACAAAAAAAAAATAAAATTGTTTGGTAAACAGTTTGCAAATCTACAAACTCTACCACTTTTTTTTTTTTTACACTTTAATTCATTTATTAAAAAATTCATTAAAATACAACAATAGAAACAGTATATGTACACAAAAATGGTTAAGAAATAAATTCATAACTAAAAAGTTTTCAAAAATTAAAATGGAACAATATAAACCTAGATTAACAATTCTGATAAAACTTATAATACTTATGATCCATTCTCTCACAGATTCATTCTTCTTTCACTCACACAATCATTCATCATTCATTCAGGTTAAAAACATATTTAAAAGTTAGTATCATTAAAAAACATTACATAGACCGCAGAAATGTCGGTATTATGTTTATAAAAATTTTGTTTAAGCTTAAACCTAACTAACCTAACCTATCTATTTACAATAATATATACAAGAACTAACCTAACCTAACTCTACTATGTACAATATATACAAAAACAATAATTTTGACTCTAAAGATCAAAGTTTACAGGGACGGTAAGTATCAACTCAAAAGTGTTGGTTGAAGATAGGTAAGCACTGATAACTGAGCTTATGTTTAATTCTAAAAGGTCTATTGTTAGATCGGATGCTGGTGAGCCCTCGTAGAAGAAAACTAATTATGGATTTCACAGCCTTATTCTACCAATAAGGCTGTGAAATCCATAATTAGTAGAATATGTAATTTCTCTAAATAATGAAGTCTGCCTGGTACGTCGTTTACTAATAGGAATGTAGAATGGAAATAATACAAGTAACTCAAGACAGTCTACTTCAGACATCACTAAATCACGCAAAAATGAGAGATCTGATCTTTTGCGCCAAAGTTTTAGTGAGGGTAAATTGTATAGTAAAATATCCTAATTGCAGTCAAAATTAACCGACAATATACCAGATCTATAAAACAACAGACATTTTTTTTTCTTTTTGCACACGTACCATATTCTTACTATGAATTTCATAGAAAGAGCTCCAGACTGACGGAACGTACTCTAAATGAGAGCGCACCAAGCACAGTAAAGTAGTTTGAGAACGATCAGCTGACATCCTATACACAAACCCCAGCATTTTTATAGCACGATTACACATGTAGCTAATATGTTCAACAAACGTAAGTCAAAAATTACACCAAAGTCTTTAATTTGTATCACTTGTTGTAGCAGCTTGTTATTGATAATATAATCCTACAATATTTGCTTAGCGTTCTATTAAGTAAGTAAGAATTTTATTATTAATATTATTAAATATATACATTAAACTAAAAATTAATTATAAAACTATCTCTAGCAACAAATTAAAATTAAGATAAAATGAATATGTATTTTTAATGTATAAAATAAAATAAAAAATGGTTTCGTCCCTCTCTCATTGTCCTTAGGTTTGTGGGTATTAATTCCCGTCTCAGGCTATCGGTATTGAGGGCTTGTTTGATTTGTTTTCTTTATTTATTTAATTTATATTTTGTCATGTAGTAGCATGTGTTTTATTTTTAGTTTAAATGGTATGTAGTTAAGACTTTTTATAAATGTTGGCAGATTATTGTATTGCTTTGTAGTTTCTGTTGTTAGTGTCTGTCTGCATTTAACAGTTGTATATTTTGTAGTCCTTATGTGCAATTTTCTTCTTGTTTGGTGGTTGTGTATTTCTTTGTTTGACTGTATTTTTATATTGGTTTTTATCATTTTGTGATTTATTTTATATAGCAATAGTATATTGTTCAAGTCTATCATCTTATTTATATTTAATTCTTTCTTGTATAGTTTAGTTGAAGGTGATTTTTTGTCCAGTGTGTATAAAATTTTGATGAATTTATTTTGTTGTCTTTGTAGTTTGTTTATGTTTTTTTTTTGGTTGTGTTTCCCCAGATATGGTTTAGGTACTTGTTATGTGATGCAAATATTGCATAATAAACTGATTTTTGAGTTTTTTGGTAGGTAATTTCGTATTTTTGTTACAGCCGCTATTGTTGAAGAATTTTTTTTCACAAGTTTGTTTATGTGAGCATCCCATTTCAGGTTTTCTTGAATAGTCAGACCCAGGTAATTTTTTTCTTATATTTGTCTTATAGTTTTGCCATTTATTGTTATTGTTATAGGGGTTTCCTGTTTGTTAATAAAAATCATGTATTCTGTTTTTGTCTCGTTGATAGTAAGTAGGTTGTTGTAATACCATGTTTCTAAGGTTTTAACGTCTTCTTTAATGATCTTTTCTAATTCTATATTTTCTTTTCCCGAATATATAATTTTTTTCTGTTTCTTTTCCCGAATATACAGGGTGTCCGGAAAATACGTGTACAACGTTTGACGACAGACTCCTGACGTCAAAATAGGTCGATCTAAGCCGACTTAGTTATATCCAAAATTGTCTCGTTTAGCCGGTAGAGGGCGTCAAAAAAAACAAAAGTATAACAAAGTTGAAAGTATCTATTGTAAGAAACTTAGTAAAACAAAAACATTACTTAAGCAAATGTGTAAAATGACCGCCATCTTGCTGAATACACTTATTAACACTCTTTAAAAAATGATATTGGACCCTATCTAATGTCTCGGGATTATTAAAATGGTTGCCTGCATTTAAAATCCGCTGCAATGAATCATTGCGTGAGTTTACCGGAGTCTTGTAAACTTCTGTTTTAATAGCGCCCCACAAAAAGAAGTCACACATATTTAACTCAGGAGAACGTGGTGGCCATTTTACTGGTGCATCATTGCCTCTTCCAATCCATCGGTTGGGATATTGATGATGTAAGTAATGCCGAACGGCAACGGAAAAATGGGGCGGGGCACCATCATGCATATACCACATTTCCCTCCGAAGTAAAAGGGGCAAATTCTCCAGAAGAATTGGTAATGTGTCTTGTAAAAATTTAAATAAATATTTCCATCTAACCTGTCTGGGATAACAATGGGACCAATAAGGTAGTGATCAATAATACCTGCCCAAATATTAATTTTAAATTGATGCTGATGATGTGCAACTTTAATGGCATGTGGATTTTCATCGGAATAAATATGTTCGTTGTGCAGATTGGTTACCCCAGATCTTGTAAAGCATGCCTTGTCAGTAAACATAATTTTTCAACAAAAATTTGGAACAAGGATTCTTTTGTTTCTAATAAATTGACAAAATGTAAGCCGCATGGGGGGATCAGTCGGTAAAAGTTCCTGGACTTTTTGTATGTGGTAAGGATGTAACAACTGTTCTCTTAAAACCTCATTGACAATCGTTTTAGGAACATTTAACTCACGTTCTAAGAGACGGGTACTGGTACTTGGTTCTTCTTCAACTCTTTCCAGAATCATCTCTTCTGTTTCCACAGTTCGAGTTGTTTGCATACGACCCCTGCCTTCAAACTTTTTCTCAAAACTGCCCGTTTCCCGAAGATGACGCTCAATATTGGCAAATATTTGGTGGTTTGGTATTCGACGGTTAGGAAACCTCTCCATGTAAACCCTAACACTCTGACGCCCATTTCCTTGACAAAACCCGTATACCAGGAGCATGTCAACTTTCTGAGAGTTTGTATAATTTTCCATTTTTAATGGTAAAATGAACTTGTAATTCAAGAATGTTGATCGTATACTTCAGTAAATTTCATAGACTGGTGACAATTTGTCAATAATTGTCAAATTATTAAACGCTATAGCAACAAGGTCACTTAAAAAATTATTGTTACAGGTAATTTCTTTTTAATACTTACAAATTTTTGACGCTCTCTACCGGCTAAACAAAACAATTTTGGATATAACTAAGTCGGCTTAGATCGACCTATTTCTGACGTCAGGAGTCTGTCGTCAAACGTTGTACACGTATTTTCCGGACACCCTGTATAATGCATGTTAAAACTGATTGCAAAACATTTATTAACATTAAACAAAGAGTTATTAATAAGATCAAGCTTTAACTGAGTCTAAATCTTGTTGTAAAAAATTACAATCATCGATAGTTAACATACTTCGATAAAATTTTAAATCATCTGCAAATAATAGAAATTATGATGAACTAATACAGTCAGAAAAATCATTAATAAAAATAAAAATAAAATTGGTCCACAGTGAGATTCTTGAAGGAACTTCATGGAACTAAAATAGGTTGTGAAAGAAAGTTATTGATTTTTTCACACTGCGTTTAGTTTTTCAAAAAACAAGATAACCAAGAAACCACAGCATTATGAAAACCCAAAGCACATCCAATGTATTTGACCAGTTATAATTTGATCAAATAATTTTGGAATAGCCGATTAAAAATGATTTTTTGCAAATGCCTCTATAGTTTGTAATATTTTTCTTAGCACCAGATTTATGCAATGACATAATATAAGTTTGTTTCCATACATCAGAAAATTTAGATTCATTTAATGAAGCGTTGAAAAGTAAATGTAATAGTTTTGAAATTAAATAAATACAATTCTTTAAGAGCATAGAAGGAATGCCGTCAAATCCAGTGTTAAAATTAGATTTAAGTATGAAGAATTACATTTTTATCAAACTCAAACAATGGAGTTAGATGAATTTGAAAATTATAAACAGAAGAGAAAAAAATCTGCAGATTGTCACTATTAATACAGGTTTGATCACTATACTACATTGTAGCTGAAAAAGCATTAATCTTCCTAGCTTCATTTACAAATCTCTAAAAATGTTTTGTATTAGACCAAATGTTATTCTCGTTGCGTAAAATGTAGTGCTTGTAAAGACGTGCGTTAAGATTTTTACATGAAGTTCAAAGAAAATCAAATTTATTGTAATCAAAAAGAAGTTCTAAAGATTTAAATTGTTTATGTGCTATTTTTTTTTTATTTAGTGATTAAAATTAATTCCTTCATAAACCAAATAGAAAAGTTGTTGACATGCCACACTATTTTAGGTACATAACAATCAATTGCATAATACAAAACAGAATAAAATAAATCAATACATTCATTAATATTACAGTTGGTAAAAAGAACAGACCAATCAACGTTCAACAAAAAATTATTGATTGCGCTGACACACTTAAAATCATTAAAAACGTAGTTACAATTTAAAATATCTCAAGAAGTATCACATTTGACATCTATCACATAGGCATTATGATGTTGACTTATATCTAAAAAAACATCTACAGCATTTATCACAGTAATATTATCACAATCATTAGTAAAATATAAATCTAAAAATTCACCTTTATTATTTGGAATGGTCATACATTGAATGCGTTTAAAAACCCAAACAAAATAGCAACTAAGTGCGCTGGGTAAGTTTCGTTACAAGTAACTCCAATTCCAAACTCATCATTTAATCACGATGCTTCAGGTAAATTGTTATCTCTTAGTAAAATAAGTTTACTGTTAGGAAAAACGTCAACAAAAAATTCAACAAAGTAGCAATTTTTTGGCATATTTATCGATAAGCAAACGAGAAGATATATAAACTGCACCAATTATTTACGACACACTTAAAATTAACATTTACTCATGTTCAGCACTTAAATATTGTGGGTGTACATTTTAGATGTATTTTAATCGCAATTATTACTCCGCCTCCACCTAAATTAGGACTAGTTAATCTAGACCGATCAAATTTAAATAAGTTATATCCAGTAAGTTTTAGTTCCGAGTCAGTAATGTCAGGTTTCGGTTAAATCAATAATGTCATAATTTGACAAAGTTACGGTTAATAAAAGTTTAACTAGTTTAGTTTTTATGCTCCCGACGTTCTGGTAGTAAACTGAGAGGCCGCTTGTATTCTTGGAAAAGGGTCCAAACTGTTGAGTAGATTTAAGGTCCAAAAATTCCCTGCAAGTGTAGCTGGTAAGCGAGATCGGCCATAATTAATACAAAAAATTACAGCAATGTTTGCGGGCCAGAAGTTTTTAGAAAGAACTAATCCAGATTGATCAGCTGGAATAGACAATTTAAAACTGCTGTAGTTTCCTGATTTTACCACCAACTCGACAACATCAACAGAGTCAGATAATAGTTTATTCTTGACAAAATTTACTATATCAGTTTTGTTTGTTGAATGTATGCTGGAGAAACCTAAGCTTGCAGCTAGTCATTGGCTAGACCACAGCCAAAAATCGTTAAAGTTTTATGCTGTAATCTATGTTTAGTTATTTGCATACTACTAGCAGTGGTAAAAGTAATAGATCAAGATGAAATTGCTAAACCAGCATTAATAAAAAACCGATCACTAACAGGCTCAGGTAGACAATAATATTTTAAATCTAAAATTTCCTTATCTTTTAGAATTTTTTTTTCTTCCAAATAAGAAATTTTATCAGATAGAATATTATTATTAAAACAAACTTCATCTAACAATACTTGATATAGTGTGATGTTTTCTTTGTACAACTTACATAGTTCTGATTCAGATTTAAAATCAAATAAAACACCACAATAGCATTTCTTGTAGCAAATAGCACAACTATTGTAGAAAATAATACCACAACTACTACAAGTAATACCAGATTGTGCTACACTGTTACACTTACAAAGACCAGTCATAGTAACAGATGCAAATGTAAATATGAATAAAATTGTGGGAAAAAGTTTAAAACAAAGAGACAATTTTCACACCGCTACGGTCTATCACCAGGTGACTAACTTTAAAACAAACACGGACAGACCACGAAAAGGTTACAGTAGACAGAAGGATTATTAAAAATTAATTTTATAACAAAACTTTAATTCTTTTTTTTAATCCTTTAGTAATTATACTAACAAACCATTTATTATATTATGTTAATGTGTTTTTTTTATTTTTGTCAATTTAATTTGTTTTTTTTTTATATATAAATATGTACTGTTTCTTTATTAATGTATTCATGTATTGTCTGAAGAAAGCTGAGGTTCAGCCGAAACCGCAGTCACAGTGTGACGAAATAAATAGTGATATAAAAACATAGTAATTGTTTTATTTAATCTTGTATAACAGATAATGTACAGCTGACTGAAGAATTAAAACCAGAATAATTATTAGCATGCATCATGACCATTCTTTTTGAAAAACAATATTTGCAATAATTCGCTTAAAATACCGACAAAATTTGACATTTAAATATAATTACGCATTGTTAAATAAATTAATCAATTTTAATTATATACAATACAAATTTCAAAGCCTGTAATTACAAAAAAAAATATACATACAATTTGTGAAAGTGAGATTTTTTTTGATACCGCATCGTAGAATCCCACCTACCTTGGTTGATACATTTAATGTGATTAATAAAGCACGTTCCAAGGTCGTAACATTTCCGAACGATTTACCAAAAAAAGAAGATTATTTATAAAAGATTTAAATTTGCATTCCTATGTTAATTCAAACATCTTCGGTGAGTATAGTAAGACGTAATTTGTATAATATAGTATTCTCAATTTATGGGTGTTATTTTTTACTATATATACGAATTTACACGTATATTAGCCATAAAAATCAACATAATTAATTTGGAATTTGTGTAATGTTAATATTTTGTTTAACATTTCATATGTGAGAAATATTTTATTATTAGTGTTATCCAACATATTTATGGATATTGCGTATAGTTGTAAAAAATATCAACCGTCTTTCTGTATTTCTAATTTAAATACATTAAATTGTTTATATTTGTTGCTTACGTTATTTAAAATTTTACATATAACTTTATGAGAAAGGTATCAATGAATTAATTTAAAGTTTTAATACATTTATTGTATATGCTATTGAATTAAACTAATGAATTACAAGAATTTTATAATTTTACACTAACAGTTACTATTTACCTTTAATATAATTTTTTACATTAATAACTTTTTATACATAAAGAATTACATTAATTTATTATTGAATTTTGTAATCAACTTTATATTATGTAATTTGCATACTTTATAAAAAAGTAGCAATTTTAATTGACATTAAAACAATTTAATAAATATTCTCCAATCTAGATTTTATAGACAAAAATAAGATAATTAGCATTAAGCTCATTGAGGCTAAAACGTACTACAATTAAATTCATTTTGGTTTTGGCTATCGCTAAGATGATTCTGGCTGCTGTTTTGTACTCTTTGCCGTACTCTTAACATTGAATCTAATTTGTTTATCATTTTAGTATTTTTATCAAAAAGTTCAAACAGAATCACGGCGTTTATTTTATTTTTGCATTTTTATGTATTTTTAATTTATACCATCTAGTATACAGATTGGCTGAAAATTGCAAAACAGCAAAACCAAAGAATATACAAAAGCAAGAGCAGGGCAAACGCCAATCACATTATCACCGAACAACCATGCATCAGTCTTTTAAGCAAAAATAGCTGACATTAAATGGTACGCTACAAACATGATAAAATCGGTACAACATTTCGACAAACCCATAACCATCATGTCGGACAACTAGTATTAGACTGTATAACCAGACCGAAAGCATTAGCCACAAATAAGAAAGATATTAGGAATTAAGATACCACAAAAAAAAACACAAAAACGTTCATTAAACTTGAAATAATTTCGAAATTCTATAGACTAAGACCAGTAAACAAATAATCCGGAGTAAACTTGACTGCCAATTTTTAACTAGACATTGTGGTCTAAAAAAACATATGCATAGAATAGGAATTTAATCAGATCACTAATACCGCGATTATCTAAACGACAAAGAAACTCCGCTATTTCTCCTAAGCAAGTTTGAGGTTTACAACACACAACGTAGTGCCTTTTTTGGCAAACACAAACTAAAAATTTCTGAATTTCATAAAAAAACGGACCTACCAGAGGAGTAACAACCAGATGTGCACAATAAAACTAAGATACTGCAGAAACGCCAGCGGTTTGGTAAACTCTGTTGTTTGCAAATGTTTTTACTTGGATCTTCTGCAATCATGTCTAATATAACTGCTGACTGTATGAACAGATCATTCACATGCAGATTTGTAATACCTAGTTTCTAAAAAAAGGTTGTTTTAAAATAGAAAATTTTTAAAATAAAATACTATTAATGTTTTTTGGGCAAACCTATTACTTGATCAAAACAAACAAATGGCAACTAAATTGTTAATTATTTATTTATTCTTTTGCCTTTTTTACCATTAGGTGTGAGGTTTAAGATTTTTAATAAAACATTAATTCAATTGGTAACACATATTTTTAAGAGCTGTAACTCGGTAACTAATGCGTTGTTAAACCTCGTTTATTAAAACTTTTATCATAAAATTTACTAAGAAATCATCATCAAAACTTTGTCGATGTCATTTTTAAACACCCTGTATAAAGATAAAAAAATTCAAAGCGATTGAAGCTTACATAAGCAAAAATATTTTATTTATAAACTTCATAAATTCTTAAATATTGTCAATTCATTTATGGCACATACAAGATAAACAAATAGCATGCAAATACTACACAAAAGAACTATCTGATTAAGAGTTTGGTGTGGTTATATCTGCCAAAACCCCTATTAATAAGATATTTCATTAAGATTAAATTCACAGATGTTCTCAATATTAATATCCGCTTTAATAGTATATCAAACACCGGCTTTGCATAATATTACTAATTTCAAGAAAGGAATTTAGTTCAATATTAGTACATGATTATCATTTCACCTAATATAGCTGAAAGTATACAATGTTAATGTCCAATATATAACACGAATTTTGATAAATATCAATGTTTTTGTATAATTCAAAATCAACTCGGTTGAGTAACATAAATTACATTCTATACTATGCTTTAGTGAAAATTGATTCATAATAATACAAACTTTAATCAATTCTGAATATATTAAATTGATCGAAACACATCGGTACAAGCAATCAACGTTAACTATCATCCTTTTGATTTTCACTAGATAACTTAGTGACTCTAGTTAAAACATTTATATTTGCTTGCAGATATCTAGCACACAAGATTTATAACATACATACAAACTACATAAATAAAGTTTCAGGTTAAATGGGTTTAACAGGTCACGTTCGGGAAGTTTTGATATATCTTCTCGCACATTTAGGAAGCACTTATGGTTTATTTAGCACGGGTTATACATATAATTTACCATTCCATTTATTTAATGGATGATTTAGTATAGAGTAATATTTTTTAAACTGTCAGCAAAATAATTTATATGATTGATAGTAAGATTATGGTCTATAACCGTGTTTATAATTTACCAAATTATGTATAAAAATCGGAAATAGTTTGTAATAATAAAACAAATATTAGACATTTTATTTTTGACACATTATTATTTACCAAACAAGCCTTTGTGCATAAAATGTACTAAATTGTATCAATTAAGATTCAATTTGTCGAATGTGATGGATGTAGTCTGTACGACAAAATAATTAAAAAAGTTTCAAGTTACTATTTATGGGACCGATGGTCAACTAAATGAAACAATGTCATATTACATATATTCAGTCTGTAAAATACTTTTTTTTATAAATATCCAAGGCACGATTATTGCATTATTCACGCATCGTTGCGTGCCGAACCAAATGTCGCCCTAGTGATCTTAATATTTAGCAATGTCCACTGTGTTTTAGTGTGTATTGCGTAACACACAATAAGTACTATGTATAATTTATTCATTTTTTAAAGATCACTTGCTAGTCTTGCTACTTTTATTTTCGTTAATGCATAACAACTGGTCCCATTATCTAAAACTAGAGTGGCAACAACAAACCCAAATAGCTATAAATATAGAAATTGTCTGATAATCAAACATATTCAGTTCAATTGCGAACAGAGATACAATACCAATAAAAAAATGTCTTTCAAGGTATATATTTAAACTTAATCAACTAATAATAAGTATTTGAATATTTAAATATTAACATTTTATTAGAACCATTTTGTTATGTGAAATAATTAGATTATTCAGTTATGCATATAATTAGTTTTTAGCATATAAAATAAATTGCTTAATTAACCAGTAGCTTTCTCTATAAATATATTATTCGTATAAGAGACTAGCAAATTGTTAGTTGAGATTATATTTGAATACATACATATTATTACATTATTGCAATTAAAATAGAGAATAACTTATTTCAACTATATGAAAAGAATTTTAACAATTCTAAATATTTTAAGATATTTATTAAAAAGTAATTGTATTTTTTTGCAGATTGTCGTATTGTGCGCTGCCCTAGCCGTAGCCAATGCCGGAAATATCGCCGCTCCACTAGCTTACTCTGCTGGTTATGCCCATGCTGCCCCATTGGCCTACTCTGCAGGAGCAATCGCTTCTCCACTTGCATATTCTGCTGGCCAAATTGCCTCCCCACTGGCATACTCAACTCCATATGCAAGAAGTTATGCATCTCCACTTGCTTACTCTGCAGGACCAGTAGCTACATATGCTGCTGGACATGTAGCCGCTCCAGTAAGCTCCTACTCAACAACCACTGTTACCAAATCAGCCCCAGTTGCTGCTTACTCTGCTGCCCCAGTCGCCACCTACGCTGCATCGCCTGTAGCATACTCAGCTGGACATATTGCTTCTCCAGTAGCTTATTCCGCTGGACATATTGCTTCTCCACTTGCTTATTCTGCTGGACATATTGCTTCTCCATTAGCTTATTCTGCGGGACATATTGGCAGTCCATTGACTTATTCTGCAGGACACATTGGCAGCCCATTAGCTTATTCTGCAGGACAAATTGGTAGCCCATTGGCTTATTCTGCCGGACATATTGGTAGCCCATTGGCTTATTCTGCTGGACACATTGGTGCCCCAGCTTATGGTTATGCTTATTAATCTTTTTGAATGAAAAGTAATTTATTCATTTTTTTAATAAATTAATTTAAATCACACGCCAAATACTAAATTCAATTATTTAAATAAAATTCATACATTTTTTTATTACATTTACGACTTATTATTATAGAATGACCAAATGACTACGGTCGCAATCGTGCAGAACACACCGATTTACGTTTGATTTTGTACTATGTATGTTTATTACTTTTGTAACTTTTTTGTGCAATAAAAATGTTATATATATATATATTTTAAGAAATGTACTAAATATTTTTTTTAAGTACCTACAATTTGAAAAGTTGAGAAATAAAATTAATTAAATATTTTTTAACAAGTAAATAATTTTTATAATGACAAAAAGCAGTTTAAAGAATAAGCAGTACGTTATCAAACACAAGTATATGCAGTAACTATTTACTTGATATGATTTAAAGCTAAAATGCAAAATACCAACAAACAAACAAATTGACTAAAATAGTAATTAGCTTAAAAAAATTGAAACTAAAAGTATTAAAAATTCAAAAAATTCAAATGAGATTTAAGAATGTAGATAAAATAATTAAAAAATCAACGTAAAATAATGTAAACTAATTAAACAAAAAATAAATGATAAATAAAAGATAAATAAAAGAATGTGAAAGAATCCCAACAAAAATTTAATTAATCAATAGTCCCTTCAAACTAGACAAAAAATCTACATTTTAGAGACATTTTACCCACAGCTTAGCGACCTGTATACTTAGGTGTATTTGGACTATCTGAAGACTATTTTCACCTAGCGTACGCCAATAAACTAGTATTATAGTTATAAAACAGTATGTGACAAACCATTTTGGGCATGTGTTTAGATTCTAAATTAAAGTGGCTGAATTATAGAGATATTATTTCACTAAAAAAACTCAATCTACATTTTTACTCTAACAACTTAGAAACAATAAAAGGAAATGAGAAAAATTTAGATACTGTTTATTTTGCAGTATAATAAATCAGACTACAACCTTGTGCATTAAGAATAATATCTAATTTAAAATATACAGAAAATAGTAGAATTGCATTTAAAAAATGTGTTAATATGTTTGTTGCATGTTTAAAGAAACATATCTACATATCTTGTTTTTAATAATACTCACAATCACAATACCAAACATAATATTAATATTTGTATATGATTTGTACGTCTAGTAAAAGCAAAAATCTTGCTTAAAACACGTTTTATAATTAAATATAATGTTTATCAGAAAGTTAGGTTATTTTATGAGTGCTAGTCGTTGGTATTAAATTTTCATTTAATTAAACTATTCAATTCGACTATTTATTAATAATAAATTTAGTAAATTTTTGTCTTTGTTCTACTAAATGTGCTCTCAAAGTTGCTTTATTACGCAATATACTTTAAAAAATCAATCTTTTTTAGACTTAGCTACGTATGTACGTAGTAATATCGTAAATAAATCAATTTCAGTTGTACAACATTTTTTAATTTATTTTGTCACACAAAATTACCAAACATCTAAGTATGTTAGTAAACTACAATACTGTTATAAACGCATGTCAGTTAACAATTTGTTTCAATTAGGTGAAGTTGGGATTTTTATAATGTTTCATAGCAAGACTTAATAAATCATTTTTAAGTACTGTAATGTGTTTTGCAGAACATACTACAAGATATTCAATACAAATAAGCTAATAAAAAAAAAGTTTGTCCTGCAAAATACCTTATTGATGGCGGTACTCCGAGTAAGCAATAGAAGGTGGAAGTAGCAATAAGAAGTGGAATAAAAAATATAATTACTAACAAAATAAACCAGAGGAGCTGCGCGCAATGTGTCCAGCCAAATATGTTAATGGGTCATCATATATATTTTTAAATTAACTGTTAAAAACAATACATACAACACAAGAAAGATATTTATATAAATCATTTCAAATTTAAAAGAAATTAGTAATGTTCATATATTTAAAAAACGAATAAAATTTTTTTAATTGAAAACTGCTTCTATACAGTAGATGAGTATATGCAATTTTAATTTTTTTTAAATTTGTGCGTTATACTCATTTTTCATTCAAGTTATTTTTTGTATGTATATAATCAGTTGTATTTTACTTGTAAGAAAGAAAAAGAGACTATTTTGACCAATAAATTATTCTATTCTATATACAGAGTGTTAGTAAACATGCGGCAAAAATTCAAGAGGTTGTTTCTTGGTCAATTCTAAAAATATTTTGTCCTATGATAATTTCTGAAACCCCCTTTGTTTCAAAGATACAGGGTGAACAAAATTTACAAAAATCGTATTTGATATTTGTTAAAATCATTAATGTAAATATAAGTATGGCGTACGCCAATAAGTATGTCAAGCACAAAAAATTAATGAGTTTATCAAGTACAAAAAATTGTTAACAAAAACTTGAAACGGCTCTTTTATCTACTAATGTACAATTGTATTTCATTCAAATACGTCTTCTCATTGATCATCACATGTATCGGTCGCAGTTGTTTAGATTGAGTGACGTTAGGCTGTTTGACGTGTCTTTAATAGTTAATAAATTTCTCTACCATAAATCACTATACAAACGCCGAGATAACTAACATGCATTTCATGTATGGACTTGCTGATGGCAATTCGTTACAAGCTAGACGATTGTACAATGAAGGGTTTCCTGGCCGTAATGTCCCCAACCAAAAAATCTTCAAAAACATTCATTGGCGTTTTTGTAAAACAGGCACATTGAAACAAAATGGAGGAGTAAGATCAATGACAGTAAAGACGGTATAACTAGAACAGATTGTGCTAGACATGATAGAAGAAGATCCAAGTAGCTTTACGCAAAAAATTGCCAGTACCTTGAATGTAAGTTATTGTATAGTTTGGAAAATTCTTAAAAGCATTTTGATGTATCCATACCACATTCAGCGTGATCAGGCACTACTACTACTTGCTGATTTTTTTTACGTATTGCGTTATGTCAATGGCTTTTGCAAACAATAGATCTAATCCCTCAATTCCTTACACATATTCTTTTCAACGATGAAGCCAGTTTCTCATGAAATGCAATAAGAAATGTTCATAACAATCATGTGTGGGCAGATGAAAATCCGCATCAGGTATGTAAAGATTGCTCTCAACATCAGTTCTCCTTGAATGTTTGGGTTGGAATTGTGAGCGACTGTCTAATTGAACCAGTATTTCTACCAGGAAGACTTACCAACAAGATGTATCGCACCTTTTTGCAACACAAGCTACCTCAGTTTCTGGATGATGGACCACTAGCAACAAGAATTGTAATGTGGTTTATGCACAATAGCGCACCACCACATTTCAGTTTAGTTGCTTGTGATTATTTAACAGCAACATACGGAAATCGCTAGATTGGTCGAGGTGAACCTGCTCGATCCCCAGACTTAAACCCCCTGAGTTATTTTTTATGGGGCTATCTAAAATCATTAGTTTACGCTACTCCAGTGGAAAATTTGGACAACTTGCAAAATTGGATAACTGCTGGGTGAAACTCAATTAGAAACAACCCTGGTGTGTTTGAAAAAGTTCGGTACTCAATGACAAAAATTGAATGTTTGAATCCAGGCTAGAAGAAATCATTTTAAATATTTATTGTAAATTCAGCAATTTTATTTTTTACCTGAAAATTACAAGTTTTGAAGATTGCAAAAACATGTTGCATCAAAATAGTGGTATATACGTATTAATTCTATGAGTCTTGTGTGATCACTTTTTGATTGAACACAAAGAAATCTAGACTTTGTAGATCAAATTTCTTTAAAATTTAACAAAGTAAACAAAGCATAATTTTGCAATTTTGCTAAATTTACGGGTTTTTTTTGGAATAATGTTTAAATCTTGATATATTAAAATGACTGCCCTAGCATTAAATAAACAAGTATAAGTTTTAAAGTACATGCAATGAAGAATATTTTGAGCCATCGTGGACCTTTTTATCTTTTTCTAAAGGCCCAAAAATTGCCGATTTTGACAATTTTTGAATACTAAAAAAATCTTAATAATGCCCGATATACCATTTCTCATATAGATAATCTTTTTTCTTGTGCTTTAAAGAGTATTTACTAAAATGTTGACTAAAATCGACATGGGGTGCGCTTTTTCGGGACCTGAAAAAAGCAAGTTTTAAAGATTGCAAAAACATGTGAAACTTCTTGCATCAAAATAGTGGTGTATACGTATTGCGTATTTTGTAAGTTTTGTATGATCACTTTAAAAATTGATTAAACACGAAGAAATCTAGACCTTGAAGATGAAATTTTGTTAAGATTTGACAAAGTTGCAAAATTTTGCAATTTTGCCAATTTTACGGGTCAATAAAATATTTCAGTATTTACGATTGTTTTTCTTGCACCATTCATTTTTTTTTTTTAATATTTCTTTTTACAAATAAATAAATAAAATACACTGATGTATGCGGAATTTTACCCTGAATCAAAATAAGTAAAAATATACAGGGTGTTCCATTTAAAATAACGATGATGGATATCGTTACTCAAAACAGGTAAAATATATTTACAAACTAAAAACGTCAAAAGATAGCTTATTTCTTGCCATTTAAGAATATATATAGTTTGTTGGGTCTAAAATTTAAAATAAGAAAATTATAGCTACTGGCGTTTTTTAGGAAACAGCCTGTATAAAAGAGTAAGTAAGTAAGAAAAATATTTCTAGCACAAATAACTAAGATATAATAAATTTTATTATTTAAAACAGATTAAAATATATTAATAAAAGAAGTTACTATAAAAATATAAATAATACATAAATAATCGTACATACTTTGCAAAGTTAAAAGATATAAATTTAAAGTGAAGCAAATAACCAGTTCATATTTCAAAAGAAATAACAAGTGAACTTTAAAAACTGTTTGAATCAATTAAACTTTGTGCAAATGTGAAATAGTGTTATGTGTATTTCGTTATAATTGACAACTATAAACAGTTACATTATACCATATATATAAAAAATATATTTATATTTATATTGATATCAACATTGAATATTAAATTGCCTTTAAAATAATATAATTTATTATAAATTTGTTTTTCAACGTAAAAACCATTAATACTAATACACTTGTTCCAATGTTTTTCTAGTAACGCTATGCTTTCAAAAAACACGCGTTTTTCAAGTCGTCATTTGATAAATGGCGTATTCAAGTGTTTTTGAGTTGTGGAGATCGGAACTGTAAGGTTAATGTTGCAGCTCTTTTAAGAGCATTTAACGGTAGAGAATTGCCGGGCTTAGTCGCCGCGTTTTGATGGTGTGCCGCTAGTAGTTTTGTTATGGAAAATATTATTAGCGAACATTACATTCTAAAATATCATCACAACTACGAGAACATCGGTGAACTTTTTTTTCTAAAAAAATTTTGACACGTACACCGCCGTTTTTAAATTAACATTGGTTCTTACGAGACAAAACGACAAAACGCAAAAAAAATCAATATCCAAACAATTCTTATTAATTTCAATCATCACTTATTTTATATGTTAAACTACATTCATATTCTATGCCATTATTTATTGGGTTGAAGATTTGCAATTATGTTTGACGAGTAAAAACTTAATGAATGCAATAAATAAAAACTTTTTAAAAATTTATTTCATTTGTTGTGCAGAAAGAAGCATTTCATGAGCACAACTCTGGGGTCCTTTTTCTTCAGCACACTGTAATTTAATATAAGGTGTAAATAATAGGTTCAAATCAAGCGTTATTAAGTTTCAATATTCAATATTAGGATACCATTCATAAAAGCTTATGGTATCTGATTACTATACTACTTTTTGATTTATTGTATTTTTACAACAGAAAGTGATAGCCAATTGCTTATATTTGTTAAAACAAGCACAAAATTTGTAGTCAAAACTTTACATGTTTAGTATAACTGTTGTTTGTAAACTCATAAACACAAGGCTAGAATTTAATATATAATAAAATATAATATAAAATATTATAATAATATAATATCAAACTTTTTTGGGCAAGCATTATAGAAATTGTCAGAATGCATTGCCGGTCATTCCTACCGGTATGTACTAATGATTATAGTATTTTAACAAAAACAGCAACTTTTGCGTCATTTTTATTTCCGCAAAAAATTCAGAAAGGACCAAACTATGTTTTGTCAGAATATTTTAGTTAAATTATATTTGCCAATAACATTAAAATGTAAATTAAAATACCCTGACACAATTTAGTTTTTTTTTTCTGAATATACTGGTAAAAAAATATATTGATTAGCAAATTAGATGTAGAAATTTAAGAAAAGTATTTGGCAAACCCACCTAATTGAAGTCACAATAAAGCGCACGTCAATAAATTAAAAAACATTCTTTCATCCTTATCACGACTTCAATTGGGTGCTGACTGATTTGGTTTTGATGAAAACTATGTCTGACTGTTTGTTTTGTGATTTTAGTAACGTAATTTGACATATTCCCAAATTTCAGTTTTTCCAAATCATTTGCATTGAGTTAGTTCTTGTAGCATGTTCGCAGCTGTGCTGACGCCATGCGTTTTATTATTAAGCTGTCTGACTGCTTGATTAAGGTTTTGTAATGCATCGACTATCTGAAGATGAATTTTCAGCTTTTCCAAAAAAAATTTTGGGTACTAATTAAAATTACACCTTTCTTTGCGTGCGTCCCGACACCTGGGGTGCTGACTTTGCAAAGGCGTTCTATGCCCAATTTACAGTCCAATCTAAAAAAATTAAACTTTCCAAAACTCTTGCACTTTTTTGTTAACAGCTCCTAGACTAATAGAGCTTGTTGACAAGATTAGAATGTTATACCATATCAAACGCTTTGGAAATGTCTAAAGCTACTGCAAGATTTTTTCCTTGTTTGTAAAATGTAGAATTCTATTTGTGACTAACATAAGTCAGAAGATTTGTTGCCAAACGATTTGATCAAAACCCATATTGAGTATCTCAGATAAGTAAGTAAGTTCTAAGAACTTGACAGTGTAAAAATTATAATGTTTTTTTAATTTTTTTGACAGATTCAGCAATAATGCAATTGGTCTATAGGTTGAAGAATCTTATTGTCTCCCTTTTTAGGAATAGGTTGAACGTTTGCAATTTTCCAACAGTTTGGAAATGTTTTATTTTTTTATGATAAGTCAAATATTTTGGTCAAAATAGAAGCTTTATAAATGTTTTAAAAATGATAACTAGAATTTTGTCTATGCCTTTCTGGTATTTAATTTAAGAAGATATTTTTTTACAAGATATATATTAAGAATGATTGTGGAGAAATGATTTTTAATGAGGACGGTATTAAAAAGAGCTAAAGGAAATATTTTGAGCAATTGTATGAAGACAATGTATATCCTATTGCAGACACAAAAAAATGACAAATAGTCTAACCGCAGAAAAAGTGATAAAATCTACAAAACTGTTAAAAAAGTTTTTCACATCCACAAGTAAACAGACGTATGTTGTAGAATAATTTATTATGACTTTGTGGTTGTTTAATATGTTTATGGATAAATACGTAAAGAATGTTTGTGAACGTTAAACAGTGTACGGATAGATAATGTAAATATAAAAGTGTTATTGTGCGCTGACAATGCTGTGATAGTGTGTAATAATTTAGATTTTGTTTTTGGTATATCAAATTTGATAATGAAAATGACCTAGAATGCACTAAACCAACTGAATGTTGCAGCAAATATAATGTATAAATATACAAAAACTTACATCATGGTCTTTGATAAAGACAAAGTTGGCATGCGTGAGTAGAATCATGTTAGACGATGAAAGCTTAGAGCAATTAAATATTTTTGTGTTTTTGAGAAGTATGTTTAATAAGAATGGAAATTTAGATAGATAAATTGAAAAATGAGTAAATGCATCGCAAAAAATAGTTAGAAGTACGTGTATGATTGCAAAGAATAAAGTATTGTCCAAGAAAGCAAAGATTGCAGTTTATAAAAGTGTGTTGACACCAACTCTGCTGTATAGATCTAAAGCATAGGTATGTCAAAAAAAAAACACAAAAGTAAAATAAATGCAGTTGGATTGTACTAATAAAAAATAAATTGATTAAAAAATTGAAACGGTGTTGCGTTACGGCAGATTGTTGCAAGTGTGTACGCAGTATTACGGAGTTATATTTGTAAAAGTTTTTTTTTTTTATTTTACTTAAAATGAAAAAACGTTATATTGTTTAACGCCTTTACAATACTAAAAAAAACCATTTAAAAAGATTTTTAAATCGGTTTAAAAATGACATAGTTATTCAGCCGTACTTTCTACGTATAAACAAAAAACGGTAAAATAAATAATAATTTATATTTATAAAAACCCAAAAAACCTTATATTTTTTATTTAGTTTGTAAAATTCATTTTTTTGATTGAATATAAATGATTCTATTTATTATGCTTTATGTTTTTTCAAACTAGACTCGATGTTTGTATAGTCTATAAAAAACATAGAACATACGTTTGATTCAATTGCCAGTAAAAATCAATCACAATAATGTCTGTATAAGATTGTCTAGATAAGATCATTATTTAATTGGATTTTTGAATTTTGTACGGTTCGCAAGCCGTGAGCCGTATGCACCGTCATCGTTAGTTGCAAAAATACTAATAAATAGAGAGTAAAATTATTTATATTTTATGTATGTGTTTTACATCTTTAAATAAATAATTGCCCCCACATGAAATAATTTATTACATGTAAATTTAATAACATTTATTACCAACTTGTTTCATAGTATTTTAATCAATTTTATTTCTTTGTTTTTAAATGTCAGAAATATATCATCCTACAACCAAACATTAAGTATAGTGTAAAAAATTGTTTCTATCCTAATTTGAATATTACTTAGCATTTAACCTTTACGAGCATTACAATACTTCATTGCAAATCACATATCTTATATTTATTATATGATTAGTTATTATTTTTAACAAAATATTTCGTTTATACTTAGTTGGATATTGTTCAATTAAAACACTGTCAACTATTCATAACATAATGTGTTGATTACTTACTTAAATGCACTGTGTGGAAACAGAACAAGAACTTACCTAAAACAAAACAAAAAAATAATTAGATATTTGTTGCAATAAATTATTAATTAAATTTTGAGGTATTTTGAAATTATTTTGAATATAAGTAAAATATAATTTTATAAACTTTATTACATCAAAACACAATCTACTAAACTAAATTATTATTGTAAATTGGATAAAACTTTACAATAACATATGTAACTATAACAATTGATTTCTCACATGTCAGAATAGCCTTATAACTAGCCAGATTAACTTAGTATAAAATAGGTGATGCGTGATATATAATCAATATAGTCATGTATGGTATGTGTGTGCAGTGCCGTAACTAGCTTCTGATGCGCCCGGTGCGAGGGCATCTTTTTGCGCCCTCCTCCTCTCTCACCATTAAAGCAAAAATTAAACAATAAATTATTTTTTATTTATGTAATGATAAACTACAATAAAAAAAATTAAAAAATATTTGCAGCAATAACTCTTAAAACGTAACTCAAAATATATATTAACTTGTCTTTCCTTGGTCAAGTTAAGGTTTGAGAATCTTTCTTGACTCATAATCAACTTTAAATACTTTTTAATTGTTTCAACCTCAACATTAACAAATTTTTCTTCTAATCAAAAATAATGTTAAGCTTTTAGAAAAGCTATTTGAATCGTTTGGTGAAAATTCATTAATATAAAACTTAAGCAACCAATTTTATTTAAAAAATGTACTGCATTCATATAATTTTTATATTTTAATTTAATTAAGTTCATAGTACTTTAAATCTGCAGTATTAGTATTCTTTAAACCGGTAATTATCAAAAAACTTTTATCAATATCAAAATCTTCAGCAAACCCATTTAGCTTCAAACCTCCATTTTAAATAAACTAATAATGTATGTATAACTTAAAACATCTTATTTTTCAGTCATATCAATACTTGCATCAAAGCTTTTATCCATATCTTGTCGTTTAGTCAGTTTTCTTTTTTTTTGTAAAAAAATTGCTTTCTATACATGTTTTATCACTGTCTCAATTTCAAACATTATTTTAAAATTTTTGTTCCAAATATTTTGTATTTGCTTACATAATTCTTCAATCATTTTTGCAGCTATATCTATTGTAATCTTTTTTTATTGTAAATTTTTTCAACATTTTGTGTGTGTCAATTTGTGTATATAAAACAACAACTGCTTTTACCTTTGATAACCATCGGATATCTGAATGGCCTTTTAAACTAGTTTTAAGGTGCTTTATAAGTGTTCCCAGCAAATAATAAATCTAAAAAAAAATAGAAATACTTTTTGAACATTTTCAAAAAAAGTTACCATAGCTGTCGTAACACTGGCTGCACCAGTTTTTTTTGTGTAAGTAAATAAAGTCAATGAATCGTTTTTCACAGTTAACTTGTGCGTTACTTTGCCAAAGTTTGAAACATCTCATAATGTGATACATTGGAGCTGCAGTCAAACACAGTAGAAAAGTACTTAGCTGTTTTTACTATTTTAACAATATGTTTTCTAACAGCATTTCACATTAATTCGAATATTTCATTTTGTATAACTGGAAAAAATACGAAATAGTTGTCTTTTTTGATAAGATTCGAGGTGCCACCTGAATTCTGGATTATACTTATATGTATCAACTGCGCCTAGAACCATGCCAAAATGAAGCTAACGTACTTTTTGCAACTTCTTCTAAATGCTAAATTATTTTCTGCACCAAACAGTATCACACTAATATGAACTTTCAAAATATGTCACGGTTCTTTTTCATTATCTAATGCACTTTGGATAGATGAATCCATTTAACACTTATTTTGTAAAAAAATCATTTTATGACAATTTCTAATAGTGAGATGCTGATTTTTCATTTTTTTGGATTAGCTAAAGATGAGCTGTATCATATAATTTAATGCTCGATTTTTATTACAAAGAAAGGTTAAAGAAGAAAAGCAAAATATTGTTTTCTGTTTTTGACTATAAATTAACCATGTTTGGTCTCTTTGGCCCGTTAGCAAATTTTCTTGTAAATTTTTTTTTTATTATTAGTGTCAGTCACACAGAAAAAAACTTTTTTCCACAATTTCTGTTTAGAGGGAGTTGCTCTTTCCTTTAATTTTATTGCCAGCAAACCCTTATTTTTTTTCTATTATGTTTAAAATTTCAAAAATCATGTTTTTAAGGTGTTATCTGCGCCCCCCACCAACCTGCGCCCGGTGCGGGGGCACCGACGGCACTGCCCTAGTTACGGCACTGAGTGTGTGTTTCATCAATTTAAACAATTTTAGTTTTATACTTATATAGTTCTGTTTTTGTGTTCACGTACTCTCAGATCTTTTACAATGTTTTGTCTTTCTAAGACTGTAGATTTCATTTTTAAATAACCATTCTTTTTTATTTTATTAACAATACTCTTCTCCAAAACCACGTCCAAAATCATTGTACACTTCTCAAATGATCAGTGTTTACTTACGATCTAAGTTTTGCATCAGCATTGAAACACACTACAAACAATTCATTTTACATTTCTTGTCGGTTTTATGTACAAAATTTTGTTTTCCTCTAAAAGCTCTTTTTGATATTTCTCTGCGCACAGTTAGATTTCTTTCTATTTTGCAACTCTTAAAATGCTTTCCTGTTAGCTGTTTAGTATAAATTTGCTAAATTAATTATATTTACTAATATTTAATTATTATTTTGCGTGTATCTAATATTATTTCAATTAAGACAGGTAAGTTTAATGTGTCATTAGAATTTAAAACATCTCATCAAAAACTAACAACACCCACTAATTTATAATCAAATATAATTGTTACACCCGCTGACGCAAGAAGAACAAAATAAAAAGGATTGTCCGATAACTGAATACCAACCGTTTGTGCGTTATGTTTTGTGCCTGATGTCTAAAGTGCAACGAAATACACCATTTCGGCACTTACGTTGGCGATCAGGAACGGGATGTCTCTGTGCTACGGGAAACACCATTACGGCCCTCAAATTGATAACCAGGAACGGAATAACGTACCACGATATGTGCTTCTCTAACTAATTAAATAATACTCGCTTAATGAAAATTAATCACAAACGCATTCCTAAGACCCCCAGCGTCAATAATTGTGTTAAATAACTTATTATTTCAGTGCAATAAATTGTACATTATATATTATTCAACGTTTTCCTCAAATTTATGATTCGGGTAGCGTGCAAATAATAATAAATTTGCGTGTTTTTCAATTCCATTAGTATTTCATTTACAGTAAAAAATGCGAAGAAGCTCTATTATTTGACATATTTAAAATGTGTTTGGTGAAAAAGCAGTAATCACATTTATATGTATAAAAAATCTTAATATATATAAAGATTTGGAATAGCATACTGGCTCGTAGTAACGCACATATCTATTGATTATGTTTAATCCCTTTTTTTATTTTTTATATCAATATGAATACAAAAGGCTTTCTTAGGCATGTAGATAATTTGATTTACATCTTACAATTTAATAAAACTTTTTTATTTTTGTAAAGCCACATTATGAACATGCATATTTCAACCCAGATTTAAATAAAGAATGAAAATTTGGTATTAATGTTATTTTCAAATTTAGTTTTTGACAGCATATGTCGCCGCAGACTCTAAACTTTATTAAGTTTAAGTTTAATTATTATTAAATATATTGTCAAATTATGTTATATTTTGGCATATGTGCATAGAATAATACTTCCAAATTTTTTGTATGTTCTAAAAATTTTGTAATTAAAATAACAAATTACTTTAAATACATTATATTTCTAAGACGCAAAGCAGACTTATTTTTTATGCAGTCCACACAACTTGATAGTTAATTTTATATAAATGTATCACAAATGTTTAGTTAAAACAAACCACAGATTGTTTTAAACCAACCCGATGCAGTTACAAAAGGATTGAGTAATTTGGTTATAATTTTACGCTTATTTTTAACAAATTGAATCACAAGATCCATTAGATAGATGTTATTTAACTGACACAATGTTATGTTCACTCTCGTAAATCGATGCAAAACTAAACTATAGCATTTGTAATAATAATGAACAGCTTTGCATTTGCCTTTAGGTTTAGGTTACTACGTATTCGGATCTTTTCAAATGAGATTGAAAAGGGAAAACAAAAATAAATAAATATTATATTGAATTAATTCGCTTATCTTTGCATATCGTGCTTGCTCACGTGTTGGATTATAGAAGAATGGGGTGTGTTTTATAACGAGTATTTGAGTCTTGTTTCAAATTAAACTGGACCAGGAGCGAAAATTAATAGGTTTTAGGGCCGTAATATCCAACTCCTAATAAAGCATCTAATAAACTATTAGCTGAATAACCTAACTTTTACTTTTATTTATTTTATTAAAACCAAAGAACAGCCAATTAAATATATGCTTAACATATACATTTATAACAAATAAAAACATTAAACATATAATTTAAAAGCCGTTCAGAGGTGTAGCAAAAATATATCAAATTAAAGTTTAAAAAAAGTTAGGTTATTCAGCTAATAGTTTATTAGGTGGTTTATTAGGAGTTGGATATTACATTCCTTAGAACAATTGATATTTAATTGATTTGCTTGCGGGGCGACAAATAATACGCGTGCAATCATTTGTAATAAATAATATTGTTTTATACGTTTCTATTTATATTATCACTATACTAGACAAAAATAAAACAAATAATTGTGTTTGCATATTTTATTTTATTTAATCATAACATTTGGTAAAAAAAACATATTTGTTGTGACAAACGGCCCAATTCGAACAAATTAATCTGAGCAAATTTTTCAAATTATTCTAATCATTATCGCAATCCTTTTACTGCAACGACAACTTGGTATAACACATCACCAATACATGTTATTATGTTATTATAAAAATAATATTATTGTATGTTATGCAATAAACAACAAAATTGTCTCTTATTGAAATACATAATTGGTTGTTCTTCTTCTATCTAGCAAGTTATCTATACAGGGTGTTAATTATATGTAAATAAGTAGGTAGACAAACTTAGTGAGGTAATTCCTTAATCAAATGAACAGTTCATAATGCGCTTTGATTAATTATTTCCATAACAGTAAGGTATTAAACTTTTGTATCTATTGTAAGATTGTTTGTTATTATTTTTTTTTTACTTTTTAAACTGTATTTTAAAAACGAAACTTATCTATATTAGAATTGATAAAAAATAACCTTTTTTAAGGTTGTCTATTTATTTTATACTTTGTATATAATGATCCTTTAAATACAGCGGTTTCATTTATTTCCATAAGATTTCCAATGTTTGGCTTAGTTTTTGTTGTGTTCAAAAATCGGCAAAACACATGCTGCCTAAACAATAGTGACTGCAATTTCTACTTTTTATCTGTAAAGATCATAACAATATGTGCCACTTGTAAACCAACATACCAAACGGTCTCATTATGATGGCCACTTGTATTCAATTTTTGCTTCTAAAATAGTTAGAAAACTGCTTATTATTAAAACCTAAAATTAATTATTTGTATATTGCCATCATTGGGTCATGCACATACAATGCTTGTAGACTAATTGAAAAACAAAACAAAAAGTATGGCCAATTGCTTTTTTTTTCAGTTTGAAGGAAAAATAAAAAATATTCATATTTTGCTCTTTCTGCGCTCTTTCAAAATATTTTTTTTATTTCCATTAAAGTCATTTTGCACTCTCCCCAAATTTTTTGTTTCTATTTGTTTCTTACATTTATTTACTACTTTCTTTGTTTTCAGTTTTTTTTACCTACTTTTTTCTACTTATATTTTTTTTCTGCAATCCATTTTTTTCTTTCCAGCATGCATCTGTCTTTATATTTCTAACCACCGTCACTTCACACAAATCTTTTGCAGAACCAATTATTGTAACTTTCATCTATTTCAAACATTTTCAATGTTCTCATTTAGTATTTGTCATTTTTTCTCTTTTCAAACTAATTCTTTTTCAAGAGTTTTATATTTTACCTTAAAGTGTAAATTTACAACCACTTTTGTCCACTTTTGATATGGCAAGATAGATATCAGTTCCACATTCTGCTCCACGTACGGCTTGAAGGCGCATACGCTGCCTCTAGAAAAAAATTCTAAATGCCAATTTTTATAAAAACCCATAAGATTCTAGACAAAACCAGTTCATATTTCCTTACTTGTTGCTTAGGAGTAGAGTTTAGAACTACGCCTACACCTTGACAAACATTCATCCAAACATCTATATTAGACAACAAAGCCAGAATATCGTAATTTATAATAACCACATCTTTCCCATTTCTTTTCGTTTCACACACACATAAAATATCAATTTTTTTTTTCATTCTTTTAACAATTCATAATCCTTGCCAAACACTGCTCTCACATTTCAAGTACTAATAGTCTATGATTTTGCCATCATCGCTTTGGCCATTCAAGGCTATTACACATGTATTTTTTTGTAGTACTAATAGAGTAGACCCAAGTACTAACCTGATGGTACCCGCCCTTATACAGTATTCTTTAGTAATGGTAAAGATTTAAATACTGTCGCTTATGTCACTTCTTCATTATATCAATTTATTAAAAAAAAAAAAATAATTTTATTGTCGTTTACAGCTGCATATTTTCTTTAAAGATTAAACATTTGTTACATTTTGAATTAATCCGTTGGAAATTTTTATCATTAGAGTGCATTAAATATTTACTAAAGCTATAATAAAATTAAGTAAAAATAAAAAAAATATTATAATTTGTCAGCGTCGCAACATTGCGTTGCGACATTCTCCCCCCGTGTAGAGATTGCACTGCACCGGCTCTTGATCTCTTCATCGTTAGGTATGGGCGCTAATCTTCTTATGTTTTGCTTGCATTTTCCGTTGAATATTCTTAGAGTGACGACACGTACAACTCTGTCTGGTCCAAGATAAATTTCAATTACTCTGGCAATCTTCCACTGCTTTGGCGATAAGTTTTTATCTTTCATTAGAACGACGCTATTTATTGTAACAAAATGTATTCTGGAGTTCCATTTGCATCGCATGATTAATTCGTTCAGATACTCTTTGTGCCATCGAGTCCAAAAGTCCTGTTGCACCTTCTGAATGTGTTTCCAATGTGTTAATCTGTTTGTGGGGGTCTTGCTATAATCTTGTTCGGGTATGCTGTTAAGAGAGTTGCCAATGAGAAAATGTCTAGATGATAATACTTGCAAGTCATGCGGATCTGTAGATAAGGATGTCAAGGGTCAAGAGTTAAGAATTTGAATTATCAACGTATTGAATTCCTCGAATCTAAATAATTTGTTTCCGGCTACTTGTATTAGATGATGTTTGAATGACTTTACTGTCGTTTCCCATGTTCCTTTAAAGTATGGAGAAAGTGCTGGTATGCATTGCCATTTTATTTGTTGCTGGCTTAGCCATGCTTGTGCTGATTTTAATGTATTGGCCAAATATTTAAGTTCACATTTAACACCAATAAATTTGGAGCCGTTGTGCGACTATATTACTTGGGTCGTAATGCAAATCGCTTTAATGCTCCTAAGAAAATTGCTGTTGTCATGTCACTTACTAATTCTAGATGTACTGCTTTTGTGACTAGAGAAACAAATATAGCAACATAAGCCTTTTTTTGTGTCTTGTTGCGATATTTTTGTTTCTTTTTATAGAATGGTCCGCAGTAGTCGATTAATACATGGGAGAACGGTTGTGAGTCATTAACTCAAAATTTTGGTAGATTTCCCATTATATGTTCTGCTGATAGTGGCTTGGCTTGAAAGCATTTGTAACAAGACCGTACAACTTTGCAAACTTGATTGCATCCATCTAATATTCAATATTGTTGCCTTGTTGCGTAAAGTGTTGTTTGGCTACCAACATGTAGACTACCTACGTGTTCTTGCTTGATTAGTAGTGTTGTCATATAGTGATTTTTTGGTATTTAAATCTGACATCGTTTGTCGAAGAATAGATTAGATTTCTGAAGTCTGCCCAAGACGCGTATCAATCCTTCTTGATCAATAAATGGATTCAATGGAAGTAATTTGCTGTTTTTTGCTACTGGTCGTCCCTTTTTTAATGCATGACTTTCCTGGAAAAATAATTCGCGCTGCATAAGTCAAAGTGCTGTCCATAATTTGATAATCTGAAGAATGTCTTTCAAAACTTGTTTGTGTTGTAACTTGTGTGCTATAAAACGATAACAGTAGGCTACTATTCATTAGATTTTTGCAAATGATGTTTATCGTTCCAAAATGATATAAATTGTGGAATTACTCAATTCGGCATAAAAACACGTGATTTTCCTTACTTCCGATAAATCTTAAGTTGTTTGTGTTGAAATTGAATGCCAACTAGTTTCGTCTTTGTTTAGCCAGACTGGCCCTGATTGCCAAAAAAATGATCTTCTTGAATGGCAATTTAATTTCGTCTTTAATTGCCTGATATAATTTAGTAAGTTGCTGAGCGCCGCGTAGTTCTAGTCGGAAAAACGATGTGACCTTTAGCGGAGCCACTCGTAATTTAAAACATAACAATGATGTTTTAGTAATGCCATGGCAGTTTATAGATCGTATATAGATGCAAGTTTCATATCCCGTTTTGCTTGCGTCGCAAAATTCGTGAAAGTGGACGTCTGTTGCGTTGTCGAGTATGATTTTTTAGAGAAATATAAATTTGTTGATGTTGTTTAGCTCTGTGCAAAAGTTGATCTAATTCGTGTGGATGCTGTTTGGTACGAATTCGTCCCAGTGTACTTTTGCTTGCCAAAGTCTTTAAATGATTATTTTTGCCCATAAAATAATAGGTCCTAATAGACCAATAGGATCAAAAATCTTTGCTAATGTGGATAAAATTTTTTGTTTGGTGTATTTTTTCTTTGTGATGGTGTGTTGGGCCCGTATATATGATTGAATCAGTATGTGTATTCCAACCAAATCCAAAGGTTTTTAGTGTTGAACCATTGTTTAATTGTATTTTTTTGTTAATGTTATCTTTAAAAAATTCAAAAACCTCCTGAGAGTTAGAGGCCCACTGGCAAATATTAAGTCTTTCGTTGTCTAATAATTGGGTGATTTTTCATTGAGCCGCACTGGCCGTCTGTTCATCGGCGAATCTTGCTATTAGATCTTTTTGAAAACATCTATTTTCTTCTTGTATTAAAAATTGTCGATAAATTTTCTCAATGTCAGCGACAATAATAATGTTGTGTATGCGAAATTCAATTAAAAGTGCAAAAATTGTGCGTTAAATTGTAGTTCCAATCATTAGTGTATCATTGAGTAATATTCCCGTGGTGGTTTTTGCTGATGCGTCAAACACCACACGTAATTTTGTTGTCGTGCTACCTTCTTTGAACACCGCATAATGTGGTAGATAATATCCTTTGCTCTCTATGTTATGTTCTATTCTTGACATATGCCGTAGACGTATATACTCTTCAATTAGCGATGTGTATTGATTTTTGAATTCTGTGTTATGTTCAAATTTTTGTTCTAAATGTACAAAATCTTTTTAATGCAATATCTTTTGACTCGCCAAGTTTGTTTAGCCGTTCATTAAAAGGTAGTGAAACTACCTAGCGTCCCGATGAGTTTATGTATTGGTTTTTTTGAAATTTTTGTTCTGCGGCCAATTTCTCTTTTGTATAATCTTGTTTTTAACAACATTGGTTCTTCTTCAATTTTCCAAAATTTCTCTAAGTCAAACTCTGCACTTGTAATGTGACACACTAGTTTACTTTGTTGACTTTTTGTTTGAACGTTTCCTCCGATGACCCATCCTAATAACGTTTTTTGTAAGAATAAATCTGGAGTTTGTTTTGTGGAAAGATCGTGTTGTCCAATACTGAAGAGTGAAAGAGTTGGTCCTGCTCCAAAAAGCATGTCTATTGGTGCAGGCTTAAAAAATTTAGGATGCGCTAACCTTATGTTTTTTGGTATTGATAAGAGTTCTTGTAGTATATGTTGAGTTAGTGTTTTCTCCAAGATGCTGCTAATTTATTTGAATTGAACATGGTTGTTTGAAAGATAAAGAACTGTTGCTAGTCGTTCCGCAATAAAATTTGCTGTTGAACATGTATCGAGTAGCACACAACATCGGGCTAGTTGCGTTTTTTGTTTAACACGTCTAATATTGCGGTGAGCATCAATTGGTCAGTGGGCACAGTACCAACTGTTTGTAAAAATCTCTCTTCTGTTGCTAGTCATGCTGAGTTCATGTCATGTCATGTAGCAAAGAATAATGATTTGCATTGCAGTCTTTACAGCTTCCCCACTTGCAATCAGTCGCCTGATGATTTCCGACTTTTAGGCAATTAAAACAATGTGAAGCATTCTTCAATAATTATACTCGCTGTTAAATCGACATAGACAGAAATTTTTTGCATCTGTATAGAGCATGGGTTTTATCTATGCAAGCCGAGCATGCATATTTTTTCATCGTATTATTATATTTGTTTGTCTTTTGGTTAAAAACTGTAGTTTCATGTCTTCTAGTTTTGGAAATGTTTCTTTCTCTAACGTTTCGTCTCATGCCTTTAATATATTTTGCTGCAATTTTCCTTCCAAAATACATATAATAAATTTGTTGGGAGTTTCAATATGCATGGCGTTTAGCGGTTCTAGATGTTGACGTGTATCATTGATTAATGTTGTTAAATTCTCTGCATTTTTGCGTTCTTGCACTGGGAGATTTAACAATAGATAAATGTGACGTGATAATATTATTTGTTCATCAGAATACGTCTTCTCTAATAGATCCCAAGCGCGAGTGTAATTGATTTCGCTGTTTGCCATCATTTGTATTTTGCAAAGTGAGCCCTCTCTCAATGCAGCCTTAAAATATATTAGTTAACCAGTGTTGCTGTGGTCATCCCAAAAGTCTACCATCGACTCGAATTCGGCTTTGAATAATAGCCAATTTTCAAAGTTTCCTGAGAATGTGGGAAGCTTTGTTTCTGGCAATCTTACTCGATTTTGTGGTTGTAGAGCTTAAATGTTCGTTTGTGATTTATTCGATCCTGATGATGATCCGGTAATTGTTGTTTGAGGTGGATTTTGATAAAGATACTTTAGACGCTCTACTTCCGCTAGCACATAATAATAATCTGCTTCAATTAAATATCGTTCATCCGGTTGGTGTCATTCATAATTTTCATCAATTTTATTCAATTCGTCTGCTAGTGGTATACATTTGTCAAAGAGTTAGTTAAGTTTCTCTACACGTGCCTCGATTTTTAGAACGTCTATATTTCCATGCAAATATATTTTCAAGAAATTGGATACGACTGTGATTTGTCTCTTAAAGCTCCGTGTTTTGTTTGTTATGGCTTTAAGTTGCACCATTGTAGAATGATGAATATATGTTCTGATTGTGTTGTGGACTGTATTTTGATAATAGTTTTTGCTAACTGATTGCTCGTACTTAATTTTATGTAAGAACAATCTGGTGCCAAAAGACTAATGTTTTGTAACGATCAATTTTTTAATTGTTATGTCGTAATTTATTTTACGTGATGTGTATTTAAAGAGTGTTTTGTTATTTTGTTAAACTGATTTATTAAAAATATAATATCCAATATATGTACAAAATAAATACATAAGTAGGAGTTACAGATATATAACTAAAGAAAACTAAAAATGGGTAATAATGTTATTGTGAGAACTCCAGATTTTAATTTTATTGTCCCTTACAGCTACATATTTTCTTTAAAGATTAAACATTTGTTACATTTCGAATTAATCCGTTGAAAATTTTCATCATTAGGGTGCATTGACTATTTACTAAAGCAATAAAATAGTTAAGTAAAAATAAGAAAATATTATAATTTGTCAGCGGCGCGACATTGCGTTGCAACATATATTTTCATAAAAAATGATAGCAAACTATAAAATACAAACACTATGAACTAAACAACTAGTGCATTTAATATCAGCTGCACTGAATCAGCATCAATTGTTGTTAAAATGTTTGGAAGAACTAGTTTGACATTAAAGTGGCTTAGTCAGCGCTTAACTCAAATATTGCCGCATAGTTACCGTCCGTCAAAACATTTTAAAAATGATTTAATAAGTGTCCATGTAACTATAACTACATTTATTATAAGACCTTATCGGTATCTACAGCGTATCTGTACAAAAAAAGCTGAAAGCAAGCTCTAGTTTAGAGTATACTGCATGTTTTAACGTAAGCATATGTCATCTCAATATGTATCAACATAATTTCTGTTAGAATGTTTTTGAAATTTGAGTTATTTGACCTATACAGTATCAATTGCATCAGTTATGATGCAAACCACGCAGTGGATATAGTAAACAGACTGAACACACACACCTACCCCACAACAACAAAAGTCGTACAAAAAAAAAGCTGAACAATAATGTCTTGAACATACTTGCTGCTTTGTGTGTGTTTGGGTTCATTCAATGTATAGTAACATTTACTCTAGCTTAAAGTCGCAACTCACAATAAGTTTTCTAAGTGTCCGTACCCAAAGACCTAAAATATCAGCGCTTAGAACTTACAAAAAAAGCTAACTTAGGCGACCAAGACCAACAAAAGTATGGTAAACATAAAGCTTCAACATCAAAATAAGCTATAAAATCATCCTAGTATGTAAACTTTATGCATTCTCTAAAAGATTAATGGTTATGCAGATCCCATACACCAACCATTTTTTGTCTGAATAAATTAATATAGTCAAGAGGCCACTTGGTAGAATTATATTTTTTTTTTATGAAAATACTTTAAAGACATACTCTACATTACTAATTTCAATTTATACTACTTAAAAAAATATCTGTTAAAAAATTGAAGAAATTTCAATTGCAGTGTGATAATTTAAAACAAACAACTTCAAATCCGCTAGAACAAAGCCCCACTTGTTATAGTTTACATTAAGACGACGCCGTTTTGATAAAATAAATTTCCATAGATTGTAAAATTTTGCAAAGTAAACATTTCATTCATATTATAATACAGTTTGTTTTAATCAAACTTTTAAAAATCAACTTAGTTATAAACCACATTATATTATAGAATGATGGAGAAAAAAAGTAACCTTCCAAAACGTCTAAATAAACGATTAAATAAATTAACTCCTACAAGTCAAATTACCGACGCTGAGTTAAGACTACCATTTTTGCACAGTGCATTCAACAACAAAAGTATTAATGAATAGGCAAACAAATCATGTAGTTAATTTTTTTTGCGAGTCATAAAATAATTCTAAAAGTTCAGGCATAAAATAATTAGCCAAACGTAATTTATGGTCTCTATGCACGAACTATATATACATGTCTATCAATCAAATAGAGTACAGATTTTCATTAAACATTAAGTAAATCATTTGAAATATATCCCATTACTCATAAATAAACATGTTTGAAAGGAATTTTAATAACAGCAAAAAAGCGTAGTTATAATTTTATACATTAGCAATGAATAGAGATTAACTACCACCATAATAATTTATGTGTGGGTGATTTTATTTTGCATTGCAATATAATTTGCAATTAACAGCGGTATCTGAACTATATGGATTCAAGTAAACTATAACATTAAATATAATCGTATTAATTTTGAATAGTAAAATAATATTGAGATTAACTGCCATCAAATAAAATCGCTTTTTAAATACTAAATGCATCAACGCAATCATTAACAGGGCTATTATTAAGACCTCGATTGATTTTATTGATATTACAACTTATATTGACCAATATATTATTATTTTGATTGCCGATAATTGGTAATACTATATAGATGATTGCTTAATGTAATGATAATCATGTTTTATAATTATTATTGATTATTTTTTAATATATTAATTTATAGCCATAAACATATACTCTCAAATAAAGATAATGTTAAATTTTAAGAAACATATCAAAAGTTAATTATAGTCTCAAGGCTTCTAATAATAATTTCACAGGAAGCTTGAATAATATTAATATTTATTATTACTTGTATTAAGGACCTGTAGGAGTTACGGCCCATTTCTGGCGCTGACCTCTTTTTTACAACATTCTATATTATACTTGTTGAGCAGACAAAGAATTTATTAAGTTTTGCTTGTGTTGAATATGCTTTGGTAATAAACACTTGTTTTTTTTCTGCATTTACTGACAAAGAATAAATGTCAGTGAAGGTCGTAAAAAATGAATACAAAAAGAAACAAATCGTATAAATGATACTACAAACGAAATATAGTAGATTCGAAATCCGATTGAATAACAGGTTGTAATCGGCTTTTTTTACTGGAGCTAACGATGCAATTTATTGTGAAGGTTATATCGGCGAATAGTGCTTTTGGTGAAAATGCATTGACTTTTATGTTTGAATAAAATATACTCATAATGAATGTGTAAAATTTTTTTTTTTTAATTAATACTGTCTCACGATGATCTATTATTTTATTAAAGGTTTTTCAAATAAAATATGAATGTATTCATTTTTATAAAAAGTGTGATTGATTACAATTTAGTGTACAAAATAATATTAGCAATATGGCCACCACGGTCATTTGTCATAATTTACAACAACACTTTTGCAGTCATTTATGCAGTTTAATTTGACAAAATTTGCGTAAAATTTCATTAATCCTTAGAGAGTAATAATGATCACTTATTTACTGAATTTATTCTTTACGTAAACAAACAATAAATACAATTCAGAGTAGTGTACAATATAGTTTACAATTTCAACAATGGTTTAATTTAAAGGGTTGTTATAGACATAACAAGATCTATAATATTTTTAAAATAAGAAAGAAAAAACAAAAATCTAAGTTTATAATATAGACATAGCCAAGATAATAAATTAAAAATTGATTATATATAACCATACTGAATGTTACCATTTAAAACAATATAGCAAAAATTAGTATGAAAACAGTCTCTTCTTTTAATCGGAGGATGTAAGCCAAAATAAAACAAGATACTAATAATGTTTGTTTGAGAACATTGAATATGCTATTTACAATTCACACGTTTATTAATTTTCATTTGCTAATTTTTTTAGACCATTCTGACCTCTACTGTTATTTGTAGTAATATGTAAATGGCAACTTTCAAATTAATTCATATTATTTGATAATTGATTTATTTGTTTAGCGGTACATTAAAAAAAAAATCAAAGTATTGTAGTCAAACTATATTTTCAAATAGCATTAAGTGCATTCAAGTAACTAAAAATGAATTCATTTCTGTATTTAGATATTTTTTCGGCTATTTTCAATAGCAATTAGATTAAAATACTTTGACAAAATATTATTTAATTAAGGGCAGAACTATCTGTAAGCAAGGCTCTGTAATGCAAAAAGGCCCTCTAGCACAGAGGGCCCTTGACGTTTGTTTCAAAATCTGATAGGGAAACAAAATTGTACGGTTTTATTAAAACCATCTCTGAGTGTAGACTTTTTTCAATATTCTGCAGTAGAGCTCACAAATCTTAGATCCGCCACTAGGTCATCAATAGGTATTGAGTCATCAGCCGTCACTGTTTGACAGCTGTTTAAAATTGCAGATGCGTTTTAAGTTCAGTTCAGACGTTAATATTTAATTTCTTGTCATCCTTTGTAGCATTGTTTAATAAAGTTATTAGGTAGAGTGGCTATTTTTCTGAATGGAGTGGCTATTTTTCTAATAAAAGCCACAATAAGCAACCAGTAACTTCCGGAGTTCAATTGGATTTTGAAAGATATACAAAAACTTATTTCGCAGCTTCGACCACTCTATCTTTTGATGGGCAACGCCCACAACCCGTTTTAAAGTTCCTTAAAGAAAAACACACAAGAGAATTTTTTTTATCAAAACAACGCTATCCTCATCAGCACTGGTTCTACCACACACTTTAAAGGTAGAGGTACAAATTTTTCAATAATTGATTTGTCTTTGTCACCTTCACGTCCAGCAACACGTTTATCGTAAATTATATTAGAAGACCTTTCAACCCAGTTTGGACTTACCAGAGACAACTGGTGAGGATGTCAAGACTGCCGTAAGGGTCAAACTTTTCTTTTTGCCTTAAAAGAGTTGAAAACGAAAAAAAAAATAAACAACCGTCTGGTGTAGATTCTAGAAAGTAGCAGTCTCTTAGATAATAGCAGGCGGGTTTTGTATAAAACCACTATACGGTTGATCATTTAATCTACTTAAAAAAAATCTATCCAAGACGCTTTCCTGGCAAGAAAACACATCGTAGCGGTGCTTTTTGAAGTGGAGAAGGCGTATGATATAACTTAACGTTATGGAATTTTGCAAAAGCTGCACTCATAAAGATTCAGGGACCAAATGCCCTTTATTCTTAAATTATTTATGCGCAAATGCAAGTTTAAAAGTAAAAACCGTTAACTCAATAACGTTATATCTAGAAAACATCGGACCTTTTTGCAATCGCAATAAACAATATTGTGGCTTTACTGGTTACACCTGTTGATAAGTTCCTGTACATAAACAATTTAGTGATTTACATAACAAAAAATTCCATACCTGCCATAACACGTCAACAAACGCAACAACAAAAACCTCTTGCGTCTGTTTTTGCCGCCACAAAAAACTTCACCGGAACCCCGCCCTTGTCTTGCGGGGTACCAAAATTATGTGCGTCAAAACAATTCGTTTCTTCGGGCTTGTGTTTAATAAAACTATTTTTTTTAGCACATATAAATGAATTGGTCACAAAGTACAAAAAAGCCTTAAACGAAATCAAGTGCTTAGCCAACATTAACTGAAGTTCGCAAAAAGAGGTACTGTTGCAGTTGTATAAAACCCTAGTTTTGTAAACTATAACTGCATAGTATACTTATCTGTCAGAAAACCTCAGTTAAAAACCATAGACGCAGTCCACAACGCAGGCATCAGAAACGCTATAAGAGCATTTTAGACAAGTCTTGAACCAAGTCGTTGCTGCAAGCCAGGTATACCCCCGTTAGCCGCTCGTCGCATTTGCTTTTTACTCGCAGCAGCAATGCCAGCAAAAAAGAGTCACAACAACCGACTCGTATTTACCGTCAACAAAACGGATCAACGCAAATACAGACTTAAGCCTATTGTCAGTAGGTGTGGATTTAAGCGCAGAAACTGGAAAAGAGTCTTAATGTAAAATATCCAATAGTATTTGTAGTTGGCTCTGGCAAGTTTCCACTCTGGTTAATGTCAAGGATAAAAGCTCGTCTCAATTTGACCTACCATAGCAAAGGACAAACATGCTCCAAAGCATTGAGAAGCAAGTTTCTTCATATCGTTGCCAAATACCCAGACTCTGCGCGGTTATATACGGACGGTTCAAAAACTGATCAAAGAGTGGAAAATGCTTTTGTTTTAGACGGTACGGCAGAATTATAGTCTCTTCCAAAAAAGACCTCTGTATACACCGCAGAATTATATGCATTGCACAAAGTTGTGTTAAACTGTAAGACACAGCTCGTTCTTACTTTGTTTTGACTTGCTAAATGCCATCTTAAGTATAAATTTTATGTACTTGGTCAATTTATAGAAATGTCATGTTGACATATTTTTTGTAAGACCATAAAAATATTTAGTTAAAGAGAGTAGAACAAAGAAGATAAATCAGAACACGGTGAAGAGTATGATAAATTTGAAGGAAGAACAATTAACATAAAATTTGATTGTAAAAATGTAATGGTTAAATGGTAGATCAGTAATATGCTGAACTTCGCCATTTTCTTATTGTAATAAGAAATAAAGACAAATAAATAAATAAATAAATTTGGCGGCTCAGTTTAAGAGTTATAATTGTCTGGACGCCGGATCATGTAAGTATCAAGGGCAACCAGCTGGCCAATAAAACTGATGACGTGAATCCTACAAACAACATTCCTGTAAAACTCAATAACCTTAAAAGATACGTCATTTCAAAGATCATCAAAGATTAGCACAGAGTATAGAACGGTTTTGAGAAAAAAATAAAAAAATCAAGCTCTTTACCAGCAGCGTGAGTTAGTTGCTTAGATGCTTGTTTCTCATGCTGAGGGTCCTGAGTTCAAATCCTACTCTGCCGTATATTATTTGTAAATTTGTTCACCGCTTTAACCACTTCGGCATTCATAGTTTCAGCAAAAAACAAATTTACAAACATTGATCATCTAGCCTCATTTCATCACTCATACTCGGATGGACTTTCGGCTTGCTAGAACTAAGTTGGTGAGGTCAATAGAGTATAAAAAAGCTAATTTCATTTTTTTCAAGCTCTTTGTTGGAAGTCGCCCTATGTCGCTTGCGCATAAATCATACCAATTTGACCTCTTTGTATCATCTAACTAACAACAAACAACCCGCATGCTAAACACGACCCTCTAACGGTGAAGCATATTTTGAAAGAATGCCAAATCTACTTTTCTCATTGTAGTTGAATCAAACTTCTCAAACAGGCAAACAAGTGCAACCAAGTTTGTTTGTTGCCTTTTAACAATTTTATTTATATTTATCTAATGTCCATAGTAGACAGCGTTATAAATAAATCAAACCCTGAACATACTGCAGTGCAAAACAATCAAAACACCAAATTGAACAATTTTAACAAAATTATTAAAAAAAAGATCAAAAAATTATTAATAAAAAAACTAAAATTATCAATATTCGCATAACCATCACGCCAAACTGCTTCAATTTCTTCGTCAAAGTTCCGTTAGTAATTAAAGTATAAGCACTGTACGTTGCCTATTATAATCTCTATCGCAGGCGTGCTCTATAGAAAATAAATCTAAAAACAAAAAGACCAGTTTGGTTGTTCACCGCAGCGACTCTCACTCTTTGCAATCATCATAAGCCCACAAAACCAAGTTTACGTTGGTTTTCCAGGAAGCTTGATAGACAAATAATTATATTTATGTAATTTATTACTATGCATAAGTAGAAACTATATTTTGTAGAGGCAGCCAAAATTAGTCAATAGTAATAAATCAACTGCATATTACATGTATTTCAATAACTAAAAATTCATATATTAATGCAAAACCGATCAAAAACTTTAATAAAAAATAAGTAAATTATTATGTATATGTGTATGCGTATATGCATTGATTTGAGAGAGGTGAGTAGCGTTTTATAAGTTAGAAAAACTTTTTAGAATGTTTTTTTCCCAATAAATTTCTTTAAATTAATGTCAACTAAAGACTAAATTTTTAAAACAACCTTAAGTTTTAATTCCCTTTTAATAATAATAATAATAATAATAATAAACTGTGACAGCTCTTATAGTTAAACAAGCCACTTGACGATAACCTATGAAAATTAATTTAAAGAAACATTATTTCCACACACTTTTTTTAAATTTAATTAATGTTATACATTATGAAATATAATAGTAATCATAAAAACTATGTTAGAAACAAAAATATAAAAATGTTCATTTCATTACTAAGAAATTAGTTTAAATTTTGTTTAAATATTTCAAAAAATCTAAATAAATAAATACAGTTAATTTTATATAGTATTTCATATCGTTATTAGAATTAATTACCAAAATTGTAGTAGCAAAGTTCCTGTCAATAATAAATTTTAATAAATTATAACGTAAATAACTTCCTACATTTCACAAAATGGTAATTTTGCTACTCTTTCTGACCCTGAATTAATAAAAATAGATGAATCATTTCAATACACACATAGTTTATTCATAATAAATATTTTATTTTAAATATGCGGATATACAATCAGCTCATTAAAATGAGAAAGACCATTTTTTTTTAGAAATGAAAATGTATCAGCCTGTTCAACATTTTTTTTTAAACTAGTTTGATTCACCTTGTTCAATTAAAATTATTTGTAACAAAAAGTTTCTACTAAATAATAACATATTTGAAAATTATATTGATAGTTTTTCAGATAAATACAATAAATAAAATAACAAAAATTGGTTCATAAACTTTAACCGCTTTTAAACTTTTTACGTGAACCAAGTTGTTGCAAAAATAATATCTGAAAAAAAAATTGAATATCAGATTTAATACTAAAATATCAATGTAAATAACATCATGGAATATCATAGTTATAAAAGTTAATAATGATCAATTATTAAATTTGTTTATCAGCTAGAGTATTTTGAATTTGAATAAGTATTTTAAAACATAATATACCTTATTTTATTATTTTTTGCAAATAAGTAAAATTTGTATATAAACTACTGTATTACCAAAAAAATGGTAAACAAAAAGAGACAATATTTAAAATCTGCGGGAGTATCTCGGGAAAAATAAAAGCCAAGAGCTCAATTTATCAATATCATTATCAAGACTGTAGAGTACATTAGTATTCAATTGCAGTTCATTGACAAGAAATTATAATTTCAATTTACAATTGAAACCTGAATAAATTTACGAACAATGACTTACAAGATATGTCCAATATCTAGAAAGTATTATTAAGAGAATTTTACGCACGACATTACACACTGTTACGGCAACTACACAAATCAATTATATCGGCAACCCTACACAATTAACAAAAACGTAGACTTTTATAATCACGCAACGTACAAGAAAAACTCGTCGTTATTGCTGAAACATGTTAAATTGTTGTTTTTAACATGTTTCAGCAATTTGAAAAATATAAAACACAAACGTCTCTAAAAACAATGTCATTCAATCAACTTAGTTATTAGAACATACTAAGTGCAATTGACAAAACTTAAAAAAATAATAATAACATAAAACTAAAAAAAAAACAATGAACAACAATGTCAAATAATTAACAATCTTGGATTTTATAATTTGTACTGGTAATGATGAAAACTTCATCCAAGCCTGTCTTCGGATGGCAGGTAAGGGTATTGCACACGCAGACTAAAACTGCTGTACGGTAGCTTTGCTTTAGCAATGACCTTACCACTTTTTTCATTTTTTTTTATAAACTTTTAACCTCCCTTGATCAAAATCTTCAGTCTGATCTAAACCTTTTTTCGGTCATCAACGCTTTAAAGTAACGCAGTATAAAAAATAAAAAAATAACAAAAAATCTATTATCTATCTTTAACAATCCTGCCAGTAATTTCAAAAAATAAAAACAGATTGCCCCAGATTAAAAGTGTAGAGTTCCACCCCGATCACAAACCAGGCAACTCCTAGCAATAGCCCAACAGCAACCAAGAAGTCTGAGCTCTCAAGAACAGCAAAATAAAACTTATTCTTGCTGCTTTAGAACAGCTCCCAATTTGAATAACTAATATTTTGTAATATAAATCCCAGCTTGATTTGCTTAAGTTTCTAAATTTCTGTAGGGTCATTTCTTTTGATTCAATGTTGAATGAAATGTATGCGTAGTCTAACCGCAAGATCTCATCTTACACATGCCACTTTTTAATGACTGCACTCGCTTTGTTATTTGCTAATGTTAATGCAAGTTACCTTTGATCATAATGCTAATATTAGTTTCAAAAATATATTCTAAATGTTTCTCACCACTTGGGTTGATGTTAGGTGCTTTCCCGTGCAATATGGTGTGCAATTGCATTGGACCTTAGGATTGGCTGTATTTTAGACAAGTTACTAATTAATCATTTCTTCTTGTGGCAGAAAACCTTGCTGATCGTAAAGAAGAAAATAAATTCCTTCCAAATACCCTTCCCTACTATAGCCACATTGGCTGTCACTTAATCTTTGAAACAAAGGTCCTCGACTGACAAAATTTCAAAAAAAAAATTAAATGCATAAAACCAAAAAATAAAAAGATAGTAAAAAACAATAATCTAGTCAACAGGCAAAACCTTAAAACGTTAACAAATATCATTAAAGCAACAAAAGACAAAGTTAATAACGACTAAAAAACTATAAAATTGCGGATCCTTTCCACAAGTGACAATTCTTGTAAAAACTGACAAAATTATTAAAAACAACATATGACTTCAAGCAAAAATACATAGATTAAAAAAATAGAACATTTACGCACCCAAACCAACCAAAATCACCATCACACTCCAACACAAAAAAGCTATAACATCATCAATAGCAAGCAAATCTTTTTTAATGTGACCATTTATACATTCCAAATGTACACATTCTGTATGTATAAGTAATTGGCTACTTATTCATACTATATGTATAAGTAATTGACTATTTAAATATATGAGTATGTAAACTAAATTAAGTATTTATTAATATACGGTATTTAAGTTGCACTTAATCAGCTTTTTATATATACTGTATGTATTATTTAACATATAGCCACTGCAAAAAAGCAGGCGACAATTAGCCTTACAATTATATTTTTGTTTTATTGTTTATTTAGATTTTTATTCATATCTAGACTAAAATTGATTAATAATTTTAAAATCTGTTTATAGTCAGTTTATTTATTAACGTGCAAATTATAGACTTCCTCAACGGCTATATGCCTTGCGGGGCCCCGTTCTTCAAATTAAAATATTTTTGACAGCCTATCTCTTTAGGAGTTGCTACTTAATTGTTATGTTAACATTAACCGATATTTAATCGGTCACATTGCACTATTATTTATTACGTACTATTCATTATTTTTAGTAATAAAGTTTATACACTTCTTTAATTGTTCAGATGTTAATAATTTGTCAACACAAGTTTATAGTTAAAAAATAAATTGCCATTTGTAGTAAATTACTGTCACCAAGTTCTTTTTTTTTAATTGATAATATTTATTAATATAATTAGTTCATCGTCCATTTATTCATTCTGTTTACAAACTAAGAAGCTATTGTAAATAAATTAAATTAATCCTTTAAATATCCAATATGGTATGATAATTAATCAATTGGTATTAAAAAAATAATTACTTACACATACCAAATTAAATTTTAATTAACAATTGAGACATTGATATTTCACTTCATTATTAATCAAACATGAAAATAATATTAATAAAATGCAATTACTCCATTTGCTTATAAACTATAAAAAATGTAATTAATTTCAATAACATTTTATTTCTACACATACTACTAATAAAATAGCGCTAATGCAGATATATAAAATATCATTGCAAAATTGATCGATGAAGATTAGATATGCTGATGATTTAATGGTATTGCTATTAATAAACACGATCCGAAATACCGGTTGTGATTTATTTTATCAGACGTATGTATGTATTATTGCATAATTGTAATCATTTTGAGAACAAATATATTTTCTCTAAAATATCGGATATAATAAATAATATCAACCTAGATCTGGGAGATATAAAACATTTCGTATGTGCTACACATTTTTTTTACGTTATTTAAATGTCATGAGAAGACCCTGTGCAGTACGCAGAATAATGAAAGCAAAATTATTTGATAGAACTGGTTATTGACTTTGAAATTTTTGGCGCGACCCCACCCGTCGTGCTGGTATATATACTCAGTCATTGCCCATTACAAGACATATTCCGAACCGAATAACAACATACAAATAAACATGGCATTCAAGGTAAATTAAATTTTATATTATATCATATAGATGATTTTATTTTTATTTACATACTTAATTATTGTTTTTTTTATATTTTAAGCTTATCGTATTGTGCGCCGCTTTGGCCGTAGCTAACGCTGGAAATCTGGCTTACTCTGCTGGATACGGTGCCTCTCCATTAGCTTACTCTGCTGGATACGCACATGCTGCCCCAGTAGCTTACTCTGGTTACGCTCATGCCGCCCCAGCTGTAGCTTACTCAGCTGCCCCAGCCGTATCTTATGCTCACTCTTCCATCGCCGCCCCAGTTATTGCCAAGACCATTGCCGCCCCAGTAGCATACTCTTCAGGATTAGGATACGCTCATGCTGCTCCAGTAGCTTACTCTTCTGGATTAGGATACGCTCATGCCGCCCCAGTAGCTTATTCCGCTGGACATTATGCTGCCCCAGTTGTAGCTAAGACCATTGCTCCAGTAGCCAGCTCCTACTCTCACTCCACCGTAACCAAATCCATTGCTCCAGTAGCCACTTACGCCTCTGCCCCAATTGTAGCTAAAACCATCGCCGCCCCAGTAGCTTATTCCGCTGGATACGCTCATGCCGCTCCAGTAGCCTACTCCGGATATGCTCATGCTGCCCCAGTAGCTTACTCCACCGGACACATTGCCGCCCCAGTAGCCCACACCGCCCATATCTCATACTCCTCACCTTCCATCGGGTATGCCGGCAACTACGGATGGTAAACAATATGTTTTCCATTTAGTGTAAATATTGAATGTGATGTGCAATAATATTTATTAAATTCCATAAATCTCAATCGTTGTTTTTAATTATTTTCTCCTAACACTCAAAAATTAATCTTAACATTTAAATATTTTTTAAAATAAATTTTGAATTTGTCAGAGTTTATGATAATGTGTAATAAGAAGTCAATATTTTCATTTCATAATACATATTATTACTCAATAATTTGACATTCTTGTATTAAATATAAAATAACTTATTCAGAAATTATTTTCAATTGCTTTTTTAAATATTAAATATTTAATAATAATTGCAATAAAATAAGATCTAGTACCTACATACATATACTTGTTAGATAAAGTTAAGAATGTCTAAATTATTTATAAACAATGTACATATAATACACAAACAAATAATAAACATATGTATTTTAATATAAATGCTAATACATTTTGTTTATATCATCTACAGTTTTCCATTAAATACATTCATTAAATTGATTATTTTTTAATAATATAAATTGAAATAAAATATAATAATTTACACTGAATAGTTATTTAATATAAATCAGACTAAATTAAATTTAATTAATAAAGTAATTACCTACAGTGCAATTGAAACTGAAGTAAAGTTTGTTTTAATTAATTTCATTTAGTTTATATAATTACTTTTTCACCTTACTGTAATGTGTCCTTTATAAAACTATTGTTATTGCATGCTGAATAATTGCTTAGGAAATGAGCTTATTACACATGGAATAACTACAAAAGTAACAAATCTACTTATGTCATATTGTGACATTTAATAATAAATTTGCAAAATGAGTCCATTTTCTACAAATATAAAACATTACGCACAAATTTTAGCAAGTGCTGCAAATTGTACAATATAATTTGTCTACGATTTTAATACCTATAAAAGGAGTTATTAAATGAAATGCCATATGAATAGGTTACTTGTTTTTCAATTTAATTTTAGTATATAAAGAAGTTACTTAGTAATGCGGTCAACTTGGAATGATATTCATTTTATATAATACAAGTTGTGTGTAATAGGCCTATTACGCATGGAGTACGGCACGTACGTAATAAAACAAGCAAAATAGTAACATATCCTTACTAATAATAGCTACATAATTAACACATTACAGACAAAAGTACACAAATATTTGTTCTTCAAACATACTATTATTTTCACATTGTGTTACTATACACCACAAGTAAATCGGAGTATTTAGTAGTGTTGGCTTTACAATATTAAATTAGTTTTAAATAAACTATGACGTTTTCCAAAAAGATAATAATGTCAAAAACTGAATTTTTTTTTTCAGATATTAATTTAAAGATCTTAATATACAGTGTGATTCATATAAAGTGTAATAAATAAAATGTCATATTCAACCTCAAATTCTGAACAATAATTAAAATATAACGTTTAAATTTTGCTTCGTTTCTGAGTAACTTGAGTGTAAAGTTTTAAAACTAAAATAACTAATTAAAAGTGAGATAATAAAAATAATTATTTATTAAAGAAATAGAACAAAAGCTATAAAACATTATAAAAATTGTTCAACGTGTCCGCCTTGGTAACAAATGCAAGTTTTGCATTAAACAATAACTGAATTGTGCATTTCTTTTATTATCTGTCTACTTTAACTGTTAAATGTTTTTACAATTTTCATTATTTGACTTACTACTAAATTTAGTTTTTTTTAAATTAATGTTTCAGGTGGCATTTTATAAAATGTCTTTGAATAGAACGTGCAAAATTTGTAAGTTTATAGCAGCCATGTTACAGCAACATCATTCAAATTTGTTGGGTGTTGTTCAGTACTGTATGACAAATTACCATGAAAAATTATAGCGTTGAACAACGTGTGCAAATCATCACATTTTTTATCAAAATCAGTGCTTCGTTCAAAAAACGTTTTGCGCATTTGCTCATTCGACTATTTGACGGAAACCCGAAGCAGCCAACTTCTCGTCGTTCATAAGAACTTGGCCTTTCTGCAACTTCTTTGTGACAATTTTTTTGTCGGAAATTAGATCTGCACCCGCATAAAATCTAACTGATCCAGAAACTCAAGGTAAACAATTAAAAGTTGAACCTAATTTCGGCAAAAAAAAAAAAATCATCTTTAGCGCCAATGCCAATAATTGAATAAATAGATATGTAAACAAGCAAAATTATTGAATTTAGAACAATAACAATCCACACAAGTTACACATCAGTACATTTTCCAAAACAAAACTAACATTGCCATGACCGTCAACAACAAGTGCTACAGATATGGATCAATAACGTATGGTCCCAACAGGTCGGCGCTACGTGTTAAATAGCGTATGCTACAATAACTATTCTGCACAACCCTTTCGAAAGCATAGTATTTCGTGCAACAGACATAAACCAAGATTGTGCTATTAACGATTTTTTTCCTATATCCTTTTTTCAATCTTAAGTCGCGGAGTTATGTAAATAAACCGCAAACAGTTGGTGCCAACATTGACACAATGAACGCCACCCAGCAAATTCAGCCAGATTTATACAACAAAGTCATCAAAAATTAAACCTTCCAAATACGTGCCACTAAGCAAAGCCGCAGTTTTATTAAGTATAAACTTAAGGCATATTAAAAGATCCTTTATATTCACATTTAAAAAAAAAACTGTAAAACAGTACGTTATTTTAAAAGTTAAAAAGTTAAAAAATAAAATAACAATGTGTTTTAAAGCGGCAAATGCGGATATATGTATTCATTTCGGTTTAAGTGTCCGGCATTTAACACAAATTTTATAACAAATCCAATAGAAAATGACACTTTGTGACAATGTGCAAAGTTTATTATGTGGAATTACAGAGTGAGAGTAGTGATAATAACAAAATCCAATATTCATCAAAAGCGTAGCACAAAAATTTAACACGTTTTCATAAACAAAAAACTTTGTTCTCAAAAATGAGTATAAATTTGACAAATTAAAAATAAAATTTAAAAATAATTTAACACATAGTTGTGCACATCTTACCACATTTATAAATAATAATATTCCTATGCTGTGTAAATTTAGTATTAGTTGCAGTTGTAATAATATAATAAAAACTATAAAATTTTATGTTGTAAACTCTACTCTGTCACTGGCAATTATTAGCTTTGAAGCTTGCACACAGTTTAATTTAATAAAACAATATAAGAACATAAATAAAATTTGTTAGTCATTATAATGATTTATTTAAAAGTATTGCTTTCTCCCTGGAACATATTAAATTAAAATTGATAAAAGTTTCATTAGCAATACATAATAAATTTAAAAAAACTCTTGAAAAAACGATGAAACAAAAAATAATTGTAAGTGATAAACCAACTGAATGGGTTTATCAATAGTAATAATTGAAAACCAAATAGAAGTTTACGCATATGCCTGAAAACAACGGAACTGAATAATGCCATAAAGCGTAAACATTTTCAGCTACCGACGCCAAAAGAAATAACATCCAAAATAAACGGTGCCAAGTTTTTTAGCCACTTAGATTCAGCACAGGCATTCTGGCAAACAGTGTTAGACGACTAAACTTTGAAAGCTTGCACATTTTGAACTCTTTTCGATCATTATAAATTTTACAGATTGGCGTACGGTTTAAATTGTGCCCTGAAAGTATTTTACAAAAAACAATTTTTGATATAGATTAGGTCAATGTTAATACCGATGACGTAATTATATGACAAACTACATTAGAAAAATATAACAGCGCGTGTTAAAAATAGCAAGAAAAAATAATATCCAGTTTCATCAAGAAAAATGTTCGCAAGGAGTGCATAAATAAATTAAAAACTTTTTAGCTTTAACAATAACAATTTTGTTGCAACATTTTAAAATAAACAAAAACACAGTATACTGTAGAATACTGTAGATGCATAAAAAAACGAGCTTGTGGCAGTACAGTAATGCAAAATAATTTGCCGTGCGCGTGCGCATCGAATGCAATGACTAATGCTCAAAAGCGTTATGAGCAGATAGAAGTTACTAGCCATTGTTTTTGTACAGTAGGATTACAAACTATTTAACGTAATTTAAACGAAACGTACGATTGCCGAATTGTAACAAATGGTACTTTGTTTGTAAAAATACGGTTTAAATGTTTATTATAAACCAGGATGCAATTTATTTTTGGCAAATGCGTTATCAAATTATGTAGCACATTAACTGTTTATAAAAATGGATTTATTGTTAAACTATTATCATACTGATTAAACTTGACTTAATTAACTGAACTGCTTATTACAATTGTCATTTACTATTTATACCTTGTCGGCGCTCGATCCAATATCAAGTTTATTTATTAAACATTTGGATTTCGACCGACAAAATGCTTAGTTTAATTATTACTAAATACTGTACATTATTAATAAATATTCTTTACATGATTAACTCTGAAAGGAAGGGCAGTTATTACGCCACTACACATTTATCAATAAAAATAACATCGAAGATGAAGATCTAGACAAAATTATTGAAAATCAATTTTTGAATAGTTCAAAATAATTTAACAACATCAAAAATTTAAAAAAATCATTAGTATAAGATACAGAAAAAAATAAAATACTAGAGACAATTTTACAGTATTTAAAACAAAGCTGGCCAAAAGAATTAAATTATTATTACCAAATTAAAACTAAATTATTAAAATATGACTCTGTACTATATAAAAATAATAAATTAATAATTTCAAATACACTGGTTCCAAAAATTTTAAGGCACCTGCATTATGCCTATGAGAGCATTAATCGGTCATTAAATTTAGCTCACCTTTTTTTGTTTTGATAAACAATAGCTGTAGATATCACAAAATTTAAAAAAAAATTGTAAAATTTGCATTGAATTCAAAAGATTAAATACAAAAAAAAAACATTGCTAAACAGACCGTGGCAAAATGTTGCGTGTTATTTTTTTTAATTAACTCAAAATATTTACTTGTTGATAGTTTTTCAAAATTTATTGAAATACAAGCACTTAACAGGTTTGTTCCAACCGACACCAAACTGGAACTGTCAAGATTGTGCGCAGTTGAATTTACGCGTTCCAACCATAAATAAACCATGACTCTGACTAGAAATCAGGCGTTCCGACCTGACCCCAAATCGTCCGCAACCAAGTTGCAGACCGTCAAAAGCAGTCAGCGATCAGAAACATGTACAAAAAGTCCGGAACTACAGACATGCGCAAAGAATAAAATTGTTGGCGCTATTCAAATTGAAATAAATCTTGCCGTATCTACTATGATTTATTTATCTAGTGAAATTTAAATTTAATGATAATAACCGGAATTTATTTCTCTGGAACTCAGTAATAATAAAATAATATGGTACATAGCGTCAGATGTGATATGTTAAACAGTTTTATTTTTACGATTTGTTTACATCGCATAACCTTACTTTTTAAACTGTAGTCAAAAACTTGGTTGTGGCGCGTTCCAACCAACAAGCAGTGAAAGACCACTACAAAGTCGTCGGTTGCGCAAAAATGATCCATGTATTAAGAGCATACCGACCGCTACCATGATTTGTAGTATTTTAACAAAAATAAATAAGAAATAACTGAAAAATCCCATCAAATATAGAAATAAATGCGTTTTTCTGTATTTTTGAATGCATGTTGTTGCTATTTGCAAATATAATTACACAAAAAAGACTTCGACTTATCATAGTTTAATCCTTTCTAAATGTACTGGTAAAAAAATAAATCAATTGTCAAATTATTTGTAGAAGCAACGATGAAGGGAAAGTTGCCGTTTTTGTTAAAATACTACACATCAAGATAGCGGTCGGTATGGTCTTAATAACAACCAATTTTCAAACTGCCAAATGATGTCGGTTGGAACAAACCTAATAACACCTACACAACTACAATAATTAATATCCTAAATCGTAATAGAAAAAATGATGACAATGTAATTATTAGTAGTAATGTTAATAATGATAAAAAAAATTATTATTATTAAAATAAACAAGACAGTTACAAGTAACAATTAGTGCTTGATAGTGAAAAGAGTAAAAATGTAGTGTAACTTATTAAGTGGAACTAAAACTCAGAAAAAGGTGTGGCCGTGTTAAGAATACACTCGTATCGAAAAATTGCGATACGTGCTGTGTTGGCGCAACAGGGCAGTGACCGGGACAATTAAATTTGTCGAGTCGTAAAAAAGTGATTTGCGTAAGTGGATCGACGCAAATATTAAGAAACGCTGCGTAGCGTTTCTTAATTAAAATAAAAACTGAGAAGGGATAGAGATAAACAAAACATGGTAAAACAAACCAAAAAGGAAGAGAAGAGTAACAATACCAAAAGAAGAAAAAAAAATAATGAGGCTAAGAAAGCAAACGCCTCAACAACGCTAATGACAATGAGAGTTTTGATTAGAAAGTTAAGAAACCCGTGCATGTCTAAATACAAAGATAGAAATTAAAAAAGCTGCCAATAAACTAGTAGCACTTTTAGAGAAAGTTTGAAGAAACACAATAAAAAAATTGAATAATACTAGAAGTAAAGCAGGTATTGAAATGTGAAGATATAGAGAAAATACAAAGAAATAATTTTGTAAATAAAAAGGAGATGATAGAAATTGCTACAAATGAAGATCTGCAATTAATAATTAATAAATATTGGAGAGAAAAAGATTTTAAATACGTAACAATAGAAAAAAAAAAACGGATGATGAAAAAGGAATCGGATACTGCAATTCTAATAAATAGAAAAGTTGGAAAGAAATTGGGTATCCTAAAACAGGCTAAGGATAAATACCCAGAATTAATAGAGAAAGAAGAAGAGGATGAAACGCTATATGTAGAAATAATTAAAAAAATAATTGAAAAAAAAATTGAAAAAATACACATTACCAAACAGAAATTTGAATCAGGAGAGAAAGCGGATATAAATATGATAGACGCATTAGAAATTCTTAAAAAAAAAAAATATATAGAGATAGCTGGAACGCGCACACAAATAAAGATGACATTGTGTGTCCCGTTACAATTGCAAACAACACCAAACAGAGAAAAAAGGCCTCAAACAAGAGCAATTGTAGTAAGCAAGCAGAGTTTAACTTACGCAGACCTACTAAAACAGGCAAAAATCCATATGAAAGAAATAAGCTTTAAAGAGATAAAAGACACAGAACAGAAGCAAAAAGATGCCAGCTGACATACAAAAGAAAAATGAAAAAACCAAGAAAGAACGTAGAAAACAAGAATCCAGATAATTGGAGACAACACAAAAATGAAAACACAAGAAAAATGTATAACATTATCCAACCAAATATAGGCAGAAGAAAAGAGGCGCAAAACCTATTGATGTCAACAGCAGTAAGAGAAAAAATAGACATAGTAATAGTGAGTAAACCAAATAAAAACAAACTAAGTGGGGAGTGAATAAAAGATAAGAACTTGGACGCAGCTATCTTAGCAAAAAGTAAGTGTAGAAATCAAGTAATAGAAAGATAGGGAACACCCAAAGAGGAAATAGTGTAGGCCAATATAGGAGGTTTGATAGTATACAGTTGTTAAATCAATTCAAACTGCAAAATGGAATATTATCAAGAGTGGATAGATGAACTAGAAGACAGCTTAAAAAAACAAAAGAACAAACAAATTTTAATAAGAGGCGATTTGTGCAAGAGAGGTCAAATTTTTACAATATGCAACCAAGGAAATAAACCAACGTTTGTAAGAGATAGCAACATGGAAAACGGCTAGAGTAGTAAGGGGCTAAACAGTAAAGAAGAATCGCTGAGTTTTCATAAATATTATACTTAATCTTCTTATTTTTATTTTCCTTCTCTTTTGTCTCTCTTTTCCTCTTTTCCGTTTGTGCAGTATTGTATATAATATACAATTTGTGCTGTATTGTATATAATATACAATACTGCACAAACGGAAAAGAGGAAACGAGAGACAAAAGAGAAAGAAAATAAAAATAAGAAGAATGGACAGAGAAAGGATAAATAGAGTTATAAAAGCAGAGGAAGTGAATAAAAAGGAAAACATAAAGAAAAGATGCAAATGATTCTCGGAAAAGTTGAGGAAGGCAGCGGAAGAATTAATTCTAGGTACAGAAAAGGAGGAAGAAGAAGACCGTACTGGTGGTGCAAAGAGGTCAAGGAAAACAGGAAAAAAAAAACAATACAGCAAGATAAGTCAAAAGACAAACAAGAAGAGGAGAAGATTCTGATAAATATAAAAAAAAACTGAAAAATGGCAGAAAGGCTTTAAAGAATGCAATCAAAGACAGTAAGAAAAGATGCTAAAAAGAAATGTAAGAATCCATAGACAGGGATCCCTAGGACAAACCGTACAAAATAGTAATAAATAAATTAGGAAAAATGAAAGCAGTGGGTTTAAAGGAAGAAGATAATGAAGTAGTAATCAGTGAAAAATTATTTTCCACTGAAGGAATAGTAAAAGAACAAGTTGGAATAGCTGACAATGACCGATATGCCAGATCAACACATTAGCAAAAATTATGGAAAAAGTTATAAAAATTGAACAATAAATAGAAAAAAGGAGAATAGAACAAGAGCAATATGGATTTACAAAAGGAAGAACGATTCTAGGAGCCATTAAAAAGATAAAAACCATAGCAAAAGAAGCAAATAGTTTAACAATACAGAAAAAGACAACACTGTGTCATAATAGCGCTAGATATACAAAATGCGTTCAACAGCATACTATGGAAAGCAATTATAGAAACAACAAAAAAAAACTAACAAATAAATCTACCAAGATAACATGAAGCTTCAGAAGAGAAATCTACTGACCAAAAATAGAAAATTTAGGTTAACTAGAGAAGTACCACATGGTTCTGCACTAGGTCCTAAACTATAGAATCTAGTTTATAATCAGCTACTCAGAATGCGACTGCCAGAAGAAGTGACAATAACAGCTTTTGCAAATGACGTGGCTCTGGTAAGGTGGGATATAGACATAGAAGTACTAAATGAAAGGTTTGAGTTGGCAATAAAGATAATAAAAAGATAGATAAAAAATAAAAGATTAGATCTGACTCCGCAGAAAACCGAGGCAGCATGGCTATCGAGAAAGAGAACCAACAGAAGAAATAAAAAAATACAGGTAGGTGAACAAATAATAACCATAAAAAATTAAATGCCTTGGAGTTACACTTGAAGCAAAGAAATGAAATGAACAGGTTAAGGAAGCGGTAAGAGAAACAAAAAAAATTAAAAGAAATGCTTAGTAGGCTTATGCCAAACAAGGGAAGACCAGGAGAAGGAGCAATAAGGCTAATAGCAACTGCGGCTAAAAGTTAACTATTGTATCCCGCAGAAACTTGGGGAGAAGCTTTGAAAATAAAAAAAACAAAGAAAAGGTAAGAGGAGCTATAAAAGCAAGTTCGTTAAAGATCTGCAAAGCTTACAGGACAGTGTCGCAGGAGACACTAAAAGTAATTGCGGCGACACTACCTGCAGATTTAATGGTGGAAAAAAGATTAAGTATAAATAAAACAATAAATTAGAACTAGTAAGCAAAAAGCAAAGAGACGAGCAAGAGAGAATATGATGGAAAGATGGCAAAGACAGTAGAAAAAAGATAAAAAGGGAAAATAGACAACAAAACTAATACCAGAAATAAAATAATGGGTAGAGAATAAACCAAAGACGTGTTACTAAACAACACAACTACTCACCGAACCGCCTTTGGAAAGTACTTAAAATAAAGAAGATAGAGACAGAAAAAAAATTATATTTTTTCAAGAAGACACGCATGAAAGATAGGAAAACGCTAGAAAAGGTATTAGAAAACAAAGTAGACAAATTTACAACCATTAAAATATGCCTGAGTGACAAAAACAAATGAAAAGCACTAAGAAACTATGCATCAACAGTACTAAAAAAAAATATTAAAAGTTTGAAGCTTTAAGGTTTAGGTAAACCAAAATAGAAAACAACACACAAATTAAAAACCACAGAAAACAAAGGAAGAAGAAGCAAGAAGCTAAATGGAAGCAAAAGAATATAGTATAGGAAGAGATGTGCCGGGGACAGCATGTGTTGCCGCACCAGGTTGCGTAAATTCCGCGAGGCCAAAACCAGCTCACCTCAAACTAGTACCACATTAGAAATAATGACTAGGACAAATTAACAGCGAGATTTACGCAGAGAAGAAAACCGAAAAGTATTGCCATGCGTTAGGTTTTCTCAAAGGCCACTTGTTGAGGCCAACACCACAGTACGTCTTTAAAAAAAATTATAATAAATATAATAATAAAAATCAAACGTCTAGGATTTCTATAGATAAGACATTGATGGATCAACTACCCAGTCCGATTCAAATCTTGAATGTAACTTATATTATTTTGTTTAAACATAATTTATTTTACATTCATATGATATGTATGTTAAATACAACGTTAAAAAAGAAATAATTTAGTACTACTATTATTTTTCACTTACTATTACTTACTATTTTACGGCATTCAATAATTGAAGTTACACGGGAATAATCACATAACTTATTATTTCTATAAACCTTATGTGTAATAATATAAAACATAAAATTAAAAGATTACAATAAAGCTTAACACTAATTATTTTCAAATAACATCTGCTGGACAATATTCTGAGAATAATGTAATTAAATTTTAACAAAAGGTAAATCCATAGAAAAATACTTCCTCAGCTTTATGTAATTATTAATTAAATTAAAATTAAAAAAAAAAAAAATTCAAACACACCGAACTTGAACGGGAGTGAGTAGTAACGACAGTGTCTGACACCGTAATAATTTCTACTAGACGCTACAATCAAAATTTCGCAATCATACTTAAACTCCATTTGCAAACACATTAGAAGTGGAAACTTCTAAAATATCAAGAATCTAGGTAAAGAAAAAAACTCAAATAACAATTGGCCCGGTGTCACACATTGATTGGGAAGTGTATCCAATAAACGTAAGTTTTTAATCTCAAATTACTTATATATTATTAGTTTCCAAAAGTAATATAATCTTATTTCTTGTTCCGGATCACAATTTATGTCTTTTTCTAATTGTTAATTCTCACTTTAGCAAATCAACTTAGCAGTAGTAAAAACATTTTTTAAATTAATCGCAAAATAAAATCAAATCAAACTGAAAATATATTTTTTAATAACTTAAATTATTATTATTACTTTTTTATTTATTAAAACTATACTTATAGATTATATTAAACACGCATTAGAAAAAATAAAGTCCAATTGTAAAATTATTATTATTTTTTGAAAAATGTAATAATAGTTAATTAAAAATGCTCATAATGTTAAATAATATATTGCTTTTTGATTGTGATGTGTTTAGTTTTCGGTTTTCCATTTTTCTATTGTCCAAGCAACTATTTGTAAGATAAATACTATCTAAGCTAAGAATATAATCTTATTGGATAGATAATTTTAACTTAAGTTGCAGCATACCGTTGTTCTTTTATATTATCTTAATCAAACTTGCCTTTTCTTGTTTTATTTGTTTATACACTCTCTATTAACTTGTAATTTTCACGTAGTAAAATATTTGTGAATCTGACAGTTGTAAAAAAAAATATTTATTACGCTAAAAAATACTTCAAGGACTCCAAGAGCAGAAGAAAGTAAAAATGTATTATCGAATCTGCAAACATCGCCTAGTAGTAAAAAACGGTCGGCAATTCTCGACAACCGAATAAGACAACCCAGCCATTTACTGCAAACTGAGCATACCCGACCCCGCGCATTATGAAATATTCATAGCAATAATGTAAATTTTGAACACCATTTGAAGTGGTTAACTGTGTAACAAAAACTGTGTATTTTATATAAGTGTTAGTTATCGGAATATCGTAAATATACAGTGATAAATGTAAACGAATTAAAACTGCGTCTGTGATGAACCTCATAAATTAAAAAAAAAATGGAAAATATTTTCTATAAAATACGAAAGAAAACAGGTAAATTAAATATACAAATATTTCGATTTTAATAACATCCCAAAAAACATAAATTCAGTTTATTTGTACCTTTGTATTCATTTTAAATCCATCCGTGGCCTTTGATTTGTTCGCCATTTAAAGTCATCACGAAGGGTCGCATATTATTTTATTAATTACGTGTTTGTTTATGTGCGCAAATGTAATAATTTATTAATACTTAATTACGTTTACATTTTTTATTCAATTATTAAAGCCTTTTTAAGACTTGCAAATCAACTTAAAATTTAAGTTGTTTTGCAATTTTTTGTTGTTATTTGTATTTTTTGTAAGATTTAACATTAATATTGTCTGCATGTAAAATCTGTGATTTATCGGTTACTCCTACTGCCACAGAGATTATATTGTCGAATTAGTAAATTATCACTTCATAGCACAACATGTGCAAATCTAAACAAATCTGCTAAAGTATTAATTGTGAATAAAAGTCTTGGATCAACAAATCTTGTACTGAAATAAAAAAATATTACCAGTAATCACATAACGTCATTAATAAATTATTTTTAATAGCAGAAATAACGATTCCGCAACTGTTATTTCTTTAGATAATTCTTCTCAAACCAAAGGGCATACTACAATCTCTTTAACATTTAAGAAAGCGGTAATAAGTGTAATAATGTAATAACACCTAGCAATTTGAATGTTAAAATTAATTCCAATATAAAAAATGCAATTGAAAGTTTAGTGTGTAATTGTTATCTACCTTATGGTTTGTCACAGTTTATTAGCACTGTTAATAATTATGGTGTTGTATTGTATTTGTGTACTTGTTTCAAAATTCAACCTTACCTTTTAATTTTTTTTTATGCATATCATCCTTATATAAAAATTTGATGTTTGAGCATAACTGCTGAGCACTTTAAATTCGACTCGACATTTACGTCAAAGAAATGGCGACAATAGCAGGTTGCGTTTGAATGCAGTTAGAGTTTGGCACATTTTGCCTTCCTAGAGGAGGCTGTTTAGAAGCGCAAACAAACATGTGATCTTTATTTGTTTTCAAAGACTCTACAACATTTGCACACATATACAAGAGAGGCAGAATGTGGTCAATGATTCAATTAAAATCTACACGGATGGCTCAATAAACAATGAAGGTTCTGAAACGGGAATCTTCTCGCAACACCTAGACCTCAAAATATCTTTAACACTAGGAACGCACACTACTATCTTCTAAGCAGAATTAGTTGGGATAACCTATAGGGATATGGAAATAGTGAATCGCAGAATATCTGGCAAGAATGTCCAAATTCTAATGGATAGTAAGGGGCGTAATTGCTATAAACAAGCCTAAAATGACAACAAAGCTAATTTTTGAATGTTACCGTCCCCTTACTTTAACAGCCTGTAGAAATAACATCAAGTTGTTTTGGAAAAGGGCATTCCAATAAAATAGGTAGCACTAAGGCGGACGAGCTGGCACGTAAAGAGTCAACCCTTAAGGTTTGTTTCACACGTATACTGTTTCCATTCGGTTCGGATCGTTTTCGGTTGCAACCGAAAACGAATGAAACTTTTTCACACATACACGGTTCGTATCAGGTTTTGTGTTTTTTTTTACACAGGCTTAGTAATCATAATGGAGAAAAGTCAAATTGTTAACGTGTTGTTTTTTTATAGAAAAAATAAAAAAAGGAAGTAGGAATTCATTGGAAGCACAATCTCATCACTTTACGGAGGAGAATTCGGTGCTATACTGTTTCTATTAGATACCGAATAGAAACCGAAAACAAACCGAAAACAAATCGAAAACAAACGAAAAACGCACCAAACCGAATTGGAACCGTATACGTGTGAATCTAGCCTAAGGCGTGCAGACAGACAAAGGAGACAATGACCGCCCCAAACTCTAATTAGGCCGATTACTACTTGCGACTATCCAAAAAAAACATATGATAAGAATCTTGACAGACAACTGCCAACCAAAAAAAATACATGCTCATTTTTAGTATTGTAGACAATCCAACGTGTAGAAAATGTGAAATGGATGACGAGACGATCGAGCACGTGATATGTACATGCCCGGCCCATGCAATAGAGAGTTCATCTTGGGGAGGTAGCTTGATATGGTCAGTATGAGGAAGACCCCTCCATGCGTTGTACTTGCATACATCAGCTACATAGGATGGTTGAAAGCCAGAACAACGGAGTGAAATCACCACTGAAGAAAGTACAAAGGACCTAATGAGGCCTACCTGCAGTAAACTTTGCTTTACCTTCCAATTTTAAATCCAGCATCCAGAATCGGATTAAGGCTCCCAATATTATTATTTGCAGATGTCGTTAAGCTATTTGGACAAATGATTCCAAAACTTTCTAATCAGATCTCAAAACAATTAACAGTTGGTCATGTAATGCTGCTGTTCAGTAAAAAAAACTTTATATTTATTTATGATTTAACCAACTGTTAGAGATCTTGACGTTTATTTATACAAAAAAACTAGGTATCTATTTTTTTACCATATAGCAATTCTTACAAAGGATTTTACAAACATATAGAGTTTATTACATTAGTTTGCTAGTACTGTTGCACTGTGAAAGTTTTGTAAATATGCTTTATTCTGTACAATGTAAATTTCTCAAGTATATTAAATATAAACTGCATTTTTAAAATATAATACTAACATAGCAACTTGCTGGGGTATACGTCAACGTAAGTAAGTCTTTTAAAAAGACAAAAATATTATGATAATTGTTTTGCTTTTAAAATTTTAAATTTTAAATAATTTGATCAATTCATCCGATTGTCTTAAATGATTTTCTTTTATTGCGCTAAGCTATAAAACACGTTTAGTTCAACTAAACTATACGTTTAGTTCAGTCAAACATCACATCTTTTAATATAGTTGATGGAGTTGACCGTTACTACGTGATAATTCATAATAGAAGATTACATAAAATAATTACAATGATTTATGTATTGTCTAAAAAAGATCTAGGTGTCAATAGCTCAATCCAAACAGATTATCAAAAAAAATCATATATATTAAGTTTTTGTTACATATGTTAATGCATATTAAATTATTTAAATGAATAATGATAAACGAATTTATTTTAGAAATATATTGACATTTTTAAAATCTATGTATGTGTATAACTAACTATATAATAGTATAAAAAATATATTATGTTTAATTGTGTAGGTAATTGATGTGCTTTTGAATGTGAAAACGTCACAAGATAATCGAATATAAAAGCACCATTCATATTTTCCCTTTTGTGCAGTGCAAACCTTCACCCCAACTCTATAGAAAATTGAAAACGTGATAGAGTGCATACTAGACATTTATTGGTTCGAATAAAGACCGCCAGGATAGTTGTTTTTAAAAGAGCTCTTTTTTAGGAGAAAACTTTCACACTTAATGACAGTATATGGGAGTTGTTTATGCATAATCTTTTTCCTACATCCTTTTATCTTTCATCACTAACTAACCGAGTATATGTTCAAATCTTACATTTAAGTCAAGCGTTATAATAGATTTGAGACAAGTAAACATGTTATTGTTAGCTACCCAAGTACAATTTGAGTTGGCAATTTAAATATATGATATTTTCCCGATCATATAAGAGCAGTTCTTAGTCAACTTGAAACATATTTTTAAATGGGATTATTTATTAATTGTAATTGGAATTTAATTATTATTATTATTTATTTTAGTAAAATTTTGTATTATAAATACTAAAAAACAAATAAGTATATTTTGCTAACAGTGTTATTAAAATATAAAAATTATAAACTTAATAATAAAACCATTAACAGTTCTTATTTCTATGCTGACAAAGTAGTAAATAATTGATTTGTCCATTGGATTTTACGAGACATGCAAGATTGATAAATTATAAAATGCACTCACCGGAAATAAAAACCTGAGAGAAAACTGGAATAAGATCGTTTGCATTCTGCGTAAGGGAAGAGTCTAGTGGTCCGGAAAATGGCGTGAAAATAAAATGTCTTCGTCCTGGCTTATCGTTTCTTTATTGTTATTATCATGATTATTTCTCGAGCTGCTGATATTATCAAATAAATGCTGATGTTATGTCTATTTGAGTTTGGGTGAAAAAATTATATTGTTTATTATTAAGCTCTTGTGCCACTATTTTTTAATAAATGTAGGGTATATATGCATTAGAACTCCAAATCGGAAACAAATCAATAATGTTCATTCTACGAATAAAGATTTATTTCTCTATCAGCAAATCACATTAGAATCTATGGGCTTCTACATTTACGAATTTAATGCATAATTTCATTTTAAAGCATTTTTTTTAAACCAATTCTATTTATTAACTTACTTTTATTTTATTTAGACAAATCAATCAGTTTTGCAATGAATAGAATAGATCATCTTTGAATAAAATGCTTTTCCCTAATACTGGAAACTACTTATAACGGGTGATTCATGTGGACTTTGGATTGCGTAGCTCAAAATGAAAAAGTCTAGAGATGTGTTTTCACATAATCTATGCGGCCAGTTCTCCGGTCCGAAGCGTGAAATTATTTGTTCACTAAATCGTTCTTGTAATAAAAGCATGGTTTCACGGGTAAGTAGCGACGTTTTGTTGGAACCAAATGTCGTCGAGATTACGGATTTCAATTTCAAGCAGTAAATAGTCCGTTATCATTGCGCGATAACGGATGCCATTCACAGTTACGTTCCGGCTCGGCCTCATTTTTGAAGAAATATGAACCATTGGTTTCACTAGCTCATAAACCACACCAAACCATTGTTTTGTCTGGATGTAATGGCAGCTCTTGAACATCTTCTGGTTACTTTTTAACCCAAATATGGCAAATTTGCCTATTGACGTAGATATTAATCCAGAAACCGTCAAAACAGTGGATTAAGCTTTTCAATAGCCCAAAGACTGAAACGACGACGATTCAATTCTTGCACGAGTTGAATTTTGTATACTTTTAAACCAAAAACTTTGCTTAAAATACACCAAGTTGTTCCATACGATAAGAAAAGCTGTTCTCTAAGCGCACGAAACATATTCTTCGCAGATCCCTAATTTTCGCAATACAGCTGAATAATTTGTAGACGCTGTGGCAGGTCTTTTAATCATGAAATATCAAATAATACTGAACAAAAATACCATAACAATTTGACTGATAAAATTAATCATCCAACATACAAGTGTTTCAGAAATCCAAGTTTTATTCTTGGATTACAACATATTTTAGATAGAAGAAAAACTTAGATAGAAGTAACACTTACAGTTTTATAATCTACTTTACTAACTAAAATACTATTCGAATCAAGATATTTAATTACGTTTAAAAAATTTGATTTGGTTTTTAGATTATATAATCGCTTAGTTAATCAGAAAAATGCATTTTATATATTTATATTTTTTAAAGTTATCGATGCAAGTAGTTAATGTATCCGTAGTTTGCGTTGAAGTTTTAGTTGCTATAGTTAGATAAAGTGTCCGCAGATACGTCAGAAAACAAGAAAAAACTGAAAACTTATTTTTAATAAATATTACTTTTTTAATATAAAGATTATTAAAAAAATGTTTGTTACTGATAGATAGATATTTTTATATTTTTTTTAACATACCTCGGTTTGTAATTGAACGACATATTTTAATAACCGTTCAAAATGTCACTTTGCATTAAATATTATGATAAGATGACAATAACCAATAATAACAATGTCATATGTCACATCATAGTTACAAAATAGTTTATATTGTATGTAAATAGTGTAATATAATGAAATTTTATAACATAACATAATATAAAGTATTAAATATTACTAGATTATCATTGTTGAGATAATTTGACATTCTCTACCACAATAGGTATATTTTTAATAAAGTATTAATTTGGAAATTAAAATATAAATAATAATAAATAATAAAGAATAAAGAATAAAGAAGAAAAAACAGAGTGTTCTATGAATAATTAGTATTTGTTACAATATTATATCAGCATATAATCACAATATTCAAAAATACATCAGCAACATACTAGAAAGAAATCTGCAACAATGCTAACCAAATGATTCGTACTTAAAATACTAGGTTTGTTGAAATCTGTCATCAAATGTCATCAGCATAAGTCAACCAACATGTCGTCTCGCCAATCTCGCATATTTTCTACATCCTCAAATACCGTCCAGATTCAACTGGCGGATAGTGGTGCTAGATCATCTATGTTTCATACTTCTAAATTAACTAAAAAAGAAAATTTAGATTCTTTTAGACAAGAACTGACCATCGATGACCATTTTATACCTTTAACTGCAGTAATTAAACGGTAAGATTAAATAGCTGAATTCTATAGCATCTAAAATATTGTAAATAAAGTATACTTGCTTAGATATAACACCGATATTGTGAATGGTTTAAAGACAATTAGGGCATTAGAGACACTAAAAATAAATGGTCCAAACTCATTACGCCCCCCTAAAACTAAATCGAGAATTGTCATATTTTGCCAATATATGTTCGGAGGTTTTTCTGCTCTTCTGTGGATTGGATGCATTCTTACACTTATAGGATATGCAGTTAGTAAAACAAGAGAACCTGAAACTGGTTTGGATCAAGTATATTTAGGTAAATTATTTAAAGTAAATTAAATAAATGTTCATAAATTTATTGTATTTGCAGCAATTGTGTTATTTCTTGTTATATGCATAACCGGTTTATTTGGGTTCTATCAAGAATCGGCAAACAATGCCATTATGGAAAGTTTTAAGAAACTAATACCAAAAAGTGCAACCGTTATAAGAGATGGAAAAGAAATGTCTATACCTAGTGAAAATGTAGTAGTAGGAGATATAGTTGTCTTAACTGCTGGTGATTGCATTCCGGCCGATGTAAGAATAATAGAATCAATTACATTAAAAGTCGACAATAGTTCTATTACGGGCGAATCTGAACCGCAAGCTAGATCTACAGAAAATACTGATTTAAATCCTCTTGAAACCGCCAACTTAGCATTTTATGGTACTAATGCGCTAGAAGGTAGTGGTAAAGGTTTAGTAGTATCTACCGGAGAGAATACTCTGATGGGTCATATAGCTGCGCTAACAGCGGGTTTAGAGCCAGAACAAACTCCCATAAAAAAGGAACTGACCAGATTTATACACATAATAACTATTTTGGCAGTTATAGTTGGCGGTCTTTTCTTCATTATTGCTATGTGTTTAGGTAATAAGCACTATTTTTTAAAATTAAAACATCAGTTTGCAATACTATTTTATTTTCAGATTACGATTTTTTTGAGTCATTTGTATATTTTATTGCAATAGTTGTTGCTAACGTTCCAGAAGGACTCCTGGTAACAATGACAGCCTGTTTAACTTTAACTGCTAAAAAGATGAAAAAGAAGAATTGTTTAGTAAAAAACTTGCACGCTATAGAGACTTTGGGGTCAACTACAGTAATATGTTCGGACAAAACGGGAACATTGACTCAAAACAGAATGACTGTATCTCATATTTATTACGACCACACTATTGTGGATATTTTATCACCAAATTATGCTAGAAGTTCATCGGAGACATTTGTGGAGTTGTGTCGGATAGGTATATTGTGCAGTCGAGCTGAATTTAAGGAAAACCAAGAACATAAAAACATATACCAGAGAGAAGTTAAAGGCGACGCAAGTGAAAGTGCACTTCTAAAATGTATGGAAATTCTAACAGGAAAAACAAAAATAATAAGAGAACAACATCCCAAGGTAAAATTGCATTTTGTTTATATATATATATATATATATATATATATATATATATATCATAAATCTGAAAAAAATTGTGCCTAATTTCTTCAAAATAATATTAAATTATAAATTACTTACTTAAATTCGATAAAAAAATCATTCATATTTACTTTTTAGAAATCACTATAATAACAGAATATTAGTTTAAATTTAAAATCACTTTTTTGATTATTAATTGTATAATAGCACTACTTTGAACAAGATGTATAGTTAAATTAAAAGTAAATTAGGTATAATAAGCTAATATTCATACTTATTTTTTTTTTAAATCATTCATAAAATAATCCAAAAATAAAAATATGTTTTAAAATATTTAATTATGATTTAGTTGCCATGATGTGTACAAAGCCCAGTTTATTGTAGAATATGGAGTAAGTGGCACTAATCCACGGGGCAGATTGCCCACACTGTCAAACATGGCTTATGATACAATTAAATTGGCAAAAGCCTAGCGAGTTCCACCAAACAAACACTAATTTAGATTGTGGCTTAATTTCTCTAATATTTGTGGTCTAAAAAAGAATTCAAATCTGTTCATCAGCATCTTGAACAAAGAAAACCTCATAACCTCTTTTTGACTAAAACCAAAGTAAATAATAAAGATCTAATCTTGAACATTCATTTGCTGACCAACACTGTGCTTGTGCCTATATCCACAAACAACAAGCATATTCTACTCTGACGACATACAAAATTTATGGCATTGCATTGGTTATAATAGCATAATTCTTAAACTAAATTTTTGGCATATTGCTATTCTTTAAATAAGGCCACTTCAAATTTTTTTTTAACTTTTCTGAATGTTTTGACAAGCTTCTTTCAAAAAATCATAGAAAAGCTAAAATAATTTTGTTAGGAAATTTTATGTTCATAATACTAAATGCTTAAGTCAAGCTATGATTTTTGCTGCTTCTCATAATGTTACCCTTATAATCTTATAACCCTAACTTATTCAGTATTTTCCTTGTTATGGACTTTATGGTAAACCAAGATTATAAGATTTGTATCTTTCAACTATTCCAGAGATTACAACTACTTTTAAGGCTGTTATATAAAATTCTTATCAAATAACTTATTACTTTTGTTGTTAAATCTTCTCTTCCTATTACTAAACCAAAACCGCGCCCCATCTATCATTATTCTAAGATGAACATGAATAATAAAAATTAAAATTATAAAAAATTTAATAAATTTTATTTCAATACTTATTGCTTATATTTTAATGATCCACATATTGCAGCAGAAAATCTCACAAAAACTATTCAGAAACATTAGTTTCATTAATCAAACAAAAACAAAAGTACTTGTTTTTAATTTAGACAAAACAAACAGTTAATAAGAAGCGAAAAGCATTTAAGAAACACATCAGTAATCGTTTCAAACAGACTTAAACAGGATTTTAAAAAAGTTTGTAAATATTGTGATAATCTAATAGAATCTGAAAAAGATAGGATTGACAGAAACAATCTAACCAAATTTTCTAGCGTTCCATAAGCAACATAAAGCTATATAAATTGCAAGGCAAAATGATCAATTTAATCTAGTTACTAATTAAACAAAGCAGACATTTTTGCATCTACCTCTACTATTATAAATTCCTTATTGCTGTAGTTACAATGCCAGCATTGTAAAATAATTAGTCTTATTCATTTTACGCAACGGCTTGTCAAATGATATTTTCTTAAATTAAATACCAGAAAGGCATCAGGTATAGATAAAATTACACAAATTATTTATAAAACATTTGCAAATGAATTAGCTTTTATTTTTTTAAATATATTAATTGTTACATTGTCAAATTCTTACTACAAAATAACTTCATTTGAGATACGCAATATGAATTTCGATCAAAACATTTGAAAACAGATCTTTTAACTTATGAATTTGATACAATATGGCATACAAATCTTATCAATAATTTTTATTCTATAGGTCTTGATCATAAATCTGTAAATCAGTAAATCTTATCATTTATATCATCAATATTTTTCTTGACAATACAAATATTATAGTAAAAATTGATGGTTTTAACTCTGACCTCAAAATCATAAATGTTGGTGTTTTTCAAGGTTCTACTCTTTTGCCAACTTTTTTTTTTAATTTACTTTAATGAACTTCTTTAAATATCTAAATATCCTATTCATAGTTTTTCAGATGATAGAACCGTTGATACTTTATAAATTACAATTTCACATAATTTTTTCTGGATCAACCATGTTGTTGACGTAGTTTCGAAAGTGTCTAAAAAACTAGGATTTCTTAATAGATGCAAACAGATTTTTACTTCTACTTAGCTATTGTATATAATATATATATAAAACTTATATTTGTATTTTGTATTGAATATTGTTCCCAAGTATGAAGAGGAGCATCCAAAACTACACTATTTCTTCTAAATTCTATTCAAATGCAAGCTATTTGGATTTTTGGCGACCCAAAATTGACCAATGACTAAAGTCCTGAATACACAGTGCGAGCTAGCATCCGAGCTGACCATCATACGATAATGACGAGCGACAGTAACTCGTATGATGCTGTCACACGGTGTGAGTAGCAAATAAAATACAAAACATATTGCCATTTAAACAAATATTTACTCTTAGTACAAGGTTTGCAAGAATTCTAACAAATAATCACTGACAGGTCAGAGATGTAGGACCGAAACTTTTAAAAAAGATTTCGTTAACTGTATTTTCGACACATGGAATAAACTTCCAAATTTTGTATTTTCCGAGACTTATTATCCACAAATATTCAAAGTCAATGTTTACAGACTCATTAAATCTAGTTTTTGATATTTTAGCGAGTGTGGTTTTACTCGTTGAGGTATTTTTAAGTTGTTGTGACATATTAAGAAATTCTTTTATATCACATTTTGAAATTTAAAAAAAATGTAAGTTGCACTATCTCGTACTTATCCTAGAATGGATAGCATTAGCAATTTGATTATTTAGAATAATTGTTTAGGTGATTATTTATACTATTGACATCAAACAAATTGTGTCATCAACTATTGTTTTAACTGAATTAATTGTGCAATGATTTCTGTAAAGCGTTCTATAGTCATAAACCATCCATTATATTTGTTTTTTATCATTTTTGAGTTGTGAAATTTTTGTGGCTTTGTCATTTTTTGTATTACACTAAGAGTACTAAAGTACCAAAACTATTAGAATAACCTAACTTTTAATTTAATTGGCTTAACATATACATTTAGATCAAATAAAACATTAAGCTCATAGGTGCCAATAAAATAAATTAAAAGTTAGGTAATTCTGATAATAGTTTATTAGGTACTTTATTATAAGGAAGACATTGCGGCCCTTATTCTACAGGGTGATTATAAATGTTTGGGATTATGTTACCATCTAATGTACGTTTGTGCCGCTCTAGTAAAAATGCGTAAATAAAGTTGCCTATCTTAGGATTCAATAATAAAAATATTTTCATATGTTTACATTGTTTACATGTTTATAATTATTAGTTGTAAACTCTCAAACACAGTCAAAACAAACAGTATAGTGAACAATTTTAAAAAGGCGGCATATTTAATGTGGTTGCATAATCCCATTCATTTATAAATTCCCTGTATATTCAAAACTTAGCAATAGTTTATATTTAATAAATAATTAATCACATTTATATGTATAAATAAAAAGCATACAAACGTGCTCATTCCGTTACATTATTTCCAGTATAATCACAGATACAAATTGTTTGATGATTAAATAAGGTTATTTTTAGCTTATCTAACAATTTGAATACACCTCATTTGTGCAGCCAACTAGATCTGATAACTTGTTAGGTTCTATCTTGTAACCTTAACACACATCTTGGTTACTCTAATCGTAAACTCAAGTCCAGCTTATCTCAAGTTTTCGTTACAACAAGCACAAAAATAGCACATTCGCTAATATCCAGATTTGGCAATGTCGGATTCATAGGGACTAATGCCTGGTTGTACTAACGCAACATAAGTTGCATCTCAGCTGAGACGGTCTTACAATAAAGGTCACTTATGTTTTAGATTTTGTTGTACCAATACAATGTGAGAACGTCTTACCTTAGCAATAAAATACGTTTAGCAACTGCGCAAAATGCAATTCAACTAGCTAACAATAGATGTAGACACATACAGTAGTATCTTAAAAGTCGTAAAACGCTATAAAAATAATTTGTAATAATATTATTTTGTAGTTGGGACCAACGGCATATTAGGTTAGGTGACTTCCAAATCACCTCGGTGGATAAAGATCAAGTTATTATTTCAGACATATTTGGGTATCGTACCCCGGACTGTTTATATTTTTAATAAACATTGATAAACATAACGTAGAAAGTAGAGCTCAAGTAAAATTGATTTTTTTATTTAAATAATTAATAATCAAATTTGTTATTAAAACCTTTAAAATCGCTCTTCTCAAAGAGGCTGCCAAGCTTTAATAGCAGTATTTTAATTATATTGTAACTGTGTTGATAAAAAAGCAATCAAGAACTGAAATGGCTCTTGGATAACTTGAAACTAGTGCACTGTTGTGAGATAACCATTAATTAAGGCAGCATATAATGCTACGGCTGCTATTTACAAGTGACAAAGCTCAAGCTATATATTCCATACTCAGAAGCATATTATAGTAGTTGCTGCTATGTATAATAAATCAACTGTGTGGCAATTAGCTTCAACAAAATCCAAAGAACAGGGCCCATTTGTAGACAACTCACTGATCACGATTAAATTGGCGAAACAAGATCTCGCCACGTTCATCAACCAAACATTGACTTTATTAACTATTCCAGAGATTACAACAACTACTGTTGAAGCTGCTTTAGGAAATTTTGATTATTCACGTACTATTTCTGTTATCAAAACTTCTCTTCCTATTACTACTAAACTTAAACCGCGCTTCATCTATCATTATTCTACAACAAAAATTAAAAAAATGAAACAATTTCTTAATTATTTTGATTTCAATAGTCATTGCATATATTCTAAAGATTTGCATACTGCAGCAGAAATTCATTCTAACCAACTGTCATCAAAAATTTGTTCCATTCTCTGTTATTAAACCAAAACAAAAGTACTTGTACTCAATTCATGCAGTTAATAAGAAGCAAAAAGCATTTAACAAATACGCCGGTAATCGTTCCGAACAGACTTTTCAAGATTATAAAAAAACTCGTAAACATTCTGACAATCTAATACAATCTGACAATCTAATACAATCTGACAACAATAGGATTGACAAAACAAACTTAAGCAATTTTCTCAGCTTTTCATAAACAACAACAAAATTTATAAAACAATAAATTCATTGCTTGTTCAGAATCTTCAATGCCCTTTCTTTAAATTGATGAAAACAGTTACTAATCCAAAAAAAGCAGAAATTTCTGATTCTCTAAATTAAAGACCAATTGCATTATTGTACCTGTCATAAAAACTTGAAAAATATAATAATTTCCACATTGTCAAGTACTTAGAACAAAATAACTTCATCTCAGATACTCAATATGGATTTCGATCAAAACGTTTAACAACAGATCTTCTTACTTATGTTATTCACAAATGAAATTCTACTTTAGACAAACATGCAGAAAATCTTGCAGTAGCTCTAGACATTTCTAAAGCATTTGATAGGGTATGGAATCCTAATCTTATCAACAAGGTCTTGATCACAAATCTGTAAATTTTATCAATAGTTTTCTTGACTTGAAAATTATAGTTAGAATTGGTGTTTTTAAATCATAAATGCTGGTGTTCCTCAAGGTTCTGCTCTTTTATCAACTTTGATTTACATTAATGAACTTTTTCAAATAACTAAAAGTCCTATTTATAAATTTACAGATTATAGCACTTCATACTTCTAATTTTACAAAGACAAATGTAGCAGAACGCCTTGAAATTTCTAGGTTAGAATTTGTAGCATCTATAAACACAAAAACCTCAAAAGTATATCAAAATAAAATCTTCAAAACATGGTCATTTTAACTCTAAAAAAAATTAACGTCCTACCGTTTTAAAATGAAAATCAAGTATCAGTACCAAATAATTAACTAAACAACAAATCCATATCTAAATTTTCTTTAACTTCTCTTCACATGATCTTCTTTGAATTCTTTGTTGACATAGTTTTGAAATTATATAATTTTTTTTTTACTTTTACATATACTATATAATGTATATTCCAACCTACGGTTTGACAGTTTGCAAACCGTCCAAACTGTGCACACAAACAAATATATGTCATTCTTAGACAATCTTTTATACACATAATTTGTTTGAACGGTTTGCAAACTGACCAAACTGTAGGTTGGAACAGACCTATATAAAACTTATCCATTTTCTATAGATATTTCCATGGACATTGTTCAAACAAAATAACAAAATATGTCTCTATCTAAACAAATAATTATTCGTAATACAAGGCTTGCTAGGAATTCTAACAAATATTCACGGACAGTTCAGAGATGTAAGACCGAAATTTTTAAGAGAGATTTTTTAAACCTTACTATCATCGGCACATGCCATTAAATAATTTTGATAATCTGTGTATTAATTATTTTAAAGAATCTTAATTAACCCTCGAGTATCCATTTATTAATAATGCTAGATCTTTGATATAATTAATGCCTGCTTGCACCAACGCAATTTAAGATGTAGTCAAGTCAGTCTTACTACTCATGTTATCGATTTCTATGACTTGAGTTATACTTTTTTAAGTTATGTTTATTAAAAATGTAATATTATTGATGGTATGAATAATAATGTATATGTAAATAAATAAAGTGAAATTAACTTTGATAGTTAAAAAAATATTATATAAAGTAATTAAATAATTATAAAATAATATTATTACAAATTACATTGCGTTGTAGGACTTTTAAGATATATTTTAATGCTAAGGTCACATTTAATTCGTACAACAAAATCTAAAACTTAAGTTGGTCTTATTGTAAAACCGTCTCAGCAAAGATGTATAATTTTTGTTAATTTCCCCATAAAATCAACATTATAATCTCCAAGCACATAGATATCGTGATCTTTATACTGTGATACAACAAACATATACATTTTCTCAAATCTGTCAAAAAGACAATATATTTTCCGTTTCACAATCTATATATTATAATAACTTTACCTCAATATCAAAAAATTCTGCATCTATCTTAATTGACAGTTGGTTAGCTAATCTCTGGAATTTGTTTGTACCTAACGTCCTTTCTGATATGGATACAAACACCGCAATAAACATGATTGCTAAATTATAACTTATTAACATTTTACAACAGCTTCTGTGGGTACCTAGTGTGCATAAGAAGGGATATTGCATTTGTTTTATTTGTTAAATATTGAGTGTTTAAATGAAACATATGTACTAGATTTTGATAAAACTTTTACATTAATAAAACTTGTTTTTGATGAACAATAATTAAGACTACTTATCGGATATAATTTATTATTAAAATTGTGACACTTTCCAGTCAGTAATCCGAGGGGTGTTTTTTAATTTTATTTTGTATAGTCTCTTTAATTTAAATGTTTGAAAATTGCTTTAGTTGTTGATTTTTTTGCATTTACTTTTTTTGATGTTTACATCCTGTGACACATACTTGAGTATACTGTTTGCAGTGGCATTTTAATTATTATTCCGCCTATATACAGCCAAGCCATTTTTTTTTAATCCACTTGATATTTCTTTGGAACTATCATCTGCGACAGCTATTACACCAGTTTTTTTATTGCATTGCTTAGATATCATCATATACAATAATAATATGTGGCAAAGTTCAGCACAATTGCTGTTCTTCCATTTAATTTTAATTTAACATAATAATTTATTCACTTATTTTCTAAAATAATGTAGAACCTGCAGCATACCGTCTTTCTATGTATTATCTTAATGAAAATCTTGTGTTTTCTTATTTCATTTGCTTATACATACTCTATTAACTTGTAATTATTTGTCAATTATGCAGTTTAAAAAAAGTTATTATTAAGATTGTTAACATTTTTTATGTAAAATGACATTTTTACAGTTGCGCTATTACCCATCCAAACAGTCAGCGTTACGAAATTTTATTTACATTTGAACACATTTGCTAGTTTGTGATTATAGTGATTAATAACTAAAACTGTTAATATAAATAATAACATTTTATTATTTATATACATGCTATATGAGAAGATTGCTCACCGTAAGTATTTTTTTATATATCAATATGATGAAGAATTAATAAAAAATGTGTTTTTTAGGAATTATGCGCCTACAACAACAAACTTTACAAGATTTGCCAAATCCTTTCTATATCCCCGATGACAATTTTGCTTGGCATTTTAGACTGAATAAATAAAATTGCAAAACAAATAATTTGCAAATTGCAGCCACTAACTAAAAACTCTGGCCAATGGTAATGCTATTTCATTTAGATTAAAAGTAATATTATTGCTGCTTATCATTTTTTTTTCGTTTTTTAATTGTTTACAAATAAAATTTATTTACACATCAAATAAGTATTGCAATCAATTAATGTAAACAGTAATCTAAAAAACTTGTTCGTTCTGAACCTCAATAATTAGTTGAATTACAGCAACATACTAGTATAAACATTTTCCTAACTTAAAACAATTTGAAAACTGTAAACTTTAAATTATTGCATAAAAAAACAAAGAATAAAAACTCATTACAAAAATTATACATGTCTTATCTGCCGTATAGACACAAACATACAAATGGCTGTAGATTTGAAACAAATCATCAAAAAGACTACTAACGCGAGATTCCAAAAATCTACCGTACATATAAATAAATTGGAGAAACAAGACTTCGTCTCTTGCCACTTCCACAAACAAATTTAATCAACCAAATACTGACTTAGTTTGTGGCTAAAATTAATTTCTCTAATATTTGTGGTCTAAAAAAGAATTTAAGTTCTGTTTATCAGCATCTTAAACAAAAGAAATCTTATATCTTCATTTTGTCTAAAATCACATGATAGTACAATAAAGTTCCAGATTCCTTTAATCTAGTAGATTCCGATTATCATCTACAAACAACTAGCATATTCTAGACTTTGCTGCTTCTTATAATATTATGGCCTGGTTACACAATACGAGCTGCTGACCTGATAGTGGAAAGCTACTGCAAGAAGCGAGTAAAAACAAACATTGCTATAGTAACTGGGATGCAAAGTATTGACTGACTCGCACATGACAGTAACTATGATAGAATCACACGGTGCAAGTAGCTTTACTGCAGTAACTGACTAGGTCGCATTGTGTAACTAGGCCTTTACTCAGCTTATTCAGCAATTGACATATTTTCTTCGTGAACTTTTTGGTCAACTAAGATTAATTATTATTATGATTAGATCTGTATCTTTTAACTATTCCAGAAATTACAACTACTGTTAAGACTGCTTTAGGCAATAGTTGTTAAAACTTCTTTTCCTATTACTACCAAACTGCGTCTCATATATCATTAGTTTAAGAAGAACATAGTGAAAATTTAAAAAAAAATTTAAATCTAAGGATCCACATAATGAAGCAGAAAATCTCACAAAAACTATTCAGAATGACATCAAAAATCCAAACTGTGCACACAAACACAATCATTTATTTGTGTACATAGCTTGAACGGTTTGCAAACTGTCCAAATCGTATGTTGGGACAGACCCTATAGCTTCTAGAAAACTAAGATTTTTTAACAGATGTAAACAGTTTTTTACTTCAGTCTAACTTTTGCATACATATAAAATTTCTATTCGTCTTTGTATTATATATTGTTCCCACATGTAGAAAGGAGCATCTGAAACCACACTATCTTTTCTAAATTATATTCAAAACCTAGTTATTCGGATCATTGCCGATCTAAAATTGATTAATGACTTAGATACTTTTCAACACCGGCATAATGTTGCAGATCTTTGCATTTTCTATAGACATTTCCATGGACATTTATCAAACGAAATAAAAGACGTATTGGCATCTAAACAATTATTTACTTAAGACTTGCTAGGAATTCTAACAAATAATTATTGTCAGCTCAGAGATGTAGGTAAAAAACGTTTAAAAGAGATTTTATAATCTTCAATGTTATAGTTTTAGCAAGAGTATTTCATTCGTTAAAATTCAAAGGTTTCATGTTGTTATGACATATGAAGTGATCCTTAAGTATCACATTTTAATTAAAATAAAAAAAAAAAACTAGAACGAGCAGCTATCAATCTATGAATCTGCTAACCGACTGTAGATAACCACAATGTTAAATATGACAAAACATTGTAATGTTAATTACATCGATGTTAAATTTACAACTAAAAACATTTGTTTAGAACAGCACCATAAAACTTAAAATGAACTAAATTTAATAACGAATAAAATTGTACAACATATTTTGATAATGATAATAATCACCTCATCGTCTAACAGTTCTGAACAACAAAACCTCATTCCCCAATAAACAAATAAAACATAACAAATTTTATAGACAAATCTAATCTAGTTCAAGAACTTGTACCGTATGTTTATTGGTTGGGTGTTGCAAATCAAGTGATGCTATTTATAATAAAAGTGATCATTGTTGATTAAGTAAAAAAAAACTTGTAATAACCAACAAAACCACTTTTTTATGCAGAATAAGTACAAATATGATCTTATTTCGTTAATAACGATGGTACCATTGTAACTGTAAATGGACTAAAAACTAACTAATTTTATTTCTTTGTACAAACAAATGTTATAAATAAAAACAAACTACATTTTGCATTTAGTTACCATTTTATATAAAATATGAGCATTGTAGTAACCTTATAGAACACTTGAATGGGTCAACGTCGAGTACCAGCATGCACACTATATTTGCGTGACATCTGATCTGAGCATTTAGTGTTATTGAAGAATTTATAGTCTTAAGGGTCTTTGCTTCAGATGTTTCCTTCACCAAAATTCTACTATGCAGAGTGCTCAGGATAAGGACATTTTTTAAAAGTTTTACCTGATACGATGTCTAGGCAGCATTGTCCATTTTGTATTTAAGAGTAGTTTTTGAAGGATTGCGTGCATTTTTTACGGAAAATAGCACCTTTTTGCAAATTCTATTCTTTCCTATTTTTGAGTTTATTCTCCAGTTTTAATGATTTAAAAAGTTGTCTATAATTACATTCCTTTCTTGTTCTAGAAAAGGCTAAAAAAAAACGTGAAACTACATGCTTACCAAGAGATCTAATTTGAGGTCTTGTCTCATATTTTTCCAGGTATGAAAAACCATTAAAACGTATCTGACGTTAGCATATGTAGCAAGGTAATATTTCACTCCATACTTATTTAGTTTACTACTCGTACTAGGTAAAAATACAACGGCACTTAGGCGGAAACAATTGCTCATTATCAATTATGTTTTTTGTTGGTCTTGCTTGTTCAGAAACTAAACAGAATCTGCCAAATGGTTTTCTATGAGCACGTGTTTCTTATTGGTAAAATAGCAGGAATAATAATTTTTTGCTATAGTGAGAGAATAGTCATGCAGTTTGAGTGTTCTTGTTCATCTCCTCTAGAGATACAGACCACGAATAGTCATTGACAATTTTGCGAGCTGATGTTAAATATTGCAACCGTATTATTCCTAAACAAATAGACAAAAAAAAACAAAAACTACAGTAGTATTCTTGCACCAAAATATTAAAAGACCTAAAATTACAAAATAATTATGTGAATAATATAGTATTTATGGAACAATAAAAATATAAAACCGTCAAGTGACTACCTTTGGTACTTCTAGGGTTACAATGTTATCTATTTTTTGGCATGAAGTTGATAAACTAAACTTTGATAGTATTTATTGTCAGCAAAATAAGTTACAGACCACAAAAAATGCAATGTTGTTAAAAAAAAATTATGATTAATTTTGCAAAACAAAAAATTTTGCAAATTGAGCTATTCGATGCAATTAAGTTTAGACTAACTATCCACAAACTATCTAAACCTTTCAAAACTAAACTGTTATTTCTAAACTCAAATTGCAATTCTGTGTAAACGTAATGCAAAAGTTTAACAAGAAAGTTGTCAATTTGCCAAAAAAACTAGAATCTGAAAACTGTTTCTTTGAAATTGTATTAATTGTAAAATAAATTAACATTTAAAAAATATTTTTTTCTATCAATATCAATAAAAATACTTTTTTGAGCAAGACAGTTTTTTTTTTAATTTTTTTATGAACGTTTTTACTGAAAAATTCTTTAGTAAAATACAGTCTACAGTATAGATTTTATTTTTTACAAATATGTGTGTATGCAATTGGGTAGTTCATAAAATTTGGATCTGTTAGCCGTTTCCTACTATAACAACCAAAAATCCTTTTTAAAACCCAGCTAGCATATTTAAATCTGTGTGCTAGGTTTCTCAAGTTACTACAATAATTGTTTCTCATAACGGTTTCTGGTAATCTACAATTGTGATATGATATCCAATATATACTACTTGCCAAAAACAGTGTCACTACTTTCTTTATATAGAAACAGAAATTATACTGGTAGTCAACAATAAAAGATTACCAATAACCAGCATCCCAATTTTTATAAAAAATAGGTTGCTATGAGTTCATTAAAAAGCTATTTTTTTTATATATAGCCATGTCTGAGTGAAGTGTACGGAACAAAAATTTAATTTTGCTCAAACCACTAAAAATGCCTTTCTATACATGAGTCCTGATTTTGTGATTTTTTTTAGATTTTTTCAATAAACCATTTTCAAGTAATAAGCAATCAAAACTTGAAAAAATCGATTTTTTTGCATTTTTTACATTTTTTGATAATTTGTAACTTTTCAGGGTTGCATTTTTAGGAAAAAACTGTAATGAACATTTTTTTTTTAAGAATCATTTTTTATAACCAAATTTTTTTAATTAAATTTTGAAAATTTTGTAGAACTTTAAAAAACATTTTTTCTTAAAAAAATATAACATGTATTTTTTTTTAATATAGATAAACACATGCTTTTATATGTGCAAAAAAATGTGCCGTGCACTACGCTCCGAGATATCTTACAATGTATCCACAGAAATACTTAAAAATAACGAAAAAGGCTTAAATTTTAAATTTACATTTTTTGATCGTTTGTAACTTCTTACAATTTTCCTTTTTTTTGAAAAAATTGTAACGAATTTTTTTCTTCAAAAATGTCTAATGAATAAGTTTTTAGACAATTTTTTTTTTCTTTAAATTTTGAAAATGTTGCAAAACTAAGTAAAAAAAATTCTTTGAGTTTCTTCAATAAACCATAAAACATAATTTAAATGTTAAAAAAAACTTAAAAATATTTTACATTAATTTAGTTCAATTTCTCGTACAGATTTGGTTGTTTTAAAAGTATTGTACGCCAAAACATGTATCTATGAGTTTTTTTTTTTCAAGTTTTGAATCTTTTATTTAGCTGTCTTCTTTCCATGTATGTTTGTAGATACAATTAAGATACTGCGTTTGTATCACTATTACAATTGCAGTAACAAAACATATCATTTTTTTCTTCCAACAAATAAGCCATATTTCAAGGTATTTGGAATAACGATAACTTTATTATTATTTATAAACACAATATATCTTTAAATAATTGTAATAATAATGGTTTCGGATTTTTATATATTTCATTACATTTGAAATTTCATTCTCTACACGTTGCAAAAAAGCGATTTTAAAAAGAAGTTAAATTGCGTGAGTTCTGCTCGTAGTTTTATGACACTTATCAAACTGCCCCCTTAAACACTGTCCATAATTATGTCTTGAATTATATATATAATTATAGATCAGACCATTCACTTGTGTAAAACACACAAATTATCAAGGTCACAATTTTATCTTGAAAAATTAGAACATGTTCTATTTTCCCATCTATAATTGACGCGAACGTAATGTGCGCATATTATTTTGTATTTAGCATAGCACATATAGCAATTGCTACCTTTTTTTTAATTTGTTCTGCTTCCATTTTTTATTGTTTTTATTAATTGTATAACTAACTGTAGCAATAATCAATTCAAAACAAATGACATAACCTGCAAAGCGTAGTAAACATTGAAACTTGATTTGACAGATCATAGATAAGGCGCATGCATGGTTTTATAATTATATAAAGAATTACCTCGACACCTAACGGTATTAAGAAGTTATTGAATATATATATAAAGAAATATTTACAGTGTCATACAGGATACAAATTTTATATATGGAATTATTGCACAAATTCTAATAAAAATTATATATATAACTCAAGACATAGTTATAGACAGTGTCAAACGGGTTTTAAACTATATTTGATTGTCTCCCTCTTTAGACATTGCAATTTGGTTGCCAGTTGTGATACTAAAGTTTTATCGATGATATTTGGTTTCTTTGGTTGAAACAAGATGATAGAACTACAACTACTTTGCATCACCAATTAATATTTATTTTATTAATTTATTTTTAATTTTTGCTAATTATGTAACAAATAATAAAATGGGATATAACAATCTATACATTTTTGAAATCAGAAAAAATGAGCGTTTTTTTTTTTTAAATAATAATTATTTTTTTTTATTAACTACATTTATTATAATATATTTACATATTTACATTTTTTTTTTTAATTTAATTTTTTTTCTGTCCACTTGCTGCTTTACACCGTGTGCATATATGGTAGACTGCAGAGCTTTGTATTCGGGGCACCATTTTTATTTTCTCTTTCTTTCCATTTATCTTACTGTGTGTATTATTATGTTTTTTATTTATTAATTTGTTTTGGTCTTGTTATTATATAGTGTTCTTTTATTTTTATTTTAAATTCGTTATAAGTTTTTGTTTTTTTAATATGTTTAGGTAGTTGATTGTAGTTGATTGTATGTGATTGGTCCATTGCATAGTATTGTTTTTTTTTTGTTTTTTCTGTCCTTGTTGTGTGTACATGTACATTACTTCTTCTTCTTGTGTTATGTCCGTGAATTTCTTTGTTTAATATTATTTGAAGATTTGTTTTAATTTCTTTATTTTTAATTTTATTTATTAGTTTGCATTTTTATATTTTTATTTTTTTGTTAACGTTTTTTTCGTTGATTATTTTGTATATTTCTTCTGTTGGTGTTAGCTTTGGTAGTTTATGTATTATTTTAAGTATGTTGATTTGTTGTTTTTGTATTTTTTGTGTATTTGTTTTTGTTGTCTCACTTCATATATTTATTAAATAGTTAACTTTTGCTAAATATAGTGAGTAGTATATACTTATTGCAGTTTCTTTTAGTATGCATTTCCTGGCTCTATAGACAGCTCCTATTGTTGTTGCACTTTCTTTCATTATTTTCTTTATTTGTGTATCACATATTAGTTTCTCTGTTATTATTATTCCCAAGTATTTTGTATGTTTTGTTCTGGTTATTTCAAATTTTATGTCAATATCTTTTGTATTTTTTTGTTTTATTACCATATACGTCGTTTTTTCTTCATTTATTATTTGTATGTTTTTGTCGTACCATTTAGTTAATTTCTTATCGTCTTCATTTATGTTTCTTTCTATTGCTTCTTTGTTTTTTCCGTGATACATAATAAATGTGTCGTCAGCATATGTATATATTTCTTCAGTCAAGTTCATCTCGTATCTATCATTTATGTATAATATATACAATATTGGCGCTAGTACTCCACCTTGTGGTAGCCCATATTCTGCTATTGTCGATGTACTAAGTGTGTCGTTTATTCTTGTTCTTTGTGTTCTGTTTTTGTTATATATTTTTAGTAGTTTTAAGTTTGTGTTTCTTATTCCAAAAATTTCTAATTTTTGATCAATTTGTCTTTGTCAATGGTGTCAAAAGCTTTTTTCATAAATATTGGTATTACATACTGTTTTTCATCCAGCTTTCCTGCTATGTGTTGTATTATGTCAGTTGTTATGCCCATTCTGTTTGAGTTTTTTTTAAATGCATATTGTCTTTTGTTTATTATGTTATGTATGTTTACGTATGTCATAAGTCTGTTATATATTACTTTTTCTGTTATTTTGCTCAACACTGATTTATATTTATAATTTTCTGATCTTATTTTTCTCATTTTTTGTGTAATGGTTTTATAATTTGTTTTTTAAGTATTTGTGGATATTTACCTGTTTTTATCATTTTATTTATTAGTTTTTTCAGTATTGGTGCTACTTCTTTTTATATAGCTTTTATTACGTCATGGGTTATTTGATCTTCTCCTGGCGCGCTTCTTATTTTTAGTTGTTTTATTATATCTTCTATCTCTTCTTCTGTTGCTTCGTCAAACTTAGCTTCTTCTTCTATTCTTGCAATTGTTATTGTTTTCTTGCCATCAATCTTCTTAATTTTGTTTGCCAAGTTTTTGCCTACTGTTGCAAAGTATATAATTGTTCAGTTCGTCCGCTATGTCAATTTTATCTGTTTTTTTTTGTCCGTGTTTTGTTATAATTTCAATTAAAACAAAATCTTGCAGTATCTTTAGACATTTCTAAAGCATTTATCTCCTTATCTCTTACTAACAAACTCCATTGTATAGGTCTTGATCATAAATATGTAGCTTTCTTGACAATAGTAAAGGTATAGCTAAAATTTGTCTTCTAGAGGTTACAATCTCACTTTATCTTTTTTGAAAATTTGCAGTAATCTTTTTTGAAATGGCCATGTTGTTGAGATAGTTTTGAAAGTATCTAGAAGACTAGGGTTTCTTAATAGATGTAAACAGGTTTTCACAACTGTTTGCAAACTGTCTAAATTAAAGGTTGGAACAGACCTATAAACAGCAATATTACATTCAACATGTGTACTTACAAGAAATTGATATTAGTGATAAATGATTAAGTCAATTAAATTTATATACACACCTACCACATTTAAAATTGTCTAAAAACAAATCGTACATATTAAAAAAACAATTACTAACACTTTAAAATTGTCATAAAATTAATTTTAAAATATGTCAGTTAGAACAGTTATTGATAATATAAATTATAACTAACAATTTAGCCGCTAGAGTATAAAATTAAAAAATGACAGGTAACATACATGTTTATTTGATGTTATGAACAAATTTTGGCATTCACAAGAAAAGTAAGAAATAAGGAATGTTATGTTTAATATTATATGTAGTTTTTTACTATAAAAAAATTATAATGTTGGATAAGTAATTGCAATAAGAAGTTTTATTTTAAAGCTGTTATCTTTTGACATTTGACAACAAAAAACTACGCCATTATTAAAAATGGCACAATACACGCTTTAACAACGCATTGAAATTATTAAAATTTACTACAAAAATGGTGAAAAATTTTCAGTCACATTTTGCAAAATTAAAGCACTTTTTGGTCGTCGTAAAGCACCTTCTCGACCGGCAATATTAAACTTAGTAGAAAAATTTTAGCTGTTGGGACAAGTTTGTGATGTGAAGAATTGAAACCTTGTGCATCGCTCAAGAACACATGAGAATATTGGTGATGTAGCCCGTACTGTTGAAGAAAATCCAGATTTGCCAATTCCTTGTCAATCTTTGGAATTAGACATTCCACAAACGACATTATACCGTATTTTGCTTAAAGACTTAAATCTTAAGGTTTTTAAAGTTCAACTACCACAAGAACTCAAGCCGGTCGATCACCATAAACGACGTATCTTTGATGATTGGGCCCTTCAAATGCATCAAAATGATCCGGAATGTCATAGAAAAATTTTCTTCAGTGATGAGGCCCATTTTCTCCTCGGAGGTTACGCTAATAAGCAGAAATTTCGCATTTAGGGCTCAGAAAATCCAAGAAAAATTGTTAAAAAGTCTTTGCATATTCAACGTGTCACTGTTTGGTACGGTTTTTGGGCTGGTGGTGTGATTGGACCCTAATTTTTTGAAAATAAGGCTGTTGAAACTATTACGGTGAATGGATGGCGCTACCGAGCTATGATTAATGATTTTTTATGGCCGGAATTGGAAGATATTGATGTGGACGACGTTTATTTGCATCAAGACTGCGCTACGTGCCACACAAGCAACAAAACAATCGCAATTTTGCAAGAAAAGTTTCCTGACCGTGTTATTTCTTGAAGAGGTGATCAGAATTGGCAACCGAGATCTTGTGATTTAACACCTTTAGTCTTTTTTTTTGGCCACGTGAAAGATAAAGTCTATGCCAATGCTTCACAATCGATTCAAGACCTTAAAGATAGAATTCGTGAAGTTATCGAACATACAACCGCAAATGTGTGAATTGGTCATGGAAAATTTCATAAAAAGAATGTGGTACTGCAACTGTAACCGTGGCCTACATTTGACTGACATCGATTTCAAATGTTAATAGCATACCTTCCTCTTTACAATGAAATAAACATTTATTGATTTTTCTTAAAAAATACCCGTTTTTTTTTAATATCAAAATGCTCTTATTGGAAAACCCTATATATAAAAAAATTGTTTGACTTATTTATTTTTAGATCTATAATTTTTCTGAATATGCATTCACAAAGTAAAAAAGTAGTTACAACTCATGCCCGTACTAATAGTCGGAGATTAAATCTCGGATTGATCCTGGATTCATGAATCCAGATTCATTTTAATAGTCGTTGATTGGCTCTAAGCTAATTCACGGATATTGTGACGGTACGGAACGAGTTGAAAACTATGCAACCGTTAATATAATCCTAGATTCAAATAATCTTGGGACCACCCAAGATTATTTGAATATTGATGGTTGCATAGTTTTCAACTCGATCCGAGAATTAAGCGAGGAATACATTGACCAAATGCAACTAAAGTTGCCGTCACAATATACGTGAATTGGCTTAGAACCAATCAACGACTATCAAAATGAATCTCGGATTCATGAATCCAGGATTAATCCGAGATTTAATCTCCGACAATTAGTACGGGCATCAGTGTCATAAACTATACAAATGGATAAATAAAACAGGACACATAGCAAAACTTCCATTAAATCAAAGCACTTCACACTTCAGTTGTATTTGGAATTTGAAAAAGCGGGAACAGTTACATCGTATACAAAAAACCACAAATAAATAATTTTAAAAATCAGTGCAATACTAGACACAATGATGTGAGATTCATACAATGGTGTATATGTCAAACTGAAATGAAATAATGGGCCTATTCTAAAAAAAAAATTAACAGCAACGTTAGCTAACATCAATGTTAAAATTTTTATATTAGCTAGTAACGTTTAAAATGTTAGTAATATGATTGTAATAAATATCCAAAATACCGTCATAAATGATATAAATAATTAATCCTTTTGATTGACTTAAAAATTTATCTTTTTATTGAACTCTTTAATAATCAAATTGCAATTTACAACTTTCTTCAAATGAGGTCTTTGCATTTCATTAGAAATTAGGTTATCTGATCATGTCTATCCAATGACTTACCTAATTAATTTGATTGACGATAACGTATTAGCTTTGTTTTATTGTTGCTTGGTGATGATGTACTTTTGCATTAAAGATTGTGAATACCAGGTTATTTTTAAAACTTCCTCAATAATTTATTATTTTATTTATCGTATGAGAAGTAATTAACTTCTTCTTGATGAAAATTATAGCCAGTTTTTAAATTATAGTGCAATATTGTTTCATAAAAAAAATTATTCTTTGCCTTGAAATTACAACCCAAATACTAATTTTAATTAGGTGTAAAGTTGTTTCGGCAGTGTTATAAAAATTTACATCTCTAGCTCGATAATAATTATGGTTTTTGCAAATTCTAATAAAAACCAGGTACCATCAAAAAAATGTTAACTAATGATTCATTATAATTTAAATATTTGTTATGCCAGTTGCAATATGGTAGTTTTTATTTATAATTGGTGGAAGTATTTGTTAAACTACCGATACCGATACGGGTGCATGCAGCATTTTATTTGCCGTTTTTCTGCAACTTTTGCTTGGGCAGATAGTTTTTTAATAATTTTTGCTTTAGTCGATATCGACAACAACCTTTTCAGTTAAAATGATTGCCCTATTAAGTGGTTTTTTTTTACAAAAGCAGTTCCTACCTTCAATTCGTTCAATAATTTATAATATGTAATTCAGAAACGTTATGTAAAGAATTGCTGCAACTGGAAAGACATCTTAAAATTGATTCAAGCACATCTAAATAAAGTAAAACCATCCTCATTGATTGCTCTACTATAATAACAATCCTTTACTATAAAAGCACTTGTGTAAACATCATTGTATATATATATATATATATATAGTTTAAATATCCAATTTGCAATCCCGTTCGTCAAATGTTCGTATTTATAATACTCATTAGCAATGACGTTCATTAAATTATTATTAAATTTAACGTGCCATTTTTGATCCATTAAAGCGTAACGAACAATTAAATTGACACATTTTGATTTGAAAATGTCTAATTATCTGTATTAATTCACAGTATTTGAGGTTATAAGTTAACATATTAATAACTTATATAAAACAAAAGTTACTAAATAATTTAATCGAAGACAATTTATTTATGAATATTGTTATATTTTTAATGTTCATTAAATTTTAATGATTCGTTTAATAATAAATCGCTACAAAAATATTTATGAATACAGACATAACTTTATTTAAACAATTACAAACAAACGTCAATAGTAAACTAACGTTTGTTACTTTTAGGATTATTTTGTTGATTATTAGTTGAGTCATTTCCTGGAGAATCCTGAAAAAAAAAACCTGAAAACACTAGAATTGTTTGCAGAAATATTTGGAATACCTAAATATTTCTTGCTCAGACTGTATTATATACAAAACTTACATACATACATAAAATTATTTTGGAATTACTAAACTTAATTTGCTTTAGTTAAAAACGTGAACCTACGATGATTTTTTGTTTGGAACAAAAAATCATTTTGTTGCTATTTGAACTCCACATAAAAATCTTAATAATTAATTTATTACTTTAAATAAACCTTATAATGATGCTTACACATCAAAATCAGTTGCAAACGTTTTCAATAAATAGATCTTTATTATATTTGTACAAATGTGTTGTGTTTAAGTTCAAGTTTATTTTGTTTTTTTGTGCATTTTATTACACTTATCATAAACAATAATAATAAAAATTTTAGTACAAAATAGTTAATAAAACAGTATAATAATTACAGTACAGTTATACATATATAACATTACCAAACATACAATCTTATATTGTCCAATAAAAACTCATACCAGCTATAATAGGATTTTAATAAAAGGATTTTTTTGACTTTTTGTTTGAAATTTTTGTAAGAAAAATTTCTAACATGGATCGCTAACAATTTAAGCCGTAAAAACGTTTGCAATTTGCAAAGTGAATTTGCTTGAACTCTCAAATCGTTTTTATGTCTGGTATCATAAGCGTGCATTTGATAATTTGCAGTAAAGTAATTTTTGTTTTTGTAAACATATAACAAGCATAAATAAACATGGTAGGGTTAGTTCATTTTTTCAAAGCTATCTTTGAAGTTTTCTCTGTATCCTACAGTATCAACAATTCTTATAGCACTTTTCTGCAAAGCAAAAAGTCTATGCCGTATTGCAGAATGTTCCTATATGATGAGACCGTATTGCAAATAAGGCTGACACAAACAAAATAAACAGTTTTGAGAGCAGTCAAGTGCCAGAAAAACAAAATCTGAACCCAAACAGTGGAAAAGAGCGAAAAAAAGCCCATGGATCAATTTTAAAGGTGGGAGAGGATGTCACTGTCTATGACTTGAAAGATACATTACGCAAAACAATTAAGCCACCAGAAAGTTTCCAATTTGCTCCGTCAAAAAAGGTGTTTATAACAAAAGACTCATCAAGCACTAAAGTTCAAGAAGAATCAACATTTAGAAGTAATACAGGAATGCCTCAGTCAATCATCAAGAAAGGAAGAAATCCTAAAGACAATAATAAAGATATTAAACATGTTCTTGATGAAGGTACTGAAGACGATGGGGACAATGAAAATAATTTGTTGTTTGTAGTTTAGATTTATATAGGTACCTAGTGATAAGACTATTATTAAGAACAATATTTTTTTTTTATTATTATATAAAATAAAATATAACTTGAAATATATTTTTACAAAACCAACCTTCACTTCTATCTGCTGTAGGTACTTTTTACACTACGCACGGTTTCAAAATGTACAAATTCACTTCTTCAGTTTCAAAGTGTACAATATCCAAATTATTTTTATCTTTATTGCTAAATCTATTAAATCTTTAAGGCTTAAATTTTGTCAAACTAATTAGTTGGATACAATAAATCAGTTAAGTATCATAAGTTTGTAATCTGTGCATAAAAATGATTATAAATATTTTTTTTTACTTTACTCAAGATTATCATTTAAACAAAGTTTATTTGCATTAAACCACTCTTTAACATTTACTTCTGCTTCTATATTCTTTTGAGATACTACTGACTTTTATCTTATTCTGATATAGTCGTGTCATCAGCAAAAAGCACAACTTTTTCCTCTTCAATGTGCTATGGAAAATCATTGACGTAGATTAAGAATAGTAAAGAACCTAATATGGAGGCCTGAGGTACATCATGCAAAACATCTTGTAAATCTGACACTACGTCATTGATTTTTGCGCACTGTTTAAAATTAGATAGTTAAGACATTATTAATCTGCAGCTTAACGACATAATGTTGTAAGAATAAAGCTTCTGTAACATAATATAGGAGTCAAATGCTTTGCTTAAATCTAAAAAAGTACCCATCGAATAGTAACTTTTTTTAAAACAATCAATGGTTTCTTCTATAAAGGCTAACACTGCTTCCATCGTTGACATACTTTTACAAAATCCGTATTGACACTTATTATATCATTATCTTGAGAAATTTATTTTTTTACAACTTTTCAAAAACCAGTTATTGAATAAAGTTATTAATGGATTCATTATATCTTTTACGCATTTCACCACTGCAAACAATATATCAAAATAGTCTCTGCTTTGCTGTTTGTTATAACACCCATACAACTAACTTTTTTTAATGAAAAAGTTTTATGTTAAAATGGCATACAATTCATTAAATTTATTCGATCTCTATTCGACGGTGGTAATGTATTTACAATATTTTTAGCAACATTTACAAAAAAACAATAAAATCATTAGGTTTAATATCACATTTTGTATTATCACGTTTTTTATCACAGTTAGTTGGAAAATTTGAGTTGACTAGATTTCACAAAGTTTTTGGCTTATTGCTAAAGTCAAAAACGTAATCACTATATACTTTCATTTTAGCTTCTTTTAAAGCCGATTTGTATTGTGATTTGACTACATTGTAATACTGTTTTTTATTCGGATTGTCTGTCATTTTAAGATCGTGTATTAGATTTAACAAATCACTCATTTAATGCAAATTTATTATTGTACCAATTGATTTATTTTTTAGATGATTTACTTCGATTGCATCTATTTGGAAATGATTCATAAAAAGCAAACTAAATTTTGTCCATAAATATATTAAATATTTCATATATTTCAATATCAGTCGCCTTAGTAAAATCCCAATTGACTCTACTTAGTTTATAGTATGGTAGTATTGGTGTTATCGGCTGAATTTTAGTTTGAACAATCTCAGGTGTATTTGTTTGCAGTTTTACCTGTATACCGATAGCAAAATGATCCGATAATCCCGTGTCTACTTGTGATGTCAATAAATTGCTAATACTGTTAAAAACATTGTCTATACTATTTAGTTTTCTTGTTGAAAAATTAAATTCAACGCATGCGTTTAATTTAATAAATTATTTAAAATTTTGATAAAAAACGTTAAAATCAGTGAGAGGGACACGATACAAACAGATTAAAATTAAGTTAAATTTTTTATTAAGTGTAGCAGATACTTTGCATACTTTTTCAACAGACAGGATTTGATCTAGTTTAAAGCATATAAAATAGGGTTGAGCTAAAACAATAGCCCCACCACAATAGATTTAAAGTGGTTCATTGTTGTCTTATTACTTCCCTTCTCTACCCTTCGGTCTGCTCTAAAAAAAAACGCTTGATAGAAACTTTTTGTGGCCAAATGTTGGGATTATTAATGATAACTCGAAATTTTTGGATTATTTTTTTCCGGGCATGTTTCTTTACCTTCTTGAGTATTTTTGTTTATCGGCTTATCTGCTTAACCTTTGTTACTTTTTGATTTTCAATCAATTGTTTTTGTAGTATATTTGTCCCCATCTGTTCTTCAACGGCGAAACTTTGATTTTCCATTGTATAATTCGACTCTATTACTATAGATGTTAGAATATTATTATTTGTGTTTACTTTAATTAGTTTATTAATTAAGTCAATTTGCATTTTTAGAGCGATGATTAAGTCCTTCTGCCCCACAATAATATCATCTTTGCTTAATTTTCTTGTCATTATTTTCATCTTTATTGAAGTTAGTAACATTAGATTTACTGCACTACCACTAAAATCAAACGACTCATCGCGAAAAGTGTTGTTACTTAATTGGTACAACCAATTTTTAAACTCTTATTGTAAGACGGTCCAGCTAAGACGCATAAGTTACGTGGTGCAACCGAATATTAATAAAACTAAATATAGAAAACGACGTTAAGATAAGTGTATATTTCTATTTTTTTCTATTTTTGGTTGATCGCGGTAATCTTACAAAAACATACCGGTTATAAACAATACATTTGTCATTAATTTTCTTATGATTAATATTAATACATTAAAATATTTGCTATATAAACATTTACTTTACATAGAATAATCATTTTTAATACTTAACAGCAATTTTTACTTATTATTGTATGGTCGGACGCTGTATGCAGGATCTATATTTGTTTTTTTATTAAAATATACTTTATAAGTTATAAATCATTATTTTTAATTGTTTCAGGTATTTGAAATCCCGTTTAACTCTACAAACAAATTCCAAATCTCAATACATGAAATGGAAGACAGCGACAAATTACTATTAGTAATTAAAGGAGCACCAGAGCGCATTTTTGAACGCTGTAGTACATATAGTCATAACGGCCAAGTATCCAATTTGGATGACCCATCTAGGAGAAAACTTATTAAGTCACTTTTGGAATTGGGATACATGGGCGAAAGAGTGCTTGGTTTTGCCCACTTGATTTTAGATAACGACATATACCAACCGTATGAATTTGATGAAACTAATTATCCACCAAACGGATATTGTTTTGTTGGATTTATGTCAATGATTGATCCACCGAGATCAGGCGTTCCGGACGCTGTAAGCAAATGTAAATCCGCCGGTATACGAGTAGTTATGGTAACAGGTGACCATCCAATAACTGCAATGGCAATTGCTAAAAAAGTCGGTATCATATCAGTAACAAACGAAACTGTTTATGATATTGCTATGCGGCGAAATATTTCAGCAAGTAAAGTCACTGAAGAAGAATCTTCAAAATGTGTGGCAACAGTTGTAACTGGTTCGGATTTACGTGGGATGGATGCCGCAGAATTGACTGGTGTAATTGAGAAATTTGATGAAATAGTATTTGCTCGCACCAGTCCGCAACAGAAGCTGCAAATAGTAGAAGCATTTCAAAAAGCATCTGAATTGGTTGCTGTTACAGGTGATGGTGTTAACGATTCGCCAGCTTTAAAAAAAGCCGATATTGGCATAGCAATGGGTATATCTGGGTCCGAAGTCTCTAAAGAAGCTGCAGACATGATTATTTTAGATGATAATTTTGCCTCAATAGTTACTGGTATTGAAGAAGGCAGATTAATTTTTGATAATTTAAAAAAAAGTATAGCATACATGTTAACATCTAATGTACCAGAAGTTGTACCGTTTTTGTTACACGTAACGTTAGGATTTCCAAATGCACTCACAGTGATGGCAATATTGGTAATAGATGTTGGCACGGATTTATGGCCGGGCATTAGTTTAGCATACGAAAAACCAGAAGCAGATATTATGGATCGAGAACCAAGAAATCCAAACACCGATCGATTAGTAGGCGTTAAGCTATTATGTTTTGTAAATTTAAATGTGGGTTTATTACAGGCCTGTGCAATGCTTTGCTGCTATTTCTATGTTATGGCAGAACATGGATGGATGCCAAATAGATTATTGTTTACACGCGATGAATGGAAATCGGATGTTAACGATTTGACAGATTCGTACGGACAAGAATGGTCTATGGTTGAAAGGAAAAAATTAGAAAGAAAAACGGTTTCAGCATCTTTTCTTGCTGTTGTGGTGACACAAATAGCCGACTGTATTATTTGCAAAACTAGGAGGCGTTCTATCGTCCAACATGGAATGGGAAATAATGTTATGAATTGTGGAATTGTATTTGAACTTCTTCTTGCGCTTACGGTGGTATACTGTCCATATTTGAATGAAGTCTTAGGATTTGATTCATTAGATATATTTTATCTTTGGCCAGTATTTCCTTTTGCCGTGTGGTTAATAGTATTTGATGAAGTAAGAAAATATTTAATCAGAAGAAATCCGGGAGATTGGGTTGAGCGCGAGACTTATTTCTAAACTAATTTATCAATAATTATACAAATATGTTAATTTTATGTACATACATATATAATATATTAAATACTTATATTATATTAACACTTTTCACTACACCGCTTTGTATATAGCTAAATATAGTAATGTTAAAAATGTACGTATTTTTTCTTTAAAATAAAACTGTACTTTTTTAATTAATTTACACCCAAATAACAAACACACACAATTTAAGATAAAAAATATTGCATGTCTAATAAAATGAATTGTACTACAAATATTAAGTTTACCAGAAAATCAGTACTTTACATTCTTCGCCTGTCTGTTATTAAAACAAAGTTTAATCATTCAAAGTAATTGTATTGTGATCATACATCTTTTATTAAATTGTCTAATAAATCTATAATAATTGGTAAATATTTTAGCTTTTTTTCAATACTTTTTGAAGTCTTATTATATTTTGAATAATTGACTTTTAGTTCTGTAGACCTAATACTAAGTTTTCTAATAAGTAGCAACGTTACATGCCGGATACGTTGCTGTCTATTGTTTTATTGTATTTTCTTATTACTTTGTATGTAACTTAAATAGGTTTTTATCACAACCATGTTGTGATATAATTAAAAATTTAAATCTCTGAAAAAAATGTAAAATGTCATTTAAAAGACCACCAATACAAGATGTTGATATTTAATTTAAATTTTGCCAGTAAATATAATTGATTAAAAAAAATAGTCTTTGATTTTTTCAATAAACCATAATTTAATCTTTTTTCAAGATTGGTTGAGTACTATGTGTTTCCAATATGGTGATGATAAGACTTAACATTATTTTATTTTAAAATTTTCCTTGCTTGTTCTTTAGATACGTTACACTAAAGTTCAATTTCTTGTACAGGTGCGGTTGGTTTGAAAGTATCGTATGCCAAAGCACTGTATCTTCATTAAAATTTTAGCCTCTTTTAGTTGACAAAATGACACATTTTTTAAAAAAATTTTTTTAGTTTTGCAAACAATCTTTTACTTGGCTGTCTTCTTTCCGTGTATGTTTTTAGATACAATTCAGATGCTGCGTTTGTATCACGGTTACAATTGAAATAACATAATTTTTTTCTTTTAATATTGAAACAGGTGAAAATATTGAAATATTACTTAAAGTTTTAACCTAACATAGATCTGACAACTAGCCAACTGACGAAAATGGCAAACTCCATCAGCGCTCGGCTACATTTGATTCCATTCACACCGTGATCACGTGACAAAAAAACTACTCCAATTTTACTCTCACTCCAGATTAATAGCCGAACGCATCGCACCTATTATATAATATAATGTTTGACAAGTTTTCTAACTTTGAAAAAGTTTAAATGTCAAAAAGTTGACAATAAAGAAATTTGAGTTGGCGGGAAAGAAAAAAATTGAATTTAAAATTTAAATAGCGGCAAAAACAAATTTTTAAAAATATCAATCAACCTACAATTTGAACAATTTGCAAACCGTACGAACTATGCACACAAACAAGTAACTGTGTATAAAAGATTGACTAAGGATTGCAAATATTTTTAGTGTGCACAGTTTGGACGGTTTGCAAACTGTCCACACCGTAAGTTGGAACAGACCTGATATTACATGGTAAGTTATGGTAAGAGTGGTAGGGGTAACATCATTTTTGATACAACATCATTGCTCCAGTAAGTATTTTGGCTAAAATAGTGTGGTAAGTTGGATATAATATCTGATAATTTTACTGTATCTGACTGACGGACTGTGCAGTTACATAAAATTATAGTACCAATTATTCTTTTAAAATTAACTAACTCTAGAAAGAAAATTGCTTATAATATAAATATAAATATAACTAGTATTTTTAAATTAACAAAATATAGTTTTCTACCTACTAATAGTCCAGGAGCTAATAAATTGTCAGATTACAGTTTACATTATAACAACAGTTTAAAATATAATTTGGCTATATATATGAACACCAAAGCCTTGCTAGACTCGTCTAATGTTCATCAGCCTGCTTAATTTGGTACGTTCCATTATACAGACGATTATTGGTGTCGTAGTTCTTTTATAATTTAGGTCATTAAAAAAGCAAGTGCATACTGTGTAGAGTGAAATAAATTCCAAATATTCTGATTTTTCAGCAACTTCCTTGTCTTTGCTCACACTTTTCTCGTAATAATTATCTTCAGTGTCATCATTATTATCACCTTCACCTGCATACACGAAAAAAAAAAATTAATTTCAATGAAAAGAAAATATCACACGTGACATAGTAAAGTGACACAACTCAAAATTGTGCCATTTTGAATTAATAGAATATTATGTATTCTCACAAGTATTTGCTTTATCGTTATGGAAAAGCGACATATTTCTAACTTAAATTTATTTTTACTAGAGGGCAGTTGTGTCGCTATTTTTTATTGTAGACGTTGATTGTAGTCTTCATAGATCAGAGTCACTTCTGGGTGCAAACATTTTAGTTGTGTCACTTTTCTCATGTCATGTGCGTTATTAGGAAATATTTAGATTTGGTTAAATGATTACTTCATATGTAAATTCGGCAATTGCTTGATATTTTCTGGCCAGATCTGCGTTTTACTTGTTGAAGTAAAAGTCGCTTCGGTCTTTAGCTCTTCAATAAACCTGTAGTTGCACAAATGACCAAATTTGTTAATTATGTTAACGACCTTTTTACTGTTGGTCAAGGTTTTCAGTATTATTTGCAGATTGATAAGCTTTGATAGTTTTATTTTTCCATTTGAAATCGTTCAATAATTCTTTTGCATTTTGAGCTTTCTCTACGACGACGACTAGTATACCACTAGTATGATGTGATGAAAAATTTTGCCGTAAAAAGCACAATAAATGAAAAAAAAGTTACTATAATAAATCAAAACAAATCATAACTGGGGAAATAAGTTCAACTCATTGGAATTTTTATAAATAAAATCCGTCGGAAAATGTTTGCCAAACATCAGTTACTTTTGTTCAATTATTCGATTAGTATTATTATCAATCAAAAAAATTCACTAGCTTCTGGACTATAAGCATTGATTTGGAAATGTATTTTATCATTAAACAAATTTAGAGACGCATACACCAAATTTAAATATAACCTAAATCGTGTCTGTTACTATAAGCAGTCACCTTCATCAGAAGTACTTATAGCGTGGTATGAAACAATGACGTTTCCAAAAGTATTGGTATTTATAATTATTGTGTTTGCAACACGATTTCCAAAGTACAGCAAATTTTTTAAATATAGCAAAAAGGTTAATATGTTTAATTAATTTATTAACATTTATCAAAATTTATATCAACTATTGCGTTTATGAGGGCAGAATTTAAATTATTCAATGTTCTTCTTTGCCATGCAATACCGTCCTTAGACAAAACATACTGCACAATCTTATTTAAAACCAAAAGAATGTCTTTTGTCATTTCTTTAGCTTCTTTTCCATATTTCTCTCTTTTTGATAGTATTTCTTAACATATTGTCCTATGTTTTTTTTATCTGTCTCTTTTTTATTTTCTTGTGCCTTTGCTTTCCATATCCTTTTCGTTGGTGTTAAGTCTTCTATTCTTTGTATGAGTCTTTCTCAAGAATCTGCTTTCTTCAAATTGAGTCGATGCCGAGCACTTTTCTTATCTGCTTGCCTTATAACTTGTCTCTTATTGTTATTCCTTTTACTCTTCTTAATACTTTAATTTTTGCCGTCTTAGTCTTATTTCTGTTCCTTCTTGATAACACCCATGTTTTGCATCCGTATGTAAGTACTATAGACTACTTTAATACTATCATCTTTGTCTGATTTGTTAGTTTTTTGTTTATTTTCACCTTTCACAGAAAGTAGTATGTCATGTTTGCATTTTTAAGTCTCTTATTAATTTCGAATTCTTACCTCTTTGTCAATAATTGTTTTTTCATCTATCTTTATTTGTATCCTTTCTTTCTCAGCTGATACTACCATGACTATTGTTTTTTTTTTTTTTCATTTTTTTCTTTGTTTTAGATTTTGAGGTTGTGTTATAAATCTTTTCATTTTGGCTTAAATTCCCATATCGTCCGCAAAAGCGCACACGGCTATGCCTATCTTTCCAAGTTTAACTAATTTATCCATAAAGATTATAATTATGATCGAGCTATTTTTGCTTATAATACAGTTTTTTGTTTCTTTATACATACACTTAATTACTCTAATTAGCTTTTTGTCAATATTCCGATTGTACAAACAGTTCCATATTTTTGCTCTTGGTACTTGGTTAAAAACCTTTTCCATGTCTATGAAAGCTATATATGCAGATTCTAATTGTGATAATGATTTGTTTATGATTTCTTTAATCGTGAATACATGCTGTGTGCATCTGCTTGTTTTAAATTCACTTTTTTTCGATAGTGTCTGCTTAGCAAAATTTTAAAAATTTAAAAAAATTCTTAAACCCCAGACTTGATCAGTTTTTAGACAACGTATTCTGCACAGAGTACATAAAGTAAGTCTTGGCTAGTTGTGAATTCGTGTGCATGCTAAGTAATATCAATAACAGTATTTAGATTTACTTTTAATTAGATTGGGTAACACCCTAGGCAACCCACGTTGTTTGTTAGATCTGTCCACCGCTTGGAGCAATCAAACTAGTAAGTTAAGAATCTGTGTTGGTTACAGCAGGTTTATATAATTTCAAGCAAATAGAGTATAAACTCTTCTTTCAACACTAAACTCAATATTTTCTAAGACGTAGGTATAAGCAACTGCTTTTTTTAAATTTAAAATGTCTTTCAAATAATAATAGGAATTTCTTTATTTATTTTACTATACTGGAAGAAACATTATTTGACTTTTTGCAGAACTACTTTTGTAAAACTTCCACTGATCGCGGAATTTCGATAACCAAACGAGTATGACTTTTGTGGCAAAAGGTACAAAGTAACCGGCTCAGTTCGCTCATACAACGCTCAACCGGATTGGCTTGCAGGTGTCTGACAGAGACAAATATAGATTTAATTCCTTTACGGTTTAACGTTTCAGACCAGACCAGTCAAAATAAGCAGTGTAATGCAATCAGAACACTTAAGCCATCGAGTTCACAAAAAAACGTACTTTATCGCGGAAAATCTAGGCTAGTAGTTAACTCGTGCGCATGCTAAGTTAGCTTTAAAAAGTGCCCAATAGGAAACTAACTGCTACTATATATATATACTAAATATTAAAAAACCGCAGTGAATCACCGAAACATACCCATTCTCAGAACAACTGTTGTATGCAATTATAATTTGCCCATTTAACAACTGAACTGCGTTGATACACCATTAACCAATAGTTTATTGTAATGTAGTTATCCAGAGCCTCCAATCAGAAGATTGCAAAAAAGTAAATTTACTGGTGAAACAGCAGGGACGCCGTTTTTGTTAAAATACTACAAATTAAAGCGATCAAAATGGTCTTAAAATTAAAAATTTAAATAAAATAATATCAAAATTTGATAACAATTAAAAGAAAATGAAAAACTGTGGTCGGTGTCTCCTAACAATACTTTGACGGGGCTGTTTCAAACTGAAATTAAGTGATTTTGTGAAATAATAATAAACGGATAAAGCTCCAGTGTAAACTGAGAAAATCATCGGCAGAAACATTCCAAATAAAAAGAAAAATTGGTTATGAAGAACATACGTTATAAAAAACAAACGCCATAAATTTGACAAAAAAAAAATCTTTGATTAAAAAGCTACGAAACATAAACAAATTTATAGGAAAGAATCGTCCGTTTTCGACATTCATCATTTAGAACAATAGGTTATGACTAAGATCGAGTTTTTCATATCTAGAAATCAATTAGAATTTGGTTGACTATACATGCCAATATACGCTTGTATTATTTAATAAACATCTGTTGTCATAGTGACTAAGAAAATTGTACTGAATGAGGTATTTCATAAACTATACAATAAACATACTTGAATTAATTTTTTTTTGTTGTTTCAGGTATTTGAAATCCCGTTTAACTCTACTAACAAATTCCAACTATCAATTCACGAAACAGAAAATAGCAGCGAATTGATATTAGTTATTAAAGGAGCACCAGAGCGTATTATTGAACGGTGTAGTACATTAAGTAATAACGGGCAAACATCCAATTTAGATGAGAAGGTTAAGAATAAACTAACAAAGGCGCTTTTGGAATTGGGTTACATGGGCGAAAGAGTGTTAGGTTTTGCCCACTTAGTTTTGCAGAATAAGCAGTTTGAATTTAACGAAAAAAATTGCCCAACAGATGGATATTGTTTTATTGGACTTATGTCATTGATAGATCCGCCTAGATCAGGCGTTCTAGACGCTGTGAGTAAATGTAAATCTGCCGGAATACGAGTAATTATGGTAACAGGAGACCATCCGATTGCAGCAATGGCAATTGCAAAAAAAGTTGGCATAATATCTAAGTCAAATGAAACCGCGTATGATATTGCAATGCGGAAAAACATTTCAACAAGCAATCTCACTGAAGAAGAATTGTCAAAATGTATGGCAATAATTGTAACTGGTTCAGATCTGCGTGAAATGGATTCTAAAAAGTTGGTTAGTATAATTGAAAAATATGAGGAAATTGTATTTGCACGCACTAGTCCCCAACAAAAGCTACAAATAGTAGAAGCATTTCAACTATCATCTGAATTAGTTGCCGTTACAGGTGATGGTGTTAATGACGCACCCGCTTTAAAAAAAGCCAACATTGGCATAGCGATGGGCATATCTGGGTCAGAGGTATCTAAGCAAGCTGCAGACATGATTATTTTAGATGATAATTTTGCCTCAATAGTTACTGGTATAGAAGAAGGCAGATTAATTTTTGATAATTTAAAAAAAAGTATAGCATACATGTTAACTTCTAATGTACCAGAAGTTGTGCCATTTTTGATACACGTACTGTTAGGCTTTCCCAATCCACTGAGCGTGATGGCAATATTGATGATAGATGTTGGAACGGATTTATGGCCAGGAATAAGTTTAGCATATGAAAAAGCGGAAGCAGATATCATGGAGCGAATGCCCAGACCAAGTACCGACCGATTAGTGGGGGTTAAACTTTTATGTTTTGTAAATTTAAATGTTGGTTTATTACAGGCCTGTGCTATGCTTTGCTGCTATTTCTATGTTATGGCAGAACATGGATGGATGCCAGATAAACTAATTTTTATTCGTAAAGAATGGAATTCCGAAATTAACGATTTGTCTGACTCGTATGGACAGGAATGGTCATTAATTGAAAGAAAAAAATTACAAAAAAAATCAATTGCTGCAGCTTTTCTTGCTATTGTCGTAACACAAATTGCTGACTCGATTATTTGCAAAACTAGAAGGCGTTCTATCCTCCAACATGGAATGGGAAATAATGTTATGAATTGTGGAATTATCTTTGAAATTATTCTAGCGCTTACTGTAGTGTACACTCCCTATATGAATGACATTTTAGGATTTGATTCTTTGGACATACTTGATCTTTGGCCAGCATTTCCATTTGCTGTCAGTTTAATTTTATTTGACGAAGTAAGGAAATTTTTAATCAGACAAAATCCATCGGGGTGGGTTTATCGTGAGACTTGTTACTAGATTAGTTTGTTAATAATCATATAAATATATTTTATCAATCAATAAACTTAAACTTACTTGACGTGTTTTATTTGCTTTTATATCATACACAGAGTGAGTCGGGAGGAACGGACCATACTCCAGGAGTGTATTCTACACGTTAAAATAATATAAAAAAACTCAAATGTTTTTATCCGATTTTTATTTGTGTTCAAGTTACAGCGTAATTAAAAATAAACAAAATTTCATACATTTACGTTTTGGTTATCATAGCGTTCTTATAATAAATGTTCAATAATACCGCCATTTACCTCTAAACATTTTCTGCTTCGTCTACGAAGAGAGCCTGTTGCTCTCCTGGTGGAGTCATGTCCTTGTTTAAGATCGGCTGCAGTATTTCTAATACGTAGAATTAGTCCATCCCGAGTGCCCACTTTTACTTTGTACACTTCATCTTTGAACCAGCCCCATAAACAATAATCTATCTGGAGATCTTGGAGACCAACTAATAGGACCACCGCGACCAGTCCAACGCCCTGGAAACCTTTCGTCCAAATGTTGCTTGACCTGTTGAGCAAAAAGTGCAGGAACTCCATCGTGCTGGTAGTAAATTTGCATTCTGATGTTTAAAGAAATATTCTCTAGTAGTTCTTATCATTCAATTTGTAAAAAAATTAAGTAGTTGACTTGAGGCGATTTTCCAAAATGAAAGGGCCAATTAAATAACCATCGACCATACCACACTACAAGTTTACCGAAAACTTATGTTGAAAATTACTTTCGACTGTTGCGTGGGGATTTTTGTCTGACCATACATAACAGTTGTGAGTATTATTAATGCCGTCAGGGGTGAATGTTGCTTCATCTGTAAAAAGTACCGACAAAATTCCATACGTTTAGAATAATCTTCCGGTTGTAAGTGCTGTACTTTCTGTACATGGTATGGATGTAAGCCTTGCTCGTCGAGTGTGTTTATTACTTTTGTTTGTGGAATACCCAATTGAATATTAATTTTTCGTAAGCTGGTCGTTGCATCTTCTGCTACTACATCCAGAATATTTTCTACCTCTTCTAAATCTTGTCGAGTTGCTCGTTTAGATGCTATGTTAACATTGGGAAGCTATCCGGTCTCGCACAGTTTGTTGGAAACTCTGATAAATATATTTTTATTAGGATGTCTCTGATGTGGAAACCGTTGACGATATTCTTTAATAGCAGCTGTAGCGTTCCCATTACAAAAACCATAAACAAACACCATATTCGCATATTTTAAATTTGAATAAACTTTAATCGTACAAACAAAATAAACGTTAAATTACCGTCACACTGACACATTATCAGAACAAAAAAGCTATCAAATGTTTTTGAACGTCGAACATAGCATACTAGATAAAAAAATAAATTATGCTATAACTTGAAAACAAATAAAAATTGGATAACAACATTTGAGTTTTTTTACATTATTTTCACGTGTAGAATACACTCCAAGAGCGTTATTCTGGCGTTAGCAATATGTTGCTCTTGCTATTTTATATTTCAAGAGCATGTGTTGAAAAATATTTTCATTACGTCACATATTGATACGCCTTATTCTGTTGCCATTGTAAGGTATTGCTAAAGAAAGGCTGGCGCCATCTATTAAACTAAACATATGATAGGATTGTTATTGTGGTTGGTCAACATGAAAATATTATTTATATGGAGTGTATTCTATATTAATAAAACTAATCTAATAATTTATATTTTTAAATAATTATGTGTCAATATAAGAAAAATAAAATTAAAGTAATAAATTATATCCTAAAAATTATCTAATGAATATTTCTAGTTAATGGTTAAAAAGATATTATGCAAGATGTTAGAAGTGTTCCTCGCCTCACTTTTGCAATGTAAGATGTTAGATGTGAAAATAAATTTGAAAACTGGATTAACGGTATAATAATATTGTCAAACATATTATGTTTATTATAAATAAAATTTAATAAACATATCAATGTGTTCATCACATTTATAACTATTTCAGTTTTAATTAATGTAAATAATTAAAGTCTATTATTAAACCATAGTTTATTTTACAAAAAATACATATATAATATAAGTTTATCCGAGCAAAACTCAGTCCTAGATATTTCTTCTACGATCTTCTCTTTCGACTGTCACAAAGTGGCTATAATCTAAAAAACATATATTAATTGTATTTATGTATGAACAAATAAAAAAAATATATTATGTTCAATTAATATAACGCTACATACAAAATGTTCGGTATTACTCGATACATTAAAAATTGTAGTTGCAAGACAGTATATTAAACACTTGATAAAATATTTAGTTTTCAATAATTTTTAATGTTGCAAACCAAATTTGAATATCAAACTTTTTATTTCTACCTTTAATATTATAATAAATTCTATAAAATAACCTTAAAAAATATTTTTATAATATACATATTATATAGGCAAATAACATAAGTGAATAAAAAATAATATAATATTAAATATATTTACCTTAATTTAAAACTTTTATATAAAATATAAACAAACTGTAGAGTGAAGGCTGCTATAAACACTATAGCGCTATTGAAAACGAATGAGCAACACCTCCCGAGGTGGTGAAAGCAATAGCAATGCCTTGAACGATCTATGACGTCAATTGCCCTTGCCATACATCGCCAGAATACCGCTATCAATACCTACTCCGTTTTTAGCAACCGGTGTGACGTAATATCCACGTGGATACGAGCGCCAGAATAAGGCTCCTGGAGTTTAGTCCGTTCCTCCCAACTCACCCTGTATATATTATGCATAATATTCTGTAAATCTTACTTGTTTATATAATATAATAAATAATATACATGGTATCCGCATTTTGTAGTTTGCAATTAAATTATTTAATTCATATTTGTTTGTAAAAAAATGCAATACGGTTCAAATTTGCGCTTTATCCTACTATAGAAGGTATCCGGTGACATGTCAAAAATGTCCTAAACTTTATTTTAATAATTACCTAAATCTTCTTGATTTTTTTTTTTAGGACGGTTTATAGCTGTCTTAAATTGTATATTGTATCAATTTATTACAATTACTTCCAAAATTATGTCGTTTTCAAAACATCCAGTTTTTGTAAATTACCTTAAATAATACATTAGGTACAACTACAATTACTAACTGATAATTAAAAAAATAAGTCTTATTGAGAAGATTGAGTTATAAAAATATGCAATTATAACCAATACCTTGAATTTCGTACATTGTCATTCTAGAAAATGCTAGTTGTTTGTGGATATAGGCACAAATGAATGTTCAAGGTGATAATCGAAATAAACCAGATTAAAACAACCAGGATCTTTATTGTTTACTTTGGATTCAGTTAAATAGAGGATATGGGATTTTCTATGTTTAAGATGCTTATGAACAGAATTTAAATTCTTTTTTAGACAACAAATATTAGAAAAAATAACTTTTAAGCCACAAACTTAGTCAATGTTTTGTTAATTAACTTAATTAGTAAAAGTGGCAAAGACTTTTTCCGCTAATTTAATCGAATCATTCAATTCTAAAAATAAGGCTACATTACCAACAGATGATCATTTGGACTTCAGCTGCCCGTCATAGCTTCGGTCACTGTATTTTGCGTAGTACTCAACTGATTAAGTAGTCTAAAATACTAGCCTGATTATACCCGCCCCCATACAGTATTCTCTGCTAACGGTAAAGGTGCAATACCGTCCAATGTTTGCACAACTTAGCCAATATACCACAAATGCAATTATTGCTCAATTCTTTCGTGTCGAACAAGCTTGTACTATTCCAAGCAAACCAGTATCACTAATACGGAAGAAAATGAATAACTAAAACAATAATTGGGATGTAGAAACTTTGGTTATGTTTTTTTTATTTTAAGATCTACACACTTTTTTTTTCGCCTGCCTCTACCGAAAGCATCTGTTTTAAAATCTGAGAGCTGTGAGATATTGTAATAAACATAAACAATATTTTTAATTAGGGCAAACAAAAAAAAAATTTGGCCCTAAATACTATATACTATTCTTAATGCACAAAAATCTTTTTGTGGCGTCAAAAAGCGTTGTCCAAGTACATGTTCTTCACTTAAAAACAAATAAAAATCAATGGGTGCTAAATCAAAACTATTTAGCAAATGACCCATCAATTCAACGTTTTTAGTGCTCAAATAGCCGGTTATTTGTTTTTTTTATTTCACTGACGATTTCTGGCAAACAAATAGTTGTGTACTATTTAGAGTTGATCGTGCTACGTTATATACGCACGGTTGCTACATGACCATTTATACCAAAGAAACAGGCCACTAATTGTTTCAAAGTGCTGCAAAGAACTTTTGTTGGCATATTTTAGAAAATCCATACAGTCGACTGCTATATAGTTTCGTGCTCATAACAATAAACCCAACATTCGTTACCCGTGTAGATGTTATATACAGCATTTGATTCATTGCGGTTATATTTTGTAATAATTTCTTAAACAATTCACACCAGTCTTTTTGGTCAAGTATTAAATAGTGCGAAATCCAACGCAAACAAATCTTGTTCACAACTAAAAGTTTATGCAATATCTTATGTATGCTTGTCATACTAATGCCCAGAAATGCCACAATCTTAAGATAGGTCACATGACAGTTTTGCATTATTAGTTTGTAGACAGCATCAATGTTTTCTGGTATAACCACCGATTGTGGAGAACCTTCAACCTTTTTTAAATTCGTCCGTCAGAAAAGTACGGCCATGTTTAAATTCACTAAACCATCGATTAATTGTAGCTTTAAATGGTGCTTTATTAAAACTGTAGACAAATTATCGCACAAAAATGTTTAAGATTCAAATCTATTTTTTGGCCATTTTGAATTCACTGTTAACAATATAGGTAGCATCTGCATGACAAAACGTTCTGATTGCGTATACTGTATAAAAATGTTAAATTTTGCAATGATGTAGTCGGATCACACTTAGTAACTAATGTTGCCAATTCTTTTAACCGTACCAGCGACATATGGAATCTTGGACTATTAGTACGGGCATTAATGACCAACACTTGGGTGAGTGGCTGGGTTACTCCAATTTATAATTACCAACTAGTAGTTTGAACTGGAGCAAAGAATTTAAACAAAATACAATTAAACTATTGCGTACTATTTGAAGAATTATCCACATCATAAACAGCTTTTTCTGTCACATTTTTATCTTCCTGTCATCTATTAGAAGTTGAATTTTCATTATAAACGTGGTGGTGCAATAATTTTTATAAAAAATAACATAAAATTTAAAATAATTGAATGTGTTTCAGCGGAATCTCATTCTAGTATATTTGCAGAAAGTTTAGATCAATTTCTAAATCAATTTACACAGACAGAAAATAATTTCTACAAATAGAACAATTTTCTTTTAATTATTGAGCAACATAATTTAGCAATACAAATTTTAGAACCTACTAGGATAACTGAACGAAGTCAAACATGCATTGATACTATTTTAACTAGAGAAATAGCAGGTTCGCCAATATGTTTTCCTATTGAATTTAGTGATCACTATGTTCTTCTAATGAAGTTAAAAATTAAGAATATGTTTCTGTAGTATATAAAAATGTTAAAATTTATTCAAATCGCATCATTATAAAATTTCAACAATAATTAAGTAAAATCAATTGCATAGATTATTCTTTTCCCACTAGAAATAAACTAATACGCCAGTCTCACTCATGGATAATAAAGAGCATTAAAACATCTAGTAAAACTAAAAGACGATTGTTCTTATTATCCCAAAATAGCAAAAATCCATGTATCTTAAATGATTAAAATAAATATAAAAAAGTGTTTAATGGAATAATAAAAGCCGTGTAAATTTCATAGAATCTTTAAATAATAAAGTAAAAACAGCTGGAAAAATTATTAAGCAAACCACTAACAAACAGCTTAAAAAAGAAAATATTACTCTAGAACAACATGGAGTACTAAAAACTCATCCAGATAAGATTGCTAATATATTAAATAACTATTTTTACAAAAAAACGATTAGAATTAAGAAATCAGATTCAAAATGTTTTTTTAGATTGTCAACGTGAAATAAATGATAATAATATAAATATGTTTTTAACACCCATTGATAATTATGAAATCAAAACTATTTGCGTAGCTTAAAAAATACTGCGACTAGAGGAGTGGATTCTAACCTATAAAGATTTATAAATAAGGTTTAGAATAGTTGGCAGAACCTTATCGCATGTAATAAATTATCATTTTACTACTGAATATATTCCAAATATGTTGAAAGCAGCAAAAAATTATCCCTTTATTTAAAAAATTAAAATCATGCCTTAAAAATAGAATAGTTTTTTTTTAATATAATAATCTATTTAACAACTCACAACATGGGTATAGAAAGGAACAATCAACTGTCATAACAATCGGATCTATTTTAGATAATATTTACAGCAACATCCACAACAACAATTATACTGCAAACATCAATTATGGTCTAACTATGGAATTTGACGTAGTGGACAAAGATATATTGCTTAGAAAATTAAATGGCCCTATTTTAAAATTATTGTCTGAATATTTGAATAACAGATTACAATTTTGTTTTGTTTTGGTTAATCATTTTATTCGTACTTTGTAAAATAGGTGATGTTTAAAATAGATACTCTAGTATGCTGTTATTTGTGATGTTATTTTTAATATTTTAGCGACATGTTTTGGCAATTTTTAGTACAGTCAGTCACAAAAGTCTACATACACCCCTCAAAATTTCGAAAAATTCTATATAGAAAAGCATATGTTTATTAAAATAATTTATAGTACATTCTACAACCTCAGTACATGTATTTTTCAAGAAAATTTTGATTATTTGAAATCAGAAAATTAGAAAAATAAAATAATATTCAAATTTAATAGCTCACAAAAATCTACATACACTTAAAGATGATTTAAATTAATGTAGAAAAAAGTGAAAAGCGCTAAATTTACACAATATTAATATTTTGTTGAACCTCCTTGTAAATCTATTACAGCTTGCAACCGCCGCGGCATAGACTGAATTCAATTTTCTGTTATAACAGAAGATATTTCAGACCAAGCGTGTCTTAACGCATTTTTTAAAGTTTTGCGATTTGTTACATTGACTTTTCTAATTTTTTGCTCTAGCTCATCCTAAATATGTTCAATAGGGTTGAGATCAGGCGACTGGGGAGGAGAATGAAATTGTTTTAGCGTTCTATAAAGCAAATATTTCTTAACAACAGGTGCCGTACGTTTTGGATTGTTGTCCTGCTAAAAAATCTATCAATTTTTTAATCCCAAAAGATCAACGGAGGTCTACAAATTATCTTGCAAAATCTTTAAATATAATTTGTGGTCCATTATTCCTTCAATAAAAACTAGATTTCCAACTCCAGCAGCTGCCATAGCTCCCTAAACCATACCGAGTCTCCACAGTGTTTGACAGTTGTGCGTAAATTTTTTTTGGTTTGATTTGTTTTCAAATAATCAAAACTTTCTTAAATATTACATGTACTAAGGTTGAAAAATGTACTATAAAATATTTTAATAAACAAATGTTTTTCTATATAAAATTTAAGTTTTTGAAGGTTTTTGAGGGGTGTATGTAGACTTTTGTGACTGACTGTATATCATCTTCTGGCTCGGTAAAGTTAATATACAGAAAACATAATCACAAGATAAACAATTGACAGATGGTACATATTATAAAACTAAAAGTTAAAAATAAATATAATGAAAAACAGTACGACTTACATTACTTCATTTATATATGGAGACTTGTGTGCTTGCAACGTAACAATGTGTGTTAGGTTAGACAGAATATTATTGTAGTTACTGCTTAAAAAGTTATTGATATTTACGTGGGATGGCGTTAGTAGTTTTGTTCGTGTGATTAATTTTTATTTATATTTATAATTTATCAGTTTTTTTAGGAATGTTGAAAATTATTGATAGTTTGATCATTTAGGCAAATTATATTTGGATTATTTTTATTTTGCTATTTCTAGAAATTCTCAAACTGGACTTTTTTAGTCTTTTTGTACAGTTTTAAATTTTGTTTAATGTTGATTTTATAGTTAATTGAAGTTGATGTTCGTTCACTTTATGTTTGAGGGTTCGACCGGTTTGGCCTATGTAGTTTCTATTATTTCTTTTAATCTAATTAAACTCAATCATACTGATACATTCATTTCTTTTGATCACCAACTTATACACTAACGTGCTATTACCAAAAACTCTTCAAACTCTAAATCTAATCCTCACAGCAAAAAATACCAACCCCAACTGAATAACTGACGTATCATATAAATAACCAATTTTATCACTAACAAAACAACATGCACATACGACAGAAACAAGTCGTTCGTGTCTAGTTTTAAAGTGTTGAAAATTGTGTTAATAGTTCACAGCCTTATGTCCTGCCTGAAGATTATTTTTACCTAGCGCACGCATGACAAAAAGGGTGCTTTTGAATTAATAGACATATATATGTCAGTTTTTGCGTTTTTGAATGTTTTTTTGTATTATTAGCGAAAACTATGCATTTTGGTCAGTCAAGTTGTAGAACAGAAAATTTCCAATTGATATAAGTCGTTTTAAATTTTTTATAATTTTCCGTTTTTCGCTAGAATGCGCGGAAAATAAAGTATATATTTTATTTTTTTTTGCATTTAGAACTGAAACTATGCATTTTGGTGAAAAATTACAGAAGATCAAAGTTGTAAAACAAAAAATTTTGATGGATATTGGCTATTTGGATTTCCCAATAGTGAGAGGATTTTCCGTTAATGAATGTTAAAAAATGTCGCAAATTGTGATCTTTGCTGATTTTTTGGATTTTCAACTAAAACTAGGCATTTTATAGAAAACTTATAAAAGACAAAAGTTTTAAAACGAAAAATTTCCGATCGATATAGGTTTTTTGATTTTTCCAATAAAGCGTGCATTGCCAGCCAGAGCGCGCAAAATTTTGACTTTATTTTCCGCGTCCTTTAGCAAAAAAAAACGGTAAATTAAAAGAAAATTCAAAAACCTAAATCGATTAAAAATTTTAGTCTTCAGGCAGTCCTTATACACCTAAGTATACAGGTCGCTAAGCTGTGGGTAAAATTTTTCTAAAACGTCGATTTGTTTCTAATTTGAAGCTAATAAATTTAATGATTATGCATATGTGTTGTGAACACCGGTGAATCTTTCTGTGTTGCTAGATATATAGTTTAATAAGGATATACACTTTCAGTTTGTAATTTAATTGTTGTTCAGTTAAATAACCTGAAAAGTAACTAAATTTTTTCTGATTACTCTTTTCGCGGTTATTTTTATACGTTATTTTATTTTTGTATACAAATTGTAATTTGTAAGCATCCAAGCGTACAAGCCTGTAATATAAAACGCTTGGTTTATGTCTTACTCTAGCCGCGCGAGAGTAAAGACCTTTTGACAGTTTATACGCGACGAAAATCGTTTCAAAATTCAGTTGTAAACGTGTTTAGTTTTATTTTGTATTAATTCAGTACGCCACTGGATTAATTGCAAATTGTTTGTTATTAAGAGACAAGCCCTCTGCTTGTCCCTTACGAGTTTGTTTAAATAGTGTTACATATGAGCAATAAATCTGATTCTTTAACTCCAAACAAGATCGCAAACAAATCAACTAAGCGACAAGCTGACAGAGACCGAAAACGAGCACCACGAGCACACATTTCAACGCCCGCAGCCGGAATATGGGAAGAAAGAACCATTCTCGAAGAAAAAAACTGCTACACCGGCAAAACTAAATGATGGATTAAAAGGTTTAATAAAACCAAATAAAGATTTATCTTTACAAAATAATATTCTAAATTCAGAAATGAATAATACAGGTTCAAATAATACAACCTAATTGCTAGCTGCAGTAATACTTTACAAACTCAGCTTGTTGCAAAAATGCCTACCAGTGGCGTAGATAAATATAATTTTATTTACAAAAATAAAATTAATTCTAATATTAAACTATATAGCGTACCATTACCGTTTCAAAATCGATACAGTGTTCTATCGGACTACGATATGGACGCCAAAAGCATAGATACAACAACGCAGTCGCCCCCACAAGCTCCCACAACTCCCAAAAAATCGGAAAATAAATATGTACCGTCGATTATTATACACGGTAAAAGCCATAACCATAAACAGATGATAGAAAACAAAAAAGTTACTAACAATAACTTTCACATTAAACATGCAAAAAACAGCACTATTATACAAACCACAAATAATAATGATTGGCTGCAAATGAAAGAAGACTTTAAATTTCAAGATGTACGGTTCCATTTTTTTACAAAAAAAGATGAAAAAAGTTTTGCCTTTGTCGCTAAAGACTTTGCAAAAGAAACAAAGCCAGAAGAAAATCTACAAGGTCTGCAACAAAACAAAATAGGGGCAACAAAATGTTTTAAGATAAAACTGATGACAAAAAACTTTTATTTGGTCATAACTAATAGAGACGTTACCGCAAACCTATTAAATAGTAGCTGTAAATATCTGATACACACACGTGTAACCTGGGAAAAGTATAGTATACCAGAAAAATTACGCAATGCCGTAGGTGTCAAGAATGAGGGCACTCCACGTCAAATTGTAACGTTCAACCACGTTGCGTTAAATGTGCAACAGAACATTGGACGCACGAATGTACAAAGCTTCTGGAAGATAAGCCATAGTGTGCCAATTGCAACAAAGAACATCCTGCTAACTACACTAAATGCCCAGTATATCTGAACAAATTGAAGAACAAACGCCAGCCCAGTGCAGCAGCAGCACCAAGAACATCACCAGGCTACAACGGCACCAGCAATGAGGAGTTTCCACAACCAAGATAGAACAACTGGCAACACCAGGAGCAACCACAGCCACGTCCCACACTACAACTGCGTTCACCATTCGACTGGAATGTTCCAAAGCCTTTCAAGCCATCTCAAGACGTAGAATGAATTTACTATTTTAAGTTTTAAAGTAGATTTAAATTTTATGCTGGGAACTTGAACGCAGTCATAGATCATTTCTTTTACTAGTTTTTGACAAGACCGTTTCGGCTCAATATATTACAAAAATTTCAAACTCAAAGATACACTTGCATTCGAAACAATAGAGCTGTCGAATACGGCGGGGTGGTCATTTTCGTCAAAAACTCTGTTCTGCACATAGTTACCAACAACATCATTAACACGACCTTAGACCATACTGCTATCAAACTTGCTGACAATAAATAAGTTTATAGACAAAGACTGTTACCAAAACAACACAAACGGTAATACACTTTTCATTTCACTCAACATTATCACTGCATTATCAATAATCCGAATGAACCTACCCACTTTCTACCAAATGGGTCGACACCAACGACAATTGATGGCAATTGCAATTATTACAAAAGTAGACAGTTTACAAGCACGGACTGTACAAAAACTTGACTCTGACCATGACCCCGTACTGTTTTCTTCACTGATGCACGTCAAAAATAAAATTACAAAAACAGTATACGACTATAAAAACGCAGACTGGACCAATTTTTGCAAAATTTTAGACACAAAACATTTAATAAACATTAAATCAACTAATGAACTTGACGCTGAAACAGTTAAACTGACACAAGCCATCCAAAGTGCTAGAGACAAAACTGTACAAAAAAATACATTTTTTCCGTACAAAGTAATAATCTTTTCCAAAGTTTCACAACAAGAAATCCAGTAGACAGACAGAACCTTAATTAACTTAACAAACTCATTAATGTGATAATTAACAGATTAAACAATGACAGACCAATAAATTACAGAACCTTTCCACAAGAGACAATTCTTTGTGGATATTGACAAAATCACTAAAGAATAAGTATTATCCGATGCCCACCCTTAAACACGGAGGCGAGATCGTCAAGCTAAATCACGACAAAGCCAAAGTTTTCGCTAAAGTGTTCAGGAAGGTACACAGACAAAATCCGGACATCTTTCCGGATTTTCATTACACTCATCAAATAATACCTTTAAGGTCAAGGTGAATAAGAGCGTATAAAGTTCACAAATCATTTTAACAGGGGTACCCCAGGGTTCTATTCTGGGACCCAAGCTGTTTAACATCTACATAAACGACATACCGACAAATTTTAAGACAAAAACAGCACTTTACGCCGACGACACAGCGATATACACACAGATACACGCCGATGTGCTGGTCAAATATTTTAAGAGATGGCAGATTAAGCTGCAAAAGCAGAAACCATTACATTTTCTCAAAAATTTACCGGCACAAAAGTGTTTGTATCACTGAAACTGCATGATAGTGCTGTGAAAGACTCAAATAGCGTCAAATATTTAGGTATAAAGATGGACAAGAGACTAACTTACAAAGACCACACAGACAGTACACTGGTGCTACGGAGCACTTCGAGTACTCTAACCGCTGATGAACAAGACCAGTAAACTCAATCAGACCAACGAACAACTGATTTATGCAACACTTATTAGACCAATCATGACATGTGCAGCACCAATCTGGAGCGGTGCTGCAAAAACACACATTAGTAAACTTCAAGTTTACCAAAATAAAGTTTTGTGACTGATTTTGAACCGAGACAGATACACAAGAATTGATGACCTTCATAACACTTCAAACATACTAAGAATTAGTGACATAAACGTACAGTCACAAAAACTCTATCTCACACAACTGAAACAAGAACAATCACAGACCGACGATCATCAAACATTAATCCAAAACATAGGCTGCTTATATTCAATCAGTCTTTATAAAAAATGCAAATTCATAATTTTCGAAAGCAGGGTTTTCCCTGTAAAATTATTGTAAAATTTGTAAATATATGTAAATAATTAATAATAATTATAATTATCCAAAACTAAATTGTAATTTTTTTTTCTTTTTTTAGTTGTATTTTATTATACAGGGTGTTAGACAAAAAACGTACGGCTGAATATCTCCGTTATTTTTTAACCGATTTATATGATTCAAAAACCATTTTAAATGGTTTTTTGAGTATTATAAAGGCAGGTGCACAACTATTTGTTTTTATTTTTAGTATAGTTGCTATGGCAACCAACTATATTTTTTTAAATAGCAACATACATTTTTTATTTTATTTTTTAAATCTATATGATATTCTTAATATAACTATGTAAAATAAAAATATACTTTTATAACAAAAATTTTTGATAAATTTAAAAAACATAATATTTGTTTTTTTATTTTTGAATAGTTGGCATTAAAAATAATAAATGTTAATTTTTTTGAGTGTTTTTATGTTATATATAGTAATTCAAAAATTACAATTTTAAAATTAAAAAAATATTTTTTTTTTTAATTTAATTTTTTTTTTTAATTTTTATAAACATTAATTTTTTGTTTCTATATTATGCATAACAGCTTAAAATCACCCAAAAAAATAAAGATTATTTATTTTCAACGCCAACTATTTAATTACGATCATTTTAAATAAAAAAAACAAATAATAATTTTTTTAAGTTTATAAAAAAATTTTGTTATAAAAGTATATTTTTATTTTACATAGTTATATTAAGAATATTATAAAGATTTAAAAAATAAAATAAAAAATGTATGTTGTTATTTAAAAAAATAAAGTTGGTTGCCATAGCAACTATACTAAAAATAAAAACAAATATGTGTGTATCTGCTTTTATAATATTCAAAAAACCATTTAAAATGGTAATTGAATCATATAAATCGGTTAAAAAACAACGGAGATATTTAGCCGTACGTTTTTTGTCTAACACCCTGTATATGTAAATATTGTTAGTATAAGTTATATAAGAATGCCCCAAATTTTTGGGTAGGGGTCATATTGTATATATTTTGTCATTGTCGTTAATTTTCTTCATTTCCTGTAAATATGTATATATGTACATAATAGAAAATAAAGAATTTTCAAATCGCAAAAAATCGTAAATCGTTTAGTTTATAATTCAACGATTCATGATTCAAATTTTGTTTTGTTATTTTATATTACAAATTTATTAAAATTAATTAATTCAACTTATTTACTGCATTTTTTTCTATAATTAATTGTAACTTTTTTAGTTTGTTTATTTGTAAAGCGACGTTCAATATTATAGTCAATATATTTCACAATATTTGATACTATACAATAATATTCTACCGTCTGTAGATCATATTGTAGTCATATAGTCAATCAGAAAAATTTTGATTTTTGATTTTTTACAGCTATTACTAAAGCAATAGTCACACAAATTGCTTTATTTTTATTCCACATGTTGCCTGCAGAAGCGTCAGTAACTAACTAAAACTTATTACAATTATATTGCAACGTGTAAGTAGTCCTAGCAATATATTGTACAATAAATTGTTCAATATTATTGATGATAATATTCATGATAATATTGATAGTCTAGGGACACCTTTAGTCACTATAATAGACCCTATGGTGCAAAGTGTGTGTTCCTGTCTATTATTTGTTTGTTTTTATTCTATATATTAACATATTTATTAATTACAATATCTATTAATTTAATTTTAAACTATGGCTAATGCGTGCAAAATTTGGAACTATTCAGACTAAAATTGAACAGCTATTAAACACACAGGTTTTTAATTGGAATATTGAAAGACTGGAAAACCAACATCTAAGACTCGCCCGGCAAAACTAATATTTTAATTTAGTGATCACTCTGATATCTTTTTCAAAGCAACTAAAAGTCTTAACAGTAATATTAAGTTTAAATCAGATTTTACAGCTAGTCAAAGGGATAATATAAATCTGAATTCAATGTACGAAGAGAAAATGGCGATAAAAATGATACTATTAAGTGGGCAATTCCATTTCAAACGGACCAGAGCTAGGGGGGGTGCATTGAGAAACTTGCTCATGTATTTTTTTTTTGTTTCTATAACTTATTAGTAGTCTTTTGATCGGTATATAAGGGTATAAAACCCATAAAAAAAAAATTCTACAATTTTTTTAAGTTTTTTTTGTTTTTTAACTTAATCGCATTTTTTGTTTAAAAACCGCAAATTTAACTCAAAAAAATAAATTTAGTAATGAAATCGATCAGAAATTTTCCGTAGAATCCAAATCTGGTGCCATTTTAAGTTTATACCCTGTCAATAAGCCGCAAAAGCCATAAAACCATGTTTTTGTTCTCAGTGGGCTGGGCAAAAAGAAGCATTTTTTAAAAAAATTTTAACCGCCCAAGTTTACGTGTTTTGATGTAAGTTAATTAGAAAATATAAATTTGTTCTGTGTATTGGGTTTTAAAGGTCTAAATCACAAAAAACTGCATAAGTCTATTTTTCAACATAAACTTTTACAAATGCACATTTAGCAGTTTTCAGAAAAACTATACACCAAATATTATTAAAAAACTGAGTTTTGCAAACAATTTTACATAGAAAATAGTCAGTGTCGTGCTTATCTGGCAATGAAAACCCCATCTAAAAAAAAAAAAATTTGTTTAACATTTACTTAAAATTTTTTTTTTTTTATTTTTCTTAAAGATTATTTAGATTATATTTTTTTAAGCTTATTTCAGAAATTTAACAAATTCATCTTTTGTTGTTTGAACTAATTTTGGGTCATTTTACTCTTTGTTTGTTAGTTTTTGCGCTTGCGGCACAAATTTAGACTCGATCTATCGGCGCAAAAATTAGAAAATATTATTATTTTTTGGCATTCAATCATAAATCTTCCTGGCGCTTATCAAAATTTGTTAAAAAAAAAGTTTTAAACCACACCCTAGTGTGTTTATAATATTTTTTGTGAATATAAAAAATAATTAATTTTTAACGCATTTTTTGTCTGAAAATTTTGTTAACATTTCTTTCTAGATGGACTTTTCTATAGACGATAAGTACAACACTAACTATTTTCCATGTAAAATTGTCTCCAGAATTTAAATTTTTAATAATATTTGGTGTATTGTTCCTCTGAGCGCGGCTAAACGTGCATTTGTAAGAGTTTATGTTGAAGAACAGGCCTACTTTGCAGATTTGCAGAGTTTTAGACTCTTAAAACCCAAATACACAGAACATATTTATATTTTTTAATTAATTTACATCAAAATACGTCAACTTTGGCGGTTAAAAAAAATTTAAAAACTGCTTTTTTTTGCCCAGCCCACTGAGAACAAAAACATGGTTTTATGGCTTTTGCGGCTTATTGACAGGGTATAGACTTGAAATGGATCCAGATTTGAATTCTACGGAAACTTTCTGATTGATTTCATTACTAAATTTATTTTTTTGAGTTAAATTTGCGGTTTTTAAACAAAAAATGCGATTAAGTTAAAAACGACAAAAAAAATAAAAAAATTGTAGAATTTTGTTTTATGGGTTTCATACCCTCATAAACCGATCAAAAGACTACTAATAAGTTATAGAAACTAAAAAAAAAATACATGAGCAAGTTTCTCAATGCAATGGTCCGTTTGAAATGGAATTGCCCAAGTATGTTCATAATAAACTAAAAAAAAAAAGATATTTGATCAAAACGTTGGCGGTATGCTCACTGAATTAAAACATTGTATAATTAATATTAAACGCGCCATTTTTGATGTTATTTTGTTAGTAGGAACTGATGATGATATTTTTGATGAGGAATTAGGTTTTGATGATTTCAATGATTTTGTAAAGATAGATCTTGTCTGCCCAGTACGTTTACTAAAGATGGTTGTGTTTTAATAGCTGTTAGAAAAAAAAGCATTCTTTGCGTCTTGTAACAAATGATACAATTGAGCAATTGTTTATAAAAGTAAATGAAAATACTATTATTGGATCAACTTATATTTCTCGTAAATCAAATATTTCTGAACAAACAGCATTGTGTTTCTTTTGATAATATTTGTGAAACGCACCCTAACTGTGAATATTTATTTTGCGGTCACTATAATATTCCAGATGCACTCTTAGATTTTACTTTTGTGAATGTATTATTAGTCACTAATAGATCTAATATTGCTCAATTTTTAGCAGACTAATCAGAATTTCATATTCTGCGTCAATGTATAAGCTCATGGCAAATATAAATCTAGTGGTAAAATGACTAATTACAACGCATGCCGGCTACTTAGATTACAGTGTAAGCTAGTAAGTAATAACTTATATGATGCATATATATATATATATATTGTTTATTATTTATATATATATATATATAAATAATAAACAATGTGTCTATTCTATGTAGATTTTTCTATTAGTTTGGAATCAATGTTTTATTACACCAATTTTTAAAGATGGCAACAGAGCAAGATATTGAGAACTATTGTGGTATCTCTATCTAATCAACAATACCTAAAATTTTTGATAAACTCATTGCTGATCAATTTATATGGAGTTGCAAAAATGTTATTGTTAACGAACAGCATGGTTTTTGCACAGGAAAATCAACAGTTACCAATTTAATAAAATACCAAACATTTATATTGGAAGGCATAAAGAAAAGATCTCAAATTGATGCTATTTACACAAACTTTTCTAAAGCGTTTAGAGTGCATCACTCTACACTAATAAACAAATTAAAAGCGCTGAGATTTAAAGAAATTGTACAAAAGTTGCTGCTTACTTATTTTTCTAATAGAATTTAGTATGTTAGATTATGTGATTTTATATCTAAGCCTATTAGTTTATTGTCTGGGGTACCTCAGGGGTCCCATTGCGGTCCCATATTATTCTTACTGTTTATTAATGGCATTTGAAAGAATTTCAAATTTAGTAAATTTTTTTTGTTTGCAGACGACTGAAAATTATTTAATGTTGTTCATAATCATGCTGACTATATTTGTTTTCAATCCGATTTAAATGTTTTGTGAGAATGGTGTTTGCATCTTAATTTAAAAAAATGTTTTTCAATTTCATTTAGTAGAGGTGTGTTATTTTGCTATTAATAAATTAAAAACACTACCTGAAGTAAAAAATATGCTAGCTCTATTTGGTCACTTTACTATAACAACAAAGTTTTGCAATTGGAAAAAGTTCAAAATAAATTTTTACTAATAGCTAATTATCGTTTAGGTATTAGTTGCGAGCAATACAATCAAAAACACGTTATTTCGTTACTTAATATTGAAACTCTAACCAATCAAAGAACAGTAATTGATTTATGTTTTTTTACATAAATTAGTTATTGGCAAATTAAATTCTATTTATTTAGTCAATAAAATCAAATTTGCAATACCATATAATCAAGCTACCAGATATCCCATAGAATTTAGGTTATGATTCTCAGCAGTAAATATGGCAAGCACTCACCAATTTGCAGAATGATGCAGTTTTATAATTCAATAAGTTCTAAAATTTATTTAAACATGTTTAGTTCATGTTTGACTACTTTTCGCAAACATTTACGTAGAATTGATTTGTCATTATGATACTGTATATTGTCAATTTTTGTATTGTGTTTTGTTGTAATTAATTTAAGTTTACTATTTTAGCAAAAAAAATTCTAAATACTAATTGTTGGCATATGTTGCAACCATATACAACTTTTTATACTGTTTACTTATTTTTGTTTTTAAACACGCCAGACCAATAATATTGTGCTTCTATTCCGTTTATTGTTTTTGCAATACCTAAGTGATCTGCTGTTAAAGAATTATAATTTTGTGTTGGTACATCTTCTTTAAAATCCTTATATTATATTGCTTTCCCAGATGTGTTTGTATAGCTGGTTATCTTTTAGGCAAAATTTTGGATGATCTTCTAGTTGTGATTAGAGGGCAGTTTTTGTATTGTTGTACCAGTCTTTAAATTGGCAATAATCAGAGAATCTACTAGTTATTTGCATGGTTGTCTGAAAAATGTTTCCGCCAATAGATTTTGTGTAATTTGCAGTACTCAATTTCAAAGTCATATTGTTGAAGACCCATTGCAATTTGTCCAGTGGATTTTTTTATCGATTAAAGCAATTTCAGACCTCCAATTTGATTTAAATATAAATTTATAGCCTTTTATGTAATGTTTCATTTTTTTAATAGCCTAAACAATGGCTAAACAATTCTTTTCTGTTTTATGGTAATTTTTCCCAGCTTTTTTAAGGAAGCAAGTTGCGTATGCAATAACTTTATTTCTTTTGTCAATCTTTTGTAGTAATGCTGATTTGTAGGAATAACATCTAAAACATCTAATTGTAAAACAAATTGTTTTTTGAATTCTAGACATGTCAATATTGGTGTAGTTATTGTTAAATTCAGATTTAAATTAACCACACGTAGTCGTTGAAATACTCTCTCAAATTTTTAAGGTACTTCTTATAGCTTTTACCAAAGACAATGATGTGTATAAATACAATTTGACTCTAAATTTAGACCAATTATTTTGTCAAAAAATCGTTGGAATGTTGTTGGTGCAGAATGCAATCTAAAATGCATAAAGGATTAACTAAAATAGCGCGTTCTGGAACTGTAAAAGCTGTTATTTCTTTACATGCTTTATTCAATGGCACCTGCCAACCGTCTTGTAAATCAAACTTAATAAACTAAAACTTAGGTAGGTAGATGAGTACTTCAGTTTAAATTTTTTGCTTGTAATTACGCTCTGAGGTTTCTGGCTACTCTGAAATTCCCGCCCAAGTGTTTGTTATCAACAAATTAAAAGTTTCTCCTTTTTGCAAGCATTAGAAATTTCTTTGTCCAAGAAGGAGAAGGTGATGTACAATTTTTTATTGACCATTACTTGAGCGGGTTGGTGTATTACTTATATCATAATTACTAGCAATAGTTCATCCACCCTCCTAAAAGTTTGTTAACAAGAAATTTCAATTTTTTTTTTGCAATCCTTAGAAGTCTCTATGTTAGAAGAGAAGATGATAAATCCAGTCTCTTGATGACCACTACTTGATTGAGTAGGTGGGTTTCTCCAGATCATGATTACAAGCAAATAGAGTGTCCACCCATCCACCCATCCGCCCAAGTGTTTGTAATCAAGAAATTGAAAATTTACAGAGTCTGTCTAAAAAGTATCAGACGGGATTGGGACTTTAATCTTTCAAGTAGACCCCTTGCGCCTCCACACACTTGGCCCACCGTTCCTTTCACTGCCTTCTGGGAAAAATGGGATCTCTTCAATGGCATCTTTAATTTTGGAAACAACCATAACTTGCAAAGAGCCATGTCTGGAGAATAGGAAGGTTGGCAAACGACTAGAATTCTATGTTTTGCAATGAATGAGAAGGTGCATTGTCGTGATGCAACTGCCATTTTTTCGCAGGCTAAAGGTCTAGTCTTTTGCGCCGAACTGCATCACATAGTCGGCAGAAAACTTCCTAATGATACTCTTTTGTCACTGTTTGTCTTTCCGGTGCATATACAAAATGCACAATTTCACAAATATCAAAAAACACTGTTAAAAAGTTAAAAGCATCAATTTTAACTATAACTTTTTTATTGTCAAGAAAGCTATTGATAAGACAGATTTCTGATCAAGATTTGTACAATGGAGCTTGTTAATAAGATTAAGATACCATACCCTATCAAATGTTTTTAAAATGTCTAGAGCTACTGCAAGATTTTGTCTATATTTGTCTAAATTATCTGTTTTCAATCGTATTGATCGAAATCCATATTGAGTATCTGAGATAAAGTTAATTTGAGAATATGGAATTTATATATTTTTTTAAACTTCTTACAGATTAAACAGTAATGCAATTGGTTTATAATTTAAAGAATCAAACTAGTCTCCTTTTTTAGGTATGGGATAAAAATTTGGAATTTTCCAACTATTCGAGTATGTTTCTTTTTTGCATGTTAAAGCAAAATTATTTCCTTTATCATGCAAATAAGAGCTTCATTCATTTGCAAATGTTTAAAGAAAAATAGCTCAAATTTCATCTATATCTAATGCTTTTCTGGTATTTTATTTAAAAATATACCTTTTAACAACCCGTTGTATAAAATGAATATAAAAATCTAAATTATTAAAGCATTGTTTTATTTTCACTATGTTCATCTTTAAATAACAATTGGAAGATAAGTTTTAACAACAGAAGTAATAAATGAATAATCGGAATTTCCTTAAGCAGCCTCAACAGTAGTTGTTGTAATCTCTGGGATAGTTGAAAGATATATATCTAGTAATCTTGGTTCATTGCTGAATAAGGTAAGTAAGATTATGTTCAAAACAACAAACAATACAAATAAATATTTAGTAGAGTGGAGTGGTGAAAAATTTTGATTATTATTGTAACCTTCTTCATAGTATAATATTAAATAATTACGTACATTAAAAACATTCAAGATATTGATATAAAACTTTTTAAACAAATATAAACTTGGGTAGTTTTTAAACAATACTCAATAAATTTTAAGTATTGCATCTATCTAAAAAATCATTCCATTAATTTTTTGTAAATATAATTACTATTATTACTTGATACCAATTTAATTTTCAGTGTAAAAAGAGGTTCAAAATTGTTAAAAGGAAGTCGTCACGACTTGAATAACGTATTGAATAATAATTCCAAGTTGATGGTGACATCAGACTAATTTACTCAACAGTTGGTAGTTTCCGAGTACATTCACGTCGCAACAGTATTATTATTCAATTCTTGTGTATACGCAAATAAGATTATGCACTTTAGTGTCTAGACCTTGTTGCTTTATATCCATTTAGAATTAGGGATTACAAGTAAGGGATTAGTTCATCTTAAAGTATACAAAAATAACTCAATTATTCAATTAAAACTCTAATACTGCATGTATAAATTTTAGAGTTTCAATTTTAAATTATGTTCTAATCCATGCTTTCTTAGCGACTACAATTATATTAAGTACTCACGCAATATTATAAAACTTTCAACTAGTAAAAATCCATTGAAAATATTATATAAGCATTTTTAACACAGAACATCTTGACTTACATGTTACGCCCTTCTCCAAATCCTCGTAATATCCACATAATGCTAACTGCTGTATAACTGAGTTTGGAAGTTTGCACAGCTGTTCCACCCTCCTGAGACGAGCAGAAATCAGCTCTACATCCTTCACGTTACGGTCGCACGGCCTGAAAATAAGAAAAAAATTCATAAGAAAAAGTATACACAATATGTGGTAAGGATCACCGCATTCGTGTTTGAATTGAAAATACTTTGTATAAATATTTTGTACACATCAAGGATGACATTTTATACCCCTATATATGAATAGAATCATTATATGATAATATGAATTTTATAACCGTCAGATAAAACGATCATAAATCATTATTTAAATATAAACAATTTTGTCGATAAAATAATAGAAGTATTCAACGTAAATATTATTATTTTTATTTATATACTTAATAATGATTTGGGTCATAAAGAGCACAAAGACATTAAAAATTAACAATAAAATTACACTGACTACAGATGTTTTTATTGAATAATTGTGTTATGTTATAAAACTTTTTAACAAGTATAGGTACCGAAATGTTAGCAATAAATCTTATTTAATTAACTAATAAAACATTATCTATTGACGCGACTATTCATTTTCAGCTTACGATTAGTTTGTAATAACTGTATTACTTGTCTGAAATAATACATATACATACTAATGGAAATCAAATATGAACAAGCTTTCACCAGCTGAATTTCTGCAACAGAGACGAGCACACTTTTAATCGCATATCGTGAAGAACCTAGTCTACGTATCTCTACTTAGCAACACCACATTCATATTTAATTGCTTCTTGTAAATGTCACCTATGTTATAAAAAAAAATCAATAATCACTGCTGATTCCAATCTTTTTGGAGTACATTCGACATTCTTAATAAATTTTAGTAATCTGATCTTGAAGCAATAATTCTCGGCACTTAAATGTTGGCACACATTTTAAACAATATTAATCTCACACTATTTTTGTAATTTCACCTAATTGAGCAGCAAATTAAATTCCAACAGCCACTAGAAACCGTTTGTATTTGAGAATATCATCATTACATTACAAAAAAAAATACAAATACAATTCTACCTTTTGGTTCATTCTAAATGTTTGAATATTCAGTTTTAAACTTTTTATTCAATTATACTGTATGTTTGTGTTCTCGGCAGCAGTATGTTTAGCTCTGTCAATCTTCGTTCTTATTTTACTTAAATAGTTGCCAAAGATGGTCTGCCAGGACATACGACATATGATAGGTGTTCATCCTCTCCATTTTAAGATCTTCAGACTATCTTCAAAAATTTCAATTTAACTTGAGTTTGTAAAACCCATCGAGTTACCTTGTCGTTTTAACTGCTGCATTTTCAATAATGTTGACAAAAAATAAATTTTGCAACTTTGATCTTTTGATCAACAAAGGTGTTATATAGAACATAGCAAATAAAGCTTAAATATTGATTAACAAAAACAATCAATACTGCTTGTTTGCATTAATTCAATTTAGCCTTTTTTCTATTTGTCCTGGTTTTCTTAATAATGTATGTAGCTTCATCTAAAGCAACAAAAAAGTGTGTTCCGTGTTTTTCCATTTACAATACCAGCATTTGTTGCTATATTTAACTTTGACTTTTGCGTCTGTTTTTTCCTTCTTTTATCCTATACAATTAATAAGTTTTAGTATTTAGGTTTAAATTTAAAAATTGAAATTTTGCTACGTTGCCAAGCGTAAGCTAAACAAAAAGTTTCTCAGCATTTTGGAATTCAGATTTTTGTTTTTTTTTTGTCACGGTCTACAAAGTTACTTGGGGTTTGTTTGCCATTTAATCTACACCCTGTATTTTTTTTAACGATCCAAGACGTTCTATTAAATTTCTTTAAAACGCATCTTCCAGATTTTTCAACATTAAACAAATAATAAAGTTGTGTAGCTTAGCGTTAGAAAATTGATCCAAGTAGACTAAAGTTTTATTGTTGCTTTGGTAGATTTATTGATTATTGTCCACAAAATTGCTAAGCGTTTTATACCTTGTTGTTGTAATAATACAGTACATAATGAACAAAACGTTGAAAGTTTGGAAAAGCTAAGTCAAATGAAAACTAGTGTGAACACTTTGCAACATTTTTGTCAAATATTTTTTACACAGATTCTGTTTATTGTTTGTACAGCTAGTCACGAATAGTGTGGCCTGTATAATAGGCAACTTAATATACACAAAAAATATGTTAGTTGTGGTTAAACTCATGCCTTTGCCCGTTTTAGCGTTTACAATCCCAAAACAACGTCGCACATGGAATGTGTAAAATGTAAGCGCAAATGAAAAATGCTAAAACGGTCAAAAGCATATGTAAAACGACAGTCAACATAATTTTTGTGTATATTAAGTTGCCTATTATGTAAGCCACACTATTTGAGTCTAGCTGTACATACGTTTTTGTTTTGTTTTACTTTTCAGATAATTAATCCCCAATATTTCAATTTTCTCTTTATATATCAGTGTAAAGAGAAAATTGAAAGGTTTTCCAATAAAAGGTATCATTTTAATAATAAAAAATAACAGGTATTTTTTAAGAGAAATCAATAAATGTTTATTTCATTGTAAAGAGAAAGGTATGCTATTAACATTTGAAAACGATATCAGTCAAATGCTTCTACGGTTACGGTTGCAGTACCACATTCTTTTCATAAAATTTTCCATGACCAACTTGCACATTTGCGGCTGTATGTCCTCGATAACTTCACAAATTCCATCTTTAAGGTCTTGAATCGATTGTAGAGCATTGGCATAAACCTTATTTTTCACGTGGCTCTAAAGAAAAAAGTCTAAAGGTGTTAAATCACAAGATCACGGTGGCCATTTGTGATCACCACTTCAAGAAATAACACGGTCAGGAAACTTTTCTTGCAAAATTGTGATTGTTTTGTTGCTTGTGTGGCACGTAGCGCCGTTTTGCTAAAAATAAACATCGTCCACATCAATATCTTCAAATTCCGGCCATAAAAAAATATTAATCATAGCTCGGTGGCGCCATCCATTCACCATAACAGTTGAACCAGCCTTATTTTAAAAAAAGTAGGGTCCAATCACACCGCTAGCTCAAAAACCGCATCAAACAGTAACACGTTGAGGATGCAAAGACTTTTCTAAAATCATTCTTGAATTTTTTAAGCCCCAAATGCGACAATTCTGCTTATTAACGTAGCCTCCGAGGTGAAAATGGGCCTCATCACTGAAGATGATTTTTCGATGAAATTCCAGATTATTTTGATGCATTTGAAGGACCCAATCAGCAAAGATACGACGTTTATGGTGAACGACCAGCTTGAGTTCTCGTGTCAACTGAACTTTAAAAGCTTTAAGACTAAGTGCTTAGTTTTGCGAACTGTGACTGAAAAATGTTTACCATTTTTGAAGTAAATTTTAATAATTTCAATGCGTTGTAGAAGCGTGTATCGTTCTATTTTTAATAATGGCGTAGTTTTTACTTGTCAAATGTCAAAAGATAATAGCTTCAAAATTGACAACTGCCCAAATAGCCTGCTATTCAAAATGAAACTTCTTATTGAAAAACCCTTTATATAGTTTTTCTTTCTTTACATAAGTTTACGTATAAACTATATAATACTGTAATTAAATAAAAACAGTAAGTATTGAAAGTTTTTTTTTTTATTGAAAAAATTACCTCTTTCTAACGAATGCACTTTTCCTGATAAAGCATCTTGTATTTGTAGTCTATTATACCATTTCTTTATTTACATTTTTGGCATTATTTTTTTCTTTTAGATCCCCATAAAGTGTTTCTTAACTAATACTAACGTAATTTCTAAACGACGTCTTTTTCTGATCTAGCATCAATTCCATTGGCCTTAAATAATTTATAGTGGGATTGTAACGCTATTACTAAAATTTGTGATTAACACGCAACTTAACAAACTAGTTGTAAAAAAATTTAAGTTTGCTGGATATACAGATAGCTTTTTGGATATTGTAGAAACAAATATTCGGATAGAACTAGAAAAAAAAACTCATAAATAAGAACATTATATACTTCAAACAATAAAGTAGATATAATAAAAGTAATGCCATAAAGGTAATCTTGCAGGTCTGCTATTATGAAAATCAAACAAATAAGTTTTGTACACGTCATATTTGATCACGAATTTGTGTGATGTGTATTTCTGACTTAGACAAACGGAACCTCATGCATTTCTTTTGAAATCTATTGTTCTACAAAAGTAAAATGACACAATTTGTGCGTGTTTCTTAAGTTGTGCTAATTGAAAGCCAAATATTGAGTTATTATTATTATCCGAAGAGTATGGTTTACAACTTATTTTGACTGATTTGATTGTAGTGTTTTTGCCAAGAAAACATGCTTTTCTACTGAAAACTGGCACAAAAATTGTTGTAATTGATAGAACAGAAAAATTAATAACAAAACTTTTATTTTGCAACTTCAAAATAAAAAATATCACTGTATAAAAAACAAAAAATCAAAAACAAGTTCCGCGTCAAAACTGATAACTGCGCAAAAATGTACTTTTTCTTGAAATTTTACCGATAAAATACATAAACCATAAACGGTAAAGTGTGTATAACAAAATATGGAGAGAAATTTGGCAAAAAGTACTTTTTTATAAACAAGCCAATCTAATTTTTTTAGACAAATTTGTTTAGGACCAAAAAAAGTTTTTGATGATTATAGAGAAGTGAATACGTGTTATGCAAGATTATAATAGTAGAAATGATGACTAAGTCGATTAAATATTAATGGAAAATATATCATTTAGAGTAATGTCTAAACAATCAATAACAGCCTCTAACTCTAATCCATTGCAGTTGTAATAATGATCTCCTTACAAGGTGTAATGAGCACTAAAGTCACAGACAATAATAAAAGGTAAATCTAAAAAAGAAAAATCTGTATCCAGACATTTCTGTTCAATGCACGATTAGGAGGCAATAAAAAAAAGTAAGATAAAGTTGGACATTGACAACTGAGCAAATTGGATACAGGGATGGATATTAAATGTTGGGTTTTTAAATTAAAAAAACTAATAATAATAATAGCGGAGAATTTACTATAGTTATTTTTTCTTATCTTATAAAACAGTGGCTGATTTCAGCTGTGATGTATGGTACAAGACTTTTAATTTGTTAAACCAAATCTAGTTTTTCTCTTGATGATTTACGATTTACAACATGTCTATTGGTCAATGTAATAAGGCCAGTTTAGCTTAGCTATAATAATATACAGCTATAATATACACATAAATATTGCTTGCACTATTGTGCTCATGAAATAGTGCGTTCTAGCTTCTTTTTGTTGTTCTCTTTAAAGTTTCTTTGATTAAATAAACACAAAATATAATAGAAAAAAAGATAATAGAAAAAATTATTGTGCAGAAAATAGAACAGGAAATAGAAAAAAAAAGACGAAGGAACATTATGTTATGAAAAGCAATTATAGTGGCGGCAAAGAAAAAAAGCTAAACAGCAAAACGAATAAAATAATATTACAAGGTAGAAACTTAGTAATCAAGAAGAAAAGATTTAAATTAACATGAGGGGTACTACAAGGCTTAGCACTAGGTCTGTATGATGTTAATTTTTCAGCGTACTAGGAAAGTTTTTTTTAATCTTTGAGTTATTTTTACCTTGTTCCCGTTTAGCGTTTACTACTATTTTGTAAGTTTTTCCCTAAAAATCCCAATCTATAAATTTTATCATTTTTTTCTAGATCTTTTTCAGCTATCCCTGATTGCCCTTCTCAATTTTTTTTTTTCGTTTTTAGTTCTTTTTTGTTTCCACTGTGTTTCCTTCTTTTTTCTGCTTTTTGACTTTTCCCCTCTCTGTATTAGTATTTTTTGCATTCTTCTATTTTTTGCACTACTAGTGTGGTCTTTTTTTATTCTTTTGCCGCTATTCTTAGTTTTTTTGAGTATCTTTTGCATTTCTTTTCTATGTTTTTGTTTTTATCACTTTTTTTTATTCTATGGTTCTATTTTACTTCTCTCTGTCTATCCGTCTTACTTTTCATTTACTTTCTCTCGTGTCATTCTGTTATTCTTTTTTCTTTGTATTGCATTGCATTGCATTGCATTGCATTGCATTGCATTGCATTGCATTGCATTGCATTGCATTGCATTGCATTGCATTGCATTGCATTGCATTGCATTGCATTGCATTGCATTGCATTGCATTGCATTGCATTGCATTGCATTGCATTGCATTGCATTGCATTGCATTGCATTGCATTGCATTGCATTGCATTGCATTGCATTGCATTGCATTGCATTGCATTGCATTGCATTGCATTGCATTGCATTGCATTGCATTGCATTGCATTGCATTGCATTGCATTGCATTGCATTGCATTGCATTGCATTGCATTGCATTGCATTGCATTGCATTGCATTGCATTGCATTGCATTGCATTGCATTGCATTTCATTGCATTGTATTGTAATGAATGTATTTGTGTAAATTCAGTGATTGCTATATAGTAATGTCAACCGAAAGACTGTCGGTATAAGCAGTCCCCCTCTTGCCAACCAACAGCTTCGGGTGGAGGAGTTGGCATGAGTTAGGGCAACCTCTTGTCCTGGGGAGGAGAAAAAATTCCTCAAAGGCGAATGAACCAATAAGTATGGTCAACGGCATAGGATGTAGAAGGCAACGGGAAACCACTACATTAAAGATACACATGTATATCCCAAGTATAATCAATCAATATGGCCAAATTCAGAGCAAATTATAATACCGGAGTAAAAAGTCCCTCACTCGGATCTCCGGGAGGGACTGTTTTGAACATTACCACGAAGACAAAAATAACATTACCAAACTCAACCAAAGCAACAACATACAAAATAAAGACCCAGCGAATAGGAACATGGAACGTTAAAAGCATGTTTCAGGCAGGTAAAACAACAAATATAACAAAAAAGACATCCTCGGCTGCAGCGAGACAAGATGGCCGAATACGGGACAATCACAAACAGATGACTACCATATTTATTATTTAGGCGATGTACAGCCGCAGAACAAAAACGGCATTGCAATCATAGTTACAAAAGAAGTAAATAAATCAATTATAGGATTTCTACCGATATCAGACAGAGTAGCAATAATGAAGCTGAATTCAAGTCCATGCAAAATTAACATCATTCAGGTCTATGCGCCCACTAGAGATGCAAATGAAGAGGACATCGAAAAGTTCTATGAAGACATAAAATTAGCACGGAAGCAAACAAAGAAAGAAGAAGTCACAGTGCTACTAGGAGACTTCAATGCGAAAGTTGGAAAGGGAGCAAAGAAGATACTGTGGGCATGTATGGGCTAGGAAGCAGAAACGAGAGAGGAAAAACGCTAATCCAATTCTGGAAAGAAATCGGACACGCTATAATGAACACCTTTTATAAGCTGCCTCCTAGGAGGCTATACACGTAGAAATCGCCGGCCGACACTCAAGAGAACCATGTAAGGAATCAAATTGATTTCATTACAATTAATAAGAGGTTCAGAAACGCAATCACATCGGTTAAAACGTACCCCGGAGCAGATGTATATACCGACCATAACCTATTATTATCAACACTCAAATTGCGCCTAAAGTAGACGGAAAATAGGACACAAACTAAATCACTTGACATGCAGAAGATAAAAGACCCAAACGTTATAGGGCATATGAAACAACAGATAGCAGAGAAAATGTCCCACATTGTAAGACCTGAAAACCCCGGAGTTCAAACCATAGAACAACAAATAGAATCAATCACTAACATCATGACAACAGTTGCGAATGACAACCTACTCACTACGCAAAGAATCAGGAAATAGTAAATGGATCACAGATGAGATCCTAGATCTAATGGAAAAGCGTAGAAAAGCTAAAAACAAGAACAAAACGGAATAAGAGCAGATACACCGTCACATTAAAAGGAAAATTAAAGACGCCAAGGAAAGCTGGTGGAGAGAGCAATGTGCCGAGATAGAGAAATCGTACAGAAAACATGATGCACTAAATATGTACAAAAAGATAAGAGAGACCACAGGAGCACGTAAGTCTCGACAAAACAACATCATCACCGATAAACATGGCAAAGCATTGCTAAGTATGGATGATAAAGTAACAAGATGGCAAGAATACATACAATCTCTTTATACTGATGACAACAGAAGATTAAATACCAGTAATAACCCACCATCAACTGGACCTCTCATAACACGTTGCGAAGTGATCAAGGCAATACGAAGACTAAAAAATAACAAGACACCGGGACCCGATGAGATTCGAGGAGACATCCTAAAACTAATAGAGGAAGAACACCTAAACACCATCATAGAACTATTCAACCATATATATGTATGTAACTGGACACATTCCTGAGAAATGGCTAACATCAACATTTATACCAATACCCAAAAAAACCACCGCTAAAAAGTGCGACTACAGAACAATATGCCTAACAAGTCACTTCATGAAGGTTTTTCTTAAGATTATCTACGACCGTATATATAACAGGCTGGAAGAAGACATTGGTGATACGCAATTTGGGTTTAGGAACGGCCTTGGTACCAGAGATGCACTCTTAGGTCTAAATGTACTTATCCAAAGAGCAAGAGATGTGAACTGCAACGTCTTTGCATGTTTTGTCGACTTTGAAAAGGCGTTCGACAGAGTCAACCACGACAAGCTAATGCAAATTATACATCAATCAGGAATAGACGAAAAAGATGCACGAATCATATCAAACCTGTATAGCCAACAGATCGCACGCATCCGGAGTCAAGATTGTCGGAACAATTCCCAGTACAGCAAGGGGTCAGGCAAGGCTGCGTGCTATCTACGCAACTGTTTAACCGATACGCAGAGAAACCTTTCAAAGATGCACTGGAAGAAGAACAGGAAGGAATAATTATAAATGGGCAGGTCATCAATAATCTGCGATATGCAGATGACTCTGTATTAATCGCCGACAGCGCTAACGGACTACAAAAGATAATAGATAGAGTAGTCGACGCCAGCCAAGAACTTAATATAAGACTGAATATATCCAAAACAAAAACTATGATTATAAGCAAAAACAACGAGAACGCACAATTCTACGTGAACGGAATGCCCCTACAAACAGTATCATCAATAACGTACTTAGGAACAAACCTGAACGACAAATGGGACCATAGTCAAGAGGCAAAAATAAGGATTGAAAAAGCACGATCAGCTTTCAACCAAATGAGGAGTATATTATGCAACATGAACCTCTGCCTCCAACTTCATACACGCGTTTTAAGATGTTGCGTCTTCTCAACCCTCTTATATGGAGTAGAAGGATGGACACTGTCTGACGCGGTCAGCAAGCGATTAGAAAGTTTTGAGATGTGGTGCTATCGCCGCATGCTTAGGGTCTCATGGACATACCGAGTAACTAATGAAACTATACTTATGCGCATGCAAAAGGACAGAGAAATTCTAAAAACGATAAAGCATATATATTATGCGCAACAGTGAAAGGTACAAAATCCTGCAGTTAATTATGCAAGGCAAAATTGAAGGGAAAAGATCACCAGGATGACGACGAACCTCCTGGTTGAAGAACTTGCGTCAATTAGATGGGCCAGATTGATCGCCAACGTCCACTGAGGATACGGCACATCAAGAAGAAGAAAAAATGTCAATTTGTAGTTTTAAGCTTCTTTTTACAAATGTTGTCGGTTTGTCTCTTTAGTTGCAAATTGTAAGGTTACACCCTCTTATAATCTATTTTCTTTTTTTCATTTTGCCGCTACATATTCTCACATCCAGCTTTTGTAGCATTTTTCTCGTTTTCCGTTACTTTCTCTACTCTGCATCTTATTTATTCTTTTTTTTAACCCAAGCAGCAGATTTTTCTATTTTAATCCCAAACAAGACCAGAAAGAAAATAATCCGAAGCAAACTTGATGCAGAACCCAAAGTCTTTTAAAAAAATTTCATTTCTCACGCAAAAAATACCAATCTTAAAAATTATATTTTCTATTGATAAAATTATTTTAAAAAATGCAAAAAAAAAAAATTTAAAAATAGTTTACCATAAATATTGACATATGCAACATTTTTTACCTATACAATTATTAAAGATTTTTTAAGTAAAATTTTTGCCAATAAGATCTGTTTAATTTTTTATTTATATTTATACGTATAAGTTAATTTTATGTTTCAATTTTTTTATTTTGTAATAATCAATAGTCATACTAAACTATTTTTGGCATAGTTTACATATAATATAACTCATAGACTAGCAAGGTGGAAAATACTATATAATTTTATGAAATAATTGACAAGTTTGTAAAGCATCTGAAAGCAGTGGCCTAAAGATTTTATAGATATTCAAGTGGTTATAATGATGTAAGTAGGCTCAGTACTAAATTTTGAACAAATAAAAAATATGCGCAATTTAATGAAAATTCACGTAGTTATTATAATGGTTTACATATAGGTACACTATTAATTTTCTAAGTAAAAGTAAAAATTTAATTAATAAATAATAAATAATTTTTTTTTCTGACGAGGAATTTTAGGTTTTAACTACTTAAGAATATTTAAAACCGCAGCCAAACGGTTATGGCTAAAGGTTGATTGATGCCTTTGATAAAGCAGCTTAAAATGGCTGCATAAAAGTGTGCCGACCAGTATTCACGTATGCTATAGTGGATCTGTCAATTTAATAAAATAATTAATTGTATAATAAACTAATTTGTTTTATTTTTATTTTCAAGCATAAGTAGCAATAGTATATGATCATATTAAACTTATTTAATCCGTTCATCATTACAAATAGTATAGAAATACTTTGTTTGACCTAGTTTTCGATCGCATTTCATAGCATACACTCTGCTAGACACAACAATGTAAATAATAAATGGATTATCGTGTTACGTGACTTTGAGTTAACTTGATAGGCAATCGTAATTATATTTATTTTCGATCGGTTCGATTGGTCTTATAAATAAAATACAAAGTTTTCTTAGTATGAGAAATGAAAATAAATAAAACAGAAATTTAGTTTCATTGGTATATAAAATACACTTAAATTGATGGATGATGGCTCATTCCATTTCAAGTAATTTTATATGAAAAAAACATGTAAGTAACTTCAAAAAGATTTTGTAAGACATAAACCTAGTTTGTATATTAAAATTGTATGAGTAGTAATATTAAAACGATAATATGTTTACTAATTGAATTGAGTTGAAGTTTTTGGTTAAGTTGTGCGGTTATAGTGCATATGTAAGTATGTTTTAATTTTATGTTTTGAATGTTTATCTTAAAAAAAAACATAAAATTAAAACATACTACATTTTTTACATTTTTATATTTATCATTTACCTCTATATACAACCCCTCTACCACCACACAACTCAAATACAAACTTCAACAAACACAACATCTACATTTTATTAAAATTATATTAAACATTTAACCAAAACTAATTGTAATTAATTAATTTTTCTATTAGTCTATTTTTTGTATTTTCATGTTTAGAACCGTCGTCAGCATATAATATATAATTTTTTTTTTAACATAACCTTTATGTTTATAATTTAATAAAATAATATTAATGACATTAAGGTTATGTTTCAGAGTTTGAGCTCTCAAAAACGGCATCCTATATTTAAACTCTGATTGACGCAAATAAATTAAGACAACGGAATAAAGAGAGAAATATGCTAGAAGTTCAATTAAACGGTGTTCAGGTTTCTATTACGATATTCTTAAAATTATGTTTAAACTTTCTTAATATTGAAAATTAGTCAACTTTATTAATGTTAGTTTTGAAATACTAAGCAAATGAATTTTAAAAAATAAAATAAAAATATTTATAACAATAAATAGCGGAAACAAAAAATATATTCTACACTTTACTAGAAACTCTGACGCATAGTTTCTAGTAAATCTATTAAATCTTTAAAATTAAAAGATTACTTAAAAAATGTATACCAGTTTAAGTAAACTTTGCAAATATAATTTTTGAAACAAGCTATGTTGACTGATATGTTTTCAGCTGCACGCAAACAAGATACGTGCTTTGTAATATATTTCCATACTTATTGCATTATTTTCACAGATAAGCAGACAAAGTTTCAATATTTAATTTGTATTTAATTTTTTTATTTCACCAGATAATAAATAAATTGATAAATTAATGTTTTTTTTTAATAATATCATAACATAACTAACCCAAAATAAAATCAAAATAAGTTGCTGCTACGGCGATTTATTGCATTTCCTTAATGTGGTGCATTTTTTAAGCATTGGACATTTATTTTAATCTTCACGTGGTGTATCTTGTTACAAAAAATCATCTTTTTTGGAGAGCGGAGAAACAAGTAAAAAATCTTCGCAATTATTTGTCTTAAAACTAAACTAACTAGTTCAATAAGAGAAAAAAGCACGTAAAATAACACATGGAACAACAATGACAATTGGAATTTGGAACGTCAGAACTCTACTGAAGGAAGAAAAACTAAAAAACTAAAGACGTGAAATGCTGAAAAATAATTTGGATATGATAGTCAACCAAACAAAGTGGGATAGAGAAAGAGAAGAAAACTGCAAAGAGACAACATTTTATTTTATTGAAAAAAGAGTATAATGGCGGAAAGATTGCTTGCCTCTTAATAAATAATACAAGTTTATATGCCAACCAGCAGTTAAGAAAATAATCGTTTATTTCTTCCTTTTCGCCTTTGAAAATTCAACAACTTAACATAACATTTACTATATAACTTAATTCTGTACTAATATAATATATAATCCTAATATCCCTAAACTTTGTTTATTTTTCAATATTCTATCTTCTTTTTGTTATCGCCATTATCCATTTCACTACTTTTTTTGGTACCTTATTTCTTCCTATTTGCTTTTCTCTTATCTCATTGCATTTCAGCATGTGTTTTATGTTTTTCTTAGCTTCTCCACACATCTTACACATTTTTTTTTTCTTTTTTTATCAAAAATTTGCACACTTTCTCCTCATTCCCACTTCTAAATCTTGCAATAATTTTTTTTAAATTTTTCTATAATACATTTTCTTGGTACTTTGGTAGTGCATCTATTATGATATGTACAAAATTTAAATTGAACTTAGATTCATTTATTTGTGTTTTTTGTTCTTGCACTTGTATATCTTTATTTCTCATCATTTTCTTTCACATACTTTTATCTATTCTCAATCTTTCTACTTCTTCATTAGCATATTCATTCTTGTTAAAATATTTTTCTCTGCATGCTCCTATTTTTGCATTATTTCTTCATTTTTCCTTTAGGCACTCTTGTAATATTTTACAATCATTTCTTTTTTTCACTCTTTCTTCATACCTCATTGCACGCTTTCTTGCTTCTACTCTTAATTTATCTATATAACAAAGTAGAAAACACTTCAGAGGAAGAAATCGGAGGTTGCCGCTATATTGTGATGGGAGACTGAAATGCAAGTGTGAGTAAAGGTAAAGTATAAGAAGCAAAAAACTGATTGAATTCCGCAAAAATGTCCAATAGTAACAAACACTTGGTTTACAATCCACAAAAAAATACTTTATACTTGGAAGGCACTTTGAAATAAATACAGGAAGCTAATCGATTTTATAATAATTGAAAAAAGATTTATAAATAAAGTAAAAAGAGCATGTGGGTTACCAGGAGTAGGTATACACAGTGACCATATACTTGATGGCAAAGTAAGGTTGAAAAGAGTAAAGAGAACATAAATAATATGAAAACAATAGACAAAGAAATCTTCAAAATAAAACAAAAAAAAGTAAGGCAAACCTAAGGTCGCACAAGATAGAGCAGAAATAGATAGAAAATATTAAAGTAGAACACAATCAAAAATTAAACAACAGCAGAAGAAATTATTGAATACAAAAAACAAAAAGAAAAAAAAAACATAGGTACAATACAAAAGATGAACTACAAATGGAAGAAAAAAGAAAACTTAAAACACAAAACACAGAAAAAGAAAAAAATATATAGAAATAAAGATCTAAAAAAAAAACTTGCAAAACCAGAATACAATGGTTTAATATTGAGTGTAAAAAGATAACAAAATTAGATAGATAAATAAAGTAAATAAAAAAAGAGAGATGGAAAGAATACCAATAAAGCTGTTAAAATGTCTTCAGGAAAAAGGAATAAATAAGCTAACATCATTATGTAATAATATACAAAAGCGGAGAGAGCGGAATTTCCTAAAAACAGAGACAATACCGACAGCAAAAAAAAAACAAACAAAAAAGTGCGAGAAGTAAAAGACAACCAAAAAAGGATTGAAATGTTTTGTATGGAGTAAATATAGCTTTAGAAAAGATTAATGGGCATTAAATGGTCATACAAGTGTGTTGAACAAAATCAGTAAAAAAAAGCGCTAGCAGGTACAATTATACAAAAAAAATTGACAGAGCATGCATTAAAAAAAAATTGTTTATTGAAAGACGTGATTGAAAACTGAAGAAAAAGCACGCTAGACCTGCAAAAAACAGAACACAATAATGATGATTTAGTTCCAAATATTTTCAGCAATTGGGATTGCTCTTAACAATTGATTTAAGTTTAAAAGTTTCCAAGTTTTACATTATTGTTCCAAAAAAAACTAAAGTTATTAGTAAAAAAAAAATAACGGTACCGGACGTACTTAACGTGGACACTATTCAAGATCTTAAAAGAAATAGTTGACTCAATGTCTATACTGCACCTAGCCGCGTATTTCTGTTTGATTGTCTAAAATTATTTCTACTTTTTTAATTAATAAATAACTTTTGATATACTATTCATTTAAGTTAGTTGATTTAACTTTATACTTCTAACATAATTCAATACCAATTTAATATGATGACAGGAACAATAACAGCTCAAGTCCAAAGTGGGTAGAACACTACAAAAGATTTGTTGAAATAACAGATATATTAATTTTAAAAAAAGCATATATTCAAATATTTACATTATGCAAATTAGACCAGACAAGTCACTGTTTAAGTAAATCATAAAACGACAAGATAATACTTTTTTTTATTATACGTCTTATCAATTGGACATCTATATCTATTGGTATTAGTATATGGTTTGTACTGCACTATTCAATTGTGCAATTAATGTAGTTTGATTTGATTGCTAAATCCAAGAAATCATTTTTGTAATTCAGAATCCAGTTAATTTAAGTTATGAAATGTTAAATTTGTCTACATAATGTACACAATATTTTATCTTTCCAGAAACAATTCCGTATTTAAAAAACATCTTTCTTCATCTTTAGTAAGCAACATAATTGTAATCACACATAAACACATTATTAAATAAATCTAAACATAATACGTGCCTTAACTACTCAATATACCTATTTAATTCAATTCCTTGCTTGGATGTAAAGTCTATGCGCATTGCGCTCTTTGAGTTTTGCGTTACTTAAAAGATTTTTTTCATTTCTTCTTTTCTTAACGTTTGACAAGTAAATGACGTGGCCTATTTGGTTCATGAAATATTACCAGTCAAAGTGTGTTTTTATTATTAAAAAAATATATTATATTTTGTTTATACTTTATTAATTTGCAGTTTATTTATGTATCAAATTTAGAATAAAGTCAAGAAGTTCACATGCTTAACGGCTAACCTAGAAACACGGGGGGTTTCCTAGGCCTAACACGGAATGCTTTTGATTTAGCCTTATTGATAATCTTCTAGGACACTCATTATCGTTGGCTTAACACCTTAAACACTTAGATAATTTTTTCACTTGCAGCGTTGACTTTACTTTGAAAATAAAGAAATGAGTTTTTTATGATAAAGGTTACATTCTCAGGTTATGTTCTCAGCAATATAAGAAAAAATTGAGTTTTTTTCCCCAAAATATTAAAGAAATACACTCGTTTTTAGGTTTATGCAACTAAGACTGAAAAAAACGAGATAGCAATATTCAACCTTGCAATCTACAGCATTTACGGAGCTAAACTATCTGGTTGCTAAACAAGCTTTGTTGTATCATCCAGATAACAAAAATCGTTTGTTTTCAAACTGATGCGTCCGATGTTAGTCTAAGGGCAACATTATGTCAAATAAAGGTAGAGAAAAAACATATTGCTTATGCAAATCGCATTTTATTAGACCACCAGCAAAACTATAGTGTCCCGGAAAAAGAAGCAAAGACGTGGTGTGAGTTTTAAATATGTGGAGAGTGTATCTGTTGGGACGGCGGTTTACTTTACTATTACAATACAGAGCCCAACTATTTTTACAGAATTGCAGAGTTTTATTCTTGCAAATTACCCGCTGGATATTATCTTTGCAGAAATACGATTTCCAGTTTGTAGACATTCAATGAAAAATTAACGTTTTGCCAGATAATTTATTTAGACACAAAAGTTATCCACCCATCCACAACAAGCACGTGCTCTGCCACAATACAGGTATTCATCCAATGTTTTTTATAGTATATTTGCTATGTAATAATAAAAGTTTATCCAAAGAATTTATAACTACTTTAATGATCTGTTTTTGCCAGCTATACTTGTTTTCCTACTATTCCACATAGCTGAATGTTATTATTACAGTCCAGTTCACAATTTCAAACAGGCTGAATTTTTATGAAGACATTTGCAGTTGTTTTAAACAATGTCTAAAAAATCCCCATCAATATAACTCCTGATAAAAATTTACAAGCGGTCAAAAGATTACAAAAATAGTTTTTTGCAAATAAATAATAAATAAATAACCAACGCCTTTATAGCAAAATTAACAATAACTTACAACTTTTGTTCAGACGTTAATTGAAAACCTAAATTAATGATTTGTGAACTTAAACTCCGTACTGATTTTCATCTGAATTCGTCCAGATTATGAAAATTTAAAATTCCATCACAAACAAGCTTTGTCTGTAAACATTTTTTCTGTAAAATATTGAATGCGCAAATGAAGAAAAAATCAATCATTAATTATTATTTCTCTACAGAAACACCAATTACATGGAGAGATCGGTTTAGATTTACATTCATTTTGCGTAATAATTACTTATGTATATGTAACAAAAAATAAAAATTACCGTGAAAATACACTAAAATAATTAAATACGTATAAAACTAAATAAAAATAAAAAAGTTACATGTATATTTCATAATTGAATAAGTGGGGTAGAAATAACGAAGAACGGAGCCGGTGATTGCCAATATTACTTAAACTATACTTTTATTACTTTATTAAAATATGTAAAAATCAATATGAAATTTTTTTTACAGTTTTTTTTATTACCTGAATAAAAAGAAAACAAACATACTAAATAAAAAAATCAAAAATGTACTATATTAACAACTTTCCAACTTTTTTTGTTATAAGCGATATAATATACTATATAATATTCAGAATCGAACCTTCAACTTCAAAATAGCCGAAGTAAAAAACTTTTTAAACTTAGTTCAATTTACTGTTGCTGCATATAAAAGTTGAACCGAATCATTATAAAATTATAATTTTATTGAAACATCTAAGAAACGTAATATATTTATTAACTTCAATTTACCATTTACTAACTTGAACTGAATGAAGGCCGAACTGTGACTTTAAAGTGGATTTATATATAAAGCTCTACGTAAAAATTCCTTGTAAACAAGTTTAAAGGAAAGTGACGATATTTCCCTCACAACTGTCGGAGATTCGATCGATATTTCTGATAGGTAACCAGGTAGATAAGCATTTCATGGGCTCGCACATCCCTTTCTAATATGCTGTATGAATAACTTTAATATATAAATAGATGAAAAAAAAACTCATTTCATGGAAGAGAAACGGCTCTTAAAGCGTGCAAAGTACAATGACGTTTGCGTGAAATAATACCACACGCCCGTTTTACATGTAAAAAGAAGATGTGATGCCGAAAGCAAATGTGGATTTATTTGATATTAGTGATGTGTTGCTATCCGGGTCTCCCAATGTTAAAGGTTTATATTAATAATGCTTTCATGTTAGTCGGTGGACTGTTAAACGGGCAACGCAACGTATTCCAAAGGTCATTATAGATTTTCTAATTCCTTCAGTGAAGCGAGATACTCAGATTATAGAAAAGATTCTTACGAATAATTTTGCTAGTAAAGCAATACAAAAATATTCATAGTGATTTTATAAATATACAGACCAAAGTAATACTAAAATTCTTAAAGAAATAATATTTATGTTACATTTCAATTATCTTCATAATGCAAAAATTATAAAATCTAATATTAAGTGAATTGATTAAGAAAATTGAAACAATAAGATTACAACGTAATCTCAAGTTGAGTAAGTGTATAATAAATTTTAGTAGAATATTGTGGAGTTTTTGTAACATAAAATAAATGTCTTTAAAACTTTAAAGATTAATTTAATATTTATTAGCATCTTCACTTTAGCTCGAGTTTTTTTTTTTTCATATAATATAAATTGTTGCAAGCAGTATTATTAGTAAAGTGTAGAATAACATCATTTCTTTTACTTGTAATGTTTAACAATAATAAAAAATAATCTAAATATATTTAAACAATCTTATATAAAATACCTTTAAGAATTTTTAATTTTTAACCACTGTTGGGATTTGAAAACATAAAAAGATTCAGTATTGGAATAAAATTTAACTCTGTAAGAATGTTCTATTCAAATGTTATATATATATATATATACAGAGTTAAAAATAAATCATTACACCCAAAAATTACAGTTAAAACTCTTTAAAACAAACAACTTTTCTTAGTTATAAGTTTTAATTTAATTTTTTTTAAAAATTACCAAAAGGGTGTTTTGGTGGACAATTTTAAAAAGGCGTCATATTTAAAGTGATTACATAATTCCATTCATTTATAAACTCCCTGTAGAAAAAAACGATGTTACAAGAATAAACTTCTTAAAACTGTATAAAGAATCAGAAAAAAAAACGATAGACAGCCAATGACAACACAACAAGTAAAACAAGATATAGATGAAATAGCAAAATAAAATATATGGAAGCAAATAAAAAAACTAAAAAACAAAAAACGCTCGGTGTGGATCAAATACAAAATAAAATATTGAAGATCTAATTGAAAAACTGAGTGAGATAATAAATAAAGTATGGAAGGGAAAAGAGTTTCCTAGTCAGTGGTTTTGTATGTCCAATACACAAAAAAAGAAATAAAGAACTTGCAGAAAATTACAGAGGTATAACGTTACAAAGTACAGCATACAAGATCTACGTCATGGTACTAGAAGAAAAACTGACTAAAAAACTAGAGATGAATGGGATTTTGCCGGGTTAAAAAAAAAAGGGACCATAGATAATGTATACATACTACACTATATAATAGAAAAGGAAATAGCAAAAAAAGAAGAAAAGTTGTATGTGTGTGAAAACAGTTAACAGGGTCTGAATGAATGACAAAATAAGTGATAAGTTTTGGACTACAAAAAGTGTGAGGCAGGGATGCTCATTCAGCCCAGTTTGTTTGCGGCATACAATGCAGATGTAAAAAAAAAATGTTTTGAGCAGTCAGGTAGGGTGGTAGTAGACAGAAAGAAAGTGTGGTCGCTGGCTTATGCAGAGATGGTGATTGTAGCAAAGCAAGCAAATGAAATGCACAAAATGATTAGATGCCTGGATAGGTATTTTAGAAAAAAAGAATTGGAAGTGAATGTAAATAAAACAAAAATAATAACTTCCGACGTGGAGTAGAAAATTAGAAATGGGATGGGAAAAAAATTGATAAAGTAAAAACATTTAAATACTTAGAATATGTGTTTTGTACAACTAGTAATAAAAATAAATACGACAAGAAAAGCAAATAAATCGGTAGAACAAGTATGGGAAATTGGTGAAAGAAAATTTGAATAAACAAAAAGAATGATGTCTGATAGTTTAGTAAAAAGTATGTTATTGTACAGAGCAGAAACTTCAAGATGAAAAAAGCAAGAAATGTTAGAAGTTATTGAAACAAAATACTGAAGAGATATGGGTATTAGGAGTAAACAAAAAGACCCCAGCATACATTGTAATGGAAGAAGTTAAAACAGATAAATTAAGAGTAGAAGCATGAAAACGTATAAAGAAAGAGTGAGAAAAAGAAATAAATGTAAAATACTACAAAAGTGCCAGAAGAAGAAAATAAATGGAAAATGCGGGCAAATAAGAACATGCAGAGAAAAATATTTCCACGGGAATGGATATGCTAATGAGGAAGTAAAACGATCAAAAATAGATGGAAGTAGATTGAAGTATGTGGAAGAAAATGCGGGCAAATAAAAACATGCAGAGAAAAATATTTCAACATGAATGGATATGCTAATGAGGAAGTAAAACGATTGAGAATAGATGGAAGTATGTGGAAGAAAATAATGATGAGATAGAGATATACAAGTGCAAAAGCAAAAAACACGGATAAATAAATTTAAGTTCAATTCAAATTATGAACACATTATAAACTAATGCACTTCCAAAGCACTTAAAAAATAATTGCAAGATTTAGATGTGGAAATGAGCAGAAAGTGTACAAATTTTAGATAAAAGAGGAAAGAAAAATATGTAGGATGTGTGGAGAAGTTAAGAAAAGCATAAAACACATGCTAAAAGAACTTTCTCAGAAACTGTTTTAGAAAATCAGCATACAATTTTGCAGTTCATAAATATGTATAAAATCTTATAAATTGCTAAATCTGTACCAAATCAGTCAAAGTGTATACTACACTTTCAACAACCTATTTCGTCTATCAAAAATTTCCTAAAACTGTAAAACAAGTTACAGTAATAGTTTATGTTGACATAAATATAGCCAATCGGTCAGATAGTATTCTAAACTGTAAAAAAAATGACAACTCAAAAATAGTATTTTTTTATTGTCAAAAAATTTAGGTACATTTGTCAAAAACTTAATTAATTTGTCAAAAATATTATGTGTTAAAAATTACAAAAAATGTCATATAGCTTTTAACAATGTGATAAATCAGTCAAATTGTTTTTTAAACTGTCAAAAATATTACTACATTTGTCAAAAATTACTTAAAACTGTTAAACAATTTACAGCAATTTAATAAAATGCGTACCATTTACCTAATATATTATATTTTATTCTAAATTATCAAAAATATTATTATATGTGTCAAACAATACTTTAGAATTTTTAAAACTAATTGGTTGTCAAACAATTTACAGTTTAAGATGTCAAAAATATTGTCAAAAAGTAATCATCATTAGTCAAAAAAGTTTTTTTTGCCCCCCCCCTTTTTGTACCTGTAAAATGCTTCATCCGCAGCTTTTCTCAATTCTTTATGTTTTTGTATTATGTAACTTTTTCTGTTTTATGGCTCGTTTTTATTTTCTCTTTGTCTATTCTTCTTACGTTCTATCTACCTTCTCTCATATACTCATGTTTTCCTTTCTCCTGTAAACTCAATGATTCCTCTTCTGTCACAGTTTATTTATTCACTATAAAAAAAATCTTCTTACAAACGGTCGGTTTGTCTCCTTTGTTGCAAATGGTAAGGTTTAACTTAGCTATCATCTCCTCTAAGATGTTTACTCTTAAATCTTTCTTGTATCCTCTCCATCTCGGTGATTTTGCATTGAAATCTCTTTCTACTATTTTTTTTGCTTTTTTGTTTTCTTAAACTGCTTTCTAATTCTTCTATTCACTTCCGATAGTATTTCAGTCCGTAGTTTGGACTGACATAACAGCTGTATAATATCATACTTGCTACTTCAACCAACACTATTCCCTCTTTTGGTGTTCCCCATCTTTCCATTTTGTGTAGAGACAAAAAAGCTAAGGGAATTAGCTAAAATAGCTACATCTGTTTTATTGTCTCGTATTCACTTACCATTTAGTTTGTTATTATTTGGTTCACTTACTATTACTTGGTTTATTTCCTTTTTCTCTGATGTTGCTATTAGTATTAGTACGAGAGCTAGCAACGTTTTTTGAGAAACCATTTTAGTTCGGCTTGTTTTTGAATATTTTCCATCCTTATTGAGGATAGGTTGGGACGCGCTGCGTCTGGCAGCTGGGAGCGGTTGCTTATACCTGGTAGCGCAACCTCTCTGAAGAGGTGAAAATTGAGCATTTTCAAAACATTTCTATGTCACTTTACTGTTCCAAATCTATCTTTGCCAGACAATTTTGCTATTGTTAATATCGTGCCCGACACAATTTAAATAATAATTTTAAAAACAATTTAAAATGTCTGACAATTTAATATATTGTAATTCCATGATAAAAGAATATACTTTAAATTTGCCAAACAGAAATTCGGTTGTTTAATAAGCGAATTGATCGTGACAGAGATAACAACCAAATTTTTGTCTGGCAAATTAACAGTATTGTCTTTTATCATGGAATAACAATATATTAAATTTCCAGACATTTTAAATTGTTTTTAAAATTATTATTTTTTAATTATTTAAATTATGTCGGGTACAATGTTAATGATGGCAAAACTGTCTGGCAAGATAGATTTATAATGGTAAAGTAAAGTGAAGAAAAATATGAAATTTTTTTTTTAAATGTTTTGAAAATGCTCAATTTTCACCTCTTCGGGAAGGTTGCGCTACCAGGTATACGCAACCGCTTCCAGCTGCCAGACGCTGCGCGTCCCTTCCTATCGTCAATAAAGATGAGAAATATTTAAAAACTAGCCGAACTAAAATGATTTTTTTGCTTTATTTTGCCTAGAATTGTCTGCACAAATATATATTTTTTTTTTATAAATATAACAATTTATATTTAATTTAAGATTAACTAGGTTTGAGAATCTTTTTTACGTGATTTCAAGATAATATCTGCCTAATCTACTTATCAATTCAGGATAATAATGGCATGGATTTAGATTTGGAAGGCGAGGTTGCTCCGGACAATGCTTATTTTTTTTTAATAAACTTGAAACTATTAAAAAATAAAAATAAACTAAATAATAAGAGAAGAGAAATGACTTGAATATCTATATTGAAAATTGTATAAAAAAATTGATAAACATGCACTTGATAAAAGTTGGTCTTAAGATGAAGCACTCAAGCAACGTCGTTGCACATTCTTGAAATAAATAACACTACTTATTTACAGCTGTAAACGATTGCAAAATACTATAAAACTTTCATAAAAAAAATAAATTCTATGAATAATTATTTTGATTTTATTTCTTTGTTTTATTTTATTTATGATTGTGTTTTTAAGTTGCATTTTGTTTTAATTTATACTTTCTTGTATACAATTACTTACCGTACATGTGATTTTTTTAAATATTACGGACTAGAATACTGGTTGTTTTTTTTTTTTGAGTTGTATAATTATTAATAAGTGTAAAAATTAAATGGTAGGAGCCGTTAATGTGTGATAGTTTATTATAAAATAAATAAAACACATTTACTATGTACTATGTCACAAATATATTTAAAAAACCGTTACATGTTTCAACCTTTTACAAGCATATATACAACAGTAAAACATAAAATGTACAGAGAGGTGAAAAATTGTTATGATTAAAAGAATACAAAAAAGAAAAAAGAACGAGTTAACCAGGTAGAGACAAGATTAATAATAAGCGGTTTTTACTTTAAGGTAGTTAAGACAAAGAACATTTCGCAAAAAGGGGAGAAGATTAAATTATTTCAAACAAAAAAAATGTATACAGGTCAGTTTGATAGTTAAGCAAGTTTACGGAAAGATTATTTTTTGATTTAAAAGTTTCAAGAGCTTATAACAAATTTAATTTTTTGCCTTTAAAAAGTTGTGAATAATTTTAAGTTTATCAATATCTGGAAATAAGTAATTATTTTCTAAAATATGGTTTGCAAAAGTACTATCTGAATGGTGTAATCTGAAAGAGCGGTAATGTTCTTTAAATCTAGTTTTAAAATTTCTTCATGTTTGCCCTATATATTGTGTATTACATGTAGAACAACTAACATTTTAACATAAGGTACAGTCATTCACTTGTCATTTTCCACTTTCCTATAGTAATGTTAATATGTGATTTTGAGATTCTTCTTACGAGCATCGGTTTGTTTCTTTTGTTGCAATGCTATCTTTTTTTTTAATTTTCTTCTTAAATTCCTTTTGTATCCTTTCCATCTCGGTGATTTTGCGTTAAAAACTTTTCTTATTATGATTTTTTTGTTTTCTGTTTTCTTAAACTGTTTTCTAATCTATTCCCGATAGTATTTCAGTCCGCAGTTTGATATAATAGCTGTATACTATTATACTTCCTATTTTAGCCCACACTATTCCCCCTTTTTCTTTTTTGTTCCTACACTTTTTCTTAACTAAAATAGCTGCAACTATTCTTACACTTACAATTTAGTTTATTTTTATTAGATTCATTACTAGGTCTATTTTCTTCCTTTTCAATTTTGCTATCAGAATATTGTAAAGCTTTTTTCCTTTCCCTATATATGTATGTATAAACTTATACATTTTGGTTTATTATCTGTTCTTTGTGCTGTCTTCAGTTATCGAAATAGTTGCCTTTTATATTCTTCTTTGTTTTTCTTGTTTCTTATTTTTGTATACGGGCATCTTTTCTATCTCATTCTGTGTCCAATTGTTTTTTATTCTATGCAGTATTATTAAATTTGTTCTTGAATTTGGCTACCTGGTATAATCTTTTTTGTATTTTATGCATAGCGACGACCTATCTTCTCCTTTGCATTCAGCCGTTACATGTCCTTTTATCCAGCATTTGTAACGTTTTTTCTTGTTTGCTGTTACTTTCTCTACTCTGCATCTTATAAGTCCTATGTTTATTTTTCTTTCTCTTATTATCTGTTCCGCTGCTGTTTGTTTTTATCTATAAATATTATTGTATTTTTTTCTATGTTTGCTTTGTTCATTATTTCTTCCAACATTTCTGCCTTCTAATCTTTGTACTAAAATAAGTAGTTTTGTGAGTATGTTGTTGGCTTTTTATACATTAAAACTTTACATTTTATTTCTTATTTTTCGGTCATTTCTCTTTGTTATTAGTAACAACTCTTTTTTTTTGTTTCTCTTATTTCTTAAAATGTAGATCCTTTTATCTGTAGTTTTGCCTGTCTTAAGAAGTCAGCATATGTTACGCTCTATTTGCTCACTATTAAAGCTCTTATTTCTGCTTTTGTCTCTAATACCTGTACCTGTGTTGTCACGCGCTGTCTTACTTTGTATGAGATCTTCTTCCTGCCATCTCCATAAATTTGTTTGCCTCTCTTGGCGCTATTCTACTTGGTATTGGTATAATAAATCCATTAGTATTTAATGCTTTTGCTTTATTTATTTCCCTTTTCATTGTTGTTTTGACTCTCTGTTTAATCATGTGCATTTTTCCTACATTTTTTACGCTTGAATTTCTTAAAATTTGTACATATATTTTTTGTGTTATCCTTTTCTTTTTTCTCCATTAATTCTGAGTATTTTACTTTGGCTTAAAGTAGAATACCCGATTCTTTTTCTATTTTATCATTATTTATTAATACTCCAGTATCACTCTTTTTTCTCATTATTGGTTTCTTTTTTCCACTATTACAAATTTGTTTCTCTCTTTATCTTTGTTAATAATTTTATGTAAGTCGTCTTCATTAACTATTTCTATTATCTCTTGGTCCGAGATGAAATGGTTTTTGATATTTTCTTTCGTATTGTCTCCAGTCTCTATTGTTTGTGTAGACATTTCCCTCTTTAATTTTTAATTTTTTTGTTTTTTGTTCTGTTTTCTGCATTTCTTTGAACTCCAGTCTCTCCATATTTATCTCCAGGAGATTTGCCACTTTTTTTTATTTCCAGTCTATTGTTTGCACACTCACTTGTTAAATCTCTAAGCTCCCTTATTAATTCTCCCATTATTTCAATTGTTATTTACTCTTTTTGCTTTGTTGGTATTACCTGATAAGCTTACATATCTTCTCTTTTTTTGTGGTTTGGCCCGGGTTTATGATTTTTTTCATCTCCGGTAGTGTTAATTCACAGTCTTCTACTTTTTAAGTTCCATAGATAATCATGTCCTAATCACTATAATTTAAATCACCGTTAAGCATTTTTGCGAAAACGTCCGTTCACCGTCGGATGTTAACGGCGACTAATAAATCTGTTAATAGTTACTAAAATGCAATAATAATAATAAAAATTACTACATTATAAATTTCTTAAACTGAAAGCAACTTACCAGATTTGACAAATTGTATTCTAAATTGTTACTAAAACTGTCACAACGTTACGTTTACAACAATATAATATGTTAAAATGTATTTTGAATTGTCAACAGTGTTACTAAATTTGTCAAAAAAAGTATTGAAAATTTTGAAAATTTACTAAAATTGTCAAGCAGTTTACAGCAATGTGATAAAACGCATTGAATCTGCCAGTTGTATCAATTTTTTTTCAAAATTGTCAAAACTTCAATACATTTGTCAAAAAGTTACTAAAACTGTTAAACAAAACACCTCAATACCAAATACGGTGTTAACACATAACCTCAAGGCATCAAATACCAGTGTGTGAATAACAATCTTTTACAGCTTAATACAACATCAGATTTGGTGGCGTACTTATCATGCTTTAACTATCAAGCCTTAAGGACCCTAATGTTATTAGTTTTGTTTTTTTAAATAATTTTTTTTCTTTAATTTTCATTAATGTTTTTTATTATTTTTAAATTATTTTAGATTTTCTTACATTTTTTTAAAGAATTTTAAATTTTCTCAGATTTTAATGGTTAATCAAACTTTGGTTAGTTGTTACTCGTCAATCATCACTATTTTGATTGGTGATTATTAGTCAGTAATCGTTCTTTACTAACTAATAATCGTTAATTAAAAATTACTTATTTATAAATATTAGTCATTATTTGTTATTTGTGATGGCAATAATTTGTTAGTCAGTATCTTTTTAATTGTTTGTCAGATTACAGCCCTATTCTGGTCAAGGTTATAATTGTTAACTATACATGTATTTGATCTATCAAACGAAATTACATTACATTTAGACATATTCAAAAAAAAATGTTACACCATTCATTTAAGTTATTTAAATTTTGTTGAATAATACTGCAGTCATATATTGAACCAATTTTAGAAAACAATTTTAAATCGTCTGCATATAACAAGTATTGACAGTTTTGGATAACATTACACAAATCATTGACAAATAAAAGAAATAAAACTGGTCCACAATGAGAACCTTAAGGAACCCCCGTGACATTAATTTGATTAGACATAAAGTTTTTATTTTTACACTTTGTGTGCGGCTTGTTATACAGCTAGAAATCCATTTAACCTGATAATTTAATTCTAATAAAGTAAGTTTGTCAACTAGAACGTAGTGGTTGACCTTATCAAACGTTTTGGAAAAAATCTGAATATATTGCGTCTACTTGTATTTTTTCTTCAAAGGCTTGTAATGTATACTTTTGATATAATAGCAAATTTGTTAAAGTGGACCGTCCTTTCCATAAAACCATGTTGATGTGAAAAAAATACATTTTTTGCAAACCAGATCACTTGAGATGCGACTAATGAATCCAGAACTTCACGGATAGCAAAATGGTTACGAACACCACGACTACCAGATTTAAAAACTGGCACAATATAACTTTGCTTCCAAAGTTTAGGAAACTTCCTATTTACTTTAGATAAATTAAATAATATATACAAAGTTTTAGAGAGACTTTACACACAATTCCATCAGGTTCAAAAGAAGTACACTTAATTAGTTTTAAAATGTTATTAAAAATAGACTCTAGATCCATGGTTAACATAAAATTATCACAGTGTTCCAAAATGTTATCAAGCTTAAAATCAACATTTACTACATCAAATTTAACATACACTGACGATAAATACTTAACAAAAACATTATCACACCAAATATCACCTAAACGCATATTCATCGGGTAGCCATTTGTTTTTCTTTTATTATTAATAATTTTGACAAAGATCTTTAAAGTAATTATAGTCGTCCAGTCTTGCACTCCGTTTATATCTGGCGTGGGCTTCTTTTTTAATTGTTAGTTTGATGAGTTCTCCATTATACCATATTGAAAAAGATGATTTTCTCAAAGTTTTAAGAGGAATAAATCGTTCAACAGCATCATACAGTATATTATAAAATATATCCACCAGTTCGTTAATATGTCCTATTAATAACCTATCCCAATTAATATAAGATTCACGTAGAATCTAGTAAATTATAGTCACCACATCTATTAAAGTTGCAATTTGTTACGTTTTCTGCAATAGCTTCAACAGATTCTTCATGGCTAATATATTTATTGATATCACTAGACGGAGGGATATAAACACCCCCATTGACTTCATTTTGGAATTTTACTGATACAAACAACTGTTCAACGCTATTACAAATATCAAAAAGAACATCAGAACTTAAGCAATTAGTACGCCACCCCCGCTTGTCTTATTACTATTGTTACAAGATCGATCACTTCTATAAATATTATAAGACGGCAGCTGAAATTCAGAGTTGTTTATCTCAGGTGACTTTGATTTAATAATGATAATAATGTGATAATTCGAATTCAGTACATTTATTTGAAACTCGTGTATTCTATTTCTTATCTCCCGAATTATAAAAATAAATATTAATATTGCATAAAGTTTTGGAATGCTTTTCTTTATCATTGGTTTATCGTTAACATATTTAATAAATAAATTATTATCTCCATTCCTCTTGCGTTCCTCTAATTCCTGTTGGACCTTCTTTGAGTAATTAAGTTGAGCAGGTGTTTTATCCGATTTAATTCTAATATCAGTTAGATTAAGTTTCTTTATATTTTAAAAATTAAACGTAGCATTTGCAGCACTTTTATAAATCATTTTCAGTGGCCTAGATTTGCCGGATTGTTTACCTACTCTTACATTTTTTATCGGCATATCATATTTAATAGGATTTAAAATTTCCTTTACCCGTTTTTCATACTCTATATCTTGTTGCAGTTGAACGATAAGAAAATTCAGTTACATTAAACAGCATGTCATTTCTTTTTCTATCTTCACGGTTTGCAAATTCAGCAATGATATCTTCAAAATTATGCGCTCTGTCAGTATTTGATTGTTGTTCTTCTAATTTAAGTTTTAATTGAACATTTTCTGCTTCTAATGCATCAAGTTTATAGAATCAATTTTATTTTCAATTTTATCAAAGCGTTCAAACATCTGATTTTAAAATTAGTTCAAGCATCCTTGTAGAAGTTTATTCATTTCCGAAACAGAACATACCGACTTATTATTAGTGCACTAAATACAATGAAATTTATCAATATCAAAAATGTCAATATCATCTTCACCAGCTGTTAGACATATTGTATGTGCCTATTTAAAACAATTTACATATTTAATTGAGTCCGTTACATTTTTAGGATGAATAAGTTTAGTACATAACCAGCAATATAATGACATTTTAATGTAGATTTAAATTAAAACACAAAAAACAAAAAACAAAAATCAAAATTTAAAAATACAAATAAAAGACAAGGACACTCGTTTCACGCCACCCGGTCAATTGTGACGACTTTTAATAACGCAAACAATGGACGATAAATTAGTAGTGATAACACAGTAAATATATCCAAATGTAATTTGGCAATAAATAATAATTTGAGATAAATAAAATTATTATAATAAAAACATACTTTTAAAATCATATAAAATGTATTTTTTATATCATTCGCTACATCCTGAAATGTTTTCACTACGTCGCGTCGGCAGAATATTGGAAAATTCCATTCACTTATAATATGCAAATAGCTATAAATTGCACTTTACACAGTTAAAATTAAAAATTTAAATACAAAAACTGATGTAATAACACTGTAAAATTATATTGGTGCAAATACAAATTATGTTAAATTAAACAGAGAGCGTTTATACACACATGTATACTCAACAACTCTTAGTTCATATGACTCAAAAAATACAAAAAAAAGTAAAAAGAGAAAACAAAACAAAAATCGTAGATTAAATGTGGTATAAATTGTAGATTAAATGTGGCACTATAAACAAAAACTACAGAGACAACCAATAGTTATTCTACAGAACATTAAAACAACTTAAACAAAAAAAAAACTCAATATGATTAAAATGAAAAATAAACAAAAAACTATAATCATAAACAAAAAGAAAATGCAAAGATGGTGACAACACTTTAAAGAACTGATAGAGAAAACAACAGAAAAAAGCAAGGCTTGAGAAAACAAAGAATCATGATGAGACAGACACACAAGAAATGGGAGAAGCTAAAAACTGAAAAAGCAGCAATAAACAATCAATAAAATTAAATAATAATAACGGAAGGAAACAACAAATGAAACATAGAAGTCATACTCAAAAATACAATACAAAAAAGATAATAACAAAAATTGCAATAAGTACCTAAGAATCACAATAACAAGTGTAGCAAAATTTTAGCAACAATAATTGAAAAAAAAAAGAATAAGAGATCAATTTGAAAAAACAATAAAAACTAACCAATACTGATTCAGAAGAAGAAAAACAGGACACACACAAGACTTAATTTTCACATTAAGATAAATAAGTGAAAAACTTTTTAAGAAGAGAGAGATCTAGAAAAAGCTTTTGACAAAATAAGTACAGAAAAAAATATGAAAAAAACTGGAAAACAGAACGATTAAGAATACAACGATTAAACTTATAAAGAACATATAATAATATAAAAAAATACAAACATAATGAGATCAAATAATGTTGAATCGGAAAAATTTACAATAGAACTTGATAAGATAATTAAGGAAAGAAAAAAATAAGAAAATCAATAAAAACCGGATACTGAAAAATAAAATTAACCCAAGTAATAAAGCTACTATTTGCTGACAATATGGAAATTTTAGCAAAATTAAAAGAAGACTTACAGCTCAATATGAAAATATTATTAAAAGAATTGACAAAAATAAACATCAAAAAAACCAATACAATGAAAATAGCAAAAGAAAAAAGAACACACAAAATCAAAATACAGAAAAAAAGATTTAAACAAATAAAACACTCTAAATACCTAAAAATAATAATTTAGAGCAATAGTAAAATAGATAAAAATAGACAAACTAGGAAGATATTTAACATAATAAAAAATTTAATAGAAAAGAAATAGAAAAAAGTACAAAGACAAAAATTGTAAAAAATGTAATTCGACCTACGCTAACATACAGCATCAAAACAATATATAATATACGCTATAGATATGAGGTTGTTACTTTCAAACGACATTTGTTCATTACCCACTCATTTCTAACTTTGTTCAAACAAATTTCTTCACACACTCTTCTTAAGTACCACATTCTAACTACATTTCTATTACATTTGTATTGTACTCTTGACATACCCATCCTTCAGATTTATACATCAGAATTGGTGTCAACACACTTCTATAAACTGCTATATTTGCCTCTTTGAACAATACTTTATTCTTTGCAATTATTCTTTCAACAACTTTCCGCAATGCATTAACTTGTCTTTTAATTTTTCCCTTAAATCACCATTCTTATTAAGGGAGGAGAATAGTTGCGCTATAATAAGGGTTCACAGAATCAAACTCAGCAAGAAAACGCCTGAATATAATTGAATAAAATTTTCATACATTGTAGAAGAAAGTAGAAATTTAATGCGATAAGTAGTTTCTCCGTAATTAGTTTTTAAAAAGTAGCGTTTTTAATTAGTTTTTATCAATTTTTTACTAGTTAATAAAATCTTCAAATTTTTAACCAAAACATAAAAACATTGTATGTAGTTCAACATATAAAAAGAGTGATGACTAAAATCTTATCTTTTGGATATTGAGTTTGTTGGCGTTTTGTCTCATAAGAACCAATTTTAATTTAAAAACGGCGTTGTACGTGTCAATATTTTTCTAGAAAGAAAGGCTCAACAATGTTCTCGTGATAGGATTTAATATTTTTCCATAACAATATTTCTAGTGGCACCCCAACAGAACGGGGCAACTAAACCTGGCAATTCTCTAGCGTTAATCATTTTTCCCAGAATTATAAAACAAAATGTGAAAAGTAAAACATATGTAAATCAAGTTTTGTAATTGCTTACAAGATTGCCAAAACAAGTACACCTTCTGCTAATAGTGAATTTATTAAAAAAGTGTATAGTTGAAGTTAGTGAGATTATGTCCTAAATAGCTAAATAAATTTAAAAACATAAATTTGTTAAGAAGAACAATCATTTGAGTTGAAAATATTAGTAATAACTTCAGCAACTAATTAAAACTTATATTAAAAAATAAAATAGTTTGGCATTCGATCGTTGATAAAACATATAAAGCTTAATTGCTCAAATTATCAGAACATTTTTAGACATCAAATTATAGAAAACCTTTTAGCAACGAAACCAAAAAAAATCGGAAAAACACAAAAATAATGTTTTTAACAAAGTTACGCACTGTTTAGACAAGTTTAAGTTGCCACTTAAACAACTTGTCTGTGTAACGACTAGTGCGCAAAATTTAAAAGAATCTAATATAGTAATGTTAAAAAAGCTTCAGAATTATTCATAAACAATTTTTAGGTTACAATTTGTTATTCATACATTGTATAATTCATCAACACGCGTTAAATAAAATAGTTTTACAACTCAATCATGTTGTTTCAACAATATCTAATATTGTTAATTGTATAAGATCTGAAGTACTCAACCACCGCCTTTATTACATTTATGAATTAATTAAAAACATTGATATATTAAACTACAATTTTAGATGGTTTTGAAAAAGTTGGTCAAAAGTGTTGGAAGTTAAACGACAAAATATGATAGTTTTTAGACATGAAAAACTGCAATAAATTTTATTATTTCTTGAAACTTTGCATTCACAGTTAATTTATATATTTTAAATACAACATTACAATGCAAAAATCTATATGCTCAATATTTGTCCATAAATTTAAGGTCTGTTTGTAAACAAAACTACTACTACTTATTAATTCAAAACAAATCATTTTTTCAACTTTAAAAATATACTAAAAACTAAATTTAAAATGTATTTTTAGCATTATGTAACGAGTTTAATAGACGGTTTGATAATTTTAACAAAATAGAAAAGTTGATATCAATTGTACAAAATATTTTTTCTGCTAATATTCAATTGGAATGAATTGATTTAGAATGTAACAAAACATTGCAAAAATTGTTTGATTTTTAGCATTTCATAACTGTTTGTTCGGCACAAATTTTATTGAAAGATTATTAGTTATTTAATTATATTTGGTTTTAGGTATTTTGTTAACAAACATTTTTTGTTATTATTATTATTAACCCGTACTTAAAAAGAATAATAAAAATTCAAAATATACCATAAAAGTTATTTAATAAAAAAAATATTAACATGATTTATGTATATAGTTTGTTTCATAAATAAACAAAAAGTATATTTTCACTACACTGTTATTTCTAACAAAGATAAATTTACACAAATATTCATGTCATTATAAAAATTAAATACAAACATAATTACAGAAAACTGTATACATTATTAAACATAGACACTTAAATATTACAAAAAACACAATGAAAATTATACAGCCTCATTCCTGCGGAATTTTTTTTTAATATTCGGTTTGAATTCCTTAAATGTTGCATCTATTTTACTTTGTTGGGTTGAGCATTACAAACTTACATACCGTATAGTAATAATCTTTCTCATAAAAAGTTAGGTTATGTTTTGGTAATAAAATATAATATTTATTACATGTTTGATAATCATGATTAACATTATAAATATAGACGTCATATTATCAAACACTCAACATAAAGTTGTAAAAATATAAACATCGCAAAACATTAATATATTGTGTGTTTTAAAGATATCTCTGCAAGACACGTTTCACTTTAAACGATATATAATTCCAATTGCTTTTTTGATTGATCAAAATTTATTCTGCACCAGTTGCTTTTTGCTACGACAATATTCCATACCGCATAACTGAATAAAAGTTGCTATAAAACATTGTTTTTAATGCATCTTTGCTAAAGTGCTTAGATACATATCGGAGACCATAGCAAATACTAGAAAGTCTAGTTGGCTTAGTAACTATGCGGTCAAATTTAAATAAACGTTTTACAACATTGTACAAAAATGAGTTAAAACATACATTTTTTAAGAAATTAAAAAAAAATTGTGCGGCCTGGCAATATTAGGTTTACATAATTCCGCCCAGTTTAGTAAAAGTTTGCCCACCGCTGATCTATATCTTCATCGTTCATTATAATACTCTATATTTAACATCCAAAAAACTTCCTACTATGGTCTTTAAATTTTTTTTTATATAATTACCTATTTAATTTAGTATGTCAGATAAAACTAACGTTTTGCAAAAACTAAACTAAAGCTTTTTAGAGTTTTACCACCATTTATTCGCTACAAAATAAGCCAAAATTGTCCTAAATAATAACAGCTATTAAGTTATCAAAAAACTTGTACAAAGTTAAAAAAATCTATTATTTAGCTGATAAATATAAAAAAAACTTCTATACACACTATGTGGCAATTAATGTAGGACAAACAAAGGTATTTGGCGGTACTCAATGTCAATAAGCATAACAATACTTACGATTGACTGCAGAAGCAAAGTTGAAGAACAGTCCATTGCAAAATACTTGTTAAAAACGTTAAATTGTTTTTTGTTTGTTTTTACTAAAATTTTTAATTTTAATTTTTAAAGTGCAACATGCCGCCGATACGATTATTATTCAAAAAGTTTTTTTTGTATGAATATTTTAAAATGTATTATTTATTATTATAAATGATTTATTCTGACCTATTTTGTAACTTTTTTAGTTAAAGATATTGTTCAATAACAACAATATATGGTAAAACTCGTAACGATTTTTTAACAATAATGTTTAGTATTCCGATTCACTAATGACAACATTGTTAGATATTTCCCTAACAATTTATCTTTATTTATTTTATTACGTAATATTTTTTTACTAATTTACAACAGTAGGAAATATTAATATAAGCACATTTTCCACTTGAAATATATAAAATATATTATAATTATTTTTATTTTGAACATTTATAAAAGGAAATTGTTTTATTAAGAATACCTTTAAGGTTTAACAACTACAGTGAGCGGGACTGTTAACTTAAAGACTATTCATAGCCATAAATCTTTAATTTGACAAACAAAATCTTTAACAGACGCGTTACTGAATACCGATTTGATGTTGTTAAATTAATAATTGTTCTTGAGTTAAGAACTTTCTACATTTTTAACTCTTAAAGATTTGCTTACTGAATAGGCATGATATGTTACAACAGCATAAAAATACCTTTGAATTTTAACAAGTAAAACTATTACAATAAAAATAGAATTTAAGCAGTCTATAAACATTGACCATACATATTTGCAAATTATAATTCTTGTAAGGTAAAAATTTCTAAACTTAGTCCATGTGTCAATGATCCTGTTAAAAAAAATCTCTTAAAACTTTCTCTCCTACATCTGATTCTTAATTTTTAAATTTTTTAGCATAGAATATTTGTTTAGACTTGTAATTGAACAATGTCTATAGAAAATCTATAGAATACTTATTAGTCAATTTTAAATCGGAAATAATATGAACTATCGTTTTTTTAATCAAATTTAAAAAGTAAAAAGTGTCATTTCAGATGTTACTCTTCATACTTGAAAACAATATTTATACAATACAAAGATGTATATAAATTTTATTTATTATGCAAAAGTTGTAGAGAAGTAGAAACTGTTTAATCTATTAAAAAATCTTAGTTTTCTGTCAAAGCTATATTAACAAACCAGTCGTTCCAAAAAAATCATGTAAAACTGTAATCCTTAATTTAGATATAGATTTGATATTTAGTTTAATATTTAGTACTGAAATTGAAATAGTAAAAAGTTCAGTTTTGATTAAATTAAAATTAACTAAGTTGGAAGTACTCAAGTCAAAAATTGTCTCAAAGTCTTTATTTATTGATACTACCAATTCTAACATAAATTTTTTAAAACGTTCTGTTATATTTGTCGGTATGGTCTTTAAAATGTATAAAATATAAAAGTGCTATCATCTGCAAAACAATAAATAAAACTTTTGGTTTTTTAAAAAAATCGGCAATACCTTGAAGAACACCAGCATTCATGATTTTGGCGTCAGAGTTAAAACCATCAATTCTAACAATTTTTTGTCTGTTGGCAGAAAACCTATTACAGATTTGTAATTAAGACCAATAGAATGGATTTTGTGAATTTTGAGATTAGAATGCCATACTCATGTTTTAAAAACGTCTACAGTTACTGCAAGATTTTCTCCATGTTTTTCTAAACTAAAGCTAATTTCTGTACAAAACTATATAATTAACTGTAAAACTGGTAATAAATAAATATATGACAACTGCGTTGACATAACAATACTATATTACACATACCTATATTATCTAATCTTTTTTGCAGAATATATGAAAATATAATAAATGTAGTTTATTTGAATATCTACAATAAATAGTTGTGCAAAGTGATTGTAGCTTATCTTGTTGTGCAACCAAACAAAATCGATACATTTTAGAATAACAACTGGCAACCAAATCTAAATGATTAGACAATCAAATATAATTTATAGTGCGTTCCGTATATCAACCGAAGCGACCGAAATCCCGGTTATCCTGAAACAGGTTTATATACGGAACGCGGTTACCTGAAAAAGGTTACAAAGGTTGCGACCGCACTCACCATGAACGAACGTCGGTGAATTTCTATTAATCGTGGTTATACATGGCGGTAAATTTGAAATGGAATCAAAAGTGAACAAAAGCCCAAAAGTTGCTCGTGTATTTTATTAAATTATTAATTATAGGTTATAATGTATATGTATGTTCCTGTCAATGCTAAAACAGGCAAAAGCATGAGTGCAACAGAGCAAACATGATTATTGTGTATAGTTGCCTGTTATACCTGCCAACCTCTACTGGGATTACTGTATTAGCAGGTAGATAAATACATACAATCATCTAAGATTAAGCACTGAAATTTAAAAAAATATAACACTAAAGCTAATAATAAATAAATTCATGAAGTTTGAGCCTATAATATTTCAGTTTTGTATTTTGACGTTTCTATAACCGCTGCCGTTCCATAAATCAACCAAAATTTTCAGCGACCGATCTTAGTCGTAACCTAACCGCCGGTTACTTTGGTTGATATACGGAACGCACTATTAATAAATAACAAAAAATTAAATTCTACAATAGTATTTTTGTCAAAAATTGTTTTACTTTATTCAAACCTTGGTTGTTCTACAAAACCTCAAACCTCTCAGTTTATTCTAATTATCATATTAGATTGAACATGAAATTTTTTTATCTAGACTTGAAGTATGAAGTTTTTATTGTCTCTTGTAAAATTTTTGTAAATGTACATACCAATATAGTTCAAGTTTTTTTTGTCTATTGAGGTAAATATAGGGGAAATAAGATAGATGAGATTATACATGTGAGTTTAATTTTGGCTAAATACATAAATGCCGTAAGACACTTAAATTACAAGTAATTTATAGCTGATTCGGATTCAATTCAATTTAGCTAATTTAAATATTATCAATCAATTTTTGTTTTACATTATCATTACATCAAAACTATACAATGATTGCATGTTCAATCCATTTATACAAGTTTGCTTTAATAACAATTTTTCACAAACAATAATACATATACCTATGCTGAAATACAATACAATAAAGTTTTGGCACAATTGAGTCTGGATAAAAGTATCGGATAAAACAAGAATGATGTGTAGTCGTGTAATTTTTTTTCTGAAAACGTATTTTTTAATAAAATTAGGTTATAATGTATTTTTATATTGTAAATACATTTATCCTTTTGTTTATATATTTATTTTAAAATAAATGATTTAAACAGAAAATATAAATAAATTGTGTGCATAAAGCATAAGTTATATATAGTTATTAAATTATTAATGAACACTATAAAACAATCAAGACGTAATAAAGTTTGTTTTAATGTTAAAAAAAAACAAATCAATAACATATTACTTAATTAAATTGCAATGTAAATTAAATTAATTATTATCACGGGTTGCTTCAAACGTAAAATAAAAACTTTTACTCTCCTGCGACAGAATTAAGTTCACGTTAATTTCAAGTCAGAGGGGAGATTATTATTGATTTGCCAAAAGCAAAGAGGCTTAATAATCGGAAGGCTTGCGAAAAGAACGGGAAAATCTCAGCAAAGACAGACAAAAAATAATCGTAAAAACGTGACATTAAACAATCTGCGATAGATAAAACGAAATTATAAACGATAGAAGGGTTTTATAAAAAATACAATATAAGGTAGCATCAAAACATATTTTATATTTTTACATATTCTAAGCACGGACAAGGCAATAAATGCAATATTGCAATGTTACCTTAGAAGTAATTTTAGGTTAATTTGATCTTAATTAAACACTTTATCAACTAAAAAAACACACAATGGTATATTAAAAAACAAATTTTATAGTACAGAATAACTAATTTCGTTATAAAATCCAACTCACTACCAAATAAACTGTTAGCAGAATAACCTATTTTTAATCGTAATGTATTTTACTTATCGACAGCAAATTAATACACACTTAATATAGACATTTATAAAAAATAAAAAGTACACGTTGCATAATTCATCAATCCTTTTGCGTTCATAATAACAAAACGATAAAGAGTATTGCTATAAATAAAACAATCAAACAAGTATAAAAACTTTTACATTTTCCACCAATAACATACTAACTACTAACAAGACAAAAACTGCAAAATTAACGATGTGATGATTGCAGCCAATTACCCTGCTCAACTATTCACAAGAATTAAACCATATTAAATCTATTTGTTTAAAACACAACCTACGAATAAACAACACATTCATTCAACACAAGCCCCAACATAAAGTCACATGGAAAAACACCAGAGACCAAAAATCAACTATAGACTACAATATATCGAATAGAGCCATACATCCATCACAGTTAATGTTTGCCAACATAGGATCCGACCACTCCTTGCTACTCTGTAAACTCCGCATAAACATACAAAAGAAAAAACTTCTCAAAACGCCTGTCAAAGAGAAACTGAACATAGAACCCATCAACGACCCAACAACAAAATTACTCTACCAAACACGGCTATCACAAAAAATTGATACAAATCACATCATAGAAGATGATGACACAGAGACTTGCTAGAAAAAGATACAAACAAACATCGTAGATACAGCAACGGAGGCCTTAAGGAAAAGGAAAGTAGAAAATAATATAAATGACAAATACAAACAATGGTATACACCAAAAATCAAAGCTCTGGCGAAAGAAAAACGGGACGTTTACGTAAAATACAGAAGCAACAAAACACAAGCGAATTCAGTACACGCAAATCAGAAATAAGATTAACAAGAAAAACGCCACTACTGGGAAAGATTTTCTTCCAAGATGAAGCACGATTTATACGGAACACAGAAAAAAAATATGGGGAATGATAAGAAAAAGAAAATTAGATATAGCAGAATACACACAAACACAACAAATTGATGAGACAAGTTGGAAACGATACTTTGAAGACCTATATACCACCAACCGAAGAAAAAAACTTAGAAAGAACGGAAATCTCACCATAAACAACAGCAAAACACCTGAAAGAGATCACAAATAGAAAAACTTCTGGACTAGATAACATACCAAATGAGCTCATAAATACGGCGGAGGAAATCTAATAAAGAAGATAACTAAACTATTTAACAAAATACTTTCAACAAAGACAATACCAAGTAAATGATAGAATAGCATTACTATTCCAATATTTAAGAAAAGAGATAAAAAACTCCCTGAAAACTACAGAAGTATAACATTATTGAGCTCCATCATGAAATTCTTTACATAAATCTTAGACACAATAATTAATGAGTATGTTGATATATTGGAGAAATAACTAGTCAAACACGTCAAAAACTCCGGAAGAGGATATAAACTAAAAGGAAAAGAAATAAAAATCATCTGCTACGCTGACGATGCCATTATTATAGCCAAAAACAAAGATGACCTCCAACGATTGCTGTACTTCTTCCATCAATAAGCTACTATTTTTAATATGCAAATATCAACATCAAAAATAAAAGCAATTGTTATTTCAAAGGAACCAATTAGATGCAAACTGGTTATCAATAACAAACCAATAGAACAGATAATAACCGAATAATGCGACTATCTAAGCGTAGTAATCTCAGCTAATCAAGAGCGTACATATAAAATCAAAAACCAAGTTAACAAAGACTGTAGAATATCTGGCGCAATACGAGATGAAATATAAAATAATAAATGTATAAGTAAACAAACTAAAATCAAAGTGTATAAAACATGTTTCAGACCGGTAATGACCTACGGTATAAAAGTAAGAGCTGACAATACATGTACGAAAAGCATTCTACAAACAACGGAAATGAAGATACTAAGAAATATAGCAGGGTATACATTAAATGACAGGAAAAGGAACGCAGATATAAGAAACAAATGCCAAATTGAAAACATTCCAGAGCCTGGAATAAAAATATTAACAAAATGGATACTAATAAAATAGTTTAAATTGCGCGAGACTGCATCCCACAAACACGCCGACCCCTAGGCAGGCCTCCCAAACAATGGAGAGACTCCTGGGCATCAACATTGGCCGATAAATAAGTTGGAAACCACAAGCCACAGGCATAACGTTTAAATCAAGTAACATGATCTTCAACAAGACATGTAACAATAGGGTTAAACTGATTGGATTGTAGAGCAAGTGGCACTAATCTACAGGACAAACCGCCCACAAGATCAAACGTAGCTTATAAAAGTAACAACGCTTAACCTGTTTGACAAGAGCAGAAAGACTTTGGTCAATAGTTTTTTTTTTATGTTCATACTTATTTTTAATTTACTTTTTAATATGTTTATTTTTTTATAAAACTTTGTATGTGTGTATATAAAATAAATTTGTTTACTACTATTCTGTTTGACAAACCAAGTGAATCGACTAAATATTGACTTAGCCATCTCAAAAGTTAATTTTTCTAATATTTAAAGTCTAGAAAATGATTTAAATTTTGAACATAGAAGAAAACCCCTATTCTTTTTTTGACTAAGTAGTAGTAAACATTAAAGATTCAGATTGTTTTAACCAAATAAATTCCAATTATCCTATTTGTGCCTACATCCACAAACAGCAAGCATACTTTAGACTAACAACGTACTAAATTTAAGCTATTGGTTATAAAAGCATATTTTCTAATCTAAACCTTTACGATAAAATTATTTTTGTAATAGAAATATACCGTGTTCTTAATAAAGCAATTCAAAACTTTTTTGAAAAGTTTTAGTTTTGACAACAAACTTGTCAAGTTAATTAAAAAAGAAGCTGAAGATAATTAAATCTGTATCTATTCCTGAAATAACAACAAATACTGTTAAGAATGCTTTAAAAAATTCCGTTAATTTATTTATTATTTCTGTTGTTAAAACATCTTTTCTTATTACTAGTAAACTTAAAACGCGTATTATCTACCATCATTCTAAGATAAACATTGTAAAAATTAAATATTTTTTTAATCTTGTTTATATTCCCACCCAGAATCTACATTTGCAACAAAAAATTTCACAAAAACCAGTTTTGAATAGTTTTTGTAATTTATAATATTTGTTCGATTCTCTGTTATTACACCAATAGAAAACTATTTGTGCTCGATTCAGATAAAACAGCAAATAAGAAGCGAAAAGCATATATCAAATTTGTCTGTAATTGTTCCATCAGACCAATTAGGACCTAACAATATAAAATAAAATAAAATTCGCAGAAACAAAACAAATTGACTTTCTCATTGCAAATTACTTTAAAAACTTCAATACATTCTCTTCAAACCGATCAAAACATTTCAGTTACTAATCCAAAGGAAAAAGCAGATGATTTTGAAAACCAATTTGTATCTAATTCTATTATTATAAATCTTTTTATTCTTGCACCTACAATGCCAGGTAGTTAAATAATTTATTCAAAAAATACTTTTGTTTGAAGGGTGACAAATTTAGATCCACTAAGTTTAGTTAACATCATATAGATATAGGCAAAGCTAGACCTATTAAACAACGTCTGTTACTGGCTAAGAATGAAATAATAAACAATGAAGTTTACAAAATGCTTAAGTTTGGGGTTATTGTAAAGTGCAAAAGTCCGTGCCCATCTCTAGTGGTTTTAATTAAAAAAAAGATAAATACGTTTGTTTTTGTATTGATTTCAGAAAGAAAAATTAAGTTTCTAAAGTAAATGTACACCCAATACCCTATGTGTCGTCAATACTGGATAGATTTCAAAATGCAAAAGTTTAGATATAAAAGATGTTTTAGTTTGCGCCTCTACATAAATTAAAAAAACACAAAAACATTTTACAAAAACGTCTTGGTCAAAAGGTAGTTAAAAATAAGCCAACTAATTTAATATGTAATTAGTAAATCTTTTTCGGTTTTGTTTAGAGACTTGGTTGGGTCATTACAATTATTACAAAACCAAAATAGATTAATACTAGTTATGTCGGATTGTTTTACTAAAAATGTGTTTTTTGTTTTTAGTACATAACGCTACTTCTCGTGTAGTCGTGGGTAATGTCAATAAATTGTTTATAAAGTATGGAGTATATTAGAAGGGATTTTGTAACATGTGTAAATCATAGAATGTGAAAATTAATGTTATTACCCGCAGACAAATCCGACCAAACAAAATTAAACGCGTAGTCAAAACAATAACATTGTTGTATTTAAAAGAAAGCCACCATGAGAGGGATATTAATTTGCAATGTTTTTGCTTTTGCTATAAGAGCGGCAAAACATGAAGTAACTAGATATTTGCCAGCGTTTCTTACTGTTGGTAGGGAACTATGTTTTTCTAGTAATCAATATAATTTTTTTTTATATCGGGCAAATTTTAGTAGTAGTATAGTATTATCAGACGGACCCACGTATTTTGCACTAAATTTTTTTTAGAAAACTAAGATAGCAATTGAAAATTACTATAATTAAAAATTACATACAAAAATATTAAAAAAACGGATTAACTAGGTAGAGAAAGGATTTATGAATAACGATTTTAACTTAAAGGTATTTATGACACAGAACATTTTGCACAAAAAAGGAAAATTAAATTATTTCAAACAAAGGAAAAAGTTGGTTTGGTTATTAAACAAGTTGACAAAAGGATTATTTTTTAATTTAGCTCTTAACAAATTTAATTTTCTGCTTTTAGAATAGTTGTGAATAATTTTAAGTTTATCAATATTTGGAAATGTGTGTATTTTCTAAAATATAATTTGCAAAATTACTATCTAGTGCTAGTCTAAAAAGCGATGTTTTTTATCTCTAGTTTTATAAATTCTTCCAGTTTGCCTTATATATTGTGCATTACAGGTATAACAACTTAACTCATACTCTCCTAATGTTAAAATTGTATCTGTGCGGTCTATAGCGTTGAATAAAATGTTGGATAACCTATTTTGACTTTCAAACGCTTCTTAATAATTAAAACCAAGAACAATTCTTATTTTCTCAAATATGTTACCAAAACATGTTATTAAAATATATTTCATAAATTTTTGAGTAATATTTTTAATTGTGTGTTTTGCAAGTCTTTTGTCTATTGATAAGATTTTATTATATTTATTTTTCAGAAAATATAAATTATTTAACTTACTACAGTTATATTTGTTTTGATTTTGTTTTTGTAATATCATTACTAATTTAGTTTAGTTTTTTAATTTACTAGTTCAGAAGAAATATAATTATGTAACTAAAAACACGTGTGTTAATTATGTATTGCATATTCATCAGGGCTTTTTAAAATTGTAATTACACTTGTTATGTTAAATAAAAATTAATTAGTTCATAACATCAGTTACATTTAAAAAAAATTGATGAATGTTTTTTCAAATGTGATGTTATAATTTATTTCATTTTTTTCAGACTTGAAACTCCTTGTTTATTTTCTTTGGGGCTTCATGAAACAACAAGTGTACGCTATGTAATAAATCCAGAACAATTGTATCCAAGAATAACGGAAATTTCCGCAAATCACAAATGATTTGAATGTAATTGCAACAACAAATCTCTAGTTAAAAAAAATCCACGCATGCATACGCGCAAACGGTTGCTATTTTGAACATTTACTATAAATTTATTTATTTAATTTGATATAACTATGTTTTTAGTGATAATAATTTACTGTATATAATTGATTTTTTTGTTGTAAAATGTTAAATCAATAACTTCAACAATTTGCTTAAAATAACGTTCTCTATAATCATTATGAGAGAAACTATTATTGGCTATTTCATGGCAGATAATTGTAGGGATGCTTTGTTACAATTATTGATTTTTATAAGCAACATTTTTAAAACTTCTATTCATATATATAATAAATCATAAATCTATAAAAGTTAGTCTCATAAATTGTTGTTTATAATTAATTTATTTTTATAATTTAAATAGATTTAATAAATAAATATATTTATTTTATTAATATTATTCAACTGGGAAATTCCACATTCTTTCCTATGACAAAATATCAATTTTACCTTGTAATAACCTGTATGATTAAATGTAATAAAATTACTCTTATACCGGGTCCTTTTACTTGTGAGCTGTTGTACAGTTAAGTTCTTTCCAAATACTTACTGCCTCCTAGAGCTGAAGACTAGTTAAATCAAGTAATCTCATACCTGTGTACATTAGTACCACTTTGATACATATAAATAGTCACAATAGTTTTCTAGTTAATATAATATATTCTTACAATAAATTCGATATGTATTCGTTTTACGTATTTTCGGTAATAATTAACTGCATAATTAAAAATGTACATTTATTATGCTTACAATAAACAAGGTTGTAGATTCCTGAAAATCTTAATTATATGTAAAATAGTCCTTGAGATCCCGTTTTGTTACACTATCACATACTAATTGTAGTCTAAAGCTACTGCAAGATTATTCAGAATGATGTAAGCAAAATGTAAATTCAGTGTATTCAGATTTGTTATTTTTTCAATAAGTAAAAAATTGTATCTTTGCAATACAACACTCTTATTATATAAAAGCAATTTTTTTTATTAGTTATTTTCATATTGATATTTGTGACTAGCAATTTAATTATCGATGCAATAATAAATGATTTTATTGAAAAAATAAAATTTATACATCAAAACTAAGCAATTTAAGCTATTAATTGTAGATTTATTATAACAAAATGTTCGATATATCGCTTTTATGAAGGTTTTGAGCTGTTCAGGACGTTAATAATACTTACAGAACAAAATATTTTGTACAATGCATATTCAAGTTTTCATCCTAAAAACATTGCAAACATACATAAATAAATTACTTGATTTTAAGTAATAAGAATATCTAATTCTATTAATTCTACGTTAATTATATTTAATAAATTTATTTAACCAACCGTTTTCATTTCATATGTACATTCATTGTGCACATATGTATATAATTTATTATATACAGAGCATAATAAGAGCTTAAACAGTCAAACCCAAGATAAAGCCTGAAAATCCATATTTTGCCCCGCATCCATGTTATAAAGTTTTGTATAAGATCATCATAACTTTGTTAATCGTATTATAATGTATGAAACAGGAGGAGTATATTTTATAATTCGTTTATACTGCAAATATTTTGAAATACTATTTAAATTGTTGTAATTATCATTTGATCGCTCTGCATATTTTAACGCATAAATGGTTTTTAAATCCGATAATTTGAAATTGAACACGTACAAAACGGATGGCCGCACATAGTTTGTAATTCGTCACAAAATAATTTTTGCAAAAGCATAATTTTAATTACATTTTAATAATAATAAAAAATTTAATAAAATTCTATTATCAATAACATAACATTAAAAATTATCTGTTATCTATGCGATCTGTGATAATTAAAGCAAATATATAAATCTTGTTATAATACACTGAGAGTTATTCTGCTGCGTTCTGTTGTGGATGTTAATATTGGCTGTTTTATCTATTAAACAACTGTCAATGTTTGATTGTCATTCATGTAGCTTTACACAAGCAAGTCTTACTCTCATATAACTGTTCATGATTCACTAATATATTAATAACGTTACATAATCTGCTTCTTGTACCCAAACAAACAAAAACACTAATCTGTGTTGGGTGGGTAGGTCAAATAAGTCCGGTTGTCGATCATTCTTAAAATCGAAAAAGAGTGGAACAACAGCGCTACAAGTTTAACATGTTTTTGATTTTTTTATCTTCACTTCCAAGAAAAAAACTCAAACAATTAAAAAAATCCGCCAAAGTACTTAACGTAATACATTTAATAGCTCAAACACAACAAAATATATATTATTAGTAACCTGCACAAGAATAAGTTCTCTAGATATAATCAAAGATTATCATATGGGGTTTGCCTTCTACAAAAATTGATTGAAGTAACGTTTTACTAGTAGAAAATGAATCCACTGTTATTAGCCCGGTTCATAATGCGGTTGATGGTTAATTTAAGTAGATATTTTAATGTTGACATGTTTTTCGAGGCACAATAGATAGCTACTGCAACATACATATAAACCACTATCACAAATATGTTCTGAGACTTCCCAATCCAAAAATAATGCAATACTTGAAAAACAAATGTTAAGGTCATAAGCCGAGAATGACTTATTGACCACGGAAAAGTAGGTATTGTTACTTACGTTACTTAAAATAACTAAATCCATTTCTGAAAATAGGTTGACCATGCACATCAATTTAACTTAGTGTTATGAGCTTTAAATTCACCCATAAGCAGAAATATCGAAAAAAGTTGTTCAATTTATTAATCAATCAACCAAATGTCCAAACTGACGTTTGGCAAAATATAAATTAAATTAAAAAACAAACAAAAAGACATGAAAAATAAATATATAATTAAATTGATAAGAGAATAGTATAACTTTGTAATGTAGTCAAACAATTGGCAACTGACGATTTAAATTCTGAGAATGTTGCAAGAATACCTGTGGAGTGTTGTATGTAGTGATATGATTTGATGATTTTAATTAATGGTGAGTTATTATGATGACATGTTCTAGGAGTGGAAGATTAGTACAATGTACGCGTATAGTGATGTGATTTACTAGTGATGGGTTGTCAAAATGATAATGAAATATTCTATGTAATAAATGAACCATATTAATGTGATGATTAGAGATTATTGATGATATATTAAATTCATCCAATAATAATAAAATTGGTTTGGATAACCCCTCTTCGGATAATGACAAGTTTTTTTATAATGAATAATTTAGTTTTATATTTTATAGATGTCGGATGTTATTTGAAAGCAATTAGTATTAAGTTTTATTATTATCCCTTTATGTTATATTTTATATTAATAGATTTTCCTAATCCTTTTAAGTTTACCTGCACCTTTTCTAAGAATCTGTTAATGCCATTAAAATGTAGTATATGTATATATTAGATAAATTTATATTTTAAAATTAGTCTTTGAAAGCAACGTATGCTGAACGTTTTGTATTAAATGGTTATTATAGTTCTTGATATATTTAATTTACCTTAACCCCATCAAGTATTGTATTTTGATGTAGAATACGGTACCGAGTAATAATACATTATTACCAAATTGTATGCGCAATGGGCATATATTTTGGTCCTTCAAACCGGATATATTCCGGAATTGGTTTATTGAAACGGAGTGCAAAATAAACAATTTTATAGGAGAACAACTGCAACTTGAAGACAACGTAAGCAAGCCCAGTGATCGTCTGAAATCCAGTCCAGCCTACGTAACAAGCGGCAGAGCAGAGTTTTACCAACTTCGGCAAAACAACGTGAACAAATCCAGATATTGTTCAAAATCCAGCCCAGCCCACGTAAGAAGCAGCAGAATTTTCCATTCAGTAAGATTATCCTCATACATGAGTCCTGTTATTATATTTTATTTGTACAATTACTAATTTGTCTTTCTCAATATGATTAAATAAGTAAATTAATTATTGCTATTTAATAAATTCAAATTAAATAATGATTTAAACGTAGCGAAATATCCTGAAACAGATTTGAATCAATTGATATATAAACTTGGTTTGGTCGATGATTTATTGCCTGATTTTGAACAAATTCAAATTAAACTAGAAATTAATGTAAAAGATGAAAAATTACCTAATCACTATGATGAACGCAATAAACTCAATAATGAGTATTTTGAAACCATAATTTGCGCAAAAAGATATTTAAAAAAGGTTACAACGATTCCAGCTACAAAAACTAATGTAAAGGAAAACAATACCATTAAGCTCACAACAATTGAGCTGCCAAAATTTGATGGTAACATGTGGTTAGAATTTTCCGATACATACGAATCCGTAATTATTAACAATTCTGGCATCAATTCAATTCAAAAAAATTCTTTAGGCCCCTTTCAAAAAGAATCGTCAATAAAATTAAGAAAATTAATTGACAATATTCAAAAGCATATTTGCATTTTAGAGTTATTTAAGGAACTCGTAGATCCGTGCGGTTTAATACTTATATATGAATATATTATATCTAAGAAACCCCGCTTCATATAATACAAATAGTAATCACATGATATGTATGCTTTAAATTTTTAAATTTGGATACAAAAAATAGATTTGAATTTGGACGATCCAAATCAATATGCTTAAATTGTTTTAAGTCAGGCCATTTATATAATAAATGCAGATTACAAGGTTGTAAAAAAATAGATTAAAAAACACAACACTCTTTTGCATTTTGAAAAGACTGATTCAAATTTACACGTAAAAGACATTGTTTCTAACCAAAAACCAATTATAGCAACAAATTTGTTATAGTTTTATGAACAAAATGTTTTATTATGTACAGCATTAATCTAAATAAAGGATAATGTTTTATTACAAAGGCATTTTCTAATAAATTAAAAATAGAATAATCAGAAACTATATTAAAAATAGAAGACATTGGTGAATCATCATCAGCGGTAAATTATAAATGCACTGCCAAAATACAAAGTATACATAATCATTTTAAATTAAATATTAATTTTGCCAACATTAACAATTACGTTACCTACCCGTTAGTTTAGCTGATCCATTCTTTAATGATTAAGGTTATTCTTGGGATATTTTAGGTAGTGGTAGAATCAGTTTAAATTTTAAATCATGCATTTTGCAAGAATCGCGATTGGGATGAATTCTATCTGGCAGAATTTCATCAAATACACAAGTTATTAAATGCAATTTTTTCAAAAACATTGATGTGCAAACACAACTACAACAATTTTGGGAAACTGAATTCTATGAAAAGGATGATGTAGTATATAAAATATAAAAAGAAGAGACGCAATGTCCTCAAATGAGACAGTTGTAAAAGCAATAATTTCGAATAAAGCCTAGTTAAATAGGTAAATTTATACGAATGCCACAACGACATATGTAGCGCTCGTTACTATTTGTTCAATCGGACAACCCAATAATAACATTAAAAAATTAAATTTATGAAAAAATATTCTTTTAGTTTAGAATATTTTTTCATAAATTTAATTTTTTAATGTTATTTTTTTTTATGATGTAGTGTTTCTTAAAAGATGACACTTATTGCAAAAGTTTATTTATTAATACTACTACCCGATCAGATTCAGGTTCATTTATTGTAAAAATACCTATTAAAGCAGATGTAGAAATTCTCGGAGAATCAAAAACGCAGGCTCTTAAACAATTTTATAATTTAGAAAAGAAATTTTGGCATAATAAAGAATTGCATAAAGAATACAGTAGCTTTATCAAAGAATACAAAATTTTAGATCATATAAATAAAGTTAAAAAAATTAACAGCGATGGATTTTATTTACTTCATTATGCGGTACATAAAGAATCTAGTACAACAACAAAAATGCGAGTTGATTTTATGTTTCAGCTAAAACATCTTCAGGTTATTCACAAAATGATATAGAGCATACAAGTCCAAATATTCAAAATGATTTATTTTCTATATTACTACGTTTTAGAAAGCATAATTATGTTATATGCGCCGACATAGAAAAAAAGTACCGTTAAGTACTAATTAGTCTTGAACAACGCAAGTATCAACGTATTTTATGAAGAGACAATTTCGATTCTTCCATTGAAATTCATCAGCATATTTAACAGTACTGTGAATGCATCAATTAGCATATGATTTTGAAAAAAAATATCCAGAGGTCTCAGGAATAATAAGAAGCAATTTTTATGTAGATGGTTACTAAACGGTGTTGAATCTATAAAAAATAATTTGTTCTATTTTAGAATCGGGTAATTTTAAATTAAGAAAATGGGCGTCAAAAAACTTCTATTGTAAAAAATGATACAGTTGAAAATATAGTAACTTCTGATGCTGAAAATAAAACATTTGGTATAATTTGGTCTTCAACTTTAGACACATTAAGTATATTAAAATCTTTATTCTCAAAAACTGACAAAACTACAAAATAGCTATAGTCATAGCTACTGCAAAGATAATGCTGCAAAAATTTTGACAATATAAGCTTAACTGGGATCAGATAATTCCTGATGAGCTTCAGAATGAATAGATCAAATACAGAAACTATTTAAAATGTTTAAACCAAATTCAAAAACCTAGACATGTAATTACTAAAGATGCTACAAGTATAGAATTACAAAAATTTTGCGATGCTTCCATTCATGCTTATGGTATTTATGTATTTATTTTCAAAAACTAAAAACCAAACCATAACTTCAAGACTTTTGTGCGCAATATCTAAAGTAACACCTACCAAATCATTAACAATAGCTTGTTTGAAATTATGTGCTGCAGATCTTTAGGTAAAATTAAAAAACAAAGTATTAAATTCATTAAACATAGACATTAAAACATGTATTTTGTAGACGGGTTTCATTATTGTATTAGGTTGGTTGAATACATTGCCTAAGTTGTTAAAAACATTTGTTGCCAATCAAATAACAAAAATTTAAAGACTAACTAAAAATCATTTGTGGCGCCAGGATTCATCAAAAGACAATTCTGCAGATTATTTATCTAGAGGTGTACAACCTATAAAGTTAAAAACATTGGTAAATTGGTGGAATGGTTCAACCTGGCTATTAAATAACTCAAACTGGCCAAACACACAATACTCTATTGATAATTTACCTAAAATAAAAGCAATCACTATAAAAGTAACAAATAATTATTAAATTTGTTTAACAAAGTTCTCAAATTTAAGCAAGTCATAGCGTATTGTAGCTAACTGTCAAAGATTTATCAACAAAGCCAAAGTTAAAGAAAGAAATAAAAAATATGAAACTCTGCCTCGTAGTGAAATAATAGGTTTGTTCCAACCGACACCAAACGCGGTTTGGGACCGTCAGGAACTATGCACACAAACAATTACTGTGTATAAAAGATTGCATAAGGATGACAAATATTTGTTTGTGTGCACAGTTTGGACTGTTTGCAAACTGTCCAAATTGTAGGTTGGAACAGACCTATTGCATTCACAAAAGTGACTAATAAAAAGTGTACAGCATGATTCCTATTTTGATCAAATATATTGCCTCAAAAATAGCTAACTTATCAATAATAAAAGCCACATTTTGTCTCTAAATCTTATTTTAGGCCATAAAGGTATATTAAAAGTTAAGGGGCGTCTGGGTAATTCAAATTATGAAGAAGACAAAAAACATTCAATGTTAGTTTTGGGTCAACACCACATTACTAACTTAATTTTCAAACGCAAGCATGAACGTCTGCTTCATGCAGGAGTACAACATTTGCTCTATTCAGTCAAGCAAACTATTTGGCCGGTAAGTGGCCGTAATTCAGCAAAAAAAGTTGTAAGTGAATGCATTAATGTGTTTAGATTTAACGCAAAGACAATAAATCCAACCATGGGTGCCTTACCAAAAGCACGTGTGCAACCAACTCACTATTTCACGTAACAGCAGTAGACTATGCAGGTCCATTTTTAATCAAAAATAAAAAAGAAAAATGCTGTAAATATGTTAAATGTTATACTGCATTATTTAAATGTTACAGCACAAAAGCTATACATCTTGAATTGGTGACAGAATTAGTATTTAGTTTTATTATTATCCCTATGATATATTTTATAGTATTGGATTTTCCTAATCCTTTTAGGTTTACCTGCACCTTTTCTAACAATTTGTTAATGCCATTAAAATATATATCAGATAAATTTATATTTTAAAATCAGACTTTGTTTCTGCGATTCTATGGAACTGATTTGTTTTATTGTTTAGTTCTCTAACGTTTTGATAATAAATTGTTATTCTTGTACTTGTTTGCTGGGATGATATTAGTTTTCCGAATTACGTTTAACAATTTTGAGCTTGTTATTCACATATTTAATGGTTAGTTTATCATCAGCAACAAACCGTTGATTAAGCTCATCAGGCAGATCTTTGAGATATTGACGTTGATGGGGAGTGTCATCAGAATTAATACGGACGTTACTTTAACATTATGTTTACTTTTTAAAACTAGTTTTGAAACTTGATTCTAGTATAACTTTTAAGGGTCGTGTTTTTCTAACGCTTTTGTCTAAGCAAATAACTTTTTTTATGCTGATATTTAATTTTATGTTATTTAGCTGCTCACGGACGTTAGTTAGATCAGCTGAGTAACGTTCACTGGCAGTACTCAGGTATATTAAAAATAATATGATGTTGTTTTTTCTGAATTTTCTTTCTTCGGTCTCATTCATAACATCTGTCATTGTGCCTAAAGACTTGCTGTTATTGAAAATTTCAAGTGTACCAACTAGAGAATTAATAGTGTTATTTAACTCCATAAAGGTAAATTACTGCAGGAATCAGGGTCATGTTTTTCCTTACCGCATTTTGCAATATCTAGAAATCTAACTGTCTCATACGTTGGCATTAGACATTCCTCATTGGAGTGCAAATAATTTTTTTGTTTATGTACGCATTCTTCCTGTTCTTGTACCAAACGGTAGCTCATGCTTTGCAAAACCTTGTGGTACATATATCTTAATTTCAACAAAATGTGACTTATCCCCTTCTTGCACCAGACTCCTCAAATGTTAAGATCATAGATGTATTCCTGACCTCATCATATTATGCAAGTTATTTTTTTGCAATAGATAACGCATTGCAACACCAGTTTTTGTTTGCATTCTTTAACAGTTGTGTATAATAACTGATACTACGCAATAACTCCCTTAGAAATTTAAAGATGCTCAGCTATCACCGCGATATTTCCTAACGCCGTGCATTTCTGCATTTCAATGCTCTGTATTCTATCCTTAACATCAATAAATAAAGTAGCATCTTTTAACTTTTTGCAAAAATTTAAGGTTTCATTAATAATGTTGGAAATGGTACTGACTTTGTCCACTTTCTGAACATTTGGAACTATTAGATACCTTACAAATTTCTTTTCTATCAACTTCATTAGCTTTTGAATAACTCACCATAATTAAACCTTCTTGCTCAATCTTCCCACTCACCACATATAAGACACTACATCACTAACTGATGCAGTCGCCATAAATGTAAATAAAAGACTGCCGCAAACACAAAAAATACCATCAACCTTCATACCGTAGCACAATGGCAAACTTTTTATCTATCACCACATAAATAACACGGCAAACACGTTGGTAAGTAGCACAAGATGTTCAGAAAATTAGTAATCTTTTGAACCATTCCTTCTCGAAAAGGGGAGAAAAGCCCCCAGAACTACTAAGAACAACTATAAAGCAAGTGCAATGCAGCTCATTTGATTTGATAATCGAAATGGGAATCAACTGACTATTATTTTTTACATATTATTAGAAAATTAATATTAAATTAATTTCTTATTTCATTTACAATAAATTAAGTTTTTATACTTAAAACCACATAAAAGGGTTTATTTTTTTTATTTTTATTTAAATTTATAGAGATTTTACCAGATTTTTTCTTAATTTTCTTTTAATTTTAAAAAAATATTACAATTGTCAAGTTTACTAAGTAACCGTGAAAACTACCAGAATGAATTAACAACAAATAAAGTAAGTGAAGTTAAACACATTCTTTTTTTTATATATACTAAACGGTTCTGAAAAGAACATAGTTTAGCGGAGCAAAGTGCGTTTGACTAATTTTTAGAAATGTTATAAACTATTACGCCTTACACCGAAAAGTAGAAAAGCAATGGAATAAATAAATAAATAAAATATAAACTATTACATTATTTTTATGTAATAATTTACGCATAATAAAGTCACTTGTATGAATTCACTGTTCAAACTAAGTTTTGAGTCTCTATTTTTTACTTCATTTTAATAAAAATATATTACATTTAATTAACTCATTTATATATCAAATTTTTAGTTATATAAATTTATAAAGTAATATTATACAAAAAGAGATCATAAACACTTTTATAATATATAATATTTCAATGGTTACGTAAGAATGAAAACGTGTATAATCAAACGTCTAGGGGCTTACATTACTCATCCGAGCTTTATAATTTTACTCTGTAGCATGTAAAATATGTACGGTTCATACAATTGAACTCGATAAATATGATACATAACTTCCTTTCCCAAAGGACTACCAAATGTAGATGAATGATCAGTTTTAAATTGATTGAATACTAAGCTTTTAACAATCATTAATTATTTCAATACAGATCGTTACTAAAAATATCCATTAAGTTAGACTTGTAATATAATGCCTAAGGTATTTTTAAACACAATAAGGAAGTAAGTAAGCACGTAGCGTTGTTAAGCCGAAGATATTGTTACCAATTATTTATTTACTACAGCCATGGGCAAATAAATTAACTGAAATATAATATTTTTAATTAAACATATATTCTAATATTCATATTCTAAAGAATACTAAACTAAATGTAATAAATGTTACGACGTGATCTTAACAGTGAGTTAGTTAATGAAGCTCATATTATATGAATTATTAATATTAACATAAATGAAGTTATGTTCGCTAATTATAATTATTAAATAAACTTTTACTGCTTCTTAAACTGTAAGTATATGCATAAACAGTAATAATTTTATTAATTTAATTAGAGTAATCCTCCGATATTGCATCGTTTATTCCTATTTGTTGCACGGTAAAGTTGAAACGCGCGCTTTGTGCACAGTGACAGCGGAATGGAAATTAGCAAAACATCGATAAATCAAGTGGGCTATTTGCAAGTGGCAAAATGCTCTTTAATTTTGTATTTCCCTGCTTCTATTACCGGGAATGTAATATGGAGTTACTGCTGTCTGATTATTTATTAGGAAAGATAAGAAATGTCTTGAAATTTTATTAACGTTGCTATTTATTAGTTCGACGAAAGCAGTGATAGGACAAATATATTTAATTAATAAGAATCAACTTTAAAAAAATCTTTAATTTCAGAATTTATATTGCATATATATATATATTAATAGTTTGAGGACATTTTAATGAATATTATGACAAAATATAACAGACGCTACAAAGGCATGTATACACTTTGGAAATATGGACGGGAAAATTATAAAACAATATCAGCAAAGTAAAAGAATAATGATTTTAAGTACGTGGAACATACAATTATAGACGATTATGGACGAAAGCCACAAGAAATAATACATTAAGTAGAAAAATTGAAAATAAATATAGTTGCACACGAAAACTTAAATGAAGAAGAAGGGTGTAGAAGTAAAAAAAATACATATATGTATGAGTCAAGTGTACGGAATAAAATTTTATTTTGCTTAAACTTCTAAAAATGCTATTCTCTACATAAATTCTGTTCATGTAATAAGCAATCAAATATTAAAAAAAACAAAACATTTTTTGCGTTTTTTTACATTATTTGATCGTTTGTAATTTCTCAGGATTGCATTTTTAGAACAAAATTGTAAGGAAAATTGTCCAAAGAATAATTTTACAGTCAAATTTTTTATTCCTTTAATTTTAAAAATTTTCCATAACAAAGTTAAGGGGCGGAGTTACAAAGATTTAAAGATTATAGTAATAAGCATGCGCTAGTAATGGTAAAACAAAACAGATTAAAAATACAAAGTAATTCTCTAAAAAAATGGCTTTAAACATTGGGGAATATATTAAATCTCTTTGGTCATTTAAAAGGGGTGCGGTGTTACTTTTTTGTTTGAAAAAGGATTGTGATCCGATTTGACAGTAAAATGTTTGCCGCACAAGTACGGTCAAACGTATTTTATCAAAGCAATTATGGCTAACAATAGTGGAGTGGTTGTATTCAGTAGAGTTGAAAACTCTTGAGTAATATGCAACGAGTTTATTTTCCTGGGTAAGGACAGAACCAATAGCAATATTTGAAACATTTCTAGTTAATTCTATAGTAACCCACCAATTCAAGGATTTTATTTACTTTACAGTTCTAAAAATAAAAAAACAAATTGCGGAAAAGAAATTTTAATTTAGTTTGAAATTATCATTAGTGTCAACATAACCTAAGAATTCTACTTTGTTTTGATAAAAATTAAAACTTTTCGGGCTTCATTAATATGTTCTAAAAATCTTTTAGAAAAGATGATGACGTCATCCATGTATACAGAACATGTTCGCAAAGAATGTTGCTCATCCTTTGTTAAAACGTAGATAGAACATTTTTTAACGTTATTAACGGTAAATGCTGTTTTTTTTAATCCGTATGCATAAAATTTTAATAAAATCTTTGTGCAAGGTTCCCAAGTAAAATATGTATATCTACCTAAATTGTTAAAAATCTTATCGACTTTGGGAATCAAATATTTTTCTTCAATTGTCTTATTTAAACTTCTTATTTTTTAGGTTGAATCTATACTAAAGAAGAGTATGGTGAGACAGAAAGTCTAATAATTTTATTAAGAGATTTTCTTCTGCATTGCAGGTAAATGTCTAAACGCTCAAGTACCAATTGGTGTAACTGAAATAGTTGCAATATTATGTTTCAGCCGTTTTAGATACATTATAAAAAATCTCAGAAAACCATTACAAAGTTAAACAATGACTTGTTTTTCTTGTAGGATGTCTATAGGTGTACTATTAAGAAAATATAATCAAAGTAATGAAGATACATACGGGTTGCTAAAAGAAATGTATAAAAAATAACATTAGTATGCGAAAGTTTTACAAACCCCAATGTTGCAAACATTGATTGATTCAGAAATTATAATTTTTTTATTATTAACAATTACTAATAGAACAATTTTAGTTAGAATTTGTAATATTTGAATTTAATTGGTATATTATTGATTATATATACAACATTTTTATTCACAAAAAGAAACATTACAGGAAGTATATGGCCATGTATGAGTCAAGTGAACGGACCACTGAAAATGCCTTTCTCTACATAAATGTGTTTTTATTTAGATTTTTAGTGAGCCATACTCTAGTAATAAGCTTAAAAAAAAGTTTTTAAGTTTTTTTACATTTTTTGATCGTTTGTAACTCCTTAGGATTGCATTTTTTGGAAAAAATTATAAAAAGTTTTTTTCTTCAAAATTATCCAAAATTATTTATTAAATTTTGATGAAAGTTTTGCAAAACTTTAAAAAACAGTTTTTCTTAAAAAAAATGACGGGTGTTTTCCTTTTTTTTTAATATAGATAAAAACGTGCTTTTATATGTGCAAAAGATATCCTAAAATTTTTAAGAAGTGCCATGTGCTACGCTCCGAGATATCTTACAATGTATCCACAGAAATACTTAAAAATAGCAAAAAAAGCTTAAATTTTAAATTTACATTTTTTGATTGTTTTAACTTCTCAGGATTGCATTTTTAGAAAAAAATTAAATGAAGATGAAAAATCAAAGCGTCGCATTGTAAGTACCAGCCAATCACTCTAAATCAAAGTTAAAGAAAATATTGAATGGTTGTAAAATTGAAAAACATTTTTGTCATCTGTATATGTTTTAGTTAATGATTAATTGTAAATTTTGCTCTAAAGAAATATTCATTAGAAAATATTAAAGCGGCTTTATTGGTAATAACTAAATTAGTAGCACCTGTATCGATCAATATTTTAATATTAAGATTGAGATTATAAAATATGGTAGGTTGGACTCATCAAGTTATTTAGGTCTATGTGTCAGGTTTGTAGAGGCTCGTGTCTTGAAAATTTGATTGTATTTAAAATTGTTTTTTTATCTTGTTCTATTGATTGGGTATGTTGTTTATAACCTTTGCTTTGAGGCAAGTACGCCTGAACATAATATGGATTTTGAGAATAGTCATCTGAAGAAAAATTTTGATAATCATATATTGAGACATAGCCTTGTTCTACGTTAATTAAAATGGTTATATAGATCGCACTGCACTGAGTTCTGTTATTTTACTCTTACAATTTCATTTGTTTATAAGTGTTTTTATTTGTGAAGTTTTACCTAAGTTACTGGTAATTATATTTGAGATTGTTTATGTTATAAGTTATAAACAATATTCTGTATAACTTATGTTAAAGTTTGCTGATTGAAATTTAACCTAAATTTACAGTCGTCTGCGCATTCTCATCCGCGCAGCTCAAAGCAATATTTTTACCAGTGGCGTAATTTGTGTTTTCTTTTAATTTGTGATTTTACATTTTAATCTTGTTTAAATATTCCTTTGCTTTCTTCTGTTAGCCAACCGTGGTCTGCTTTTGTTTGTTTTATAGTTAGTCACCAGGTAAACGACCGTACCGGTGTAAATTGTGTATCCTTGTATTATTTTTATTCCTTAATATTAAATCACTTTTATAGAAACATTTTTATATTTTAAATTTTAATTTATTGTCATGTCCGGTCAAGCGTGCAAATGCAAAAGTGTTGCACAATCTGGCGTAACATGTATTAGTTGTGGAATCATATTTCATAATAGTTGCGCAATTTGTCATAAAAAGTGTCACTGTGGTACGTCATTTGAACTTGACGATTCCGAACTTCCCAGGCTTTATAAAGATACAATCGTACTATATAAAGTATTGTTAGATGAAGTTTGGTCTAACAATAAACTACTATTAGATAAAGTATTGTACCTTGAAGAAAAGATTGCAGAAAAAGATAAGGTTATTCTTGAATATATAACACGTATTCAAGTATCTATGCCTTGTGTAGCTACACCAACAATTATGAATGAAGAAGTTCATTTGCTTCCGCCTGCAATTAATTTTTCTACTAATAATAATTCTGCTTATTTCGCGACCCTTACTGCTCAAACTAAACCTAAGCAGAAATTTCAGCCTAAAACCCCAACAATTTTTAGTTGTAGTCCAAGTGACAATAAGTTGCAGGCTTATGTATCTACCTCATATATACATGTCTTCAAACTTAAGCGCGGAACTAATAAATCCAATGTGATAAACTATGTTAAATTAAAATACCCCAATATTTCAATTAACGCTGTAGATCTACCTGTAAAATCTGGGAGCTACAGTAGTTTTAAAGTCTCCGTTTCAGCTGATCATGCTCGGGCTATTCTTTGTAAAAACTTTTGGCAAGCTAATATTGCTGTCAAACGATTTGTGAGTTATGGTCATCCACAAAATGCTCCTGCTTCATCTCCAATGGATTTTTGGAGCCTGAATTCTGTCAACAGCTTAGACCTATCTTCAGAAACAATAACGATTTCTCCAGGTACTACCAAAACGTTGGAGGTTTAAAAACTAAACTTAAAAAACTCTTGTTAGCTGTAGCTGTGTTTGATTACAATGTTATTGTTCTTACTGAAACCTGGCTTTCTCCTGACATCGCTGACTCGGAATTAAATCTAGGAGGCTATCATTTATTTAGATGTGATTGCTCTACCCTAACAAGCCCCAAACAAGGCGGAAGTGGTGTTTTAATTGCTATTAAGACTTAAACTGTGTACAATGTATATCTATTCCTAACAGTGAGTGTGTTTTTTTAGACTTATGCTTTACCAATGATCGTCATATTTTTGTGATAGAAGCTGTAGATGTTTTGTTAAATTTAAGCGAACACTATACTGCGTACTTGCTAACTATAAAATGTGATATTACCTGTCATATTTTAAAATGTAATTATGTTTTTAATGGTTTTAAACTTGCCGACTACAGCGCAATCAATAATTATTTGTTGAATGTTGATTGGACAGCACTCTTTTATAACTTTGATATTGATATGTGTCTAGATGTATTTTATTATGTAATATATTATGTTATTGATTGTTTTGTCCCTAAAAAACTGTAGCGTAAAAAATTTTCTATTTGGTTTAGCAAAGAATTGATTTTACTTACCAAAATTAAAAAAGCTGTACGTTATAAAACTTCACAACTATTGTCGGATTATAATGAATTCCAATCTGTTTGTACTACGTGTAAAAACCTTAGTAAACATCAATACAAGCAATATATATTACAAACTGAAAGTAAAATTCAAAATAATCCAAAACATTTTTGGAGATATGTTAATGAGACAAAAAAACTAATAGTTTTTCAGCCACAATGTATTGTAAGGATCAAACCTATAATAAAGGAAACGACTTTGTCAATAGTTTTGCAGATTTTTTTTCTTCAGTCTATGACAACAAAACCCACCCAACTCCAGTGTTTGAGTTTAAAAATAACGTAATTTATTCTAAATTTTTAGTTAATTTGTTTAATATTTTTGAGAGAATTGAAAACCTTAAATGTAATTTAAGCGTTGGACCCGACGGCATTCTATCTATGCTGTTAAAAAAGTGCATTAATTATATTGCTAAGCCGTTACATTTACTTTTCAATGCTTCTTTGAATGAAAGTAAGTTCCTTCAAATATTGAAACAAAGCTATATTACGCCTTTGTTTAAATCTGGAGCCAAAAAAGATACCACTAACTATAGAGGTATATGCATTCAATCTGCCATCTCTAAATTGATTGATAAAATTGTAACTGGTCAGTTACAATAGATGTGCAAAAGCAACTTAGTGGAAGAGCAGCACGGATTTCGTGAAGGGCGTTCCACACTCACTAATTTACATTGTTATGAAAATAATATTTTAAATGCATTTGAATCTAAAGTACAAGTTGATTCTATCTTTTCAAAGGCGTTTGATCGTGTGAGCCACAATATTTTGATTGCTAAACTCAAAGCACTGGGTTTTCATCATGATGTGAATTCCTGGTTATTTGGCTTATTGAAAAATCGCACGCAGTGTGTAAAAATTAATCATTTTTTGTCACAGCCCATTTGTGTTTTATCAAGTGTTCCTCAAGGATCTAATTATGTACTAATTTTATTTTTGCTTTTTATTAACGATTTCCCACAGTATATTAATTTATCGTCATTTCTTTTATTTGCGGATAAAAATGTACAGAAGAATATCATCTCTTAATGACTGCCATCTTTTACAACTGGACTCAGACTCTATAAACAATTGGTGTTTTATTAATAAATTGTTCTTCAATGTTAATAAATATTTTTCAATAAGTTTTCATAGAACTTTAAGTAAAATTTCTTATAACTATGTAATTGACACTAAAGTATTGGAAAAAGTCACAAAAATAAAAGATTTAGGCATAATTTTTGATCATAAACTTACATTTGTTGAACATATTAACATTATGTGCAATCGTGCTATAAAAATGTTGAGATTTGTTTATTGAATGTCAACGGAATTATCACCCAGTACACTAAAATTTTTATATTGTGCGTTGGTGCGTTCGCATTTAGAGTAATGATACTCTATGATACTAATGATATTCATAACCTTGGTATCGAACGAATTCAAAAAAAGAAAAAATGTCGTTTATTGTTTTATAAATCGGGCATACAGCATACAGTTACATTGCCTTTCTCTATAATCTACCGCCATTGAAACTTCGCCGAAAAAGTACCAATTTGTCATTCTTGCATAATTTAATTATGTCAGAGATTGATTGTCCGGAGCTACTTGGTACTCTTCCATTCCATATAACACCTAATAATAGACGCAGCAGGCATTTTTCCTTATTCCGTGAGTCTGCCCATTCTACTAATTATGGTTTTAATAATCCGCTGAGTAGAATGTGTAGATTTACAAACACTTTATCAACTAACTTTAATTTATTTTATGTCGCTAAGGGTGCGTTTATGCTGCACATTGCCGGCGCTGCTCGCCAAGATTGGCGCCGGGATGTTATGGCGATGATGAAAAAAACCTATATAATCTTATGAGAGCATTTATGCTGCACCTCGCACATCGCCGCGCTGCTCGCCACATTCCTCGCCACTGCGATGTGAACAAAATAGTTTGATTTTTATAATCGGACCATCGCCGTACATCTTCAAACTAGCGCTCTGATTGGTCCGATTAGTGCCAGTTTTGTGAGACGTTAACATAATGTAATTTATATTATCGAACTTATTTAATCAGTTTAATTAATTAGTATGTTACTTCAAACCGTGTTGCGGTTATATGCAATTTAAAATAATGAAGTTTTATTTGCATGTATTGTGTTAATTTATCAAAACTTTGTTGCGTTTACAATAATTTTATAAAGAATTTAATTGAAATAAATCTGCATTAAGCAGAAAATTGTTAAAAAAATGTTTGTATTTTTATTGAAGTGGCATAGTAATTAATTGTTTTAATTTAATATTTTGACTTATATTAATAATTTCATTATAGTAATATTTTATTAAAACAAATACCGATCTATTATCTCAATTTTAGACTAAATAAAACTTTGATTAGCAATATGACACCGTCGCAAACGCTAGAAATTTACAAACTATTATTATTCGTTTGTTACCGATTCTTTTTTTTTAACTGATCTATACACTAACGTACTTCATGAAGGTGCTACTGGAGCTTTTAAAAGCGTGTTCTATTAATTATTTAGTTTGTTTTTCGTCGACGGAAGGTCCAAAGTTATTTTTTTTATACTACTTAATTCAATCAATAATATGACTTATATTAATAATTTTATTACAGTTATATTTGATTAATAAAATAAAACTTGACAGTAATTAAATAACGACGAGGTGCGAGCAGCGCGGCGATGTGCATTTATGCTGCTGAATGGCGATGTGCGAGCAGCGGGCAGCGCCAATCTTGGCAAGCAGCGCCGGCGATGTGCAGCATAAACGCACCCTAAGTCTACGTTTCGAAGTCAGCTGAGTCATGCTGACTAATGTTTTGTTTTAATATGTGCAATTTTTAGTATTATGTATATTTGATGTAGATGTAAATGGTAAGTTTTTATACCGTAAATAATGTATTATTATATCTAATGGATTAAATAGTTTGCGTTGATATAGTTGTTGGTTGAAAAAATATTTGAGGCTTTTGTTGTTGATTGTTATAGTTTTTAAAAAATGTTTTTTTTTATTTTGCTTATGGCGGTTAAACTGATTGAAAAAAATTGTTTATGTGCGTTGAGTAAATTTTTATTTTGATTCTGATTAAAACATATTGTTTAAAGTAAATCATTGAAAATCTGTTTATTTAAACTTAATTGATTATGGTTCGAAATTAGACTTATCGTAATAATAACATCTTTTTAAACATACCTCCAAATTATCTGCGGAACTGTTACAAAGAAAATTTGTAAAAAGTTGTAAAGCTATATTAATTTTATTTTTTCTCCTTTTTTGCGAATGAATTGAAAGAGTTTATTGAATTTTATTATATAATCAATTTCAAGGTCCTATAAATTGGCAACATAAATTATTTCTTTTCTATCGTAAATATTAATAAACATTAAAAAATAATATAAGTTTGTAATTGAATTAAACACAATGAAAACGTTTATATTTTAATTTTGTATTTAAATCAGTTTAAATTCAGAGGACCCAATAATTTATTAATTTCGTTATACAAGATAACCGCCATAAATTACGGGCCTACTACATTTCTATAAACTTCAGACCAAATGTCAAATATTGTCAGTAATGTGTAAAATTTATTAACGTACATGTGTAATTTTAACCTTCTATTTTAATTAATCTTGTAGTGATATTCAGACAGACATCGTTAGATTTAACTATGCCAGATTTGCAAAAAATTAAGTACTGTACGCTCATCAAATTCTTTACATTAGAAGGTCTTAGCTTTCATCAAATTAAACAAAAATTGGATAACGTATACGATGAAGATTCACCTTCTTATTCTAGCGTGAAAAAATAAGCCAAAAGGTTTAAGATGCGCTATGAGTCAATTGCTTTTAATAAAGAGATTGCCAACTAAAAGTGAGAGAATTATCAGTAATGTTACGGCGTCAGATACATCGATTTTTCGAATACTCTATGACCATTTAAATATGAATAAAGTGAGTTCAAAATAGGTCTCAAAACTTCTGTTTGCTGTTCAAAAACAGCATCAAGTTGTTTGTACAATCTTTTTTGAAGTTATGGTCTTGTATCATGATCGTCTGTTCAAAGGGAATCTATAAAATGGCGGTGTGCTAGTGTTTTAATTTAATATGCATCTATTATTTAAAAAAAAACTATTAAAAATCACTAATCTAAATAACATTGGTCAAACATAATCGTTCTAAGCTAATTAAAAAACAGAACAAACAAATTTAATTAGTGCACCTTATGTAAGTGAACTAAAATCATTTTCTTTTTCAATTAAAATTTGTCCATTTTTACAGAGTTATATTTTTAACACATTGTTATTTTTATTGTTTCCATCGTTACCTTGTCGTTTGTTGTCGTTTGCCATTTGATTACTTTGTACTATTTTATTTACTCGTTTTCTATATCTTGCGTTTCCTTCGAGTTAGCATTACTTTGTATATTGATTTATTTTTTCCTACATTGTTTTATCTACAACTTCCTCGTTAAGTATACAATTTATTACATACACATAAATAAAATAACAAAACTGACTTGAGCGTCAGATTTCAATATAATTTTTATCATGGTTAACCTTTACGTTTTATTTTAAGCCTTTTCCCATTTTGGAGTTATAGTTCCGTACGTATTCCTTGTTTTCTAAAAAAAAATGTTTATTCTTGCTTCCAGTAACATTCTAACATAAGAACTTCATTTATTGAACCTTAAGAGCATATCGACCGCTACTTTGATTTCCAGTATTGCAGTGAAAACAGCTACTTTGGCGTCATTTCCATTTCCACATTTAATTTGATAATCAATTAATTTTTTTATCAGTACATTCAGAAAGAACTAAACTATCATTGTTCAGAGTATTTTAGTAAAATAATAATTGCAAATAGCCGAAAATGAAACCAAATATTAAAATAAATGCGTTTTTAGGTAATTCTAAATGCATTTTAATGCTATTTGCAAATATAATTTGACTAAAATACTCTGACCAATTATAGTTTAATCTTTTCTCAATGTACCGTTAAAAAAATAAATTAAATATTAAATTGTATGTAAAAATAGGAATGAATCCTAAGTAGCTGTTTTCAGTACAATATTTTCAGCCTATGACTATTGACCATTAGACATTTTTTTAACCCCTTTGTTGGTAAGAAAAAATATAAATAAAAAAATATAAACAAAACAAGCACATTATTTCATTTAATGTTATCATAAATTTAATCTAGTACTTTTTTATTATTATTAAAAAATAAACATTTCTCGTCAATGTCAATTATTCTCATATAATAATATTAAAAATACAATTAATTATAATTATAATTAAAACCAAAACAAAAAATTATTATAGATTGTTAAACATAAGCGATGAATAACAGTTAACTTTACAAACACAATTTTGATACAAGTCTGTAACTTATTTGTATGTACTTTAACAAACAATTTAGACAATATATCATCTCGGTTATCTTGTTTAATTATTTCACATTATACTAAACCAGACATACATGGATAATGTAACTGATAAGGCAATGTAAAACAATGAAGGAATAACATTTCATTTAATAATTAAACACATTAAATATTAATGTTATTTGATATAAAGCTTTTAGAATACACAGTCACATTTCAAATAAATTACTTCAATAGATTTTTATGAATGTATTTATAAATTAGGTGCACAAAATAAACCGATTATAAGTGTTCAAATTTGATATATTGTGTTATAAAATATTAAATTATTTGCTAGTAAATAACTCTTCAATTTCTTTTTTCTTATTTAATTTTTATTGTGTAGTATTCTGCCAAAAATAGATATATGTAGTAGTAAGTGTCTAATGAGACTACTAACTTTTATTAAAGCAAACACAACATTCTTGAAAAGTTTTTTTTCTGCTACTGATAAAGTTCTTGTCATTGCTATCAATTTTGTTAGCTTAAAAATAATTCAATAACCTTGTATATACTTTAATCACTAATCTGAGAATTGAATTCTTGCTGATGTCCCACATCAGTTGCCATTGTATTTAATATAGTAATAATTATTATGAATGAAAGCAAATCCAATTTTTTTATTTTTGCCATTAAAAGAACTATGTTTCAGGAGTATCATATTCAAATTTCAAGTCTCCAGGTATAGCGGAATCAAAGATATCGAATTTTTAATAAAAGTATTATGTTTCAGGAGTATCATATTCAAATTTCAATTCTCCAGGTGTAGCGGAATCAGAAATATCGAATTTTTAATAAAATAGTATTTTTCTCATTTTTTGAGGGATTTGAAGGGAAATTTCTTATAAGATACAATATGATTTTTGATTATTTTTTGCTTATTTACAGCTCAAAAACTGAAAGGAGGCAAATACTCCTAAAAAATTAAAATATCCGTCATTTACACTGTATTGCAAATAGAGATCCAAAATTTTAGGAATCGTTATATTTTGGTACCCTAAACATGTGTACAAAATTTGTTTCATTATTTGAATAACAAAAACTGTCAAAACTTTAAAGGCTACACTGAGTAAACATGTATTTTCTTAGTAGTTTTGAAAGCTAGCAGTATAAACAACAAATATGTATTATAATATATATTATCAAAATTATAAAAAAAAACACTTTATATTTCAATAACAGAACTTATCACGCGTGTTTAAAAACTTTTTGTTATGAAGTTAAATGAGAATTCACCCACATCAACAACACTTTGACATATCATAGTTTAATGTTTTCTAAATGTACTGTTAAAAAAAATTCAATTATCATCATCAATTAGTTAGGAAATAACCGAAAAAAAAACCATCAAATATAGTTAAATTTTTATATTTTAAATTTTAATTTATTATGTCCGGTCAAGCGTGCAAATGCAAAAGTGTTGCACAATCTGGCGTAACATGTACTAGTTGTGAAATTATATTTCATAACAGTTGTGCCATTCGCCATAAAAAATGTCACTGTGGTACGTCATTCGAACTTGACGATTCCGAACTTCCCAGGCTTTATAAAGAGACTATCGGACTGTATCAAGTTTTGTTAGATGAAGTTCGGCCTAACAACAAATTGCTATTAGATAAAGTATTGTATCTTGAAGAGAAGATTGCAGACAAAGATAAGGTAATACTTAAATACAAAACTCGTATTCAAGAATCTATGCCTTGTGTAGTTACACCAACTATTAATGAGGAAATTCAATTGCTTCCATCTGCAATTAATTCTGTAATTAATAATTCTTCTTCTTCTTTTGCAACCCTTACTGCTCAAACAAAACCTAAACAGAAAGTTCAACCTAAAACCCCAACAATTTTTGGTTGTGGTCCAAGTAACGATAAGTTGCAGGCATATGTGCCAAACTCATATATACATGTCTCAAAACTTAAACGCGGAACTAAAAAATCCGATGTTATTAACTACATTAAATTGAAATACCCCGATATATCAATCGACGCTGTAGATCTAGTTGTACAATCTGGAAGCTACAGTAGCTTTAAAGTCTCGGTTCCAGCCGACCATGTTCGAGCTATTATTTGCAAAGACTTTTGGCCAGCTAACATTGCTGTCAAAAAATTTGTGAGTTATGGTCGTTCACAAAATGTTCCTGCTTCATCTCCAATGGATTTTCGGAGCCTGAATCCTGTCAACAGCTTGGACCCATCTTCAGGAATGATAACGGCTTCTCCATCTACTACCAGAACGTCGGGGGTTTAAAAACTAAACTAAAAAAATTCTTGCTAGCTGTAGCCGTATCAGACTACGATGTGATTGTTTTCACTGAAACCTGGCTTTCTACAGACATCAGTGACTCTGAATTAAATCTAAAAGGCTATCATTTATTTAGGTGTGATCGCTCGGCCCTTACAAGCCCTAAACAAAGCGGAGGTGGTGTTTTAATTGCTATCAAAACTCACCTCAAATCTGTATTACTTTACCCCACGTTTATTAGTGTTGAACATTTGTTTGTAGTTGTTAAGTTTAATCTTGTGTCTTATATAATTTGTGCGGTATATTTACCACCTAATTCAACTAGTGACAAATATCTTGACCATTGTTATTCCGTCGAATCTATTGCCGACAAGTTTCCAAGCAGTAAACTAGTTTTATTGGGCGATTACAATCTACCTGCAGCCTCTTGGGTTAACGATGATTTAGGTATAGGAGTAATTTGTAATGATAGTTACCCTGCTCATTTAGTAGCTAATTCATTTGGGTTTTTAAACCGCTTACAATGCATTTCTATTCCTAATAGTGAGGGTGTGTTTTTAGATTTATGTTTTACTAACGATCGTGATATTTCTGTAATAGAAGCTGTAGATGTTTTGTTAAATTTAAGTCAACACCATACTGCGTACTTGATAACTATAAAATGTGATACAACCTGTGATATTTTAAATTGTAATTATGTTTTTAATGATTTTCAACTTGCCGACTACAACGCAATCAATAATTATTTGTTGAATGTTGATTGGACTGCACTATTTTATAACTGTGATATTGATATGTGTCTTGATGTATTTTACTCTGTAATCGATTATGTTATTGATAGTTTTGTCCCTAAAAAACTGTGGCGTGAAAGCAATTTTCCTATTTGGTTCAACAAAGAATTGATATCACTTACTAAACTCAAGAAAACTATACACAAACGATATAAATCTTCAAAACTATTGTCGGACTATAATGAATTCCAATCTATTCGTACTACGTGCAAAAATCTCAGTGCTCATCAATACGAGCAATATATTTTACAAACTGAAAGTAAAATTCAAAATAATCCAAAACATTTTTGGAGATTTGTTAATGAGATCAAAAAAACTAATGGTTTTCCAGCCACAATGCATTATAAACATCAAACTTGTAATAATGGGAACGACTTTGTAACAAATTTTGCAGATTTTTTTCTTCAGTCTATGATAACGAAACTCATCCAACTCCATTGTTTAATTTTAATAATAACGTAATACATTCAACATTTTCTATTAGTTTGTGTGATGTTTTTAAGGGAATTGAAAACCTTAAATGTAATTTAAGCGTTGGACCCGACGGCATTCCCTCTTTACTGTTAAAAAAGTGCATTTATTCTATTGCAAAGCCATTGCACTTACTTTTCAATGCTTCATTGAGTGAAACTAAATTTCCTCAAATATGGAAACAAAGCTATATTACGCCTTTGTTTAAATCTGGAGCCAAAGACTATAGAGGCATTTGCATTCAATCTGCTATACCTAAATTGTTCGATAAAATTGTAACTAGTCAGTTGCAATGGATGTGCAAAAGCATCTTAATAGAAGAGCAGCATGGATTTCGTGAAGGGCGTTCCACACTTACTAATTTACTCTGTTATGAAAATGATATTTTAAATGCATTTGAATCTAAAGTACAAGTTGACTCAATCTACACCGATTTTTCAAAGGCGATTGATCGTGTGAGTCATAATATTTTGATTGCCAAGCTCAGTGCTCTGGGATTTCATCATGATGTGACTTCCTGGTTATTCAGCTTTTTGAAAAATCGCACGCAGTGTGTAAAAATTAATAACTTTTTGTCACAGCCCATTCTTGTTTCATCTGGGGTTCCTCAAGGATCTCATTGTGGACCAATTTTATTTTTGCTTTTCATTAATGATATCCCACAGTATATCAATTCATCGTCATTTCTTTTATTTGCGGATAATTTAAAAATGTATAGAAGAATATCATCTCTCAATGACTGCCATCTTTTACAACTGGACTTGGATTCTATAAATACTTGGTGTTTTATTAATAAATTATTTTTTAATGCTGATAAATGTTTTTCAATAAGTTTCCATAGAACTTTAAGTAAAATTTCTTTTAACTATATAATTGACACTAAAGTGTTAAACAAAGTCACACAAATAAAAGATTTAGGCGTTATTTTTGATCATAAACTTACATTTGTTGAACATATAAACATCATGTGCAATCGTGCCATAAAAATGTTAGGATTTGTATATAGAATGTCCGCGGATTTATCAGCCAGTACACTTAAACTTTTATATTGTGCTTTGGTGCGTTCGCATTTAGAGTATGCTCCGTCAGTTTGGAGTCCTGTTTATGAAATTCATAACCAAAGTATTGAACAAATTCAAAAAAAGTTTTGTCGTTTATTGTCTTATAAATCCGGCATATTATCTGTAAATTATGATTACTGCTACATTGCTTTATTGTACAATCTACCGCCATTGAAGATTCGCCGCAAAAGAGCTGATTTGTTGTTCTTGCGTAATTTAATTATGTCTGAGATTGATTGTCCGGAGCTACTTGGTACTCTTCCATTCCATGTAGCACCTAATAATAGACATAGCAGACATTCTTCTTTATTTCGCGAGTCTACTCATTCTACTAATTATGGTTTCAACAATCCACTCGGTAGAATGTGTAGATTTGCAAATAATTTACCAACTGATATTAATGTATTTTGTGTCTCTAAATCTACGTTCAGAAGTCAGCTAAGTCATGCTGACTAATGTCTAATATGTGCGTTTTTATGAATGGTATATTTGTATTCTTTATTTTTGTATTGTAAAACATCATTGTTTATGTATATTTGATGTAGATGTAAATGGTAAGATTATACCGTGAATAAAGTATTATTATTATTATTATTATTATTATTATTATTAAATAAATGCGTTTTTCTGTATTTTTGAATGCATTTTGTTGATATTTGCAAATATAATTTCACAAAAAAGACTTCGTTATATTGTAGTTTAATCCTTTCTAAATGTACTGGTAAAAATATAAATCGGTTATCAAATTATTTGTAGAAGCAACGATGATGGGGAAGTTGCCGTTTTTGTTAAAATACTACAAGTCAAGGTAGCGGTCGGTATGGTTTTAATTGGCAAACGCCAGGTAACTTTGTAGACCGTGCCAAAGAAAACGAAAATCTTAATTCCAAAATGTTGAAAAACTCTTCGTTTGGCCTCACAAGGTCCTCAAAGTTTGAGTTTTGTCAATACAAATATTGTTTTAATTACGTATTTTATGTACCAAGTTGCTTTTTAATAATAAAAAAATATTGATAAAATGTGAAATTACTTTCCAAGAATAAATCAAATTTAAATTCAAAATATACTTGGCAACGTTGCAAATTTTTTTATAAAATTCAAACTATAACGTAGGCTATGCATTGAATGTCGGTTGATATTTCTATTTTATTATGACTTTTATTTTGAATGAATATGCAAATTACGCCGGTGATTCTTGAGAATGTCATAAATTCGATACCGTATAGTGTTTAGAAGTAAACGGTGGCCAAAAACATTTGTAGTTTATAATAAATAATAACTTTTGATGTGTGTATTAAGTTGCCTACATTATAGGTTTGAATATAGAAATAGAAATTTTACTACGTTGCCAAGCGTAACAAAAGTTTGGAAACCTCATGGAATTAAAATTTTTGCTTTTTTTGGCACGGTCTACAAAGTTACCTGGCGTTTGTCCACCAATTAATCTACTCCCTGTATATAAAAACAAATTATTTATTTACTATTTTTTATGTAAAAATAATTAACTTTTGTTGTTGTTGTTGTTGTTGTTTTTTTTAAGGTATTTTATAATTTTTTGGAAATGTTGCTTGGACTCAATTTTATTTTCAAAAAACAATCGTCAGGGATATTTTAGGTGTATATAAAAAATGTTTTTTTAAAAATTTTAGCAAAAACTATTTATATAGAAGTTACAGTGGGCCCACTGTATAAAAAAATAAGTGTTTTTGTCTAAGACACCAATCTTTGAAAAGTGGTATTTAATAATCTCTACGTTTGATAAAAAAACAAAATTTTAAAGATCAATTTAAAACAAATATAATAAGTCAAATTTAACTTAATTTTGTTGAAATTTGAAATTGCCACAACATTTTTAATATAGGGCTGTTTTTGTAATGTTAAAGCTATTTTCAAAACGGCACACGCGCTAAAAAATTTAAAAAAATCAATAAAATACAAAAAATCACGACAAAAAAAGTTTGCAAACCTTTTTCTTATGTTTCCAAGCTAAAAAAAGATGAAAATTACTCAAAAATGTTTATGGGTGTTTTCTGAATTTTCAAAAACTCCAAAAATTGATAATATGAACTCAAGAACTGAAAATATTTAAAAAAATGTTTTTTGGTAGTAAAAATTGTAATTATTATCAGGTATAAATGTTTTCTAAATATTTTTGCAAAAAAATTTATTTAGAAAAAAGTTATTATATACAAAAATACCAATCTTTGAGAAGTGGTATATCACAATTTAGATGTTTGAACGAAAAAAACTTTGCAAAACTTTAAAAAACAATTCAAAACAAAAAAAAATTGTTAAAATTTGTCACAAAATTTTCAATGCAGGGCTGTTTTTCGGATCTTAAGCTATTTTCAAATCGGTTTACGTTCACACAAATTAAAAATGGGTAAATAAAAAGAATACAAAAAAATGTGACTTTTGTGTGGTTTTTCTTTAAATTTGAGAAACATCTTTTTTTAGTACCTACTATCACATGTTCAATTTTCAACCAATTTTGAGATACTCAGTTTTTGAGTATGGTTAAAAAGTAATGGAATTAGCCATATATAGTACGGAACAAACATTTGATTTTGCTTAAACCACTGAAAATGCCTTTTTCTACATAAGTTCTGATCTTGTACATTTTTTAATTTTTTTCAATAAGCCATTTTTGAGTAATAAACAATCAAAATTTGAAAAAATTTATTTGCTTGCAATTTTTTTTACATTTTTTATCTTTTTAACTTTTCAGGGCTGCATTTTTAGGAAAAAACTGTAATAAACTTATTTTTCAAAATTGTTTAAAGAATCATTTTTTACAGCCAAAAATTTTTTCCCTCAAGTTTTGAAAATTTTGCAAAACTAGAAAAAAAACAAAATTTCTTAAAAAAAGATGACGAGTATTTTTTATTTTTTTTTAAATATAAATAAAAGCGTGCTTTTATATGTGCAAAAGAAATTTCAGGAAGTGCCGTGTACTACTCTCCTAAATATCTTACAAAGTATTCACAGAAATCTTTAAGAACTCCCTGTTCACATTAGTTTGCAATTTGCAATTTTCTTAAAAAGCATTATTCATAACAAAATTTATATGTAAAAATAAACAATAATAAGCATAAATACTTTATTTCCTAAAAAAATGTATTTAAAATTTTATTATTGTTTCTAAATGAATAAATTTACTATAAAAATTTATTTTGGTTTTATGCTCTAGAAAACAATTACTTAAGTATCAATTCCAAAATTTAAATCTATATGTTGATAATCAATAAAGTTACTTGCAAAATTAAATATTAATATTGATTGGATGTAGCGTTTTGGCAAATTTCAGCAAATCTTATATAAGATGACCACGTGTGAATATATTCGGGCTGGTTTTTGTGTTTGAATGAGCAAATCACAGATATAGTCATATTACAATATTATTATAGTAAATAATAACATTATTCGGGGCGATTCTCTATACACATTGCTATAAGTAAGCAAGATATTTATACTGCTAGCTAAAGATTTTTGTGTTACTTTACATTACAAGATTTTTTATTGTTTACGTTTTTTACGTATATTGCTAGCAAGTAATTTTCCAAAAAAATAAATACTTTTATTTTGTTTAATTAATAAATTTAAAAAATTTAATGTTTTAAAAAAATAATTAAAAAATATGATTTTTTATTTTGTTTGATTGACAAAAAAACAAAAAAAAATTGAAAATTTTAATAATTGTAAAAAAATTTAAAATTAAAAAAATGATTTTTTATTTTGTTTAATTAAAAATAACAAAACAAAAATTTTACAAAAAAATGACGTTCTTGTTACACATCTTGCTTGATAACAAGATTACTATCTAGCAATACCTTCTTTATTGCGCGTTTTATAGCTATTTTACATCGCCCCAGACGGCTTATTAGATTTTTTCCAAATCACCCTGGTGGATAAAAAACAAGTTATTATTTTGGTCATATTTGGGGATAGAATCCGGACTGTTAGCGTGCTAACGCTATAAAACTGAGCTATCTCACCGTTCAATATCCATTGAAAATTGGAAAGAATATCTAATAAATTAAATTAACAGACTATAAATATATGTATTATATACATTATACAAACTTATTCCTTATTAAAATTAATAATTATTTTTATTGCATATGTAAATAATAATGTTAAATTAGGTACTGAAAACAGAAAACGGAACAAACACTACCAAACACGCATCTAAATGCAACATTGGATCATGCCAATGCAACCATCAGAAGTTTTAGAGTAGATATAACTCTAGAACTTCTCCTATCGTTTTTTCGTTTTCTCTTTAGGCGGTTCTTTCACAAGCGTTTGCCAGATTTCGCTACCTTTATCTTAAAATAGCGCAAAAAAACTTAAATTTTAAATTAACATTTTTTATCGTTTGTAACTTTCAGGATTGCATTTTTAGGAAAAAATTATAACAAACCTTTTTCTTCAAAGAATAAGTATTCTTAGACAAAATTTTGTTTTCTTTGAGTTTTGAAAACTTTGCAGAACTTTAAATGACAGTTTTTCTTAAAAAAATATTTCTTTTTTTCAAATAAGGATAAAAACGTGCTTTTATTACATAAGCACCTTTTTATCCATATTAGAAAAAAAAAATACCTGTTATTTTTTTTAAACTTAAAGTTTTGCAAAATTTTCAAAATTTAAAGAAACATAAATTGTGTCTGTAAAAACTTATTCTATAATTAATTAAAAAAAAAAAAATTGTTATATTTTTTTCCGAAAAATGCAAATTTAAAATTTAACCCTTTTTTGTTATTTTTAAGTATTTCTTTTCTGTAGATACATTGTAAAATATAGCGTAGTAAACGGCACTTCCTGATTTTTTAGGGTATCTTTTGCACATATAAAAGCACGTTTTTATCCATATTTAAAAATATAATAAAAAATACCCGTCATTTAAAAAAAAAAATGTTTTTTAAAGTTTCTTCTTAAAAATGAAACCCTGAGAAGTTACAAACAATCAAAAATGCAAATAAATCAATTTTTCAAAATTTTGGTAGCTTATTACTCAAAAATAACTTATTGAAAAAATCTAAAAAAATTCATCAGAACATTTTTAATGATTTGAGCAAAATCAAATTTTTGTTCCTGCAGTCTGGCCATTTTATTATAGATTTAGTATTCCAGATAACAATCACATAATCTAAGAATTATCCAACTTTGGTTAACAATGTAATTTTTTTTTGTAAAATTGTACCATAAATAAAGTGTGAGCCATTTAACTTTTGGAATTTGAATCGGTTATAAATAAATATTTTTTTAAAACTATGATTTGTTAAATAGATTAAACATTTTTATTTAAGAATGAAACACAACACCATTCAAATGGCTGCCACAAATGGTTTGACAGTAACCCATCCGAATAACCCAATTTTGTCAGTACATTTTTGATTGTTTGGGCTCCAATCGCATGGATCGCATCAATTGTTTTTGGATTGTTAGCGTAACATTTATCTTTTAAGGTCTTCTCACAAATTGCCAATTGACAACAGCATTTTGGCTGATTATTCGATTTTCAAAAACAATGCGTAAAAAATTGATGTTAAAACCAAATGTCATCCGTTTTATACTCTTCAATTTTTGGAAACAAAAATTTGTTTAGCATGACACAGTAACGTTTGCTATTGACTGAAACGGCGGTTCCTTGTTCATTTTCAAAGAAAATGGCTTAATAATGAATAAAAATGCTCATCTTTGGCCAAGCAATCTTTAGCCCATTGGGCAAACTAAAAACGCATTGGATGGTCATAAGGCTTCATTTCTTGGACTAACTGAACTTTGTAGGCCTTCAAATCAAGGTTTTTATGCAAAATTTTCCTCAGAGAAGTGCGAGAAATGTTCAGTCCTAAGAACGATGACAAGTTGATGTTGATGCATGTTCACACACACACTCTGAGCAACAGCATTAATTTTTTTGGCTGAGCGCACTGGACGAGAACGTAAATGTGTTGTTTTATCTACTAACAATCCACTTTTGCAAACTCGCTTCACAAATTGGTCCACAAACTGCGTTGAAAGCACTTCTTTTCTATCAAATTTTTTGTAAATTTCTTACCGTTTGAATATTATTTTCCAATTTTGTTCAAGTGTAAAGCGTGCCATTTTGTAAATGTCAAACATAAAACTAAATTTTTGTCAACTCATAAATGTCAGTATACTTTAAAAAAAAAAAGTTAAAAAAATATGATGATTGCTAGTAAAAAAACTAAATTTTAATATACTTGTTAAAAATGATATTTGTCAGCGTTGTTTATAATGATAAATGTACTATATGCATTGTTGTTTACGTATAAGTAGTGTCTGATAATGTAATTTTTAAACATAAAGTGGGTTTTCAAGATCTGACACTGAAGCATTTCTCAACTATCTAAAATTGTTTACACATAAACCAAAAGTACATTGACATTGCTTCGACATTAAGGTCATTCGGGTACTTGACAGTTGTAACATGCTAGGTACGTTAAAGTTGTACTAACTTATAAAAAAAATATTTACACATTGGCATCGGAGGCCTTAAAATTGGCATTGTTTAGCATTGATTGTTAAGCTTACACTAATTGGTAAGACCTTTGTTGACTGCAGTACAAAGTGCAATAAAAAAATACCTAAAAGTTGCGTTAATTTTTATAAATATTTTATGTTTAATTAATAATAAATTAGTGTTCGAGACTCTACAGCAAATTGGAGAAGCACGGGTAAGAAATAAAAAATTGATTTCACTTACTAGACTCAAAAAAACTGTTCATAAACGTTATAAATCTTCAAGACTATTGTCTGATTATAACGAGTTTCAACCAATTCGTACTTCGTGTAAAAATCTCAGTACATGTCTATACAAGCAATATATTACTCGAACAGAAAACAACATTCAAAGTAACCCTAAACATTTTTGGAAATTTGTTAGCGACTCTAGAAAAACTAATGATTTTCCAGCAATGTATTATAAACAAAAAACTTGCAGTAATGGAGATGACTATGTTAATAGTTTTGCTGAATTCTTTTCCTCTGTTTACGATACACAAACTCATCCAACTCCTTTGTTTGACTTTAAGAAAAACGTATTACATCGATCATTTTCAATTAGTTTGTTGGATGTATTTAAAGGGATTGAGAACCTTAAATGTAACTTTAGCACTGGACCGGACGGTGTTCCATCTATGCTGTTAAAACAATGTATTTATTCAATTTCTATGCCATTGCACTTACTTTTTGAGGCTTCTCTTAATGAAGCCAAGTTTCCTTCAGTTTGGAAACAAAGCTACATTATGCCTTTACATAAATCTGGAGCTAAGGAGGATATTACTAATTATAGAGGTATATGCATCCAGTCTGCTATTCCTAAGTTGTTTGATCAAATTGTAACTGGTCAAATACAATGGATGTGCAAAAGCATTTTAGTGGAACAGCAACATGGGTTTCGCGAGGGTCGTTCTACTCTTACAAATCTTCTTTGTTACAAAAATGATCTTTTGAATGCCTTTCAATCAAGAGTTCAAGTAGATTCTATTTACACAGATTTTTTAAAGGCTTTTGATCGCGTTAATCATAGTATTTTGATTGCTAAGCTTCGGGCTTTGGGTTTTCATGAATCTGTTGTTGCGTGGTTGTCGAGCTTTTTGGAAAATCGTACACAGTGTGTGAAAATTAATAACTTTTTATCACAACCAATTGTTGTTCCTTCTGGGGTTCCTCAAGGATCTCATTGTGGACCAATTCTGTTTTTACTCTTTATTAATGATCTTGTTTATTCTATTAATTCTTCGTCTTATCTTTTATTTGCTGACGATCTTAAAATTTATAAAAGAATATCATCTATCGAGGACTGCATTAGTTTGCAAAATGATTTAGATTCTGTTCATTCATGGTGTCTTATTAATAACTTGTTGTTTACCGCAAATAAATGTTTTTCGATAAGCTTCAACAGAACTTTAAGTAAAGTATCGTTTGACTATACTATCGATAATAATGTTTTGGAGCATGTTACACAAATAAAAGATTTGGGCGTAATTTTTGATTCAAAACTAACTTTTGTTGAGCATATAAACTATATGTGCAACCGTGCTATGAAAATGTTAGGATTTGTTTACAGAATGTCTACTGACCTATCTCCTAGCACACTCAAATTACTTTATTGCGCTTTAGTACGTTCTCATTTAGAGTACGCTCCGTCAGTTTGGTGTCCATTCTACAGCGTTCATATATGCAATATAGAACGTATTCAAAACAAATTTTTTCGTTTATTATCGTACAAATTAGGCATTTCATCCGAAAATTACGATTTTAACCTCATTGCATTGCAATATAATCTTCCGTCGCTGAAAATTCGGCGCAAAAGAGCCGATTTATCATTTTTACGTGGACTAATGATGTCTGAGATTGATTGCCAAGAGCTACTTGTAACTCTTCCATTTCAAGTCCCCAACAATAATCGCCGAACCAGACAGTCTCCATTATTTAGAGAATCTATACATTCTACCAATTATGGATTTAATAATCCAATTGGTAAAATGTGTAGAATTGCTAATAGTTTCTCTAATAATATTGATTTATTTTGTGTTTCAAAATGTAGTTTTAAGTGTCAATTAAAATGTGTTGATGAATAATTTTATATTTTGTTTTTATTTATGTATACTTTTTTCCATGCTTTTATTTTTCAATATTCTTTTATATATTTTTGTGTAATTGTAATATTGTTTGTAATTCATCGTTATTTATGAATATAATGATGTAGATGTAAATGGTTTTGTATATACCGTGAATAAAGTATTAAAGTAAAGTATTAAAGAAGTAGGTGTCAGAAAGTAGACTCAGTAGTAGACAGTTTACCTTCTGCAGTAAAATAATGCAGAACTGCATCAAGCTTTAGTAACTAAAAAAATTGTTTTAAAATATGATTCAATCACCTTCACAAAATAAAAATATTATATGATATAAAACCATATCTAAAATTTTACAAAAATTATAATATTTAATTTTGACTTATATTGTGCTAATTTTATTATTAAAAACATTTTTTTCTTCTTGTTACAGTTATCTGTAAACACCCTGTAAATCTAAAATGTTCCGTCAAGCCGCATCGCCGCATCATTTGTGTCCTTATTAAATTATATAATTCATTACTGTATATTATGTTTATAATTTTATATTATTTTAGTTACGCAGAATATTTTTTTATGGTTTAGCTAATATTACTGCGTCTTAATCTCAAGTTAATATGATATATTCAGAGTCTCTCATCATTAATTCATATCTTATTATTTATGTATAATATAAGCAATATAAGCCTTTTGTTTATAAATTTGTTTCTATATATTTCTTTTGTGATTGTGAACGTTAATAAATGTATGTGCTTCCATAATCAATTGTATTCTTTCAATAAAAATAAGTGAGCTCCAGGAAGCAATTCTACCCACATCACATAGCTTTTCCAATGTCGAAACAAAATAATCACGTCTATCTGAAAAAAGGTTACGTTAATTAATCTTATTCACACATTCTGCCGATTCAACAATTATTAGACATATTTATTTTTACATCAAGTAAAAGTCAATCCTCAAAAACTATTAATACAATACAATACAATACATTCTCTCAAAATCTTGCAGTATATTGAAATCCGCTAAGTAAATTAATCCACTAAATATTGAGGATATTACAAGTATGTTTTCATAGCTTAGTCAGGTGGCAATTTTAAGCAATTGTAAGCGAACGCCTTAACGACAACACCAGTTTACAGTTGTTTGTAATGATATCTATAGGCGTATAATTACAGTGAATTGCCCTTTGAGTTTCCATTCGATTAATATCAGCTCGAATGACTCGCCCCGATGCAACACGAAAGTGCTTACAATAAAAATGGGAAACGTTAATTAATTTAATTTGGCGGTTAGATCGTCAGGGTTCACCTTTTCAGATTACATTTGAATTGGCTTAATAAGTGAATAGGGTTAAATGTCCTAACTATGTATTCACCGATAACCAATTAGAAAATGAATCTACAGCGTGCAAGATCTAAATGAATGATATAATGTTGAATAGGCAGCTTTAATTCCGTTTGAATAGTACATTATAAATTGCCAATTATAATATTGAAATCATAATTAGAGTAATGTGTTATACATACGCATACGAGTCCCACTTTGTTTGCAACCTACATATCAGATGTAGAAGAAAAACTGAGGTTGGCTCAAGCAGGAGGGGTAGTAGTTGGTAAAGAAAAAGTGTGGTCGTTAGCATATGCCGACGACATGATAATACTGGCAAAAGAAGCCAAAGAAATAAAAAAAAGTTTAAAAAATTATTTTAGAATAAAAAATGTAGAAGTTAATGTAGAAAAAAATTATAGTGTCCAGAAAGGAGAGTGGAAGAAAAAAAGCGGAGGACTGGAAATGGAATGGGCAAGGTATTACGGAAGTAAAATCTTTTAAATATTTGGGATATGTTTTCTGCACAAATAATAATGAGAGCGAGCACATTAAAGAAATGGCTCGAAAGGCAAATAAAGTAGTGGGGTAATAAGTGAAAGAAAGTTTGAGTGTATGAGAATAAAAGGTTTAATGTTTGATAGTTTAGTTAAGAGTATGATATTGTATGGATCAGAAATATGGGGATGGAAAAAACAAGAACAATTAAAAGCAATACAGGTAAAATATTGGAGATGGGTGCTAGGTTTAAATAAAGAAGAGAAGTTAAGAGTAGAAACAGGAAAAATAGCAATGAAGTATAAAGAAAAAATGAGACAAAGGCACGAATGTAAATTCTTACAAGAATGCATAAAAGAGAAAATGAGAGCAAGAAATGGAAAGCTATGGAAGATCAGGAAAAATTATTACAATAGAAATGAGTATGCTAGTCAAGAAATTGAAAGAATAAGAGAATCTGAGAAAGAATCATGGCACAAAATTATAGAAGAGATAGAGATATACAAAAGCAAGAAAGGAGAATACGAGTGAATGAGTCTAGGTTCAACGCAAATTATGAACATATTATAGAAAGTGAACTGCCAATGTACCTAGAGAGTGATAGATACAGTAAAGATGATAAAAATATGATTGCAAGATTCAGATGTAGTAATAAAGAACGAGTGACAAGATTTTGGATGGAAGAAGATTTAAAAATGTGCAGGATGTGCGGAGAGTCTAAGGAAACTATGGAACACATGTTAAAAGAGTGTAACAAAATGAGAGAAGAGCAGATGGGAACAAATGAGATACTGAAAAGAGACGGAAGAAGGATAGAATGGATTAGGGCAGTTAAAAAACGAAGAAAAGAAGTAGACAAACAGAGAAGAAAACATTTTAGTTGTGGTTAATTTTATAAGGATTGATGATTTTTTATTTTGGGTTATAAATATGTTTGTAAATGTAATTTTCAAGGCCGAAAGGCAAGAAATAAACGTATTAATAACATATTATTACGTTGTTTCTAAAAGTACATATAATTATTATTATATGTACAGTGTGTCCATCCGTGGATTTGACTATACGTGTAAACATTTTTATTAAACATTTAAAAAAAAAAACATTTTTCATAATGTCTCTTGCTTGCCATAATAATACTTAAAAATATAAAAATGCAATACTGAAAAACTAAGATTTTGTAAATCCAATTTTTTTTAAGCATTGTAAAAAGAGCTTAGATTGAGATGTAGACATGCTAAATTTTTTTTTTTTCATGTGAGTTAATGTTAGGAGATTGTTGCTGTCAAGTAATGTTTATGTAACATTACTACATTTATTTGTTAATATTTGAACTAATATCTTCAGATTGTTACGGTATTGGAGAGGTGTCTTATAAATAAGCAATTGAAGTTTTCCACCGGAAATTTCCCGGTGAGCAAGTATCTGTAAATGCTTTAATAAATTTGGTACATTTTGATGTTTACGGTAATGTAAAAAACGTAAAAAAACAAAAAGAACTTATGATTAAAATATTACTCCAACAATTTTAGTGTTAGAATCAGTTAACAATAATTACCGACTTCCTTCGAGAGCAAGAGCAAATCAACTGGGTGGTATATCTAATAGTCACTTATGTAATATTCTATCTACAAATAAATTTCACGCATTCAAACCAACCACGGCCATGCAAGATAATATTTGAAAAACAGAATTACTGATGCTATTACTACAGTGACACCAAAGATATTTACAATGTTTATAATGAATTTCAAAAGACAATAGAAAAATGTGTTAAAGTAGGAGAGTTTTATATTGTAAAATTTTGCTAGTTGTTATTTAACCTACAACATTACTTAAGTTAAATAAATAAGATTTAAAAAAAAAAACTTTTATGATTTTTTTTTTATTTTCAATTTTTTTAAATTTTGATTTATAAAATTTTTGCTTTGCAAAATTACATTTTTATATTTTTTGGACAACAAGATTAGAGTTTATCAAAGTAAATCGTATTTATATAACAAACATAGTATAGTAGTATAGTCCATCCGTGGACACACAGTATATAAAATTATTTATTCATTTTAAAATATTGTAATAACAAGCAAACATGTAATAAAAAAAAAGGTTTTTTTATTTTATTTTATTACACTTTTAAATAAATTCAGTTTTTTTACAACTCGTTTTGATATATAATTATTATTTTTGAGTAGATGAAAATGTATATAGTTGATTAAATAAAAAATATAGAATAAAGAAAATGCTTACTATGTTTAGGGTTAAGTCTACACTATTATGTCATGATGAAAGCCTAGATACCAGCTTGAGCCATACTGGCAAATGCATTTTAGAGCCGCAGAGTACTCCAAAACTATCAGATAAAACTCAAAAGTGGCTGCAAAAGAAGATTTTTGGTAACCCATTATAAGTATTAAAAGCACATTCTCATTCTTAGAGACTAATTAAATAAACCAATACAGTAGCAACAAACAAATTTCTAAACTTTTATAAACTCGTTTTGTAGTAAGATTGTTAAACTATATACAATTTAAAGAAAAACAACATACTTGTAAATAAAATAAAATAGAATATAAGAAAAACAAACAAATAAAAAAGTTGTCAAAGTAATAGAAATCAAGCTACAAGTCAAAGTAAAATTTAAAAAAATACAGATGTTGATAAAAAAACCTTCCATGTTTTATCATGTGTTAGTAAAAATTAAAACAAACATAATTGTTTTCAAAATATAGTTTAATTAAAAAACTATATAATTAATAACGCATTTAGCGCACTCGATTGATCGAATTGTTATCCAAATAAATGTGCAACAGTCGTTAAAAAAAACTGTTTTGAAAACACCATTATTTTTGAGTGTTACATTCTCTGACATAAAAACTATTTTTTAAACATTACTAAACTAACATACCCAGAGGGTTACATCCGTCTATATTTTAACCGTCCATTTAAATAGTACATGGATAATATACATGTTATTAATAACATCCAACAATATTTTCTTCAATAACTTGTTTAAACTGTCTTGGTAGAATTCAATATTCAAACGATTTGGCAAAGGAAATCAACCACAATGTCTGCTCAGCCGTTATTTAAAAACTTAAATTGATAATTTCTAACTTGAAATTCATCCAAAAACCATAATAATTGAAAACCTAAGCAATTATGTTAGTTAAAAAGGTTGTAAAAATTAGTGTTTTTATAAGAAAAAAAAAACGTAAAAAGCATTAGAATAAACTTTAATAAAGAAATAAATGTAAAATTAACAAAAGCAAATTGTGAAAATGAAAAAGTATCAAATTAAATAAAAGTTAAAAGTAGTAGAGTTGAACAAAGAAAACAAAATAACAAAAAGAAAATGAAAATAAAATTTTATAAAAATAGTAATATGATGTACAATTACATAAAGATGTTGTAGGGTGTGTCCAAAAAAAAGTTAAAAAGATAGCAATAATGACAAACTCAGTTGTCAAACTTAATAACAAAAGAAACAATAACTGGACTGCGTACAGAACCACTCACGGCATGCAACATTGTCATAAAAAAGTAAAAATAAAAATTGTTGAAGAAATACTATGAAGGCGTTCAGAATGAACCCATATGCTTTCAAGCCTAAAAAGTTTTAAGTAAAGATATAACATATTAAATCTCAGATGACACAAGGCAGAAAATATTTAAAACCCGGCAGAGGTACGTTGGAAGAGTTACTTAAAACACATTTCATTAAGTTAAAATTGGCAAGAAAGTTTGTATGTGTGGCAGTAGTGTACAGGCAACTTAACAACTGTCTTTTAATTTGTATAGGAGATTTTAAGATTGACTTATTAAAACTGCATTGCAAATTGCAAAGATTTTTTACTTTATTAGATTTACTTGGCTTATACCAGATTATTTCCAAACCTACAAAAATTACTGAAACTACGGCAACTGTTTTAGATTTGGTTATTGTTAATGATCTAAAAACTATAACCAAATCAGGAACAGAGAGTCATTTAATTTATGATAAATTTATATTTAATCTTTACGTGTTCTGTGTTGATAATACACAGCCAACAAAACAAGTATCAAATAGAATTTATTCAGTCAGGTTTATAAGTTCGTGTGTTCACGTTACAGCTTGCTTACAGACTGACACTTACACTACTACATAAACATACATGTCATTGTTCGTTGTTTTATTCTCACTAGGTTACCGACCGCGAGCTCGCACGCTCTGATCACCTCGCATTCATAACCGCGCGAAACTTGAAACTACGTTTTCACAACACTCTCACCAGTTCCATGTTTCACGGATGTATCGATGATTTGCAGTCCGTCTCGGAGTTCATGAAAGCTTTCCTTTGGTAGTGCCTTTGTGAGTATATCAGCCAACTGCTGATTTGATGGTACGTAGATGATGTCTAGGTGTCCATCTTCATATTTTTCTCTGATGAAATGGAAGCGCACTTCGATGTGTTTGGTGCGCTTGTGGAACTCGGGATTCTTTATGAGCTTGATTGCGCTCTGGTTGTCCACATGGAGCCTTGTTGCAACCGGCTCGTCGAACCCCACTGCAGCCAGAATACGTCGAATCCATATGATTTCTCTGGTGCAGTCACTAGCTGCAATGTATTCGGCTTCGGTTGTCGCAAGGGCCACAATTCGTTGTCGTTGCGATGTCCACGCCACTGGTCCACCGTTAAAGATAAGCACATAGCCGCTGGTGGATTTTCGTGTATCAGGATCGCCTGCGTAATCGCTATCCGAATATGCCTTCATCGTTTCAAATGTTTCATTGCCGCCGTACATGATCCCGTAACTAGACGTGTCTTTGATGTATCGTATGATCTTTTTGACCGCCATCCAATGTTCTTGCAGTGGTTTCTCAGCATAACGACTGACGACAGCTACTGCGTACATAATGTCAGGACGAGTCACGCATGCCGCAAACATCAGTGATCCAACCGCTTCAGGGTAGGGTACCGTGTGACCAACGGCTTTAGTTGCATCTCGTACAAGTTGCTTGTCGTGAGTATGCCTTCAAGATGGGTTTGTCCATTTAGGTTGAATTTGACCCCCTCACCAGCCATTAATATTTTAGCGCCTACCTTTTGGCATAATCCAGTGCTGATCAGATTTTTCCGCAAAGTTGGAATGTACATAGCATTTTTGAAGTCGACCTGCTTCCATCTATTTCCAACTTTTGCCAATGCGGTTACCAAACCCCGACCAGCTGCTTCTAGTTCATATTTGCCCGCCAATTTTAGTTTTTCACTGTCTTCATTCAGATCAACAAACCACTTCTTTTCATTAAACATGTGGCAACTTGCCCCACTGTCACACAACACTTTGTCATCGCGTTCACTGACCATCGCTGCCTCCGCCGCGCTGAAGCATATGTTCCCCATGTTGGTGCTGGTGCTGGTGCTGCCGCTGTCTTGTTGTTTGCTCCGCTTCGGACAATCTCGTCTGAAGTGTCCATGTTCCCCGCACCCATAGCATTTTGCCCTTTTCTTTGATGAGGCGTTCCTTGGTTTTTGCGACACGGACCTTGTTGACTTTTTGACGAACATTGCTTCGGCCGTCATTTCTGGATTCACACGAGCCTCTTCGGCAAGTATGATTTTCTTTAGTTCATCTGGCGTCCTTTTATCGTCACTAGCCAGATGGAATGCCACATGCACTGTGGAGAATTCTCTTGGTAAATTATCCATTAGCTTCACCATGATGTCCTCAGGTGACTTAATGTCACCGCTGCGTTTGCATTTTGCAACCAACAATTCGATTTGAGCAATGTGTATAGCCATTGACCCGCCCATGTAACGATAAGCGTGGTATTCGCGATTTGCCTCCATTTTGCTACTTCCATCGGAACGTTCGTACACCGATAGTAGCTTTTTCCACATTTCACCTACGGTCTCGCAAGCTGCCACGAATGTTTGCTGATTGTTATCGATCGCCGACAGTATTGCCAAAGTAGCCCTTCCATCGCATTTTTCCCATGCTTCGATCTGTGCTTCATTGCTGCCATTGCTCTCCGGCCGTAAAACATTACCCTGTGCATATTTCAGCAAGGCATTCACCTTGAAATATTGCAGCATGCATTGTTTCCACAACGGCCAATTTGAGCCCTTCAGCTTTTCAAAATGTGGTATGTCTGTTTTATCCGACATGTTGATTTTATTCCCGAAACACTCACGAAATACAAAAATAAACGATAACTATTTTACTGTCCAAGATGTCCGACAACACGTGTTTTTCACTTTCGTTTCACAGCACTTTGATACAGTTTTGTGGCGCAGTGGAAGCGTGCTGGGCCCATAACCTGTTGATAATACACAGCCAACAAAACAAGTATCAAATAGAATTTATTCAGTCAGGTTTATAAGTTCGTGTGTTCACGTTACAGCTTGCTTACAGACTGACACTTACACTACTACATAAACATACATGTCATTGTTCGTTGTTTTATTCTCACTAGGTTACCGACCGCGAGCCCGCACGCTCTGATCACCTCGCATTCATAACCGCGCGAAACTTGAAACTACGTTTTCACAACATTCTGTGGTATCAAATATATGATATGAATAATGTAGATCAAACGTTCCCAACCTGCGATACGCGTACTTATACCCGTACGTAAATGTAAACTTATCGAAACGCGATAAATTGATAAAAATAAATGTAATGTAATGTAACGTAACGTAATGCCTGCTTTTTTTTATCCAAATATTTTCTCATTCTACACTGGTAGGCAAAATCGAGACTCATAGTTAACATCACATGTTTCTGTAAAACAGGTAATTTCATAAAATCTAATACTCTTATTTTTTGCTGATTTTCAATTCTATGCAATGAGATGTGGAAAGACCATAAAATACTTTTGCTTTACTCCGAGGTACATTGGCTCTCACAAGGTATAGTTCTTAAGTAATTGTTTTAACATAAGTTCAGAAGATTCAAAAAGATAATTTACCGTTGAAGAATGATTATTCAGACTAGCGTACCTATTGCGTACTTTTTTTTTACTAAATGATTCAAATTTTACAAAAAACTAATAATTAATTCTTTTTTCAACTTTAACTATAAAATTTTAGCAAATAAAAGAAAATTGCAGCTAATAATTCTAAAAACAAAAAAACAAAAGTATTTAGTATGTAGCCTTTTCTCTGCAATGTTGCTAAAGAAAACAATTTATCGGTATCAAACAGTATAATAAACAACATTCAGCAACATTTAAAATTAATGCGTTTGCAAAACAAATATCTATCATTGCTTAATATTAAGTTTGGTATTTGTCTTAAACTGACAAATATTAAACCAATTATTTTTAATTTGATAAAAAGTAAGCAGGCGATACCCTGACATTAAATTACAATAATTGAAATTATAATTATATCTATTAATGGTACATTATTTATATGTAGTATAATAAAAGTACATTACATTTGTAATGTAAGTTGCCAGCATTACGGGCAGAAAATAAGCTACAACGCCAGCAGGCAGTGGCGTATAAATGGCTGACGTAAAAATTTTGAAAACATAAATTGCAATGCTGTATGTATAATTGTAATACAAACAATTTAATTTGTAAATATTTTTATTACAATTATACATACAGCATTGCAATTTATGTTTTCAAAATTTTTACATAAAAAGTTTACCAGTTACAAATTAAAGAAAGTTTTATTAGTTTTTATAAAGCTACTTTTTTTTTGTTTAACAAAATTTTTGAGAACGTTTTTCTTACACAAAAAAGATCACTATTTAAAACTTTTGTTTAGGATCAACTGGCACGCCACCATATTGTCTTTATTTAACCGGTACAACAGCTTCAAAAAGTTAGAAACCTTTGATATAGATAATGAACTTAATTTTTTAATAGTAATTTAGTTTAATTATTTAATATTTATGCTCTTATCAAAAACCTTTAGACATCCAGCTCCTTGGTTTCTATAAAGAATTTGACTACAAAAGCTATTCGCCTTGAACAAAAGACTTATTTAGAATTTGAGTGTCAAAAAAACCGTGGTAATAAACCTTTATAATAATAATTTTAAAAATGTAAATGTTGTAAATAACTATTTTCTAAACTCTTTAGTAACTCCTCCAAATAATAATGGAATATTACAACAAAAACTATATCAAAACTTTTCATCTAAGTTAAAGTTTCAAACTACTACTTGTTCAGAGATAACGCGCATGTTAAAACAAATTAAATCTAATGCAACAGATGTTGATAACATCAACTTAAAAATGTTGAACATATGCTCAGACAAATTAATTGAAATTATCACCTACATAATTAATTCATGCATTATAATATCTAAAGTTCTGAAGTGCAAGAAAAAAAAATCGTCATTTCAATAGCATTGAAGTGACCTATTAACATATAATAACTTGAGGCCGATTAGCTTTCTTCCCTCTATGTCAAAAATACTAGAAAAAATGTAATATCTTGCCAATTGTACAATCAGAATTTAGGCAAACTTAAAGTTGTTCCAAAGCACTTACTCAAGTAATAGATGACATTCTTAAAGCAACTGAAAAGTAACAATATTGGTGCTATTGGATTACAGTAAAACTGTCGATAAAGTTTGTCACACTATTCTAATATCAATTTTTAATTTTATTGGTTTGGATTTTGTTAAGCATAATTAAATCATTTCGTATCTAAGTGATTGCAAACAAACAGTGCGTATAGAAAACAGCTATTCTTCTTTAACTGTTGTTAAATTGTGCCTTGTACCGCAAGCATCTACACTACATCTACACTATACATATATACCAATGCTTTACATAGAGTAATCCGCAACTGCAATTATCACCACGCGGACGACGTACAATTATATTTATTCTTTTATGTAAATGATTTACGTGCTTCTGAAAACAAAATTAATAGTAATAATCGAGAACTAATCAAACATTCAACATTTTATTTATTACAAATTAATGCATCTAAGTCAAAAACTATGATTTTTGGATCAATCAAATCACGAAACTTAGTTAAGCAAAAATTATTAAAATAGTTATTAATAATAAACTGTTAGTTAGTCATTTTAATCAATAATGATCTTTGTTTTAAGAAAAATACTTTATTTTTAATACAAATGTATTATATAGCTGTAAAATCTATTTATATGAAGTTAAAGTAGTATATATACCACAGCCAAAGCAACCTACGTATGCTCTAGCTAAATGTTACAGACAATCAATTTAACATTTTTTATACAAAAACTATTAAAAAATAGTCAATAGATACATACAGGGTGAGGGCTTTAAAGACAGCCACTAAACTAGGACCAGTACGCTTACCAGTCAAACAAATTCTGCAAACTGACTTTAAAATGCTTTGAAAATTACTACTTTTAATAAATTAAGAAGTGTTATAGTCCTATAACACTAAAAAAACTGTGTAATAATTCCCACTGTGTCTAAGGTGTAAAAAATTCTAAATACTGCTAGACTTTACAATACTCAAAGAGACGTTTTAGGGGTCTACAATCCTACAAAGGGGCCCTGCTACGGTTTATCAAAACCTGGGGAGAGGGGGTTACAATGAAAAAGTATAAAATATACGCCATTTTTTAACTCCTGATATTATTTTGATATCAAGCCATTTGAATATTAACAATTCCGGTATAATAGAGTGTTATATGGATGACCACAATTCTGTGATTAAAAAAGATTTGATTCTATTGGCATGGATCATTTTTTAATTAACTTGTACAATATTCTATTTTATAATATTTTATTGATACAAAAATTGTTCTCTTTAACAAACACGCTCCCATCTGTTTTTATAATATCATCAATCACCCTCGCAATCCTCGTTAGATTACAAGTTATGTTAAAGTTATGAAGAAATTGCGAAGTAAGGCCAAAGCAAAATTTAGAAAGTTAAGAAATCTGAAATACTTTACTTCATCAAACCTATAATAATTAAACTATCGGGAGACTTTGCTAACGTTCAACTTATAAGTGATTACTTTTTGAATAGTACTACAACCTTGAATAATACTATTTTTCAAATCTTACTACCTCTAACCATTTACACTTTAACTTTAAATTGATTGATGAGAACACTATTATTAATACCGTAAATCAAGTAAAGCCATCAAGCACAAGATCTGATAGTGTTAATATTATTATGATTAGACTATGTTGCCCTACAGTAGTTATTCATAATGTAAATACCTGTTTTCTAGAATCAATTATTCCGGAATGTTAAAAAAATGCCATTATTATTATTCCTAAAATAAACAATTCATTTAAGTCTAAACACTTGCGTCCAATCAGTATTTTATCAACAATATCAAAAATACTAGAAAAGGTTATGTATAATCAGCTATTGGTATTAATTGTCAAATTTTATCAACTCATCAGTCGGGGTTACATAATAAATTATATATTAGCAACTATTAATCAGTGCAAAATAAGTGCATTTGTTTTACTCTAAAGCCTTCAACACTGTTAATCACTCAATTTTACAAACTATCTTAAATTACTATGGATTTGGCTGTTCCGTAGTCTCACTGTTAAACAATTACTTGCAAAATAGAAGACTGTGTCAAAATTAATTCTAATACTTTTCTATTTGAATACGTTAATCAAAAGGTACCTCAGCGGCAATTGTTGGCCCAGTACTATTCTCTATATACACTTCAAAACATATGTATGATAATCAGTTTTATTTATAATTTAAACCTAGTTTGTATAAAAATGTCATCAAGTGTTTAACAACAGATGTTCAACATATCTCTGATTTTTTTTTTAAATGTTTGATTTAAAAATGAATCCAGACAAAACTTTTTGCTTAAAAAAAACAAAACAACAAATTAAAAAAAAAAATAAAATTTAGTATTGATAGTAAACTTATTTTGTAACTGAAGCAAAAAACCCGGGCATCATGTTTGATAATACTTTCAGATTTAAAAAAAATAAATAAATAATGTGTATCCTTTGTTTCCGCATAAATTATATAAACTTTATGAGATGTTTTCGTACTTTCAAACATTGAATCTTACTGCAACTTTCCTATTTGGTTTAGCAAGGAATTAATTTCACTTACTAAACTAAAAAAAATAGCACATAAACGATTTAAATCTTCAGAACTTCTTTCTGATTACAATGAATTTGATTCTTTTCGGACTTTATGTAAAAATCTGAACGCACGTACATTTTACGCACCGAGAATAACATTTGGTCTATCTAATCCAAAACATTTTAGGAGATTTGTAAATGAAGCTAGGAAAACTAATGCTTCCCAGCTACAATGTATTATGGTGATCAAACCTGTAATAAGGGTGACGATCTTGTAAACAAATTTGCAGATTTTTTCTCTTCCGTTTACATTGTTTAAGTTTAATAAAAATGTAATTCATACAAATTTCTCAGTTAGTTTACTAGATATTTTTAATGGAATTACAAGCCTTAAATCTAATCTTAGCACTGGACCTGACGTGATTCCTTCTATGCTCTTAAAGAATTGTATTTATTCAATTTCAAAACCATTACATTTACTTTTTAACGCTTCATTAAATGAAACTAAATTTCCTGATGTATAGAAACAAACTTATATTATGCCATTGCATAAACCTGGTGCTAAAGAAAATATTACTATAGAGGCATTTGCATTCAATCTGCTATCCCGAAATTATTTAATCAAATTATAACTGGTCAAACACATTGGATGTGCAAAAGTATTTTAGTAGATGAACAGCATGGGTTTCGTGAGGGTCAATCTACACTTAACAATCTACTTTCTTACGAAAATTACATTTTAAACGCATTTGAAAGCAAAACTCAAGTTGTCTCTATTTACACCGACTTTTCAAAGGTCTTTGATCGTGTGAGCCACAATATTTTGATTGCTAAGCTTCGTGCCTTTGGTTTTCATAATGCAGTGGTTTCTTGGTTATCTTGCTTTTTGAAAAACCGTACAAATTAATAACTTTCTTTCACAACCTATTTTAGTTCCATCAGGTGTTTCTCAAGGATCTCACTGCGGACCAATTTTATTTTTACTTTTATTTGCAGATGATTTAAAAATTTATAGAAGTATTTTATTTATCGATGATTGTAATCTTTTACAACAAGATTTAGACTCTGTTAATGCTTGGTGTCTTATTAATAACCTTTTGTTTAATGTTAATAAATGTTTTGCAATCAGTTTTAATAGAACGCTAAGCAAAATTTTGTACGATTATTTTATCGATAACAAGGTGCTACAACAAGTGACACAAATTAAAGACTAGGGTGTAATTTTTGATTTTAAACTTACGTTTGTTGAGCATATCAGCTACATGTGTAATCGTGCTATAAAAATGCTGGGGTTTGTATATAGGATGTCAGCTGATCTTTTTCCAAGTACACATAAATTACTATACTGTGCCTTGGTGCGTTCTCATTTAGAGTACGTTCCGTCAGTCTGGTGCCCTTTTTATGAAATCCATAGTCAGAATATTGAACGTGTTCAATACAAATTTTTTCGTCTGTTGTCCTATAGATCTGGTATATTGACGGTTAATTTTGATCGCAATTACATTTCTTTACTATACAATTTACCGTCACTAAAACTTCGGCGCAAAAGATCAGATCTCTCATTTTTGCGTGGTCTAGTGATGTCTGAAGTAGACTGTCCTGAGTTACTTGTATCTTATCCATTCTACATTCCTATTAGTGAACGACGTACTAGGCAGACTTTATTATTTAGAAAATTTACACGTTCTACTAATTATGGATTTCACAACCACATTGGTAAAATTTGTAGGTTTGCAAACTGTTTAACAAACAATTTCATTTTTTTTTTGTTCTAAATCTATGTTTAAGATTCAATTGAGTCATATTGATTAAATGTTATGTATTTTATATTATATTATGTTTTTTTTATGTCGATCTTTTGCTTCTGTTTTTTATATTGATTATTTTATATATGTATTATATTGTTTATATTCATTGTATTTTTATGTAGATGTAAATGGTTTTACTCATACCGTAAATAAAGAATTATTAAATTGATGTAGACACATCTACATAATACAAATTCAAGTGCAATGCTCCTGTATCAGGTTTATTTGTAAAATTCGTAAATTTGAAAGAATCTCACATAAAATAAAAAAATCTAGATGATTGTCTATGGAAAAGATACAAAAAATTATTGAACTTTACTTATTTCATGGAATCACATTTTGCAGCAATGTTTATAGCTTAAATACAAAGACATTTGTCTTCACCTACACATTCTATAGCAATTTTTGAGAGGTATTTTTAATTTAACATTTATAAAATTTGCAATGCCATACCGTCCGTTTATGCCAAGCTTGAATTTATGTAAATATTTTTATACATACTTTTTTTTTCTATATTGTGCAATTAATGCTTTGTTGGTTTAATTTTATTGGTTTTTATTTAATTCATTTATTTATTATTCTTTAACACATACTTTTTTGTTTTACGTTTATTTTTAGGCGATGATTTTTTTTGTACAACTACTTTATATTACTATAATTTTTGTAGGTTTAGATGAAAGTGTAAATAAGAGAGAGCGTGGCGCAGTGGTCTAGGTATCCGGCCGCTGTACCGAAGATCGTGAGTTCGATTCCCATATACCGTGATATACTTTTCACTTTCTATACGCTCTTCCACTCCCCAACCCGCCTTGCCAACGTGGGGTTTTACGGCTAAAACCTTCTCTGAAGAGTGATGAATTCTTTTCAGTGGTTCGGAATCCACTTAAAACTGTAAGTCCCTTGTAATGTAAGTTGCCAGCATTACAAGCAGAGAAGAGGCTAAGACGCCAGCAGTGGCGTATGAATGGCTTACAAAGAAGAAGAAGAAGACGTAAATAAAGTTAATTATTATTATGATTATTATTTTACAGCCAGAACTTCATCAAACACATTCGAGCAGACGACAAACATCAGCTGTCTGACCCTTCTAAGAAAATTGGCATGAGTAATAATTTAAAAGCAGCTCTTTGCTCTAAGATATGACAAACAGTTAATAAAATATTACAAACTGCAGATTTCTCAAATATCAATAAATGAATCCATCGGCAGTGAACAATACGCAATCGCGTAAGGATAATTTCATCTCTACGTTTTGGTATAATTACATTATTGATCCATTGCAGTTTACTGTTTTGAATAGCAAACCATTCGGTCTGCCAGCTAGACAACATTAATTGTTGTAGAAAACTTTAAACATCCTAAACACAAGTCTTGTCTGTGACATTTTTGGCTTAGTTATTGCCAGCTTAGTAAACTTGTTAGTTTTTTCAATGCTTCTAATACCTATCTAGACAAAGTAAACACTGACATTTATTTCAGACATCTAAAGCAAAATTAAATTAAATTGCCTTAAGAATATTCACTATCTATGCGCTATGCCATTTAATGCTGTTAACAATTTTGTACATAGTTGGATGTAAAAAAGAGCCCGATAGATAGTATACAGCTCTACAGTATAAACACAGCTAACACTTGACAACTAAATGTAAACTGCAGCTCATTTACCACAAAATCTTAGATGAAGTTTTCCAAATTCAACTAGGTTTTAGTTTAGATTTTTGGCATATCAGCAAAAATAGCAATGTTTTCCCACCGGTTCCTCATAAATTTCCAATCAATGACATTAGCAAGTTTACTGCCAAAGCAAATCTTGATCTCAGATTTAATAAGTGAGGATGTCAAATCAAAACACAGTCATTTGTCATAATTAAAAAGTTAAGCATTTTCCTGTACACAAATAAGTTCTTCCCCAAGATATAATAAATGGTAAACGTGTTTTTTACAAAAATCAATAATCAACGTTTTGTTAGTAAAAAATCCATTGCTATTAGCCCAGTTCATAATATGATAGTTATTTGAAAATAACTTTTCAATGTTCGTATGTTCCTCAAGGCACAATACATCGTATAATATACGTCATACATACATCTGCTCGCCGAATGCTTGATAAACTCACTACCGTTAATAGCTATCATAAATAATGTCACGTTTAAAATGAAACATTAAGGAATACCATTATATTGCACACACATATGCCCAAAATCATCACTAAAGCTGGAATTTTATGCATTGGTATATTCTGTAATATTTATATTCCAACTAAATAATTTCGTATCTGCACAAATGCAAAGAAACAACAGGCAAAAACCAATATTTTTTGCATATTTTTGAGTTTCTGAGCATACTTACAATAAAAGCTGAATATTTTGTGCATATTTGCATATTTGGTGCATATTTGTATAATTTTAAATTATTTTTGAGTTAACGTTAAGATTGCTTTTTGTCAAAATATATCGATTTAAGAAAAATTGACAGCGTGTTGGAATGAAAGAAAGAAAGAAATCCTTCAATTACATGCAAAATTAAAGTTTTTTTGTCAAATTATAATACTAACCAAATAGTAACAAAACTAACATTGTTAAATTTTGGTGCCGATAAGTTGAGTTTAAATAGTGCCGCAGATCAAAAACTACCAAAGAAGAAGTAAAATTGCCCAAAATCGACTTCAAACTTTTGAAATAAACGTTTATTTGTTATACAATGTTGTTTCTGCTAGATTTTATGTTCCAAAAGCCGGTTTATTTATATATAATTATCATTAACTAGAAGGTAATACAATGCACAAAAAACATATATGTCAAATAATTAAAAATTATAAATATTAAATATATATTTTTTTTAACTTTTAATTATTTTATAAGATTATTTCTACGCATTGTACGACCTTATAGCTAGTAACATTCAATTTGAAAACATAAAATCTACTAGAAAACCACACCATATAATAAAATAAGCACATTTCATAAGTTCTTTTATTCAATAGCAATGGATTTTATTTTGTTTGGTAGTTTTTGAGCTTGCGGCACCATTTAGATTTAATCAATCGGCACCAAAATTTGAGAATATTATTAAAATTAAAAAAAAAAATGTGTAAGCCCCGCTCTAATGACCCTATTATAACTTTGGGTGTAGAAAAAAGTTTTTTCGCAGACAAGCAGATATTAACGGACCGCAGACCGTTGGCATTTACAGTTAATTAATAAAATAAAGACAATGTTAGTTTAATTAGTGTTGTGTTTTTACTGTTCATATTTTACAGCTTAAAGCATGTTTTTTTTTTAATTTAAATTTATTAAAATATTTTGGTACTACAAATATTCTTGTATATTCTAGGGGTTTTTTCCAGAACGTAAAACATTTTAAATAAATTAATCATTTAAAAAAAAATTTTGACTGTACATACAGCACATATTTAGTTATATTATATTAATCATTGCGTGCATATATATGCGCATATTTTTAACCTTTTAAGTGCATATAATTTCCAGCTTAAATCATCTCTTACATAAACGGTAAAATAAAATACTTCAAACAACGCCATACTTCTTCGTATACCCCAGTGTTTACAGAACATTGCAGGTAACACGTCAAAATAGATTTTTATATTTTTATTTAAGATAACTAAATCTATTGTACAACGTCAAACATCGGTCCAACTTAAGCCCCACATAGTGTTATAGACATCATGGACATCATAACCATCCATACAGGAATAGGAACGGAAATTGTTTAAGTAATTAATCAGTCAAATGTGTAAACTAAAATTTGCAAAATATAGATATATAGATAGCTACTACTTCTACTACTAAAAACCATATCACAAACCAATAAAGCCGGAGATGCAGAACACGCTAGGCCGCAAATAGGTAAATTTTTGGTTAATAAAGTTTTATATCCGTTACACTTAAATTTTTAGAGATACAATAAAAACATTATTTTAACTCTTTGTTTATTAGCGTTTTTTTTTTGTATTTTTTTTTCAGAAGTAGCATATGGGAGAGTAGAACTTTGACATCATTTTATCTGAGTGAGTGGCAAAAAAGTATAATCCACTTCCATCTACTCAGACAACATGTCAAAATTAGGGTATACAGCTGCAGGATCGCTAAGAACCTGCACCTCAAATGGCGGGAGCCTAAATTAAGCTGGCAACTTTGCAGACTTTTACTCATATTTAGGTAATAAATTTTAGTTTATTAAATCTTTTATAAGTGTCATATACCTACTCATGTACAAACGGGAGAGAGAAAGGAGAATAATTATTTATTTTAATTAAACAAAATTAAGAAAATTATATATAATTTTTAAACATATGTATATTCAAATATTTACGAGTAAAATAAGTACCTAGATGCCTCAACTTATTAAAATAAATATTGATGTTTGTTTCTATTATGACTATTCTTAAAAATCAAAAACATCAGAGTGTGAGTATGATAAAAAAACATGAGATTAAATAGGTTTTTCTATAACTAATATCACAATAATCACAGTATCACATTGTTTTATGAAATAATACGCACTTAGAATTTTTTTTAAGTTATGTGTAATCAAATTAAAATTGTTAATCCACATAAATAATAATATAAAAATATTCGCTTATCTGTACAAAATGATTTTAACACTCTTAGTTTATCACATTTCTTATCCGCTGCCCCTTCTGACCTTAATCACACGGACATTATACGGCATCGCTAAATAATTCAGGGGCGTCCTACCAAAACAATCCACCATTCCAACATCCGCCTGAAATTTTAATAAGTAATCAACAAGCGTCTGGCCTCGAATTTCAGCAGCATAGTGCAACGGTACTTGGTCGTTATTATTTTCCTCGTTAATTAATCTCACATTATATTCCAACAAATTAGAAATCATCTCCAAGTTTCCAGAAACTACGGCTAGATGCAATGCGGTGTCTCCATTGAAGTTACGCATTTCGGTTTGTGCCCCTTTATTCAAGAACAACAGGAAAATATCCAACCTGTCGAGTTGACATGCTATGTGTAAAGGAGTGTAATCATCATTGTCTTGCATGTTTATATCAGCACCATTTTCATAAAGATAATTTGTTATTTTTAGAGACCCATTTCGTACTGCGTGATGAATAGGGGTTCTCCCTTCAGCATCTTTAGAATTTATATCAATTTTCCCAATTAATAGTTTAATAATATTTAAATTGTTTTTGATGCTGGCGACATGTAAAGGAGTTCTCTTTTTGAAATCTGTCTTATCAATAATAGCGGCGTATTTTATTAAAATGTCAACCATTTCGGTGTGATTATTCTCGGTAGCAATATTTATAGCGCAATCACCTGCCGCATTTATTAAATCAGCGTCCGCACCATTATCGAGGAAGTAAGTAGCGATTTTCTTATAATTATACCTTACTGCAACATGAAGCAAACTATCACTGTCCGCATTAACCCCGTCTATTGAACTGCGGTGTTCTGTTAAGAACTTCACTATTTTCCACCTGCCTTTTTTTACTGCTATAAAAATTGCGCTTTCCTTATTACGATCCAGTAAATTTACATTGGTCCCGTTCACTACCAACAAGTCAACCATTTTCGCACGGTTTTGTTGCACTGCTAAATGTAACGCTGTCTCACCTCGACGATTTTGTGCATTTATATTCAATCCCAATCTCAATAGAGGTTGAATGAAATTTATTTGATTCTTATAAACGAGGTAGTGGAGCGCGGTGTTTCCATCCTTGTCTATAGTATTAATGTTAAGGTTTCCAGGGTTTCTGAGGTTTATATCTAGGATCGACCACACATTCGCTTTAATGCACTCAATTATATCAAAATAATACATGTTTTTAAAACCGTACTTGGAACACAAATGCCGTTTCGTTTAAGTGTTATTCAAATAGTTTGCGATAAAGCGCGATAAGATTCGTGATAATTAACATGATGATACGTTTTATTTGCGTTTTTTTAAATAGAGATTTATTTTCAAGTTGTAGTGAGTCAGAGTCCTATTTTAAGAATCAATTACATGTTTCATTCATTAGATTACTTTTGTAGTGAAAGTACATCAATGTAATTTTTTTGTTATAAACATTAATTGTAAACAAGTATTTTGCTAAAAATAAAGTATGCTTACTCAATAAGGATATGTCAATGTTTTCTAGTTACCTGTAACAAACAAAAATTATTAGACGTTTATTTTGAATAATATAAATAAATATTATATTTTAACAACAAAAAAGTTATTTATTTTTTATTTAAATTTATACAATATACACCAAATTTAATGGCTTAAAATATTTACAAGGCCAAGGTCTCTTTCTCACATATGAACTCACAGAATTTTTTTCTTCTATTCTAGCAGTCCTAGATTCGTATTCCGGCCATATAATATTCGTATATACAGGGTGATTTGGGAAAAAGTGTTGGGGCAAATGTGAACAAAAAAACCTAATAGACACATAGTCAAATATCAACGGTTACTGAGACTAGCAATAAATATATATTTACACAAGTTAATTATTGTAATTATACCCATTCTAACTAAAATGTATGCCTTATCCTAAAAAAAAAAACCTAAACTTAAAAAAAACTCAAAAAATTTGAAAAAAATGTATTAATTTCCACATTGTGTAATTTCGATCAAAACTGAACAACAGATCTTCTGACATATGTTAGTCACAAATGGAATTATACTATAGACAAACATGGAAAAAATCTTGCAGGGTAGAGTATGGTATATCTGATTTACAAGATCCATTATATAGGTCTTAATCACAAATCTGCAAGTCTTATCAAAAGCTTTTTTGACATCTTGACAACAACAAATAAATAGTTAAAATAGACGGTTTTAACTTTGACCCCAAAATCATAAACGCTGGTGTTCCTTAAGGTTCTGCTTTGTTTATTTTTAATTTACATTAATAAACTTCTACAAATAACCAAAACTTCTTTTTATAATTTTGCAGATAATATCACCCTTCATATTTCATAATTTCCAAAAACATTATCCACAAATATAACAGATCTTCTTAAAACTTCTAGGTTGAAACTATAGCAACTGTACACAAAAACCTTAAAACAATATCTGAATCGGGTACTTCCAACTTAGTCAATTTTAACTCAACTTCTTAATGTTTTAAAATAAAAACCCAAGGTATCATCAGTACCAAATATTAAACTAAACAACGAATCCATATATTAATCTTCTTCAATTTGTCTTCTAAAAGTTACAATTTTACTTAATCTTTTTTGGAATAACTATTTTGTTGATATAGCTTCAAAAGTATCTAGAATACTAGAGTTTCTAAATACATGTAAACAATTTTTTACTTTTGCACATATATATAAAACATACGTCCTTGTATTGAATATTGTTCAAAAGTATAGGGAAAAACGTTCAAAACTACACAATCTCTACTAAATTCTATTCAAAAACAAGATATTTGGATTATTGCCGATCCAAAATAGACTAATGAGTTAGGTATGTTGCAGATCTTTGCATTTTGTATAGATATTTCCATAAACATTGTTCAAACAAAATACAATACATATTGCCCTCTAAACAAATATTTTCTCATAGTACAAGGTTTGCTAAAAAATCTAACAAATATTCACTGACAATTCAAAGATGTAGAAAAAAAACTTTTAAGAGAGATTTTTTAAACTGTATAAATTAACACCTTAAATGAACTTCTAAACTCAGTATTTTTCAAGATTTATAAGCCGCAAAAATTCAAGGTCGATGTTCAAAAATTGCTTAAATTTAGTCTTTAATGTGCTAGTTTTATTAAGTGTAGTTTTACTTATTGAAATTCAAAGGTATTTTTATATTGCAACATATTAAGTAATTTCTAAATACCTCATATTAAAATTAAAAAAAAAAACTGTAGAAAAAAGTGTTTATTCTGTATTATAACATTAAATAAAAATGTTATAAACTAAAACTAGTTAAATTACTTGTTTAAATATACCACCGTCCGGCTCAATGCATGCATTATTTTGTTTGTGGATTGCACAACTCGTTAAAGCGTATAATAATTTTCTTTAATAGGTATTGCACAATTAACAAACCGATCAACAATCAATACCTTTCGTTGCTTAAACTAATGTTTTAAACCATCCCCAAAGGCAGTAATCAAAAAGTTTTAAATCTGGTAACATAATTGGCCAGTTTAACTAGAAACTTAAGAAAAACTATTGTTAAGATAATTAATAATAACACGACTAACATGATCAATAGCAAAAACATACTAAAAGCGCATATTTTGTTCAACATACAAAAGAACATCGGCATGTAGATCTGTCAAGTTTTCTAAGAATGCTAAAGCTAAATCTTCGGTAAGACGATCATTTAACAGAAGTAATTAATTGTTAAATAAACTTAGTATGCTTTAAGTCTGTATTTTATAATCCCAAATAACTTTATTGAAACGGTTATTGAAACTTATAAATTGATTAAGTGTTTTTTATTTATTTTTTTTTTTTGGTTTTGTTTTGGTTTAATAATTAAAAACAATGCACATTATTTATGTGGATCTTTGGAATATAAGCAATAAACTTCAAAATTAAAACAATTATAAAATTGCTGCTCATCGTTGAATAATGAGAGACGGGTTGAAATGTAGGTTTGGTAGTCCTAAAAAAAGAAGTTATTATAATAAAAGTAAATAGAATGATTGAAAAAAAAGTTGTCAGTCTATAATGTGCTTGTTGTTTGTGAATAGAGAACTAAGTATGCTTTGCTCCGCCAATCTAATGATTGCATGAGCTGTGTTCAACTTTGTAGAAAGTTTGTTGATCTGTGGAGTCATGCCACTTACTCTACAATTCACGGGAGACAATCTTCGTGTTCTTAGGTCAGTTCAAGCATCTAATATAACTTTATCTGGTTTAGTTTTGATAACATTTGGATAAAAAAAATATTTTGGAATTAAGATGCGCGAGAAGATAATTGCAGATCTCAAAAACTAAGTCTACTCAATACCAGGCCTCGAGTACAAGATTCAGCATTTTTGCAGTGGTTGCTTAATTCTGCATTTTAAATTAGACAAGATATCGTACAAAATGCAAATTCACAATTACTTTTTTGTTTTTTAAGATCAACTAGCAAAAAAATTCAGGTTTTGAGTTTCACCTCGGCCTCTTGCAATAATGCGCTAGAGCATAACGCTTGGTTGGGTCATATTATCTCAATCTCTAGATTAACTTGTTCTGGCTAGACTTGTATAATTCTGTAGCTTGCTCCTGAACAAACTATTCTATTGTACAAACATCCAAGTATTTATGCAATTCCGTGTTTTTTACTAATTATATAACAATTTCTTTAAGCTTAGATAGGTGATTTAGAAGAAGACATAGCCTATACGTCTGTATCAAGCTTTGCCAATAAGATTGATGGTGTAAATTTAAATAGTTGTTTGTTCAGAGTCACTACTATATATCCAGTCTTGAGTCACGCCTAGGTTTGTCGGGACGTACCGTTTTGTAAACAAAATTGCCTCGCGTTTGTGGGTATTAATTTTGATATGTCACAAGTTCTAACAGTTGCATCGGCATGTTCATGTGATTAAGTTTATAGATTAGTCCGTCGAGCCATACTTTATCAAACGCCTTCTCTATATCAATAATACATTACAAATGTGTCTTTTTTTATTCAAACCTTAAGTTATGAATATATTGGGACTGAAGAATTGCTGGGTAGTTTTGTGTTCCTGCTAATAATCAAACTATTTGTCTATCATTGTCCTGTTATACTGAGTAAAGTGTTCTTTCTAACAGCTTACTTACTCAAAAACAGGCTTATCAAACAGCGGTTTACTCTCATATCCTGTTTTCTTTTGTTCCCTACAAGGGAAATCTTCAAAAAACTAAAAAAGTGTCAGATTTACTCTCACGAGGAAATTGCTTACCGACTAAACTCCACTTAATAAGTTAATGTTTGTCCTAGAAATTTGGCACAATGTGTGCAATTACTTTTCTGTATTGTTGATTTATTGGTTGTTTTTAGTAGTGCGCGTTCTGCGCCAATCTTAAAAACGTTGCTTTAAAGTTGTGACTAAGCGGGTGCCACAAAGTTAGGCAATTCTTTATATGGACTCTTTTTGGCGCTTTTCCAACGTCTTGTCTTATTTGGATGTTCCAAACGTACCATGATACATTGAATTTTTTTCTCCGTGAGGACTAATAGATGGCTATTGTACGCCATGCTAAACTGGTGTAAGTCAGTTGAGAATGGATGATTGTTGTAGTTACATGTCATTCTAATTTTGTCTGCTGTTTTCTGGTTGTGAAGTTTAAAGTTTAAACGTTTATTTAAATGTAATCTTAAGTATTTAACAGAATCTTTCTATAATAACTTAATGTCGTTTATGCATACGTTCTTGTATGACATAGTTATTTTTCGGAAGAAAAACAACTTTATTTTTCTGTGGATTAACTTTGATGCGTCAGATGTTCATTCAATTCTTGTAACTGAGAGCTGCGCCTGTAGTTCTTAATGTGATTACTATTGGTGACCTAGAAGAAACCTTGACATTAAATCAGACTATTTCTATGTTTTTTTTAGTCTAAAAGTCTCAGAAACATGATCTGTCACACAAACCAATTGATGACCTGCAGAGTGTTTGTGTCAAAAACCGTGCTGGTAGTTCGGCCGCAAACGCTTTGCTTTGGTGTGCTTTTAAAGTTTTTCCAAAATTAATTTTTCTGTTACCTTACTTAAAGTGCTCAAAAGACTTATGAATTGGTAGTAATATTTGAGAAAAAAGTTGCATCAATTATGTTTGTTCAAAACATGATTTTCTTAACAAAAATTACTTTTAAGGCCTTATTAGGAATACCTTTGGAAAAGACCGTTTGGATGATGAATAGCCGAAATGGATGTTCTTTTGTTAGTGTTTTTGAAATTTGCCACATCAGGTTTTCGCGTTCTGTGGATGATTCAAGCGCATTTTGCCAGCTCAAGTTCTTGTGCTTTCTTATAGCTTGACACACTAGACTAGATTGCGGTTAATCATCTGTCACGATCTTTCGGGATATGATGGGTTGTCACGCCTGTTAAAGATTTGTGTGGCTTAACCTAAAGCAATTTTTATTTTTTTAGTTAGATTGTCAAACTGTAGAAATCTTTGTCTAAGATGCGGGAGAAGAACGGCCAGTATGTTCTGTAAACTGCCAAGTCGTTTCTTCTCGCCGCCTACCCGTCCAAGGATTTTCAACACAATCTGTTTATGGTCTGAGCTTAAATCGTTGACAACCCTAACAGAAACTTTATAGTCAATGTTCTTTACCATAGCTGTATCAAGAACAACAGTTCTTTATTCCGTCCGATAGTAGAATATTGGTGTATTGGTAGCAAACTATTGATTCCCGTTTGTTAAAAGTAGTTATAAAAAAATGCGGGTGTTATAATTTAGATCACCCGCTGAAATGGTAGGGAGTGACTAAAAAAATATTGCGTCTAAATCCGCAGTTTCTATTGTATTACTCGGGTTTAGATAAGCCAAAGCAGGACTAAATCAAGCGAGTTCAGCGTGTTTGTGTCGGGAGTGACAACTTCATAATTGTACGCCGATTTTTTGCCGTACCATGCCTCCGATTCACGTCGTTGTCACCTAAATACGTAAAGGTAATTGGAATATTTATCATATTTCATATGTGTAAAATTTGTCTCCGAGACTTACTTTACATCAATATCATTTTCAAACAAGAACTTTCAACTTTGCCCGTTTTCTATTTTATACCATTAGCATTCCAATAGCATATACAAAGACTAACAATATCCTGTGAGTTTGCGGCTGCAAATACCATAAGTTGGCAGCGCTGGTGTCACATTCAAATTATTGGGTATTCTATTCTTTAGTCTACTTTCATATATCGATGGTTAAAAGGCCAAAGGGTAAAAGCGACAATATTGGCAATATTGAGTTATATATATACTGCTGGAATCACCAGATTTTTCTCCGTCGATTGATCTACTTATCATAGCCGTATACAGACTTTTAATGCAGATTATCCCGTCCGCAATTGTTTACAACCAAATTACGTAACGGACAATATCTTTTCTAATATTAAATGTGTCTAGATTAAATTAATAACTTAATGAAAATATTATACCATCAATATAAGCTTCACAGTTTTCTAATGAACTTCAACAACATGATGTTCAAGAACTTTTGGATATTTTAGTTGTTAACGGAGTAAACGTTTTTGTACTTGTAATGTGTTAAAGTTTATTTCACCAGTTTTTTATCTTTGTTTACAAGTTCAAGATATCCTTTAACTTTGATGAATGATAAGGAACAACAAATTATGCTCAACTGCTTCATTACTGAATACACATACAAAATTTGTATTTTATTATTGTTAATTATTATCATTAATGTTTAATTTCTATGATCTTCTTTTCAGTTAAAAAATACAAAATAATATAATACCATTCATTTCTCGTTTAAATTAAACCGATTTCACCTCGTTTTATTTTTATTATTGTGTGCATTATTCATTCACTCAACGTTACTATTTTTAAATTCATTATTGAGAATTTTTAGAGGGGCAATTGTTTGTTGATTAATTTTTATTAAAGTGTTACAGTTATAACTTAATTTGCATATTTCTTTGAAAAACTCTATAGCGTAAATTTTATTATATGTAGTTAATACATATTTAGATTTAAAACTCGAAGAGTTTTATTAAAATTTAAATATTAATCGTTTATTTTATGAAGGTATAAATACATAACATTTAACCATAAGTGCAATCTTAAAACGTTAATTAAATCAACTAACAAAGGCTTCCCTGATCGATCGTAACCAATAAACATGTGTTAGGAATGTAAAGTTAATTACACCTTATATTCGCTAAAACACTAATTACTAATTAAAAGCCATTAGGGAGGAAACATTTACCTACGTGCTAATTATAAAATGATTTATACATAAAATTGCCTTGTTTCTCATATCACACGTTTATATAATCATGATATTGATGATAACCGGCAAGCATGATCCTAATCAGCACATTTATCTGATATCAACTCAATACGTTTGTTGTAAAATTTGCTTAATTTATTCCACTGTAGCAACGTGGTGCACTTGATCTACATTTACATATATTGGCTTTATTAATCCGTTCCACTTTTATATTTTCACCGAGGATACGCTTAGTATTTTTTTGTTAAATAATATAAATGCCATTAAACGTTTCCGCTTGCATGACACATACGTGTACGTGTTTCATAATAAAATTCATTTTTTTGTCAATTAATATAGTTTGGGATGTTGATTCCTTTAGTAAATTGAAAACTACATTCAAAACGTGACTCGAATACATATTAAATTATTAGATACTAATTGAAACGTCCTGAAATGTATTAAATGCATTTTTCCAGATTTGCATACCTATGAATAAATTTAGAATTCTGAATATATATCCAGCAATTATCAATGAATTATTTATATATAAAATATGAAGTATTTACAAATAATTAGATCTGTGGATTGTTAGTATGTTTATTTATAACATACTGTCATAAAGATGAATAGATTATCTATCAAAATGATTATTATACAACTAAAAAATATAGAGACAAAATGACATTCAATAAATAATGATAGTAAATGCAGTTACATGTAGAAATCAAGTTTATTTATTATTATTATATACCGGCAATATTATAATATGGATGTTATACGTCAATCTAATACCACATTTCAACTTATGCTTATTATGATCTTTTGCATATATTTTATGTATGAGATGTTTGAGATTAGGTTATTAGGTAAACATTTTTTGCAAAAAATAAAAAAGACCAAAGAAAAGGAAAGATGTTTATTCAGGAAGAAACACTTAATAATACAGAACACACTTTAGTAGAATGCAAAGCATAAAAAGAAATTAAAAAAAAAAACTAGAAAATATACTGAAAAGCAAATTGGATAAAACAACAATCATTAAGAAATGTCTGAAAGATAAAAATAAATTGACGGTGCCAAGAAACTGTGCAACAATAATAATAATAATAATAATTCTTTGTTCACGGTAAAAGTTAAACCATTTACATCTATACTATAATATATAAATAAACATTTTACAAATAAATAATATACATAATATACAAAGAATACATAAAAACAAGTTTAATCTAAAATACAATTTAGGTACACATTTTAATTAATATGATTTAATTGCACTTAAACTGCGATTTAGAACAAAACCAATTCAAATTACATAGCAAACAATTTCCCAGTTTACACATCCTAACAAGTGTGTTGTTGCACCAGTAATTTGTAGAATGTGTAAATTCTCTAAACAATAGAATCTGCCTGGTACGTCAGTTGCTAATAGGAATACTGAATGATAGAGATGCAAGAAGCCCAGGACAGTCTACTTCAGACATCACTAGTCCACGCAAAAACGAAAGATCAGCCCTTTTGCGACAAAGTTTTAGTGGTGGCAAATTGTACAAACATGTAATGAATTGCAATCAAAATCAACCGCTAAAATCTCCGATTTATAAGATAATAATCTAACAAACTTATTTTGAATTCGTTCAATATTTTGAATATGAATTTTGTAAGACGGGCACCAGACTGACGGGGCATATTCTAAATTAAAGCGCAGTATAGAATAATAAAGTAAATTAAGCTTACTTGAGGATAAGTCAGCTGACATTCTGTGAACAAAACCCAGCATTTTTACAGCCCGGTTACACATATAGTTAATATGCTCAACAAATGTGAGTTTGTAATCACAGATTACGCCCAAGTTTTTTATTTGAGAAACTGGTTGCAAAGAAAAGAAAGAAAATTAAGGAGTTTGACAACAACAAATTAAAAAAAACAAACATACAAAATAAAAACTACAGAAGAGAAAGAAAAAAGACAAAAAAAAAGCAAAATGAAAAGAAATAAAATAGGACAAGACAATTTTATGCATACCAAGAAATAAAAGGAAAAGGAATTAAAAAAAAGAAAACATTTACAGAGACTATAATACCAAAATTGCAAAGATAAAAAGAAGGAAAAAAAATGTTGAAGAATAGCATCTTGAGGTTGATGGATAACGCAACTTTTGAGATGGTCAAAATATACCTGGCAACGAAAAGACAAAAAAGTAAATCCAGATATAGATACAAGAATACTAGAAATAAAACTTACAAATGTAAGACTAACAAAAGGTTTACAACTAATGGAACTGAGTAATCAATTTATAAAAAAAAACAAACAAAGAAAATTAAGAACGCATCTGAAGACAAACCAAATATTTATAATGAATATCACACGGATTGGAAAAAGAAGAGAATGCAGAAGTGGATGTCAGTGGAAATAAAAAGATACAAAAAACAAAAAACACAGACAATAACTAGCTCACCTCAAACCAGAGCCAAATGTAAACTAGATTGACAAAGACAAAGAAAACTTCTAAAATTTATTTCATAGCAGTCTAAATACAAAATATTAACAAATAGTTGCATATAAAAGTATATTCACTAATAAATTATCTAACCTCATACATCTTATAATATAGCTTACTGCTTATTTTAAGCAAAATAATACAACTATTCTATTTTACTGATTTAATCAAACATAAATTAATATCTTTTATATACTACTTAATAAAACTAGAGAAAATCAACTTTTATCTTTTTCTTAGTTTTGTACAAACAGAAGTTTATTGCATACATTTTATTTAGATACCGGTAAGTGTATTTCCGTATGCTTGCTCAATTGGAGAACATACAGTCTTGAAATGAACACAAATTTATAATATAAAATTTCCAATTAAGTACTCAAACGCAAATGAGCTACCAAGACTGACGTCTTTTTGCAACAAATGTAAACCATAAGAAGTGTTTTAAATATATTTAATTTGATTTTTGGCCATTAACAAAAAACTATCATCTTAGTCCCACTCTTATGCCACGTAGGAGTTGACTAAGTTTCATGCATAATTATCCGCCGTTTTCAGATTTTGCTCATTCAGGCCTTGTTGTTGTCTGACAGAAAAAACAGTAATTTGATCAATGTTAAAGTTTTTAGTGAGTGTTCTAATGGTGCAACTCTACTCTTTCACAGCCAAAACTTTTGATGTTATTCATTTGCAAATTATATACGCATCAGCGTAGACTATTAAAATTTTTCAGATGACGTAGCATTGTAATAGCACTAGCAAATACAATTGCTTCCTAAAAACCTTGTCTAAAATTAACACTATAAAACTAAAGCCAAAGTAAAATTACAAACTATACCCGCAACTATCTAATAATGCACTTAGTTACTAATAAAAATAAACAAATCTTTACTAATTAACCTCAAAAGATAGTCTATAAAGCCAACCAATATTTCTACATAAACTACAGTTTAGTCAAAATTATTTTTTTTCAAACCCAATGCTGGGCAGACTGATCAAAAATATTTAAAAACTAACCTAAAAAATTTGCAAACAAAAACTGGGAAAAACCGGTAGTATTTGCTAAAACATTTTAACTGATCATTGCAACTTTGACAAAAAACAGTCTTCTAATACTTAAACTAAAGATGTTCAAGGTACTAATTTAATGTTGCAAATGTGTGATAACTTGGCTATTAGAAGTTAAAAAAAAAATTACTATTGTTTTAATATAATTTTGAATTATAATTTAAAACTCCTTTATCAGTCAGATAAATTTCATTTTCAATAAGTAATAAATTGAAAATTACTACAGCTTACAAAATACGACAACTTTCATGGCTTGTTGAAAGGTTGGAAAAATATAAATATTTCACATATTTTTATAGATGTATATACAATAGGATAGAACTTAAAATTTGTTTTGTCAGATTTTTATGAGCTCCGGGCGAAATTATAGTGCCGCAAAAATGAAAACTACCAAACAATAGGTAAAACTGGTTCAAATGACAAAAGAACTTCTGAAATAAGATTTTTATTATACAATATAGTTTTATACAAAATTTTATATTTTCAACATGAATGTCACCAACTAGAAAGTAAAAAAAAATGCCAAATAACCTTATAAAATAATTAAAAACGAACAAAAAATTGTATTAAATATTTAAAAAAAAATCTAACTTTGATGATTTTTTGCACAAAACATTCAACAAAAATAAAAACTGTCTTGTCTGATTAATTATTAAATATTTACTACAAATAATTTTTTCTTGTCTTATGTCTTTTTTTGTGCATTGTAAAACCTTCTAGTTAATGACAATTTATATGTAAACATAAAATCAAGTAGAAAACAATATTGAATAACAGAAAAATGCTTATTTAAAAAGTTTGACATCAATTTTAGGCGTTTACCTCTTCTTTGGTAGTTTTTGCACTTGCACTATCGACACAAAATTTAACAATATTTTTTTTTTGGTATCTGAACATAATTCCGCCCGGCCCTCAAAAACAATTTGAGAAAAAAAATGTAAGCTTTACCCTAATATACAAGTATTCTATTATAGCACAATGCACGGCTTCTTATTTACGGGTGGCGACCAAACGTTTGTCTATAGCATGATAGGTCGTAGGTTTTATTACCACTCAACGTAATTTTTTTTTAATTCTTTTAACATCTCGTATAAAATAATGGCAAAAAATTATTTTAATAATAAAAATTTGTACATCCTAAAACAAAAATTACCAAAAAATTACAATTACCTGAGTTGATCAATTAGGTACTCAGTTTGTTATAATTGATATCTAGAAGACTTTATTGTCTTACAATACATATAATAATATAATTAATGTCTATGTAATCTGTAAAATGTTCTAGTAATGAATTTGTGAAAAAAATATTGTAAATTGTTTTATTTCATTAAAATTTTCAAATTTTATGTAGTGTCTTTGTAGAAATTCTACGTCTTTGTAGACCCTTTTGTCATATACTCAATTAAGAAAATTTGATCAACATTACTTGGACCGTGAAAAGCCCTTATGAACCCATTACATGGACTCTTGTTTTGTAAAAAGATCCCAGTGGTGTACTCAGATCTCATCCCTAGATAGAATTCTATAAAAAAATCTTTATCTTGGTATAAAACAGATAAAGCACAGTATTTGTTTGGAATTTGGCAGGATGGAAATCTATCATGCCAACACTTCTCAAATATTTATGAAAAATAAGTTTTTCTGTTTTCTAGCAATCTGAAACTATTACTCGGCGGTCAATCAATACTAAATTTTCAACTTTGTTAATGATTTTGTTAATTTGTGTTTCCAAAGGTCTTCCACACTTTGGGTCATTATGAATGGATTCCTGAACTATTTAAACTGATTGCATCAATTCTTGTTTTTCTTTTACACTGCCACCATTCTTTCATGAATATTTTTTGAGTTACTGCCTTCTTTTGATAAAAAATTCTATATTCAAGTTGCAAATCACTATTTTTTTTGCATGTTTAAATATTGTTAAGAAAATAACATAATTTTTTTTTTGTATACCTGTATATGTATAAGAAAGATTTTAAACTACTTCAAAGTTTGCAGCAATTCAGTTTCCAGATAGCAACAAACAAAAATTACAAAAACCTTATTAGAAAGTTATATTTAAATGCATTTTAATATAATCCTTTTTCCGTTAGACAAATTTGAGCTAGGTGTGCTGGACAAACCAAATAAAATAACTCATTATTTAAGTTATATTGTAAAATTTGTAATAAACGGGTGGAAAAAACACTCTGTTTTCCGATATGATTCCCAGCAATAATTAAAATATTGATGCAAAGCTTCTACTTGCATTTCTTTTATTTCTGGTTGTCTAGAATATAGCTATTAACTTAATATTTAGGTTGAAAAAGATGTTAATTGTAATCATATTTCTCTTATCTGCTAACTAATCATATTTCTCTTATCTGCCAACAATTATTCTGTTAACTTCATCTTTCATTTTAAAGTCATAAAGTCAAGTAGTATTAAACTATACTTAAACAAAATTTATTGTTTTTTATTTAACTAACAAAACAAATTCATTTTCTCTACAACCGTCAGTTTATAATTTTTTTAATTATTTACTAATTCCGTAGCAATATACAGAACACTAACTACAGACGCCGTAATGTTTGACCGTTGACGGCTAAGCAACAAATTTGTTAATCGATTATTATGCCTTTTTATAGAAAAGTATGTGCAGATTGCCAACAGAAGTCAAAAACCCACCACGCAAAAGTAAAGAAAAAAAAAACAACTAAAATAGACTGGCAGGCCAATTCAAATAGTGCAAAACGAACAGTCTCAATAGAAAATTACGGTATTGTACAACAAACTTTGATAGATAGTTCTTTGTAAAGTTAATTCTAAATTTAACTAAAAGACAAACTAGATAATACAGCAGTAGCCAAACAACCACTTAGTAAAAATATAATAAAAATAGCTGACATCGGACATGAAATAGTGCAGAACTAGAAAAAGTAGGGATCTTCTGTAAGTTAACCAAATGCAATATAAAGAACAAAACTATGCAAATTAATCAAAACCACCAGAATGTATTCTAACCTTCTACGTAAAAACTTCAACGGCCACTAATAGTTTAAATTGTAGAAAAGTGCAAAATTAAAAAAAACGATAAACAGTGCTTTTATACAAACACTGACCTAACTTAACCAAAACTAATTTATAGTCTCTCGAATGATACAAAAGACGAGATCACAATTGCGCTCAATATTTGTCAATGTTGTTGATATAGCTTTAAAAGTCCCTTAAACACTAAGGTTTGTTAATAGATATAAATAATTAATTACTTTTGCAAAACAAGTGATTTATTTAGAAATAGTTACTTTAAAAATTTAAGAAAATTAAAAATCTATTCTGTAGTTCCAATTTTTGATAAAGCGTTTGAACATATTGAGTGGTATTTGGCAAATGACGGAAGTAATGTTGTTTTCTAGGAATTGTAACCGGTTTATCTATATAAACTTTGGACTTTACGGCGTTGCCATTAAAGAAGAAATAAACTTTATTGCTAAACAAAATTTTGGTCAAAAACAGTAGATCTTCTTCAAGATTTTCAAGAGCCCAACCACTAAAATGGTAACAACTTGGAAGGTCGTCCGACTTCAATTCTTGCACGAGTTAAATTTTGTATGTTTTTAAATCAAGATTCTTACGTAAAATAAGCCAAGTTGGTCCATACAATAAGCAAATCTGCTGAAAACGGCGCCAAATTACAGCTACCGTCGCTATAGTTGTTTCACTACATACTGAATGTGATTTATTTGATCGCGTAATACCCAACAATAAAAATTGGGTTTTAAACTTTTTTAGGAGGTACAGCAAATTGGGCGTTGGGTAGGTCGATTATGTAAACCATAAGTACCTCTAAGCGCTCAAAACAAGCAGAGCGCTGATTTTTGTAATACATCAAACAATTTGTAAAAGTTGTGCCGGGCTAAGTTTTTCTTTGATGAAATGTCAACCAGAATAAGCTTTCTAATTCATTATATCCCAAAACTTATAATTTGCAACTATTCAAGGTCAATGTTTATAGACTACTTAAATCTCGTCTTTAATCTGATAATAAATTTTAACAAGTAAAACCACACTTGTTATAATATACACCTGTTATGCTTGTTATTTATCTTCCTACTTTCTTATCATGGTTCAAAATTTATTATGACGATATAACAAAGTAATTTCTAAAAAAATTAACCAAATTTAAACAAATATTATCAACTAATTTTATTAAATTTTAACTCATGTTAATTAATTAATTTAAATAAATCTAATTCAAAAAATAAAAAAAAATTATAACATTATAGCATTATAAATACTAAATGAAACACATCTGCGCTTTCAATTCACATAATCCTACAACCCTTCAAAAACACATATCCAGGATAAACAATTATTTTACATTAACACACATTCAATTTTCAATTACACTTGCTGTATTTCTAAATTAACGGACAATATTTAAATCTATTTTAACAGAACAAATATTCTCCATTATTTATATTAATGACATCCTAGTCAACATTTGATATTAAAATGTATAATAAATCCAAAATTAAATTATACAAAGCATGCAAAAGTGTTTCCTATCATAAATTTTATACGTTTTAAACAGCAACGGTTTTATTTTGTTTTATGTACGCATTTTGTATTCAAGCAAACCCACAAAGGTGGCTCCAATTCCATCACACTAAAAACAGTGAATTCGGCAGACACATAAAAAGTCAATCTTTTATCCACAAATTGGTAAAATCTTGAAACAGACTCCTGGCGCTGTCTTTATACGAATAACTTAAGAAAAGGGGGAAAATAGTACAAAGATAAGAAGTATTTATCCACAAAAGCATTATGTAGCTTTGCATTGAAAGCGTTGAAAATTGAAATAAAATGATACGATAATGCTTATCTCAAGAAAAAACTGTAGACAGAGGTATTGTTTTATAAGAGGGTCTAACTGAATGTCATGTTATGTCTTGTCATATTAAACAGAATGATGTAAGATTTGTAACATATTATTTAATACATTTTATTTATTTTTAGATTTTCAACTAATTAATCAATTTGTTTGTATGAATTTGTTAAAAAATAAATTGTTGACTTATTAATAAATATAAAGAAATAAAAAGTAAAACTGTTACAATGTGTATGCATTTTTTTGTAATTTATGTTGACGCCTATTACTTTTAAGCAACGTTTTTTATGCGGACTTGCTGATAGAGACAAAAATACAGATAAAAAGGATCTACATTCAAATAGATAAAGAAAACAAATAAAAAGAAGTTGTTACTAGTAACAAAGAAGACTGAGACGGAAAAAAAGCTAATAATATTAATAAATGGCTTGGGTTACAATGTAAAAACAAACCCATAAAAAAACTGGTGATGATCAAGGATATTAGCATAATTCCAGCAGAAAGAACTGATGGAAGAAATTATAAACAAAGTGAACACAGAAAAAAATAAGATAATATCCATAAAAAAAGTTTAGAAAAAAACGAACTACTATAGTAAAGATGAACAAATACTGATCGAAACAAAAAATAAGAGAAGGAAGAACGCATAGTAGAGAAAGTAACTGCAAACGGGAGAAATGGTACAAATGCTAGATGAAAAGACATGAAGCAAAGTCATTGCTATGCATAAAATCACAGAGCTAGCACAAACAAAAAAAGAGCTTTTTTTGAGCATCTTTCAACAAATGTGGAATCTAACGTGCACACACCCAAATGTTTGTGCAAAATCTTATGTATGCTGGTCATACTAATGCTTAAACCTGTCCCGTTTTTGCAATTTACATGACGATTTTCTTCAATTAGTTTTTGCACAGCATTGATATTTTCCGGCACAACTACCGATTTTAGACAACCTTCTTTAACTTCGTTTATGAACAATCTACGGCCACGTTTGAATTCAGTGTACCAGCGATATACAGTGGCTGTGGATTTATTGAAGCACTGTTCTTGAGCTAGACCACATCGAAAGTCATAATAAATTATAGCTCAAACATTTTCGCGATTTAATGCCATCTTTTGGCCATGATGAAATTTTCAACATCTGTAAACAACACAAATAGTGCTCTTCAAAACGTTCTAAGTACGTATAATGTCAAAAATGTCAAACTTTACGATGGCAATGTCAGATTTTACTTGGTACTACCAGTGTTGCCAGTTCTTATTACATAAATAGCAACCTTCGTATAACTTAACTCATACACTCCTGATTTTAAAATTTTAGTTGTCTCAAATCAAATGCACAAAATATAGGGCAAAAAAAAATCAAAACTAAATTTAAAGAATTTAGATTTAGAAAATAGTTACATATTCCCATATATTGATGAACATAAAATCATTTACAACAGCTCTAAAAGCAACAAATTAAATTTGTTAAAAATTCTTGAAATTATTAAACCAAAAAATTATCTTTCCGTAAACTTGCTTAATGATCAAACCGCCCTGTATAAATTTTTTTTCTTTGAAATCATTTAATTCTCTTTCCTTTTTGCGGAATGTTCTTTGTCTTAATTACCTTTAAGTAAAAACCGCCATTTATTAATCTTTTCTCTACCTGCTTAATCTGTTTTTTTTTTTCTTTTTTTCAGAGATATGCATACATTAATAAAATTATAGTTTTATTTATTTTAAAAATGTGCAACGACGTTGTTTAAGTGCTTAATCTTAAATACCAGCTTTTATCAAGTGCAGGTTGATAACATAAGCTATTTTTTTAAATACATACTTAAATATTGAAAATGTCATTTTTTTGATCTAATGAAGACTAGTCATCTCTCTTCTTTTATTATTATTGTTTTTTTTTAATATTTTTATAATACTTTCTATTTTATTCTTTAAACAAAATCTAATTCATGCCATTATTACCCTTAAGTGATAGTAAACAGATATTATCTTAAAATTACGTATGCAATCAAATTTGCTTAAATATAAATTATTATGTTTATATTTATTCCTAAAAAACATTAACTAAATTTTTTGTTAATATTTGTGGCTAACCCTATGTAAAATAAAACACATTTAAAAAAACACAATTAATCCGTATAATGCATTCACTGTTTGCACTATCAATAAAAAAAAAATGGGTAAATAAATAAAAATTGTATAACTTTTGTTTTGCGGTATTTCAATTTCATTAAATCAAAACCTAGCACACGGACTCATAATAATTAAAAAAAAAAAAACAGCATAAAAGCAATGGGCGCAAATTTGCAAATAATTAATTTTATCCAATAATTTAAGCATTATTTATCAAATCAGCTACAAAATGTTACATAGATAAATAAATTAAAATTGTAAATGATTATTTTAAGAAATCATAAAACATAACTTAATGCATCCTAAATATTAAATTTAAAGTATAGATTTTTTTGTAACAATACATAAAGAACCCATTTTAAGTTTTTTTAACAATTGAAGTCTTCATTAACATTAAAATATTGGTATTTCAAAAAATCATCGAAACATTTTATATGCGAATATCACACGTATTGGATGTTATAAACGTGCGATTTGCCACCACCCTCGCTATAGTGATGTGAACATATCAGTTTTTTTTAAGATCGGATTATCGCCGTACACTTCAAACTAAGTGGCATATTAATTATGTAAGATACATTAAACTAAAATAAAAATATTAAAAATATTAATATTAAAAATATTAATATTAAAACTATTTCTAGCAATAATTAAAAATTAAAATAAAATGAATATGTATTTTTAATATATAAAATAAAACAAAAAATGATTTCGTCTCTTTCTCATCGTCCTGAGGTTTGCGGGTATTCATTCCCATCTCAGGCTATCGGCATTGAGTGTTTGTTTGAGTTGTTTATCTTTATTTATTTAATTTATATTTTGTCATGTGTTTGATTTTTAGTTTAAATGGTACGTAGTTAAAACTTCTTATATATGTATGTTGGCAGATTATTGTATTGCTTTATAGTTTCTAGTTGTTAGTGTCTGTCTGCATTTAACAGTTGTATATTTCGTAGTTTTTATGTGCAATTTTCTTCTTGTTTGGTGGTTGTGTATTTCTTTGTTTATTTGTTTAACAGTATTATTATGTTGGTTTTTATTATTTTGTCATTTAATTTATATAGCAATAGTATACTGTTCAAGGCTATCATATTTATATTTATTTCCTTGTATAGTTCAGTTGTAGGTGTTTTTCTGTCCAGTGTGTATAAAATGTTTATAAATTTATTTTGTTGTCTTTGTAATTTGTTTATGTTGTTTTTGGTTGTGTTTCCCCAGATATGGTTTAAGTAATTGTTATTTAATCAAATATTGCATGATAAACTGATTTTTTGAGTTTTTTGGTAGGTAATTTTGTATTTTTATTTCAGCTGCTATTGTTGAATAATTTTTTTCCACAAGTTTGTTTATGTGAGCATTCCATTTCAGGTTTTCTTGAATAGCCAGACCCAGAAGTAATTCACTTCTTTTATTTGTCTTATAGTTTTGCTATTTATTGTTATTGTTATAAGAGTTTCCTGTTTGTTGTTCAAAATTATGTATTCTGTTTTTGTCTCGTTGATAGTAAGCAGGTTGTTGTAATACCATGTCATGTTCTAATATATCATTCGTGTATAGTATATATAGTGTCGGTAGCAATATTAATCCTTGTGGTATGCCGTAATCAGCCTGTAGTGGTTTGCTTTCTGTAGAGTTTACTTTTCTTTTCTGCGGTCTGTTTTTAAGGATGTGTCTATTAAATTTAATTCTTTACTTTTTATTCCAATTGCTTTCAGTTTTTTAATAAAATTTGTTTTAGATATGGTATTAAATACCTTTTTCATGTCGATGTGTATTGCTACTACAGTTTCTTTTTGGTATATTTTACGTTTTATATGGTCTATGAAATCATATGCAGCAGTTTGTGTTCTAGAATTTTGTTGAAACGCATACTGTTGTTTGAATATTATATTGTTTTTGTTTACGTGTTTAGTTAATCTAGTATGAATCACTTTTTTAGTATTTTATTTAGTGTTGATAGTAGTGATATAGTTTGATAATTTTTTGGTTTTGTTTTATCTTCTTTTTTATGTATACTCACTATTATTGTTTGTTTTATGTAGCATGGGTAGATACCTGTTTTGATAACTTTGTTTATTATGTCCAATCTCGGTGTTAAAATAGTTTTGTTTTATTAAATTGTTTGTAATTTTATCAAAACCTAGTGTTTTGTTGTTTTTCAATTTTATGATTATTTTATTAATTTCTTCTTATAATGTGCAATCGAAGTGTATGTTGTTTATTTTTATTGTTGTAGTTTATGATTTTTAATTTGTTCTTGATAGTTGTTTTTCTGCTACTTTTTTTTCCAATATTTGTAAAGTATTCATTTATCTCATTTGCTATTTCCATTGGTTTTTAGATGTTGTTCCATTTCTTTTAATATTTGTTCAATGTTTATTTGTTTTTAAATCTTTTTTAAAGCTGTTTGTTTATTAATTTCTATAGTTTTGTGGGGTTGTCGTTGTTTGATTGAAACTTGTTTTCATCGTACAGTGTTTTGGTATTCTTTATGTTGTATAACGTTTTCTTTTTTTTGTTAGCAGTATTCGTTTTTTATTGTTTCATTGTTTGGTGTTTTTTGTGCAGTTTGTTTCTTTTTTCAATGTTATCTAGGACTTCTGTATTGATCCATGGGTTTTGTTCCGTTCTTTTAAACCTCTTTGTAGTTTGGTTACTTTCTATAATTTGTTGTAGTTTTTTTGACAAGTTTTCAAAGCTATCTATTTTTTTGTGTTCATATTATTAATTTCTTTAATTATTTTGTGAAAATATGTTCAAAAAACTCATACTTTTGTTTAGTTTTTTGCTTTGTTTCTATTTTAGTTATTAGTTTGCAGTGATGAGATATATTTGATAGAATTATTGATAACCTACTTTTTGTTTGTTATTTATTATAACATGGTCTAGTATAGAGTTTTTTCTATTTGGATTAGGGTTTTTTCTTGTGTAGTATTGTTTTATTTACTGTTTTCTATAATGTTCTAATAAAAAAAAAATATATTCTTGTGTCTCGTTACTGTTTTCTGCAATAGTGACTTTAAATTGCCTATTATTATTTGTGGTTTCTTTCTGTTAATGATATTGTTTTTTAGTGTCGTTTTAAGACCTCTGAAATTTTTTTGTAAAGGTTTGTAATTTAGGGCAATTGCTGTATTTTCTTCTTTTAGTTGTATTGTTAATATTTGTGTATCTTTTATTGTTTACTTTTTATTACATAAATTAATTATTTTAATTCAATACAATAATGTATATTTTTATTATTTTTTTATTATGTATTAATACAATTGCAAAACAAATGAACAAATATAGAATACCCGGACGCAATCTAAAGAACCATCTGGTATACAGGCAAAATCCGATAATAATCGATCACGTTATTCCTGAACAAACATGGCTTAGTCTTTCAAGCGGAGATAACCATTCAATAAGTGCTCTAAAAATATGAATTGGGACAACAGAACAATATGCCAAGCTAAAATACATGCGTAGCGTTTGCCAGTATAAAACCAAACTGGTGATAAACTGCATAACCATTAACCACAAACAACATAATATGCCTGATCTAAATACTAAAGGGTCTGTGTATAGAAGAAAACCACAAAAACGTATATTGGGCATAACCCTTTTTTTGGAATTTCATTTGAGACCGGTAAATAAATAATCCGTAGTAAACTACACAACTATTCGTAAAAAAAACTGTCAGGGAATAAAGTACACAAAGCTATTCCTAACAGGACTATCACAGTTACCCAAACAAAAGTAATACAAATGAGCAGAAAAGCAAATAAGCAAAACTTTAAAAGCTTACAGAACTTATATATAACGGAACACGGTAGTCTAAACAAATACATGCGTCAAAGGTATAGTGCACCTTTGGTTGTTACTGTAAACAATAGAAGTGCAGAGACTTTTTCAAGATAATTTTTGCAACCAATTTATACAGGGGTTTTAAGAGGAATGGTACAAACTATAATATGCTATAGTATCGTTCATTTTGAGCAAAAAAGCTTATTAACATGCGCCCAACTCCTAATGATAACTGAGATATTAGTTCTTCATGCAGCACTAGCCACAATCAAAGCAAATAATTCATCACGCATGCTTACATTTCTCAATAAACATCACTTTTTATTCATCTTCATTACTCATAATCTAATAGTGTTATGCCCGGAAACATAAGTGGCGTTGGTGAGTAGCCTTGGTAGCAGAATTAGGGCAACAATAAATAATTGAATTAAAAAAAATGATAGCACTACTACGGCAAATCTACCGTTTTGCATAAATGAGAAACGCCATCATGATAGAATATCATGCTGGCCCTTATGAATAAAAAAACATTGTCTAACAATATTAGAAGTTTATTTGGAGAAATTCCAAATATCTGGACCCTGTTACACGCTCCAATAATACAAAAATCCCAATCAAATTGCTGTCAATTATTGCCCACCATACATTCTCAGAAAACCTTTGCTGAAAATTAAATTCTACACTGGCATGTGGGATGTGGTCGGTGAATGAAACTAATAAACAATTGGTATTTATCCGTATACAAAATTTGTATCTAAAGACATAATCTCTAGGTTCAAACTGTTGCACTTGTTGGACATAATACGAAGAAATGAAAAACACAAATACGTGAAGAAAATTTTCTTGTAACTGTAAGAAGACTGCGTTCTACCAATTAAAAACTAACATTTATTTCATTCAAAATTTTACTTTAATAATAATTTAACTACATGTTCAGAATATTTTTAATCACGTCGATTACGCTGATATAAGGTTTTGTTACGGGTTTTGCAATAGAAAGCCACATGCAACTCGTAGAGAATATGAGAAACGGTATCATACCCAAGTGGTATCATATTATCAAATATTTAACAATTTGCAAGAAACATGTGTTGTTTTAAATAGATACTTGATATTACTTAGTAGCCTTTTGTTGCAAAACCCGTAACAAAACACCATATCAGCATATTTAAAAATATATGCCATGTTTAACAAATTCAATAATTACGAGAATTAGTTAATGTTAGTTGTTAACTAATAATAAATAACATTTTCAGCTCAGGTCGTTACATACCTTTTTCATCTAACCACCTTTTCAAACAAAAAATTAATACCGTATTAGCTTTAAAAAATCGTATTTTAAAAATTTCACATCACACTTTTCATAAAAAAAAACTTATCCATCTTGTTTGACACACTTACAAATAATGGTTACCCACGTCCACTTTTAAAACAACTTTTATATTACAACACTGTAAACAATAACATTACTCTACCTCGTGTGTCTTCAAACCAAGTACTTCCGTTATTACCTAATGACAAAACAACTTACAAAAAATTACAATATGTTGAAGGTCTCTCTCATAACTTAATTAGACTTTAAAAAAAAAAACCCTAATTTATTTATTGCTAATTGTGTAAGTAAAAGCATTAACTCATTATTTTCTAAACTAAATGATCCCACACCCACCTCCTCTCAGTTTAACATTATCTACAAAATTCCTTGTAAAGATTGTAATAAAGTATACATAGGCCAGACTTCACAAAAACTTAGTAAAAGAATGGCATTACACAAAAGTGATACCAAACTAAAGCCTAACATTACTGGTTTAAGCGTTCATTACAGCAGTACCGGACACCAACCAAATTATTCTGACACTTCTATCCTTGAACATGAACCCAATCAATTTAAAAGAAACTTTTTAGAAATGTGTCACATACAATCTAACAATAATGTATTAAATTTTAAAAAAGACGTAATTGGACTTAGTAATATTTATACTTAATTACTCTCTTATAATTCACATAACTCTTAACTCCACCACTTTTACAAAATCTTTATTTATTATAAATATAATAATATATATTTTTACAATGTTGTTCCTTTTCTACTAAATCTACCATCTACCATCTTTTCAACTAAATCTACCATCTTTATTATATACTTATTTTATACTTTATCTTGCACTTTTACATTTATTTAATTTTAATTATATATATATTTATTTCCCCAACACTTTTTTTCTGCCTTATATCGTATTGTCAACAACCACCTTCTACTAACAGACATCTCATTATTCATAACTTACAATTCCAAGATGGCTTATTTTACAAATTGTCAAATTAATTAATTTATTATTTATAAAAAAACTTCACTCAAAAAAATATCAAATTTAAAATAATTTTATTAATAATATATATATATATATATATATATATATATATATATATATATATTTATCCTGATAAAGAATTGTTTGGTGAGGTTTGATAATAATTATAATGGCTAATTACGATAGTTATTTTATAATATTATAGTTTTATATACAAATAGTTGTAAGTATTAATTTTTAATGTCCATTTTTTTGTCAGTAAAGTATTATTTTTAGGCCTGATGAAGTTATTATTCAATAACGAAACGTCGCTACTTATTTAAATATATAAAATATATAATTTTTTTTTTTTTTTTTGTAATTTATTATATTTAAAATTTTAAAGACTTCAACCCGTGAACTTTTTTAATAAATATATATATATATATATATATATAAATAATAATTCTATCTTAAATATTCCTATTATTATATCTACAATGCCAGTTAGTAATAAAATAACGGGTCCAATTTACTATTTGCATATAAATAAACTCTATTTATTCTAAACAAAATATAGGATTTTTCAATAAGAACATAACAATTTTGTATTTGAATACGAAACAGAGTGCGTAAACTTTTTTCTAATCTGTCAATGCCAAAACGTCAGACAAGGCATACATTTTTATTATAGTAAAGTTTACAAACAAGCAACGTTTGAAAATGATTAAAAATTACTACCAAAATTCTAAGTTTGTGGTCGCAAATTTAAAAGCGCTTACTCCAATTTTTGGTTGTAATAATCGTCTTACCAGCCAGACTGTTCGTGTTATAATGTATAAATTTGAGTCAACATATTTACTATTTAAGTTTTTGTGCCAGTAAAATAACGCACCGGTCAAAGTACCAAAAATATTGCAGCCGTAGGTGCTTCAGTTCAAAATAAAACAAACCAGTCAATTCTACGCCGTTCACAGAAATTAAAAACTTCTCAGTCCACAATGCGGCAAACTTTTGCGTAAAGACCTTTGCCTACATCCTTACAAAATTAAATTGACTCAAGCGCTGAAGTCTCTTAACTATTTGAAGCGCCGAAACTTCTCTGCAAAATTTGAAAAAAAAATCTTATTGAAATTTTCAGCGATGAAGCTCATTTTTGGCTTAATGGCTTTGTTAATAAACAAAAAATGCATCAATGGACAGCAACAAACACACATGTGCTTCAAGAAAGTCTATTGCTAATCACAAAAAATAACCGTGTGGTGTTCATTTCATGCCGGAAATGTGATTGGACTTTAACATACAGTCAATGGAGTTCTCTATCGTGCCGTGTCATGTTTCAAGACTATTTTTGTAACAAAATTTGATGGACTTGACATCAGTTATATGTGGTTCCACTAAAATAGCGCCACAAGCCAACACAGCTGGTCAATCCATTAATCTAATAAAGAAAATGTTTGGTAATCGTGTAATCTCAAAAAATCCCGATCAAATGGCCAAACTCATGCGATTTAGCGCCGTTGGATTTTTTTATGGAATTGTTGGCTTATGCCAACAAGCCAACAACATTAGAAGAACTCAGGAACAATATCAAACGCAAAATTGCCAACGTTTCGGCCGATATGTGTTAAAAAGTGGTAGAAAATTGGCTCCAAAAAAATCAATCGCTGCAATTAAATTATTGTTCAATTTATCTAAAAAAATAAAAAATTTGGCGTGCAAAAATTCTCGCGGCAGCGCAAAAGTTCCCAGAAAAGTCCTAAAAATTACATAAACTAAAAACTATTGATATCTCAAGCGTAAAAAAAACAAATTATTAAATAAATAGCAAAAAGTTTTTAAATGTTTTAATAAAGATACCCGTTTAACAGAGCACAGCATTACTACAGAAGGTTGAACATCATATTATTGCAGAATCACAAAAATCAAATTTTGTAAAACAAAAGAACTAAACTCAAAGCAGAATTAACTTCAATGCTAAAAGAACAAACTATAGTTCCAATTCAATCACCATGAACTGCACCTGTCGTATTAGTAAAAAAAAATGGTTTGACTCGTTACAAGTATTGACTATAGCAAAATTAATGCCATAATAAAATAGATTCATATTTGCTCCCAATAACATTTTACATTCAATTCAACCCGTCAATTACTTATTAACTATAGATTTGAGCGCTAGATATTGGCAAGTTGAATGCGACTAGACAACAACAAAAACCAGTTTTGTAATACAATTTGAAATTTACCAGTATGTCATTTGGTTTAGAAAATGAACCAGCTACATTTCAACAAATAATATAGCAATTTATAATCGAAACTCCGACTGATCAAATGCTTATCTATATGACTTAGTGATAACATCAACTACAGTTAATGAACACATCAAAAACAACAATCTTTCAGCATTTACAAACCCGTAATACCAAATAGAGAGAAATTGGCAAGTTGTTGTCTTGGACACATAATCTTGTCAAACAGGTAGATATAGACCTGAAAAATATAAAAACAATTGTAGATATAGCAGAACCAACCTCTTTAAAACATGCATTGTTATTCTTGAAAACATGTGAATGGTACCGCCGATTTGTATCTAAATTTGCAGAACTGTAACGTCCTGAAAAAGCATTTTTTTTAAGCTTTGAAAAAAATAAAATAACTTCTCACAACATCTCTTATTTTTAAGCTTGCCGATAAATATGAAGCCTTCATACTCAAATGTAAATAAGTTCGCAATTGGTGCGCCGTGTTAGTACAAGGCAAACATGATAATAAACATCTGATTAAATATGCAAGTAAATTACTTAGCATTGTAGATTATCAAAACCACTGTACACTCTAGAATTTCAGCATTCTTGCAGTATTTGCAATATAATTTCTACTAAAAAAAGTGCTGATATTCAAACAGCACAATTAAAAAATCCACATCTACAGAACTTTCTCAAACGCATAGAGAAATTAAAAACACTTATTGTTGGATCTCCGCACAATACTATTGAAATAAAATGAGAAATAACATTAACGAGTATGTTCAAAATAGTACTCACTGTCTTAACTGATTTAACTTTTGCATCCGATAAAACTAATCTTCAAAACAATTTTGCCACTCTGAGCGAGGTATCTCTGAAACAAGTGATTTAAATGCTTCAACGGCATTTTCAGGCGATGAAAAACGCTCGCCACGCATATTATTTTTGATATGTCAAAATAAGAAGAAGTCATTGGGCGATAAATCGGGCAAATATGGGCAATGAGTCATTAATTGGATGTTGTTACTAGTCAAAAACTCTACAGTTTGTCGAGCTGTGTTTTGTCAAAATTGTCATCAAACGTTGGTCTTCCACGCTTGAATTCTGCAAACCATTTGTATACCATAGATTTGGATGGTGCTTCATCCCCAAATAACAAACTAAGTTTTTCCACACATTGCTGCGGTGTTAAGCCGTATCAAAAATAATAAAAAATCATTACTCGGAAGTCACGGTTCAAAATATCCATTTTTCACACAACTATTACTCTCGTTAAATTTTGTTGAAACGAAACTGAGCAGTTTGAAATCAAACTGTCAACTGAATTATAAGTGAAAAAGGTCAAATTTTACAAATATGACAATTGCAGAACGCTGGCAATACAGGCAGTACTTGATTCCGCAAATTTTAGCAGTGCTCCTCGTATTATATATAATCTACAACTTCTTATAAAGTTAGGTGTCCAGGTGTCGGGTACACCAAGCCACAGAGAAGACATGTGTATGTTTGAATGCTTATATATTAAAGAAGATAGATAAAAGTCCTTATAAATAACATTTTCTTACGCTTTTTATTACCCCGTAGAATGTTTGTCAGCTCTGTTATGCAACAGGTATTGATTGCATTGCCTGCACATTGACCACTCTTTTATATCTTCTCATCATTCTGAATCCAATCCAGTTGAGAAAAGAAACTTAAAACTACAACTTGCTATTTTGGTTAGCATTAAATTCAGCAAAAAACCAAACTACTGGTTACACACCGTTCTTAACATTTTGAAAATTTTTCTATAAACATTTTCATCATAATAAGTACAGTAATCTCAGAACAGCGTGGCCTATGAGATGTGTGAAATGTAAACGTAAATAAAGAATGCTAAATCAGGCAAAGGCATGAAATAAATTAAATTGTATATCCGCTCAAAAGAATCTCCACTTTCGGGCGCGTTCCAGTTGTATATACAGTTCACTAGAGCAAACATAACTTTTGTGTGTATTAAGTTGCCTATTATACCGGCCAATCTATTGTTGGGTTGCTATAATTCCTAAATAATATCAACATCAATATTTCAATTTTAATAAATAATTACACAAAATGTTGTAAAATCCACATGAAAATTAAAAGTTAAAATAAATAATAAACTTAAATTGCAATCATACATTATTACTCTACCTCCAAACTTTCTAAGATACTATGAACTATGTACTTTGGAAACTTTTATTGAGTTATGTAATATAAAATATTTATCGTTAAAAAAAACAGCCAGTAGAATCATTTTTGTGTTACATTAAATGTTTATTGCAAAGTTATCTTACAAATATATAATATTTTAACGTATTGTGCTGTTTACTATAAAAGATATTTTAATATATCTACTTTATTCTATGCTATATTTTGTAAAACTTAATCGTTAATTGTTTTAAGATTATTTAAAAATTTATTAAAATATAAATATGAAAGCATTCTAGTTTAGTAAATAACGTTTAAAAAAAACTGAGAATAAAACTAGCACTAGCAATGCGCGTATATTCTTCTCAAAGCTTGGAGATTAATTTATAATTGCCTTTTAACATTGTAATCTCTCGTGAGTTCAAAATGAATTGCTGCCATCCCAACAATTTCAAAATACAATAACTACATGTTTCGTTTAATGCGCTTCAAATGCCACGAGGTAAATCGATATCAATTTCCATTTGCAAAAAGCTTTTACCAATATTTCAAAATGGTTTTTCTTTTACATGAAAAATAAACATGTTTAAATTATTTTAAAAAAATCGGGAACATTTTTTTACATTTTATATTTTTCTTTAATTTGTCGATATTAATATAAATATATTTAGTTTTTTTTTAAATTTATTATTACATACAATATGCAAAAACTAATAAGTTTTTACTACAAATATTATATATTTGAATTACCACATTGTCTCAACCATCTTTTATATCGATTAACTAAACTTGTCTGCACTGTGATAGTATACAATAATTTTACAATTAGTAAAAAAATTTAAAAAATATAACCAAATTTAAATTAGGACTTCAAAAGTAAACTAAACTAAAATTTACATACTCTTTCAAAAAAAAAAGTTCTAATTAAAATGATATATAATTTTAACACCTTTTTTAAATTCAGTGTTTTTTTCTGCAGTTAAAAACTATTTGTTTGATGTTAGATGGCAAGGAACTTTGGAACCAAAGTTGTGTAACAACTGTTTACTATATATATATATATATATATATATATAAATGTAAACTATTTATGTAGTTGTGTACATTGAATTTACATTAGAAAACTAAACTAACTATAATTACTATCAGCACAACTAATTTTTCCCAGTATAATTATTTCTTTTGTATTTTTCTGTGTGTGTTTTATTACGTGAAACTTTTTATGTCATTTTAATGATAAATTTTTTATCATGTAACCGATATTTAAATGGTAAAGATGTTCTAAAATTTTGCTATTTACAATATTTTATTTTTTCAGTCACGATTTAAATAGGATTTAATTTAAATGAATTAAAAAAAGTAGTAAATACTTGTTAAATAAATAAAAAACTTTCTTTGATGTAAATAAAAAATGAACGCGAATCTACCAGACGCTTTTTTACTCCAAGTATTTCTTTTAGTTACTTTGTAATTAGTTTTCGTCTGACACGTCCGCGTTTACTACTAAAACTGCACCAGTAATTAAATTACGAAAAAAATATATGATTATACTAAATGTAAGAAAATCAAATTTAATACTCAAGACATATATAATTTAAAAAAATGTTTGATTAAAACTAAATTCAATACAGAACACTTGAATGAAATAAAGGATGAATGAAAGGAGCACTAATAAAAATTAGAATTACCTTTTAAAAATTATAATAATAATTAATAATATAATCTTTTTAGTTAAAGATAATAACTACAGACAGATGTAATAAATATTATATTCACATAGCTCACAATAATATTTAGAATAATGTAATGAGGTAAATGATAATAGTTCAGTGCCCTAAATTGTCTTGTATAAATTTTCGAAGAAATTTGTGTAGATTGTGTATTTATTTTTAAGCACAACTAAAATAAATCTCGTATCGTCTTCGTCTTTAAATTTTGTCTGCAGTTTATCGAGTTAAATGATATTGGTTGTACTTATGTTTTCATATAGATAAGCATTATTTGGGCTATGTAATAGATTTTTTAAATGTTTTAATTTTGGTTATAGTTACTAAACAATTAGTGTTACTTAATACACTGGCGAGCAAAAAATAGAGGTCACTTTAAAATTATGACTTAATTTTGGATTTTTTTATTTCAACCTTATGTTAGCAAATTGTAAACAATTGTACTGTATTTTAAATTAAAAATTTAATGTTAAATCGTAAAGCATATTTATTGTTTTTATTGCGTATTTTGAAAATATCACAAATTTATAGTTTAGACTAAGTTCGAATTTTTGTTTATAGGACTAATATAGAACAAAAAATATAAAAAAAAGTATGACTATCTCTTACATTAATGACTGCTTGCAGTTGACAAGGAACACATCGAATTAAATTAAGGATCACATTTTGGTCGATATTATACCATTCCTGCAATAGCAACTGTCTTAGCTCCTTATCTGTTCTTAGAGCAGGTGAATGCTTTTGGATACGTCTTCTCAACTTATCTATCCCTGACATGTTCTATGGGATTTATGTCCGGGCTGAGAGCTGGCCAATCAAACCGCAAAATTCCAATTTCATCCAGATAATCTCTGACAATTCTGGCTACGTGAGATCTAACATGAACATCAAAAGGCATAACATAATTTTCAAAACCTCCATAATGTATCTATGAGCTGTCAGAGAACTATTCTGTATAAAGACAAACTCTGTGCGTGCTTTGCTAGAAATTCCTGCCCAAACCATAACCGACCCACCGCCACATAGAAGTTGTTCATCAATACAAACTAAAGCGAATCTTTCTCCGAGTCTTTTCTATACTTTCCGACGTCCGTCTAATCCATTAAGGCAAAAACAGTACTCTGCTTCAGTCCTCATTATTCTATGCCCAATGATTTTGAGGAAAAGCCAATCTTGCAACACGATTTTGGCGTTGTAAAGGTAGACCTGTAACCATCTTTCTACAAGACAGTCCAGCAGCACAAAACCTTCTCTTAACGGTCCATTTACTAACATTTACAACTTTAACTTTATGGAGTTGATTTTGTAGATAAACTGCAGAAGCTGTTCTATTCCGCATACTTGTGGATACCAAAAACTGTCATCTCTGTTTGTGGTGACTTTTTTTCTCCTGGATCCTGATCATCTGGCTATCAAGCCAGTATCCAAGTAACGCTGATACAACTTTCCTATAGCACTAAGACTTTTACCAACAATCCTTTCACGTTTTTCTCGCCCATCTTCAATTGACGCTATAATTCTTACCACAACAATAGGGCCTAAAGGCAGTAGACCTATTAAATACGGTACACCGTGTGAATGACAAGTTTTGCAAAAAAAAAATCAACACTAAGTAAAAAAACCACAACAAAATGTAGGTTTTCAATTAGAGCAAAATGAATGCTGTTTCATAAAAATCTGTAACACGGTCATAATAACTAACAGATAACATAAAGTTAAAACAAAACATTTCAAACATACTTCTTAATTTTAAAGTGACTTCTATTTTTTGCTTGCTAGTGTATAATACCACTATAGTTGACTATATAAAAATTATTCTTTTTTTTTGTTTTAGCTCTATTTCCTAGCATTTTCTCTATTAAAATAGCCTGCAGTAGTTGATGCCTTATGCATTTTAGTTTATTATAATAAGGCCTATGTATTCAAGCTTTCTTGTTTTTATAGTGATTTTAAATTCTTTTTCTGTTGACATTCTCTGGAGAGTTTTCATATTTGTGACCCAGTATGTCTATAATATCTTTAGTATTTTACGATAAAACCACATTTCAAAAACATTCAATTTTTTATTTGTAGTTTTTGTCAGGGTCTATTTTTTAACCCTATAGAAGAGAACAGAGAAAACATAACATTGTAGAAATTTTAATTTTGTTTTTTATTTTTTTTTCAAATATAGTTTCTTAAATTATTATATTTTTATTGATATAGAATGCTTATATAAATACCAGTAATTTACAATTTTCTTGTTTGGATTTTTGCACCAAAAAACAATACTAAACCTAACTTTAGCGTTTAGTTTAATAGATATAAATATCAATATCAGTTATGTTGTCCGATATATCATAATAGTAGGGTAACTTGTAAATTTTGATTATTTTTATAAACTTAATAATCCATATTTTAAAAACATCAGAATTTAAAATATCATAATTAACCAATAACTAATTTAAGAATGAGCTGGTAGTCTCAGAGTGTAACATACATGAATCGAAGACATATGTGTCAGAATAACCCGTGACAGTGTAACATACATGAATCAAAGACATATGTGTCAGAATAACCCGTGACAGTACAAACACAATATAGGAAAAGTATAAAAGTTTTACGAAAATACAGATAGATTAATTTTATAATAATCTTACTACAACATGGAAAAAAACAAAAACCAAACGACATATAGAAGTCATAAAACTACAAAACAAAAAAAAAACATTAACATTCTTTTAAATCTATTTAAAAACATCTACAGATTGCATAATCTCACAAATCGATTTTTATACCTATTCTAAAAAAAATGCAAATGAATTTAGGTTGATAATGTTGATGAGCCAAATACTTAAACTAAAAGTTATACACGCAAGGATATACAAAAAATATAAACAAGATTTAAACAAAATCACAGTTTGGGTTCCGAAATGCGGATGCGTGTTATCATCATTGTTGTTTATGCGCATTTTAACTGCTGCTAAAAGAAAATAACGGACAAACAAAAAATAATTTTTGATGCGCCGATGATACTATCATAATTCATGATAATCCAAAAGTATTCCAACACCTGCTGAACAAGACACTTGAACACCATCTACTCAGTATTACTATATGGATGCAAAACAAAATTACTACAAAAAACAAGCTTAAACCATTTGAAATAAAAAGCTTACGTAGACTACTAGAAATAACATAGACCGCATACACAACAGACTAAGAAGTCCTAAAAAGAGCACATTGTAAAATAAAACATGAGGCGTATATTGTGCAACAAGAAATATGACCTCCTAAAAATTATAATGTGGAAAAATATAAAAGAGACGCGTATAATACAAAAAAAAATTCAAGCTCAAAAATATAAGAAGTTGCACCGGTTTAGACGCCCACTCCCTATTCGGTGCAGCACAAAAAGGTAGAAGATATGCCGAGATTGTTTCCAGTCTCCAGTAAACAGTATTTAAAAACAAAATAATTTTATAAACACCCTAAATATATATTGCTGTGCAACAAACAATCCATTTGATGTACTCCGTTTGTCTCACTTGATCAGAGATTAGCGGAGATTTTGTGTAAATCAAACACTATAAACTTTCACTGTTTCTTATATTGATACTATCTTCTTAAGCTGTTGGTGTTTAAACTGATAAGAGTGTTAGCAATTACTATATAAAAGAATAATTAGTTAATATATAACATTTTTACAGCAGTAGAAAGTTTAAATAATTGATGTATGTAGATTGTTTAAGTTTAAATCCAAATTGAAATTTAAGAATTGAAAATTTTTGTTCATAACTAGCGTTATTTATCCATAGTTGTTGGAACAGTTTTTATAATGTTTTTAATTTAGTTTTTAAAACAGTTTTTATGGCTTTATTTTTGTTTAATTTTTGGGACAGTTTTTATGATTTTTTCCAAACATTAATAACATAAATAGTCATGTGATTTAAAATGTACTTAAGTACCGTAAGTACATCAAAATAATTCAAAATTTATGCAATATACATATGGGTAATTTCATTACTTTTTGACCAATTTGAAAAAGTTGACCTCTTTGATTTTGCTCAAATTTTCAGGGATCAAAATATAGATGAAAAAATTGAGATTTCTAAAATTTTGGACCTTAGAATATTGCCTGTTCAAAATGACACACATTTGAAGGTCAGAAATTTTACAATAAAACGTCATTTTTAGCTTAATTTGTATCTCAATTTTTGGGCTTCTGGAAAATGATAGAAAGGTCTACGACAGCTCAAATTATTCCTTATTACATGTACTTTAAAACCCATATTATTATGTTTAATATCGTCGCAGTCATTTTGATATATTAAGCTTTAAACATTATTCCAAAAAAACCCGTAAATTTAGCAAAATCGCAAAACTTTGCTTTCTTTAAACCGTTCTAACTTTGTCAAATCTTAACAAAACTTGATTCGCAAGGTCTAGATTTCCTCGTGTTTAATTTCTTTTTGAAGTGATCACACAATACTTATAGAATCAATACGTATACACCATTATTTTGATGCAGGAAGTTGCACATGTTTTCGCGATTTTCAAAACTTGTAATTTTCAGGTCCCGAAAAAGCGCTGTCACCCTATGTCGATTTTAGTCAAAATTTCAGTAAATACTCTTTAGAACACAAAAAAAAGATTATTCATATGAGAAATGGTATATCGGGCATTATCAAGAAATTTTTAATATTCAAAAATTGACAAAATCGGCAAATGGCACATTTTTGTATCTCAATTTTTAGGCCTCTGGAAAAAGATAAGAAGGTCTACGTTGGCTTAAAATATTCCTTATTGCATGTACTTTAAAACCCATATTCGTATATTTAATGTTGGTTCAGTCATTTTGATATATCAAGCTTTAACCATTAATTAAAAAAAAAACGTAAATTTTGAAAAATCGCTAAATTATGCTTTGTTTAAACCGTTCTAACTTTGTCAAATCTTAAAGAAAATTGATCCACAAAGTCTAGATTTCTTTGTGTTCAATCTTTCTTTAAAGTTATTACACTAGACTTATAGAATCAATTTATATTCACCACTATTTTGATGCAGAAAGTTGCACATGTTTTCGCTATTTTCAAAACTTGTAATTTTCAGGTCCCGAAAAAACGCTGTCACCCTATGTCGATTTTAGTCAAAATTTCAGTATACTCTTAAGACTACAAGAAAAAAGGTTATTTATATGAAAAATGGTATATTGGGTATTATCAAGAAGCCATTGAGAAAATGCGACGCAGGCCTGGTTGTAGGTGTTTTACTTTTGATAATAATATGGGTAAACATTTTCACTAAAAAACGCGCCAAAAAAGTTGTTTACTGTCAAGAAATCTCAATTGCTAGGGCATTACCATTACAGAGTCCGTAAACAAAAATGATATTTGCGTATTCTCTATGTTGAACAGCATTTTTATCAAATTTCACTAACCGAACCAAAGAAAACTGTTTTAACAAGTATCAATGCACACTTGTTAAAGTAATGTTGTTTTGTTAGTGTTTTTTGCTAAATAAAAAGTTTTTTAAATATTTTGTATTTGTTGACTATCTCAAAAACAAAGCAAGATAGACAAAAAGTGATTTAGATTTTATGAATTTTGACAATTTTTGAATATATTTTTTTTTGATAATGCCCAATATACCATTTTTCATATAAATAACTTTCTATTTGTGGTCTGAAGAATATTTACTGAAATATCGACATAAAATGACAGCGGTTTTTTGAGACCTAAAAATTACAAGTTTTGAAGATCGCAAAAACATGTGCAACTTCCTGCATCAAATTAGTGGTGAATATGTATAGATTTTATATGTCATATGTAATCATTTTAAAGAAAGATTGAACACAAAGAAATATGGACCTCGTGGATCAAATTTCTTTAAAATTTAACAAAGTTAGAACGGTTTAAACAAAGCATAATTTTGCAGTTTTGCTTAATTTACGGTTTTTTTTGGAATAATGTTTGAAGCTTGATATATCAAAATGACTGCCCTAACATTAAATAAACCAAAACGTGTTTTAAAGTACATGTAATAAAGAATATTTTGTGCCATTGTGGACCTTCTTATCTTTTTCTAAAGGCCCAAAAACTGAGATACAAAAATGTGCGGTTTGCCAATTTTGACAATTTTTGAATATTAAAAAATTCTTGATAATGCCCGATATACCATTTCTCATATAGATACCCTTTTTTTTGTGCTCCAGAGAGTATTTACTGAAATTTTGAATAAAATCGACATAGGGTGACAGCGCTTTTTTGGGACCTGAAAATTACAAGTTTTGAAGATCGCGAAAATATGTGCAACTTCCTGCATCAAAATAGTAGTGTTTACGTATTAATTCTATGAGTCTTGTGTGATCACTTTAAAAAGAGATTAAACACGAAGAAATGTAGCCCTTGTGGATTAAATTTTGTAAAGATTTGACAAAGTAAGAACGGTTTAAAGAAAGCAAAGTTTTGCAATTCTGCTAAATTTACGGGTTTTTTTAGAATAATGTTTGAAGCTTAGTATATCAAAATTACTGCCACGATATTAAACATAAAAATATGGGTTTTAAAGTACTTGTACTAAGAAATAATTTGAGACATCGTGGACCTTTTTATCTTTTTCCAGAAGCCCAAAAATTGAGATACAAAATAAGCTAAAAAAGACGTATTATTGTAAAATTTCTGACCTTCAAATGTGTGTCATTTTGAACAGGCATTATTCTAAGATCCAAAATTTTGGGAATCTCATTTTTTTGTCTATATATTGATCACTGAAAATTTGAGCAAAATCAAAGAGGTCGACTTTTTCAAATTGGTCAAAAAGTAATGGAATTACCTATATATATTATATTTATATAACCAAATAAAGGTGGTTTTTTTTTTCATAGAATATATATATATATTGTATGTTAAACTAAAAACATTGGCATTGAAGTCATTGAGGTGCTTGGTAACTGTAGTATAATAGGTAAGTTGTCAGAGTTGGGCCTACACTAGATTGTTAAAGATAAAGGTCTTGTACGTAACAGCAGTTAAGAGCATGCTGTGTCCTAGCAATTGAAGCCTTAAGGTTACACAAAAACTGCAATAAAATGTTATGTTTACACAAGCTGGTAACGCCGTTAAGTTGTATGCAGAACACAGTACAATAGTAATAAGCAGTTAGCTGCACACATATATTATACAGGGTGCGGCATCATAACATGAATCAGAATTTTTTTATTTGTTTTTTTATAATGTAGGCGCATATCTAAAGTTTTGTTTTAATAGTTTTAAAGATCAAATCAGGTAGATAACGTTCCCCATTCTCCATACACTGTGTAAACCAATTTCTGGCGTTTGTCATGACTCTTGCCAACATATCAGGCGTTATGTTGGCAATTTCTTCCTGGATGTTGGGTTTCAAATTTTGTATGGTCGTTGGATGGTTCACATAAATACGGGATTTAAAAAAAAACCTATAAATAAATCACAAGGAGTCAAATCGGGAAAGCGGGCCGGTCACTCCAAATTTCCCCTAATTAAGATGAGGCGCTCTGAGAAGTGTTTCCTCAAAACAGCCATCAATGTTCTTGAAGAGTGTGCCGTTGCACCGTCTTGTTGAAACCAAATGTCCCCTAAGTTTAGCTCATCTAGTCGTGAGAAAAAAACACTGAAGCTCGCACTGCCTCAATGTTCTCAAGTGATCTAATCGGCCAAGGGACTCTAGTTCTTTGTCTTGTCGCAGTTGCAGGTTGTCTGAACGTAGTGACTCACATAACAATTGATTTGCGGTCCGATACAGGTGCCAACGGTGCTAAATTAAAGCGATTCTGAAAGGCGCTGGGTTGCGATCACAGAACATCCGCACGAACTAAGCCTCTCAAACGAGACCATTAGCACTCCGCTACGACATCAACCGACTGAATGGCGAGCATTTTAAAAAAGGAAGTTATGCTGCCGCTCCTTGTATAATTCAAGGTATAATTATAAACAATATCAAACGGGCATTATGGTATCATTGCATGAATTGATAACGGGCGACAACTGGCAGAAATGACCAGTAAACTAGTGTTTAATTAATGAATATACAACATAGTTGTTTGGTGGGTGGTTAAGAGACATAGCATTCTATTACGTCAGTTATAAAAAAAATATTTAAAACAAAATGGTCACATGTGTTAAAATAAAGCAAAAATGTACTGTAAGTTATGACATTAATAATGACAAATAAAATTTAGAGATTTTAATACAATGAATAAGATTGCAAAAACCTACTTAATCTAGCTTGAACAGAAAAAAAAAATAGAATTAAAACAAAAAATATTTTAGTTAAAAGAACTTAATAAAAAAAAATCTAAATTCTTTCCTTCTTAAGGCATCAATTTATTGTAGTTATACTTGTACACCAGCACAACAACAGCTTTTTAAAAATTCATAGATAATTAGCCCTATTCTGTATGCATATTGCTAGCTAACAATATCGTTATCAAGCAAGGTTGCTTAGCAATTTAGTAAAAAAACGTAATAAATACACAACATTGCTTAGCAACCATCCTCGATAACGATATTATTAGCTAGCAATTGCATACAAAATAGAGCTAAATAAATCTTTTTGTACTGCTCAATGAGATTTAAATCTAAGCTTTTTGTTGACCAACCTAAACAAACATTTGTATCTCATAAAACTATTGTAAAAATAATACCCATCGTTATCGTTAGTTATCGCATAAAATTAGACCCGAACATATTTATGCATAATAAATCATTTATGTTTGAAACATTTGTAAGATTTAAATTTATTTTTTTAATTTAATTTTGTTGAGCAAATGTCTTTTCAGATTTGTAGAAATAATCTGGTTTTTAATACAATTAGTTACAATTATTTTATTTAGGATCATTGATTAGGTTTTTTATATTACAAACTGGACCGACAGTCTCAAATTAATGTCTCACTAATTATGGTAGGGGAAAGGGTGCTTGGTTTCCAAATGCAAACATTACTGACTGTATATATATATATACCGGTTCAATTTTATTAATGGTATAGTTTTAAGTAATAAAACATTAAATATGTTAAAGAAGTAATATTGCAAAATAAAACCTCTTAATAAAAAACCGAATATTAAAGTTATCTCATCAAGAGAACTGTATTACTTAAAAATATGATAAACCTTCTCTTTTTGCACAGAAAAAAAATTAATGCATACAAAACATTCCTGAAATTAATATACTGGCTAACCACGTACAGACTCACTTTGACGATGAGCGTAATCCAGTAAAAATCGAGTAAATCTGCTTTTAATATTCACAGAAGGAATATAATCCTAAAGCAAATATGGAAACAACAAGGATTAGAACAGAACACATTGTGTTGTACGCGAGATTGATGTTACACACGACGACGATACAATTTGTAAAGATACTGTCAACGAAGAAATTACGAGCCTATTCTATTCATCCGAATCTCTTTAGAAGTTAATTACAGTTCAAACTTGCTAATACTAATTAAAATTATTCAGTATTGTTTTGAGTGGTAAAAATTAACCATTATTGATTTTATATATTATACAATTGATTGAATTAAATAAACATTAATTACTCTTTGAACATTTCTATCATTTAAAGTAATGTCAAACATTAATTTAATTAATAAATATTTACTTTTTAAACATTATAATATATTATTTTATAATAAAAAATGCAATATGAATAATTTAATAATATTATAACTGTTAACAAAATTCCATTTCCAAGTCACCATTATTTCTAAGAGCTCATCTTTTAATTATATAATCTTATAAAACAGCAAAGTGAACTAGTCGTTAGAGTGCTTGAATCTCATAATAGGAGCCCCACGATCCTACTTTGCTGTACATTATTTATTGATTAATTCACCGCAGTACTGCTTTGTGGTATACACGGTTTTAGCTATAAACGATTTCACAAAAATTAATTATCTCGTCTAATTTTTCATTTTATTTTATTTATTATGCTTTTTGGTTATTTTACATCGCCACAGTAAGTCTACGACTTAGGTTTGATAGGACCAACAGCTTATTAGGTGACTTCCGAACAACCCTGGTTTTTTTCATTCGTCATTTTTCGGGGATTGAACTCCGGACCGGTACCTTGATGTCCAGTATTGTAATGAAAACAGCAACTTTGACGTCGTTTCGATTTCCAAATATAATATGATAATCAATTTATTTTCACCAGTACATTTAAAAAGGATCAAATTATATTTTGTCAAAATTTTTAGTCAAATTATAGTTTAAAAATATCCAAATATATTTCCATATGTTTTATATTTCCAACTATAATTTGACTAGAATATTTTAACAAAAATAGTTTGATTCTTTTTGAATATAGTTGTAAAAAAAAATAATCAGTTATCAAATAATGTAGAAAAATAAGAATGTTTGCAAACTGTACAAACTTTGTCACAAACAAATAATTGTCATCCTTAGGTAAACTTTAATTCACAGCAATTTGTCTCTGTGTATAGTTTGAACAGTTTGCAAACCGTCCAAATTATAGGTTGGAACAGACCTAATACTGAAAATCAAGGTAGCAATCGGGATGCTTTTGTGTGTGTTAATTTCTTCAGTAGTGTATGTCAAATAACCAAAAAATAGCGTTAAACAACGTGTGCAAATCATCAAATTTTATTATCAAAATCAGTGCTTAATTTTAAAAACGTTCTGCGGATTACGAGATTGTTAGTCTTGCCATATTCAAAAATTGCTGCTGTACGTGAGAGTGTACGAGAAAACTTAAAGCAGTCAATTTGGCAAACTTTGCGTAAAGGCTGAGACTTCAGCCTGCACTCTATAAAAACTGACCCAGAAACTTAAAGTAAACGACCATAGACAACGCTGAGTATTTGCTAATTGAGCTCTAGAGCAACAAGGCTCATTTTTGGATTAATGGATAAAAAAACAAACTAAACTGTCAAACTTAGAGCAATACTAATTTATACCAAATACCAAAATGCATCCCGAGAAAGTTACTGTTTGGTGCGGATTTTGGTCTGGCAGCAGCACTTCTTCAAAAAAAAAAAAAACTGGCATTGCCATAACTGTCAACGGCCAGCGATATAGATCAATTATAAGCAACTCTTTGTACCCTAAACTGGATGATAAAAATACCAATAACATGTAGTTTCAACAGAACGGCGCTAAGTGCCACACAGTAAATGCCACAATAAACATTCTGCAAGAGCAATTTGAAGGCACGGTTATCTCGAGCGGCAGCAACAAACTGGCCACTAAAATTGTGCAATTTAACGCTTTTGGACTTATTGAAGCTATCTTAAATTACAGGTTTATGCAAATAATCCTCAAACAATTAATGTCGTCAAAGTCAAAATAACAAACGTCATCCAGCAAATTATACCAGATTTATGCGACAAAGTAATCGAAAATTAGACCACCTAAATACTTACCACTAAGCAAAGCCGCGGTAGACATTTGAACAACGTTATTGTCCATAAAAATTTTATTCGAATAAAAAAAAATGATTAAAAATTTCTTTAAGTCTTTAGAAACATTTTCATAAAGGTCATAATTAGAAAATGTTTTAAATGATAAGTCAAATTTGATTTATACCTAATGCCTATTTATATTTAACTTATGGAAAGATTTTTGACAACCCGTTGCTTAACGTGAATTATCTTGTAAATACAACGTATAAAAATTTTAAAGATAACACTTTTAGATTTTTATAAAATATGAAATTGATCGTATATAAAAGTTTTCAAACACACATTTATATTAAAATAATCACTTTCCAAAATTTGATGGTATCATTTTTAAACACATATAATAATTTCATATCACAGTATAATATGTATATCGTTGGTTTAACCTACAAAACCCGTCCAAGTCCAAAATTCAATTTTTATTTACAAAAATAACCATTCAGATATTTAAAGCAATCTTAGTAAAAATTAGAAAACATTTTTGTAATATGACCTACCAGCTTTTAAGTTTAATAAAAATTGACTAAATATAAATTTATATGGACGTTAAGTTTTTCAATACCATGTGACTTACACAAATTTTTATTTTAAATTAAAAAATAGTCGGCAAGAGAATAAGAAATCCATTATAGATCAAATATTGTATTGTATTGTATTACAAAACTAAACTTAACTCTTATTTTAGTTTTTTAACATACATTCTATAATATGTATACAAAATAAAAGATTTTTTTTTTAATTAAATTTTGTTTTTTATACATGTATTTGTACTAAATATCAGAACATTGTAAAAAATTATAAAACTCATTTATATCAATCAATCAAAGTCTAAAATTACTTGAAGCCGTGCAAATTTTTTCAATGCTTTTTTTACGGTATTTTTTCTTCTTCTTTTTTAGGCACCTTTTTTAACAGTGCTATATTGTAGTTTTTCAAACATAAAAAATCTCAATTTGAATAAACTTAAACAACCTGGTTTCTACGATAAAGCTCTAATGCTTATAACTAAGGAGTTACTTATTTTTTCCTCAGTCTTTAAAAAAAAAATCATGATTTAAATGTCACATGATGTGCTTTTCACAAGCTTTTAAGCAAATCCAACATAACGCGCTGGTACGTTTATATTTACATGTCGCAATTTCCTCTCAACGGTGGAGAGAATCAAATTTATTCTCCATTTACATATGATTTTTTTGAAAAACTTGTGCTCAATGTTTATATTAAAGCTAATAGATCAATTAATAAATGCATTCGCTAGATTTTTTTTTGAAAGGTGCATTCATCGTTATTTGTTAGATGTTAAATAAAATAAAACAAGCTATGTGTGAAGTATTAACAAATTTTTATTTTATTTGAAAGGCCCTTGTATGCAATTAAGTGTGGAATATGACATCGTTCAAATGACCGCCTTGGCTTCTTATAGTGGCACGGATCTGAATGGTCCAATTTTCAATTAGTCTTCCGCATAGATCCGGCTGAATTTGAGCGATGGCCTGTGTTATGTTCACCTTTAGGGAGTCGGTTGATTGTGAATTATTTGCATAAACTTGCAACTTCAAGAAACCCCACAAGAATAAGTCTAGCGGGGTCAAATTGCATGACCTTGGTGGCCAATTCACATACGTAACCACATGTCGTCTAGGTCCATATGGTTCAATTTGAGCTATAAGAAATCGGTTATTATTGTTCTGTAGCGCTCGCCGTTGACGGTGACCTCGTAAACGTCGTTCTAAAAAAAATACGAACCAATGACGCCGCAAAATTTGCCAAATTGAAATTTGCGAAAGCCCAAGCTCTTGTGCACGGCAAGGAATCAACTTTCTCGGGTTCTGCTGTACACATTCACGGACCTCGGCTATGGTCTTCGCCGATCTTGCATTCTTTGAACGTACAGATATTGGCTGATTATTTACCAAACCTGTCGTCTCAAATTTGGCTACCAAACGTAGAAGAGTCAACTGTAAAAGACCATCACGTCTACCGTAAACGTTTGCACTAACGAACATTCATTTTGATAATAAAGTTTTATCATTTGAACGTGCTGTTCAATCGTGTAACTTGCCATGGTAATTTGGCATAAGTAACTGAATAATAAACAAAAGATTTGATAGCTGTCACCAAAACAAAATGGCCGCCACGGGCCGCCAAAATCTACCCGCGCCAACTCAAAAACCCTTTAGTATAAGTTTTTGTTCAGATTGCATTTTTGTTTTCTTTGCTTATTAAATTTTGTACTTTTTCATTAATAATTTATTTGATAAACAACAAAAGTATTGCAATTATTTTTTTGGTTGAAACAAAAACAAGTTCATCTCATCAAAATTGTGATCAAATATAGCAATTTAGACAAATGGTGTGTATTTCTCCTGGCACCACTCCTTATATAACTTAAAAAGTGCAAACTTTGAGTGCCAATTTGGTTCTAAATAGAACTTGATAGTTGAAAAATAAAAATAATGTGATTTTTGGCAATTCATTTAAGAAGATTTTTAAAATTATCTTCAAATTTCTGTTGCAATATAATTTTATTTTTCCTATTTTGTTTGTCAGTGCCATTATTTTGTTAATATTGCTGACGACTTAATTAAAACACCGCAACAAACCAGTAATCCTACAACAAACTTAGAAAACTATAACCAACTGTTTAACTGCACCAGTTTTCTAACATTTGAAGCTGTCTCATTCAATGATGTAAGGGATACAATCGCAAACCTAAAAAATAAGTAACAGCTGCAATTATTATGGTTATAGTACTTTTTTTTTTTAATTTGTTCAATTTTTCCTTTACTGACGGCGGTGTATGGTGACCACACATTTGAACAATACTCGAGATGGGGGCGTACTGGAGCGTTGTAAAGGATAATTAGAGTACGATGGTCACAAAACTCCTTAGAGTTACGCTTGTCAAATCCTAAAAGTTGATAAGCTTTAGCCACAACAGTATCGATATGTAGCGTAAATGAAAGGCTTGAATCAAACGTAATGCTTAAATTACGAATAGTGTTAACTTTCAACAACATTACATTCATGAGAGAGTAATTAAATTAATTTACATTCATACTTTTTGCTACTCTTATTGTTGTCGTATGTTTCCATTTCCATTTGTTTGTTTTTACATAGATATGTTTAATTATAATTTAAAATTTAAGAAACCGAAAACGCGTTTTTTTTTATTTATACATATTTCACTTGGCTCGATCCGTATAAAATAAACGTTTATCCAAAATATTTAAACTGTTTGACAAATTCAATCCTTCCTATTTAATGTTTTTATTTGCTTCTTAATCTTTATTTTGTCACATTAATGCTTAGATTTCTTTTGCTAACAATTATTTTGTCTGTTTTTTTTAATTAAGAAACAACTATATCACAACTACATCATCAAATTTTAAACACAAACTTTTGCCATCAATTTAGTAACTCAGTATTAACATTCGGTATTAAGTTATATACTAAGATACATTTGACTATGCTGATTTGTAATAATTAAACTTTTGATTTAAAACTGATATTATTAATTTAAAACAAGCAATGCTTTAATAGCATAAAGTTAGAATTGTAGCTCTATTTTGTAGAGTCAATCAAAGTACCAAATACTATCAATAAATTTTACCATAACGCAACCAAAGAAATATAATCAAATATAGTTTAATAAAAAACAAAGATTTAAAATCAATTACTCAAATCCAATCAATCCAATATAATGCCTCATATCCAAGAACTTTAAAGAATTTGGCGCCGCACGCATCTTCACCAAAATTGACCTGCACTATAGATATTGGCAGATACCAATAAAGAAGATAAGCGATAAGCGTTACCGCAGTGGATGGTGGAACCTACCAATTCTGAGTGATGCTCGCCGGACAGGTAGACTTTCAAATTAATCTACTTGGATGACATATAGTACCTAAAATACAACTTGACAATACGTGCATTTGGACAAGAAGAGGTGGAACACTTGGTCTATAACATAACAACCGGAGAAAACCACCCGCGATCTACCAAAAAGAAACAAGTTTCAAGCGAGTAAGATCCAGGCTGCGGCAGTACATTTCCAATTTTACCCAAGTAGCCAACTACTAATGGAGCTACAAGGCACCAAGAAGCATTTTGAATAGTCACAAAAACCTTACAAAACCTTTTGAAAATGTAAAAACCTTGATGGACTGACTCCTGAAACTCACACGCCTACGCTTTAGCTAAGTGCTGCAAACCGATGCCTGTAACTCCAGAATGTGCATAGTATTATATCAAGAGAAAGGACTAAGGCGCCACATAATTTCATATGCAAGTTCAGGACTGACAAACACTGCACCTTTGCCACCGCGATGACAGACACACGTATGGAGCAATTCCTAAGGTCGTCGCTATGCCTACAATCTTGCACCTCAGCCGTAGGGAAGATGGGGTCCGCGCACACCAGGAGAACTCATCCACCTGGCCTTACACAAAATACAAACATACTGGCGTTTCATTCTATCCTTGTCAGCAATTACCATCAACCTTTGTCAGTAGTTGACAACGCCGTTCTCTCCACAGCGCAAAGCAACGCCAGCAACACCGTGCTCTAATGCACGGTTACAAGATAACAGCATTTAGTTACCGTGATGTTATTTCCCATTCGATTAAGATTAGTTCACTTTTGGTATGTCTGGTGCCGGAAAAACGCCTCATATCTTAATATCAAAACTAGTTTGTATTAAATAATAATATATATCTATTTTATTTATATAATAAATATAATCAATAGATTCTACATAATCTTTAAAGAAAAGTAGAGAAAACGCATGATAACAAATTGTTCTAGTTTAAAAATCGTCACTAAATGTTAATAAAATATTAACTATCACCTCATTCAACTCTCTACAGACTTAGGTACACAATAATCAACACTGTCTAGTGTTGCAATTTAGCAAGTAACTTATTTTACTTGGTATATTTACAAATTATTAAAATTTATGTAAAATAAATTAATAAGATATGACTATAATATTGTTACTTTTATTTAAAAGAAATTTTATTAATTTTGTTTTTTACATTTATAGACTCTCATTTTACAGCTACAAAATGTTACAGTGAAATGTTACATTATTGTATAACATAAGGTCATGTATTTAGCACGTGCATTAATATTAAATGCATACGTATTACCCCAGACTCTCCGATGTAAGTATTAAAGAGTCTATTGCATATTTATACGCTTACATTTTATCCAATTCTTTGGCGTCGGTATCCTCGCTATGAAACGCAATCAAATATTTATTAGAAGCTTATGCGCTCCCGTATAAGTTTTTAATGCAAATTGAATCCGGGCGTATAGATAGCATCGGATATGTTGCGGAATTATTTTAATATTAATTGTATCATATCACATTGGAATTTATAGTGAATAGCAAACATATTGTTTCGCTAAACCACAATTGAAAAATGCTTAGGATTAATTATGGAAATAGCACGCATAAATTCAATTTAATTATTTTTAGTATTGAATATTTGATCTTATTTTAAATAATTTAGTTCAATGCAAATAATAGTTTATGCTATAATAAGTAAGTTAAATAAGAGTGACGATGCACGAGGATATGAAAAAATCTTTTTGTTTATTTGATTTAGGGCCGTAATATCCAACTCCTAATAAAGCACTTAATAAACTATTAGCTGAACAACATAACTTTTTTTTAAATTTAATTTGATTTATTTTATGAACACCTCTGAGCGGCTAATGAATTATATGCTTAATGTTTTAATTTGTTATAAAAATATGTATGTATGTATGTATGTTAAGCATATATTTACTTACTCAGCTGTCCATAGGTTTTAATGAAATAAATTAAAGTAAAAGCTAGGTTATTCAGCTAATAGTTGATTAGATGCCTTATTATAAGTTGGTAATATTCAACCCTTAATTGAAATAAAGTATTCTACATATTTACTGTTCTATCAAAAATTGACAGTGCATAAATAAATTTAAAATGACGTTCGGATGACATTGGTTGTGCTACCATGGATAAACATTCAAGATTTGGTGCCAACTCGTTGCAATCTTCCTCCTTTTACAATCCAGATTACACGAACAAAATTGGCCACTATAAATGCAGCATAGTTAAATTGGTTAAGATTCAGATGAATTCTTGTGATAACCATTTCGAATCGTACATGAAAACACTAAAGGACTGTAAATCTTGGAAAGGATGGTTATACAGAAAGAGATACACAATTCTATTATTTCTATTGATGCTAATATTATTGTATTTTGGTATACTTTATGGAGCGATTCTAGGAGCTACCGCTTGTAGGAAACGCAGTGTACATAATATTGGAAACGTTCCAGGACTTAGACTGTTAACTAGCAACACGATCGCATATTAATTAGCACATTTATATTTTTTGTATATTTATTTAATTATGTATAATAAAAGTAGAAAGATAATTACATTTCTTTAAGACAAAAGTGTAAAATTTACCAGTAATCCAGTACGTATCGATTTTATATCGTTTAACATGACAACATCATAGTAATTTATCATTGGATATAGACATATACTAACTGTATATGGTAATAATAAATTATATAACTTAATATAGCTACATTGTTCAAATACAATGTAAAAGTTAAATTCTTTTTATCTGATGTATTCTTTAACACTGTCAACAAATTATACCACACGTTTGCTTTTAATTCTAATCCGACCAAACCTATTTTAATTAAATTTTTATGTTTGTTTTATAAACGCGTAATTTAATTACCCTATAGTTTTAATTTCACTCGTGTTTGGCAAAGTTAAATACCAAATATAATTCTGTACAGTAGCTCGCAACCAAACAATCAATACAAATTAAGTTAGATTGAGTTAGGTTAAAAAATAACAGTTTTTTTTCTGCATAAACCCAAACTGTAAAGGTTAGGCTCACAAATAATAAAATTTGAATATGAATTAAATAAAATAAGAAAATCAGCTTTCAAAAACGCTGTTAATATCTTCATAAAGCTACTAAATCAATATTAAAAAAAATATGTGTTGTCCATTCTTCGGGGTGACATATACGTCAGATGATTCAATTATTTAAAACCAACCCAAAAACAAAATATTAAAAAAAAGCGGGCAGAACAGTTGTACTGAAACCACACCTGTGCCGGATGACTATAAACCAATGCTTACTCTAATTATTATTATTAAAAATAGCAACAGTCTAATCTCTGACCATATAAAAAAAATGTCAAACTCTATATCTGCAATTTTGCATTTGCATTTAAATCAGATTTACTTTAAAGCGGTAAGCTCGTGCTCTGTGCTACTTTATGCAAATATTTTATTTTTATTATAATATTCATATATATTTTTGTATTTAATGTTTGAAAAATTAGTATTTTTAACAACTCAAATATAAATCCTAAAAAATGCACATAAATATAGTAAACTAAAAAACTGAATAAAATAACTCTGCGTGCTTGTACGGCAGAAAAATAAAATGCTAATTATTAATACTAAGTGTGTTTGTGGACTGTATTTAAACATGGCAGTAAGTAAAGACATTTAGGTAGTAACTTTAGTAAACAATAACTATACTTAAAAATATCAGTAATTGCTACAGTATTATAATTCCGAACAGGATTGGCTTATTCTGCCATCTGACTGTTGCTAGAATAATCTAACGTCTTACAAAATATAATAATAATTATTATGTACTAATAGACTACTTATGGGAGCATCTAGCTCATTAATTCTAGCTAATATTTTTCTAAACATATACATTAGAAGAGGACATTATAATCATCAGCAATAATCCATTCAACAACAACATCACTTGTTGGCAAAGATATATTGAATAATATAATCTGCATAATTAGTCCATCATCTAACAATTCACTCTAGAATTAGAAAACAATAACTTAATTAATTTCTTATACCTTACAATATACAAAACTTCCAACAAACTAGACTTTAAAACGAACCAAAAATTTACAAACCCCGAAATAATCATAGCATACCACTCCAACAACAGCAATAACCATAAATTTGCAACTTTACAAATAGAACACTAAATTTATTTTTTGTAAATAAATTGAAATAAACTTCATCAAACAGCTTGCTATATCAAATAACTTTCCCATTACAACAATTAACAAGGAGAGTAATGACATGAAAAAAGGTTATCGGTGCAAAACATTATTAACACCAAAACCAGGCAAGTGATCAATTCTAAACTCAATACCAAGAGAACCCAACACATCCTACTCATGGATAAGGACGCTTGGAAGAAGGTGGCAAACCTAGGAGGAAAACTCTTCCTAAACTTCTCCAAAAATTCTCTTTGTGTTCTGGCCCCCTCCAAGAAAGAAGACAGCAAATCTAAAAAAATACAAAACGTCAAGACAATATTAAACATCGTGCAAATTACTCTGTATCACTGTAGAGCAGCTTCGGCGGCTCTTAGTGCGTTTATTGTCAAACACGATATTGACATCGCCCTGATTCAAGAACCTTGGATCTAGAAGGGAAAGATAAAAAAATTAAGCGTACTAGGAATGTGGCTTCTAGCAGCACAACTCATGTACAAGGCTTGTACATGCATCTTAGCAAAGCATGTACTTAATCTAATGCCACTATGAGATCTAGTGGCAGCCTACCTAGTGGTAATAGTAGGAAAAGGAACCAGAATTTATTTCTCAAATCTGAATACTTTTCCTACTATCAGCAAGAACCACCACCAACTGCAGAAACACTGCAACTATCAAGCAGCGGGGATGACATACCGCTGATCTTAAGATGCAATGCCAAAGTCCACCACGTAGCCTGCGGAAGCTAAGACATAAACATAAAAGGTGAAAAACTCCTAAAATTTAAAGTAGAATCTAAGCTCATCATAATGAACAAAAGTAACGCGCCAACCTTTTGCAATGCGTCTCGTAACGAGTTTATTGATCTAACATTAGCTAATTTTAAAGCAAGTGAAATGATTAACAAGTGGTACGTGTCGGACAAACCCTTATTGTCGGATCATGCATACATCCGATTCAATATCAAATCTAAAATCGCTTCTTCTGAAATACAGAAACCCGAGAAAAAAGTTGGCCTAATCGGAGACTGTCTAAAAACTGCGAAATCAATAATAATGACAGACATATTTGTCACCTTCATCAAAACCACTTTCAAAGGGAGTTGTCCTAGTACAGTTAAGCACACCTCCAACAAGATTTCTTGGTGGAACAAGAAGCTGGACAAAGCAAGGGCGGATACTAGAAAGCTATTCAACAAAACCAAAAATAGGACTGGGTCACATATATAGAACGGCTTATAATAAAGCCATAAAGAAAACCAAGAGAGAATCATAGAGAAGATACTGTGAAGACGTTCTAAACGGCCCCACATGCTTGCGTCTCCAAAAAACCGTAAGCAAAGACCATACTGGGAACATTGAATCCCTGCGGACCAAAAACAAAAAATACACAGAGTCAGTCGAGGGCACTCTGCAAGAGCTAATGCAAACACACTTTCCGGGCTTGTACGTAATCAAGAAAATGTTCAATTGCCAAATAAAACGGCAAACAAATAGGACTGGGAAAAAGCAAAGACCATATTAAATCAGGTCAACCTGCAATGGGGGATCAACACATTTGTCACACAAGTCGCCAGGAGCCGATAGAATTTATCCCATCGTGCTACAGAAAGGGTTTGCAGTGCTGAAAGAGCTTCTATGCGAGATCCTCAGAGCGAGCCTAGCACTTTTGCAAATACCAAGCCGCTGGATAGTGGTCAAGGTGGTATTTATACCAAAGCCAAGGAGATTCACATATGCCTTGGCTAAATCATAGAAACTAGTCAGCAACCTAAATTTAAATTTTCATTCAACCTAAATCTTTAGCCTCAAAATTACAATCTTGTAAAACTACTCAAAAATCAATTCTACCTCAAATTTAAAAGTTATTTCACAAAACTATAACAACCTGAATAAAATTTAAATTTTCATTCTACTATCCAAAGCAAAGAAATAGCTTTGGGTGCTTTTCTAGATATTAAGAGGGCATTTGACAATACTACTTTCAAATCCATTGCAAAGGCAATAGAAAACCGAGAAATAAACCCTCTCGTCCAACAATAACTCAACTTCATGTTCAAAAACCGGACTGTAATCATAACATTATATGGAAAAACTGTAAGAGCCGAAGTTGCCGGCGAGTGCTTATTCTTACCCCTACTGTAGTGCTTAGTCATGGACGAATTACTACAGGTACTCAACAACATGAGCATCTTTGCTCTAGGCTATGCAGATAATCTCACAATCCTTGCATGCGAGAAGTTTAGATCAACCGTGTCAGACATGACACAGAGTGCGCTAAATATCCTAGAAAGGTTGTGCAAAAAGGAACCCAAGCAAAACAACGATTTTACCCTACAGACCTAAAAAACCTGAGGTTGCCAAGCTCCCAATGTCAAATGAGTAAAATATCTAGAACTTACGCTACTAAGTTAAACTTAAATTCACATTTGACAAATATAACAACAAAAGCCATTCGGGTGCTTTTTGCTACCAAAATAATAGTCGGACGTATATAGGGACTAACACCTAGTATGACCAAATAGTTATACACGGTGGTGATAAAACCTATTATCACATACGGAGCGCTTTTATGACAAAAAAAACCACTCTCAAGTGCACAGCCAAAAAACTAGTTCAGAGGCTAGCAAGTGTGCTAATATCGGGAGCAATAAAAACGACACCCCCAACAGCTATGAATATACTATTATCATTACCGCCACTTCACCTGATACTAATGACGGAAGCAAGACGAGCAGCATACAGACAGCGGATAAACAAACACATTGTAAACATCTAATATAACAAAAGTGTTGCTTGAAGAAAAAATTCTAATAATGAAGTCGGACTTTATGAAGAGCCACTGCATCAGCAAAAAAATTGACGTGACTATTTCCCTCCCGTCATCCGTCCGTCAAAGCAACCAATCACATTTAGCAAATATCAGAAATTCGACCAATCACGTACGTATTTAGCGACAATTTTTGTTATTGTGGTATTGTCAGTAATGACGTAAAAATTGTCGCTGTAATTTGTTCAATGCAAGATTGCCGATATAATTGTTACGTTGTCATTGACAACATAATAAAATAATATATTTATATTCTCGTTAGAATTCGTACCAAAACGTTTGCTTAATATTTAAAAAAAAAAAAAAATTGCGATAAGCAATCGGCACTCGCCTGCGGCTCGTGCCGGTTGCCGTCCGCAAAAATGCATTTGTGAGATTACAATAAATTATCAGCAATATTCTATGCACTAGGGATATTACATATGATAATACCACAGCAAAATGAATAGATAAAGAACAAATATTTGGAAATGGTCAAAGAAATTATCTAGTACTCAAATAGAAAAAAAGACCAACAAGACACCGGAGCTGGAATTTACGAACACCACAGAAAACAAACTTTGCTACCTCTGGGTAAATATGCCTCAACGTTTCAGGCAGAGGTGGCTGCCATCTAGTGGTACGCCAGAGATATAATTGAGAAGGGACTAGAACCTGACAAACCAATAACCATCATGTCAAACAGTCAAGCTTTGGATGCCCTGCAATCACCAGTATCAAAATCCAAATTGGTTATGACATGCATACATAGTCTGGAAATAGTAGCCACAACTTGCAAAGTTCACCAGGTATGGATACCCAAAAACCATAGAATAAAAAGAAATCTCAGAGCAAATTAACTTGCCAAACAAGAACCACAGGGTACGTTTACTGAACCAGAACCCGCTATTGGGATCTCATACAAGACCGGAAAAGCGATAATCCGCAGAAAACTTGAGGTGAAGACTGGTAACACAAATAAGTCGTAATAGACTCCAAAGGCTTACAGGACTGATAACTAGACACTGTAGTTTTAACAAACACTATAATGAAAATAAGAACGAGCCTCTATGCCGCGGATGTATGGAAGAAGATGAGACTTCGATATACTTGCTGAATGAATGCAAAGCTTACAAACAACAACTTATAGCCATTTTTGGCAAACACAACCAAAACAAAAACTTGCTAAAAGCAACTAACTGGTTAAAGGTACTAGATTTTATCAAAAAGACAGAGCAGCTCAAGAAGTAAAACACCAGAGGTGTACAACAGGTTCAATAGGACCGCACTGCAAAGAGCGCCAAGCAAACCACCTCAAGGTAAGGAAAGTAAAAGTTGAGTTTTTTAGTCAGTAAAAACCTGACACTACAGGACAGAACAGGCTGTCCAGTGTCTTTTAAAGATTTTTACTTTCTACGCAAATTTTAAACTTTTCCAAAAGTTACTAAAAACTTTAGAAAGTTACTAAACTGTTAAACTATTTACAGCTTGTCTTATCTGACAAATTGTATTATGAGCTGTTACTAAAACTGTCTAAACGTTACAAAAACTGTTAAACAGTGCACAGCATTATAATATAATACGTTATGATTTAATCTAAAACTAAACCGGAAATATCAGTCAATATATAATCCAATAATAGTTAGTGTTAGTAAAAAAGTCATCTTTGTTCTCTGGCAAATTGCATCCAGGTCATAGATAAAGTCAAACCAGGTGTCAATTTTGAATAGTTTAAGTTCGATGGTCATGTCACAAAACCTTTGTGATTACTAAACTATCGTGCTTATAAGTTCTGGCGTGGTGTGTCTTTTGCTAATCTTTAAGCAATAGGTCCATGTGTTTGTCTAACTACTTAAATTTCATTTTACTAATGGGCTCAGGTAATCTCCTGGTTGTAATTGTTTAGATAAAATATACTCCAAATAACCCCATGCTAAATTGATTGATCTAATGTTAAGTTCTGTAGACGTGTTGTGTATCATTTGCATTGGCGTAACTAGGATGTTCCTTAAAATGTTAACTTTATTTAGTAATACGTCTCCCTCAAGGGTTTTGAAATAAACGTTGAGGCCCTATGTGTGCTTTTTGCATTGCAGACCTTTTCTTACGGGTGATTCCGCCACTGATTTCTAGTAATCCAATCGTTTAAACGACCAACCAAAGTGTTTTTTGAGTCAAGATGTCAAGATTGTTACATGTTCTCGTAAACGCAATGGTTTCAAATGTTTACCACTTAACATTTTTTAACCCTCTTTTACGCAGTTCTTGCTATTTTCAAACATAAATTGCAAACAAAGTAGCTATGAACTACTTTGTTTGCTGAATACTCACTGTTTATTACACTAAAACACCTTGAACATTAAATAAGATTTTTTTACTAATCATCAAACTATAAATACGAATAAATAACCCCACGCTAAATTGATTGATCTAATGTTAAGTTCTGTAGACGTGTTGTGTATCATTTGCATTGGCGTAACTAGGATGTTCCTTAAAATGTTAACTTTATTTAGTAATACGTCTCCCTCAAGGGTTTTGAAATAAACGTTGAGGCCCTATGTGTGCTTTTTGCATTGCAGACCTTTTCTTACGGGTGATTCCGCCACTGATTTCTAGTAATCCTATCGTTTAAACGACCAACCAAAGTGTTTTTTGAGTCAAGATGTCAAGATTGTTACATGTTCTCGTAAACGCAATGGTTTCAAATGTTTACCACTTAACATTTTTTAACCCTCTTTTACGCAGTTCTTGCTATTTTCAAACATAAATTGCAAACAAAGTAGCTATGAACTACTTTGTTTGCTGAATACTCACTGTTTATTACACTAAAACACCTTGAACATTAAATAAGATTTTTTTACTAATCATCAAACTATAAATACGAATAAAAGGTAAATTATTGATGTCAAATATCTTGTACATCTGACGGTTTATCTTTCTGTAAATCTACTTACTAAATTGTCAGTTAACGTACCAGTACAAGCATAGCCATCAGTTTCAGTTGAAGACCACATTGTATACATGTTTTTCTGCGAGTGTCTGATAGTGTTAATTAAAATTTTTGTAAGCCGGTTAGTATGCGTTAAATTATTATTTTTTTGTAAAAACAGTTGAAAAATAATAAAAGCTAACAACAAAAAGAAACTAACATTTCAACCTAAAACTAGCAAAATATTTAGTATGATTTTACTTCGGAAAAATTTTTTTTAAAAGGATTTTAATAATTTTTATTTTGTATGCTGTCATAGTAGTAGTAGTAAATATATTTATTTTATATTATATACAGACAAATGATTATACATACAGGGTTAGTCAAAATTACCGAAACATCTAAATAATTCTTCAACCGTAAAAAAATTCAAAAATAGTTTCAATCAAAAGTTGATTGGTTTTAAACAAACTATTGATTAAAAATATTTTTATTTTTTATTTTATTGTGACAATTTGGTAAACTTTTTTTTAAACTATATATTTTTACATTTTTTTTTTTTTATTTTAAGATTAATTTTGATTATTTTTTGTAGAAATAATTCTTTTATTAAATGCATTATTTTTGAGTTTTATGCAAACTCCTAAACTTCAAATAAAGAACATTTTCACACAAACATACACATTTATTTCAACTATACAAAATCAAAACAATAACATCAAAAACAAACAATCATTAAATCATTAAAAATGTACCATTAAAAAAATTATAAATCTAAATTTTCATAATAAAATAAACACCCTGTATATTTTTACATTTTTTAAATCTTAAAACTAATCTTAAAATTTAAAAAATGTTTGTGATCCGGTAATGTTGACTAACTCAGTATATTAAATTGTGAAAATGATTGGTTGAATATTAAAAAGCTATTGACAGAGGTCTTTCTGCGCTGAGCTATCATATTTTATTTAATCACAGACTTTTTAAATTCAGTGAAAATGAGAGTTAAAACAAATCAAGGAATTTAGAAAAATTCCCGTTTTGCAAAAACTTGAGTCAAAAAATAAAAAGTGACCACAAGTTAAATATTAAAGATCAAAATTGTTTTTGACAATACCCGCAATTACAATTGCTCTGTTTTTTTTTTAAATTATTTTAAATCTCAAAAACTAGAAAATTTAACAATTTCTGATTAAGCTTTGTATTAAATGTAACAAGATATTTCAATCTTTACTTTTACTAATGTCTAAAAACATGTTAAAAATAATTAATTAATTAGGTTATGTAATACATACACTTTTATATGCTTTTTGTATTTTCTTTTATTGTACATACCGGTTTCAGCAGTAAAATGTTTTGTAATCCAATTTCTTGTAAGCGTTAAAAATATACTTGGCATAAAGTTATTGATAAAATTATTTTATTTTTGATACTCCAGTTTTATGTCTCTTTAAAAATATTATCCACCCTATTCAAGAAGGGTTTATTGCCGTCGTTTAAGAATAGCTTGATTGATTAATTTTACAATCCTCAATATTTATTATTTTCTATATTAGTTTCATTTAATTTTTTGCATTTGATATTTGGCTTTCATTCTACTTACGGCGTTTTTGTATTATTGTATGTTTATAATTTTTTTTAGCCTTATTATGTTTTTGATAACAATCATCAATATTCACCCTTAGTAACTATAGATTATCTTTAAGTTTTTTATTAAATTTAAATCTACTAGTTTTATATTGTTGTTGTACATATTTTATTGAAATTATTTATTTATTTATTCTTGTTGAAACCTTGCCACTGAGTAGTGGCTTCATCAGAACAAGATAAATTAAAAATTACAATAATAACAAACTTTTGTAAAAAATAACATTAAATATATAGTAAATAATCTAAAAAATAAAAATAACATTTAAATTATTAAATATTCCTGGAAAATAACAAATAACAATTTTATTGGAGCGAGTATATAGATTTATACAACAAATGTTGGTAATGTTTTGTGATATATTTATTATAAAATTCAATTGCACATGAATATAGCAAATGGAATTCCAGCATTCTTTAGCTTTAACATTATTAGTATTTACGGCAATATTTGTTATTACGCCATAGATAAAATTGCAGTGTTGCGTAGGTTTGTTAATTAATATTTAAAAGAAAACAAAATTTATAAATTCAAATACTTATGTTTAGAAAACTTTTATATGTTTTTTAATATTAATTAACATTAGTTAATTTTATTATATTATATGTAATATAGAAAACAGCTAGTACAATGATCAGTCTAGCCAATATATTCTGTGTTGTTTTTTCAGTGTCATAAAACTTCGAGCACAAATCTTAGAGAATAAAATGTTCAGTGTACAAAAAATCAATACTTTTAATTGTTTAATAAGTTTTAATAATTAAATGTTTTTCAAGTTTCTCAACTTTCAGCAGAACTGTAACAATTGTTATTTTAAGAAATAGCTTATAGATAGCACTATAAAAAGTCTAATAAATTTGGGATGTATTGAAATAATATTTTTAAAGTTTAAGTAAATATTTTGACAAAAAAATTATTGACAATTGGACAATTTGCAAACTATTCAAACTATGCGCAAAAACAAAATCTGTCATAAGAGATTGCCTACAGTAAATTAAAAAAAAAAACTTAAATATTTTTAAAAAAATTAAACCCATATTTTTTACAAGAAATAATACAAAAATTGGCAACAATAGTAAAACAACACAAAACAAACCATTTAAGTAGTGCATTTAGATTTTCATTGGTAAACTTTATAAACTAGATTGCAAGATTTTTTTGTATACTAAATTATTTTTTTTAGTGTAATTACGAACTAAAATATGTTTTAAAATTGTATATATATATTTATTAAGTATATGGTAATAACTTTAAAATTTTGTAAATGTTTCAAAAAAATCGATTAGTAAATAAATCAACAGCGTACAACAAAAATTGTTATCTGAAAATTAAATAAATATGTATTATTTATATATTTATTTATTTATTTATTCCATTGCCTTTCTGTCTTTCTACCTTTTGGTGTAAGGCTGAAATCTGAAAATTAAATATTAAAAAGTTAATTTATTTATTGTTTAGTCAATAAGTTTAAAATTATTTTATAATAATTATTTTATAAACTTCATAAATTGCGGTTTAATAAGACTTGTTACAAAAATGTATTAGATTATTGTCTTTTGCTAAATTTTATACAAATACATTGTTAAAACCGGTAAGTAATTTTGTGTTCTCACTTTTTCATTTTTTGTTGTTGTAAAAACAATATACTTAGAGGGGCGGTTTATACATCTGTTTGGTAAAGTATTAGCTTATATCTCACGTAATTACAGAACGCTTACAATGTTTTTATACAGGTAGTAGAGTTTGAGAAGAAAGAGTAGCTATATATATAAGCAGATAAAAAAACAGTAAATAAGTAAAACCACGTAAACGTTATTTTTTTACGGGTCAGTCAACTAATACAGACCTACCTGTTGCTGAAATAACAAAAAAAAGTGGATTTTTGTATCAAGATTAAACAAAAATTTAAAAATAGACAACATAATAACGTATTTATCAAGAGTAGGGAAATCTGCATTCAAAGTTGAAAAATTAAAACCCAAATACGAAGAAGCAACATATTCATCGTTTAAAATTGGTATTCCGAAACAATTAGAAACAGTCATAATAAATCCTGATTTTTGGCCAGCAAAAACGTTTGTGAACAGATTTTTTCTTCAAAAATAACAAATAATAATAAAAAAATAATTAATTTCACATTCTTTTACCAAAATGTGCAATCACTAGGGAACAGTTTCAACATAGTAGAGACAATCTCAGCTGAATTTAATTGCAATTTTATGTGTGACTGAACATTAGCAAGATAAAGACCAAATAAAAAAAAATAAGATAAATAATTTTAATTTAAAATCTTATTTTTGTAGAGAACAGGGAGAGCATGTGGTACTGCCATATTTGTTAAATCAGGAATTGAGTGTAATCAATTTAATAAGTTAAATAGTTTATCTGTGAAAGGGGTATTTGACTGTTGTAACATAACTCTTACTTTTAACCAACAAAAATATATAGTAGTGAGCCTACACAGGTTACCTAGTAGTGATACTGATGAATTCTTAGGTAAATTACATTGTATGTTGTCTATTTTATTTCAAGAAAAATTCATATATTTTATTGCTAGAGATTTCAATAACGACATTATATCTGAAGCTACGAGAGTAACAGATCATTCGAGTACATGTTTTGATAACATTATTACTAATTATAAGGGAAATGTATACAGTAAAGTTGTAAACACTTGTACATTAGATTATTTTGGTCAAATTTTACGATGTGATATAGACATTATTAATAAAACTCAAACTGTAAAGCTTAGACAATTTGGTACACAAAATATTTCTAATTTTCAACCAAATTTAAAAAATATTTCTTGGTCTGGAGTTTATTTTACACGAGTAGTAAATGATAGTTTTTCTTTTTTCCTGAAACAGTTTTTGAATTATTTTAACACAAATTTTCCATATAAATCTATACATTTAAATGAAAAAAAAAATATAATTTGAACAAATAAATGAAGTAAAGGAGCAATCACAAATTTATCAAATATTATCAACTTTCAATCCAGAATACAAGATAGTATATAACAAAGTTAAATTCAGATATAATATGTTACTAAAAGAAACAAAGAAAAATTATTACAGAAGTAAAATCGGTAATGCAGTAAACAAATCCAAAGAATTGTGGAAAATTGTTAACGATTTTACAGATAATAACAAAACAAATCTTAAAACGATAAGTAGTGAAAATACTGCTTATGACTTTAATGCCTATTTTATCAACAGCGCAGTGATGGACTTGATACAACCGGCAACTCACATTTATCATGACAAATTAGAAAATTATGCTAATAGTTTATTTTTAAGTCCTGTAACCAAAAATAAAATTATATCGTTAGTAATGCGTATGAAAAATAAAAAAAGCACGAGTATTGATGGTATACCAATAAATATTATTAAACATTGTATACATGAAATTGCAGCTCCTTTATGTTACATAATCAATTTGTCATTTGCCCCGAATACGAAGCTTTGCAGCCTACCATATATGGAAACGGTGTAAAGCAGCAAGTGGGGAGAAAAAAATAATAATAAATTTAGTTAATTATTAGAATAAAAAAACAAAAAAAAAAACAAAAAAAAAACAAAAAAAAAAAAAAAACAGGAGTTTACCCAGATGAACTAAAAATATCTTTAGTAAAACCGTTACATAAAAACGGAGTTTTGAATGATTTATTCAATTACAGACCTATTAGTTTGATTACTTGTTTTGCAAAGATATTTGAATATTTAATGGCCGATCGAGTTACAAGTATCTTTAACAGTTTTAAAATATTTAACGCCAATCAACATGGATACTTAAAAAATAAGTCGATAGATACAGCTTTATTTGATTTTGTATCAGAAATAGAAGTTCTTAAAAGTGGCAATCTATCTTGTGGCATTTTCTTAAACCTTTCAAAAGCATTGGATATTTTGGATCATAAACATAATTATATTAAATAAACTTTATAAATATGATTTTCGTGAAAATGTGTATAATTGGTTTTTGTCCTATCTGAGTGAACGTAAACAAATTGTAGAAATAGAAAACAATGGTACAAAAATGAGATCCAAAGTGTTGAAAATGTCTGTGAGGGTTCCTCAAGGAAGTATCCTCGGTCTACTACTGTTTATTATATTTACGAATGATATCATAAATGTAGTATCAAATAAAAACCAACATATAGTTAGCTATGCCGATGATACTAACTTAATAAACAAGGGAACAGAATACATGCAGCTTCTGCAAACAAGTAACGAGTTAATGGGATCTGTAATTCAGTGAAAATAAGCTAAAGTTAAAGAATAACAAAACAAATTTTATATTTTTCAAAATAAATTATGCTTTGAAAACGCCTTCACTTAATAACATACAAGCAAATTTCGTAGATTTGACACGATTTCTAGGAGTATATATTGACAATATTTTATCTTAGAAAATACACATCCAAAACTTATGTAGTAAATTATCTTCTATAACTTATGCAATTAGAGTACTCACAAATAACGTTCATAATAATGTTATACGAACAGTATATTACGCAAATTTTTACTCTAGTTTGAAATTTGGAATAGTTATCTGGGGTAATTCACATGATTTTTACAAAGTTTTTGTATGTCAAAAGAGGGTTATACGACTTATTTACAAAATGGAATATTTTGAAACTTGTAGATAGGTATTCAAGGCTAAGTAGTTATTGACAGTATCTATAAATGCTTAAAGTTTGTTTTTAAAAATAAAGTAAGTATTATTCTTGTGTACAAGAACACTCATATCCCACAAGGTCTAAATTAGATTTAAACTATCCAATTTATAAAAAATGTGTTTTTGAAAGTGGAACATTTTATTCTTGTATAAAATTATTTAATCACCTACTAAAACATATAAAAATTATACAAAACCAAAAAACATTATTTAAATGTATTTGGAATTACCTTTGTGATATGGAACCTTACTGTATAAATGAATACCTTAACTATTGTACTACAATTTAATGTTTAAATTAATATGTTCTTTTGTTGTGATTTGTTTCACAGACTATTTGTTCTCTGTTGAAATACAATATTTACTTACTTACTTACTTACTTACTTGTAAGGAAGACAGAAATAGATTGACTTTTTAGTAATACGCTTGAGGCAGTATTGCTTGTTCTTATTGGTTTGTGGTTACATCAATCAACACAGATTTAGGTTATGTTCTTCTCCTTATTTGTTTACTAGTAAGCCAAAGTGATTTGTAAATTTATCTGTCTTGTAAATTTAATTTAGGGTCGGTTTATTTATCTGTTCTGTAAGTTATTGATTAGTTACGTGCTCAGTAAACTTAAAGGTGTCTGGTTTTTAATTTTTTTTTGTAGAATTTGGTTGGATGTACCCTTAAAAAGTGATTATGCAAAAAGTAACCCATGCCATTTCAGTCAATAAGAATTAAAAGGAAACGTGTCGCGCTGCCTTTAAAGTTTTAAAAATAAACCCATTACCTTACTTAAAAAAACATGATCAAAATGTTACAAACTTGACAAAATAAAAAAAAAATACGTACACGTACAGGTCATTTTAAAGGTTTTCTAAATTTAATAAAAAATTATAGACCCAAGCATCAAATTCTAATAATTTTTGTTTACGAGTCTAATTTTATGTTCAAAATTTAAAATATTATAAAAACATGTTGTGTTTAAAAAAAATTAAACAGATTATATTGATGTAAAGTTTCATGTGGAACCTAATTAGCAAGTACTCAATTGCTTTCTTGCGGACCTAGGGTATGCATCTTGGTATAATTTACAGTTTTTGCATAAAGATCACTGACTGAGGGTGCACACACAAAAACTGAACAAAAAAATGTTCAAGAACCAGTCTAGTGTATATATGAGGGGTGTAGTTTTAAAAGGTACAATCTTCACTTTTTGAAATTATTGAGTTAATGATATGTAACATCTTGTAGCAAATTATTCACTCTACAACGTAATACTAATTTTTTTTTTCATACAAGACAATAAAATTGAATTTTGTTTATTTATTTTTTTGATTTAGTTTTTACTTAAAAAAATATTTTGGCAAAATTTAGTTTAAAAAGACATTATGCAACCTGTAATTTGATTTATTTTAATAATTTATTGATCAAATTAATTAAAATTTATAATAATATTAACAAATCTTTTGTAAATAATTTAAAACGCACAGATTTTTTTTTAGTTGTGACAGATTTGAAGTTTCTGAAAAATTAATTAAGGTGGAAATTGTACCTTTTGAAACTAGACCCTTCATATGCAAAAGTTGCACAAAAATAAAAACCTATTTACATCTATTAAGAAATCCTAGTTTTCTAGATACTTTCAAAGTTATTTCAACAACACGGTCGATCCAGAGAAGATTATGTGAGACCGTAACCCTTAAAAGACATATTGAAAAAGAGTTAGATATGAATTCGATGTTTCGTTTAGTTTTTGGCACTGATGATACCTCGGATTTTGATTTTGAAACAGTAAGAAGTTGAGTTTTTTTATAGTTAAAAATTACAATGTTGGGAGTGCCCCATTCAGATATTGTTTTGAGATCTTTGTTTGTAGATGCTACAGATTATAACCTAGAAATTTTAAGACAATTTGTCATATTACAATATGGTCCTTAAAAAGCATGAAGTATGAAGGGTGTTATTATCTAAAAAACTATGAATCGGACTTTTTGTGATTTTGAAAAGTTTGTTAATTAAATGAATAATAAAAGTAAGCAAAAGAGCAAAATCTCAAGAAACACTAACATTTATGATTTTGGGGTCAGAAATAAAATTATCAATTTTTACTATAAAATGACAATGTGAAAATTAATATATTTTTCAAATTTTTTTGAAAGATTTGACAATAATCAATTAGTCTCTAATTTAAATAATCAAACTTGTCTCTCTTTTATGTTTCATTTTGTATAATAAGGCAAATATTTTTGTCAGAATAAGAGCTAATTCTTTTACAAATGTTTTAAAAATAATAAATAATATTTTAGCTATACCTGATGCCTTTTTGGTATTTAATTGAAGAAGATGTCTTTTAACAATCCCTTGCTTAAAATAAATTTGTCCCATCATTTTACCGTTAGCCGGTATTGTAAGTAGAAATATTTAGAATAGTAGGATTAGATGCAAATTAGTTTGCAAAAATATCTACTTTTTCCTTTAGATTAATAAGTAAATTGTTTTGATCATTTTGTAGATTTGATTGTTTTATAGAAAAAAAATATTTATGGTAAGCTAAGAAATTTGATTAGCTCTATACTTGTCTTATATTTTTCAGATTGAACAATGTTTACAAGCTTTTTTATAATCTTGTTTAGTTTGTTTGGAATATGCAAAAAAAAATTTTGTTGACGTTCTAAATAGTTTTTGTGAGTTTTTTTACTGCAATATGTAGATCCTCGGAATATAAGCAATGAGCATTAATATCAATTTTTTATTTTTTTTTTATTTTTACTATGTTCGTCTTAGAATAATGATAGATGAAGCAAGAGAAATTAATTTTTAAGTCACAAACTAAGTTAACGTTTGATTGATTAAATTGGTTAGTGGAAGTAGCGATGCCTTTTTTGCCAATTTAATCATATCATTTATGTCCAAAAACAAGGTTGAGTTGTCAACAGATGGGTCTTGTTTTTTTGGCTGGAACCGGATACCGGAACCATCGCCTATAAGAAAAACAGGAACCGGACCGAAACTGAATCCAAGACCGGATCCAACCGGTTTCGGCCGGATCTATAAAAATATAAAAAAATAATCAACATTTATCAGCATCCGGCATCCAGCGTCTTCAGTGAAAAACTATTTTTCTAAGCTGGCGATGTCTATAAAAAAAAATCTGACCGCAAATCATGGAGAAAAAATAATATTTGTTAATTTCCGACTTTTTTACAAATCTTGGTTAAATAACGGTATTTATTTTGGGTATATTAATCTACACATTTTCCTGGATAGTTAAGGAATTTTTATATTAAAAAAAAATAATAATTTATTTTAGAAATTGCATATTTAATGCAATAAAAAAACCTTTAAATACGATTATTTTATAACAATTGTGGCATATAGCCTTGTTATCCCAAGCCCTTTAATTCAAGTATTATTGATAATATTGATTAATATAATATTTTATTTATTATTATATTATATTTATTTTTATTATTAATATTTTTATGTTTTATTATTTTTTTTTTACATTTTATTAATAAATTTCACGTTTTTTTTTTTTATTTTATTCTACTTTCATTAGTTTCATTTATTTAAAAAAAATTGGATCCGGCCGGATCCGACCGGATAGTTATCAAGATCCGTCCGGAACCGAATCTTTTAAACATTGGCCGGATCCGCCGGATACCGGATCTGGATCCGGTTCCGGCGACATCACTAGTCCTGTCCTTTTGACATTAGCTGCCTATCATAACTTTAGTCAACCAAGGCTATTGCATATCTATTTTGCGTAGTACTCAACTAATAGAGTAGACCAGGGTAGTAGCCTGATCGTACCCGCCCCCATACAGTTTTCTCTGCAATACTGTACGATGTTTTTTTTTTACAATTTAGTCAATATTCCACAAATGCAACCATTGTTTAGTCCTATCGTGTCGAGCAAGCCAGTATCGCTAATAATATTAGCGACTTTTAGGTAAGTATACCGTTGCCCGTGTCACTACCAGTAGAAGGTAAGGCAATTCACCGGAACCCCCGAGCACAATTTAGTAAATAGTTTAATTATTTCATAATCATGAATTGTCACATAGTAGATCATAGTTCATCGATTATTGTTCAGAGATTAAAAAAAATAATACTAAACTAAACTAAATTAAACAAGCGCAACGTTATTAAACTAGAACTGACACACTTTCGACATTAAATAAAAATATTGTAGTTAGCTTGTATAAAATTAGTATAGTTTAAAAAATATATTTATTCATAATAAAATTGTAATCTCTAAATATAAAGATAATAATTAAATAAACATATTATTTCAACAAGATTTTTTTTATTATGTTAAGAACACAAAAAAAAATAAAACAAATCAATTTCAAGTATTATAGCTTAAATTACTGAGTTTTTATACAATCGATATTGTATGTAGACTGTAAAGTTATATTGCCAGTAATATTGTATTTTTAGAATCGTTAACACATATTTTCTTATATCATCTTTTTGTCAAAGAAAATACGTTTTTACCATCCTTCTGGCGGGATATATAGATATTTATAAGAAATATAAAACGAATAGAAAAAGATATCCTCTTTTTGTAAAACTTGAGGAAAGTTCAAGCGAAAACCTCTCGCACGCCTTCGATGTACGTAAAAATAAATCAAGTACGTTTTCCTATCATTCTCATTTCATTGAGTAAATAGGAGCGGACGTGAAAGACGTATAATTTAAAGGAATTTCATGGAATAAGACGCATTCCTTGTTGAGATATACCGAATTCCAGAGGTTTCACGAGTAATTGGAAAATGCCATTCAATATAAATACCGTTCGTATTTAATTATCATTTACTGAATTGAGTATTAACATGACATATTGATCTGTTCTTTCAAACAGCATGTGTACCTCAAAGGTTTTAAAAAATTATATGAAAGTTAAAATTAAAAAAAAACATTGTTGTCCTTATATTTCACCAACATATTTTTGATGTGTTATTTATTAGACCTTCATCTTATATATTATTGACCTTCTTTCGCACTGGCACAAAATACCACTGAGTAATTTTTATTAAATTCTTTATTATATTATGACGTATTATGCAGTTTATTTTATAATTTCACTCACGTAGAAGTTAAGCATACAGAATTTATTTATGAACGTATTTATTATATAATTATATCTTCAGAGTTTCTTCATTTTATTGAAAACAATTTATATCATTTTCCTATAAATTTGTAAGCGTTATGTAGCATATAAGATAATTCCTTAAAACGTAACTTCGCAAATTGATTAAACATACAATAACTTATTTCCAAGAAGTTGGAGAATTAGACAAAGCCGGTACCCTATTGTGCTACAATAATTACACTGGGGTGCGGTTAGATTGAAATAATACATGTTTCTATCTTAGAAATTGTAATCAATCTTCGTAAGTGTACTATATTATGTATACTAGGATAGTTCTAAAAATATTAGAATTATATTTTGTAGATTAATTGAGATTAAGTCTATACATTTTGTTTTTGTTTTAAACCGCCTATTTATATTAATTTTTTATATATACAGGGTATTAACAGAATGCTTTGCAGAAGTCCATAATTACACTTGCATTATCTCGCCTCATTTTATCATTCATACTCGGAAGGACTTTTGGCCTGCTAGAACCAGATGAGGTGATGAGGTCGATAGAGTATAAAAACGCTAATTTTATTTTACACTTGCAGGTTAAATTAAAAACAATACAATACAACATATAATATACAGAATAATCAAAACAATAAAAAATAAAACGTAAAACTATGTTAAAAGTAAAGTACCAGATGTACTATGCAGCATAGTCAAGCAAACCAAAGTCGTCAACAACATCAAAAAGAAATGTCAAATTCTTTGTCTTGACTGTAGTTCTAATTATAAAAATATCTTTAAAAGTTTGTATTATTAAACTCTTTGACAAAACAAACTTTTTTTGTTTATACTTCATATATTTCAAACTTTGTATTGCTTAACGTATTCAGATTGTAACACAACGTGAGATCACAACTCCGTGTATGTAATCTTTAGACCAAATATAGTTGTTAAAAAGTCTAATAAAGATATACATTAAAGTAAACTATTTTTATAATACAGAGTTTGTCTAATTATTATTGACTAAATAATTAAAATTAAAAAAAAAAAACAATAATTCTTTTTGTTTTCAAGAGACAATTATACTGCAGCCTTGTTAAAATCCTATTTAGGCCTCAAAAAATCAGTGATCATGCCTCTGTAACGATCTCCGGTAACAGTAACGTTGGCTCAATCATCGTTTTCAAAGAAAAATGGCCCAATAAAACCACCACTCTAAAATCCGCACCAAACGGTAACTATTATAGTTGAGAAACCAATGCATCCATTGCGGATGCATTGGTTTCTCAACTATGGCATGTAAATTTTCTATTCCCCAAACACGGCAGTTTTGCCAGTTTAAAATTAAAGTCAACATTCAATTTGTTTAAAGCCCACTGAGCGAAACAAAAACGCGCACCAAAGTCGGCTATTTTAATTTCTTGAACAAGTTGCATTTTGTACGCAAACATACCAAGGTTTTTGTAAAGAATCCGCTTCAAAGTAGTTTGCCAAATATCAAGTTGCTGACTTCTGCGCCGAGATAGTGTTTCTGGGTGAGGAAGAAAACTGGTTTCTTTTCAAGTTTTTTTATATTTTATTTGTTAAGCTAAAATCTATTAATAAACAAAATCAAAAAATCTTTGAAAACAATTTCTACATTATTTTGAAAATATACCAACTTACTTAAATCGAATACAATACTTTCATCTTCTTTAGAGATTGTCAATGAGTTTAATAATCATTTTAAAAGCGAGTACACTAGGTCTGATGTGATTCAGAATAATCATCAGTAACTTTCATATTCATGTTGATACCATTACAAAAAAATGACATTAAATCTGCAATTGCTACGGTTAACAATTTGCCATGTAGGTCAAATCAAATATTGGAACTTATAATTAAAAACAGTAAGAAACAATTGAGTTGAATGCTTTGCCATACCTTCAATTTTGTCTAAAACATTTAAAATTATTACATGCAATAAAATAAATCATTTTCTAAAAACTTATATAACATCCACCCAACAAGGTTTTGTTTCATTGCATATCTAGAAAGTCTAACTTAATCAACTTTACTAAAGGGTCTTCCCGGTTAACATAGGTGAAATGCTCCCCATCACGAATATACAAATTACCTCAAAAATTACTTTCCTAGCATCAAAAAAATATAATAGGTAGGATTTTAAAATGTTGATACCGCCCCCTTTTCTATAGGGGGCAATAGCATTTTCTCGTATTTTTTTTCTCCGCACCAATTGAATGAAAAGTTCTAAAAAAAATCATGGAAGTAGGGTGGTCTTTTAACACATTTTTTTCAGCACCTCAAACTCTGTATACAACTCTTAAAAAAATTCCAGACGGATTGAAATTTACTTTTAGTTATCTAAACCTTTGATTGCATAATTTTTTTTTTTAACTTCATAAGTAATTGTTGTTTTGATCAGAAAAAAGTTTAAGGGTGCGTTCCGTATTTAAATACAAAATTGTTGTCCCTATTAAAAAACCCAATAAATATGTATCAGTTTTCCTCACACACTAACTATCATTCAACTTAAAATCTCAAATTTTGTACTCAAAGCGGTCTGGCTGAAAATGGCGGATAGTCAGTCAATAGCTAGTAAGTGAAGAAAATGAATATGTCTATATAAGCACAAGAGTACGCATACATGTATTATCTTTGCAACTTTTTTTTTTTTCTTTTTTCACTCGAATAAGAATTTGGCTGAATATTATTACTTTCTAAGCAAAAAAACAATTGTAGTTTTTTGCTTTTAATGTATTTTTTTAACGCAATTTATTATTACACAACAAAACATATTACTAAAAACAAACTTTTTGAAGTCGTTGGTTGGTTGGTTGGTAGACATCCAAAACCAGTAATGTAAGAATAATTTTTGTAATAAAAACATAGTATCAATCAATTTATTTTTTTATACAGGGTTAGACAAAAACGTACTGCTAAATAACTTTGTTGTCATTAAACCTATTTGATTTATTAGAAAACCATTTAAACGGTTTTTTTAGTACTATAAAGTTTTTGTTCAAGAAGTAGAATATGATGTCTTCGAAAAACAATTCTATATATAAATTCACCTATTGGGATTGTCTAAATGATCAATATAATCTTTAGAATATCAATTTCTTAGATTTAACAAAAATACAGAGTACTATAAACTCTTTGTCCAAGAAGGAGGAGATGACAACCAGCATTTGGGTCTGTAGGTAAATCACTCCAGATCATAAACACCATTAAGTAGTTTGAACTGGAATGCCCACCTAATTGCCCAAAAGTGTGTAACAAAAAATTAAAAGTTTCTTCTTTTTGCAAGCATAAGAACTTTCCAAGTTGTAAAAAAAAATTAATTATAGTTATTATTATAGTACCGTTTAAAATATTATTTTGAACAGTTTTTTTTTACTTTAATATTTTTATCTTTCTGTCGTCCATAAAAAACCACAGTGCCAGTTAAACCTTCATTATTAATTTTCTTCAAAACAAGCACAGCTTAAAAAACGTCTTTACTAAAATGACCACCAATGATAATACCAGCATAAATTTCAACAACAAAACCATCATAGCTTTGCACAAAACAAATTTATCATGAGATGCGGTTTTAATGTCCAGAAAAAATCAGACAAATGTTTAAACAAAAGTAAAGATTACATTTGTTTAAATTTGAAACTTGAATTGTTAAGTCTAAATACTAATTAGTTATCAAGATGGACTTTTGCCTTTTCTCGGTTAGTCACAAAGAATTGCATACATACATTTGAAGATGTATCGGTGTACTGCAATAATATCTTCTAGTAAAGAAATCTCTCTCTTGTTAGGTGTAGGTGAAACAGTTGCAATTTTTCAATAATTCAAAATTGTTTATTTATAAAACAAATATTTTAATCAGAGCAAGAGCAAATTTACATGCAATAATTTGACAAGCCCCGTAGCCATCCAAAATAACAATTTCTGTTTTTTGTTAGTTGCTAGTTCACACACTACCGTTAGGAGGCACAGCAGTCAGAATTGCATTACAGCAATTTCTACGTGTTATCCAATTTGCTAAATTCAAATCTTGAGCAATCATAATCTTTTAAAAGTTTAACTTAAGGTCAATGTGCCAAATTTGTCTTTCTTTTGAAGCATGTTTCCAAGCAGAACAAGTTAAAGACTGTTCTAAGATTTGCAATTATCTTTAAATGTCGGACTCATTTCAAAATTATTTCCGATCAAGAGCACTTGCCGTCTGCTTCCAAGTCACACCAACGTGTTTAAAATAAGATTCTACAGTGAAACCTAATTGTTTACCCCCAACCACGACATATTGACTACTTAAACATTATAGTTAGCTCCACGTAAAAGACCAACCACGCAGCTTTTCTTTGCAAGCAGCCAGTAATTATTTGATATGTGGGACTTCATTAATCAGACGTCTTAACTTTACAAAAAAATTAAACGTGTTGTTTTAATTAGTGTGATCACATCATTTAAAGCTATAATAACATCCAAAGCTTTACTTAAAACACCAAACCGTGTAAAAAGTTTACATATTTAGTTCTTTTGATATGTATAATTCCATATTTATGTTTGTTACTTTTTGTACGCATAAAATATACTAACAAAGAACTATATGAACTGAAAGATTACTGTCAATGATTATTTTAAGAAAAATATGTACCTAAATCAACAATAAAATTTAATATATAAAATATTACCGTTATATTAAATAAAAATGAAATTTATACTATAAAAATTAAATAAAACGTAGCCTATTAATTCATTATAAAGTTTTAATTATTAACTTTAGTTGTTCTATTGTACTTTTAAATTAAATTTAACTAGCCAATAATGAGAAGGTTAGACATAATAGAAACCGAACAGATACAACAATTGATTGAAAGTATAAGGTAAATAACAATAGATGAACTTCAGCCTCAACTTAAATAAAAGTTTCACTCAGTTGAAGTTTAGTTGTTAAAAGTTTCAATCCCATTTACAACATTCGATTCCAAAATAATCAAGAATATCTATCAACTATTTAAGTGAGTTAGCCAATTTTTCTTATTGATATTACATATATACAAATTATAATACAAGTCAAATAGTCTTCAATTTGCAACACATTACGTATTTCTTTTGAAAAATTGTGTTACACTAACATTATCTATTAACTTGTCGGTTTGGAATTTGTTTCTTCTACTTACGCAGACTAGAGTAAATAAATTGTGCAGTCAATAGGAATGAGAAAGTAATTTCCTACTTGCTATCCTTAGCAGTTCCCTTTTTCGCACACGGTGCCAGTAATAAATATCGACTTGAAGTGTAATATTTCTAGGGTTTAAGTAACGCATTTACAAATCTATTTTGAAATAAATACCTTACAAGTATTTATTAAAATGGAATTAAAATAAGATCACATGAATTCGATAATGTTACTTTTATATTCAATTCATATTTGGAACAATTTAAATGTTAAATGTTTTATTAAAAAAAATGTAAGTTGTTTGAGTTATATTTATTCAATGATATAAAGCTTTAATAAAAACAAAACAATAATACATACATTTCCATTTTATTCTTAATCGGATTTTAAAAATCTATTCCCTCATGAAATAGATCGATCCTAACAAATAACAACCAACCGACTGTACTTATAAGAGGATTATTGGATTTTTTAAATTGGAATTCATTATTATATAAAAACCATGAACGAGTCGAAAAAGAACAAAATCAATTAATCCTCGCTCGCTTTATTGCACTCAGATATGCAAATTAAGAAAATGAATGCGAAACTGTAGAGATTTTTATAAATTCCGCCTATAAAATTATTTTGTCTCAAAGTATATTTGGATTACCAGTAATATTGATTTAAACTGAGAGTATATAATTGAAAGCAAATGCATTATCTATCCGCAGGGTAAAAATAAATAAGCTTTAGAAAGGTATTTTCTTGGAATCTACTAATACATTTTCACAGTTCTTTATTTTGCTAGCCAAATTGATACAATCTCGATGAAAATCAACTAACATGTTTTTGTAATGCTTAAATTTGAACTTAATTAGAATTAGTAATATTTAAAATCGTTTTTGTATATTATTCATTTGATGTATGAATGAATAACGATTATATATAAACCGAATATCATAACATAATGTCGGCCATTTGGTACATTAGTTATGTTGTTGTAAACAACGCAGTAGTCGTCAAAGTAGTATTAAAATTGGTTAACTATGTTTTATAGCTGGTGCAGATGTATGGGAGTTTTGAAATACAAAATTTTAAAAATTAAACTTTTTGTAATACACATTGCAAAATTGACAAAAATAATAGTTAAAGTATGAACAACAACCTGTACTCATTATTATAAACTACCAAGCTACTTAAGATTGTACTTTATCAATTTTCAAACTTAATAGCAATAGTAGTTTAGAAAGACTTTTATATTCATTTTCATTTATGTGAAAAAATAAAATAAACATATTCAAGCATGCTGTTACTACTATTAACAGATTTATTAAGTATTAAATATATTTTCTTATAGTAGTCGTGGATGTAGTTTAATAACACAAACGGTAGAATTATTTTTTTATTGCATGTAAGCGCCGATATTTTAAGGCTTACGCTTGCGTCAATACCTTACATCTACCTGATATATATATATATATATGTATATATAGTATCGACCCCGCTAATTGAGAAAATAGAGGCACTGTAGATACTGACGAGGGCTAGTATCTGGTCCGCCCACACTCTCATATTAAACGTAATTATGGTTACATAAACACTAATCATGTATTAGACTAATGTCTTAAATTAATAAATATTACAATTTCTTAAAATGCTCAAGATTCAAGCGTTTCACTTAACAGAGCCACTCTTCTGTTTTAGCATTAAAAAAATCTCATCAATCATAATCTTAATTAATTTAGATCTATTTAAACTAAAAATAAATAGAACTACAAATTAGTGTCTTGTGTATATTTTTTCATTTCAAAAAAGTGTTCTATTTTACATATAAAATATGAGTCAGAAATCTCTACTACACTAATCAATTAAATAATAATAAGTTAACACATAAAACAAAACTTGTCTATTTTCAAAAAACCAATCTCTTACAAAAAATCAACTCGTCTCCTAACAGTGAATGAAATAAACACATCGTATATAAGATGTAGCATAACTTGTTAAATGACGTAAGAGGTACATACAGAAGTCACTAGTGTTAAGTGTTGCAAACAATTTTCAGACCATGCCAATTTATAAGCAAGATCAGCCATAGAACTGGTACTCACGGTAGCATTTAGTCGTTCAAAACAGAAAAGAAACGAACTCTAGATAGAATAGCAGATCTTCTACAGTAGATTTGGCTTAAACCGCGTTCTCAAAAATAAAAACGCTCAAACCCTCGATTGTCTTGGAAACTTGTGTGTACAACCGCAAATAATCCGGGTGTTCCGAGAACATAACCAAAAACTTGCCTATGAAAAAGTTGGAACGCGTATTGCAATTTATCATTGACCATTAGCAAAAGCTTATAGCGGAGTCTTGCAAAACCTTCTTACGGGAAGAACGGTTCAAAAGAATACTTCCGCAAACCTCTTTGTTTGTCGTAAAAAGAAATTTATAGGCAAAGAAGTTAACATCGTTAAAAAGCACAGTACGTCTGAGACAAATATAATTTATGTTTGACATTATTCACAAAACATCTTCTAAAACTGCGTGCGGTGTTTCAAAAGGCAGAAAAAAGAGATCCTGATGGTTGAAGCTAATACTTGTGATTAAAACTATATTGAGAATACCACTCAGATACTTTATGACATCATTTATATTGTTATAGATTTATTTGTACCTAAAGAACGTACGTCTGATATATCGGTAAATTTAAACAGTATTAACATAATTTCTAAAAACGTATTTAAGAAACTCTTTTAGTTACAAATCATTTGTGGCCCTCATTCAAACAATATTTTTTGTCTAAACTGTAGTAGCATATTTTTGAACATTAAAAATGTAACTACATGTGCTTTCCAAAAATTAGAACACTGATAGACTTTGATTGCACTCTTAATAGCATAAAATTGTGCAAAGCAAGTTTTATTTGAGACCTAAGTAATATTAGATTAAAGTTAAAATAACGTAAATCCAAAAATAGCTTCAACTATAATAGAACTGCAACAAATATAAAGCACATTACAAAACTCTTTAAAATTATATTATCCAAAAATTCACTTGTTTGCTTTTTTTGGCAAAAAACTAATTCTAAGAATAAAACTTCAGTTAATCTTTGTGGTTACTTTATTTATTGCGAAAATCGTGAAAATATTAATCGTGCTCAAGGTGTAGCAACCTTATTGACTTGTAATACAACTTTCAATAAAGAACTCATTACCAACACTGCATTAGACGCATTAGCCGCTACATTTCTACATTTTCCTTTGTCAATGACAGTTTGCTCAATTTAGTTCCGTCCCCATTCTTGCTTATGGGTAATTTTTTTAAGTCAAACTGATGTGCAAGATTGTAACTTGTACAATATATTCTCAAAAATAAATTTACTTAACTTAAATAAAGGTAACAATACCTGCTCTTCCGTTGCCAATAGATTATTCTCAGCTATTAACTTTACAATTTATTCTCCAAGTATCGCAACATTGTTGGATTGGGATGTCTGCGTGTAGCCATAAAATTCATAAAAACCGTCAACGGATTTAGAGAATGTTTCTTTAAGTGTTTGATTATGATGCCAGTGTTTAAACTAATATTGGCAAAGATGTTGAAATTTCTAACACAGTCATACAAACAGCACATGCAAGTATTCCTTGTCTTCAGAGATACCACACAAATAACCCGTTCTTTAGTGGAATTTTAATTTAATCACTCTCTATAACTAAAAAGAAAATATTAGCTTGTTTGAAGTATAAATAAAGCTATTGCGCAAATAACTTGCAGAAAAGCTAAAAGCAAATCATGGTTAAATACGTTACATCAATTAATTCAAGAACTCTTTTCAAAAAAATTTGGTGGAAAAATCCGGCAGAACCGCATCTATACCTGTTAATAGGTTTGTGTCAGATTCTAAAACTATTACCAAGCCTTTCAAATAGCATTTAAATCGCTCCGCCAAATTTTAACTATTAGCACTCATAACCGGACATGATCAACAGGGTATTGTTATCACAGCACCAATAATTAAAACCTGGTAAAGATAAAAAACTTTTGACAAGTTTTTGACAAGCTTCAGACCAATTTTTCTGTTTATGTAAATTACTAAAAAAAATCAATAAAAGCTTTAAATAAAATCTTGGCTGTTAAGTACGCTGCGAAACTAAAAACAAAACTATTTACATCTGACAATTTTTGTTGTGTATAATAATAGTCTTAATGATTTATACAACATACAATCACAAAAGCCAGTTGTTGTAAGAAATTGCAGTATATTTTGCAAACTGGATTATCAGATTTCTGATGTCTTCTAACTGTTTTACTTTTGCAAACCTTTTGACTATTGGTCATCTTTGGCGTTAACTAAGCTTTATTTTCTACAGCAAATTTATTACAAACATTTTCTTTGAATCCTCAGTAACGTAGGTACCAGTGACAATGAAAAAGCTAGTACGATTGCCAAGCTTATAATAACTAGCTAGCAAAGTAGTTTATTATTCAAAACACAAGCTGCAATAAACTAAACGCATAATTACACCGTAGAGTTTGTCATGCAGGTCAGGTTTACGCAGCTTTGCTTTAGTCACTGCCATAGACCCACAGACATTTGTTGGCATCTGAAATGCCTCCAATTTGTGATATAATGTATATAAATTTATTATTCAACAGTTATAATATTACAAACAACTAATAATAAATAATAATAATTAAAAAACAAAAACAAAAAACACCAAAACTAATTAAAAATAAAAACTACGCACTAACATTTTCATTAAAGATACTAAGCAATTCTTTCACATAAAATTAATAAAAGAAAATAATCCAAATCGCCTTTGAGATGTTTTTATATAAAAACTCACTTGTGATGTAGATAAATAACTCGACATTTATTTTGCCATTAAGAATCGTATATACAAACATTATCTGGGCAATATATTTTGTATAGATAGACATTTAACATCAAATTCTTTTTCAAGCAAACTTGATAAGTAACTTTAATAAAAATTTTAGGTGTTTTGTTAATTTTGACTAACCCTGTATACAAAGTGTATAAATATTTATTTTTATTTTATTTTAAATTTACTATAAAGATTGTTCAAAACTGCCACCTCTGTTTTCAAAACACATTCTGGCTCTTCTTAGTAGAAAAATTAGTTCTACTGCCTCAAAAATGCGTCTCTTAAGAGCATACCGACCGCTACCTTGATTTGTAGTATTTTAACAAAAATGGCAACTTTGGCTTCATCGCTGCTTTTACAAAAAATTTCATAATCAATTTAATTTTTTACCAGTACATTTAGAAAGGATTAAACTATGATATGTCAAAGTTTTCCTTTAACAATAAGACTTGTAATTGCTAGAAAAAAACAACCATTTATTCAAAATTGTATTACCCGTAACGCAAAGTGCGGAAATTTTCATTGTGCTAATATCACATACCATGTCTGATCACCAGAGAGACATCATCAAACAATCTTCCTACATAATCATTTAGAAAATTTAAATAACTGTCGGTGGTTGAATGGTAACCAAAAACAAATAGACCAATAAACATGATATTATTATTTCCATAATTTCCACGCTAGATATTTACTAAAAACCAATTGTTTTAATAATATCTTCTATTTAAAAATACAAACAAATAAACATGTGCCAATTATTATTTTTTAAGAATTCTCTCATTCCGTTAAAATTAAATTAATAGTAGTATGTGAATTCAATGTGCAGTCCAACAATAAAGTTCAGCTTAGTGTAATGTAATTCGATTATTTATTGCTACTTAAACTTTTAAGATACGTACAATATACTCTACTATGTATCTTACTCAACCTGCTTATGACCAAAATATAAGCATATTGAAAAGATAATATAAGCTTTAACTTTAAATAAATATCAATAAATAAAAACTTTTTGAATATTTAATATAGTCTAGGTCTAGTCATGCACTATTTGAATATTCGATTATCCCAACATTTACAACGTTCTAAAATTCACATTCTCAAACCCTATAATTTTTTTTTTATTATTGAATAATAAATACAAACAGATATTTCATTATTTCAATAAAGTTTAGAAATTGCAAACGGAATTAAAAAGTAATTGTAATGCGCAAAATTAAATAAAAAAGAAAAGAAAAGTGATAATATAATACCCGACGCGTACGAGGCGGAATGTCAGTGAGCGTATTTCATCAGTCATTGTCTGTCAAGAAAATAGCGTGCTTGGAGGTTTTTGTTAAATTAGATTATTAGTTTTTGTATCTTTAAGTAGGACTATTAGTATTGAACCAAAGTGACATTTTAACAGTAACAAAATTTTTTATAAAATTTTCTGATCTAAACAAATTTTTAATTATAAAAGTTTACAAAAAAATAAATTGTAACGTAAATTATTGTGTTTAAAACAATATATTGCTTTTTGAATTATAAAAGTTCACTAATACCGTTGAGTGAAAGATTATTAGAAAAAAGCACAAAGCTAATTTGTGCGTGCTTGTGTACCGCTTTTATAGATGTATCTATCTGTCCTCCTCACACACTAACTATGAAAAATAGGCAATCTTCAAGTTTCGAAAACTCTCCCCGAGGTTTGGAAATAGCAGTTTGTCAACAGAACAGATACGTCTATAGCAAAGGCATACACAAGTACGCACACATTTATTAGAAATTAGTGCACTTCTTATACTCATTCACTCAATATTAATACATTGTGCCGGATCTTATTAGTTTTTAAATATCTGAGATGAACAGTATACTACAATAGTAGTGTACGATTATCTCATAATAGTATTTTTTGTGTTTTAATAGTTTTACTGATATAAAGTATTTTAAAGCCCCAAAAAAATTTGTCATGTACAGAAGTCGGTCAAAAATCTTTGCAAACAAAAAAGCTAATTTAAAATCTATGTTCAAAACCTTTCAAAAATGATTGTTTTTTCAACAATCTGCAATATTTATTTGAAAGCTGTTGCACTAGAATTTATTGTGTCCACTTGTAGTAAACTTTTAGTGTGCTGACTAAACAGGAATCCTTGCTGCAAACGTAGCATAAACTTTTTGTCATCTTTTTTGTCTGAAAAAAAATTAAAAACCAATAGTGACTAAATGACTTACATCAAAATTAATGTAAACTAAACAAATATGAGAATAAGCAATAAAAGCTAAGATCAAAGCTCACGTGCTCTAGTAGTACGGCTTTGGACATTTTATTCTACTAATTGTAGAATTCTGCAATTTATAGCGTTCTTTAGATATTTTTTCTTCTATTGGTCTATTGATAAAGTTTAACGCATCTTATACAGTCAATAACTAACTAAAACAAAATAGAGTAGCTACGTTGTCTATGAATTATTTCTAAAATTTATTAAAAGTTTATAGTCTTCATCAAGTTTCTATGACGTTCTTCTGTAGTCTGTAGCATGGTTTACAAATCTACTGTTCTTTCCTGTGGTCTAGAGTCTATTAAATATGTATATAAAACACTTGCTGAAATTATTGCGCTATTCTAGAATTCACCTGTGGCGTTATACAAAAGTTTATAATAGTAGTACAGCCTCCACTTCTTAAAAAAGACATTGCGCTCTTATAAACTAAAACAGTCAGTTTACAGCGTTCTTAAACAGTTTATTGTATTTTTTTGAAGTTCATTGTGGTTATGTAGTGTTTATCTTAAGTATATAACATTATTCCATACTTATTTTAATTTATTTTGCTATCTTTTAAAGTCTATAATTGTCAAAATTATAGATTTTTATTAATCTTGAATAAACTTTAAGTTCTAATAATTAAGTTATAACCTTTAAATAAATAAGAATCTTTCATTTCCACTATTTTGTCCAAATTTATAGTTGTCCTAAATACTTCCTGAAACATCTTTTCCAAAAATATTGTCGTAGTTGTTCGATGTATTGCCACTTTAATTATATATTTTGTGCTAATTACATTGAGTTGAGTACTACATACGTTATTATATTATTGTCAATCAGAAAATGTCTGGGTGTTAATAATGTTTTGTCATGTAGGTCTTTACAGAATGTCTAAACTACTATATGGTACAGCAGCGTTAAGATTTCTTTAAGATAAAATAACCGCAGGGTTATTAGTTCCGGAAATATATCTTCAATTTTTGAAGTTTGTTTGATTTTAAATTTTGACCATAAGATTTGCCACAAAACTCTTTAAAATCTTGTCGTCCGCCTTAATTCAGGCAAACACTATTGTTGAGTCAATTCAGTAATACATTTTGCTTGCTTTGTGTATTATACTTCTTAGACTTTATTCATTAGTCTAACTAATAACAGCGCTGCCACTCAAGATTTATAGCATATAAAACACACATGCACGTCATTTGATTGGTGACATAACCCCATATGCAAGATTGCTCATCAGCAAATCCGTAAACCTCAAACTTTGTGAATTGGTCAGCAAATGTAAATCTTGGGTAACTGAATTCTTTTGGGTATTTTAATTTGTTTTTTATTTGGATCCTAGCAGATTCGAAGTGAGTTAAAACTAATTCAATTCATGCTAGTTATAGTTGCCATCATTAATTCATAATTTTTTTTTGCGGAAGTTATGAATCCGAGTAAATATTTTTTTTTTGCAATTTGAGAAAATATCGTACGTTTACTTACATTATCTATTAGAGCTTTTAATAATATGCAAAATCCAAAATTGGTTGACCATGCATTTTAAGATTTTTCACAGTGTTTTTGTTAATTGTCATTTATTTTATACAATTATCCCAGATCTCAGCTATTGTTTGTCAACATTTACTGACAACATTTGGTGCTGATGATAAACTCACATATTTGTAAAAAATCTGTAAGCTTTTGTCCCCAAATGATATTTCATACCTTTGATATGTACATTTTGGCATCTCGCGGATTGCAGTGTTAGCTATTTCTTTTTATGATAATGAACTGATATGTATTAGATGTTTCTTCCTCTTTTGATGTTTCTACTGCTATTTCTATTATTACAGTAAAAAAAGCAGAAAACCAATTACTTACTGGCAAACATTTAAACACAATAAGTGAGTAAGTTCCTAAATTTATGATAGTAGACTAAACGTTTGCATTGATGTGTAAAGTACCCAGCTAACTGTTTTCATCAAGAAATTTAATGATCTTCCCGCTTTTGATATTTCTTTATTTGAAAATTAAATGTAAGTTGTTATTAAATCAGTTAATGACATTCACTAGACAAGAGGTTTGTATTGATGTCAATCAACTTTTTAAAACGTTTTTTGAAAAGTTATAAATTTTTCAGTTTTACTTTTGTAAAGAATAGTATGTCCTTTATAACATCTTTTTGCGGTTTTTAGTGTCCTTCTAAAACCAATAAGATACTTACTATATTATCTATATAAAGGCTCCCACGGCTGAGTTGATTGCTCTGTGAGTTGCTAAAAAAAATGGTAACTGATCGCTACAGCATTAGTAAAAAAACAACTTAAACTTACAAACCAATAACAACCAGCAGCCAAAAACCACTTATTTGTCAGATTAAAAAGCAAACAAATTTTAACTAAAATTATGCTAAATTCTATTTTATATTCACCAGTAACAAATTATATTTTTTTCTTTAAATTTCACAACGTGATATTTAAAAATTACTTAATATATCTATCACAACAATATAAAAATATCTTTGAAATCCAACAAGTAAAAATATCACATGAATACAAACTTTAAACACCTTGAATACTTATATGGATCGACAATAATTTCAATAGCTCGTTTTTAAACAGAATTTAGAAAAAAGTAGTGCTCTTGAAATTTAATTCTATAGGCAAAAAAAAAATCAAAAATTAAAAGTTTTTCTAATTGTCAGTTGTTAACGAGTAACTAAGAAAACAAGAAAACATTTAATTTTAGAACAAAATAATATAATAAAAACTATTGAGTTAGTAGTACATAAGTCAATAGTCATATTGATTTAAAATGATGTAATTTGCTTTTCCTTCCTTCTTTAATTTTTATGTTTTTTTTTTTTTTAATGACGTAGTGATGTGTTGGCCTCAACAAGTGAACCTTGAGAATAACTAACGCATGGCAATACCTTTCGCTTTTCTTCTCTGCGTAAGTCCTGCTGTTAATTTGTCTTAGTTATTGCCTCTAAAGTGGTACTAGTTTGAGGTGAGCCGGATTCTGGCATTCTCTTCTCCTTTCTCCCATTCTTGTGTTATTCAGCCTAGATATTTGCATTGTTCTTAAGTATCTTCTTAGTTTTTCTATATCTTCATTAACTTCTTCCTCGTCGTATTTTCTTTCTTTCGTATTTTTTTTTGTGCAGTTCCATTAAGTGCATCCTCTTTGGTAGTCCTACATTTGCCAGTTTAACTTCTAGTAACATTCTTGAATCTCCGTTTGGAATTAGTTCATTGTGTCCACTGGTTTCTAGATATACTCTGACCATTTTAAAAGTTGCATTTTCTGTCAACCTCGAGATGGCGTATCTTCCGTTTAGAAATTGTTTAGTCAATTTGTGAAATTTCCTTGAGCAGTTTTCTCTTTTTCCTTCTAATTTCTACAATTTCTGTTGGTACTAATGTTTCAGTATATGATCTTCTCTTGTCTCTCTGTTTACTTTCCATTCCTTGGCATACATAGTTTTTTGACCTCCTTTGTTTCTTTCCTCTTTATTACTTTTGTCCATATTCTTTTGTTCTATTTAGCGTCTCGCTTTTCATTCCTTTGTCTTCTGTGGCTTTTAATTTGTGTGTTTTCTTCCATTTTGGTTTACCTAAATCTCAAAGCTTCAAGCTTTTCTATCTTTTTCTTCAGTACTGTCGTCGCATAATTTCTTAGTGCTTTATTTTTATGTATAAAACAGAATGATTTTACAATAAACAAGATTATGTTGATATAATAAAAATATTAAGTGCATATAATGATAATGCAGGTGCCGCGGTTAGGGCAGAGCAAAAGTTTCCAAACCCCTTGATAATAAAACCAAAAGACGTGTTGAACAACGATTATTAAAAACTGGTGACTTAAATCTTTGAATAAAACTAACAAAACAATGTTCTAAACATCAAACAAGAAAATGAAGTTCTTGCCATTGTTGAAAAAGATACACATACAAACGTCATCAAATGTTTCATTAGCAATCTTTATAATATATTCAACATCAAATTATTTTTTTCTAATATATTAAAAAATTTGTTTTGGACTCTTTCAATTTCATCGATGTGAATTTCATAGGATGGATACCATACCACTGAACCATATTCCAAGATAAGACGGACCAGGTCGCAGAATTGCGATAAAAAAGGTGTTAGTAAAAATTGTTAAAGTTTTGTTAGTTACATAATTAAAATGTTTAAAAAACGTCAATTTGGTAACACATAAATTCTACAAGATCTTAAAAATGGCTCTTTCTTATATCTGAAAGTTTATAGTATGTAAAAGTAGATTTTGATCTATTAAATGATATTATCTTATTTTTTTTACATTTAAGTCCATACCAATGATAGTATACCATTTTACAATCTTTTTGATGTTATTATCAATTAAAAATGCATCTCTAGCTGTTGTTGCTGCTTTAAAAAGTAGAAATTCACACAATTTTATTGAATGTGAAATATCATTAATAAAAAGTAGAAATAAAAGCAGCCCCAAACATTGTGGAACAGTTGAGGTAACTGCTATTTTATTAGAAATAAAACCATTAACAATTACATATTAAAATCTACCATTGAGATTACTTAACCAGCCTAAAAAAAAATCTGATACGCCTATATTTTAAAACGTTTTTTATTTTAAATTAAAATCTTGAAATTAACTATCAAAAGCTTTTGATAAATCAGTATATATAACACCTACTTGCTGCCTATTATTAAAAATATTCAAAATTCTGTACTTCTATCTTTCCTATAATGTCAAAATGATGTTAATAGTTCAAAAAAGTTAGTTTCACTAAAAATCAATATATCTTAGTTCTTAACCCATTAAGATTTTGATAATAAATAGCTAACGTCCGTTTTTAAATTATCTAAAACTATTCACTATCCTTGGATCTTCTTGAAGAAACCGTAAGCTGGTGCTCTTCGGACTTTCTAACTTTCAGTATGTGTTTCTGATTATTGCACAGCTTAAAAATATTTGAGGTTAGGTCTTAAAAAAAAATATCTAAATCAGCACAATAAAGTAATATATAAATTTTATTAAAATATCCAAACCTCAAATATTTCTAATTTTCAACGTAATTAATTTGCTTCAAGTTTAGTTAATTACACACAAACTTCTTCAAGTTCTTTTTTCTACAATGTTTAATTATACCCTTTGATGATTCTTCACTATTAAAAATTACCTTTATAGGGCAAGGTAATGACTTATTAAAGCCAACACGCATTTGTGTCATCAACAAGTTGACATTGATTTAGATTTGGCAAACAAAACTCGGCAAAATTAAAAACAATAACGCTTAATGTTTTTTGGTTGGCGGTTCTGAATATCAAATAATAGCTTTATCTAAACTTTGTTTTTTTGAGGACCACTATATCAGCTTTAAGTTTTATGTTTTCTTCCTCAAGACTTTTAACTTTATTACCAATATCATTAATGCAGTACCTGTAAGTTGCAATAAAATTTTATACAAAACGGCATTTAATTCTTCCAAAAAGATAATCTTTGATGATCTTTAGACAAGCTGCTAGTAGAAAACACATTCGGGTAAATATTCAAAAAGAAAGAATTTCCAAAAAATTTCCAAAAAATTCTCTAACTAGTAACATAATAAAGTAATTCAACAACAAATTAAAGCAAAACTTATTATTAATAATAAAACTATTTCTCACTTTTGTGATATTTATAGTATAACAAACAATCTGCTTAAGTGTGTTTTAAACTAAAACTAGAGTATGCTGCATCTGTCTTTAAGGTAAAGGTGATAAATCAGAAACAAATAATTATAGACCCATATCTCTGTTGCCCGTCATCTTTAAAGTAATTAAAAAGTTATTATTTAAAAAAATACGCAGTTATTCAGACATATATAACATGATTAACAACATCAATATGGTTTTCGTAAAAGTAAGTTCACTGAAGACGCAGTTTTGGCCATTACAGATCAATTCTTGTTTAAAAATTGTATTTCTATAACTTTTATTTATTATTTATCGGAGTAAGAAATAACAAAGAGTATTGGTTAATAATATTTTATCAAGTACTAAAACCAATATTACTCAGGAAGTACTTCATCATCTTGTATGTAAACACTACCCTTATACATACATCAGTCCGGCAATATGACAACAGCAAGGTTTAATAGCCATACATTTTAAGAAAACATATCTGAGTAGTTTTCAACTAATCGTCTAACACTAAATGATAGCAAGATTAAGACTTTGAATTTTTCCCTAAAAACTGAAAAACATGTTTAATATCCCTATTAAATCATCATCTTAGAATAATGATAGATTGCATAACATCAGCCAGTTTTCCTCATGTACTAAAACTATGATGTGTTGTACCTGTTATTAAAAAGGGTGATAAATCAGAAACAAACAATTATAGACCAATATCTCTGTGGCCCGGCATCTTTAAAGTAATTAAAAAGTTATTGTTTAAACAAATATGCAGTTGTTCAGACATATATAACATGATTAACAAACATCAATATGGTTTTCGTAAAAGTAAGTTCACTGAAAACGCAGTTTTGGCCATTACAGATCAATTCTTATTCAAAAATTGTATTTCTATAACTTTTATTTATTATTTATCTGAGTAAGAAACAACAAAGAATATTAATTAATAATATTTTATCAAGTACTAAAATCAATATTACTCAGGAAGTACTTCATCATCTTGTATGTTGACACTACCCTTATACATACATAAGTCCGGCAATATGACAACAGCAAAGGTTTAATAGCCATACATTTTTAGAAAACATATTGGAGTAGTTTTCAACCACTCGTCTAACACTAAATAATAGCAAGATCAAGACTTTTTTCCATGAAAACTGAAACATGTTTAATGTCCCTATTAAATTTCTAAGGTTAAACACCAAATTAAATTGCTACTTAAAAATACGCAAAGTACATTATTTGCCTCTAACAGAGCTAATTTCAGCTTACTATAGATATTTTATTCTAATATCTTATACAAAATATTGACGTGAGGTCACTCATCAATTCTGGATAGACTTTTTTGTATTCTGCGTCGTTATTTCTTTTACTGAGTACAGAAAGAATTTCAAAACAGTTTTTATTTCAATAAACATACATACACTACCATGTATTTATATGATTAAATTTGTACAAAATTTAAGTCATTTTATAACTCACAATCAAATACATAGACATTTTACTAGAGCTAGACAACAACTCCATTCCAGTCGAACACGTCCCACCTATTATTTTTCCTAAACTGTATAATTTATTTCCGCAAAACATAATATAAGCTTTAACAAAACTATATAAAGCTATTTTTTAAAACGCTTGGTTTCAGTCAAAAAGAAGATATGAGGCTTTCTATGTTCAAGATTTTGACAAACTAAATTTAAATTCTTTTTTGGACCACAAATATTAACAAAATTAACTTTGCAGCCATAAACTAATTTAATGTTTGGTTGATTAAATTGGTTTGTAGACAAGACTAGGCCTTGTACAATTTAATCGTATCATAAGCCATGTTTAACCTTATAAGCGGTTTGACCCGTGGATTAGTGCCACTTGCTTCACAATTCACGGTAGACTAGTCTTCGTACTCATTAGACTCAGTCCAAGCATCTAATGTAGTTTTATTATCCTAAAGACTATCTATGAAGGCGTATAAAATCTTATGTAAAATGGCACATATCATATTTCTGTTTGAAAGTTTATAAAAGCAAGTAACAATAAAGTCATTCAACAGTAAACAAATTTAACAAACATAGTTGCCAATTAGAATAGAGATGAGCAATCTGGCTCAAACTATGACCTACTACAAAAAAATCTAAATATAAACAAAGAAGCAACTTAAAAGTATCACGGTGCTACACGCTTATAAACAAAATAAACTTTTGTTGTAAATAAATCGGTGGCAATAAATTTCAAGTTACCAAAATAATTTAAAAAAAAAATTGTTTTCATAAAACTTCAATATTGTAATTTTGAAAGAAATCGTATTAATGCGTAATTTAATATTCTTTCTACTTACTATAAGCGCCTCATGAAGTTTGAAAGGTAAAGTTTAAATAGACTACTGAAATTAGTTTAATTTTAAATATCTCTGCATTTCCTACTCATATATACAAAGTTAAAAAGTCTAAAAGCTTTTCAGCATTTCCCTTATAAATATAGCCTATTTTATTAAATATAGTTTATTAACAACATAAGTTGCTCATAAACTAAGCATTTTATTATTATTAACACGGCAATTTCTAAACGGAACGCTATGAAAAAAATAATATTAATTTATAAATAATTAATTTCAACCACAAATAGCAAAGACGTTATTATCTTGATATATAGATATTTTGTAATTAAATAAATTTTTACAATCCAGACATCAAACAAAGTTCTATGTTATTTAATCAATGTTTATAGATGCCTTTTATCCTAACGTATTCCTTTGCATAGAAATCTTTTCAGTTTCTAATTAGTTTGAGTATGCGGTGTCTTGGTAGTCTGTATTTTGCAAAACTTATTTTACACGAAATTGTAATTTATATTAAGTCTTTAAGCTGATTAATTCGAACGGAAAATCGAAGTGTGTTGCAAGATAAACCTTATATAATCCAGATAAATATAACCTCTCAAATTTGATTCAAAGCCATTGTTTTGAATGATATTCTATTAAATAATGCATGAGACTAAAGAATGCTGCAATGGAAATCAATCAACGTCAACCCTTGTGGTTTATAAGGGAAGGAAGGAAACTGGTAAGCAGCTATCGATGTCTGCGTCTATATTATATGAGGCTTATTGGTAATTTTATCATATTTTGTCAACAATATTAAACACTTGTGTGGTTAATTTAGTTGAAGTTCGCATTTACAAAATAATTTGATAATTCTCAACAATTTAAACTCTTTTTTTATTTAAAAAAAAAACTGTTTGAACACGTTTATATACAGATTCGAAGCAATATTGTGTATAAATTGATGAAAATTAACTACTACATAATATTATGCCATGATGGAACTTCAACTAATTTAGTAAATCTCCCGTGTATATAAAATTAATTGGATATAACATACATAATACTCTATTAATTTGCAGTAAATATAGTATTATGAAATTTATAACAATAATTTATTTTGTATTGATTGATTAAGTAAAATATAGATTATAGTTAACAATCAAATGACAATCAAATATATCATAACCGGTATCTATTGCATAAGAACTAAATTGAATTTTAATTTCTAAAATAATATGAAATGAAATTCACTGAAACCACTACACCCAAATTCATAATAATATTAATAATAATACTATTTGAAAATACATATATTTATTAAAAGTTAATAAAATAATAGCAAAATAATACAAACAATAATAATAGAAATTAAACTTTTTGTGATTAATTTATTATTCTATTGTACCATTATAGTGTTTTGTAGTTATGTGGATGATTACAGTTTCCTTTATACAAATTAATAAAAATTCAAAACAATTTAATTTTTAAATTAATTTAAATTACTGCAAAACCAGTGCGGTAAAAACATCAGAAACAACAAAAAATTTATAAATTAAAACTGATTAAAAATAAGAATATTTCAGAATCAAAAAACACAATTATTATAAATTATCTATTACTAAGTATATTTTTTTGTAAATCTAATTTTTTTAATGTAAATGTCATAAACAATAACAAAACTTCTAATAATGTGCGTTTCTGAAGATAAATTTTATTACATACTAAATATGTTGTATATCTAAAAATAATCCTACACAAAAAGTATTATAATATCTTTTAGCTTTTCTTTTTTTTTTTTTTATTTGAAAAGAGTTAAATTAATTATACCTTTTATCAATTGCTGTGATCCACTCCATGTCACAAATTTATTATTTTTAAAAACTGACACTGACAAACCAAAATAAAAAATCACAATGAAATCCTGTTATGATAATTGAGCACTAGTCGCGAACGTTTGCGTGAGGTGACCGTAACATATTCCCTGCAGCGGCAGAGCAACAACTGGCTACACGCCGCCACTCACCGCCTCCACTGCGACAGTGCGCACGACAGGTGTGTCGCATACTCTGAGCCCCGTGTAGGGCCTACATGCATTGCACAAAACTACCCCAGCGGTGTGACCTTAAATAATTCAAGTAGGATTTTCTTTTAGTAGTCTGAAAAAGAGAAAAACAAATAAATTTAAGCAATGCTAGAAGCTTTTTAAAAACAATAATTCTTCGCTGTTACTACATCAATTATTTATTTATTTCGCAACTGGAACAAATTGAAAAATGCATTATTTATAAATTGAAAGAAATAAATCATATCTGGCATAAATATCCAATTCAAAAGACTATTTGTATCAATATTTAAAATAATACTATTGTAACCTTATCATTATAAAAATATGAGCGACATAGAATTAAGCTGCTTGAAATTCAAAAAAATCTTTCCAGCTATTTTCAATCCTTTATCATCTACAGTTCTGCCTGTTTAAAATGTAATCTTATACTAATATTTCACTGCAAAATTAATTACATTTAATGCAAGGTCTTTCTACTAATAAATACGAGTCACGAATATGGTGTCGATAAACATTTTTACTTGTAACAAATATTTATGTGACACCTTCATTCTCAGTTCGATAAAATTGTTTTTCTTGTGAACGTCAGTTTTAAAATCTTAAACATATATAAAATATTTTCTACAACATGAATGTCTTAAGCTGCAAATTTTAAAATATTAATTTCTTTATAATAAAACCTAAAATCAGTCTATTGATTGACATGATTATAGGGTTAAGGAGTTAACGCAACTCAAATATGCTTTTGCCAACGCAGTATTATAAAACTTTCGTTTTTAAGTTTGGGGACTGCTACACATTTTAAAATTAACCATTGTGAAGTCTTGATATTATTATGTAAAATATTTAGTTTAATTCAAAATTAATTTAAAAAAACTCAATTTTAAATATTGGATATGAAAAATCTAATATCTAGTTCATATTAAAAGTATTTGTTACAAACAAAAAACAGAAAGACAATAATAAAACTTATATGAATATGTTACATTTAAAGTCCGTACTTGCTTAGTTTGTAAACGAGCTCAATAGATTATAAATTAACTAACTAACTGGTCATTTGAGTAAAAAGTAAAGTGTCCGGTAAAATAGCCACAGAGATTGCCTTGGTTAGTTTATAAAATAGACAAGTTACGTGTTTACCGAATAAATAAAAGTAGTTAGCAAACTCGACTGCTATACCAAGGGTCTAGGGTTTGAGTTCTCTATTTAGAGGGTCAGATTAAAAAATGTGTTGTGATGAGTACGCTTTTTTTTAAATAAAAAATAAATAAAAATAATTTAGGCTAAAATTTCTGAATTTTTGGCACAATTTCTAGGTGTGGGTAGTCTTAACCTCTGTCGTCAGTGATTACACTCGTAGCAGAAATAAACCGACGTTAAATAAATTAAAATTTAAAAAAAACTAGACAAAGTGGGCCATGTAACGTTTGGAATTTGAACTACCGTTTATTTTGTTTTTCAAAGGTATATCACATTTATGAGTTGAGAGAAATTTAGTTTTATGTTTGACATTTACGGTACGCTTTGCTTTACACTTGAACAAAGTTGGGAAGTATTGAAAACTTACTTCTAAAGTGGTAAAGTGGTTCTACTCAAACGGTAAAAAACTTACGAAACAAGTTTGATAAAAAAAAGGTGTCTTTAACGCAGTTTGTGTACCAATTTGTGAAGCGAGTTTGCGAAATTGGATTGTTAGTGGATAAAACAACACGTTCACGTTCTCGTCCAGTGCGCTCAGCCAATAAAATTAATGCTGTTGCACAGAGTGTGCGTGAACATGCATCAACATCAACTCGTCATTGTTCTCAGAAAATGAACATTTCTCGTACTTTTTTGAAGAGAATTTTGCATAAAGACCTCGGTTTAAAGACCTACAAAGTTTAATTAGTCCAAAAAATGAAGCCTCATGACTATTTGATGCGTTTTCAGTTTGCCCAATAAGTTGAAGATTGTTTGGTCGAAGATGAGCATTTTTATCAAAAAATTGTGTTTTCTGATTAAGCTCATTTTCATCTCGGAGGCTATGCTAATAAACAAAATGGTTGCATTTGGGGATCAGAGAATCTACACATGACTATTGAACAGCATATGCATCCACAACGAGTAACCGTTTGGTGTGGTTTTTGGTCCGGCGGCATTATTGGGCCATTTTTCATAAAAAATTAGCAAAGAGCCGCCATTACCGTCAATAGCAAACGTTACTATGCTAAGCTAAACAAATTTTTTGGTTTTAACAGATCGGAATCACTTGCCATACAGCCAACGTAACCATCGATGTTTTGCGCACTGTTTTTGGATATTCAATAACCAGCCGAAATGCTGATGTCAATTAGCCGCCTAGGAGCTGTAATTTGACCCCGTTGGATTTTTTTTTGTGAAGAGACTTTAAGGATAAGTGTTACGCTAATCATCCAGAAACAATTGATGCGTTGAAATACAAAATCAAAGTTGCCATTCATGCGATTAGAGCACAAACAATTGAAAATGTACTAAAAAATTGGGTTAATCAGATGAGTTACTGTCAAGCTAGCCGTGTCAGTCATTTGAAAGATGTTGTGTTTTATTCTTAAATGAAAATGTCCAATCTTTCTAATAAAAAAAATTGTTACTAACCACAACAAGTAAATTTTATTAAAAAAAAAAAAACAAATATTTATTATTAGGTTGAGTGAGTATTTTGGCTTACTTTATTGGCAAAATGAACGTGTCTATTATATATACAGGGTGTTAGACAAAAAACGTACTTATTTTTAACCAATTTATATTATTCAAAAACCATTTTAAATGGTTTTTTTAGTATTATAAAGACAGATAAACACATATTTGTTTTTATTTCTAGTATAGTTGCTATAGCAACCAACTTTGTTTTTTAAATAGCAGCATCCATTTTTTATTTTATTTTTTGAATTTTTATGATATTCTGAATACAACTATGTAAAATAATAATATACTTTTATAACAAAATTTTTTGATAAATTTGAAAAACGTAATATTTGTTATTTATTTAAAATGATCGTAATTAATAGTTAGCGTTGAAAATAAGCATTGTTTATTTTTTGGGGTGTTTTTACGCTGTTACGCATAATATAGAAACAAAAAATTTACATATTTAAAAATTTAAAAAAATATTTTTTTTTTTTTTTTAATTTTAAAAAAGTAATTTTTTTTAGTTACTATATTATGCATAATAACATAAAAACACTCAAAAAAATTACTATTTATTAATTTCAATGCCAACTATTCATTTACCATCATTTTAAATAAAAAACAAATATTATGTTTTTTAAATTTATCAAAAATTTATGTTATAAAAGTATATTTTTATTTTACATAGTTGCATTAAGAATATCATAAAGATTCAAAAAATAAAATAAAAAATATATGTTGCTATTTAAAAAAATTAAGTTGGTTGCCATAGCAACTATATTAAAAATAAAAACAAATATGTGTGTACCTGCCTTTATAATACTCAAGAAACCATTTAAAATGGTTTTTGAATCATATAAATCGGTTAAAAAATAACGAAGATATTCAGTCGTACGTTTTTTGTCTAACACCCTGTATATAACATAACAATATAAAAATACCTTTAAATTTTAGCATTTAAGACTAAATTTAAGCAGTAAAGATTAATTTTGTATATTTTTGGCATAAAAGTGTCAAGAAATAAAGAATTTAGAAGTTTATACCATGTGTCAATAGTACTCTCTTAAAAATGTCGGTCTTACGTCACTGAACATATGCTATTATAACCAACGCCCTAAATTTTGTACGACATCAGTTAGCATAAACATCCTGTTGGTCAGCAAATAAATATTCAAGATAATAATTGGAATCTACTAGATTAAAATGATCTGGGTCTTATTTATTGTCAGTAAAAAAAAGTATAAAGAGTTTTCTATGTTTAAGATGCTGATAAACAAAATTTAAATTTTTTCTAGACCACAAATATTAGAAAAATTAAAAATTAAGCTACAAACTAAGTCAGTATTTAGTTGATTAAATTGATTTGTAAAGGTGGCAAAGCTTTGTTCCGCCAATTTAATTGTCTTATAAGCTATGTTTGACCTTGTAGGCGGTTTGCCCCGTGGATTAGTGCCACTTGCTCTACAATCTACGATAGACTGAGTTTTATACTTATTAGACTCAGTCTAAGCAACTAATAAAACTATTGCATTAGTATTATTTTAAATAAAATATAGTTGTTTAAAATCTATGGCCATTGCTCGCACATTCAAATGAGAAGCTGTTTTACTTAAAATATTTAGATCCAGAACAAACTTTCATGAAATAATATTACGTTTTATAACTAGCACCAGGTCAAAATTAGTAGTTATTGTTAGTATTTAGGTTAAGGAGTAAGTTTTATAACGTTAAAATTTAATAATCTTGAGGCAAAAAGTTTGGGTCCGCAAGTTCTTAAACTAGAATTTTGGTTTCAAAATGCCAGAACTATGACCTTGAATGACAAGTCTAGTTTTCCTTCAGTAATTATAAACCAATATAGTTACAATATAAATCCAAAAGGTTGATCAAGTGGGCAATCGCTGATGGTACCGTTATCGCTTTTAGAAGTAAACTAGTTTACGATGACGGTGGTGTTTAGGTGTAAAGAACCTGGTAAGAAGTAAAGGTAAAAACTTTTGCAGTATTTGAGTGTCATTTAGAGTTACCCATGTAGTTAGTCCGGACATCAAGGTCTTCTCTTAGATCTCAAGGTTGTAATATATTGTCAACACATAAAAAACAATTCCGACTGTTGTTCACCAAACTCATAATAAAATATTTGTCGCGTACAAAAGAACTTTTGGAATGTGTGGTATTAGTTCAGTTGGTGACAACCAATAATAAGAACACTTAGAATAAGAGTACAGTATATACTTGTTGGTGCAAGTTAACATCCGATCGAGAAAAGATTTATTATCATTTGACAATTTTTGTGAGACCTATTTGGTTAATGTTTTAGGGTATCTACTAAAAGTGCAAACAAATGATTTATTACTTACATTAAACATTTTTGCAAACTCTAAACACGTTGCGTTTGAGTTTGCTTCCACAACTTCTTTAATATTTATGACAACCTTTAAAAAACTCAAACTTTTTTGTTTATCTCATAAAAAACAAATAAAACGTTTAATATAATTTTTGGTTGATAGTCGGCCGTATCAAATCTAATCTTTAACAGAAGTCTTTTGTTGTTTATGGTGTTTTTGTAAATTTGTCTTTAACTAAAACAATTGAGCCACAACTGCAAACAAAGCCCAAAAAATTGCTGAAATTGTATAAAAAATAGTGACCCTGTCAGTATATATGCCGTTAGTTTGACAAATGTCAATGAATTTGGCTTAACTTTAAAAATAATCTAAATAATTTTCTCCTAAAGGTTATGGTAATAAAATACAACCTGAAAATATAACCCCTAACATTCAACAGAGGTTTAATTTAGTAAGCAAAGACTGTTCAGATAAAATAAACGCATTTGAACACCGCCTGCAATCTTATGATTGGTATGATTGATCATGACAAAAGTAAAACAATTGATTGATAATTGAATTTCAACAATTGTATATATAATTAAATTAATGATTTGATATATTTTGTATAATTTGTATCAATCTGGTAATATAGAAGAAGCTTAATTAAGACAAGTTTTGCAAAGAACGGGTTTAAAATTCTTTTTCATAAGGTTTTTGATAAAGAAAAGCAATTTACAAAACTGCAAACAGATGTCTGTAAATCAATTTATTGATGTTTGCTTGCAAATTCAGAAGTTCACCAAGGCATTCAGAGAAAAAGGTGAAGAGAGGTCTGATGTTATTTCTTTAAGCTTTGAAAAATTTTTAGACATTGCTTTAAATTATAATCATGATGAATTTAAATTATCGTTTACATTTTATATTTATTCTTTAATTCACAACATAAATGTACCACAAGTTATTTTTTAATCACATAGTTTAAAGTATAAGATTGAAATTGGACCAAATTGAAGATAATTCTTTGTAAGAGCAAAACTTATGTTAAAATACTGAATCTAAAAACCAAAGTGATGATTATAGACAAACTACAAAATAACTGGCCAAACTCTAAACAACTAGAGGAATGTCAAAAGTAGTCTACCGGTAAGTATATCTCGAAGCACTACTAACCAACAAAGAAGGCAGTTTGACCAAAATTAGACGGCAATGCGATATAATAAGAAGTGTAGTAAAAATCCTTGGCAGACAATGGCATAACAATGCACACAAAAATTGAACCTTAAAATGCTTATTGTACAAGAAAAGATAGAAGCAATAAAAGCAAAAAACAAATTGCCTCTGTTATAGATAGATCAAATAATAGCACTGCTTATCAAACTACACACATCACCAGAAATAGAAAACAATGAAAGCAAATAGTGAGAAAGATAAAAAAAATATACAGTAAAAGTTAATTAAACCTTTACTTTTATGTCAAAGGAATACAAAAAAGAAAAATTTATTTGTTACTCTTAGCTAATTTTTAAACCAGATACGGCCGTTTTGCTTGTTTACAAAACAGTTAGCCAAAAGTCGGTAAAATAATTTTTTTTATCAAATTCAGGTATGTTTTTAAGTTTCTCTAAAGCTCAATTACAAATAATTATTTGATTTGAACTATTTTGTAATCACAAAACTTAAGATTATTTTTTTAAAATTTGTAACAAATAATTAAGAACAAACTAACAAATCTTTCACAAACGCTGACGTAAAACTATAATTTTCTCTTTGCTCCTTGAGCACAAGACGTTCAATATCTTCAACTTGGTGCTTAAAAAGACCAAAAATTGTATGTTGTATCCACGTAAAGTGATCTCAACTGAATGTAAATTTTGAAAAATATAATAAAAGCATAAGTTTCTTAAACTGTTTAAACTTGTATGTGTTTAGTACAGATTACCATTCCATACATGTTTCTTGGATTTGCTACCTTTAATTGATTATTGATCAAACCTTTTTTAGCTCTTACAGACCCACTCGTTAAAATCAAAAGAAAAAAGGAATTTATGATAAAAATTAAATAAATACTGGAGTAAGTAACATACTTTTATGTAGCAGCAGAAAGTAAAAAACATAGTTTAATTTATTCGGTCATGCGCATTGCGTAAAAGTGATCAATAAGCGGTATTTATAACCTCTTAATTTACTTTTTTTTATAAAAATCATTTATATAAAATAAACAGCAGTATAGTAAATTTATCTGATATTAAAAACTGTACACATTTAATAATACAAATTAAAAGTATTGATATTATTGCAATACAAAATAACTGTATATTTTTAAATCTTGTTGTACTAGTTATAAGGTGACAATATTGTTTATGTTATATACTTACGATAACTTAAAAAATATTAGGTTTCATGCTAATGATCAAATAACAGAAATACGCAGCAGAATAAAGAATAGAAAAATGGTTGCCAAATACAATAAAAATACATTTAATTAAATTAAACTATTTCAAATGTTTTTTGACTCTAAGTTAAGGTAATGTTCGTTGTGGGTTGTTTTTCAATGTTTGATTTATTTTATGTTACACTGTTTCAATAAAGTTAAAGTCAGGAAAAGGCTAAGAAAAATTATTTACAATGTAGTTACCAAACCACTTTTTTATGGTTTTAGCCAAATGACAAACCGCTTTATTCTGCTAAAAAAAATATTCTAAGATTTAACTTTGCAATACTTGATAACAGACTGTTGTGTAGTATTGTTGATATTTTGCAGAATTTACGGTACCATCAATAAATTCAAAGTAACCATCACTCTTTTAGAAAATTTTACCATACGTTTAAGGCAATCCTTTATGTAAAGTGCAAATTACACGTTTTTTGTTAATAACCAACACATACGTCAAATTTTGATTTGTCGCTAAAAAATACTGTAATTCAGTCTTCTACCAACCAAAATAATTTAGATTTTGCCTATAAAAGTTTTTTTTTTTGTCAGCAGTGGCTTTTCCTTTGCCTATAAGAAATCATGTTTTTTAAATACACTTTTAAATTGTTACCTGCTTGTAATTCAACTTTCTAAAACTATAATCCACATTTATAAATCCACTGGCAACATCACTCAGATTAAATCTAGTTTTTTGATTCCATTCAGCAGTAATTAGCTTTCGGCTCTTTTTGGATTTTTACTCATATTTTTTTGTTTCTATCAGAAACTAATGTTAGACGACTCGGACTTTTGCCTTTTTTATCTATTAAGTTTTTGGTTTCTCTATTTTTGTTAATTAACTAATACGTAATGGTAGTTTATAACACACATTAAGTCAATGTTGCCTATGTACGTAAAATAATTATATTATTTTATTAGTAATGATATAAAATAACACATAAAAATACTTCACTTACTTTTTTAACAATCAAATTAGTTTGTCAATGTCACTTTTAAATAGACAATTTTTGACGTTGACAAACATAATTAATTTAAAGTGAGTTAGTTATAATTGAAAATTTAGTATGTACATTTTTTTTAATGGTAACATACATTTTTTGGAATCTTTATATGTAAAATAATAGTATACTTTATAACAAAATTTGTTGTTAAATTTTTAAAAACATAATATTTATTATTTTTTTAAAATGATCGTAATTGAATAGTTGGCATTGAAAATAACTAGTGTTTATTTTTTTGGATGTTATTATGCATAATATAATAACTTAAAAAATTACGTTTTTAAAATTTAAAAAAATATATTTTTTTTATTTTATTAATAATATAAAAACATTTAAAAAAATAAATGCTATTTATTTTCAATGCCAACTATTAATTACAATCATTTTAAATTTAAAAAAAAACGTTTTTAAATAAAAAAAAAATTAAAAATGTATGTTGCCATTTAAAAAATAAAGTTAGTTGTTATAGCAATTATACTAAAAATAAAAACATACACGTGTGTACCTGCTTTTATAATACTCAACAAACCAGTTAAAACACCCTGTATGTGCCACTGTCAATTGTATAGCTTATGTTTATATTTATTTATACGTACACAAACGCCAACATTCGCGGCTCGTGTACCCTACAAACAATTCGTCGAATGCACGAATCACGAAAGCTTGAACATGATCGTGAACCCTCTGTAGAGGCTTTAATACATTGTCAGGTTTATGTGTCTATTATTTAATAAGATTTTATTTAAAAAACTACAACTTAATTTGCTGGGTGAATGCTTGCTTAAGTTTTAAAAAAATTGTTTGTAAAATTGTATTTTATTGTATTAAGGTGGCAGTTTTTTGAAAATTTCATTCTCTACACGTTGCAAAAAACTAATTTTAAAACAGATTTAAACTGCGCAAGTTGTTCTCGAAATTTTGTTACACTCAAAAAACTGCCACCTTAATGTCAGACGGGTCTTATATGTATATATGCATTTGATTTTGTGTGAAAAGTAATATTTCTACCATACAACTTTAAACAATTAATAAATACGTAATATTAAAAGCTTCCTCAAAAACAAGTCATTCAATCTATTATACCAGACTACATAATATTGCGCTCGGCTGAATAACAGATTCTGAATTGCTTTGTTTTTGTATCTGTAAAAGCAGCGACAAACAAAAGAAGATTAAACACAAGTTATGGCCACAATAAAACAAAATAATTTTTCCCAGTTGCATTACAGTTTATCAACTATTGTACCTATTTTATACCCGTGCAAAAGAACTCCGGTCGATATTTGTGTGTTTATATAAACTTAAACTTTTAAACTGCAGCCGGGCTTGATATTACAAGAAGAGCTTGTTAAAGTATTGTAAAACAAATTAGTAATAATTAACATGTCAATCTGATATTAATGAACATCCTAGTCTAGAGAGACAACAAATAATATATTTACTTTTTGTGGAATTTTAATTAATATACTAATCTAATCTCAATAAATTTTCATTTATTTATTACTTATTATATACAATTTAAATTAACGTTATTTAACAAATGCTTAAAACTTGCATTAATACTATCAATCATACTTAAAATCACCAGCCCCTCCGTAATCAATTTTATCTGAACTTGGCAACAATATCGGTTTAACAGATTCCTTTAACTTATAAGCTTTATAGTAAAAATTTCCAAAAAGTACAACTAATGTACATAAATAAGTAATTGTAAACCAGTTCAACCAAAAAGGTGCTTTGCACTTATTATATAATCCAAGTAGTAAATGTGCTATTACTAATAAAAATTGTACCTAAAATATTACATTATTTCATTTTTGTTTGCAGAATACACGTATACTCACTAATTGTATTTGAGTAATATAACGCTTCCACCATAAATACTTCTGGACTGATGGGCCGACAGCTGACAGCATATAATAAGTGTACATAATCACGTGAACAAAACAATTAAGCAACACACTAAAAAATGCTAATTATATTTATTAATAATATGTTTAAAGTCATGACGAAAATACAAACCTTGTCCACCAGGGCAATATAATACGCCAACATACCAGTTGAAGATCATTGATGAATGGTGGTATATGTGAAGAAACGATATTTGTCTTTGTTTTTTGCGTAATACAAAAAATACCTGAAACAGTGATAATAAATTTAACAATTAAATTTTGTAGTATTATGAAAAGAAACCAGCTTTATAAAAAAATAAATTTTAAACATTTTGCTTTAAAATGTAACTGAGCTACAATCATTTTAAATTTTACTATTAACAGTATTAATAACACCTAAATCTGTTTGACTATTTTGTTTGGGGATGGCTAGAAAACTTTGTTTATGCCGAATATCTTAAAACTAAAAAACAACTTATTGTCAGGATCCTAAACGCTGCATAATTGTTCGTGCTGATGAGACAGTTTTAAAAAAGCTCAAACATATAGACAGGACTTAGACAAACGTTTTGATTATTACAATAATAAAAATATTTTATTAAAATTTTTTCTGATATTTATTAAAATTTAAAATCACCGTAACTCAGTTACGGTTAAGTTTAGGGCGTACGATTATTAGTCATTTTTGGGATGACGACCAATATTATCATCAATAATATTGAACATTCTATTACACAATATATTGCTAAGATCACCTACACGTTGCAATATAATTGCGCAAACTTTTTGTTAGTTACTGACACTTCTGCAGTTAACTTGTAGATTATTAAATTAAAGCAAGTTATGTGACCATTGTTTTAGTTATAGCTTTAAAAAAGAAAGAGAAAAAAGCGCAGATGAATAAAGGAATGGTTCAAAAAAATAAATAAATACTTTTAGATCAGATTGTACATTAAAAATAAACTTTTTCTGATTGACTCAATATATTGTGCAATCTTTCAATATGATCTACAAACGGTCAATATTATCGTATAATATCAATGATACTGCAACATATTTTGTTGTAAATAATAAATTGTTATGTACTGCGCTGCCATCTTGATGTATATATTTGTAGCGCTTAGTTTAAGGTAGAATAAAATTGGCAACACTGCTCGCCAGTTGATAGCGTGAACCCGAAGCAGGCAAACGTGTTTTTTTTTGCTTTTTCTTTTTTACATTACGGATCTCAACAGGTTATGAGCCCAGAATATGTTAAGAGCAAGTCAAAAAGAGTTGTGAATTGCAAAATATCATAAATTCAGTATATTAAAAGTGTTTGTCGCTTTCGGTTGCGTTAGTGGTACCGATTTTTGGGTGCAATTACGAACAAAACATTTCACATTATATTGAAAATTTGTTTGTCAAATTGTAAAATAAAATAATTAAAAATGTCGAATTACAGCGCTTGGAATGTAATTCAAAAACTGACAGATAGTGAAAATTACCACACATGGCAATACACAATAAGAAATTTATTAAAATTAAATGATTATGAAATGTGTATTAAAACTGGTAAAAATGCAGAGACTGGTGAAATCAAATTACGTCGCGCAAAAGCTAGAATAGAGCTAAGTGTTGATTCATCAGTATATGTTCATATTAAAAATTCAACGTCGGCCGCTGAAACAACACAAAATTAAGGAAATTGTATCAAAAAAGAGGACTCTTGCGTCGTCGTATTGGTTTATTACAAAAATTAGTGTCGATTTGGTTGGAAAGTTGTGATTCAATGAATCAATACATATCACAAACTTTTAACCTGCGCAGAAATTAAATGGTATTAGATTTCCGGTCGCTGATGAATTGCTTGGTAGTATTTTATTAGCTGGTTTGCCAAATAAACTTGCACTCATGATTATGGGTCTAGAAAAAAGCAGTGTTGTAATAACGGCTAATTTAATTAAATCAAAATTACTAAACTTCAAGTATGGTTCAAACTTAATTAAAAGTGGTGCAGCATTCTATGGTAGTAATAAAATAAAAAACACGTTGTCACGTATATAATGAAAGCGGAGAATTAATTGTTGAAACCAGTGAAACAAATGATGTATACAAATTAAATGTACAACAATCAAACTGTTTTGCAGCAGCAGCTCAATCTATAAGTGGTTTAGTGTGGCATTGTAAATTAGGCCATATTAATTTTGCTGATATGTGTAAAATGAAAAATAGACTGGTTGATGCTGTAGATTTTAAAAAAGGAAACAAAATTGAAATAAAAAACTGTGAAGTTTGCAAAGAAGGGAAGCAAACTCGTCGACCATTTCCAGTTAGCACTACACGAGCCGATCACGTTTTAGATCTTATTCATTCGGATTTAAATAGGCCAATGGAAAATCGTTCAATAGGAAGTGCTAAATACTTTTTCATTTTCTTTAAAAAATAAATTTATTGATCGTACTGATACAAATGTTTAAAATTCTTCGAAATACTTTTCCCCTGCATCAATACACTTTTGGAGACGTGTCTGCTATGCCTGGATGGCACCCTAAAACTCTTTGACAGGAATGTCCTTTAATAACCTTGTAACATGCTTTTGGATGTTATGCACGGACTCCCAATGCTTTTCTTTTAGCTCTTTCTTCAGTCAGGAAAACAAAAAAAAAGTCGCAGGGAGTCAAATTGGAACTGTAAAGGAGCTGGAGGATTACCGAAGTTGTGCTTTGCGTCAGGAAGTTGGTAACGATAATGGCATTTTGACTGGGGACTTGTCATAGTGGAACTTGACCGTGTCTTTGATGTGAATCCTCACGCGCGCAATTCAGCGTTTTAGTCTTTTAAGCACCTTGAGGTAAAAGGTTGAGTTGACAATTTTTCTTTGCGGTACAAACTCAAAATGAACGATTCCTTGAACCTCAAAGAAGATAATGAGCAACGTTTTGATGTGAAACTTGCTCATTTGCGCTATCTTGGGTCGGGGGGAATGATTTTTGTATGCCCGCGCTGTTCTGCCTTTTCGGTTCTGGGTATTCAAACATCTAGGATTTGTCTCTTGTTACGACAGAGTTAAGTCCGGCTCATTTTGAATCAAATCCAAAAGTTCTTAACAGCGCAAAATTGCGTCGTGTTGCAAAGTCATAAAACACACTTCACGCGGAGAGACGTCTTTCCGCTCAGAAAACAGTCGGAGCAAGTTGGCGACCGGCTGCGTTGGAAGGGCAGATTTTCCAACACATTTTCCGACCAGTTTTACCGGGCTAGAGTGGATAGTCGCGTCACAATAAAAGCATGCGCATTACTTTCATAATAGACCCTGTATTCACGAAAAATATTTGTATATTTTTTAAAGAAGAAATCCGAAGTGTTTTATAACTTTGTTGATTTTAAAGCAATTGTTGAAAATGAAACTAGAAAAAAATCAAATGTTTTTAGTCAGATAATGGTACTAAATATTAATTCATCGTTTGCAGAGTATTTCAAGAAGCATGGTATAAAACATCAAAAATCTGTAGCATATACTTCGGAACAAAATGGTATTGCTGAACGTGCCAACCGTAAACTGGTTAAGGGCCGCTTTTACAATCGTCGGTTAAACAAGGAGTAGCGCTATCTAAGGAGTATATAAAAATACGCTTTTACAATCCCTTATAACTTATCTCTAGTACAGTAACTAAGTAACGCGCACAACAAATTAGCGTATGAACAACGTATACGTCAATTTATAAGTCAGTTCCAGAAACAGCCATCTTTGTAATAAATGATTTTTTAGAAAATGCAAAAACGCGTTACAACTAAAGTAGGATTTATTGCTAAAATTTTTGCACAGAAGAAAATTGATAACCGTCGAGCATTATTTCCTTAATTGACCTAATCATTGGAATCTTCAAGGGGTTCGTCTTTATTTTTAGTTCTAATTTGGAATTCATTGAATAGAGATTCCACTTGAGTATGTAGGTGATTGAAATTTTACAATGGCTCCGATCAGTTTAGGAGTCCTGGCAATTTTATAAAATTTTAATTGTATGTTTTGAGGAAAATAAACCAGTGATAACTTATTCGGTGCTTGGAGCAGTAGTTATCTTTAGTGTAGTAACCAAGTAACGCGCACAACAAATTTGCGTATAAATGATTTATACGTCAGTTTATAAGTCATCATTGACGTTTCAATAGGTTATCTAGACTGCAACAAAGGCATAACTAATGCTACACCAGGTTTATACTGTAGATAAATTTATTCTTGGTTTAAGTTATCTGACAATTGTAAAAGCGGCCCTAAGAAAGCAAAATGTATGCTTTTTGACTCAAAATTAGAAGTGTCATATTGAACTGAAGCAATAAATATGGGAGCATACATTATAATCGATCCGCCAGCGCTATTTTGGGTACAGCTACTCCAGAAGAATTATGGTCTGATAAGAAAGTAAAAATGCCGAAAATGGGATAAAAAATCAAAGAAAATGATCTTTGTGGGATTTTTAGAAGGTATTAAAGACTATCGTTGACCCAATTACAAAAGAGAGGTGTTTTATGGAAAGATCCAGATAAATTAAAGGAGGTTGAAAAACAAAATAAATCGGTCTTGCCAGAGGAAGTGAAGGATAATATAGATAATAGTAATCAATCATCTCAAGAATCCAGTTTTAATGATTGACTATAATATTAAACGTTTAGGGGCCACTTTAGAAACACACCGCTATAACCGCCATGTCACAAGACACCTTGTATAAAAAAAAATACGTTTTATGGAGATTTTTTATGCAAACAGTGCATATATTTCAAACAAAACTATAATTAAACTAATACCACTGATTTCCAGATAAATTAACTGAATTAACCCCGGTTTAAAAAATAAAAGTGAATTTTAAAAGTTGCGTTCGGTTTTAAACCGGAGTGAGAGTCAAATCATTTGCACTGACTACAGCTAGTAATCCAAAAACGTAATTAGTTAATATTGATTTTAACAGCCCGCAGCTTGCTTGAAACTAGTAGTTTATGTTATTATAATTCACACTGCGCATCAGAAAAAACGGGCCACCTAAAAAAATTACCTAATTATCCATTTTTTTTTTTTTTTATATATTGTTTATTTTTATTGCAATAAATCTATTTTATATTGAACGCGTACAGGATATTAAGCAGACCGCTCTTTAAGAGCGGACTGCTCTTAAAGAGCGGTTTTATGTGCAGTTTCCGGTTTTTAGGTTGCAGTAGTTACCAACCATGTAAACAATCACCAACTTCATAAACTTAAAATTTCAAAATCTGACGTTTGATTATAATCAGTAATTGGAGGGTTCAGCAGCCAATCAGTGTAAGTCACTTTTCTGTGAAAATTGAGTTAGGTAGTAAAGGTTTCTCTTTAAAGTTGAAACTTTCAGCGGGCAAACCGCCTAAGTCGCTGCTTCACACTAAAGCCAACAGATGGCAGCAATTGATTTGGCTTTTGAATAAAATTAGAAAATATCCGAAGTCAGTTAGTGTAAGTCATGTCGGCGTGTCATAATGTGATTGTAGTTTTATTAATCGTGCTTTTTGGTCGGTAATAATGAGTGAAAATACACTTGATTTACCATTAGAACTAGAAGAAAATGATCCTTACTCTGATAGTGGATCGGAATATGTGCCTAACAGTGAAAATAATTCATTTGATTCAGGTAAGTAATTGCTAACCTAAAAATTTACGAAAATCATGTTTTATAAAAATGTTTTGTAAACTTTTCCTGTTAATAATAGAGTAAATTTTAAAAAGAATGATTAAAAGTAAAGACAAAAATTTCATTTTTATGATGTATTGCTACTGAAATTACTACACATTTGTTTTCTTTGACTTTTTTTTCAGATGTTTCCAATAATTTGCCTGTAGAAAATGATCTTAGGGCAGAAAATAATGTGATGGAGAGTGAAGATGGCGATGCAGTAGAATCTTCGAGAAGAGGAAGAAAGCGCAAAAGGAATCCGACAGAATGGAAACGGGCAGTCAACGCAGTTCGAAGGTACAGTGGAAAAGCCTATGTGAACAGAAGCCGGAATAACGTGCCTGGCAAAACGTTTAAAAATGTTGATTGTAAATGTACACGGCGCTGTTTCGCCAATGTAACACCTGAAGAACGAAAACTAATTTTCGACTCCTTTTACAAGTTAGCAGACAACACTAAACAGAATATTTATCTTCGTGGGCTTATTCAGAATAGCCCTATTAAACAACGTCGTGCCAGAAATGCATCAAAAGCGCCAAAATTAAAATCAATAAAGTACTACTTAACAGTTACAGACAAATCCATTCGTGTGTGTAAGAAATTTTTCATGGATACATTCCAAATGAGTGATGGGCGTCTCTATAAACTGTCTTGTAGAACAGAGCCATCCTCTTGCATAGATAAAAGGGGTCACAAAGAACCAACCAATAAAATAGACGTCACGAAAGTCAAGGAACACATTGCATCATTTCCTTGCTATAAGAGCCACTATACACTTTGTGATGCTCCAGACAGGAGATATTTAAATCCAGATTTAAACATCAGAAAGATGTTTCAGCTTTATAGAGAAAAATGCGAACAGGAAGGTTCAGAAGCAGTCAAAGAAAAAATGTACTATCATGTTTTTTCTACAAATTTCAATCTTCACTTCAAGCCCCCATCTAAAGATACCTGTCAGTTATGCGATTCTTTGCAAAATATCATCACGTTTGGGAAGAACGACGAAGAGGTAAAAAAGGCAAAAACAGACAAGGAACTTCATCTCAGAAAAGCAAAACTAGCAAGAGATTCGCTTAACAAAGATAAAGAGTCAGCTGATGAAAACACTTATGTTCTTACATTCGACCTACAAAAAGCTTTGCCCTTTCCCAAACTTAGCACATCTGTAGCTTATTATAAGATGAACTTATACATTTACAACCTGGGAGTTCATAGTTTCAACGACAATAACGGATACATGTTTATGTGGGACGAAACAGAGGGGTCTCGAGGATCACAAGAAGTTGCTGCCTGCCTGATAAAACATCTGAAAATGAATTCAAAGAATTGTGATAATATCATTTTGTACTCTGACTGTTGTACAGGTCAAAACCGAAATATTAAACTAAGTCTATCATTGCTAAAACTCGTTCAAGATCCGGAAATGACTGCTTCTTCAATCGACCATAAATTTCTCGTGTCAGGTCATAGCTATCTTCCAAATGATGCGGATTTTGGAGTCATTGAATCAAAGGCAAAGAAAAAGGAGTTCATTTATGGTCCTGAAGATTGGATCAATTTAGTTGTCACTGCTAAAAAAACTAATCCATTCAAAGTAATAAAAATGAAGCGGGAAGAATTTATCTCGACGAAAAAGTTAGAAGACAGCATCGTTAATAGAAAAATCAATAATGAAGGTGCAAAAGTTAATTGGCTGAACATAAAATGGCTTAGGTATTATAAAAATAAACTGGAATCTATTTTCTATAAAGAAACTCTACAGGATGATTTTCCCTTTAATGAGATTAATATTGCAAAAACTTCGGGAAAAGGAAGACGACCTAATTTGTGCAATATTGTTCAGGAGCCCCTCTACCCAAATCGCAGACCTGTCAAAGACCAAAAAAAGAAGCACATGTTTGATTTGCTGCCTTATATTCCGCCACACTATCACACATTTTATAAACATTTACCAGTAAATGCGAAAACTCGAGCTTCAACTTCAAAGGTCGCTCAACTTGACACGGGTGATAGTGATGATTCGGATAATTTCATAGACTGATTTCCTTTTTGTTAGTTTCAGTGGACATTTCGCTTAAGTCATTTTTTTTTCTGTTTAAATTAATAAAAAAAGAAAAACGCTTTCCATTTTTATTAAGCTGTGTTATATTTAAGTTTATCAGTATGTTATATCTTGATAAAAATAGTTATTAGTATATTTACGGGAATCTTTATTTTATTACAACAAGTTTTGAAAAAAACCCAATTTTCTCATTTTCTATATTTAGTGACTTACACTGATTGGCTTCTGAGCCCTCCAATTATAACTTATTTGTTGTGCTGTTTATGTGATTTGTTTAAGTTGTGTATTAAATATCTTTATTATAAAAGATAAGTAATAAAAACTGATAACAAACAAATTTGAATGACAATTACTGTTCTCAATTTTATTATAATCAGTAATTATAACTTATTTGTTGTGCTGTTTATGTGATTTGTGTAAGTTGTGTATTAAATATCTTTATTATAAAAGATAAGTAATAAAAACTGATAACAAACAAATTTGAATGACAGTTACTGTTGTCAATTTTAAATTAACAGCCGATTCCCACCGCTTTCAATCTAGCGCAAAAAAAGGAAGCTCTTCAAAATGGCAACCTTCCGTCAGAAATCGGCAACGGAGAGCTGCCGTTTTGTTGTTTATTTCCGGGAGCAACAAGTACCGCTCTAAAAGAGCAGTCCGCTCTTATGTTCCTGTACACACCCATTGATTCAGTAATTTTTTTAACATACCGTCCGACGTTTTTATGCCTTTTATGAAAAACAAACAGACACCAAGCAAAAATTAGAAAATTTTCAAATTTATTAAGAAATTACTTACTTTAACATTACAACAAATTTTTGGGGTGGCCCATTTCCTCTGATGCGCAGTGTGTATTTAATAATATAAACTATTGTATATTAAATATTTCCAATCAAATTATTTTATTTTTTTTAAATTATTATTTACGTTAATCTCAACAAATTTATTATGTACTCGTATTTATAACTCGTGACATAACCATAAATTAAATAAACGTCACATCTGACGTTTAAAGTAAAAAACATTTTTTTTTTTATTTGAATGCGTTTAAAATAAAACAATAAATCTGTTTATATGGTTAATACAAAATTTTGTTATACTATCTGCTATAATATGAAACGAACCATAATATGTAACATACAGATAAAAACCACATAATTTTATAGCTTTGACTAAAACTTTACTGTTCAAAAATATGCATCAATTTTAATACATTGACATTAGAAAAAATATGTTGTAAAATAACTTACCGTGTCTGCTAGATCAACAATTTTTGAAACATAAAAATACCAAAATGCAGTGGCCATCTAAAACCAACAAATCGATACAATAAAAATGATATGCATTGCTATTTTTTAATAACATTACTCTCATTCCAAGTTTTGACTTGTCATCCAAAACCGTACATGAAATATTGTACCTTGCCAGATAAGCGCTAAGAAATATTTCTTTGCAGATATATGTCGAGTAGAGCACTTGGCATGCATTATAAACAATCAGTAATTTTCGCAAGTTAAATGGTTTGCGGTTCTCCATTATTTTGTGCAGAACGATTAAAATTAAATAATATGCACTTAATATACCGACAAAATCTAAAGGTGTCTTGAGAAAAGTCCATTTTGATGTTCTTTCGTCTACAATGGTATGTGTTTTAAAATAATACGTTATATTTCTTAATATATTTACCTGGTTTTCCTAAATATTCTTGTAAACCGAGAGGAATTGAGTGGTCAAATATTGTCATCGTAAAAGAATTATAAACATTAACACCTACGTTGTTGTTTCACCTCGATTGAGATGTACTATTGTCAAATATAAAAATAATTGTTTTTTGTACAAGGACGTCCTGATTGTAGATATTTAAATAAATTACTAATTTATTCAATCATTCAATTCATTTCATGATTATCGTACACATAAAATTGGTAATACTAATTTAGCCATAGATACAATTTTTACTTATAAAAGTTATCATAGTGAGCATATTGTTTTTTCTTATCCAAGGACGTTCTGATTATAGACATTTAAATGAATTACTAACTCGTTCATAAATTTTATTGAATGTTTGGCGTATACATAACATTGGTAAAACTAACAATTTTTAATTAATGAATTGTAGGTGTAATAGTAGTTAAAACTACACACGCAAACGTTCCAAAATATTATGTCTAATATAAAGTAAATAAAAATGTCAGTTTCATTGGCTATCGATCAAATTCTTACAGGGGTTATACAGGGTGTTACGTAAACATGCGGCAAAAATTAAAGAGGTTATTCCTTGTCCTATTCTAAGAATATTTTGTCCTATGATGATTTCTGAAAAACCCCTTTCATTTGAAGATACAGAGTGAACAAAATTTGCGACAGTTACAACATTTTGTTACCAAAAAGTACATGTAAAGTTGTTGAATCTACAATAAATGTTTGAAATGACTTCCTCCAGCCTAGATACAAGCATTCAATCTTCTCGTCATTAAGTGCCAAACTCTTTCAAACACACCAGGGTTGTTTCTAATTGAGTTACACAAAACAGTTATTTGATTTTGCAAATCGTCTAAATTCTCCAATGGAGTAGCATAAATAATCACAAGCAACCAAACTGAAATGTGGTGGTGCACCATTGTGCAGAAACCACATTGCAATTCTTGTTGCCAATAGTTCATCATCTAGAAACTGAGGTAGCATGTGTTCCAAAAAATTGCAATACAATTAGACAGTCACCCACAATTCCAACCCAAACATTCAAGAAGAACTGATGTTGAAAACAATCTTCACATACCTGATGCGGATTTTCGTCTGCCCACACATGGTTGTTATGAAAATTTCTTATTGCATTTTTTGAATGACTTACATTCTAAGTACTGGCAATTTTTTTGCGTAGAATTATTTAGATCTTCCTCTATCATGTCTAGCATTCTGTTCCAGTTGTACAGGTTCTTACTGTTATTGATCTTCCAAGCCCTCCATTTTGTTTAAATGTGCCTGTTTCACAAAGACGTCAATAAATGTTTTCAAAGAATTTTTGATCGGGGATATTGCGGCCAGGAAACCGTTCAATTTACAATCGTCTAGCTTGTAATAAATTGCCACCAGCAAGTCCATACAGGTCATCTCGGCGTTTTTATAGTGATTCATGGTAGAGGAATTCACTAATTATTAAAGACACAGCCAAACGTCACTCAATCTAATCAACTGCAACCGATATATGTGATGATCAATAACGAGAAGTATTTATATGAAATCCACTTGTACATTAGTAGATAACTCACGTACGCCTCGGCGTAAGCCATACTTTTATTTAGATTAACAATTTCAACAAATATCAAATATGGTTGTCGCAAATTTTGTTCACTCTGTATCTTTGTAACAAAGAGGTTTTTCAAAAACCACCATAAGACAAAATATTCTTAGAATAAGCCAAGGATTAAAAGCTTAAATTTTTGCCGCATGTTTACTTAACACTCTGTATAACTGAATACCCCTATATTAATGCGTTTCTATAGTAAAGCAAATTATTTTATGTTGGCCATTAAGTAATACAAATTAAGGAATACAAAACAAATATTAAAAACATCTTACATTCTATTATTTTAAAGTTTTAAACATTTAGGGTGATAATATCCAACTCTTAATAAAACATCTAATAAACTATTAATTGAATAACCTTACTTTTTTTCATATATAATTTGATTTATTTTATTAACTGCTCTAAGCAGCTAATAAATTATATGCTTAATATTTTTATATTTTCTTGTAAATGTATATGTAAAACATATATTTAATTGGCTATTTATAGGTTTTAATAAAATAAATTAAATTAAAAGTTAGGTTAGGTTAGATTAGGTTATTACGGACCTTAATGTATGTAACATTGTATGTTATTTACACAAAAAAGAAACCATTTAAATAATTTGGACAAAAACTGTGTTTTAAATAAACAATTGATATCTTTTAAATGAACATACCAACTTCAGCCAAATTTTTGAACAACATTATTACACGTATTACTGACGTTTTATTATCTTAGTCAAACTTTGTATCACTGCATAAATTTTTGCAGTACAGTAATTTGAAAAAAAAAGAACTTAAAAATTCGTAAAAAAAAGTAAACCTGTACAACTTTTGTATAAACAATAGTACAACAATCGTAAAGCAGCACAAAATATAAGCCATTTACATGGTCAATTAAATTTTTATTCGTTAACGTTCTGTGCAGATGCCATAACAATGGAAGTAATTTTTTATATGCGCAGCATACTGAATTAAATACTCCAATGGAATTACCAATTAAAATAAGTTTTAACATTGTATACATTAATAAAAATGTTTTGTAAATAAAACAGTACCGTGCAGATGAACAAAACTAATATTCTGAAAATTAAATATTATTTTGTTCTTTTGTACGCTGGTTTATTTACAAACAATTTTCTTGAAAATTTTACAAAACTTATTAGTAAACGTAAATTGCATTTACAAAATTTAACTATAATAGCAAAACGTCAACAATTTGTGTAGTAATGTTGACTCAAAATTTGGTTTAATTTGATAGGTCCGCGTAGAAGATTAATTATTTACCATAAACGCATTTTTGGTTTTGACTTCGGATCCAATTAACCAATTGTTGTCCGGAACATTTTAATAGTTAGTTTACAATGTTAATAGCATACAATGCATATTTTAAATGTTTAAAAATCAAAAATAATAAAATGTAAGCTGTTTTTAATATGTGCTTAGTATTGTCAAGTAACACACAAAATGGCCGCCGTAAAATTATTTAAAAAAATTAATTCAATAAATTGTTAAGCTTTACACATTTTACATACTTTTAAAAATTCTTTTATTTTAGAGGCTTTAGTACATACCTACTCGTGCATTTTTGTTTGTTTCTATATAATTTGCCAAATAAAATAATTTAATTGATTACTTGGAGTAATCATGTATATAAGGTAGTCCATAAAGTTGCTGAAATTGACAAATTTACAAAAAAAAAAAAAATATCAGAGAAAAAAAATGAAACTGAATTTTTTATTTTTATTTGATTAAAATATTTTGGGTTTTGTTTTGAATGAACTTCATTGCTTGATGGTAAAAGATGAATTCGAATAATTGATTTTTGTGCTCTTGGCACAAGTTAGATAATAATTGGTGATGCAAAGAGCTAAGAGCACGTAAATCAAGTATTCAAATTTATTTTTCACCATCAAGCGATGCTGTAGATGACCTTTGTTTTTCATTAAACCATATTTGATTGTTTATCTCTTTAGACATTGCAATTTGGTTGCCAGTTATGATACTGAAGTTTTATTGATGATATTTAATTCTTTGGTTGAAGCAACATGATAGAGCTACAACTACTTTGCACCACCAATTGTTATCTAACTTGAGCACGTAAATCAATTATTCAAATTCATCTTTTACCATCAAGCTATGCCGTACCACCGAGATGCACTGATGAGAATTTGAGAAAATTGCGTAATTGATTTTAAAGATTTGTTTTTCATTATACTATATGTTTTAGAAAAGAATTAATTATTTAATTAAAAGTAAACTTATAAATGTACCACCATGTTTTAAATAAATTACCAGCACAATATAAAAATCCAAAACATAATCAAAATGTTACTAAAAAAAACGCAATAAAAAAAATTGTCAGTATGAACAAGAATTAGATAGGACTGAGCAATGGTTGCATTTGTAGTATATTATACGCAGGGCAGCTAGATCTAGCTTTCAATGAGTAGTGTCCTTGCGTACCCAAACACCCATGTCCGTGTTTAAAATACTCTATCCCTGTTTTCTACTTATTTTCCTACCTATTGTATCCTTTTTCTTTTTTTATCCCATCATTTAATATAAAACTTTGTTGACGACAACCAGCCAGAATAAGTATAAAATGAAAAAGACTAATCTTGTGGAATAATATGATAGACAAACAAACAAAACGTCTACGGAACAAGTAAGAGATACCTTTGTTTCAGCCGCAAGCAGTAGCGACATAGTAAGCCTCGCCCGACTATCATTAAGCAATTGCCATAAAATTACGTAAAGGGTGTTTTTTTAGCTGCATGAGTGTAGTAGTTGTCTATCTATACTCAATGAGAATGTCAAACTGTTTTGACATTTCTGTTCAGTAAGGTTAGGCAATTCATCATCATTTGTTTAACGCAACAAAAACGCTTCCAAATAGTAGAAATAAACTTTCAAAAAAATAAATATTACAGTTATTGATCAATTTAGCACTAATTTTACTCTTTTCGATTCAAAACTATCAACAAAACAAAAAAATGTGCGTACCGAAGAGAATACTGATGCTGTAGCGCGAAATGTTGAAGAAGACGCCGAAATGTCTATTTGTCGCTGTTCTCAACTTAAAAATCCTTTGAACATTTTACGTAAGGATCTTGAATTACGTGCTTATAAAATACAGCTCGTGCAACAATTAAAGCCAACTGATTATCGTTTACGTCGCATTTTTGCTGATTGGGCTAATTTAAAACTGGCCAAAGTAAGCATTTTTATCAAAAAAATGTGTTTAGAGATTAAGCTCATTTCTGGTTAAATGGCTTTGTTAATAAGCAAAATTGCCGTATATAGAGCAAATACAATCCTCAAGCCATTAGCAAAACAACATTACATCCATTAATATTTACTGTTTGGTGCGGCTTACACGCTGGCGGCATCATCGGTTCTTAATTCTTTCAAAATGAGGAAAGAGTTGCCGTTACAATGAAGGCGAGCGCTATCAAGCCATGCTAACTAATTTTATGTTTCCAATAGTTAATCAGCTAAACATCGACAACATTTGGTTCCAACAAGATGGCGACTTGCCATACAGCGCGTTTAACCATCAATTTATTGCAAAATCAATTTGGTGACAACTTTATTTCTAGAAGTGGTTCTGTTAACTGGTCCCATCGTTTGTGCGACTTAACGCCTCTCGATTACTTATTGTGGGGCTATGTTAAGTCATTGGTTTATGCCAACAAACCAACAACTCTTGAAGCATTGGAAACCAATATTCAAGCCACTATTGACGCCATACGACCAGATTTATTGGAAAAAGTAGTGAGAAATTGAACTGATCGAATGGATCATGTAACTAGTAGCAGCGGCGGACATATGCCAGAAATCTTATTTAAAAAATAAATGCCATAAAATTATCTACCAGATTATAATAATAAAAAAATCATTCCAACAATATTTCTGTCTTGTATTATTATTTAAAGCATTAAAAAAAACACTCTTTATTTGTAGTCTTAAAAACCATTTACATTCTATTCATCAGCATATTGAACATAGAAAATCAAATATCCTCATTTTGACTAAAACCAAAGTAAACAATAAAGATCTTGATCGCTTTAATTTAGTAGATTTCTGATTATCATCTTAAACATTCATTTACTGACCAACAAGGTGTTTGTGCCTACATCCACAAACAACAAACATATTCTAAACTGACAACAAACAAAATTTAAGGTTATAAATTCATATTTCTTAATCAAAATCATTTTTTTTATTTTTGATTTCATAAATTTGCAGATGATAGCATCTTTTATATTTCATACTTATCAAATACCATATCCACAAATATGACAGAACGTTTTAAAATTTCTAGGTTAGATTTTGTAACATCTTCAAACACAAACCTTGAAACAATATTTAAATGGAGTACCCAACTTAATCAATGTTAAATTCTAAAAATATACTGTTTACGATTTGAAATCAAAATTCAAGGTATTATCAGTATCAAATATTAAACTAAACAGCAAATCCATATCTAAATCTTCTTCAATTTGTCTTCTAAGAGTTACAATCACAGATAATCTTTTCTAGAACAATTATGTTGTTGATATAGCTTCAAAAGTATTTGTCCTTGTATTGAATATATTCTTATCATTGAAAAAAAGCATCTAAACACATAGAACCAAATTTGTTATTTTCCGAAACCTATAAGCTGTAAATTTTAAATATTTAATGTTTACAGCCTGCTTAAATCTTCAATGTGATTTAAATCTTAGTTGATTTCTGGAACGACAATTGTTATAAAAACATCAACATTCACTGTAAAATGTTAAACATATAGGCTCCAACCACATTTATTTATTTATCATCATTTATGGTTTAATCTTTGTCATTGGTGTTAGTTATATTTAATTATTATTTGGTTTTATTTTATTAACACCTCAGCTGTTAACAAATTATATGTTTAATGTTTTTATTTGTTATAAATATCTGTATTAAGCATAAATTTATTAATTAGCTGTCTATAAGTTATAAGAGAATTATTTTGCTGATAGTTTATTAAGTAATTTATAAGAAAATGCTTATGAAGAGTGTAGTTACCTAGGAATTGATAATTAAAAAATATACACAACGCTACAATCACTAGACACACAAGACATTAGACTAGCAACATTTGTTTTGTTCACTTTTGTTTGCATTTCAAATTTACCGCCATAAATAACCAGGATTTATTGGCTGCGTTCAGAACGACTCATCACTGTCAATCTTGCAAACTGAACGCCGCCGCTGAGTCATCGTTTGTTGGCAGCCTTTGTCATTTTACTCATCATACATTTAGATAAGCTTCTTAGCTGACACAACAACTCATTAGGCAATCAGCAAATAAATTTTAATATATATATATATATATATATATGGGTAATTCCATTACTAATTTGAAAAAGTCGACCTCTTTGATTTTGCTCAAATTTTCAGAGATCAAAATATAAATTAAAAAAATGAGATTTCCAAAATTGTGGCCCTTAGAATAATGCCTGTTCAAAATAACACACATTCGAGGTCAGAAATTTCACAATAAAACGTCTTTTTTAGCTTATTTTGTATCTCAATTTTTCGGTTTTTGAAAATAGATAAAAAGGTCCATGATAGCTCAAATGATTCCTTATTACATGTACTTTAAAACCCATATTTTTATGTTTATTGTCGTGGCAGTCATTTTGATATATTAAGCTTCAAACATTATTCCAAAAAACCCCTTAAATTTAACAAAATCGCAAAATTTTGCTTTCTTTAAACCGTTCTAACTTTGTCAAATCTTAACAAAATTTGATTCGCGAGGTCTAGATTTCTTCGTGTTTAATCTCTTTTTAAAGTGATCACACAATACTTATAGCATCAATACGTATACACCATTATTTTGATGCTGGAAGTTGCACATGTTTTTGCGATCTTCAAAACTTGTAATTTTCAGGTCCCAAAAAAGCGCTGTCACCCTATGTCAATTTTAGTCAAAATTTCAGTAAATACTCTTTAGAAGAAATAGTATATCGGGCATTATCAAAAAAATTTGAATATTCAAAAATTGTCAAATATTGCAAACGGCACATTTTTTGGCCTCTGGAATAGATAAGAAGGTCTATGGTGGCTCAAAATATTCCTTATTGCATGTACTTTAAACCCCATATTCGTATATTTAATGTTGAGGCAGTCATTTTGATATATCAAGCTCTAAACATTATTAAAAAATAAACGTAAATTTGAAAAATTTCAAAATTATGCTTTGTTTAAACCGTTCTAACTTTGTCAAATCTTAAAAAAATTTGATCCACAAGGTCTAGATTTCTTCGTGTTCGATCTTTCTTTAAAGTAATCACATTAGACTTATAGAATCAATTTATATTCACCACTATTTTGATGCAGAAAGTTGCACATGTTTTCGCGATCTTCAAAACTTGTAATTTTCAGGTCCCGAAAAAACGCTGTCACCCTATGTCGATTTTAGTCAAAATTTCAGTAAATACTCTTCAGACCACAAGAAAAAAGGTTATTTATATAAAAAATAGTATATCAGGTATTATCAAAAAGCCATTGAGAAAATGCAACTCATTGTACTGCGTCGCCTGGTTGTAGGTGTTGTACTTTTGATAATAATATGGGTAAACGTTTTCACTAAAAAAATGCGTCAAAAAAGTTGCTTTCTGTCGGGAAATCTCAATTGCTAAGGCATTACCATTACAGAATCTGTAAACAAAAATGATATCTGCGTGTTCTCCGTTGTTGAACAGCATTTTTATCAAATTTTACTAACCGAATCAAAGAAAACTGTTTTAACAAGTATCAACAGCTTGCATGAATGCACACTTGTTAAAGTAATGTTGTTTTGTTTGTGTTTTTTGCTAAATAAAAAGTTTTTTAATTATTTTGTATTTGTTGACTATCTCAAAAACAAAGCAAGATAGACAAAAAGTGATATAGATTTTCTAAAGAACAATGCCGATTTTAACAATTTTTGAATATAAAAAAATTCTTGATAATGCCCAATATACCATTTTTTGTGTGGTCTAAAGAGTATTTACTGAAGTTTTGACTGAAATCGACATAAAGTGACAGCGTTTTTTCGGTTCTAAAAATTACAAGTTTTGAAGATCGCAAAATCATGTGCAACATCCTGTATCAAAGTCGGTGCGGACCAAGAACAATATACTTAGAGTACTGCTCGACCTGTACTGTGTACCGCCTGTGACGCAAAAAGTTGTAGCAATCTCACAGTATTTCAAACCAGCTAACCTAAAAATCGAATGATTAGTTAAAATGTTGCGCACCTCGAGCTACGTCAAAATGTATCAAAAGATAAATTATAAGAATCCGGCAGTCCTCTGTACTAGAATGTTTTTAGGTGTGGATAACTGCTAGGTTGTCGCTGGCGATGTTTGCCGGTTTGCAGAACGTAGTTTTTTTTAGACGTGAGCACCTGAGCCTTGAACAAGGTAAGACCATCCTGGTGCTGCGCTATAAGTTTTGCTCTAAACGATTCCAGGTACGCGTCTAGAAGTAAGAAAACCATGTGGGCCAGTGGTGATGAGATTGTGCTTGGCTTCTGGCTCTTTGTTTCTGCCTTGAAAATTGACACTAGAAATATAATAATAAATCAAAGATACCTAAGCACTCAAGTCCTAATGCTTGCATATCTTACCAGGAAATTTCTGCACAGCTACTGTTGTTTGTTTCAAGCGGTGAGTACGTATAAATAACCCACACTGTGTGTGAGCATGTATGACGCAAAAAAATCGTTGTACAAGACTGTAAGATGCAAGAAGAACCGCAGCGCCGCGCTGCGCAACTTCAGCTCCTTGGGTCATGTGACGGCCTCCTTCTTCTCTTCTTCTTCCTCCTCCCCTTCCACAACGGGATTAAAATTTTTAAGACTTTATTAAACATTGTTCTTAACTCTGCAATAATTGTAATTATTTAAAAAATAGAAATGTTTGACAATGATCATCGTAAGATCTATAATCGTAAGCCACGTCGTCTCTTGACGTATTGCGGCCCAAAGCAGCGCTTACCTTGCTTACGACCTATCATACTATAGATGACAATTAATATAACTTATGTAAACAATACATAAAACACATAACATTGGCCAATGAATGAGTGCTCTACATAAAATTTATACCTTTCTAGTCATATTGAGAGATATTCAGGATGAACAAGAAAAAAACGTTTACAATTGCTTACAAATATTCAATTATTGTAAATATTGAAAAAAAAATCGCTAGACCACCACTATAGGCGTAACACAATATTTCTTTGTAAATTGTAAAATGTAAAACAATTAAAACCAATCATTGTCTTGTTAATCATGAATTATTTTGAGCTCTGTACGCTGCTGGCTGTTATACCCTAGCTTGTTTTGGAAAGTTCTTCTCTATTCTCTTTATATTATAAAATAAGTACATAATACACAATAATAAATTATTTTAAAAGTTAATAAAAAAATTACAATTTCAATCATTATAAGAATAATATATAAATAAATATGTAATCTTAAATAAAATGTTTCTATTTTTTAATTGGTGACATAACCATTATGAAAAATAGCAAATGTATGTTTACACAAGAACAAAATGCATTTATAACAAATTCACTTTATTACACACAACAAAAAAATTTATATTTTAAATTACGTTTACAGAAGAACAAAATGCTTTTATAGTGAAGTTTAATTATCGAATTGAAACAATCAATATAAATGACAGATCAGTCTGCAACTTATCGTCGTGTAATTGTCAAAGAAATTCATCTAAAATTATAGTGAGATACCGTTCTGCATTGTTTCATCAAAAAATAAAAGCCATTTATTTTTCACTTTAAAATTGCAACCCAAACACAAGTTTTAATTGAGTGTAAAGTTGTATTGAGTAAGTTATGGGGATTGACAACAACCAATAGTAAAAATGTTTTATCCAATATTTTATCATTATTTATATCCTGAACAACCTTTTCAGTTAAAATGGATAACCTGTCCGGTAGTTTTTTCTTACTGGTCTTTCAAACTGTTTAATAGTTTGTAATTTGTGATTCACAAACCTTTTATAAGAAATTCCTGCATCGAAAAAAGCTTCATTAAACTAATTCACACCTGAAAGTACAGCCATGTGTCATTCTCATTAATAGTTCAACTGCAATAATGAGCCTTCACTATAAAAATATTATGCTATTGTGTAACACCATTGTACATAAATTAAATATTCTGCTCACAATTCACAGTTTATGCATAACATATATTTCACACTATTTAAAGTTTAGACATTACTCCACAATTTACGTTTTATTATATTAAGTTAAACTTTAAATTATTTTAACAGTGTCAAACGTCTATGAAAATTGACTAGGTTTAGGTTTGTTTTGGGAAAACAAATTAAGAAACCGGTAAACACTAAAATGACTAACATTTTTCCCAGAAATATTTGAAAAACCTCACTATTTCTTGTCCGAGACAGTCGTTCATATAAATATAAATATCATCTACACATAGTTATTTAAATGTAAACCAAAATCTGAATTTTAAAGAAATTAGTCTTTAGTGCAGTAGTTAGTTTTTACAAGTTTATGTTATTTATATGTTTGCCCTCGTATTTTAGCAAATGTCAAGATAGATAGCTAACATAGGGAACCCATTTATATCTTTGTGAATTTAGTTGCCTATATTAAATTAATTAAGATTTTCTAAAAACCCAAAATATCTAACCTAAAACACCGTCAATCAATACAAACTTGTAAAACTGATATATTTTATTAACCGCAGAGTAAGTTAAGTATGGAGAATTATAGAAAAGGGAAAAACGTGGAGGAAGCTCTTGAAAAAAATAACATACCTTTCAAAAATTTACCAGAAAATTTCTTATGGATGCAAGTAAGTACAAACAATAAAATTAATATTGTGTAATATTAGGTTTGTTTACAGCTTGATAAAAAATGAAACATATTGTTATTGTTTTACATCATTTTTATTCACAATCTAAAAACTGCAAAGGAATGTTGTTTATCTTGATTGAGCTATGGTATATTTAGCTTTTTTTCAACACATTCATTCAATTTAATATAAAATAAATTTAAAAACTGAAATAAATTAAAATTGTTATTGCATCAACTAAATAATTTGATAAAGAAACTTGAAAAAACAAATGGTTTAGTATTAATTTAAGATAAATATTAATTGCATGAACTAATCGTCGGAGATCAAATCTCGATTATTTTCTGAGATTTGTTGTATATAAATACTTATGGACTACAGTAACACATTGCAGTTTACCACTAACCGTAGTTAAGTACGACTAATGTCATTCACACACAAACAGTTCAACTTTTCTCTCACCTTCAATGTCATTATACGTCGTACAGCATTTTAAGAAAGAATCTAACTACATTTCCATTTCTTCAAGTGTGTTTACTTTGTGTTTATTATGTGAGACAGCTTAGTTATAGCGTCAGCTTAGCAAGCTAGCAGTCTGGGGTTTGATCCCCGAAATTTGTCTGAATAAAAGCCAGGTTGATTCGGAAGTCACCTAATAAGTCGTTAGTTCCATCAACCTCTTTTAACTCGGCGTTGCATAGGTCGGGTATAATAAACCCCACCAACTTTAAACACAACAATATTAATAGAAAATTATTCTGCATAAAGGCGTTGGCTTCAGTACCTTCCTAAAATTTATTGTTTTGTACATTTCCGGTGTTGTTTTAATTATATTTAGACTTGCAGTAAAGTAGCATATGCGTAAAGTGTTTGTGACAATGCTCAAACCCCACCTTAGTACTTATGTATTTTATTTTTACAGCTAAAACCCCACCTTAGTATCTTTGTATTTCAAAGTTATACCTCAAATTTCCATCTTATTATTTGTCAATGGCCGTTGACAATGTTTTTTTCTTTTTTAAGTAATTTAGAAATAAATTTTCAAATTATATTCAAAATATAACAACAAAAACTTTTCAATAGAAAGAAGAAAATGTCTCAAAAAACCAGGTTGGGAATTAGTTAAGCTTTTCATAAGTGTTAGAAAAGAAAATCAACTAATAAATTGAGTACTAGTTAAAAATATGGATAATTTTGCGGCTTCTGTAACTTTAATTTTTTTTAAACTAAAGAAAATGTCTTGAAAGGTGTATGTAGTATCCAAGAATTAAAGATAAAAAACTAAATTGTAGCAAGTTTGCAAATTAATTTTTTTTTATACTTTTCTTATAAACATTTTTTGTTTATTTAAATTACATTATTGTTATGTTAAGAAAAAAATGTGATAATTTTTTTAATTATAGAATTATTTATTTATTTATATTTTAGTTTTTTAGAAAACTTTATTTTTTGACATTTTTTGCAAATTTTTTATACAAATTTAAATAAAACCTTACCAAAATATTTTTTTAATTTGAAAATCTACCTGCAGATTTATTTAAAAACAATAAATAAATTGATTACACATTTTTTTTTGTTTTTTTTTAAATTTATTAATTCTTAAAGTTTACTAAAGTTGAGAACCTAAGATTTTTTTTAAGTTTGTTTATAAACATTTGTTGTTGATTTTATTCAATTATTGATATGTCTAAAAGAAAATGTGATACTTTGTTTTTGTTATTAGTATTATTTATATTTTTGTTTTTGGTAAATTTTTTATACTTTTTTTGAAATAAATTATGAATAAATATTTACAAAAAATTTTTTTTTATGTGAGTTCATAACTATAGCTTGATTTAAAAATAATTTGAAATTTTTTTACCAAAAAATAATTAAAAAAATAATGAAAATAGAGTGGGGTTTATTAAACCCCACCTTATCATACATGTCTCAAAAAACCACCTAGGCAACGCCGGGTTAAACAAGTTGTAAGACTTCTGGGGCGATAGAATAACAATATTAACTTGCATAATGATTGATGAAAACTTTTAAGCATTTTTTAAACTGAATTATTAAAAATTAAAGAGATAATAATTGCATCAAACGAGACTGAATGCTACTTTATGCTGTTATCATGTTGAATATTGTTGGTGCAGTGGCAATGCCAAATAAATAAATGGTCAATGAGAAGTACATTTGACTAAATTGCAGAACGTGTTTATGCAGGACAATACTATTGGTCAGTTAATATATTAATATAATTGATGGTTGCTACCTCCACTATGTGACAATTCATGATAAGGAAATAATAAAACATTTTACTGTTTTTAATCGGAGGTCTTTCTATGGTGGCATATTTGATTACCTTGTTTTAAATCTTTTAAAACATATTATGCATATTATTGTAGGTACAGACAACTAATTAAAGTAGAAATCGAACAGGATTGATCATAAGCGACTATATTGTTTAATGTCAATTTTTAAATAACTACCTCATAAGTTGTGTAAATAGTATATTAAGTATCAATGGCAGGAAAGCATTGTTTGCAATTGTCAAATATTGTTATGATGTAACCAAGAAGTCTTGTAATACAATCACTCTACACTAGATGTCAATAGTACTTTCTTTTGTATATAATAATATCAAATCAAGCTAATATTTAAAAACATCATTACTAAATCATAATAATTAATTAAATTTTTTAATAATACTTACTAATTATTTAATTTAGTATAATTAAAATCAAGTGTTATATTCAATAAACATATTAATTTTTAAACTACATCATAGATAATAACTACATAACCCCATATATGTTTCAAAGCATCACTTTCCGATCCAAAATACGGGCTGAAAACTGTTTTTCAGAGTGGGTATGCAAAAAAAATGTATTAAGAGAATTAATATTTACAATTTAGTATAATTTATTATATTATTATGTTGAATTGGATTTTATTTTTTTAGCATGGCAATGTCAAACCAAGTTTGGCACTTTATTAATATTAAGACTAGTACTAGATGTTTTGCGAATCATGGTTTGTCCTAATCTATAGATTCTCATAGCGAAAATAGACCAATGTTAAGGAAATTTAGATATTATATATTTTTATTTATTATTCTGATTATCTGTGTAATTACTACAAATTAACAAAAAAATGTATAAATTATTATTTTAGGTAAGAGGTGGCAGCAAAATTAGAAATTTGTTAACACATGCCTTGGATGAATTTCCTAAAGTAAAATATATAGTATGGTCAGGATTTGGACAATCTGTAGGGAAAACTGTAAGTTGTGCCGAAATAATGAAGAAAAATTGTGGAAATAAATTGCATCAAATTACTAGAATATGTTATCGCTTGTATGTTTTTATATAGTTAAAATGAATGACGAAAGTGTATAATCTTCAAATTGTAGAGTTGAAGAATATTGGGATCCAATGCTAGATAATTTAGATCAATTGATTGTGAAGAGAAAATTGCCAATGATACATATTTTATTGTCATCAGAAACTTTAGATTCAAATGAATCGGGGTAAGGTTATTTATTCTAAATCAAAATCTGTTTATAAAATTATTTTCTTTGTAGATACCAAGCACCTGGTTGTCGTCTATCATATGATCCAGAAAAGGAAAAGAAAAATAAATTCAATTCTCAACATAAATATCACAATAAGAAGACACAAAACCAAAATAGAGAGAGGAGGAAACCTTTCAATAAAAAGCCAAACAACAAAACTGGAGAAAGTGATACTAAAATATAAATTTCTCATTTTCATTGTAATTATTTCATAACTAAATATTCACATTGGTTTTATTTAAATATAACTTACAATAAGAAAAGAAATGGAAAATGCCATTATAATCTGGTTTTTGTTGTGTATACAATTATTTTGAGAGTATAAATGAGTAAATTTCTTATATGAAACGTCTTTAAAAAAATATTATTCGCTTTCTACACATTCATTCTAATAAAGAATAAAAAAGCTGTCTACTTAATATTACAAGTAATTCATTATAATTAATATAAAGGGAAACAAATTTCGAGCTCTATAAATACCAAGACAATGATCAACATAATCTATATATATATGCTATACATTAAATATATATTATTCACACATTAAAACTCCATTTTCACCAAAGGGTCGGTCACAATAGATTCCATTCAAGCTTCCGATTCTCCTGGAGTAATTTCTTCTTCTAGTAATGGAACGATCAGGTTATCTTTAGACATTAAATTGTATTTTGTCACAAAGTATGTGAACCGTCGGCAGAGGTAGGTTTCATTTTCAAATTCATCAAAGATGTTGCGATGATGGAAAAATGCATGAGAAAAAATCCTATATACTCGTCTACAGACTGAGCCTAATTTTGCAACTGATGACTCTTTGATACTGACTCTGAAACCAAGAAAATAAAATTTAATATAATACTCCTATATATGTTTATTATTAAAATTTGATTTAACTCCTAAATGTAATTGCTAAAGTATTAATTTTACATTCTGAGGTTAGTGTAAAATAGCCGTGTCAGATTGATATTACATTCAGTCTGAATTGTTCATAGGGGTTACTTTATTGAATATTTTATAACTGAAATGTCTTTTTGTCTCTATGTAGTATGGTAAGATATGTCAAATTAAACTTTATAATAATAAATTCTCTCTTACCTGCTAGGGAAATATTTATTACTGTTTAGTAAACAAGCAGCTCCATCTAATGTGTGACGAGTGTAATCTATGGCTGCACATTCCTTTGGAGTTTTATGTGCTGCACACAAAAATATCCACTGTTCAGTGGCCGTCATTTGTGTGCATGTTTCCGGATGGCATTCACCTTGCAGTCGAACAGCCAATCCATTTAATTCCATACAAAATTGCCTGAAAAAATAAAAGATGAAATAAATGTTTAGTATTTAATATCTTTCCGCATGGAATGAGCAAGGTGGGTTTTTCGTTGGAAATGGAAACTTAGCATACATCATACTAAAGGAAGTTAAAAAAAAAATGAGATGAATTAAGGCAGAAAAAGAAGCAATGAGATACGAAGAAAGACTAACAGAAAGAAATGAATGCAAGATTGTCTGAAAGAGAAATTTTATAAAATCCGATCTTGTGCTAGTAAGAAATTAGAAAGAATGAAAATGCAAGAAAGAGAGGTATGAATGAATGGAAATAATGATGACAGGGATATACAGATACAAGAGCAAAGAACACTAGTAAATATTGATATATTGGAAATTACGGACATCATATCATAGAAAATGGCCTACCAAAGTACCTAGAAAATACAAGTAAAAAGGATAAAATGATGATAGAAAGATTTAGATGTTGGAATCAGAAAAAATTTACCAAAATTTTGGAATGAAAAAACAAAGAACATGCTGAAATAATACAATGAGAAGAAAATAGATGGAAGAGGTTTGGAAACAAAATCAAAACCAAAATTGTAAATTAATTTAAATCAGAGTTTGGTATCATTAATGTTATGTAATAAGTTATGTTGATGGCCCTGATATATCCAACTCCTAATAAACTATTAGCAGAATAACCCCTTTTTTTAGCGTAATGTATTATATTAAAACCTATGAACAGCTAATGAAATATATACTTAGTCTACCTATAACAAATAAAAACATTGAGCTTAATAATTTATTACCGTAATAAATTATTAAGCTTTTAATAGTTTAGTTGGATATCACGGCCCTAAAGTGTACAATTTTCTCCACTGAAAGTTAAGAAATAATAGTTATTTTTGATATTTAATTATGTATGTGTACCATCAGTGTAACGCTATAAGTACATAACTGCATCAACCATCTCCAGGTAGTTCAGCAGAACAAAGACAAATGGATCTGAAAGAGTATTCGAAGACTGATTGACCAGCACCCTAGCCCCACAATAGTTAGACCATTATCTATGTTTGCAGGTAGTATAATAATGGCTGGACCAAGTTTTGACAAGGGGCAAAGTGTAAACGGTATATTCCTGAAATGCATCATAATCCTAAAAATTACGTCACAAATTTAGTAGTCTTAACCTCCGTTATCAGTAATTAGCCTTGGAGCAAAAAGACTGACGTTAAATAAATTTACATCAAAATCAATAGTTTTCACAACTACTTAGTGCAAACAATGAAAATATAAAAAAATCCCAAAACATTACCAAACGTTCTTTCTTGATTCAATAGTGAAAAAAGTTAACTTATACTGTTTCTTTTTAACAGACAATAATAATATGATATAAATCAGATTAACACAAAAAAAGTTTCAATATAAGATTATTATTCCAAAATAATTATAAAATTTATTTCCTAACCTTATACTTATTTCAAACAATTTGTGATTCTTCGATGCATTCCTGTCGGGCAATATTTAAATTTAAGTGCTATTTAATAATGTTTATATACAGTGAAACTTCCAAGGGGCACCAAATAAAATTCGAGTTACGGAAAATTCAAATTATAGAAAAATATGCCAAATTTAAGCATTAAAGTTTATTATATAAAAACAAAACATTTAGTTTTTTAGTATTTTTATGGAACCAACACATATACAGTGCAAATGTAAAGTCTAGAAACACCCTAATAAAAAAAGTAATTAATGGTTTTTAAGAATAACGCAAAGTCAAGTCAAACAGCATTGTTGTTTTAGTTTTTAATAGGCTTTGTAATTTCCTAAATAACAGTCAAAATACCATGCATTACAAATTTTTGAAAAACCTCAATTTTTTTATTTTTAAAACTAATAAAGAATTTAAATAATGAAACGAATGACTAGTAGCGCCAGCTACTACAATTTAATACTAAACGTCCGCATTGTTCGGTATCATTTATGCAATTGGCAGTCATTTCATCAATAAATTATGAAATGAATTAATTAATTATTCAAACTCAATCTAACGATCACAGCGGCCAAGGGCCATAGACAATTGTTTCGGTTCTACAAACCTTGTCAGTATGCCTTGTATGACCATGGCATCACATGATAGCAAAAGACAAATTTGAATAAATATTTTCATGCTTATAAACATAGTTGATAATTTAATAATAATTTGCACTAGCTGGCACTACTAGTCATTTGTTACATCATGTGCTGATTGCTTCAATTATAAACAAGTAGATGGCAAAATTGGCATAAGTAAAAAAAATTGTATTTCATCAATTGGCAGTGTTTTCAATATTAAACTTGTTTTTAGAAAATCGTAATGACAACAATATTCTTGTGGAGAGATTTAGAATATTTGAAAAACTTTAAAGATGAAATGGAAAGATATATTGCACAAAATGTCCATATCGAGGAATATAGTTTTTTTTTTTTAATTTCAAAAAATTTAATTGAAGATTGTGCAGTAAGCAAAAGTCTGCAATGCAGAAGGGCCTCTACATCTATTTCAAAACTTGGGGGCCGGATTTTTTTATTTTTGACATTTCTTTTTAATAATATTTTTCATATTTTATAGCTAGATATTGCTGTTTTAAGATTTCATAAAGATTTTTATAATTGAACCCTATGCTGGAACAACGTTGTAACAGCCAATATGTGTGAAAACTGTGTTTGTGTAGAACAATTGTATGCAACTTAAATAATCCGCTGGCGTAATAATGGGGACTTAGGAAATTTTTCTGGCGTCATTTCGATTAGTCGAGTTTGGTTATTTTGTGGAACAACGTTGTATGCGCTGCCACGGCTTTTAGTTTTTCACACGTTTGCTTTGTTAACATGTGTTTGGTGTGTACTTTGTTGTTGTTGTAAGCAGAAATGGATGTCTCTTTGACAGACTCCGTTATAACACAGCTAAATAGAAGCAAAAAAGAAAGATGCATATTGCATATTCACTTGTACTTTGTTTTTAATCTTAAAACAACGTTGGAAGCGCCTTAGCTCCGTAATAACAACGTTGTAACCGACGTGGATATACAATGTTATTTGATTGAAATAACCAAAATATAATCGTAAACCACAATAACATCTGTGGTCAAGTCTGCAGTGCCTATCATATAGTTAAGTTTTTTTTTGTAGTCATATTAGACATATATTTATTTTATTTGATAAAGCAATCGATCATTTTTGGTTTTTTTCAATTTCCCAACAGAACAACTTTTGAAAATTACAATGTTGTTCCAGCATAAGGTTCAATTGTTTAAAATTTGATGGTCAGATTTTGCACTTTTCAACATTTATGCCAGATTTTCGTTCTTTCTAAAAACATCTTTAATATTTCAAAGCTGGATTTTGCTGTTTTGAAGATTATATAAAAAAATTACACTTTTCAAAAGTTTATGGCAAAAATTTGGTGCTTTCTGGCAATTGTTAAAAAATTCAAGGCTGGATTTTGCTGTTTTGACATTTTATGAACAGAATTTTGCAGTTAAGTAAAATATTTTAATATTTTATGACCATATTTTTCACTTTTTCTTAAATAGAATCAGTTTATGACCAAATATTCTTTCTTACAATATTTTTATACTTTAATTTTGCTATATTTGACATTCTATAAATATAATTTTGCAACTTTTGACAGGTTATAGTTTATTTTGATATTTTTGGAATTTCATCAAATTTACATTTTTCAAAAGTTTATGGCCGCGAATTTTGATACTTTCTGCCATTTTGATGTTTCAAGGCAGGGTTTTCTATTTTTGACTATTTTTAAATAAAATGTTTGCACATTTTAATTGTTTTTTCACCTGATTTTGATGCTTTCTAACAATATTTTGATGTTTCAATGCCAGATTATGCTAATTTTGACATTTTATGAGTAGAATTTCACATTTTTAACAGTTTTCTGAAACTTGAACGAATTTTGCTATTTTAAACATTTTATCATATTTCTATTTGCACTTTTCAACAGTTTTTTGGTGTTTGGATTGGATTTTACTATTCTTGATGTTTTATAAATAGAATTTTAAAGTTTTTAACAGTTTATGGCTAGATTTTGGGTTTTTCCAACAATATTTTGATATTTCATGATCAGATTTTTGACATTTTATTAATAAAATTTTACTTTTTTTTCCGGATTTCGATGCTTCCTAATAATATTTCTATACTTCATAGCCAAATTTTGGTATTTTTAAGGTTTTATGAAAAAATTTACACGTTTCAACAGCTATGATTGGTGCTTCCTCACAACATTTTGCTATTTCAAGGCTCGATTATGATATTTTTAATGTTATAAATAAAGTTTTGCACATTTTAACTGTTTTATAATTTTTTTTTATTTTTGACTTTTTATGAATAGAGTTTTGGACTTTTTGATATTATAATAATTTAAAATTCCCAACTGCTTATTTATGCAAAGCAAGGTTTTGTTTTCTGTAATGATAAATAAGTACAAGAATAGTCTGGATTCTTAGCATGGCATGCAGTGTAAACTAAACATTTCGTATAAGTCTTCTTTGCTCAAAAATACTGCACCAGGTTACTCACAAATTAATGATGCTGATGATAATTAAAATATTAAATTAAAAAAATAATCACCGTCCAAAAAAATTATTACCTGCTGCTTAAGAACTTGGACAATACAAATATTACTTATGATTCATTTTTACAAGAAAATATCACAACACAATTTCCATTTAAGAAGTTTCTATAAATCAAGACAAGATTAATAACTCTATAAATAGCAAATAGACTATTATATCAATTTAAAATTAATTAACTAATGAGGTTTATTTAACAAATTTGTTAAAATCCCTAAAAAAAACGGAAACTGCTAATTAGAAACCTATTTTCCTTTTACCATCATTAGAAAAAAACTACAAAATCTTTACTTTGTAATTTTGTCAGTGTATGAACATACAAAAACTTCTTTCAAAAGATTAATAAAAAATAACATAAGTGTAGTGAAATGATTATAAATAAATTTAATCTTTGATATTCCCCTTTCGACACTGTCTATAATAATCTTGAATTATTTATGTAAAATTATAGATAATACTTTAAAAGTCTGTAAAATGCACAAATGATCATCAATTTGATTGTAGATTGAAAATTATGAACATGTTTTAGTTTTTATTTATAATTTAACGCATAAAATATGAGCAATAGCATTTGTAATATAACACAACTATATTGTTAAAATTATGTGTACATTTTATTATACAGTCGATTCCGCTTAATCGGACCACATTGGGACCAGGAGGTTTTGGTCAGATTAAGCGGCTGGTCCGATTATGCAAAATTAACAAACAGAAACTTATTGGCTCATTTTTTATTTGATTCGACACTGCACTTTTATTTGAGGGTTAAATCGTTCCTCGGCTTTTTAAATTTTAACGTATCTACATGTGCACCAAACAATTGAATGAGTGAATATTCACAATAAAAGTTGTTATTCAGTTTTACAAGCACAAAAAATGTTAAAAAAATTATATTTTATGAAGATATAAAACTTACATATAAAATTGTATACATTTTTTTTTCTTGTTACTCTGATGTTTTAACTCAATTTAATTTAATTTACTGACCCGATAAAGCGGAATTTTGTCCGAAATAAGCGATGTAAATTACTGTTATATCTATAGTTTGGTTTTTGTTCCTGAAGATTTGGCCCATATAGACGGCTGGACCGATAAAGCGGAATTGATTGTATATATAATTCTAGACAAATCAAATAAAAAGAGAAAGTTACACAGCCAGATAATCAAACAGTGACTTTCAAAGTCAGTTTTTGTCTCGGCTAATTTTTAATGGCAAAACATATTCCTTTAAAACTATTTTAAAGCCCCATTTTAACAAAACGACATACATAATTCAAGACCGAGCCCATTCTATGTAGGATTAACACTAATCTTATTTTTAATTCTTATATAAATCATAATCTATTATTTACCTCAAGTGTTCATATTTCCAAACACCTTCGTCTTGAGCATCGGGCATCTTCAATATCAAATCTGTATTGGCGGGATCCTTCCGGATGAGTTGTTGTATGTATTGCTGTACGGCCAGCGTACTGTCCATCTCTTCAAAAGCTTCATCAGGCCACCTGCAAAAATCCTGCAAACAACAATATTGTTTATTGATAATTCCCTCCTACTGAATATATTTTATCAGAAAAAATTGCAAAATTTTAAGTGTTAATAATTAAAAGTATAATTATTTATATATTTGATTTAAGTAATGAGAGATTATATTTGCATTAAATTACCTTTGCTTTTGTACCGGGCCTATTTCTTCGCAAAATAGTAGATCCGTCAGCCATCTTCATCTTTGACATTAATGACAGCTGCACCAAGTTTTTGCTATGTCAAATGGTTGGTCGATGTAAAGAGATATAATTTAATTTTATTTGATTATTTTAACATATTTTTAATTTATAGTTGTAATTTATATTTTTAATAAATTGTATAAACACCAGACTTTATTGAATTATTATTATCATGAAATTCAAAAGAGAAACTTATACATAGTTTGTTAAATCACAGTTAGATGGCGATGCATAGAATTGCAAGCAAACCAAGCACAAAATTGAAAACTACATGTTTTCGGATTACTATATGCAGTAATATAGAGTAATACTTTATTCTAATAACTTTTAGGTAGAGTAAAACCAATAAAACTAAACAAAGTTTATACAATGCAAGCAAGAAAAACCGAGGTTTACGATGTAAGCAACCAAATGTACATGATTGGTAATATGGACTTTTTTATTGGTTTTTGGCATTATCTAATCCCCGTATGACACAGTCTATAACACTGGCCAACAAAATTGAACTTTATGACTGATGAATGACTTATGTCACTTGATGTTTACTAATTTGGCGTCGCTGATTCCAAATATAACCTCATTTCTTTTCTGACAGCTCTTGTTTACAAGTTACAGCTTTCACTTAAAATTAGCTCTCTTGCTGTGTTTATTTGCTATTAATTTACAAATTATTGAGTTATCTAACTATATTTTGATATGGCATCGTCAAGAAGACATTGTGTGAATGATCCAAACCATTTTTGTTTCATTTGCGGAGAGTATATGTCTAAAGTATGCCGTTTAAATGTGACAACGTTCGTAAATGAGGCTTACAAAAATTACTTTGGGCAACGTGTGGATATGAAAGATAAGCCTTGGATTCCTCAAAAGGTATGCAAAACGTGCGTTGAGTTTCTACGCTTATGGACAAATAAGAAAAGAAATAGTTTCCGGTACGAAACCGCTATGTTCTGGAATGAACCACGGAACCACCATGACGACTGCTATTTTTGTTTGGTGTACATAACTGGCATTAACCAAACAAATAGAGCCAAATGGAAATATCCGTCCATACGATCGGCACATAGATGTGTCTTGAGTCCTAAGACACCTGAACCTGAAGCTTATGCTTCACAGGAGGAGCCATTTGATTTGGAGACGAAACTTGACAGTAGTGATAGTGACTTTGAATGTGACCTGGAAAAGCCAAAACCATTCAACCAAGATGATTTAAACGACTTAATCAGAGATCTGGGACAGTCGAAGTCTGCTTCAGAAATTTTGGCTTCTAGGCTAAAAGAAAGGAACTTAATAACAAAAGGAACTAAAATTTCATATTACCGCACAAGAGAACAGAATCTCCTAAAATATTTTGATGAAGAAGATGATTTCGTATTTTGTAGAGATGTACCTGGTTTAATGACTGCAATGGGATTACGAAATTATGTTCCAAGTGAGTGGCGTTTATTCATAGATTCGTCAAAACGGAGTCTAAAATGTGTTCTCTTACACAATGGGAATAAATTAGGGTCATTACCTATTGCACATTCTACTAAAGTAAAAGAAGAATATACATCTATTGCTCTGGTTTTGGACAAAATTAAATATGTGGAAAACAACTGGCTCATATGTGTTGATTTAAAAATGGTCAACTTTCTATTAGGCCAACAAGGTGGTTACACAAAGTATCCCCGTTTTATTTGCTTATGGGATAGTAGAGCTAAAGGTCAACACTGGGTTAAAAAGGATTGGCCTACTCGGGAAATGTTAGTTCCAGGACAACAAAACGTGATAAACCCCCCTTTAGTATCAAGGGATCGTATAATTTTGCCTCTATTGCATATAAAATTAGGGCTTATAAAACAATTTATTAAAGGTCGAAATTGCTTCCTTTTTCTACCAAAAAAGTTCCCAAAACTGAGTGCGAAAAGATAAAAGCGGGCATTTTTGATGGGCCACAGATAAGATCATTAATAAAAGACACAAATTTTACGGACACTATGACAGAGATTGAGAAAAAGGCATGGAATGAGTTTGTTTGGCTTGTTCAAAATTTTTTGGGAAATAAGAAAGGTGCTGGCTATTCTCAACATGTTGAACAATTAATGAGTCACTTTCAAGCGCTTGGATGTAACATGAGCATCAAGTTACACTTTCTTTACAACCACCTAGACTATTTTCCTGCTAATCTTGGGGATGTAAGTGAAGAACAGGGCGAGCTATTCCACCAGGACCTTCGTACGATGGAGGAACGCTATCAAGGCTACTGGAACGCACACATGATGGCTGACTATTGTTGGAGCATTCAGAACAGCTCTTCAACTTCAACTTCTGTAAGGAAGTCTTATAAAAGAAAGTTTTTTTAACTTAAGAAATCAATAAAATAGGATTAACTTTAAACGTGTTGTGTTTTATTGTAAAACGGCTCATGTGTCATATTTTTTAAACAAGAGCTGATACATAAATTTCGATCACAGATTTGAAAACGTCATTAAAAATTAGGCTAGTATCATGTAACATAACTCAATCATCAGAAATGCTGTTGTCCAGTGTAATTATTGTTTGGTATTCAAAACGTTAGCAGGCCAATTTATATTTGTAAAAAATAAGTGTGACAAAAGTATTATTTTGTATCCGTTACTGTGGTAATAAAAAAAACAGATTGAATTTTAAAAGCGACATACAGAACAATTTTTCAATCTGATATAGTATTTTAAAATATACAAGTAATAACGTATTATGATGTTTTTTGTTATCATATTGCATAACAACAATTTAATCTGAAAATCTTGTAAACAATGAATATCTTGTAATCAATTTTTTTTGTAAAAGAAGCAAAATAAAAATAAAAGAATTTCAACAACAGTTTAAACGTAAAGAAGCATTAACAGGACAAGCAAGAAAACAAGAAAAATTTTAGCACGAATTAAAGAATTAAAGGGAGCAGTATTAAATTGAAGGAGATATATCAAATGTAAAGGTTTGAATTTTTTACATGTATAAGCATGATTGGAGAGCTGCAAACCTGTTGGAATATCCATGAAAATTTGTTGGATCAATTATCTATATTGACTTTTAGTCATGAAGAGTTTAATGTTGATGTCAACAAACTGGAAACTAAGTTTGAATCTGGTTATTATTTGATAAAGTCTGAATTGATGGCTTCTTTTCAGTTCAGAATTCTTCAAATACAAATGTAGTAGTTCCGACAAAATCACGTCCGCACTTACCAGAAATTAAGTTTGCCAAGTTTGATGAATCTTATGAAAAGTTTTCTTCGATTATAGCTTTATATGATAATATGTTTCATGGTGCAGTCTTTACTGACATTGATAAGTTTCCTTACCTTTGGGGTATTTAGAGGGTAATGCTCTACAATTAATTAAAACTGTTGCTTTTATGCCAGATAATTACCATTTGGCATATGATCTTTTGATAAAACGATACACAAACAAAAGAATTATTGCAAATCATTACCTTTCAAATATTTTACAATAAAGTCCTGTAAAATTCGATAACCCTAAAGGGGTCATGCATCTTTTGAATGTGATACAAGTTAATGTAAATTCTTTAAAAACATTAGGTTCGAATGATCTTTCAGATTACATTTTGTTTAAACTTTCTTTAAGATTATTAGACTCCAAAATGAGAAAAGATTTTGAATCTCAACTTTTAGATTCTGAGATTCCTTCTTTTAAATATTGTATAGATTTTTTAACCAAGCAAACAACTGTTGCTAACTTGGTTTTAAAAACTTCTATAGTTCTAACAAAATCTAAGAGCTAACATGGGGGTCAAAAGGATTGAACTCAAAACATTTTTCTTTGAGTGTTTTTTGTGTAAGACCGACCATCGATTAATAAACTGTCCTATGTTCCAGAAACCCGAAGATCCAGATACAAAATAGCCAAAGCTCATAAACGTTGTTTTGCATGTTTGGGTCCTCATAATTTTTCAAGATGCATTTTGACCGGACATCTACCAAGGTATCACATCCGATGATAAATAGAAAGGAAGAACCTGTTAAGGCAATTAATGAGTCTCCTTTAAATTCTGTATTTTTGAATTCTGTGAGTCCTCAATCATTCACAAATTCTATAGCTTTTTTAGAAACTGCACAAGTGAGAATCTGCAACATTGATAAATTTTGGGTAGACTGCCGTTTGATAATTGATTCAGAAAGTCAAGTAAATTTTATAACTCAAAAATTAGTTAAGAAGTTAAAACTAAAAAAAGATGCCCCTTTTCTTTGAATAGAGTGGGTTAGTCTTTGGTGGGTTTACCCAAAGGAATGATTAATTGTCATTTACGGACTAAATTCAATAAATATTTTTATTTAAATTTTGAAGCTGTAGTGTTATCTAAAATTACAGCTGATTTGCCAACTGTTCCTATTTCTAATGAAGTTAAAATTCGAAACAATGGCAACTGTTTTGGATATAATTCCACTTCATTCAACACATATTAAGAGAAATTCGAGTGCTATTTTAACCAATTTTGGTTGGATAGTGATGGGTTCTGTAAAAATAATATTAAAAAGAAACTAAACATAACAAATTCTATATGTGTTCACATAGAACTAATTTTGCCTAAACTGGCCCCGACCGTTAAATTGTCTGATTTTGTCAATCACGGAAATTCAATTAATAACACATTTAGAAATGCAGAGAAGTAAGTCTATAGAGACTCGTCTTGTTTCAACAAGGCCTCTGACATCAAATTCACATCTTTTTTGGATGCAGAGAAGTACGTCCTTAAAGACTCATCTTGTTTCAACAAGGCCTCTGACATCAACACATTTAGGGATGCAGAGGAGTACGTCCATAGAGACTTGTCTTGTTTCAACAAGGCCTCTGACATCAATATTGATTTGGTGTCTGGAGAAGCATTGTTTAAGCACTTCACTTCCGGACAAAGTTATTAGAACCAAATTGGATTTGAATTCTTTGGTCATGAATCCAGAACTTGTTTGTCCTTCTCTTGAGCAAATGCTTTTTAAGAGATGGAGGAACCGCCTCCAGTTTCTTTTTTATTACCAGGAGAAATTCAGTGCGAAGATTACTTTTTAAAAACTGTTTTTAGAGATAATAATGGACGCTACATTTCTCGATTACCTTTTAAAGCAAATGTCCGTCTTGTTTTAGGTAATAATAGAGAACACGCTTTGAAACGTTTTTATCAATTAAAAGTTTGTTTTTAACAAGATGAATCTTTTAAGAAATTATATTCCATAAACATACAAAATTACATTGATCAAGGTCATTACAAAACAACCAGTTTTGTATATTTTAACAGGTATAATTTTTAAAATAACCTTTTCTTTGGTAGAATTGGTCAAATATTAACACGTTTCAGGTTTCATCAAATGTTTTGTAAAGTAGGTTTACATAAAGAAGATCGTGTTTTCCAACTTATTTTTTGTCGCTTTAATTCTAGTGATCCTATTAAAGAATTTAAACATACTAGAGTAACTTTTGGGGCTACATTTAGATTTTATTTAGCTTAAAAGTTTATTTTTCAATTAACTAAAGATGAAAGAAATCTTTTTGTTTTATCAGCGGAAGCTTTGAAGAATGGAATTTATGTTGATGACATTTTATGGAGAGCTTCTGATGAGGATAAAGCTTTGTTTTGCTTGTTTGGGTCCTCATCAATTTTCAAGATGCATTTTGACCGGACATCTACCAAGGTATCACATCCGATGATAAACAGAAAGGAAGAACCTGTTAAGGCAATTAATGAGTCTCCTTTAAATTCTGTATCTTGGAATTCTGTGAGTCCTCAACCATTCGCAAATTCTATAGCTTTTTTAGAAACTGCACAAGTGAGAATCTGCAACATTAATAAATTTTGGGTAGACTGCCGTTTGATAATTGATTCAGACAGTCAAGTAAATTTTATAACTCAAGAATTAGTTAAAAAGTTAGAACTAAAAAAAAATGTCTTTTTTCTTTGAATAGAGTGGATTAGTCTTTGGTGGGTTCACCCAAAGGAATGGTTAATTGTCATTTACGCACTAAATTCAATAAAGATTTTTATTTAAATTTTGAAGCTGTAGTGTTATCTAAAATTACAGCTGATTTGCCAACTGTTCCTATTTCTAATGAAGTTAAAATTCGATTTTCAAATTATTATTTTGTTGGGAGTGGCAACTATTGAGTTTTTCTGCGAGAAGAAAACTACCTCTGTATATTGAACTATTTATTTTATCTGACTACCCACCCCTTGTTTTGTTTTTTCTAAATATTGAGATTAAAAACAACTATATACAAACTTGATTTGTTAAAATAGAAATTCAACATAATAACATACTTATAAATAATCTTCGATTTTAACAGCAACTGTTTTGGATATAACTCCACTTCATTCAACACATATTAAGAGAAATTCGAGTGCTATTTTAACCAATTTTGGTTGGATAGTGATGGGTTCTGTAAAAATAATATTAAAAAGAAACTAAACATAACAAATTCTGTATGTGTTCACATAGAACTAATTTTGCCTAAACTGGCCCCGACCGTTAAATTGTCTGATTTTGTCAATCACGGAAATTCAATTAATAACACATTTAGAAATGCAGAGAAGTAAGTCCATAGAGACTCGTCTTGTTTCAACAAGGCCTCTGACATCAAATTCACATCTTTTTTGGATGCAGAGAAGTACGTCCTTAAAGACTCATCTTGTTTCAACAAGGCCTCTGACATCAACACATTTAGGGATGCAGAGGAGTACGTCCATAGAGACTTGTCTTGTTTCAACAAGGCCTCTGACATCAATATTGATTTGGTGTCTGGAGAAGTATTGTTCAAGCACTTCACTTCCGGACAAAGTTATTAGAACCAAATTGGATTTGAATTCTTTGGTCATGAATCCAGAACTTGTTTGTCCTTCTCTTGAGCAAATGCTTTTTAAGAGATGGAGGAACCGCCTCCAGTTTCTTTTTTATTACCAGGAGAAATTCAGTGCGAAGATTACTTTTTAAAAACTGTTTTTAGAGATAATAATGGACGCTACATTTCTCGATTACCTTTTAAAGCAAATGTCCGTCTTGTTTTAGGTAATAATAGAGATCTCGCTTTGAAACGTTTTTATCAATTGAAAATTTGTTTTTAACAAGATGAATCTTTTAAGAAATTATATTCCATAAACATACAAAATTACATTGATCAAGGTCATTACAAAACAACCAGTTTTGTATATTTTAACACGGTATAATTTTTAAAATAACCTTTTCTTTGGTAGAATTGGTCAAATATTAACACGTTTCAGGTTTCATCAAATGTTTTGTAAAGTAGGTTTACATAAAGAAGATCGTGTTTTCCAACTTATTTTTTGTCGCTTTAATTCTAGTGATCCTATTAAAGAATTTAAACATACTAGAGTAACTTTTGGGGCTACATTTAGATTTTATTTAGCTTAAAAGTTTATTTTTCAATTAACTAAAGATGATGAAAGAAATCTTTTTGTTTTATCAGCGGAAGCTTTGAAGAATGGAATTTATGTTGATGACATTTTATGGGGAGCTCCTGATGAGGATAAAGCTTTGGAATTAAGATAAAGCTTTGAAATTAAAAGCTCAATTGATAGGCAAAATGGGCCAGTTCACATCGGTATGTTATAGAATCTGAGAATCAGCTGGTTCTTAAATCTGGAAATGTCTCTGATTTGATTAAATTATTGGGAATTTTTTGGAATTTTTTTCGGAATGCATTTTATTATATAATAAAATCAGATAACAAAATTTTGTTGAAGCGAAGTATTTTGTCTCGAATAGCTTGAATTTTTGACATCAATAAATATTTGAGTCTTTTTGTTTTTTCATTTTAAGTTTTATTACAAAAGCTTTGTTTGTTGAAAGTTAATTGCGATAATCCGTTGCCAGCAGATATTTTAAATATTTGGACACAAATCATAAATGAAATAACTGATTTGAAAAAAATTTGGATACCACAATGCATTACTCCAAAGGTTTTTTGGATGCTAGTATTTGTGGAATAGAAGCAGTAATTTACAAGCAAATTGAAACTATTGATTCTGTTGTGATTAATCTAGTAGTGATTAAATCTTCTGTGGCTCTTCTAAAAATTTGGACAGTACCCCGTTTGGAATTAAAAGCTGCATGGTTGTTGTCTAAATTGTTTTTTTCTGTAATTTTTGAGCGTTATTCAATGGAGGATCTTTTTTGTTTTGGCATGAATTTACACTTCTCCTTATTTGTTGGAAACTTTTGTAGCAAGTTGCGTTGCACAGATCCATGAGTTGAATTTGAAAGCAATTTGGAAACATGTTCCATGAGCTCAAAATCCTGCAGATCCAGCTAGCCCGGGTCTGTTTGTTTCTGAACTTATTAAATGTTTGCTTTAGTGGAAAAGTTCAGATTTTATTTAGGAACTAATGGTGACTTGGCCTCTAGAAAAACCAAGTTTGATAATACAGAATTTACCTAAATTGAAAGAAAATCATTTGTTTTCTGATGTAGTGAATCAAGATTATTCTGAATTTATAAACTTGTTTAACAAAATATCTTTCTTATTGAAATTGCAACAAATTATTGCATTTTTGTAGCTTTTATTGATATTTTACAAAAAAAAATTGCAAAGAATAAAATTGTTTGATCAATAGCTCATCATGAATATAAAAATGCAATGAAATTAATAGTAAAATTAACTCAAGAAACAATATTAAATAAGGAAAGAGATCAATTGATTAAAGATGTAAAGATTTAAAAATATTATAGAGGTTTGACTCCGTTCATCAATTCTGAGAATTTTGTCCCATCATGACGAAACGAATCGACCAATCTCAATTAGCACATTTAAGTCGACATCCTTATTTGATCCCAAACAAAAGTCGTTTAGCGATTTTGTTAGTAGATCATTTTCATATTTGTTTAAAGGCAAAGTCTATACAGCCAATTATGGCAGAACTGTCAGCATATCGAATAGAACCGGCAAATACTTTTAGTCGTGTTGGTATCGATCTTAGATGTAAGGTAGTAAAATGTTATTTGGTGTTGCTTGTTTGCATGTTGACCACAGCAATACATTTAGAATGTGTAACCAGTCTTTCATCTGAAGCATGTTTGAGAGCTTTGGATAGATTTTCAAGTCGAATAAGTTTACCATTGAATTTTTTTTTTTTAGATTGAGGTAGTAATTTTTGTGGGGCAGCAAAGGAACTCAAGGAATTGTTTAATATTATTAACCAATTTAACAATTAAATTTATTAATGGCTACCCTCGTGTTATTACAAACTCTGCATGAGATTCTCCGCTCTCTGGAAACATCACCGTCTTTTACCAAAACGTTCGTGAACTGAATACTAAAATTGAGACCTTTTTTAATAATATCAGTGATTGTGACTATGATGTAGTGCTAATAACTGAATTGTGGATAAATTTCAAGTTTTTCGAACTGATCGCAATCGAATACTCTCTGGAAAATCGAAAGGTGGTGGAGCTCTAATTGCTGTTCGCAACTCATTTAAAATAGAAATTGTTTCCACAGATTTTATTAACCAACAAGTTCCGTTAATTGATCTTTTTATTGTTCTTGTTTATATTTCAACTAGCGCATTAACTAATGATTATACATTATTTTTTGATTTGCTAACTCAAATTAACTTTGGAGACAGTAAAATTATTTTTGTAGGTAATTTTAACTGTTCAGAAATAACTCTTGCACATAATAGTTTATCTAGCCAAGCTTCTATTATATCAAATTTTTGTTCTTGTTTGGGTCTTAGGCAATATAATTCAATTAAGAATTATTTAAATAATATTCTGAACTTAATATACTCTAACATCAAATGTCAAGTATTTAAAGAAACATTTCCTCTAGTTTCTGAAGATATTCACCATCCTGCACTTACTTTTGCTTTACAATGTTTTCCAGATTTGTTTCCTGTTAATAAGAATGCTGTCAAACTTAACTATAAAAGAGGTAACTACCCGGCACTGTATGCGTATCTGAGCAATATTGAGTGGAGTACACTTTTAAATTTTTCTGATGTAAATTTAGCTTTTGTTGAATTTTATAATATATTAAATAGTGCGCTGCATAAGTTTATTCCATCTTGCAAAGTTAAACAAAAAATAAAATATCCACCTTGGTATAATATAGAAATTATAAAGCTTATTAAACAAAAAGCTTCAGTCAGACTAAAACTTAAGTTCAACTCTCGGAGTTTAAACGATTTAGAACTTTAATTAAACGTAAAACTAAATCTGCTTACAGTATTTATATATCCTCAATTGAAAATGAAGTTGTCTCTAATCTAAAACAGTTTTGGACATACAACAACAACAACAAGAAATCCAACTCATCTAAAATTCCTTCTACTTTGATTAGTGATAATGAAGTTTTTGATAACCTTAAGAGCATTGGCTTTTTGAATCCGTACACATTCTCCCGTCTACTAATGTCAACCTTGATAACTGCAGCTATATACATAACTTTACATTTTTTCATGTTTCAGAAGATACTGTGTTAAAGATTCTTAAAACCTTTCCAAATAAAAAGTCTGCTGGCAATGATAATTTACCTGTTTTTTTATTGAAAGATTGCGCTATTCTGTTTTGTCATCTTTTCACAATTTAATTCAATTTATCCATTACTACCTCTACTTTCCCTAATAATCTGAAAATAACTTCTGTTTGTCCAATACCTAAAACTAATATCAATCTTCACAACATTGATAACTATTGCCCTATTGCAATCCTACCACACATTGCCAAAGTCTTTGAGCGTATCCTCTATAATCAAATATACAACCATGTTAAACCTTATATCTCCACTAATCAACATGGTTTTCTTCCAGGGCGTTCAACTGTAACAAATCTGTGTGTTATACAACCATGTTAAACCTTATATCTCCACTAATCAACATGGTTTTGTTTCAGGGCGTTCAACTGTAACAAATCTATGTGTTATTACACACAAAATAGCTAAAACTTTTGACACTTCTGAGCAAATTGACGTTATTTATACAGATATGTCAAGGGCTTTCGATAGAGTTGAACATAATATTTTCTTAGCTAAGCTTAAAGATTTTGGTTTTTGCAGTTCATCCATTGTACTGATGTCATCTTATCTCAAAAAGCGTGAGTCGTATGTCACTTTCAATTACTATAAATCTAATTCTTATTTTCCAACATCTGATGTTCCGCAAGGACCAATATTGAGGCCCATGCTGTTCAATTTATTTATTAATGACCTTTCCACATCACTAGGTTGTCAGCATCTTCTATATGTAGATGATCTTAAAATATATTCAAAGATCAACAGCATCAATGACTGTTTTCAGTTGCAGAACATGTTAAACCAAATGTTCACATGGTGTATTGCTAATCGATTAGATTTAAGCATTAACAAGTGTAAGTTTATGTCATTTACACAAAAAACTAATGCCATAAAGTTTGATTATCTTATCAATAGCCGTTCAGTTGAGTATGTTAGTACTTTTAAAAACCTTGGTGTTCACTTTGATACTAAACTAACGTTAAACTATCACATTGAAAACATTGTACAGAGTTCTATAAAAGCTTTAGGATTTATTCATCGTAACACCAATAGTTTTCAAAATCTTAGTGCCTTAAAGGCTTTATATAATTCTTTTGTGCGTTCTAAACTGGAATACGCTTCTTTAATTTGGTATCCATAGAACCAACATCAAACACAACAAATTGAAAGTGTGCAACGCAGGTTTTTAAAATATTTATTTTTTTAAATTGAAGGACATTATCCTGTTAGAGGCTTATATCACCTCAGTTTACTCAACTTTAATTTTGAATCGCTAGAGCGTAGACGTTTTAAGGCAAGTGATATTTTTTTTATATTTTTAATGATAGTCTTAAGTATTTAATTGAACAAGTATCTTAATTTTTTTTTTTTGTAAATGTTAATCTTATTTTAAATTGTTTAGTTTTTATATGTATTTTTATTATTTTATTTTATTTGTATATGGTACTTTTTTTTGTATGTTGTCATGTAATTGGGAATTGTTTCCTATAGGGCAATAAATATCTATTATTATTATTATTATGTATTATTATTATTATTATATTATGTCTGTTAATAATGGAGTCTTGGCTGATTATATTGCAGTTCGAAAAATTGTGAAAAATTAGTATTTTAACCTTCTTATGCTCTTAATTTTGGAGGAATTTGGGAGGCTGGAGTAAAATCATTCAAATATCATTTTTGAAGAATAATTGGACAGCTTTTATTTTATAAAGAATTTAGCACCATAATTATAAAGATTGAAGCTATCTTGAATTTGCGGCTTTTCTGTGAACTCTCAAATAATCCTTAAGATGGATTTTATTACTTAACTCCTGGGAATTTTATAGTGAGAAGACTTATTTTTTCAAGGTTAGAAGAAAACTTACTAAATGTTAATATAAATCTGGTCAAAGGATGAAAATTATCTAATCATTTATTGCAATCTTTTTGGAAACCTTGGAGTCGTGAATATATTCATACTCAGATTTTACGTTCTAATATTAAAACAAATCATTCTTCACTTAAAAAGGGTAATTTGGTATTTTGGTTCAGTACTGGTTTGCTACCTTCAGAATGGCCAAAGGGACGGATTATTGATTTGCAAAATAAAACCAGAAGAATTTCAACAACAGTTTATATGTAAAAAAGCATTAACAGGACAAGCAAGAAGACAAGAAGAATTTTAGCACAAATTAACGAAAAGAGAGCAATATTAAATTAACGGAGATATATTAAATGTAAACGGTTTGAATTTTTTACCATAAATAAGAATACAGTCCACATTTTCAGAATACAATTATATCTTGAATTATATATATATATATATATATATATATATTGTTAATTTAAATATTTTTTAAATTTTATCTATAATAATTATATATATATATATATATATATATATATATATATATATATATATATAGATGTCTAAAGGGGTTTAGTCCTACATTTGTATAGAAGTTATCGTCCTACATGATTTGTGTAGCCCGATACCCCTTTAGATCTTAACACACAAAAATATGCCTGCGGGCATATATATTCTCATATACACTGCGCGACAAAAGTCTGGGTTCACTAACAATTTTTCCGATTTTTCGTACAGAATTTTTTTTATCCAGCTAAAACAAAATGTTAATGCTTATTTATCAAAAAACAAGTTTAATGACGTAGTCGCCAAATGCATAGCCGTACAATTTTTAATATAGTGCATGTTTTCCTGCTAACGTGCCTTATTCAGATTTTTGAGATTTGGTTAACAATTAAGTAGGTGTTGTCAGGGATTTGTTTATCATGCTTCAAATGTTGCTGGCAAGTGTCAGTGTGTGCTAAAATTTAGTTTTGTGATCAAAATGCCGATATCTCCAGTAAGATGTGCACGGATAATTGCCCACATTGAAGAAGGACATAGCCAGAGAGAAGCAGGCCGTAGGTATGGAGTTTCTCAAAACGGGGTCCGAAGGATTTGGCAGAGGTATGAGGAAGATGGTCTACTAACAGCCAGAGCACGGTCAGGAAGACCAAGAAAAACTAATGCTCAAGATGACCGATTTATGTTGTTACAATCTTTGAGAAATCGCACTGAAACTGCAACAATTACAGCTAATGAGCTTGCTGCAGTCAGAAATGTTCAAATATCGGCACGTACAGTTCAGCGACGACTTCGAGAAAATAATCTAAAGTCTTATCGGGCTGCCACTGGTCCAAAACTTACGGTTTGTCACAAACAAAACCGACTGAATTTTGCTAGAACTTATCAGAACTGGGGGGCTGCCGAGTGGCGACATGTCTTATGGATTAATGAATCCCGTTTTACGTTGGATGCTCCAGACGGTCGTACACGGGTATGGAGGAGACCAGGAGAACGATACGCAGCATGTACCATGGCTCCTAGATCCAATTTTTTCGGAGGCTCTGTAATGGTATGGGGAGGGATTTCTGTCGAGGCTCGTACAGAACTACATATTTGTGATAGAGCAGCCCTTAACGCAGATAGGTACATTAGGGATATTGTAGAGGAACATGTTGTACCATACAGTCACTTTATTGGAGAAAACTTTCAATTAATGCAGGATAATGCTTGCCCACATGTGGCGAACATTACCCTCCAATATTTTAACGAAGTCGGAATTAGGTGTTTGGATTGGCCTGCTTGTTTACCAGATCTGAACCCTATTGAGCACGTGTGGGACCAACTGGGAAGAGCCATTTGAGCTCGCCCTGATCGCCCTCGGACCTTAAGAGACCTTGCAGCATGTTTGGTTGAAGAGTGGGACAGACTGCCGCAAGAAAACATTGCACGTTGATTAACAGCATGTCTAGACGTCTGGACTGTGTTATTAGGGCTCGTGGTGGAAACACCAGATATTGAAAGTTTCGTTCGTACCCATAGTTCGTGTTTTTCACTTTTTTTTATAAACACTATATTTCTTTAGTATCCTAAAATGTAAGTAAATAAAGATTAATTATTAATTTATCACCAAAGGTGGTTTTTCATTTTTGTTTTTTGATAAACAAACATTAACATTTTGGTTTATTTGAAAAAAAAAAAAATAGGACGAAAAATCGGAAAAATTGTTAGTGAACCCAGACTTTTGTCGCAGAGTGTATTTAAAAAATATTTAAATTAACAATTGATTATCAATTTTATTGTAGGTTTAAATTTTTAAAACATGTTAAAGTTTTTCTGTATAATCGACGCAAAAAATGTACGCATTAGCAGTTTTAATTAATAAAATAGTTGGTTTGTATTATAAATGCTATTTCTCACATGTTATGCGTATTTATAAAGAAAAACAAAAAAAAGTTCTTAGTTTAAGCAAATTGAAGTTGAAACACAATACAGCAAAATAATTGAAATTAAAAATGTTCTATTATTATATTTTACGATCTCGATAACAGAAGAGGTAAAATACTTGTGACTCACGTTTTTACTAGACTAACCTTTAACACTCATCTGGAAAATATGACTTCAAAGGCTTTTTGCAACCAAAATGATGATTGGATGCACATAGACTGTTTGTTGTTTACCGTATAAAATTTCACAAACTACATAACGCTTCTAAACTTTGAGTTTAAATAAATTATCTAAATAGATAATTAAGCCCTACTTAACGACCAGATAGATTAAATATATTTCCAATATTTAATGCCATTTAATCCCACTTTGTAATGTTTTTTGCTGGATTATCTTTTTTAATATGTATGTCGTACTCTTATAGTATAATAAAGCTTTACTTGAAAAGCCTAGTTAGTTTATAAAATCCGGCAGATACTGTAAAATTCTATAGGTTACCATATTTATTTGTGTATTTACATATGTGTGCGACTGCTCTTTTGCCTTGTTAGCAAGCAAGCGTATCTATAAGTATGATGAGCAAAATGTCAGGAAAGTACATTCTATGAGATCAAATATCATTTTGAGGGGCAACAGTTATTACTAATTTATTATCTGCAATTCCTTATCTTGAAATAGATAATGTTCAATGATTATGAAGAGGCTTTGCAGTAGATAATGCAACTTTAACTCGATATTTCACATTACATTTTTTAATAGCGTCGTTCAGTTTGCACGATTAGCAGTGTGTTTTTTTTTACCTAAATGGTTGTATTAAATTAAATTAAGCTCAATGAAGCACGAATATCTTAATTTTTTTTAAGCAAAGCTTAAAGAGTTGAACATGATTGAAAGACAATTTTGCATATTTAATCGATACAATAAATAGTTCGAATCGATGTTCGAATTGTATTCAGAAGAATAATTCATAAAACTAATTATCTGACAGCTTACGTTTACAAATTATAATGTTTGACAAAATCCGAAAATGAAATTGAAACTGCTACTACCACAATATTCAGTTTGATTCAGTTTTAATCGATTGATCGATAAATGATTTTAAATTTAAATTTTCGCTCATAGCGCCTCTAGCGCGATTGGATAAAAATTATACTCGTTCTTACTTCTTGTGATTCTATTCTACTGACAGTACTGATTGACCTAGGTGATCTGTGGTGCTGACCTATGCTCTTGTCTGCATTTTTCTACTGCTTCAATAAAACTTGGCAACATTGCAGGTAGTTCTAAATTACCTAATTAATTAACTTAAGGTAAGTCAAATATTTATAACATGTGCGTACAAAGAAACTACTACTACAATTTTTGTTTGTTTTATAAATCGATATTATTTTAGTTTGAAATGCTGGTGTATTTATTTTTAGGTTATTTAAACAAATCTATTATTAGTTAATTTCAATAAATTGAATTTTCTCGGTTGTACAAGTAGTTAATAACATATATTTTATTTTAGATGCCACGAAGATGTTGTGTGCCTCAGTGCAAATCAAATTATGATTCAACACTGAAGGTAAAAGGAATAGTTACTACGTTTTCATTTCCAAAAAATGAAGATGAAAAAGCAAAATGGATTTGTGCAATATCAAGAAAGGAATGGAGCCCATCTAATAGTAGCGTAGTTTGTGCTGATCACTTTAATGAGACAGACATTAACCGCTTTGAAAAAATTCTGCAATCCGATGGAACCTACACACAGGTAACTTATAGTTCGTAATTTTTTATTTGTCAACAGTTGTAGATACAATCATACATATACAATTTAAATACACAGGATGTTTATGGATAAGTGCGATAAGAGGAAAAAAAGTTTATTTTTGAGTTTTGAAAAAAAATATTTGAAAACAAAATGTTTTGGTCTATAAAATATACAAATTGACAGAAAATTTAAATAACTGAAAAAATGTGATTAAGAGCTGTCTGACACGAGGCTGATTCTATTACTTATGTTAGACAATAATTTTGCTCGATAATTTTTCAATTATTTAGCAAGCTTTTAACTAAGAAATTGGAACAGGTTCTAATTTCTTGGATAAAATCTTTCGAAGGAAAGCGCAGGAACTGTTGTCATAATTGGAACGATCAACAACCAAAGTTCTTTCTTGAGCAATATTCTTACAGGTTAGGCATTCTTCTAAAGATTCTAAATGTTTGTCTTCCCTGATGGAATTTATTTATAAGGCTTACAAAACAATGTTATTGTAATTAAACAATTTTTATTGTTTTGTTTATTAACTAACAAAAATAATACAAAATTGTTAATAATGAATAGAACATTAAATTAAAAATTACAAAAAAAATACAAGTTAACAACGTGTGTTGCCCAAGCTTAAATTACAGCTTTTATTATTTTTAACATTCCTTCAATAAGTTTTGGTTAATTTCTTTTAATTTGCGTAATAGCGCTGCACTTCTAACAACTAACTCTTCCATGTTTCTAGAAGCAGGAGTCCGAGCAAGAACTTCCCACAAACATGTTTGATTGGATTTAGATGGGGAGTTCTTTCAAGCCAATTTGTGATATAGAAATTTGTAATGAAGTACTCTCTGGCAATGTGAGAACTGGCATTATTTATGCATTAGCATAAAGATATTGTTAATAAATGGGACATTAGTCACTACATGTGGGTCCAGCACTTTTTTAATGTGCTCGTCTGCAGTCATTGTTCCTCTATTAATAAACACTAATTGGTGTGAGCTTCTAGGCTAACATCATCCCACACCAATACCAAGCCACTACCAAAACTGAGTATTGACATAATATTGCACTGCACTAACTGTTGTCTATGTTTTATGACGGTCATAAAACTGACATGACTTGGGGGAAAATCTGGACATCAGTAAACAGGATTTTTGCATCATTTGCTAATTTTCCAGTTTTGGTGTTTGCGAGAAAAGCGAAGGTACTCTACCTGATGTTTCCTGGTCAATTGTGGGGCATTTGCAGGTCTTCTTGTGCATAGTCCAAGTTGAGTAATACTGAATACTCTTGAATAAGAGCTTTGGCATTTAGAACCATATTTTAAAAATAAAAGCACTTGTTAACTAAATTCAATTTGATTAAGAACAATACTGAAGGAAATGGTAGAAAACTCTTAATGAAGTAAACATTCAACTCGCTTAATTAATGTGACTAGAAATAAAACCTTGTTTTTTTAGTGCTTAGTTATGTTAGTGAGTGCTATATTATTGTTAAAATGATCACAAAACATTTGAGCCAATGCACATATCAATGTAAAACTTGTTAAAAAGGACAATATTTTAACTGTAAAATTTGAGGGCAAAATGACATTTTAACATTTAAATAAAACTAATATAAAGTCATATTTAACAATTATGCATTTTGTATAATCATCAAGATGGTTGCGACGGTTACTATGTGGTACTCCATATTTAATAAGTAAATATTTTGTATAACTATATTGCTGTAAATAAATACTTGCCGTAGCGTATTAGATTTAGTAACAAGATGAATTCTATTATATTTTAAAATGGCCAATCAGCGGCTTTATATGAAATTTAGTAGATGCGCAATCAGACTTTAGAAAGTAGTTAGAAAACAACCTTTCAGATAAAAGTTTCTTTATTTGAATTTTTTTTTTGTCGATTGCGAAAAGAATGTTACTTGCAAAGTGTAGGATTTACTCTCACAAGCGCGTTTCCCGTTGCATAGGATTTCTTTTTGCATGCATTGGGATTGCTCCGGTGAGGAGCTGGAATCTGCGAAGCTGCCGTTGAGAGGCAGGTGCATTGAAGTGAGCCTTATATGTAGTTTGGCTTGCCTTCAGCTTGAGATAAGCTGGGCAACCTTTATAGCTTTCTGTGTGCGGCGAATGTCTCTTAATGCAGGTGAAGCTGGGATGGGCTCTAGAGCGTTTCACGCAAACATATGTCACCAGACTTGTATTTGACGCAGACCGTGAGGTTGTACAACTTAGAGAAAGACATGATCTCTCATATTTGTGGCTTCAGTAGTAGTTGAACGTAACACATGGGGAAAGGTTTTCCATTCCTTTCCATACGTTTGATAGATAAGGGAACGTACCCCAGAGCGGCTAGCTTTGCTTGCAGCGCATACGCGTTGATGCATTCAGGTGCGTTTCTTATGACGTCTTTTCGGATCCTAACTGAAAAGTGTAATGAAACACGTTGCTGTTTTTGCAGTGTGCGATTGCAGCTTAAAAATCCGCATGCAATTGCATCTACCACGTTTATGGCGCAGTTGATGGTGGTGTTCATGTTCTTGAACACCGCCGAGTATGTACCTGAAAACTAATTGAGAGAATGGAGGCGCTGAAGATACCGACGAGGCCTAGTATCTGGTCCAAACACACTCTCATATTAAATGTAATTATAGTTAAATGGACACTAATCATATATTAGACTAATGTCCGGGTTCTGATTTAATAAATGCCATAATTTCTTCAAAATTTATTGCCGGAGCTGGGGTTTGTACATGCGACAAATTATGTGCCGAGATCCGAGTTAGGCACTTCACTCAACCGAACCACTCTCCGGTGTTTGGTCTTGGTGGCTGATGACCTTCATGGTGCTGAAGGCAGCTGACCTGATGCGCCGGTTGATGGGCTATTAGTTGAAGTAACTAAAGGGGATTTATTCGATTCATTCTTTTGTTTTCTTTGGAAGAGGTCACTGCCGAACTTTTGGTGGAGTGGGTGGCTGGCTGGTCTGCTCGACTATAAATGTCATTATGGCCGCAGTAGAGGCGGATTTGCTTTTATTTATTTCTTGAGTAATATTCGTTTGCATCGAAGAGGATCTCTTGGAGGTCTAACCTGTTTTGCTTGAGTTTGTCGGCTTGGATGTCGATCCGCTCCGACTCTTCTTCTTGTCCTGCTTCTTAAGGAGGTCCTCTAGCTTCTGGAGCAGAACAAACAACAACTCCACGATCTGGCCATTACTCAGATTGGGTTATGGTTTCATGTTGGAAGAGAAGCTGAATTAATTAATTGCCCAATTAATTAATTTAGCTGAGGTGATATGATTGGTGTAACGATTTGGTTTGCTCTTGGTGTTGACGTCTTGGCTGCTGGCAAAATGTCTCATTTGTAATACATGTAAAAATATTTTTATTTATACAGGGTGATTTGTTAGCATGTACATTTTCTACTGAAAAAAAGACCGCCACTAAACATAACTTCTATTAAAAACATACATAATTAGCACTGATTGTACATCTGTTGCAGCCATGTAACGTTTAGTGCAACATTATTATTCCAGTAAAATTTAGTTTAAAGTACGAGGGCGCGTCAATTTGTTTGTGACTTTTTGATTTTTTTTAACTGAAAGGGCAACACTGCTCCTATCAAGAGGCATCTGTCAGCTGACTCTAGTCAAAATTTTAATAAGCAGCGTCATTTAGTTTGAGTTTGACAGCCATTGATAGCAGTGATTTGAAGAGAAAATGGAAAAGTAAATTTTGTGTGCTCATTAAGCATTATTTTTTGTGGAAAAAAACCATCACTCAAATAAAGGCTAAACTTGATAAATACTATGGGAACTCTGCATCATCAATTTCAATGGTAAAAAAGTGGTTTACTGAATTTCGTTGTGGCCGTACAAGCACGTAAGATGCTTAAGGTCTCTACACTAAAACAATTAAAAAAAATTACGATTGCGAGAAATTGTGGAAGCTATAGGCATCTCAGATCGCTCAATTTTGAATAATCACTTGGGTATGAGAAAGCTTTCCGCAAGATGGGTACCGCGTTTGCTCACAATCGACCACAAACGCAATCGTGTGACAATTTCGCAAGAGTGTTTGCCGTTGTTCGACCGCAATATGGACGAGTTTTTACGCCGTTTTGTAACCGTGGACACTAGAGACCAAACAGCAGTCAAAGCAGTGCGTTTCTCGGGGTGAAACGGCGCGAAAGGTCTTCTTTGGTCGGTTTGTCAGCCAATAATGTCATGGGGACCGTTTCTTGGGATGCACACAGTATAATCCACATTGACTACCTACCAAAAGGGTAAAACAATTAATGGCGAATATTATGCCAAAATATTGGGTCGAGTTAATGAGCATTTAAAACAAAAAGTTCTTTTTCACCAGGATAATGCAAGGGTGCACACATGTGCAGTTTTTTTTTTTAATTTTTTTAATTATAATATATTTACATATTTACAATTTTTTATTTGTTTTCCCCACTTGCTGCTCTAAACCGTCTCCATGTGGATGGCTGCAGAGCTTCGTATTCATATATATAGTGTTCTTTTATTTTTATTTTGAATTCTTTATAAGTCTTTGTTTTCTTAATACTTTCAGGCAGTTGATTGTAAGTGACTAGTATTGTTTGTTTTGCTTTTTCTGTCTTTGTTGTGTGTACATGTATATTGCTTCTTCTTCTAGTGTTATGTCCGTGAATTTCTTTGTTGCTTTTTATTTGGAGGTTGGTTTTAATTTCTTTATTTTTAATTTTGTATATTAGTTTGCATTTTTCTATTTTTATTTTTTTGTTTATCTTTGTTTTGTTAATTATTTTGTATACTTCTTCTGTTGGTGTTAGATTTGGTATTTTGTGTATTATTTTTAGAATTTTGTTCTGTTGTCTTTGTATTTTTTGTATGTTTGTTTTTGTTGTTTCTCCCCACATGTTTATTAAATAATAAATTTTTGCTAAAAATAGTGAATGGTAGATACTTAATGCAGTGTCTTTTGTTTGCATTTCCTGACTCTATACACAGCTCCTATTGTTGCTGCGCTTTTTTTTAATAATTTGTTGTTATGTGTATCCCAGGTGAGTTTTTCAGTTAATATTATTTCTAAGTATTTTGTCTGTTTTGTTCTAGTAATTGGTATGTTATTTATTTCAATTTTTATGTTAATATCTTTTGTCTTTTTTTGTTTTATTATCATATAAGTTGTTTTTTCTTCATTTATTGTTTGTATGTTTTTGTCGTACCATTTAGTTAATTTCTTAAAGTCTTTATTTATGTTTCTCTCTATTTTTTTAAATTTTTTTCCGTGATATATAATACATGTGTCATCAGCATATGTATATATTTCACCAACCAAGTTTATAATATATATATATATCATTAATGTATAATATATTCAATATTGGCGCTAGTACTCCACCTTGTGGTAGCCCATATTCTGCTATTTAATATATGTATGTAGTAGTTTTAAGTTTGTGTTTCTTATTACAAGAATTTTCATTTTTTTGATCAATTTGTTTTTGTCGATGTTGTCAAAGGCTTTCCTCATGTCTATAAATATTGATATTACATACTGTTTGTCATCCAGCTTTCCTGCTATGTGTTGTATTATGTCAGTTGTTATGCTTATTGTGTTCGAGTTTTTTTGAAATGCATATTGTTTTTTGTTTATTATGTTATGTTTGTTTATGTGTGTCATTAATCTGTTATACATATATTGCTTTTTCTTATTTTTTGGAAGGGATAAAAAAATTGGAGGGTTTGAAAAGTAAAATGGTTTTTTATCCAAAAACCTGTGTTTCATTAGGTCTGTTCCAACATACGATTTGGACAGTTTGGAAACCGTTCAAACTATGCACACAAACAAATTACTTTGTATAAAAGATTGCCTAAGGATGACAACTATTGGTTGTTTGCACAGTTTGGACGGTTTGCAAACTGTCCAAATCCTATGTTGAAACAGACCTTTAAAATGTAACGGAAATTATTGACCCGCGTTTGTATATTCTAAAGTATCAGTGTACAAATTTTGGCATAATGCACATGAACTTTGAATTTGAATTAAAAAAAATTTACTGCCATTTTTAAGTGCCGATTACAGCGGTAAAATCCGGTTTTAATATGTATTAAAATTTTACATTATATATAAAATGTTTAGATTTAAATGAAATTTAGTATACAGTGGATTTGAAATATGCGAATTACAATGGTACTCTCAAATTTTAAGTATTTATAGTAATGGTGTCAAAATTTTAATTTAATTTAAAATGATAAATTTTATTTAAATTTTAAACGTCGAATTATTTCAGAATTTTGACATCTCTACTTTGAATAGTGAAAATTTTATTGCACTGTTTAACTTATTTCAAAACTTCTATATTGAGTATAAAATGTGTCAATGAAAATTTCGATATAAAGTTTTAGTTTTATTTGTAATAAGTACTTTTTGTTTAAGCTGAAGCTTGCACATCCGAAGCTTGTGTCAAATGCAATTCCATGCATTTTTCCTGATTTGCCACATTACTTATCTAAATCAAAGATAGCAAAACGGAAGGATCCAAAAGAGCGGCCCAAGAATACGATAAAGAAACATTTTGAAAAAATTGAGAAATTTCTGCAAGCTGATATTATAGAAGATTTTGAAGATTTAATACAACAATTTGATAAGAATGTAACAATAAATACTTGGGAGTTTAAAGTTACTGATTTTGGTTTATTTTTATATTTACTTGAAATTCATCCAACAGTTGCTATAAGTATTCAAAATAGTATACATATAAGTAAAGAAATGTTTGTTAAAGTTTTTTTAAAAGAAAATCAATTGTCTCGTCGTGATTTAAGGTGGGTTCTTCCTTCTAATTTAAAATTAACTAAATGGTCGCAGATTCAAAGTTTACTTTTAAAATATATTTAAATCTATTTTGTTGTTTCTAAATTTTTTAATATAAATTGCTATTAAATTTTTTATTAAAATTTTTGTTAATTTTTATTTATCATTTCTAAAACTTTTATATAGTTATATTTTGTTATTCTTTTGTGTAGCGGCCTGTTGCATATCGAAGCGTCCTTACTAAATCTAGCTACAAAGAACTTAAACAGCAAAAATCAAAAAACATTAATCATTTACATGGTGCAATTGAATTTTGAATTATTCATCATTTTTGCTTGTCAGTGATGTGGGATTGAATATTTATTAGCTGTGCAATTCTTTAAGAGTAATTACCAGCCAAATTAAAATTTGTATGGTTATAGCATTTAAAGAACATTTTTACAATTAGTTTGATTTTCGATTTTAACGCCCGACGTTTTAGGACTCGCAGCTGTCTTTGAATATGTACCTTGAAATCAATGACATAATATATATTACCGAACCCGTTAATTGAGAGAATCAAAGCGCTTTAGATACTGATGAGGCCTAGAATCTGGTTCGGTTAAAATTTGCTGGTCTATTTAATTGTTAATTATTATTACAGAATTACGAGTTTTTGGTTTTGATGCAATAGTCCGATCGTCGCGCGGATTATTTTAAATACTTGATTGTACTATACTTGATGTAAAATGATGTTTTATTTCTTCTAAAGTGCAAAAATGAAATTTTTCACATATTGTTTCAAATATCCAATGAGCGACAATTTTAGGAAGGTTGACGGCTTTTTCCTTTAAATGATATTGGTGCGGATAGCCATGCGGAGTAAAATTATTTTGCGTGATTTTTTTGCGTGCCGTATGTTCCTAAGTAAATATTATTGTGCTCCCTGGCAATTTATTTATCGGCATGTTTTTAAATTTACCGAACCAAAACTTCTAGGTCTCTCGCATTCTATTTATTTTACGAAAGCTATATTGGGTATACCAGGATACTATGGGTGCGTTTTAAAAAACTTTTTTTAAATACAACCCCAACGAATAATATTATTTAACTTGCTCGAACAACTGTTCGGTGCACCGGACCAAAGTTTAAAAAGAAAGAAATGAATTTTCCGGAGGAAAAACGGAATGGCAAAATGCGGCTGTTAATTGAAGGATACCGTCCAAATAAGAGCAAAATTACCAAATAAATAATATATTTCTGTGTTAAGGATTATTGTTTTGACGTAAGTACAGGTGTCCTGAATTGAAAAAAAGTTTGATGAAAATGACGATGCTCATCGTTTCTGATCAGGGTAGTTTCCGTAGATTACGAAATGCAAAATATTAAAATCGTATCTGCTCCTTCTTGAAAACAGTACCGCCCAAAAGTTTAGAAATATTAAAATTTATCGAAAAATTAGTCCTGTATCAAAATAATATAAAAATTAAAATGACGACACTAAATCTCTTCGTTAATGATTAGAGTAGCATGCAAAGATCAAAAAATACTGAATACGAATATTGTATTTGCTCCTTCTAGGAAACAGTGGTACCCAAAAGTTTATAAACCTAGAAATTTTACAAAATATCTGACTTGAGTTAGCATAAATAAAAAATTCAACAACAATACGATTATTGCTCTAAGTAGGCAAAAGCAATTTAAATTAAAAAAATATATATTTGTTTCTATGACAATTTTCTTTGTTTATTTTAGTTTAGTGTTGATTTTTGTGAAAATGGTTTCTCATACAAAATTAAAGTGTGACCACAATAAAAATTGAGAAAAAGTATGCACTGTTTGTGGAAGAAAAATTTATTATGGAAAGGTAAGAATGGTTTAAATTACTAATAATAGTCAGTTTTAATTATATGTATTGTGGAAAAAACAATTTAGTTTTTCTTACACAGAAAAGGGGATCTTTTTTCCACGTTAAGAAAACACAGCTGTATTAATAAGACGTCATTCAAATTCTAAATTTAATATTCAAGGTTTACGATTTCCAAAAGTTATATGTACCACTTGTCTTTTAGCACTAAAAGATATAGAGAAGGATAATCCTAAAAGAAATTACCTACAATGCCAGAATTCGAAAAAATTGTTCTTCTTAAACGAAATAAAATTGATTGTAATTGCTACACATATATGTATGTATAACTGCAAGAAAAAACTCTAAATCTGCAGTAATGAAAGGTAGGGGACACATAAAAGTATCTAAAATTACAAATTACATTTGATATGATAGCATCAGTGATTTATGAAAAATCAGTTCAGATAATGACAAAAAAGATTCCTAAATCTAACACTGCAATAATTGTCTGTAAAAAATGTTTCTCGACCATAGGAAAGGGAAAATCTCATAAATGTTCTTCAAGAAAATCAAGCAGTATTATAACAAACAGTATAGTTGCGGAACTGTCTGATCTTGATCAGCAAAGAATTGCGTCATCAATAATACAACAGCAAAGAAATGATAATACGCCAGAACTTACTTTACGCTCTAAAGGAAGAATGAAGAGAATTGCTATCAATTCCAAACAAATTGAAAAGATTTAGATCAGTTCAGAGAAACTATTGAACTATAAATCTAGCATGAATGTGTCTGCGTTACATATGAAAAATATGACTAACTTTCTTCGGTCATCAATTGGTCAACGCAAATGTATTCCTGCACATTTCTCTGAAAAAATGAAAATAGGAAAGGTTTTTTTTTTAATATCTCTTAGCATATTACCTGAGCTAGAAGATAACACAAATGAGAGATTGTCAAGATCTACGTATAAGAATGGTGGCAGACTTGAAAAAAATTGTAAAGCTGCAAGTGTAAAAAAGATTATTTTGTTATGTATTGTTCCCGATGTGAAGGAATCTTATGGGAATCTAAATTTAATGTTCAACACAATTGGTTTGAATGATTTCTCATTCAAGTTCATCGGCGATTTAAAAATACATCTTATTGTAAACAGTAAACAAACCGCTTCTGCAAAGTATCTTAGCCCATACTGCTATGTAATTTTGCAAGAAAAGGTAAGCGATGATGATGATTTAATAGTTGGCACTGAAAATGGCGACGAGGAAAAAAACAATGACAGTAATACGAAATTGGCTATGTTAAGCAAATCAGTAGTAAATCTTCCACTCTTCAATGAAGACAATGATGTAACTGTTATTGAAAAGTGCATAGTTTCAGAACTTCATTTATTACAAGGTTTTGTAAATCATTTGTTCTGGAACGGATTAGTAAAAATTTTAGGTCGTGAAAAGGCTCTTCTTTGGCCGAAAAAATTAAGAAGTTTTTGAAGAAAATGCTTGCCGAACAATGTTGAAAAACTCTGATATTCTGGTTAGTGACGATATACTAGGAAATATCAGCAAACTGATAATTATTCCATATGTATCATGTTTTAAATCGATGGATAAAATTGTAAATCTATGTTTCTCTACATCAAAACCGGATGAAAAAGTCTTAAATTTAGAAATTGCTAACTTGAGAAAATATTTTGAAGCAACAGGCCTTAGCGAAACGCTAAAACTTCATATTATTTTATACCATTTACCACATGCATTATATTACTTAAGTTCAGGATTGGGTCGATGGTCGGAACAAGCTGGTGAAACCATTCATAATGAATTTAAAAATGTATGGTCTCGTTATTATATCAAAATAATTGATGATCCAAGTTATGCGGAGAGGTTAAAAAACGCGGTTGTCGACTTTAATACATGCCACATTTAATTTTGCAAACTTAATAACATTTCTATTGTAATTCAAATATATGTTAATTAATTAAATACACACTTTATTTATTTTGATAATACACTTGACATTTTTGGAAAATAATACATAAACTGTAATTGTTTAAAAACTTTTCAATTTTTTTGATTTTGAGTGTTTACAAACTTTTGGGGACCACTGTTTCCAAGAAGGAGCAAATACAATTTTTGTATTCAGTATTTTTTTATCTTTCCATGCTACTCAATCATTAACGAAGAGATTTAGTGTCGTCATTTTAATTTTTGCATTATTTCGATTCAGGACCAGTTTTTCGATAAATTTTAATCTTTCTAAACTTTTGGGCGGTAAAGTTTCCAAAAAGGAGCAGATGCGATTTTAATATTTTGCATTTTGTAATCTACGGAAGCTACCCTGACCAGAAACAATGAGTTCCAGCGTCGTCATTTTTATCAAACTTTTTTTCAATTCAGGACACCTGTGAGAGTGTGTTCCTTGCTGTTTTTTAAAAACAGCGTTTGATCAATTGGTTAAAACGAACAAAACTAAACAGCTTTAAAAACGAACCTTATTATTATTATACAGATATGATCAACTTGCGGACGCGTTTTAGTTTGTACTGCAAATTACGTCTTTTTGTTAGAAGTTTTAACACGTCTTGTTTATTTATTCAATTGCGTTTCTACCTTTCGGTGTAAGGCGTTACAAGCCTTGAACTACAAGAAAAAATTTATTTAGATGGCAATATGTATTGTATTTCGTTTGAACAATGTTCATGGAAATATCTTTAGAAAATGCAAAGATTTGCAACATTACGCCGGCGTTGTAAAGTATCCAAGTCAATTTTGGATCGGCAATGATCCAAAAAGCACATTTTTTAATAGAGTTTAGAAGAAATAGTGTAGTTTTGAATGCTCCTTCCCATACTTGGAAACAATATTCAATACAAGGACGAATATAAGTTTTATATAAATGTAAAAGTTGAACAGAAGGAAGCAACTGTTTACATCTTTTAATAAATTATATGCAATCAGTTTGCATCAACAAAGCAAGCGAAAAAAATCAAGATAACATATTCTTTTGAATGTTGTGGCCTCGAAGTTGGCAGTGGAACTTAAGATCCCAACCGTCACAAGTCCAGGAATCATTTTGATTGCTCACTGGATGGATATTACATTTGGGGAGCATCAGGTATCATGTGAGATAAAGTGACAGTCAACTTTGATACTTGTTGCGTCTATGGTGTGACTCTCAGTGCCGTCGACATAGCGAGGTTTATCGTGTCCTACCGTATAGGATTGGCTGTAAGCGGCTCTAACAGTTTTGTTGACTTTAAAGCCTTGCGGAACTTATGCTTGCAACAATCTCCCCCCTTCCCGACCCTACTTTTGCGACTTACAAACTAGGGTATTATGGATCGTGCGTCTTTATGGCACGTACTAATGTAGTTACTTTTCGGTAAGTATTAGAAAATAGTCAAATTCATGCCTTCTAGAAACTCAAGTCCAGGAATAGATTACGTGATGAGTTCAGTTCCGCTTAATCTCCGAGAGTCATTTTTGGTATCGTCACTATTGGATGGTCGTGGTTTGACTTACTATAGTATGAGCCTTGGGGCCTTGCAGGCGTCTGGCTTGCGTAGCGCGCGGTTTTGGGTGCTGCTTCATTGTGGAATCCGTATTAAAAACTGTTGGATTATGCCTTGGTCTTCGCTGACGACGTTTGCTGGAAAACTTGTTTTTTTTTTAGACACCTGAGCCTCGGACAAGGTAAGGTGATCCTGGTACTGCCCAATGAATATTGTCCATAGGGTTCCAGGTCTAGCAGTGTTGGTCAGTGGTGGCGGTTGACTTCAGCTAAGTTTCAGTTCAGTTCTTGGGTTATGGGAATTAACATACTATTTGAGTAGGTACAGATTTTTGCTGAAATAGTTCCCCCCCCCCCCCCAGTAGTAAACCTGTTTTAGTTTATTTCTTATAAGTGGAAAATTTAATAGAATAAATTAATCTTGGTTTGAGTTCGAACTAATATGTACAATTTTTCTTCTTCTTAGCCTTCAGTTACTTCATTATTGGATATAGGCATGATCCATTTAATAATAATAATTGCTTTTTATTGTCAACTTACATGTTTGTCAGTCCTTTGCAGTCTTTATTCACTTTCTTCCTGCCATGTGGTGGAGTGCAAAGGAACGGTTTAATTTTTGATTAAAAATCCGTTTAATTTGTTGGAGAAGCTTCTCTAGTTATGGGGATTCTTTGTGAAGGGGGGGGGGGTCGTGGGATTGTAATGACTACTCTAAGTTGTCCTACAATGGGCGCCAATTGTTGCGGTCTAGCTTTGTCGGAGGTGGTAGCTAGCAACGGTTCTGATTTGGTGTTTATTCTGAGGTATGTGCGCGGATTCTGATTATTGGTTCTTTCTGGAAATTGCCACAAGGAATGGAAACGGTTGCGGGGGTATCTGTCCCTCTAGGGAATTACGTCTTTAAGATGGAGGGAGCGGTTACTTTCTAGGAAGGCTCGGTCTACAGGCGTTGCAGCTTTCAATGGACGACTATCAGCCTGGTTCCGTTGATTCCACTACCAGTTTAAATCTTTTGATAGATAAACTGAGGAGAACTGTAAATTTAATCTTACCTTTGGGATGGTTTGAGGTTGTTTGACTTGTGTTCCGCGGATGGTAACTAAATAATTACTTACCCGGTCAGCCGTGTCTTTTATTAATCCCTTGGTGTGTTAGGATCTTTAACTCACTTGTTTCTCATTAATGGTAATATATATGAATTATATTGACTTCTAAATTATATGACTATTTGTTTACACGCTGTCGAGTTGAGGATGCGACGGTAACTGATTTCAATTTTATTCTTAAGTCTGAAGGACTTAGAATTTAGGGGGTTTCAAAATAATGAGTATGGGTTTTTAGCCCCCCTTTATTCAAAAGTGTTGACTGATAACTTTGCGCCCTGGTCAAACGCTGCGTTCCGAGAATTGCACCTGTGACGTAAACGGGGTGGCAGGGGGAACAATTCGCTTGCCTTGCTCCAGACAGAAAACTATGCAAAAACAAGTAACAATTTACAATTTGAATAGAACAAAAATACAAAATAATTGGCGTTACTTTTACAGAACTAAGAAAAGTCCCTGTGCTTGCACACCCCAGCAGGACATTTCCGCACGCCTACTGATGCTCCTTTCAAGCGGCACCACGTCGTACAACACAAAACAAATATATTCTTTAATTAGAACCGCACTCTGGGTGAGTAGGTATGAACGACCCGCACTTATTGTGAGCGGGTATAACGTAAAACAATTACAAACATTCTACAAGATTCTAAGATGCAGGAAAAACTCCAACGGCCCAAAACTTCAACTGGCTGCTTAACTACCCTTCGGGTCATGTGAAGGTCGGTCGCTTACTACCTTCAGAAGATGAACAGGTAACCAGCAAGAGTGCAAGTATTGTGAATCGTGATCCTGTTTAGCCTGTTTGGAACGATTACTGATATATTTGTTAAATGTTTTTTGATACCTTTTAACCGCCTGTTTGTGCCCGAATTGAGTACTTGTAGTACTTTTGTTTTGGTTTAATAAGAGAGAATGATACACATTTTTTGATGACGTTCTAAATTCTGAGATTTTCTGCTGCAATATGTGGATCCTGGGAATATAACAAATGAGCATCAAAATCTAAACTATTAAGAAATTGTTTTATTTATACTATGTTCATCTTAGTAAAATACAGTTTTAACATCAGTTGTTGTAATCTCTGGAATAGTTGAAAGATACAGATCCAATAACTTTGGTTTAGCAAAAAGGAAAATATGTGGGTTGCTGAATAAGTTTAGTAAGATTATAAGAAGCAGCAAAAATCATAGCTTGTTGAGTGGATAATGTAGTAGAAAATGAGTAACTTAACTATTCAGTATTGTGTACAGCTGACAGGTTGTGATGCCAAAACTCCATACCATACGATTACGATATATATTTATAAATAACTCTGTTCACAGTCATTTAATTATTTGGCAATTTTTCATTAAACCAACCAGGGATTTCCTATTTAGTAAAGAGAATTTCATCTTACAGTTTATCAATTAACGATTAGTCAGATTTGTCATTACTTAATTTGCTATATTTTGTAATAATAAAATAAATAACTATTTAATTAAAAATGCAATTTTAGTTATTTATTTTTTAAATTCTATTCATCAATTAGTAACAAAGTATTTTTGAACCACGACTACTTATTTTTTTTTTATATGTATTAATGGATTTTTATTTGTAAGACAAACTTTCTTTTTAAACATTAAAATTAACACCAATAAATTACCTGTTGATAAATGTGAAATTACAAAATAAAATATACAAACAAATCAAAAAAGAAGCATTTTTATTGTTCTTTTACATTTATATACAAAAATACTATACAATTTAATAATGCCTATTCAATTAAAATACATAATAAATATTTACATGTTAACTATAATAATTATAAGAGAATAAAAAGCTTTCCATGATGAAAAACACACACTTATATTATATTATTTATTTGTTTTAAATGATTGTTAAGCAACATTGCCATATCCAAGCAATATATTTATATAATCCTTACTTTATTAAAACTTTGGAGCTAAAATTTTAATGATCCAACAATAAAGCCTTATTCACATGGTGAAAATGCAATGCATTATTTTTTCCCACTTGTATAAAACAATTAAATTTTAATAGATCTAACATTACCAATTTAATAATATTAATAGAAAAAAATCAAATACTTAAAATATTAAAATCTAATAAATTGGGTTTATATTAAATGCAGATTTCCATTTTTGAAAAATTATTTGGATTAAGATAGTTGATTTAAAAAAAAAATGAAAATCAGTAGTTTTAGAATATAAAATATATCACATTAAAAATATTTTTTGGATAATTTTTAGTATATGTACTGCAAACTATTGCGTCATCTCTATCCAAACTATATAATCTTAAGTACTTTAATTAAAACATTTTAAGCTGGGAAATGTTATGTATATGTGCACTGAACACAACACACACGTCAGCTTAATTAAATAATAATAAAGTTAGGCACTGATGGTAGATTTATGCATTGATGTAACAATGAAATAAGTAAATAAAATTGAATTTTAGCTTTATTTCAAAATATGAAGTAGTTTGGAAAGCTTTGGTGTTTAATAACTATGAGAACAGATTAACTGTTGTTAAGTTACGCAAATAAATATTATTGCATTAATTATGATTAACAATTTTGATTTACATTCAACATTTTTATAGTTGCAACAAATTTTAATGAAATATTGTGCAAAACTGATTGTTTTGTATAGTTATTGCTTTATGTTTCATTTGAAAACATGTGCTCTATAACTAAATAACAATTGATTATAAATGTTACTACGCTAATTATTTGTAAGAATGAAGAACTTTACTGATGGCTTCTTATGGATGTCACCAATAAAAATAAAATAATTAAAAAAACCCTGAGATGCAAAAAAATAAAAATCGCGCACCGAAAAAATCTATAATTTAAAATAGAAATCCATGCTTTTATTTATTAAAGGTTATAATACGATCAGTATATCACGAGTGGTGAGCTAATACATGTATTATGCGCAATAATATTTTAATAAAACATAATTTTGACTTCCAAGCATGTTTTCAAGCCGCTTTTATTTCACATTTACCATATACCTCTCATATTCAGGTGCAAAAGCTTTTAGCTGCAGCTCATGATATAATGATCGCACATTAGTAAGAAATAAATATATATTAGATCTTGCTTTTCTATCAAAAAAAAGTCCAATAAAGTAGTGAAGTCTTATGAATAAAGTATTTTATTAATGAACTTATTATAAAATACTATCAAAGAACAAGTAAATTATTAGTACAAATTTCCCTTCCATCATCCAATTATATAAAAAACAACTAATAAATATACTATCTAGCTCCTTTTTATATATATATATATATAGTTTTTTTTATAACATATTCATCACCCGACATTAAATTTGTGACGATATGAATCGAACACAATATTATAATATATCTACAAGTTTCTTTTATAAATAATTTTACATGCTAATGGAAATGCCCAAAAATCAATAAACTTTTCAATTTAAATATTATTTTTATTACCATTTTGAATTTTTTTTTTAAACGTTATAAATAAAACAAGTATTATCTAATTATTAATTTCTATTTTAAACCTATGGTGATTAAATTAATTTAAGATTTGGATTTTTGGACTTCTACAATAACATATAACAATGAATTTACAAACTTTGTATTTATATCTCTGGTTGGCTAGTGTTTAAATTTGTGTATATATATATATTTCTTTTTACATTGTAATGTAATTTATTTATCGTTTGTACCTATAAAAATACTATATTCCATAGAGAGTTCTATTCAATTTTTTTGCCATTACGGTGCTTTTCTTGGCTTACATAGCCATTGTTGATTCCATTCGAGTAGCAAGGCTGGTATGCCTTTGAGAATTCCGTTTGTACATATGAGCTGCTAAGGGAACTCTTTTGTTCGTGCTTACCATTTACTAATTTGCCATTTTGTTTTTTCTCTTCTTCCAAAATTGGCTGAAATATAAATAAATCAATTAGCATATATGTATATAAGTAAAATTATTAAAAAACCTTAAATTAAAAAAAAAAAAGAAAGTGAATTATTCAATGTAGGTGTTACCATTAAAGTATTGAATGCAGATATTCTGTAATACCTAGGTAGGTATGAAAAACAAAATTTAAAATTGTATTATATGAAAATCCTTAATAATGTTATATGCATAATAACAAAACTGGCTGGTTTTAATTAATAAAATAAATATAAACAAATATTTTTAAACAAACTTGTTTTTATGTTAATTACAGACATTGCTGATAAAAATATAAGTTAATTCTACCGAACTATTATGTTTTCGTGACAACAGAAAATACACTATATTGAAAACTGTAATTATGCAAAACACGTGTATAAGTAAATTTATACAAGAAATTACAATCAGGTTAATGCATCTAGAAATGGTTAATAAAATGAAACAAACGGAGAAAACCAACATGATAAATCAGAAACACATATTCAAACAGTACTAGCGTACTAGGTATTGTTTCCATTTTCAAAACTAAAACTCTTCTCCCACGTCATCAAACTATTTTACTTTGCTCCTATATGATTTAGAGACAAAACCAGGCAACCTTCTATATATATATTATTCTACCAATCTTGACTAAATACGGTAACAAGAACAGAACAAGAAAACTAGCTAAAGGCCAATCAACCAATTCCAGACATAAAAATGTGGGTAAGGAAATAAAATAGATTATAGAATATCACATTACACTAGTTCTAACCGGGCCTGAATACTTTATTAGTTATCTAAATCGAATAAAACTGGTGGAATCTGACTGGAACTGTGCAATGGCAGATACTGTTTAGCATACTTTTTGCTTGCAAGAAATTAAAATTAAAAAAATAGGATAAGCTGTAAGAAATAAAAAAGATAACGATGTAAACAATAATGAAAGAATGCTAAATAGCAATCACACTGCAATCTTTGGATAAAAGACAAAAAGTTTTAGTTGGCAAGTTTGCTTGAATGTGAGATTCAAATTGGCTAGATTACATTTGCAATAACTTTGAATATATTCTCTTGTTCACCATTAAAAAAAAAAAAATTTGCCCAATTTCTGAACAAACAAATTTGCTTAGCATCCTTGCTCAATAACAATATCGCCTATCTACCAATATATGTACATAAAGAATTTGGCAGAACGTAAGTTTGTATTTTTTATTTTTTTATTTAATCCTAAACCTTTCTACCGTTACAGTGTAAGGCGTGTATTTTTTAACTAACCCTATATACTATGAGAGTAGTTTTTTTATGTTATCTACCTAGCTATGAAAACCAAAAAAAAATCTCTTATGTCTAGTTTCTGAGAAATTTTGTAGTGTCATCTTCAAGTTTGGTTCCAACTGCTTAACATTCATAATGACCTAAAGTGAAGAAGACCTCTGGAAACAGGAACTGACAAAATCATCGATAAAGTTGAAGATTTGGAGTTGACTTCTCATAACCAAAGTTTTAATAGTTATTCTTATTTCATAACAAAAATTCAAATTGTAGCTTTCTTCAAAATACTAAGATAAGTTGTAGAATTAGTTATTCAAATTTTATTACTCTAATGGTATCACATATCAGTGTCTGTAAATTAATTTTATGACTTACCATGCAAGCACCTTCATGCTTCGTTCTCCTTTCTCCTGTGTACTTTATTTTGTAGAAATCAGAGAAGAGGAAAAGGAACATGATTCCATGTAAGGCGATCCAAATCATACATTCCTTTGGATAGTCGCATTCGGTGAACAGCAATTGGAGTTGATGGGTGAAAATAGCTACGAATTGCACCTGAAACAAATAATTAAAACATTAAAACATAAAACATCGAGGATACATTAAAAGTGGTAATATCAATTTAAATTTACTAAATACATTGTAGATTTACTAATCCTAATAATTGTAGTTCGAATATTGCAGTAATTCTTTGAAACATCATTTTGTAATCTGGGTCTAAATTTTAATCGTAAAATAACCTGCATTATCATATTGTTGTACTCCAAATTACATTGAAATTATCCTCTACTTAATTTTAAATGTTTTTAATTTGAATTAATTTTATAAAATTTGCAAAAACCATAAATTTAAGAGGAAAAGCTGTTGAAACACAAATATTTCAAGATTCTTCTAAATACCAGTAAGTACTATTTAACGCACTTATTGGAATAACGATTCCTTAACCTGAAAATGTCTCCTAAAGGTTTAAACATTTATAGCTCTGAGTACAGAACAGATACAAACAATACGAGGGGCACTGCTAAAGTTCGCGGAATCAAGTACTGCCTGTATTGCCAGCATTCTGCGATTGTCATATTCGTAAAATTTGATGTTTTTCACCGATATTTCAGTTGACAGTTCGAAATGGAAATTTCGAATCGTGACTTTCGAGTGATGATTTTTATGAATTTCGATACGGTTTAACACCGCAGCAATGTGTGGAAAAACTTAGTTCGTTATTTGGGGATGAAGCACCATCCAAAACTATGGTTTACAAATGGTTCGCAGAATTCAAGCGTGATGACGATCTTCGCAAAAGTCGTCCATGCACCTTTGTAATGTCGAGAAAAATATTGATGCTGTGCGTGAAATGATGTTGTCAGATCGGCATGTGACCTATAGTGAGATTTAGGCATTGCAGCGAAACAAATACATACGATTTTGCACGACCATTGCATGTCAGGAAGCTTTGCAGTCGTTGGATCCCACACAATTTGAAAGAAGAACAAAAACAGGTACGTGTCAAGTGGTGCAAGGAAATGCTAAAGAAATTCGAAGAGGGTCATTCAAATTCGGTATATAACATCGTAACAGGTGACGAATCTTGGATATATTCATATGAACCTGAAACTAAACAGCAATCGACTGTATGGGTGTTTCAAAATCAGCGTTTATTTTTAAGGACGTAGTGAGGTGTTGGCCTCAACAAGTGGCTCTTGAGAATAACTAACGCATGGCAATATCTTTCGGTTTTCTTCTCTGCGCAAGCCCTGCTGTTAATTTGTCCTAGTCATTGTCTCTATTGTGGTACTAGTTTGAGGTGGGCTGGTTTCAGCCTCGCGGAATTCACGCGGTTTGATGCGGCAACACATGCAGTCCCCGGCTTATCTCTCCCTATACCTATTTTTTCTGCCCTACTTCCTACACTGGCATTCTCCTCTCCTTTCTCCCACTCTTGTGCCTAGATATTTGCATTGTTCTTAAGTATCTTCTTAGTTTTTCTATATCTTCATTAACTTCTTCCACGTCGTATCCTCTTTCCTTCATAAATATTTTGTGCAGCTCCAGTTGCCAGATATACTCTGACCATTTCTTCTTTATTTTGCGTTTTAAAGCTATTTTACATCGCCCCAGAAGTCTTGCGACTTATTTGAAGGGGGTTGATGGGACCAACGGCATATAAGGTGACTTCCGAATCACCCCGGTGGATAAAGAGCAAAGTTATTATTTTAGTCATATTCGGGGATCGATCCATTGACTGTTAGCGTGCTACACTAACGCTCTATAACTGAGCTATCTCACCGAAAGTTGCATTTTCTGTCAACCTAGACATGGCGTATCTTCCGTTTGGAAATTGTTTAGTCAATTCCGTCAACTTATTTTCCTTGAGCAGTTCTCTCAATTTCCTTCTTATTGCTGCAATTTCTGTTGGTACCAATGTTTCAGTATATGTTCTTCTTTTGTCTCTCTGTTCACCTTCCATTGCTCGGCAGGCATAGTTGTTTTGACCTTCTTTGTTTCTTTCCTCTTTATTACTTTTTTCCATATTCTTTTGCTTCTATTTAGCTTCTCGCTCCTCCTTCCTTTGTCTTCTGTTTTGGTTTACCTAAATCTCAAAGCTTTAAACTCCTCTATCTTTTTCGTCAGTACTGTCGTTGCATAGTTTCTTAGTGCTCTCCATTTGTTTTCGTCACTCATATTTTAATGATTGTAGATTTGTCTATTTTGTTTTCTAATACCTTTTCTAGCGTTTTCCTATCTTCCTCCCACGCTTCGCACTCTACATGCGTGTCTTCTTGACAAAATATACATTTTTCGTCTTTCTCCATCTTATTTGTACGGTGAGATAGCTCAGTTATAGAGCGTTAGGTTACCACGCTAACAGTCCCGGGTTCGATCCCCGAATATGACAAAAATAATAACTTTTTGCTCTTTATCCACCGGGGTGATTCGGAAGTCACCTAATAAGCCGTTGGTCCCATCAACCCCCTACAAACAAGTCGTAAGACTTCTGGGGCGATGTAAAATAGCTGTAAAACGCAAAATAAATAAATAAAAATATTTATTTTTTGTAAGTACTGACCAAAGGCTCCATGTCTGGTAAGAAGTTGTGTAGTATAATAACACGTCTCCGGTTTTTCTCTACCCATTCTTTTATTTCTGGTATTAGTTTCCTTGTCCATTCTCCCTTTTCTCCTTCTTTCCACTGTCTTTGCCATCTTTTCATCATATTCTCTCTCGCTTGTCTCTTTGCTTCTTGCTTACTAGTTCTTTCATTTACCATTATCTTTATACGTAATCTTTCTTCCACCATCAAATCTGCGAGTAGTGTCGCCGCAATTAGTTCTAGTGCCTCCTGCAACACCGTCCTGTAGGCCCTGCAGATCAATAATGAACTTCCTCTCATAGCTCCTTTGACTTCTGTTCCGTTTTTTTTTTTGGTTTCAAAGCTTTTCCCCAAGTTTCTGCGGCATACAATAGTTTACTTCTAGCCGCAGTTGCTATTAGCCTTTTTGTCCCTTCACCTGGTCCTCCCTTGTTCGGCAAAAGCCTACTAAGCATTCCTTCATATTTTTTTGTTATCGCTTCCTTGACCTGTTCATTCCACCCCTTTGCTTCAAGTGTAACTCCAAGGTATTTAATTTTTTTCCTATGGTTATTATTTGTTCACGTACCTGTATTCTTCCATTTCCCCTATTTGTCTTCTTTGTCGATAGCCATGTTTTCTGCGGAGCCAGATCTAGCCCTTTATTTCTCATCCATCTCTTTATCATCTCTATTGCCAACTCTAACCTTTCATTTAGTACTTCTATGTCTATATCACTACCTACCAGAGCCACGTCATACGCAAATGTCGTTATTGTCACTCCTTCCGGCAGCCGCATCCTGAGTAGCTAATTATAAACTAAATTCCATTGTTTAGGACCTAGTGCAGAACTCTGTGGTACTTCTCTAGTCAGCCTAAATTTTCCATTTTTAGTCAGTAGATTTCTCTCCTGAAGATAACTCCATATTATCTTGGTAGTTTTATTTGTTAGTTCTCATTTTTTTGCTGCTTCTATAATTGCTTCCTAAAGTATGCTGTTGAACGCATTTTGTATATCTAGCGCTATTATGACACAGTGTTGTCTTTTTCTGTATGGTCCACTGTTTGCTTCTTTTGCCATGGCTTCTACCTTTTCAATGGCTCCTAGAATCGTTCTTCCCTTTGTAAATCCATATTGTTCCTGTTCCCATCCTCCTTTTTCTTTTATTTCCTGTTCAATTCTCCTCACGATAACTTTTTCCATAATTTTCGCTAATCAGGCATAGTACTAGGTTTGCATCCTTCCAGCAAGCCGGAAAAACTCCAAATCAGCGGTTGAAAAAAGCACCATTTGCAGGGTCGTAACTCCTTACGCGACCTATGAAGAAAACATCAAACACCGATCACTAGCAAGGTCGCGTCGCCAACAAAAACAGCTCCAACGTCAAACACGATAAAATTCACTGATTGCACCAAGAGGAAATTTAATTTTGCTGTCTGCTTTCATACGACTAGCAAAATTTGTAAGTAAGAAGGCTTGAACTGGATATGGAATGCATATAAACGTTTTAATGTTCTCCAAACTCGCATTCGTGGTACATTAAATTGTGGAGATACATGACGAACAGAGATTATTATCAAATTCTCGCAGTATGTTGACATCATTGTATAATAATTGCTGTATTGGACGACTACCAGACCAACGAGTGCAGAAACACCTGATTCTTGAAAATGAACAAGATTTTGCTGCAGTTTATAATTCAGTGGTTTTGCGTTGCCCGGCTTGCGTCGCGGCTGAGTTGTAAATGATGATTGAATAAAGTATTATAATATTATATGTTTCAAAAGTTTGAACTTCGATATCTCCAAAACAAAAGCCGATCGGGAAAAAACTTATTTATTTTTTGTTTAGAATACAATCTCAAATACGCAATTTTCATTTTTTGCCTCCTGGTATAAAACACCCTGTACATACAGGTAGGTGTAAGAACAACCAGAATAGCAACAGATCGATCTTCTTCTGAAGCTTTATTTACACCACTACACCAATTAATATACATGTATAATAATACAATATTTGTATGTAAAAATTAACGTTTAAATTTTCATTTTAATCCCTCTCCATTTTCCTGGCCTCATTAAAAAACGTTGTCAATTTTATGATTCACTTAAAATTTTAAAATTATCACTTACTTTTTTGGAATTAGTGTAATTTATTTTACAATTAATTATAATATTTTTAAATAATGTACATACCATTTGGAAAGTAGTAAGATATTTCTTCCACCATATGAATTTTTGGTATTGTGGACCCATGGCTGCTACCATGTAGTAGAAGTACATCACAATATGAACAAAGGTATTGAGCAAAGCGAAGAATGTGCTGTGTCCACCTGAATATATAAAAAACAAAAATTATTATCACATTTTTTATGAAAAAATATTACACAGTAGTTAATAAATTACATTCAAAATAAATGTAATTAGTTTTAGATTTTCATTAGAAATCTTATCCCGTTGCTTTAATAGATATTAATTATAGCGATTTTTTTATTTGAATGCAGTTTATAAAATTAATTAATCTAGCATATTAATATACCGCTAGCATATAATCAATTATTATTTTATAATGAGTTTAATTTTTTTTTAACTTGAGCAAAATAGTAGTTATTTTTATAATTGGATAAATTACAAGACTATCGCCCAAAATTAAAACTTTACACTGAAATTTTTATGTAACTTAACAAAATAATGGTATAATTGTTTTACCTAAAATATATGCGTCTTTTTAAATAATTATTATATTTCACGAAGAATATTCGCAAAATATAGCCGGGTAATTCCATTACTTTTCGACCAATTTGAAGATGTCGACCTCTTTGATTTTGCTTAAATTTTCAGGGATCAAAATATAGATGAAAAAAATGAGATTCCCAAAATTTTGGATCTTAGAATAATGCCTTTTCAAAATGACACACATTTGAAGGTCAGAAATTTTACAATAATACGTCTTTTTTAGCTTATTTTGTATCTTTTTGTATCACGATGTCTCAAATTATTTCTTATTACATGTACTTTAAAACCCATATTTATGTTTAATATCGTGGCAGTCATTTTGATATATTTAGCTTCAAACATTATTTCAAAAAAAACCGTAAATTTAGCAGAATTGCAAAACTTTGCTTTCTTTAAACCGTTCTAACTTTGTCAAATCTTTACAAAATTTAATCCACAAGGTCTAGATTTCTTCGTGTTTAATCTCTTTTTAAAGTGATCACACAAGACTTATAGAATCAATACGTATACACCACTATTTTGATGCAGAAGGTTGCACATATTTTCGCGATCTTCAAAACTTGTAATTTTCAGGTCCCAAAAAAACGCTGTCACCCTATGTCGATTTTAGTCAAAATTTCAGTAAATACTCTTTGGAGCACAAGAAAAAAGGGAATCTATATGAGAAATGGTATATCGGGCATTATCAAGAATTTTTTAATATTCAAAAATTGTCGAAATTTTCAAACCGCACATTTTTGTATCTCAGTTTTTGGGCTTTTAGAAAAAAATAAGAAGGTCCACGATGGCACAAAATATTCCTTATTACATGTACTTTAAAACCCATATTTGTCTATTTAATGTTAGGGCAGTCATTTTGATACATCAAGATTCAAACATTATTCCAAAAAAAACCGTAAATTAAGCAAAACTGCAAAATTATGCTTTGTTTAAACCGTTCTAACTTTGTTAAATTTTAAAGAAATTTGATCCACGAGGTCTATATTTCTTTGTGTTCAATCTTTCTTTAAAATGATTACATAAGACTTATAAAATCTATACATATTCACCACTAATTTGATGCAGGAAGTTGCACATGTTTTTGCGATCTTCAAAACTTGTAATTTTTAGGTCTCGAAAAACCGCTGTCACCTTATGTCGATTTCAGTCAAAATTTCAGTAAATACTTTTCAGACCACAAATAAAAGGTTATTTATATGAAAAATGGTATATTGGGCATTATCAAGAATTTTTTTATATTCAAAAATCGTCAAAATTCAGAAAATCTAAATCACTTTTTGTCTATCTTGCTTTGTTTTTGAGATAGTCAACAAATACAAAATATTTAAAAAACTTTTTATTTAGCAAAAAAACACAAACAAAACAACATTACTTTAACAAGTGTGCATTGATGCAAGCTTTTGATACTTGTTAAAACAGTTTTCTTTGGTTCGGTTAGTGAAATTTGATAAAAATGTTGTTCAAAATAGACAATACGCAAATATCATTTTTGTTTACGGACTCTGTAATGGTAATGCCCTAGCAATTGAGATTTCCTGACAGAAAACAACTTTTTTGGCGCGTTTTTTATTGAAAATGTTTACCCATATTATTATCAAAAGTAAAACACCTACAACCAGGCGACGCAGCACAACGACTTGCATTTTCTCAATGGCTTCTTGATAATACCCAATATACCATTTTTCATATAACCTTTTTCTTGTAGTCTGAAGAGTATTTACTGAAATTTTGACTAAAATCGACATAGGGTGACAGCGTTTTTTCGGGACCTGAAAATTACAAGTTTTGAAAATAGCGAAAACATGTGCAACTTCCTGCATCAAAATAGTGGTGAATATAACAAAGAAATCTAGACCTCGTGAATCAATTTTCTTTAAGATTTGACAAAGTTAGAACGGTTTAAACAAAGCATAATTTAGCAATTTTTCAAAATTTACGTTTTTTTTTTAATTAATGGTTAAAGCTTGATATATCAAAATGACTGCCCCAACATTAAATATACGAATATGGATTTTAAAGTACATGCAATAAGGAATATTTTAAGCCATCGTAGACCTTCTTATCTTTTTCCAGAGGCCTAAAAATTGAGATACAAAAATGTGCGGTTTGCCGATTTTGACAATTTTTGAATATTAAAAATTTCTTGATAATGCCCGATATACCATTTCTCATATGAATAACCTTTTTTCTTGTGTTCTAAAGAGTATTTACTGAAATTTTGACTAAAATCGACATAGGGTGACAGCGCTTTTTCGGGACCTGAAAATTACAAGTTTTGAAGATCGCGAAAACATGTGCAACTTCCTGCTTCAAAATAATGGTGTATACGTATTGATTCTATAAGTATTGCGTGATCACTTCAAAAAGAGATTAAACATGAGGAAATGTAGACCTTGCGAATCAAATTTTGTTAAGATTTGACAAAGTTAAAACGGTTTAAAGAAAGCAAAGCTTTGCGATTTTGCTAAATTTACGGTTTTTTTTGGAATAATGTTTAAAGCCTAATATATCAAAATGACTGCGACGATATTAAACATAATAATATGGGTTTTAAAGTACATGTAATAAGGAATAATTTGAGCTATCGTAGACCTTTCTATCATTTTCCAGAAGCCCAAAAATTGAGATACAAATTAAGCTAAAAATGACGTTTTATTGTAAAATTTCTGACCTTTAAATGTGTGTCATTTTGAACAGGCAATATTCTAAGGACCAAAATTTTGGAAATCTCATTTTTTTCATCTATATTTTGATCCCTGAAAATTTGAGCAAAATCAAAGAGGTCGACTTTTTCAAATTGTTCGAAAAGTAATGGAATTACCCAGCCAGAATTTTAAACACAAAATCATTGATAAATTCGACAGTGGATATGAACGAAGCTGCAAAAAGAAAAGACCGAAAAAAATATCGCTACATAGAACTGCATGGTTTCAAAAACAAATTTCAATTAAGTACTAAAAAAAAATCAAAATAAAAACTGTCTGCCGGACAACAAACAAGTGATCCAATTCTTATTACGTTAAATTCAAATTGTGAGAGTTTTGATCGCACAGAATAAATTATTGTGTACAAATTATAATTATTACTACAACTGTAACATTTTATATACATATCTCATACTGTAACAACAACTGCTTATCTAAACACAATGAATCACTAAGAACAATCGAACAAGTAACCAAGTAACAAGCACAACGAATTTGCGTATAAATGATGAGATATACGCAAAATCATTATTATTTTCTTTGTTTTAACATGATTTACACATAAAATATATAATATTCAATACAGGCAAATTAAGTAAAACGCGTCATATAATTAATGAGAAAAGTTATGGAATGAACTTTTGGCAGATATCAATGAACTTTTCTATGCTATATTGTTCACTGTTTAGCATACATTGATATAGTTTACGCTTAAAAGGTTTGAAGCTAGTGATGTTTTTGATAATTTCGGGTAATTGATGTACATCAAGTCTGTGTTTGGGATAAGGTATGCTTTTTTGAGTTGTCTTAAAATTAAATTTCTGTTGCACAAGTCTGTTTGAGTAGATACTACTTCTACACACAATAATGCCAAAATCTTGTTAATTAACTGTTTTTTTGAGGATTCTCAAAAGATATATTATTGATACTAGTTTTAATAATGTACAGTTAATATGTTTAGATATTCTTTACTCTTTTTACTTCAAAATAATTGAAAGGTAGACTCTTTTTTTTTTTGGTTAAGTCCTAATAATTTCAATTGTCTCACTTAACTTTTTTAAATTTATATAATTAAAAAACTAACATAAAAACGCCAATTTGCGTATCAAATCGGCAATCATTTTTAATGGGCCCTATCTCGAGAAAGCCGACGCCAAAAACTGCGTGTCACTCACTCACTGCCCGACACTCCGTCATTCCTGGCAATTTTTCCCCCCTTCAGCACTGACGGAAAAATCAAAAGAGTGCTCGCGGCGTCCGTAAATTCATATGTAGAACGTTTTTAAAAAACTATTTGTATGAAGTTTTCTTCATTCAAATTGGTTAATTTAAAACATTTTTGAGAAAATTATATTTGATACTGCTTTACTCCGTCTTAAATAACTCCAAGAAATTGGCAATTTGAAGGTTAAATTGATCATTTAGACATTTCTAATATGTGTGTTCATCTTCTGAAGACGTTTTATGAAAAATATGGTTTATTATTTTGAGTAATTGGATTTGAAAAAGCTTTGGTCTAAATTTTTGTTAAATCCAAGGAAATTGCATTTCGGATGTTAAATTTATTATTTGGACAATACCAATAAGATTCATTATTTTGTACTTTTATTAAATACACAAAATTAGCATTCTGGATGTTAAATTGATTATTATAATTGTTTTCTGAAGACATAGTGACTTTCAACGCTCGCTGAGAGGAGTAACTTCCAATCTCTTGAAGACAATTACATGGGTAGGTAGACGGGATCCCCAGTTTAAACTACTCGTCCGTAATCAGCATCAACGTTGTACCCAGACAGTTCAATAACTCTAAAGACAGTTGTAATTTAGAGTTATTTGTAGCTTTGTACGAGTAGAGTCATTTTAAGGTTAGATCTTAAGCAGAAATTAATATGCAAAAAATGACCTTTGGTCCCGTTTGAATCCGCTTAAGCAATTGGATTTGCCAAAAAAATCAAAGGAGTGCCTGCAACGTCCGTAATTTCAAATTGGATTTGAAATAACATTATTTCGTACTTGTATTAAATCCAAGAAATTGGCATTCTGAATGTTAAATTGATTATTTAGACAATACCAAAAAAGGATTCATATGTAGATTTGTCTTCTGAAGACATTTTATTTAAAGAAAAAAAAAATCATTTTAAGAAATTTTGAGAAAATTTTATATAAATCAGCGTTTGATTTTTTGTTAAATTCAAAAATGAACATTCTGTAAGCTAAATTTATCATTTAGACAATACCAATAGGTGTATTAGTTTGCAGAATTGTATTTTAAAATATAAATACTCCACCCCAGTTCAAACTACTTGATGGCAATTATGAATTGTCACACCCACCCACCTAGGTGTTGGTTATCAGGAGATTGGTATCGCCATCGCTTCCTCACACATAATGACTTTTAACGTTGCAACGTTACAATGTTTTGATAACAAACGTAACAAAAACGCAAAATTGCTTAGCCACCTTGCTAGATAACAATATTGCTATCTACAAATAAACATAGAATTGAGCAGAATATCAGGGATAATATAACCATTATAGCAATAAAGTTGCAATTGTGAGTTAAATTACATATCAAATAAATGCAATAGCACAAATAAAAAAGATCTCATGACAATATAGAATAAAATGAATTAATGATTTATTAAAACTCAATCTAAGATCACTGACAGCGGTCAAGAAGTCAAGCACAGACAATTGTTAGAATAAGCTATTATATCAAATTTTAGTCAAATTCAGAGTTTTTGCCAATAATAAACAATGTAAATTTATCTACATAAATTAATCATGGGTGACCACTGTATAACAAAATAGGCCTGTTCGCTTGTCTGAACTAAACATTTCAAAGCAAGATACGGTGCTCGCTTGTATGAACTAAGTAGTCCGCATTTTGTTCGTTTGTGTAACCTAAACACAAACTTTTTTAGCCACTTGAGAACGTAGTTAAAATCTCATTTCTCAAACAAACTGCAAAGCAAATACAGGTCAACTGCACTAACTTACACATATTCTTTATTTATCGTCTTTAAGTTCATATGAACCAAGTTGCACTAGTGACGTCATATGTGATTTACTACAATCAGTTCAGCTCAGTCAATATAACAGAAATCTAAGTCTGAATTAAACCAACCCCGTTTGCAAGCACATAAAAATGAATTGTGCAGTCATGAACGCACTACTAATATCATTAATCAAACAAAATGTATGTAGTTTTGAAGTTTGTGTTTGTTGATATGCCAATCAATAGTTTATAGAAAGAAATGTAATAATTATATTAATTAATAATAGAATTAGTTGAATTTGAATTACAATTAATTAATATAAAAACCGACATGTTGTAAAAGCAATTATATTGTAATTCTATTGTCTAATTTTTCTCTATACTAATCCACGTTCATATAACAATTGCAGTAATCTATACTACTTTATGGCTTATCGCCGTATGCATTAAGATATCTTAAAACGTTGTTTTTTTCTTGCCTGCCTTATCTTTACGATTACTAGTTAAATCCGTTAATAATAACACGTTTCAGGCAAATTATCGTGCTATCAAAATTCATAAAATTGGACATTAATAACAGAAAATTATGCTGGTGAGGGAGTGAGGAAAGAAAAAACATTGAACCTTGTTCACCCTTTATTGATTCATGAGGGTAGATTGTGTTCAAGCTACAAACTATATTATTTATTAAAAAAATAAATATGTCGGAAGGTTCTGGTATACATTGTACTAACGAATAACTGATTTACTGCCACTTTAGTCAGTTATTAATAATAGATTATTTATTTGAATTATATATTGCCGGTAATTTTTTCCAACTTATGATATTTAATATATCAGAAATGCGGACGAGTAATTGGCCAATTAATTTTATTTATTGATATGAACATGCTAACGATTTAGTATAAACTGATTATTAAATGCTTTTGTAACATAATTAAATTAAATATTTTGCATACCTAACTTTATTAATAATAATATAACGTTTTGTCATAAATTTTAAACTTTAAATTGACCTTTATTATTTAAAACTTAAAATTTAGGTATAGGTTGTCAACTTAAAGGTTGTTCTATTGGTATTTTCAAAAATGTTTTTACTAGCTTGTGCGTGAGCAGGACCGATACATAATTAATGAAGAGGTATGAGATTACTTCTTTTGAATAAAATGACAGAAAATAATTAAGAAGATTTGTATCCATTATTGACTAAAAACATGTATCATATTTGTATCATGTTTTTACAAAGATTAGGCTTTGATAGCGTAAATTGTCCCTGGCTTATTTTCATAGACTTTGTCTTTAAGATAAGCCCAAAAAAGAAAAATCCAAAGGCATAAAATGGAATGATCTTAGTGACCAAGTTGCCAATTTTCAAAATTAATCGACCAAGTAAGTTGGACTCTCTATTTTAAGAGCATCCCAACCGCTACATTGATTTCCAGTATTGTTACAAACACAGCAAATTTGTCGACATTCCTATTTCTATATATAATTTGATAATCAATTTATGTTTCAGCTGTACATTCAGAAAAAAACAATCTATATTTTGTCAAAGTATAAGTAAGTAAGTTTTAGGTACTACTAATACTACAAATCAAGGTAGCGGTCGGAATGGTCTTGAACCGCACAAAATTGGTCATTATGTCTCTATAGCGCACTCCATTGACCAAAACCAATAACCCAACCCGGTCAAAATTCGGACCAAACTGTCACCCGTTTCGGATATATCGACTTCTCCTGAATAATACAAGTTTTTTCGGAGCTCCATATAATAATTTTCCTTATTAAAATAGACATTTAAATAAAAATTCATTTCGTCACCAACAATGATTTGTTTGAAAAACCAGAATTAACTTCTAGGTTTTTCAAGATCCAATCCGTAAACGTTTGTCGCAGCCCATAGTCGGCAAACTAAGATTTATTTTGTCACGAGGGAAGGCCAAAATCGTTTCTCAAAATTCAATATAATGTGGTCTAGAAAAATCAATTGTTGGAAACGAGGACAAACTGAGGAACTTGAATATTTTTTAGTGTTTTCAACATCATGTATTTTCATTAGCTTTCAAATAGCATTTTACTTGGCGCACGATCAGGTAGGAAAACAACACGAAGTTTTTCTGCAATTGTGTAGCCTAGCATGATGAACTCTAATACATCCTAAGTAAAATTTGTCCATGTAAAAAATGGTGCGCAATTCAAATCATTAATTTCTTAATAAAACGCCCTTTATTTTATTAAACACTTTGACGCAGGTCTCTTCCAAATATTTCCCTACTTGACGGTACCCAACTTATATGATGGTAAAATTCACTTGATCTTTGATAATTCACCCAAGCGTAATTAATCCGCGTAGTGAACGCATAGGTCAAATAATGCAGTACTAAGAAATGGCACCCAAACCTTAGATTAGCTTTTCTCGTATAGTATCTTCAGTTAATTAGTAAAAAAGCTAACACTAGCATTACTCCAATCTTCCAGCAAAGATACCAAACTTCTGATAACTGACAACTGATCCTCGCAGGGTACCCAACTCCCACTTATGGCTCCAAGTGCCAAATCCCTGATACAATATCAAAGTTCAAACCAATGCATCAACACCCAGTCACAAAGACGAAGAAGTAAAATGTCTTTATAAAAACAATAACGCATGCTACGACTGAGACACCCACGCATTATACCATCTTAACCGGCGACTTCAACGCAAAAGTTGGTAAGAAGCAAGACAAATCCGAGATGCCAATGGGAAACCATGGTACCGGGGACAGGAGTGGTAGAAAAAATGCTCCGAAACTTTTTGACACAGAACAGTTTTTTACTTGATGAATAGCTTCTATTAAAGAAAAAACATCGAAACAAAAAATGAAATTAATTTCATAATAGCGTACAAAAAACCGATAATCAGAGACGCAACCGTATTGAACAACTTCTCAACCGGAAGCGATCAGACTAGTTAAGGTAAAAAATAAAGAAGAAACAAAAAGAACGATAGAAGAAAACGGCAATATGAAAGTATTGCCTAGCAAATATAAAATCAGACATTTTCACTGGAAACAAAATGAGCCAAATAACTACAAATAGAGACAAACTAACACATGAATTCTACACACATCTTTATAAAACCAACAGACAAGAAGAGGCTCTGAAGAACTACCGGATATAACCTTAGACAAAATCCAACACGCATTGAAAAAAATGAAAAACAACAAATCACCGAAAAAAGAAAAAAGATGGTCATAGAAGCACAGTCAAGTTAGAAAGAAGAACTTTGTTAGAAATAATAAGGTAATTATTTAATGCATGTCTACACAATGGTACTATACCCACATCCTGTTACACAAAAAGAAGATACAAAGGTACATGGGAACTACAGGCCCATTAGCCTATTACCACACCTGTATAAACTCTTTACAAAAATAATAACGACACGCCTATCACAGAAATTCCACCTTAATCAGCCTAAGAAGCCTGGTTTCAGATCAGGGTACGCAAACGCTAATAGAAAAGTGATTTGAGTATAATAAGACACTAATACTAATGTCAATCAATTTCGAAAAAGCTTTCGATGCCATCAAGCTTCACGCAATTCTGCAGCATTGACTACTGATAGTACTGATACAAGAATAATGCAACATATCTACACAAACTCTACATTAAGCATTAAACTACACGAACACACGGCAAGGCAATAAGATGTCTCCTAAATTATTTACAGCAGTCTTCAAACGCGCCTTTAAAAACTGTTCTTGGCATAACTACGAAATCATGGTAGATGCAGAAAATAATATCCGAGAGCATCGATGAAACTAAAACCATGCTCAGTGACACCAAACAGACATCATAGAAAGTTGGTATTAAAATGAATATGACAAAAACACAACAAAACAATTTAGATCGGCTAAGACAACCAGATTGCAAAATATCACGAAGGGTAGGCCTAGGATAGGCAACCTTTGAGAAGGTAGGTATTCGACCAATGTGTTCTGCCGGTGTTAAAGCAGGGCGCAGAAACGCTAACGCTGACCAAAACTTTAACTACAAAATTTATGGTGACACAAAAAATATGGAACGAGCAATGCTGAAAATCACACTACGCAACATGGTTCTAAAACCCCATATCCGCCAACAAACTGGGGTTTGTGACATAATCAATAGAGTCGCCAGTGTAAAGTCGAAATGGGCTGGACACCTGACCAGACTCCAAAACGGCCGTTGGACGAAAAGGCTCTTAGAATGGAAACCCTCGTGGTTTTCATTCCAGGAGATAGGATGGACCGACGACTTAAAACTTCTCGGAAAAGTGGATAAATGTAAACCAGACCTAAAACACATGGAATTAGAGGAGACCTATGTCCTGCAGTGGACGCACATGGCTTAGTGATGATGATGGGTGTAAAGAACCGTGATTTTTAAATAATCAAATTTCGTCTATCAGGCACATATGATGAACTCACTAGATACCCAGCGGTTTCCCAGAGCAAGCTTTGACTATTAACGGCAGCTAATGTTGTAGTACTCAAGAGCATTTTAAAATGCTAATAATTTGACAGTTTCCTGAAATTCGTGTGACTAATCTATGATTATCATAGCGGGCGGGCTGGATGTCTGCTTTTCTGATATACCTTGTGCATCCAAGATTAATCTTAAAGTCGTTAAGAAGCGGCGCAGGTAATGTACCAAAACGAAAGGATTCATTTAAAAGAACGTCTCTTTTGGATCCTCGTGAAAAACCCGAAAATATTTTAGCAGCACCGTTAAATATTTTACGATCAACTCGAATTACGTTAGAAAGTTCATCTCACCGAAACAAAATTGTACCTAATATCCCCCAGCGTGAGTAACAGTGGGTTGACATCAGAACCCAACTCAGGTAAATTCCATAAGTTGTAACTACTGGGAATCAAATCGAGCACTGCCACATCCAAAACATCGCCACCGTAATGGTCAAAACCAGGTGATACAACCACAAAGACATTAGACTGCGCAAATCGTTGCATTTGTTGGTCAGTTACACACGGCAGCAAAATAATCTCATGTCATCGAGTATTCATGCCAATATAATGCTGCGTTCTCGCCGTTCACAGACGTAGCAACAAAGTAGATGTTATAAGTAATTCCATACGCAAAAAACCCAGATGATGGTATTACAAAGCAAATCACTAGATACTTGAAAAGTGGTAGTAATACAAAGGTGGAAACAAATCTTAGTCGGTTTCACTAATCATTTTATTTAACATAGCATACACCAAAACTCATTAAGGAGAACGTTTCAAAATAAATTTCAGTAATATTTGTAGAAAAATCATTTCAACTTTGTTCATGAGCATGTAACTATAGAAAATATTTTCTTTTTAGTAAACCAAACTAAAGAATAAATATTCAGACATTATTAAGAGAAGAGAATAGTTGCTCTATTATAAGGGTTTACAGATTCAAACTGGGCAATAAAATGCCTGAATATAATTGAAAAGTTTCTCACATTGTAGAGGAAAATCCAATCTGATGCGATAAAATGTTTCTCCGCAATTAATTTTTTTTAAAGTAGAGTTTTTATTTAGTTCTTCATTAATTTTTTATTCGTTAAATAAAACTGCAAATCTTTAACCCAAAAAATGAAGGCTTAGAATATTGTATGTAGTTCAACATATAAAATAAGTGATTACTGAAATCTTATCGTTTGGATATTGAGTTGGTTGGCGTTTTGTCCCATAAGAACCAATTTTAACTTAGAAACGGCGTTGTACGTATCAATATTTTTCTGAATCGCATTACTTGTTTAAAATAAAAAAAATAAGAAATGATCAACTGATTAATACATAAAAAACTAATTTAATTCAAAAAAACAATTTTACCTCGAATTAGTAATTATTTAGTAACTTATTAATTATCTCACAAATATAGTTTTTTTACTATATAATTAATCGGTTTGGTCGATTGATTAATATAAAACAATCAATTCAAGGTTTATTAAAATAGTTATGCAATATGATTCGAAATGTTACATTTTAACAAACTGGACACAAGATTTTTTTGCAATTTTGTGAAAAAAATAGATTTTATGATATGAACTAAGAAATAAATTTTGACATTCAAGAAATTTAACATATTATTGTATTATTATAGTATTAATAATCAATATAAGATTGCAAAAAAACTATTTGTGAAGTTTAAAGTTTAGTTAAAAGAATGCATTTACCTGGAGCAAATTTCATTCCCATCCATACAGAGAACGGCATACACCCATGATGAATAACGTGCAGCGTCGACACGTGACTATTCTTCTTTCTCAAAATGAAGAACATAGTATCGAAAAACTCTGTAAACTTTGAAAAATAGTACCACCAACACGTATTCGCCATCTGTAAACCAATTATAATAATTAGATGTTTATAGCAGGTACATAATTTATAAAACCATTAAATATTCAACAAAAAAGATGTTTTTTCTATACGCGTGTTCGAAAGTATTTGTTTGGGTGATTAAATGAATAATTAAACTTACCCTCATTGCCATCGGACTATTTGAATAATCTACAGGTTGGCATCTAAAACTGTAGCTACCCCACCATCCACTCATCAGGTACTAAAATAGAGAAAGGTCAGTGTAATTTTTTTTATATCTTTACTTTATGATTCAACCAGTTGATTAATAGAAAATAAATCTAACCTTAACAGAACATAAAAAACTTGGATATGTCAAAACCAAAACGCTTGTTCTATGCCGTTACTGCGATAACTCGGTTATCATGATACGATCGCCATGCATTTAGTTTCTTCGAAAAAAATTAAATGCGACAATTTCGTTTGTTTACAAAAAAACGCCAAAAATAGCAACCATTGCAAGTTTTTCTTCAAATTGATAACATGGTTTTTAATAATAAAAACGTGCCACTCCCTCGTATAGCGTTTAAAATTTACTAATCGGGAGAATCATATGTCAACCTATAATATTGACCGCAAGGTAATGCTGTGCTAACCGCACGATGGAGACATTGAAATATGCCAAATGTAGATAGAATAAGAGATATGACACAATGGAAAAATGGTAGCACATATAGAGTAAATAACCAAAGAAACATTCATGAAGCAAACAGTTAATCTCAGTAATATATCCATGGGCGAAGAGAAATGGACATACGGCCTCCAGGCGCACTTAAAATAATTTTATCTGTCGGAGACAAATATATATATCTTGGTACTACAATGAGATAAATAAGCCGGAACACACTCTCTTTCTTTGCAACATACTATAAACAATGGAAAGAGTATCCCCAGCTGGGGTAATGTAAACCCACTAAGTGATGATGAGATGTTGTAACAAGTTTTGTACAGCGTGATATTATGGTAAAAAGACACAAGGAGATAGCGAGTGTACATATAGAAATAGAAACACGCTACTAATACTTTTCCAACTAAAAATTCGAGTCGCCTGGACAACATATACCAAGACCCGGTGCAATCTTCCACTCTAGCCTAGCTGATAAATGAGAGAATGGGTTTAGTCTAGGCTTGACCAATAGTTTATAAACAAATAAATAAAATTTAAAAAAGTGTGAACAAAACCCAAAACATAAAATATAGAATTTGATCAACCAGACACGTACGGTTGCCAAGTTAGAAAGTCGAATGTTACAAACCTTAAAAGACAAGTTTAAGCATGTATTATGTATTTTAGCTAGACGTCTAATACTCTTAACAACAGTTTTTTTTTTTTAATAATTTTGTGGATGTGCTAAATATGCGGTTTTTAAGAACTGCTTCCAAAATCTTGTTTTTCTTTTCAAAAAATTTGTATTTTTCCTAGTTTGATCTAAAAGTATCAGTAAGATTTGTAAAACTTGTCCACAATACACCACCTCCAATCATAGCTATAGAGCAGTTGGTACAGTTGCATTGCATAAGTGGCAACACAAACCTGGTCATCGGATATAATTCAAACTCCCACCACATCGTATGCGGATGCAAAAACACCATTGACAAATATAAGCTTTTACACAATTTTATTATCAGTATTATCTTAAATCTAAAACTGGCCTCAATGTTATAAATAAAAATCAGCTTAGAGCATACATACAAAAAAAAACATGGATACTACCAAAACCCGAGGCTAACCTATCGTAGCGTTTAATTAAGTGCTTATAATGTTTTATTCGAACCTAAAAGTGCTGAAGAAATATAAAACTACGTAAGTAAGTTGGGAAACTCTTTACTACAAGCATTTAACACCTGCCTACTTAAACGCGCAGATGACACATACACAGAAAAACTATCGGAAGTAACCGAGATACTTTTGAAAACTCACTTCGCAAGCTGTACCATCCCGACACAAGGGTGGTCTGACGCTGCTACCACACCCCCATCAGAAGATGACAGGGACACTGCACCCCACTTTGTAAAAGATACTAGTATAACCTGGCAAATCAGAAACTTCTCACCATACAAGGCTCCAGAACTTTCCCGCCCCTCTTGCAATGAAGCGAGGATACCATTCAAGTCCATCTGGTAAGAATCTCTATCACATCGCCTTCTGCTACATCCCCATAACATGAACTGAAGTAAAAGCATTTATAAAAAACCAGGACGCTGCGATTACACCCGGGCAAAATCCTATCCCCCGTTAAGTTTTACTTCTTTTCTTTTGAAGACTCTTGAAATCAATTTGGGAAACGCCACTTATTACTACGCCGATAAACTCGAACGAACACTCATACACTCATAAAAAATCTACGGAAACGGCTTTACACAGCGTAACAGATCAAATCAAAAGATCATTATAGGACAAGATGTCCACCATAGGAGTATTTATAGACATCGAAGGTGCATTTAACAAAACCTCCTTTCATAAAATAAAAACAGCACTCTTAACACATGCTGTTAATCCAACAATCAGTGAATGGTTAAAACACTTGCTAGAGAAAAGAGTCGTAACAGCCACTGTAGGCGACACAATAGTCTTGGTACACTGCGGGGAGGGCAAGTAAACACTGTTCCCCCCTGGAAGAAGCTTTAAAAATCACCTCTACTAGAAGCGCAAACAGATATCATGCCACCCTACTTTGTATTTGAAAGAAAGTACTGTGTACACACACACATGAACAACAAGAGCAAAAACTAATAAGGACAAACTTCTTCAAATATACACCAATGACTTCAAGTTCTTGAGCGGGAATTTACTTTCAAGATCTAGACGTCCCAATATCGTTACCACTAGGGACACATACAACTTCATCCAGGCAGAGATAGCCGGAATAACCCATAGGGTAATAAAAAAGTAATCGGAAAAATATCTGGTAAAAACGTGCAAATCCTAACGGACAGCAGAACCGCAATTTTAGCTACAAAAGCCTAAAATCACATCAAGGCTAATCTAGAATTCCACATTGGCAGCTCGCTCAAATAACATTGAACTGTGCTGGGTGAAAGGGCACTCTAATACAATAGGTAACGTTAAGGCTGATAAGATTCACTGGAAAAGAATCAATCCTTAAGATGTGTGGATTCGACCCCTGGACCGCACTACCACTAAAAAGCCTTAACACCATACTAAAAGCAAATACACGCAATGCATTTAAAGCAAAAGACGCAACGATTGCCCCAAATACACGCAATGCATTTAAAGCAAAAGACGCAACGATTGCCCCAAATCCCAACAGGAGACTATTACTTGAGACTGTCCAGAAAAAACAAGCAAACCATAACCATCTTGACAGTGCACTCTCAATTAAGAAAACACTCCAATAAACAGATAATGAGAAATAGAAGACGGGACGACCGAGCACGTACTATGTACCTTCCCTTCGCTCTCCTACGCAAGAGAGTCCATGTTACGGAATTTCTGGCTTGACATGGCCAGCATAAGAAAAACCCCTCCAAACATTGCATATATCAACAACATAGGTTAGCTGTGTGTTGGGACGGAAGAGTAAGGTTTACCAGTGGAAGAGGTACAGCCTAATAAGGCCTAAGTGCAGTGAAAATAGTTTCACCCTCACACTCAAATCCAGAATTCAGAATGCTTTGAGGTGGAGCCTGTTGTAGGCAGGCTTCCTTAATAAAATAATTGTTTCTGATTTTATTTAGTAAAATCTCGTTACATTCATTATTAAATAAAAAAAATGATTAAATATAATAATTTATTGGTTAACTAAATAATTATTTAATACCATTATCATAGACATAGACATGTCAAAATCAATAATGATACTAAATAATATTTAACTAACCAAATAATAATTTATTCAAACTTAATCTTACGATCACAATAAATAATTATTATACTGTAGCTTTTTATTTTATTATTTTATTAACACCTATTATGGACAGTTAATAAAATATTATGCTTAATATATGCATTTATAATAAATAAAAATATTAAGCAAAATAATAAGTTATTATGCTAGTTTAGGTGTTTACCAATGAATAGTTATTTGAACTATATTAAAATTAAAACTACTGATAATATTATGTTCATCATTAAAGTGTCATTATAACACTTTAGAATGTTCTTTTAATACATGTATTAATTATGTATCAAATAATAATTGGAAAATTCACAGATGGCGATTATAATTATACACATGGCACAGACACCGATAATAAATGCATGAATGAATTATAATTTATTCAAAGCGCTTTGGTATTATTACGTCAATGTCATGGCTGCACATTTTGAAATATTTCTATATTATTACCACTTAGTTCCACTTAGAAAAAAACCTCTCAAATCATTTATTTTATTTCAACTAGTAATTGCTTAGAAATATCAACAATCAATAATGATTATATAAAACCTTGTATATGTGCAAAATTAATATTTTCGAACAAAAAATGATCGACAGTAATTTATTAATGTATGTACATTTATTATTTCCTTATAAAATAATATTCTTGATTAAAAAAATGCCAAAATTCACTCATTTATGATAATATTATTTAACATTAGTTAATAGCACAACACAGTGCTGACAGTTTTATTGCACAATACATAATTAAGCTTCATAAATGTGTTTTAATTTCATATTTTCATCTGAGATGAGAATAAAATCATTTTATTGTAACAATATTATGACTTTTATCATTGAATTTTGTTGATCTGTGTATTGTGCTGTTAAATAATAAATTTGATAGAAAAGCTTGAACAGAACTGTCTACATCTATTAAGAAATCTTAGTTTTGTAGATAGTTTCGTAAGTCAACAACATGGTCGTTCCAAAGAAGATCTTGTGAGACAAATTGACAAAGATTTAGATATGCATTCGATGTTTTTAGATATGCATTCGATGTTTAGTTTAATATTTGGTACTGATGATTTTCGGATTTTAATTTCGAAACAGTAAAAAGTTTAGTTTTTTTTAAAGATTTAAAGATTGACTAAGTAAAATCTTTTGCTATGAATATAGCGCAATTAAATGCCAGTTATGATTGTTCTGGCAATCTCAAGTAGGTTCATATTTTAAAGTAACGACGAGGTAAATCTATATGTTAAATTATTGTGTACCTGTTGCTATGAATATAGCGCCATTTACTGCCTACAGTTAAAATTGTTCTGACGGCCTCGCGTACTATGAGTGCCATGTTTTAAGTTAGCTGGATACTCTCTGAAGTGTTCTACGTTAGTGTTGAAAACTGAATATCGTTTAAACAGAGCAAATTTGTAAAAACAAAAACAAAAATAAAGAAGCCTAAACAACAAAGCAAATCAGATGTTTTGCTTCGTTCGTCAGTGTGATAGCTAACAGCAATCAAAATTAATTAATTAATTAATCTTAGATTTTGTGCTCCTACGTAACTCCCAAAAAAATGTATTGTCGGCATAAAAATATAACCTCATCTTTCTTAAATAAATCAAACCACATAGTTAACGGGCACTTTCATTACCACCATTTAAGTATACTTACTAACTGACCCACCACTTTATCAACTAATAACCTCTAAAATCAACCAATAACCAAATAAACAAATGCGACTTTAAGCAAGTAAAATATTATTAACTATGAGTATAATAAAAATAGTAAACTACAAAAAATATAAATAAAAATAGTTAAAACAATTTAGCAAGTATTATAACTAGGGTGTCCATACGTCCCGGTTTTAACTTTCTGGTCCCGGTGTCCCGACAATTTTTTTCGGGACAGTTAAATCTCCCGGTTTAAGTTAAATTAAAAAAAACTTAAAATAATAGATAATAGAGCTCATGACAAATTCTACGTATGAAAACAAAAACATTTTAAATAATTGCAAATTAGAATCGCAAACAATTGATTTCAAAAGAAAAATTTTGATTGCCAAAACAAGTGGATTGAACCGAGGTATCGACATGTTAAAAATCATTAAAAAATGTAATTTTTCTCACTGAAAAAATTATAACTCATACCCTCAGCTTAATTGTGGTGTATTATAAACAGTCTAAATATAGTGCTACTTTGTACATTATCTTAATTGTATAATTATGATTAATATTACAATTTCTCGTAAAATACAAGTGAAACTTAAATTCACTACTAGGGAGTAATATAAATTACCCTCACATCAAAATTTACAAATTTAATTTTGCAGAATGATTGGTATCCATATATGTAATGCAATTTATCTGCACCACACGTGTGTATCATTAAATCCCCTTATAGATATGAACGTCATCAATGTAAATCTATCACGAATATCGCATTGATAAAGTTTACATTGTCTACTCACCGATGATCTGTCCAACGAGTATGACATTATTAATGATATTAACTACATCATATTCTTTTTCACTAACCGCATAGATGAATATGTTTATTGTTATATATTCCAGCTTACAGAACTTAACATAAACTTAATATTTTATCGTCACTGTTTGTAACTTAAATAAGTCCAAATGCGTCCAAATAACATAACGTTTCATTTTATGTTATTGCCAAAGAAGATGCATGGGCAAGTTGTTGGCATTCATAAAATAAGCGCATGTCCGCCGGAAATTGCATGATTTTAGGTCTCCAAAACCCCAAAAAAATTACTGGACACTGTTTTCGCAGAACCTCGGCAACGTTATTGGTCGATGCTGCAGGAGGCGAATTGACGTCATTAAAACGTCATGGGGGATGGTAATTATCTAGTGTTGCTGAATGCTATACAGATAATTCCATTCGCAATAAAGTGGAAGTAGGCAATACAATTTTGAATACAGAACCAATGTTATTGAAACACAATATTATATTTCAAAATTGCATGAATTGTATTTTTAATATAAGAACTAATAATTAATAATTGTCTCTGTTGATACTGCCTATTTTATATCGTACAATCATCGTGACCGTAAAACATTTTACGAACAAGTACAAAAAAATTCGTTGCCTAATAACTGAAATAAAATGTAATCCTATGCTGAATTTTTATTGCACAAGGCATCGATGGTTGATTGATGTCACGCAATCAATCGTCAAACACTAATAATAATTAATTATTTAATTAAGAAATCGATTTCTTTCAGCATGGACCCCGACGAGGACTACTCAGACTCCGAGGTGGAAGTTCCCAGCAATGAGATCCTCGACATGACGTACAGGCAGCTGAAGCTCAATGAAAAACTCATGAAGGAACAGGCTACAGGTCACGTTCTGGCCCTAATGAATGATCAGACAAAGAGGGCCGACGTCCAAAACAAAGCCCTCGCCAAGATAAGGATGGAAGCAGATGCCATCGCAAACTCCACCACCAGCAAGTCAGAGGATTCCCCGGTCCAGTCCTCCCTAAAAGAGGCCTGCAGAACTTCCGGTTGAGCCCGGCACCAAAAAGATGGAAGTCCACCAGAACAACACACGCCCCAATCCAAAGCTTCGCCCCCATAGGAGCGATTCATCGTGGCAATGAGCAAAACAAAGGCAAAGAAGCAAAAGAAAGACGCGGGTGCGTCCCATTCAGTTTCTGAATCTAAAAATCCATCCATCTGCCGGCCCTTCACGTCAAGTGCCTTCAGCCAGCAATGCCAAAAAGTCAACAACCCGGCCGGCTACTAAGGCCAAGGCGATCAACTCTGATGCAGTCAACAGCTCCATTGGCCCTTCAACAGCCAGCATCCACAGAGGGTGACAGACGACGCCCATCACCCATTGTAATACGGGACAAATTCGTATTCCAAGGACTGGCGGCGACACTCAAGGACATGAATGTAACCATCGACCGCGCCATAAACGTGGCATCTGCATGCATACAAAATCACACTCGGATTTTAGAGCAGCTCTCGCTCATTACGTGAGTAACGACGTAAGGCATTACATGTTTAAGTTAGAGTCTGAAAATACTCTAAAATACGTCATCTGGATCGTACCCGAATGTATCGAAGCTGATTAGATACAAAACGAGCTAATCACTGTAGGGTAAGCTCCACTCTCCGTCAAACGTATAGAAAGGGATGAGAATCCCTTTTCAACGTTTAGTTCCCTCAGAACGCAACTAGTCAAGAGATCTTGTCTCTCAACAAACTGTGTAAACTCACAGTTGTGTGAAATACAAGCGCAAGGAAATATTATGCAATGCCACCGTTGTCAGCGTAATGGCCACACGGCATTTAGATGCGATTCCCCCTACGTCCCTGTCAAATGCGCCAAAGCCCATCCACCTGCAAACACACAAAGAAATCAGCGCAACGTGCAATGGTCCGCACACGCTACCCAGCTTATCTCAAGCTGAAGGCAAGCTAATCTTCTATGCATCTTTTGTCTAAAAAGCTAGAATCAGACTACTTGTTCATCAGTCAAGAGTCCAGACATAATCGAGATTTAGACATGGACATTAAAACAACAGGATTTGCGCAGAGAAAAAAACCGGAAGGTATTACCATGCGTAAGTTATTCTTAAGGGCCACTTGTTGAGAGCCAACAACTCACTACGTCCTAAAAAAAAGACATAATCGAGATACAAGTTCTCCACAATCACTCTGTAACGCCTATATGGCTGGCACACAACGTGCATTCTTAACATTCCCATTAAAATATTTTCAGAGGCAGAAAGGTCAATGCAAACTTCTAAAAAAGTCAAATTGACACATACAAATCATTAGAAAGATTTTCTTCCCACTTCCAAAAGAGGCCAACAAGTAGTTAGTCACGACACATCACTGGCGCAACCCGACATAAATAATCAATAATAAATGCATTAGTAAAACCGGAACAATGTCCGACACAACCAAGAATAACAACGACAACAATTAATGCCGAGGAATCGGCCAGCATCCATGGCAACACACGCGCTCCAAGATATTGCACCAACCGTCCTCGTTGACGCGTTTCAAAACGGACACTTGAGCAGACATAATGCCGTCTCAACGTCGTTTGACCAAGCAACTTCTAGTTGCAACCGGAAGTCCTCAAACGTTGAGTGACTCGACCAGCAGGTCTATACCATAGATCAAACAAGGGCTTTCACGGTGTCCCTGTATTATCCTGTATTCGCACACTGCCTTAATAATAATGATTATTAATAATATTCGGCAGTACGCCAGAACGGACATGTATGATTAACAGCGCTAACGAAAGTTAAGCTCCGGCGACTTAGATGAGTGACCAACAAAGAATGCAGATCGTAGCATTGTTTCCAATGAATCCATTACATCAAATAGGCATCCAAACATGCACATGCCTTCTCTGTTGCTCAGTATGCCCGACACATTTACACCTAATAGTATAAGGGATTGTATACTATATTATATACACTGTAGAAAAATTATAGCGTTGATTGAAGCGAGAAAAACGTAAAACTGCAAGGATTATTGGTAAAAGCCTTTGTTCTGTACAAAAGAGGTATCCATGATAACCAGAAGATCAGGATCCGGGCAAAAAAAGTCCCCACGAACACAGATGGCCGTTTTTTGGTTTCCACAAGTTTGCGGAATATAACAGCTTCTGCAGTTTCTCTACGAAATCAACTCCATAAAGTTAGAAATGTAAATGTTAGTGAACGAACCGTAGAAGACTTCGGGCTGCTGGATTGTCTTGTAGAAAGATGGCCACAGGTCCACCTTTACAACACCGAAATCGTGTTGCAAGATTGGCTTTTGCCCGAAATCACCGGGCATGGAATAATCGGGACTGAAGCAGGGTACTGTTTTCAGATGAGTCATGCTTTTGCCTCAATGGATCAGACGAACGTCGGAAAGTGTGGAAAAGACGCGAAGAAAGATACGCTTCAGTTTATATTAACAAGCGACTTCCATTTGGCGGTGGTTCGGTTATGGTTTGAGCAGGAATTTCTACCAAAGCACTCACAGAGTTGGACTTTATAGAGAATGGCTCCCTGACAGCTCACAGATACATTATGGAAGTTCTCGAAGATCGTGTTATGCCCTTCATGAGAACTGTGAGCAAGCGCGGCATTTTCATGTAAGATAGTGCTGGACCTCACGTAGCCAGAGTTGTCAGATTATCTGGGGAATTTCGCAATCCGATTGAACAGCTCTCAGCCCGGACATGAATCCCATAGAACATGTCTGAGATGAGTTGGGACGACGTATTCGAAAGCATACACCTGCTCCAAAAACTGCTTAAGATCTAAGACAGTTGCTATTGCAGGAATGGAATAATATCGACCAAAGTGTGATCCTTAATTTAATTCAAAGTGTTCGTCGTCGACATCAAGAAGTCATGCAAGAGGGGGTAATACTCGTTATTAGTGATAAGTTTTTTTTCATATTTTTTGTTCCATATTAGTCCTAGGAACAAAAACTCGAACTACGTCTGAACTGTAAATTTGTGATATTTCCAAAATACGCAATAAAAACAATAAATATGTTTTACGATTCAACATTGAATTTTTAATTTAGTGTGTAAAATACAGTACAATTGTTTACAATTTGCTAAAATAAGGTTAAAACAAAAAATTCCAAAACTAAATCATAATTTTAAAGTGACTCTACTTTTTGTAATTAATAATATTTAGCCAATGTTATTTATTCAGGAACATATAGAGCCTAACACAAATAATCCCAACGTTTGCGCAATAATTCGCTCGCAATCCTAATATTAAGTTCCTGGCATATAGATAACGTTCACACCATTTTTTTTATATTTTTCTTTATTGTAAAAGCTCTGGTAAATTATATAAAAAATACTCTACAATTTGATCACACTTACCTCATAAAATATCCATGCGCTAAATATAGTTTGAACTAAGTTGTATACAATTAGAACATTCCTAAGGTTAAACGGTTTCCTATTTTCCATAAGCTTTGGTCCCAATACTTTGGAGAAATATATGTAGAAGAGACATATAGCCAGAGTAGGTAGCGGACTAGACATCATAGGCCAATCACTTACTCGAGGATCTGAAACAAAATAATAAAAAATTAGTAATTTGGAAAAAATATTACATAAGCAAGTTGGGTTTTTACCAACTTCTGAATCAGACACTTTACACATATTGTGCAATTAGCAACTGCTGAAAAGGCTATGGGTATTTATGGGTCAACTCTACAATGTTTTACGGAGTAAGTTCTTATTAAGAAGTCATTTTGCCAAAAAGATGTTGAGATTGTGATAGTTTTTCTTTCATTTTTGAAGTGATTGTTTCTGACGCGCATTTTAATTATCTAATATATTAAAGAATTATATTAGACTAATTAATTAAACATTAAATTCAAATAACAAATCTACGCAAAAAACGGCGGATAATTATGCATCAACCTTGATATTAATATTCAAAATGATCTTCTATGTCAATCCAATACCAATCATAAATCCCGATAAAAAAACTTATTTATGTTTATGCATTATTAAATTTATCTTCATGTATTTAAATGTGTGCACGTACTCTTTATAGCGTATACAATACAAAATAGATACAGCAGCATACAAAACGAACGAATGATGTTTGTAAAAATCGAAATGCATTCTTAAAATGATGAAATAATCGAAACTCACGGTGACATTATGCAAAATTTCGCCGGTGAAATTAGTGCGAGAAATTGGTGATCGCATCTCGTCTGGCACATATTATCGACTCATGGTCGAGAGCGCTTTCTTTTCCATGCTGAGGAGAATTCCGTGTTACATAAGCTATCACCAATGAATTTAAAATCGAAAAAAGTTATATAAGGTAAAGATAATCGGGCCAATTGAGTAAGGTGCAGTCTGACTGATATGTGTATTATGTTGAGCCATTATTTTTATGCTGACTCGTGCATTGTGAAGCAGCCGATCTTGCAAAAGTATGTCATTAACATTGGAACCTGTAGCGTATGGATAAGATGACTTTGAAATTGTTAGATGTTACGTACCGCACATGCTTTTTATAATTGTTTACCATCATTGATACCTGATCAGATTTAATAAGTTAAACTTGTATAAAATACATTTTGTTTAAAAGCAAAATCCATAATTACTTTTTTTAACTTTATTATGTAAAATGTCATCGGGTTATATTGTATAACATAATTATTAAGCATTGTGTAAAAATTATAAATATTAATTGTAGTCCATTTTTCAAGTCTTATAATTCATTATTTAAAGTCCATATATAACATTATTTAACATTCAAATCGATTCTACTACATATAAATCAATCTAAGCTAGTTTATAAACATGAATAACATTATTAAAAAGTAAAAGTACCCAGCACTCTCTCCGTTTGGGTATTTTAATCTCTGATGAAACGGTAATTTGTAGGTCATATAAATACATGCATTTTGGAGTTTCCTTAAATGACTACTGGTTTAAGATATAATAAAGTTTGGATTTACCATCCACTTACATTTCAAAACTGAATAAATACGATCTCCTTGTACTATGACACATGATGTTAGTTCTACAATGTTTTACATCGCACCAGTAACGACTTGTTTGAATAGGGTCAATGAAACCAACAGCTTATTAGGTGACTTCCAAATCACCCCGATGCCCAGGTTAGTCAATAATAGCAATGTTTCGTTGTTGTTGATTTATTTATGTGGTGAATATACAGGGTGTTAAAAAAAGATTGTAAAATATTTAAAAAGGTAGTAGTATAAACCAAAATAAACAAAAAAAGTCTTGATAAACATGAGTCCGCAAAGTAACGGTTTCGGAGATGAAAAGTTTATTCATTTTTTTTTAGCAAAAACAAAAAAACGAAGTTACATACAGGTAAGATGTTCAAAGTGCCCTCCTTCCATTTCCAACCAGACACGAGACCTTAGTTTGAAGGATATTCGAACTCTTTCTAAAACCCCTTTAATGGCACGGCCTTGTTGGCATTTTTGATTAATTCGTAGCTGCAGCTCCTCGAAGCTATTTAAAAAGAGTATCATAGACCCATGTTTTCAAATATCCTAAAAAAAATTAGAGAGTTTAAATCAGTTGATCTCGTAAGCCATAAAACAGGTCAGTGGAAAAATTTAATATAAATGCTCTTTAAAGGCAATCAAACAATGAGCTAGAGCACCATCAAGGTAGAACCACATTTGTTGCATTTAGTCTTTAGAATTTGGCAATTTGCATAAGCTTCCTCGCTTTGGTTGTAATCCCATGAACATAACCATACATGAAATACATGTCGGCTAACTCTGCGTTAGAGTAAACAACCACATCAAACAAAAACTTGTGCACTGACAACAACAATTAAACAATTAATGTTTATTTCACAAACCAACAGCTAACTATGGTGAAAAAACTGCAAGCTTATAAAAAAAGTCCATATCTCCAAAACCGTTACTGTGCGGGCGCATGTTTATTAAGACTTTTTTGTTAATTTTGGTTCATACTACTACCTCTTTAAATATTTTACAATATCTTTTTAACACACTGTATAATTTTTCTTAATTTATTTAAGAATATGATAATTATAAACTGGTTGCACTTGTCTTATCAATAACATAATTAATATTATATGATTATAACAATACAATGTATGGTTAAAACTTCATTGCATAATACAATGTAATATTTTCATAAGAGACAAGACAATAAATACATAAACAGAACTGTTATCAACAGTTTTATGTGTAATACACTACTTTAATATTCATATATTTACTCATATTTAGTAAGTATTATGAGCACCATAGAAACTGCAGCGCGATAAAAGTGAACAAAGGCAGATATGAAAAAGTAAAGATAAAAAAACAGTCCACGTAAAAACCTTCATAAAAATGTCCTTCTTTTCAGTAATATGCTTAATAAATTAAGGTGCTTGGCTTTCATGCTAAGTACTGAGTATTTACCGCTCATATTGGCGTTCATGGTTTCAGCAACAAACAAAATCCCCTTCATCCAGACTAATACCTTATATCAAAGAACATTATACCTAGTCACGCCGTTCCCTTTCGGGGTAGGCAGTAACACTGTACAATAGCCAACTTTTTTTTGCAGTTACACACTCCCTTTGCTTCTGCAATATCAATACATCTGGTAATGCATGCTATCTTATTTTTTTCACTTTTAATTTTTCTTTTTCGCTCACATTCATCTACATCATGCAAACAACTTTTACGTGGTCTACTTCTGGATTTTGATCCAAATACATTTCCATCGTAGATTTGCTTTGTTATTCTATCCTCACTTATTCATTAAACATGGTCAAACCAACGTAAAATACTACGTTCGTACTGGTCTACCGGTGTTACTTTCAAATCACATTCGTTCATTATCCACTCATTTCTAACCACATACGCTTCTTAAGTACCCCATCCCAACCGGATTTATTTTACATTTGTGTTTCTCTTAACATACCCATGCTTCAGATCCGTACAGCAGAGTTAGTGTCTAAACACTTTTATAAACTGCCATCTTCGCCTCCTTAGACAATACTTATTTTTTTGCAATCAGTATGTGCAATACTTTAAATCAATCAAAGAAATTAAAGCAATATTTTACAGTTATATTTAGCTCGATTCAGATAAATGCATTAACCAAACTGGAAATAATACAGGTATACGCATTTACAAGCAGTTACAAAGTGACATATCTAGAACAGTTCTATGAAAACATAACTATAGCTTTATCAAAGAATACAACACAGCACGTGCTAGTAAAACGGGACTGCAAAGTAGGAGAGAAAAAAACCAGAGAATACAATTCCCTTTTACAAGTTGCATTTGTTGACTACAAAAAAGAATTCAATACGGTAGAAATGTAGACAATATTATAAGCCTTAAAAAATGCTGGAGTTGACCAAAAATACATAAATCTCATAGAAAATATCTATAGCAACGCAACTCTCGAGATAATGCTCTCAAGATTTGCGGACAACACTGCACTATTTACAAAAATAAAAAATGATCTTAAAAGCATGTTAGGAAAACCTATACATTGAGTCAAAACAAGTTGCAACAAGCCTTAAGACCAACTTCAATAAATTAAGTACCTGGCAAGATTGAAGTAAAAAGAAAATGGCCAAGAGGAAAGCTATATATATATATATATATATATATATATATATATACTTAAGTTAGACTATAACAATTGGTAAGACAAATCATAAAATTAAAAAAATAAGAGTGCTGCATATGAAAAACTAAAAGATATATTTAATAAGAACATACCACAAAGTCTTTAAACAGAGTTATACAACCAATGCATATTACTAGTACAAACGTATAGAGCTGAGACTTAGGTACTTATAAAAGAATGCTGAACAAAATGCTGGTACATCAGAGGACAACGAGAGAAAGATATTACAAATATAACTGAGAGACCACCACAAAAAAAAATGCAGAATATAGTATATAGGAAAGCAAGTTTAAAGTGGAATAGCAAAGACACGCCATAGGATAAACAAGAAGATTGGTACAACCGCCTATGAGTTTGTTAAACTGGCCCAAAGTCGCACTTGGCAGAAAAAAATAAGAAAGTTTAAGGAGGCCTATATTCTTTGCATAGAAACGGCTAAAAACCATTCTCTTGCTTCATTTCACTAATCATGCTTGGAAACAACGTTAGTCACAAAATTCCTGTCAGGCAATAAACTCCCAAAACATGCCATTCTACCTGCAAGACTTCGTCCGAAACAGCAGTCAATGCAGGTGGTGTCTCAAGTTAGGTAATTAAAGAAATGTTAAAAACGTGTACGAATCCCCAGAGGTGTAGAAAACCTACATAAGTAAAATTATTCCCAATATACACAAACATCACAAGAGGAAGAGAAAAAGTGAGCTACTTCACAACTTAAGCCGCTACAAAGTATTTACAAAAGTATACCTTAATAAAATTCCGAAACCGGCAACTACAAAGAAGCACCTATTTTAGTAGTTACCAAATGGAAAATGTAGTTTCTCGTCGTAATCAGTAATTTATAGAATTATTTTTACAAAATCTTTTAATTGCTTCAAAATAACATATCGTCGTTGCGTTTCTAGCAATTTTCAACCTGGAACCAAATTTAAGGTTTGTTAAAAGTGTGATCAAAATAACTGTTTTCGTGTCTCCTGAATAGATGGAAATCTATACAAAATTTGGCAGAGCAAGTATTAAAAACAAGTTTTATAAAAGATATTTTTATGCAAATTCAAATTTTCTGAAATTACAGATTCAAAAAAAAATATTGTGTAAAATACATTTATTCATTAAACAAATTTACATTTGATATTTTATATAATTAAATAATTTTATCCATTTGCTAATTGGTTTAAAATGAAGACTGCAGTATATAATATAAGTTTTCAAATTTGGTTCAAATTTGAGAAAACATATTTTTAAAATTAAATTGACTGCACCCCCCAAGAACCAGTAGAAACTCACTTAGCATACATTTTGGTTGTCGAAAGACTTCTTTCATTTATTTTTTAGCCGTGCAGTTATGCACACCTACATAGATTACTATTCAATACAACGTGCCGCTAGTTCGAAAATAATTTCACCCATGGAATGTGCCATATGGTAATTCGGATGCGACGGTACGTTTTCTTTGGGAAAATTTCGCTAGGAATGATTTATTCATAAGTCATAATTCACACGTGCTACTCATTATATCCACTACTTAATCGAGAAAGCATTGAAAAAATAATAAGAAAAATCAATCGTAATAATATGTATAATACAAGTAAATTAATATGTCAATGTTATGCAATTAGTCTATAAAAATATTATTTCCGTATGTAAATAAAACAACAATTAATTAACATTTATAAGAAAAAGCTGCCATTGTAACATATTATTCCACATACCCGTTGTATATGTAATTTTTGGAGATATTTTGATATGTTGTGTGGTTCAGCAATAAAAGAGAAATTGTTAGAAATTTGCGTTGCTTTTACGTACTAAATTAGCTAACGCAATATTTTATATGATTCATCATGATTGTAACTTGTAACGTGATTAGCGATTATTTTAAGATTACCAAGCAAAATATATACCTATTTGCTTTTAAACGCATTATTACATTGCAGTTAATTTACTATTAACGTGAAGCTATTAAAACATAATTAATATAGTACAAAGTTCAGTATTTTACAGCTAATTAATAGAACGATAAATTCTTCGCTATAATTTGGCACATATTAGGGTACATTTTAAATAATGGCAAAAATGTAATTAAGATTAACATGGCCATCCCATTTTAATTACTTAAATTAATTATAATTGTGTTCCAGTTTCACTGACAGTTATGAATGTTTCATTTTTAACAACACCAATGGACAAACTCGTACTCTTTCTATTTTAACCAATTAACTAATTTAGAAGTACTTACTTTCTTTGCGTAATATGAGCAGAGCATGATCATTCATCGAGAAATTTATATAATATAGAAGATCAAAAATTGAATTAAAACACGTGCGTGCAACGTATTACTACAAACCATACATTCAAAACTAATTACTACACACTAAAAAAGGGAATAGTGAAAATAACAATATGAAATACTATGACCTACATTTTTTTACCTGTTCAATTACGTTAAGTGTTCTTATATATCTAAATAGCGAAAATTAGAATACACTATTAAACATTTGATATTTCAAACTACTTGTATAAAGGGTGTTCATAAAGTAAACAAATATTAATGGAGGTGACTGTATATGTAATGCACCACTAGATGTAAATTTAGTGTCTTTAAGACGCGTTCAATATGTTTGTTCCGGTTTCAATCAACAATTACACACAAAAATGTAATACTGCAAATTCAGAAAGCTGATCTGAATTATTTATTGTGCATTTTACAGCTATTTTTTGATATAAATCATTTATATAATTCAGAAAAAAAAAACAAAGAAACCTAAAGTATTCCCTTAAAAATCACCAATGAATATGTCCATAAAAGAATTTCAGGTTATATGCTGTTAATTCTAAATCGATCCTGGCAAAAACAAAGTTTACACATACTTGTTTAGTAATTCTGCAAAGTTTTATTTGAATTAGTCGAATAATTCTCTTCATACTTCTAACATTTATCGCATTGTAATTAAACAAAATTGAATAAAAAGCTATTATAGAATGTTTGTTTTACATTTCATAACAGCTAGTTATTTTGAAAAATACATTAATTTTTATAAACTAATTGTAATTTTATGAAATAAATAATTAAAGCAAATTATATAGGCAATCAAATTATCTGCGATTAAATAATATGTTTTTTTTTTCAAAATGACTTAGGTAGTTATTTTAAAAAATCCATTAATTTTTATTAGATAAACTAATTGAAAATTTATAAAAAGCAATTAAGGCAAACTATGTGAACAATTAAATTAACTACAATTAAGTTAATGTTGTTTTTTAAAATTTTCCGAAATAGCTTAGTTATAAAAAAAAACAAAAATTCCAATAATGCATAATGAAAATTGCAAATGGACAAGTTAATTGTCTTTTTAAAAAATTTGCAAAAAGGCTTAATTATTACAAAAAAAAACTAAAAATTCTAATAATTAATAAACAAAATTGCATGTAGACAAGTTGGTTGGCAATTTATAGAAAACAATTGAAACAAATTTTATTAGAATTAAATTATGATCTACACTTAAGTGTATATTGTCTTTTTCAAAATTTTGCAAAATGACTTAGTTATTTTGAAAAAACATTACAATAATTAATGTAGATGGGACCCACTAGAACATAGTAACAGGCAATAATTTGGAAAGGAGTAAAAGTTGTATCACCTGTTCACCTGCCGCCCCTCCAAGCAAGTCCCACGTCCCAAGTATTGTCATATAACTATAACTTATTAGTAGTCTTTTGTTAAAAATGGCAAAATTAACTAAAAAAATAAATTTACTAGTCAATCAGAAATTTTCTGTAGAATCCAAATCTGGTGCCATTTCAAGTCCATACCTTATACCTAAGCCGCAAAAACCATAAAACCATGTTTTTGTTCTCAGTGGGCCTTTTTTTATCAAATTTTGATAAGCACCGGCGGATTTATGTTTGAATGCCAAAAATAATAATATTCTCAAAACTTGGCGCCGATAGATCGAGTCTAAAGTTGTGCCGCAAGCGCAAAATCTATCAAACAAAAAGTAAAATAGCCCAAAATTGGTTCAAGCGACAAAAGATGTCTTCGATATACTTCTGAAATGAGCTTAAAAAAATATAGGCCAAATAATCTAAAAAAAAATATTTTTTAAGTAAAGAAAAAAAAATTACAATTTTTTTTTTAGATGAGCTTTTCTACGCCAAATAAGCACGACTCTGACTATTTTCCATGTAGAATTGTTTGCAAAACTCAAATTTTTAATAATATTTTGTGTATAGTTCATCTGATAACTGCTAAATGTGTATTTGTAAGAGTTTATGTTAAAAAATAAGCCCATTTTTGCAGTTTTTTTCGAGTTTTAGACCCCTAAAATCCAAATACACAAAACAATTTATATTTTACAATTAATTTACAACAAAATACGTCAACTTTGGCGGTTAATTTTTTTTTAAATGCTCCTTTTTGCCCTGCGCACTGAGAAAAAAACATAGTTTTATAGCTTTATAGCTTTTGCGGCTTATAGACAGGGTATAGAAAATTTCTGATTGATTTCAATAGTATATTGTTTTTTTTTTTAAAGTTACATTAGCGATTTTTAAACAAAATATGCAATTAAATTAAAAAACAACAAAATATCTAAAAAATCGTTTTTTTAAGGGTTTTATACCCTCATGGACCGATCAAAAGACCACTAATACCCCCCACCCCGCTCTGGTCCGTTTTAAATGGAATTGCCCACATATCAATTCCATAAAAATATGCCAAAATCTTCAATAATTATTGAATGGATACATAACAAGACTTTTACAAAAATAGTACATCTTCAATGTTGTGTCTTCTGGTTGAAAAGATTCGAACAATTATAGATTAGTTATAATACAAGGTGGAGCAAAAGTAATGTCATAATGTGTTATAGTTTTGCAAAAGGCGTCAAATGCCATTGTGCTTTGACATTACACCCGAATACACACAATACACACCCGAAGAACACGAAATTATTATTACTGCTTTTTTTACCAACTTTTAGTCTGTTGTCTTAACGCAGCATAAATTTCGTCGTCGCTTTCCTCATCGTCCTGCACTATCACGCAAACAATTAAGCGTTTGGCTGAGCATCTCGTGCCAACTAGGTTCACTACAGATGTCGCAAAAAATGGCCGGACCCGTACTGTGGCCGTACTACACAATTCGGCATAAGCAGACGTTCGTTAAGTCAAATTTTGGTGAAAGACCTCAAGATGTTCCTTTACAAAGTGCAAACCGTTCACCAATTGCTGCCTGCTGATCGTGAAGCTCTGTTTAATTTGGTACAAGAAGATGATGATTTCGTATCCAAAATCATACTTATTTCCACTGAACTAGTTATGTTGATAAACAAAATTTGCGTTTCAGGGGCATGAAGATTCTACATGATAGGCACGAAGAGCTATTGCATCATGACTGTTTAGTGAGGCATATGCAGTAAAAAAATGATTAGCTCTTATTTTGTTAACCGTAACTAGTTAAACGAGTTTTTTACCGCAAATTCCTTTGTCCAACAGGACAAAGCAACAGCTCACACAGCTCGGGCAACTATAGAAATTTTGTAATATCAATTTCCAAGTCGTGTGATCTCCCGTTTTGGCAATTTGAATTAGCAGTCCAGATCGTCAGATCTGACTGCGCCAGGCTTCTTCTTTTGGGACATTTTAAAATCTCACGTTTACCACAACAAACCTTGCAAGTAATGAAGCGAACATTAAATGCACATTATGACATTAATTTTGCCCCACCTTGTACAATATAGAATTTGGGTTTTCGATTTCAATTTCAACTGAACATACCGAAATAGCAGCACACAACATTTTCCCCCCAAAAGTGTCACTGCGCAAACGGTCTTTATTAGTCAAATATAAGAGTGTGTCACGAAGTGAGCTCACAACTTCGTGTACGTAATCTTTGGACCAAACATATATTTTAAAAGTCTAATAAAGTTTATAACGTGGTGGCGTCGTTATTAACCAAATTCTCGCGGATGAGGTTGCCACGACTAGCTTAGGGATCGAATTCACTCGGCAGGATACGGACTCTTAGGGCTCCACTTTACGGATTAACAAAAGGCGTAAAGTCCTTCACAATACTTTATTCACACCAATATATGTAGACTACCAACGTGCCGTCTCAAATTAACTTGATGGTATCGATGACACGTGGCAGGACTACGCACAAATTACAATAGTAAGCGGTGCGCCGGTACCATACGGTAAGTCCGGTGAAAGTAATGACTCTTCCTTTCTTAAGACAAACCTGCCTCTACGTCTCTTCGGATTGATCGCGCACGCAGTACCCGATCAATTCCGAATCGACACATGTAATACACATAATATACAGTACATACATATAGAGATTAACATATCTCGTTACAAGTTATGCCCTAAAGAACCGTTTTTAAAATACTATAATTATTATTGATTGGTTGTCCAATTTCTAAAGTAAAAATTAGTTGTGTTGCCTCAAAAACGCGTCTCCAAATAAACTTCAACAGTCTCTAATAGTGTTTGATATACTAGATCTTTTATGTAGTCCCATAAATAATAATCTAAACAAGCCAAAGGTTTTTTTTCTTCTACCAATTACATCACATATCATGTCTAATCGCTAGAGGAATACTCGTATTATCTAAAAATCCTCCCAAATAACCCTCTAAAAAAATTAAGTAGCTGGCGGTGGTTAATGGTTCTCAAAAACGAATAGAGCAATGAGCATGTTATCAATATATCAATTCTAAACCAGAGATTCAGTAAAAACCTATACTGATAAATTCATACTGTGCTTTCGTGTGAATGATTGCAAACCCCGTGATTGTTCTTTCTGTTTAATAATCTAATCCTTAAATTTTACTTGATTCGTAAATAAAATTCGTTGGTGTTAATTATGAATGATTCGGCGACAAAATTCCATGCGACTAGCAAAATCTGTAAAAGAGGGCTTGAATTCATCGGCCTGTTAGTCACCCATTTGGAAATCTCAATCCATATTCTCGAGCAGCAGCTGCTACCGAGTTTCCATCACAAAAAACATAAATGTAATAGATATCGGCGTATTCTCGTGTTGTAAATTAACATGAACACTGTTAATAAGCGCAAGCAGAGAAATGAACTTTAAGGTGCTCTACTGTTTGTTTCTATCAAATGTCATAATTCAGTATTTAATTAAAACTTCTTTATAGTCACTTTGGAGAGTAAAGTAGTCATGGGACACTGTATAGTTGACAATGTCTCCCTCTATCTTTTTATTTCTACGGTCTATAAGCTACTTTTAAAGTTTAGCTTCTTCTCTGCTCGTAATCCCGACAACTTACATTACTGGAACGACCGCAGTAGCCTTGCATTCGACTGCTGCATCGAAAATCGTGAAAATAATGTTACACATTTTACTAAGAATGTGATAACTCCAATCGATTAATGAAATTAAACTTATAAACAAACACTACAGTTTTTTTAAATTATTTTAAATGACAAAAGAGCTAGTTTGGATAAAATAAGTATGTAATGTATATACATATTATAAATCACTTTATTTATTATAAAAGAAAATTGAATTTTATTGCGGACGTTTATAATATGCAGCAAAGTAGAAAAGAGTACGGGAATGTGTATTGTAACAATACAAATTTATTTTCTTACATTCATCTTTGACATTTTTAATAATAAATATCAAAACTAATATAAAAAGAAGAAATTGCAACTTTGATGTTTGAACTTTTATAGTAAATAATATAACTTTTATTAATTTTATCTTATTGTCCGTACGTGTGTACCATAAATGCACATTTACTAATGTAAAAAAAAATATTGAGGCCACAAAAAATACTTTTCGCAAAAAGAAAGAATTAGGCAATTACGGTAGATGTTTCTTTCAATCGTTGTACAAGATAATTGAAAAAAAAGTGTACGCCGTATTATAGTGTAACGAGCAGTTAATAGTGCATAATTATTAGTTTCATAATATCTATCATTACATAAAATAAATTTGCAAATAATTATAACAATAAGGTTTTTTTTAACTCTTAAAATATGCATAAATTATTTTAAATATTTCAAACTAGCAACTTGATTAATTACATCTTAATCTGATGTATTAAAGACAAAGTAAGTATCTTGGGAGTAATGCCAAATATTCAAGTAGATCACATTATATAACTAGACTGCTTTGTCTACAAAAAATTGTGCCACTGTCATCATTTTTTAGACTTCGTTGGTATTACACCCTTCAAGATTTTTATGCACAGTTAACAAATTTACAGTATCTATATTAATGACCATAATATCCAACTAATAAATATTTAGGCGTAATAATAATAATCTTTATGTATACAAGTAATATTATGTGTCCTAATAAATGTTATTAGTTTAGTAAATATTTAGGTACATATTGTATGCTATCCATACATGCTAACATGATTATTAGGTCAATAAAAAAAGTTATTGGCACACTACGGCTCTAACTTAATAAAAATATAAATAAAATGCAGGATGTAGTTCCATATACGTATACAAAAATTCAATAAAGGTCGTGATTTGCAATGCATTGCATCTCAAGATTGAATTGTGTCAGTCGATGCACCGTTTTACCGTAGGTGTATTATTATTATTTATAGCTATATATTTATTCCATCAATCTCTAGCACGACTTGAGTACTCATTGAAGATATTTGAAAGGAGTTCACTGTTAACAATTAAGCTGATAAAAATAAAACTGATAATATTCTTTGCCTTACTCTATATACACTAGGCTGGTTAATTAAAAGTTAGCTTAACAATGTAATAAAATAAATAAAACGTGTTTGCAGGTAGATAATTTTGTTATACTTTCATATGAATTTAAATGCACTGCTATAAAATTATAAATATTATCCAATTCATCAACTGATTATACATATTCGACTGTGGTCACTTTTGTCTATATTACAATAAAATATAGTTTTATCCTAACCAATCTAACCATGAAAAAGCATAAAATCAGCAGTCGATAACCTATTACATTCTCTTCACACATAATTATGCATATATATTATATAAAATGTAATAAACATTACGTTTAATAGGTTCCATAAGATCCAAATATACATTGAACAAACGATATTTTAATCCAAATGACATTTTCATTAACTCAATTGCAATGCGTTATGCCTAAATAACACGAATTTAGAAACCGCACCCAAAATTCACATGTTCTACTGCCATCATTCGTATAAAAATATAATGTAAAAAGCATATATTTTCGTTCAAACAAAAAATAAATTAAGGTATGTTTGTAAATTAGGACTGTCTCAAATTTACAAAAAATAAAACTACATTTAAAATAAAATAATCAAAGTAAGTAAACCAAATATAAAAATTTGAATTTTATAAATCATAATTATTTCATAAATAAATGTTTTTATTATATTGATGCCTAAATATGATCCCTTTCACACGCGGATTTAGGTGATACATACGTTTAAATCGAACGTGGACTCCAAACCGCGATTCTGAATGCCTGCGTCGAGATTCTCCAGCAATTCCAAATCTGAGATTCGCACTATACATTTATATTTAACCTTTCAGACGCAGATACTTTTCATAGGCGCAAAATGTATCATTTACCCATATTGTATATATTCTTCGAGGTGTTATTGTACGGCACTGTACTCGGATCCTCGCATTCAAAATCTGGGCGGCTGAAGCTGCAAGCCTTGAGGTCGATGTAATCAAACTTTCGGGATAACTTCCGTCCGGTAAAGCTCTAACTTCAGATTTTCAAAGCGTATTCCATAAACAATTAAAAAAAATCCAATTTTTTTAATTTTAAGCTCATCAATTTAATATTTAAAAGAAAATAAGCTTGTGGTGGGTATTAATGCACTCCTTTCAATAATCTGGTACTGTGTTGAGGCTTCAAGGACTGAAATACATAATGGTAATGGTCTCTTTTTCTTGATCCACTCCTATCGGAGATTGGAAATCATCAATGCTATCAATGCACTCTGTTCACTGCTGTTCTAAATAGTTCTGTTGTACTGCATCCGTACTATTCGCGCACATTTCTAAGCCACAAAGGTTTGCGTCTTCCAACATTTCGTTTCCCTTTTGTTTTCCCCTCCATAATAATCTGGTCCCCTAGCTGCATGTCCGAAGTGTCTTAGTTTCCTGGTCTTAATACTAGGAAGTATTTCACATTCCTTTTCCATCCTCCTTAGCACCTCAATCTTTGTCACGTGATCAACCCAGGATATCATCAATATTCGTCTGTAGCACCACATCTCAAAAGCCCGTATCTTATTTATTCAAGTAAACTTGTTTTAAAATAGGGAAGACAGCAACGAGCATCCTTACTCTAAAATTTAGAAAAAAATCTCTGTTATGAAGAATGCATTCATTCGTGTAAAGGCATTTCTTGCTATCTATATTCTTGTTCTTATTTCTCTGGTGTGATCTGTATCGCTATTTATCCAAGTGCCGAGATATTTATAGATGTCTACTCTTTCAATATTTCAATATCAATGTTAGAGATTCTATGTATGATGTTTTTGTTTTTTGAGATCGCATAAATTTTGTTTTCTTTAGGTTCATTTCAATATCCCATTTATTGCATACTATATTGATCTATGTTAGTGGTCAAAATGTCATCGCGGTATAACGCAGACTTAATGCCGACTACTTCGCGTCGAATTTCTGGTTCATTATTGCAGTTTTTTTCCTGTGAACTCTACTCTTCGAATAGCCCCAAAAAAATAAATCTAAAAGAGTGATACCGCATGATCTAGGCGGCCAATAAATGTCGCCACTCCTTAACCAACCTAAAATATTAGTTATTGTTTCTGCTGCTGTATGACTGGTGACACCATCTTCTTGAAACCAAAGACCTTCGATAACAATTCCAACTGGTCCAATAAAAAATCAGTAATCATGCTCCGATAGGAAACTAAATTGATTATAACAGTATTACCTTCGCACAGTCTTCAAAAAAACTTTTTAAAAATTCATTTTTTTCTCAAATATCTCTCTTAGTTTTTCTAACTCCCAAATACAGCAGTTCTGCTTGTGACACTAAAAAGGATCTTTTGCAAAAATCTGTTTCATTGCTGCTGCATCTATTCGATAAACAAACGACAATGCAAATAATCTCTAGGTTTCAGTTCTTGTGTTGTTTGGATTTTGTAAGGATGTAAGTGTAAATCTTTAGTCAAAATACGTTGCATAATGGAGTACGCTAAGTCCAGTTGCTGTGATCGATGACTGATTAATGTTCCTGGTTCTGCAGTTACACTTTGACACACATTGGCAATATTCTGCACAGATTGACCGCTAAGAAAATGTTGAAGTACTTTTGCCTTAACTAAGACACAGTTTACTTAAAGTTTATGATCAAATTCTAAATTGTGAGCTCGAAAGGTCGATTTTAAGCACCAAAATATTCATGCAGAGCACAAAATAATTTTTGTTTTCAATCTCCCATTTTCGTAAAACACTTCGACAACTTTAATGCGTTGTTCTGTAGTGTATTTAGCCATGACCAAAATTGATAATATTGCTAGAATACAAAACAACGTTTAACATTAACATATAACATTAAACATATCTATCTGGGTAGCTCAATATGAACCACCCTTTACTTCAATCACAATCAAACTTTAGAGCGGTACTTAGATTTCTTAGCTACATCAATAGCAAACTGCCAAAGGCGTTTGTTTTAAAAGATGGCCATCAATAAAACTACTATAAAAGAATCATGACTTAAAATGACTTCTCCTAAATCATTTTAAATGATACATCAAACCCCAAATCATCAAAGACAGACTAAACACATACATGCCAATAAAATATTGTTAATTATAAACATATAGGCTCTTTGCAAATGTTCTTTCAAAAGTCAATATTGTACATCAAACGTTGGCTGGCTGTATCTCAAGAATGAACCTACAGAAAGCCTGTGTCATCGCAAATAGACTACCTGCGGCCTCGTTGATTATTTGTTTTTACTTACACATAACGCAATAAACCCAAAACTAACACAAACTTTGAAGGTGTAACATTAATCTTTCATAATACTGCTATGAATGATTAATGTTACACCTTCATCTTCCTAACTAAGTAATAAACAACTAAACTATTAAGTTTCCCAAACATTTTTTATCTAAATTTGTATGTGCCCTTTTCAAAATTATCACCACTTTATAAAAGACATTTGATGGGAATAACACGCCAACAAAATAATACGTCAACAAAATTTGCATATTAATTTGAATGCATGCATATCCGCCAGCAAATATCCGGGATGTATTAATATTTAACGTACGTAATATAAAATGTATTATTATAAAATTGACAAAATCAATAAATTATAACCATATAATTTAAAAATTAATAGCTATTGTAATAGGTTAATATATATGTCATTTATTATAATTAATTTCATCCAGATGAGACGTAAATACGTAATAAAGAAATAGTGCCTTTCTTCTGTTACATGTAATAATAATAATTTCCACTTTTGTGATACAATTCTATTTTTAATTTGAAATTGTTCTAGCGAATCTAATAATTGCAACTAGCTTAATTTAATTTAGACGCGGATTCGATTTCTAAACATAATAAACTTTATGCTTTAATTATTGCAATGTAATTTTAACGGTTTATATAATAAACTATTAAATTGTTATTGTCGGTTTGTCTTTAATTGTTATGTTTATATCATCATAAATGTCGTAAATTGAAATATAAATTAGAACAATATATGTCTTCATTAACAATAAGATTAAAATTACTCGTATTGTCAGACCGTATTTCTGTCTTTACGTTTGTGAATTTACTGATTTTAGTGACTTATTTAATCTGAAATAGTGTAGTTTTAACAGTTTTAACAACAAAAATAATTTCAAAGTTTGTTCTAAATGATCAAGCCGCTGATAAATTTTGTAGCACCCGTTGTCTTAGTAACAAAAAGTAAATAAAATTCAAACGTCAAATTAATTAAAATTGGCAAATATTTATTCAATTGAAGTAGATTGGTGTAAATTATAGTTAAAATGATTGAGTGCTACGAACACGATATGGACATCGAGGAAGTCTTTAATATTGGATGTCAACAATTAATTCCAACATAATCAAAAATACGGTAAGAACTTATCTACAGAGCTTTCCAACAGTGAATTAATAAAAAAAGAGACCTAATTAACAAAAAAATGTGGTCAAAATTTTGAGTGCTAAAGGCCATGATTAATTTAAACCAGAGAATAGGTATTTCCAAATATGCAAGCCATCGTTTTTTTTTTTTAAGAAAAACGCAGGCTATAGTTCGAAAAAATCAAAAAGTTTTACAAAAGAAATGAGAAATTTTTTAAAAGAAGCCCCTGATGAGATCTATTTGTAAATCAAAAAACATGTCAATTTTCTTGAAGTTTTAAAATGTCTATAAGCAATTATTTTTAGGTAATAATAAGAACTGTCTAATCTGAGCGTAAAAATATCGAAGACAAAGGAGAAGTGATAATTATTAATTTACTAAACCCAAAATTAAATATTCCTCGAACGTTTACAATTCTGAATGAACCAGAGAAGAGATTAAGTTTTTATAAATCTTCAGAAAGTATGTTAATCTTTGTCCGAAAAATTCCACATCTGAAACATTTTTCGCGCATTTCTTAAATGCAAATGCATGAATTAATTGGTTGGTGTTGACGTTGCAAAAAACCGATTTTAAACAATAATTAAATTGAGCAAGTTGTGCTCGAAGTTTTATGACACTCTTTTAATAAACATATTATTGATATCATGAATTCAATAATGAACAATAAGAATATCTCGTGAAAGGTCAATCCAATGCTAATAAACAATTTTATTAAGAAAATGTCAAACGTTTTATTACACGATATACTGGTAAATAAAGAGCATATAGCGAGTCAATTTTTATTTACACAATAGACGCGTATTTACTTTTGGTTATTGTGACGACAAATTAATAACAATAATATCATTTGATTCAGATTTGCAAAGCTTAACGGTTCCTCGTTTACTAAATCTAAGGCAAATAATATTACGCTTTAATAAAGCTTCAATCTTATTAACTATTTATATGCTTATACTATTAATAAAAAAATAGAAGAAACAAAACATAAAAAGCAACTATTCCATTATCACACACTAACGACAGTGTTTATTCTTTATTACATAAGTAATTCCTATTATACTAATATTATAAACAGTAATAAAAAAGCTCGTTAAATTACACACACAATTACTAAGATAAATTTATAGCCAAATAAATCTATGCCAACCACATTATAAAATCACAATTATTATAATGCAGTGGTATCAATTAATGTTGTTAACCTGTAGGTCATTAAAATATTCATAATTCACATAAATTTCTTTTTGCTTAACATTGAATTGTGCAATAGAATCTAGTTTGTTGCGAGTAAATAATATATTTTATAGGGCAAGCTCGTAAACCAGTTTTATCTCCATTCAATAAAGTCTATCCACATTGCAATTGAATCGATGCGTAATCAAGTATATCATTTCATACTAATGATCAATTTATTATTAAAGCTGCGTATTACAGGTTTCAGCGTTGTGATTGTAAATCATATTTTTAGTAATTGGAGTTCAATCAATTATTAGTATTAAAATGTTGTTTGTTGCTATATTCAACCATTCGCTTTATCATTTATTACCGATATAAAATTTAATAATATATAGTTATATTTTATCAAAGATTACTAGTTTTTCTAAATTTTAACTTACTGATGTTATTATTACTGACTTATTATTGTTCAGCAGAGACAGAAATAGGTAGCCAATGTTAGTTTAAAAATATTTAAAAAAATATATTAAAAATAGTGGGACTAGAATAGATTCTGCCATGCTTTGATCGATCTATGCTGTCATTATTTATGTTATTGTATATATAGGTCCGTAGAGCAGCACCCTTCTACTACAAGAATAAATTCTTTAAACTTTACATACGGCGTCACAAGTAGTTAAGTCATTTAGAGTTAAAATTGCTTTATAAATATATGTCCAAAATGCTTCTTAAAAATTTACAACCAGTGCTAAAATGTAAAAAAAAACATTAGTCATTAAAAATTCTATTAGAATATAAATTGGCGACTTTATTAGAAACATAAGCAGCAGATATTGATACTGTTTGTAAAGTTTGTGAAATGTCTTTTTCAAACAAAGAATACCCGACAAACATTAATTACGTTTATGGTTATTGTAGCATAGTGAGCGATCCAATCATGCAAGTGTTACACGAATGTAGGTATGGATAACCTAACAATAATTTAGCTTATGCCCATACTATCTCCAACAAGTGCAAGCTTTGATCAGAACGTTCCTCTTTAGTAGGGTGTCCATACGTCTCGGTTTCCCGAGATTTGTCCCGGTTTTAACATTCTGGTCTGAATGAATGAATTATGGATGCATTGTGGGGCAAGAAGTTAGATCAATTTTACGCAGAGCCAAATTTCTGAAGATAACGCTTATTAAGCGATTATAACACTAAATTTCTTCAATGACATTACCAATTTACCACATCACCCGTAACGTACAATTTTGTGGGTGCAAAAGGCGATATTTTAGGGCTTACGCTTGTGTTAGCTACTCTCAGCTGCCATTAAATACAAATCATACATCAAACCCGCTAATTGAGAGAATGAAAGCACAGTAGAAACTGACAAGACCAAGTATCTAGTCCACACTCTCATATTAAATGTAATTATACCTGTAGTTACATACACAAACCCTGTATTGGACCAACGCCCAAAATTAATAAATGCTACGAGCTGGTGCTCAAACCTATCGCAGGTTATGCAGTTATGCGCCAAAACTGTTTATTTTTTCAGAATTAATCATGTTTCAAATATGAACCCATTAACCGTATATGGTTCTATATTGACCAAGTACAAAAATACATCTTTTTTTTAAATTCATGTAACAATTTTAAAATAGTATTTTTGAGTGCACGCTACTATTCGCTCGTCTAGGACTCGTACTCGATGATGGTGATATGTGACAGATTAATCCATGGGCCATAAATAAACCCGATTACCGTTTTAGATATGTTCACAAAAAATGGAATTAATCGTAAATTTTTTGACAAAATCACAAGTCACAAGTTTTTTTAAGATACGTAATGTATAATAATTTTGGTCTAGTATTAGATTCCAGAACTCCATATTTCTATCATTTCAAAAATTTACGTGTCCGCAATTACTATTTCAGGACTGATAAGTACAAAAAAGATGTTTTTTATGTTGTCTACCTAGTAATAAAAGCAATATGCTATGGCAAAATTTCTTATATCGAGTTTCTGCGGCATTTTATATTGTCATCTCCAAAGTATGATATGGTAATTTTAAAAAAGCGACAATGAGTGAATTGCAAATTAAAAACAGAAAAGTCTTTTTATCAAAAGAAGGCAGTACCCCGAAAAATTTACATAAAAATTAGGTGACAGTGTATGGTGAAAACAGCCCGTTCTATTTTCAAAAATTGGTAAAATCCATTCATGATGACATAATGAAGTGTGGTCGAGTAAAAGTTCAATTATTGCTAGAGAAAATATCAGAAACAAGTGTTTTTAAAATTCTACATGAAGATTTGAGAATGAACAAAGTGTAGGTACAATGAATTCCCAAGTTGCTCAGTCCCAAACAAAAACTGTGTAGACAACAAATTTGCAAAAAAATGTTGACTGCATTATCCCAAGATAAAAACTTCTTAATAGGTTCATAAGAACTCTCCACCACCCACAAAGACAACCCAAAGACGCAATTTACTGCGCAAAAAGTAATGGTCAGTGACAATAACGGAGAATGTCTACAAAGGCACAATTAAAAACTTGATATACATACAAAAAAAAAAACCACAGTTATGCTTAGACAACTCTGCTTCCGCATAACAACTGCAGAGTGCATAAAGCACAAACTGTTCAAGAAGTAGTCGATGAATGCAAATTAAGGAATTACAACATCCACCATACAGTTCCGACCATTTAAAAGCGTTTATCAAATCGCGACAATACAAGTTGTATTTTACAGAATTACCAAAAAAAATTTAGGCATTGCGTTATTAGAAAAACGTTAGAATAAGTGTGTAAGTATTAATGATTCTTATGTTAAAAAATAAAATTTTGCTTGTATGTTACTCTTTGTTTTCTAGCTAGGTAGATAACATAAAAAACTTCCCTTGTATATATAAATATTCAATTAATTGTCTAACTATACAGCTTCTCAAATATGACCTTTTTTTTTTCTAGACAACTAAAAATTGAGTAAGTATTGACAACTAACATATTACAAATCATGCATAATATAGCCCACCATTATAAATTATTATTAAAATATTTCTTTTTATTAGACGAGTCTCGTGTCTAGAACTATAAACATAAGCTAGAACGTTAACAATAACGCTCTTTTTGCCTTGCAAAAACCCCATTTGCTGTCAAACTTGGATAGCCAAACATCTTCTAGCAATTCAAACAAAAAAATTTATAAAAACTGAAGATAGCTATAGGTCATTAAGATTGCGTAGCCTGTCATTCCTGCCCTAAAATCTATTTTAAATCTCCGTTGAAAATGCCAATCTTTGATAAAATAAGAATTTCCTCAACATACACTTTTTAATAGTAACCTTCTCGCTAAACGTTTTTCTAATAAAAAATATTATACTCCGTTTTCTTTTTCTGAATAAATTGGTAAAAAACAAGATTAAAAATCATCTCTCCTTGTTCAGGTTACAAATGAAACGGTAATAACGACAATTCTATTAATATTCGTTATACATTTTACAAACAGTTCTTAACTTACAATAATTTATGGTGTTCACTTTTTCGGTCAATTTATGATAAATAAACAACCTTAATTTTAACTTAAATTTTAAGAAATTCGTAAAAATGTCTTTTTTTGAACACCGTTCTTTACACTTGATATATGCTTCAGTAATAATTCCATTCTCAAATTTCAAACTATGCTACTATTTCTAGAAGAGACCAGTTGTCATTTGTCATGATTATGTTTATCAGTTTTGGTTAATAAAATGACCAAAAAAGTGAAGTATTGTTTTAGTAATTCTTGTTTTTTTTGTATAAAGGGTAGTCCATCTAGTAGTATCTTATTAATCATTTGTTATTTTGACAGTGACAGGTCTTTCCCGTAGGAAATCTTAACAGAAAGTCAGTATCATATCTCCGCTTAACAAAATGAATCAAATTTATTCCCAAAGTCAATGTTGTTCCCAAAGTCAATGCGTTTATTGAAAAAAAGTTTTGGCCAAAATGAGGCCCCCACTGGCATGCTAGTGGCCAACATACCGCCGTCGTACGGTGCGCACTGACGATAATGTGGTCGTAGCCGAGAGTGTGCAACTCAATCCTAGAACATCGACTCGCCATCGATCTCAACAACTCAACAATTCACGCACCAGCCTGATGCGAATCTTGCACAAAGACCTCGCATTATTCGCTTATAAAGTCCATTTGACTCAGCAATTGAAGACACGCAACCATCCGGTTCGTTATAGTTTCTCAGTTTGGGCCTTAGAGCAACTCAAAATGAACAACAATTTTGCTCAAAAAATCATCTTTTCTGACAAAGCGCATTTTCTCCTACGCGGCTATGTTAAAAAAGACCGCACATAATTGTTGAGAAGCCAATGCATCTTCAGAGAGTGACAGTTTGGTGCAGATTTTGGAGCGGTAGCATCATTGGCCCATTTTTCTTTAAAAATGCTGCTAAAAATTGAAGACATGGACTTGGACAATCTTTGGTTTCAGCAAGATGGCGCGCCATGCCACACAGCACATACCACAATCGATCTTTTGCGCGCCAAGTTATCAACCGTCTCGGCGATGTCTATTTGCCACCTTGGAGCTGCGATTTGTCGCCGTTAGCCATTCGTGAGATAGAGCCAGAAATCGTCACCAAAGTTTTGGAAAACTGGGTTAACAGGATGCGCTAATGCAAAACCAGCCGAGGTAGCCACATGAATGAAATCGTGTTCCATAAATAATGGGAATGTTTGCTCTTTAGAATAAACCAATAATATATCAAAAAAAATGATTTTTGTTCATTTTTAATTTTTTTAAAAGGGACTACCTAATGGACCACCCTTTATTCGAAAAAAATCTTTGAAAGGCAGATGTATAATTTGTAGGCATACATTTTTATATATAGATCAAATTTGGGTCTCAACTACATATTCAAGAATAAATTCAAAACATTCTATCGATTTGCAAAGAAACACTTAACGATTCGAGCATTGCACATAGTTTTAACAAAAAAAAACGTAAAGTTTGTTCAATATGATCAAATCGTTGTATACATTCTGTAGCATCCGTTGTCAAACAAAACGTAAATAAAACTCAAACGTCAAAATAATTAAAATTAACAATTATTAATTCAATTAAAAATCTACTTTAATTGAATTAATAATAGTAAATAATAGCTAAAATAAGTTAGTGCAACAATCACGATATGGACATACACACGTTAGATGTTTCAACAATTAATTCCAACAAAATCAAAGCTACGGTATAAAACTGTCTATAAAACGTTCCAACGGTAGTATTACCAAAAACAATCTGCTGGCATATATTGTTCTTCGCAGTGCAACGTTAAAATCCTCAGCAAGTTTATGGTCGGAATTTTCGATTCTGAAGACGTATCGTTTAAAATAATCTAAATGTTGTACAAAAAAAATGAGAAGATTTTTAAAAGAAGCCACTAATGAGGTAGATTAGTTAATAAAGGTAACATGCCAATTTACATTTAGTTTTAAAATGTTTATAAGCGATTATTTTTATATAGTAATGATTGTGATTGCTGAGAAAAATGCCGAAGACAAAGGAGAAGTAATAATTATTAATTTACTGAAAACAAATATTCCCCAAACGTTTACAATTCTGAAGGAACCAAGCGAAGAGAAGATTCATTTTTACAGAAACACAATAGGCAAAATAACTTAATCGCCTATTTTTTAAAATTAGAAAATCTTCAATCTTACACTGGTCACCATTCAGAAAAAGTTTCGCCACTTTTCTCGGAAATGCTGGAATAAATGTATTAGAATTAAAGCGCCATGCAGGATGAAAATCTTCTGCAGTTGGAGTAGAAGACTCGATTCAAAATAAAATTCAATTTTGTAAAAAGATAACTACTGCACAATCCCAACGATTTCGCCAATTTTCATTTTTAATCTGCATAAATAACAATAAACTACAACTACGATTATGCAAAAAAAAGAATTTATTACTTTTTTGCTGTGTTGTTTACATCCACTTTATATGATTAATGTCAACAAACAGCTGATAAGAAGCAATTTGTTTCGCAAAATTTCTTAATACCCGGTCCCTAATTCAAGCGGTAATGGATTATTACATATTTGCAGCTATATCTTATCTTATTTTCAATTGTAGATAAATAAATATTATCTAGGCTTAGGGCCGGATTTTTAACAACAGGTATTTTTTAATACCATGCATGCAAAGCATTATTTTCTTTCTTTGCAAACAGTCTATTTATAAAGGTATACAAGAATGGTTTGCATAATCTAATCATTTCTGTATTAAAAAGTTCTTTGGTAAAATTTGCATTACAGGGCAAATCAATCGCAATTTGTTGTATCGTTATATAGGTAATTATATAACTTTACCAAAACTAATTTAAACTTTAACTATAATTTTAATCAAATAATTGATTGCAATCTTGTGCAAATTATATTCTCCATCTGGCTCGACACACATATATACTAGAGTTGCAGTGTGTTTGGCACCTCAACGTCGAACACATGTATTTCTTTTATTCTTTAACAGATGTCATAGGTTAGCACAATTTCATATGCTTATTTCAAGCATCCGTTCGCATATTTTATCAGAAATTGTATCTATGACACAATACTCGGTATTCAAAATTGGCCCATTTAATTGCGTGACTGGTGTAAATTATATTAAAGATAAATAAAATTAGGCTTATAGCTTGGTTACTGCTAATAGCGGTTGTTGTACTAATAAAACGAATGCAATGTTTTGTAAACTAAATAAACATTTTGATTGATTACTAAGTGAAGCTCAAACCACGTAAAACCGTAATTTGCTTTGGATTAATCACAAACTTATAATGTATACAAAAAAACAAAGCAAGTTAATTCTAATAAAAAAACTTTTAGATGTAATTACTTTTTTATAGGGTGAATTGATTGATCGTCCATAACATTCCCCGAATTCAATCAAATGAAATAGTACCAAAGAAATATGCTACCCTTTCGTGGTATTTTATTTTGTTTTATTCAGCCAATTATATTCCTATTAATAAAATATTATCTGAATAGAAGATATAATTTTCCAAGTAAAAATGCAACATTGTTTTAATGTTACATATCGTTTCAACCTTTTAGGGTCATTAGCAGGCACGAACAACAGAATACAAACATATCATATAGTTAGTAGAAATACTATGACTCAGCAAGTTGATTCTTAGATTGCATCAAATAATCAATTAACAAGTAAAAGTTTACTACTCAAAACAGCAAATGAATTATCAAATTTATAAAAAAAACCTGTCTCGCAATAACGGTTTAAATGTTCGTCATAATTTCTAGCTTTGTGGATAATGGCCATTTCTCATTTTCATAGTTGATTCCATTTGTTATTGTCTACTCAATAAAATTACAAAACTAGTTTATCAAAAAAAATTAAATTAATAATTAAATTAAATTCGAACAAATGAGATATGTAAATTTTCTAAAAATAATTCATTATTATATAAACGACTAACAATTAATTAACAAGGATAAACTTAAGCTACACTCAAATTATATACTAAAGAATCCCATTCAATGTTACCTAGTTCCTTATTTATTTACATATTTTATTAACAGAACAAAATGAAAGTAATGCAATAAAGTTGTAAATTATTGCAGTGATTTTGCACATTGTTTGAAAATGTTTTATTTTAATTTTTCGAGTCCACTGCATTGAAAAAACAACAAAAGTCGTGTTTTATGTAACTTTTAATAATTTGTTTACTTTCGTCTAGAGGCGACACGTAATAGCGAGATACCAAAATAGTTCCTCGGTGTAACGGAACCGAGTGAAAGTATAACAGTTTTTTTTTCTGTGCCGCTGTCAAAATTTATTATTTTTAATTTTATTCAATTAGAATGTGAATTGTTATTTATGCGAATTAAATAGAAAATAAATGAATTGTTTATTTAATTGGATATATTAATATTGTTTTTATTAGTAAAAATATTGAATTTATTATTCCCTTCATTTAAAGTTATACAAAATCAAATATTGCGATAAAATATACTATTACACCCTGTTTGTACTATCTGCTGTAACAAAACAACGAGATTGTTTTGTGATTATCAAGTTCAGTTATTTGCAATCAAAGTTAACAGTATAACTTTCAGTTGTGGGTAGATACACGAGCTAACTCTCAAATAAGTTTTACTTTGAAATGTGACTAAGATACTATAAAGTTTGTAATAAAATGTCGCAATTGTCATTGATGTGTTTACAATGAGGATCTCTTCTAAATATAGAAATACAAATAAATCTTCAACTAACATAGCAGTTGAAAAAACTTAATAATAATAATTTCAACTCTTATTCTTTGATTGATTAAACATTGAAAAAAAAAGAAAGAATTATGTTTACAACGAGACTCCAAAAAGTGGAATTTTTTTTCCAATACCAGGCCACTCGAATCGTTCTACAGATAGATGGCAGCACTGCTGGAATAACCATTTTATAATAATAAAATAAAATAAAATGTAAATATGTATATAATAAATAATATCTAAAAAAAAAAACAAGAAACAGATAATTCTTTTTTGGTTTCAGTAAACAAATTTCATTTGTAATAATGGATAACATTTTTATATAAATGTTTGTTAATAAATCTATAATGTAATGGTGTGGCATGAAGCATACTAGGATTAAAGTTCCCTGTCCTTTAATGCAATATTCACTACTCAAGACAGGTTTATTAATTTGTTTTGTAAAGTATTGATTAGTTAAGTATTCAGTAAACTTATAAGTATCTTGTAAGAAATTTGAGCGTATTCATCCTAGTTTCTGTGTCACGTAGTTACTGAACGCTTTTTTATACGGGTAGTATAGTTTGGGATAAAAGAATAGCTATATATATTTTTTGAGAAAGGAAGAGATTTTAGTAGTTGTACTCTCAATTAACGGGTTCAGTAGGTGTAACACAGTGCACTAGTACAGAGAAAACTTTGACTCGTTTAAAAACAGAAAAAAAAAACAAGATATTTGAGCATCTCATTGCTAGTAGATTAAAAACAGAGAAGCAGAGTAAAGCAGAAGAACATCAATTCGGCTTCAGGAAAAGAATATCAACTGTAGAAGCTATGTAAGTTATAAAAGCGGCCAAAACCTATGCAGCTAAGAGCAGACGACTTTGCACACTTCTTACTATTGACATCCAAAAACGACTTTAACTCGGTACCATGACAAGATGATGAAAAAAAAAATTTGCAACGCCATTAAAAAATTAAAGCTAACTACCTATAAAACAGAAAGATTCTCTTAGAAGCATATTGGCATGTACGGTACCGCAAGGCTTAATATTTGTAAATCTAATATTACAATTTGATTCTACAGCTTAAAATGTCTCAAGCGGTTAAAATAACCTGCTTTGCAGACAATATTGCCGTAGTATGAGCAAAAATGTAAAAGAACTAACAGTAACTGCGCTATTGGCCAAATCTTTAACACCACAGTAAAAATTAAGCTAAAAGTCAAATAAAATAAGACAAAACGGTACTTCTATACAATGGTAAAAAACTAAAAAATGTTACAATAAAAGCTCGGAACGAATACAGCCTTAAAATACTTGGAGTATGGTTTGGCAGTAATATAATGGTAGAGCATATCAGGCAGACAACGCTAAAAGCCGTAACATCAATTGCAGCATTAACAAAACTGATGCCAAAAATTAGAGTGTGTCGGTCTTAAAAAAAAGATGTTAAGCACAGTTGCGCACTCAATTATGTTATATAGTGCACATATGTGAGGCGATACCCTCAACCACCAAACGTATCGGAACATGCCAGAAGCGCAGCAGAAAACAATAGCTATAAAAATAGCATACGGCTACCAAACAAAAAATTACAAACAAATTGGCAAACAAAACACGGGAAAAGCCACTTGAACAAAAAAGCTAAAATCTAATCAAAGAACTGAGCAAACATATCACCAGAAAGCATGCCAACGTCGACAACCGCCTGACACAATTTCTAAGTGCACGGGTACTGTAAGGCATACCTCAAGCGTTTTAAGATTGTTAACGATGATTTTCGCCTCCACTGCAAGGTGTCCCGTAGCAGAACACATATTTTACTGATCCACAAATTAAGCCTAAAAAAGAAGCCAGTTATACAAAGAAGTGGGAGAGCTAACAATCAAAAAGACAGTTGACATAATGTTAGACAGTGGAAAAGAATGAGTTCTCATACACAAATTACAAATTTATTAGCACAAACAAAAAAAAAAGATTCTAAGAAAAACTCAAGACGTAACACCTACGGGAGAAAAGATCTAAGAAAAACTCAAGACTCAACATCTAGTGGTAGAAATCCCCTTCGGACGATAATAATAATAATTTCTGGGTAGACACCAAACACTTATAAATAACCAAACTGATACAACTATGTTTTAATTCATTTCACATCAAATTATAAATAAACAGCGTCTAATATTTAATTTAATACAAGCGCACCCAAGAATTTGATAACAGTATTTTGTCATTTTTACTAAAATATTAAAATCGGTTAAAATCCACAAAATCAACTAACATAAAATGATGGTAGATAGCACCCATCCATCAGCAAGTATAAACAACTTCTGTTCAAATCAATTCCCATAATTGCAACCACACGAACAGTTTTGCAGGTTCTAATCATATAATCTGCCCAATAGTTAAAAAAATCTTTTCAAGAAAAACAAAAAAAAACAAATCAAACAGAATATAGAATTTTGAAAAATTATATTTTTTAGCGGGCTGCAATAGATTTTAGCGCCCTGCATATAATTTCGCCCTGAGCTGCAAAACATCACTTTCCGATTTAAAATACAAGCAGAAAAACCGATTTTCAAAGTGAATAAGCAAAAAACAATGTAAATAATAAAAATCTTTAGTTAGCAATATTAGGGTGTCCCATTAAAAGCGCCTATTTTGAATTTAGCGCCATTTTTCTGTGTCTGCTGACATTTGTGAACATTGAGGGTTAGTTATAGAGAATGTTGGTTCGCGTTAAGACTGCAGTAGTAGTTGTCAAGGCAACTAGAAAACAATGCTCTGGTTGGCTTAGAGGCGTACCCAATTTACAATAGAATATCTACCAGATTAATACAAAGCTACTTGTAATTGAATAAATTTAGTTAACAATTTTTACTATTTAGTATTTATCAATTTTTTGCGTTATTGTAACTAGGTTAACGCATTTGTAAATAATTACATGTATTTCAACTTTAAATTACAATTTTTTGTTGCTGACGTACAGTATAACCTCAAAAACTTAAATATGAGTAAACGTCATGCAATTCTAGGAATTGTTTTTAATAAATTTTAGTATTAAAAGTGACTAATATACATTTCTATTAAACATACTATTATTTATTAAAAAGTAATAAACTATATTGTTTCTGCTTTAAAGTTTTTAAATAATTTAAAATCATTTTATTATAATATAATAAATAAAGTGAAGTTAGCTGTATAATAATACCAACGAGGACATGTTGCAATTACAGTTGTGTGACACTGACTTTATAAACCACTCCCATCACTGCAGTCTTAACGCGGACAAACTATAGACAAACGCACAACGCATCAAAATTGTGAAAATCACCAAAATGGTGACACTTTTGCGGAAACGGTTCAAAGATGTCGTACATTTTTATGTCAATTGTCTGATTAATCAAGAAATTTGAAGCGATAAGGTCAGTACAAATCCAGAAAAGACCTGTCCGTGTTCGTGCAGCTCGGTGTAATAAAAAAAATGTAGCAGTTAGTATTAACCAGAATTCCCCCACCTCAATTCGCCATCGATCTCCGCAATTGAGACTTTCAGGAAGCAGTTTACAGCGAATTTTGACTAAAGATCTGCATTTGCTTGCTTACAAAATTCAGTTAACACAACTTTAGAAAGCCAGCAGACCATAAACAGCGCCGAACGTTAACAGAATAGATCTTAGAGCAGCAACAAATGAATGGTAATCTTTGTAATTTTTTCAGGTAAAGCGCATTTCAAAACTTGATGGTCATGTTAACAAACAGAATTGTCGTATTTGGGGAGCTGAATGATCTTTCAACATCCCATGCATCCACCACGAGCTTGTGGTTTTAACCAACCTGCCACATAGCAAAAGATGTGTGTCAGAATCCCAAGAACAATACAGTTAAATACAATTGAATTGAAAGACAATATTCAACAAGCTGTTGATGAAATTGAGCTATCACTATACCAAAATGTCATCAATTTTTTTGTCAAAAAGACCATCGAGTGTCAGCAGTCACGAGACGGTCATTTATCTGATATCTGATACAGAACCTCCATGTCTACACTCTTTATTACAATAAAAACATCAAAACTTTTCAAATAAACTCTGCGTTTGTTTCAAATTTCAAAATGAGCGGTCTTAATGAGACACCCATTATATCTTGCTTACTTTTAGCAATGTGCATAGAGAATTGTCCCAATTAGCAATTATTTGCTTCAACTTAGTTCAATATTAATTAAAATTAAGAAGAAAAAAAATTTTTGATTAATTTATTTTGTAATATATGTATAAATATGACATTTATCGTGACCAACAAAATCGTATACATTTAAATATTATGCTTTAATTAACCTGCAATTTTTCGTAATAACTTCGTATATAAATCTATTAAAATAGATTTAAAAAATGTAATAAATACTCACCACTTTTATTATCTAAAAGGTCATGATATTTGTCCATGATTTCCGTCACTAAGTGCGCCATTGTGTCTGTAACAAAAAAGAAGTACATTAAAAATAGTTATTTATTGTATGTTAAATAAAAGTGCAATCATAAATTATAAGATTTATTTTGTGGCGCTTTTAGAAAGGAGATTGTGGTGTTATTATATAAAATTTAAAAAATGATATGGAATTATTTAAAATAAACAAATTTACATGTAGCTTACTACACTTGGGACTAAGTTGTATAATGTTGTCTCCAGCACTTTTGGGATTGAATAAATTATAACACATTCCGTATATAGTTTGACCAAATGAAGATGTAATTCCAAATTAGGTATTTATTGATCGATAATGGGTTATGTACCTAAAGATCATATTTTTTAGAATGTTATCGTTTGGTAAATATGGTTAAATTGATTTGAAAACAATGATGATTGCTTGAATGATTAAAATTTCAAAAAAAAATTTTTTTTCATTCATACAACACCAGGCATGATAATTATAATTATCCAATTCATAGACTAATTCAATTTGAAAAATCGCCACAATACATGGCAATAAAATGTTTTAATCATCTTCCAACTGTGATAAAATCAATATGTGATATAAAAAATTTTAAAAACAACTTGCGAAACTATCTCATAGAGTTAGAACCATATTCTCTGTTTGAATTTTATGATAAATTTTAATATGTCTGTAATCTATTATATAGGTAGAAGTGTTATGTTATTGTTTTATTGTATTGTATTATTTTTATAAACGTGGAAATATATGTGACCCGTTTTCGTTATGCATGTATTGTAAATGCATTTTTGAAAATAAAGAAAAATTATTATTATTATTATTAAAATAATAAATGAAAACATTGATATAAATACAAATGAAGTTCTTATTAACTTGCTATATCAATATAATATCTATTATATAATTATTTCAATTTACACTGTCATTAATAAGATAAAATTATAGGTATATAATTTCCGACTTACTTTAATATGAAAACGATCATCAATTAGTTGGAAACTGTTGGAATTGTGCCACAGCAATTGCTTTATAACAATTAGGACGAGGTAAACGTAGCCATAAAAAGTAACAATTTTTCTCTTTCAAGTGTATTAAATCATGTACAATGTTACAATTGTCACAGTTAGATATATACAAGGTTTGCAAGATTACCTTAAGACTTGATAATTAATCAGTTGCCCAAAGAAAAAAATCAATTGACCTCTTGAGTCACCATTAGAATAATATGTATTATTATGTGATGTGATTTTATAATTTTACATAATATTACTCGTTTGGAATGTTTATAAATTTTTTCTGGTTAGGTATATTCCAATTTAAGCCACAAACAATTTCCTTTTGAAATTGAAATGTTAGAACGGAAACATTTACCAAACGGTATTGAACGATTTCACTCAAATAATTTAATTGATTAATAATATCTATATATTGTTAGTATATAATATAAACATGTTAATTATTAAACTTTATTTTATGCATAAAATAAATTGTACATATAAATCTTGATATTGCCTTAAGCTTGAATGTTAATGTCTTGTTTATGTTTTATTATTGTGATGATCAAGATTATATGAAAAATAATGATTTAAATCAGTGAAAAGTGAAAAGAAATAACCTCAAAAACACTTTTGATCAATATTGATTATGTCAACATGCCTTAGTTTATATTTAAGATAGTTTAGATTGATTCAATTTATAAAAAAATATTATTATTATAAATTGAATTGATATGAACTGGCATTTTTTTTTAATACACTAATTTTATCACCACTTAAAGTAAAATATTAATAAAGTATTTACGTAAAAATATATTAAAACTAGAGAAAAGAATGTTATCAAATCAACCTACTTAAATGTTTTCTGCATGTCGTTTACTATGATATCCAATTGAATAATCAATTAAGAGGCATGCAGGAAATCATGACCATCAAGTTCTTTATTGATCTTATTGCATGACATACCAATAAAATTGAGCACATGCGAACTGATATGATCCCGATCCTAAGGAATGTCGGTTTTCTTCACAAATTAATAATTTAAGTTAGTCCATGATGAAGTATTATGCAAATAGTATTGATAGTAATATAATTCCATTCATAAAATCATATTAAGCAAAATATTTAATATAAAAATAGTAATTTACATATTGACAATGCATTTTACCAAAACACTGTATTTCTGTACTTTTAAATAAATTTCGTAAATGCTAGAACCTACACATTTGTATCAAACTATAAAACAGATGCAAACTTATTATTTTGTATTTTCTTTTTTAAATGCATGCATGCTTAACTGCTTATACTATTAAGATTGTAATCTCATCACAATATAACATATATAAGCATAAGTAGATCAATAATTAAAAACATTAAATACACACAAAATATTTTTTTTCGACAAAACCCAACAATATGCCAAAACTGTATAATCCCAAGATGACTTCATTAAATCATTGACCCAATTCACAAATATGTACATTCCAATGAAGTAACAAGTGTTTGTAAATATTTTATATTGTTGTATTTAAGAGATGTACGTTTTTTCCGTTTTTGTTTCCCATTACGATTGCGTTTGTTAGAATGTCTTTGGCGGGGTTATGTTTTTCTCTGCTGTTTCGAGTCAGATTATTTTGCTGTATATAAATGATGTCTTCTTATTTAGAGTTAGTAATGTTTCTGATGTATACAGAGTTGTCCAAAAAGATGTAACCACGTATATGAAATTCACTTTTATGAGTTGTCCAAAAATATGTTACCACTCATATGGCACTACATAATTTTGAATTTTCTATTCTTGCAGACTAAATATGGCCACCCAACTTACTTTGGAAGAGAAAAAGAAGCAGCTTGGATAAAAATGTTTGGGTCAACAAAAAAATGTTAGCAATAGTTCATAAAATTTAAGCCGTTTAACTATCTATCAACTGCAAAAAAAAAACAAAAGGACGTCCCAAAAGCGTCTAAACAAAAGATAACATCATAAATGTTCAAGTCACAATAATTAGAAGCCCACGAAAGTCAACTATGAGATTAACATTAAAATACGGAATTGCGCAAATAAGTGAAGAATTCTCCTTCTCCATCTGGAAATGAAGCCACCACATTCAAATGATACAGGCCTTTTCTAATGCTAATAAAAGCCACAGTTTACCAAGAGATATCAATAACCTCAAAGAACATATAACAATGTTTTGTCCGCTCTATACCTACAAAACTGCCAGGCAAAAATCAACGATGCAAAAAGCAAGATAGTAAAATTCAGGAACAGCAGTAAACTCAAAGATAGAGAGAGTACAGAGCATCTCTAGGGAACCAACAGATTAAATACGTTAATGAATATAAATGTGTTGGACTACTACAAGCAACACTAACTTTAACAAAACATATAAATGCGAAAAGTAAAAGAATAGCTCAAGTTATTAATATAACATAAAGATTTGGTAGTTAGTCACTTAGATATTACAATTAGATAAAATTTTAAAGCTCGCTTAAAGTAAACCTCTCAAAAAATACGTTTAACTCCGTATCATTTCACCGCAGGGATAAGTAGCATGAAAACATATGCAGAAATTTACAAGGTTAGCAAACCAATCTATAAAAAAATAGAAAGGAATAATAGAAGAGCAGTTTGTAACCGACCAAATCAAATGTGTGCCAAAAAAACCGCTCTCAAAACCTGCGTCACCTTACATGGCTATCACCATCTCATATGCAGTAAGGCGCACTTTCGTTATCCAGAAGAACCACTGTAACAACGCAGCAGATAGATATCACCTTCTAAAATGTGAAACACGAAAAGACCACTCAATAGCAAAAGCTATTAACAAAACACCGAAATAACTTAACTTAAGTATTTTTTGTAATCTGTGACTGAAGTTACAAATTAAGAGTTAATTGTTGAATATTGTACAGATATATGTATATGATCACTAGAGCTGAATAATATGGATAGAAGCAAATTTGCAAATAAAATTAAGTATCATAGTAATTAATTACATCTATGACTTTAAATAATGGCTCAATTTTCCTATTAAAATAAACTTAATTAATGACCGAATGAATCATATTAAAACCTGTAAAAAATGATGAAACGAATTAATAATTTATTCTAACTCATTCAATCACAGCGGCCAAAGGTCAAGCACGGACGATTGTTTTGATTCTACAAACCTCGTCAGTGTGCCTTGAATAACCATGGCGTATGATAGGAAAATTTGTAATAAATAATTCTGGAGCCATAGTCGTTCGTTTAATTATTTAAAAAATAATATTAACATCAGTTGTAGTAAGTAAGTAAGTATAGTATTCTACTCGCATGCAATGATTTATATACTCGAATGGCTGATGTATTATATAAAATTCAGTTATAAGTCAATTAAAAAAAAAAAACAAATATTATTTTTAAAGATTGCTTATGTTACTGTGGTGTTCAAGAATACACTGGTCAAATGATAAAATATTAGTAAAACCTTAAATTATTGCGTATTTTCAAACTGTAGGATTATATATAAGTTAAATTATACAATAAGCTTTTGTAAACTTAGTTTTAAAAAAATCCTGTGTCATTTATTTTATCTGCTTCATTATTTGACAAAATAAATCAAAATAATTATTTATTTAAAGTTAATTAAATATATTGATATTAATTGATACGCACTTTTACTAATTATATAACTAATGTCACTATGAATAATTAATTATCCATTAAGACTATTTATTAAGACCCGTTTTGTATAATTAATATTTTTTTAACCTTAAAGTATTTTTCAGTATTATGCATATGGCTTCAAACACGTGCACGGATGGAACTATGAACCTGACATATTTCACATCAAGCAATATTAAAGAATAAATAAACCAATTATATACATTCATATTTCACACACACACGCATCAAATGTGCATTCTAATTATGTAACCTCGGAATCTCGTTTCCTTTGCATTGTAGGCAAGGTGGTAATATATTTTAATTAATAAATTAAGCAAAATTATTGTTAATATGATAGTAATAATGAGATCAAGACCAACAAGATATCATTTAATTTAAAAATAAAATAAATAACGTGTTTATACCCCATCGACATAAATTGATGTAAAATGAAGGTCTTCGCTAATGATACAATAAAGAAAAATTATTAGTGTAAAGTTTATAATTGAAACATTAAACTCGATAAAAGATACATGCATTTTTTTTTCTTCGATGCGCTTAATTCATTTTATATAATTAAAAAACTTAAGAATGTGTATTACAATTTAGTATCCAATATTAGTTTGAATTTATAGTGTCCAGCTGCCTTGATTTGTAGTATTTTAACGAAAATTATAGCTTTGGCGTTAATCTTGATTCTACATATAATTTGATAATCGATTTATTTTTTTACCAGTACATATAATATGTCAGAGTTTTTTTGTCAAATTATATTTGCAATTAGCATCAAAATACATTCAAAGGTACATACATTTTTTCCGCTATTTCCTAACTATTAGTTGACTAAAATACTCTGACATATCACAGTTTGATCAAAATATATGTACAACAGCAATTACGCCAAAGTTGCCGTTTTTGTTAAAATACTACAAATCAATGTCATGTCAGCAATTCCCTAACATAGACTCGCTTGCGTAGAAGAGCGTCGGGCATTGTACATGCTCGGTCGTCTCGTCTTCCAGTTCACATTTTTTGCACAACGGGCAGTCTACAATGCCCATAGTATGCATGTGATTTCTTAATTAAGAGTAACCTGACAAAATCCTTGTTATAGTTTGCAGGTTTTTTTCTAGACAGTCAGTCGGCCGTTTTAGAATTTGGAGCAATCATTGCCTATCTACAACAATTTGCTTTTAGTATGGTGTTTAGGCATTTTAATGGTAGTGCAAGATTCGGGTCTACACATTTTGAGAGTCAATCCGTTGCGATCAGCCTTAACGTTACCTATTGTTTTGGACTGCCCATCCACCACAGCTCACTGCTATTTGAGCGAGCTGCTAATGTGAGGCCTCAATGGCATTCTGGTATTAGCCTTGATTTAGGCTTTTCTATAGCTAAAATTGCTGATGTCCGTTAAGATTTGCATGTTTTTATCAAATATTTCTCGGGTTACTATTTTCATCACCCTATAGGTTAATCCGGCTAGTTCTGTCCCTTAATAGTGGTAAGGATATTAAGACGCCTATATCTTGGGAATTAATTTCCGCTCCAGAACCTCAAACAGTTTTTAAGTCATCAGTGTAGATTTGAAGAAGTTTGTCCTTATCCACTCTTTGCATTTGTTGTTCATGCATGTGTGTGTACATTATAGTCTCTTAAATACAAAGTAGGGTGGCATGATATCTGTTTGCGCTCCTACTAAAAGTGTTTTTTTTTACCGGCAGTACTGCTGATGTTGTTACTTCCTCGACATACTTGTCGAGAATTGGCAGACACAGCATTTGCTTCCATCGCTGCAGTCGACTGGTGTAACCCTTGTGTTGTGGTAAAAGTATCTCCGTTGCTTCCGGTAAGTTGGCAGTGTATGTGCCAACTGCGCGTTTTAAGCAACCAAACCGTTGTTGAGAGTTTTTTGATATAATCTTTCTTCATGTTTTCAACATCCTCGCAACAAGTTCTCCATGTTTCCCTTTGTGATTGACAAATAAGTTTTTTGTAATCTTTATAATACATTAACAAATTGCTATTAAATTTAAAATGATACGTAATCTTCTTCTCAGTCATCTACAGTAGTATAATTAGTATAACCGCCTTGCATTATAAAGGGTGATCCATTTAGCGGTACTTAAAAAAAACAAAAATTTAAAAAAATGAAAAAAAATCATTTTTATCGGGTAATCTTTATGATCATACAAAATAACCATTTTGTACATTAATTTTTTAAAGATTATTTTTTCAAATATTTGCTGTAACTACGGCTAACATGGTCCATGCAGAAGTTATAATTTTTGATGACGCGTTCAAGCATTTTAAGTGGTATTTTGCAAATGACGGAAGTAATGTTGGTCTCCAATTCCCCAATCGTAGTCGGCTTATCCATGTAGAGTTTAGACCATAAGTAGTCCCAAAAGAAAAAGTTTAGAGATGCAATATTACATGATCTAGGCGGCAAATTCACCGATCCGAAGCGTGAAAATAACTGTTTACCGAATCGTTCTCGCAATAAAGAAAGAAATTCACGGGCTCATTGAGCATCATTGTGCGATAACGGGCGCCATTAACACTTACGTTCCGACCGGCCTTATTTTTAAAGAAATGTTGCACCAGCCCATAAACCATACCAAACCGTTGTTTTGGTTGAATGTAATGACAGCTCTTGAATCTCTTCTGGTTGCTCCTCAGTTGTAATAAGGCAATTTTGCCTATTAACGTAGCCATTAAGCCAGAAATAGACCTCATCGCTGAACAAAATTTTGGTCAAAACAGTGGATCTTCTTGAAGCTTTTCAAGAGCTCAAAGCCTGAAACAGTGATGATTCGGAAGGTCGACCGGCTTCAATTCTTGCATGCGTTAAATTTTGTATGCTTTTAAACTAAGATTCTTACGTAAAATACGCCAAGTTATTCCATACGACAAGCTAAACTGTTGAGAATAGCGCTAAATCGATTCGTCACGGTCATAGCGTATACTCTCAGCTACCGCCGCTATATCTTATTCACTTCGTGCTGGATGTGGTCTGTTTGGTCAAGTATTATCTAATAATGAATATTGAGTATCAAATTTTTTAATGGTACAGCGAATTGTGCGTTTGTTAGGCCGATTATGTAAACCATAAGTTGTTCTAAGCGTACAAAACGCTTTCCTCATAGAACGCTGATTTTCGTAATACAGTTGAATCATTTGTAGACGCTGTGCCGGGCTAATTCTTTCAATGATAAAATGTCAAACATTACTGAACAAAAATACCATAACAGTTTGACCCAGTGCACGTTTTATTTAATATAAAACCCCTACTGAAAAAGTACTTCTAAATGAATCACATTTTATTATGTTAAATTTTAGCCAAAGCTCCCAATCACACGATGTCCTCTATAAAAATATTTACAATCGCTTGCCTTCGCTTTGTAAGTACTTAAGAGAAAATGTAAAGTTAAGTAGAAAAATAATGTTGAATAATTTAAATACCAATTCGCAATATATGTTAAAATTGACAATTTTATTGAGTATAAAACAGAGAATTTTAAATTTTAATATTTTTTTTATTTTATTTTTTTCGATCACATTGCAATGTGAATGCAATTTTATTGAGTTTTTCTTTAATGACGACTGTCATTAGACAACATAAAGATTGTAGTGTATTTTATTTTATTAACAGCAGCAGCTAAATACATTTACTAATTAGCGTTTTAATTTATCTATTATTTTATAATATCTTTGAAACTATAATGCATATTATGCAAAAAAAAATGGCACGCAATGGTATTTTATATATTTTAATCAGTGGGCGTTTTATTATGCGAGTGGCCGTGACCTAAATATATTCAGGACTTGACACGTACTGTTCAAATTGTTCGGATATTTTTATTTTATCGCTTTCCCTAAAATAATTCAACGATGTATAATAATTACATATAAATTTTAAATCATATATATAATTTAACGGAAATGCATCACATGTAATTAATTCCTGTATGTACGTATAAGCCCAGTGCACGGTTAAATGTAAAAAACAACACTGCATATAAATTATGCTGACATGGTTGTGTATTTAGGTGATAGAACTGTATGCTATTTTTATTGAAGGTATTGATTGCGTGTATGTCTGTGTTTTTTATTATAGCTGGAATTAATTATGTGTATGTGTATAAACAAATCTATTTAATAAATTAGTTATTAAACTATAAAATGGTTCAAGATTTGTATTACAGCATACATCATAAACTCTCAGAGATAGATCGGTTAATATAACGTCAGGAGTCAAGTCATTTTCAATTATAAATAACAGTCAAACTTAGTATTATAAAAATAAAATTAATCAAGAAAAAATAAGAACGTAATTTTGATGAAAGAACAGAGCCAGTTCCAGGAAGATTAAACACGGAACGGTACATCAACCTCGACCAGGAAGACCATGTTATACCAGCCGATTATGGTACCTTCAGCACCACGAGATGAACACTATGAATTCGTAAGTCCTGATCAAAACCCCATTGAACATCTTTGAGATTTGTTAGGTAGCGTGTTCTGAGGCGCACAGATCTACCTCAAACCCTTTAACAACTAACAAATTTCCTAATCAAAGAATAGGAAATTATACCACAAGAAGACATCCGTCGGCTCGTACAAAGCATGCCCCGAAGATATCAAGCAGTAATTTGTGATAATAGAAGACACACACGTTATTTATTAATTAATTAATCAAATCTTCTTAACAACTTTACATTATACAGACAGGATACCTGCTTGCTCCTCTTTGTTTCACGTAGTTTCTTTGAATTGTTATATTAAAAATTATATGTAAAATTTGTTTTGTTTTTGCAAACTTAGTTAGACAAAATGTAAGTCTTTGAATAGCGTTATTAAATTTGCATATGAATAAAAATTTAAAAGAAAGCCTTTTTCATATTCATACTCATTCTACTTTACTTTTAAATATGTTTATTTTCTTTATAAAACTTTGTATGTGTCTATATAAAATAAATTTGTTTACTACTGCTAAAAAAACTGTAAAGACCTAAATATGTGTTCCTCTAATTATTTTGAGCAGTGTATATCAAAATAATAATCAATAAATATGATTTTTTATGATGCTTAGGGTTGCCATTAAAAAAATGCAATCTCAAAAACCCAGGCTGCCATAACTGATGAACTATTTAAACTTTGAATTTTATTTTTGCTCTACATTAAATAATGCATGCCAATTCATGGTATAAATTTGAAAGTTTTTAATTGGAAATTCTGGCAATTTGAAGACGGGCATTATCATATATTAGCTACTGTCGGTCCAGGATTGCTTTAATGCACCTGTCTTCAGTACCTCTGTAAGCAGCACTAATTTGAGGCAAATATCCGACTAATACCACCTTACACCATTACCAAGCAATCATCAAAACCGACAATTCTTAGCACAATATTATACTGTGCAAACATGTCGATTGTAAATAAAGAACAGGATTTTGCTCCATTCTTCAAAATCTCAGTAATCATGAGCAAAAAAAATGGATAGAGAACCCAATCTTCCTTGGCCAATTGTGGAACATTTGTAAGTTATCTTGCGCGTAATCCATATGCCTCTAACACTTTCCTAGTTATTCTCGTTCCGCGCTGCAGTAGTCTTCCTATTTCTTAAGACTTGCAAGGTAAGAAAGTAGTCAGCAAATTTAATAACTGCACATTCATTATTAATTTCAAATAAAAGTCAATTTTAAATTTGCATGTAGTAGAAATAAATAAATGTTATTTTTTCACTTACCGGCCTAGTGCTTTGGTTAAATACTACAAAACCATAATTATTCGGTTTCGATAGAAATGTACAGTGATTTAGTAAAATAGTAATTTATTTACTGTTAGTGCGAACAATATCTGTAGGTACAGATAAGAACATAATTGTACAAAAAATGTTTTACGTCTTCATTGAACAGCTCCAAATTAACGCCAAACAATTTTCAATGAACAAAAACTTTCGTTTTAATTAAAGCATTGTTATCAAAAATCCCTATTATAAGGCCTCTTGAGAAAATAAAACAATATTTATTTCTATAAACATTAATGTTCCTCAAAAATAGGAAAGATTGTTTTTGGTTTCAAAATTATAGAATAGTATAAACGCCCTAATAATTTCAAAATTTCAATCCAAAGTTAAAATGACCACTGCATATCACATTGCTAAAGCGGTAATTATACTAGAAAAACTATTTGTTCCTGCAATAATAAATTTAAACACATGTAGCATGTAGCTATACGTGTTTATTACAGATACCAACTCTAAAACTACGTATTGTAAAATTAATTGTTAAAAATCATATTGTCCACTTGGCACATGAACGAAACTATAAATACCTTTGAAGTACATACAAGCTCTCAAAATAAACTAAGCGGAAACAAAGCGTCTAGCCGAACAAAAACATAAAGTCATAGCCGCAATAAACAAATAAATAGTCGCATACTTGAACTGACCATGTATAATTTTACAGAAAAATAGAAATTGGTAAACCAAACTTTAGTTAAACCAGAAACCCAACCAATATTTGTAAAGACAATAATACATCATAAAATAAATGGAAAAAAAATTACATCATTTTATTCTAGTGGCAAAATTGATTTCGAACATTAGCAAAAAGTGGTCTATCGAAAGAGTCATAATGTACCCTAAACTCAAAATATCACAAGTAGTTCGTATAATATTATTTCAAGAGTCATTCATTAATGATGTTATATACATTGAGAAGACATTTGACAAAGTCTGTTATAAAAGTTTCATTCTTCATCATTTTTTTGGTAAGCTTTTAAAATAAAATTATCGATTTTATAAACTATCAACCTAGTTCGCCTGGTTCTAGCAAACAAAAAGTTTGAGTATGAGGAGTGTTATGTTTGTAAATTTGTTTATCGGTTAAACCATGAATGCCGAAAACGTTGAACAAATTCACAAATAATTTACGGCAAAGTAGGATTCAAACTCAGTACTTTCAGCAGAAGACCCAATCCAGCTTACTGCCGTTTACCGTTAAATTGAATCAAAACACATTCGTTTTTAAAATCTTTGCAGCATGTATATTCCAGCGTTCAATTCTGAGACCCAACTTGTTTAACAACATCTTTACAATTTATTTTATTATAAATTAATTATTCAAGCACTTCTACCTCCCATCTGTAAAAAGATTCGAAGATATTGATTTTTTTAAGATTTCAAATTCTTCAGTTAAATATTTTTGATTCCATCTTTTTTTTTGTCATTATATTTATGTTTAATTATTCATTAAGTGTTGTTTTAGATTAATTTTGAATTAAAGTATGTCTTCTATATTTACTTTTTATATAGGTATTTTATTGTTGAAATATTAATATATTGAAACTATAAAAACATAATGCACATTACGTATTATTGGATTAAGCTCCCGTACTGGTGACCACTAAATATGTTTGTGAAATAAGCCATAACATACATCTCTCAGAATTTCATAAATTTGTAACTGCATTAACAACTTAAAACTGAGTCATGAGATTATTCGAAAATGAATTAATGTCGTTACTCGTTAGTGAAACCTACTCAATGTATCTGGCCATACTGATTCATAAATATTTATCTCATTAGTCAATAACTTTGTGCTATATAGGTTATTAATTAAAACTGGAACACTGTCCGCATTCGATGAAATTAATGCTAACGAAGCTTCATTATATCTTTCTATTAATTAATTAACAACGAACACGGTAAATTCGCGTTATTGTATAATCAATCGCCCGCCGCGACGGTCACGCACCGGAAAATATGGAATCTGCATTTGTGTATACTTTTACCGTGTCAATTTTCTATTTGCCGAAAACACACGTCATCCGATTACAATAAAAAAACAACACCGAGGACATGCTTCCGAGCGTTGTCTTGCAACATGTACATCTCTCCGAGCGTATTACTTTCTAATTAATGGCGCGAGCTGCTCGACTATATACATTTTTTTCTATATACATATTTCATAATTTTATTCCGGTTGCAAAATATTTTTTTGTGAGAGGTATGAAAAAGTGCAATTTTTGCAATTCATCACTTTCATTGCTTGAGAAATTATTATGTATTACTTAGATACCAAATAATGATGCGGTGATTAGAACTGAGTAATAACTTGATTACTAATAGAAATCCATAAAATATAGATAACAGAATTGTGTTATTAATAATTGTCTATATTGAAATAAAACGTTTATAAATAATAAAGAAAAATATTATTTAGTGAAATACTAGAGCTAGCAAGTAATTTCGCAAAAAAAAGTTTAAACACAATACTTAACCTATAAATATTAAAATTCTACAACTAAAAAAAAACAAATAATTGTCAGTTTATTACAAATAGGTAATGTAACAGCTAAACAGATTGACCGAGATTTTTAAACATATAATACAATTAATAATAAATGCGAATGCTTCATATAAAATAATAATAATAATTACTTAATAAAGTAATAATATGTAATGGCTCAATAATTTCTCACTTAACGTTTCATCACCCATGAGACATAACTAATAAATATGCATTTATTTTAATAAATTATAATCAAATATATTATATCTATAACCATTATTCAACACCATATTGCTATCATTTTATCATTAAGTTCGCATCATTATTTACTGATTGCAATATTTTTTACAAAATTTGTTGTTGAGAAAAAACCTTTTTATGTAATACTAATATTTTATGAATTATATTATTTATTATAATCTAATCTATTATATTGATTAGATTTTCTAGATAAAAATGTTGTAATAAAATAATACTGGGAATGGATTTAGAGAAGTAATTATTGTTTGATAAAAATAAAGGCAATTAAATATAGGGGAATTAATCGATTAAAAATGGAATGTGTGTATGATTGCCATAGCAATATTTTTCCAATGTCATAATAGGTTTTATATCGATATTATAAAAGTCGTATTAAAGAATAATTAATAATAACTTTGTTGAAATGTTTTGTATTTAATTATATATGGGTGGATAAATGTAATAACAGAGACAAAATATAAATTAAAATATATTTCTGAAAAAAAAACTATTTGCACATTGAATACGTTCCATGTGAGATAGAGATAAGCTTGAATAGCCTTTAAATTTACATTAATATAGGATGGTTCAGATTGTTTTTGGGAAACTTAAACAGTGTATTCAACTCATCAAATAAAACAAAAAAGTTCCTATAATGTATCTTTAAATGCTTCCTAACGAAGGTGCTTTTTTGTTTAACAGTTAAATTTGTGTAGTCAGTGAGAATTTGTTACATGATTTGACCAGCGAATTGCCCATTGCCAAGTCATTTCACTAATAAAGAACAAGCAAACATTAATTTTATTTATGGATTTTGCAGTGGTAATACTGCAGCTTTTGTGAGTGAGTACTAAAGACGTTTTCCAAATAGAAGTATTCATTGATGTGCACCGACGTTTAAATTAGGTTAGAATTGGAATACTGAGCCAAACAGAAATGGAAATCCAATAACTTACAAACAACTTGGAAGATTTAATAGCGGACTAGTAGGACATAAGTAGAAAAACAACCAAAAACATCACTAAAAATCTAAAAAATATATAGGTAAATGTCATATATAGAAAAAATAATGAAAAATGCGATGAATAAAATTTAAAATGTAATCAAACAGAGCAAAAATACAAAAGTATCCATCAAAAACACAAAACCATAGACAAGATTATTTTCAGATTGACTGAATACATAATACCACAATACCAGAGATTTGAATATAATATAGATATGATATAAAACAAGAAATTCATGCCTGTTATAAATTCCGAAAAAACATTCGACTAAGTACGCCACAAAAAACTTCTAAAATTCTAAAAAATAAAGGAATCGATTATAGAGATTTGCGACTTATCATTAACCAATACTGGAACCAGAATACCAAAGTAAAAACAGAAACAAAACTTTCATAATAACGTAAAACAAATCAAAGCTTCAAGATATGATGCTACCACCGGCTACTAAAAGTACCGAGAACCGATAAAGTGACGTATATTGAAGTTCTCCGCCGGCTGAATCAAGAACAAGAAGTCCTTCTAAGAGAATTAAATTACCCATGATGATATCCAATCTCCGAAAAAATGGCACCTGGCACCAATAGTCCCTACTTACTTTAGAAATAGAAAGTGGTTTCAATTCGATGATGCTACTACGACACATTTTGAATTAATTGTTCGAGAGTGGTTAAATACAAATTATCCACAGCGTTAGATTGGTCGTGCAAAACGAGTGGTTAAAATAATGTATTAACTAGCGTACAATTAATATTAAAGATTAAAGAAGCAATGAGATGAAGCAGAATCGAATAGAAATATCAAGCGCATTTGATTTGACGTTGCAGAAAATATATTGATGTCGGCAAATTTCAATGTGAACATTTCTTAATTTTTTTTTAAATTTAATGGATAATTAATTTGCTAGCTCTAGTGATAATAAATACCAAGGGCACTGCTAAAGTTCGCGGAATCATGTACTGCCTGTTGACAGTTCGATTTCAAACTGCTCGGTTTCGTTTCAACAAAACTTAACGAGAGTAATAATTGTGTGAAAAATGGAAATTTCAAATCGTGACTTCCAAGTGATGATTTTTTATGATTTTCGATACGGTTTAACACCGCAGCAATGTGTCGAAAAACTTAGTTCGTTATTTGGGAATGAAGCACCATCCAAAACTATGGTTTACAAATGGTTCTCAGAATTCAAGCGTGGAAGACCAACGTTTGATGACGATCTTCGCAAAGTTCGTCCATGCACCTCTGTTGTCGCATAAAATATTGATGCTGTGCGTGAAATGATTTTGTCAGATCGACATGAGACCTATAGTGAGATAGAGACACCCTTAGGCATTGCAGCAAAACAAATACATACGATTTTGCACGATCATTTGCATGTCAGGAAGCTTTGCAGTCGTTGGATCCCACACAATTTGAAAAAAGAACAAAAACAAGCACGTGTCAAGTAATGCAAAGAAATACTAAAGAAATTCGAAGGGTAGTTCAAATTCGGTATATAACATCCTAACAGGTGACGAATCTTGGATATATTCATATGAGGCTGAAACTAAACAGCAATCGACTGTATAGGTGTTTCAAAATGAACCCAAACCCACAAAAGTGGTGCGTCCACAAAGCGTTTCAAAAAGAATGATTGCTTGTTTTTTTGAAAAAACTGTTGCAACTGTTTACATTAGAAGATCAAAGGGCAGTTAACGCTAACTGGTATACTCCAATTTGTTTGCCGAAAGTAATCGCTGAAAACAGAAAGATCAACATAAACCGGCGAATCATTGTTCATCATGACAATGCAAGCGCTTACACAGCACGACGAACTGTAGAGTTTTTGACCAGTAACAACATCCAATTAATGACTCATTGCCCATATTCGCCTGATTTATCGCACAATGACTTTTTCCTATTTCGACATATCAAAAATAAAATGCGTGGCAAGCGTTTTTCGTCGCCTGAAGAGACCGTAAAAGCATTTAAATCATTTGTTTTGGAGATGGCAAAATTGTTTTGAAGATTGGTTTTATCGGATGCAAAAGTGTATAGATTTTAAAGGAGAATATTTTGAGAAGCAATAAAGCAATTTACATAACGTAATTTGTGTTTTGCTTTACATTTTCCGCAAACTTTGGCAGTGTCCCTCGTACTATAAATTCTGTCAGTATTAAAACTTTACCATGCGACATCTTCGTTAAAAATAATTTAAACATACATGTTTATAAGAAATTGTTTGTTCCATTTGATGAATTGAATACACTGTTTAAGTTTCCCAAAAACAATCTGAACAAACCTGTAAATTAATTTGGATGTTGAATATTTTAACCAATCTCATAAAAGTGCAATAAAAATTTAAAACTAGTTGACAAAAATAGATAGATATGTGATGTATAATACTATAATATCATAAAAGCATAAACATGCATAAGTAGAATAGTTTTATTGATATTAATAAATAAAATGACCTAAAAAGACCATCTGATAAGGATATATTTAGACCTTCAAATCCATATTAATCAAAATCATAACATTTTAAAATGGAATATTTAAGAATTAGTGCATAATATATTGGTTACAACAAATACCCCAGAAAAAGAAATGTTTAATTTCCAAAACCATCTATGACCGAACTAATTTTAATGCCTGATTAGACATTTATCAGATTTATGGAAACTTTTTCGTTGATTTCAGAATAAAATAAAAACTCAAATGGCATAGTTTTAAAATTATTTAACAATAAATTAAGAAACGTTTATAAACCCAATAAAATAAATATTATGGTAATTTTAAAGTAAAAATAAAACAATATTTTGGCCGGATTTTGTTATTATCGAAAAATATTTTAATGTTTTATGACTAAGTCGCAACCTGGCCCTTCTATTTCTTCTCTGATTTCATCACGTAAGATTACTCCTTTTACTGTTGTAAGAGTTTTCATTTTCGTGCTCCTCATTAAACCTTTAATTTTAGATATTTCTGTACGGGTTTTAGCGGCGTAGGTTAGGATTAGCCGTCTACAACTTTTATGGATCTAACTTAGCTGCGACCCAAGATAATTATTATTTGTTCTATCACCATTAGATTGCACCGGATGGTATCCTTCAAAAATACTATTAACTTTTTGGTTGATATAATCATCTTTTTTTCTGATGCTGCCTTGAACCGAAACAGGAGCCGTTGCAGATCATCCTCGTTTCCTGCAATTTAGTGTAGCGTTGTCGGCGTAACATAGGATTCTACAGCCTATCTTTAGCTCTTTAATTATTTCGTTTATCCGAATATTGAATAGTGCTGGGCTTAGGTCTACCATGCATAGAAAGGTTTATTTTAAGTTTTTATAAATATAAATTTGCATTTATAATAGTGTAAGACCAAATTTCAACGATTTTTGAATAAAATATTTTTAACTTTATATTAATTGAATTTTGTACGTTTCAACTGTTTTTGGTCAGATTTTAATTCCTTCTGGCATTTTTTTTTTATTTCCAACTACTTATTTGTGTGAAGCAAGATTTTCCTGTTTATAAGTCTTCTTTGCTCAAAAATACAACACCAGGATAATCACTAATTAATAATGCTGTAATACTGATGATAATTAAAATATTAAACAAAAAAATTGTTTCCAAACTAAAACATTTATTTTTAATTTCCCATTATGAATATTAATTTTGATAACATACATTTTATGCCCTATCTACCAGTTTTATTTTATAAAACAAAACAGGTAGGGTCGCGGGTTTTAAATTTATTTGTACTTTAGATCGCCAGCCAAAAAGGTTAAGAACCGCTGTTACAACTCTTAATACCACACAGCTTATAGACCAAACGATAAGTGCATACCAAAATTAAGCGTGGTAAGAATTTTTCCTAAGTAAAATTTTCATAAAGTTTTTTATTGTAATTTAAACTACGCCTTTATGAACATACGTTCATGATTATTTTTTTATTGTAATAAATAATCTAAAAAAAAAATAGAAAATATCCCTTAACTACAGCTTTTAATAGTTGATTGCATTCAAATAGTTTTGGTTTTAAAAATTCTGCATCGTTTCAAAAATTAATATCCTATACCACCAGTACAAATTTATAATTCCCAAAGAGAGTTTAGAAAACGTTCTTTCTAATGCGTAATTCAAAAACTTCATTTTCAACTATGCACATTTTCGCCGACTAGGGAAGTCTCGTCAGTAGCAAAAGCTTATCTTCCTTTTTATCATCAATTTCTCCTCAACAGTTTTCATACTATAATTTTAATTGAATATTCCGCACATCTTTAATATTCTTTTTCCTTATAGATAGTAATTTACACTTTTTTAATTAATATGTCAATCATCTCGTTTGTATGTGTATATTTTTGTTAACATCATTTGGTTTTTGGTGTGTTGAAATTCAAGGTCCTTTACCTACAAATATTGACTTTTTATCATTATTACCATATAAAGTTCTTTTATTCAAATCATATATTGATCAAACAATTAAAAATAAAGTGGCACATAATTGAATAATTTAATTATATTTGTTCCTTGTTTTTAATATCATATATAAGATTTCTTAAACTTATATACTCTAACAAACAAATGATAATATTGCAGAGGAAAAATATTTGTTCCTACAAAAGTAAAATATTCTGTAAACATTGTACACACCTGCGGGCCTCATATTTTTCATTAAATTCTTTTGAATTTAATAAAACCAAGAAAACACAAACATATTCTCATTTCAATATAGAACAAACATATTTACTTGTAGGAGTTCTGTTTTATTTGCCCTTTAATAATAACAAATCGGAAAACGCACCGCTCAATAGTTTTATTATTCAAATTTATTTATACAAACTATAGTACCAGTTTATTAATTAATTATTTACTCATCAAAATCAGTATATTATACTTATATGCTTTGTAATATATTCATTAGTTGTAGATTAATTAAAATAATATTAATTTATTTTCAAACGTAGCATCGTATTTAATATCAAATATAACATAAATATGATCGATAATAATAAATTAATGTATTTTAAATAATTACATTAATAGTATGTACAAGCAAGCATAGCCAATAATAATATTAAGGATTGTATACAGAAGTTTATCATAAAATATTAATGTAAAAAACTCTCACCAAAAAAATGTTGGCCTTCAATTTCTTATTTGTGAAATTACGTTGAATAAATATAATTTAATTTCTTTTAAAAAAATAAGTGTTTAATTGGCACATTGTACATTTCCCGTCCACAAAAATTAAATAATAATAACATGTTTTAATTTGATAAAGTTTCTATTAAGGCAACTAATTGATCCTGAATCCCGTAATTAGGTTCAATTATATCATGTCCAGTACATTAATACATAATATTCACCAATTTCATAATGATTTTCAATGGCGACACCTTGAGTCACACGAGGTAGATGTTTTAAATATTTACCTATTCCATGTGATACCAATGCCAATTAACATGCATAATAATACAAGATTATATGAAATGGGAGCACAATATAACAGTTATATGAAATTACGTCAAAAAGTATAATTGGTAATGACAGATATATAAAGATATGCAATATATTTCATGTAGCAAAGACTTTATTTTTACTTTTTTCTTTCTTTTAATTCTACGCTTAACAGTGTGAAATATTTTGTAAAAAGCACGTATTAAATCTGAATTCATGTAAATTGACATGTTTAATATACAGAGTGGTTCAGATCGTTTTTAGGAAACTTAAACAGTGTATTCAACACAGATAGAACAAAAAACTTCCTATGTATCTTAAAATTCGAAATAACGAAGATATCGCATGCATCAAGTTTTAATACTGAAACCCCAACTAACAGAATTTATAGTATTATTTTATTATCATCACTAGAGCTAGCAAATTTATTGTCAATTAAATTAAAAAAAAAACTATTTTAGCACATGTTCAAATTGAAATCCGCTGCGCCGAATCAATTGCACTTGCTATTTCTATATACAGGGTGTTTCAAAACATGTGTCAGAAAATAAAGGGTGGGATTGGTTGGCTAATTATAAGAAAAAAAGTTCCCATTAACATGGTTCCGCAAACGCACCGTTTTCAAGAGACAGGGTGTAAATTTTTTTAATTTTTAATTTTTTGACGATATCTCAGGACCCGTTTGAGATACAAAACTCAGCTTTTGTACACATCTTATCATTAATATTAGCTACTTTTTAAGCGCTTATTCAATTTTTTTCATGTGCCATTGACGAAGATTTTAGGGTTGCGTGATGTTTTTATGGCTCTAATTTCTATGACACTTGGGAAATTGGCATTCTGAAAGCACATTGTGAACCACCAATATTTACTACACATTTACTACATATTTACTTTTCAAAACGAGTCAATATCGCAGGAACTTTTTATCTTTATTACTCAATTTGTTGTTGCCCATTCTTAGTATTTTGATTGCGTGGTGATTGCAAAATGAATAATTACAGTGATAGCAAGATGTGCGATATGCATTTTGTTTATGGCGTTGCCGGAAATGCAGCAAAAGCTCGTCGAATTTATCAAGAAAGGTTTCCAAACCAACAGGTACCATATGAAAGAACATTCATTCGTATTCACAAACGTCTACATCAAATTGAAGAAGATGTTCTTCAAGAAATCGAAGACGATCCATCAACTAGCACTAGAAGAATAGCTTTAAACCTAAACCTTAGTCACGTTACAGTGTGGAGGATAATAAAAAGCCAGATGTTATATTCTTATCACATACAGCGAGTACAAGCCCTTTTACCAGAGGATTTTCCTCAAAGATTGGCTATGTGTCAATGGTTTCAAGAAAGAATTGCGCAAAATCCTCGATTCTTAGAACAAGTTTTATTTACGGACGAAGCAAGTTTTTCTCGCGATGCAATTATGAACTTTCATAATAATCATGTATGGCCGACAAAAATTCACATGCCATAATAGAAGGCCATCATCAGCAAACATTTTCCGTTCATGTTTGGGCAGGTGTTGTAGGAGACCATTGAATATGTCCATATTTTTTGCCGTTTAGGCTAAATGGTCAATCATATCGTAATTTTCTTGAAAAAGAGCTGCTAGGACTTTTAGAGGACGTTCCGGTTCAATTAAGAAACAAAATGTGGTTTATGCACAATGGTGCTCCTGCACATTTTAGTTTAGTTGCGCGTCAATTCTTAAATGAACCGTTTGATAGGCCGAGGAGGCCCACAGGCGTAGTCTCCTTGGTCTCCAGATCTAAATGTTTTGGATTTTTTTTTGTGTGGTCACTTAAAAAGTTTTTTTTTACACTACATCAGTTAATACTGATGAAGAACTAAAAAATTGCATTGCATCCTGCAATACGATACAAAACACTCCAGACATTTTCGAACTGGTACGTCAGTCACTAAGACGTAAGTTGGAAGCCTGCGATACCGTAGGAGGAGGTCATTTTCAACAATTTTTGTGATTTTTCTTATTTTTTATGTTATTGCTTAGTTTTGTAAAATAAAGGTTTTGTGATCATGTTGCTACTTTTTCTTTCCGTTCCTGAGATATCGTCAAAAAACTAAAAAAATATATTTGTTTACACCCTATATCCCAAAAACGGTGCGTTTGCGGAACCATGTTAATAAAAACTTTTTTTCTTATAATTGGCCAAGAAATCTTACCCTTTATTTTCCGACACATGTTTTGAACACCCTGTATATATATTTGAACTGTGCTGGGTGAAAGAGTACTCTAACACAATGGGTAACGTTAAGGTTGATGGATTGCCGCGCAAAAAAACAACTCTCGAAATGTGTGAACCCAAACCCTAGACCACACTATCACTATACTTAAATCAAATACACGTAATGCATTTAAAGCACGATGGTAACAACCCGGGTTGTAGACAGGCAAAAGAGGCAATGTACGCCCTAAATCCCAAAACGGCAGACTATTACTTGAAACTGTCCAGAAAAAACCTGCATACCATAACAGAAATGAACCTTGACAAAGCACTTTCAATAAAGAAAACGCACGCATACAATGAGCATTATAGTTAGCCTAATATGTAGAAGACGTGAAATGGAAAACAAGACGACCGAGCACGTTTTATGTACTTGCCCGGCGCTTTCCTACGCAAGAGAGTCCATGTTAGAGAATTTCTGACTTGACATGACTATCATAAGGAAAACACCTCAAAGCAATGTCTTAGTATACTTCAACCACATAAGTTGCCTGTGTGTTAGGACGAAAAAAAGCCTAAGTGCAGTCAAATTGGTTTTACCCTCCCATTCAAATCCAAAATCCAGATTTGTAACATTGATTGCAAAAAAAAACATAAATTAGTTGTTTAGTTTCCGATTAAAACATTGAAAGTCGGTGAATAACGGTGAAACAGCTCAGTCATAGAGCGTTAGTGTAGCACGCTAACAGTCCGGGTTCGATCCTCAAATATGACTAAAATAATAACCTGCTCTTTATTCACCGGGGTAATTCGGAAGTCACCTAATAAGCCGTTGGTCCCATCAACCCCCTTCAAACAAGTCTATCTGTCATCTAGAGCGATGTAAAATAGCTGTAAAACGCGCAATAAAGAAGAAAGAAGAAAGTCAGCCGATATCAAAAATATCATCCAATGCAAATTTCTCGTGTATAACTAAAACGATTTAGCTAGAAATCATAACTGCACGAGTATTATTCTCTCCACTATCTATACACTCGATATATCCGCCCATTACCTAACTGTGACAAAAATAGCTTTATCCACTCAAAAAACAACATTCGAGTGAGTTTGTAATCATTGAATAATCTTATATCTAGTAAAAAATATATTTTGTCTTATAAGCTTGTCAATACTTGCATAAATATTAAAACTTGTTATGTAGGTGAAATCATTTTTCCTTTTTAAAACACGTGCGCAATTGTCTAATCAATTACATAATAAACCTTATCAATCTAAATCTTTGCATGGAACAACATTCAAGTTTAATTATTTTTACATTAGTAAAGTCAAGTTTACTTTCATAAAATTTGATAAATGCAGTCTACATTTTCATATCCATTTTTTGCTTTCGATTGCGTGTATTAAAGGCTTACTCGGAGTGATTGATGATATAATAAATTAAATTAAATAGATTATATATAATTGCAAATGTATTGTATATTATTTTGCAAAACAATATAAAAAGGTTCGACTAAAGATAATTAAACCATAAATCATCAAAGAACAATTTTATTATAGTTATTAGAACTATTGATTTATTCTGGTCAATTACTAGTTTTTTTTAAATATCAACATAAAAAGCAAGCAACTAACAATTTCTTTTACATAGTATACAACGTGTTCTAGTTATAATACAATTAATTGAACAAATCGTATTAATTAATTTTATATATTCATTTTAACAATTCAGTCCACTTCATTAATAATGCACTGCTGGTAATATCTTTAATGCATTATTATAAATAATTCAATTGAATTTATTTAGTTATCGTTATGTAATTTTGTGTATGAATTCTTACGCAAGAGATACATTTTAATGATACCAATGTGAATCATCATAGGGTATTGTATTGATATGGTCTACATTTATCATTTAGATATAATAGCTTATGCATAGCCAATTTATATAGGAATCATGTGCTTAGATACGTAATCGAATATTAATATATATTCAAATTTTATTTGAATACATATGGAAATGTTTAAATAAAATTTAGCATCCAAAAATAGTGATCGGAGTATTAATGAGCTAATTCGCATGTTATTTTAAATTTGTTTTGTTTGCTTTTAATATGCTAACCTACAGTTCATAATGTTTTCCAATGAGATAATTCATTCAATTGTAAAATCTTGAAACTTTGTGCATCGTTAATAAAGCAAAAAAAACCTTACCACAAAATAACCAAGTGTAAGACTACTTATTAAATAAGACTTGAAAATATATATATATATATATATTATGTATGTACAACTAGTATCATGAAATGTTCAATAACTAGTATCATAAAATTATATATTAATGATGGAATTTATATTTCTCATTAAGTTAATTAACTTGTGTAATATTGATTTTCTCATATCACTTTAAAAAGCATTGTGCTCGTCTACATAATTTCTTCCATGAACGATTATAAAGTTTTGGAATATTTTCATGATTAGTCGTAAATGTGGCAAAATACGTAAGTGTTTTATAATGGGGTTATAACTTTAAATCCACACTTCATAGATAAAACAATACGTTAAGTAAACACAAAACAAGCCGTAATTACTCACACAAAAAGCATTTCAATTGTACAATTCTTATCAATTGATAAGTTATGAACACACTGATTCATAAAATCATCAATTGAGTAATTTTGTAATATATATTTTAAGAAATGATATTGAATAGATTGATTGATAATAATAAACGTTTTTTTTATAATGCAGCAGTTTCAGTAAACCAGCACCACAAACCTCCACACGCCATCAACTAATATGATATTCAGTAAGTATTATGAGAACAAAGTGTAAAGGGTATGTCTGTGCAAAACCAACTCAAATGACAACCTCACCTACCCTACTAGATGCGGGTGTCGGGGCTCTGTTAAACCCTGAAAGGTGGGTGGATGGACCAATACATAATCAGTAACATAAAGATGCAGAAGGCAAAGAAAATCCACAAAAATTATTATAACAATAAATCAAAGAATACAAAACCAATAAAATGGCATGAAAAAACATGCACAAATAGATTGCAAAACCTCCCAGAATATAATCCAGATTTTTCTAAATCAGGCAATAAGTTAACCAAATATTTCAACAATTAAAAATCAAAAACCCTAGTGTTGTCTACATAAATTGGAACTAAAATGTAAAGATACATATTGCCCTTCAAGAAATAGAGATTCGCATTATGTCGGACAACGTGGAACATTTTTGATAAAAGTCAGCTTTAGCTATCTCTACTAATAGGCCATCAGCCGGTTCATCGCGTCAAGTACCTTAGGCCAAAAGATTCCCAACCCAGCCTCCAACAAGCCAACAACAGATCTCGACAGCATCCCCAGAGAATGTTGTCTCGCGACGCCCACCTCATAGATAAAGACATAAACGTAACCACCGACCAAAACGGCTGAGTTAAGATGAGGGTACCGAAATCTGGCGAGTGAGACGACCGCCTGAAAATAGAACGAACGAACGATGGGAGGGATTTTAGAGTAGACAGAAGTGGTCGCATCGGCTTGATCCGATGTTACATTTGGATGCGTGTTTTGTAGTGTTCGTTCCGTTTCTGTTACTACTACTTAATTTAACATTATTATTTACGTATGCAATAAAAATAATAACTAATTTTAATAAAGAATAAGTATGTATAATGCATATAATACATATTATATTTATAATCTGATAACTTAATTTTTTAGATATTCTGTCCAATTCTCTATGGATATTGAACGGTAAGACAGCTTAGTTATAGAGCGTTAGCGTAGAACACCAACAGTCCGGGGTTCGATTCCCAAATATAAATAAATAAATAAATAAATTTGTTATCATGTAACAAGAACGACAATTTTTTGTAGAAATTTTTGTTTGTTTTTTTTTTCAACCAAACAAAATAAAAAATCATTATTTGAAATTTTGAATTTTTTTACTAATTTCAAGACTTTTTTTGTTTTTTTTGTCAATCAGACAAAAGTTAAAAAAAAGTTAAAAATATGATTTTTATAACTTTTTTTTATTTTGAAAATTTTATTTTTTTTAGTTTATTTTGCAAATTAAAATAAATATTTTTTTTAGAAAATTATATTCTTTTTTATAGGGCTGCAATGGATTTTGGCGCCGTTGCTTGCTTCTAAAGTAAAGTAACACAAAAATCTTTAGCTAGCAGTATATACCTTGCTTACTTCTAGCAATGTGCATAGAAAATAGCCCCGTATAGTATTATTATTGACTAGTTATTATAATATGACTATAACAATACTTTGCCCATGCAAATACGAAAACACGCCCCAAATATATTCACACGTGGTCGTCTTCTATAAGATTCGCTGAAATTTGTCGAAGCGCCACATGCGAGCAACGCGTTGAACTAAATTTAGACGCGCGCATCCTATTACTATTAATATTTAATTTCGCAAATAACTTTAATCATTATCAACATATTGATCAGAATTTTGGAATTGATACTCAATTGTTTTCTAGAGCATGAAACCAAAATTAATTTTTATAGTAAATTTATTCATTTAGAAACAATAATAAAATTTTGAACACATTTCTTTTTTTAAGAAATTATATATTCATGCCTTTCATTGTTCATTTCTACATATAAATTTTGTTTTTTAAATTTGTTATAAATAATACTTTTTAAGAAAATTGCGAATTACAAACTAGTGTGAAAATTCCATGCTCTTAACAACACTAAGGTATGCCCTCTTATCAGTCAAGCCCCAGAACGCAAAAAGTCTCTCACAAAGAAGTCAGAGCATGTAGCAATGCGCCGCGTGCATACCGCTAGTTATAAAGACTGCCCAGCTTATCTCAAGCTGAAGACAAGCCATACTTAACAATCAGGAAGTCAATGCAACCCAAACTGCAAACTTCTAGAAAATTCCAACGGGAGAGTTTAGTAGATGCTCGTGGGAGCGAATCCAGCACTTGTAAGTCTTTATGAGGAATCTCCACCCAATTAAAAAACAGTAATTGCTTATAAAAGTAGACCTTCTCTTGTCATTATTCCAAAAACATAAAAACGCAATTTGCTATACCGATATGCTAGAACCAATTTTACTACAGAGCCTTGAAAATTATATTTCCTAGCAAGTTAATGCACAAAAGAATATTGATCTGCTTCCATAGCCTTGTAGTTGTCCAGACTTGAGCCATCTTCAGTCTCGCCTACGTATTTTAGATGAATTACGCAAGCAACTTCAAAAAACTTAAAAAAATTAAGCAACTCTGGAAATCGCAAAATAAACTTTTTATTAAAAATATTGCAATCTTTCTTGCTGTTCTTTAAATTTTGGCATTTAAACTAATCTCCGACAAAACCAGGTCTAGTTTTTTTATTGAAACCACGTATATAACTTAAAAAGTAATATCATTTCTCGGTTTTGCTCAAACCAATTTTATTCCACAGTCACATATTATTTCGTATAATTACATCCCCACAGCTTAAAACACTTTCATATATACGTATATTTCAATTTCAACATTAATGTTTTATAGGGCTCGGCCATAACCCATGACTATTAATATAATGCTATAATTATCAAAAACCACATCCTCTAGATAAAATCACGAATTTAATATATAAAATTTACAAAAACTATAATGGAAAGTATGCACTTCCGCATTATTTGAATAATTTTTTATGGGTCAAACGTGCATTATTATTATGATGCATATGGAACAACTGTTTAAACAATGTGAGGCAATTTAATAGTGATTTGAATTGATATTAATATTTAATTATGTATAAAGTAGCTAACAATAATATTGCAAAATTGTTTGAATATTTACACATACCAAGCGGAAAAGAATGCAATATAATCGTTCAACACAAACTTTAATTAAAAAATTATTTAAAATAATATTAAAGCAGTAAACGTAACTAAAAAAGTAAAAAAATTGAATACTTTTATAATAAATTTCGTTTAGAATTAATGCTGAATATTTTTTTTCACAAAATGACTAAATCCAAATTTAAAGGTGTAACAGAAGATATGAAATTATTAAAGTTGCATGTTGTTCTAAATTTAACCTAACTTCTCGAATTATGTGTGAACACGTTCGATAAGTGGTGCTAAGAGAAATACTAGAAAAAATAATTAAAAATCAGTAAATCTTAGTTTTCTCAACAATAGAAAAAATATATTCCCAATAAATGGTTGTGCCTCTAATTTCAAGGTGATAATAACCAGTGTCCATCAAAGTTATACACTATCGCAATGTTAATTTTTATTTACTCCTAAACTTTTTCAATTAACTAAAATCTCATTCGTAGTTTCGCATCATATACAAAACTATAAATACTTTATACTTCTCAACCATCACAAATGTGACAGAAACAAAAAGAGATCTCCATAGTACATAATACAAAACATATAAATCCAACTTGTTAATTTTAAAGTGTAAATCCGAGATAGCAACGTTGTCAAATACAGGGTACGGCAACTGATATTACATTTTTTAGTAGACTGTTACAAAAATATTTTGTTATTGACCATTCAATTGTTAGATTTGTGTGCGTTAATTTATGCAGTTTATGAATAAGTTTCCAATTAATCAACGCGTATACATAGTTAAAAACTTCGTACAAAATCAATTTTTTTACAGTTAACACTCAAGGCAGTTTCGTCGAGTTAAATCTTAGAAGACGTGAACAATTTACAACACAAATAACAATAATAAAGAGTTTAAAATTAGGAAGGACGTTGACCAAAAGTCCAAAACAATAAAGCATTCAAATGCATTGCAAATTTCCGAAAGAAGCTTACTAAGTATTTTGCATTCTAATTTGCACTTCCACCCATATAAAGTCGTTCATAAGCTAAACAATCCTTATAAACCAGTTCGTATGGCTTCCTGCAGACGGGTTTTACAAATATTAGAAAATGTTGAAAATCAAATACATCTTTTATTGATGTTAACAAGTAAAACTTCCGCTACTGGGTTAAAGAAAACCTGCACCAGCTTCATGGTCGCAAAGTCACCGTTTGGTGCGGTGTTTCAATATTTACAACCGCAATATGTTTAAAGCCTGGAATTACGCAAACTTTGGCAAAACCAAGTACGGTTTCAACAAGATGATGTCACCGCACATACAACACGGCAAATTCGAAACGTGTTGCAAAATATTTTTCCTGGTCACTTCATTTCAAAGTTTGGTGACATAAACATCGCCGTCAAATTTCCCCAATTTGGCGGCTACTGATTTTTTTCTTTAGGAATATCTAAACCAATATGTCTAGGACATACAAAAAAAGTAGAGATTATAAGACCAAAATTGTTAAGAAGAGTGATGCAAAACTTTAGACAAAGATTGTAGTACTGTGTAGGAACTCAAACTGCACATAATAGACTTGATTTTCATGTCAAATTTGTTTCAGTCCTTTACTTTCTATCATTAAAGCAGGTCTTAGAAAATAGATGATATCAGTTGCAGTACGCTGTATAAAACGAACAAAATCTAAATAACAACTTTTCTGACTAACAAATTAAACGAGTTGAGTACATTGTCATTGATAAAAAAATAAACGAATAAGATTTGATGGTATTGATTAAATTTCTTTTTTATAGAAATAATGCTTACTATTATTTGAAGATAATATATATTTATAATAGCATCATTTATTTATGTTTATATATGATTCACAGAGTAAATTTTAAGAGGATGCAGTTTATCATTATATGATTCACATATTGTGCAGTTATTTATTTATATATTTAACATAACTAACATTGTATGGTTAGAAACATTATATAAAATTAATATAATATCTTAAAAGAACATCTGCTTAACACATAAATCCTATAAATTGATACATTTATCATCTTTAAATCAAAATAAATTAAAATTATGTAAGTTGGAAATATTGTTTTAATTAATGTAGCCAATCCATCAGAAAGTATGATTACATAATATATTTCTTTATTAATCCACTTTCTTTTTGCTTGCACATTTTTCAATTCAGAATTATATTAAATAATTCGTTTGCACTAATGATTATCTAAGACATTACTATAGACCGGAACATAGTACATCTTGTACTTGTATTATTGCATTTTTATCATTTGTAAAAATAAAAATGAGATAACCTAACCATACAATAATTTTTAAAAAAATATAGAAAAATCCAAATTACTTGTTTTTATTTAATGTACTTTTAAAATTACATTTCTCTTAAGTAGGTATACTATTTTCATTTTTCTATAACTTCTTTTACGGATTTCTTAAATCCAGATTAACAACCAGGCCGTCAAAATTGCATCCGAATTACTCGTATATATAAATCAAATTCCCATAAACACAAAAAAATTATCATCTACTTAATTAAAATAATTCCTTACGTATTAATCTTCATTTTAATAACATTTTTAAATAAAATTTATCTTAAAAAACATAATGTAAACTAATTAAATTCATTTATAGTATAATTTAGCAATTGCTTCATATAACCTTTGCCATTGTATATTAGTGACAATGATTCCAATAACGAGTTCGGGTAAGGAAAGATGGTGTCGTTTATGTGATATTTAAGAAACAATAATTATAATCAGTATTAAATAAATATATAAAAACGCATACAAAAAGTAAATACATAATATAAAATATAACTTCTTCAAAATAATTTGATAACAATTATTTTTTCAAACGTAGCAATTTGTACCCTAAACATTAATTCATATAAAAATATTAATATTCTCTTATCTAATCACTAACCGCAAATACCAAGCAGTCTGCAGAAGACTTCCTAAAGTGTTTAAACACTATAAATATTTTGAATAATTGTCTCTCAAATGTCATTCAGGATCTATATAAAATATATAAAGAAGAGGTAAACCTCGAAACGCGTCTATGGATGATTTTAGTTTAGAATATTTTTTCATAAATTTAATTTTTTAATGTCATTCAGGATCGATCTTAAATAGTCGTTAATCATATATGTAAGCAATTTGTTTGAATTTAATATATTCTCTCTTTGTTTTTGAAACACTGAATATTTTATATAATTGAACAGGCAAAGTTGTGTTTGATCGTGTGTAGCAAAATCGGAGCTTGAGTTGGGTGAATCGGGCCTGAAGGATACAAATGGCTTTTAATTTAATCGTTTGTTTTAATAAGACAAGAAAAGTATGTATTACATAAAATGTTTCTAAAATTTAATTAAAAATACTAAAGTTAAACTAGAAAAACACTAGCAACTAACCGACTTTTGTTCCGAATGCATTAAATCCATGTGATACGACTTGCATGATTGTATGTATATATAATAAACATTTTTTTTTAAATTTAATTATTTAACGTCGGTCTATTTCTGATGCCAAGTCTAATCACCGACGCCAGAGGTTAAGACCACTACATCTGGGAATGTTGCCGCAAATTCAGGAATTCCAACCTAACTTATTAGGTTCTTTATCGTGCACGCAACATCAAGGCAGTACACGGGACCTACTAAATGTTCTCTTCTTATCCGAAAGAAAGCGTACTCATCACAACACATTTTTTCTTAACCAAAAAAAAACTGACCCTCCAGATAGGGGGCTTGAGGCTCGAACCCAAGACCCCTGGTATAGCAGTCGAGTACGCTAACCACTACACCTCCCGGGCGGTATATAATAAACATTAAGACCTGTAAATAGTGGTTAACTTTTTTAAGTTAAATGTGTAAATTATTCTTTTCAGTTTCGTCTACCATTTACTAGAACACATGCATAAGGTGAATTTAAATAGAACAAAATAATGTAGACAAAAAATGCAAAATAATTGCATACATTGTACTATTGGCAATTTTTTTTTTTTTTTTTATAATATATTTACATGTTATAGTTTATATTTCATTTTGTTTTCTCTCCACTTGCTGCTCTACACCGTCTCCATATGGATGGCTGCAGAGCTTCGTATTCGGGTCACCACTTTATGTTTCAATTCTTCTTATTTGTTATTTATGTTGTTTGTATTATCTACTTTATTCATTTCTTTGTTTTGATCTTTTTAATATATAGTGTTCTTTTATTTTTATTTTGAATTCATTATAGCTCTTAATTTTCTTAATACTTTGAGGCAGTTGATTGTACGTGACTAGTCCATTGCCTAGTATTTTAATAAGTAGATATAGCATAAAGTTTAATTTATAAGTAAAATTAATAAAGGAAACAAATTAAAGCGATTAAAATTGACAAAATTAATTAAAATAAAAAAATACTAACGCAAAGTTTTGCAATTAATTAATTAAATAAAGACCGTCGGGTTTTCTTCAGATTCATTCATATTTTTGCAAAAAAAATATTTCTATAGACTTTAGAATATCGGTAACGCGCAATAAATTATTTCTTAACGATTCGGTAATTTTAATAAAATTAAAGTATATATTTGGAACAAGTTACAATGATTGCAAGACATAAGACAACATTTTTCGTATTCGTTTACTATTTATCAAAAATTATAATTATTTTTCATAAATTTAAATATCATTATACAGAGAGTTTATAAATGAATGGGATTATGTAATCACTTTAAATGTGCCGCTTTTTTTAAATTGTTTACTATACTATTTGTTTTGACAGATCAACTTTGACAGTTGTCAAGCAAACATATGAAAACATATGTAGTATAGTAAACAATTTTAAAGAAGCGGCATATTTAAAGTGATTACATAATCCCATTCATTTATAAACTCCCTGTATATACACAAGGTGTAAAAAAATTTAAAAAAAAAACTGTTCCATATATTTCCATATATTTTTTGTTTCTTTAAAAAATACGTTTCAAGAGTTCAAAGAATAAAATAGACAATGTTCTCTCAAAAAAAAAAAGAAAGAATCAAACTTTTTGGTCAGTATATGCTTATATGCTGTAGTTGCAAAACTTGCTAACTTTTAGATTATAAATTTCATAGAGGATTTGAAGAAAAAAGGTATTTAGACCATAAATTCAAATTGAAACCCAACTAACTCATGCTTAACATAATTTTAGTAATAACTGAAGATATGTTGAAGTAGTTATTGAGTAACAATCTTTTATTAATGTACAAAAATACCAGACAATTGATATAATCAAGAATATAAAATTTTTGCGTCAAAAGCAAATTACTACAAAAGTTGCAGCATGATTTATACTTAAACGATAAACGGAATACCCAAGTACACTCACAAACAATAAGAATAATCCAAAATCTAAAACCAAAGCCATAATAGCTACCGCTGCTTCTAGACTTATTAAAAACATGATGTATCTCAGTTAAAATTTTCCACAAAATATTCTCTTCACATATGAATAGAAACATTTTGGATGTGTTTGTTAGCAAGACGTTCTGTTATATTATTCTCTAAATAAAGCGTGACCCAAAATACTCCATTTTTATAAAACCGCTCAGAAACGCTAATTGTTGCATAAAATATGCACAAAAAACATATCTTATTAACAATCATTACACAAAATTTGTATAAAACATTTTTTTTAATTTATCAAAAAATTCCGTTTTCTATACTAAACTTGTACAAAATCAAAAAATTTATCAAAAATTGCCGTTTTTATACTAAATTTGTATAGAATCGAGCAAAAAAAGTAATTGTTGCATGATATTTGCACAAAAAACATAGTTTCTTATGAAATTCATCAAAAATAATATTATACTAAATTTCTCAGAAAAGCTAATGGTTGCATACACAAAAAACACATTTTTTTATCAAATTTATCAAAAATTACCATTGAATCGCTTAAAAAGGTTAATTGTTAAATGAAATTTGCACAGAAAAATATATTTTCTCGTTAAATTCAACAAAAATTGCCATTTTTTATTTTAATTTCGTATAAAATCTCCCAGAAAAATTAATTGTTAAAATAAAACTACACAAATAACATATTTTCCTCTGAAATTCATCAAAAAATACCATTTACAATTTTTACAAATTGTAAAATCGCTCAGAAAAGCCAATTCTTGCACAAAATTGTTCTAAAATAACACAAAAGTAATATTTTTCATAAAAATTGCAACAAAAAACAAACTTTCTTATATGAAAGTTATCAAAAATGTTTTGCCAAGTACAAATGTTAAAAATGTTATTCACCGCGCGCCAAAACTAGCAAAACGACATACTAAGTGATCACAGCCTTTAGTATAGGTAATCACAAGAAGAAAACTTCATTATTGTGGTATAAAAAAATGACAATTTTGACTAAATTTGTATAAAATTGCTTAAAAAATTTGATTGCACAAATTGATCTAAAATCACGCAAATGTCCTATTTTTGCAATAAATTTGAGCAAAAAATACTTTCTCACAGATTTTATCAAAAATTACACAAAATTGCTATAGTTTTATACCAAAAAATAAATATAAACAAAAAACACATTTTCACATAAAATGTAACAGCAATAAATAGAATGGCGCAACAAATCATTTTTTGCATAAGATTCGAACAAAAAACATATTTTCTCATAAAACTCTTTTAAAATTACACAAAATTGCCATTTAAAACTACTATTTTAGTATAAAAGCTACAAAATTGTTTTAAAATTGCAAAAATCCCAATAATTTTCATACAATTTGCACAAAACATTTACTCATAAAATTGATTAAAAACTACCTCTATCTACATTTACGGCAAACATTTTTTATCAAGGGGATAAGTCCTGCCTGACTGCACTTGCGTTAATATGATTTTGTGTATATTTACTACTATCGTTTTGATAAATTATGAATAATAAAAAAGTTTAAAAAAGGTTTAGAGAAAAAATGTGTATTTTTGCCCGCTCTGATTTTGTCAAGGCATAATCATGCAAATATTGTGGTCGAATCAATCGCATATGCTAAGTTTTGGTAATCATAGCCTTCTTATAATAAATATTCAAAATTCACCTCTTCTGCTTTGTCTACAAAAAGCGTCATGTCTTTGTTTAAGATCGGCAGCAACATTTCTAATACGTTAAATTAGTGCATCCCGAGTGTCCATTTTTACTTTGTACACTTGATTTTTGAACCAGCCCCATAAACAACAATTTAGTGCTAAGAGGTCTGGAAATATGGAGACCAACTAATAGGAGCACCTCAACCAAACCAAAGCCCTGAAAACCTGCTTACTAGATAAACATTTTTAATTACGCTATAACTTGAAATTAAATAAAAATCGGATTACATCATAAGTTTTTTTTTACATTTTCACGTGTACAAGACACTCCTGGAGTTCGTCCCGAGTCACCCAAATATACATTGTCTTTCCAGCTACATATTCTCAAAGCTAGCCTGTGAGGTAGAAACACAAGCGTAAGCCTAAAACATCGGCACTTGTGACCGAAAAAAGAAAAAAAACTATTTAAGCATTGTGTGCAGCTTTATTTCTGATTTCATTAAAATAAGAACACAGTATTCTCAAACATCATATACTAAAATATAAATTTAAAAAAAAAAACTTATTAAGCAATTGGGTTCATACCCGATGTATAAAAGTAATATTTAGGTACATTTCTCTGTTGAACAATCCAGTATTTGTATATCTTGCCTCGTCGATACATAAAATTGATTAAGAAAAATGTCTTGTCATATAATCGTAATTTTATTTTATTTCCAAATCTGTTGTGTACTTTACATCATTAAAATCTTTCTTGCTTGTTCTCTGAATACGTTATATTCAAATAAAATTTCGCGACAAGGTTGAATGCCAATATCTTCATTAATATTTAGTTCGCCTTATTTCGATTTAAAAAGAACTACTCTCTTTTCCATACATTTCTTTACCTTGCTGTATTATTTCCAGGTATGATTGTAAACTCAATTGAGAATTGCAGTAGATAACATAACATATAATTTATTTTTCACCAATAATTTGTATTATTTAAAAGTTCTCTTGGAATCAAGAAATCAACAAATAGCAAACTATGTTTGACTTAAATTTGAAAGCACCTTTATGCCTAGAATATATTATATAGAACTAACAGTAGTTTAACAAAAATAAATTTTTGAAAACATTAAATGAATTCTACACATTTTTGTTCTTTAGAATACGCAATTATATTTTAAAAATACAAACCAAACTTTTAAAATACATAAGTTAATAACCAATAGAACATATTATTGTCATTACTGAATAAGAAATTTAAGAAAAAGAATAACTCCAATTGTATATATAGTCAAGTTACACATATTTATTTATTTGGTACTAATAATAACTATATTATCAGCCAGACATTATTATTCCTTTTTATCAACTGTATTTTTTACAATAAGGTGATAAAATATTATAAACAATACAATAAGCCATTTTCAAAGAACTAAAAAAATCTATCAAACCCCCAAATCTCACTACAACGACATAAATCTTTTTTTTAATTATGTTCCTAATTGCAAACAAAGTCGTGTTCAGGGTTGCCTAACTATTTCTTCATAAATTATCAATAAAAAAAACATTATAATAGTTTTTCATTTTTAAAAACAACCATTGCAGCATTTTAACAAACTTTTTCATAATAAAACTTTAACCAAATAGATATTTGTCACAAATGAATAAAAACCAGCTTAACAATATGTATAAAATCTACATTCCAAAAAAAAATTATATTTCGGTCATCCTTGCTATGTACATAGATAATATATTTTTGAACAAGTTAAACTTACATTAATTTGTATTTGTAATAGTTATATATAACTTAATTAATTAATTAATCAAACTTTATTTTTTTTAAATGATTAATATGTATTATATTTATATAATTATAAAATAATACTTGACTACAACAAATATTTCAAATTTCAACTTCTTTTTAATTTTGAAAATATTAAACAGACTTTTATACCTAATTAATATTATATTCCATTACTTTCTATATTTCTGTCAAAAAAATCAATTATTCATTAATTTATTATGTGTAAATACATGCATATAATTATGTACGTCAAAAATATAATAATGTTATATTCCAAACCATATACAAAATTCATGTGTATTAACAGGAAGTAAACATGTGGAAACAAGGCAAACAAAATTTTAAAAACTGATAGTAAAATATTATATTATGTGGGTTCATGTTCACAACGTTGCAATATATTTCAGCACATGGTAATCGGGGCGGAATGCATCCCCGTGACAGCGTTGCATTTCCTATAAATTCCAACCACGTGACGATCCATTTAAACCATTTGGCCCTATTACAATTGGAATTTCCGCAGCACGATTATGTAGTCATGACGTAATTAGTATTATTTATATAAATAAAAAGTGTGTCAGGGTGGGAGGAGTCGGGAATCAACCCCTTGTGAGCAGGCATTTATAGTAAACCACACAATCAATAAGTTTCATTTTACTCACCAAGGATTGTTGAATATTTTGTACTGCACAATAAATGTTGAATTAATCCCAAGTCCTAAGAGGTACGCCTCGTAGGGATGCCCTTTTTATAGGCCGGACAATATTATCGTTTCGAAATTGTTAAATTCACTGGCACATTTCCGATAAAATCACACCATCCGAATAGCCGACTTCTGTACGTTCCGAATTTTGTTTCCAATTTATTTTAATTTATTTGACTAAGGCGTGTCGACCAAACGAAACTAGCCGGCTGCCTATAACCATACGGGCTCTATAATCAACGCACGCTAGCTAACTGCTGTCTGAATATGCTTGGATTGCTTGGTTAGGTTAGGAGACTGCTGCCGCTGGTTTATATATATAGTTTCGGTTTGAGTCGGAGTTCTGGTGCGAAGCCGCACGAATGCGCCACCGATTCAAGGTGATGGAATTGAACGGATAGAATTCTGTGGGTCCAGTTTTTTTCCTATTGTAGATTCCTACCTGTTGGCATTTACTTTACTGTTTCGCTCATAGTAAATGCTCGTCACCTACGCCGCATTAGTGTTTTTGCCGCCAATAATTTCCGGAAATTAATTCTTAAATGTAAAATAATATTAAATTAAATATTGGATTAATTTTTATTATCTAATTAATTTTGTTATGTAATTTAATAATACATTTATTTTAGTAGTATGGTTCAATATCATAGTAGTACTAGTATTATATTTGTATATAGCACCCGCATACTATTATCTTCATTAATGGCAAATACGCAAAAAATTATCGAAGAATATAAACTGTTTTTTTTTTGTCTTTTCGTGCATACCATACATTATAACAATGTATTAATTTACATTTGTATACGATGTAATGTAATGTAATCCAATTTATAAATTAGTTTAATAATTCTTGCAATTACTTCTTTCCAAAACCACCTGCTTCATGTTAAAAGAGAAAAGGGCGCCAACGACTAAAAACCTTTTTAACAATATACCAACGACATATTTAAAAATCGTCTAAATAAGATAATTAAGTATGAATTAAATTAATTTTTTTACTTATTCTCGCATGACACGATAATTATATCATAAATTGTATATACGTATATAAAAAAATGTATGCACAAATGATCATCAATTTTATTATAGATAGAAATTTTAAGTATGTTTTTAGTTTTTCATTATAATTAACACCTAAAATGTGAGAAATAGCATTTATAATATAACCTAACATTTTGTTAAAACCGCCAATCCTTAATTGCGTCAATTATAAAGAAAAAATTAAATTATAAAAATTATAGACTTTTAAAGTTTCATTAATTATAAAAACTCGTTATTTTTAACATATTGTTATAAAGGCAAGTACACATATGTATGTTTTTTTAGTTGCTATGATAACCAAAATTTTTTTAAAATGGCAAAATACATTGAGTTTAAGAAAAACGTATTACATACACCTTTTTCAATTAGTCTGTTGAATGTATTTAAAGGGATTGAGAACCTTAAATGTAACTTTAGCACTGAACCTGACGGCGTTCCATCTATGCTGTTAAAACAATGTAGTTATTCTATTTCTACGCCATTGCATTTACTGTTTGTGGCTTCTCTTAATGAAACTAAATTTTCTCAAGTTTGGAAACAAAGCTACATTATGCCTTTGCATAAATCTGGAGCTAAAGAAGATATTACTAACTACAGAGGTATATGCATCTAATCTGCCATTCCTAAGTTGTTTGATCAAATTGTTACTGGTCAAATACAATGGATGTGCAAAAACATTAAAGTGGAACAGCAACATGAGTTTTGTGAAGGTCGTTCTACTCTTACAAACCTTTTTTGTTACAAAAATGATTTTTTAAATGCCTTTGAATCAAGAGTTCAAGTTGATTCTATTTACACAGATTTTTTAAAAGCTTTTGACCGCGTAACCATAGAATTTTGATTGCAAAGCTTTGGGCTTTAGGTTTTCATGATTCTCTTATTGCATGGTTGTCAAGCTTTTAAAAAACCGTACTCATTGTATTATTTTGTAGAATATCATCTATCGATGATTGCATTAGTTTACAAAATGACTTGGATTCTGGTTATCTATGGTGTCTTACTAATAACTTGTTATTTAATCCAAATAAATGTTGTTTTATAAACTTCAACAAAACTTTAAGTAAAGTATCGTATGATCATACTGTTGACAATAAAGTATTGGAACATGTTACACAAATAAAGGATTTGGGAGTAATTTTTGACCCAAAACTTTTGTTGAGCATATAAACTATATGTGTAACCGTGCTACAAAAATGTTAAGATTTGTTTACAGAATTTCCACTGCTCTATCTCTAAGCACACACACCCACTATCTATCGCAGCCTATAGGGCTTAAATCTAACTTATACTAACTAACTATCTAATTAAAGGAAGGTACATGAGCCGTAAGGTCTCGAACTTCCTTTTGGCATTTATTATTGGGCGGTTTTTAGTCGGTAGGCATTTCAACCTGAGGAAATGAATCCAACACTTGCCAGTCTTATAGAAGATTTTACCGCCTAGCCTAAAAAAAAAGCACACACAAACTACTTTATTGCGCTTTGGTACGCTCTGATTTAGAGTATGCTCCATCAGTTTGGTGCTTATTTTATGTTTATTGTCGTACAAATTGAGCATTTTCTCTGAAAACTACAATTTCAACCACATTGCATTGCAATATATTCTTCCATTGCTGGAACTTAGGCGCAAAAAAGCCGACTTATCATTTCTACGGGGACTAATGATGTCTGAGATTAATTGCCAAGAGCTACTAGTAACTCTTTCATTTCAAGTCCCTTACAATAATCGCCGAACTAGATAGTCTCCATTATTTAGAGAATCTATTCATTCTACCAATTATGGATTTAATAATCCAATTGGTAGAATGGGTAGAATTGCAAATAGTTTATTGATTTATTTTGTGTTTCAAAGTGTAGTTTTAAGGATCAATTAATTAATTAATAATGTTTTTATTATTTAATATTGCTTATGATGACTTAATGATGTAGATGTAAATGGTTCTTTTTATATACCGTAAACAAAGTATTTATATTATTATTGTTATTACTACATTTTTAGTTTTGTTTTTGTATCTTTATCATATTCTAAATACAACTATGTAAAATGATAATAACTTATATAACAATATTTTATGATAAATTAAAAACGAAAACATGTTATTTGTTTTCTATTTAAAATAATTGTAATTAAATAGTTGGCATTAGAAATAACTATTTTTGGGTGTGTTTTTATGTTATTGTGCATAATATATTAACATAAAAAAATACGTATTTAAAATAAAAAATAAAAATACTTAGTAAACTAATTTATATTAATATGTAGATTAATTTATAGTTTAATGTTTTATCAAAACACAAGAAAAACTGCACAAAAAGCTAATTTCTTCAAAAATTAACCATTACGCCATAAAACATTTTAATTTAAAAAATTGATACAAATTATTTATTGCGTAAAATTTTTTATATTTCACACATCAAAATCAAAATTTGTACAACATTTTTTTTTATCAACATGTCCTTAAAATGTTTTATTAAAAATTGAATATGAATCTAATTTATTTTTTAAACTTGCAAATATACTTTATAAAATTTAGGTATGATAACTTATTTTATTACATAAAATTCATCAAAAACTGTGCATTACAAAATTGATTAAAAATTATTCATACATTTTTTTATTGTAAGAAATTTATTTAAAAAACGCTTAAAAATCCAATTTATTAAACAAAACTGATAAAAAATTGCAGAAAAAAACAAAAAATATATTTATAACATAAAATCTTTAAAAAATGCACATTCACCCACTTTTTGCATAAATTTAATTAAACTTAATTAACGTACATCACAAAGTTAGAATATTGAGAAAAGCCTCTTTAGAGACGGATATAGAAAGCGTACAATTGTGTATTTGTTTTTAATTCATTGATTGCTTCTGTGCTTTTAGGCTCTTTTGCATGATAATTATGACATGAGTTTGTAATTTTAGTTAACCGTTTTAATCAAGTTTTTCATTGAATTGATGAAACAATCTACGACAATTTTTACGCACATACTGTAATGTTATTGCTAAATCTCTTAAAGCAACCGCCACTGAACGATAAGATACAACAATGATAAAGTATTAATTTATACACAATAATATTTCTAACATTGTTACCGCAGGGTACAGCAAGGGTTTGTTAATATTCCACAACTAAAATTATTACAAAAAATTAACAAGCTACTTTAAAATATTCAAAAATGAAGTCAAGATTTTTTTATGTCAAAAGTGAGGTTGGAAAAAAGACAAAACAAATTAAGCAAATCAAAATTCTTAACAACATAAGTTATGATATATGTAGTTGTTATTATGGCACTTTATGCCCAGTCTACACTTATTAGAAAAATGTGTAAGATCTACATTAACAAAGTTAGAAAACCTACATATAATTTTCTGGAACACGCAGTTCAATCAGCATGACTATTTTTCAGAACAATTTTTCTGTGTATGCCAACGCATAAGACTTTTACTTATTTTTGGTTAATATCACTGTCTTTATTTTTTATTTAATTTACAAAAATAACGTAAAAACCACAACCACCGACCTAGTTACAACAATTTAGTGTCTACTAGAACTTGACATAATATATTTACTTCAAAGAAGACATTAGTTTACATAAAATATCAAGGTGCCACATTGTACCAGTATTGGCAAAGATTGCTATCAAATATGGAATTAAACAACGGCAATCAAGACATTTTCTATTGACGTATGTGTCTTTAGACAAATTTAAACTGCGCACTGATCACTTTATTGACAATGCCACCAAAATATGTTTAATAGTAACACCACTTATTTAACTTACGAAAATAACATAAAAACCATTTTATCAACACTGTCATCAACTTCAAGGTTAAACAAGAACGACACTTACCGATTGCGCCAATTTGGTGTTTTTTAATAACTTGCCAGATTTGGTAGCTAAAGGTAGTTAATTGATCGCTAATTAGTAGTTAAAAGCTAGGTACAGTGACTATATAACCTTAGCTAATTGGCAACTAACAGTAGTAATTGGTAGCTAGCTAGTCTACTACCATGATATTAAAACTATAGAGATATGATCATCACCCGGACGCGTTTTGGTACGTGTTGCGTACCGCGTCATCAAGAGAATCTGGCGCGAGAAACGTGCATGTATTTATATCTTAAATGTAGTTATAATATTATGATGGTGTATATTTTATTTATTTAAAGTAAAATAGAACAATAATTTACAATAATGTTAAGAAAATTGAATTACTGTAGTAAACAGAAACAGCCGGCAGGTCTCTTTTTTGCGTCATCGGACGCGTCATGTGACTGAAAAAGTGGGAGAAACCTGCGCTTGATCATATCTTACTGTTTTAGTATCATTGTCTACTACTAACTATTATATATTCTCTGAAACCACGTTTATATTTGCCTGTGTTTAGACTGCTATCTTTATTGATAACTAAAAAACCATACTTTTCTTTCCAACATTTTGCGCACGTATTACTACAGCTTTTAAACAACGCTGCTTACGTGGTCGTAAAATCTTGTTTTTAATTAGTTTAACATTGCCTTATCCCAATTAAAAATGTTGACAAGTTTTAACCTGCACAACGCATTTCTTGTCGATAACGCTTTATATCTTTTTTATTACGTCACCCCTGTTAAAGATTTTTACAAGACTCAACCAGCAACAATTTTTTTTGCCTTGTCAGCGCTGACGAATGCATAACTTTTTATCTTTTTCGATCCCTAATTTTTTATCTTTCATTATTACGTCATCCCTCATTATTTTACCGGATGTACTTCTGGTCAATAACCTCTAAATATTTTTTTATTACGTCATCTTAATTAAAGTTTTTGACATAACCTCAACTATTTTTTTTTGCAATTTACTTTCTAGCAATCACTTTTTATCTCTTGTTTATTATTTACGACCCAATTAAAATTTTGATCATATTTCAACCTGCAACAAAACTTTCTGCTGCTTGGGCGCTAACGTATGCTCATTCTCTATTTTAATTTATTTTTTTGCCATTGCAACGCTTGACGTACGTATATTTCTTGCACTCACACACTTTAATGACACTTCTCCTCAGTTTGCGCACAAGATGGCGCCGCCGGCAACGCCTACTTTGTAAACACGCTCAATGAATAAGAGATACTCAGATTGACACCACTGACCAAAAACATAATCTATGATGACGACTAAAGATAGGTTTAAAACCAATATAAATTTCTATAAGAAATTAAGCTCGGTCTCTTCTAGCTATACTACTTACAAAACTCATATGAACAGATTAGAAATAATTCAAAATACAATTTGTTGCATTCAAACTAAGTCAAACAGGTGTTTACTTATTAGTTATTACCCAAAAGTACTAGAGTTTAATATGAGACCTCTATTATGTGATAATATATAATAATAATAAAACAAAACACAAACTAAGTTTTTTACCACAAAAACTTTATTGATATAAATATATATTACTAACAAATACATATCAATACAAACAAAGTCAAATCAAGTAAAAATAAACTAAAGAAAAAATACGTTTATACAGAAAAGTTAAAATAGAAATAGAAGTCAGAGAAAAATAAATTGCATTACTGATGGTCTAGAGAGATTTAAACAGTGGTAATTTATATTGTAGTAAGTCTTTTTGCTTATTCAATAGGTTAACAAGGAGATTACATTGTTTTTTGTTAATCTTGGCGGCTTCTAACAGATTAAGTTTAACTTAGATAATATTCAAAAAGAAATTTTAGCTTAAACAAATTAAGAAAACAAAAAACATTTTCCCTATCGGCTGCTTCATTTTGACTCCAAACACAATCTACAAACAAGTAAAAACATGTCAGTTTAAATATGTACTAAAACGCAATACTGACTTAAGACAACATAGTTTTATATTTATATGTACCAGCTATAATTTTTATAGTTGAATTAGATTTTTATCTACCGACTGCACTTTCTATATGATTTTCTTTAAATAACAAATGAAAAAGAAACATCCCTTTGCGCAATATTGTCTCTACTAACATAATGCGGGTACATAACAAAGCTGCAACAGATATGTCCATCAAAGCCTGAAATACATACAAATTTAAATGTTGCTTATTTTGATAAATCTAAACTGGGTAGCATTTAATCACAATATCAAGTAAGATGTCCAACAAAAACAGTAGCGACAGTTGCAGAAACCTACTATGTCAGTGTTAACAACGTTATTTAAATGTGTCCATTTGCACTATCAAGATACTCTTGAGCTAAATGTGCTCCCAACGTTTGTGTATCAAAAATCAAACAAAAAACCAGCAACAAAGTTTGAGCCAAGATAGTAGATTTAAATTTTTGACATCTTAGCTTAAAAAAACTAATAATGCCAATACTATAGAATCAAGAAAGAGAGTGTTATATACAACAAAGTAAGTCCAAAGTTACATAAGCAATGTTTTGATAAAATAACTATCAAGTTACTCTTGAGCTAAATGTGCTCTCAACGTTTGCCTATCAAAAATCAAACAAAAAAACAGCAACAAAGTTTGAGCCAAAATAGTAGATTTAAATTTTTGACATCTTAGCTTAAAAAAACTAATAATGTCAATACTATAGAATTAAGAAAGAGAGTGCTATATACTACAAAGTAAGTGCAAAGTAACATAAGCAATGTTTTGATAAAATAACTATGTATCTATGTCACAAGAACAATGGCAGACACAACTAAGTAACAAATACATCATCAGCCTTCAGAAATCTCGATTAGAAATCAGTTTAAAGTCATAAACAGCCTTTGTTATGAGTATCACAAAAACAGTCTTATTTTCTAATAATTTTTTTGAATAGCTACAATATTTTATTTCAATAATGAGTTGCCTATACACATTTTTTATAGCACTCAGCAATTTGCTAAGACATGCTAGAAATTAAATTGTCAATAACAGCTTGAAAAATTAAATTCTAAGTTATTGTTCTAACACTTTTGCTTGGTTGTTAGGCAATATTACAAATTGACAAGTTTTTTTTTAAGCCCGATCACACTACCGCGTATATATTTAGCTTAAAATATTTTAAACGTTTGTATGAGCATCCACTTCAATAATAGCAAAAACTTCTGTTTTTTGTTTAATATTTAGATCAATACAACATCTTGTTAGTTTTTTTTAAGACACTATTTTCCAATAATAGTTGTTTAACACGTTTTATGGTTTTGGCATCAGTGTTTCAAAAACCTTTGCACATATGTTCTAGCCTCAGTACTAGAATTGTTATTACATGCTCATAATATTTTCAGCATATTAACATAAACTTAATTAAAGATTGTAAAATAGTTTTAGTTTAATCACAAAAATAAAAAAAAAACTAACTACATTATTTTAAATTAATTATTAACATGACAGGACTGACAGTAGTACCTAATGAGTACCAACTCAATAGCGTTTTATTACTTTGTACGTTTTTGTACCTTAGTGGGACAACCTGTTAAATTAATTAATAAGCAAGGCTTTAGAAGCAACAAAATAAAAATGCAAATAATAAATTAAAAAATTAGAATAATACACTCTTCGTAGAGCCAGTGTTTTACCAACAAATAGCAAATAATGTAACCATAACAATCTAACTAGCACTCAACAACTACAAGTTCAACTAGCTAAAAATGCTTTGATTTTTTACAAGACTACCAATATATCTAAAAACACAAAAAAACACATAAAGCGGACCAATAAGTGATATTAAAATTAAAATTAAAATATTTGAATTAGAAATGTAGAAATATACATAGTGGTATATTTTATCATAAAAATTTGATTTTTTTAATTTTTTTAAATAGAACCTTAAAACTATTACTATTAAGGGTGAGCTATCTAACTTTTTTTTGAATATTTTTTCAAAATTATGATTTTATTAGAAAGACATTTTTATTTAAGAATGAAACACAACATCATTTAACTGTCACGCCTGACTTTACAGTAATCCATCTAATTAATCCAATTTTTTAGTACATTTTTGATTCCAATTCCATGAATGGCAACTTCAATTATGGGTTTTAATGCATCAATCGTGTCTGAATGGTTAATGTAACACTTATTCTTAAGGTTTTCACACAACAAAAAAATAAACAGGGTCAAATCACAGCTCTTAGGCGGCTAATTGGCCAATTTTGGCTAGTTATTCAATTTTCAAAAACAGTGCGCAAAAGATCAATGGTTACGTTGACTGTATGGCAAGTGGCCCTGTCCTGTTAAAATGTCATTCATTTCATACTCTTCAACTTTTGGAAACAAAAATTTGTTTAGCATGGCACAGTAACGTTTGCAATTAACGGTAACGGCGGTTCTTTGCTAATTTTTGAAGAAAAATGGCCAAAAAGCGCCGGACAACAAACTACACCAAACGGTTACTTGTTGTGGATGCATAGGCTGTTCAATAGTCATGTGTAGATGTTTCCCAAATGCAACAATTTTGCTTATTGACATAGCTTTCAAGATGAAAATGAGCTTTTTAGCCTATTGAGCAAACTGAAAACGCATCGGATAGTTGTGAGGCTTTATTTCTTAGATTAATTGAACTTTGTAGGTTTTCAAACTGAGGTCTTAATGAAAAATCTCCTCAGAAAAGTGCAAGAAATGTTCAGCTTCTCAGAACGATGTCGAGTTAATGTTGATGCGTGTTCACGCACACTCTGAGCAACAGCATTAATTTTTTTGGCTGAGCGCACTGGACAAAAACGTGAACAACGTGTTGTTTTATCCACTAACAATCCAGTTTTGCAAACTTGTTTTACAAATTAGTTTACAAACTGCGTTAAAGACACTTCTTTTTTTATCAAATTTGTTTTGTACATTTTTTACCGTTTTAGTAGAAAATTAACCACTTTGGAAGTAAGTTTTTTTTCCAATTTTGTTCTAATGTAAAGCGTTCTATTTTGTAAATGTCAAACATAAAAATAAATTTCTGTCAACTCATATATGTCATTATACCATTGAAAAACAAAATAACCAATAGTTCAAATTCCAAACGTTACATGGCCCACCGTTTACAAAAACCGCATTACCAAGAGGTGTAAAGAAGTTAGCTGTTTAGTTTCAGAAGCAGTCTAGGCACTAGAACGACACTATTCTGTATGCAGTATGACTTTCTTACAGCGTCGCTGGATAGTAAAAATGCAAATATACATATGCTGTACTGATTTTAATTTTGATTACGTTCAACATAGTAAGATTGGCCTAGATGACAAGGATGTAAGATTCTTAGCCAACTTATATTAATACCAATTCCAACCGTTATTATCAACAACAAAGAATCTAAAAAGATTGTCATATAAAAAGATTGTCATATAAAAAGATGTAAAAGTAAGAATTGGTAAAAAAAAATTCACCAACGTCAGATTTAATGGCAAAAAATAAAAAATAAATACAAAATTTATAATATTTACGCAGTTGGATAAATCAATCAATCAATGAACCCTAAAGAAGAAATTTAATGCAAGTTAGAAATAGCAAAAACAGCATAAACTAAAACCAGTACTTTCAAGTAACCATATAAACAAGAGTATAAAAAAATGTTTATCAAATGCTATGTATGGTCAATTCTTTTATAACCTAGACACTAAAACAGACAACTATTAAATGCATCAAATCATTTAAAATGTGGCTATATAGAAGAATACTCAAATTTATATTCATTATGTGAAATTAAAAATAAAAACAATTTTGTTTTAGTACAAAAGTAACTTTTTTATTTAATATTTTAGTTATTATCAGCATTGTTTATTACTGACTTTTCTAATGTTGTATTTTTGAGCAAAAAAGATTTATACAAAAGATAAGTTTATAAAAACTGTACACCGCATGTCATGCTAAAGATTCAGTTTATTATTAAGGTTTATTGCTATAAATAGATTTTTTAGATATTATTGCCAAAAATTTGTGTAGGCTCATTCTGACATTTTTTTTCTTTTAATACTTTTAATCATTTTGCATTTCAAGCAATTTTTTATGTAATTTATCTAAATTATTCTCAACGTACATCTACTTCAAATGGATTTCTAATCTAATTATATTTCTTGATATAGACATATTATAGAATATATGTTTAAAAAAATAGACTTGGTTTTTACAAAAATGCTGTTGTCATTAAGATCTTTTGCTAATTGACTTTTTGCAATTTTGTTTTGTTTTTGAAAACATGTTTACCACAATACAGTTTTGACTTTGCATTTCTGTAGCTAACTGATATATGGGCCTATTCTCTATCAACTTGGTTAATTTTAACTGCCGCTAAAAAAATGTGATTTTAGCAGTCCGTTAAATATTTTAGCCTTGTTGTTTATTCTGTAACACATTTTTTTAGCAACCCGTTAATTTAAGAAAATTTAGCGACCCCGTTAAAAATAAGCATAAAACGTTTGTCTTTGATCAATTTTAACTTCAAAACTGAGGTTTAATGTCAAAAATATTTTTATATAATTATTATTAAAAGTAAACAATAACATTACGTACGTTTCTTATTCTATTTTGTCTTTTTAAATCTTTGACATTACTTTTGAGTGCTTCAAATTAAGCCTTTTATTATTAAAATACTGTGTTATGTAATACACCACAAATGTAAATTTAAATCATCTTTTTTTACAAAAGTGATTTAAAGTAGTAATGTTTAAGCAACGCAAGAGTACATTAAAGACATTTTTTACTACATTATTTGCTGTTCCATGTTATATCGATAATTTGCGTTTGTTAGAAGCTAAGAATTTTTGCATTCATATTTAGAACAGTCTGATCATGGTCCATTATGTTATAAATAATTAAGTGTGTTATAGGCTAGAATTGATGTTTTGATGAGCTTAATAATGTCTTCATTTCCACACAATAATAAAAAAGTATAATTTGGCATCAAATAAGTATTGCTTATATCACGTGAGTTTCTATGTTGTATTCGTAAATTCAATAAAATATGTAAAAATATTATGTTTTTAGGTTAATAAAATACAGTAATATGCACTCGTAATCATATATTTTCTTGAAATTGCTAATATTTATTAATTAAATGTAAACTTATGAAATAATAAACTTCCGTTTAAAAATTAACGGCTGCTATTTTTATCCGCTAAAAATAATCAAACTAACAGGTGATTTTAACTCTTGTCGCTAAAAAATTAACGGAAATTGCCGTACGGAATACGAAATGCATTTTAGCAGTTGCTAAAAAAAAAACGGCCGCTATTTTTTAATTGATTCGTAAGGAATACACCCATTAAAAAGTAAAAGTATTTTTTAAATATGTTAATTTTGCTTTCCACTAGTTTTTATTAAAGCAATCAGCACATTCGTATTTTTTATCTGCCAAAAATATTTTTATTTTTGTTTTAAGAGAAGCAACTCTAATTAGAATCTTTATGCGGGATAGCCATCAAATATCCAAATTGTATAACAAGTACTAATGTTCTGAACTTATTTCTTTGCACTTTAACCTAAATATTTGAGTGAGTGAAGGTGAGCAAGCGGTAGCTTGCTTCGCATCACGCCACGCCCTTCTAACAGTTGTAATAACATGTTAAACCAAACGTACTTACTACCATTACAATACTAGCAAAGTGACATACTTTTGATTAAAATTATACCAACAATGATATTAAAAATACATTAGAAAATAAAACTTTCAGGGCATCTCGCGACTTATTCAAAACCTTTCGCAACTTAAATTATAAAAAGAATCACTGATTTATATACCAAAAACTTTAGTAAATATAAACTCATAATATGCTTACCACCTTGTATAAATAAATATTTACAATAAGTTTGTGTTTTTTTGCTGCAAAACTTTGTATTTGAGACGCTATTCTTATCTTCTTATTTTGTTTTAAATTTTTTTCTGTTTAGACATTTATACATGAGCTATATTTACTACCAAAAAGCGTACGAGTACTTAGTCTCACACTAAACAACATAATATATAAAATTTATTTATTTACTGTGGCGATAGCTACAACTCTGATACAAAAACAAACACAAAAATGCACATTATTTGAGACGCTATTCTTGTCTTTTTATCTTTTGTTTTAATTTTTTTTCCTGGTTAGACATTTATGCATGAGTTATATTTACTACCAAAAAGCACACAAGTACTTAGTCTTACACCAAACAACATAATATATAAAATTTATTTACGTATTTACTGTGGCAATATCTACATTTTTTACATATGTTGAACAAAAATAAACACAAAAATGCTCATCAGTAATGGAACAAATCCGACCTAACACCTAACCTAATAAAAGTACAAAGACATATGTTAGGGTAATACATTAAGTGCTAGAGTATTCTGCTTGGCTATAAATTGCAAATCAAACACTGTAAATACGTAGTAGAAAAATTGAGTAAAGATCTACACATGATATTAGATATTGATAAATATAAAACAATTGCAATAAAAAAAGGTTTTTACTATTAACAATATAAATGTCACATACAACAAATAAATAAAACAATCACACAGTTTAATGTTCGATTAGAATCTGTAAATACTTATACAATTTCATTAGTAACATACTTGTTTGGTATAATCAAGTAGAATGATACGAAACTAAAAGATTTTAACAGGCAAATCAGAACAACGTTTACTAAATATAAAACACATAATTATAAAACATACCTGCAAAAATTGCTTGTCTAAAACTAAAAAAAAAGATATAATTGATGTAACACACATAAACACTGCAAACAAATAATAATAATATGTTTTATTAATAAAATATTCATATAATACAATACTGTACATATAATATATAATAAATAATAATAAAATTGTTTTTTCTCTCTATCATCACTTGAGGTTTGCGGGTTCAATCCCATCTCAAGTTATCGGTATTGGGAGCTCTTGCTTGTTGTTGTTTTTGTTTTTGTTTTTGTTTTTGTTTATTTTTTATATTTTGTCATGTAGTATCATATGTTTAATTTTTAATTTAAATGGTACATAATTTAAAGTTTTATGTGTGTTAGTAGGCTGTTGAATTGTTTTATTGTTTCTGTTGTTAGTATCTGGCTGCACTTGACTGTTAAATACTTTGTAGTTCTTATGTGTGATTTTCTTCTTATTTATTGATTCTGTATTTCTTTGTAGGACTGTACAACTATATTATTTCTTATCATTTTGTTGTTTATTTTATATATCATTAATATGTGGTTTAAAGTTATCCTTTTGTTTATATTTAGTTTTTTTTTTTAAGTTTGGTTGTTGCTGTTATTCTATCCATTGTTTTGTTGTCTTTGTATGTAGTTTATTAATGTTTTTTTTGCTTGTGTTATATATGTGTCCATATATGGTTTAAGTATGTATTATATGATGTAAATAATGCATGATATACAGATATTTGTAATTGTTTTGTAAGATATTGTTATATTTTTCATACTAACTAACGCTCATTAACTTACTGGCACATCAAAATTGGAATTCTATAAAAACAGGCAGCGACGTTGATAAAAAATGTGAATTATTTATTGATATAGTAAAAACATCATTTAATGCGACGTTTGTTTTAAACAAGAGAAAAACACATCAACAACTGAAAAAACCCTGGATCACTAACGGTATTAAAATCTCTTCTCAAAATTTAAAACGACTATATGCACTATCAACTACTGGCAATAATAATGACAAACTGTATTACAATAAGTATAAAAAAATGTACAGACATATTTTATGCTTAGCAAAACAGAGTTATAACAGTTTACAAATTTTAAACTCGTCGAATATAAACAAAACTGCACGGAAAATGATTCATAATAATTTCAAATCAAAAACCGAGTCTGATATAAATTCAATTAGTATTAATAATAGTATCAAAAATAACAGCCTTAACATAGCTAATCACTTTAATTTATACTTTAGCACAGTAGCCGATAATTTATTGAACAATATTGCTTCAAAAAATTATGTTTTTAATGATAGTCCAAATCTATCTTCAATATTTTTTTTACCTGTGTCTGAAACCAAAATTCGAAAGACTGTTTATGACCTAAAAAGTACAAACTCTTTAGATGAGAATGGCATAAGCTCAAATTTATTAAAAAAATGCATACATACAATTATACAGCCTCTACAGCTTTTAATAAACAAAATCTTAACTCAAGGTATACTTCCAAAAGTGCTTAAATTTTCTAAGTTATAACCAATCTTTAAAAAAGGCAATAAAACGTTAGTAGATAACTATCGTCCCATACCCATCATAAATACATTTTCAAAAGTAATAGAAAGTTTAATTGCAAAACGCTTATTTACCTTATTAAATAAACACAATATACTAAATAATCAACAGTTTGGATTTTAGAAGCATTTATCTACATCAGATGCAATAATCCAGTACATAAATAATCTCATGCAAAATTTGGATAATGGCAAAAAATGTTTAGGGCTTTTTATTGATCTCAGCAGAGCCTTTGATCTTGTTGACCATAAGATTCTTCTAGATAAATTAAACATGTACGGCATTCGCGGAAATGCATATAATTTGATTAAATCGTATCTTTAAGACAGGTATCAGTTTGTCAAAATAAAAGGCGAATCATCAAACCTACTTAAAATTGCAAGAAGGGTTCCTCAGGGATCTGTGCTTGGTCCGTTGTTATTTTTAATGTACGTAAATGACATTAAAGTTCAAAGTGGTGTATTATACGCAGACAATACTGGTTTAACTCCAATAAACTCTTTCTCAATTCTTCAAAGTCTGTTGTAGTGTGGTTTAATGCTAACAATACAAAAACGGATGATTCGCTTTTAATAAAATGCTATTCAAAATCAATACCAAATCAAGACACCACAACATTATTAGGTATTATTATTGATGGGAAATGTAACTGGAACAATTATATTAATCAAATGTGTAAGAAACTTGCTCCTCTATGTTATGTGGCACGTCGACTATTTAAAGTTGTAAAAGAAGATTCGCTCAAAAGATTTTCTTATGAACATTTTGAACCTGTGATGTCATACTGTATAGTAGCTTGGGAAGTCTCAAATAATATTGAAAAAGTTTTTAAATTTTAAAAACGTGTTATACGTATTATGTTTAACAAGCCGTGGCATCATTCCTGTAACCAACTTTTTTCTAAATATAAAATATTAACACTATACAGCATATATATATTAAATACTTTAATCTACGTCAAATCTCATCTATTTAAATTTAAAACTATAAGTCATAGAAATAATTACATCACACGTCATGGATCAACGATCTTGGAATATCAAAAACATAGACTATCTATATATATATTCGAAAAAAGTCCGCATTATATGGGTATAAAACTATACAACAATCTTCCAAGCTCAATTAAAGAACTTAACGAAAAAGCGTTTAAAAACTGTATTAAAATATTTTATTCGAAAAAGTGTACCATTCTGTTGATGAATTTTTATCAGACACAAATTTTGTTGTAAAATAGTAATAGTCTTGATTTGTATTTTATTTTAAAATTTATTATTTGTAATATCATTTTAAATTGTTTAACTGTATTATTGTATTACTATATTATTTGTGTATATCTGTGATATGTATTTTAACTGTAACTACTGTGACTTATCCTATATTAAACATGATCGACTGGATGAATAAAATATTATTATTGTTATTATTATTATTATTATTATTATTGTTGCTGAAGTTTGTTTAACAAGTTTATTAATGTGTGTATCCCATTTTAAGATATCTTGGATTGTTAATTTTAAATAGTTAACTTCTTTAATTTGTTTAATCTTTTTGTTATTTATTTTTATTGTAATTGGAATTTTTGTTTGTTTGTTAATAAATCCTGTTTTTATTTTGTTAATAGTGAGTAGGTTATTATAATACCACGTTTCTAATTTTATTATGTTTCGATAAGTTTTTCTATTTTTTTTTTTGAGTATATAATACAGGTGTTGTAGGCATATATGAAAGATGTACCGTGTAGTTTTAGTTCTAGTATGTCATTTGTATATAGTATGTCTAATGTCAACAGTAGTATTCCTTCTTGTGGTATTCCGTATTCAGATTGCATCGGTTTGCTTTCTATAGAGTTTATTTTTGTTTTTTGTTGCTTTGTCTTTAAGGTATGTGTTAATTAGGTTCAGTTAGTTGCCTTTTATCCCTATCACGACTAGTTTTTCTATAACCTTTGATTTTGATACAGTATTAAAAGCTTTTTTCATGTCGATTAAAATTGCTACTATTAAATTATTAATTATTTGTTTTTTTCTAATCTACTTTGTTTTTTATGTAATCTACAAGATTATAAGCTGCTGTTGTTTCCAAGTATTGTTGAAAAACATATTGTTGTTTGTGGGCAATTCCACGTCAAGTGAGCAGTCCATTTCACGCGACCCTCTCCGATTTAGCTCAAATTTTGTACACTTATTTGAGTACCCAAAATATGACTTCATGTCAATTTTAGACCTGTAGGTCACATAGTACGCTTCGTAGAGCCAATTGAATTTTACTGCAATTTTTAAGTTCAACTTTTAACTTTATGTATCTTAATTGCATTTCAACAAATTTTAGAATAGTCATAACCGATGTGAAATTTCTCAAGGAATTGAATGCAGCGGTCAGATTTTTGTTATCTTGTCCCGCACGCGCAGAAAACGCAAAAAACAGTATTTTTTCAAAAATTCATTTCTCAAAAGTTGCCACCGATTAAGACTCCAAATTTTAGGAAAAGACAGCCATAAGTATGTACTTTAAGATGCTTAAATAAAAATTTTCTTTTATAGTATAACATTTTAGTATTCTTTATGATGTTTGTAGTTTTTTTATTCTGTTTGTAATATTTATTTTTTGCTGTTTCATTATTAGGATATTTAAGTTAACTTTTTTGCAGTTTGTTTTTTTTTTTCAATATTATTCAACACTTCTTTGTTGAGCCATAAACTTTTTTCTGTATGTTTGATTCTTATGTAGGTTGTTTTCTATAACTGCTTGCAGTTTTTTAATAGTTCTTGAAAATGATTTATATCTTTTGTGTTCATGTTGTTGATATTTTTTGTTATTTTTTGATAATCTGTGAGTGTGTGCTCAAACTGATATATTTCTTTGGTTTTTTGTTTTATGTTTTTGTTTTCTTTTGATTTTGGTTGTTAATTTACAAAGAGATCCGATATGTTTGAAAGTAATTATCTTAAATTTTCTACAGGGAGTTTATAATTGAATGGGATTATGTAATCACTTTAAATATGCCGCTTTTTTTAAATTGTTCACTATACTACATATGTTTACATATGTTTGCTTGACAGCTGTCAAAGTTGATCTGTCAAAACATATAGTATAGTGAACAATTTAAAAAAAGCGGCACATTTAAAGTGATTACATAATCCCATTCATTTATAAACTCCCTGTATTTTGTGTTTGTTGTTTGTAATAACATGATCTAATATAGAATTTTTTCTATTTGGATCTGGATTTTTTCTTGTGTAGTATTTTATAGATGTTTTATTTACTATTTTATATTTATTTTCTAATAACATGTTTTTGTATTCTTCTGTTGTATTGTATTTTCAGCAATGTTGACGTTTAAATTGCTTATTATTAGTTGTGGTTTTTTAGTTGTATTGTTAATATATATATATATATATATATATATATATATATATATATATATATATATATATATGTCTTTGATTGTTTTACTAGTTATTAATTTATATTCTATACTTTTTTTAATGTACATTTCAATTCTTGCTTTTTTGTGTTTCTAGAATTGTATTCTACATTGTAATTTTCTAGAGTATACAGTTCTTGGTTATATGGTTTAAGCCTAGTTTCTGTTGTAGCGATTATTGTAAGATTATTGTGTATGGTAGGTATAAGTTTAATTTTGTGATATTTGTTTTTTATACTTCTTGGGTTGTGCAGATATATAGTATACATTTCAGTTTTATATTTATTTATTTAGTTTTAAATTGAATTTATTTTTATTCTAAACTTTCCATATCGGAAAGGTTTCTTAATTTTAATTTTTATACTTGTTTTTGTTTTTCTTGTGTATATAATTCCATCTCGAGTCCATAGTTATTTATATTTAAGCTCCTTTTTTGTTATTTTGCTTTATAAAGCAGCATATTTGATTGTTCTGTTAGTTGTTCATTTATATCATATTTCATTGGCTTTTCCTTTTAGTTTGCATTCTAATGTAGTAATTGATACAATTGTTTTTCAAGTTTTCAGTATATTTTGTTTATCTTCTTTGTTTTTGAATTCAACTATTATTGTTTTTTTTTTTGTTCAAAGTGTCTTTTCTATGGTTGGTTTTATCTGTTTCTTCTTTATGTTTGTGTTTTATTCTTATATTATCTTCATCACAACTTCATCCGTTTTTTCATTTTTTTTCTTGTTTGTCAATTCCAACTATTATTTTAACATTGTTTTTTTTTTGTTTTTTTAATGATATTTTTAAAATTTTGACTTATTCTTTTAATTCTTTGTTTAATTTTTTTTTTTTTTTTTATTTTTTTCAAAACTTTATCGAATTTATTACTCATGTATTCCACCAGTTTTTTAGGTCTTTTAAGGTTTCCATAATATTTTTATTTGTTGTTTCTTCTTTGTTTTCACTTGAATCTTTTTTTTATTAGTATTTTTTGCATTTTTAGATTTTGCCATTTTATGTATTTAATTAAAAATAAAGTTTTCTTAAAATGCAGGTCTTTTTTTGTTTTGTTTTAATACTAATTATTTTATTAATTTACATCGGTTTTTTAATTTTATTTGTTTTAGATTGTAATAGATTAATGAATTTTCCTATTTAATTGTTTTATTTTGTATATTTAACTATTATTAAGGTTGTATCTGTTCCAATGTTTATTTAGAAAATACAATCAATTAGTTTCTTTTTAAATTGATAGTAAATTTATTTTATTCACATAAAAGTTTATTTTATGTTCATTCTTTTTAATTGTTTTACACTGCACAGAATAATGGTTTGCTATTTGTTTATTTTTCGCTATGTTTGCGGTGTTTTTATTTATTTGCACATACATTTTACAATATTATTGAGTTATTTAAAACCACTTTTTATAGAAATTTTGCATCCGATACAATAACCAAGTCAATCGTTGTTTACGGCGTATTTATTTTTATTTATTAATAATGAAACGTTCTACTTTAAAAAACAAACAAACAACATTTTATAAATGCCTTTAATAAAATTCAATAATCAACCCTGTGTCTGAGCAATAAAATGCAAATTAACAAAATTAATACAATACAAAACAAAGAAATGAAATAGACACAAGAAGAATATTATTGCCATAATTTCTACTAACTACATAAAGTAAAACTTTTAAACACGTAACTAAAAGTAATTTATTTCCACAAAAAAAGAGATATGTTATTGAAATTTAAGATTAAATAATTAAAAAAGAGAAACTAAAAAAATATTTGATAAAATCTAAATCATAACATTTAAATGTAAGAAATGTAATAAATATGCGGAAACTATAACACATATTATTACAAGATGTAAGAAACTGGCTCAGCTAAACATACCAAAAAACACACAAAAGTACAAAAATAAAATAATATAAAAAAGTTAATATAAACTTTTTTTTAAATAAACTAAGAAATTGCCTAAGATGTTTGTCAGTTATTTTTGTATACATCTTATAAATTAAATTTTTAAAATTTGTTTGTTTGTTTTATATCTTTTTTAAAATAAACAAGAAAGTTTAATTAAAAAAATTTAATTTTCAAAATATAAAAAAACTTTTTATAGTTTATTTAATTAAAAAACTCACCAATTTGTAGAAAAAAAGCGGTTTATAATTCTTATCTTAATTTGAATATATTGAATATTATTATTTATATATATAAATTGTATATATTTATTTTGCATTTCACAGACGTTGTAGTAATCTACCTTTACTTAAAATTGATAAATATTATATAGTTTCTGTTATCATTTTGTTAATTATAATTTAATTGTAAATATTTTATTACATTTTTAATTTAATCATATAAACATCATTAATTTTGTATTGTTGTTATATTATAAACTTTTTTAACGTATATGGGCCTATGTAAGAGTAGGTTTTAATAAATAAAAACCTAATTGTTCAGTATATTAATTTCGTTAAAATTTAGATATTTATCTGTAACAAGTTATTTTCAAAATAATTGAAGAATTAAGTACAAATGGTCTAATTAGTGTATTCTTATAAAATTTTGATTGGATTATATAGAGTATATATAGATCAATTATATGTTTTCACTTGTCACTAATTAAAATTTATGTAAACCTGTTTTCTTTATCGATTAACATTTTTAACTAAATACGTTATTTGTTTAATTTACTAATTGTTGTCATCTAATAAAACAAAAATTCAATTCTGAGTATATAAGCCATTTTTAAAATGATTTAAGAACACATAATAAATATGTTATAATTCTCAGTAAGTTATGAGTGACAATAAGTCAAAGTTAGAAATTGGTACTTCGTCATGATGTATTGCTAAACTACCACTATGCACAAGAAAGATTAGTTATCAAAAATTGTAATATTTTACTTCTAACTCAATTTTAATAAATGTACATTTTTTTAAACTTTTGCCTGTTAAACTATTTGGCCCGACAAAATGTCCAAATATAAAAATAAATGCGTTAGGTATTACTTTTGAATGCATCTTAATGCTATTTGCAAACATAGTTTGACTAAAATATTTTAACAAAATAAAGTTTGATCCTTTCTAAATGTACTGGTAAAATAAATCAATTATCAAATTATATGTAAAAATGACAAAGTTTTTGTATATGTTTTTGTTATAATTAGACACCGGATTATATGCAACTTAAAAACGCTAAAATATGCATGCAAATATGCAATAAAAAAGCCCAAAATACTTATTAAAATAAGAAAAATATGCCAAAATATGCAACTATATGCAACATAATATAAACAAATATAGATTAATCATTTTATTAAATAAATAATTTATACCACAAATTCTATTTTTTTAAATTTTTAATCAAGTTATATAAGTAAAATTAGTCAAAATATACAACTTCATATGTACAGGGTGTTAGACAAAAAACGTACGTCTAAATAACTTTATTTTGAATGTTTTTTTGAGTACCATAAAGACAGGTACATCTTCTTTTTCTTCTTCTTTTTTCCATTCTAGGCAACGGTCATAAATTGTCACTCCATCTCTTCTTCGGTCATCCTATGCTACGCTTCCTTATTGGCAACTTGTCTCTTGCGATTTTCACGGTTTGGTCCTTGTCCATTCTGCTTATATGCTCATCCCATAGTCTTTTGCGTTGTGTCACCCAATCATTTACGTTATCTACCTCACATAATCTTCTTAGGTCGTTGCTTTGTTCCCTATCCCAAAGTGTTTTTCCTGCAATTTTGCGTATAATTTTCATTTCAGTCGTTTCCATTAGCTGTTTTGTTTTCGATGTTTCTGCCCTTGTTTCCGACGTATATGTCATAATTGGTCTAATGACTGGTTTGTAGATGCGTGATTTTGTTTTCTACTGGAGGTGTTTGTTGCGCTATATTAAGTCATTTAGACAACCTGCTACCTTATTAGCTTTAGCTATCTGTTGCCTAACTTCGCCCTCTGCATCACCGTAACTGGTCATATCAACTCCCAGATACTTGAGCCTTAGTTCTTGTTTGATTACTCGGCCATCCAGTTCTAGTTTGCATCTTAGAGGATATTTTGATGTTGTCATGCATTTAGTTTTTTCAACAGAGATCCTCATGTTAAATTGTTTGGCGGTTGTGTTGAATACTGTTAATAGTTGCTGGAGATCGTCTTCATTTTCAGCGCATATCACTGCGTCGTCTGCGTAACAAAGAATTTTAATTTCTTTGTTTCCCAATTTATATCCCTTGCCGTTCTTTACCTTTTTAATGATTTTGTCCATTATTAAGTTGAACAATAATGGACTTAATGAATCTCCTTGTCTGATTCCTATTTTGACTGGAATGGGTTTCAGGAGTTGGCCGTTAACGCGTGCAGTGATTTTGTTCTTTGAGTAGATGTCTTTTATCGTATGTATGAGGCTGGTCGGTACGTTTCTGTTGTTGAGTATTTGAATTACGTCTTTTAGTCAAACGCGTTCGAACGCTTTCGTTAAGTCAATGAAGCATAAATATGCGGGCTTGTTGTATTCTATGGATTTCTCCATTATTTGGCGTAGTATGAATACGGCGTCATCGCAGGATCTCCCGGGCCTAAACCATTGTTGTTCCTCTTCGTGTGATGTGATTTCTTTGATTTTGTTGTAGATTATTTTTGTGGTAAGTTTTAGAGTTGTGTCAAATAGATTAATGCCTCTGTAGTTTGCTGGTTCTTTTTGATTGCCTTTTTTAAACATGAAGATTGTTATGCTTCTCTTCCATTTTATGGGTATCTTGCATTGTGTAAAAATTTGTTGTATTAGTTTTGTTAGTTCTTGTGTTAACTGCTGGCCTCCGTACTTTAGTAATTTGTTATACAGCCCATCATGCCCTGGCAATTTCCTGTTCTTCAAAGATTTTAAGGCTTCTTCTACTTCCTCGTTAGTCACCTCTACATTGTGTTCTACTGGTGGTAAATTTATTTCTATTTTTGTATTATGGTCTTCTGATTTGAAAGTTTGGTTAAGTATTTTTCTCATGTGTCTATCGGTATTGGGTTTGCTTCACTTAGTTCTGCAATTTCTTTACGTTGGTTTCTTACCACTCGCCATATTTGTTTTTGGGCATTGTAAAAAATCTCTTTCAATTTTCTTGGAGAAATTTTCCCAGTGCTCTGCTTTAAGTTTACGCACTAGTCTATTTACTTCGTTTCTTACTTCTTTGTAATGTTCGTATTTTTTCGGTGTTCGGTTTGTTCTGTAGGATAGATACGCCTCTTGTTTTTCTTTGAATTTGTTTTTCACCTCCTTTCGAAACCATGCTGTTTTGCTGTTTCTAGGATTGTTAGTGGTAATGCTTCGTGTACCGAGGGCTTCTCGTGCTGCCTTTTCAATGTTGGTGTGCACTTTTTCCCATCATTCTTGTATGCTTTCTTGGTCCCTAATTGGGTTTTCTTATATTTTTTTGGCAAGTCTGCTTCTGTATAGATATTTGGTAAATTTGTCCCATAGTGCATCTACATTTATTTTTTCGGTAGTTACTTGTGCTGGTGGTTTTTGTTTATTTATTTTGATTCTAAGTTTTCCTAAGACAAGTTTGTGATTGTTGCTTGCATTTACGGAATTCAATGTTCTAATATCCAGAATTTGTCGAGGGTGTCCCTGTTAGTGACTATATAGTCAATCATTGATTTCTGCTGTCTTGTATTTTCAAATGTGTATTTGTATTAAGTTTTGTGTGGGAAAAAGGTGTTGTTGATCCTCAGTTCGTTAAATGAACAAAAATTTGTCATGAGCTCTCCATTACTATTTGAGTGTTCTTCATTAACCCATTAGTGCATAGAATAATTTTTTTTAAATATTTTTGTAAATTTTGATTATTATGCTTTCAACTGAGTATTTACTTTATGTTTTAATTTTTTTTTTTAATTTTTTTTAATTAGTTATTGTTTTATGGCACATCCGTTATAAAGGATCTTATGCATAATAGACAAAAACACATACAATCAAGAAAACTAACGTTATATTTTGAATGGTACAGTAAGAAACAGTTTTTTGGATGAAGCCCAACGTTACATTTTACACATATAAATTTTGAATTTTTTTTACATAATTTACATTTTTTGTCTTTTTCTGTATAACTTACAAGATGACCGATATTATCATATCTCACATTTTCTGTTGATGTGATTGATTTATAGCAAAGGGTTTTTTTGCCATAAGTTAACAATAAACCTTGCGCAATATAACGTCTGAAGTTCAGTAACGAAATGCAGTTTAGATCTGAAGGTCTTAATTTCTTTATAAGGAGCCAACCATTCACTACACTTACATCGATAAAGTATTGAAAAATTGGCCAATACCATTTTCTTTGACGCATCCTTGATCTGTAAGCAGCCACAAGGCCATTTTATTGACACCGCCCATTTTTTTATTGTAATTTGCAATAACTTGAGGCTGAGAAATATTTTGTTTTGATTTTGATTCTTCACACCAACGTTTTGCACTAGTAATAGAGTGGTTCTCAAAGTTTGTAGCTAGTGTTACAACTTTGTTATCTTTCCATTGAGTAAATAAAATTTTTCCATTTGATTGGAATCTATACGTGCCTCTTTTCTCATTCTTCCAGACCGTTTTGATTGGAAATGGACAATCTTCTAGCCAATTTTGTCTAATAGTTCCTGTTGTATATATGTTATTATCTGCCAAATAAGACAATAAGGAAATAGCAGTAAAGTAATTATCAAAATAAAATTAACAACCCATGTTTCCGGTAATATTTACTTGTTTTATAAGGGATATAACAACGTCTCCACCTAAATCAAATTGCTTTTCTTTATTTGATTTTCCCGTATATATGTCAAACAATAGCATGTACCCATTACTAGCACAAAGTGCCCAGTTTTTATAACCAAATCTAATTGTTTTTCTTTTTATGTACTGCTTTGCAAAGTGTTTGCCATAGTATGGTATCATGCTTTCATCAATGCTTAAATTTTCTTCTATTTTGCCATGATTTCAAAAACTGGTGTTCAAGGCGTCAATTTGTGGCCGAATTTTAAAAAGTTTGTCTTCATAATTATGATTAACATTATTATTAAAATGAATATGGCGTAAAAGCTGTTCAAATCTATTTAGCCTCATCGAATTTAATAAAAGTTTTGGGACGTCTTCTGTATTGTTCCAAAACATACGTTTATTTAGATATTTAGCATATCCAGACAACAATATTGCTCCAAGAAGTACATATAATTTATTTATAATCATATCAAGATTTACATTTTTTTGTTGTGCATATATATATTGCTTTGCAAGATAATATTTTGCAAAACATCTTCACAAAAAAAAGCTTAAAAAAATCTGCAGGGTTCTCCGCTTTATGTGCCTTATCAGAAGGCAACTTACCAGTATACACGGTATTGACTTCAAAGTTTTGAAGAGGACCATTGGACCATACATGTTCACGTTTTTCTTTTTTTTTTCTTTTTGAAGGTTGAGAAACATATTTACATTTTTTTTTTTGCAACACTGACAAGAGTAAATTATATTCCTCGTCATCATCATCATCACTGCTGTCATGTCTATTAACAATTTGACATGGTTGTTTTAGAATACCTTTTGGTAAATGGTTTATGTTACCATACCCCTGATCAGAAAAATCACTATTTTCTTCAATTTCTTGTGCAGGGTCAGCAGGAGGTTGTAAATAAATTCTAAAGTCAACATGGCTATTTGGGTCATCATATGTGCTATCACCATCATTTTTGTGAATTGCAAGTAGCTGATGTAACGATAATCTAAAATAGACAACAAAAGAACATAAAAGGCATTCTATGCATGTGATCCTTTTAAACGGATTCAAAACAAAACACAAAATTTTAAGAACGACAACTATCTGTTATGAAATATAATTTATAGAAATTAACAAAAAAAGATGTTAAATGCGTATTTTGAAAGAAATTATTGTTTTTATTTATATTTACTATGTCAAAAATTAATACTTTCCCCCCATTTCTTGTTGAATACAAATTAGGGTCTATTTTTATTCAATAAAACTATATCCAACACAAATAACACGTTATTTACGCAGCAAGTGTCGTGAACAGACTGTTGACAACACGCCTAATCGCACATTTTAACCCCCTCCGTGATAGGTACAGCAGAAACATAATTATATGCAACGTCCGTTTAAACGGATCATATGCACTAATGGGTTAAATCGTTGTTTTATCCCTGGCACTATGTTATTGCCTATGCGTGCGTTAAAGTCCCCTAAGAATTGGGAGTTCTAACGATTACAGATTGCAGTATTTTGTAGAATGTTTCTCTGTCAGTCTTCGGTTTGTTTTCTTCTGGGCTATAGATGCTTAATATATGTAGTTTCTAGTGTTCTAAAACAATTGTAACATGTAATACTCTTTCTGATATCTACTCACATTTATCGATGTTATTAGTATATTTGTTGTGTATTATCCTAATTCAAGCGTGGGTCGTCAACTTTGTATCAATATAGTTCCGAGGCTTGTTACCGGTTTTGTTAGCTTGTCGTTTGTTTTACGTTGGGTAGGCTGCTAACTTAGCCCTACAACCCTCTTCTTTTTTCCAGGCTTGGGACCAGCTGCTTTGTTTGCTGAGTTACATGTATGTTTTAATTTTTAGTACTTTAGTTTTTTAAAGAGCAACATGTTTTTTTTTAACTTCAAGATATTTTAAATATAACCTATTAAATAAAAAAAAAACATTTGAAATTGGTTTTATTTAAAGTTATTGTAATTGAATAGTTGGCAGTAAAAATAACTAATGTTTAATTTTTGGGATATTTTTATGTTAATATGGACAATATAGTAACTTAAAAAATGATGTTTTTCAATATTTTTTTTCTAAAAACTGGTGAAATATGCATAATAACCGAATATGGATAAAATATGCAACAAAGCCTAAATATGGTCAAAATATGCAAATGCATATGCAATATGCAGTGTTTAAATTTTAATCAGTTTCTACAAATATTCTTTGTTTTAGACCCCAACTAACTGCATTAACTTGCAATACACAAATTTAAAGCAAAACCTATTGTTCCAAAGAATGCATAACGATTTTAAAATACCAGACAATCTTGTATTGTATTTAACGTTTTGTGCATGTCTGAGCATTACGTACGTTAACATTTATTTGCTTTGTACTTGTAATAACAAATATAAAAACAAACATAAGAAACTCTTTGCAAAACCATAAATTGTTTAGAGGTGCCAACATCGCAACTGCAAAACCATTTTTTTGGAAATGACTAGACTTAGGGAGTCCAGATAACTAAGCCAACTTTAACGGCAACGATACGTAAGTAAAACCCAAGGTTGGTAGAGTATTATGTATATAGAAGGTTGCCTGGTTTCAGCAAGTAGGCGGAGCGAAGCACACCGGCTGTACGTATGACGTATGGGGAGACCCACCCGGCAATATTTATACTGTCTTTATGAGGAAATTAATAAGAAAAACTAAATAACGATACACTACTTGGTTAATCAAATAATGTTTTTATTATAAAATAACCTAAAAATACGTAGGTTATTGTACAATAAATAATTTAATATAATTATAAAAGAAAAACATATTTTTAATAAAATTTTAAATAAAATAAACAAAAGTATACAAAATTCATTGTAATATAAATATAAATATAGAAATAAAAAAAACATAATTTTTATTGATTATATTTGTATTATCGGTATTTATATACTATTATAATTTATTCTATAAAATTAAATTGTTTCAGAAAAACATTTAAAAAAATTATTAAACATAAATATTAGTAAAAATAAGATTTTATAAAACATAGGCATTTAAATGTATCATATAAGTGTTTTTTTAAGTTAATATCTTTCTTAGTTTTTTATTTTGTTTGATAGAATTTGAATCTTGAAACATTGGACATTTTTTATTTACAACTATTTTATTTTGCTGACGTATATAATTTAAATAATTACAACAAATATAAATTATTTGTCTAACAAATGTCTCAACTATTTGATTTGTCAATGTCCACGTTTTGTTCTATTTGTGAATTTAAGACTTTGTTTATGATTTCATATTTTTTATATACTTTTTAAAATATTTTACTATTTTGTATTTTTTATTTGTTTTTATTTGACTATTATTACAAAATGCAACAACTGTACGAGTACCAGGCATCTAGAATATGTATCCTATATAATATTTTGTTATAGATATAAATCATAATGATACAATAAAATAACTATTGCAATATATTTTTTTTGTGAATTGGAGTATCTTATAAAAGTTACTTAATATTTAATCAATGCATAATCAACAATTTTTCAGATAATTTAATATAGTAACTTATTAAGTCATTAAATAACAAAAAAATTATTGTTTGAGTATATTTATTATAGTTGAAACCATCGATGACATTATGTTTATGTTTAATCCGCTTGTAGAAAACTTACAAGACATTAGATTGTATTTTTAGCTTACGGTGATAAAATAATAATATTAATAAATTTAATAATTCAAATACTTATTTTTTATATTATAATAACGTGCGGCAGTATACAACGTAAGTCTCGCTGGGCTCCGCATTCGTCACAAATCAATTTTACCCCGCACCACTACCCGCACCTATACTCGTTGGCGGAAGAACCAGGCAACCATTTAAATACATACTACTCTACCAACCTTGAGCAAAACCTACTAATAGCACACAAAAAATATTACTTTGGGGACGCAACACGTATATGAACGAGAACACATTTTTGAAAAAAAATAAACTTTAGATTATTAGTTTAAAGGAAGTGCCAAGTAATTACATGGATATTAAAACTATAATTAAAACCGGGTTTTTGTTGAATAGATTATCAGTAAAAAAATATTTTGTTGGTCAACAAGCAATAAACCGTTGCAAGCAAGTCTTGTCAATGCATAAAAATGTGTTGCTGCTAGCCTATTGTGCGTATTAACCCACACAACTGTAAGGTAGTTTCTACAATCTTTAGTGCGTATGTTGTCAAATTCAAACATTGATATTGCTAAAGAAGCTCTAAAAGATGGTATTGGATGGTCGTTCAGAACAAACCCACATGCTCGTACTTTTACTTCCACAAAGTTTAAAACAAAGATTGCATTAAAAACATTCAATAATTGCTGACATGCGGAGAATACACAGAATCAATTAAAAATTGTTTGCAGGAGTTACTTCATCTACATTTTTTAGACTTTACGATGATGAGAGCTCTTTATCTAGAAGCTAAAACATATTTTGCCGCTTTAAAAAAACTTTTATGCAAGGTTTTAAAACACTTTTACACATATTAAGTAGTTAAAAAGTAGTTAAAGTAGTATTTATTCCAAAGCCAAGATAACTTAGGCATGCACTAGCTAAGTTTTACAAAGCAACTAACTTGACATCTTTTATTCAAAAACTATTTAAAAAACAAACAGTTGGCAAGTACATATAAATTGAGACACTAAAAGCTTAGTCACTGCACAAAATCATGCGAAGTGTTTTTTGGACATTAAACGGGTATTATTTTATTACCTTTCTTTCTTTCTTAGATCAATTATTAAAAATCTTTTAAACGCCACACCATCAGAATTTGTTTATGGAACTTTTTTAAACTTGCCTGGTCATTAACTATAGAGGCATTTGCATTCAATCTGCTATCACGAAATTATTTGATCAAATTATAACTGGTCAAATACATTGGATGTGCAAAAGTATCTTAGTAGATAAACAGCATAGGTTTTGTGAGGGTCGATCTACACTTACCAATCTACTTTCTTACAAAAATTACATTTTAAACGCATTTGAAAGCAAAACTCAAGTTGACTCTATTTACAACGACTTTTCAAAGGCCTTTGATCGTGTGAACCACAATATTTTGATTGCTAAGCTTTGTGTCTTGGGTTTTCATAATGCAGTGGTTTCTTGGTTATCTTGCTTTTTGAAAAACCGAAGGCAGTGTGTAAAAATCAATAATTTTCTTTCACAACCTATTTTAGTTTCATCAGGTGTTCCTCATGGATCTCACTGCGGACCAATTTTATTTTTACTTTTTATCAATAATCTTTCTGACTGTATTAGTTCATCATCATTTCTGTTATTTGCAGATGATTTAAAAATTTATAGAAGTATTTTATCTATCGATGATTGTAATCTTTTACAACAAGATTTAGACTCTGTTAATGCTTGGTGTCTTAATGTCTAATAACCTTTTGTTTAACGTTAATAAATGTTTTGCAATCGATTTTAATAGAACGTTAAGCAAAATTTCGTACGATTATACTATCGATACCAAGGTGCTACAACAAATAATACAAATTAAAGACTTGAGTGTAATTTTTGATTTTAAACTTACGTTTGTTGAGCATATCAGCTACATGTGTAATCGTGTTATAAAAATGCTTGGGTTTATATATAGGATATCAGCTGATCTTTCTCCAAGTATTCTTAAATTACTATATTGTGCCTTGGTGCGTTCTCATTTAGAGTACGTTCCGTCAGTCTGGTGCCCTTTCTATAAAATTCATAGTCAGAATATTGAACGTGTTCTGTTGTCCTATAGATCTGGTATATTGTCGGTTAATTTTGATCGCAATTACATTTCTTTACTATACAATTTACCGTCACTAAAATTTCGCCGCAAAAGATCAGATCTCTCATTTTTGCGTGGTCTAGTGATGTCTGAAGTAGACTGTCCTGAGTTACTTGTATCTCTTCCATTCTACATTCCTATTAGTAAACGACGTACCAGGCAGACTTTATTGTTTAGAAAATTTACACATTCTACTAATTATAGATTTCACAACTCAATTGGTAGAATTTGTAGATTTGCAAACAATTTCAAATTTTTTTGTTCTAAATCTATGTTTAAGATTCAATTGAGTCATATTGATTAAATGTTATGTATTTTATATTATATTATGTTTTTTTGTCGATCTGTTGCTCCTATTTTTTATATTGATTATTTTATATATATTATGTATTATATTGTTTATATTCATTGTATTTTTATGTAGATGTAAATGGTTTTACTTATACCGTAAAAATAAAAAAATTATAATTATCGGAAGTTTAATGATCATGGTACACCTTGTCAGACAAGATTTACTAAACAAAATTCTTTTGTAAATCCTAATTTAACAAATTGTTTACATGTTTTTAATCAAAAAATTTAAAAAGTCTTTGGAACCAACTAACTTTTTCCGGACCTTTTTAGTTATTTCTAGACCATCAAAGTTTTTTATAGTTTAACTTAATGACAAACAAGACTCGGTTTCAATTGATCGATTGAAACCAGGGGGGGGAGTAGTGTAGCGTGTTTTTACTAACTAAATATTACTTTACACATTTAAATAAAGTCTTTTTAGAAAAGAAACCTTAGAAAGAATATTTTTGCATTAATGCTTTTGCATTTTCATTACAATATTCATAAATAAAATAAATATTGGCATATATTCAATGTGTTGCCATACAATACATTTACTTGAAAATACTAAAAGTTATTTAAACTACAGTAAATATTATTTAAAAGATTGTACGCTCTTAAGTTTGAAACTAATTTTAAGTATGCGGATACAACAAAGTTTATATATAATTTAAACATTATAAACTTAAATTTTAAAAAAGTATTGTGTGTATTAACATTTTTCAGCAATAAATATGAGAGCTGAAAAGAGATTTTTGCACTAGGCTTATATAATTATTGATAAACAAATTATCAATACTTAAAGTTTAGTGACAATGACAAAAAAATAAAAACAGATTTGTAGCCTCAAAAACACACCCAAAATTTTAAGCAAAAAATCATGTGTTTTACCAGGATATAAAGCTTACAATAGACACCAGTCTGCTATTAGTTCAACTAGATTATTGTCTTATACACACTCTACCACAAGTCTTGGACCCCCTGTTATATTATAATATATTAGTTTTTTTTTAATATAATATACGTTTTTTTTAATTCATCAAGCTTTTGTTTTAATAATAATACTTTATTAGTCTTTTGATCAATGCAGATATTAGACACGTCAATACAAATACATTTGATAAAACAATATAAAGTTATAAAAAATATAAACAAATAATAGTAAAAGTAATTACAAATTTAAAACCAATAAATACATCAAATAGCTCTTAACATAAAGTTTGACAAATTATCATTTAAGTATTCGTCTAGAGAATAATATGACTTGTTTATTAACATAGGTTTAATTGCTTGTTTAAATTGTTCAAATTGCAATATTTTAATTTGTGAAGGCAACTTATTATAAATCTTAACTGCCATATAGTTTTACTGTTTTCAAATAGAGTTAATTTATAAGTTAGCACAGTTAAATTAAGAGATCCGTGACGTGTATTGTAATTATGATGAGCATTTGTTTACTCAACTGATTTTATATTTTGCTTATCACCAATTACATTTGGCAGATTGTTTGTATATAAAATGTAAAGCAGAGACCCCAAGACAGATCCTTGTAATACCTCAGTTTCTACTTAAAGTTTTTCTGATTTCGTATTGTTTATATATACTGATTGTTTTCGGTTTAGGAGATAGTGTTTAAACCAGGATAGAACAACTTCTCTAAATCCTAGGTTTTCAAGCTTATTTAAAATCAATTGATAATTAACTAAATCAAAAGCTTTGCTTAAATCCAAGAACAAGCTTAATGTTTGTTGATGATTATCTAAACCTAAATAAAATTCTTCCAAAAAATTAATAATAGCTAGAGCTGTAGAAGATCTGCGTCGAAATCTATATTGACAATTTGTAAATAACTTAAATGTATTGCAATTACTTAAAATACGTTCTGCCATTAGTTTTTCTAATATTTTTAAAAAAGTTGGCAATATGGATATTGGTCTGTAATTATTCACATCCAATTTACTTCTTTTTTTATGCAATGGAATTATTTTAGAAGTCTTAAAATATTCTGTGAATATACTTGTTCTAAATGATTTACCACAAGCTTTAAATACATAGAATTATGATTAAATTTATTATATGTATTTACACTATTTACGTTATTTATTGATGAATGTATAAAATGTGAATTAAAATAGTTACTGAAAGTTGACATATCATTCTCTATACTATTATTTATTTCTAACTTATAACTGTCAGTGCCTTCAGTAGTTTTGTTAACTATGTTATTGTTTATAATATTCCAAACAGTTTTTGACATATTATTTGAATTTAAGATTGCATCATCATTGTGTTTTTTTTTTTGCCAGTCTAATTATATTCCGATACGTTTTTTTATATAATTTATAGTAGTTATTCAATTCTACATTATTTCGAGATGTTTTAAATAATATCTTAAGTTTTTGAGATAAAATAATATTGCCACAAGTGATCCATTTATTTTTTGGAGGTTTATTACTTAATTGGGTGTGTCAAAAAATTAACAGATTTTTTTGTAAAACAACTTAAAACTTAATCAATCGCTTCTGTTTGTTAATAATATATTGACACGCCTCTACATTAAAACAATCAATGGTTAATAGTTTCTTAAAAAAATATTGTTCTATTTCTCTACGGCCGCTGCAGCTACCTCTTTTGCTTTATGAAGCAAACTGCTTTAGAAAGCAACAAAATCTTACGTTTTTTATTTTATTTATTTATTTATTTATTGTATGCTTTTTACGGCTATTTTACATCGCCACAGTAAGTCTACGACTTGTTTAAAGTGGTTTGATGAGACCAACAGCTTAAAACGTGACTTCCGAACCACGCTGGTGGATAAAGAGCAAGTTATCATTTCAGTCATATTTCGGAGATCGAACCCCGGACTGCTCGCATGATATGCAAGTGCTCTACCATTGAGCTATCACACCATTTATAGGATTTATATCTGGAGAGACATATTATTCGGTTAGACTGACTGTCTAACGGAATAATATGTTTTTGTTCAAGTGTCACTTAAACCGTTCTTGCGCGATGTGGCCTGGAGTTGTCGTTCATAAACATAAAATTTTCACTTAGTTTGTTGCACAAAAGATAAATTATGCACGTGATAACATTTTCAATATTCACTTGGCTTGTCGTGTTCTGAGGCAATCAAATTAAGGGTGTGCAATAGTTGAACATTATGTTTCCCAAAAACAGGACTGTCTCTCCTTTGTAGAAAGTAACCTCAACAAAAATGTTTACTCTTTTTTGGCCGCCAGGTTCTTTTCTGACTCTTAGCCTATTGTCATCACTCACAAGTCCAATTTTTTATGTTTTATCTGTAAATGCCGCAAAACTTGCTCCCCACACTCCTGTGCTCATCGTATAAGGGCAACTCGGTGCCGTGGAAGTAGAGTGAGTACTTTTAAGGGTCTTCTTGAACTCAAATTTGCAAAACATGTCTGAACGTATCTGTAGTTTGATCATATTGGGTCTTCTATTTACTGTTACAAATACTTTGTACATGTTTAATATCTGTGATTAGAATTTCTTGCTTGTCTAATTATGAATTGAAACTGATAAATGTTAAAAAAATTGATAATACCTAAGTCAACAACGTTTTTGTTGCTGATGATTATGATTTAGCTTATTAACAAACTAAAGCTATTCTGATACCTAGCAACAAAAACAAAATAAATTACAGCGCAAATATTTTATATAAGAAGACTTTTGAGATAATAAATAATATAAAGATAATATTGAAGATTACTTCGGTGTAAATATGATATTCTCTATGCATATTGCTAGCATGTAAGCAAGATATGTATTATCAGAAGGCGTGGCAAATCTCTAGATAAAATGATAATATATATAAAAATTAGTTTTGTTAAAGTGACATTTTATATTGTTAGTAATTAAGATTTGTTAAAATGACAGTACATATTGTGAGTTAACAGTATATATCTTGCTTACATTCTAGCAATGTACTCCGAGAATAGCCCCGAATATATTATAATAATATGTTGTTTATAAATACGATTTACCTAACATTTATTATGATTGATGAATAATTATTAATATATTGTAAAGTTGACCTTGAGTAATAAACATCTTAATTAATTAATAATGTAATAATGTTATTAATATATTTGTTTATGAATTACCATCTACATTAAATTTGGTTGGTTTTTTATTTATATATGAAACCATACACAAATATACAGTAAAAAAGTAAGGTCAATCATGCATTTTTTCTAGGAATTTTATCTGAAAACTCACTATTTTCTTAATATTTTATTAACAACTATAAAATTTTACTATCTTATTAATATTTGTTATATAATATTAGCAATGAATTATCCATAACTGTTTGTTCCTACTATAAAGTCATTAAAAATATTTTCTTGTAAATTACTAGTTAACATAACAGAAATAGACGTTGTGTGAGTTCAAAGAACCTCGACAGTGCCAAATTTTGATTTTTTTCTTATTGTGAGATGAAATATTAGAATGCTAATATAAGTAACTTTAGAGTTTATAAACTCCAAAGTTTTTATTAATTTTTTTTACTTAAATATAACAATTTAATAATATTATTAAAAATCTATTGTTTATTGCAATAAATAGTCTACTTTATTATTTAGTAAATTAATTTAAAAAGAAATATTGACCAGTAATAAAATAATTAATTGTATTGTTAATAAGTCAAATAGCCAAATATTTGCGGCATTTTTGAAATATTAGCATATGTACGTCGGATATTTTGCATATTTTATTAATTTTTTGTTTGTTTTGCATCGGTTATTCAATTACACTTTTTACTTTTAAGCAACAGAGCTTACCAAGCAAGATATTTACAAGAATTATTGAAAAAACGATGTAGATTTAGAAGAGGAAGAAGCACACTGGACCTAATATTTATAAAAAGACGATGATAAAAAATAATAGAGTAATGTTTATATGCTTTGTTGATCTCGAAAAAGCATTTGACAGGATAAAAAAAATTGTATGAAATGAAGAAAGAAGAATTGAATAGAAATAAATAAACGTCATTAAAAACATATACACAGAAAACAAAAACTTAGTAAAAATAAACAACGAGGAATCAATAGAATTCTAAACGAAGAAAGGAATTAAGCAAAGATATATGCTAAACGCATTGTTGTTTTTAATTGTGTTAGATAAGGCAAAGAAAAAAAAAAGTTAAAATAGGATATTGGAGGATAAAAATAACACAAATAGCAAAACTGTTATTTGCAGACAATATAGCAGTGATTGAAGAAACAGAAAAAAGGCTTCAACACAGTATAGAAACAATAGAGGAGCAACGAAAGAAAATAAACATAAAAATAAACTTTAAAAAAATAAAGACCATGATAATTGCAAGAGAAAAAAAAAACTGAATTACAAAATAAGAATTAAAAAAAAGAATAATAGAACAGGTTGAACAATACAGATATCTAAAAACAATAATACAAAGCAACGGAAAACTAGACAAAGAAATAGAAAACAAAACTAAAAAAAACAGCAAAAATATATAACATGTTAAAAAACACTTTCTTTAACAGAATGAAAATATCAAAACCACAAAAAAAAAGTAGTAAAAAAAGTTACCAAACCAACATCAACAGAATTTTTTTAGGAAAATCAAAAACAAAACAAGAAAAGATAAAATAAGGAACGAAATATACAGGACAAATTTACAATACAAAAATAATACGGAAAGCCAAATGAGTTGGTATGTACATATAAAAAGAATGAATAAAAACACTAAAAAAATATATGAGACAGAGTATCAGGAGAAATATAAAAAATTGAAAAACCTAAAAAAAATAAAACAGCGCAATAAAAATGTTACAAAAAAAATGAACGTTTGAAAAAAATAAAAGACATAGCCAAGAATAGGAAGAAATGGCAAGATTATTATGCAAATTAATAATGTATACGCTTTACACCAAAAGGTAAAAAAAGCAATAGAATACATAAATAAATAAACTTTTTAGAACAATATTTATGCACCGCAGTCCCGAGTGTGGTTTTTATAAGTTAACTTAAACAATAAAAAATGTAAATTTTGCGGAATGGGACACTTCGGCGCCGCCGTTTCGGCGCGGCCAATTCGGCGCGGCCGATACATATAAATTACATAACATATCAAACAAAAATTATACATAAAAATTATAATATATGTACGTACATATTTAAATTGTCTAATATACAATATATATATTATAAAAAGTAAACATAATTTTGGCCCGCAAATAATGTATGGGTAATTAATTATCACTTTTTAATGATAAGTAATAATCTGAAAAATATATAGGATAAAAGTCTATTAAAATAAATAACTAAAAGAATTAAAAATATAAAATAGTAAAAAATACCAAATAAATTTTTATGATTATAAAATATTTGTATATACTGTGTTTTTTTTTAGTTTTGGCGCCGAAACGGCCGGCGCTAAATCGGCCGACGCCCAAACGGCCTGCGCCGAATTGGCCGCGCCAAAACGGCCGCGCCGTAATGGCGGCGCCGAAGTGTCCTAGACTCTAAATTTTGAAGGCTTTTGTGATTTTGAATACAATCGATTTTTTAAATATCATCTAGAAATCACAAAGTAAAAGTGTTTGTTTTATTATTTGTAGTGTAAGTTATCTGTTATAAAAACAGGTATAACTAATGCTTTATAAGAACTCAAACTATCTTTGGTCCAACCAATGACAAACTGCATGCATATGTGCCTACTTCTTACGTACATGTTTTTAAACTTAGACGTGGAATTAAAAAAACTGATATAGTACATCATATTATATCTAAGTTTTCCACAATATCAGTTGATGTTGTTGAGTTAAAAGTAAAATCTGAAAACTACAGCAGCTTTAAAGTTTCTGTTCCCGCTAATCATGCTTGATCTATTCTCTGCAAAGATTTTTGGTCTGCAAATATAGCGGTCAAGAAATTTTTAAATTATGGGCGTGTTAATAATGTTCCTGCTTCATCTTCGGTGGATTTTTGAAATCTGGATCCAGCCAACAATCTAAACCCGTCACCAGAAACACCAGCGGTATCTCCATCTATTACCAGAATGTCGGGGGTATAAAAACGAAACTCAAAGAACTTATGCCAGCTGTAGTTGTATCCAACTACGATGTTATTGTACTGACCAAAACCTGGCTAAATCAGGACATCAGCAATGCGGAGCTACAGTTAATTGGTTACAGTTTGTTAAGATGTAATTGCTCTTCATTAACAAGCCCTAAGCTTGACGGAGGAACTGTCTTAATTGCTACTAAAACTTGTTTTAATTGTACTTTATTACAACCTACATTTTTAAGTGTTGAACACTTGTTTGTAATTGTTAAGTTTAAATTTGTATCATATATTATCAGTGCAGTCTACTTACCACCTAACTCGGCATGTGATAAATATTTAGATCATTGTTATTCCGTTGAATCTATCGCTGACAAATATCCAGACAGTAAACTTATTTCACTAGGCGATTATAATCTACCCGCAGCGGTATGGGTAAATGATGAGTTAGGCATAAGTGTTATTTGTAATGATAGTTATTCTGCTTATTTTGTTTCCAACTGTTATGGATTTCTAAACTGCGCTCAATGTATTTCTATACCTAATGATGGTGGTGTGTTCTTAGATTTATGTTTTTCTAACATCTGTGATATTTCTGTGATTAAAGCTGTGGATGTTTTGTTAAAACTTAGCCAACATCATATTGCTTATGTGATTGATGTAAAATGTGATACAAGCCGTGATATTTTAATGTGTGATTATGTTTTCAATAATTTTAAATATGCTGACTTTAACGCAATCAATAATTTTTTGTTGAATGTTGATTGGTCCGCCTTTTTTTATAATTGTGATGTTGATAATTGCGTTAATTTATTTTTACGATACACAAGCTCATTCAACTCCTTTGTTTGACTTTAAGAAAAACGTATTACATCGAGCATTTTCAATTAGTTTGTTGGATGTATTTAAAGGGATTGAGAACCTTAAATGTAACTTTAACACTGGACCGGACGGTGTTCCATCTATGCTGTTAAAACAATGTATTTATTCAATTTCTACGCCATTGCACTTACTTTTAGCTACATTATGCCTTTACATAAATCTGGAGCTAAGGAGGATATTACTAATTATAGAGGAACATGCATCCAGTATGCTATTCCTAAGTTGTTTGATCAAATTGTAACTGGTCAAATACAATAGATGTGCAATAGTATTTTGTATAACAAGAGTGGATAGTATGCCCATATCGCACGAAGACGAATTTGGAGCACGACGCTGCAGGCGGAGTGTTCCAAACGTCTAAGTGCGATATAGGCATTCCACTCAAGTTGTACAGCTTACTTTTTCTACGACTAATAAAAATCTAAAAGTCATTTTAAAACTTTTCAATTAATTGTTTAACATTATTTTATATTGAAATAAATTCAGGTTATGTTTGACATCTGACGTTTTGTATAATTATCAAATCAGAACTACTTATCATTTTCGTTAAATTATGATGTTAAAATATTGAATTAAAAATGTTTTTAAGTTTTATTGTATAATAACAGTTAATAAATAAGACGTTCTTAATCTATTTTTGACATTTTCAACGTATCGTAATCAAATAAACATTGTGATTTGTATTTTTTGTTTTTATGGTTGGTACGGCATATCATATCCACACTAGAGTGAATATATGATACATATCCATTCAGTTAGGTGTGAATAAAAGTGACAATATATAGAGAAGAGTAGAAAAAAGCACTTTAGTGGATCAGCAACATGGGTTTCGCAAGGGTCGTTCTACTCTTACAAATCTTCTTTGTTACGAAAATGATCTTTTAAATGCCTTTCAATCAAGAGTTCAAGTAGATTTTTTTACACAGATTTTTCAAAGGCTTTTGATCGCGTTAATCATAGTATTTTGATTGCTAAGCTTCGGGCTTTGGGTTTTTATGAATCAGTTGCGTGGTTGTCGAGCTTTTTGGAAAATTGTACAAAGTGTGTGAAAATTAATAACTTTTTATCACAACTAATTGTTGTTCCTTCTGGGGTTCCTCAAGGATTTCATTGTGGACCAATTCTGTTTTAACTCTTTATTAATGATCTTGTTTATTTTATTAATTCTTTGTCTTATCTTTTATTTGCTGATGATCTTAAAATTTATAAAAGAATATCATCTATCAAAGACTGCATTAGTTTGCAAAATGATTTAGATTTTGTTCATTTATGATGTCTTATTAATAACTTGTTGTTTAACGCAAATAAATGTTTTTCGATAAGCTTTAACAGAACTTTAAGTAAAGTATTGTATGACTATACTATCGATAATAATGTTTTGGAACACAATTAAAAGATTTGGGCGTAATTTTTGATTAAAAACTAACTTTTGTTGAACATATAAACTATATGTGCAACCGTGCTATGAAAATGTTAGGATTTGTTTACAGAATGTCTACTGACCTATCTCCTAGCACACTCAAATTAATTTGGGTCCTTTCTACAGCGTTTATATATGCAATATAGAACGTATTCAAAACAATTTTTTTTGTTTATTATCGTACAAATTAGGCATTTTATCCAAAAACGATTTTGCATTGCAATATAATCTTCCGCCGCTGAAAATTCGGCACAAAAGAGCCGATTTATCATTTTTACGTGGACTAATGATGTCTGAGATTGATTGCCAAGAGCTACTAGTAACTCTTCCATTGAAACAGTAAATGACTATATGTATCTAGGTCATAAAATTAAACTGGAAAAAAACAATCAAACGGTACAAATTATGCGCCGTGTAGGCCTAGGATGAGCAACCTTGGAGAACTTAAAACATATTTTTAAAAACACAAACATTCCAACAAACCTAAAGAGAAAAGTCTACCATACGTGCATCTTACCCGTAGTAACATACGGATTAGAAACTCTAACTCGGAAAAGCGTCAATAAATTAAGAACAACCCAAAGGTCAATAGAACGGACTATGTTGGGGGGTAAGCCTTAGAGACAGAATACAAAATGACAAAATAAGGCGGAAAACAAACCTTGCAGACGCAATGACACGAGTAGTTCAACTAAAATGAAGCCGGGGAGACCACGTTGCCAGACACGACTGTAATAGATGGACCACCAAAATATTACAATAGAAACCAAGAAAATCAAAAAAATGTGTCGGTAGACTACAGAAAAGATGGCTTATTAATATAAAGATAATCGCAAAAAAGATGGTTCCAAGTTGCGCAATATAGAATAACAAGGAGAAACTTGGAAAAGGCCTATATCCAGCAGTGGGTAGATTAAGGCTGATAAGAAGAAAAAGAATATTGTGCTAAGACGCAGGTTCAGTGATGATTTGGTAATGATGTAGAGTAGCATTATCTTAAAAGCTTGCATTAAATTAGTGCTAGTTAATAGAAATGCAATGACTGCACGCAGGTAAATTAAAAAAATCTTGTACTTACATGTAGTGCTCTTTACCTTATTTATTAACAATAATGTTATGCTATTGCATGATAATGTTCATTCTTACATTGTCAGAATTGTAGTCTATTTTTTGCATTAGAAAAAAATAATCTTTAGAAAACACTGAGTAGTTTGTACTGTCTATTTTTTTCTTTCCGTACTTTGAAGTGGTTTGCTTGTTGCCCTTTGCACTGCAGTCTCATTGGACCTGCTGCACACTTCTGATGTTTTATTTTTTAAACATCTCTGTTTCTTTAATAAAATTTAGTAACAGTGGGTTGTTTTTAGTACATCTGCGATTAGGTTGTGTTTGTCAGAAATAGCTGTGCATTGTTGTTTGTAAGATTCTTATTTATTTAGCAAGTATATTGGAGTTTTATCTTTTTCCATACACCTGCATAGCATAGAGGGTTTTTTCTATTCTCTTTATTTGTTGAGTCCACAGTTTTCGGTTATCAGTCTTGCAAGCCTTTGCAGTCTAATAAACAGTTTTGTTTGTGTTACCACTGTTTTAACATTATGCAATAGTTTTGTTAAGAATACTCTTAAATATGTCAATCCATTACAACTTTTCCAAAAAATTGCTGTGTTTTACCTCAAGTCTGCTGCAGTTTAATTGCTTTTCGGTCTTGCATAGAATCTCAAAATCGGTTTCTGATCTAGTGAGTGTCTCTTTTGCTTTTTGTTTAACAAGCCAGTTTGACATAATTTTTTTTAATTTCCTGGTCATTTGGTATTTATACCAGATAAACTTTGCAGATTGTGACTACAGCTTCCAGACTGTATATGCAAGCTATAACTAGTTTAGATTTTATTACTGAAAATTAAAAAGATTGCAATGGCGTTTGACTATTTAACACAATTATCTGTCTGTCAGGTCTCAGTAATTATGTTCCTACTCAATGACAGCTACCTTTGCCTGAAAAGTCAAGATATATTTACCTAAAAGTAGCAAAGTTTGTGTGTGTTTTCGTATATTTTAGCCCTGATGCCTACTGGCCTTTGGCTTTATCTGTGTACCAGATAGTTTCTTTTGCTGTTTTCAGATATTTATTGTTTATCCGTTTATTTTGTTGTGGTATTTCTTACTGATGCCGTGGCTTTTCATAAAGTCTTATTTTATTAGTAGAGTTTTTTTCTCATGCAACACATTTGTTATGCTATGCCTGTAGGTCCCAAAGTTTACAATGTGTTAATTTATTAAAAATATAATACAGAAGTACAAAAATACAATATTAAAATTAAAATTTAAACAAATTAAAAAATGCAATAATTAAAAAAAAGTATACAAAATACTAGGAAAAAAGCACAAAATGTAATTAACAACAAATTATTAAAATATATTATTTATATACTCATTAATACTTAGGTATAATACGATTTCCTTATCAGAAATTGTTTTATATTAGATTTAAATACTTTCAGTTGCAGGTCCAATAGCAATGATGATTTGATTTATACAAAATGAGTGTATATATATTGCTAGATTGACTATTATTGTTATAATAGTACTTTTATAGTTGCTGTGAGCATTGTTTTTATTGTCCCCGTTATCAGCACACATGTTAACCTCTGAACTTTTTCTAGTTTTTGGGCAGTAGACCTGAGAGTAGTTTTTTTCTCTATAAAAGCGCGTATGTAGTAATAGGTCTTACTAGCACCGTGTATAACCATCTGGTTATATTTGGTGTTAGTCTGTTTGTACGTCCGACTATTATTTTGGTTGCAAGAAGCACTCAAATAGATTTTGTTGTTATATTAGTCAAGTGTGTGCTAACGCTTAGTGTCAAGCGTTAGTTTCAGATATATTACTTCCGTTGACATCAAAAGCTCTATACATTTTTAGGTTTTTTTAAGTCTGTAGTTTTTTGATGTCTTGTAAATAGTACAATTGTTGTTTTGCTTGGGTTTACTGATAACCATTTTTTTGTACACCTTTCTACAGTACTTAAAGCACTCTGTATCATATTTGGCACAGCTGTTTCAAACTTCCCATATGCAAAGATAGTAAGATTATCTGCTTAATCTAAGACAAAAATGCTCATGTCGTTAATTATCTGTAGTGAGTTATCTATGACTGAGCACTACAGTAGGGATAAAAATACGCGACTTTGACTCATACAGTTTTTCTATAAAATTGTATGGTTACAGTCATTTTTTAGCATAGAGTTGATCCATTGTTGGACAGGATGGTCTATTTCTTGGCTTTTTATTGTCTTTGCAATGAAATTGAAGGTAGTAATGTTAAATGTTTTTTCAATATTTATAAAGAGATAGTATTTTTTGCATTTTTTGCAACCGTTTAGTAGACATACTGATGCTGTTGCAGTGATCGGGCCTTTAGCGTCCTGTCCTGTATGTACTTGTCGGTTATTTTTAAAAAGTTTTTTCATAAAAAATGTCAAACTGATTTTAGTTTGTAGAATTTAGCCAGAGCATGATTTTTTTTGGTTTTGATATAAATACTACTTTGACTATTCTCCAACTGATTAAAGTTTGTAAAAGTGCTAAGCTTGTTCTAATGATCTTGCATTGATGCTTTGTTAGCACACCTGTTCTGTAACATGATGAGATAAATTGCATTGGTTCTTGGCGATTTGAATGATTCGATTGTGTTGATCTGCCATTTTATGTTGCCCTGATTAATTTAGATTTTTGTTTTTTTTTAGTTCTTTTTGTTTGCATTTTTGTTTGGCAACTTCATGTCTTCTTGATTAAAAGCCTCTTTTAGCATAGAGCCCGAGAAGTGTGTCTGTAGCAGCTCTTGTAGAGTGTTTTTGACCAAGTCTGTGTATTTTGCGTTTTTTGTCCGCAAAGATCTAGTAAGGCTTTTTGAAGGCGCAAACATGTGGGACCGTTTTGAACGACAGTATCTCTTCCACAATTCTTTTTTGTTTGTTTTTATGGTTTTATTGTATGACGTAAGACTGGTTCAATAGCCTAATCACTGATCTTTTTGGTTTTGTTGAACAGCTTTTTAGTATCTTCTTTTGCCTTGGCCTTTGTTTTATTAAGTAATCTTGTTGGAGGTGTGCTTGACAGTTCTAAGGCTTCCTTCAAAAACGGTTTTAATAAAGTTTTAACTTTTAAAATAATTGCTGTACACTTTTGATTTTAAAAAACTCCACAAAAAAATTACATAAGGCCAAATCAGGAAAGCGTTAATTAATATTCTCTCTGAAAGAGATAAGACGTCCTAAAAAAAATATTTTAAAAAATTTATCAAAACTTTTGATGTGTGCTTTGTAGTACTATTTTGTTAAAACCAGGTATTATCCAGTAACGTTTTATGTTTACAATTACTGCACGATCAGTATGCTGAAAAAAAAAACACGTACCAATGCCTACTCTTAAAATAGCGCACCACACAAAGACCAGATTTAAGTAAATTGTGATGTTAAAATTGAATGTTGTCTAGATACACGACCACGAGAGGGAATTGCAAACCGTTCAAAAAACATGCCTTAACGCAAAATGAGCGTTTTTCTACCCACCACTGCATTGTTGCGGCTTAGCGGACCAGGAACACAAACGTTCCATCCTACCTTTTCCAAGAAACCTGTCTCTCATTATCTCCGACCACCGGGCCTTCACAGCACTTATCTCAAAATAGCAAAGTGGAGCGGCCACACAGTACTATATATACTCTAACTAAATTCTACTGCCAAATATATTAACTCAGTCACTATATCAAAAAAATATACAAATAAATAATGCAAAGTTCCCATTTTTTTACTTGTGTAGAAGGGGAAAGAGATTAGAAAAGTTTAACCTCATTGTCAATGTTCTATGAGCTTTCTCTGCCATCTTGATAAAATTGAAAAATGAAATGAGATAGCTTGGCTCTCCGACGTAATACAAAAATAATTCTAGTCATTTTACATTTTGATTACAATTTATCTAGTCATTTTAATAATATAAATATTGTTTACTATTTACATGATGAATGTTTGTTGTCTAGTCATTGTATACCTTAATAAATAATAACTAAGCAGTTTCTATACTAATATTTATTTTCACTTTAACATATCTAATCATGCATCAAAAAGCTAAAACTGTTTATAATGAAATAAAACAATGAACTCATAAATATTTTTTTTTATATAATTCATTTCTATAAAGATCTTGTTTATGTGTCGCAGATGAACAAAAGCTTGTTAAAAAGTTGTTCAAAAAGAAGTTTGAAAATAAAAAGCGTAAAAAATAGTTAAAACCCTTCACATAAACTGCACTTAAATTTTAATAACCAATGTAAAATATAATTATAACCATCATTTATTTATATAAACCTTACATTGAACATGAACAATGATTGTTGTTGAATAATGAAATAAAATTATTGTTACATATTTTATATTGCTGTGTAATTATTAATAACAATTAACTAATAACAGTTTATGACATCCTTATTATATTTACGTTAATGTTAAATTGTAGGAACGTTATATTCAAGAATATTTAGAGCAATAAATTAAATACACACTTCCTTATATAATGACTTTAATATATATATAAAAAAAGTAGCTGATCACATATAAAATTACAACTTTGACTTTTTGTTGTTGTTTTAATGATAAGTACAAATAAACATGCAATAATATTTTTAGATTTTAGAATACTTAATAAAAAGCTTTTGTTATATTTATAATGCATAACAAATGCTGTTCATAAGGTAAATGAATCGTTATATTCCACTTTGTAATAAAGTTTATTATCAATTATTGCTAGTTAATGATTAGTAATAGAAAAGTACAACAGAATTTGGTATGGAATTTTATTGTATATTAATTTCTAAATGATAATATGTAGTGTTTATAATATTTTGAAATTTACAAAAAGTTTAATATTATTATCATTTTTGTTTTGCAATATGTATTGCTTAAGATTATTATGGCTATAAATAAACAATTTTATAATTTTTATTGTCTAAACAATAGTGAAAGTTTTTGTATGTAGAAATGAGAACGCACTTTACATATCAGAATTTATCATAATTTCAATTGAACTTTTTTGTGCATATACTACTACATTAATAGTCACAGGTTAATTTATAGATGAGTCCGTACAGGTTTATTTAAATCTAATATACATATTCATTGTTTTAGAATCGTGACACACTCAACTCAACTCTAGTTGTTTATAACTTTTATAATTGGAAGGCTTATTTGTCAGATAGGGATAAACTACATTTTACTAAATCCTTTTATTTACAATATGCTTTTTAATTTTAGAAATATTTACTAATAATAATAGTTTTGTTAATATTAACAATTAACAATTAATAATTTTTATTTATTTGTTATTTTGTTTTTATTTTTTGTTATTTTATATTCAAAATAATTAAAATTCATTTAACTTTTTTAGCTAACATAAAAATAACTTTGATTAACAATAAAATTACCGTTGCTGAAGATTTCAAAATAAAGACTAGAGTTAGGCTAATAAAACTAACATCAACCATTTGTCAATTGTTTGTTACACAAAATTCATCTTGTTGGTAATCAATAGTATAGGTTTTAACTGTACAAAAATGATATAAATAAATAGTGTATACGTATTATATTTAACTTGAAAATAACTAGTTTTTTTTGTTATATCAAAAAGTTTGTGGATACCAAAAAGCTATATATTTTTTAATAGCTAACGTTTTGGCAATGTTGCTGCCTTCTTCAGAGCTAATCACAAACATTACATTGTATAAAACAGTAAAAATAAATATAAAATTGTGATGACAATGTAAAGGACACTACTAACAAACAAATTAAAAAAACCTACTACTGTTTAAGTGTTTAGATATATTGTTTTGCCTTTTTTGCAATTTAAATATGTAATAAAATCTTATTTTTTTTTTGTTTGGCAAATGTACTAATTTAGTAGCACTGATAGCTTTGAAATTGTAAAAAAATTTAGTTTATAATTTACTCTAGTTAAAAATACATACAGTTCTGTTTATTGTTGATGTTTTCAGCTGGCATGCTTTCTAAATTAAAACAGTGTTACAATTAGAGTGTGCCAGTATATGTTGCAAGTAATTTTTGTGTGGCTAGACCATTTCCCGTGTTAACCTTTGTTTCAATAAAATTAATAAAATTGTTTTTTATTGTTATATTGTGATTGTTAACAATACTTATAAAATAATTTGACATTTATTATGTACAATTGTTTGAAATACAATCAAAATAAATATAATGATACATATTTTGTATCCTTAATTAACAAAACTATTTAGAAATATAAATTCATTTTGTATTCTGAAAAATAATATTGTTGTATTATGCAGTATTGATAAAACCTAAAATATTTGCAAAATAATAATATAATATACTTATTAAATACTTAGCTTAGCTTCAATTATTAATAATAAATAATTTTACAAATTCAAATAATTCTGTTTTCATAAACACAAAAGATGTCCGCATTAACTAGTATTATTATTATTATAATGAAGATATATAAAATTTAATCTGTTTAAAAATAAAACGTTTAAAATATATTAAAAAAAAAAAGCAAAAACTATCGTCTAATAGCATTTAGTGTCACATGCCAATCAGATTTTTCTCAAATCAATTAACAAAAAACTATATCTATTGTGGCATATACCACAACAGCAGATCTTCAATTTAAGACAGATAATAAAATAGCGTGGTAAATAAATAAACCAATATACATGTGGATTAAAATAAAGCCTTTGACAGTATAAAATTTAAAAAACTGTAGCATTTATTACGTGGCATGAGATTCTTTTATTGTTTAAGTTTACTAATTCAACATCTATATAACTACAGCAAGGCAATAGTTAACATTAATAAATACCAATCCAATTCCATAAACATCAAAATAAGAGCAAGCAAAAAATGCATACTATCACTAATGCTTTTCAATATATACAAAGTATATTGGTATAATTATTTTTATAAATAATGTTTGTTACTCAAATGACATTATCTTATTAGCACAGAAAGCAGAAGAACTCGAGAAATTGATTAAAAAACTAAAACATCAATAAAACAAAAACTAGAATCATAGACCGTGCCAACAACAGTAGACTCAACATAACACACATATAAAGTTGTTCGTCAATACTTAAGAACACTCATTACAAATATAAGTGAATGTACCAAGAAAATCAATAAAAAATGTAAAACAACTAAAAAAAAAAACGACAAGAGACCTGCAAAAAAGATAGATAAACACCAACCTAACATTAAACAATAAGAAGGCAGTTATAAAAACATTCCTTATACTACAGTACGGATCTGAATCATGAACACTAAAAACAATTGAGACATGCAAAATGTAGTGTTGCCAAAAAATTCTGCGTGTATCCTAGATAGCCAAAAAAAACTAATGTGGTTATTATCCAACAAATAAGCAAATTCTAACAACTTTCAAAAATAATCTATTTTTAAATATTTTGAACACATCACACAATGAAACAGCAAAAACTTGGAAAAATTAATAGTAAAAAAAATAGAGGGAAAGAGACCAGAAGGATAATTGCCAATAAGAAAGATCAACCTTATAAAGACGACAACTAACCAAATGTCTTCACAAACAGCAAAAAAGTTTAAAAATTAAAAAAAATAGAGCAATATTGTAAGAAACGCAACAAGCAAGTAAATCACAATCACAACTCCTTTGCAAAAAAGATAAACAAGTAAAAAGTGTGTCAAACATTAACGTAGTAGGATTGAACGGTAATGAGCCGACAATCTTAAAACATTTTAAAACAAGACCAAAATTGATAATGGTAATAATCAAACAAACACTGTGGCTTCAATTTAATATTAAAATAGTCCGCATTAATTGGCATAAATTAGCAATCATTTTACTGGGTTAAACAATTAATTAATTACAAAATAAATTAACAAATAAATTGTGTATAAGTTTTAATGAAATTAAGAAAATATGCAAGTTTTATTCATTACAACAAATTAATGACAACATTATTCTTAAAACCTCTCGATCCAATCGTGGATAAATGTTTAAGTTTTCTAATTCCGGTTTTAAATTGTAATTATGTTAACCAATAAATTAATTATCATGACGCCCGTATACATGGGTATAGAGGCCTTTTAAGTTAAAACATTAATAAAATTATTAAGAAAACTGTAAACATTTATTCTGCAAAACATTTTACTGCATTATTCACTATTATATCATTGCAATCTATATCTCATAAACTGTATTTTATTTTAGGTTGCGATTCTTAGCACATTTATCAATCAACGCTATCATGAAATTCAGTCAGTAGTCATACAAAGTATACTGACAAATTTTGTAAAACCAAAATTATTGTATGTTCTTAAATTTTAGCTAGTAATCGTTAAATTAGGTTTGAATAAATTATTTACAATACAATTTTGTAATGCATAGATTGTTTAACAATAATTACAATGCCCAATATTTACTTTTTAACAAAATATGTATGCCACCCAATTTTGTACGGTGTTATGCCCTTGACATAAAATAATTATTTAAAAAATAATTTAAAACTGCAATTTAAACAATAGAAAATGGTAATTTTTTATACTATTTCATATTTGATTTGAATATAGTTTAAATTACTTTTGATTCATACATTATTGTTTTTATTTACAGTAGAACAATGCTCAATAGATTTGTGTTTATGATGTATTTATTTTTAAAATAGCTAAAACATTAATAGGTCAAGTTCATTTCTAGAACTTGTATTCTGCCTAGAATTATTCTATGATCCAATGAAAAATTATTTCTTTTAACTTGCCGGTTTTAGTCGCCTCGTTCGGATGGACTGCTGCTAGTAGTATTGTTATGGAAAAATATTATTAGCAAACATTACATACTGAAATCTTATCAGTTACAACATCTACGAGAATATTAGTACTTTTTCTTCTAAAAAAAGGTTGACATTATGGGACAAAACTCCAACCAACTTAATATCCAATCAATAAGATTTTAGCCATCACTTATTTTATATGTTGAACTAGATACAATATTCTATGTTTTTAATTTTTGGGTTAAAGATTTGCTGTATTTAACAAAGAAAAAATTAATGAAGCACTAAATGGCATTATAAATTGACATTTTTGTTATTTTGCGTGTGGTTAGTTAAAAAATATTATCTATGTATTTAAAACTAAAAAAACATTTTATTATCTGTATGTAAATTTGCTGAAAATTATTATAATAAGAAGAGGGATCATGGATAACATATACATACTGCATAATATAGTAGAAAAGAAAGATAGCAGAAAAATAAGAAAGTTTTATGCGTTATTTTTGGATCTAAAAACGGCATTTGACATTGTGAATAGAACGAAATTGTGGATGTAAATAAAAAAAAAAGAAATAAGTAAGCACCTAGTAAAAAATAAAACGGTCAAAGTATACGTGAAAACAGTTAGCAGGATCTGTATGAATGGCAAAATTAGTGATTAGTTTTAGACTACAAAAAGTGTGAGACAGAAAGGCTCACTCTGCCCCAGTTTATTTGAGGCATAAATTGCAAATGTTGAAGAGATGCTGTGCTGTTGGGTGTAGATTATACACATACAGTTTACGTAAAAGAATTTCGTGAAATACACAATCAAATGCCTTCGTAAGATCTATGAATGATGATAAAGAATATAAACCTACTTCAAAACCATTAATAGTTTCTTGAATAATGCTTAAAACAGCATCAGTAGTAGAAAGTTTTTTTCTGAAACCAAACTGTTCATTACAGAGCATATTTTGGCTTTCTAGATGCTCTATCAGTTGGTCTTTCAAAAGCTTTTCAAATATTTTTGAAATAATATGCAACAAACTTATAGGCCTGTAATTTGTTGCTTGGTTCATATCACCTTTCTTGTGTATTGGTAATACAGACGCAATTTTAAGTGCATCAGGAAATACACTGTTCTTTATACACATATTCAATAACCTGCTTAATGGTACTATGATAACATTTTTTATTAATTTGATAATGTCTATATTTAGTTATCTTTACTTTTACTTGATTACATGTTATCTATAGTAGAACGAACAGCATTTCATGTTAAAAGAATTGCATCAATGTCCGATTTAGGCAGTGACTCTAAGAAAACATTAGACAACTTTTTAAAACAATTATTAAAATTGTTAGGAGATAACTCCGATTTACTGTGTGTTTGTTTTGTGCGGGTGGAAGATTTGATGACTTTCCACATAGCTGATGGAACATTCTTGTGTTTTTTAATAAATTTATTGTTTGCCGTAGTTTTTGCGTCTCTAATACCATTTTTATACTTAAATTTGTATTTGTTTCTTAGACTTAACAGTTCTGAATCATTAGATCTTACACATGTTTGTCTCATTTCTTTCAGATTATTATTAAACCACTGAATCTGAGGTTTGTTAAAAGCCGTTTTTATTACTTTCTTTGGAAATGATATATTTAAACTGCTAACAATAATATTAATAAACATTTCAGTCTTTTCGTTTATTAGCAAGTCATATTCAAAAAATGACCAATCAGCTTTGTCTACAAGATTGAAAAAGATTATTTTTTCAGCTTCTGTTATAGGGCGATACATTAAAGTTACTTCATTTCTACACTTCTGCAGGTAGATTACATTTAATAGATAAAGCTAGATGATCGGATAAGCCCGTGTTAAAAGTGCTAATAATAATGTTTTCTGGATAAACGTTACGAAACGCATTATCTATACAGTTTTCAAACCCAGTAGGGGAATTAAAGCTACTTTCAAGTCTATAACTACAAAGAAAGTCTTTCAAAGATGCCTTGTTGGGGTCAATGCCATTAAATTTTACATTAAAGTCACCGGTTAAAATTACATGTTGATTAAAAATATTAATTTTACTAAAAACATCTGACAGTACAGTTAAAAACAATTTAAAATTACTATCAGGTGTACGATACACATTGAGTATTATGCAGTTCCTATCTAAAAGTGTAATGCTTGTAATTTTGCAATGTTGTTCTATAGATAAATTTGAAATATTTAAAGGTAGATATCTTAAATTATTCTTAATCATAATCATGACACCGCCGCGTTTAATTTTAACTCTAGAAAAGTGGGAAACTGCTGACAGGTCATTTATATTAAAGTGAGTTGCTTCATGATCACGTAACCAGTGCTCACAAAGACAAAGAATATCATACTTAGTTAATTGTTTTACAAAATATGCTTTTACTTTTAGTACTTTACTTTTAACCGATTTTACATTGAGGTTAATGATATTAATGTAGCTGTTGCCAGTTGATTCTTTTACATTTATTATTTTTTCTTCCGCATTTCTTGGTGGAGATGGAATAAAATACATTCTACCAGTACTCTCTTTGGCCATATATTTGGGATTTCAATGTCATGGAGGCGTTCCAATGGTATTGAAACTCTAAATGATGAGTAATTATTAGGTCTTTTAGATTTTAACTTTTCTATAAACATGTTGTTATAACCATAATTTTCTAGGTGTTTTTTCAGCATTTGTTTGTCGGTTCCTGGATGTAATTGGTAAACATGAAGATGGGCTTTGCTCTCAAAACCTTTAAGAGATAAACCATTTTTCAGCTGTCCTTCAATTACTTTCTTTGATTTATGTTTGTTCTGTTTCTTCTTAGTGACCATAATAAATTCACTATCTCTGATGTTGCAATTTCATTGTTTGGACTTGTTCTTGTTTTTGAATATCAGATTGTTTTTGAAATTTTGAAGATTTTTCATTTATAATTTTATTATGTAAAACTACATTGAGTTACGTTGCTGAATGATGTTTTTGTTTCTGGATTTCAGCTTGTTTTTGGATTACTGTTGTTTCTTTATCAGTTGCTTTGTTGTTTAATGCTTCAATTATAGGTTGAGTGGCTGAGTTATGCTTTTGCTTAGAAGTATTGACAGTATATGAAACAGTTTTGGGTGCTTAGTTGCATATGTTATTACTCAATAATTGAATATTATTTTGGATATTGATATCTTGGTTGCCTATATCCAATAATGGATCAAGAGGTATACAAACAATACCTTTACTTTTTAATTGTTTGTTTTCTATTTCTAGCAACTCAATTTGTTCACTAAGTAGCGTATTAGTTAGCTTTAACTGACTCACTAGATCTTTTAAGTTCATATAAGCTTCTTTTTCAAAATTAAAATCGCTTTCCTGTGTTGAGGTTATATCAACCCCACAACACATTTTCACCCTTTTACGGCACGACAAGTGATAAAACGATCTACATATTAAACATTGCACGCCAGATTTAGCTATAGAGCCGCACGAGCATATTTTCTTGTTTGGATCATCAATATTTGCACTATTATTAGTATCAGGTAAACCATCCACCATGATGGCTACTTAAGTTCGATCGATTATTGTACAAATCAAAAATTTGAAGATAGAATTGTAATGGAAGATGTTGAAATAGAAGTGAAAACAGAGTGGCAGGAAAAAATAAATGTAAAATATTACAAGACTATCTAAAGAAAAAGATTAAAAAAAAACAGACAAATAGGTACATGCAGAAAAAAGCTCTCGGAGTTTTGGAGAAAAGCGTACACAGTATTATTATTATTGTGTTTAAATTCCAATCATTGACAAGTGAAATTCTATTCATAAAAAGTCAGAAAATATAATTGGTCAAAAACTTGCTATAAAATGTCAAAACATTGTTAAGAAGCAATACAATTAAATTTTGAAAATATTGACATTTATTATTTAAATTAAGTTGGTTTGTAAAATGTTTGACAGTTGTTAAGTACTGTCCTTTTGACAAATGTTAAAAATTGCCGGTTTGATTAACTATTAGCAGTAAATACTACCAAATGTAATCATTTTGTTTGTTTATATTGTTTGACAATTTATAAACTAAATTAAGTTTGTTTATGAAATATTTTAGAGCTGTCAAAAATGTTATTGTATTATATATTAATTAACATTGTTACAACTGTCAAATAAAGTAATTTTGATCATTTTAATTTTTTTTTTAAATATTTTCAATTTGTTCAATATGTCGTTTGTGATTTATTGACTATTATAAGTTGAAATTTTATTTTGGTTTAAGTTGTCATATGTAACCGTTTTGTTAATTTTGTTCATTACGACACTTGCAACATTATTTGGATCAAGTTTATTTATAAATGATGTATTGCAACTGTGACATATGGCCATTTTATTTATTTAATACTGCTTTGTACAATACGCCAATATACATATTGCAACTGTAGTCATTTTATTAATTAAGACGTTTGACATTTAAAATTATAAAACATTTTTTTTGTTCTATTTGATAAATTCATTGTTTAAGTTTAAAAAAAATAAATATATATCTATATTATAAAAATTAAAAAAGCATCAGAGAAGGAGGCAAAATAGCTGATTAAAAAAAGATAACATATTACAACGTAATATCTGTAATAGCTTAGATAAAGAGATTATTTCAAATTAAGTGATTTTAATATTTATTTTTTTAAATATTTTTCTATAACTTTTGACAATGTATGACAGTTGTAAACAGTTTTTGACAGTTTAAAGAACTTTTTAACAGTTTTTATTTAATTTATAAACAGGCTTTTTGAATGTGTTATATAAATAAGCATTTTAAACCAGAATTTTTTTGTATATGTTTTGACAGTTAAAAACAGATATTGACAGCTTTTGATTGATTTATAAACATTTTAAATCAAGTGTTTTTAATATGTATTGTTTTTACTTTTTTTATGACTTTTGACAAAGTCAAAACAGTACTTGACAGTTGAAAGCATTTTTTGACAGTTTTTGGTTGATTTAAAACATTTTTAAGTAAGTGTTTTTAATATGTAACTTTTATGTCAATGTTTGACAGTTAATAACAGTTTTTGACAGTTGTAGGCACATTTTTGTAGTTTTGATAGATTTATAAACATTTCAAATTAAGTGTTTTAATCTTTTTTATTACTTTTAACTGTGTTTAACAAGTTAATTAAAAACTTTTTTCCAGTTTTTGTCTGAAATGAATTAATAATTTATTCAAACTTAATTTACCAATCGCAGCAGCAAAGAGTCAAGTACGGACAAATGTTTTGGTTTTACAAAATCTTGTCAGTGTGCTTTGTATGATAGCAAAATACAAATTTGAATAAATATTTCTGAGTTTATAAACACAATTAATGATGTAAATAATCAAACAAACGACTGTGGCTCCAGCTAGTTTTGTTTAATTTTTTCAATTAAAAGGTTTCTACAACTAGTAGTTGAATCAAGGTGATTGATAATGGCTGCGTCTAGAATAACTCATCAGCTGCAAGCGCTGAGTCATCATTTGAAGATAAGCAGCTGAGTCTATCTGAACACTTTATTTTAGACTGCTGTTAACTTTGTAAACTTTGACTGCTTAGTTGCTTTTTCAGCAAGCAAGCGTACCTAAAAGTATGATGAATAAAATCACAAGCGGTTGCCAGCAAACGATGACTCAGCGGTAGTCAGCAACGGCAATTAGTTTGCATGATAAGCAGTGATGAGATGTTCTGAACGCAGACAATAATATGTTACAACTGTTAATTATTACATGTTTTGTTATCAATTGACAATTATAAATTGGTTGCCGTTTATCAAACGTTTGACAGTTATCAAGTGTAACTTATCTACACTTTAATATATTTGACACATGTCAGTTATTATTGATTATAAATTGAATAAAAATTGTTTATAAAATATTTAACAATGAATGCATGAAACATTAAATGCGCCATTGTTATGTATACGTCAGCAATTCTTTTTGCTGTTTTTTTTATAACATCTTTTTATTAAGATTCCAAGCTTGAGACGTTTTGCAAAATCTTTTGTGGAGCATTTATTAGTATGCGAAAAAGTTATGTAGTATAAAGTATAAAATTATACTATCATTTTTAACGTTGAAGAAGATTATCTCAAAAATTTACCGAAATGACTATGAAAACAAAAAAAAACTTGTATATTTCATCAGAAAACTTATGAAACAATATTTATTATATGTTTTTTTTTTAATAAAAAAGGGAAGAGTGTTTAAAAATTAAATAAGATACATCAGAAACATTTTATACTCTTTTTTACTTTAAAAAATCTAGTCTCTCTGTAGTTGTTAGAGCGTAAATCGGAAATATGCCGTGGTAATTAATGATGCCGTTAGACAAATTAATGTATTTAATTATATAATTAATCACAATCTACAACAGAAATATCCATTATAACTAGAACATACTGAAATTAGTAGTTTGGTGACGCTTATAATTGTTTTATACAGGACCATAAATATATAAAAGCACTTACCTAAGTCTGCCTAAACTGTATGAATGCAGTCATGTAATGTGCTTTTGCGAGCAGTTTCAAAATACTGTGAGCGGGCCGACAAGAATATGACACAAAAACTTCAAAGCCTTTATTAAATTTTTTATCTGACTATATGACTATAGGCATTTAACAATATTCTGTAAAACTTAATATTTATTACCATAAAAAGAATAGTTTATTATTTAGTAATTTAAAAACCGTCGGCTAGTAATAATTTATAAATCATAAGCAAATATTTGCGGTCTCTTCTAAATATTAACACGTGTATCAGACATTTTATAAATTTCTTTCAAGAACTGTTTGTTTTGCATCGGTTATTCAATTATAATACAATGTACAGTTTTTACAATTTATGCCACGCAGTTCCGAGTGTTATTCCCTTGACCTAATTAATTAACATTAATTAAAAACTGTGCTTTGATCAATAAAAAAATGTAAATTTTCAAGGCTTTTGTGGTTTTGAATACAATAGTTATTCCAAATATTATATAGAAATTACAAAGTGAAAGTATTTGCCTGACTTTTTTTTAGTATAAGATGTCTATTTTAGAATTAGATACAACTAAAGCATTACTACTATACATTAGGCACACTCATAATGGTTTTGTGCATCAGAATTTATTTATAACCTTTATTTACATATTGTTATTGTACAATAAAAAATGGTTAATATCACAGTCAGTAGCTAAATAATTGTTTTTTATTTTCTTTTATTATATACAATTTAGAAGTAATTCATATACACTGTGTTCCTGATAGGATAATTATAATTTTTAAAACTTTAATTTTTTTTAACTAGGTGTTATTTTTTAGAAAAAGTTCTGCTTATTTTAAAAAGTACATACTTAGCAAAAAAATTAAAAACGTTTTAAGAAAAAAATTCTTTTAATCTCATTGTTAGTTTAGATTTAAAATTTAAAATTTGAACATTTTATCTAAAAAATAATATTTTTGTTTTAATTTTTTCATTGAAATAAATTAGTTTTGTAACAAATACAGAGTACGCCAACTAATTTCATATATTTTTAGTAAGCTGTTACAAAAACAATATTTTGTTATTGACAATTCTATTCTATTATGTATCAGATTTGTGTGTATTAACGTACGCAGTTTAATAGATTTTGAATTGGTTTCCAATTAATTAACGCCTATTTAATGTTGGAAGACGCAGATAATTTCCAACACAATAAACAATATTGAGATAATTGCAAGACTTTAAAATTAAAAAAAAAAAACGTTGGTACAAATTTACTAGAGGCGTTTGTACAGTAAGAACACTAAAAAATATCAAACATTTCAGACAAGCTGTAGGAAGAAGTTTAAGATGATTGGCAGCAAGGCCAACAGTAGCATTGCAAATTTTCAAAAAAAGCTTACTAAGAGTTTTGCATTTTGATTTGCACTTTTACCCATATACAATTTAAGTTGTTCACAAGCTCAATAAACCAGCTTGTGTGGCCTTTTGTAAATTTTGTAATTTTTTTTGACAGATGAAACTTATATCATTTTAACGGGTAAGTTAACAAACAAAACTTTTGCTACTAGGTTGAAAAACATTCAAACCAGAAAAACCACTTTATAATTGTAAAGTTTTAATTTAGTGCGCTGTTCTAACATTTGGAATTGTAAAATAAATTAGTTTTGTAACAAATACAGAGTCCGACAACTAAAAACAATATTTTTTTATTAACAATTTTATTCTATTATATATCAGATTTGTGTGCGTTAACTTACGCAGTTTAATAGATAAAAAAAAGATCAAACGGTTATCATTAATTCTGAACGTTACATTTATATGCAGAAAATATTTTTGCAGATTTAATCAAAATCAAGTATGTTTTCAACAAGAAGGTGCCACCGCACATACATACCACGGCAAACTCAAATTGTACTGCAAAATATGTTTTTTGGTCTTTTAATTTTGAGGTTTAGTAACATAACCGTTCAGTTTTTTTGATTTAACGGATCTTGATTTCTTTCTATTAGAATATCTAAAACAAAAAATTTATGAGAGACGTTTTTAAACAATACAAAACTGTAAAATGTGTACTTCAAAGAGTACTGAAATTTTTCTTTGATAAAAGAAATGCAAAACTTTTAACAAAAATGTTTAAGTAAATTTCAAAAACTAAATTTGCACATAATAAAGTTGATATTTAAGTCAAACTTGTTTCAATCTATTATTTTTGAATTTTTAATGCACGTTTTGAAAAACAAATGATATTTAATTATGTACATTTATTTTTAATAAATTAGGTCGTGTCAAACAACAATGGCAAACTGTGTGCCAATCACACAAATAAATTTGTTATTTTTATAAAATTTAAAATGCGCTAAATATACAAAGTGTGCAAATTAAGTAAAAAGACTGACAACGTAGCATTTGAATTTGATAAAGTATTTACTATTTTTTTCTAGAGGATTTTAAAGTTAAGTGACAACAATTTTTAGCAACAGTGTGCTATCAGGTGTTACTTTTACAAAAATTAGGAATATTTTATCAAACGATTTTTCCATCATTAAAGATATTTTTAGAACAAAAAAAAAAAACAATTAAACATAAACCACGTACCAAAAAAACTTTATCTTTAAAATAATAATATTACGTTTATTTTGTGAATTTTGGCCTTAAAACTTACAAATATATCTATAATTTTTTAAAACAATAAATTCTAATTCTTATAAATTAACACAGTTAAAAGTTGTTGTTTTTTTGGTTGTAAATTTTTTCATTTGTTTTTCTGCCTTCATTCATTCTATTCCTCTTCGGACATTTAATATATTATTTTTTTTTATTTGTTTTTTTTTTCATTTTGTTACACTTTTTTAACATATATTTTATAGTTTTTTTAACCTTTCCTTACATTCTGCACACTATAAAATTTTTTTTAATCTAAAATTTTGTCATTTGCTCTTATTAGAACATCTAAATCTTGCAATCATCTTTTTATTATTTTTTCAATATCTATTGCTCTCTAGGTACATTGGCAGTTTACTTTCTATGTACAGCCAGACACGAATAGAGTAGCCCCTATATAGGCAACTTAGTATACACCAAAATTATATTGAATGTGGTTAAACTAATGCATTTGCCCGTTTTAGCATTTTTCGTTTTCGCTTACATTTTAAACATTCCACGGGCGACGTTGTTCTGTTATTGAAAGATGCTAAAACGGGCAAAAGCAAAAGTTTAACCACATTCAACATAATTTTGGTGTATACAAAGTATACTGCCTATATAGGGGCCACTCTATTCGTATCTGGCTGTAGTATATTTATAATTTGCATTGTACCTAGACTTTTACTTGTATTCTTCTTTTTTTATTTTTTTTTAATAAATTTGTGACATGTCTTTTTTTGAGTTTTTTTATCTCTGTAATTTTTTGATTAACACAACTATTTTTATTGTAATATTTATTCCTGATCTCTTTTTTTTGCTCTTTTTTTTATGCATTTTTGTAACATTTTACATTCGTTACTTTCTCTCATTGCTCTTTTTTATGTTTCTACTCTTATCTTTTTTAATTTTCTCCAGCACGATATATACTAGAGTTTTTCTATTTAAACCCAGCACTAAATATTTTGTATGTATTGCTTTTAATTATAACAGATAAGCGCTAAATTAATTGAACTTCACGTATTTTCAGGCACCTTGTTAACCTGCTGTTTTCAAATCTTTTAAAATGCTTTAATAAATATAATATGCTAAGAAGAAATAACTTTAAATAACTTTAAATAAATATTAATATATTTTTGCATTATTTCAATTATCTTTTATTGTAGTGCTCTTGTCTCGTAATTCTAATGTATTTTGTATTCCTTTTTACTCAACTAACTATACCTACCACTATCTAGAATTATGCGTACATTTAATACTTTATTTCGCAGTAATAACGTATCAATCTTTGACTCTTTTATTTGTACTTTTAAATTTAGCATTAACAGACTGGATTTGCGCAATAATCTTTAAAATTGCCGCTATATATGTATGTTTGTAATTATACTAATTTAATGGTGATATACTTGTTTACTTACTTACTGTTATATCTGAGTGTGAGTATGTTAGGATGTGTGTGTGTGTGTGTGTGTGTGTGTATGTATGTATATATTTATATATTTTTTTGTCAATGTTCTTTTAAATTGTAAATATATTTTTGTATTAAAGGTTGATCCGTTAATAAATAAATCAATTAATAACTAAATTAATAAATAAAGAAATAAATAAACAATCCAAAAATGTATTTGCAAAACTTTGTTATATTGTAGTGATATTATTAGTCTACATTAATTATATAAAATTTAAAAATATTAATTAAAGTAATTAAAAAATATCAAAAATAGTTCTATAAACAATGACTTAACTAATAGATCAATTGTTTATTAATTTTATTATTAGATTCTTAGAATTTACACGTAAATTACTTTTATAAGTTATATTATTCTATTAGATCAGAATGCACAATGACAAACTACTTAGACGTGTTAATTGAAATTAGTAATGCGTTTTTTTAATATAATGTTTTATGGCAATTTAAATAACTATAAAAATATAGTTATTTTAGTACTAAATAGCATATTTTATAAAGACTTTGCTAATTTATATTTACACATAAACATATTAAGTGATTCTTAAAAAGTAAATTCTTTTTGTTTTTTATATTCTTTAATAATATAAACTACTAATTTTACAGCACACGTTTAGGTATTACTTGTCATGATTTATTTGCTACTATTTTTAAATAATATTTGTTTGTTACAGTTTAAATAATTGGAGTAGAGTAAAATATCATGAAGAAGATGAGGTTTAAAAAAAAAAAAAAAATTTATAATCATTAATTGTACCAATTAATATAAATATATTACATGTATTGAAAAACTACTGTAAATAATTATTGAAACTCAATTAATTTAATCAATAAGACAGAAGGTTGTGTTGTAAAATAGTGGTAGTCATCAAATGCACACTGACAAGGTTTGTAAAACCACAACAATTGTATGCGCTTGCCCGCTTTAATTATAGGATTTTGAGTTTTAATAAATTATGTAATTTACTTTATAAACAATATAAACTGTTATACAAAGCCTTGTACAAAAACCAACAAAGCTGTAGCGTGCTTATTTATTATTTAATTTTTAAAAATAATCCATCACATTAAATGACATTAGAATTAGATTTGGCTCAAAATTTTTGATTTAGTTGTTATAGTTACAACATCTAAATGTTTTTCTTTTCTTTTTTTTAATACTACAATATATTTTTTTTAGTTTTTTTTTGTTAAAATATTATAAGGTAACATAATACAAAATCAGAGTAAAAGTGCTTTAATTGTACAAATGTCTTTGTCTAAGAAACCAATAAAAACAAAGTCTCGGCATGCGTAAACAATTTGACGTCTTAAATCTTTCACATTTATTGGTAAATTTTATACACGCTATTTTTGAGATATTTCTAGAAGTCCAAAAGCTTTAAATTGGATGTGAAAGCTGGTTATAAAACGGGTTTATGGGTTTTTATTCAACTTTTGCTAACTTGTGTATGTGAATTACTTGCTTCGCCTGCATGGTTGCTGGGTGGATTGAGTAGCGCTATGATCATATTTTTATGTTTGTTGTTTTTTTTTTAATGTAATATTTAAAAACTATTTAGAACGTCACAACAACATAAAAATACCATTGAATTTAAGCGAGTGAAACTATCACATTAAAGACTAGATTTAATTAGTCTGTAAACATTGACCTTAAATATTTATGGCTTATAATTCCATGTGTCGAAAGTAAATTTTTTTTTTAATTTTTGATCCTAGATTTGTTATCTGTCTGTAAATATTTGTTAAAATTCTGAGAATAATATATATTTGTTTAGATGGCAATATGTCTTTTATTTTGTTTGAGCCATGTTTTTGAAAATATTTATAGAAAATGTAAAGATCTGCAACATTACTGATCAAATTAACACCCAAAATCCAAAACGCTCACAGAACAATAGCTCTGTCTGAAAATAAAACGAATTTAACAACTTACAAAAAAATGATAAAAATATAAAAAAAAGGACGTACTACGAGTTGTAACATGAAATATAAAATTATTTCAAAATAAAAAAAGACAAATAATACTGTAAGACTACGTTCTAAACCAAATAGTAAAATGCCAGTATGTATGTGAAAGAATAATAATGGTAAAATTAAAAATAAACAACAAAAAATAAATGTAGTAAAAATCTACGCATCAGAGAATTGTAAGCCAGTAAAGATTAAAAAAAGTCTAAGAAAACCTTTAGAAAGTAATAGGTAAGATTTCAAATGACAAAACAATATGAATAAATAATATAATAATAATAATAATATTTTTTTAAATTTTTTGCATGAGGTGAAATTTTTTATAAACTAAATTACATCCCAACATTATTTAAGATATCACTAAGTCTGAGGATTGTTAGTGGCAATGATGGTATATTGTTATATGGTTTAAATAACAATAGTGATATTATAAAATGATTGATTTATTTAAAAGTTGTTATTAGTAATGCCACCAGAACCGGATCTAGATCCTGTAACCGGTGGATCTAGTCAATATTTGAACGATTTGGTTTTTGCCGGGTTTTCAACTATTCGGTCAGATTTTTAAATAAATGAAACTAATAAAAATAGAATTAAAATGTAGAAAAAAGTAAAATTTGTTAATAAAATGCAAACAAAAAAATAATAAAACATAAAAATAATAATAATGAAAGTTATAATGTAAGATTATTAATTTTTCTTCAAAATATAGACCGGTGAGTTATAAACCAGGGAATTGAAACAATAACAAGCAACACGCAAACAAAATTTGTAATTAAATATTGGATAATGTTTTATTTTATTGAAAAATAATATCGTTTAGATTGAAAAAAAAAGTTTGTCTAAAAAGTTTTATAATCTATCATAGAGCAAATCAAAATAACTATGCCAACTTAAACAACCATTAATAAAAATGAACCAATTAATCTTGCACCATTTATTTAAGTTGAATTGCTTTAATATTTTTTTTAGGAGGATTTGTTGAACCAATTTATTTTAATGTAAAATGCGTTTATTTCATCTTAAAAAAAATGCACCAATTAATTCATTGTTCAATGTCATTGTTGCTTAATGCGTGTATTTTACAAAAAAATATATGACTTGTATTTATGCTTTTGTAAACAATCAATAACAGTTTTTTTTGTATGTTTCACAATTTTGTGTGCTTTCTGTATATTTAGTAAATTAAAAATCATTCCCAAATACTTTAAAAAAATTATGATGAGTAGGAGAAGTTTTATTAAAATATTTCTCTTTGTAAACACAGACAGTTTTGCAAAATTTTTATAACCATATCAGTAAATTGTCAGCTTCCTCGGTAGTTGGGACGTTGTAGTTACCACTGGGACAACTTTAAAGTTTTTGAAACTTAACGGTGTCAAACAATAGTAGCAACTTACAACTTTAAAACTTTAATTACTTTCAAGTAGCATTGATAGTTCCGCGACGATTTTGGGACGTCTGCGCAACTTTAACTGCCTGGAACTTAGTAATAACTAATAACTTAAGTAATATATATTAGTGTCAATAAAATGTTGTCGTTCTAGTACAAAGTTCGTGTCACCTCTTAAAATTACCATGAAGTAGATTTCACCATACAGTTCCCAATATGCCAATATTGAGGAGCGGTGCATAATGTTTTAAAATTAAAAAAGTTAATCTAAAAATTTATGTTTTCCGATGTTTATGTGATGAATTAACAGGATTAATTTAATTTAACATTAGGTTGTGGTTGTACATGACACTTGTTGAGAAAGCCATGTAAGGTTAAAACTACCAAGTTTGAGTTTCGAGTCCTAGGTGGTACTGTGAGGATCCACAGGGAACTTTAAAGTGGCATTGCAGTTCCATTTGGCACTTTGTAGTAATTATTACTTTAAAGTTACACATCACAGTTCCGGTCCACTATTGCTAAGTGACAATTACTTTAAAGTAGTTTTGGGTATTTAAAACTCTTACGTAGCACAAATTATAGTAAATATTATTGTCAACCTAATTCATCTTAATTGTAAATATTTACGTCTGGATGCTTTTATCAAATTTTGAATTGACACTTTTAATACTATATAATGTAAATGGTGTTTACACATAAATTCATTCTATTGTTTGATTTTGTACCATTATTAATTAATGCATTTGAATTAAAATAAAATTAATATTATTTATTTTATGTTATTAATTTAACCCACTAAGTTAACCCAGTGAAGTAAATTGTGAGTTATCTAAGTGAACTATTGGCTTCTCAACTTAGTCCTGCAATTAATTCTTTTGAATTAATCGTTAAACGGTCTTCTATACTTAACTAGCCACGACTTGAGATTATTGAAAGGCTTAACTAAGTAGCTTTTTTTAGTAATTTTAATTTGCAACACCTGTGACAATATTATTTCAAAATATGTCATAATGACTGAAAAATAGTTAATTTGTTATAATTTCTGCAGAAAATACAACAAATGAATGCGTGTAATTGCAAAATAATTATTTTAAAATGCTTTTAGTATCTACGTGCTATATTTTTACATGATATTAAATATTGTAAAGACAATATTTTAATATAAACATACAACTTTGAATGGCGCAATCTTCAATTTCAACTTGACACCTTTATGTTTATCAGTCAAGTAGCATTCGTTTTAATTTTGTAATTCAGACCATCGGAGATTATAGTGCAAGTTGTTTCGGATATTATTATTTTTTACTAAGTCTTCCATTTTGTTTCTGAGTGTTTAAGTAAACCAGACAAGGATTATGTTGGAGTGAAACAAAAAAATAACAAAGTCTGTTGCAAGACAAAGCAATCACTATAAAAAGTTTTAAAAAGTAGTAGGGAGGTTCCATGTTCGACACGGCTACCACGCCGCGACAACGCCGCTACGTAATTGATAATTTTAAAGTTATTATACTTTAATTTTGATAAAAAACTGGATAGAAAAAAAACAAAAAAAAAACTATATAATAACGAAGCAAGAATAATACAACTATGACTAGAAAATAATCTGCCAACAACAAATACAAAGTTTAGAATAGAATCTAAAAATAAGAAATTGATAATAGATTACTACTTTCTAGTAAAAAAAAAGTGGAACAAGATTAAAAAAGTAAAAGTACTAAACAAACAAAAATAAAAAGTGACCATTACTTACTAAAAATTGACATAAAATAAAATAAAAAATAAAAATAAAAACATACAAACTAAAACAAAAACAAATACAAAAACAATAATAAAAAACTTTAAATTTTTTTTTTTAATAAATTTAAAATAATGACAAAAAAAATTTAAAACATTCAAAAATTTATTAAAAATAAAACATGCAACAATAAGATACATGAGCATACAAAAAAAATAAATAGTGGTCAAAAGACATTAAAAAAAAGATCAGAAACAAACAAAAAATAAAAAAGATACCTTGCTACAATAAGATTCTACTACAAAATATACAAAAAAAAAAAAAAATTGTTCAGATTAAATTTGAAAGAATTATGTTCAAAAACAACCAAAAGTTAATCTACAAAAAATTACAACAAATTAAACAAAAATTTAAAAACATTATATGATCAATATGAAATACAAACAAAAAAATTAAATCTCAAAAAAAACAACACTTGAAAAATTAACAAACAAAACAACAAAAAAGAGCAAAACCTAAAAAACAAAAAAAAGTCACAAAAGGAATAAACGAGATAATAAAAAAAAAATAATAGAGGCAGTAAAAAAAACCGGAAATGCAAGATAATTAAATACATTAGAAGAAAACATATAACTTAACTAAAAGGTCTGTTAAATCAAACAACAAAAAAAAAAGAAAATATTACAGGAAAATGAAATATAAGAACATAAAAAGTCATTACACAAAAAAGTAATTAAAAAAATTACAATTACTAGATTCTAGCAAGAAAAAAATTTAGTTTTACTTAAAAAAACAATAAAGCATAACTATTGTGATTAAAAAAACACTTAAATCTCAATTTACATTAAAAAAAATTAAAAAATACACAAAAAATAATAAAAAACTTAAAATAAATAAATTAGCAAAATTTTCTTCAAAGCAAGACGTAATGCAAGATTGTGTTAAATCCACTATCATTTACAATAGTACTTAATAATGCAATTAAAAAAACAAAATAAAATATTGTAAAGAAAACACTAAATATTGGATACTGGAAAAGAAAAGTAACCCAAGTAACAGAGCCACTATATGCGGACGCTATAAAATTGAGGTATTTCAGAAAAATAGAAAATAAGACATATGAGCCTATCTGCAGAATGAATAAAATACATGCATAGAAGAATATATGAAAGACAAGTTACAGAAAAAAACAAAAAAAAAAAAAATAAAAAAATGCAATAAAAAAAAACAGAAAACAAAACAACGTGGATAAAACGAATAAAATAAAAAAAAATAAAATTAGTATTATAAAATAAACTATGATTAAAGTTAAATGTAGGTCTTACACTGTAAAAGTACAAAAACATGTTGGAAAAAGCTTTAAACTAAACACAAATTTGTTTAATATTTATATTTATATTTATATTTAGAGTGTCGCAGCTCGTGTCTGGAATATAACTAACTTATTCTACAATCTACATCATGCATAGTATTACATTTCTACATCAGGGATTCCCCTGCTTACGGCCGGGAACAATGAGACCCTTTCTATGTGATTTCCCGAATATATATTATACATCTACAATGTAACACGTACATATCAACACTCCCACTCAAAAAAATATAATAAAAAAAATATATAGAATAATAAAAAAAAAATTATATATAAAAAAATATTATGTAATAATAATAAAAATATATATATATATATATATATATGTATATAAAATAATAAAAAAAAAATTATATAAAAAAAAATTATGAAATAATAATAAAAAAATTTATATATATATATGTATATATATAAAAAAAATATTTATAATAGTTGCAGTTTATTTCGTAATTGTTGGAATTTAACTGCCGGTAGTGCTTTGGTAAATATATCAGCCAGTTGCTCACCTGTGGAAATATATTTTAGTATTATAATTTTTTGCTGAATTTTCTCTCTAGAAAAATGATATTTTATATCTATGTGTTTTGACCTATTATGGTTGGTGGGATTATTTGCTATACTAATGCAACTGAGGTTATCTTCAAAAATAATAGTTGGGGTTTTAGTATCTATGTTTATACTTTTTAATAACAATTTTAACCATATTGCTTCTCTTATACCTTCAAAAAGAGCCATATACTCAGCTTCTGTAGAAAAAGTAGCCACTGATCTTTGACGTTTTGACGTCCATGAGATAGTACAATTTTCAAATGCTTTAATTATATACCCTGTTGTACTCTTACGATCATTTAAATTGCTACCCCAATCAGCATCAACATAACCTGTAAGTATATGTTGATCATCTTCTTTAATAAAAGTTAATTTAAGATTTAATGAACCTTTAATATATCGCAATAATCGTTTTAAAGTTTTCCATAGTTCATAGATATTTTTACTTTGATATCTACTTAATATATTAACTGCCACGCACAAATCTGGGCGTGTATAAAGCATTACATACATTAAGCATCCAATTAAATTTTTACATGGTGCATCGTAATATTTGTCATCATTCAGACCTATGTAATCTAAAACAGTTCGTAGAAGTGTATTAGTAGGTTTACAATCTTGCATTTTAAATTTGTTTAAATTTTTTTGTAAATAAGAACTTTGATCTAGTGTTATTCTATTTTCACTTCTGTCAATTCTAATTCCAAGAAATAATTTCATCTCTTGTAAATCAGTCATTTTGAATTGAACCATCAGATATTGTTTCAAATTATTCATTGCTATGAAATCACTTGTTATGATCATTAAATCGTCTACATATAAAACAATATAAATATTTCTTTTAACATGACCCTCATTTAATAAGTAAAGACAAGGATCAATTTGAGATCTTTGAAAACCACACTCCCTTAACATGTGATCAAAATGTTCATACCAACACCGAGCCGATTGTTTTAAACCATATAACGATTTTTGCAATTTGCATACATGATTATGGTTTGCTTCAATTCCTTCAGGTATTTTCATATAAATTTCCTCTTTTAAATTTCCATGTAAAAATGCAGTTTCAACGTCCATATGATGAATTCATAGTTCAAACTGGTTTGCAAAAGCCAGCAGAAATTAAAAAGTGGCAATCCTAGCTACTGGTGCAAAAGTTTCCTCATAATCAACTAAATATTCCTGACTAAAACCTCTTGCAACTAATCTAGCTTTATACTTTATAGGATTTCTTTGTGCATCCTGTTTAATAGCAAAAACCCATTTACAATCAACAATGTTTTTATCATTCGGTTTAGGAACAATAATCCATGTTTTATTAATTTGTAAAGAAGAAATTTCCTTTTGTATAGCTTGCTCCCACTGAACACAATCTTCTCGATCTTTAACTTCTTTAAATGATTTGGATATTTGTACCTCCATATATGCTGAGCATAAAATATCTTTTATTGAATTTTGATCAGTAATTTCGTCATATGAGATAGTCGGTCGATTTTTAATTCGATCGCTTCGTCTTAATAAGGGATCACTAGAATATTCGCTTTCTGTTTGATTTTTAGTCTGATTCAATTTTAAATTTGGGGATTTATCTAATTGTGAAGCAGTAATTTGATCTAAATTTAAAATAGGGTTATTTGATTTTGTACGAGATTCAGCAAGGTCTTTAACATGTAGAGGCCTAGTTTGCTTATAATCTATTTCATCAATTATGGCATCACGAGCAGTAATAAATTTCTCTGTTATAATGTTCCAGAGTTTGTAACCATTTGGTTCATATCCCAATAAAATTGTTTTAAACGACTTTCTATCAAACTTGTTTTTTCGAATTTTATCGTAAACATAAACAGTTGAACCAAATACCCTCAAATATTTTAAATTTGGCTTTTTATTATGCCAAAGTTCATATGGTGTTTTATTTATTTGAGTTGCATTTGTAGGTGTTATGTTAATTAAATATGTAGCTGTTAAAACAGCTTCTCCCCAGAATGCTTTAGGTAATTCACCTGTAATTATCATTGTACGTGCTTTTTCAGTTATAGTACGATTCATTCTTTCAGCTACACCATTTAATTGAGATGTATAAGGTACTGTTAAATGATAGGTGATTCTCAATCGCAATATAAATTTACTATTTTTGAATTAAATAATGTTTCACTTTTAGAAACAAAATCTTTAAAAAATTTTATTGAATCTGATTTATGTGTCATTAAATATGTGACTGTATAATGACAAAAATCATCAATAAATGTAATAAAATAGTTTTTATTATTTATAGTCGAAGGTGTAATTTGGCCACAAACATCTGTATGTATTATAAATAAAGGTCTATTGACATGGTTTTTTATTTTAGTTTTTAAAAATGGAAGTCTCGCCTGTTTACCATAAATACAAGCTTCACATTTGTTATGTGTTGGTGTTATATTTAATAGATCAGTTATGTTTTCTATCATTGAGTTGTTTTTAATTTGCATAAACTTTTGTTGGCTTATATGGCCAAGCCGTTCATGCCACAATTGATAGTTAATATTAACATATTTATTAGTACTGATATTTAATTGACTTTCATTATTTTCCATGTTTTGAACCGTGAAAATTATACAATACAGATTATTTAAGGGCTTACCTTTTAAAATTATTTCCTTTTTGTTTCAAATAGTGACGCCCTCTGCATCAAATATGACCTTAAAACCGCTTTCTTAAATTTTTTGCACAGACAATAAATTGTGGGCAAGTTCTGGTGCATAATGGACCTCCTGTAGTGTTCCGTTGAACCCAAGGTTTGTGGATACATTGATTGTCCCTCTCTTTGTTGCGTTGATGCTTGTACCAGATTTAGCGACTGCAATTTTTTTGGGAAAATTTAAATTTACAAAATTAGTAAAGACGTCATCTCTGTTAATTATATGATCGGTAGCACCCGAGCCCAGAATAAAAGTTATTTCACTTGGTTTATTTATGTCCATTTCATTGTTGGAAAACATAAATGCAAATCCGTCCGATTCGTTCGCACATTGGGCATTTGTTGGTATGGTGTGCAGGGTCCGGTTCCTATTTGTCTGGCCTTGAATTGTTTGTTTGTAATAAAAACAATCTCTTTTTTCATGATTCCGTCTTCCGCAATGGTCACACTTTAGGTTATTTGTTTTATATTTATTGGGAGAAATTCTATTCCATGATTTATTTTTCTCTTTGTTATATTTGTAATTATTTTGCCATTTTTTATTGTTCTTTTTTTTATTGTTAGAACCAGATGATTTAAAAACTTCACTACTGAGCAACTTGTTGAATTGTCTTTGGCATTTAATTTGACTTCGTGATCTAATAATCTCGTTTTTACGAAAGATAAATTTAAATGTTCCTCACTTAACGTTTCTAACGCTGTTATTACACCGTCAAATGTAGTTGGAAGCGTTAATAATAAATGTGAAATTATATCCATTTCATCTAGTCTTGCTCTAGCACATATTAATTCTGCAACTATTGTTTCAAATTGCATAAAATGTTGCAATAATGTAATATCACCTTGCAGTTTTAAATTTAATTAACGCTTACGCATTGCTAATTGAGACGCCAAACTTATTCTTTCGTAGATTGTATCAAGGTTTATTAAAATTTCTTTGGCAGATACATGTTTGTCGGCATAACCAAGAAATGAATCGCTTAAATATTCTATTATTGTGTTTTTTGCCAGTATGTTTTTCTTTGTCCATTCTTCTGTAATTTCCTCATTTTCTTCTTCTATGATATGTAATATTCCAAGTTCGGATAATAGAGATTTTATTCTGAACTTCCATACACCATACCGCTCACCATTAAATGGCACAATGTTTCTTTTATTCACTTTAAGTTCCATTACTAACTTTTAAAATTTTAAATGTTTTTGTATAATAATTATAAAATTATAATACTGTTATATTAACACGCGAAGACCTGGGCCCATATCCTGTTGGAAAAAGCTTTAAATTAAACACAAATTTGTTTAATATTTATATTTATATTTAGAGTGTCGCAGCTCGTGTCTGGAATATAACTAACTTATTCTACAATCTACATCATGCATAGTATTACATTTCTACATCAGGGATTCCCCTGCTTATGGCCGGGAACAATGAGACCCTTTCTATGTGATTCCCCGTGATTCCCCGAATATATATTATACATCTACAATGCACGTGTTGTACATATCAACAAAACATAGGTTAAATATATAAAAATACTCTAATTTTGTATTATTCAACTTCATAATATTTGTATACTAATGTATTAAGAAAGACTTGACCGACTAAAATGTATCAAAAACAGTAAATTGTGTTATTAAAAAAAAAATAATTAAGTAACGTTTAGCTGTAGCTATAACAACTAAAATAAAAATTATGAAGTCAAATTATACTTTTTCTAATGTCATTTAATTTGATCATTTGCTTTAAAAAATTATAAATTTTTATGCAAGTTACGTCTTTGTTTGTTTTTCATACAAACTTCTGTATTCTAATGTTTTTGAATGTTGATTTTGTATACAAAAAACATAAATAAAAAGTTAATAATATAATAAACACAAATGAGCAACACATTGAATGATGAAGAAGCACTGCCAATATCTTCATAAAATAAAAAGTAGTGTGGTATTGTTAAAAAAATTACGGCAGATATTTAAAGTTTTAACAGTACTATTTAATATCGGTGTTAGCTGTTTAATAACCAACACCAAAATAACGTTATATTTCAATTAAATTTTGTTATATATATTAATGATATACATTATCCAGTTTATTTATGAGATTTCTTAAAACTAATAAATTAAAGAAAAAGATACAAAGAGAAGTTCAACGTTTAACTTATTTTCTTTGTAATTTAATTTAATTATTATTTTTTTTTTAATAAAGATTTTTGTTTTTTTATCTATGACTGCTTAATTTATTTTAAGAAAAAAAGAAAAAAAATCAACCTTGTTATTTTTTTTATTAGATTTATATTTAGATATAGATTATAAATTGACATTTAAAAATACTCAAGTACAGTTTTTTACATAAACGACTACAATAGGTAGGCTTTGATAAAAATAAATACATTTTAGTGAATAATAACTGTTGTTTTATTTATGTCGAGTTTTAATTACAGTTAATTCTTCTTGGCGTTGCTAAAAGAATATATTTTCTAAAGTACTTGATAACTTGAATGTAATATATTATTGCGTAAAAGAAACATCACAAAACATTTGAATTTATTTTAAATAATCTTAAAAGTAAAACTAGTTAATTAAAGTATTATAAGATTATTAAAAAATAATGTTAAGTAATTAAAAAATGATTATGTATCTTTTAGTTTATATTTGTATTTTATATTGTTTACATAATAATATTTTATTCTTTGCTGGTAGCTGAGTAATATAAATATAATTTTTAAAATGTAATAATTATATTAAATTTATTCATAGGCCAACAGCTGCTCGGACAAATCAAGTAAGTGTTTTGAAAGAAGCTTAAATTTGGTTTAAAGTCGATAATCTGACAATGAACAAAACTAAAACAGAGCATGTGACTTTTACTTAACTTCATTCTAACAAAGTAAAAAAAAAATAAGTTTTTAGGCATTTATCTAGATCAAACTGTCATGGGAACAACACGTGCAAGTACTTTTAAATTGCTTTTTATTTATCTATTGTTGAATATGGTATTCTGTTAGGGGGAAGCTCCCACCACAGTAAACTAATTTTTATACTTCAAAAGCGAGCGATTGATTGCGGGAATGGAATTCAACGTTTTTATTCATATTTGAAACAGATTTTTTTTTAAAGATAACAGTTTTTTTTTTAATATGGATAAAAACGGGCTTTTATATGTGCAAAAGATACCCTACAAATTTCAGGAAGTTTCGTGCACTACGCCAAGAGATATCTTACAATGTATCTACAGAAATGCTTGAAATTTAAGCCTTTTTTGCTGTTTTTAAGTATTTCTGTAAATACATTGTAAGATATCTCGGAGCAAAGTGCACGGCACTTCCTAAAATTTTGATACCGTACACTTGACTCATACATGGCCATATATATTTAACATTTTTAATAAGTTTTAAATTATTTAATTCTATTAGCATCTTGACTAATAATAAAATGCGCAAAACTATACCTAAAAAAAAAGTGTTGCATTTTTTATGTAACATAATACATAATTTTATTATCCAATCCAAGTACATATAATTACAATCATTATTTTTTCTTCATATCTTACACTAATCATGCTGATTTGTTGTGACTAATAAAATAATAAAATAAAACTATTAATAGGTATTATATATTGCTATATAATTAATAATAGAAATTAATTAAACACTTTAAGGTATTTTTATTATATTTACTTTATCGTTAAATTGTAGGAACTATATATTCAAAAATATTGAGTGCAATAAATTAGATAAACAGTTCCTTATGTATGACTTTGATATATTAAAAAACTACGCAGACCATAAAAAAAATTGTTATTTTAATAATAAATAACAATAAAAACGCAATAATGTTTTCAGATTAGAATACTTAATAAAACAACTTTAGTTACTTTTGTACGCACAATGCTCTCAATAAGGTAAATGACTCATAATATTCCACTTCGTAATAAATTTTTCCGATTATTGATAATTAATGATTTCAATTAAAAACTACAATAAAATTTGATATGTTTATGGAATTTTATTCTAGATTAGTTTTTAAATGATAATATGTAGCATTTAGAATATTTTGACCTTACACAAATTGCTTGATATATATTTATAGAATTAAAATAATGAACTTCTAAAAGCTAACATCAATTGTTAAGCCAAATGTATTAAATCATTAACCACTAAATAATAGTATAAGATTGCGGGTTATATCTCTTAAAAGTTTTTTTTTTATTATTACATATGCTTTTAATATATGTAGAATGTATTTGGATGATTTATTATTTATTTGTGCATTTTCTTATTTTTAGATATACAAATTTATAATGATTTATAAATTAAATTTTTGGTTTAATTTTTTTTTAAATTAATAATCAAAAACAAAATTTGTAGTTTAAAAATGTCTCAGCTTTTAAGTTTAAATTTAAGGTCACAAAGCTTATAGCGGTCTAGACAATGCATCAAGACTGCAAACATATCAAGAATTTGAACAAATTATATTAAACAACAAACAAAGATTTTTTAGTGTGCTCATAGTGGTAGTAGAATGATCATGGTTGATTTGAAAGAATTACCTATAAAAATAAGTCTTTTCTTATTCAACCCCAATTGCTTTATTACAACACTGCTAGAGCGAATTTTAATCCTATATTTTCAGAAGATAGAAAACCATATTTTTAGCAAGATAAACCATATATGGCAAAACTTACTCTAAACTTCTTAAAACAACACATTATTGGTTGTACATTGCACCAATAAATCATGTATAAGCTACAAAAAAAAATACTGTCATTGATGGATTAATTTTCCTGTTCTAGAAGCTGCAGAGTAACTACTGATTTTGTTTAAAATTGTTAGCATGTACGTATATTTACTAGACTATATCAGAAAGGGGGTTGTTCCCGGGACTGTAAAATGAAAAGAACCACTTGTGTGAACAAACAAGAATTAGTATTTTCTAATGCAAACGCTTTAATAAAGAAGTAATTAAATTTTATATTCAAATAAATTTTAAATACTATAACTTTTTGTTTGCTTTCAATTTTATTTTAAATTTGAAAAAATCTCAGAAGTATAAGTTGCACCGGGCCTTGCATTTTTTAAGAGCCTGATTTTTAGTATCAATTAATTGTTTGGTGAAAGCATTATGAAAAATGATTCACGTTATTTGAAGTGTTTTATTAAATTTATAGCATTTAGTATACTATAAAGTCAATACTTATCAATAGTACCAAACTTGAAAAAACTTTGTTTTGTTTATAAAGCAATAAAAAGTTAAATCTATCTACTGTAAACAAAAGCAATTCATTAAAAACATTTAAGGTTTTTTATTGTTTTAAAAGTATTTAAAATAATTAAAAAATACATTGCATAAAATAAAATATATTTTCTAACTTACTCTGTTTTCAATAACTAGTGTAAATTATAATAATGACCAAACTAAGTCTATATAAGACAAAATTTAAAAATTTTTGGTCTTTACTTTTAAATTTAACTAAACTGAAATTTTGTTAGGTGTATAATGAAGTAAAACAAATAATACGCCAATTTCTATTTTGTAAGCAAATCTACACATCTTTTCGGTAAAACAATGACGCAAATGCAAATTTATTATATATATACAAAATTAATGGTAAATGTAAATATTACAGTTAAAACTATCTATACTTAACTCATATTTACATTAAAATCAGTATTAATAAAAAGTTTTACTTTATTCAAACTAAAATAAAAATCTTAAAAAATGACCATTTTGCAGTTGAGTCATTGTTTCTCCAAAACAACGATATTATTTTGCGAGTTAAAACAATTTTCACTTTTTAAGTACAACATCTATATCTGTAAGTTATTATAAAGTTTATGTTTTAGTTTGAAACTGCAACAATAAATTATGCACACAATTAATATACAATAAAAATCATCTTCGTTCTAAGTGAATTTACGTAAATCAAGACCTTGTGATGTACCGGTTTAATGGTTAATTTGCTCCATAGAACTGTACGATTTATGCAGATTCATTTTATTTGCGTAATGACGATGCATAAAACAAATATATAAATTATTTTTATTTATTTTTGTTTATTAAACGTAAATATAAAGATATATGAATATATTTATTACGTTAAATTGTAAGTATAATTTATTATGTAAATTAATTTACACGAGCTTTCTAAATGATTTCTATGACAAGACGTTTTTAGTATAGTAAATTATAAAATAATTAAATAACTTATTTAAACTCAAATAAACGATTAAAGCAAAATTAAGACAACAAAAGATATTTACAAAATATAAATAAAATTTATTTTTAACAGAAACCTAATAAACATAGGTAAAAATTTCTAAAAAATATAATACTAGGAAACAACTCAACAAGAGCGCCAGATTTAATTAATAAATAGAAACTAAATTAAGCGCATATCTGATAAGTGGTCACCACAAAACTTCTGGCACAGGATAATTTTTTTCTTAAAATTCTAGATAACGTTTTTGCATAACTGTGGCAATATTTTGTCACAAACGCTTTGTATCAATTCTTTTAGGCTTGTTTGGTAACAGCAAAATTGATCTGTAATTAGAACATATTGTTTTGTCACTATTTTATCCAAGTTGTTAAGGTTTTTTTAAGAAAAATCAATAATTGTAAAGAGGAAGGTATGTCATTAACATTTGAAAACAATATCAGTCAAATGGCCGCCACGGTCACGGTTGCAGTACCACATTTTTTTTATGAATTTTTCCATAACCAAATTGCACATTTGCGGCTGTAAGTCCTTGATAACTTTACGAATTCCATCTGTAAGGTCTTGAATCAATTGTAAAGCATTGGTATACACCTTATCTTTTACGTGGCCCCAAAGAAAAAAGTCTAAAGGTGTTAAATCACAAGATCTCGGTAGCTAATTGTGATTAATTTTTTTGAGAAATAACACGGTCAGAAAACTTTTCTTGCAAAATTGCAATTGTTTTGTTGCTTGTGTGGTACGTAGCGCCGTCTTGCTGAAAATAAACGTGGTCCACATCAATATCTTCCAATTCCGGCCATAAAAATTATTAATCATAGCTCGGTAGCGCTATCTATTTACCGTAACAGTTGCACCAGCCTCATTTTTCAAAAAGTGGGGTCCTATCACACCGCTAGTCTAAAAATTGCACCAAACAGTGACACGTTGAGAATGCAAAGACTTTTCAACAATCATTCTTGGATTTTCTGAGCCCTAAATGCAACAATTCTGTTTATTAACGTAGCTTCCAAGGTGAAAATGAGCCTCATCACTGAATATGATTTTTTGATGAAATTTCGGATCATTTTGATGCATTTGATGAACCCAATCAGCGAAGATACGACGTTTATGGTGATCGACCGGCTTGAGTTCTTAAGTTAACTAAACTTTAGAAGCCTTAAAACTTAAGTTTTTATGCAAAATACGATGTAATGTTGTATGTGGAATGTCTAATTCCAAAGATCGACAAAGAATTGATAAACTTGGGTTTTTTTCAACACTACGGGCTACATCAGCAATATTCTCATGTGTTCTTGAGCATTGCACACGGTTTTGATTCTTCACATTACAAACTTGTTCCAACAGTTCAAATTTTTTTACCAGGTTAATTATTGCCGGCCGAGAAAATGCTTTACGACGACTAAAAATTGCTTTAGTTTTGCAAACTGTGACTGAAAAATGTTCACCATTTTTGTAGTAAATTTTAATAATTTCTTTGCATTGTTGAAGCGTAGTTTTTACTTGTTAAATGTCAAAAGATAATAGCTTCAAAATTGACAGCTGCCCAAATAGCCTGCTATTCAAAATGAAACTTTTTATTGGAAATTTTTTTACTAATTTAGTTACTGTAGAGCAAAGATAATTGTTCCTTTAAATTTCTCAATTTATTTTTATACCAAATAATATTAGGTTTTCCGTTTAGAAATGCTATTTGTTTCTCTGGAAATAAAAGAATCATAGATGATTGCAAAATGTGTTACGGTTGAAAATAAATAAAATAAAATACTCAAAAACAGATTGAAAGAAAATAGGGTTGTATATGGTTTGACTATATAAATTGAATATTTTAAACAATTTAATATCAACACAAATAAATATAAATATAACATTAAAATGACCCAATACTGATAATCAGCCCGCGGGACTTCTTCTATTTCTACTGCTCGTGGTTTGATAGCGGTCGGTTCTATGCGTAACGCATATTCACTTAACAGTGGAATTATTTCGGCCTGCATATCAAAGTACTAAAATACATTAATAAGTGTAAATGTCCGGCAGTGTTAACCGGTGAATAAATTAATGTATTATAAATCGATAATAAATCAAATCAAAATAACCACGAGTAGATTAAAGAACCAGCCCAAAAATTATTATTATTAATTAAAAGGTATGATTCAATGTTATATTTTTAATAGCTGCTTCACAACAAAATTTTAATTAATATATAGTCAACCATCCTCCAATCTTTCATTATATCTATTTAGTTAAAAGAAATAACAATTATTTCAACCACACGTCGCCATTTCCGAGAGGTTTTTCTAGCATTCCAGGATAGGGTCGTGGAACCCGACCACGCGGTCCAACAAGGAGGACTGCAGATAAGCTATACAACCTTTCACAAACCTTCCATTTTTAATAATCATATATCTATAGTTATTGTTTTTCATGGTTAAATATTTTAATAATTATATATATTTAATTTCTATTATTTTGGCTATTGCCGCCTATGTAAAATCGGCGATCACGATTTACGGTGGCGGTGCTCTCAATTGCTTTCGTATCGATTATTTTTTTGTAAATTATCGATGTATTTATTTTGATTTATTTAAGTCTGCATATATATTATTTCTAACTTTACCAAATGCGATTGATTTCTTTTTTAAATATAAATAATGTTTGCTTTTATAGTTTAATATAATAGTTTTATTATTTGACGTACCATTTTTCTTGTTTTTTTAATAACCTTGCCGATTTGGTATATGCACCGAATAGGGGCTGAGCTACCTGTAAGTATGGGTCTGCAATGCAGAAGGGCCCACAAGCATAGCGGGCTTTCCGACAATTATTTCAAAACCTGTTTAATAAATAACAAAATTGTACTTTTTTTTCAAAATTGTCTATGTCTATGGGCCCTTTTCAATGTTTTGCGGTGGACCTCAAAAATCCTAGCTCCGAAACTGGCACCGAATTAAAACACGTGCATAACACAAATTTATATTAAACTAAATTTGGTTTTGCTGAAAATAAAACGTCACAAATGTTGTGCTTTATATCAAATTTGGTATTAATTTAATGAAAAACAAAGGTTTAAAATTAATTACCCAAACTCAATCTAACTTCAAAGCGGCCAACCAAATACAAATAGTTGTATCGGTTTTCACAAATCCTCATCAGTGCATTTTGGTGGTAAGGCATCGCTTGATACTGAAGAATGAGTTTGAATAATTAATTTATGTTAGGTAATAATTGGTCGTGCAAAGTAGTTGTAGCTCCATCATGTTGCTTGAACCAAAGAACCGAATATCATTGATAAAACTTTAGTATCACAATTGGCAACCAAATTGCAATGTCTAAAGAGGTTATAAAACATAATTTGTATACAATTTGTGATATAGACCTAATATTGTGAACTACAGATTGATACTGCTTTGTAATCCGCTAGAAGTAGATCTGTCAAAAAAAAAATTAAGATTATCTTAAAAATTCATTAAATTATTGTATATGCAATTGTTTTTGCTTGTATTTTTGGTTATAGTTACCGATAATTCATAAATATTAATAATTTTGTTAAACCTTAAAAAATTCATATCATTAAAATTACCTAAAATTACAACTTTAAAAGTAATTAAATTTATTCTAGATAGAACATCGTTACAAATCTCTAAAAACATACTAAAATCTGATTTATAAATTGTTACTATAATAAGTAATAACATTTAAATTAGGTAATTGTTCTGATGCAACTTCACTATTTTGCTTTAATTTATAAATTTAATATTTCATTAAAAAATATTATTGCATCATTACAACGTAGCCTCCTGGTATAATATACACGTTATAGCATTCTTTTCTCGCGCTTATATTTCACACATTCCATGGGCTACGTTGTACTGGGATTGCTACAAATATTAATACTTTAATAACTAGTTGCTACTTTTGCCTTGTACTATAACTACTGCAAAAGAATAAGGTATACCATCATCAAAGTTATCAAAACAAAAAAATATCTATTAGTTAAAATATAAAAGTATTTTATTAATTAGACAGTTTAGTTGAGAACCACTGCTTTGCTATGAAAAGATTATTATTTAAATTAATTTTAGCGTTTACTAATATTTCTATTTGTGCTTGCTGTGCAGTTGGTCCTCTGTTAATATAAAAAATGTTTATTTTTTATATTAACAGAGGACCAACCAAATAGTAATAAACAATTAGCGAATTTGCTGATTATTAAATAATTCTCGGAATTTTAATGTGACAGTCGATTTTGTATAATGTATACTAAAGTGCTAGTTTGTGTATATTTGTAATATATGTAAAATATTATTAGATAAATTAGCAAAACGTGATTGAAGTTAATTATATTTATATTTCATTAAATGTAATTGTTATAATTATTACTTATTAGCAATTGATTATATTTTACACGTTTACTTAATTTATTACATACTTTACTATTAATATAAATAATGTTATTGATGTGTTATAATTATAGATAATTTAAGGAAAAACATTTATTATATGCACTAAACAGACTATAAGTAATGTCTTTTTTTTGCAACGGTTTTCTGCATAAAAACTTATTGAAACCATTTTAAACAAAGCTTTGGTAAACTAATCTTTATTTATATTGTCCACGCGCAAGTTGATATATTTACTACAATCGTAAAGCAGCACAAAATATAAACCATTTACACGTGCAATTAAATTTTTATTTGTAAATGTTCTGTGCGTGTCATCTGAAATTAAGTATTTTTATAATTTAAATAATTAAGTTTTAACATAGCATACATTATATGCACTTACGTATATGGTAACACTGTTGAAATTTTGTGAAAATTTAAAGTAGATTGTTTTGAAAATAAAACAGTAGCGTGCAAAAAAAACAAAAACTGTTATTCTAAAAATTAAATATTATTTTGTTCTTTTGCACGCCGCTGATTTGTTTACAAACTGATTTTCTTGAAACTTTTACAAAACTTTAACGATAGCATCATATACATCATGCATATAATACATACATTGTAAAAATTTATTTTAGTTGGTGATTACATTAGAAAAAATAATTCAGTTTATTGCATATAAAAACTTACTTGCAATCTAGATGGCACGCACATAAAGTTTACAAATAAAAATCTAAATGCACTACAAAAATGGTTTATGTTTTGTGATGTTTTATAATTGTTGCCAATTTGTGTACTGTTTCTAGTAAAAAAGTTGTATGGGTTTAATTTTTTTTTTAAATTTTTAAGTTTTTTTTTAATTACTGTACCGCAAAAACCTATGCATGTACAAAATTTAATTATAGTAGTATAACGTTGAACAATACGTGTAATAATGTTGACACCAAATTTGGTTTAAGTTGATAGGTTTGTGTAAAAAATATTAATTATTTACCACAAACACATTTTTGGTTTTAACTTTGTATCTAATTAACCAATTGTTGTCCGGAACATTTTAATAGTTACTTTACAATGTTAATAGCATACAATGCATGTTTTAAATGTTTAAAAAACAAAAAATGATCAAATATAAGTTGTTTTTAATATATGTTTAGTATTATCAAGTCACACACAAAATGGCCGCCGTATTATAATTTAAGTCACTTTATAAACGCGACTCAGATATCCAGTATTTGTATAATGTTTATCAAGTTATTTTACTTACGTAGTTAGAGATTAAATGATAAATAATGTTGCATATTATTTTTTTTACATAATAAAATTATATCAAATTATACAACAATTTTGAAGTATTATAGGTTTTTTAAATTTTAAAAATACAAATGCGTAACGTATAAGTAATTTAACTTACCAAAACAATCAAAACGTAAGCATTCTACAATTTCTTTGGCAAGAAAACAAAAATGCAATACTTCAAGCCAGTTTTCTTCAAGTTTGGTTTCATTGCTAAGCATTCATTATTTCATCAGTTTAGATAAATGATTTTCAAAAATTTCTATAAAAAAAATAATGGTTGTATTTTTAATTTAAATGTTGATGCAAGCAAGCAGTTCAAATAAGTCAAAAAATCTTTTTATCCCATAGGTAGAAATCAGAGTTCTGCCAAGTAAACACAAGTTTAGATAATATAAGTTTATTACACGTATATGTAGTGTAAGAAGCGTATATAGTAAATGTATATTTATATAAGATACATTTTTTCTACACGTAAGATACGTTTATTTGTATATTATACGTTAATTTTTTTTTCCTTAATTATTAGAATATTTGTATAAATAAATTGCATATATCTACGTATATGTATTTTACGTATATATTTCTATACTAGTCTATGCTATATAATGCAATATTAATAACAATATCACTAAAATAAATCTATTACTTTTATTTTTCAAATTTGGATTATTCACTAAAAGTGACAATGACTAATAGTGATGGTTCTAGTTTAAATAACAATTTATAAAATATTTGATAAATAGTTAAGATAAAAGTTTGAAAAGATCAAACTTTAAATCTAATAAATGTGTGAACAACATATATTCCGCAATGGGTTTAGTTTGCCAACCGATTTTGATTTTGATGCTAGTACGCCCGAGGCTACCCGAGCGGATGAATAGTTTGACCCACGATATAATTATTTCATCCATGTTTTACCATCACAACCATAATGTGCTATTAACTGTGTTAGCCAATACAGTTTTAAGTTATTTGTTATTCCAATTGTTTGAAGTGTTGTTTAATTGGGCTGGAAGCGCAGATTTAGAAATACCAAGATGAAGAATCGGTTTGTGGTAAGTGAAGATATGCAATGACATACATGAACATCATTTTTGTTTCAAATAACTTGTCAAATGCACCGTTTGTTCTTTGTACAATGCAATTATAGCCATTGTATCAGCATTCAATTTTTTTTTATTAACTAATTTTATTTTAATATATTTACAACGTAATTTGTTTTTTCTTCCCACTTGCTGCTTTACACCGTTTCCATATATGGTAGGCTGCAAAGCTTCGTATTCGGGGCGTTTTATCAAATCAATTCTTTTCAATTTAAATTTAATATTATTGATTGTATCAGCTATAAATGTAAAACTAATAAATATTTTTTCAAAAATTATGAATTTGTTAAAAAGATTTGACATTTTTGTTTAAAAATAAAACACAACATTATTCAAATGGCACGGATAGCTTGACAGTAACTCTTTTTTTAGTACATTTTTGATTGTTTGGACTTCAATCGCATAAATAGCAACTTTAAAGATTTTGTGTTTCATGGCATCAATTGTCTCTGGATAGTTAGTATTTGATTTCTAAAAACAGTGCGCAAAAGATTGATAATTACATTAGCTGTATGACAAGTGGCCTCGTCCTAATAAAACCAAATGTTATTTATTTTATACTCTTAAATTGTTTAAAACAAAAATTTGTTTAACATGGCACAGTAACGTTTGCTATTGACGGTAACAGCGGTTTTTTGCTCATTTTTAAAGAAAAATTACTCAATAATGATGCCAGACCAAACACCACACCAAACGGTTACTCGTTGTGGATGCATAGACTGTCATGTGTGGATTCTTTGATCCCCAAATGCAACAATTTTGCTTATTGACATAGCCTCCGAGATAAAAATAAGTTTGATCAGAAAACGCAATGGGTGGTGTGAATAAAAATTAACCTTCGAGCGGGCGCGTAAATTTTACGTCATACAGTTTACAACAAATATTCTCATTTTATGATAACATAGAGTTTGGTTATTATTAATAATTAAAGATAAATAGTATTTGAGTTTAAAACATATGTTATTTGCAAAACTATTAATTAAAATAAAAAAAAAATAAAAAAGAGACATTTAGCTTAACCTTTAAATTATTTTTTTTTTAATATTATATTAAAATAAATAAATGAATTCATTGATTAATTAATTTATAATTATTATATATTATATACATACAACTGGCAAATATCAATATTTACACTACGTTTATATTACAATTACACTAGTAGTCCCAACACATTTATTCTCTTATGACTCAGTGCAGACCAAATGTTAATGCACAAAAGCAAATAATCTTCACTAACATGATCTATTAGCATTATTTGAAGAATAGAAAAAAGTTATTCCTAAAATTACACGTGTACAGACGTTTTATTAAAAAATTAATAAGTTTGCCGTAAATTTTACGGCGGCGCGCCCGCTTGAAGGTTTAGCTAACGTTTCTAGCATTCAGTTCTAGCACTAGCTTTAGCTACCTATTCAACTTTCCTAGTTCTAGCATTTGCTTTAAATAGAGTGAATAACTTTTTGCTTGTGCTAGGTAGTAAATGCTGGATAATTTAAGCTTTAACTATATAAATTTGTAAACACGTATTAGATTTGTAGCTAGTTGAATTCTGTTCATTCTTGTCGCGTATTGCTAACGTGCTTGTTATAAATATATTGCATTATTTTTCTGTGTATTCACACACCCTCTCTATATATATACCTCGCGGATGATGCGAAGCTCAGTATACACTACAGGCCACCAGAAGCCCGATCTTAAAAAAACAGTTTTGCTGTATATTTTGAAAATTTACTCTTTAATAATGAATATAATTATATCTGATAAACGAAGGGTAAGTTTATATAGAAATTTATTTTGTATAGATTTGTCAGGTTATGCGAGCCCTACGAGACAACACGGATATTGCGAAGTGCATATGTTTATATTGCTTACGGTTGATTTGACGCCCAACGGTGTTGCCAATTATTTTGCTATTAAACCGCATAAAATATTAGAAAATCAATCGGACAAATATTTTAAGAAATGTGGCTGTTGAATGTAAGTAATTTATCACATAATAGTTTTAAATAAATAATATAATGTTAGTATTCTAATGCTATATATAGATCATTGTAAAAAAAAATAAATCTATACAATGTCTAATTGTTGTTGTGACAACTAAGTAATTTCTAAATATTACATAAAAATATTTAAAAAAAAATATATTAATGTATGTAAAGCTTTTTGATTGGTTATTAATGTCAATACTTATAATTTGTTTAGTAAATAATAAGGGTCCTTAGAGATGTTTGTGACATTGCTTTACTCAAAAACCTTTTAGTTTAAACTACTATTTTATTAGCTCAGACCATAGCCCAATAATCTTTAATCTTTATGGAGAAATAAACAGGCAGTTAAGAGACAGCGTTATCTTTGACTTTACTAGACTCATCTTGCTAGCAATGGAAAAGTCTACAGGTTTTGCCAAAAGTAAAATAGATTGGGTTTCATTAGAAAACCAGACAGCTCATCTAACTTTAAATAACAAAATTTCATGACCTAATTCACCAAAACAAACTAAACCAGTTCAATGATGAGGTTATTTTTTAGGCTAATAAGCCAAAAATCTAAACTAACTCAATGGTGAGATAAAGAAGGCAATATAAAAGTACAAAAATCAGTGCTGAAAATCCGTTCTAAATTTTTCCAACAAAAATAATCTAATGTGTAAAAATAAGCGTAGACCGGTTTTTTTATTTATGACAAAGAAGCTTTAAATATACTTTGGAAAACATGGCCGAATTATTTGCTGACAACTCTAATGCGCGCCGTTTTACAACAATGACTTAGATTTGGACCACTTAAAAAGAATCCACAAAAAAATAAAATATTGTAGGAAACGTACTAATTCTGCTTGACTTTTTAAATTGGTTTGGACGTCTAAAGTAAGAATTATGTTTCCTCATTTCAAACCAAAATTAGAACCAGGTCCTAAACAAAGCTTGAAAGCATTTTCTTACAAGGTTATAAAGTTCCCCACTTACATTAAAAGTACAATGCTAACGTCTTATTTTTGTATTTATAAAAAAATCTAATAAAATTTGAGACATTTTTCACAAAATAACCTTGGACAAAATCAGAAATAACACAAAAGTTAAAAACCTATTGTCAAATTATCAACATGGTTTTAGATATGGGCTCCTTTCAACTAACTAGAGTTAAATCTAAATAATTTTTTCTATAAAACTCCTTTTGTTTATTATTATTACCCACAACAACTATCTTGCAACAAAAAAAATTGAAATTTTGTATTTTTATGCAAAAATTTAGAAAACTTAATTATTAAATTATTTGTATACTAATTTGTTCATCGATCATCTATTGCAACCGCTGCAACCATTGCCACCTGCTGCCAACAATCTGCTTGCCACCACTCAACCAATACGCTTTGCTTTTAAATGCAGTTAAACTTTAACACTGCAGAGAGAGCTAAACTCTCTTGGAAGAAGCTGTTAAAAAAATATTTCTGTTAAAAGAGCAAACAGATAACATGTCATCCTTCTTTGTGTTTCAAAAACTTTACAACGTGCGCACACATAAACAAGATAAGCAGAACGAGGTCAATGATACAATTAGAATCTACACTGATGGTTTAAAAACCAATAAAAGATCTAAAGCGAGAATCTTCTCGCAAATTCTGGATCTCAAAATATCTTTACCACTAGTAACGCACACATTTATTTTCTAATCAGAAGTTGTACAACTTATAGAGTTATGAGAAAAGTAACTCGCAAAATATTTGGCAAGAATGCCTAAACTCTAACAGACAGTAGAGCGGCCTTAATTGCTATAAACAAGCCTAAAATCACATTGAAGCTAATTTTTGAATATCATCGTGTCCTTTCTTTAGCAGCCTGTGGAAATAACATCAAGTAGGTAACATTGAGGCGGACGGGCTAGCGCGTAAAGGGTCTACCCTTATGACGTGTGAACCTGAACCATGAACCTCTTTAACACTCAAAAGTTTAAATAACCTCCTAAAAATTAACACACACACAACGCACTGGAAAGACGCTGGGATGACACTTCTGGCTATAGACAGGAAAAGGAAACAATGACTACCTCAAATGCTAAGACAGCCGATTACTATTTGTGACTGTCACACTGCCAACTAAGAAAACACATGCACTCAATTAGTATTGGAGATAATCCAACATGTAGAGAATGTGAAATGAATGACAAGACAATCGAGCAGGTGCTATGTAGATGCCCGGCCCTCTCATACAATAGAAAGTCCATGTTGGGAAGCTGTTGGCTTGACATGGCCAGTATAGGAGAGACCCTTCAAAGCGTTGTACTTGCATACATCAGTTAAATGCCAAGACAACGGAGTAAGGTCAAAACGACACTTTTCTAAATTATAACCGTAGCTCATCAGCATCAACTTTTAAAAACCATCTAAGGAGAAACCTGTAACAATGTACGAAAAATGTTTGGAATTCTAAAATAAGCATTATAGACGACCTTTTGTTAAAGAATTCCAGCTTAATATTATATTCCTCTACAAACAAGTTCACTTGCAACACAACAAAGCTCAAACAGGCAACAAGTTGTTTACTATATTAAGTCTAACTATTGCAACATCTTTGGACAGTATTATGTTGTTATTAATTGACAATTTGAATTTGATAGCACATGCCATAAAAAATTTAAAATATATTAAAAAACTGCTATAGCTAGAGTCTTACAACTTGTTTGAAGGGGATTGATAAGTTTAGAAAGTAATTCAAGCATTAAATTTAACATAGTAAAATAAAAAAAAAAACAAGTACTTAAACGTAGTACATAACCATACAAAACAAATTAAAAAATAATAATAATATATTGTGTATTTACTTTTTTAAACATGAAATAATAATACAAGTTACTATGTTTTTTATCCAAAATTAGTCTTACAAATACATTACTAGTTTTGGCTCTACTTATAGTTATATAACTTATTTTATCTGTAGAAGGCTCTAGTAGAGCCAAAGCTATTATTGTATTTGTAAGAATAAATTTGTGATAAAAAAAATAGTAACTTGTTTTATTATTTCATAAACATGAATTATCACGTAGTAGAAGTCACAACCATAAATTATATTTTTCAAACATTTTATTGTAATAGACTGTTTTATAGAAAAGCACTGATGCCAAACTTTAGGGCTTCATATAATTCATAAAACATGATTGGCTCCTAACATCCGTAAAACATATGTATTGTATATGCAGTTTAAAACGAAAGCCCTTTATAGTTGCATATAATGAACTATAAGTGTATAATTTGCGATAGTATACAGACATAGGAAGCCCAATAAATTTTGCTAAAAAAATACAGGGTAGTTTAATTTTTCATATCTGTTCATTATACATGAAAAATTTTTTGAAGCCCAAAAAAATCTGATATATATATACAGGGTGTCCGGAAAATACGTGTACAACGTTTGACGACAGACTCCTGACGTCAAAATAGGTCGATCTAAGCCGACTTAGTTATATCCAAAATTGTCTCGTTTAGCCGGTAGAGGGCGTCAAAAAAAAGTATAACAAAGTTGAAAGTATCTATTGTAAGAAACTAAGTAAAACAAAAACATTACTTAAGCAAATGTGTAAAATGACCGCCATCTTGCTGAATACACTTATTAACACTTTTTAAAAAATGATATTGGACCCTATCTAATGTCTCGGAATTTTTAAAATGGTTGCCTGCATTTAAAATCCGCTGCAATAAATCATCGAGTGTGTTTACCGGAGTCTTGTAAAGTTCTGTTTTAATAGCGCCCCACAAAAAGAAGTCACACATATTTAACTCAAGAGAACGTGGTGGCCATTTTACTGGTGCATCATTGCCTCTTCCAATCCATCGGTTGGGATATTGATGATGTAAGTATTGCCGAACGGCAACGGAAAAATAGGGCGGGGCACCATCATGCATATACCACATTTCCCTCCAAAGTAAAAGGGGCAAATTCTCCAGAAGAATTGGTAATGTGTCTTGCAAAAAATTTAAATAAATATTTCCATCTAACCTGTCTAGAATAACAATGGGACCAATAAGGTAGTGATCAATAATACCTGCCCAAATATTAATTTTAAATTGATGCTGATGATGTGCAACTTTAATGGCATGTGGATTTTCATCGGAATAAATATGTTCGTTGTGCAGATTGGTTACCCCAGATCTTGTAAAGCATGCCTCGTCAGTAAACATAATTTTTCTACAAAAATTTGGAACAAAGATTCTTTTGTTTCTAATAAATTGACAAAATGTAAGCCGCATGGGGGGATCAGTCGGTAAAAGTTCCTGGACTTTTTGTATGTGGTAATGATGTAACAACTGTTCTCTTAAAACCTCATTGACAATCGTTTTAGGAACATTTAACTCACGTTCTAAGAGACGGGTACTGGTACTTGGTTCTTCTTCAACTCTTTCCAGAATCATTTCTTCTGTTTCCACAGTTCGAGTTGTTCGCATACGACCCCTGCCTTCAAACTTTTTCTCAAAACTGCCCGTTTCCCGAAGATGACGCTCAATATTGGCAAATGTTTGGTGGTTTGGTATTCGACGGTTAGGAAACCTCTCCATGTAAACCCTAACACTCTGACGCCCATTTCCTTGACAAAACCCGTATACCAGGAGCATGTCAATTTTCTGAGAGTTTGTATAATTTTCCATTTTTAATGGTAAAATGAACTTGTAATTCAAGAATGTTGATCGTATACTTGAGTAAATTTCATAGACTGGTGACAATTTGTCAATAACTGTCAAATTATTAAACGCCATAGCAACAAGGTCACTTAAAAAATTATTGTTACAGGTAATTTCTTTTTAATATTTACAAATTTTTGACGCCCTCTACCGGCTAAACGAGACAATTTTGGATATAACTAAGTCGGCTTAGATCGACCTATTTTGACGTCAGGAGTCTGTCGTCAAACGTTTTACACGTATTTTCCGGACACCCTGTATATATATATATATATATATGGGTAATTCCATTACTTTTCGACCAATTTGAAAAAGTCGACCTCTTTGATTTTGCTCAAATTTTCAGGGATCAAAATATAGATGAAAAAAATGAGATTTCCAAAATTTTGGACCTTCGAATATTGCCTGTTCAAAATGACACACATTTGAAGGTCAAAAATTTTACAATAAAACGTCATTTTTAGCTTAATTTGTATCTCAATTTTTAGGCTTCTGGAAAATGATAAAAAGGTCTACGATAGCTCAAATTATTCCTTATTACATGTACTTTAAAACACATATCATTATGTTTAATATCGTTGCAGTCATTTTGATATATTAAGCTTTAAACATTATTACAAGAAAAACCGTAAATTTAGCAAAATCGCAAAACTTTGCTTTCTTTAAACCGTTTTAACTTTGTCAAATCTTAACAAAATTTGATTTGCAAGGTCTAGATTTCCTCGTGTTTAATCTCTTTTTGAAGTGATCACACAATACTTACAGAATCAATACGTATACACCATTATTTTGATGCAGGAAGTTGCACATGTTTTTGCGATCTTCAAAACTTGTAATTTTCAGGTCCCAAAAAAGCGCTGTCACCCTATGTCGATTTTAGTCAAAATTTCAGTATATACTCTTTAGAACACAAGAAAAAAGGTTATTCATATGAGAAATGGTATATCAGGCATTATCAAGAAATTTTTAATATTCAAAAATTGTCAAAATCGGCAAACCGCACATTTTTGTATCTCAATTTTTGGGCCTCCGGAAAAAGATAAGAAGGTCTACGTTGGATTAAAATATTCCTTATTACATGTACTTTAAAACCCATATTCGTATATTTAATGTTGGGGCTGTCATTTTGATATATCAATCTTTAACCATTAATTAAAAAAAAAAACGTAAATTTTGAAAAATTGCTAAATTATGCTTTGTTTAAACCGTTCAAACTTTGTCAAATCTTAAAGAAAATTGATCCACGAGGTCTAGATTTCTTCAAGTTCAATTTTTCTTTAAAGTAATTACAATAGACTTATAGAATCAATTTATATTCACCACTATTTTGATGCAGGAAGTTGCACATGTTTTCGCTATTTTCAAAACTTGTAATTTTCAGGTCCCGAAAAACCGCTGTCACCTTATGTCGATTTTAGTCAAAATTTCAGTAAATACTCTTCAGACTACAAGAAAAAAGGTTAATTATATGAAAAATGGTATATTAGGTATTATCAAGAAGCCTTTGAGAAAACGCAAGTCGTTGTGCTGCGTCGCCTGGTTGCACATTTTCACTAAAAAACGCGTCAAAAAAGTTGTTTTTTGTCAGGATATCTCAATTCCTAGGGCATTACCATTACAGAGTCCGTAAACAAAAATGATATTTGCGTATTCTCTATGTTGAACAACATTTTCATCAAATTTCACTAACCGAACCAAAGAAAACTGTTTTAACAAGTATCAAAAGCTTGCATCAATGCACACTTGTTAAAGTAATGTTGTTTTGTTTGTGTTTTTTGCTAAATAAAAAGTTTTTTAAATATTTTGTATATCTCAAAAACAAAGCAAGATAGACAAAAAGTGATTTAGATTTTCTGAATTTTGACGATTTTTGAATATATAAAAACTCTTGATAATGCCTAATATACCATTTTTCATATAATAACCTTTTATTTGTGGTCTGAAAAGTATTTACTGAAATTTTGACTGAAATCGACATAAGGTGACAGCGGTTTTTCGAGACCTAAAAATTACAAGTTTTGAAGATCACAAAAACATGTGCAACTTCCTGCATCAAATTAGTGGTGAATATGTATAGATTTTATAAGTCTTATGTAATCATTTTAAAGAAAGATCGAACACAAAGAAATATAGACGTTGTGGATCAAATTTCTTTAAAATTTAACAAAATTTGAACGGTTTAAACAAAGCATAATTTGGCAGTTTTGCTTAATTTACGGTTTTTTTTGGAATAATGTTTGAAGCTTGATGTATCAAAATGACTGCCCTAATATTAAATAAACAAATATGGGTTTTAAAGTTCATGTAATAAGAAATATTTTGAGCCATCGTGGACCTTCTTATCTTTTTCTAAAGGCCCAAAAACTGAGATACAAAAATGTGCGGTTTGACAATTTTTGAATATTAAAAAATTCTTGATAATGCCCAATATGCCATTTCTCATATAAATACCCTTTTTTCTTGTGCTCCAAAGAGTATTTACTGAAATTTTGACTAAAATCGACATAGGGTGACAGCGCTTTTTTGGGACCTAAAAATTACAAGTTTTGAAGATTGCGAAAATATGAGCAACTTCCTGCATCAAAATAGTGGTGTATACGTATTGATTTTATAAGTCTTGTGTGATCACTTTAAAAAGAGATTAAATACGAAGAAATCTAGACTTTGTGGATTGAATTTTGTAAAAATTTGACAAAGTTAGAACGGTTTAAAGAAAGCAAAGTTTTGCGATTCTGCTAAATTTACAGGTTTTTTTGGAATAATGTTTGAAGCTTAATATATCAAAATGACTGCCACAATATTAAACATAAAAATATGGGTTTTAAAGTACATGTAATAAGAAATAATTTGAGACATCGTGGACCTTTTTATCTTTTTTCAGAAGCCCAAAAATTGAGATACAAAATAAGCTAAAAATGACGTTTTATTGTAAAATTTTCGACCTTCAAATGTGTGTCATTTTGAACAGGCATTATTCTAATATCCCAAATTTTGGGAATCTCATTTTTTTCATCTATATTTTGATTCCTGAAAATTTGAGCAAAATCAAAGAGGTCGACTTTTTCAAATTGGTCGAAAAGTAATGGAATTACCCATATATATATATATATATGTATATCAGATTTTTTTAGTATTTGACTATCATGCACAGACCCTGGCCGTTGAGCATGAATACTGGTGAATTCTTCTGTCGCATTACATGTTGTTTCTGGATTCTGACTTGTGTGCAATCAATTGCACCGACAAGAGGAAATTGATATTAATTTGACCAATTCATTTGTGTTTTAACTATATCATCCATTTCTGTAGGAAATTTTATTCAAATATGTGCTTTGTCCTCAATTTTTGATAGCATAAAATTAACTATTTTGCACACAGTTGTTCTATAAACTCTTTCATCTTTTGCAATTTTTATTTGAAATTTGGGATCGCTCACAAAACGTAGAAATATTTGCACTTTTTGTTTAGCACTTCGATTTTTATCCAAATTACCCAAAAAATGTTCAGCTTACCACTCTACATTATGTTCAGAAAATCTATATAAATATTTATATTCTTGAGTTTGACAGTAAGATTGTTTTGAATAATATTTATAAGCACGCACATTTAAAAATTCAACTATTGTACGTAAATAAGCGTCTCAAGCCAACGACAACCACGCTTGACAAATTACTACCTTTAATTAACAAAATTAAGTAGTTGCTGTGTTTTATTCACACGGTTTTAAGCAATAGCTGGAAACACAAGTAAGAACTAAAAGCAAAAGTTATTACTATTTAGCAATAGCTTTAACTAATATTTTATTCACTACAATTGAAGCATTTACTTAAATATTGCCACCTCTAGCTAATGCTAGTTTTTCTATCAAATTTGTTTTGTAAATTTCTTACCGTTTGAGTAGAAGACTCACCACTTTGGAAGTAAGTTTTTATTATTTTCCAACTTTGTTCAAGCGTAAAGCGTCTTATTTCGTAAATGTCAAACATAAAACTAAATTTCTGTCAACTCATAAATGTCATTATACTTTTGAAAAACAAAATAAACAGTAGTTCAAATTCCAAACCTTACATAGCCCAATCTTTATAAAATACAAATAGCATTCTAGTCAAGTTATTTTAAATAAATGTTATCATATGTTTTTAATATGGGGCTGTAGAAATACAAAGAGTATATTTTTAAGATTCCACCAAAAGACTGGTTGATACATTTAAAAATGCAAAATATGTTAATTGGTTATAGATTTTTAATATCATTGTCATTTTCTTAAATATGTATATTAAATGTTATATTAATTTATTTATCTGTAATGCTTTTTATTTTATTTTATTTTGAGTTAGTCAAAATTACCGGAACACCTAAATAATTTTCCAACAGTAAAAAAAAATTCAAAAAAGTTTCAAACAAAAGTTGTTTGGTTTTAAACAAACTATTAATTCAATATTTAAAACTTATATTCGTCGTTGTATTAAATATTGTTCCTAAGTATGGAAAAAAGCATCAAAATCTACAGTACTTCTTTTAAACTCTTTTCCAGAACGAGCTATTTGGATTATTGCCAATTTAAAATTGACTAATGACTTTAATTTCTATAAACATTGTTTTGAGAGATTCTTTTAACCAAATTATTAACATTTAGAATAATAATTAATTATTATACATAAGAAAAAATAAATTCATTAAATTATTTAATGTAAATACTTTTTTTTAAATTCTGGAAAAAACAATTATTGTACTAATCTGAAATATTTATTGGTTTTTCTAGTATACCAAACTGAACCATACGTAGTTTTAGATCAAATTACAATTTTTTTTTTTATTAAATTAGTTTACCATGTCATTAGTAAACTTAACTATAATTTTTTTTTTCAAAAAAACTTATTTGTATGTATGTATTTAGTTTTAAATTTTTATACGTTAATGTTATGTTTCTAACTTTTATATTTTGTAATAAACATTCACAGTCTTACTAACCACTAATATAATAGTAAAAGAAGTGCCTACTCAAAATGTAGATTATACAAACAAAAAAATTGCTAAAACTGTAAAATTAATAAAAAAGGATTTAAATCAAAATGTACGCCAATTATCGTTAAAATGAAAACCGAGAAATAAAGAGAAAGTTTTGCAAAAAAAGACAAAACAGATTTAATTATCACTTATTGGAAGAAATAACACAATCATTTTTAGAGGGCAGTTAATAAAATATAATGAAGAGCTGTTTTATGAGGCCAGAAAAAGACGAAAAAGTCTAAAGACGGAAATAAATACTTAGTTACAAAAAAAGATGTCTAGTAATATGTATCAGAACTTTACAAAATATTGAAGAAATAAAATAAATATAATAATTGTATGTTTTTTAAGTACTAATAGATAACATTCAATAATTCCAAATTCCAAAACGTTTTTTATTGCACATCTAAATATAAGATCACTTAAACTACACTTAAGCAAACTTAAAAAGATATTTTTAAAACTTATAATTTTGACATAATCTGAAACTTGATTTAATGTAACTGTAAGTAACAATCTTATTAACTTTCTTAACTACTCATTATTTAGACAAGACCTACTTCAGCCGGCGGAGTAACAATCTATATTAATAACGCATTTAAAATATCATGCATAATCAAAACACAAAATAGAATGGAGCAATTATTGCTTGAAATATAAAATAAATCAAATAAATACTTAACAACTTCTGTCAGACCTTTAGATATTATACTAACCGCAGTTATAAATATTATTTTTTTAAATTTTACCTTATTTAAAAGTTGTTTGATTTAACCACGCTCGTCTCAAATTTGCATTTACAATAAAAAACAGTTGCTTTTATGAATACCATATACCATCCATTGACCGATTGCTGCACCAAACATTGTGGGTTTGATATTCATATACCGTGATAAACTTTTCACGCTCTCCTACTCCCTAACCCGCCTTGCCAGCATGGAGTTTTACGGCTAAATACCCTCTCTGACAAAGTGATAAAATTTCTCACGTGGTTCGAAATCCACTTAAAACTGTAGATCCCTTGTAATGTAAGTTGCCAGCATTACGTGCAGAGATGGAGGCCTATATAAAAAAAAAATAATAAAAAAACGGCTGATTGAAGAAAAAAGATACTATCAAACAAATGCGGAAAATAAAAGACAATGCATATAACGTTTAAAAAAATTTAACTACCTGCACACTGCGACTATTATAAAGAATTGCGTAATAACTAAAGTTATAAAAACTGAAAAAAATTTATTATAAATTTGAACTCTAAACTTGATAAGTGGAATACTTATTTGAAGTTACTTCTTTTTTATTGCGCGTTTTTACAGCTATTTTCATCGACCAGAGATCTTGCAACTTGTTTGAAAGCGGTTGATAAAACGGTTTATTAGGTGACTTCCGAATTACCCTGATAAATAAAAAACAAGTTATTTTAATATTTTAGTCATATTCAGGGACCAAACCTTAGATTGCTACGCTCTATAATTGAGTTATTTCACTTAAATATAAAAACATTACTATACCGTCTAACCTATCTAATCAAAATGCAATAAATTACTTCTTTTAGACAACCTTAAAATATTTTATATTTTCTCTATTTATTTTATAAAATCCTTGTATTTTATTCATATTATCAAAGCTAATGATTTTATTTAATTATTTATTTTATTTAAACATGTTTTGATGAATAATCATCTTTATCGATGTATTAATGTGTTATATATTAAGAATTAAATATGATTTATGTTTATTTTATATATGTAATAGAAATAATGTTAGTTTTAAATATATTTTATATGTGCTCGGTTTTTATATATTATCCGTGATCGTCCTTATGCGTATTGAAGGTTATCGTTTTAGTTGAATATATATTGTATTTTGTTCCTTTTATATTCAGAATAAATCGCACTGTTGTAAACTCAACACAAACGTATTTTCTATTCTTATCATATTATAAGACATAACAATTGGCGACGAGGTAGTTAAAGTTATCCACGTAAAAATGCCGGACAGTGAAAGTGCAAATACGGGTGTAATTGGAATATTAAAAGAATATCATCACGAAAATAATGATATTACAGTTTTCAAGGTAAAACTTCAACAATTTATTGTGGCAAACAATTTTGAAAAAAATGATACAAAAAAACGTGCCATTTTATTAAATATTTTACACGAAGACACATATATATTGTTACGCAATTTATGTGTACCGGAAAAAATCGAAGAATTAAAGTATGAAGACTTATTGGAGAAATTGGTAAAATATTGCAGTCCTGTGCAGTCTTTTTTTGCGGCAAGAATTAAATTTTACACGGCACACAGAAATGAAGATGAATCCGTGGTGAGCTGGGCCGCGCGAGTTAAAAGTTTGTCAGCGGGATGTGGATTTGGTAACGAAATCAGCACCATCATGCGGGACATGTTCGTCGTGGGAATGGGAAGCGGTCCCATATTGGATCGCCTTCTGGAAGTCGATCCTACTTCGACACCTGCTTCAACGCTGGAAACCGTGGTTCAATGGGCACAAAATAGAGAGGCGGCAGGAAAAGAGCGGCGCATTCAAGTTAAATCGGAAATTCATCAGTTTTCAAGATATAAAAAAAATTATAATACGAACAATCAGCGCGCAATATCGCATAAGACGTCCACTGAAGTAAAATGTAAGTGCAAAGTATGTGGTAGAGCGAATCATTCGACATTTGAATGTAAATATAAAAATTATAATTGTAACAACTGCGGCCAACAAGGTCATTTGTCAAATATTTGTAAAAATAAACAAAGCAAATCGCATAAGTTTTTGTCGCATCAAGAGGTTAATCATGATAACTTACACAAAACTGATATTTTTACAATATATGATTTAAATACTATAGAGCCATTTTATATTAAATTAACGGTTGAAAATATACCGATGAATTTTCAAATTGATACCGGTGCCGCACATGCGGTCATATCTGATCGTGTTTATCGCAAACATTTTGGGAAATTTCCACTCTTAGACAATGATTTGGTATTTAAAGACTATGTAGGAATTAGTTTTCAGCCAATTGGTAAATTAATATTAAATGTAATTTATAATAGTAAGAAGTATACATTAGAAATGTACGTCATTAAAAATGGCGGCCCACCATTAATTGGAAGGCAAGCATTAAAATTATTTGAAATTGGAATGAACAGTCCAATGGTTGAAAACAATTTTACATTTTCAAATGAAAATTCAAATGTAGAAAAATTATGTAAAAAATATAAAGGAATTTTTGAAATTGGCCTTGGAACATTTAACAAAGATAGAATCACTTTAAAAATGAAAGAACATTTTGAACCAAAGTTTTTTAAAGCGCGACCTATTGCATTTTCATTAAAGCAAAAAGTGGAAAATGAAATAGATCGTTTGGTTAAATTAAAAGTTTTAGAGGCAGTAACATATTCTAATTGGGGTACTCCAATAGTGCCAATATTAAAGCCAAACGGTTCAATTAGAATATGTGGAGATTACAAACTGACAGTTAATCCAAATTTAGAAATTTTAAGATTCCCATTACCGAGAATTGAATATTTATTTAATAAATTGACAGGAGGGATAAATTTTTCTAAGATTGACTTATCCGAAGCTTATCAGCAAGTATTATTATCAAAGGAATCGCGTGATTATGTAACGATTTCTACTCACATGGGTCTATTTAGATACACCAGGCTTCCATACGGCATTACTAATGGTCCGGCTTATTTTCAAAAGATGATGGAACAATTACTAGCTGATATACCGGGGGTGGCTTGTTATTTGGATGACATTATAATTACAGGGAAGACTGATAGCGATCATTTAGATAGGTTGGAATTAGTTTTTAGAAGATTGTCAGAAAGTGGATTAAAATTAAAACTAAATAAATGTCAATTTATGCAACCGGCAATTAATTACTTAGGTCATGTAATTGACAAAGAAGGGTTACATACGACTAATGAAAGAGTAGAATCCATACAAAAATGTCCTCAACCAAAAAATGTAACAGAACTAAAATCGTTCTTAGGCATGGTAAACTTTTATTATAAATTTATGAAAAACGGAGCCACTTTATTGCATCCGTTATATAAGCTATTGAAAAAAGACGTTCAATTCCAATGGAATACTGATTGTGAAAAAGCATTTACATCAAGTAAAGAATTGTTAATGTCTAATCAAATTTTAACTCATTTTGATTCAAAAATTCCACTTAAGTTGACAGTAGATGCTTCATCTGTGGGAATAGGGGCAGTGCTAGCTCACATAGGTGATAGTGGGGTTGAAAAACCTATTGCATACGCATCACGAGTTTTGAGTAAGGCAGAAATAAACTATTCTCAACTAGATAAGGAGGCATTGTCAATAGTGTTTGGAGTTTCAAAATTTTATCAATACCTTTTTGGACAAAAATTCACGTTGGCAACAGACCACAAGCCTTTGGTGGCAATTTTTGGCCCTAAACGAGGCATACCAATTATGGCAACGAGTCGATTGCAACGTTGGGCACATTTCTTATCATCTTTTAGTTTTGACATTCAATATGTTAAATCTCAAAATAATTCTGCTGATTGCTTATCTCGATTGCCGATAGGTAATCACAGTGTTGATGTTTGTAGGGCCAATTTTCAAGAAAAAGAAATAAGTTATATTAATTTAATTGATGATCAAAAATTACCAATAGTTCATAATGATATCAAAAAGGAATCTAACCGAGACTTGATTTTGAGTAAAGTTATTCATTATACCTTAACAGGTTGGCCTAACAAATGTCCTAAAGAAGAGCTTAAACCTTATTTTATTCGTAAAAACGAATTAAGCGTAGAACAAGGTATTCTAATGTGGGGATATCGTTTGATTATTCCGCCTAAATTTCAAAACTCTATATTATCAGAAATTCATGAAAATCACATGGGGATGGTAAAATCAAAATTATTTGCTCGTGGATATATTTGGTGGCCTAACTTAAATAAAGACATAGAAACTTTATGCAAGAATTGCAAACCATGCAATGATTTCAAAGAATCACCGCCAAAGTCACAAATAAATCCATGGGTTTGGCATCAAACTGTTTGGACTAGAATCCATATTGATTATTTAGGGCCGTTAAACAATAAAAGTTATTTAGTAGTAGTAGATTCTACTTCTAAATGGTTAGAATGTTTTAAAATGAATAGTACTGATTCCATAGCAACTGTAGGTAAATTAGTTGAAATTTTTGCAAGATTTGGATTGCCAAGAGAAATTGTTTCTGATAACGGAACTCAGTTCACGAGTGAAATTTTCCAAAATTTTTGTAAACACTATGGGATTAAACATACGACAACTGCTCCATATCATCCTTCCAGTAATGGAGCTGCCGAAATTTGTGTAAAACAGATTAAACATGTTTTAATTAAATCCAATGTAAAAACAGATGTTGAAATAAATTCTGTTTTGAGTAGATTCTTATTTCAATATCGAAATACTCCACACACTGTGACAAATGAGTCACCTGCAAAATTGTTGTTAGGGCGGCAGTTAAGATGTAAATTGGATTTATTAAGAAATAACACAAATGAGGTAGTGAAGCAAAAACAAAATAAACAAATTGTAAGCGTAGGGGGAAACAGAGACTTAAACTTAGTAACGAATGACTTAGTGAAAGTTCGTGATTTTCGCGGTAAAAGGAAATGGTGTGATGCGAAAATAATACAAAAACTTGGCCATAAACATTATAAAGTTGAAACAAGTGAGGGTTTAGTCTGGAAGAGGCACATTAATCAAATTATTAATAATGCAAATACCACCTCCAGTACTCAGCCCCCACACCATATTGATTTAGTTAACAATAACCCACAGGTCGAAGAAAATGTAGTAACGACCAATTCAGATATTGAAGTTGTTCCAGAACCTATATGCAGTCCAGTTAATTTAAGACGTAGAAGTTTACTTAAAAAACCTGAGAGGTTCGACAACTCCAATCTCTGAAAAGGGGAGGTTATGTTATATATTAAGAATTAAATATGATTTATGTTTATTTTATATATGTAATAGAAATAATGTTAGTTTTAAATATATTTTATATGTGCTCGGTTTTTATATATTATCCGTGATCGTCCTTATGCGTATTGAAGGTTATCGTTTTAGTTGAATATATATTGTATTTTGTTCCTTTTATATTCAGAATAAATCGCACTGTTGTAAACTCAACACAAACGTATTTTCTATTCTTATCATATTATAAGACATAACATAATGTATTAATATTATATTAATACATGACTATGTTTTATTATTTAAATTCACAAAATAATTCCACCAACTGTTTTATTTTCAAATATACTGAAAAACCAGTTATTACTAAAATAATGAACCAAATTAAATAGAAAGCAATAAGTATAGACGGTATAAGAATAAACAAAACTGAACTGAGCTGTTTTTAATATTTTTAATTTTTCTATTAGTTTTCATTAACTTAAAAACAAGCAAAAACAATTTCAATAGCAAAAAACAATAAATTTATAGAAAATAAACGTTTTAGACCTGGCATATTGCCAACATTGTAACAAATATTTGAAAAAATTCTTAACGCACAACTCGTCAAATATCTTACATCTAAAAAAATATTGTCAAACTACCAATCTTGGTTTTAGTTTGGTTTTAGTTGTAACACAGCTTTAACAACAGTAATCGATAATGTTATATCAACAACAAATGAAGCAAACGTTTCATTGTTAGTGCTTCTAAAGTATTCTCAAGCATTTGACCATTTTTTAATCAGTTTTCTTGTTTAGGCCCTGGTACATCAGATATATAATACAATAAAAAATTTAAACTAACATAAATGTAAAAACTATAAAATTTATTTTATTTAATTCAAAATATAGCTTTTATTGCGTAATATGTTTGTACTGTCCTACAATAGAAGAAAATATTAGAATTAGGATATTTTCTTACTTAAAATTTGTAAAATATATTATAAATAATACTTATTTTAAACATTTATAGAAATAAATTATTAAGTTAAAAGAATCTTTCAGATTAAACAACCACAGTGAGCGTGATTGTTAACGTTAAAGATTATTTGTAACCACAAAACTTTTGACATTTAAAATATTAAGCGAGCGCGTTACTAATACGATTTTTTTTATGTTGTTAATTTTAGCATTGTCTTTAAATTAATAATTTAAAATATGTTTAATTTGTTTACAGAATAGACATAATTGTAAACAATTAAAATGTTATTAAACCTACAGTATTAATGGCGATGTTAGTGGCCAATTTATTCTATTAAACAGAGTTTATAACATAACTAAAAAATGTTTTACGATGTTAAACCGTTAATTAAATATGAAACAATATCAAAAGTAATTTTAACATTAGTAAAAATAACAAATGATAAACTTAATCAAACAAAAATTTTACGTAAAACAAATTACGGCATTAGGCCCGGCGCATCCACCATATTTGTCAAGGTGCATATTTTATCTGACAAAAAAAGAAAAAAAGAAAAATTAGAAAAATAAATTTTAATGCATAAAGGTGACTACTAGTGTAAAGAAAGATGTATATCGCATTAGAAGAAGACACGTTTGTCACTAAAATAGTTAAGTCAAAATTTAAATTGATTTCTAAAAACAATAATAAAAAACTTTTACTCTATTCAAAGCAACAAATCATTATAAAATAAATAATAATAATTTTTTCAATTTTATTATCTATATGGTATATCCTACCATTTAAAGTAAAATCACAGACGGAGTATAAACACAAAAAAATAAAAGTTTTAACTTCACTGTGTACAAATTAAAAATAATGATGCAAAATATGATAAGAGAAATCAAATGCATTAGAAACGACAACAACATAATAAAAAACTGAAAAATAACATAATAAAAAATAATGGAGAAACGAACATAAATAATGATACAGTCAAAGAGATCTTTAAGAATAATTTAGGTATAAATGTAAATATAAAAACCACTCATTAAAAGAAAGAAAGATAATAGCAAAAATATATAAATAAAAAAGTGATAATAAAACTAAAATAAACTAAAAGAAACAAAAATGTTTACAGTCAACAATTTTACTAATAACAAACTAAGTATACACAGTAAATTAAAAGAAATTTTAAGAAAAAAAGAAAAAAACATAGTCAAATACAAAATGATAATAACAGATAAAAAACATAAAAATGAGATAAAAAAATAATTAAAATTTCAAAGAAACTGACACACAAAATAAAAGAAGATTAGAAGACAATTTGACAACAATAGCATTGTAACAAAAAAAAAATAAAAACATTTAATTAAATGCATGAAAGTTACAAGAAAACAAAAACAATAAAAAAGAAAACAAAAGTAGAAATTACACGTACAGGCTTTTATCGTTGTTATAATAAAACAATACAGCAACAAAAAATAATGTAAATACAAATAAAACTAAATACAAAAATATAGACAATATTAATTATTTTGTAAAATGAAAAATTAATACATTTGTCAACACGTGTATATGTATATTTTTATCTGCGTTATTATTTGTTTCAAAATGATCTTAAAACTAGTCAATGTGTGTGAAGTGTATTGTAAAAAACTGTTTTTAATATTCTGTTTGATTAAGCAAGCAAAATTGTTTTAATTGATTATTTTACTAAGTAATTTATTTATATATTTAACATAACCTATGAACTGTTAAACTATTATTGTTGTTTATTTTTGTATAATATCAACAAAGCATATAGTATTTTTGACAACGTTCTATTAAATAGATCAGTAGTGGTGAAAGCATCAGCATGCTACACTGAAGGTAGCGTTTCAAACCCCATAAACCTTTCACATATTTTTAAACTTATTTTTCAGTATATTTGTCATTTTTTATAGTTTTCACGATTTTTATTTTTATTTATTATATTTTATTTTATTTTACTAATTTAAATTTTAATTAATAATCCTTGTCCGTGGTCTTCCTTGTTTGTTTTATAAATCGTCACAAAAGACTCTGTGGCGTAAACCGTTGTTGTGTTTTTTTGTTTTATCAAATAAAACGTAAATAAATAGAAATAGTGAATATTTATTTAAAAGCAAATATTTTACTACTCATATTGATTTTAATCTTTTAATCGTTTTATATTACACATATTTAAATATGATTTGTTATAGATGTAAAGCTTCAGTACAAACTGGAGTGTTGTGTGAAACTTGCAGTGGCTTGATGCATCATAGTTGCATAGAGCGCTACAAAGGTTTTGCTAATTTTATTACAGATAATTTCAGCACTGTTTGAATGTGTTCTATTTGTAATCGATCTGATGTCAATGACAATTTATCCTTAAATAGTCATGCTCCTTTAAGTCCCAACTTAATAACAAATGAGTGTAAAGTTTTATCTTGCAAATCTACCAAGTGCAACGCTCTTAAAACTGAGTTGCGTTTTTTGAGACAAGAGGTTCAGTCTCTTAAGCGCGATATAATTGATCTCAAGTCATTGCCAAGCTTGATGGCTGTTGAAAAGTTAATTACTAATAGTAATAAATTGATTTCTTTTAAACTTAATTCTTTATTTAAAAAGTTTTTTCAACACTTACCAGAGCTTACAGTAACTAAATTGACGGCCGTGCCGACAAAAAATTCATCTGATATAATCCAAAGTAATAATACCACCACAATTCGACCAACTATTGCAATTGACAAAGTAGCTACCAACTCTATGACAACCAGAGTTATAAAACCTACTGCAAAGCTTACTTCCTAAATCAAAACTGTGATGACAAAAAGTAAAACCAAAACTCAAACACAACCAACTATTGTACGTGGGACTGCCAAAATTTAAAACTTACAAGCGGTTAAACGACGCACTTTTTATCATATTAATAACTGTGTTGAAGATATTAAGAAGTATGTTGAACTTAATATGGGAATAAGCGACTTTGCCTGCATTCCACTTACAAACAATTACATTTATTGTTCTTTTAAAGTTGATATTGTTGCTGATGTTAACAACGTAAATGATGATTGTAAATTAAACGCAAAATAATAGCTTAAAGGAGTATCTGTACGTTTATTTACTAATTGCCGCCGCCAACATAAATTGCCAAAAACTGATTTTTTATCAACAACAACATTCAAATCTTTGACATCGATGTAGCGTCTTCTCAACGTCTATCTTTATCGACATCGTCTGCACGTGTCTTAGATGTGACTTCCGGCTGTACCAAGTTAGAAATGTGAGAATATTTTATCAAAATGTGCGCGGATTACGCACAAAATTGTTTACTTTAAATGCCAATATACCATTAATAGAGCATGATATTTTTATTCTTAGTGAAACGTGGCTTATAAGCTCTATTACAGAGTTAAAACTAGGATTTTTTAATTATAAAGTGTACAGGTGTGACCGTAACCATATTACAACATTAAAATTACGTGGCGGAGGCGTACTTATTGCAGTGTCCAATAAGTACCATTCATATGAAATATTTAGTCATTGCTCTGTCTATGAGGAATTGTATGCTTGTGTTGATATCGGCAGTATGAAAATAATTTTAGGCACTGCTTATGTTCCACCTGGTTTGGATTACTCTACTTACCAAAGTCACTGTGAAAGTGTAGAATTAATTAGTAAATGCAACATTGTTTATATTATTGCCAATTACAACTTGCCACAAACGTTGTGGATTAATGATGAATTTAGTGTAAGAACGGAATCCACTTGTCCTAAAGGTACTTTAGTTGCAAACACGTTTGGGTATATTAATTTGCATTAATTGAACTACATACTAAACATAAATTTGGTTTTGTTAGATTTATTGTTTGCGCCTTTGGCATTTTCTTCAAACTTGAGCCTTACAGAATCGCTGTTTTCTAATGTACCATGCAATCTTCAACATCCTGCTTTAAATGTAGTTTTAAAACTTGACTCTTTACAGGATACACCTGACAACGTATGGTGTGGCAAAGATAATGTGATGCAATATAGTTTTAAAGATGCTGATTATGTTTCCTTAAATAATGTTTTTCTCAACACCAGATGGGATAACATGCTTGTCGGTTGTAATATTGATGATGCATGTCACCGTTTTATTCATTATTTTTTGACACAATTTACCATTATGTGCCTAAAATAAATAAGTGGTATAAAAAAACTTATAAATTTCCAATATGGTTTACAAGAGAGCTAAAAAACCTTGTGTTTTTTTAAAAAAAGTTGTACAAAGCATATGTGCTGTCTAGATCAGAAGCTGACTTGACTACCTCAAAATTTAGTTCAATACGTGATAAGTGTAAGCAATTGGCTAATACGTGTTATTCTAATCACATTAAAAAAGTGGAAGATTCAGTTAAATTTAATCCTAAAGCTTTTTGGGGGCACGTCAAATCTAAACGTAGCAGTAATCAAATACTATCTACTTTTACAAATGGTAATTCTCAAATTGACACTACTGATGGCATTGTAAATCTTGTTGCTGGTTTTTTTGTTCCACACAGCACATATTCTTCACTATCTGTTTCTACCCATATAAATGAATCGCATTTTGTTTTAAAAATATCTGAAGTTGTCAACAAACTATCACAATTAAAACCCAATAACTGTCCAGAGCCTGATAGATTAACGGCTTTTTTTCTCAACAAATGTGCGTTTGCTCTTTGTCGGCCTTTATGGCTTTTATTTAACTTATCTCTCGTTATGGGTACTTTTCCTACTTGCTGGAATCAAGTTTATGTCACTTCAATTCATAAGTCTGGTGCTATAAATGATGTAACAAACTATAGACCTATATCTATTTTATCAGTTATTCCAAAAGTTTTTGAAAAATTAGTTACCTGTCAATTGACTGCTATTTTTTAATCTAAAATTGCTTTCAATCAACACGGTTTTTGAACAGGCAAATCGACATTTTCCAACCTTTTGTTGTATGAATCTTATATAACATGCGCTCGAAAACAGATTTCAGGTAGATTCAGTTTACACTGATTTTTCAAAAGCTTTTGATACCGTTGACCACAAAATATTAATTATAAAACTACGTGGTATTGGAGTTAATGGCACCTACTACTACTACTACTACTTACTGTGGATTCAATCCTATTTATCTAACAGATCTCAATTTGTGCGCATTAGTCAGTGCGTTTCTCGTAATATTGATGTTACGTCGGATGTTCTACAGAGGTCTCATCTTAGACCTTTACTGTTCAATATCTTTATCAATAATGTGGTACACTGTTTTTCTAATGCGCGTTGTTTATTATATGCGGACGATATAAAAATCTTTATGAAAATTTAGTCTTTAGATGATGCTGTACTACTTAATGAAGAAGTACAGATTTTTTCTAGTTGGTGTCAGACTAATAACTTATTACTTAATTTAAATAAATGGAAAGTGATGACATTTTCTAGACGTCAGTCTACGGTGATGTATGGTTACACTCTCATGAATGTAATGTTGTTAAGAGTTAACACTATTCGTGATGTAGACATTACGTTTGATTCAAGCTTTTTATTTACACTACATATCGATACTGTTGTGGCTAAAGCTTATCAACTTTTAGGATTTATCAAGCGTAACTCTAAGGAGTTTTGTGACCATCGTACTGTAATTATCTTTTACAACGCTCTAGTACGTCCCCATCTCAAGTATTGTTGCAATGTGTGGTCACCATACACCGCCGTCAGTAAAGAAAAAATTGAACAGATTAAAAAAAGTTTAATTGTTTTTTGGCGTATAAATGCAACATTGCAGGCAGCTACACGGAACTGTTCTCTACTTTTAACATAACCAATCTTTAAAAAAGACGTTTTAATTTTGACGTGGCACTAATTTTTAAAGAGCTTCGTGGGATTATTGACTGTTCTGATTTGCTCAGCTCTATAGGTATTTATGTCCCAGCTCGAGTTTTACGCAATGACTATTTATTTCATATCTATTCAAACGCACTGATTATGCGGTGCACTCTGCATCTACACGTATTTTGCGGCATGCCAACAAAGTTAAAGTGGATTTTTTAAAAATTCTTTTAATAGCCTACAACGTGCACTTATCATAATTGATCTTTTTTATATTTTCTAACTATTTAAGTTTTATTTTTAATATTAGTTGTTTTATGTTTAACTTATGTTTTTTTAAATTGTAAATATATACTTATTTTGTAATGGCTTCCGTTGACTAGTAAATAAATAAATAAATAAATAAAAAAAGCGACGACGCAAAAAAGCAAATTTTTGATATAGTTCAAAAAGAATTTAATAAAGAAATAAAACTTGAACAAAAAAATAATAAAATAGACAAAAATAATAACAAAACACAGAACAATAAGTTTAGTAAACCACCTTATAAAATTATTCCTTAAAATTTTCTACAGAAAATATATAAATTTTGCAAAAAACCCTATCACTAACTCAATTTAGGTTTAAAAACGCAATTGTCACAAGGAAAAGCTTATTCAGTTTATAGGTACTTTTTCAGAAATGCAGGGACATAAACGTCGACATATACGCTTGCTGTATAAACTACCAAAAAGCTTTTGACAAAATTCAACACTACAAAGTGATAGACATCCTAAAAGACGCAAGGTTCAATAACAAAGATTTAATCATCTCTAAGTTTTACTGGAATCTGGCTTTCTCTGTCAGATTAGAAGAAGAAAACAGAAACAAGATCAAGATCCTACAAAGTGTAAGACAAAAATGCGTACTATCTTCTTTTATTTTTTAACCTATACAAAAATTTGGTTTTGACATCAACAAGTAAAATCAAGTTTTTGATTATAAGCAAATTCAACAAAATCTTCACATTCAAAGGAACCATTAGTTAGCAAATACACATACCTAGGCCCTAACATTAACGACCAATACGATCACTCACAGCAAATAAAAACACGCATTGAAAAGACCAAAAGAACATTTAACAAAATGCGCACCATGTTCAAAAATCACAACCTCACACTAGACACAAAAAAATGTAAGCACTGCTACATATAGTTATACGGTGTAGAGTCATAAACTTTCTCACTAAAACAACAAGCAAAAAGATAAAGTTTTTGAGATGTGGTTCTATCAAAAGATGTTGGAGGTATTGTAAACAGAACATGCATCAAACAAAAACATAAATAAAAACACAACTACTATCAAAACACGCAAACTCAAATACCATAAGCACATCATAAAGAACAAAAGCAGATAAGTTTTAATTTTTTATCTGACAAGTAAATTAAAATGCAGAATTAAAATAATAAAATGTCAAATATAAATATAGTTTAATTTTTATTTTTAAATGAAAACTATTTATTATAGTTTAAATAGAAATTTATTAATTATTTGTTACGCATATGTGCGTGATAAAAAAATGTATTTTTTTCATTCATATTGTTAGTTATTTTTATCTACTTCTATGCGTTATCACTTATCAGTAGAGAGCGGATTAAAAAGCATTAAAAATACAAAAAAAAGCGCTTAAAAAGGCACAAAAATGTTACTAAAAATGCATTAAAAAAGCACCAAACATGTAAAAAAGCATTAAAATGGCATGTAACAATTGAAAAAAAAAAAAAACTAAAAAAATCCAAAACTATAAAATATTTTAATAAAAATTTTATAACATTTATAATTATAACAGTTTCAGTGATATTTATTACACACATTTTAAATAATATTAACAAAACTTTTCAATTAAAAAAAAAACTATCCACAAAAACAGTTAATAATTAAATATTGCTCTAAGTGTTTAACTGTAAAATTCTGCCTTTGATCACTTAAAATGTTTTTGAAAGGGGAAAAAACTTCTTTTGACATGCACACTTGTTACTGGTGCATGTTTAATTTTTTCTTTAAAAGCTGAATTTATATCGAAATCTGGAACATTCTCTCTACTCAACATACAGTTTATTTTATTTAATGTAGATAAACATCAATTTTTCAAAAATATATCTTCGGATTTTGATTTCTCTGTGTGTCCTAGTACTTTTAAAATTGCATCGTTAAAATCTTTAATTATACTTAGACTTTCATTTAACGTATTTTCCAGTTTTTCCTACCAATTTTATGGCATGACTCACAACACCGTAATTATCTTTTAAAAAATCTAAATTATTTTGAAGTTCTTTATTTTTTAGAACTGCTTGGCAGGTTTTTATTGACTTACAGGATCCAAAAACTGTATTAAAACGTTTTCAAAGTTTTTGAAATTAAGAGAATCCACGACCTATCGATTATTTTGGGATTTATAAAATACAGTTTTTTGATTTGCTTAAAGAAGTGGCACTAAAATACGCTATGAACTCAGTCGGGATTTACAGAATTATATTGAACTTGTCTAAATAATATTATAAAAAATATGCAAGATCTTGATATGAAAATTTTGCTTTACGTTTTCTAAAAAATAAAATAATTTGCGTTTTTTTATGTACTTTTCAATCCACTAAATTTTACAAAATACTGATTTATCAAAAAAAATGCACCAAAACTGAAGAAAAAGCTTAAAAATAAGCACAAAATCTTGAAATAAGCACCAAATTAAAAAAAAAATACTAAAAAAAGCAAAAAAGCGTAAAAAACTTAGTGCTAAATAATTACATTCTTCACAATTCGTGCATATATTTAAACATATTTTTGATGCTTTAACTATTTAGAGTAAGCATAATAGCTAGAAATCCGCTCTTATCAGTCTCTTACCGCACACTTTTTTTACTACCAAACAGTTTGCATAAACTAGAAAACTAGAAAACTAGAACAAATTGTGATAAAAATCTTAGATTGTTTTAGAAGTATATTGTCTGTAACTGCTTTACGTAATGTTATTGAGCAAAATAACTATATTAGATCAAAACTTTTAGTTTAATTTACATTTTTTTTTTTTTTATAGTGACATTGTATAAAATTGTCAATAATCTATTAATTAAATCATATGTTTTTTTTTAATGTTGGACCAATTAAAATAAAATATTTTACAATACATGTGTGATAGTAAATTACTAACAAACTATGCAATTTATTTTGTTAATAATTTTATTAAAAATATTTATTATCTAATAGTGTAGTATTGTCAAAGTTTTAGTTTTTAATAACAAAGTTACAAACAAAAAGTACTGTAAAATGCTGTTTGACTTGATTTAAAACATATAAAAATATTTTAAGAAAGATTAAATTTGTCTCTAAGTAATAACGTACTACTTTATTTAAACAAATTATGTTTGATTTGCAATATGTTTTAATATTACAGTCTAATTCATAGTAGTAGCAAACAAATGTATTTCATATACACTCATACAAAAAAAATAAACATATTTAAAAGTAAAATAGAATGAGTATAAATATGAAAAAGGCTATCGACCAAAGACTTTCTGTCCTCTAATTAATATATATTGTCAAATACAAATTTCATTACAATTCAAGTATAAACTACAAAAAAATTACGTTATTAATATAAATCAAAACTAATTTATTTACATAAAGTAGCATTGAATACGATTACTGTATTTATACAATTTTTTATAAAACATATGTAATATATAATTCTATTTTAAATACTATGAATCAGATTCAGTTTTATTTATTGCAAGTTTTTGTAATAAACTTTTCTAATTTTTGAGCAACAAAATCAATGTTGGGCAAAGTATCATCGATAAAAACAACAAGATTTGTTTAAATGTAAAAATTAATAGATGCAAAAGTTTAATTTATAATTCAAATATTTGACGCTGTGCTAACAAATGAAAATAGAACAATCGTAAGTAGTCACAGTGGAAAGTCTTTTTATTAATTTGCAGCAGCCGAGCTGCTCGAAATAATTGAATAGTTACATTTATATTAAATATGATTAACATCCTTTTTATTCGTATATATTATATTATATTTTGACGTTTGCCATTAAAAATATATATGTGTTATAACAATGTATGATCACAACGCTGAACAAAGTTACAAATAATAATTAAGAATTAAAATTAAACAAATATTTTTCTATTAAATATAACGTAATAGCTATTAAAAATAGAAATACAAGTATTATAATAAATTTGCTGATAATTAGTTGATACACACTGTACCAGACATTCAGACGTTATACGTACATATAAAATATAATAATTAGATATGTAAATATTTTGTTAAAATCACATTTTATGGCGCAATACATCTCCATAAACCTGAGCAGTCATTCCAGTTTGCGTTTTAAAAATTCCATCTAACAATGATATTCAATTTAATATTTGATCATATTTTATAATACTTTTATTGACGTCGTTTATTGATTCTGAGAATAAGTAATTGTTTACAAATATTATTCAAAACGTATTTAATTTTTTAATTAAAACTGCAGAGTTGTTTTATTAGTTAAAAATATAGCATAAACCGTTTAAACTACATAAAAAAACTGTCTTAAAAATGTAAAAAAAGAAATGTAAAAAAACGTCAATACTGTAAGAAAAACCAATAAGAATATAAATACAACGTTAATTTTTTATTTGATAAATTTGTATAATTGTTTTAATGGGTACTAACTAACAGTATACCGAGTATCCATCAAATAGCATTATACTTATCTTTAATTAATTTGTTTTTATCAAAGTATACATTTTATTGAAAAGTGAAACTATTTCAAAGAATATAAAATTATTCACTCATTACAAAACCTGTTATAAATCAGAAAAATAAACAATTGTTAAATCACATTTTTGGCTGCATTGTTATAAGTAATATAAAATATAACTGACAATTAGAAGAAGTTGCGCGTAACCTTAAAAAATGACAGCATATTCTATAAATTATGCAATTATAATTACATGCTATATACTCCATGCAGATTAAATACAAGTGTCCTACAATGCAAAGTTTCCACTTTACTTAGGTAGGAGAGGTAAACTAACTAAACTTCAAAACCAAAACAATAAATAACATTAAGTGGTATTTGATATCTTTAATATCTTATAAAAATATTCATTTGTATATGAATTAGTAAAGCATCTTAATGTTTACTTTTACAACGCGAGAATGCACAAAAAAAATCTATTATATTTACGGTTTTGATAATAAAACTTTTTTTTTGCATAAGAATTTTTTTTTCAAAAGACACTGGAGAACCAGTATTGTCTAGTAGTGTCAAGTTTTTACTAACTAAAAACCTTACTTTTTTTTCTAAAACGCTAAAGCATATTTGCTCAAAGGTAGTTAAGTTTTTCTTCTTTGGTATTTGTCTTTGTAGATTTTAGTTCTCTTAGTACCCTTTTGGTTTTTAAACCCATCTGTGTACTAGATAATCAATTTGACTGTTTTTAGGTATTTTTTGATTATTCATTTGTTTTTCTCTAGTTGTATCCCATCAAATTTTTTACTGCAATAACTCTTCATAAAGTTTAAGTTTATCATTCAGTTTCTTTCTCATGCAACAAATTTGTTACGCTACATTGTGTTTATTTATCCGCAGTCTCGCCTCTGCCATTACTATCAGGTAAAGTGGCGGTAACAATAATAGTAATAGTTGTTGTGGGTGTCGTTCTTATTGTTATCAGCAGACATGCAACTTTTGAATTTTGTTTAGTTTTTTAGCCGTACACTTAAGAGATGGCTTTTACTACCACCATGTATAATAGTTTTTATGTACGTCCGAACATCATTTTGGCTGCAAAAAACACCAAATAAAAAATATACTACCAGACAATAAGGTTTCTAACGAGTATAAAACCACGCCTAATACTAGTCGATAAAAACATCATACTACAAACATTTAGTAGTAATATTTGCATCTATGTTTTTTGTTTATCTCCACAATTTAATGTACCACGAATGCAAGTTTGGAAAACATTGACGTTATTGTTTCTGTTAATTTTGTATTCAGTCTGTTTAAACCCTCTTACCTACAGATATTGCTAGTCGTATAAAATTTTGCGGGTAGATTATTCAGAAATAATAATAATTATAATAAGGAAATATTAAAGAAGCAAAAAAAGTTTTAATTAATAAATAAACAACAACAACCAAACATCAAGTTTGTAATATAATCTGTACTAATATTTTCTAGATAGTAATAATAGATTGATATAATTAAATCGAGTATTGCATTTAATTATTAAAACGTGTATTAGGTGTCTATGTGTCTACCTAAAAATAACCTATCAACATTAATTAATTATGTTTTTAAGTTATTACCAATAACAAAATATTATACTGGTCATAAAAAACTAAGAAATAACTTATTAATAAATAATAAAGTTAATTAAAAATTATATTGAATTACATTATTATTATCTCCGCATCTTTTAGTGCGCAAAACCGAGGAACTTATTATAATTGCCTTGCAGGATGACATAATTACATGAATGTTATGAGTACTTTCTCTGTCTGTAGACGATTGAACACGTAAAAAGTAGACCAAAAATTAAATTAGGTACGATGCGCTTTCTCTCCTTCCACTTTGTTTGCGTTACGTATTCGATTTGAACACCTCGCCGATTCATACACTGACTGCATTGGTAATTCTCTTCTATATAAGAGGATTCATTACTCAATATTAATCATGCTGTATGAATTATGGATTTGCCACGCAGTATAGTTTTCATTTATTTATTGGTTTAATTATAATTAATAACAGTTGAGATTTTATTATCTTTGTATTAGTTAAATCAGGTTCTTAATATAAACATCAATGCAGACAATATAATATACTTTAATCTAATTGTGTTTGATGCGCTAATAAAAATGTAATAAACATGATTATTATTATGTTTCTCACAGCTTACGATGAATAGAAACTACAAGATATATATTAGTAAAATGATTATTTTTTGAGAATTTTATTATTTGTTAATAATAATAATAATAATATTAACAAAAAAATCAACATAGATGTAATCTCGATATAAATATTTGCCACTAAGTAACCACCAAGTAATTCTAATAAAAACAATCAAAATGTTCAAACAATTGTAATAACTATGATTATAAATTTGATTCATTCTTTAGGCCAAAATCATGGATAGGATACGTTAAGTACAATACATAAATACACATTAAAATGTTACTACAATATGTACAGAATCAACAGATTAAAATAACATTAAAAGTATTACAAAATAATATTAAAAAAAATTTCACATTAATCTGTACTGTAAATTTATTTATTGAATAAAATCTTTTAAATAATTGCGGCGATTTGACTGTCTGAATATTTTCCGGTAATATGTTAAAAAGGTATTCACCTGCATGTTTTAGTGATTTTTTATAAAATGTAAGCTTAAATTGAGATAGTTGTATGTTATTTTGGTTTCTTGTGGTATCACTTGTGAACGTTGTTTTAATTGATACGTGCTTATATTTTTAAATACATAGCATAGTAATTTATACAAATAAATAGATGTGACAGTAAATATGTTTTTAGATTTAAATGTATTACGGCATGTTTCTATGTAATTTAGATTAAAAATAAAAGTCTTTTTTGTACTACATCTTTGTTTATGTCGGTAGATTGTTCCCACGCCAAAATATTGTAAGTTAATGCCGAATAGGTTAAAGAATAGTATACATTTATATGTGGTATCTATCTAGAGAAACTATTTTTTAATTGACGCCGTACGTAGCAACATTTATTTAATTTTATAGAAACCACATCATGTTGTTTATCTGCTAATCTATTGTACTTATTTAAAAAATTCATTTTTATGTATTGGAAGTACAAATTTGACGGCTTGGATTAAAATCTCTACACCTGTTGAGCTTGTATTATGTAGTGAGCGTTTATTTTTCACTTCTTTATTAGTTACTTGCTCAAAGTAAAATGACCTCTCAGACATACTTTGAACAGTACAAGAACGGCTAGGCTTAATTGATTTATTTTGTTTAGATATGTTGTAAGCAAAATGTTCAGCAAATGCATTAGCGACTAGTTTTTTGTCAGTTATGAGGTTTTTATTAGCAGAAATATTAATTAATTCCGAAGTATTTTTAAAATTGTCAGGCTCTGTTTTTACAATACTCCTTACTGTTTTATTTTTATTTTTTTATTGATACATAATCAAGTTTTAATATATTTTTTCAAAATGATTATATTTAGTTTGAATATCACCGGTAGTTTATTTATGTTTATGTTTGATGTTTTCGGAAGTAATCCGCTTGGTATTTTTATTAGAAATATTTATTGTTGAGGTTTCATACGGGCATGACACATCTAAGTATCAGTTAAATCTATCAAAATATACTTCAAAATAGTCATTTATATTAGTTACTTTAACAGTGTTAATGTAGAATATTGTTTAGAAAATAATGTTTGAAATTCTAACATTGATAAGTCGCTTTGTAACTAGTTTTGTTTTGGCCAAATGGGCACTACTGGAAATGTTGCACGTTAAATACTGCACAGTATGATCAGAAAATCCCGTTTCAAATACACTTATACTTTGGATTTCAAAAAAACTGGCAAAGTATATATTTGGCTGCATATACGCATGTATGCATATATATTTGAAGTTATTTATGAATCTCATTCCACACCAGTGGCAACAATAGGGACGGGGTAAAATAAATTAAGTATGTAGTTATTTTGCTAACATATATTTGTTATTTAATAAATAAAGTTTTTTTTTCATTTTACACAGTTTAATATAGCAAAATTCAAGACTTTGATTTGCACGGTTTCGTAGGGAATCTTTAGTGTAAATTTAGGAATAAGTGTATTTCATATTTAGGCGAGTATAGATAAAGGTATTAACTACAGTTAAAGTGTTTTTGATTTATCAAAAACATTTTAAGTTAATGTTGTTGAGCTTTTTACCAGTAAGCTTACAACTTGTTTAATTTTAGGCATATTTTGGGAATCAAACCCCGGACTGCTCGCATGATATGCAAAAGCTCTACCATTGAGCTATCACATCAATAACAATCGTTTATTTTCTTGCTATTTGGCTTTTAAAAGTATTTATATGTTAAATTTATAAATTACTTAAACAAAATTAATATTCAATCAAACTTAATATATCATAATTTGTAACAATCTACATTTGCATTCCGTTATCAACATAATATAATAACAATTTAAACTCTACAATCCTTGTCAATTTTCTTTCTTTTTTTAATGACGTTTTTTATCTATACCATTCTTTTTCTATCTTTGTTCTGCACATTTTGCTTTTCTCATTCATCAAAAGTTTGCAATTTTTTTCTTCATTTCTACATCTAAACTTTGCTATTATTTTTGTTTTGTTTTTGTGTACTTTGAATTATTAAAATATTTTCAAATATTTATTTCTATAATAATAATAATAATAATATATTTAATCATTTCGAGCTTTTCAGCAATATGACAATGTCAGTAAATACATATAAAATACAATAATTATAAAACAGGTTTAAAAAAGATTATTTAAAAAAGTATAAAAACTAATATATACAATTAAAACTACTTTAAAAAAGATTAGGAAATAAAGCTATTTAACAATTTTACAATTCTGAGTCTTGCATATATTCATTGTAGGAATAATAACACTTTTGTAGTAACATGTTTTTAATTTGTGTTTTGTATTGCAAACCATTTAAGCATTTAAACGTTTGTGGTAGTTTGTTGTAGATATTAATGCAGATGTAATAAGGGCTTTTTTATAGAATTCTAGTTTATTTTTTGGTACTTCTAGCAATGCAGGTCCGAATCTGGTAGAATAATTATGATGAATGTTGAGATGTGAAACAAATGTAAGTTTTTTCTGACATATATCAAAACTTGATAAATGTGAAGAGAAGGCAACGTTAAAATATTTAATTGTTTAAATAAATTTCGGCAGTGTGCTCTAGAGTCAACATTCATCATGTATCGTATAGCTCTTTTTTGAAGTTTAAAGACACGATCTGCATTACTAGATGTGCCCCAAGCTATTAGTCCGTAAGAACATAACGAATTAAACAATGCAAAATACATAGTTTTTAAGATGCTAATACTTACATATTGTTGCATCTGTTTAATTTGGTAGCAGGTAGATGACAATTTTTTACTTAAATGATCAATATGCTGAGTCCAATTTAGATTTTGGTCAATAACTATACCAAGAAATTTTACATGATCTTTATGTATTATACAACGTTGATGTTGATGACATCGAATTAATAAACTTCTGTCGTAGTTGGTTGGACGTGAACTAAATCTAACATATAAAGATTTTTGTGTGTTTAAGATCATCTTATTTTTGCTAAACCAGGTTTGAAGTTGGTTTACTTCTTTATTTGATTTTGTGATCAAATCAGTTAAATTTTTTGAGTTTACAGTTAGAGAAGTATCATCGGCAAACAGCAACAAGTTATTTGCAATCAGGTCGCTTGTATAAATTATAAAAAAATAGGACCTAAGACTGAGCCTTGAGGAACCCCTTTGTTTACAACTGATTGTTGTGAAAATTGTTGTTGAATTTCTACACAATGTTTCCTATCTTGCAAATAGCTTACACACCAATCCAATGCTACACCTCTAACTCCATATCTTTCTAGTTTAGCTAACAAGATTGTATGGTCAACTAAATCAAATGCTTTGCTTAAGTCATTATAATTGCAAATTTCTTATTGTACCTCAATTCAATCATTCTTGTTCTTTTCTTTTGCATTTTTATATCCCTATTACTGTTTATTGTTATTTTTTCTTATACAACTTTGCCACTATTTTTCATTCTTTCTACTTTTTTACAGTCATATCTTTTTTAATTATAATATTTCTTTTTCTCTACTTTTATTTTTTTATATCTTTTATTCATTTTTTTGATTAGACATTCTTGCAAAATTTTGCATTAATATCTTTTTTCTTTATTTTTTATTTAAAATAATATAACTTAAAAATATACGTAAAAGAGCTGCAGAAAATGAGAGACCTTGCCTGCTACCTCCGCATATTAAAGAAGATGTTCTTCAAGAAATCGAAGACAATCCATCAACTAACACTAGAAGAATAGCTTTAAACCTTAGTCACGTTACAATGTGGAGGATAATAAAAAGCCAGATGTTATATCCTTATCACATACAGCAAGTACAAGTCCTATTACCAGCAAATTTTCAGCAAAGATTGGCTATGTGTCAATGGTTTCAAGAAAAAATTGCGCAAAATCCTCGATTCTTAAAACAAGTTTTATTTACAGACAAAGCAAATTTTTTTCGTGATGCGATTATGAACTTCCATAATAATCATGTATGGGCCGACAAACATCCACATGCTATAATGGAAGGCCATCATCCGCAAACATTTTCTGTTAATGTTTGGGCAGGTGTTGTAGGAGACCATTTAATAGGTCCATATTTTTTGCCGTTTAAGCTAAATGGTCAATCATATCGTAATTTTCTTGAAGACGAGCTGCCAGGCCTTTTAGAGGACGTTCTGGTTTGATTAAGAAAGAAAATGTGATTTATGCACAATGGTGCTAGTGCACATTCTTAAATGAACAGTATAGGAACCGTTGGATAGATCAAGGAGGCCCACAGGCTTGGTCTCCTCGGTCTTCAGATCTAAATGTTTTTGATTTTTTTTTTGTGAGGTTACTTAAAAAGTTTAGTTTACACTACATCAGTTAATACTGATGAAGAACTAAGAAATCCCATTATTGCATGCTGCAATACAATAAGAAACACTCTAGGCATTTTTGTACGGGTACGTCAGTCACTAAGACGTAGGTCTGCGTTACCGTAGGAGGAAGTCATTTTCAACAATTCTTGTGATTTTTTTTGTTTTTTATGTTATTGCTTAGTTTTGTAAAATAAAGGTTTTGTGATCTTTTTCTTTCCGTTCCTTAAATATCGTCAAAAAATAAAAAATAATTTTTTTTGCGTTTGCGGAACCATGTTAATAAAAACATTTTTTCTTATAATTAGCCAAGAAATCCCACTTTTTATTTTCCGTCACATGTTTTAAAACACCCTGTATATAAAATAACTATTAAATAATGTTGGTTCAAGAATACTTTCTTAAGGCATTAAAAATATCTAAAAGTTTATTATTAACTGCTACTTTCTGTATTCTGTTACCAAGATAAGAGGCAATAAAATGTATAAAAAATATTTCTAATTGCGAATATTTTTAATTCATTTTAGAAAATGTTATAATTGACGCTATCAAAGGCTTTAGACACATCCTATACTGATACCAAAGTGCAGTTTTTGAATGAAATTTTAATACTTATTTATATAGTTAAAACTAGCAGTTGTTGATTTATATGTAATAAAATCGTGTTGAGTTAAATTAGTTATAATGTAAACCTAAAGAAAATTAACCAATTAATCACGTTTCAAATACTTTAGAAAATAATGTTAATAAGTACAATACAACACCACAACCGTTATTATAAAAATATAAAAAGATATTTTTAATTAAGGTTTTTTTAAATTTTTATTTCTACATTTTAAATTCATAAAGCCAGTTATTTATCTTCTGCCTCTATAGAATATTACTGCTTTCGTCTTGTGTTTAGCAATTTTTAGTCTTTCACTTTCTATTTACTATTTCTAATGTTTGCATTGCAATCAATTTAATTTTCTTCCGGCTTAATGGTAACTATAAGTTAGTATCAACAGCAACACATAGAATTTATACTTCTTCTTGTAACTTAAGTTCCAGTTTTTTATTAAAATATATGTTAAAAAGTAATGAACTTAGAATGGATCACACAACATTGCTATATTTTTTTTTTACTAATAAGAAGTTTTCTTTTAGTTAAGTAACTAGCTACTACTACTATTACATCTAGTAGTTTTTCATTCATCATGTATAAAATGATACTTGTTATTATATATATTTTAAAATTGTATTTATAAAAAATATACTTTTATATGCTTTTAATTGTCTTTTATTTAAAGTAGACTAGCTTTGATGGTTAAACCATCTTTGGTATAATAACTATAAAATAATGTGTATAAAAAATGTTTGACAATAACATTGACAAATTTAAAATGATGTATATATATATATATTTGTTATTGTTTTTAGTGTTTCTAAAACTACTTTTCTGGTTGAAATTTTATCCAAGCATGGAATTTTATTTGATTTTAGCTTGATTGTTTAATTTATATTTGTTACTGAAAATATGTCTAGCTTATTTTTTGCTGAGTATTCTTAGTTAACTTTGAATAGCATAAGAAAAGTTTTTTGTCAGTTTTTTTACTAGTTATCCGTAAGCGTAATACTTGAGTTAAGTTTAAGCTTTTTAGCCACGATCTTATATTCCAATCTCTACACATCATTTTCATTGCAGAGATCTCTTCACAGTTTTTTTTTGCATCTGCAATTGCAATTCCAATATACTTCTTGATATTGTATTTTATTTTGAGTTTTTTTCTTTTATTCTAGCTTATGTTTAGATTTACGTTGCTTTTCTTTGGTTCTTTCCTGTTCTGAATTGTGTACTCTACAAATATACTCTTCTGTTGACATTCATTTTTTTTTTCTTTTTAAAACGAATCACTGCATAGCTGCTTCAATATTCTTCATGAATGTTTCAGATTCATACAGCTATTATTTTCCAACTTTATTTTAAATACTTCTTTATATATTTTAATGTCTTTTTCAGTCATTTTCTAATTGGTTGTTTTATTTTATTTTTTAAATTAATTTGCACCGGATATTTTTAAGTATTACACCATTATCATTATACAGAGTAGAGCGCGGTACTTTGTTATTTTGAAATAAGTGCTGTGTAGGTCCAGGTGGTCGGAGAGAATAATGGACAAGCTCCTTGAAAATAGTAAAATGAGAAGTTTATGTTTCTGCTCCGCTCAGTCGCAACAATGCAGTGGTCGCTTATTTTACGTTGAGTTCTGTTTTTTGAACTTGATTATTCCTCTTCTTGATCGTGTACCTGGACGGAAATTTATTAATTTAAGTTGGGTAAATGAGCTTAGTTATGGAGCTTTAGCGTAGCATGACAGTCCGGAGTTTGATTCCCAAAATATGACAGAAATAATAACTTGCTCTTTATTTACAGTGGTGATTTGGAAGTCACTGGCTAAGCCATTGGTCCCATCAAACTTCTTCAAACAAGTTGTAAGACTTCTGGGGTGATGTAATAAGCTGTAAAACGCACAATTAACACAAAATAATAAGGATTTTTTAAGGCAATCTTTTTGTAGACGTTTCATCTCTCTCAGAGAAGATTTTAAGTAAGCTGCACGCTTTCCTGATTTAGCCTAGGTATGTGATTTATTCTATGCGGTTTTCTGAAATCAAAAATGTACAACAATTGTTTCTCGACCGTAAACAATATTTGGGCTGAAGCTGCCACTATACCTGCTGAAAGAGTGAATAAAAATTTTAGACAACGACTTCTCCTGTGTGTGCGCAGTAAAAAACAGTAGAAAATCTTTACCTATAACTATCTTGAATTGCAGTTTTATACTTAAATCTAATAAATGTTTTTTGAAACTTTTTACCGTTTTTTTAGGTTATTTTGCAGCATTGCTGCATTTGCAATAACGTTTATTGTTTTTAATGACATCACTATCAATACAAAAAATTTGTCAAAAATCTGTTTTTGTACTATAGCACCATTAAATGTATTATTAATTACAATTACTTGATACTTTTATTGTATATTTGGATAGTTGCATCCTGGCTATTATCTACAATCCTAGGGCTATTTTTTGTTTGGTTTATTATTATAATATTTTTATGGAATAAATTCTCTACCCAGATTTGTTTAAATTTTTTTTTCCAACATCATTCTAAATGCCTAGTAACATCTCTCAACACTTATGGCCTATCTTTCTACATTTATAACACTTTTTTTTGCTATTTTTTCTACAATTCTTTACCTGATGACTAAACTTGAAGCTAGGAGACACAATCTATTTAATTTTTTTATATGTCTATCCTATTTTTTGACCTAAAGATTTTACTTATATAATATATAAATGTGTAGTTAACAATTTACGTAATTAAGCTATTTTTTCCTATGATGCTATAGCAGATTTTGGCGTAAGCGTCTTTTTCGTATGTTTTGTAACTAAATTAAAATCAACTACTTCTAGCAGCACAGACAAAATAAGTGTTAATTAAAAAAAAAATTAGATGGGTTTATTATACCACTACGTAATGTTTACAAGAAATCAATAACTGAAAGAGTAAGTCTTACTAAATTCAAAATTAGCAAAATTACTCCTATACAAATACATTCAAATAAAATTAAAAATTTTAGATCTTTGTACATTTATAGCACTTTTCTAAAATACTTTAAAAAATTATTGAACAAAGTATTATACGTTTTTATACAACTTTTAAGCTATTTAATAATACTCAATATAGTATTGCGAGGGTAAATTAACATATACAGTCTTTTAAATTTTTGAGACTAAATGTACACAAAAGCGGATAAGAAAGAATTATGTTATGCTATACGAAGGTCACTGCCAAAGTTTGCGGAAAATGTAAAGCAAAACACAAATTACGTTATGTAAATCGCTTTATTGCTTCTCAAAATATTCTCCTTTAAAATCTATACACTTTTGCATCCTATGAAAACAATCTTCAAAACAATTTTGTCACTCTGAGCGAACTATTTCCAAAACAAATGATTTAAATGCTTCAACGGCCTTTTCAGGCGATGAAAAACGCTTGCCACGCATTTTATTTTTAATATGTCAAAATAGGAAGAAATCATTGGGCAATAAATCAGGCAAATATGGGCAATGAGCCATTAATTGGATAATGTTACTAGTCAAAAATTCTACAGTTTGTTGTGTTGTGTGTTGTTCCTTCTAATTTTAGCTATAACTTCCGGCAAACAAATTGAAGTATACCAATCAGCATTAACTGTCTTTTAATCCTCTAATGCAACAGTTGCAACATGACCCGTTTTTCCAAAGAAACAAGCAATCATTCTTTTTGAAACGCTTTGTGAACGCACCACTTTTGTGGTTTAGGTTTATTTTGAAACACCTATACAGTCGATTGCTGTTTAGTTTTAAGCTCATATGAATATATTCAAGATTTGTCACCTGTTATATATCAAATTTGAACAACCCCCTTCAAATATCTTTAGCATTCCTTGCACCACTTGAAACGTGCTTGTTTTTGTTCTTCTTTCAAATTGTGTGAGATCCAATAACTGCAAAGCTTCCTGACATGCAAATAATAGAGCAAAATCGTATGTATTTGTTTCTCTGCAATGCCTAAGGATGCTTCTATCTTACTATAGGTCACATGCCGATCTGACAAAATTATTTCACGCACAGCATCAATATTTTAACAGAAGTGCATAGACGACCTTTGCAAAAATCGATATCAAACGTTGGTCTTTCACGCTAGAATTTTGCGAACCATTTGTAAACCATAGTTTTTGATGGTGCTTCATCTCTAAATAACTAAGTTTTTCCATACATTGCTGCGGTGTTAAACCGTATCAAAAATCATAAAAGTATCACTCGGAAGTCACAATTCGAAATTTCCATTTTTTACACAATTATTACTCTCGTTAAATTTTGTTGAAACAAAACCGAGCAGTTTAAAATCAAACTGTCAACTGAATTATAGGTGAAAAACATCAATATGACAATTGCAGAACGCTGGCATTACAGGCAGTACTTGATTCTGCAAAATTTAGCAGTGCTCCTTGTATTCCTTGACATGACATAAGCTAATGCAAAGAAGTGTACCCTAACGGTCGGTTTTAGGATCAATTCTTTTTATTACGTTTATAAATAGTTTAAATACTGATAGTACTTTTCTATTTATTGACAATACTACCCTATTAATATCAAACAAAAATCTTAAATTGGCATTAATTTAAGCAGTTAAGAACATTTGTGTATAAGCATTCAAAAAAAGAATGACAAAGATTTAGGTGTGCACATTGATGAAAAATGTAAATAAAGTAAACACATTGAACATTTGTGTAATAAAATGAAAAACTTTTGCTATATGATTAGACAGTTATGGTATGATCTGTTGTTATGGATGGTTGTTAATGTTGATATTATAAAAATATTTTATTTTACAAAGATTTATGTTATGTTGTCATATAAAATTTTAGTTTGGGTTATGACTTAAGGTATTAAAAAGTTTATTCAAACAGTTAAACATACTGACACTTTTTTGTATATTTATATACACTTTGTTAGTGCAAGAAAAAATATTAAAGATTTTACAACATTAAATAAAACTTAATAATAAATATGAAACTAAGTATGGTAACAATCTGGCAATGCATTGTCATATCCTAACTTTGTAAAAATCAAATTCAAATTACTTAGCTATAATATGTTATAACAAGCTACCTAACAATTATAAAGACTAAAATCATTTAAATGTTCCATAAAACGGTTTCTGGTAAGCAAATCATACTACAGCATAAACGAGTACATACGTGAAAATGGTTTTCAATTCTTTTAAATTTATTTCAATTTATTATTTTTATCAACAATCAATTTTGTTGTTGATTTAATGTGTTTAATTTGTTTTTTTGTATCGACTTTTTTTTTAAATAATAGTTTTGCAACATACATAATTAGTTTGAAAATATTATGTTTAATATCGTACTTAATACCAATAATCGCAGAAAATTACTTGCAAAGATGTTTTTTTTCGGAGAAAATAAATAAAATAATAATTACTTTATATGTCAGTTTTAGCAGTCATAATAAAAATATAACACAAATCATATAAACTGAGGATATTATAATTAAATAACTTTATGTATATCTTGAAATAGAATAAAATTTAATGACAGTAACTAATTTAAAACGATTTTATTACATATTTAAGTTATGATTTGTAACAATAAATAATAAAATTGACAACTTAAATTGATTAATAAACGATTCACATAAATTATTTATATAATTATATTTATTATGTATATTAATCACATGTAATAGCTACATATATAAGTTATACGACCTTGTTCAATGTCGACATGTCATAAATTCAGAAAATATATTTTTGGTCAGCAAGGAAATGATATTGCTTTGCACCCATGAGTCGGCATATAAATGTCCAATAATGACAAAGTAATTCCGTCGCACAGTTTAATTTACAGTAAAGCTGATTGGCATAAATTACACGTTAGGCGATCAACTAGTCGGTGGTCTCTCTCAATAACTTAATCAACTACGCGAATCCACGCGAAATTGCCAGGTGGTCTCTACAAAGATTATATTGAAATAATTAAATAGAAAATTATTTACTAATTTATTAAATGGATTAATGAATAATTTTATATACTAAATTTTAGAGACGTATTAAGTATTACAAAATTAATTGCATAGAAATATATTGATAGAGTAAATGTTAATACAATATAAATATAGTTAATATTAAATACATAACATCTATTCTGCAATTTTTACTAAATATTTTCTTAAATATAAAAATTATTAAATCATTTAATCTACAGCCATTAAATTAAATTATACGTTTGTCGTTCAAGCCAATTCTGCAATCAGTGTTTTATTAATTGACATCAAATACTATGAATTTAATTTTAGGACACTGGGTAATTGATTTACCAGACAGTGATGTATAATGTCCTCGTGATTATTTAGTTAGTTACGCCCAAACAGATACTTTTATAGTGTATAATTTTGCTTACTAAGCCAAAATGTGTAGTGAGTTTATAGTCAAAATAAATTCACCTTAGCAAATTTATTTTTTTAGCCAGCTAGATGTACCTAGCTTGTCATCATCTCTAAGCAAGGTTTTAGATTTTTTATCTGGGTCAGCACAAAATCTTAGTGTTGTTGCAAAAAAAGTCTAAAAAGGTTATATGCAATTTAAAGTGTTGTAGTTAAGAATAAATGATTTTGCTAGTTACTTTATTTATTTTTATTTGTTTATTACTAATATTTATAAATAAATAACTTAGTTGTTTTTAATTTTAAGCTTTTAATCTTGATAATTCTTATTATTTATTTTATTAGTTAATAGCTTTTTTAAATCATCCAAAACGCGTTATGGCATTTTTTTACAGTACACAATGAGTAGCTTAGTTAGCGGTTTAGTAGGTGTTCTTAAAAGTAGTAGTAGTAATTTCAAGTAGCAGCCATACCCCGGTAAACTGCTTTGGCCAACAGGCTAAACTAAAGTTCTCTACATAGTGCATGAAGACTGAAACGGCATAGAAAGCAAGCAAAGTCAATATGACAATATGACGTAACTGCAGATCAAAAATCAATTACTTTAAAGGCGCAAATTGGGACTAGAAAAACTTGCGGCCATCCTAACATTACAACTACATGTAGTTCTACTTGATACAGCAACTTTAGAACTAAAGAGTTTGTATTTACGCACTTACAAAGTCATTTTAATAAACTACGCGCTTGATTACCAATCAAAAAACTCAAGAACCAAAGTTTTTAGCAATAAACAAAAGGTGGTAAGTCAAGTTCTAAAATTTTACTATGGTCTTGCCAGTTGTACATACAAAAGCAGTTAAAAAAAGTATTTTTTTACTAAAGTAAGAATAAATACAAATAAAAACGGCTCAAAGACTTTAAGATGTGAGCTTACAAAAAAAAAATTAAAATTTCATGAACAAAAAAAGTGAAATACTCAAATTCTTACCATCATAAAAAAAAAAGTATTTTGGTCATGTTGTGAGAAGTTAAAATCTCTTATTGCTTCACATTATGCAAAGCAAAATTAGAGCTATTCTTTATGCATATTGCTAGCATGTAAACAAGATATATATTGTTAGATTAACAATATTAACTGTCATTTTAACAAATTTAGCTAGCTAACAACATGAACTGTCATAATAACAAATTTTGTTTGCTAACAATATAAACGGTCATCACATCAGGAAGCGTGGCAAATCTCTACATACAATAATGATAATAATAATAATATGTTCAAAAAAGAATGTAAAATATTTAAGAGGGTGGTAGTACAAAGCACCACAAATAAGAAAGTCTTAACATGGGTCGTCATAGCAAGAATTTTTTAGATATGGAACATAATTTATTTTTATTATTCTTTTTTCTTTTTTTTTTAATTTTTATTTTGCAAATAATAAAGTAAAATATTTAAGGGGACAGTAGAACAAACCACAACAAACAAAAAAGTCTTAATAATTTACTAATTGTCATAGCGACGGTTTCGGAGATATGGAACATTATTTATTTTTATTATTCCTTTTCTCTACATTTTTATTTTGCAAAAACGTGCTGATGTTTTGTGAAATAAACATTTAGTATTTGACATTTGTTGTTTGTGCACAAGTATTTATTGCTATGCCTAAATACTCTAATGCAGAAGTAGCCAACATGCATTTTATGTATGGTTGTGCTAATGGAATTGCCACCAAAGATCAACGTTTTTATGTTGGAGCTTACTCAAATTGCCAGATTCTTTCACATTGTATATTTGGAAGAATTTACCAGAGATTAAGAGATACCGGTTTGCTTAAAAAATAGTGCTATCTTTCCGGCAGACCAAGGTTGGTATATACTCTTAGAGCACTACAAGAAATTATAGCACGGATAGAGCATAATCCAGAGACAAGTGTGCGTAGAATAGCAGCTGAAGTAGAAATTAGTGCTACTCTTGTTTGGAGAACTTTCCATAAGCAGCTGTTCTATCCAAACCATGTACAACAAACACAGGTTTTAAATTTAACTGATCACCAACACGTTTAATTTTTTGTTGCTGGTTTTTACGCAAGGATGCCTAAAATCCGCAGTTTCTTGCCAAAATTCTTCTTACGGATAAAGCCGTGTACACACAAAATAGAGTTGTTAATTTTTATAATGCACATCGTTGGGCCAACAAAAATCCCCATGCTGTAATTGAATGTAGACATCAGACACGTTTTTCATTAAACATTTTGATGGATATTGTAGGCGACAAGTTTCAAGATTCTGTTGTTTTACCAAACCGATTAACAGGCGCTGCTTACTTCAACATTTTGCAAAACCCAATGTATAATCTTTTAGATGACAATCCTTTGGCCTACAGGCAACAAATGTGGTTTCAGCATGATAATGCTCTAGCTCATTTTTTGATTGCCGTTAGAAAGCATATAAAAATAAATAATGTTTCATATCTCTAAAACCGTTGCTATGACAACCCATGTTTATTAAGATTTTTTGTTTGTTGTGATTTGTACTACTACTTCTTTTTTTTACATTTTTTTTAAACACCTTCTATATAAAAACTAATTTTGTTAAAAAGACAGTTTTTTAGATATAGTTAGTAATCAAAATTTGTTAAAATAACAGATTATTTTGTTAGCAAGCAAAATTTGTTAAAATGACAGTTCATATAAGAGATTTTCCATTTGACAAAATAGTCGCACTTGGTGGCACTAATTCATTGATTTTTGAATTTATTTGTCAAACGCTTTTTACATTTTTTTATGTGTTTTTCAAGATAGAGAACGTCCCACAAACGCCAAATATTTTCTTTGCGTTTGTCAAGTGTGAGACGCTGTTGCTCGCAATATTGAAAAATGTAAAAATGCTCAGGGTGCATAAAGTGCGCAAATGGAATACACCTATTGGGTGCGTTTTTAAATGACGCGAACAGCGGTTCGAGCACTCGAACAATAAAATGGGCGTTTTTAAATACAACCCGAACAAGTGTTCCAACAACATTTGCACGCACCTAGTCAAGAGGTGGTGCATGACGGGCATGTACAGTGTTGCCACATAGCAAAAATAAAATAATATATTTATCATGGGTTATATCAGAACATGGGTACGGTTTAATATACATTATAAAAATATAAGTTATACAAGAAATATGCGCTCATACAAAATATGTGTGAATCTAGAGTAATAAGATTTTAAATATTTTACTTGATGCAGATTTGAATTGTATTAATTGACAACACTGGGCATGTAAGCAAAACAAACAACATAACCTTAGAAAACATGTTTTTGACGTTTGAGTGCTCTATGCTGTTTTTAAATTACCCTGCACGAACAAACAAAAAAGTTGTTTGTGCAAAAATTGTTCAAACAGCAAGAGCACTTTAAAAACGCACCCATTGTTAGCTAGCATTATATAATGGGTGATTAATTTAGAGATACTTTTTTTAGTAAGGGTTTTATGTTAAATAAAGCATGCGTTAAATCAAACTGTTATGGTATTTTTGTTCAGTTATGTTTGACATTTCATCATAAAAAGAATTAGCCCGGCACAGCGTCTACAAGTTATTTAGCTGCAATACAAAAATGAACGCTCTATGAGAAAAGTGTTTTGTACGCTTTGAGCCACTTATAGTTTGCATAATCTGCCTACCAAACTAATTTTATTAAAAAATTTAAAATCTCAATATTTAATATTAGATAATACTTAACCAAATAGGCCACATCTAACACGTAGCAAAGAAAATATAGCGGCGGTAACTGAGAGTGTACTCGATGACCGTAATGAATCAATTTGGCGCTATTTTCAACAGTTTGGCTTGTTGTATAAAACAACTTGGCGTATTTTAAATAAGAATCTTAATTTAAAAGCATATTAATATTAACTCATGCAAGAATTGAAATTGTCACTGTTTTAGGCTTTGGGCCTTGAAAAGCTTTAAGAAGATCGACTGTTTTTGATCTTTATGGCTACGTCAATAGGCAAAATTGCCGTATTTGAGCTGAAAAGCAACCAGAAGAGATTCAAGAGCTGCTATTACATACAAACAAAACAACGGTTTGGTGTGGTTTGTGGCTGGTTTAACATTTCTTTAAAAATAAAGTTGGCCTGAAAATAATTGTGAATGACGCCCGTTATTGCACAGACTATTTGCTGCTTAAAATTAAAACCGGTAATCTTGACGACATTTGGTTCTAACAAAACGGCGCTATTTGCCAAATAGCCTGTGAAACCATGGCATTTCTGCGAAAACGATTCGGTAAACAGTTAATTTCACGTCTCGGACCGGTGAATTGGCCGCCTTTATCATGTAATATTGCACTTCTAAACTTTTTTTTTTGGGACTACGTATAGTTTAAAGTCTACATAGATAAGCCAACTACAACAACCTAAGGCTGCAGTCTCACTGCACAACCGCCACCAACTATCACCGTTTGCCACTAACCACCAAAATGTACTACGGTCTTACTGCAGCTACTAGTGACCACCAAAATTTAAATTTCCCACTCATTTCTATGTCAGTAGAAGAGTGCTATATTTATATATTTATATTTTATTTACTAATGTAATTAGTTTATCAATGTCGGGTGGTGTTCATGTTTCTTCTATGTTACCGTTTTTAAAATTCTCAAATATCAAAGCGAAAATGACAGATTAAGTTTTGATTTGTAAAATATCAAGTTAGTATGTTTCAAATGACGATCAACTGTTGCCGCGCTACCACCAACCGATTTGAAGTTATGAAACGGTGGTTACCAAATGACAGATGCCGGCGAGAATAGTGAATCAGTAGGACCGTCGTCATATGATTTAACGTGTTCGAATTTTAGTTAGTGGCGGTGGGTGGTGCAGTGAGACTGCAGCCTTACGCAATCACTATTACATCAACAACAAAATTAAACAAAAGTAGAACATATTATTTTAATTTCACAAAACATTTGATTTAGCGACAAATTAATATATTATTATTTTATTTTGCATACAGAAGCAGAAATATAAATATTTAATAGACTATTATTCTAATTATTAATTTGCTCTCTTTCAAACATCTCATTATATCGGTTATCTGTTTTATTTTGTCTTGTTAAAGTTATCGTTCCTAAAGCTTTTTTTGCTGTTGGGTTGTTCTATTTAACTGTTCATATGTTGTCGTGGTTTTCATATTCTTACCTTTTCTGTCGTGGACAATATGTCGTTAAATATATTTTGTTGTTTAATATAATTTTTGCCCGAGTAAAGCAATATGGTTTTAAACTACTTTTAATATTTGAAATGTTTTAGCAACTGTAATTCATTAGCTTGCAATTTGAAAGCGTGTCATATATTATTGTATTTAATAAAAAATTGCAAAAATATATTGAGAAATAAAGATGCTAGTAGTGCTTCTCGCATTTGTCTTTTATTGCTTCATTTTTACCATACGCGCAGAGCAATTGGACTGTAAAAATAAAAATGTTCGATAAAAAGTTATGGTGTCTAATGATAATAGTTTTTAATTAATTTGTATATAACATTAAAAATATAAAAGATTATAAAATTATAAAATCGAAATTAAACATACAAGCTAGGCAACTAGTTTTGCTAGCGTCATTTAAAAACAGATTTCAAATCAAACAAAAACACGTTTGACGGATATAATATCAAAAAAATAATTAATAACTACTTAATTTTGTAAATATAATATACATATATAGAAAAAATTGTAAACTTATAAATTTATCCATACTCCACTAAAACTCAAATATGCATACTTGGTTGCATACAATAAAATTGGGCATAGTACGTTATATGCAATGGCAATTTTAAATTACATATGTAATTAACAGTTTGAAGACATTTATTTCTATGCAAAGTAAAATAAAGTTTACGCCTAATAACAGATTTTTGTAATGAATGTTTCTTTAAATTGAGAAATAATAAATCAATTTACATGTTTTTCATCACAAAAACTAGTATTATTCGTAAGAATAAACTATAGATAAAAAACATAGTAAATTGTTTTATTATTTCATAAATATAAATTATCAAGTAATAGAAGTTATAATTATCAATTATATTTTTTAAATTGTATTATTTTATCTTTTAATTATAAGATTATGTTATAGATCTCGTGAGGCCAAACGAAGAGTTTCTCAACATTTTGGAATTGAGACTTTCGTTTTCTTTTGGCAAGGTCTACAAAGTTACCTGACGTTTGTCCATCATTTATTCTACACCCTGCATATAGTGCAGAATAAGCAAGTATATTAAAATGCAACAAAAAAACAATACTTTTTAATTTAATAAAATTTAACATTTATTCAACTTATCCACCCTCACGTTCAAAGAGTTATTTTTTACGATCAAATCTGCGTTTTAAGAAACTGACAAAGACTTGGTTTTAGAGTCATTTTAAGCAATCTAACATCTAACTATAAATTTTTCAATTTGTGTTTGAACAGTTAAATTTTTTTTAAAGTACAGTAATTTGTGCACAATAAGCAGGTATGTTGTAACGCAACAGAAAACAACAACGTTTTTCTAAAAACTGTTGTTTGTCTGCGTTTTAATAAACTGACACTTGGTTTTAAGGTCACTTTAAGTATCTTAACATAATTTATAAAACGTTTATATATTAAATCATAATAGTATGACAACTGAAGGTGTTATTACGGTACACATCTTGTAAGATTTTATTGCAATTTTACCTAATTTAATATTTACTTGTGCTACAGGACAATTGACAAAAGCGTGATGCATATATTTTTTTTTTTTAATTTTTGTTAAACATTTTTAAGGCATTACTAATAATATATTGATAGACTTAAATTATATATAGTGTGTTTATAGTTTTATGATGGCAATTATCGATTGCTTTTAATGTTTAAATAATATCTACAAAGTAGTTCTTTATTTTTAAAACTACTTTCTTGGTTTTTTTAGTAATAATATTTTTTTTATTTTGTTTTTTTAGGGCTTTTTACAGGAAAGCTCAAACTAAACTAAAAAAAATTGCATATGTCATATATTTATTTCAACATTTTTTTTAATTTAGTTTAATTTAAGTCAACTTTTTACTTAAGTGTTACTTCTAATAACACAATTTATTTTTTTATATATAACTGACGCAACGCACGCTAAACCTCCCAACCGCCACACCGTGCCCGTCGTATACTAATTTATCAAATAATCATCGGCCATTACCGTCGAACCATTAGACCGCATCTCTTTATTGTGCCAACGTTACTGAGTATTTTTCCGCAGACGAGTTCTACTCCAGTTGTTACTTCAGTGCGCTAAAAAAAAATTATTCTTTAACATTTTTCCTGAATGTTATATAAATACGATTCACGTTGAAAATCTCTAATTTTTTCCAAAAAATATAAAAATGCTATTTTGCAAAAAAAAAATTTTATAAATAAATAATCAAAAATCAAAAATCCAAAAGAAATATTTTTATGGGAGTTATAGATACTATAACCAAATTAAAAAAAAAAGTTCTGAGAAAAAATTGTATTTATTCAACTTAAATAATAATGAAGGCTAAATAACAATCAGCAAAGTTTTATTCAATATAAATCTCTTCTACTTCAACATTTGTTTTCATTTTTTTTTAAATTTATTATAAACATTGTGAATAATCTCTGGTGACATCGTAGCAATAGCATTAGTAGTTTTGTTTTTTAAATCTTAATATTATCGTAATATATGTATGTAGCATACACTACAGACTTAAGATAACCCCACAAAAAATAATTCATTGCCGATAGATTTAAAGACCAAGCTAACCAATGTATTGATCGATTGCAACCCATCCAGCTTGAAAAATGTCCATTAAATCAATTTGTAACAATCAAGGCACTATGTGCTGGGCAACTATCCTGCTGAAATATCATATTTCTTTTAAATTTTAATTTTCTTTATCCAATTAAAGCCAAAAGTATTCAATAAGAGTTTTCAAATAATAATTTGCCTTTAGTCTTCTTTTTCGAAATAGATCAATTACTTTATTGTAGGTTAACGCACACCATACGTTAACTTTCTTAATGTTTTTACAAATACTAAAGTGTAGATTTTCTTTTGCCCAAAAGCAACAATTTTGACTAAAGGGTATCCCTTTTGTTGTAAACGTAGATTTGTCATTGAATATAATATGAAGGTAAAAATTACGGAGTTCAAGTATGCGTTCACCTATTAATAAAAAAATTCTAGTCGGTTTGAGCAATCGCTTCCTTGAAGTTTATGAATAAAAACTGGTTTAAATGCATAAAATTTATTTGTGAACAGAATATTACATACGTGGTTTTTAGATATACTACCCAGCTAATTTGCTTTTGCTTTTATTAAAATTCGGTAATTATTGTCAACACCAAAATTGTTGCAGCATCATTTTATTCTTATCTTTTTTTGGTTTTTCACGTTTTTAACATCACCATAAACATCGAATTTATGTACCAAGTTTCTTAAAGCGTTTACAGATAAACCGGAAAATTTCAGGTAAAAAAAAACTTTAATTGCGTATTTATAAGACACCTTTTTAATACCGTAATATTTGATCAAGTAAATGCGTTGTTGTAAAGTCAGCATCCTTTTAGAAATATTAGTTTAAATATTAACAAATCATTGTAGTAATGTTACATTAGCATTGACAGCAACAGTCTTAATTTCCAATTACAAAATAAGATCTATAAAAAATAAAAAATATATTAGCGTGTCGATATAATTTTCTAAACACTTTTTTTAAATGTTCAATAAAAATGTTTACACGTACAGTTAAGTTCATCCGTGGACTAGCATAAGACTAACTGTTATGCCAGAATTCTTATAATTATATTAATACATTGTATTACCGCTGTAATGTGCTTTGCAAACAACCTCTAAGCCTAACCGGCCTGTGTAAGCTTGACAAACTTTTGCAGTTATTGTGCAATCTTAAGGTTTCAACTGTTAGTGCACAACTTTCTTTTGGCTGTTATGTATAAAGCTTTATTTCCAGATATAGTGTTATTACCTAATTCTAAAACCTCAGCTGCCAGTGTGTGAAATAACAATCTTTTACAACCCTCCAAGCCTGCTATAGCTATCAGTACCTCAATGGCTTTACTGCCAATGTACTTTGTATTACACACCTCTAAAACCTATTAACTATTATAAATAATGCTAACAAAAACCACTGTTAACATAGCCTTAAATTGCTTATACACATACATAATAAATACATAAAACCTTAACAATACAGAAAAACAAACTAAAATGAAATTTTAACATTGTTTTACTAAGAGCATGTATTGCTAAACATAATGTACGATAAAAGTTTTAAAACTAACTTATGGTTTTATTTGGAACATGTTATAACAGCCGATGCTAGGTAACAGCTTTGTTAAAATTCCTTTTTAATTTTTTACTTTTTTACTTAATTTAAGTTTTAATATTACCTAACAACAATCAAAATATTATTGTTGTTATTTAGAGATGCATACATTGAGGTTATGTTGGGAAGGTAATAATATAATTTATATACTTGTATGCTTGAGATCTTTATTATTTTCGACTAGTTTCGACTTTTTTTAGTCATCTTCAGGTATCTAAAATTTATTAACAATTTTTATTATTTAATAATAACATAAGAGGATATTACTTACAAATTTTTGTTTTAATGTAGATGTGTGGTGGTGACATCTGTGGTGTGTTTGTTGAGGTTGGTATTTGATCTTTTTTATGGTAGATGAAGATTTGTAAAAGTGGTGAATGTGATACTGATACTGGTGTCATCTGTAGTGTGTTGTTGAGGTAACTGGTTAGGTTGTTTTATGGTAGATGGTGTTGTGGTTGTATGAAAAATTATAAGAGTGGAATATATATTTTATATATAAGTAAATTTTGTTTTAGATGTTTTAGCGTGAATAAGAAATGGTTTGGTACTAATGGTTATTGTATGGTGGTTTATAGTCTTCTAGATAGGTATATTCAGCTTTCTTAATAACTTGTAGTTTTTCTTTTCAAATATTTTTATTTTATTGTTTGTACTATTTCTATAAAAAAAATTATAATTTTTATTATTTATTTCATCATTTGAAAAAAGTAAAAATCCATAAAAAAATTATTTTTGTGTTTATTAAGATGTTGAAAATACTTTCTTTACTAATTTTTATAATGTTACTTATTGTCTGTTTATTGTCAATTATTTCTTCAAAATACAATCATTTATTTTTTAAATTAAACTAAAATAGTTCTTCTGTAGGTTTTTCCAGTTCAAATTCACTTTGTTGATATGCAAACAACGCACGAACTGTAAACACTAACTGAATTGACAGTTTCTAACATATGCTGATGTTTCTTACGTCTTTTTTTACGCTTGCCGCAAAAATAATCTAAACTGCTTTCTTCATTATTTTGAAATGCTAAAAATATTACAAAAAGATGTAGTGCAACAAAAAAATGTCTTTTTTTCGTGCCCCTACTTTAAAATTTTAGGAAATGCTCTTAGAGCGTTACGTGTAGCATAAGGTACGTTACACTTTGCAAAACGCTAAAAACAATCATTTGATTTTTCTCTAAAAATAAATATATATTATTGTTTTTTTGAATACGTCAAAAGAACTAAAAAAGCAGCAATAAACTGGTTTCAAACTCATTTTTTTTTAAATTTTTTGTTTAATGTCTTGACAAAAAGTAGTACGTAAAAAATCATATAACGTAAAGTTTAGAAAGTACATTTTTATTTCTAGCAAATAAAAAAATCTAGCTCTAATGTATAGATTTAAATCAAATGTTTTCTAAAAGTATATTAAAATTTATTTTAAGTAAGACTCAATGGGACTGTTTAGAGAGTAAAAAAGTAAAAAAAGAACAAAAAATTAAAGGCTACAATTTTTGTATTATGTCGGAGAGCCAAATGATCACGAAACACGCTTTTTTGCTTAAGCTTTTATTAACCCTTTCTTACACAAAGTAAAAAACTTTTAATTTATTTACATTTATTAATGACTAGACTATTAATGTAGTAAATGGAACATTTTAATTATTATAAAATAAATGTATATTAAGTTTGTAGTTTATTAATTAGTTCAGATCAACGAATGTGTTACTATTAAGATACTTTATATGTTATTTGTCACAAGTTGTAATAAAACAACATAATATATTTTGAAATTTTTTATATGCCAAAATAGTTTGGAATCAATTCTATTGTTAAACAAAAAAATTGTTTACAACACGCAAGTACCAAACATAATAATAAATAAACAAAAAAATAATTATAATAATTAAATTTATTAATAAAAAACTTAGCAGCTTTAAATTCACACATGTAGTTAGCATGCATATTTTGTCAAGCAGTGTTTTGATTAATTTGATAACTACTTAAATTTATAGAATTAATTTTTTTACCAATTTTTTGTTTCTCTGTTTCTGTATTTCTATGCTTACTACTCTTCAGAATGCAATTCTTTTATTATTATTTTTTCTTTTTTTGGAACATTGTTTTAACTTTTTTGCTTTTATTATTTATTTTTTTAGTGTTTGCATGAACTTTTTCTTAACTATTGCGTTTGCAAATATATTTTCTTATTTTGTCATTTTTTGTTCTACGCTTTATTCGAAAGGTCTTTAATTTAAATTTTGCCCGTACATTTTTACTTTTTTAAATTATTTTTTTTAAATTTATCTTTTAAATATACAATTTTTACTTTTCCGGCCCAACTATTTTTTTAAACTTAAATTTGTCTATCTCTTGTCATGCTCTTTCTTTATTTACCATTACTTAGTAAACATAAATAAGCTTATTACCAGCGTATATAAGTACCTAAAACTGCTAATTAAAATATTTTAAACAAGTGACAAAAACCTTGTCAAACCATTAGTACAAAAAAAAATAATATATCATATATCATATTTATTTAACAAAAAATTAAATACATAAAGCAATAGTTACAAAAGAAAAATAATATATAGAAATAATAAATACATTGTATTCTTGTTAAACTGACTATCGACTGTAGTCTTTGAATCAAAAAAATATGATGTATGGTCAATATTGTGATGATGATGTATGATATTGTCAGTCGTCAATTAGTCAGTCGTTGTCATTAATACGTGTCTGCATTTGTTGATATAGTGTCATAGTAAGTTTCTTAAATTTGGAACTAATTAATAGGTCTCTAAAAATTATCAAATTTTCTAAGTTACAGAAAAAGTTTATAAAGTTGCTCGGAAAGTAGAATAAGGTTTGTTTTACTATAAAAAGAGCTTGTTGTTTGTGAAGGGAGTTGTTAAAATGTTGGACTTTGGTAATAGACCAGAGAGATGCTTTTTTTCCTACGTATAAGTTATTGAGTGTAAGATTGTTGAAATTTAGGAAAACTATGGATGTGTAGCCAAATATCGAACAACATATAGTTTTGTGTAGTGTTTTGCTGAACTTAATTTTTGATTTAATAAAGCTAGTGTGCAATTTTAAAGCTTAGCTTAGGATCAAAACTTACGCCTAGGTGTTTACATATTAGGGAAGGGACTAAAGGTTCTTGGTTTCTTTGGATAAAAAGTAAATTTTCATATATTTTGTGATAGATAATTAATAGTTGCGTTTTTAAAGGATTTGCAAAAGACGCTATTTATCATAATTGTGTCTTATCTAAGAGAGATTTTAATTAAAGAACTGCTTTAGCAATTTGGGTTAAGGTACTAGAGTTGTATTGTCTACGTATTGCAAAATGTGGAAAGTTTGGTTGAAAAAAGTTGGGTTAGATAATATACAATAGGACAGACAAAAGATATCTTTGTTGTAAAATAAATAAAATAGAGTAAGTATTACCTATTTAAACTTTAAAAGTTTGTTCATTTAAAAACAAAATTATTATTTTAATAAGATGCTAAAGAATTTTCAAAATTAATAACTTAAAAAAGTCCTCTATGCCAAACTTAGCAAACAACTTGTTTATGTCTATAAACAAGACGCTCGAGTACTTGCTTTCAAGGTGGGATTGAATATTAAAGTTAAGGATAGTTAAAGAATGGGAAAGTACTTTTAATAAAACCAAGTTGTGTGATAAGGATTTTATTGTGGATGTGTGTTAAGAGTTTAAGAGTTTATTCTGCAATACACATTTAAAAAATATGCCAAAAACTAAGAGTAACGTAATGAAACGGTAGCTAACTGGGTTGGATAAGTTTGAGTTATTTTTAAAAATACATACTTAGTACCCATTTTCTATTCATCTGGATAGTATTAAATTATTAAACAATAGTTGTAAAATTTAACTATTCAATCATATGTGTTTAACTGCCTAGTGCCAAGTTTTTGTTTTATTTAGTAAGTCTAAAAACTGTCTTTGTCTTTCAGAGTTTTGCAAGTTTTTTTGCAAAATTTGTTTTACTATGAATTTACGTTTTTTTAAATAAATTTTGTCAAAATCTTCACAGTTTGAAAAAGCAAGAACGCTAGTAAAATGTTTTTAAAATTTATGTGCAATGTCAACGTCAGATAGAAAATTAATTTTGAAAACCGGATCTGTTATTGAATGTACTATATGTGTTGTAAGTTGTATTTAGTCAATTTTTTGATTTTAATTTTTTTAATTTTTTAATTTTTTAATGTTATTATTTGCCATTATATGGCGTCTTGTCTGTACAGAGAAACTAAGGCGTGTATATTTTTATTTAAGTCGTTAAATTGTCTTTTTATTGTTCTATCATTGGTTTTTTCTAAATTTTCAATATAAGTTTTTTGTATTTAATAACCCTTAGTATACATAGAGGAAAAGAATAATTATAGTTTTAGAAGTATGGTAGAGAATAGATAATTCTAATGACTTAGAAAACATTAAAATAGTCTTTGGTGATTTATTTGGATGAGTTTTAGTAAATAATGAGAATTCTTTGTTAATTCATAATATGTAGCGTTTATTTAAGATATAGATGAATTCTTTGTAGGAAAATAATATTTGTATATCAATTTTGAATGTGATTGCCATATGATCAGAACACAAATTGAGAATAACATAACTGGACAAACAGAAAAGAATATCAGAAGTGGTGTTTTGATCATTATTCATAATGAAAGTTGGTAGGAGTTTAATAAAAATTATTGTAAGTGACAAAAAAATTTCTAGTTTAGAATATAAAAAGTCTTTACAAATATGTATTAGAGGTTGGATGAATGTAAACAAGGAATATGTGAAGTTTTTTTTAAGGAAAAAAAAATTGGAAAATGATTGTAATCATTTAAAGTTATTGATTGCCATTTTGGTTTTGGCACACGAAATATGATTAGTTCGAATAAAGTTATTAATAATTGGTAATTTGCGGGCAAAACTATTTATGTTGGAATATAAGACACTTAAATATAAGACAGTTAAATTGGATAATATAGTAAGAAACATCAAAAGAAATAACATTAAAAAATTAAATTTATGAAAAAATATTCTAAACTAAAAAACATCCATAGACGCGATTCGAGGTTCACCTCTCATCAGTATGGCTTTATTTATTTAAACTAATTGATTTTTAACTTACTTCGTCAACATTGTTCACCACCACAATTCAAAGTGAACATTTTAAAGGGTGTATTGACTATTTATACTGACTTAATGACTTTATTTAATGGCTATGGTTAATAGCATTCTGAGAATGAAGAAATAAACTAATTATTTCGGGATATTAAGCTGATGGTAATGTCATGAAAGAATTAAAACGGAAATTTGAAAATTAAAAATAGAATAAATTTTTTGCATAAATTATAATTACTATTATACAATTTCGTGTATATCAGAACATATATATATATTTTATATCAAAAGAAATGTTTATATTTGTTTAAAAAAAAAAAACTTACAACTTGCAACTAATTATACAATATTTATTTAAATAACAAAATAAATACACACTCAAATTAAATTAGTAACTTAAACTATACTTATACATAACATAATAAGAAATATTTTAACTTTATACAACCTTACATTACCATACGAAATCTAAGAATTATACTTTAAAACTAATTTAAAGATTTAAAGTAATTAATTAAAAAATAACAATATTTATAAAAGAAAAAGAAATTAATAAAAAAACTGACATATTTCTTTCATAATTAGGAGTAAAAAAATATAAAAACAAACAATTGTGGCCACTTTAAATACTTTTTAGGATCATTTTTTAATTCAAATCAAATATCAAATTAAGTTGGGTATATTTGAAATGCCTTTTAATTTAACTACAATAGTTAATATTGTAATATAATTTTGTTAAATATCTATTTTATACATTTATATTTTCTTTGCAAAGTGATGTATTTCTATTCAATATTATTTTATTTATTTAAGAAACCACTTAACCCAGTTTGTTTAAAAACACACACATACTTCTGAATAATCAATAAGTACAAGAATTTCTGTTATATTTATTGATTACACAGAAAGAATTGTTTTTTTTTTTGTATAATAACTCCAAATATTAATAGATATCGAATATAAATTGCATATCGATGGTCATCTTTTAACCGGTTTTTACATCAACTATAAATTTTTATTTACCATTTTAATATCTTTCTCAGAAATTACCATTAGTAATTATGTATAGTTATACTGGGTTTTGTCAACCGACGTCTATCGTAAATTGTATTATTATTTATTATTAGAATATCTGATTAAAAAGTGTATAAAGTAGCCACAACATAATATTATTTAAATTATCGCACACGTTCAAAATTACATATATTTAGTAACAGTGTTGTGAAGTAATGGAATAAAAAATATTGATTACTCTTGTGATGAATATTTGTTCTGGTAATTTTTGAATAAGTCTTGATGCCTTTTTGAAAGTAAATAAAATAATTAATATTTGTTTCATATTATTTACGCCATATATTTTAAATTGGTAGTAATGTTACCATGACTAAGAACAAATAAACATCACTTTATTATAAGAAGTAATGCTCGGTTTTTAGGCAATACCAAATACGTGATTATAATTTAAGTAAATATTTGTATCAGAAATGGTAAGTGAACTGGAAAGTCCATAAAGTATTAACGAAACATGTTTATGATACATTGTTATTATAAACAAAAGTTTAAACACAAAAAAATATACATTGAATAAATGGCATGTTTGCTATAATCTCCTTATGGAGAGCTTAAATAGTAAATGCAACCTAATTTTAAGTAAATATTTGTGTCTACAATGGAATGACTACATTATTCAATTTTATTAGCAAAAATATATCAATTTATAGATTTATCTACACTGAAGAAACACTTGATATTTTTTATATGCATAGTTTATATACTTTTATAGCAATTTAACATTTTAATTGAAATTGCAGTAATATTGTTAAGAGTTCAAAATTATAAATATCAATTGTTAATTCAGAAAATGGTATTAACTCATCATTAATAAAAACCTAATTTATATAATTGCACTTCAATTAAAATTTCTATAGTGTTGGTTCAATATAAAATAACCTTTACATAAATAAATTTAAAATAATTAATTTAATAATGCAAGATTCTTTTTGAGAAATCAAATATAATAATTAGTTTTGCATTGTGATGATTGTCTTTATGAAAGTCTTTCTACATGAATTATTGTACTTAAAGTCGTCAGATTATATATTTAATTATAAAAAACAATATATAGATCACAGTGAATTACATAAAACACTTAATTTTACTTTCTGTCTATGAAAGCTCTGTTCCGAAGCTCGTTGTCTGACGATGTGTAACTCTTCTTGATTCCGTTATCGGCTGTTTCGTAAAGATCTGTCTGGACTGGAAAGCAGATACCAATGTTTCTATGCTTAGTTGTACCATTTGTCTATTGAAAAAATAAATAATGAATATATAATATTATGAAATTTAATAATTAACGCCATTGATGTCATTTTGTATTTTTTAATAATATGATTATAATCATTATAATCATAATATTGCAATTAATATAATTATTTGTATTGTTTTAAAACATGTTGTTAGTTCAACTAGGATCTCACATAGTGATCATTCTAGTATGACAAGCGTTATGTATTATAGTTTCCTAATTTTATTATTTCTTGGCAGAAATGAATCGCCAATTAATATGTTTGAGAACGCACAAAAAAAGTTTATAAAAATTCTAATGTTTGAATACAAAAAAATAAACATTACAGAATTAATAATGATCACACTTACTTCTGATTTTACTTTTCTCTTATCATCCTTATGATAAGTCTGCTTGTAAAAGTTACTGAAAAGGAAGTAGAACATAACAGCATGCATACCGATCCACCATACAAAAGCTTTTGGATAGCTGCAGTCAATAAAAAGTAGTTGGAAGGCATGGATCATTACAGCAACAAATTGTACCTGAAAATATTTAATCATAAACATTATTTATAAAACAAAAATATTTTTTTAACTTACCATTTGAAGTGCGGTCAAATATTTCTTCCACCACAAGTATTTTTGATATTGTGGTCCGAGTGCAGCTACCAAGTAGTAAGAATACATAATGATGTGGACAAAAGTATTTAAGAAACCAAAGAAACTGGAATGGCCACCTGGTGTAAATTTAACTCCGAACCAAACAGACATTGGCATTACTCCGTGATGTATTACGTGCAGGGTAGAAATGTGATTATTTTTTTTACGAAGAACAAAGAAAAACTAAAAAAAAAAATTATATATAAAAATTTAACTAATTAATTTATGTTTAAATAGTTGAGTGTTTTAAAGATCCATTTGATTTAATCTGCATTGTCTACTTAATTTAATAAATTGTTGTCTTAAAACATATATACATAGAGTAACTTATTATTTATTTAATAGTTTAGCACATTACAGTATTTGACTAATTTTACTTAAACTTGTTTCCTTTAGAAACGTGTTACTAGACCTCGGCAACACACTAAAATAAACTATAGTAGTTTTATGAACTTGATTTAGATATAAACAAAATTTATTTAGACGATTTCTTTGTTTATATCAATTTTATTGTTTTCAAGTGATTTCATAAAATATAAATAATGTGACCCAACCCAATTTTTGAACAGCATTAAAAAAACTTTTAATGTAATTATGTAGAGTCGTTTACAAACTGTTGAATATTATTAAATAGCATACAAGGGCAGAAAAATTTGCAGTCAGCTCTGCTAAATTGATAAATAATTTTTTTTCAAAATATTTGTTTTTGTAGACAGTTTTGTGAACAAGCAAATCTTAATAAACATTAAAACAAATGAAGTCATATTTAATACATTACATTTTTTTTCATTGATATTTTTTATTTTTTTAGTTACTTTGGGTTTAGCTAATAACTTGATAAAAAATAGTTTATTTATATATGTTTGCAAAAAGTTATATTTTCTGGAAATAAAGTAATCTTGGTTGGGTGATTGGTGTCAAATGGCTTGACAATATAATTGGCATATAAGGTATCAGTTATATTAACGGTTAGAATAAATTAATCCTACGTAATATTTTTATTTATTGACATCAGCGGCAACTTTTTTGATTTTAAATCTATATTTAGAGTGTTCCACGACGTGAGGTCATAAGTTAATGTACATAAACTTTAGACCAAATATAGTTAAAGTAAAGTTATGCCCTAAAGCAGAGTGACCAGATTTTTATAAGTAAAAATGAATATAAAATCTATTTGTTAAATTTCATATTTAATTTTTCATAAAAAAAACGTAAAATATATAATGTTTTGGAGTATTTAAGTTTATTTTTTGCTTGACGTTATATCTGTAGATCAATTTTGACTTGTTTAAAATTAAATTTGACAAATGCTGATGTGTGAGATTGTTTTTAAGAGTTGAATATTATTTATGACAGTTGTAGATTAATTTTTACACTTTTATAATTATTTATTGATCAAATCACTATATTTTAGACTATTTGCAAATGCAGTGGCAGAGCTACCTGTAAGCAAGGCTTTGCAATGCACAAAAGCTCACAAGTATAATCTTTTTCCTAAAAAAATGTTGTTAACTATCAGCTGACAGATTGTTGAAACTATCAATTTGTTGTTGAATTGTCAAATTGTCAAAATTGCCAACTGTTGTTAAACTGTCAGTTGTCAATATAATATGTTAAATTGTTGACAAATTGTGCAACTATAAGTTTGTTCTTAAAACTGCGGGCAAATTGTTGAAACTATCGAGTTGGTGCTAAATTGTCAAAATTTCCAATTGTTTGTGCTAGTAAACTGTCAGCTGTCAGTATGATATGTTAAACTGACAAACTGTCAAATTGTAGATAAAACTTTCAAATTGTTGAAAAAACTATGTTAAACTTTGAAATACTTTATAAACTGTAATCGATTATAACAAATTATTACTAAACTTGTTACTGAATTGTCAAATTATTACTGAAAGTGTTAAATTTATCAAAGTGATGGATGTTAAATTATCAGTAAGCTGTCAATTAGTTGCTAAGTTGTCAATTGTCAAAACTATCAAATTGTTGACAAAACTGCTAAAACGTTAATAAAACTATTAGCTTGTTAGTTAAACTGTTTCTTTTGACATATAGAAACAAATTTAATAAAAATACTATGTTACAAAAAATTATAAAGTATCCAATTTCTTGATGACAAACACTTGTTGAGGCGGGTGCGTAAGCCATTTCAAAACATGAGTACGTACGGATAGTTTAAACTGGTATTTCTGCTCACCCTCCCAAGTGTTTGTCATCAAGAGATTGGTAGCTATCTTCCAACTTGACATCTTATGGTCAAATTTTATACTTTAATTTACAATTTTAAATTTTCTGGTCAAATTTTGGTTGTTTTTTAGCTAAGTTTAAATATTTTTTACGTTTTTTTTTTACGTTATTCTGAAATGATGTGGTTAGATATTAGTGCTTTCAACATTTTCTTTTGCCAAATTTTATACTTTTCTTAGAGTTTTAAAATTTGTTGACCATATTTTTTTAACATTTTACATTTGGATTTTAGCTTTTTATAACTCAATTTTGTTATTTTAAACATTTTATAACCGGATTTTAGTATTTTTTGAGTATTTCTTAAAATTATTGACCGGATTTGAACCAATTTGACATTTTGTGCTTAGATTTGAGTACTGTTTGCTATTTTATAGTTATCACGAAACGGATTTTGATACTTTAAATTAAAGTTTTGTTATTTACTAGTCGGATAATTTTATTTAATATTATCTTATAATTAAATTTTAAGTTTTTTTGACAATAATTTTGTTGGTAAAAAAAACGGGACTTTTAAAGTGTTTTAATGTTAAATTATTCTGATCATCAATTTTAAACAAGTTATATCTACATCTACACTGTAGTAGGTCAACACGTGTTTTATTATTTGATTAATGGTGGTGATTATAAATATATTTTTTTGTATGTTTAAAACCATAACAAATATAACATCTTCAAAATTGGTGCCGATTGATTAAATCTCTAAACAGTGCCCGCAAACGCGAAAACTACCAAACAACAGTTAAAATCGGTTCAAGCAACAAATGAACTTCTAAAATAAGCTTTTTTATTTTACAATGTAGTTCTCTACTAGATTTTATGTTTTCAAATTGAATGTTACCAACTAGAAAGTCATACAACGCATTAAAAAATATTTAATATTTTGAAAAAAAAAAACAAACTGGGATGATTTACTGCACAAAATTTAGTACAAAAATGAGTACAAGAACAAGAATTTAAATTTATTTGCTTTTTAAGGCTAGATTTTAGTGTTTACTAAATAAATTTTAAGTTTTGTAGCTAGATTTTAGTATTTTTAACATGTATTAGCTAGATTTTAGTACTGTTTGCTATTGTATAGCCGGATTTGTACATAGTTGACATTTAATGAACAGAATTTTATGTTTTTTGTTAATTATTGGCCCAATTTGTTTTTATGTTTAATACGTCCGTTCAAAAGTAAAAATTTGAACGTAAATTGGTGCTTTTATGTTAGTTTAGTTATTTTACAAATTAAAAAAAAAATACGTAAGTAAAAGTACTTTTTGTTTAAACAATTGAAATAATTAAAACTTAAATAAAAAAGAGTGTATTTTTTATTACTTTAAATCAAATTCTAACTTCAAACAGAAGTAAGTTACTAAAAAGAAGTATGCCTGGCTTGCTTAAAATAGATTGTTATCAAAACGCAGAAAGTTTAATTATTATTGATCAAATAATTACAATCTAAAAAAAAACAATATATATTTTTTATTTTAGTTTAAATTCACTATAAAAATTGGTTAAAATAACACATTCTAACTATTTTTATAAAAGATCTAGCTTACTTAACATCGTATAGTATACCAGATCTTTTATATGTTCTTACAAATAATAATCTAAACAAATTAAGACCGGAGATCTTTAAAACTAAGGTGTTGTTTTTCTTTTAAACTTTTGGTTGAAATTGCGTAAAAAATGCGTGATCTCTAAAAAAATTAAATAACTGTTGGCAGTTAAATGGTTCTCAAAAACAAATAACTAATGTTAATAATTTGACACTGTAATTTAAAAAAAAAATTAAATTTGAAAAACAAAATAATAAACTTTGACATACAAGTGAATATTTTGTATACAGTTTGTATCAAACACAAGTAATATTATTTATTATTTAAACTGCTTTAGTATTGAATTAAAACAATTTATAATTTATAACTTCTTTAGTTGTTGCTGTAGAAAAAATTACATAATTCAGTTTTTTAATCTGTTCTACGCGTAGGTAAAGTGATGATCTTTGTAGTAGAATACACTGCATACATTATTTTATATATCCTCAAAACTTATGTACCTTGAACATAGAAAACCAATTCTTTTTTTTTAATTAAAACTAAATTAAACAATACAGATCAATATTACTTTAATCTAGTAGATTCCGATTATTAACTCAATCATTCATTTGCTAACCAACAAGATGTTTGTGCCTACATCCACAAACAACAAGCATATTCTAGAGTAACAACTTATAAAATTTGTTATAATAGCTAATTTCTTAAACTAAATTTTTTTGATAAACTATTAGTGCAATTGGCATATACCACTCTCCGAATAAAGCAACTCACTCACAACAAACTTGTTTAATAGCTTTTCTAAAAGTTTTAACAAGCTTTTTAAGGTAATTATAAAAAAAAAACTATAGTTCATTTGTTAGAAGATTTTATGTATGTACATAATAGTTAAGTCACTTATATTCTACAACACTACCCGGCAACAAATTATGATTTTTGCAAGTCTTCCTATTGTTGTACTTCCAATGTTGCAGAAAATCATATCAGCCATGTATAGATTATTATAAAATTATTATTTTTAAAACAATTGCTAATAAAATAGTTTTTATTTTATATGGTAGTAGATTGGAAAGATACTCTAGTGTGCTGTTGTGTATGATTTTCACACTTATAGATAAATGGTGGAGCGTCTTAAAATTTCTATGTTAGAAACTTTAACACTTATAACAATATTCAAAAGCCAGCTGTTTACATTATTGTCAATCCAAAATTGACGTAGATACTTTACAACAACTGCGCAATGTTGCAGATATGTATGTTTTTTTTTATAATAAAATCTATGATTTTTATTTCAAATATTGTGCAATACATTTAATTTATCAAGTGACCGTATAATAAAATGTTGATACTATTTTTTTATAATAAAAAACTATTCAAGTGCAAAAGTTCATAAATACTTTATTGTAATCAATAATTGTTTTACAATACAAAGGCTTCATCAGGTCATAAAAAATTAGTAGTTCACTTCAAATTTGGTTTTGTTTGTAAAAGTCAAATAAGCAATTGGGTATGTTTGAGTCATTTGGGTTGCAAGTATTTTTTTTAATAACTTAGACAACTGAATTTACTTAGTAGGTTATTTACTGGTAGTTGCAACAGAAAACCCACTGTTAATATTATCTCGTCTATTGTAAGATTATAACTTTGTTGATATTTTAATTTTGTTTTACTACAGTTAGAAGATGCAAAGATGCAGAAGCATCTGAACATTACATTTTTATTAGATGCCACAAAAAAAAAAACTACTAAACTAAACTAAACACTCAAACTGAAAACTGGTCTTATTCAATATTATTATATATTAATATTTAGTTGAAATTTTAAATAAGACGTTGAACACTATTAAAATTACGTATTTATTTATGTAAATTGTAGAAACTTACCGTGTCAAAAAATTCCGTAAACTTTGAGAAGTAGTACCACCAGCAACCCCTGGCCATCTGTAAAAAAATGTAAGTATAATAATAGTTTTTATTATTAATAACAATAAATATTAGATTTTATACAATATTATTTGATTTATATTTATTTATTTTAGTTTTGTTAACATGAACATTTACTATAAGAACAATATGCTAATACAATGCTTTACAGTTTTACAGTAAGTTAACATTTTAATCAAAAAAATAGATCATTAGCATTTATAGTTTTTTTTAAGAAATCAATTTTGGAATAGACAAAATTGGGTAATTTTTAATTAATTAAATAGTTTTTTCAATATTTTTAAGACAAAATTAAATTAGAAAAAATGACTTAGAGCCGTCCGACGATACTGATTTTAATATTACATTTAACATTAAATGATGCGCGCGCCGAGTTAATATGTTTTGATGCAAGAAAATAGAACCTGTTTTAATTTCTTGGACAAAGTATGACTTTATATGCGTACGCATGAAAAGAACACGTATCGATATATTTACATTTTACATCAAATATAAATCAACAATACACTAATCTTAAAGATTATTTTAGTTTAAAATGTCAAAACAAGTGTATTAATTTGTAAAATATTTAATAATTGCAAAAAAGTGTTACATCTACTGAAGTTTGAGAGTTTAAAAATATTAAAAAAATTAAATCTGTGCAGAGTGAGAGACCAAGCCAGTGACGGAAGATTAAATAAATAAATTTAAATTTAAGAAAATAAAATTTAAAAAAAAATGTTATAACAAACTCTATGACAAAAATTTCTAATCATACATTTTTTTAAATAAAGTTAACTTTTAATAATCTAATTCTAAGCTTATGATCAAAAGTACAGGTTTAATTACTAATTGTCATGTATAAAACACGCCCGTGCTTATACGCAGTGAAGAACGTCGATTATAAAAATAAGAATGCTAAAAATAGAGGGGTAACTGAAATATTATGAAGTTATTTCAGATATTTAACACTTTACTGAGAGGTTAGTTCAATGCGCATGCTTGCGTACTTATTTTATAAATTTTCGTGTCATACAGCAACTGCCAAAAAATTCTAAATTCTTATGTTAAAGTTAAAGCGCATCATTTAATATTAAATGTAATATTAAAATAAGCATCGTGTCAGGCGGCTCTTAGATTATACAAGCACACTGAATATTACAATATCCAAAATATTAGTGTAGCTCAAACAAACGTTAGAGCAAGTAGACGTTTATGCAATAAATAACTGAATATTTCATATATTAAACAATTTCCAAATGCTGTATTATGCAAAATTTTTTTTTGTTAAAAAAATTGTTTAGCGTTTCTTTTTTATTTTAATTTAGTGAAAAGAATGTTATCGTTAAAATGTAAACATTCCATTTAGAGAAAATATATTATTTAATTTATGGATAGAGTCAATTGTAATTTATTATTATCCTGCAACTCAGTTTAATTATTAATTTGAGCAATATGAATGAAGCAATAAATGTTTATTACAACCTTTAATTTTATTAAATGCATATATAAATTCAATATGAATAATTAATGTGTTTTTCCAACAACTTTTTTCTTTTAAATGCATCTACGCATCTATTAAAAAAAAAAGTCCCCTGTCTAAATGATTACCAATTCTAAACAATTTCATTTAAGATATATTGCACAGTGCAGGTTTGTTTATTGTAAAATGCATACATTGTAAGTAGTTTAATTGCTCATTACAATCTGAATAGGAATGTGTCCTATATGACAAATAAAACAATAAATTTATAACGTTGTGGAATATTTGTGTTATATGAAAAAACAAGAATGTGTTTGTACCAGTTAGGAAAGTTACCACTTACATATGTTGTTGATAAAAAATAAATTATAAAAATCTTACTTTAATGTTATTAAAGTTTCCATTTTATTGTAATATTTTTTTAATTGGTTTATAAATATGCTTGATAATAAAAAGATATTTTGTATATTACAACATTATAAAAACACATTTAAATATCAACCAGTAAAATATGTTTCGACAGTCACATCTCTAGTGAGCGACAAACCTGCTCAAATGAACTGGACATAAATATTTTTAAAAAACAATCATGATGCTTTTGAAATTCTTTGAAGATTGTGTAACCATAGCAACCATTTGTGTTTATTGTTTTGTTGGAATGAAAAGTCATTAACAATATTATTAATTGAATTTTTGAATTTCTAGTTTATTATATACTTATTAATTAAATAAAGCAATTGGTTGGTTGGAGAAAGTCCCACCGTACTGTCAGCTTAAGACTAAATGTATCACTTACTGTGAAAAGGAGGGCCTGACAGAGATGCTTAAAAAGTGGTACACCAAATTATAAACATGGAGAAAGCACAAGATAGAAAACTACAGCAAATCAAGACATGTTTTTAAGATTACTTGCTTGCCGGAATAGGTTCAATAATGCAACTCAGTAATGGTTTTCAAAATGCTGCAGTTGTTGAAATCTCGACAAAAACAGTTTGAAGAAGATTGCGCAAAAATAATTTGAAGTCTCAAAGATCAACACAATTTCCAAAAAAAAAAATTATTAGGTGAGCTCAAGAACATAGACATTGCAATAATCAGTAAACTACTTGCTTATTTACATATGGTTTTAAAATTACAGTATTTTCTACGGACAGACATATATGCGAGTATGAACAACGTTACAGAAAAAAATGTGGAGTTCTTAGTGCTATTTTTGGAGAAGGTTAATAATCGTGTGAGGAAAAATAAGTTTGAAAGGAAAAACAAATTGAATAATATTTAGAAATAAGTGTAAATGCAGAACGGTACTTAAATAATGTTTTAGAGTTTATTATTGTAGCATATGCGCAGGTATTTAGAAATAAATTTATTTTTGTATACAATAATGGTTGACTATACAAGGCTAGAGTTGTAAATGATTTAAAAAAAAGTCAAAAAATGGGATGGACTGGCTAGCAGTCTCACTAGATATAAACCTTATAGAGCACATATGGTATTATCTGGAAAAGCAACTTAGACATTGCCAAATCCCACTACTCACTTCACATGTCCGAAAAAGAATAGGGCAATATTCCTCAACTATTAATAAAAGCAAGCAAAGTGCATACAAAGTACGCAAAATTGTTGCAAAGACTTTTAAACGCTTAAGAGGCCTAACACGCTATTAATTTACTTGTCTTTTCTTGCAGAGAAATATTTTATAAGCATATTACTGTATTAAAAATTTTACACATTTACACATTGAAAGTTTGTTATAAAAATAATTTACATTAATACAAGTTTTGCTAGAGATATATAAATATTTTTTATTACGTTTATTGTGATCAAAAACTACAAACATCACTTATAATAACTCTTTACCACACATACGGTGCATGCAATAAAAATATGTTTGTTTTTAAATATTTAATTACTAATATTAATATAATTCTAATTTCTATTAAATAAATTAACGTTTTGTCAGTTCAGTTAGGAAAAATATTGCTACATACCCATTTCATCAATATGGAATCAATCATTACTTACTTCCCGACAACATAAAAAAAAGAATAATTACATATTTATTTTATAATTTATGTTAAGTGATACAACTAATAGCAATTAACAAATAAGTGTTATAAGTAATAAACTATTAATTGCGTAATTAATTTCCCATGTATACTGTTTAATAATTCAGATTAAGCATGAACAATGAAGGTAATTATAGTGAAACCTACGCATGCATAATGATAATAACTTAATCATCAATAATACTACAATATAACTATTTATTATTTTTGTACAAAAACTAAAATATTTTTTTGATCGATTGAATAATAAGTTTTTATAGAAAAAATTGTATGATTCACAAATCAACACTATTCATTTTGTAAAATATACAATATGTGATAATTGCAAGTAATAGCAAATATGGATAACAAAAGGTCTTTGAAACAAAGTTTGTTATTTACAGCGGATGCAGACTTTGACAAATATGCTAGAGCTTAAAAAAATAAAAATGTATATAATAAGATTAATTGTGAGAGGTGGTAACGCAATGTCCCCTATTAAGAGAAACGTTGAACCGTTTGTGTGTAGAAAAAGACTGTAGTACAGTTAAATCCTACACGGACAGGCAACGGCATTTTGGTGCGTTTTATTTTAATCAGATGGCCGAATTAAATTTATCATTTAAATTTAATAAATGATAAATGTATGAAAGTATGTAAAAACGCTAAAAGCCGTTGCCTGTCCATGTAGGATTTAACTTTACTACAGCCTTCCTTCACACACAAACAGTACAACGTTTCTCCTAATAGAGAACATTGCGTTACCACCTCTCACACATTACTAAACATAAACTGTTACTGTGATTTTATGTAAATTGTTTCTTCGACCAGTGAGATGCTAAGCACACTGATTATGGGTGCATACCCTAAAACACTAGTGTATGTGTCTCACACTGGGTGGAAAAACAATTTACATAAAATACATCATTTATTAAATTTAAATAAATTTGTCTGTCACTACTTTATCTACGCGTAGAAAAGGTTTAAACTGGCAACCCAAAGTACAAATCTGCGACTCTAGCTGTTTTGTTTTATAATATAAAATAAAACAGATAAGTAGGTTATAGAATTTATAGTAACAAAATATATATCCATAATGTAAAATTAAAAATTAAAACAATTGTGTTTTAATATAAAAATATTTTCTTAATATGATATTTTAATTATTATCAGCATTACAGTATTATTAATTAGTGACTACCTTAATGTTGTATTTTGAAGTACAACTGTTTGTAGTAGTAGTTTGTAGAAAGTGTACACCGCATGCCATGCTAAGAATTCAGTCTATTTCTGTTCTTACTTATCATGACAGCAAAATAAATTCTGCATCACACAAATGAATAGTTGGGAATGACAACATAGCTTATCAGATAATACTGCTAAAAGTTTGTGAGCAGTGGCGTAGCTAAAATTTTGGGTTTACTGCAAATTCCCTTCATGGATTTAGAAAAAATGTACAAAATTTTGTAATTTTTTTTTCCTGTCATAAATTATTAAAAGGTGCAAAACTCTACTCACAAAAAGTCAAAAATAACAAAACCCAGCCATAAACTGTTAAAAAATTCTATTAATAAATAATCAAATTATCTTATTGTTAAAAACACCAAAGTCCGGCCATTGCAAATTTATATTTATAAAAAGTAAAACTAAAACTGCCTAACCATTTACCTAAGCATTTAACCAAATACTGCTGACAGTCATCAACAAGAAATACATTAGCTTCATTTAAAACAGCAAAAATTAAAGTTAATTGACTGAAAAAATAAACGTGAAGACTGAATTTAAACAAGAATAAAGTCTAATCTTAACACTTTTCAATATTCTAATAAGCAAAACAATATAAAAATTTAAAAATAAAATTATAATGGACAACAAATTTACTGAAATCTTATGTTACGTCGACGACGCTGCATTAATTGCAAATAAAAAACATGATTATATCAACCAGAAAGACCAAACCATTGGCAAATTTATAGGATCCTATTCGGTGCAAACTAATGAGCAAATGAATCTATAAAACAAGTATCAAAATTTAATTACCTTGAGTTGCAGATATCTTAGCGCTTGATAGAAAAAATAAGAGCAAATGTCATTAAATATTTTTGGTTCCCTAAGAGATGCGGTACGAATAAACGAATATATATATAAAACTTGTGTACAATCAATTTTAACCTACGCCGCTGAAATCCGTGCAAAATTATCTAAAACCAAACAATTAATAAAGAACAAAAAAATTAAAACTTTTAGAACATAAAAAAAAAACCATTATAGAAAAACTAGATACTAAAGACGTACTTAGATGGGTCAGATCACAAAAACAAAAACAAAAAAAAAATAACAAAATTTGTTTATAAAATATTAAGAAACGATTTTTTTTTTAATAAATTTTTATAACTAAAAAAAACCTGCTATAAAGAATCAAAATAATAATTTGCAAACTGTCAATATATAGTAGTGATAAGTTAATACTAACAAAATGACATACATGCATAATTTTTTTTTTTTAAATATATTAAATATGCCTTAGAAAATATCTTCCGCAACCACAATTTGGGTTTAAGAATCACTGGTCTAAACTAAAGTTTGGTCATTTCTTTGGTTTGGTATTAAAGTTATGACGTATTTTAGTTAAATTCTGAAGCAACCAAATCAATAAATGATAAATGATATTAAGTAGTAGTTGATACAAACTGTTTACGTAACTATGAACATATTTACTTGCATGTCAAACAGTGAAGCATTTTAGTTTTAATTTTTCTGTTTGTGCTTATTAAGAGTGTGGATGTTTATTTATACGAGAGTACGACAATGTTTTTTTCATTTACAATTTCTCTGATAGAAAATCAGTAGCAGCAGCTGCTCGAGAATATGAGTAGAGATTTTTAAATTGACAACTACCAGACCAACAAGTTTTCTATCAGATGCGCAAACACACATAATTTTGTTTCAAAACCGTTTACTGTGAGTTGCATACAACAAGTACTAGACAATAAAAATAGTAATGTGTATCTGCATAATTTAATGTATCACAAATGCAATTTTGAAATACATTAAATTGTGATGGTTCTCTTACCTACAGATTTGATTGGTTAAATAAGATGTTTTAGTTAGATTTATCAAATTTGACATCTTATTGACAAATATGACAGATCTTAAAATTTAAAGATTAAGTTTTATCAAATATTAAACTAACTAATAAATCTATCTACTTAATTTTTTAATTTGTCTTTTTCAGGTATAATAAATAGGTAATAAATAGAAATAACAGCCTCTTGGAATTTACAGAACTTACACAAAATCACAGTATGAAAATGTTGACATTAATTTTCAGAAAATGGCTGGTTTAAATTTATTGATAACATGTTTATTAGTTCAATTTGTTTTTCATAACTATTTAACCGCCAACAGCTATTTACGTTTTTTTGAAAAATAATTGGAAGAATTGTTAGATGATGTTCCTCTGGCGATCAGACGTAGTATGTAGTACTAGCACAATGATGCCTCTCTGCACGTTGAGATACGTGTGAAACAATTTTTGCATCAACTGTTTGAAAGACTCGTAATTGTTAAAGGAGAACAGCATCCATGCCGCCATATAAAAAACCAGCTATACCAAACACCGCTCAAGACAATGTTACGTAGAAAAAAACCTGAATGTGTCTTAAAACAAAGATGGCCCTTTTAATTTAAACTAAAATAAACTTAATATTGATTTTTCTGAAATTGAAATTATTTAATCAATAATAATTAAACAACTCTTTGATTTTAAAAACGGTTTACTTTAAAGCATAACTTTATTAGACTTTTTAACTAATTTGGTCTAAAAGTTACGTACACAAAGTTGTAAACTTGAATTGTGGGATAATTATTAATTCATTTACAAGTTACAAATTTATATTATGAAATACAATAAAATTCTAAAGGTCAAATTGCTATAATGTAATGCATTTAATGCAGGAACAAATTTAGTATTCTTATCTATCTAAAAACCATTCACCAGTTTTTTAACTTTAAATGTTAAAAAAGCTTTAAATTACAAAATTAAATGTTATTTAGCTTTTTGAAAAAAAAAATGTTACAGCCCATTCGTGTTTTATCAGGTGTTCCTCAAGGACCTTATTGTAGACCAATTTTATTTTTGCTTTTCATTAATGATCTTCCACAGTATATTAATTCGTCGTCATTTCTTTTATTTGCGGATGATTTAAAAATGTACAGAAAAATAATTTTTCTTAATTATTGCCATCTTTTACAACTAGACTTAGACTCTATAAACAATTAGTGTTTTATTAATAATTTGTTCTTCAATGTTAATAAATGTTTTTCAACAAATTTTCATAGAACTTTGAGTAAAATTTCTTATAACTATGTAATTAACAATAAAATATTGGACAAAGTTGCACAAATAAAAGATTTAAGCATAATTTAACTTTCCTCTTTATCCACCGGGGTGGTGTGGAAGTCACCTAATAAGCCGTTGGTCCCATCAACCCCCTTCAAAGAAGTAAAACGCGAAATAAATAAATAAACATTTGATAATCATATAAACATCATGTGCAATCGTGCTATAAAAATGTTGGGATTTGTTTATAAAATGTCAACGGATTTATCACCCAGTACTCTAAAACTTTTATATTGTGCGTTGGTGGGTTCGCATTTAGAACTACGTGCTGGATGTGGTCTATTTGATCGCGTATTATCTAATAAATATTGAGTTTTAAATTTTTTAATAGTTCAGCAAATTGTGCGTTCTGTAGGCTGATTATGTAAACCATAAGTTGCTCTAAGCGTACAAAACACTTTTCTCATTGAGCTAATTGTTTCTATGATGAAATGTCAAACATTACTGAACAAAAATAACATAACAGTTTGACTCAGCGCACGCTTTAACTAACATAAAACCCTTACTAAAAAAAGTACCTCTAAATGAATCACCCATTATATGCGAATTTTTGTATATGTTATCTTTTGTATTTTTTATTTTTATATATTTTTGTAAAACATCATTAATTATGTATATTTGATGTAGATGTAAATGGTAAGTTTTTATACAGTAAATAAAGTATTATTGATGTATAAACAGCTTTTATTAATAATTTAATGTTTTTAAAACTATAGTCTCTTGTTCAAGTTTAGCTTAGTAATATATTATTAATTTTGAAATAATATTTTTAAAACTGTAGCATTCGTGTAAACATAACTTCATGTAATTTGTAACTTTTTAGAAATAATTAATTTATATTTTTAAAAAAGCTCAACTTCCCATTAAAACATTTCTTTTATTCGATTTTTTTTTTTGAAAATAAGTTATTATGTAATGTTAATTGTAGGACATTGAATAACTTCAATCAATCAAAATCATTCTTTAATATAAAGTATTAATTAAAAAATATTATCGTATGTACGCAGTGATATTGAACCTGAAGACTGTTATTGTTTTTTTGAAGGATGACATAAGCCTGCAAATGTTTGGACGTAATTTACATAACGTTTTGTTATAAATAGCTTATAAAAAACACAATACAAATCAATTAAGAAAAACGTGAGATACTGATTAAAAAACTATGAACTTGACATCAGATTAAAATAATATAAAACGTTCAAAAACAATTACGACCTGTTATCCTTGTTTGTTATTAAAACAAATGCCATTTCTAAAAAAAGTGGCTAATAATTTATCAGCTACTGAGACTAATTACAAACTTTAAAATTAGTTGCATTGCTGGTCACTTAGATGTACAATAAGTACAATATTATTGTCAAAACCTCCATTCTAGATAAAATGCAATAAGCTGAAAATAATGCTGAAAGAACAGACTAAAAACTTAATGATTTTAACAATTATAATATTAAGTTAAAGCAATTTACAAAACTTAATTAATATTAAGATTAATTACGAGCTATAAATAAATGAAAGACTTTAGAAAGCCAGAGTTTTATGTAAATTGTATTGTAATCATTTTGTTATAAACTTTTCTTTTTGGATTTTTACAAACAAATAAAAACAGAATTAATATTAATTTATAATCTTGCAAAGTGATAACATTACTTTATATACATCAGATAAAATTATAGCCACAGGAGTTATAAATCTGTAGTCTTTTGATATCTTTTTTGTAAATAAACAAAACATTAATGTTTAACTTTGAATATTTTGTTCATTGGTTCATTCTAAAACAATTTGAAATAAATTTTATTATACTTTTTACAACTATATTTGTTAAATTGCTTTATGTGGCGGCATTTAGTTAAACATGACTAACAGTATTAGTTTTAATTACAAATATTTATTATTTACAAAGTAATTAAATATCAAAATATTCAACAGCAATATGTTTTTTGTCTGTTCTATGGTTACTCTTAGATATTTTTATTACTTATTGTTTAACCTTGTTGAATAAATTTAAATTTTTATTTAATTAATTAAAAATGCAATTGGTATGTTTTTTTTACACTTTGCGATTGTGTAATTACTTTTCAGATTTCTTGTTGCATAATTCAATAATATAAGCATTATTATAACTAGCTTGTATTAGTTCTTATGGTCCTATGTGTGTATATTATATGCGATCATAAAATTTAAAACTATATTTATAACATGTTTTATTTTCTCCTCAGAGAGAGTGCGGGTGTGGCTAGTCCGAGGTATCCCAGCTGACTCCACTTAGCTATAACTAAAAAATTCTCTCTTATTGTTGTTATCTTTTCTATTGTCATCTTTGGCTAACTTTTTGTTTGTCTCAACGCTATTAATTAAGAGCCAGAGATTGCTATATTTTCATAAACTAATTAATTCTATTCTATTCTTTTTGTACAAAAAATACAAAAATAAGTAATAAAACTACCCCAAGTGGGTAGGATTGTTGGTTCAAAATCCCATCTCGGCTCTATACCGGGCAGCGCCATAAATTTTGAGAGAAGCAATGTAAGACAATAAATACAACTAGTAATGATGGCAAGAACGTAAATAAAACCTTCCAAAATAGCAGCAAAATTATAAAAGTTTCAGTAAGAATCAGAAGCCACTCCTTGTGAAATAATCATAGATATAAACCATAGTACAAAGCAAAGAAGAAATACGTACTACAATCAAGTGATATAAGAAATTAAATTAATGCGCTAATTCAAAAAAATTATCAACCTTTGCAAATTGAACAAAAACTCTATAACAGCTAGAAACAATGGGAGAACTAGAAAGTAAATACTATAAATATACATAGTAGATCAACTGCAAATCTAACTAGATTCAATACATAAAATGTATTAAAAATTATTCAAAAAATAAGCAGAGATAGAAAATAGGCTGTCTAACAATATCAAAAAGAGTGGCAGATGAATACGACACCGGTTAAAACAACAAAAGTTTTTCTAAGCAGTCACAACAAAATAATCAACAAGTACCAGTAGCCAGCACACGTGCAGATAAATAAAACCTACATTTATATAGTTAGCAGTAAGCTTAAAAATAAAAAAAAATAAGATCCAATTTTCTTAGTTTTTTTATTAATATTATAAATAAAACAAAAAACTAATAATAGGTCAATTAAAAAGTCCACTACCAGCCGCGATGCAACCTTGGCAACGCAAAACTGCAAGAAAATCTTGCTTATTTTCAATTGGAACTGTAGCGTTTATAATTCTGTCTTGTAATTGCTTTTTATTGTGAATTTTCTTTGCATAAACTAGTTGTTTTACGTAAACTTAGAAATTTAGTGGATTTAGATCTGGCAACCTAGTAGGCCACTGAACTAGACTGCGCTTACCCATCCACTTTTTATTAAAATGGTTGTCTATCCATTCTACAACAACCATTGCACCATGCGGTGGCGCACCATTGTTTTGATACCACATCACGTTGAGCAATGCAAGTGGAACATCAGCTAATAACTCCTGCAAATGATATCTAATAATTCCAAGTATAACGCAGCATTTAAACAATGCGGCAGGATTGTGTATTGTCAGTAAACTACCGTTGAAAATCATACACTACCTGTTTTAATAAAAAATCTGTGTTTAAAACGATAAAATGCGTGCGGATTATTTACTGACTATTCATGCTCATTGTAACAGTTATTGATACCGTCTCTGGTGAAAGTAGCTTCATAGAACCACAAAATAAAAAAAAATTAAGTTTGAATTTTTGTGCCAGTTTGTTTGAGAAGCCATTGCAAAAATGCAAATTTTTGTACTTGATCTTTTGGTTGTAAGTGATAGACACGCTGATAATGATAAGGATACAACATTTTTCTTTTTAAAGTCTTCCAAATGAAGTTTTAAGAAACTTGCAGACGGGTAGCAATTCTTCTACTAATAGTACTAATATCTAGTTTGTCAAGCACGATATCAATTACTTCTTTTTTATTTGCAGCGTTGTATCGTCGATTTACACCAATTATCAATTTCGATTTACACCAATTATAAATTCCACATTGTTGCAGTCTATAAAATGTATTGGAAAATAGAGGACAAGATTGCTGACGTCTATTTGGAAATCTTTTTTTTATATTCCCGACAATTTTTTAAAGCATTGACGTAAAAACCGTAAAGAATAATAATGTCGGCATATGCTTTATTGCCAAACTGCATTTTTGACAAAATTTGTATTTTTTACACTAACAATTAAAAATAATACTTAAAGTAACTGTCAAAATAAAAACAACTAGTTATAAGTCGTTTGTTTCAAATCAGTTTTTGTGATTTTTTTTTAAATAAGTTCAAAAAACTTCATGCTTTGGTACCTCCTACCTTGGTTTCGAACACAAACTTTCATTTTTATATATGGTATAAATCCTGTATGTCTAACTTCTAAGACTCATTTTACTTATAAACTAAACAAATTTAAAATAAACTGGAAGTCTGTTATATTAGAATACAGATTCCAATAAAATTTCAAATTTAATTGATTTTTTTTAACTCAAAATGTTTCTGTAAACTATATGCATGTAGAAAAAACATTATACAAAAAAACTCTCTCTTAATTAATTAATTAAATAACTAATTGGTACAACTTTAAAATTCAATTTTAAGAAACTACTACAGCTAGACAACTGTAAAGTAAAGTAAAAACATTTGTTAATAATATCCAACAAATTTTATGGAAAAAAATTGACATCAATCGTGATTACCAGAAAATAAAACTAAACAACGCCATCCATATAACTAAAAAAAAAATAAAAAACTAAAAATTCCTTGTATTAGTAAATAAATCAAAAATCCACCAATGATAAATTAACAAACTTTCCAAACATCTTGAATAAAAAGACCTTCCAACCAAATAAAAAAAAAACATACTTGATTAGAATAGTTTTATCTAGGTAAACTCACAAGAAACAAAAATTTAAAAATTATAATATGGAAAATAGCAGAAGTGATAATGATCTCCTTATTTTTTGCAATTAAAATTGTTTGAAAAAATATTTTTTAAAACACTGAACTCAATTTTATTATAGATGACAAAAAATTAACCCCAAAGCACCAATTTAGTTTTAGAAAGAATTATTGAACTATAAACTAAGTCTTTTATATTATAGACATAATAAAAACACGGTTGAACAAAAAAATGGCAAAAGTATCACAAGGCAGTATATTGGGGCCAGTTCTCTACATATTGCACACCAGTAATATTCCTGAATTAAAACATGATGACGACACCAATACTATAAGTGTAGGTAAAGATCACAAAAAAACAATAACAAACTTTTGTTAATAAAATTAACAACTGGACAATCTGCCCATGTAACGTAGTAGTTACTATACTTACAACTACAACTAAAAATAGGTTGTGATAAATAGCTTTTCAAATGAGAAAATAAACTTTAGTAAGTCTAGTGTAGTTTTAACCTTGACTATAGAAATAGACTAACGTTAAATAAATAAATTAAAAATAAAATAAAAATTTAAGCATTTCTCAGCTTAAACAAGCGGCGGATATTCTTAATAAAAAAAAAGTTAAGTAAAAATAACATAAAGTATATCAGAGCCGCTCACGTAAACGTTAGATTTCTATTATGTCATTTTATAACTATTAAAAACATTGTCATTTTAGAGAAACTGGATGTAATAGCTATAACTGAAACTTGGCTTACAAATGATATAAATAATGAATTTATACATCTTGATGGTTATAACAAAATAAGAAATGATAGAGAATCACAAAGTGAAAGTGTTCCTATTTATATTAAAAACTCAATATCGTTTAAAATAATATTAAACTCAATTGATGAACAATTATAGATTAATGTTTTGGTAAGTGGCAATCAATTTTGCTTTATAAAACATTTATAGAGACTATCAAAAACTTGATTCCTTCTTTATTATGCCACTCTGAGCACATTATTTTTGCTGGAGACTAATCTAGATACGTTAGATACTTTATCACCTAAAGCTGTAGCACTTAATAATTTTGCTGAAGCATTTTCATTGTCTTAAAGAATAGATTTTCTTACACGTATTACTCATAAATGCGCTACAATGATTGATTTTCTTCAAACAAACAAGTGGTACCTAATTGCTACTCAATATCTATGCACGGCGTGTCAGACCACAATTTTGTAGGTTTTGAAATCAAGTATCTAACTCATAAAACTAAACCAAAAATCAAAACTATCAAAGATTTTAAAAACTTTAACTATTTGGAATTTTATAGTGCGTTATGTAGCATCCCTTGGAAAAATTTGTATGACATTGAGAATATCAATAACAAACTTGATTTTTTAAATAATAACATTCACATACTATTAGATATTTTTTTACTACTAAAAACTTTTAAATTTACACGACTTCATAAATCATAGATAACAAATAACGTTAAATTACTTATTAATGACAGGGATGCAGCACTAGCAAAATTCAAACGCACCAAGTTAAATGATCACTGGAACACCTACAAAATGCTACGTAATCTTACTACTCAAACTATTGAGCAAGAATAGTTTAATTACTTAAAAGTTGCTATGCAAAGTAGTCCAAATTCTACATGGAAGACTTTGTCAAGATTAAGTGTTACTAAAAGATCTAATAGACATCTCAATGCACTTGACCCAATCAAGGTTAATAACCATTTTGTTTCTTCTGTACCAGTCAATAGTATCAATGTTGATGTTTTAAACACCTTTTAACTCATTGAATAATAAAGTTGCCAATCTTTTAAATTTTTAAAATAATCAACAACATTAAATCTAACGCTAAAGGTTATGATATATTGTCAATTAAATTAATTAAACTTTGTTGTCTGTTTTTATTACCTTATATAACGCACATTATTAATGCCTGTATAAAAGGTAATATTTTACCCAACATGTGGAAAGTATCTACGGTTATACCACTTGCAAAAACAAGCAACGGCAATGATATTAACAATTTTTTTTTTTTTAATGTTATATAATCACAATTAAAAAAACATATAAAGCTATATAATCTGTTACCTAATTGCCAATCTGGTTTTAGAAAAGGGTATAGCTGCGCGTCTGTTTTACCTAATATTAGTGATGACATATTTAGAGATATAAATGACAACAAAATCTCAACTTTAGTAATGCTAAATTTTTTTAAATTTGATACAATAAATCATAAAATGTTAATTGCCAAATTAAGTTGGTTGGGGCTATTTCGTTTTCCAATTGATTGTCAGTTATTTATTTAACAGGAAACAGCTTGTAGTTGTGCAAGGAAACGTTTCAAATGCTTTGAATTTGACTCTGATATACCACAATTAGTACAATGCAATAAAATTTACATATACGCAGACGATTTGCAGCTCTACTGCAGGGATGGCCAACAGGTCGATCGCGATCGACCGGTCGATTGCGAAGCAATTTTTGGTCGATCATAGCTGACAAGAGACAAAATTAAAAAGAGCGAAAAAAAACTATTAAATAATTTGTATAATTTTATTTTTTGATTTGTCAGATTTTTTATAAAATAATCAATCAAAAAAAGTTTTATCTAAGAAATAAATTATTTTTTAGATGATTGGAACTATAAATATTTTAGTATGCGTGCAAACGTGTGCTCGTGAGATTCCCCGGCGTTTAACGTGTGATTCCCCGGCGCTGAATTTGGGAATATTTTAAGCAAGCGTTAGTATTTCACTTGTTTACTTGTCTAGTGAAAAATACTTCAATTCTTAAATGAAAGTGTTATTATAAAAGTAAGTTGTCATATTCCCTAACATGTTAAAACACAATTTCCTTAAAAAGTTTGCGCTCAAAAAACCGATCTAACAATTACTTAATCTATTTTAAAGAGCGTCAATTGCTGAATTAGAATTATACAGCCAGACACGAATAGTGTGGCCTCTATAATAGGCAACTTAGTATACACAAAAATTATGTTAAATGTGGATAAACTAATGCCTTTGCCCGTTTTGGCATTTTTCATTTGCGCTTACATTTTAAACATTCCATGGGCGACGTTGTTCTGGGATTGAAAGATGCTAAAACGGACAGAGGCAAAAGTTTAACCACATTCAACATAATTTTTGTGTATACTAAGTTGCCTATTATAGAGGCCACTTGTGTCTGGCTGTACCTAGCAATTAAATTTCATTTAGGGCCGTAATATCCAACTCCTAATAAGGCATCTAATAAACTATTAGCTAATTAAAAAATGAATCTATAACTCTACAAACTGATTTAATTTTACAAGCCAGAGAACTTGAAAAAGATTTTTGGAAACACGTCAATCAAGAAAAGTATCCCAATATCACCAAATGTAGCGAATACATCTATTCTTGTTTTGGATCCACATACTTATGTGAATAGGCCTTTTCATATTTAAAGTTAACAAAAACTAAACATCGTTTCTTATTTACGGACTCCCATACTCAAGATACATTAGCATTTTTTTTATCTGGATACACACTAAATTTTGAACGCTTGGCTGGAAACATGCAGACACAGACATCTCATTAATAATAAAACTTAAAAATAAAATGATTACTTTTCAATTAATAAATATTATTAAATATAAATTATGTTAGTTTAATACCTTCTTCCCCGTCATTACTCATTAGTACACCGGCCGCATGTTTGAAGTGTTATATATATCAAGACTTTAGTAGGTAGATCGCGACACATTTTTAAGAAAAATAGTCGATCATATATATAAAGAAGTTGGCCACCCCTGCTCTACTGTACTGTACCAACTGAAAACATTGATAGTGCTGTTATTAATGTGAACAAAGATTTAAATAATATAGCTCAATATGCTAAAAATCATGCGTTAACTCTGAATCCAAACAAATCTATAACATTGTTATTAAGAAAAAAGCATCAAATTAATAGTATAATTAATTCTATGCATCTTGAGGTAGATAACATCAATATTCCTATCAAAACAGAAGCTTAGGATTAATTTTTGATACTCATCTTAGATTTGAATCTCACATCACTATACAATAATCGTCACTTTCTTTGCAAACAGACTAAATTTTTTTTGCAAGACGCTAGTGCTTTTACAGTTTACTCATTGTGACACAGTCTATGGATTCTGTTTAGATTCAGAAAATATTGCCAGAATACAAAAAATACAAAATTCGTGTTTAAGATTGAAATTTGGTATAAGAAAATATGAAAACATATCTCATAAACTAATTAACATGCAGTGGCTAAACATGACAAACCGCAGAAAACTGCATGCAGCAGTATTTATTTACAAAATTGTGCAGACTAAAGTTCCACCATATCTTTACAACAAAATTTTATTCAGGACTGATGTACACAGTATTAATATCAGATCCAAAAGCTTTCAACACCAATTCATAAAACTTTAATTTATCAAAAATCTTTTTCATACAACATAGCTGTGTTATACAACTCTATTCCGTATTCCATAAAAAACTAAACGATATTGGTTTAAAAAAAAATAAATAAAAATCAACTTTATAGTGATCAATGTTTAAGTGTGCGTGCAAGATATAAGTAATATAATTTTATTATAAATAACTATAAGTTTAGTATAGACAAAGCATATTTCACAATTATAAACCAAAATTTTTTATGCGTGGTTAAATAGAAGAACAGCAGTTTAAACAGTAATGTTTAAACAAGCTGAATTTTGCCAGGGCTTTACATATTTTGTAACAAATGTGTTCAAATATAATCTAATAAAGACGTTTATTGTTATTATTATTATTATTATTATTATTATTATTATTATTACATAGAATAAATTAAAAAAATCATTATACTGACAGAGATCAAATTGAAACTTGTAAAACTAAATCTACCAAAACTCTCAAATTCTTTATTAGCGCTCTTAACCAAGATCAAATATCTTGGAGTATTTTTTGACAACAAGTTTACATAAGGACTACATCTAAATATAAGATGCAAAAAAGTTGATATGTTTTTTTAAAAACACCATAAACTTCCAAAAATAGTACTTAAGTATAACAGGTGGCATGCAGACAACACTGCAACTATAGAAGCAATGTTGTGACTGTTGCTTTTTGACATTTATGTTAAAGAGATAGCAACAATAGTAACTTTGTCTATAAATGCAATTGGATTTTGGCACACTGCAGAAAAAAACAACAAACACTGTACCCTCTTAGAAGAAACTGTTAAGTAAACACCTTTGCTAGAAACCCAAACAGATAACATGTTACCCTTTTTGTGTTTTAAAACTTTACAATGTATGCACACATAAACAAAAAAAACAGAATGTGATCAACAATTTGGATAGAATCTACACAGATGACTCAAAACGCAGTAATAGTTCTGGAGCGGAAATTTTCTTGCAAGACCGGGACTTTCAAATTTTTCCACTAAAAACTATCTTTCAGGCAAAAGTTGGAATATCCTATGTAGTTATAGAAATACTAAACTGAAAAAATATCTGGCTTAATTGCTATAATAAATTAGCATAAAATCACAACAAAGCTATTTTTTAAATGTCACGCGGACGAACTGGCGCGTAAAGAATCAACACTCATAGCGTGTAGACTTAAACTCTAAACCATTTTACCACTCAAAAGCTAAAGCTAAGCTAAAAACAGGTAAAAAAAGAAACTGCACTAAACGCCAAAACAACCAATTAGTACTTGCAACTGTCTAGAAAGAAGTATAACAAAAATCTTTACAAGAAACTGTCAACTAAGAAAACTTATGCACACCATTAATATTAGAGATAGTCCAACTTGTAGAGAACGTAAAATAGGTGACAAAACAATCAATCACGTGTTACTATGTACATGCCCGACTCTCTTTTTGCTGGCTTGACATGGCCAGTATAAGGAATACTCTTTCAGGCGTTGTACTTGCATACATTAACCACATAGAGTGCTTGAATGCCGGTTTAACGGTGTCGTCGCCATTACAACAGATGCAAAGAGCTTAATAAAGCCTACTTTCAGTAAACTTTGGTTTACGTTTTAACTCAAAATCTAAAAATCCAGAAACGGTAGAACATATTGCAAATATCTACTACAAAAAAAAACAATACCGCACAAAAAAATCATAAAATAAAAGGATGCAAAAAGAAAACGGCTTACTATCTATGCAACAACTACAGCCTGTTCAAAGTACAGAAAATTAGCCAGCTTAAGTTTTTTTAAACAAAGTTAAACAATAACATGGCAAAACACAAATTAAAAAATTAAAAAGAAAAGAGAAAATAGCAGATACAAAATACCAACGTATCCGTAACAAAAACAGAAAACGGTAAAAGATTTTGCTAAACTCAACAACAAATATAAACGGCAGCAACAAACAGTTTTTAAATATATGCTAAACCACTATTAAATATAGTTAAAAGTGACACTAAAAAAATGATAAAATAAAAAATCGTAATTTGTCTTAAACATTAAAAAAACAACACTTCAATCTACTAATAGAACAAAAAAAATGGTTCAGTGGCTTAAAGATTGGTAACTAAAAGCAACAAAACATTTACATCTCTGAGAACACAAAGAAAAATGCAACCATGTCCTACAATTACAGTAAAAAACTTTAGAAAAAACATAGCAAACTTGTCGAAAAACAATAAATGTTTAAAAAGTTAAAAAATACTAGTACAAACGCTTAAAATTCTTCAAAACACTTTTGGATACGTGTCTGCTACGCCTGGAAGTCACCCTAACATTCCTCGACAGGAATGTCTTTTAATAACCTTGTAACATGCTTTTGGAAGTTTTTCACAGACTCCCAATGCTTTTCTTTCAGTTCTTTCTTCAGTCGGGGAAACAAAAAACGTCGCACGGAACCAAGTCGGAACTGTAAGGAAGCTGGGGGACCACCAAAGTGTTGCTTTGGGCCAAGAAGTTTGTAACGATTACAGCCGTTTGACTGGGGACATTGTCATGATGGAGCTTGACCTTGTCTTTGGTGTCAGTCCTCACGCGCACAATCCGGCGTTTCAATCTTTCGAACACCTTGAAGTAAAAGTACAAACTCAAAATGGACGATTCCTCGGGACGTCAAAGAAGATAATGAGTAACGTTTTTAACATGGTAAAATATAAACATCTAATCTTTAGAGAACAAATCACTTTCCTAATAAGATGTGGATGACCTAGCAATCATAAAAGCAAACAAACAATTAAAGACAAATGAACAACTCAAATAAGCACAAGAAAAATTGAAATGGTTATATTGAACAAGACATACATTTTTAAAAAAGTAAGCATTTGAGAATGTTATTTGAAAAAAACCAAAACAAAAGGTAACATTAAAAAAAAACACAACATAAAGCGTAACATAAGATAAGTCACAAAGAAGCGTGCAAGAATTTAGCAAAACCATGCCAAGTACATTAAAAAAGCAAAACAAAAACAAAACTTTGTACTCTACGTAATATCAGCTTAGAGAAAACACTCAACAAACAACTTTACCAATTAGCCGCAATTAGAATAGACTCAGCATACAGAACGGCATCAACAAAAACTATACAAGTTTTAGCGTTATTTTAATGTACTATTTATAAAAAGAAATATACGTAAATAATAAGAATACTCTAAATTAAAAAAAAACACATTACAATTAATTAATCGCAATAAAAATGAAACAATAAAACTACCAAATGACAATAAACCAATCAACTAATTCTAGTCGCAAACAGACAAGAATAAAAAAAAATCAATCATTACAATCACACATGTTTTAATCGGATATGCTTTATGAATTACAAAAGAAGTACACCAAATTTCTTCTTTATTGCGCGTTTTACATTTAAATTCAACAATTGAAAAGACCAAAGAGAACCAAAAGAAAGCATCTGTATAGCAAGACTAACTCCGTATAACATGATTAAACACATATACAAGTCAGTAGAAAAATAGAATACTATACTATTAAAAGAGTTGTTTCTATAATATTAAGTTAAAAATAAAGCTAAAAACTGTAAGAAACCAAAGAAATAATAATTCAAAACATCATGCAACAACACAATAAATAAGCAGAATACGATAAAAATAAGAAATAAAAATGCAAATGTTTTATTTGATGGATTCGCTTAAAAAAATAAGAATCCAATACTAGGTAATAAATTAAATTAAGTCAGGAGTCTTTAAAAAAACTTGCCATAAAAAAGTATAAGACTAATAAATTAAAATTTCATCAATTTTGTGTAATGCTATTTTATGTAAACTGCTTCTGCACTCAGTATGAGACACACTACTGTTTCAAGGTATGCACCGCAAAGACTTATATTAGTTTTTTGATTGAAAAATAAGAATTGTTACTGCACTCCACTTATACTAATAATTTAACCCAAAATAATTATATTACAAAAACGTAACAGGTGTTTGTATAAACTTTATGCTTACAAGTTTTGTCAACGAACAAATTACTATAATTTCATTCATGTGTGAAATATTTAATAAATGTCCGCTGGTTTGGCCTGAATATGCCTAAGTAGCTGCTAAATGCATTGAAGTTTTTTACAACTCAAAATGTCAATGAAATAATTAATCAAATTAAAAATTAATATTTAAAACAGATATAAAATATTTACTTATAAGACTATTCTAACATCAGCAATATTTAATTAATTAAATCTATATTTTATTATAAAAATACTTAAAACTAAAATAGTAATTTATACTTTTTGAACTTGACCTTATCAAATGTTAATTAAGCAACTGATGACTTACATTTATTTATAACAAGTAAGCAAAAAAAATTTTTTTTTCTAGAAATAAAATGTCGCAATCAAAATACTATTTTAGATTTTATTGGTAAAATTTAACACTAATTTATTAAATCACCGTATTTGTAAAAAATTCTTATTACAACATTCATTAACAAAATTTATAATGTAAGTAATATGACTAATGTGTTACTTACCCTCATCGCCAACGGACTTGTTGAATAATCGACGGGCTGACATCTGTAACTGTAGTGTGTTAACCATCCCGATATGCAACTCTGCAAATTAATTTAATAAATATAGTGTGGCTTATGTAATAAGCATGAGTTAGAAATTACTATTTACTGTTCATTTTAATTAGGTGCTAATTTAAACTTTGATTTACATAAACTCATTTGTTATTAGTTTTTTTGTAGCCACAACAATAAATAGATTACGTTTGTTTTTTGTGTCCTCGACTTAAATAGATTTTACGGTAACCACTATGAAATCGTTTGAAAATAAAATAAAAATTTAGCTACAAACATTAATGTATTTAACATTGCTAATATTTTTTTAAACAAATTGTAATATAGTTAAATTTTGTTCTATGTAATAATACATAAATAATAATTAAAAATAATGTAATTTGGTAAAAATATTGCAACAAATATAGCAAATATATCTTAACGTAGCATAAAAAATTTGAAATATATTATTTTAATGATTAGTTGGTACATATCTAATAAAATTAAGATAAACTTACTTCATAAAATAGCCATGTGCTTAGAATAACTTGAAAAAGATTATATATAATAATAGTTTTCTTAAGTTCTAAAGGCTTCCGATTTTCCATTAATTTTGGACCCAATCGCCTTACGAAATATGCATATGACAAGCAAATAGCTAATGTGGGAAATGGTGAACTCATTAGCAACCAGTCGTTCACTCTAGGATCTGCAATTAAAAAAAATCATTTAAAAATTGGACTAAATACGTATCATGTATAATACAAAACAAAATATGCACTTCTATGGCACTTATGTTATTTTATGGTTTCACATATTTAATTATCTGATCATATTAATAATAGTAATGATATAGTATATATAAATGAGTTTTTGCATCAATAATGAGATTGTATAGATTTGAGAACAGGAAATACTAAAACCGCAGCATATTTCGTGATGACTTTTTGCCCCTATATACTACTTATAAATGTAGATGAAGAAACACCGTATGCATTCAGATGCATATTGTAGATATTACAATAACGTATAAATCATATATTTATTGAATTGACCTTTGTAAGTTAATATAGTAAAACAAAACTTCTTCTTGAAATACAATATGCATTTTTGTTATGCATTTTTCTGTATTGAAGCAATAATGTATTATAATTATTCATTTCATCTGATAATCATATTATTAATCATATTTTTGTAAACAATAAAACATTTGTGTAAATAATAAATAGTTAAACCTTTGCTTTAAATAGTAAATTATATTTTTTTAGTTAATTAACTAAAGTGCATCATAAATGATTTGACAAATTTTGTTGCAAGCACAATGTAGTTTAAAAATACCAGAACTGAAGTTTAAGTTGCTTATGCTCAAAGAATAAAGAAGAAGTTTTGCACAATCTCATATAATTTTTTACATAACTTTTATAATTTCTCAGCCTTAGAATTTATGCGTCTTTCTTATGCAACGGCTGCTTAATAATGTTAAAGTCCGTTATTTACAAAAAAAAAACTGTCAAAGATTATACAATAAAACCCACAACCCGTCTGAAGCACAAAAGAAAATGTTTATTAATCTTTATTTTCCTATTATTATATTATTAAGTTATCTTTCTTAACAACCCAAAACTATCAAAGACATTGAAAAAATTGACTAACAAATTATATAATAACAACCGACAGGCTAGATGAATTATTTAAAACAGATAACCTTACAGAAGCAAATTAAGTGAAAAAGCGTATAGTTCTCGACCTAACATTAACAAATTATAAAACAAGTGATTAAAAAGTGGTAGTCAAACGAACCTTCATTGTTTGATCATTCATATATCCGATTCAATATCAAAAAGCTTTATTCAAAATACAGGAACCCAAGAAAAATAAACTGAGATCTATACAACAAAATACTAAATTGAGTTATGCCCAAAGAGAGCAAAAACATTCAAAAGCTAGTAATAATGACAAATATATTTATTAACTCCAGCACACCTCTAACAAGACTTCTTGGTAGAGTTTTATTCAAAGCAAAAGCAAACACTAAAAAACTGTTCAATAAAACCGAAAGGAAATCGCAGAGAAGATGTTATAAGGACTTTCCAAACGGTCCTACATGCTCTTGCCTCCAAAAAGCCTAAAGCAAATACCGTATGAGAAACATTGGATCCTTACTGACCAAAAACGGAAAATAGACAGAGTCGGTTGAGGGCACTCTGCAAAAGTTATTGCAAATAGACATCCCGGACTCTATGCTAACGTAAGCTATCAAAAAGACCTGGAATTTGCCAAAGAAAAAAGTATACAAAATAGACTAAAAAAAGGCAATGACTATAATTAATTTAGACAACCTAACATAAAAGATTAACAGATTCAAACTATACAGCTGATGAAACATATTTCACCATGCTACAGATAAAGTTAAAATTGTTAAAAAAAACTTCTACATAGGGACTAACACCTAATATGACCAGATAGTTATACATTACGCTCAACTGTACGGCTAAAAAACTAGATAAAATTTAGAAGCAGTGTTATCATCGTTACTGCCACTTCACCTGATAGCAATGGCGGAAAGGAAACAAGCAGCATATAGACTGCGGATAAATAAACACAATGTAAACTTTAAGACTCGCACACCTATCATAACAAATGTGATGTAAAAGAAAAAACTAATAAAAAAATTGATGTAAAAATATCACAGCAAAACAAATTGATAAACAAAAAATAATAGGAAACTATTTGATACACAGATGGGACCAAAAATCAAAAAAGCATCTATAAGAACAAATACTAAAGAAAGCAAATATGCATTTGTTTTTCAGGCAAAAGTATCTGCCATCAAATGGTGCGCCAGCGACAAAATTGAGAAAAAACTAAAACCTAACAAACCAATAATACTCATGTCAAATAGTCAAGCAACATTGCAGGACTTGCAGTTGTAAGTAATAAAACCCAAACTAATTATGACCTGCATAAATAGTCTATAAGCAGTACTCACACCTTGCAAAGTTAGCTTGGTATGGGTACTAAAGAGCCGGGAGATAAAAAATAACATTTTGGCTAATCTGCTGCCAAAGAAGAAGCAAAGGGAACATTTACTGTACCAAAACAAGCTTTTAGAGTCCTATACAAGACCGGAAAAAAGCAACCTAGAAGAATTGTAAAAAATTTACACATTTAAGAATATTTTTAATAAATGAGTCATATTAGACTGGAAGGCTCACAGCACTAATAACCGAACTTAACAAACACTTGCATAGAACAGGAATAAGAATGCATTTCTAATGCCACACGTCTATCTTTAACAAATACAACCCAACTACTATAACAAAAGATACTAAATTTTTTAAAGAGACGGAGTTATTAAAGGAACAAAGCATCAAAGTTGTACAACAAGACCAACAAAACCGCAGGGCAAAAGAAACGCCAAGCTAACCAATTTTTTAGTCAACAAAATCTAATAAATACTTATTATATAAATTAATGATTAAATCAAACTCAATTTATCAATTACAGCGGCCAATGGCCAACCTTAGACAATTGTTTTAGTTCTACAAACTTTGTCAGTATGTCTAGTAAAATTACGGCATCGCATAAAAGTATTAAAATGCACTAGCTGGCGCCACTTGTTTTTTGTTTGATTATTTAATAAATACTAAGTTAACATCCAAGTTGGCCTAGTTAGTTACGTGCAGTGCAGCTACTCGTACCGTGTGAGCTCATCATATTATAATGGCAAGTATGATGCTGTCACACGGCGCGAGTAACTGCACTGCAGGTTTTCTATGCACTGCAGTAACTGACAAGGCTAGTTCGGATGCTAGCTTGCACTGTACTTCTATTAGTTTTTTTTTTTACATAACTGTATGATATGACTAATTTTGCTTTTTTAGGATAAAATTTATCAATTACACATTGGATGTTTTTTTTTGTTTCAGGAAATAATAAATCTAAGTTAGTTGACAGTTAAATTAAAACAAAAAGTTATTTTTACTAACTTTAAAATCCAACTTTTTAGCCAATAATATGGCAAATGCGTTATGTTTGTAAACTATAAAAACTTTCATATAAGTTAGTTAGACATTTTAAAAACATAAACTTTGTTATAGATATGGGAGGTAAAGTGCCAGCATTGCAAAAAAGAAAATGAATTGCAGTTGGTTGTAACGACCACACAATGACGTACATGTCACAACCATAGTATCAGGTGTAAAAGTAGAAACTGTAAAAACGTGAATAAGTAAAATAATCACAATATAACCCAAACATAAACAGGAAGAAAACGTAATACACTAACATGACCAAGGAGATCCATCCAATAAAATCCAAAATATAATGCAACAAAAGCATATAATACGGTACCAGAAAAACTTGATTAAAATAAGCAAGCAAATTAGCTCAACTAGAGAAAGGATTAAAAATGATTGGATAAATGCAAAGAAAAAGCACAACCTATTCATAAACACAAAAGTTAACAAGGTATTAAATACAATAGAAAAAATAAAACGGTCAAAAGCAGTAAAAAAACTGCACATAAAAATAAAAATAAATGTAGATGTAGTTAATAAAACAAAAAAAAAAAACAAAATAGTGTAACAATAAAAAATTAAACTAAAAAATAAAATACCAAAAAAATAGAACAAAAGATACGGAACATTGTGATAGCTGTAAAAAAATGCCAAAGCCCATATAAAGAGTGCGCAACAAAAAACATTAAATGCAAAATGTGTAAAACTAAAGGTTATTATATAAAATATTGCTAAACAATCTTCAAGATAAAAACAAAATACTTGAGCAGAAACTACAAAATAAAGCAAATTAAAATGATGCACAATAAGAAACATGGTATCTGTAATTGCCTATGTTAAATAAATTAATAAAATTTAAGTTTAATTTTATACTGGAACCAATAAAAAAAAAAATTATATAAAAAAAATGATCAAAACTCAAAATCGATATAAAACTAAAACTGTACAGAATCTTAAAAAAACCAAAAAGATAAGTACTGAAAATTAAAGGTGCAATAGATATATCCGTAAAACAACAAAGATTTGCTCATACACACACATGCTCACTCATCTTTACCCTCAGTACTTCCTAATAGGAGATATTACGTTACTACCTCTGACTTAAAATAAAATTTATAATACGAGTGTGATTTTATGTAAATTGTCTTTTCAATCAGTGAGATGCTAGGCACACTAATGATAGATGCATACTTTAAAACATTAGTGTGTGTGTCTCCCAGTGACTGAAAAAGCAATTTACATAAAATGCATAATTTATTAAATTTAAATGAAAAAAAATCTTTAAATTTTTGAAATCCAAAAAAAAATTAAAATTAAATAGTTATATAATGATAGATATAAAAGACAACTTGTAAAGCAGTATGCAGAAATCTTTCAATATTTTTTAAAACAAAATAAATGAATAAAATCTGTGTGTGCAAGTGCAAGAGGAAGCATTTACAATCAGACCCAAGATGAATACGGTTTGCATTGATAAACAAAGTGAAATTTGATTAAAAAAATCTAGTCTAAAAGAAAGCGATTGAATAAACTTACAGCATTTTGTTTTTTATTAGTGATACATATTTTATGACATTTTTTGGTATATTTATATACAAAATATTATTATATATTTGATTTCTTTGCAAAACATGGCTCGTTCTAACATAATCTAAGAGTGGCAACAGTTAATATAGATAATTTATTAGTGTTTAAGAAAAATTAATAAAATTATGAGAAAAATTTAGTAATTTTATTAGATAGACTTATACTCAAAGAAATAACATTAAACACAACAAAATGTAAAGTTAAACTTAGAAAATTGAGTTTCTTGAGACATATTATTGGAAAAATAAAATACCAGCAAATGCAGATAGAATAAAGACAATAATAGAATTCAAAAAACTTACGTGAAAAACTACAAACATGTTTGCGTATTATTCATTATTTATCCAAATTTGTCGATAATGTGTAAGAAAAAACCCAAAACCCAAAACAAAAGTTAAGAAAAAATAAAACTTTATATGACAACAGAAAGAATGTTCTGCAAAATTTATTTTTTTAAATTATACAAACAACTACGAGACACGCATCCTGTGTTGGGACAGAACCAGCAAAGTAGACAATGGCTACCTGTGAGTTATCTGTTAAAACCATTGAGCAAAACAAAAATGTTTTATGCACAAATTGAGAAAGAATGCCTGGCGCTAACATAAGCATACAAAAAATTAAAAATATCAATACATTTTAAGCAAAAAATAGTCCTTGAACCTGATCACAAGCTACTATTGGTTATACTAAAAACAAAAATTGTTTATAAACTACGTGATGATATTAATAAAATTCAAGTATAACATAAAATACGTGACAGTAACAAATTTTCACATTCTGAATAAGTTATTAAAAAACCCTGTAAAAGAAGGGTAAAAGAACAAAAATACTTTAGAAAAAAGTGATACGTAAAATATGATTCGGCCACAAAGATAGACAAAATGCAGAAAAAAGATAAAATCCTACAAAAACTAAATACTATTTCTTAAAACCGGCAAAAAACATAAAGGTCATTTAGACTTGAGTAAATGTCAAAACAATCTAGTGGCCAGTAAGCAAACATTTAAAAGAAAAAAAATATGTTTTTAAGAAAAATACTAAAGTTTTTAGATTGTATGTGCTCATCAAGCAGTACCAAATAAAAAAAATAGTCTTACAAGATGTATTTTCAATATACTCAGAAGTGTATAAATTCATAAATATAAATAAGAAGCAAAAATACTAAAAATTGGATGCAAAATAGAAGACCAACATATCAGCATAAACTTCTACCCATATGATGCGACTCTAATTGCTGAAACAGAAAACAATCTCTGAAGACTAACATACAAATTTTATTCTACAACTCTAAAGTACTATATGAACATCATTTTAAATTAAACAAAAAGCATGGAACTCTCAATAAACCCAACAAGATGCAAACTGAAAATAGACATGTACATAGTTGAACAAGTTTGCAATTAAAATACATTAAGATCCAACAATATAGCTATCACCACCTAATACAAAATATAGTAAATAAGACTAACAAGGCTTTTGCAGTATCAAAATAACTAAAAAAGTAATATAACGCAACAAACACATGCAAATCAGCAGTAAGGTAAAAATATATAATGTTTGTGTAAGACCAATAACGACGTACGGTACAAAAACAAAAGCAAACATAAACAAGACAAAACAAGCATTAAAAACTACTAAAATAAAAACATTAAAAACCATACAAGCAAAATCACTAAGAGATTTAAAAAAATTTCACATAAAAAAAATGTGCAAAACTATGTGCATCCGATGAGAAAAATAACACAAGGCAACCACTAAAAAAACTTTTTAAAAATAAAAAAAACAGTTAGACATATGTGTCATAAAAACATTGACTATAATCAGTTAAATAACAGATCAAAAGATATACAACAAGACAAAATAGAAAAAATTAAAAAAAAAAAAAAATTAAAAAACCAAAAAAGTATTCTCAAGACCCAAAACTTTTTAAGAACACATTCAGACAAGAAATTCATCTTTGCCAAATTTAACAAATAAAAATAAAATATATAGTCCAGTCAAATATGCTCAAATATTAATCTCACCTCTAAAAATATCCAAAAGTTTTAAAACTTTGTACACTGATTTATAGGTACCTAGTAAAGAGTATACTAAAAGTCCTGACAAATGTGTCACGAGCTCTAGCGGCAATTACCAAAAACAGGACAATTTTTTTGTTTTTTTGTTAATATCTCTAAAACTGTAGGTCGGAGATGAAAGGTAACTATATACATAATAAAAGCTGATAAAATTTGCAATAAAAATGAACATATACATTTTTACATTAAGAATCTACAAAAAGAAGGTAAACTATAGAGGAGAACCATAATCCTATAAAGTGGATACAAAGCATGAGTAGTTTAAAATAGTAATTTTCTTAGATGGCTTGCTAATACCAAAAAGCAAAAGAAAAATAGTAGAGATGTAGAAGTCAACAACAAAGTGGAAGTTTAAAACAAAGAAAGTTTTTTCCTCGTAAAAGCCGAGAGTAGAATTGTAGAAGTGAGTTAAAGATAGTTGTAACAACCACACAATAACGTACACATCATATCACATAATGTAAAAGTAAGAAAATAAATGAATAATTTTATAAAACAGCATTTATTGTTACAACCAAACATTACAACATTTACATGTCAGAGTTAATGCGTAAAAATTACTACATAAAAATTTGTACAAATACGTAAAAAAAGATTGTCACTTAGTAAGACAAATTATACTTATAATAAAGTTTTTCATTAAGAAATCGTATTTTAAATTTTGCGGCATTTTTGATCTGTTGAATAGCAAGTCTTAAATTGTTGACATTTGTCATTAAAAACTATATAATTTAAAAAAATGTCAACAGAATGGCGCTACAAGCCACACAAGCCATAAAACTATTGCTGTGCTGCTCGAACAAAATTCTGGGAGCATTATGTTGCAAAACTCTAACAGAAATTAGTCCTTCAGATCGTGCAATTTAACTCCGCTATACTTTTTTTCTTTGAAGCTACGTGCAGGAAAAGTCTTTGATAATGCCCCGCAAACAATTTCAGCTTACAAAGATAATATTCGAACTATTATAACTATTACTTTCCATATAAAGCCTCAGTTGTGCGAAAATGTCTTGCAAAACTTCCTCAAAAGAATGACTTTTTACTGACAGAGTTGAGGTTGGCATTTATACTGGATATCATTTTCTACCAGTAAACGCAGAGTGTGTACTACTTAAGAATAAATAAATATTTCTTTTATAATTAAAATGAAGCTTTTTATTAGAAAACCCTTTACTAACCACGTTCATAACTGAATATAAATTAAGGTACTCATAATAAACAGAAATATATCTACAATAAATCTTATTAAATCAGAGAAGACATTATATTGTTGAAATAAAATTTATCATTTGTGACATTTAAAACAAGCTAAATCTGATATCAATTTCCAATTTGATTAAATAGAACAAGCTATTTTTTATTTATTCCAAATTACTTTCCAATGAATTATTTAATTTATTTATGTTTTAAAACTTATTTGATTAAAAAAAATGTATTGACCTTATCCAATCTGAAAAATGTGATGCATTTGCAACATACGTTTAATATGATAGTACAATAAATAATTCCTTATTTATTTTGTATAATTAGCATATCAGTTTGCAAATTACTCAACTGTGTAACGCAACATTCGATTTGATTTACCAAACACAATCCTTAATTATACTTACCACTTTTATTGTCCATCAGGTCATGGTAACTATCCACTACAAGCCGTATTAACTGCGTCATCTGCAAATAAATACATTGTATTAGTATAGAATAGATATAATGAAATTGTTATAGCTCTATAGCTCAATAGGTGTTTTTCTAAGCAATTTAAGATAAATTATTCAGTATTTTATAATAGATAATATGCTATTCAAAACAATGTAAAAGTTTTATTAATAAAATCATAATAAAAACTTGCAAATAATTTGTGTTATTTATAAAGGTATTATAACTCCTTAGATGCGCTTAACATTGCAGCAAATCACAAATAATTTGTTTTGCATTGCAAGTGATAATATTAATGTAAACTTAGTATGTGTATAATAAGCAAATCTATTTTTCGCTTACTTTGTATATTTAAGATTTGATATTATTATTAAATCCATAACGCTGCATAAATTAGATTATACATATTGTAAATTTACAATAAAGGTAAGTTTAAAATCGGCTATCAACCAAGTTATGATAAATTTACTTGTATTAAAATAATATCTATATAAGCACATATGTATTTACTTACATTATTCAGCGTGTTTAATTAATTACTCTTTGCACAAAACTTTAATGTATTTAAATAATTATAATTAGCAACAACAATAAATTGGTAAGTTGCACAATTTTTGCTGTGTCATGATCACATACTTGTTGATTATTGTTATTGGCAAATTAGGAAGGTGCGTGTTGTCAGAAGCATTGCACATTATATGCAAAATGAAAATTTATTTATTTGCTATGATGCTATGCTTGCCTATCTCCAAGTGTTGTATAATTAAATGTAGAGACGCGAACGTGATTTTTAAAATTAACTTTGATTTGTGTTAATTAAATTGTTTAGTGGGACATTGTTGACTAATGAGCACAACTTACTGTAATGTAAGTAATTTTTAAATATTGTTGCGTAGTACTCTAACCATAACTGAGACGTTAAATTTATCTGTTAAAAATTTACTGCAAATTAAACTTAATTTACTATAGAAAAGATAACATTTTACAACATCTTTGTTTACTTTCTAATTAAATTCTTCAGCTTATTTTTTACATAATAGTAAATTCTTGTTTTATATTGTTGTGGCAATCTAAATTTAGTGAACAAAAACTTTTCCTGTACAATGAAGTAACATAGAGAAATTAGATAGATTATTAGATAGAATTTGATTATTATTAAATCAATACTTCTCATATTGAAGCATCAAATAATGATTGTTCAATATGACGGTTTATTACATTTTATGACAATTTTTTTAATTCTGACAAAGTTAATGCTAAATTAATTCATTTCAACTGAAAAACAATTTTTATTAAGTAGTTGTTGAAAAGATTGATAAGAAATAAGTTAATAAGTTATTTAGGTTATCTGCCTAGCTATGTAATCATTATGCTAATCCGTCTTATTTTTAAAACAAATATTGATATTAGCAGTTGAAATTGAACAGAGAATACATTTATAATGAGTGTGAAAAATCTCAAATGCATATTGTTAAAAATTTATAAAAATATTACAATCAAAATATGTGTTTTCTAATTATTTTGAGCAGTGTATATTTGATGTAAAGAAAGCACAAACTGTGAAAATTTAGTATTGATTTACCGCCGAGTAAAAGTTTCAGTTGTTGCTTGAAAAATAGGAATCTTAAAAATAAGTGTTTTTAAAACTTTGCATAAAGATTAGGAAATAAGAAAAGTGTCACCATAAAACATTTCTAATCTGATCAGTTTCAAACAATTACTGTGAAGACAATTCTAACAGTTTTTTCTCCAGATAAAGACTTTCTGTATATAATTGTAATTGAGAAGGAAAAAGCCAATACAAAAATGTAGACATGGAGAAGCCTTAGTGGAAATGTTTACAAAAGATAAATATGTACAGACGTTTTGGTTCTAAACAAATTTGATACACCCAAATTGAACGCAACAAACTAACACGAAAACGCGGTTACGCAACAATAGAAGAAATTGAGAAAAAAAGAATAAGTATCAAGAAAAACTGAATATAAAATTAACAACTACGTCATTAGACGGTATGGAAATAAATACTTTATCACAGAAAATTACAGAAAGCATCCAAACAGCTACTAAACAGATATGCATGAGATCAAAACAGAAAATAGAGGAAAAATATGAACAAAAAATCAAATGAATACAATCAACTAAACAAAATTATCCGCAAAAAAATTCACACCAAATTGATTCAAAACACTATAGAAAATAACAAAAATATGAGGGTATGTATTACAGTTGAAGCTATCAAATGGCAAGGCAAAAATCTGTAAAATGAGAAATAAACATGAAATAATCGTAAACAGCAAAAGCAAAATCAAAAGTGTGGTTTACAGCTTTTATCAAGACCTGTACAGTTCAATAACATTAAAACCAAAAAACCTGCCACAAATGATCATAAACGTGGGCTCCAAAGATATGCCTGATATAGATAAAGCAAAAATAAGGTTAACGCTTAGCCAAATAAAGAATAGGAAATCACTTGGTGTAGATCAAGTAACAACTAAAATAATAAAAATGGGTGAAGATGTATTAGAAGAGGCAATCAGAATACATCTAAATAAATGCCTACACCAAGGAAAGATTTCCAAAGCATGGCAGAATAAAGTTATTTTGCTCTTTAAGAAAGGGGGCATTGCTAATATGGAAAACTATCAACCAATAAGTCTCTTATCGCATCTTTACAAACTTTTGACAAAGATAATTACAAACCGTCTGACAAGAAAATTTGACTTTTACCGACCAGTAGTCAAACAGGCAAGTTTCCAAAAAAGTTTTGGCACAACAAACCACCTAAAAACAATTCACAACCTAATAGAGAAAAGTGCTGAATATAACATACCCTTTCATATGGCATTCATATACTATTACAAAACATTTAATTCAATAAAAGCATGAGCATTTTTAACAGTGTAATAGATACAGCCAGAATTGATACAAGATATCCTAACTTCATAAAATACATCTATGAAAATGCAACACTACAGGTTTCAATAGACAAGAATTTAGTAACAGATTAAATCCCAATTAACAGAGACGTTTGTCAAAGTAATACTATCTCACCCAAATTATTTATTTTTTTTCTGAAAAATGTATTTAAAAGGTTACAGTGGAAAGCAAAAAGTATAAACGTAAACGGCGTATTCCTTAACCATCTATGCTTTGCCGATAATACCGTTTTAATAAGCAGCAACCCCAATGAACTAGATCGTATGATGACAGAACTCCACAAAGCGTCCCAACGAGTAGGACTAAAAATAAATTTGAACAAGACCAAGATCATGAGTAGGGACGACTTACATATCACAATAGGCAACCACGAATTTGACACCGTAAAAGAGTACGTGTACTTAGGCCATTCAATTAAATTGGGTAAGAAAAATCAAACGTCTGAGATAACCAGGAAAGTACAACTGAGCTAGGCGGCGTACGAAAATTTAAGACAAATTCTTAAAACCCAAACATCTTTATAAGTTTCAAAAGAATGGTTTATGATGCATGCAATCTGCCCGTAGCCATGTATAGACTAGAAACCGCAACCTTAACGCAGAAAAGTGCAGAACTTCTCAAAACAACATAATAAGCCATGGAAAAGTTTATGCTTACAAGATAAAATATGCAATACAGAAATAAGAAAGAAGACAAACTTAAGTGGCAATGGGTGGGACATGTGGCACGGCAAGACACCTGAAACTAGTAAAATTGCGGTCACGACTAACAAAAAAGAAAACTTCAAAAAAGATGACTCGACGACATTAAACAGTCTGTGGGCCAAAAAAGGCACCAACTTGGAAATGTTTTAAAAAAGTGTATGTCCAGCAGTAGACAGACAAATACTAAGATGAAGAAAAAAAAGAGGATGAGACATTAATACACATTATTTTACAAAACAGTCACATTTAAACAATTTGATTGATTAAAATGGATAGTCGCTGGTGATTTTCATACCATTTAATAATTTATGTTTTGCAAATATTTTATTAAAAATATTATTAAAAAAAACTTTATTAAATTGATTCAGGCACGACTGAAGAGAGTACAACCTGTGCCATATTGATTGATTGTTCTACTGCGATAATAAATCTTTACTCTAAAAGTTTTCTGTTCTAGTGTATATTGTATTGCACATATAATTTAATCGTTTAATTCACAATCTTCTACAATTACTTCTTATTATTATTATGTTAAATATTGAGTATTAATATTTTCAATAATAATAAACTGAATAAAATATACTGTTGCTACTTTTTGTAATAGTAATTTTGTCAATTAAAACATAGAAACATTTTATTTAAGTTTATTTATTTATTTGTATATTATATGTTTTTTTTAAGTTTTAAAATAATTTATCATTGTGTGTTATGTATTTTGCATTTATTTTAACTGTTTATAATTACATTAATTACCACAATAACAAAAGTTATAATTGGTTGCTTACATTGTAAACCTTTCTCGTTCACCCAGTATTACAGATTTTGATTTTTAAATTATTGTTTTATAAAAACGTTTGTTGTTTTATAGAAAGCTGATAAACTAATTAGCTTTTTATGATCTTTATTAGTTTGATCATAACAATTTTTCAAGACCGGACCTAATACACACACACACACACATGTGTAAGTGTACTGTAATGTAATTATATTCTAAAATTAAAAAAAAACGGAATTTGAGTAATACATGTCAAATAATATAAAAAAAATTAAAACTAATTAATAAAAATGTGACAGTTAAACATAGTTAAATAATTTGCAAAGAAACTGTATTTTGAAAAACATAATAGAATGAATAATCTAATAAAAGTAATAAAAAAGGTAGATTATAAAAAGTCAAATAGAATGACTAAACCCCATGTTAAAAAAATGTGTAAAATAAAGACGAAATTAATGATAATAAAAAATAAAAGTTTAACAATTACAAGAAAGCAGAAATGTGACTGTTTTAAGAATAGACAAAAACATTTGAAAAAATACTGTAGAAAAATAGGTTTATTAAAAAACTAAATATGTATGTACTAATTTGCTGTTGTATATTTATTTCAGACTATTGTGTAATACGTTTATTTGTTTGCTTTCTCTCTTCTGTAGCCCGTTAAAAACATATTATGTACTATCCTCCAAAATGATTCACATTAAAAATTATTAAAAGTTTAACAAAAAATCATAATAAGTTTTTGAAATTATATTGTTATTTTTCTAAATTAGCTGTGCAGTAACATTACAATTTTATTGTCTAATTTAATTCTTCATTTAAATCAAAATATGCATCTAATTTTTCAATCTGGCGTTGTTTTAACACTTAAACAAATTTAAATGCGGTAGAGTAATCAAGCTTTAAGAAAAAGGGTTGTTATTTAGCGATATTGCTCAACAAGTTAACAGAAATTCAGTACAATAGCACAATGTTGTGTAGATGTCTAGATGAACAGAATGTGAAGATTGTTTTCTTGGTTAGTCACTCTTCGTGACCAATTTTCTACAATACAATCAATTTATTTGGTTTCAAGTTGTACCGCTCTTTCATTTGTTTGCTCTTAACTCCTTACATAAAAGGAGTAGTGTAATGAAAAACAATGAGTCGATCAATGGAAGCAAGTTATCTTTAGTGACAAATTGAAATTTTTTGTATGCCCATAATAATTGTAAGTTATTATACGTCACCAAAAAAACAAAAAAAGTTTCAGTTTGCTGTAGAATGACATACTGCTCTTACGCGGGGTAAAGTGATGGTATAGAAAGCAATTGCTTGCGGAAGTAAATCTCTTTTAGTGTTTATTTCAAGAACATTAAAAACTGAGTCATCTTCAGCTACTCACTTTACCTGATATTTGGATGCGTGTTTAGGAAGCTTAGGCACGCTTATGTATGTTGCTTCAGAAATATTGGACGAGCAACTTATTATTGAAATAAAAAATAAAAAAACAGTGATTTTTTGCCATTGATATTTAATATATTATATTGTATAACTTAGTATCTAAGAGAATTTTAAAAATTGTTATTCTTATTGTTTTATTTTTGCGGTTTTATTGAATGTATTTCACCGCAATAAATATAATTTATGATTGAATTAATATTGCAATCAACATAATAAACTTAACGGAAATGCGATTAGATTAATAATTTTATAGCCAAACAATATGTTGTGTTTCATGGCCAAACATTATTAAATTATGCAATTTTTATAAACTTTTTTTAACGTTAAATATCTAGGTATTAATTTAGATCCTACTATAATTAATAATGTCTGTTTTGATATTGTCAACTAAAACTTTAGCCTCAAATTTATGTAATATTGTTTATACTTATTAAGTGTTGTTAGTTAGGAAAGTAATAAAATTGTGATATTTTTATTAATTTTATGCTATATTAACAAGTTTTTGATATAAGTTTATAACTCACATTTAAATAACAATGGTTTATAAATATAATCAAGTCGACATCAAAATCAAAAAGTGTACAATGTATGTACAATAGTTGGCTAAAACATACTTTTAAGACACATTTTGAACATTTATAATAAAAGTTGACAAATGTTAGGTAATATTAAACGTTTTATTTTAACATATAAATTAAATATTTGCAAAGTTTGTTATTTTTTTTTATTTTAAGTAAACTTAGCAAAATAATCGTCTTATTTTGGGACTACATTATTTATTATAAAAGATGGCGTAATATTTCAAGTGAAAATGTCAGCATTCCTAAAAATGTATAACTCAAAATAGACAGAAACTGCAAAAATACTAGAATCGTTTCTTATCAAAAATCAAATTAATGCAGAGTTGATATTGAACTTGCAGATGTATCCTTCATAACGTTAATGTAGTTACGCAATAATGCAACCTTTATGTTGAATGCATAACAGATTAGAATTTATTACCAAAATAAGAATGTGGTTCTATCATGAGAAGAAACATAAAAATTAATCAACTTGAATCATCACTTTGAGTTAGTATTTTATATTTTAATTAAACCTTGATGTATTGATTAAATTATAAATAGCATTGAGTAAAACAAAATGTTTATGAAAATGATAGACAATTTGCCTTTTTTCTCAATGCTAATTCGGTTTTATCGTTAAGGAAGGAAATGTCGGTCTGGGCACCGAGAACAAATCTCGTTTATGCTAACCTTGTTCATCGATATGTCGTTTACCTTATAATACTTCCAGACAATGCGACGACGATTTTCTCATCTTGTACACACACATTTTTATTTACTTTTGATTTTTTTTTATTCCTGCAAGTTTTGGCATGGTATTTATTATTAATCATTTATACAAAACGCGAGACTTCAATGCCACAGAAAGTAGGGCACAGTTTTTCCTGCTTACATGTTATGTTCAATAAAAAACAATGCACTTTCCTTCTGCATTTATATATTTTATTTCAAACAAATATATGTTAGTTTAAAATTAAACCAAATTTAATTTGAAAGATTTGTTTAATTACACAAATTTAAAGTAATACATTTTAATGATAATTATACGACAAAAATATAGAAATTTGTTTCAAATTACAATTTACTTTTCGATTTAATTTTACATATTAATCAATAAAGTTATTAATTTACAGACTTGTTTATAATAAATTGGTAGGTTGATATAAATCATTCCGACTTGACCATCGATTTAATTAATGTTTCAGTTAATTTAAAATGACATTTGAATAATTGTGATATAAAGTAAATTTTATATGTTTTCTTGACATTTTTTCATTTCATCAGATACTAGGTCATTTCCTATATTAATTGAATTCTTTTCATATTAATTCATATAAACATCAATAATAATAACAAATTTTTAACGCATCAACCACTATATTAAAATGAAATTCTCAATTTTAAAATATAATAAATTTTGTACATAATTTAATATAAATAATTAACATGACAAAAAAAAAGTTGTAACAGTTTTTATTAAAAGTAATTACAGGATTGGATTATGAATAACATTAGCAACTGTATTTGTGATTTTATATATTTTAGTCATACTAAAAGTCAGGTTAGTCAAAATTACTGAAACACCTAACAAAAATCAGAAAAAGTTCATTTTATTATGAAAATTAACACACTGCATATTTTTACGTATTTTTATTCTAATGTTTATTCTTTTGTAGAAATGTTTTTTTTTTAATAAAATGCACTATTTTTGAGTTATAAGCAATTAATTAAGTAATTTCTAAACTCCTACACATAACGGATAAGAATCAACAACATCCAAAACACAATAATTTCAGTGACAATTTGTCAATTGTTTAATAAACTTCTTCAGGGGATGCTGTAATTGTTTCTTTGTACAAAGATAAACGCAAAAACAAATATTGTGGTATTAGTTTGTTGAGTATCCAAGAAAAAGTGTTTGAAAGAGTATTTATTGAAAGATTGTGTGAATAACGGCTGAGAAGATTTGGGGAGTGCAGTGTAGTTTTATCACAAGTAGCCCCTATTTAAAAAATGTATGGTAGTAAAAAAGGTGTACAGTGCGTTTGTTCGTTTGTTAATCTAGAAAAAGCATATAATTGATTGAAATTGAATTGAATTGTTATGAAACATTTTAAAAGTGTATGAAGTAAATTAATGATTATTATAAATGCCATTTTTGCTATATATGTTGAGTATGAGTACATGATTCCAAAGAATGAGGTATTGTCTAACTCTGTTGAATAGATCTAAAGCATGGGTATATCACGAGAAAAACAAAAGTAAAACAAATGCGGGTGGATTGAGGTATTTAAGAGGTGTGTGTGTAGAAAAACTTGAACGGACAAAATTAAGAATAAGTGAACAATCAATAAATACAGTTTGAAAGTAACATCCATAGACTAGTACAAACGTAATATTCTACGTTGGTTTGGACATGTTGAGAGAATAAGTAGAAATAGAACAATAAAGCAAATCTATAATAAAAATGTATTAGGATTAAAATGCAGAAGTAGACCCTGTAAAAATTGGTTGAATAATGTAGATAAATGCGTGCAAAAAAGAAAAATTAATAGTAAAAAAAATAATAGAGCATTCATGACCAGATATATGAATATTGCAGAAGTAAAAAAAATGTGTAAGGATAGAAAAACGTGGAGACAAATTGTACAAAATAAAGTTTAAGAACCAAGGTAGGCTATTACTTCAAACTACTCTACTGCATACTTCAAATGAGAACGGCGTAACTAGGTACGTATGTAAGAAAGTACATAAAAATAAGTTTTACTTTAAACAATATGTTGTTTGGTTTTAAATTTTAGAATTATTGTTAATACATATCAATAGAAGCTAATTGCTTTTCAATTACAGTCCTTTAACTGCTCCGCATTAGTTACAAGTTATTTTTATTATTATTATTCTACACCAGACATAAGGACAACCAATGTGTTAACTCACATAGCTTAATTATAACTGTGGCGATAATTTAAATAATTTACTATTGACGTGTTTTATATATTATATGTTTTATGTATGATAATTTATAAAATAAATTATATGTATTTATCAACTATCAATACACATTTTATTAGATCCGCTTATCTGTATCTATACTTCTGTTTTGTTGTTCTAGTGTTATGTAAAGAGTAATAAGTTCATTTGTAAAATTAAAAAAATTATTTTTCTACTGACTAGAACAATTAGATATTATAAATGTTATCGTTATTATTAATATATTGTTTTATTAGTTATTACTTATTTTTGTTATTGTAGTGTTCATTCTTAGATCATTTTATTTAAGTAATAGTTGGTAAGAAACTAGTACATTATTTGTAGGATTAATAATGTTGCGACACATACATCAGAATAACTAATGTTATGCACATTTACTTATGTTACATATAAATTGTGCAATGGTATATTGATATTGACTAAATTAGTTTAAAAGTGAGCAATACATAGATTTTTAAGACCTTATATGTACAGAAAAGCGACTAGGGAACAGCTGCGACTCAACCAGACGACAAAAAAAAAAAGAAATCTGCTAAGTAAAAAAATTATATTAAAACAAGAAATAAAAGTGAAATAAATTATATTAAATTTATTTAATTAATTGAAATAAGAAAACTAAATAAATAAAATAATAAGGATTATAAAATAGTAAGGTAACAAAGAACAGGCCCGTATTAAATAAAATTAAATAAATTAAATATATTTAAATATAAAAATAAATATATTCTGAATAACAAATAAATGAAGGAAGTTGAAGAAGATATAACTAAAAGGAAAAGAGAGGAAGAAATAATGAACAAAGAGGGAGAAAATCACTTTAGAAAATCTAAAAAGATACTGAGATCACCAGAGCAAAGAAAAAGAGAAGAGAATAAAAGTGTGGATTTTGGAAAGGATAATAAAGAAGTAAAAGTGGAAAATACAAATAAGGAAATGGATGAACTTAAAGAAATGATGAAAGAAATGATAAAGGAAGTCAAAAAAGGGACAGAAGAACTAAAAGAAGAGATACAAAGCGTGAAAAACGAGTTAAAACAAATGAAAAAAGAACATGAAGAGAAGGAAGAGGAATGGAAAATGGTGAAGATGGAAATGATGAGAAGAATTGATTTATTAGAAACAAAAGAAAACGAAAAAAAGAAAAGAGAGAGGAAGAATAATATAATAATAACAGGAAGAGAAGAACAGACAGAAAACACGATTGAAGACATTGAAAAGTTCATAAAAGAAGAGTTGAAAGTGAACGTGAAAATTAAGAAGGCATACAAGATAAATAAAGAAGGGAAGGTAAAAGTAGTGGTAGCTGAAATTGAAACATGGGAAAAAAAAAAACAAGAAATCATGAAAGCAAAAAGCAACTTAAGAGGGAAAAAAATCTACATAGATAACGACCTAACAATAGAAGAAAGAAATGTTCAAAAACAAATAAGAAATATTGCCAAAGAAGAGAGAGAAAAGGGAAATAGAGTAAAAGCAGGATACAGAAAAATGGAAATGAATGGAATACAATACACATGGGACGAGAAAGAAAAAGGATTGAGAGAAAGGGGGGAACAGGGTGCAAAAAATTCAAAAAACTATTAGAAGAAAAAAAGAAAAATATCGGACAAAGAAAAAAGAAACAGAGGAAATGCTATGGAAAAGGAAACGAAAAAGGATACTGAATACGAAAACAAAATTAGAATAGGAACATGGAATGTAAGAAGCGTAAAAGGAAAAGAGGAAGAAATAGTCGAAGAAATGATAAAACATAAAACAGCAATACTAGGAATTACGGAAACAAAAAAGAAAGGAAGGGGGATAAATACGATACACAAGGGTTACATACTGATATGGTCAGGGACAGAAGATAAAAATAGAGCAAAAGGAGGAAGAATGAGTGAAGAAAGAAATACTAAGAAAATCTATGAGACAAGAGTAACAGGAGAACAAAAAAGAGGAAGACCCAGAAAAGAATGGAACAGCGCAATAAAGGAAGAAGCTACAAGAAAAGGAAACACGTGGGAAGAAATAAAAGAGATAGCCAAGGATAGGAAGAAATGGAGAAAATATTACACAAACTAATAATGTATACGCCTGACACCGAAAGGTAAAAAAGGCAATTGAATAAATAAATAAAATAAATATGTACAGAAACTAGTTTAACAATAATATTTCTTAATTTGACTTTATCCTTAAATATAAAAAAAAATGCAAAATGCAATGCAAATTGTACTTCCACTTTATACTCAACTTAAAATAATTATAATATTGTCATTATTACCGCATAATTTTATGTAATAAATATTTTATGATGGCAATGCATTTGCACTTTAATTTAAAAATTAATTATTTCTGACATTTTATTTGATATTTGTATAAAATAGAAGCAAAATTTGTGTTGTGTGTTAGTTCTCTAGATAATAAATATCAAAGGCTGGAATTATTTTATTATATAAAATAAGTTAAATAACAGTAAGTAAAAATATTGCTTCATTTTAAATAAAAGTATTTACTTAATTAAAAATATAATCATTCATAAGTGTCACAACGTTAGATTATAATAATAGCATATAGATTTTGATGTGTGATGTGACTGATGTGACCTAAATAAACAAAGTTGATGCTTTTATAAATACCTATGCATTTTGTATAAATCCAGATAAAAATGCGGCACAACCTTCTGTATTCTTTTTAAGTATTTATCAAGGTTTGCAGACGTATATTGTATTGCTATTGAATTAATAAAAGCTGATAATATTTAAATTTAATTTTGTTTATTAAACGCAATTAATAAATAATTATTTATCGAAGTTATTGTATTTGTATAACGTTTCCGTAAGTAGCAATTTAATAAATTATTTTTTAGTATTTTATCATACTTTGTGCTCAAATCTTATAAATTATATTTATTATTTTTAAAATAGTTCATAATAAAATTAAATAAATAATAGTCATTATTTTATGCGTGCTTATTATTATGTAATTATTATTACTGTGAGAAGCAAGGTTGAATAAAGTAATCTTAAAATAAATTTTAGAAGTGAGAGAGACAAAAATAATAAAAACATTTTTTTTAATATAAACTAAATAATTTAAAAAAAATTAAAATTAAAAACAAACATTTTGATGTGATAGATGGCAAAGTTTTGAAAAGGAATAGAAAAATAAAGCTTGTTGACAAAAAAATAACAATTTCTAAAAATCAAATGCACAATCAATAAAAGATGCAAAAATCTGCAACATTTGCCAGAGAAGTAAAGTATCTATGTCATTAGTCAATTTTGAATTGGGAATGATCCAAACAACTTGTTTTTGAATAGAATCTAGAAGAAATAGTGTAGTTTTGAATGCTTCTTTCCATACTTGAAAAAAATATTTAATAAAAATACAAATATAAATTTTGTGGTTATGCAAAAATTAAACAAAACTTAAAAACTGTTTACATATTTTATAAAGTTGTAGTTTTTTAGTTATTTTTAAAGCAATGTCAACAACTTAATTGTTCTAAAGAAGATTATGTAAAATTGTAATTATTACAAGACAAATTGAAAAAAATTTAGATTTGGATTTGTAGTTTAGCTTTTTAATATTTAGTACTGATAATACCTTGATTTTTTATTTTAATACAGTAACAACTTAAGTTCTTTTAGAGTCAAAATTGAGCATGTTAAGAGTATTAAATAAAATTATTTAATCAGAAAATAAATCTAAAAATCTTTGTAAAATTGTAAAAGAAAAAATTGGAAGAAAAACTTAAAAACAGCTTTACCATCTAACGCTCCAAGTAGCAAAGAATTTAATAGTTATTTCTCTAATATTGCTCAAAATCTCTATAAAAAACTTCCACATTTATGTAAAACTGCTACAGAATATATTAACTCTAACACAAATTTAAATTTTTTCATTCAAGAAACGAATAAATTTGAAATTAAAAAAATATCTAAATCAATCAAAACAAATGACACTAATGACATTTACGATTTTGATACAGCAATCATAAAAACTATTATACCATCTGTTTCAACAATATCAGATATTTTTAATAACTGCATTAACAAATGAAAATTTCCTGATGTTTTAAAAACTAGCCAGAGTTGTTCCTATATATAAAACAGGCGATAAAAGTAAAACAAATAACTATAAGCCAATATCCATCTTACAGCTTTCTCAAAAAAATTTGAAAAATTTATATATGTCAGAATATTACAGTTTCTAGAAATACAAAATAGTTTATTTATTTATTATTTATATATTAGTAGAATATATATCTATTGCCTTGGAAGTTAAGAAAAAATATGTCTGTATTTTTTTTGATTAAACAAAAGCATTCAACTGTATAAAACATGACATACTTTTGGATAAACTTTTTTCTACGGTATAAAAATACTACCGTTAAATTTAATAAAAAAAATATTTATCAAACAGGCAACAAATAGTAACTTTTAACAATTTTGAAAGCAACACAAAATCAATTAGCAATGGTGTACCATAAGGATCAATTTTGGGTCTATTACTTTTCTTGTTGTATATAAATGATTTGCCAACCTCTATAGAAACTACGTCTATTCTCTTTGACAATGATACAACCTTTTTCAAAAATCTGACACACAACTAGACTTATTAAAAAAAAAATTAAAATTAAAAGAAGATATGAAGAATTGGTGAGTTGCAAATAAACGAGTTTAAAACAATGACACTACAATCCAATGTGCCGGTGGTTTGGAAACTAATAAAACTGCAAAAATTTTAAGCCTGACACTTAATGGTATGGTATCTTGGCGTGATCATCTTGACTGCTTAAAAACCAAATGATCAAAACCTATTTATTTAATACAAAGATTGCAACAAAGAATAGTACACTATGCAAGTAAAATTGCTTATTTTACTCAGTTTCATTCAGTTGTGGTATATGCTATCAAAGTATGGAGAAATGCTGCAAAAACACATATCAACAAATTATTATTATTGCAAAAATAAGCTGTACGTGCTATTGATGGTTTGAGATACAATGTGCACTGCAAGCCACTTTTAAAAAAACATGGAATCCTAACCGCTATCTTGGCATTTATATTTGCACAAGTTTTATATGTTAAAAAAACATGAACAAAAATATACAAAAAAAAAGTAAAGAACACATAAGATGTTTGAAAAATCAAAAAGAACTGTCATTGCTATCAAGTAAACTTAGACTAACCAAAAACAGAAGACTTCAGATCTATCTATTTAATAAAATTCCAACAGAAATTAAAGCAGTAACTGTTAACAAGTTTAAAATAACAGTAAAAACATCATTTAATAAATCCGCTATATAATATTAATGAGTTTTAAAAAAAGTATGAAGTATAAAGAATAAAGAATGCTATTATCTGCAAAACTATGAAGACTTTTGGTTATTTAAAAAAGTTTATTAATATAAATTAAACATACAGTTTGTAAAAGAGCAGAATATTCTACCAAATAAAATACTATAAGTTTATTTTTAATTTATTAATTTATTATAATCAAGACACCGTCATAACATAACATTGTTATTTGACTATTGTAAACGACAATAAAAATATGTTATTTGTTTATTAAAAGTTATGATAGTGATACAAAAAAAAATCAACAAAACTAATTATGTAAATAATGAAACGAATGACTGGTAGCGTCAGTTTAAATAAATTAATAAATTATTTCATAAAAACTAATTATTGTTGTGTTTTCAGGTAAAAAACAATTTTTAGTTTAGATAGCTTATATTTTAAAGTTTTATTTATTGATTAGAATTTAAAAAACCTTTCTAAAGTTATGATATGTTTGATCTTTCCAATACTTTTTTTAGTTTCCATAGAAAATCAAGATTAGTTGTAGTTGCAATAACTATTTTTACATTTCTAATGCATATATTTTCGGCAAACTTTTTATGTTTTTGTCGTTTTTATGTTGCTTTCATAAATGTCACGGTGACAAAGAAATTAGAACATACAAAAACCGCCACTGCTTTTTATAGCTTTCAGATGGATTTCACAATTTTTTTTTTTAATCAAGCATTACTAGGCAAATTTTAAGTGATTTTAATATTGTTTTTTAACAATTTTAAATGTAATTCTTAGCAAGTAACTTTGATGAATAATTTATATTGACTGCTGTCACTTTTAGATGTTTTTAATAATTGATTCGGAATGATAGACAATGACAATGTCTTTTTTTTAGAGGTACAAATTCTATAAGTACCACTTATCAAATTAATAATACTAATCTATTACGAAAGTCACAAATTTGTGATCTAGGAGTACATTTGGACAGTAAATTAAATTTTCAAACTCATATCAATCAAATATGTGCCAAATCTAAAAAAATGTTAGGTTTTATTAATAGGTCAAGCTCAGAATTAACTGCATTTGCATATTTAACACTATATCGATCATTAGTGCGATCCAACATGGAATACGCAACGGTTGTATGGTCACCGTATCAATTGGGACACATTGATCAATGTGAAGCAATCCAAAATAAGTTTATTAAATACTTTAGCTATAAATTTCGGGATCAGTTGCCACTAGTTCAAAATATGAGATCATTACAAGAACGACGAGTTTTAAATGACCAATATTTCCTAAATAAATTAGTAATAGGCAATATCAACTGTCCTGATTTATTAAGTATGCTAAATTTTAATTTTTGTATGGAAAGATATACGCGACACTCTTCATTATTTCAATGAAATCGGCATAGAACAAACTTTGCTTTTTACAATCCATTAGATCGTTTTATGCGCACATGTAATACCTTTCAAAAAAACACTAATTTTGATATATTTAATAACCATCTTAATTTTAGACGCAACTGTTTGGATATGCCAATGGCTATTTATTAAATGTGTTTAAGTTTTTGTATACTATTCATCATTTTTGTTTGTACAATCTATCTATCTATTTTTTTTTTGTAAGTAAGTTTCACTATTTATGTTTTTTTCTTTTTTCTTTATTTTATTATGATTTTTAATTATTATTTTCTTAAAAATTTATTTTTACAAGTGTTCTGTTATTATTATTATTAACATAGTATTATATTATTTCTTAAATTTAAGTTTAAATATGTATTTATGAAATTTATTGTATTTAAAGGCATAAGCCGTAAATAAAGTTATTATTATTATTAATTATTTTTATTTATTTCTCAGTTAACTACAACAGTACTTTTACTTTACTTCAAATATGTTTGACTAATTTATTATTTATATTGACAGTTGTCATATTTGACATTCAATAACAGTTGACAGTTGTCATAGTTGACAGATAATATTTAACATTTATTAACACAGTTGTCAATTTTGACTTTTATAAACAGCTGACATTTTTGTTAACAAAAGACATTTAATTTAAGATTTTTGACAGTTAAAATTTTTGAACAGATTACTGTCTTATATAAAATATATTGAATGTCTACTAATAAGTCATAATAAACAAATTATTTTGACATTGAATAACGTTTTTTTATTTGATAACATTTGTTAGAAACTTACATTTGACAGATGACATTTATTGTTAGTTCATAATATTGACGTTTAAATATTGTCACACAAATATAATGTTAGATGATATTAAAATATTTTGAGTTTTGTTGTTTATTTGTTAACGTTTTACAACATTTACTAACATTTTTAAATATGTTTCTGTTAGTTTGCAAATATTTTTAAAATTTTAAAATATTTAAATTTCTTTGACAGTTTACAACGTTTCACATTTGTTACTTTTGTTGAGAGATTTTTGTTTTTTTATGGTTAACAAAATTGTCAAGTTTGACATTTAATGGCAGTTAACAATTATCTTATTACAGATCATTAACAATTGTTTTGACACCTTTTGACAGCTTCCTATATTATAGTAACAATGTTGACAATTCTTTTAATTTTTGATAGTTTTGACAGTTGTTTCATGTTATACAAAAATGTCATTTTTCACAGATGACATTACAATTGATACGTCAGAAGTGTTACATATGATAAGTTAATCATATTTGACAAATTCATTGATAACTTATGTATGACAGTTGACTTTTAATAATTTGTTTAAAATAAATTGTTAAATGACATTTTTGGACTATTACGTTATTTAAAATTTGGCACACACTAAATATTTACTAAAGTGTCAAGTAATACAATATAGTCTTTAGACTTTCAGAGGATTTGACATACACTAAACGTTGATTAAAATGTCAACTGACAGATAACATTTAATGACAATTGACACAAAATATTTTGAAATAACAACTAACTGATATGCAACAGTTTAATGTTGACAAGTAATTGACATTTAAACATGTTGATAACATTAAAATTTGTGAGCATTTTTAACTGTTTTAGTGTCATTTGACAGTTTGCAACATTATTTTGACAACTAACAACATTGTTGACAAATTAAAACTTTTTTGACAAAAATATAGTTTTTAATAGTTTATACTATTTTTTTACACTTGAAAATATTTGTTTAGTAATTTTGAACATTTTTATTGTCACATCTTAGAACCAATTTCTTCATTAGTTAACGTTACATTTTCAGAATAGTTTTTTAACATGTTTAAACAATATTATCAAATATAGCATATTAACATTTTTATAACTATTTTTGATGACACTATTATAAAAATTTGCAACATTATTTTGACGGCTACTAACATAAACAATTCAACTTTATTTTACAAAGTTGTTTCTACATTTTTCACATTTTACAACACTAATTTGGGAGTTTGAATTATTTTTAAAAACATGCTGTTTATTGATACTTAAACCTATTTTTAAAACTTTTTTAATATTTCTTAGTTTTTTTTTGCAATACCTTAGTAGTTTCCAACATTTTACTTTGAACTTTTCTATTCATTTAAGAACATGTTTGGCAGTTAAATTTTTTTTAGTTTACACCACTTTTTTGACAGTTTACAAAACAGTTTTTTGACAAACAACAATTTAATAAATTTTTCTTTCAATTTCCAGCACGTTTTTGACAGTTAACATTTTTGATAGTTAACAACTATTTCATTTATTTTTTTTACATGTTGCATCACTTTTTGTTAACTTTATAATGCTAGCAAAATGTGTTGCTAAAAATATTTTTTATATCAAAACTTGCGGAAAACGTAAAGCAAAACACAAATTACGTTATGTAAATTGCTTTATTGCTTCTCAAAACATGCTTATTTAAAATCTATACACTTTTGCATCCGATGAAATCAATCTTCAAAACAATTTGGCACTCTGAACGAGGTACCTTCAAAACAAATGATTTAAATGCTTCAACGGTTTTTTTATTTTATTTTTGATATGTCAAAATAGAAAAAGTCATTGGGCGATAAATCAGGCAAATGTGGGCAATGGGTCATTAATTGGGTGTTGTTACTGGTCAAAAACTCTACAGTTTGTCGTGTTCAAACAATAATTTGCCGGTTTATGTTGTTCTTTCTGATTTTAGCGATAATTTCCGGCAAACAAATTGATGTATACCAGTCAGCATTAACTGTCCTTTGATCCTCTAATGCAACAGTTGCAACATGACTTGTTTAAAAAAAAAAAACAAGCAATCATTCTTTTTGAAACGCTTTGTGAACGCACCACTTTTGTGGGTTTACGTTTATTTTGAATTACCCATACAGTCGATTGCTGTTTACTTTCTAACTCATATAATTATATTCAAAATTTGTCACCTGTTACGATGTTATATACCGAATTTGAACGACCTCTTTCAAATTTCTATAGCATTTTCTTGCACCACTTGACACGTGCCAGTTTTTGTTCTTCTTTCAAACTGTGTGAGAGTTTAAGGATGCCTCTATCTCACTATAGGTCACATGCCAATCTGACAAAATCATTTCACGCACAGCATCAATATTTTTTGCGACAACAAAGGTGCATGAACGACCTTTGCAAAGATTGTCATCAAACGTTGGTCTTCTACGCTTGAATTCTGCAAACTATTTGTAAACCATAGTTATGGATGCTCCATCCACAAATAACAAACTAAATTTTTTCACACATTGCTGCGGTGTTAAACCGTATCGAAAATTATAAAAAATCATCACTCCGAAGTAACGATTCAAAATTTCCATTTTTCTCACAATTATTACTTTTGTTAAATTTTGTTAAAACAAAACCGAGCAGTTTGAAATCAAACTGTCAACAGAATTATAGATGAAAAACGTCAAATTTTAGTATGACAATTGCAAAACGCTGGCAATACAGGCAGTACTTGATTTTGCAAACTTTAGCTGTACCTCTCGTATTAGACACGTAGGCAATAAAAGTTTAAGAAATGTCAAAACTTTCTGGTGCTTTTATTAAAAAAACTAAATATAAAAATTTACAGTGTGTCAAAACTGCTTTTGGCTTTTATCAAGGTAGCAATAAACAATTATTAAACTTTAAACTTTTTACTGTGTTTAATAATTAAAATTAAATTGTATTTATCAATTATTTTTTTTTATTTGAGAAAACCTTAAATATGCAAATTTAAATTTAATTATTATTAATTTTTGAGAAATGTTTTGAATTAAAATTACTAAATTTGGAGTGTAATAAAGTAATACTCTTAACGTTTATGCAAATAATTTACAATGTAATTTTTCAACATTTAATAAACAAGATTTTGGATTCTCATATATTTTATGATACTAAAAATTTCATTTCATATACATTGAAACAACCAATTTTAAAAAGAAGTTAAATTGCTGAGTTTTAAAAATTGCGTTTTTAATAAACTAAATATAAATTTTATTAAAAAAGATTCTTTTAGTTTGTTTGTACTACATTTAATAATTAAACTATCATTTTTGTAACTTAATATTGATTGGACAACTACCCAATGTTATGCCTCAAGCTAAATAGTATATTTAATTTTCTAATTGGTTATTGGTTATAAGAATAATAAAACATCAATTATGTTTTATATGTGTCCAGTGGCGTTATGTATGTAGGTTGTTTTGTATATGTCATATGTCAAGCTTAAAATGTTACAAGCAAATAAAAAAAATTATTATTTTTATTATTCTTAGGTGCTACCATATTCCAGTTATACTTTATTTGATTTGTTGTGTTATTATTTATGATTGTAGATGAGTATTTTTAGTTATACCTGAATTGATAGAAATATTCCATCAGCCTTGAAATTCAGTGATTTCATCTTTGCTATTATAATTTGTATTGTTTGAACTTTGAGCTCTAATCATTATGTATATTTCCATCTGAGTTCAAGAACAACTATAAATATACCGGAAATAAAATATACAAATCCGAGTTTTGTATTAACGCATGTTTTAATTAATTTCTTATAAAATCATCTGTGTGCAAGTTTGATTAAAGAAGGTCGTCCGCAAAGATGAAATTGCAAACCGCACAATATCCTTACACTAAGGTCAAATATTCAAAAGGTGAATACACTCACCAATTTCTTGTCTGAAATTTATATGATAATTTTGTTATTCCTTAAAACAAAAATTATATATGGATGTAATTGTTTGTTCATGAATGAACCATAATTGCGTAATGTTTCACTATAAAATTTTTGGGTATAAACAAAATATCATTATATCAAGTAATTTAGCTGAGTCACTACAAAATCCTTGATTATTTAATTTAATTGAATGTTGAAATGTTAATTAGTTATTGGGTCAGGTAAGAATGCAATGCGCTATTAATGAGGGATTTTAAATTATTCATTTACTAATATTGTTATTAGCTGTGCAAAGTGTGTACATACACAAATTATTTAAACGATTGTTATTATTATTATCTTACTAATATTGATCAGGATATTGCAAAATTTTGTAATCGTTTATGCTATATTTTAGATGTATAATTAAATCAATATTTTAATTTATCTTTCCTCACCTCATATTTAATATAATTTCTAGAATTGCGGTTTTATACTTCACAGAACGTTAGAAGTTAATATATAAACCTTTCAATCACGATAGCTTACAAATCGAAGAAAATAGAGTTAAATACTAAACAATTAAAATAGTGCACAATTATTATAATTGGTTTAAAATAACGATAAGTTAATAATAAAAGTAACATTTTCGTGCTACAGAACTAAAAAAAAACAATGCATTATTTACAACCAAAAGCAAGTCATTTTTTTAGGCCATTTTAGTTCCGTTAGAGATTTATAATTTGCTTAATGAAATCAAGAGTTGTTTCACAATACACATGCTTTGAGTTTACTGAGTTTACATACTTGCGAGAAAAATGAATAGATACATATGTATGTAAAATACAATTATTAAATATTTACAAGTCTGCAATAACGCAAAAATGTCTTTGTCCGTCTGACGTAACATCATTAAAACGGAAAAACCACAAATTACAGTAAAACGTTATACATTTATAATAATATTAATTATTTAAATTTTATTCACTTTAAAAACATCTTTCAGCGTCTATGCTGTTTGGCATTATTGGCATCTGTAATACATATAAAGTAAATAGTAAATTATAATTTTATAGTAAAAAATTATAACATTAAAGAAATATTCTAAAATTGAAAACTATAGCAGAGACTAAATTAACAAATTTCCAACAATATTGATTGATTGACATTAATTTAGTAACAATTAAAAATAAAAGCAAATGCAAATTTAATGATAATAATTTTAAAATAAATTTGTTGATTGCTTTGAAGTAAAAAAACAAACTCTAAGTTAAATAAAAAGTTATGACATCTTAAAAATGTTATAAGTATGTTTTTTAATGTTATTTACGTAATGAAACCAGTTGCTTGTTTACATAAAAAATGCTATATTTGTGAAAAAAATATAATAGTTTTATAGATAATTATTTGTAATTAAAAAAAATTTAGTATTTAAATACTGATACATTTATTAATCTTTACACTAGAATATATTTTTTGTAAGAGAATTGATAGCTGACGTCAAAAACAATTAGCTTTAAGTTATTTCTAATATTTGATTAGTTATTTAAGTATTTAATCATAAAATTAAAACATCAATGACAAGAGTAGAAACAACATTTTTTACTAAAAATATATTTAAAAAAAAGTCTGGTTCAAAATAAAATGTCATATTTTTTGTCAATTATAAAAAATATTTTAAATAAACATGTGTCATAACGGCCTTTAAGATAAAGAATAGTGTTCAAGTTTTAAAACAAATGAGAGCAGTAATGACTGGAAAATTTTACTAATAAAGACTGTCCTAATCAAAATGACAATTTAATTTAATTTATCATATGATTACAAATCATGGAAACTTGAAATCAATTAATACTTTATTTTATAGTTATTTTAAGTCGTTCAGATAATTACAATATGCTAATTTGCATCAAATCGGTGCAAGATATGAACAAATACAAGTAAGATATCTAAAATACTGTGCACCTATACACAAAGTTCATTATATCTAGCTGACATATTGCAATTAATTTAAAAAAAAAATTATATAAAATACGTTTAATGCGTATACTAGATGAAAGCGGAGTAAACTTGAGTGTGTGCGTCAATAACATGCACAATTAGTAGCTCTTAATTTTGGTTAAAAAAAATTATTTGCTTAATACGGAAAAGATTTTTTCAAAATTGAAATGTCTAAAGTTTATTATTTACAGGCTATTTATGGAAACAAATAATAGTTAAAACCCAACTTTATAAATGTGTTGTGTGTTCAATGCACACACCGCATCAAACACACATGTTATCCAATAATGTAACAAACATCTGTAATAAAGTTAGATACTAATTATGACATAACTGATCATAATTGTTCAATGCACATAAATATATTTATATACATTTCTGAATAGCACATATTCAAACTTATCAAGTCACACTTTCACAGTAATTATAAATCAGAAATAACTATTACTACTATTTTGAAAACTTATTTGGCGTAATTCTGTTCAAACGTACTAAACAAATAACTTGTTTACTTAAAAAACATTGGTTGAAACAAATGATTAGTAAAACAGTAAAAAAAAAGAAACAGAAAACGAGAAAACGAGAAAACGCAATAAATTAAAATTAACTAGAGCACGCAGCAAAACTATATAAGTATTATAGTTAGAGCCTGTGAGTTCAGTTTAAATTCAGAAAACAAATGTAAGCAATACGAAGGACACTGCTAAATTTTGCGGAATCAAGTACTGCCAGTATTGCCAGCGTCATATTTGTAAAACTTGACTTTTTCACCTATATTTCAGTTGACAGTTCAATTTCAAACTGCTCGGTTTCGTTTGAACAAAATTTAAGAGTAATAATTATGTGATAAATGGAAATTTCAAATTGTAACTTCCGAGTGATGATTTTTTTATGATTTTCAATACACCGCAGCAATGTGTGTGAAAAAACTTAGTTTGTGTTATTTGAAGATGAAGCACCATCCAAAAGTATGGTTTACAAATGGTTTGCAAAATTCAAGCGTGGAAGACCAACGTTTGATGACAATCTTTGCAAAAGTTGCCCATGCACCTCTGTTGTCGCAAAAAATATTGATGCTGTGCGTGAAATGATTTTGTCAGATCGGCATGTGACCTGTAGTAAGATAGAGGCATCTTTATCTTTAGGCATTGCAGCAAAACAAATACATACAATTATGCACGGTCATTTGCATGTCAAAAAGCTTTGCAGTCGTTGGATCTCACACAATTTTAAAGAAGAACAAAAACAGGCACGTGTGCAAGGAAATGCTAAAGAAATTCAAAGAGAGTCGTTAAAATTCGGTATATAACATTGTGACAAATATTAGATATATTTATACGACCCTGATACTAAACAGCAATCGACTGTATGGGTGTTTCAAAATGAACCTATACCTACAAAAGTGGTGTGTTCAAAGAGCGTTTCAAAAAGAATAATTGCTTGTTTTTTCAGAAAAACGGGTCATGTTGCAACTGTTGCGTTAGAGGATCGAAGGACAGTTAATGCTGACTGATATTCTTAAATTTGTTTGCCGGAAGTTATCGCTGAAATCAAAAGGAACAACATAAACCGGCGAATCATTGTTTATCATAACAATTCCAGCGCTCACACAGCACGACAAACTGTAGAGTTTTTGACCAGTAACAACATCCAATTAATAACTCATTCCCCATATTCGCCAGATTTATTGCCCGATGACTTCTTCCTATTTTGACATATCAAAAATAAAATACGTGGCAAGCGGTTTTCATTGCCTGAAGAAGCCGTTGAAGCATTTAAATCACTTGTTTTGGAGGTACCTCGCTCAGTGTGGCAAAATTGTTTTAAAGATTGGTTTTATAGGATGCAAAAGTAAATAGATTTGAAAACAGAATATTTTGAGAAGCAATAAAGCAATTTACATAACGTAATTTGTGGTTTGCTTTACATTTTCCGCGAAATTTGGTGTCCCTCGTATATTCAATTGCTATAGTAAGAACAGTTTGTTTAAAATTGTTTTAAAATGTTAAAGTGTCTCCTGCAGATTTTGTAGATTTACTAAAAAATGTTTTGTGTGTTAAATAAAAAACACATTTTGTTTGATAGAAATCAGAAAAGAAAAATAAAACTTTTTTTTTTATAAAATAGCTAAATGTACAGTATTCACATACGTTATATTAGAAACAAATTTATTGTCTAACTAAAAACAAAAAAAGTAGAGATTATATTCATGATTCTGCACAAAAAATATTTCCAAAAAAACATTAACAATTAAGTTTTAGCAAGAATACTTAACCAATATCTGACAAGCTTGCTCGAGGTTTAAATATCAGCTCTACTCTCAGCCAGCAATGTTCCCAATGTATAACTTCTCTCAAAATCACTTTACACTTATTTTAGCACACTAACTTTATATTTAACATGTTGTTGTATACTAATAAAACATTTACTATGTTTTTATATCACAATTTATTTTGTCACACTGTGACTGCAGTTTTGGCTGAATTTCAGCCTTCTTTAGACAATCAAGGGTACACGGGAATAACAATCAGTCACATTTTTACACAATAGAGATTTGGATGAAATCTAGTAGTTTCTCTTCAAAGATATAAATTTGCCTTGTTAACCCTATAAAAAGTGATCTTAGTCTTCAAAATAAGCCAGTAAAAAAGTATATCTTTTGCAAAAACAATTAAGTTCAAACGGATTTATGTAAAAACGATCAAAGTCCTCTTGTGCATATTGGCAGCTAATTGCTAACTGCTAATTTGTAAACGTAAAATTGAGTAGTGTGTAAAATTATTAATAAATATTATTATATAATTTGTTGTAAAACCATGTTGAAAGTAAAAAATTACATAGTGATTCAAAAAGAAGTAGTAATAAAAATGTAATAAAGTAAAAAAAAAATATAAAAGATTATTAAATGCATCTAAACATATTTGTGCAATAAATTACGCGACAGGAAAAAATTAAAACTGTTGATAACGTGTTTAAAAAAAAGAACAAATAAATACATTGAATTTCTTTGAAAACAGATGTGCCCAAATAAAATATTCATATAGTTTAATAACTGTAACTTTAGTTTAAAGAAGGCGTCCGATAAAACCTAAAGAAGAAGTCGATTTATGAAATTATAGGTACTAATATAAAGTAAGATTTTCTAAAGACAGCAAATTGTGTAAAGTGTTTGTCTGCCATACGGCATTTCATTATATTTTTGGTATTATTAACTAAACAGTTCAAACTTTAAAAAAATAATTAACCGATACCGGTTTGATACCGGTGGATAAACGTGGTAACATCAAAACCGACTACATAAACTGTCCAACAAAACAAAACAAAAGTTCTTGAGCATATAGATTTTTTTTTAAACTCAAAAGTTACTACAATTTAAAGAATTCTAAAATATATTTAGCAGAAAAATTAAAAACAATGCTAAAATTTATCAAATGTATAAAAATAATGTTCCATAAAATATTGAACAATATTTAATACTATTTAATATTAGATTTGACTACCCCCGTACTGACACTTGCAGTACATGTAACATCAAATCTACAGCAACTACAGAAAGAACTTAAGGGTATTATTACTGACAACAAACTTCACTAAGTAAAAGCAAGTACTTTCTATCGTTAAAAAAAACAACAACATCTTTTTTTAAGCAATAAAAAAAAATTGCCAAACATTACAACCAATAATGTGTATTATAATAAACAGTTCTAGTTTTATTCCTTTAAAAAGAAGAATCTGATTATGTGATTTATTTTTTTATTATTTTATTTTCAACATTTTATTTATTGATATAAAAGTACTAGACGTAATATGCAATTTGTGTAGTAGTCATAATAAAACACCTTCTCTTCATTACAACAGGGAAAAAAGTAGATGACGTTAAAAATAATGCAGTTTTCTTAAACGTGACAGAAACAAGAGCCTAATAAATAAAAAGCGAGTTGTAAACTAACACAACATTAGAATAACGTGTTTGTAAAAGCTTGAATAAAACCTATGCCGTTTACCGTAGTGGACATTTTTGACGTTTTTAAATCTTATCCATAAACTTAAGTGCTCTTTTGCTGCACGTCCAATTAAAGAATACATGGTTTTTTAGGAACAATAACATTAAAATTTTCTTTTAACGGTTTTTGGAAAAGTTATGTAATACAAACCAAAACATTATTTGATAGAACTAGCCAACCATCTGTTTTATATACTAACAGTTTTACGACAATTTACCTTATGCCTCAAATGCTCACGATGACAATCTTATAAAGTGAATTAAACATAATATTTTAGTTTCAATATTAGTAACATGTATCCTTTTCTTGTGGATAAATTAGAACTCAATGTTACAAACGCCTTTACACCACAAGACTGGATAACTATGAACTTTGATCGTTTATTCACAACATTTTTATTTTTCATATATTTAAAGCGTTTCGTTTAATTTATTATAAAACATTACAAAATGTGTCATTTAATTTAGTACTGTGTGATCAACAAAGAATAAGGTTTTTCAAATATGTTTGGGATTTTTTTGTGTAATTTTAGAGTTTACCAGATTTTTAACACTTTTGAAGTAAGGTTAATGTTAATTAAATAATGTAAAGGTTAATTTACTATAATAAAAAGTAAATTGTAAAGTATTGAATGAATAGTGTAAAGTGTGTTATGAACAAACTGTGATTAAACAGAAGTGTTAATTGAATATTTAAATTATATAATAGTCATTGTTTAAAATTAATGTTTATTAAAAATATGTTTAGGTCAATTTGATAATAAATTATAAATTGTAAAGTGCAGTGTAAATTTTAAATATGTAGTGTGAATTATATGTTATGCAAACTGTGAATTGAATGTTTAAATTTTATGTACAATAATGTTTATACAAGAATAGAGTGCTTTTATAGTCGCAGTGGAACTATCAATAAAGATAGCACCTAGTCGTATTCTCTTCAGTCTCCAGAATTTCTTATAAAACGGTTGAGAATTACAAACTACAAATTATGCACCTGTAAGAAGAAACTACCTGACATGCTATTCATTGTGATTGAATAGGTTGTTTACAATATAAAATAATAATAAAATATTAAATATGCCTTTTTAACCGATTAATCTTAGTAGTTGTTGTCAATCCTTATTGTTGCAATTTTAAGGTAAAGAATAAATAGACCAATATTTTTTGATAAAATAATGCAGAACGACCACACTATAATTTTAGATAGATTTTTTTAACAATACACTACGATGAACTGCAAACTAATTATTTTTAGCAAGACTAAGCTACTGCTAAAAGTCGTACACAATAATTTATTATTATTTAAATGTTTGTTGAAACAGTTGCAATATGCGACTTGTTTATATCAAGTGGAAGTAATTTTAGTAACAATTCTGTATACGGGTGCAAATGCAGGATTTTCTTTTACTTTTATATAAAACTCCAATTTGAGCAGATAGGTTTCTCATTATTTTTTGTGAATTTTGCATTAGACGTTGCTATATATTGTGAACAACCACTTCAGTTAAAATGGATAGTCCGCCAGGTGATTTCTTTTATGGGTACAGTTCCTTCCTTCAAACCATTCAATAATTTGTGTTTCACAAATATTTTATTAACAATTTCTGTATTGGAAAAAACATTATTAAATTGATTCAAATACGACTGAAGAAAGTAGAGTATTGTTCTTAAACCACTTCATATCATATATCACTTTTTATTATTTTTAAAAATCAAATCTACAAGTTGTACAAAACCTTTTAAAACTTTTAAGTTAGAATCAGTAGCATTAATAACTAAAAACTTTAAAATAAAATCTGAAAAGAGTGGGAGTACTCTCTAGATTGATTTGTTCAATTTTAACTTTAAAAAATCTTAATTTTTTATTGTTTTAAAATTAAAATTTAAAGTTTCATTAGTACTTATCAAGTCATGCAGCAAGTCTACATCTAAATGTTTTTCAATTGTCTTCTAAAAGTAAAAATCTCAAAAAATCTTTTGTAGGACAATCATGTTGCTGACACTGCTACAAAAGTATGTATTAAGTATTGTTTCCAAGTATGGAAAGGATTATAAAATTACATTACAGTAATACCAGAATAGCGTGGTCGGTATAATAGGAAAGGTAATAAACACAAAAAGATTGCTTGCTTTGTTGCACTTATGTCTTCGGTTGTTGTACTAAAATTATTATATATTTTTTTTAAATTTTATTCAAAAAAATAATAATAATAATAACTTGTTATTTAAATAATCATTTTATTTTAAAAATTTTGCAAATTTTCAATTTGACATAATGTCATCTAAACAAATATTTACTCGTACTTCAATGCTAGCTAAAACTTTAAACAAATATCACTGACAGTTCACCGAAAGATTTTTATAACAGGACTATCGACACATAGAATAGAATACAAATTCAGTATTTTCCAAGACTTAAGCTCCGTAAATACTCAATGTCAATGTTTACAGATTGCTTAAATTTTGTTTTCAACGTGATAGTTGCAAAAAATGTAATTTTGTGGGTTAAAATTTAAAAGTAGTTTATGATTTTGTGACATAATAAGTAATTTGTAAACATAAAATTTTTGAGTGATTTTATTATTTAAATGACCAAGTTTTTTATGTTACTAATAATACTGTCGATGCAATAATATGTATATATTTATGATTATTAAGTTACTGAAATGAATTGTTACACGTTGGAAACTTACTATACTTTATTGTATTGTAATGTAACATTTTATATTTCTACAGATTTAGAAAATATTTTATTATTTAGAAAAACTTGAAATAAAAGGCATTATAGATTACAAGTGACAAACATTATGCCCAGCTATGATAAGTAGCATTGTATTAGTGAATCGTACTTGCATTACTTTTTTAACAATAACCATTCAATTGATTTTTAGGATAATTGAGTCATTTATACATTACATTACATATTATACAGATATATACAAATAATTTATAATATGACAAAATTTATGTATATAAGTTAAATAAATTTAATACAGTTACATTTTGAGCTGAAACTATAACAGTAGTAGTTTTGGAAAAAAAATTTTGAGCATATCAAAACATGCGTTACCTTTAGATTAAAAAAAAAACTTATTTTTTAAGTTTAACAAACAATTTTTTTAGTAAGAAGAGTATTTTCTGCTGTTAGTATGAACTTAATTTTTTTTTGAGAATAAACAATGTTTCTAACCAAAAAATAAATATTTTTAATATTATTATAAGAGGTTAGGTTATGTTTTATATAATATATGCAAAAAGATCATGACAATGAATAAACTATTTGACATTTTATTAGTTTTACTATACCATTAAACAAAAATGTGTTACAAATATTATAAATATTTTGCAGTACGTTTGTTGATTGAGTGTTATAAATGCAGGTAAGTGCACATGTTTTTTTTAGAAAATAATAATGAGTACCCAAATCTATCTCTTCAGAAAAACTAAACACTTTCTTATGAAACATATGTTTATGTCGTTATAAAGTTTACACACATATAATTTACTTTTAACTTATATTAAAAAAAGTTGTTGTAGACCTTAAATAAATAAAAAATAAAAAAGCATATCAAGTATGTAATTTATATTAAAAATATAAAAAACAAATATTATTACACAAAAATACTTAGCACACAATTTTATTATGCTGCTATAAAATGTTTAAATGATATTTGTGCAATGTCATTATCTAGATAAGCTAGAACCAGTAGCAATGTCGTTATTTGTGCACTGATATGTATCAACGGTCACAATATATCATAAGCTTATAAACGGACACAGCCCCGCCGGCCGAAAAATTCTTTAAGAAAAGTGAAAACCTCTATCAACATCATTAGATTGGAGTGCAATTTCAACCTATTTCTGATGTGAAAAAATCAACCAAACATTAAACCATATAGCACTTTCCATTTTCGCTATTCGTACATACATGTCTAGCCGGTGCTCAGTGGCGTGTTATTCATTAAATAAATTTTACCTGATGTATCATATAAATTCAATAAATCATCCATAATAATTATTATAGATGATAATTTATTGCATTTATACATACATAAATCATAAGGCCAAATTTTAAATATAAAATACATATATCTGTAGAAGGTCTCTTAAAATGCAGCTTCAAGCTTTTTTTTAATAAACTAAAACTTTAGTATTTGATTTATGATATAATATAGTATAAAATTAAAATATAAAATATTTCGGTTTTACAAAATTAGTCTTAGTTGCGCTACTGATCGATGGATATACATATAATTTACATGAGAGATACTGACACACTTCTCAGAGATATTATACTGTTAATTGAAGTAAGATTGTACAACCCATTACAGAATGTATGAGCATGCACTTGTACCTATGGTATATGCTTATCTTAAATACTTTTACCATTATTTTAGCTTTGATTATTTTGCAATTTTAATTATGTGATGACAATTTAAATAGATTAAATTTTAATAAATAATACTTTTAAGTGACATAATTTGCATGAATTAATAAATAAAATTGTATATTGTAATTAAATTAACAAAACATAAACTACATATTACTTAATAATATATGCATAATATATGCTAATGCAAAAACCAGATAGTATTTATAGCCCACTAGTACTAGTTAAAATATAATTTGTTTGTTCTGTTTTGGTTTCACTTTTCTGTGTTATTGCACTGAGCAATTTTATTGTATTAAGCATTTAAATAATACACATTATTTAATTAACTATAATTAAATAAAATATATCTATAACTGTACTGTACTATTGCAATTAAACGGTACATCATTTGCATCAACTTGTTAAACTAAAAAAAAATTATAAGATCTTAAAGTAAGCGCATGTATGCAATTATGTACCATGCAAGATCAGTTGAACTCAATAATATTAATGTTCATTCATTTCTAAATATATTTTGTAATGTGTAATTCTTTCAATAAATTAAGTTATAAATGTTAATTTCATCACAACATTCTTATTTAAGTAATCAATTAACTTTTATTGTGAAATGAACAAGGTACGTGATTGCTCGACCCTAACAATTTCTTAAAAATATAGTTGCACATTTTCTGACATTTTGATAAAATAAGGCCGAATAAAAATCTGCATAGATATCCCTTCAAGTTGCATAAATAAATTACCTATAGTCAATTATCAACTTGATTGTAGCAATTAAAAAATAGCTTGCTCGTCCCCATTTTCCGATTTCGCAAACGATTTTTATTTTCATTACATTTTTTTCGGGGGGAGAACATAATGCCACATGTTATATGCCAAGGCGCAAATTTCGATGGGCACTTTCACTGCATGCATGTATTGATGATGCGCAATTAAAATAATCATCTATTTATGCGCTTCAATTTTAATATCAAAGTTTTAGCATATGTTTAAGGCAAGCCTCTAGGAATATTGTGTTGTAATGTCTCAAGTTAACTAAATGCATATATTCTGAAAGCAATTTTGTGTTTATCAAGTTTTCTCATATTCTTACAAATTGATTGATACAAAATTGTTACTATAAAAATAAACAAACAAATTTAGTATCATTAAAAATGTATTTAAGCATAGTTTCTGACATCTTTATAAAAGTGTTTCGTTTAAAGTTCAAGTTCTTAAAACAAAATATTATATCAAATTTTATAAAAAATAAAATTGTTTTAAATATCACAATAAACCAATAATCATTTATTTTACGCAAAGTCACATATATAAGAACATTTTTTTTATAGGTGGAATCTACATGTAAATTAAATTTTCTCAGCGGATTTTATTACCAATTGCTTTGGGCAGGCTATGTTTGTATTATATACCATAAATAGCTATTCACAAATAATTTAATATTATAATTTTGGTTTATTATTTTGATAGCTGGTCATGTAAGACGATTGCTTCCAGTTTTTGAATAAGCTTATAGTCTCTGTTAAAATTTATTTCTGATTCTCTGCAATCTATTGAGATTAATTTTGCCAACGCCACACCAAACAGGGGCATATGTAAGTGTATGACTAATTATTGTTTTGTATAAATAAAGCTTTGTGTTGTGAAAGAATAGATAGTTTTTATGTATAAGTGAATAAATGATTTTGATTGCTATATTTTCATTTTGAATGGTGTTATCTAAATGGTTGTAAAAAAAAGTCTAGTATTTAAGATTACTACTAGATATTTGAAGTGTTTTTTGCTTGGAATAGTGTCATTGTTAAATTTTGTTGGCGTAAATGTTTTTATGTTAGTAAATTTCTTTGTAAAAATAACTCTGATTTGTGTGTGTATTTAATCTCTTAATAACAAACACTTGGGCGGGTGGGTGTGTACTGGGCACTACAGTTTAAACTACTCAATAGTAATTATGGATTAGAGTAGCTAACACTATGTCCTTTTTTTGGTGGCCATTTCAGATCAAAATACTTGATAGTAATCATGATTTGAAGTGACCCTCCTCTCACATAGCAATTTTTAACGTTTGCGGAGAGAAGTAGCCACCAATCTCTTAATAACAGACATTTAAGCAAGTAGGTAGACACTCCAGTTTAAATTATAATCAAGAGATTAGATTACTATTGACTTTTTTTACATAATGACTTTTAACGCTTGCAAAAAAGAATAACATTCAGTTTCGTATTAACACTTGTACGGTTAGGAAGATAACAACTATCTTAATCAGACAGCAAACAACAAACGGCGGTCCAAAAAACAGCCCAACGCGGTCTGTTTTGGCTATTTGGAAAAACTCAACAATATTTCAAAAACAGTGCGGATTGTGGGAAGCCGTAATAATAAATAAAAACAAAAAAATAAACTCAAATACTCCAAAACATTCTTTATTTTTTGTATTATTATAAAGGAATAGGAGAGTGTTAAAAAATTAATTATAAGATTTACCAAAATCATTTTATACTTTTTGTTAATTTATAAAAATTTGGTCATCCTGTGCATTGTTAAAGTTTAGAGAGGAATAAGCCGAGAATAACTTAGCTGGTGCTCCAAGCAATAATTATACCTAGTAAAACGCTATTTTTTTATAATATTTGTGGAAACAAAAAGTAAGCACCAAAACAAGAAGTAGCACCATTAAGGGTGTTTTATTACTTTACTGGCATCCTTTTTGTTTAGTTTTTTGGGTGATATTTTATGATGTATTAGACTAAAGCGGAGTCTATTACAAAAATTTAATCATTTATATAACTCCTACGGAGAGCGTCACAGTATAAGAGATGTTTTAATAAACACTTTTTTGGGATTAATTTAATTATGTATCAGAATACAAAAAAAATTACAAGACATAAATTTTTCTAAATGTAAAAATACGTTTTCAGAAAAAAATTATTTTACTAAACTAAAAAAAAAACAATTATTCAATTTATTAATCAATAATAATTATGAAAAATTAATTTCTTGGGAAAATGCAAAATTGTATTTTAGAAGTATTTTGTAAAAATTCATATTTTACGTGTAAAATTAGTAAAAAGAGAGTACATGAAGTCGTTAACACTAACACGTTTATTTTAACGTTTTTCTATTAAAGCTATGCTTTTACAACTTACTTTATAGTTTTCCAAATAGTCATTTGATTGATTGATTGATAAAGAAAGAGATAATAGTCAGAGAAGTAAAATCTGAACAGTAAGGTAGATGTTGCAATTCCTCAAAATCACATTTGATTACTATTTCTTGAACAATTTGTGCTTTGTGTCATGCAGTTTTTTCTGAGCATAATTGACAGATCTTTTTTGTGTATAAACGCTATCCAGTTTTTAATTACTAATATTTTTGGCATTTACTTAATTAAAAAAAAATTACAAGCGTCCAGAAAACTAAAGCCATCATTTTTTGCGGAAAAACATGCTTTCTTGAAATGTAAAAAGCTTTCCAGTTACAATTCTATAAAAAAAATCTTTATCTTAGGGTAAAGCAACTAAGTTTTTATTGCAAATACAAAAACTCTCTGACTTTTGGCTGGAGAAAAATTGTTATTTGCATTCCGCTTTAACATAAGTTTTTTGTTTACCGTTTTTTCCACTACCAAAAACGTTTCTCAAAGTTTTGTTTTAGAATAGAGTTCAACTCCGTTGCGTTCTGCATTCTTTACTCTGAAAACGGAATCCCTTCAATTACACCTTCAATTTTGAAAGCAAGTCTTGTGCAACCCCAAAACGGAATTCTTTCTGTTCTGCCAACAAAACTTAAGCACAAACTTTGCAGCTACTCTGCGTTTGTTTAGAATCACTACTATGCACAGTGTTTGATTAAGACTGTGCAATTTCTAAATTTATTACGCCGACACTTTGCACATTTCCAAATTTGTATGTAATTTTTTTTTAGCTTAAACAGAAACTTGTACTTGAGAGTTAGTAATGAATTTGTCAATTTGTGTTTCTAGAAATAGTCCGCACTGAAAGTCATTGTGTATACAGTGTGTATTATCTAAACACTGACACTATTCTCTCACGGATATTCTTTGTGCTAGTGCTTATTTGATAAAAAATGTATGACATTTCTGTGTTAAAGTTACAAACTACTCATTTTGCCTTTTTAAATAAATATAAAAATCATAAATGATAAGCGATTGTAACTTAGAAACAACACTCTAAAATGTAACAGAAACTTACCATAGCAAAAAATGTTTTTAAAGCTAGGTAGACAACAAATAAAACTCACTTTGTATGATTGTCTGTTTTGTCTATATTAGCTAAGTATTTTTGTCAATAGTGAATAGTATATATATACAAGGTGTCAATAATCTATGTGTGTTTCATGGGTAACTTTGTTATTTTAAATGTTACAGAGTTAACTAACAAGCAAAGCAAAGCTGGGCAGAATTTGTCATAGATCTTCAACTATTTTAAATATTTCAAAAAAACGGTTATTTTTTTTCAAACTTAAATAACTTTTTGTCTATTTACTCTAGAGCAAAAATAAAAAAATGTATTCTGTAGATATTTTTGTGTAGAATTTATATAGCTTAACAAAAAAGTTATGGCTTTTTGAGATATAAACCAAACTTCTTAGTTGGTTATGAGTTCATTAAAAAGCTTATATTTTTTTATTTCAAAAATGTATAGTTTGTTTTCTCATTTAATTAGTTTTTTTCAAAATTTACAAAAAAACAAGAATAAATTGAAAGAACAATTATTACATTATATTATAAGAGTGCCTTAGAATTAAAAACAAAATAAATTATTAAAATTTTTTATTTGTCAGAAAAAAAAAGTTGTTTTGTTACTGTGATGTAACAAAAAACCAAATTTAGAATTTATGAACAATGTTACGATTTTATTTTGTTTATTGGAATTAAATAAAATTAATAATCAACATATTTTAATGAAACAATAACATATACAATAGCTTTATTAACAATCTAACTAAATAATAATTAAAAATACTATAAATTAAATTAATTATTATTGTAATAATGTTTCAAAATGACCACCGTTTTCTTGAATACATAGTTGACAACGTTTAATATATTATTTTGTACTTTTAATAAAGTATTATGTTTAATTTCTGTTAGAACTTTTCTGATTTGAGTTTTCAGATCATCAATATTATGTGGCTTTTTTTGTAAACTTTATCCTTAATGGTTCCCTACAAAAAAAGGTCCGGAAACCTAGAAGGCTGTGCAATTGAACTTCTATTACTTTTTAATTAGGAAATCTTTCTGACAAATAAATTGATACGATGTGTGTATTGTGAGCAGGCGCGCCATCATGTTGAAAATACTTGAAACTTTGGATAAAGTTCAATAGAAAATCATTCTTCTAATTCATTTTGTAAAAATGACAGATAGCGTTCGGAATTCAGATTTTCTTCATAAAAATACAAACCCAATATTTTTGTTCCAAGAATGCCACACCAGGCATTAATAGAGAATACATTTTGATTTTGTTTTTTAATTGTTAAGTGTGGACTTTCTTTCAACCAATAAATATAATTTTTTTGGTTGAATAATTCATTGAGAAATCAGTTTGTGTCTTTGACTTTCTTTAATAAACCATGAAACATGATTTAATCTTTTTTCAAAATCTGTTGGATACAACAAAGTGTTTTCAATATAATGATGATTAGGCTTAAAATTATTTTGTTTTTGATATTTTTCTTGCTTGTTTTTTGGATACGTTACACTCTAGTTCAATCTCTCGTACAGATGAGATTGGTTTAAAAGTATTGTATGCCAAAACACGTATATCTAAATTTTTATTAAAATTAATTTTGGCTTTTTTTGGTTTACTAAATGATCCATATTTAATTATTTTCATGTATGTTTGTAGATACAATTCAAATGCTGCGTTTGTATCACGAATACAATTGTAGTAACAAAACAACATAATTTCTCCCGTCGAATAAGCCATATTATCCTAGATAATGATAACTTTATTATTATTTATAAACACAATTGTTTTAAATTCAAATGTAAAAGCGTTTTCTTTGAATAACAGTAAACAATTTTTGACCACTATATGAATAAATAAAAAACTATATTTTTATTATTTTCTTTTTCATATCAAAGCACTCTTAAAGTATGTACAGCTAGACACAAATTGTGTGGCCGATATAATAGGTATCTTATATACACAAAAATTATGCCTTTGCCGGTTTTAGCATTTTTCAATCTCAGAATAACGTCGCTAATAGAATGTGTAAAATGTAAGTGCAAATAAAAAATGTTAAAATGGTCAAAAGCATGAGCGCAACATAATTTTTGTGTATATTAAGTTGCCTAATATTAAGTTGTAATAATTGTTTTATTAATTAATTCTTGTTTTGGCAAATTCTAAAAAAACGAATTAAATGAGATATCTCAAAAATTAAAAATGACATATTTTTTTGTTAATTTATTTGAATTCTACACAAAAATATCTACAGAATACATTTTTTATTTTTGCTCTAGACTAAATAGACAAAAAGTTATTTAAGTTTAAAAAAAACAACCGTTTTTAGTTTTTTAAAATATTTAAAAAAGTTAAAGACCTATGACAAATTTAAAAATAGCATTACTTTTTTCTGAAAATTTTGACCATTTTGCTAATTTAACCGATTCTGTAACATTTAAAATAACGTTACCCATAACACACGTAGATTAATGACACTGTATACAAACAATTAGCATCAAAATAAAAAAAAAATAACAATTAATTTTTAATTTTGTTTATGTTCCTCTTAGAATAATAAAAAAAGTTAAAAAAATTTATGACAAATTATTTTTAATAGGAACTGTTTATTCAAAATTAACCTAAATCTAAATAATAAAATAAATCTACTCTAGACCATTTGTTATTGGCATAAACCTAAGATATTAAGATTTAAATTAAAAACCTTACAATATCATTATTAAAACAAAGAAGACACCAATAACTATAATAAAATAATAATTTAAAAAAAAAGGCAACAACAAAATATATATTTTGTAAGAATTTAGAAAAACATTAAAAAGCAACATAGATTTTTTAATAGATTAATTAATTATATTTGCAGACAGAAACTAACTGATTATTTTCTTAATATAGTTTTCATAATTTTAAATTAAAATGACTTAATCGTACGCATTTATTGTATGATTAATTCGCATACCACCAGTAAAACCAGATCAACGTACTCTGTGTTAATGAATAACTAAAATAATTACTAGGCAAATTAAAAACACGTTATATTTATTATCTTATATTACATTAAAATTTTGTCTAATGTGTGATTATTTTTTGTTATCTTTAAATTCATTTGTAAACTAAATGTTCCTATATCCTGTTTGATAAGAAAGCATTGATTAAACAACAATAAAGTATCTATTAAATTTAACATTATTAACCATCTACATATGTAATTTAATCGTGTGTTCACGGATAAACTTTACTATGAGTGGAAAATTTATTAAACATTAAAAAAAAAGTCATTTTTTAACATTTTTTCTGTTTGATATATAAATCCGATTTACGTTGACTCTAATTTTGTTGTACATAGTGTCCAAAAAATGTAAAAATGTTATTTAGCAAAACAAAAGTTTGTTAAGCGTTAAAACTATGAGCGTATAAGAAAAAGCAAAGTGTTATTCAACATGAAACCCATCTACTTCAACACATTTTTTAATTTTTAATTTTTTTTTTTTTTAATTTATTATTAACATTGTGAATAATTTCTGGTGTTACTGTAGCAATAGCATTAGTAATTCTGTTTTTTTTTTAATCTCAATATTATCTTGCATGTCTGTGGCATACACTATAGACTTAAAGTAACCCCACAAAAAAATATTTCATTGCGGTTAGTTCTAAAGACCGAGGTGGCCAGTGTATTGGTTTATTGCGACCCATCCAATTTGAAAAATGTTCATTAAGCCAATTTGTAACAATCAAAGTTGTAGGTTAATGCGTACCATACGTTAATTTTCTTAAATTTCTTACTGTACAAATACTAAAATGTAGATAGCAACAATTTTGACTAGAGGGTATGTTGTGAACGTAAATGCGTCACTGAATATGATATGATTGTAAAAATTACGGCGTTCACTCATAAAAAGAGTTTTTGTTGGTATAAATCATCGTTTTCTTGAAGCTTGTTCATAAAGATTGGTTTAAATGCGTAAACTTATTTGTTTGCTCTTGCTCTTAAAGGAAGTTTTTTTTCTTCACGTTTTTAACATCACCATAAACATCGAATTTATGTACAAAATGTTTTAAAGCATTTACAAATACTTGCACACCGGGAAATTTTTGGTGGAAAACTTCAGTTGCGTATTTATAAGACACCTCTCTAGTACCGTAACATTTAACATTTAAATTTTTTTGGAGATATTAGTACAAATATTAACAAACAGCAGCTACAATCTTAATTTCCAATTACAAAATAAGATTTTATTCTTAATATCAAATAATAACTCCCTAACAATAACTCTTATAAAAAAAATGTATCATGTCAATATCTCCTTTTAAGTTCTTTTTAACAACTTTTTAATTTTTCTTATAAATATTGCATTCATATATTTTTTAAGGCGTGTACAATAAAATTAAAGTTTTTCAAGTTGGTATTATTATGACAAGCAGAAGACATTATAAAAAGAAACTTTTTTTTTGAAAAATGATTAATAAAAATGTTTACAAGTATAGTTAAGTTTATTCGTGAACACACAGTATAAATATATTATCATATAATTTTTATTTCAATACAATTTTTAACTCACCTGATTTACTTTTAAAACATATATTTAAACTCCAACATATTCTAACTTTTTATGTATTTTACTATAAAACAGGAATTCAGTAACACAACTGATAACATTAAGACAATAACTAAACTCTTTATACAATAAAATTATAATAAACAGCCAATATACATGTTTATATAATTTTACTTTTGAAGAACCTTTTTTTATAAACAATTTCAAATGTATAAAAATTATTATTGTCAATATTATAAATATAGAATAAATTTTACTATTATTATGAATTTATAAACTTATGTTATGGACATTTAAACCCCTTTCATATACAAATTCGAACGCCTAGAATCTAAAGGCGAGATTTTGAGTTTGTATAGGAATACAGTCGCCCGGATTCTTTTGCAAATATGGCGTGCCGTAGAATATAAACCTGCAAGAATATATACAATGTAGGTAACTAATAAATTGAGCCTATGAACCTAATATATAACAAAAATCCCAGATTCAAAATTGTAATTCGGAATGCGTCTCCCAAATACGTCTGAAAAGTACCATTTAAACGTATGTATTACCTAAATCGGAGATTATAAATCTAGAGTTCTAAATTTGCTAAATGTCTTACTGAGTATACATACTGATTATACAGGGTTTTCCAGTAAGATGTTTCATTTTGAATAGCAGGCTATTTGGGCAGCTGTCAATTTTGAAGCTATTATCTTTTGACATTTGACAAGTAAAAACTACGCCATTATTAAAAATAGAACAATACACGTTTCAACAACGCATTAAAGTTATTAAAATTTACTACAAAAATGGTGAAAAAATTTCAGTCACAGTTTGCAAAACTCAAGCACTTTTTGGTCGTCGTAAAGCACCTTCTCCGCCGGCAATAGTAAACCTGGTAGAAAAATTTGAGCTGTTAGGACAAATTTGTGATGTGAAGAATTAAAACCGTGTGCATTGCTCAAGAACACATGAGAATATTGCTGATGTAGCCCGTAGTGTTGAAGAAAACCCAGGTTTGTTGATTCCTTGTCGATCTTCGAAATTAGACATTCCACAAACAACATTACACCAGAATTTGCATAAAGACTTAAGTCTTAAAGCTTTTAAAGTTCAGTTAACACAAAAACTCAAACCGGTCGATCACCATAAACGACGTATCTTTGCCGATTGGGTCCTTATAATGCATCAAAATGATCCGGAATTTTATCGAAAAATCATCTTCAGTGATGAAGCCTATTTTCACCTCAAAGACTACGTTAATAAGCAGAATTGTCGCATTTGGAGCTCAAAAAACCCAAGAATGATTGTTAAAAAGTCTTTGTATCCTTAACGTGTTACTGTTTGGTGCGGTTTTTGGGCTGGCAACGTGATTAGACCCTACTTTTTTTAAATAAGGCTGGTGCAACTGTTACGGTAAATGGATGGCGCTATTGAGCTATAATTATTGATTTTATATGGCCGGAATTAAAAGATATTGATACGACGTTTAATTTCAGCAAGACGGCGCTACGTGCCAGACAAAACAATCGCAATTTTGCAAAAAAAAAATCTAACCGTGTTATTTCTCTAATAGGTGATCCCAATTGGCCTCCAAGATCTTGTGATTTAACACTTTTAGATTTGTTTCTTTGGGGCCACGTAAAAAATAAGGTCTATGCCAATGCTCCACAATCAATTGAAGATCTTAAAGATAAAATTTGTGAAGTTATCGAGGACATATAGCCGCAAATGTGCAAATTGGTCATGGAAAATTTTATGAAAAGAATGTAGTACTGCAACCGTAACCGTGGCGGCCATTTGACTGATATCGTTTTTAAATGTTAATGGCATACCTTCCTCTTTACAATGAAATAAAAACTTTATTAATTTTTCTTAAAAAATACCCGGTTTTTTTTTTAATATTAAAATGAAACCTCTTATTGGAAAACCCTATACTAGTAGAAATAAAACTGACTAATAAATTTTATTAAAAAGCTTAAAATGATCTTCTTAACATACATATATAGCATAAATTCAGTTTAAATTAAAATAAATCAATGTAATTTTATCTAAGAATGTGCAAAATTAACTTTTAATAAGCACTTTCATGTTTAAAAATAATGAATTAAACAATAAAGAATTTATTTTTTTTAATTTTAACAATTTAATAATAAATTTGTCAATGTCACTTTTAAATAGTATTATTGACATTTAAAAATATAATTAATTGCAATCAATTTTTTTTAATTTTTTTTAATTTATACTACGTAATTTCGATATTCTTAGGCAACATTTTGTAAAGCATACGTGCTAAGTTAGATAAGATAAGAAGTAGTCACGAGGCGGCTAGACTTAAAACACGAGCGAAATGTCTTATATATAACTATTATGCATAATATATTCTCATGTGTGACTTGAAACACATAGTCTAGTGTTTTAAGGTATGCACGTTTCATCAATAAGCCTAACAAAACAAGATTTATTACATTTTCTTTATATGGTTATACTACAAGTGTTTTATTTTTTATTTCACATTTGTACTCGATAATTGCTAAAATATAGATTAATGTAGCAAACTATTAATAAAATTGATCATACTACTACATACATACATACATACTACTTACTTGCTACGGTTCCATATTATGACTTAAGGCCTTGTTATGTGTTATATGTCAAAATATGCAAGATATGCATATTTTATTTATTAAAAAACTGTAAAATTAAACTTGCATTTACAATAAAAATAATTTATGAAATAATTAAATTAAATGATAAATTAGTGTCAATGGATTCTTGTTCGAATCTAAATTGCAATAGAAATTATAACCCATAAAAAGTAAGGTCAAATTGTTTCCTAGTAATAAATCAAATTAAACATTACAAACAAGTCACTTGTTTGTTTATTAATTGTTTATAATTTTGCTCGTAGAATAAAAACGTGTATTTTAAATTAATCTTTTATTAGTTTCTTCTTAGTTTCACTTGCAATAAATAACAAACTATAAAATTAAAATCAGTTGTTAATTACTATAAAAGACATTAATATTATGTTAATATGACTGCATGCATAAAATTATGCAATTTAACAGAGTATTCTTAAAGTTAACAAAAGTAATTTTTGAAAATAAACAAATGTTTACATACAAACAAATTAACAAGTGTGAGCAAAAAATAGAAGTCTATTTAAAATTATAACTTAGTTTTGATTTTTTGTTTGTTTAACTTTATGTTAGCAACAACTGTTCAGTATTTTGCAAACTAAATTAAAAACTCAATGATAAATCGTAAAGTATATTTATTGTTTTTATTGCGTATTTTGGAAATATCACAAATTTACAGTTTAGACAAAGTTTGAGTTTTTGTTTCTAGGACTAATATGGAACAAAAAATATTAAAAAAACTATCACTAATAACGAGTATTACTTTCTGTTGCATTAATGACTGCTTGAAGTCGACGAGAAACACTTTGAATTAAACTAAGGATCACATTTTGGTCGATATTATTTCATTCCTGCAATAGCAATTGTCTTAGCTCTTGAGCAGTTCTTGGAGCAGGTGTATGTTTTTGGAAACGTTGTCCCAACTAATCCCAAACATGTTCTATGGAGTTTATGTCCGGGTTGCAAGCTGGCGAATCGAACCGGAAAATTTTCATTTCATCCAGAGAATCTCTGACAACTCTGGCTACGTGAGGTCTAACATTATTTTGCATAAAAATGCTTGCTTGTCCATAGTTATCATAAAGGGCATAACATGATCTTCAAAAACTTCCATAATGTATTTGTGAGCTGTCAGAAAACCATTCTCTATAAAAACCAACTCTGTGCGTGTTTCGGTAGAAATTCCTTTTCAAACCATAACCGACCGACCACGAAATAAAAGTCGCTTATCAAAACAAACTAACGCGTATCTTTCTTCGTGTTTTCTCCACACTTTAGAACATCCGTCTGATCGCAAAAGCGCAATTTATCTGAAAACAGTACTCTGCTCCAGTCCTCATTATTTCATGCTTGGTAATTTTAGGCAAAAACCAATCTTGCAGCACGATGTGGGCGTTGTAAAAGTGGATCTGTAGCCATCTTTTTACAAAACAATGTAGCAGCCCCAAGCCTTTTCCTAACGGTTCGTTCACTAACATTTACATTTACAACTTTATGAAATTGATTTTGTAGATAAACTGCAGAAGCTGTTCTATTCCGCAAACTTGTGGACACTAAAAAACGGTCATTTTTATTTGTGGTGATTTTTTTGTTGCTCAAATCTTGATTTGTTGGTATACCAGTATACAAGTAGCGCTGATACACCTTTTGTACAGCACAAAAGCTTTTACGTTTAATCAACTTCTTGTTTTTACAATAGGGCTAAAGTACAGTACACGGTGTAAATGACAAGTTTTGCAGAAAAAAATTAACACTAAGTAAAAAAACCACAACAAAATGTAGGTTTTCAATTAGAGCAAAATAAATGCTGTTTCATAAAAGACTGTAACATGGTGATAATAACTGACAAATAGATAACATTTGTCAGAAAATAAATTATTAAACGCCTACTTTGGTTTACAATTTGCAAACATAAAGTTAAAACAAAATATTTCAAAAATAAGTCATAATTTTAAATTGACAACTATTTTTTGCTTGCCAGTGTATATTTTAATTTATTGATATAATGATAAAACCTTACTATTATATAATTTCATTTAACACAATTTTTTTCTTTTTGTTTGAAATAATTTAATCCTTTTCTCCTTTTTTGCAGAAAGTTCTTTGTCTTAATTACCTTTAAGTAAAAACCGCCATTCATTAATCCTTTTTCTACCTGCATAATCTGTTTTTTTTTTGTGTTATTGTATGTAATTTATAATCATTTTAATCATAATAATTTCAATGTAATGTTTTACCTATCTGTATATTTTATATTTTACTGTCGTACATATGCTTTCTAAATTTTCATTTATATTCATACTTGTTTGTATCACCGTCCGAGGGTAGTTTTGTAAAGGTTGAAACTAGTTAAGGTTTTCTTTATATATATATATATATATATATATATATATATATATATATAGATATATATTTGTGATATAGTACATAGTAAATGTGTTTTATTTATCTTATAATAAACTTTCACATAGTGCGGCCACCACCATTCAATCAATATTTTAATCTACACATTTTATAAATAAGCTGAAGGTGCAATGTTTACTATAAAAATAAGTAATAAACAAGTATATTTAAAATTTGCTTAATTTAAAAATCCGGATGTTTTCACTGAATTTATTTTTATTGCTTTTAAAATGTCAACAATATTAATTTAAATTTTCAATGATCAAATATACACGCTGTTGCTAAAATCTTAATATAAAAACCGTTAACTATTTTAACACCTAGACAGTTTGCTATATCATGTAATGATTCATCAGTTATTTATATTACCTTCAAGAAATAGCAAAACATTAAGAATCCCTGACAAAATTAAAAACATTTTACTTTTAATATTAGTTATTTTGGAATTAATTTTTAATTTGTGCCATAAAATAAATTTATTGTTGAATTATTAATTTTTTTTTTTTATAATCGATATTTGATAAGAAGCAAAGGTTTATTTTGATTATACTTTTTATTCAAATCTGTTTTGTACTATTGAAGTGTATCAGATCAGAAAACATACCATCAGTCATAAGATAATTTGCGTAATCAAAAACAATGTAAAAATGTATGGTTTCTGTTATGTATACAAAATAAATTGGGTTGGACATTGCTCTGAATTAATGAATAAACAAATATTATCCAATATTTACATAAAATTTGCATAATTATAACGTAGAGGTAACCAAACATGTGTATTAATTATACTTTATAATTAATAATCTTTAAATTTAAAATGTTCTGCAAATATAATGCTTCGTTTGATGAAATATTTAAATGTAAATTTGATTGATTCATTACTAATGTTGTTTTGTTTATTATACATTTCTTAAAATAGAATTAACACTTTTACATATTCACTTTCCCCCTTTATATCATATTGTGTATACTGTAATAAAAATATATGTACAATGTAAGAAACCGCAGAAGAAACATATGTGGTTGTTCATTCTTGATTTAATATGCCAAAAACATTTTTTTTTAATTGTTAGTTACATTAAGATATATGTATAGCACTAGAATAATATAATAAAAACCAAATAAATTTATAAATATTAGCTTATATTCATTTATATTATAAAGTTAAACAAATCTTATTAATTTTTCTGAAGTACGAGAAATTATTCAGAATGGCGTATTAGTATTTTATTTATTTAAGTCGCATTTGCGAACTGCCAAGTGTAGGATTGTTGTTTTACATTACATCAATTTTATATTATATTATAAATTATGTTCACATTTTTCTTTAATTGCAACACTGTACAATTTGATCAACTATTAGGTGAGAGTGTATGACCATTATACTGTAAAACCAACTGCTAGAAAATATCGTTTTTTTTAGCCTACAAAACCACAACCACTACTGTTTAAATTGAAATTTAAAAAAAAAATCACACTTTTTTTCATAACACTTTAATATTGGTTCTTCTGAGAGTCAATTTAAATTTTATTGTATATGGTTATATAGTAAAATCTGCTTTATTTAGTGTAATATTTTCTTCTGCTAGAGATTTATCTATTCTTATTAAATAATAATCTTTTTCATCAGCTATTGCTGTTTCTATATTAATGTTTTCATTTTTGATTATTTAAATTTGTAATTTATGTATTGTAAACCATATAGTACTTGCTAATTTTTTTGTAATTTACTTTTATTTATCTTTAATATAATGTTTTTATTTTCTCTACGCTTCATAATGTTATATTTCTTCTATGACCCGAATAAGAAAGAGTCTTTATTTTAATAGAATTATTTTTGTTAAGTTTGTTATTCATGGTAACATTGTTTACATGATCTATTATAGAGTTATTTCTTTTAGAAATACTTTGGTGTACTGTGTTGTATTAATTTTATTTGTGATTGTGTTTCTTTTTTCTTATGTACAATATTTTACTGTAACTAATATACGATCTAACGTTCTGCAGCATAAGCCTCTATCTCACAGTCGTATATGAGTTAAAAAAAATTGAATAAAGTTAACTTAAAATTATAATACTATACTTAACTATACCAGCAAGTAGTACAAATATTAATTATTAACAAAATATAATAATTTATTTATATCAATATAATTGCTATATTATACTGCATTATAAGTTTAATCATACATACAAACATTAAGTTAAAAGTACAAAAGTTAGTAAATTTATACATGTATATAGAAATTATAATCTTTATTTTGATAAATATAAATTAATAAATATTTATTTTATTCGCATTAAATTTATTTTTATCTCTTAAATGATTTTAATATTTATTATCATTTTTGAGTGATATTTTTATAAAAATTATATTTTATGTTTTTGTTTAAAAAACTATTATTTCTTGAATAGAAATGTTAATGTTAATATACAAATATAAACTATCATTATTGATTTAAATTTTTAAAAGTTTTTGTAAGACTATTTCTTTTATATGGGATAAAAGAGATAAAGTCTGCAAGATAGAAGAGATGCTTGTACGGCACAACTGGCAACCACCGTTATAACTTACTCTAAAGGTGAAGTGAGAGATTTAAAGAAATAATATTATTTTATATTTTTATATCAACATTAGTTAATATTGTAATTATTGCTATTATTAGCCTAAAAGTTTTTTTTATATCTAACAAAATTACTGAAACTTTCAACAATATTTAGGACAAAAGCTCACTCAGTGTAGTAATGTCATAAATTGTAAGGTTTATTTGTAGTAAATTTACAGTGTTTATATTTTAAAAGTAGATAAAAATGATTATTGCTAATCCATTAAAAAAAATACCATTATTTTTTCAAAAATGTAGGAAAAAAATCTATTATTTTATAGCATAGCCAAAAATATTGTGTCTTTACATGAGCTTTAATTATTTCAGCAAATTATTTCATTGCCAATCGTAATAATGTTTGTATTATATACCTGGAAGCTATTTAACCCAAGGTAATACTTAAAGGTATATAATACAAACATAATTGCTTAATCGAGGTTCTTTCTTTTGTGTGCCCTTAACTTCTCATCATAAGAAGTTAAGAGTTTGACTAATAATGGTGCATTTTTTGATGTTCTAAAACATTTTTCTATTCAATAAAAAACAAAGGACGTTTTTTATTGATTTTTCTTTGCAAATTTAAATAATTATTTTTTATGTTATTTTTTGATTGTTTGGGTACTTAGGTTTGTTTTTCTAAATACTTTTGTTTGCAGCGTTTTATTTTCATTTTTAATTTATTAATAGTATTTGTTAAACTTGTTTGCATCTGTTTGTAATCATCAAATTGTTAGTACAGAAAATTAAATAAACTTTCAATTTCAATCAATAATGTTTTTATATTAAGTTACAATTTTATTATAATTATCATCTGATTCAACATATTTTTTTAGACGCAAATTTATTACAGAAAGAATTACTTATTATTATACTTATTTGCGTAATAGTTAAAACTAAAAAAATGTATTACTGTAAAAATATTAAAATAATAGGTATGTATGTCAATTTTGTACTTTGCATAGATAAAATTTATCTATTAACCTTTTTTTATTTTATTTTCACTTATAACGTAGACAATACAAAAATGTTAATAACTCACTTACAGATAGTCAAAAACACGTTAGTAAAAAGTTTTTAAAAATGTTATTTAATGATAAAAATTACAATACCTTATATATCCAAACTTCAAGTATAAAGCAGAAGAAACTCACCTAAAACAAAATAAAGCACATATTATAGCATATTGGTAAACTAACAAAATATTATTATGTTCAGTTGTCATAACAAATTGTGGATATACTTATTGAATATGTAATTAAATATTAATTGGTAATACGTAAAAAAAATTAATTATAAGCAATAGTTTATTAGGACCTTTCGATTGCTATCTTGATTTGGGGTATTATAATGAAAACAGCAACTTTAACGTTATTGTTAGTTCTACAAATAATTTGATAATTAGTTTAATTTATTATTTTTTACTTTTAATTTATACTATATTTAAAAAAAAAGTTCAACTGTTCTGCTGCATATTTAATTGTGTTCTCACAGTTTTTATTGCAAATTATTTAAAATGATATCACACATGTAGTTTTTTATTTGATTTTTTTATTGTTTAAAAAATTAAGGAAAGTATTAAACATATGTTAAAAGACTGTAACAAGATAAGAGAAGAACAGATGAAAAAAAAAATGAGACATTAAAGAAGACGAATGAGAGCAGTTAAAAAACGAAGAAAAGAAATAGACAAACAAAGATGCAAACATTTTTAGTTGTATTAATTTATTAGAATTATGATTTATTATTTTGGAGAATTATAAATATATTTGTAATTAAATGTGATGTAACTTTCAAGGCTAAAAAGCACAAAATAAACGTATTATTATTATTTGTATAACTCATTAGTTCTCATTACAATAAGTAACTTTTTATTGACGTTTAATTTTTTTATATATAATTAATTAATTGACACGTATTTTATTCGTTTTTAATAGTCATCTAAATAGTGCTTTTAATTAATACTTTGATACCAAAGTGTAAGTACCAATTTTTAGTTAACTGAAAAAAACAAATTGCTACTGTAGTAATTAAAACTTCGGACACATTTAAATTACTTGGGTTACACTTTAACAATAACTGGAAAATACATCTCAATTTCTTAGTAACATAATTAAATAACAGTATTTATGCGCTAAGAACATTAAAATCAATCTGCAATCTATCAACATTGCAAACAGTTTATTTTTTTTTTACTTTAATTTATTGTTGAATATGAAGTTTTAATATGAGGAAACAACAACAATTTAGCAATTACTTGAAAAAAACAAAAAAAAATAAGAATTTTAGCGAGTATTGGACCACGTAGTTCTTGCAAGAGCTACTTCCTTAGTCTTGGAATTTTTACAGTAAAATCTTTTTACATATATCCATATATTATTTCAAAAAATACTGTTTATAATTACCACACAAGGAATAACCTCGTAAGATCAAAAATACCCAAAAATAAGTATGTAAAAAAATCATTTTAACATTTAGTTACTAAAATATTTAAACACATTCCGCAACAGATTAGAGATATTAAAATTAAAAAACAATGTCTAAAAATCTGAAGACGTGTTTAATTAGTAAATCCTTTTATACCTTAGAAGAATTTTATGGTAATTAATGCGTGTTTATATGTAAAAACATTTTATTGAAGCTTTATTAACTTTTTTAACTTTTACTGCTTATATAGTGTATTTTCTTTTTGTATATATTTTTGTTTTATTTTTCTCTCTTGTTTTATCATTTTTTATGTATGTATTATGTATTATACACCAACTGGTATATGAATAAAGGATTACTTACTACTTACTACTTAATAGTAAAATAAAATAGCTAAAACGGTCATAGATAATTCTTTGCTTTTATTGTAGTTCCTGAAACACACAGTATAATTACTTCTAGCTATGTGTTACAAAATTATACAAAAATTACTGTTTAGGCAAAGTTACTTTTAAATAATGTATACTAACAGACTTAAGCATTTGAAAATATAATCATTATTAAAATTATGTGAAAATTTTAATGATTAATAAAATGACTTTTCTTAAATTGTCATCTACTATTACAATACTACATTTGTTAAATAATTGCCCTGTTTAATGTAAAAGTGTATTCTAAAACATTTTATGTTTTTTTTAATATATAAATTTTGTTTTTCGCAAATATCTCTATTTCAAAAGATACCGGGACAAATAAAAGACTATTGCGATCTGTTTGATTAAAATTTTTGTTCATAAATAACAAACAATTTAATTAAAAGTCTTACATTCTTGTCTTGACGTGATTGTAAAATTTCTACATGTCTGTAAATACCACAATATTATTGGCAAATAAAATGCAAATACGCACTTGAACTATAAAGCATATTTGTTTCAAAAGAGAAAAACATTTATCTAAAGTTTCTGGAACTTTAGATTGTATTTTTAAGTTTAGTTAGATAATTATTAAGGATTGATAAATTGCTTTCACAAAAAAAATGGCATAAATTTCAAAGTTTCTTTCGGTAAGGAAAATGTATGATGTAATGCTATATTGAAATGATATGATATGTCTGTAATTCAAATATAATTTTGTACAAATAATTAACAATATTTTGAACGCTTTTTATCATACTTTAAAAAAAAATTGATAAAAATAATTATTTCTTTGTCTTTCATAATTTTGAAAAAAAAATTGTATTAGTTTAATCAAAACAAAATTTCTAGTATCAAAAGTACTATGTTTTAGAAGTATCATATTTAAATATCAAGTCCCTAGGTGTAGCGGAATCGAAGATATCGAATTTTCAATCAAATAATATTTTTCTCATTTTCCGCGGGAAATTTTAGAAACCCAACGGCAGGATTGTGTTCTACGGAAAATTATAATACACATCTTTTTGAATATACAACACAAAAACTGAAAGGAGACAAAATATTCATAAAAAAATAACATGGCCGCTATTTACACTGTATTGCATCTAAAAATCTAAAACTTTAGGAATGGTCTTATTTTGGTACCCCAAACATGTGTACAATTTGAGCAAAATCAGAGATGTCGATGTAGGGACGTTTGTCCGAACTATCGTGGAATTACCTTGATAGGTTTATATATATTATTGTTTAATTTTATTTACCAATGTTAAGACCATACCGACCGCTACTTTGATTTTTAGTATTTTAACAAAAACGGCAACTTTAGTTTCATTGTTGTTTCTACATATAATTTGATAACCAATTTTTTTTTTCAGTACTTTCAAAAAAGATTAAACTATGATTTGTCGAAGTATTTTTTGTCAAATTATTTTTGCAAATAGCAACAAAATGAGTTCATAAATACATAAAAACGCAATTAATTATATATTTGATTAGTTTTTTTCGCTATTTCTTAACTATTAATTGAGTTAAATACTACGACATATTACAGTTTGGTCCTTTGTAAATGTACTGGTAAAAAAATAAATTGATTATTAAATTATATGTAGAAACAACAATGAAACTAAAGTTGCCGTTTTTGTTAAAATACTACAATTCAAGGTAGCGGCCGGAATAGTCTTAAGAGCATCCCGACCAGTTGGTGTAAAATAGATAATACATACATAAAAAATGATAAAACAAGAGAAAAAAATAAAACAAAAATTTATACAAAAAGAAAATACACTATATAAGCAATAAAAGTTAAAAAAGTTAATAAAGCATCAATAAAATGTTTTTACATATAAACACGCATTAATACCATAAAATTCTTCTAAGGTATAAAAAGATTTACTAATTAAACACGTTTTCAGTTTTTTCAGACATTGTTTTTTAATTTTAATATCTCCAATCTGTTGCGGAATGAGTTTAAATATTTTAGTAGCTAAATGTTAAAATGATTTTTCTACATACTTATTTTTGGGTATTTCTGATCTTACGAGCTTATTCCTTGTGTGGTAATTCAAAACAGTATTTTTTGAAATAATATTTGAATATATATAAAAAGATTTTACAGTAAAAATTCCAAGACTAAGGAAGTAGCTCCTACAAGAATTACGTGGTCCAATACTTGCTAAAATTCTTATTTCTTTTTTTTTGTTTTTTTTTTAAGTAATTGCTAAATTGTTGTTGTTTTCCCATATTAAAACTTCATATTCAACCAAAAAATTAAAGTAAGAAAAGTAAACTGTTTGCAATTTTGATGGATTGCAGATTGATTTTAATGTTCGTAGCGCATAAATACTTCTATTTAATTTTGTTACTAAAAAATTGAGATGTATTTTCCAGTCAAGCTTATTGTTAAAGTGTAATTATAGTTTAATCTTTTCTAAATGTACTGGTAAAAACAAATCAATTATCAAATTATTTGTAGAAGCAGCAATGAAGCCAAAGTTGCCGTTTTTGTTAAAATTTTACAAATTAAGGTAGCGGTCGGTATGGTCTTAAGTACTCAGTCTTATTGGTGTTTATTGATAGATTGTTTTGGATGATCTAGTTTAAAGTTTTATTAGGTTGTTGTTTATTAGTGTACTTAGTTTATGTAGGTTGTTTTCTTATTATAATAGAATACAATATGATCTGCATATATAACATATTCAGCAATCAACGCTTAAGAGAGGAGGATAGTTGCGCTATTTTAAGTAAAGCTGGGAATTATATGCACTTACAAAGTTAAAAATATGCGCATATATATGCACGCAATTTTACCAAAATATGCACTAAATATGCACAATTTTGCCAAAATATGCACAAAATATGCTAAATATGCTAAATATGCTAAATATATAAAAATATGCAAACATTAATTTTCTCAGTTGTTCAAAACCTTAATTTTTTTTAAACCAATATAAATTTACAAAAAGCAATTTTGCTTAAAAATAATTTAAAATTATACAAATATGCAAAAACTTACCAAATATGCAAATATGCACCAAATACGCACCAATTATGCACCAATATGCAGCTGTTATTAAAATATGCACAGAAACTCAAAAATATGCAAAATATGCAAAAAAATTATTGGTTTATAACACTTGTTTTTTTTTCTAATTCGTGTAGATACAAAATTATTTAATTGGCATATAAGTATTATAGAATATGCAAATGCATAAAATCCCAGCTTTAATTATAAGGCTTTATAAAATCTTTAGCGTTAATGTTGTTAATAAACAGTAATTATAATACAGAACCCAATACAGATTCTTGCGGGACACCCATTTTACAATTTTAAGTTTAAATATTTGTTTACTTTTGTATGTTGAATTTTTACGGTTAAGTAAATACAAATAATTAATTTAATTTACTTCCTAATTCTATTTGATCTATATATTCAAATAGTTCTTTGTCAACAATATCAAATGCTTTCCGCAAATCTACAAAAAGCGCTATTACATCTTATTTTTTGTCTAGATTATAACAATGCAATTTAACAGGTGTGCAAATGCAGATTGGGTAATTTTTTTTTTAGAAATGTTACTAGTCTTGTTTCTACTTGGTAGTTTCTTTTGAAGATGTATTGAATTGGTTGCAAAAAAATGTTTAGTGTTTATTTATTATTTTTTTATAATTTGAGTATAGTTTTTATATTCTTAATCTTCCACACCTTTCTTAAATCATTACTAGATTTTTTCTAAATGTTATAGTTTTTTTTTGATAATTTTTGTCACACTACAGATTTGTCAAATTTAATATTTTATTTTCAATTCTTAATTATGTCCATTTTTTTATAGCAGCATACTTACATTTTTTTTAATATTTTGATAATTTTATCATTTATCCAAATTACAGTTCTGTACCGCTTTGTTTATATTTTTGTAGTTTGCAATTATTATATTATTAGTATATGAAAATTTTTGTTTGATCTTACAATCTATATACGAGGAGCACTAAAGTTCGCGGAATCAAATACTGTCTGTATTGCCAGCGTTCTGCGATTGTCATATTTGTAAAATTTGACGTTTTTCACCTATAATTCAGTTGACAGTACAATTTCAAACTGCTCGGTTTTGTTTCAACAAAATTTAACGAGAGTAATAATTGTGTGAAAAATAAAAATTTTAAATCGTGACTTTTGAGTGATGATTTTTTATGATTTGTGATACGATTTAACACGGCAAAAATGTGTGAAAACACTTAGTTTGTTATTTAGGGATGAAGCACCATCTAAAACTATGGTTTACAAATGGTTCGCAGAATTTAAGCGTGGAAGACCAACATTTAATGATAATCTTTGCAAAGGTTGTCTATGCACTTCTGTTGTCGCAAAAAATATTGATGCTGTGCGTGAAAGGTTTTTGTCAGATTGGCATGTAACCTATAGTGAGATAGAGGCATCCTTAGATCCTTTGCATGTCAGGAAGCTTTGCAGTCGTTGGATCCCACACAATTTGAAAGAAGAACAAAAACAGGCACGTGTCAAGTAGCGCAAGGAAATGCTAAAGAAATTTGAAAGAGGTTGTTCAAATTTGGTATATAACATTTTAACACGTGATGAATCTTCTAATCTAAATTAACAATGGAATTGAACTGCTTATCACTTACTTTAATTCATTGAATATGAAACCAATACACTGTGGTTGTCATATTTTATTGCTCTTTCTTTTGCATTAATTATGGCATCACACTCACAGCAGTGCTTATCTGCCGGCGCCATATTGCTATCTTAATTTAAATTTTTTTTTTCATATTTGTTCTTTTGCATAGATAAATGACTTAAACTTTACATAACTTATCTGGGTGACAAAACTAAAAATAGATTAGCTTGAATATCAGAAATTTGTTTAAAAATATAATATCAATTTTGTTTTTAATAAGGCATAATCAACGCTTTTCTCTTTCTCATAAAACGTAAAGTAATTACAAGTTGTTAGTCAAAAAGGATTTTAAATTTTAAATCCTGGAAGAAGAAAGGTTTTAAATATATTTTTTAATTTATAATTGAAAATAAATTTTAAACAAATATTTGCCACTTAAATAAATACTGAGTAATAAAATGTTGACACATTTATTATTTTTTAATTACAATAAATTAATAATTTAATAACAACTTACAGACAATGCGTAAAACGCTATTATTAAATAGGTTATTTGTTGTCTGCAAAAAACTGCCTGCAATTATTCATAATATAATTAGTATAATATTAATAGCAGTAATTGTAAAAATTATTTTAGTAACACATCAAAAGCTTTACTTGCAAAAATTTATGTGGTTTAACATTTGGTTTACTTAAATGTATTTGACATTATTTTAATACTTTTAACAAAATTAGTAAATATTCGCTTTGCAAATAAAAAATATCTTCATTTTCTCAGTAGTTTCTGAATAAAAAGCTCTGCAACAGATGCAGTGGTTACTCTTACTGAAGAAGTTATTTAAGCACTTATATTGTCTTTTCGATATCTAAGTAGGACATTTGAATGTATTTCATAATCATAATGTTTTTATTTGAGATCTATATTTTCACAATTTCGTGAAGTTACCAGCTGATAATATAAACATAACAATAAAATTATTTGTAATAAAACATAAGCAATTTAGCAAAATATGTGTTTAGTATTGTGTCCTTAAAGATTTATTCATAATACAATGTTGTTTTGATTATTATATTAACCTTCCAATAATATCTAAAGTTTCTCTTTGATGATATAATATATAATAAGATCCTGCAACAACATTAAATAATATCAATAAGTGGTTTGGCTAACAACATTATATACAAACCAAACAATCAAAGTTACATTGTCATAGGTGGTACACTTTCACACTCAAATATGCAGATCTATATTTTAGCACTATCATTTTTCAATGTGGAATCAACCTTCTATATTCCATTCAATTAACGTAGATCTTATTAGAAAATAAGCACATTTCTTTTAAACTCACTGTAAAATTATAAAATATATCTGAAACTATTTACTTTACGATAATCCAAATGCCATCAAACAAAACTAGTAGGTATGCATAATTTAATATTTGATGTCAAAATTTCATAAATGTCCATGAAAAAACATTTAATCCAAAAGATGTAAACAAGTTAATAATAAATTTATACGTTTATAGAATGATATTTAACTATTTAAATTTTATATTAATTTTGTTATTCAATAATAAGATTCACTGAAGGCCCTGAGTTAATTTAATAGCTAGCATGTGTGAAAATATACACTTATGATGCGTGTAGTAAAAAATAAACCACTTGCCCAATACAATTACTACGATTTATTCGCACATTAAATGCAAATATACAAGATTCTACGAAAACACTAAATAGGTTGATGCAATTTTAAAATGAATATAGTACAACTTATATTAATAATATAGAAAGTTGTAAACACGATTATCTAGTGTTTATAAATATACCAACATATGTACAAAAATCTGCTCATTATTATCACCTATTTAATTATAATTAACAGTTAATACGAACATCAATCATATTTATAAAATGTTTGGCGTTAGTTTTAAAATAACTATAATTAACACGTTATCATAAGCTACATGGTTTAATTAATTGATCAACACATTATTCTGTCTAGAAATGTTAAAGATGGTGAACCTTGGAATCGTCAATATCACGAGAAGTTTAGTAATTTGCGAAAAATGTTTGCCGAATGTCGAGATGACCATTACACGGAGATGACATTGACACAGTTTTTTCCTTCTGTAAAGATATTTGCAGTTCTTTCACCTCGAATAACCTATACTCAAGAAAATAAATTCATGAATAATTGAAGTAATTATTTATTCAATATATAATAATTTAAATAACGGCAAACATTTTCAGCTTTTTAAAATATGTCAAACATATATTTATAAATTTATTTTGATTTTATGATGGTAAAATTAAGAATAGAAGAATTTATAGTTCAATACACAATACTTAAATTACATTTTTAATTCAATTTTAATGATGTTATTATGATTATCTAATAAATTAAATTCCTATGTAAGTCTACATACAAATTAGAAATTATTATTAAATTTTATCAAAAAGAAACGCCTGATAATAAATTACCTATCAATTTACATTATTAATAAAGCTGTGATTGATATACATAATATTGATATACAATACAAAAATCAATTATTTAATCTAATAAGCAAGTGAATAAAGCTTAATACTATTTTATAAGAAATTATGAATATAGAAACGTTTTATGTTTTATGTTTTTTTTTTCTATTAATTTTGCGTTTTACAGCTATTTTACATCACCTCAGAAGTCTTACAACTTGTTTGAAGGAGGTTGATAGAACCAACGGCTTATTAGGTGATTTCCGATCACCCCCGTGGATAAAGATCAAGTTATTATTTAGTCATATTTCGGACTGAACAACCCCGGACTGTTGGCGTGCTACGCTAACGCTCTATATCTGCGCTATCACACTATTATGTTAATTGCCATAGAGACAGAAAAAGTCAGGATACTTTAATTCAAGTCAATTAACAATAAACACTCTATAAGTTATCTCTATCAAAATGAATGATTCAGCATCAACTTGTTCAAAAAGTTTTTATTTGAAAGTGTAGTAACTGTTTAATTAAAAAAGTGCTTTTTCTATACTTAAATTGTTGATGATTACATTGAATTTAATTCTAATAAATACCAAACTTTGTTTATAATTTGTTTGTTTTTAATTTAGCTTTTTGAACAGTGGTAATAAAATTTAATCTTATCTTTCTATGAGTGTTTTTATACCACATTTGATTGATTACCACATTAAAATTAACTTTAAATAGTTTCAGATAATTATTCTGAAAAATTAATAAATTAAAAATCTTATTTCGTTTGAAAAAAATTAAACCATTAGATTTTTGAACTGTAAACAATTGTTAAAATTAAAAACTTTATACTACAAAAAAATATTTGTTTATATGACATTAGGTTTTTTATTTTTATTTTAACAATATTTTTTATATCTGAACTTAACTTAAATATATTTTCATTGATTTTTAGATGTTTTTATTGTTGTTATTAATTAATTAAGTAATTAGTTAAGTAAGTGTATTATGCTTGTTAGTAACTTGTTTTTTGTTATCATAATACTTTTTTGCTATTTTTTTAATGAAAATATTATGCATTGCGGCCTTAAAGCGGAAAAATCAAGCAGTAGTTTTAAAGCGGTAAAACCTTTAACAACCTAAAAATATATACCAGAAAAAAATCAATTTCTTTTTAATTTTAATTTTCTTTGATTTAAAAAATACGATTAACTTTGTACTCAGTATACTCAATCCAAAACATTTAATTTTTTTTTTTAATAATTTGTTTAATGATTACGGCTTTTGTCGGCACATCCAATTACAAAGCTGTTTTATGTAAGGAATAATTAGATTCAAGTCAGGATCAAAAATAATATAGTCAGAATAGACTTCACAGATAGTAGCCTAAAATTGTGTGTAACTTTTTTTTCCAAATCTTTTGTTTTACTATTTTATTACCTTTAGTCAGCTGAATCATTTTTAATGCCTATTATATCTGCTTTATCTAATTTATTTTATCTATTTGAGTGTTTTGTTTTTATTTATGTTTTAAGCAAAACAACGGTGGCTAAAGTTTTTTCCAAAATAACTAACAGATATCCAAATAGTATATGGTGTGATAGCTCTATGGTAGAGCACTTGCATATCATGCGAGCAGTCCGGGGTTCGATCCCCGAAATATGACTGAAATTATAACTTCGGAAGTCACGTTTTAAGCTGTTGGTCCCATCAAACCACTTTAAACAAGTTGTAGACTTACTGTGGCGATGTAAAATAAGTTGTAGACTTACTGTGGCAATGTAAAATAGCCGTAAAAAGCATAAAATAAATAAATAAATAAATAATAACAAATGTTTGTAACATAAACCCAGTTTTTTGCACATCAATCTAAAATACTCGAGAGTTTACAGCGCGCTTATTCATAAAGTTTATAGTTTGAATTACATCTTTTAACACTGTAGATCTGATTGCATATCCCGTGTAGCCAAGTTTTCTCGATGTAAAAACCTTTGATTTCTTTTCTTGACATTGACACAAAAACTTATGCAACTTTTTGTCATTGCTAGTGCCTTATCAATACAGACTGCAATACATTTAGCAAAAAAAAAAAATTATTATTAAAAGAAGTATGTCCCAGTTTTGTTTTAAAGAGTTTTTGTCAAAACATAAACTCTTTATTAAAAATTTGTGAAATTTTCTTATCTTACGTACACAAAAAGTTTCGTAAATCTTTAATAACAAATAAACCGTTAATTTAAAGCATAAATTTAATTGCTTTTTTATTAACTGTTAAAATATTTAATGACCGATATTAAATCTATTCTATTCTTTACAGTATAGATTAAAATTAGCACCATTTCTAGCTTTTTTACTACTTCTTCTCCACACACAGTTGTTGTTATGGCTATAGCAATTTTTTTAATTAATCAAATATTTTTAAAGCTTAAAAAAATTATAGGTAGTAAACAATACTGTTGCCAAAGTGAGCAAGCGGTGGCGCGCAACGCATCTTTCTACTAACATTATATTTTGGGAACTGCTGATAGATAGTAGTGATGAGACAATACTAGTAAAGTGACTTACCTAATTGTAACAACAACAATATTTGTTAAAAAATAAAATTTTATCTTTTTTAAAGTTATTTCTGAGCTTTCTTGGACACACTTGAATACTTTCCGCGATCAAAATTTAGGTCACAACCCAAGATTAAGGTTTACCGAACTAGATGGTTAATAACTAATATTAATAATCACAAAATTACTTTCTCTGAAGACTTGTATAAGGTAATAAAAAACATTTTAAAAATACTGCAATCAAACTAAGTAAAGTACAAAAACTAATATGTTTGCTGACAACTAGAGCCACTTTTACAGCAGCCATAGAAAGCTTCTCTTACTACCACCACTGACAAATAAAAAATACAATGGCACATAGAAACATGACTAAATTGTGACAATACTTTAATAGACCAATAACCATTATGTCCGACAGCTAGGCGGCTTTACCTTTATTAGTAATAAATTTCAACTTTTGGATACTAATAGATTAAAGCGCAGAAACAAATCTTTAAAGCGTTTGTTAAAAACAAAACTACATAAGCACAAATCATAACTTTGGCCTAAACAAACTTATGCATAGAAAAGACATTTAGAAGAACTTGTGTAGAAGACAAACAAACTGCGCTACGTTTACAGAGCAGAGCTTATAAGCTTACAATATGTACATATATAATAATGGCTTAAAAAAATATTTTAAAAATCATTTCTAAACTTTATTTAAAAAAAGCTTTTGAATGATTATAAACTTCAAATTTTAGGCTTAAAACAAAACACTTAAAAATTTGCGTTTTTGCTCAAAACCACTAAAAATGCCTTTCTCTACATGAACTCTAATTATGTAAGTTTTTTCAAATTATTTTGGAGTAATAAGCAATCAAAATTAAAAAAAAACGAGTTTTTTACGTATTTTTACTTTTTTTGATTGTATGTAACTTCTCAGCATTGCATTTGCAGAAAAAATTATGAAAAACTTTTTTTTTTTTAAATCCATAAAAATAAGTTTTTATAGTCTATCTTTCAAATATAGATAAAAACGTGCTTTTATATATGCAAAAAATACCCTAAAAATTTTAGAAAGTGCCGTGTGCTACGCTCCGAGATATCATAATGTATCTACAAAAATATTTAAAAATAGCAAAAAAACTTAAATTTTAATTTTTTGTGTATTCATTCTAAGATACCTCGGAGCGCAGTGCACGAAGTTTTACAAAATTTATAGGGTATCTTCTGCACATATAAAAGCATCTTATTATTTTTAAGAAAAACTGTTTTTTAAATTTTAGCAAAATTTTTAAAATGTATGGGAACAAATTTTTGGCTGTGAAATAATTTTGAAAAAAAAAGTACTTGAATTTTTTTTTTCTAAAAATGCAATCCTGTGAAGTTACAAACGATTAAAAAATGAAAAAAACTAAATTTTCAAATTTTTATAAATTTCTGTGGATACATTCTAAGATATCTTGGGAGCGTAGAGCACGGCACTTTTTAAAACTTTAAGGGTATCTTTTGCACACATAAAAGCACGATTTAATTTATATATGAAAAAAAATACCCGATATTTTTTTAAGATAAACTCTCTTTTAAAGTTCCGAAAATGTTTTAAAATTTAAGAAAAAAATTTTGGCTGTAAAAACTTATTTTATGGACAATTTTGAAGAAAAAAGTTTTTTATAAAAATGCAATCAAAAAAAGTAAAAAACTTAAAAAACTCAATATTTTTTAAATTTTGCTTGCATATTACTCAATATAGCTCACTAAAAAAATCTGAAAAAAATCACATAAGTAATCAGGATTCATGTAGAGGAAAGCAATAGTTTAAGCAATAATAAATTTTTATTACGTACACTTGAGTCATACATGGTCATATATATTTTATTGTTGGTTTTATAAATACCATATTAATAAAACGTTTTAACTCCAAGTACGCATGTAAGAATTATATAATACTTCTTGAAATTGTTGAATAAACCTAAAAGCTTTAATTTAGTCATTTTAGAGTCAAAGTAACCTCCCAAATATTTAAATGCTGTGATACACAGCGTTTTAGAAGTAAAATTCAAAACTTACCCTCGTTTTAAGGGCTATTTTTACGCTCAAGCCAATTTGCACAAATAAATTGTTGCATATAAACAAACATTGTTTATTTGCACAAGCCAGAAAGTTTGGCTTGAGTAAAATCTAGCTTGTTTGATAATTTGCTTGTGGTTTTACGCAAATTGCTTGATCGTAAAAACCGATCGTAAAATGTAACTTGTTCAAGTACATTATGCAAAAATGATCTTGTTCTATTTGTCATTAATATTATTAGTTTTTGGATAAAACATAAATTAGTGACAATTGAACGTTTTAAACCAAACTTGGTTGTATTTGATTATAAAGTTTAAATTTTAAAGACTATGGTAAAACTGCTGTAAGTCAATAGTTATCAATATTATAAAGATTAACATTTGTTTTATTTGTATAATATATGTTAAAATTATTTTTAAGCTATTAAAAAAGGTAAAAGTTGTAATAGCTGCTAAATTATGATCTGTAGAATCTGTCAAAACAGTCAATTTTAAATATTTTAATCTAAAAGTTTATAAAAACTACATAATTTTTTTTATTGATGTTTATTAATCTTAGATTAAAATTAATAAAAATAAATGTAATATACTACTTAATATTTAATAAAATATTGGCAGTAGAGAGGTTAACTCTAACTGGGACATCTACTCCTTAAAATTTAAACTAATGTCCACCATGTGCACCTCTTCTTCACACATGATTAATAATTAATTGGCTGATGCTGTGGCTGATGTAATTACAAGTTTGAGGTTATAAGTTGTTTTGATTTGTTTGTTTGTTGGCGTTTATTTGACATACCAAACGGAACATACCGCTAGCTAAACTGCTTTCAACTCGGTTTTAAATTCACCTTGCTGGTTGGTACATTCGGAGTCAAAAGTTAATAACCGGTAAGTCGCGACGACGTAACGGTTTAAAACCATTTGATACCACAACATCAACGGTATTTCACGGCAAAACGCTTATAATCGTGTAACTACAAAACTGTTTAAAGTTTTTTAACTTTCAATTAAAGATAAACAACTTTTGTAAAAAAATGTATTGCTTTAATTATAGTTGTTTAAATTCCTTTGTAATCGTAGGTTAATTAAGTTATTTTTTTTACAAAAGTTTTTTTTTCTTATAAATTTTATAATTTCAAGATTATAGGTAGATTTGAGGTTTGAGTTTTTATGTTGGAATAAACTTAAGTAGCGCATTATTTATAAAATTCATAACATAACAAAACATAATCTAGAAAGTAAATATACACATAGAGTGCATGCTAACCATTTTTTTGTAGTTTACTTCATCAGAGTTATCAACATTCTTACTACTATTGCAAGATAAATGTAAATACATAATGGCAAAAATGTTTTTCTAAAAACTTGACTTCTATATTCTGATACATTCAGTGTTAAAGTTAACAAGATCAAAATATTATTTAAAGTTTTTCTAATAGTACTAAACTGCTTAATTAAGATGTAAAAAAACAAAAATTTGTAATAATAGATACTTGGGTAGATAAACTAGTATGAGTAAAAGTAACTTCTAAATTAATTACGAAAATTAATTTAAAAAAAACTAAAAAAGAATTTACTATCATATCATATATAAGTTTGCATTTACATATTAAAAGATCAACAAAATTAATAAGCTTTGTTGTTTAGCTACAAATAAAGTATAAATTGCTATTAGTTCCACCGTTCTTTGTAATACTAAAGTTTTACTTCAATCAGTCCTAAGAAATTGAAATAGCTTCCAACTATTTACTACTGCTAAAACACTTGTTATCCACGTTTCAGATATAAGCACTAAAACAATAAGAATAGCCAGCAAAATAATAAAAATTGCTCAAGTTTAAAATGATCATGTTTGTTATTCAAGAATGTAATTAAACCTGTTTTTAATCATTTTTTTTTTAATTAATTTTGAGACATTTGGTTTACTTATGTTTATAGATCATATTGTAATGTGCATATACATAAAATGTGATTTATTCATCAGTTTTGCTAAAGTAGTTTATTTATTTTAATGTATCTGTTGGACCAACAAACTATTGTTATACTAAAATGCCATAGTGAAAAGATAATTATATAAAATTTCAAAAAATCTTTCAAGACAAATCTAATTTAAAAATTAAATAAGCATCATAATTAAGTATTTACTCAAATAACCTATACATTGTAAAGTTTTATATAAATTCCACAATAATTATTCATTGATAATAAAAATCAACCTGATAAATAGTAACCTCTAAGAACTTACACAATTTAATTGTGAAACGCGTTATGCAATTTCATTATTAGCCTATACATTATCTTCTTTATTAAAATATAATTAACCGGCAATAAATTATTTACTGGGACGACACTTCTGGGTTTGTAAAATATTGTTGGCAATTTACAAGAATCACTTTTACTTTTTATTAGGGGAATATAAAGATTTTGTTAGGTACTCTTGAAATATACAATAATAATTACATGTTGCTTAATTGTACATATTAAGAAAGAATTATATTTAAGCAGAAGCAAGCAAGACATTTATTTGTACTGTTAGCCTTAACACTATTTTGTTATTGATTTATTTAATATTTATTAAACCTATTAAGATGTTCAGACATGCATATTAATCTTGATGTTTGACTGATATCATAATTTTTGCAAGAATGCGTAGAATGCGTAGGTGGAAGGACATTGTAAAGCCTTAATTTTCCATGGATGAAACTCCTACATAAAATTTATTTAACCTTTAATTTAAATTTATATATTATTTCTTTGTATAATCATAATAAAATAATCAATTACTAATAGCTGAAAGTAAATTTAAATTTAAATCAAATATAAAAATTCTTTCTATTCTTGACAATTAAATAATGCTTTAAATCAAGGGTAGTTAATTAGACTAAATTGTAGTTTTAAGGTCGGTTTTGATTTAATCATCAAATGTGATATAAAGTTTGCCTTGGTATTATCCTTCAATAAAATTACAAATAAATCTCAAATGGAGTATTAATTATTCTGGATTGTTACACGAATTTCAACATAATAAAATAAAATACTTTTAAATTTATATAATAAATTACATAGTTTTAATAAAAAACAAAATAACTGACTGAAAAATTATAGTAGACAGCTTTTAAAATAGTTTAATCTAGTAAAATAACCATTTACAATGCAATATTTGTAAAAGATTCATGCCCGTATTCATAAAACATTTTTGTAACGATTCATTATCAAACGGATCATTATATTTTAATGAACATTAAAAATATAATGATATTCATAAATAAATTGTCATTAGTTATATTATTTAGTTACGTTTTGTATAAGTTATTAATTTGTTAACCTATACAATATAACCTCAAATACTGTGAATTAATACAGATAATTAGACATTTTCAAATCAAACAAATGTGTCAATTTAATGTTAATGGACCAAAAATAGTGCGTTAAATTTAATAAAAAATTTAATGAACATTATTGCTAATGAGTGTTATGAATACGAAAATTCGATTAAACGTTTCGTTATATTTTTAACAAATCATTATATATTTAATGACGTTTTATGAATACGGGCATAAAACCGATTAATGCATATAACTAATTAAAACCAAGAAACATTTAAATATTGGTCACTATCAATCAAATTACTCTAATAATTGCAATTATCATTATGAATTCGACATGTATCTGCGTTTATCATTTTATTGTCGGTCTACTTTTATAACTAATTAAATTAAAAATGTTAAAAAGCTGTATAATTTAATTACAGAACCATAATTTTATTTGGTAAATAAAACAAAAAATCAATAGTATTGAGCCTAATGGTACTACATATTATAATATTTATTGATGTTATATAAGTAGATGTAATAATCAAATATGTTATTGGTTTATTCTACACAACTACGTACTTTTTAGTATATATTAATATAACCTACAAATTTCATATAATCAAATATAAAATTAATTTAACACCTTTTTAATTAATTACAAAATAAAATACTATAATTAAAAATAAAACATTGTAAAAGCACCGCATCATTGTTCACCGTATTATCTTTACGCTCCGACTATTTGCAATAATTATTTATTATTATGTTGTTTTATTAATCATATACAATTGTCGCAATGCTTTAACAAGCAACAATAAAAAATTGAGCAATTCGACACGTTACTACTCTCTCTGTATATAACATATGATTCCTTCTATTGCTTTGTAGATTTTACTAAATATATGTCGATATAGCAAAACCCCAAATAAATTACGCAAAAAACAAATAAAACTTTATTGGATGTTTGCATTGTTACGCGGCATAATTAAATTACGTTCGAGTACTATTGGATAAGACTTTTCGTGCGACTTCCAACGCCGATCCGGGTCAAGAGACATGCGAGATGTGTGAAAAGGGAAATTAAAAGTAAAAATATGTCTTCATAGTTATCTCTTTCATTCATAATAAAAGTTAATATTAGATCTAAACATTAATTGTACAATAAATACATTTTAAACTACTTTCTAACATCATTTGAGTTTTCTTCACAATTCACCCACAATAAAATGAAAATTAAACCAAAAAATATTTATTTTTAATAAATCACGTTTTAAGTTTGTTTGCACTAAAATGTTTATGAAAGCTAAATCTATGATCTAAAAAATTGTTGTGCCAACATACAAAATTAGATAAAAATCTGCAAATTATACAAATATTTAGACAATTAATATCCTAATTTTAAAGATTTAACATAAGATAAATGCAGTAAAAATTATAACTTGTAAATCCATTAATTCCAAGAGGGAATCTACTATTTTTGATATCACTTTTTTTGTCATTTTATATTTTTTAAAAGTGCATTGTTTTTTAAACTTTTATTATACTTTTAAAACTTGTTAATTTTTTTTTTAAATAAAAAACAGATGTTTTAAACTTATAGAAAAAAATAAACAAATATAAAATTTAAAAAAAATGATCTTTCTACCAATCAAGGTTTTTGCAAATAGTTAAGCTTCCTGTGCACAAACTACAAAACTAGTTATATATCTGTGAAAAAAATAATTATCATGTTGGAAAGTTTAAAGCATTTTTAATACTGTAAGTTTTATCAAAATTAATAGTTTTTTTTGGGTACATAATTGGTATATAATTAATTAATTATTTAACTATTATATAAAAAATTTTAGTCTCTAGGGACACCGTGTTTTAAAATGATCCAGATTTGCATTATATTATTGTCAACATATTTTTTTCTTAAATGGTACACTCATTACCTTATTACAATTATTGCAAAATTAAAAAACATTTTTAATCTGTTTTTAAAAATATAACAAGTCATAACATTACTATGAGATCACAATTCACTTGCGCGCAAGCCTTGCCCTATATATATATTACCGATCTAATTTCTGTAGATGTTAAGAGGGCGACCATCATACAACCCAAGAGGCAATTAAGCAGCCTCGAGATCTATGACTTTGGGGTTTTTCCTGTAATTTAGTACAGCAGAAACAACCAGACGGGGTGTGCAAGCACAGGAAGTGCTTAAATTTCCTCGGTATATCTATTAAAATGTCTAAACTGGTAATGGAATCGACGGCACTAGACTGATGGTCGTTGGTTAAAAACTGCAACGTCGTATTGGAATTGTGACTCAAGGTGGTGCCGTATATCCAGTCTATAATGTGGCCTTGTGTATTGTCCGTGCAATATTTGCTTTGCGGCCAAAACTTAACTGACGGTTGGGAAAAGAATAGATATTTATAGCAAAGAAAATATATTGGCAATAAGAAAAAACTATCCATTTTAAGAGTCTTAACCCAGGAACGAATTACCTACTACTTTTGCTTTTTGTAAAGAAAAACAATCAAAAGCCCTTCACAACTTCACATTAACTCCTACCTTTTCAAGCAACACCACTACCCAACAACCGTCGCAAGCCATCACTTCCGACAAAGCTAGATTGAATTAATTGGCAATCAATGTAGAACAATTTGTAAAAGATCTCTACTCTATGGATCTGTCAATAACTACTAAAACTTTTACTAGGAATCGGACGGATTTTTAATTTAATTGTTTGGTTCTAGACTATTGGAACAACTTTCAAACGCTTCTTCTACTTGAAAAACGTCTCAAAAAAGTTAACAACTACCGAATTGTACAAGTTAGTTTAAACTCAAACTAAAATTAATTATAAATAATCAAACGAAAGACTGGTTTGCCATCTAGTTGCAATTTTTAATACTAAAATGTCCGCATTAATCGGTATCATTTTAGCATTTATGCAATTGGCAGTCATTTCGCGGCTTAAACGATTTTGAATCGCCAATAAATTATGAAATGAATTAATAATTTATTCAAAATCAGTCAATCAAATCACAGCGGCCAAGGGTCAAGCATAAACAATTGTTTCGGTTCTACAAAGTCTTTCGTTTGATTATTTATAATATCAATTGTGTTCACAAGAACAGAAATATTTATTCAAAACTGTCTTCGCTATCATGCGATGCCGTGGTCGTACAAGGCATACTGACGAGATTTGTAGAACCGAAACAATTGTCTATGCTTGACCCTTGGCCGCTGTGATTCGATTGACTGTTTTTGAATAAATTATTAATTCATTTTAAAATTAATTAATTATGAAAAACTTTTAATTGGCAAGAAATAAACTGCATAAAAGTTTTGCTACTCTTGCATAAAATCTATATCTATAAAAATTGTATTGTCAATCCTTGCTAACTTTGAATAAAACCAGTAATGCTCTCGTTTCAACTCCAAATCTACTTAATTAAGTACAAAAGTACTTAATCTAATCAACTTAAACAACCCAAAAGAGCTCCCGAAAATTGGTCTTAAACTTTAGGTAAAATCAACCACCACCACTGGCTAACATGGTTCCTTTACTACTAAACGCAAATTTAGAACCTTATAAAACAATATTTATGAGGCAGTATCAAGATCAGCTTAGTTTGCTCAAGGTTCAAGTGCTTACGTTTAGGTCTAGAACAAACCACGTTTTCCAAACTGGTAAACAACGTCAGTAAAAACCCAGATAAAACCAAGTTGTTAACACTACAACACTGCACTCAAAAGTTTGGACCCAAGCTAGCTACGCAAGCAGGACGTCTGCGAAGTTTTTAGGTTCAGTAGTTGTAAACTAAGTGCAAACTATATTGAATCAAACAACGACCACCTAATAGAAAGAATATCAAAAATAACCCTTGGACATGACATAAATGTGACTAACCGGAAATGATTACGTGATTATTTCTAGACGTTTTCAGAAAACTTTACTTTTAGTATTTTCTTTTATTTGCTAGAAAAATGCAAAATATTAGTGGGTGCTATAAAAGCGCACAACCAAAACCAAAACTTCACAACCAGTTCTACTGTCAGATTTAAGGTCAAAACATTCAACTCTGCGTCACTACTAAACTACTGAAAAACATTGCTAACTTGCAATTACCTGGTACCTTAGAAAGTAACCGCTGTCTCATCTAGAGGACGCAATTTTTTAGAAAGATGGCTACCCTGCATTTTTTTCTTTTTTTGTAGCAATTTTCAAAAAGGAACAATAGCCAGAAACCCCACATTAATTCCTAATTTTTTAAGAATCAACACTAGTTTAGAATGTAACTGCTTATCAGATGACACAATTATATGGAATAAAGCTAATTATCATTTTTTCATTTTGAGAAATATATGTAAACTCGACTATTTTTCAGTTTTCTTTGTTAAAACAAGAAAGCGCAAACTAACATCTAAAAACATGAGAAGAACATATTTATAAAATGCAAGATAGTAGATAGCGCTACCACTGACTACATAAGTGAATAAATGCTGAAAAAAAGTTTGCAATTTGAAAATTTAAAAAAATGTAAGTAATTACATTTTGTATGCCATTTTTATTGTGACTTTACAAGTTATTGTTTTTTTTTAACTTTATATCCACTGTTGCACTTTTTTAAATATAATATTAAATATAAGTATAAATATAATCTGAGAACATAGGTACGCTGTAGATACTTAATTGTTAAATGTAAGAAAAACATTTAACTTTTTAGTAGTTGTTAATTACTTTTGCATATAGTATTTATATTTTAAATTGTATAATTAAAATTTTTTATACTTTTATATGCTTTATTTTTATTTTTAATATATAAACCGGTTTCGCCGTTTAAGTATTAATGAAAAAAGAAGAATACAACAACAAAGTTCTTCAATATATTAATGATAACAAATTTATAGAAATTACATCAACATACACCAATACCCTCAACCAACTTGTTCTCCGTACCAAAAATATTTTAATATCAACTGAACAAACAATCAATAAATATAACCCTACCTACAATACATTAATACCAATGAATCCACAACTTCCTAAATTATATGGCCAACCTAAATTACATAAATTAAATATACCTATAAGACCAATAGTATCAACAATAGAATCACAAATTACTCATAAACACACTACCATAAACTCAATCGACTTAACAAATAAACTAAAAAACATAATATTAGACCCAAATGATAAAATTATCTCTTTTGACATAATAAATTTATACACAAACATTCCTATGCCAGAAACTATCACTGCACTTCACAACACCTTAACATCAAAAAACATAGACAAAAACGACATTAATGACATTATGCTTTTAACAAAATTTTTAACTTCTGAAACAATATTCACATACAATGACAAAATCTACAAATTAACAGACGGTTTACCTATGGGAGCTTCTAGCTCAACAATTCTAGCAAACATTTTTCTAAATACACTCGAAGAGGACATTATTATTAATAATAACAATCCATTTAACAATAACATCATTCTATGGCAAAGATATATTGATGACATAATTTGCATATTTAGAGGACCATTATCAACCATAACAAACTTTCATAATTTTTTAAACACTATACATCCTAACATACAATTTACTCTAGAACTAGAAAACAATAAACAAATTAACTTTCTCGACCTTACAATATCTAAAATTTACAACAAATTAGACTTTCAAATTTATAGAAAACCCACAAACCCTGGAATAATTATTCCATTTGATTCAAACCATAGTAATAACCATAAATTTCCAACTTTTCACTCACTTTCACATAGAGCACTAAATTTACCACTATCTCCTAAAAATTTAAAAATTGAAATCAACATCATTAAACAATTAGCTATTTCTAATAATTTTCCAATCAAAACAATTAACAAAATTATAAACAAACATAAACAAAAAATTGAATTAAGAAACAACACAACACTTATAAACATCAACAAACACAATAAAACACAATACAGAAAACTAACATACTATAATAACAGCAACAAAATTAAAAAACTATTATTCAAATATGACATTAACGGATCTTTTTCTACTACCAACACAATTAAAAACATATTTTGTAACAACAAACAGAAAACAGACATTTTAATGAAATCAGGAATTTATAAATTAGACTGCCAAGACTGTAACGCTACTTACATTGGACAAACAGGACGAGCATTAAAACACAGAATAAAAGAACACAATACTAAAAACAACAAATCAACTTTCTCCAAACATCTTCAAATACATAAACATAACTTTAACCACAACAACAATACAAAATTAACACACGAATGTAAAAAAGGCTTAAAAATGTCTATTTTAAAATCTTTCGAAATTGATAATATAAAAAATAACAAAAAATATACATGCCTAAATGAACAAATTAACACAAAATACCAACACATTTACACTTTTCTTAAATCAAACATAAACACAATAAATAACACTTAAAAATTTTTATTAACCAATATTACATAAACATAAACATATTTGTCAATCATATTAATGTCAAAAATATTTTTTATATATTTATACACGTAAGTTTTTATTTATATAATATTTTAATTTTAATTTAATACAATTATATTTATAGTTACTGATGATGCCTTAAACGGCAAAACCGGTTTATATATTAAAAATAAAAATAAAGCATATAAAAGTATAAAAAATTTTAATTATACAATTTAAAATTTAACTTTTTGTTAAAAATGCGTATCAATTAAACTTAATTTAATTTTATGTTTTTTTTAACAGAATAGCTTTTCTTGTAACATTGACATTTTTAACAATCAATTTAATAAAATTAAATACTGAATTTGCGCAGTTTATTTAAAATTTAAAAAAAACTAATTATTACTATTTTCAATTTTTTTTTATTTTAGCAATAGCAGTTTTTTTTCAAATAGCCAACATTTAACATTTTTTTCAAACAAACACAATGTTTCTCTAAATTTCAATTGCACACAACGCGTTATAGCTTACAACCAACACTTAATATTTTGTATCTATTTTTGCATGCTGAGCAGTTCTTAATGTTTGAACGTCATAAAAGTTTTTTTATGTTATATGAATGATAAAGGTTTTTTCTATAAAATTGTAATTAAAGTTAAGACATTATTATAACTGTTAAAAATAATAATTTTTTTATTTTTTAATATAATAATTATTTTTTTAAGAATTGCAAAAAATCTATTTTAGATAAAACTTTTTTTTTGTAAAACACAAATTTAAAATAAAACATAGGAGTTCTTATTTAAAACTTTAGAAATGCTTTTGGCCTTACCTACTGGAGGCGGAGGTGGGTAATTTTAGAATAAGAAAATGTTTATTTTAATTTTTTTTTGTCTGAAATAGTTTTTTGACACACGGTAAATTATACTTTATATAAAACAGTTGTACTCTTATTTCATACAATTACAAGTACTTAAAGTACTAGATTATCTAACCTGCATTAAGTTTTCACGCACAACATTTTTTGTGTAAAAAGTTCCAATACAATACTAAAAAAAACATTTGAAACAATTGTTGCACAATTAGTTCTATAGAGTACTACAACATTGCATCAGAAATATTTTACTTTTATTTTCTTTTATAACTTTAAGGTCTCTTTTTAAAGTTTTTATTGAATTAATTTGTATAAACATATTTTACTAATTTAAGTAGATCAAACAGTTTTAAAATTACTTTGTTTGCCATCTAATTTATTTATTAATTTTGTACAATAATTCATTAGCTATCAATATGAAAAAGTATAGGAATTTTAACGTAATTAAATATATCTAAAAATCAATTAATTATAATGACTTATTTTGGCCGAATAACTTTATACAACATTAATTAAATCACTTGTTATCTTAATGCATTATTAATTAAATACCAAACATAAATCATAAATAATCACAGATAAGCGTCTCCTATTTTGTTTATTTTCGGAATTAAAAGTTATTTTGCTAAAAAATTATGTATGGAGTAGTGCAATAATTTTGGTTTATTTTATCGACCACCGTCTATTAACATAAGCTAAAAGTAAGACAAAATATCAAAATTTGCTACCAGCCGTCGTACCGTATAAACATCATTTTCTATCTTGCAGTCGTATATGGAATAAGAGAAATAGAATTTTACAATACTGTTGTCAAGCAACATCAATGATATCTTATCTTGACTAGTCAAGAACGAAGAAATACTTAAAATAATGAATACAAAATGTAAGCTTGTTAACACTATAAAAAAATTTGAATAGTTAGTTAGTTAATAATACAAGGAAAATAGTAGCAAAATGGAAAGAAAAATATTGTAAAAATCTAAGATAATGGATGCGATAGTACTGAATTGTTTTGTGCAGCAATAAACAGAATACGTATTGTAATGATGATTTCCAACCTTATAAAAAAGAAGAAGTGAAGTTACAACTATAATACAAAAAACCTATGAACCTATAAAGCCTAGCAACATTTTAAATAGTGGATGATTATATCAGAATAAAAAAGTAAATAACAACAATTTTCACCAATATGTATCATTTAAATACAAGCAATAGGTAATGTAAAAAAAAATGTGATGCTAGAAAATTATTTCAACTAATTAACTACTGCTTATTTAGATTTACAAAGGTCAAATATTACAATATTATTTTTACTGATATCTTTACATTAATTAGAGATATTTTAAAAATTACAACAATGTAACAATAGATTTGTTAAAACTTTTTCAAAAATAATTAACAAAATCATTTAAACAGTTCACAATAATCTTAATTAAAGAAACCGCTATTACGCAAACTTGTAACATTTATAGTGTGAATTACAAACAATACTTTAAACACTCACAATGTCATACAACAAAGAATTTATAGTATTTTAATACAAAAATAAATTTTAATTGATGAATAATCAACACAAAATTAATACAATTATAAATAAATAAAGTGTACATAATATTAATGTATTAGCCACCTAATAAAAAAACTATTAGTTTTATTTAATGTAAATGTTATTTTAGATGAGGTAAGTTATTTTAATATAAATATATTAAAAAATGTTTACATAATATATGTAAACACAATAAACATTATCAATTAGAATAAAAATAATATGCAATTTAAATAAATAAGGTTATAAAACAGTAAATGAAAATACATTCTAAAGAAAAAACAAAACTGTGAGACGTATGTGGTGATTTCATTATTTTTCAAATTGATATCCAAACTTTAACTTCCTTCAATCATAATAATATATCTCAAGTATCACATACATACTTATTAAATCTAACCCAACTATAACATCAATTGCTATTCATTAGTTTTCATTATTTCTATAATCATCTGTATACAGTTAAAAACTGAATTAAAAAAAAAATAATAACACTGAAACCTATTAAACAAATTAATATTTAAAAATTTGCAATAGGTACTAGAAAAATAAATAAACTTTATATTGTATTTTAGAAGAGGTAAACGTACAACTAAATTTGTAAAAAAGCTGTATTTTGTATAATTTAACATTCTGCACTGTAAAATATTGTTTAGTAACCTAAAAAACTTTAGTGATAATGAATATGAATTTAATATTTAGCAAATATATGTCTATTATATTTTGCTGCTACATAGTTTCACCAAGCTTATAGTAGTTATTGAAAATAAAAGTGACAAATTTTCAATTAATTTTTTTTGACAATTAATCTACAAAATAATCAAAAAAAGTTTTCGATGCCATGCATGCTGTATAATACAACAATCTACAATACTTGTTTGAAATAAGTAAATTAAATCTACAAAAAAAACGTTTAAAAAAATTATACTTGTAACTATTACAAAAAGTAATACTTTTATCAGATTTACCTGATAACAAATGCTCTAACAAAATGTTGATTACGTATATATGTATTGTTGAGGTAGACCAAGCATATTGATCAAAGACTTGATGCTGGGTCTGCAGATTTAAAATTTACAAGACATTTAGAACCCAAAATTTTGTAGATTGATAGTAGGAGTAATAAATCAATGCGTAAATTTGATCAAAAATGTTTTTAAATATTGAATACACTTTTACTTAAAAAATTATACACATAACATTCATCGATGCTTTGATGCTGACAAGAGTCACCGTTCAAGTTTTAATTTTCTTTAACTTTAGTATTAACCCGTCCAAAACTAACATATTATTAAATTTTATTTAAATATTTATTCTTAGTACTTTAAATGTACAAATTAATATTGAATTAAAAATATTAATCTAATTAATATATTTTAATGTGTTGTTTAAAATTTAAGAATTTTGCAACAAATAATTTCACATACACTTTTTATCTCAAAGAATCTCATCCCCACACTCTAAAAGACCTTCAGCTTTGATCAATTCAGTCTTTACTTTCATAAAGCTATAACCTTTTAGTAAGTGTCAGTTGAATTTTTAACATTTATATATTCAAATGTAAAAACTACTCTAGTTTTATTACAAAAACTAATAAGTTTGTAAAAATGAGTATAAACCCTTCTATTTATTGTAAATTGATTTATTAAAAGCACTTGCATTTAAAACATTACAACAAAATATTTACAAATAATCAAATATGTCACAAGTTTAAATAATTTCATATAGTATAATTAATCTGCTGACTATGCAATTAGTTCCGATTGAGCTATTTAGTTCAGTTATTTATGTTGCTAATAAAACTGAAAGTATTTAAACGTGCATTTTGTTAATTGCTTAACTCCAGATAAATATTATAACAATGAAATTCACATCTGATAAAAAATAATAATATTGACGTTATAGATATTTTTAAGCACGTTTTAGAAAAAAATGATTTTTAAATCTCTATAATAACTTATAATAATATTTTATTATGAATGTAGATAACATAATAATTTTTAAATTTTAATATATCACCATGATTAAATATTATTTATTTATAAAAAAGAAATCCATATACAAAATTTTATCATCACAAACTTATATTTGAACATATAAATCATAATAAAAATGGATTTAAGTTTTATAATATATTATTCTTAAAACCAATACAAATTTTTTTTACTACTAATGATTACATGTTTTAATAATAAAAGTAGGTAATGCATATTAGAATTATATTTTTGACTATTTTAACTACAAAAATTTCAAAAATATATTTTTTATTTTGAATTATCACATATTTTATATTAAAATTAATTATCTTACCTTTTTTAAGTTTTATTTAAATTGAATCCAACACCAAATTGAAAGCAAAAGTTGCAGTTGAACGCGCGCACGCACTACTCCTGTGTATGTAACTAAAGTATTAACAAGTCCTAAACTAAACCGCAACAAATCACTTAAAACATAAAAATATTAATATACAAAATTAAAATGTTCTGTTTAGTAAGAAAAACTGTAGAGCGTATGTGTGTGTGTAATGACAGCACGATGTCTTAGACAGGTGTCTTAAAGCTTACTATATAAGAGCCCCCCACTTAGTATATCAGCAAATACCTGCTTGCTCCTTGTTAACAATTTGCACGAACAATGCGTCCGATTACTGGACAAAATTGAAGGAGATAATTAAATTAAGATAATATAATTGAAATTTAATATTTCATTTAGAGATAATTACATTTTATAAAACTTATATTATTTAATAAATGTAATATAATAACTAATTTAATTTTAATATTAATTGACATTATTATAATTATTGTGATCTCAATAATTCCACATTTTGTTTGATTTTTAAACAAAAGAATTAATCTTAAAAAGTTCTTTAAGAATATAAGTTATTTCTATATGATTATTTTCTAATAAAATTTAGCACGTTTTTTGGCAAGCAATAAATTTAAAGATGACATTACATAACACTTATTAAAAAGATGAATACAATGCAATATACATCGTTTATTTTATAGTTACAAATTAATTTAAAGAAAAAAATTAAAATTGAAAATATATTTTTTGAATAACAAACATAATATATATTTATATATGGAATTTCCCAACTATTAAGCTTGTTGAAAAATTATATATTTTTAAATATTATTTTGTGACTGTAAATGCTTATAAAATTTGAAATGTTGTATTCCAAAACTAGTTATGTATTATAATTATCATGTTCACCCACTACCATCTGTGGTAATGTAATTTGTAATCTACTCAACTTAATGTTAAAATCACATGATAATAGCAATAGTTATCATATGACGTTAATAGTTATAGTTAATAACCATAAAAAATATGGTGTAATATATTTAAGTATATGCAAAATCAACATTTTTTTTGATAAATTTATCAATTCATCAAATCATAATAAACCGACAAAATCAAATGATTTAACACTATCAAATCTATTTCAAATATTCAATCTAGTGTTAAAATTTTTGGAATTAGATTGATAAATTGTATATTAGGACAGCGGTTCCTAAACTTTTTTGCCGAAGCACCTTTAAAACAGTTTGAATACTTAAAAAAAGAAAAAACAGTGCAAATTTAATGCTCAGTTATCTTTAATGCGATGAATAGAACTGTTTGAATATTTTTTTTATTATTTTCTTTATGTTTATGAAAGATCATTTAATTTGACCCAAATAAAAAGTAAGTAAAAGTTGAAATAAAAATAACCAACTAATTTGCAAGTAGTTATTAACAATTTTGAAGAAGTTAATTTGAAGGTTGATTTTATTTGTTTTGACAAATTTTTGCAACCAAGGAAAGTTAGAGATGTCTCTTCTTTCAACACGCGTTTTAAAAAATGTAATTAATTTCTGAAAAGCTTTTATTTTTTAAAGAAAAGTGAAGGTGCCATTTAATTTTTAAAGATCTCAAAAAGGTAACCTAATTTAAACAGCTAATCAACATCAATTAATTATTGAATCAAATGTTTTTTTTGTAAATGTGAAGACTAGTGGATCTTTTAGTTCAAACAGTTTGGTTAAAATGTTTTTCTTTCATAACCACCGCATTTCTGTGTTCTGCAAAAAGTGCTAGTAATCTATACCTAGATCTTTGGCAAAAAAATTTAAAAGGCGTGTTTGAAACAAAAGGCACTATCCAATACGATTTTTAAATTATGCGGCATTATTTTAATTGCCAGAGATAGCTGATAGATGACACAGTGGCTACTATTGGCATTTGTTACTACTTGTTTTATTCTAGCACAGCTTCTTTTAGTTTTCCTCCTATTGCAGCTCCTTCATTGATGCAAATATTGACACACTTGCTTCAAAAATTATTTTTGTCATCCGTTTTTTTTCAAGTTAAAGACTATATTGGAGCTAAAATATATTGTTGTGTATGGAAAACTCATTATTAGAAAATATTAAATAGCTACTAAAACAAATCTAAATACATATTTTCAATTTTTAATCCGGTTTTCAAAATAAACAATACACAATCTAAAACGTAAATTATTATATTAGTATTATTGTAATCTATTTTTAAAACATAACACGCATAAAAAACATAAAACAAGAGTTTAACAATTATATTGATAGTGTTGAACAAAATATAGTAAATGCTTCTAAAAAACTAAGTATAGTCTTATATAAATAGAAAAATTTAAAAAAACAAATTTCTAAGTAACGTAAAAATATTAAGAGTATGAAGTAATTAAAGCAGCGTTGTTATCAATCATAAAGATGATAATAAAAACCAATGTTTATATAAATAAAAATCAAAACTGTATAAATGTACTAGGTGGTAATGGCGGTAAATGTCAGTTCTGTTTTGACATTTGTAAAATAAACAGATACAAAATACACGTCAATAAAACATAAATAGCTATAGTCCTCAAAAACGCGAAATAATTGTTTCGATTTTTTTGCGTAATAATTTATCGGTGGTGTTAGCTGCTTGCTTAGAAAAGTGTGGGTCAACACAAAATGCTGTAAGGTCTGGACAGCCCCGGAGCAGCCGTTCTAGTAAAAAGATTGTGGCTATGTCTGAAGATGTTGCATAGGACTCCTGAGTATCAACCAGACAACGTGCCACGCAATTGGGCATCAATTAGCGGTCTTTACAGAGAGTTTTGGTAAAAGACTTGAAAATGTTCTCTTACAAAGTGCAGACAGTGCATCAGTTGCTAGCTTGCTAGTTGACCGCCAAGCGCGTGTAACCTACTCCATTCTAAATCTCAACTACCAAGAAGACAACTTTTTATCCAAAATTATCATAAACAACAAAGTCTATTTCCATCTCTGTAGATACGTGAATAAGCAGAATTATTGTTTTTGGGGTAACGTATATGTTGACGTCTGATGTTTGTAGATATTTTGTTAGTTAAGAATTAGTCGTTATATTTCCATATTTGAAAAACAATAAATAAATTGATATAATTTGTATATAAAACCTACACTAACTATGGATCTTGATAACATTCTTGCGCAGTCAAAGACTATTATATCACATTTTTAATGTAACCATTTAAAAAAAATCATTTCAGGTCTGCTGTAAAAAAGCAAAAATAACTCTAAGCTAATAAAAAGCTTCTGTTCTATATATTTAATATTTAATTTTGCCAAGTTGTTTAAATCTATAGTATTTAAGTTAGTTACTGTCATATAAACAATAATTTATGTTCTAAGCAGCATGGATTTATTAAAAGTAGATCTGCAGTTACTAATTTGTGTATTTTTGTAGAAAAAATATTAGATGTACTTGATCAGGTATCAATAAATATAACAAATATGGATACAGTTAATTCACAATCTGCGCGTCAGACCCAGAAAAAAAGCAGTGGCTTAAATACTAGTTTTATTATATTTCTGTCAAAGTCAAACAGCTGATCAAGCTTCAAACAAACAATTTCATGTTCACTATGCATCATGCCATAAATGCTAACATAACGGGTTAAAAAAAAAATCTTCAAAAGTATCTTTAGTTTAACATTGTCAGCAAAACATAAATATGAATGCAAACAGTAAAAAAAAATGTTTGTACCAATCATTTTAATGCATCAGTTTTTTCAGTTTACAATAAAAAACATTGCACAAAAATAGATTGTAACGCTGTCATTGTCGGTCGGTCGGTTGGTCGCTAAATTAACTCGCGCCGCTAGACAACCGTTTTACAAACTTAATGTTTCTTCCCAGGAACTAATGGAAATTGACTCATTTTCTATTGTATGATCTGTGTACTTAATAATTGATGTTTGTTTGATGTCTTTTATACTGATTTATTAAATGCATTTGACCAAGTGAAGTCTGACATCATATTAGTATTAGCGTCATATCTAAACTCAAGAAATAAAGTTGTGGAATATAATGGCTTACAATCAAGTAGTATATATTGCAACAAGTGATGTACTTCAAAAATTTAATCTAAACTTTTACTTTTTCTAATGTTTATTAATGGTGTTGTAAGCCTTATAAGCTCAAGTTCAGACTCAAACTGACAACATAAACATTTTCAAAAACATTTTGATAAATAATGATTGTACTTTATTACAAACAAATTTGTTACGTTTGTGCAAGTAGTGCAATAAAAAACCTGTAATTTAGGGCCGGAATTTTGGCATTCAAAACCAAGATTTGAGTAGACAGATCCAGTGTTTAAAAAGTAGTGTCCTCGCGTAACGAAACTTCTGTTCAAACGCATAGAAGCTAATTCTAGCTTTCGAGAATTTTGCGTACCCAAATTCCAAAGCCCGAGACTATCCTTTTTAAAACTATCGTCTTAACCTAACCACTAACAATAACTACTAATTCCGACCTAGGTAACCGGTAAGTATAAATTGTATATTATATTATGATGGTTTGTTCTAAATCTAATTATTTTGCACGTAAGACACTAATAAGTACAAAACTCTGTCTACTGTGCATTGTGAAACAAGTGGCACTAATCCATAAGATTGCTCACAAGGCTTGCTATTTCTACTAACCAATTTAATCAACCAAACACTAATTTAGTTTGTAATTAAATTAATTTATCTAATATTTTTGATTATAAAAAAATTTAGTTTATTATCTTAACATAAAAAACCCAAATTCTCCTCCCTCCATATTCATAAAAATTTGGATTGGTTTAATGTTGTCAAAAACGTGTTCCATTCTTTGTTATTAAACCAAAACAAAAATACTTACCTAATTTAGACAAAGCAGGCAGTTAATAAGAAGCAAAAATCATTTAACAAATACATCTGTAATTGTTTCGATAAGACTTATCACTTATTTTGCTTTTTGACCAACTTTATTTATAATTTACATTAATAAATTTTTAGAAATAATTAAAAGTGCTATTTATAATTGCAAATGATAGCACTTAAACTTAAAAAAATCTCTACTAAACAAAGTTTTGGGAATAATTTTACTAAAACGTTTTTCAAAAACAAATCACATTTTATTATAGATTTGCTACAAAATGGAAAAACTATAATAAATGTTATTTTAGAAAAAAAACTTATAGCACAATAAAAAGTCTACTAAATTTGGAAAGGATAATGAAGTAATAATCTTAAAGTTTATGCAAATATTTGGACAAAAAATTTACAATTTAATTTTAAACTTAAATAAACAATTAAAGATTTTAAATTCCCATATGTTTCAGGACACTGGAAATTTTATTCTCTACACGTTGCAAAACATCAATTTAAAAAAAAGAGTTAAATTGCGCAAGTTGTGTTCAAATTCAATTCATTCAAAAAACTGCCACCTTAATGGTGATTATAAAATCGAGCCTTAACAATTAAAAATGTAATTATTAATTGATAAAGAGTAGAAGTAGTTTTTCTTCTAGATCCATCTGTTATATGTCTCTTCTTCTCTTGGTTTATGGTATATTAATCTTTATGTGCAAGACCTAGGTTAGTGCATGTTGTACTCTGTCATTGTAGTTCATGTTAATCTATCAAAAACATTTAAATCTGTAGTAGACTATTTTATTATTCTAAAAGATAAGCTAAGTGTTGGCATGACGTATGTATTTGTAAAACTGATATGATATATTAATTTATAACTATAAACAATAAAATATATGTACATATATTATTATCGTACATAATATAATAGCAGGAAAATACAATTTTTATTTTTATTCTCTAGATATAAAATGTATATATAGGTGTAAATATGAAAATTTCCACTTTGTTTCCGCTGCTTCAACCATATAGTTCAAATTATAAATATGTAATACATCAAACCAATTTGTTGTTTTTTTAGATTATATGTTTTTTTCATTGTATAATTTAATTTTATAAATTTAATTTATTTATTTTATTAATTAAGAAATTTTATTTGATAAAAAAGTTACTAATCTTAGTATTCATTTGACTTTATTATGGCACCTACAATATTTTTAAATATTAATATTACTCTATAATCATACTTATTCACTAAAACACAGATTTTTTTAATAATTATTAACACTTTCAGAATGTTAAATATATAATTTTATTATTGGCGTCAATTTTACACAACTCATTCTGTGGAAATTTACAAACCAGTCATATTGTATGCTAATAACAGGATGTATAATTATTTTATATTAATAATAATATTAAATAATTTAAATTTAATTCAACATTTGTCGCTACGGAGACACATTTATTTAGCAATGTTATGTCTATATTCTTGGTATGGTTATACTAAAAAGGACTTAATTTTACATTGTAGCTTCGTACACTGTGTAGTACTGAGTGAGCAAAAAAGCCCGAAGTTTACGATGTAGGCAACTAAATGTACTCTTATTGTAAATATGAAAAAAATATATCCCTAGACTGATGTTTCTATTTTTTAACTGGCAATTTAACCATTATAAAAAATAACAAATGTATATTTTTATGTGGTTAATCATTATTGAAAAATTAATACTCAGTATAAACATAATAAGAATAATAACAGGTAATTGTACGGAATTGTGAGATGAATGATTAAATAAACTTAAACAAATTGTTTTTATGTTTAAATTGACAAAATTACTATTATGAAAAGTAGCAAATGTATGTTTCTATTCAGTTTACTATTATTGAAAATATTAATACTCAGTATTTAACATAATAATAATAATAATAATAATAATAATAGATTTTGTAGAAGATTGTGAAATAAACGATTAAATTATAATAATATGTACTATACAGTATACACAAAAACAGAATGTTTTTATAGTAAAAAATTATTATTGCAGTAGAACAAACAATATATATGGCACAGGTTGTACTCTCTTTAGTTGTGCCTGAGCCAATTTAAAAAAGTTTTTTCAATTTAGCAATTATTAATAAAATATTTGTAAAACACAAATTATTGAATGGATTGATAGAATAAACTGTACTTGTAGAAAAAAATTACAAGGCAGATTATCCATTTTAACTGAAAAGGTTGCTCACGATATGCAACATTGACTAGAGTAAAGTTTACAAAACTATTTGCTTAAACTGGAGTTTCATATAAAAGTAACAAAAAAATTTTTGCATTTGCACTCGTATACAGAATCATTACTTAAATTACTTTTACTTGACAATAAACAAGTCGCATATTGCAACTGCTTTAACAAACATTTAAATAATAATAAAATATTAGATACGACCTATTTCAAACTTACACTGCACTTTACAATTTATAGTTTATTGATCTAAACATAGTTCTAACCTAACCTAACCTAACCTAACTTAAACAATAACTATTATATAATTTAAATACTCAATTAACACTTCTGTTGAATCACAGTTAGTGCATAATTTCACTTCACATTTTTTTAAATCATTTAATACTTCACAATTCACAATTTTAGTGCGTTCTGTACATCAACAAAAATCCCGCTTATTCTGAAACAGGTTAATATACGGAATGCGGTTACCTGAAGTTGGTGACAAACGGTTGCAACCGTACTAACCCTAAAATAACATCGGTAAATTTCATTAAATCGCGGTTACTCATGGCGGTAAATTTGAAATGCAAAGTGAACATGTTGCTAATCTAGTGTCTTGTGTGTCTACTTAATATTCAACTTCTAATAAACCATCAACAAAATAACCTATTTTTTAGTGTGTATTTTATTAAAACTTAGATAGCTAATAATAAATATATGCTTAATACAGACATAACAATAAGTAAAAACATTGAGTATATAATTTGTTAGCTGTTAATAAAATAAACCAAATTAATAAATAAATATAACTAACACTAATGAGAAATATAAACATAAATGATAATAAATGAATCCTTAAAGTTTAAGCCTATATGTTTAACATTTGAAAGTTTTAAATTTTGACGTTTTTATAACCGTTGCCGTTCTATAAATCAACCAAGGTTTTCAGCAACCAATTATATCCGTAACCTAACCGCCGGTGACTTTGATTAATATACGGAACGCACTATTAATTATAGTAAATTAACTATTACATTATTTTTAATAATCATTATGCTTACTTAAAAGATAACAAACGTCTATAAAAATTGACGTTTATTCTGGTGACTTAAAATTATTTTGTTTAGAAGAAACAAGTTAAAAAAACACTAAAAAAAAATTCAGAAATATTTAAAAAACCTCACTCTTTGTCTATCACACAGTATATGCCAAACAAAACCATAAAAGTATTCTTTCAATCATATACGATTTACAATAGTACTGATACTTGCCAACACAACCATTGGCAAAACTATACAAAAATCAGTAATTAAATAATATATTTTTTTTTTTATTTTTTATTAATTTATTTTATTAACATCTCTGAGCGGCTAATGCATTATATGCTTAATGATTTTATTTGTTATAAATGTATATGTTAAGCATATATTTAATTGGCTGTTTATTGGTTTTAATAAATTAAACTAAATTAATAGTTATTTAGCTAATAGTTTATTAGGTGCTTTACTAACAAAAACATCACAAAACAAGTTTTTTTTTATCTTTATATCTACATAAACAAAGCATTTAATAGAATACGGCATTACAGATTATTATACAGTTTATACCATGTATACATACATACTTAACCACGCCGATCTCTTTTGAAATAAGCAGTAACACTGTATAATAGCTTTGTATGGCTCTTAAACCTTACTTTGTACAAAAATGTCTCCACGCTTTTCTGACCTTACACTCTTCCTTTGTTTCAGCATTGTCTATACATCTGGTCATGCATCCTTATTTTTTTCTATTTTTAATTTTTTGAGCGTTTTTATTTACAACATTTAACCAACTTTTACGTAGTTTATTTTTGCATTTTGAACCAGATGCATTTTATTCTCACTAGTTCTCTTATCATAACCAACGTAGAATACTACATTTGTACTAGTCTATAGGTGTTACGTTTAAACCACATTTATTTATTATTCACTTATTTCTAACTCTGTTCATAAGAGATTTTTTACAAACACACACTTCTTAAATACCCCTTTCTAACCGCATTTATTTTATTTTTGTGTTTCTTTTGACATACTCATGCTTCAGATCCATACAGCAAAGTTGGTGTCAACATATTTTTATAAACTACAATCTTTGCCTCCTTAAACAATACTTCATTTTCTGCAATCAGACACATATTTCTAACTACTTTTCGCAATGCATTTATTCGTCTCTAAATTTTTTTTATATAATTTACCATTCTTATTAAACATTTTTTCTAAACACACAAAAGCATCCACTTGCTCTAAGCGTTTACCGTTTAACCTAGTTATATAATTACTGCCTACTTTGTTTTTATTAAAGACCATAATTTTGTTTTGCTACATTTATACAGAAATTTATTTCATTTTGTGCAACATTTAGTTAGTTTAGTAAGTCATATTGATTCTCACATACTATCACAGCATTGTCAACATATCGTACAACTGCATACTTATATTTACATTATCCATCCGTACACTATTCACAAGCATTTCTTACGCATTTGCCCATAATTATATTAAACAACTACAAAGACATAACGCGTCCTTGCCTGACACTTTAATCTATGTTGAGCCAATTGCTCAGTGTATAGTCCACTCTAACGCACGCTCTACCATCATATATAGCAATTATGGCATTTTATAAACGTTCATTTACCCCATACTTTTTTCAAAACATTCCACAGCATACGTCTGTTTACTCGATCATATGTTTTTTTATAGATCAACAAACATACAGTACACTTTTTTTCACCGCCATACATTTGTTAAGTGATAATTTATTAATATCCGGAGTAAATAAACAAGCTCATCTACATATTTACCGCTTGAAACCGGGAACAAAGCCGGAACAAATTTGTGAATATGTTAAAACAAAAGAAAATATTCAAACAATTACATGGGAAGAACTTACATCAAAACATCCGAAAGAATATTCATCTTTTAGAGTATCTGTGCCCATGAATCATCATGATACTGTAAAAAATCCCGAATTTTGGCCTGAAGGTGTGTACATAAAACCAAGAAGAGAAGGCAACTTTAAAGATTTCTGAAAACAAGTGTAATTTTAACATATTATACTTTAACATCGAGGGAATTAGAAAAAAAAAATCAACTGGATGCGTTTTTTATTGATAACAATTTTAATTTTATTTGTATTACTGAACACTGGTTGAAAGCTGATGAAGTTGAAGTTTTTAAATTAAATAATTTTTGTGTTTCGTTGTTGTTCTCAAGATCAATTTTTAAGCGTGGAGGTTCGCTAATACTTTCACAAAATAAAATGATAGTTAAAGAACTTGATTAGTTGAACTGCTTATCAGTTGAAAAAACGTGTAAAATTTCAGCCGCTAGTATTTTAAATTTTAACATTGTTTTAATATGTCTGTATCGTTCTCCCAGTGGAAATTTTAATGATTTTTTATTAATTTTAACAAAGCTTTTAAACGTTGTCAATACTTGCAACAATAAAGTTGTTGTTACTGGAGACTTTAACGTACAATTTTTAACTAAAGATACTCATACCACTGTTTTAATTGATCTTATGCATAGTTTTGGACTAATTCCACATGTTAATTTTCCAACACGGAAAAATAATTGTATAGATAATATTTTTAGCAATATTATAAAAGTAATAACATCTCCGATAGATACTGAGATATCGGACCACATAGGCGTTCAAATCTCACTTAATTGTCCATATACTTATACAAACAATATAGAGAAAAAAATGTACCGTCCCATAACAAATGCTGGACAGATACAAATGTATCACATTTTATAAACTGAAACCTGGGGATTTATTAAAACCGAATTAAGTCCAGAAACTAAATTTAATCAATTCCATCAAATTATTGTAGATGCGGCAAATGTTTGATTCCCAACCAAACAATGTATAAGTCGTAAACAAATTAATGTTAACTGGTACACAAACAACCTTAAACATATGAGAATTAACTTACATCTGTTGTATATTGATTACAAGATAAATGGTCATATTAGGTTAAAAACCGAATACAACATTTTAAAGAAAGAGTACAATCAAGCACTTAAATTTGCAAAAGTTAAAGCAAATGATAAATACATTATGTCTCAGCCTAACAACACTCGGGCTATGTGGAAAATGATAATATTCCAAAGTAAAAAATGTGATAATAATTATGATAATGACTGTGATATAAATGTAAATGATTTTAATGAGTATTTTGTAAATGTGGCGGAAAATATTATACAAACGTTAGATGTATCGAATAATGTAGATCCCATTTCTATAATTCTTGAGTCAACTCCATCAGTTTTTATACCGTATTTTAATTTTAAAAATGTAACAAGTGTAGAAGTAAGAGACGCAATCGATAGTTTAAAAAATAGCAAATCAAGTGATCACTATGGATTAACGTTTGATGTAATTAAAAACATCAAATGGCTATATCATTGAACCCTTGGCAAGCATTTTTAACAATTGTATAAATGCGGGTGTATTTCCTGAATCATTAAAAATAGCCCAAATTGTACCTATTTTTAAAAAAGGAAATAAAAATGATGTATGCAACTATAGGCCCATATCATTGTTGCCAATATTTTCAAAAATATTTGAAAAACTTTTAAAAACTCAACTTGCTGATCACATGGAAGCAAATAATATTTTTGATTGTTGTCAGCATGGATTTAGAGTAAGCAAATCAACTACTACTGCAATATTAAGTTTAACTGACAACATAATTGACTGTTTTGAAAAAGGAGAATTTGCATTTGGTACATTTCTTGACCTCAGCAAAGCTTTCGATTGTGTCTCACATACTACTCTTATTCGTAAACTGTATGAATGTCGTCCTACCTGTCTGGAAGAAAACAATATGTTAAAAATAACAAATTATATTCTGAAACTCTTGTGTCAAGTATGTGGGGGGTACCACAAGGGTCTGTTCTTGGACCACTACTATTCCTTATATATGTTAATGATTTTGCTAGTTTTATTAAAATGGGTAAAACTGTACAGTTTGCAGATGACACTACTATTTACACTCAAGCAAAGTCATTCCATGAGGTAAATAGTCTCAGTGAAGCGGCATTACAAACTGCAATGAGCTGGTTCAATAATAATATGCTTCACATAAACGTGGAAAAAACTGCAAAAATAGAATTTTCTTGTCGACCTGCAAATTCAACTGATACACTATCAAACAAGTTTCTTGGAATATATGTTGATAGGAGACTTTTATGGCAAGACCATGGACAGTATGTAGCAAATAAACTAACAAAAAACATTTTTTTGTTGAGAAGTCTTGCCAACTGTGCTTCTAGAAAAATTTTAAAAACCGTTTACTATGGAACTTGCAACTCATTATTAATGTACGGTATTTTAGTGTGGGGTCACGCTAGTATAAGACACAAATTATTTTCTTTACAAAGACGAGCAGTTAGAATTGTTGCAGGGGCAGACTATAGAGCAGATTGTAAACCTCTATTTCAAGAACTTAACATTTTAACTTTACCCTGTATATTTATTTTAGAGTGCTTACTATTTATGCATAAAAGGAAAGACTTGCATGTATTAAATAAAGATATCCATTCTTATAATACAAGATGCAATGGTGATGTCAGAAGCTGTTTTAATAGATTGGAGAAAAACAAAACTAGGACACGCTACTATGGTGTAATATTTTATAACAAACTACCAAATTACCTAAAAATACTCGATTTTACTCAATTTAAAGATAAATTAAAACAGTTTCTCATAAAAAAAGCAATCTATGATTGGAATGATTTTCTTGTTAACGATTTTATGTAAATAAATATTGTATTTTTTAATTACTGTATATGACTTGTGTAAATACCTCTGTATATAAGCATCAATATATTATTATTATTATTATTATTAAAAGTACAAAAATTTGGCTCATACGGCCGTCACTTAGCACAAAATCACATTGCACTCTCCAAATCTTCTCAATTGCATAAATTGAATAAGCCAATTAATCTATCAATAATTAATATGCTTGTAATGAGTGATCCCATCTACACCCGCAGCTTTACCATTTTTATAGCTTTTATGGCTTTATCTGCAGTTAAACACAGCCAATTTTTTAGTCTATCTTTGGTCTGCAATAAAATTTACATTATTCCTAGACAATTACTCAAAATATTCTTTCCAGCGCTCTTTAATACGTCTTTATGTCAAATTAATTTTTCACAATTATTCTGAATGCCACAAACTTTTTCTGGTACTTTTTGTTTTGTTCTTTTCATCTACTTTTAATTTTTTTTTTCTTCAAAATCATTCTGCATTTTTTTGTTTGTTCTTGTTTATTTCTTACTTTTGTTTACAACTTTCTTTGCATTCAGTTTTTTTTTTCTACACATTAGGCAACCTACTTTATTATTCTCTGCAATCCACTTTTTATATGCTTCTTTCTTTTTATTCACTAGTAGTTTACCTGTTTGCTTCACTATGCATTTTTCTGTATATTTTTAACAACCGTCATTCCACACACATCTTTTGCAGAATCTATTTATTATTGTCACATTTAATCTATTTCACACCGTTTTGCTCTTTTCTAATAAACAACCAATGTCCATTTTTAATACAACCAAATAATGATCAGTTCCACATTCAGCTCCACATACCGCTTGAGTATCTCTAATTAAACTTTTCAATCTTTCATCATACACCACAAAGTCATTTATAGTTTTGGACTCACTCCTATGCTATGTATATATGTGGATAAGTTTATGTCTAAACCATGTGTTTTACATAAATAATCCCTTTTTAACGCACAAACTCACTAATACCTTGTCATTTTTGTTCACTCTATTGTCATCATACTTTTTATAGAAAGCTTTCTGATTTAGCTCTAGGGCACTCACCCAACCATTTAAATCTCCCAAACAAAATAATTCTTTTGGTAGGTTTACTGACAATTAAGATTTTATTCAGATTTTGTCAAAACTTTACATTTTTATTCTACAAATGTCAATTTTTATACGTATTTATAAAATTGTAGACAGAACCAATGCATACCTTCTTACACGTTGCTTGGCAGTAGAACATATAATTTTGCCTACACTTTGACAAGCACTTATTCAATCATTTACACCAGACCGCACAGCTAGACTACCGTCATTTATAGTAGTACTTTTTCCTTTCCTTTTTTTTTCACACGCACATAAAATATCAATTTTTATTTCATTCATTTTTTTAACAATTTATATTTCTTACTAAATACTTTTCTGACATTTCAAGTACTAGTAGTCCATGTTTTTGCCAACAGATGGGCCTTGTCTTTTTGACCTTAGCTGCTCAGCATTGCTTTGGCCACACGAGGTTATTGCACATGTATTTTTTGTAGTACTCAACTAACAGAATAAACCAAGATACTAACCTAATTGTACTTGTTTTCATACAGTATTTGCTGCCGTACCGTATTGTCGGCATACGCTAGCAACCGCACTTTTTCTCTACCTACTATTTCTTCTGTTTGAACCAACCTCAGTTTTTCTTTTACATTTGCTAGGTAAGTTGCAAACAAAGTGAGACTCAATGAGCAGCCTGTCTCATTCTTTTTGTTGTCCAAATCTTTTCACTAATTTTTTTCTTAAACCCACGCTTGGCTGTCCTTCATATACTTTATTTATTCTTCTTACCAGATGTTTGCTAATTTCATTTTTTCTTATATACTTTTACAGTTTTTTTCTATCTACACTACCAAACGCCGCCTTTTGGAGCATTAATAAAAAATACTTTTTCCTCTATTACTAATTTTTTTTTACCAGTAGAATATATACGTGCCGGCGTGTTCAATTAGAATTGTCGTATTCATATCCAATTTTTTATTTAATTTTTCTTCTAATATCATGGCGTAGATCGTACCCAGTAGTGTTATTTTCCTGTAGTTATTGATTTGATTTTTACTTCTATTTTTGTGTATCGGGCATACAAAATCTTTTCTCAGTTGACTCGAAAACTAATATCCCTTTTATACTCTGTCTAATCTTTTTTTTTTATCTTTCAAACAAACTCAAAAAATTCTTCTTACTACACCTCTATAGGTATTGCCTCAATATTTCCTTGTTTTCTTTTTATTTCTTTCTTTTGTATTTTCATGCTTCTATTTTTGCCTTAATTTTTTTAATTTATTTTTTTCTTTAGCTTAGCAGAAAGCATACAAAAAGCAGTGTACTTTTTGAATGCTTTTTGTTCTTTAGATATTCTTCTTTTATGCGTTTATTGTTTCTTCAGCGCCCTAACATTTTTAATTTTCCATGTCATTTGATTTGGTTTTTTTAAGTAATTTCTTAAAATATATTTTTGTTTGTTTAATCGTTTATATGAATTGTCAAATTGTTCTAGTTGTGATAACATTGCAAATTGTTGTTTACATTTCGGGGGTGTTGTACATCTTATTTTGTTTTTTTTTTTTTTATTTATACTTTTAACTTTTCATGGTAAAAAGTTTTTATTAAATATTAAAAGTTGTTACATTAAAGATGACATCGTTCAAACACCAAACCCTAGATCAGCTGAAACATGCTCTGAAAGAAGAATGGCAGCAGGGTAGGGTTATTGAAAACATGCAAACTGCCTTAAGTTATGATTTTTTGTCAAAATTTAATTATTTTTTTAAGTTGTAAGCATTATTCAATTAATTATTTATCTAAACTTACATTAAATTTACGCCAAATAGTCTTTTTGTTTTCTTTATGTATGTACAACATTTTATGAAAACTTAAAGAAAGAAAAAAATTGAATTAAATTATAAATAAATTTGGATTGTTCATATAATAAGCAACATAATATACATAAATAAACAATATTCTAACTTGGTTTTATGTAAATTGTCGTTTGTGTTTGTTGTTTCTATCAAGATTTAAATAAATGGGCCATATAAAATAAATAATTAATATTTTGTTTTGTTTGAATAATTTGGATTTTAGAGATACTCTATATGCTGCAATCTACAATCGACCGACCTTGTAAGTGTATATATTACAATAGTAGCCTCAACATAATTAGATCATTAAATGTTTTTGAATAAATTGCACAGAAACAATAGTCTTACTTGGCAAACATCATATTTACTATAAGCATTTTATGTACATATTTAAAGAATAATCTTAATAATAAATACGCAGAAATTAATTATAAAATTAATATAATAATATAATGTACATTACAACGATTTGTTATATATATAATAATTACAATATTTATCAGTAGCGCAATGTTTATTTATAATAATTTAAACATTTTTTTTAGTTTTTACATCTAAATTATGTGTAACTTTACATGAATATAATGTAAATAAAAACTTATTATGTAATTTTGATATTAGAAAAGAACAAACAATATTAAATACATATTAATTAAAAAATGTACTTTCATATATAAGATCGTAGTATTAATGTTGCAACATTTTGTTTAACTTGTGCCAATGTATTTACAATGAAATGAATCACATATCGTGTAGTAACAGTGGCTGTTTAAATTAATATTTAAAATATTTTCTTTACATGTTAATGCACTCATAAATGTATATAAAAAATATAAATAACAATTTACTGTTAACAATTAAAGTATTTTTTAAAATCAGCAAGTTTTCCATTTTATTTTCTTTAATGTTGAATGATATTTATTCTTAAAGTATAATATTTTAATTTTAACCTTACATTTTGCGATAGTTTTGTATTTTAAATATATAAGCTTATAAAATTCGATAAGATAGATGTTTTGTTAAAAGGTTATTATTTGAAAGTGCTAAAACTTAACAAATAAACTCTATGTAGAATAGTAAATATGTTATTTTATAATAACATTTTAGTTTTATAGTATTGCTAATATATTAATATAAAAGTTGTAATAATTATCACATGATTAAAACTAAAGTTTGTTTGTTATCAAAGGTTATATCTTAATATCTACAGCTCTGACATGATTAATTTATATTGATATATCATACAAATACAAAACTGATACAAATATGATGGTTTGTTAAGTTAAAATCTATAGATATAGAATTAACTAGTTTTTTTGTAGCATTTTAAACAACAATATGCAACGCATAAGATACAAGTCAACACTACTTAGATTAGTAAAAATATTAAAATTATAAAAATTGGTGTTTTATCTTCTTGGCCTGACCTAAATTCATCTAAATCCAAATCTAAATGCTGCTATAAAATCAGTTAATTCTACAGGTATAACCAACAAAAATCAAAATGGTTGTTAAAGTATACTTCAAACCAAGATCTAAAGCTAAAAATGTTAAATAATATTTATTTAAAACATTATCATTGGTTTAACTTACATTACTCCAGAATTTAACTATTTAGTGTTTAGTTTAGAAAACCTTTATTTTTTATCCATTATTCAGTTAAAGAAAGGACATACATCCACAAAGGTAAGTTTATAAAAAAAATTAGTGCAGACAAGACGATCAAAAAAAGCTTTATAAAGAACAAGAAACTTTAAATAATTGGTTTGAAAGACATATCAGATAAAAAATAAAGTATTGATATGAGTATCAAAACCACAGTTAAAAAACATAAAAACAACGTATGCAAGACTTGACAAGTGATAAACTTAAAACCAGACTCTACAAGAAATCAACACGTTTCATTCATGAGCAAAGGTGCTTGGAAAAAAATAAAAACCCTAAGAAACAAATTGCTCTTAAGTTTTTTTTATAATATTCTTTCAAGCACTATCTAATCTTAAAAAATAAAGACAAACCAAAAAAGTGACCTGTTAAATAATTAAAAAAAAAAAAGAAATTGCCAAATAACAACAAATAAAATGAAGTTAAATATTAAAGGTTTTGTAGACAAATGTTCATCACTGCAGGGCAGCCTTCAGCCTGTATATTATAATACACAACATTGACATCGTTCTTGTCTAAAACAAAATTATTCTTAGATCAAAATAAATTACATGGGAAAGCACCAACAGGTTTATAAGAAAGTTATTATTCTAGCAAAGAAAACGTACTATAACAAAAAACTAATAAATGCAGCAAATAAAATCAAAACAGCGTGGAATATAATTAAAGGAAATATGGCTAGTAATAATAATAATGAAATTACTTCTATAAAAACTAAAACTTGTATTGAATATAACCAATCAGCAATTGCAAACTATTTAAACAACTTCTTCAATACTATTGCGGAAAGTCTTTCACAGTCAAATATTGATGAAAATAATATAAACATACCACTACATACACAAACTATGTTTATGCAACCAGTGACAGAAAATAAAGTTATTAATATAGTATGTCGTTTAAAAAATTCAAATTCTGCTGGAGCAGATGGAATCAGTGCAAATCTTTTAAAAATGTGTATACCGTGTATTGTAATAGTATTTTGTATAACAAGAGTGGATAGTATGCCCATATCGCACGAAGACGAATTTGAAGCACGACGCTGCAGGCGGAGTGCTTTAAACGTCTAAGTGCGATATGGGCATTCCACTCGAGTTGTACAGCTTACTTTTTCGACGACTGAAAAAAATCTAAAAATTATTTTAAAACTTTTCAATTAATCATTTAACATTATTTTGCATTGAAATAAATTCAGGTTATGTATGACATCTGACGTTTCGCATAATTATCAAATTCAGAACTACCTATAATTTAGGTTAAATTATGCTGTTAAAATATTTAATTAAAAATGTTTTTAAGCTTTATTGTATAATAACAGTTAATAAATAAGACGTTCTTAATCTATTTTTGACATTTTACAAATAAAAAAACCATTTGTATTTAGCGACGTAATCAAATAAACATTGTGATTTGTATTTTTTGTTTTTATGGTTGGTACGGCAAATCATAATATTCCCATCTATTCTCAAAAAAACAAAATTTATTCCCGTGCCAAAGAAAAACAATAGAAATCAAGCCAATAATTATAGGCCTATTGCAATTTTAAGCACTTTTTCTAAGTTAATCGAAAACGTTGTAGCAGAAAGAATTACTAACTTTTTTAACAAATTTAAGCTATTTAACACTCATCAACATAATTTTATGAAACTCAAATCTACAGCAACTGCTGTTCTAGAACATATGGAAAATGTTTATAACAATTTAGATAAAGGACATCATTGTTTGGGAATATTCCTCGACTTGAGTAAAGCTTACTAACCTCGTTAGTCATAAATTATTAGTTGCCAAGCTTTACCAGTATGGAATGAGAAGTACAAGTTTACAATGGATTGTAAGTTATCTTAGTAACAGACCACATTACGTTCAAATTGGCAATACAAAATAAAGTACATTATATATGAATAGAGGTATACCGCAAGGCTAAGTACTAGGTCCATTACTTTTTATTATTTATATTAATGATCTGGTAGTTGAAAACAGTGTCATATATGCTGATGATACGTCACTATTTTTATCATCACAAAAAGTGGATGATATTCCAAAAAAAGCTAATGAACTGTTAGAAAATATAGATCAGTGGTTTAAATGTAACAATTTACATCTAAATACTCAAAAATCGGTTTCAATTAAATTCACAGCCAACAACCTTACTTCAACATACTCTTTCTTAATACGATGTAACAATCTGACAATTAAACAAGCCAATAACACCCGATTCTTAGGCGTTGATGTAGATCAAGCATGCAACTTTGCACATAGAGAAACTGTCAAAAAACTATGTTCTTTTTGTTACATACAATTAAACTATTTTACTTTGCGCATTTTGAGTCTTCTATTTGTTATTGTATTGTTGTATGGGGTGAGTCAAGTAGTATTAAACGTGTTTTTAAAATACAGAAAAAAATGTTAAGAATAATGTTAGTTATTAAAAATCGCATTTTAACGGTGTATAGTTTGTACATTTTTCAAATTGTAATAAACGTTAAAACTAATTTAGCAAACTACACGACAATAAATAGGGGAAACACGGTATATAATACCAGGCATGGCAACACACTTCTTGAATACCCAACTCACAAATTAACGTTCTATGAGAAAAGTCCTAAATATATGGATATAAATTATATAACAAATTACCAGGAAAAATAAAATCTTTAAATCTAAAGCGCTTTAAAAATGAAATTAAAGAAATCTTGTTGCATAAAGCATACTATTCAGTAAATGAATTTATTCAAGATGCTTCTTTTAATGTTGTAGTATGTTATGTTATGTTATGTTGTATTAATAGTTAAAACTTGTATTATTTTAATTTTTATGACTGTAAATTAATTATTATTATTTTTTATATATTTATATATGTTTAGTATATTTGTGATAACTTGTCTTATATCTTGTATAGATCTTCTGGACTAATAAATTATTATTATTATTATTATATTGACCCAAGAGATGAAAAACTTTTAAAATATATGTATTAGAAATTAATACATATTAACATTATAATCAAAGGTAACTTACGCACGCTTAAAAATGCAAGTTAAGTTATTGACATAACATTAGCAAATGACTAAACAAGTAAGTGATTAAAAAATGGCATGTGTCAGATGAGCTCTTGCTATTAGACTACTCATAGATTTGATTTAACATTTATTTATTTATTATTCCAACAGAACTAATAGTTCCAACATGGAGATAATATACAAACATAATTGTTAAATAGATACAAGGCAAAATAAAGTAATTAATTATGATAAAATTACATAGTGTAGTTATAAAGTAAGAATAAACAAAAACTATGAATAAACAAAAATAAATCAAACTTATACAAAATAATTATTAAAAAAATTAATCGTTACAGAGTATACAACATTCATTGCTCTGTTCATCTGTGCGTTTGGTCCTAAATTACCGTTCAACTTAAAACAAGTAAATATTTGTAAGTTTTTGGCTGCTTCTCTTGGTACATGGAAGTTTAAACTATTTAATAGTATCGAACAATCTACATCACCAAAATCAAGTTTAATGACAAAAGATATATCAGCTCTTCTGCGACGATCTTGAAAAAAATTAAAACTAATAGCTATCTTCTTGATGACACATGAACTTCAAATAGCAACTTTAATTTTTTTCAGAGCATAGAAATAAGTTGCGTAATAAAAATGATAGACTAGACAAGTATTCAACCATATCAAGAAAAATGTGCTTCATACAGAACTAGCTTCACAGCATATAACAATGCTATAAAAAAAAATTAAAAAAACTATTGAAGATGATATTCTAAAAGCGTCTAAAAGCAAATTTACAAGTTATTTAGAACCAGCTAAAAAACTGTGTGTAAGTTACTGCAGACACACTTTTCAGGCTCTACAATGATAGAAGTTTCTAATCAAAATCACCTAAATATGCTACAAAAAAATACAAATAAAAAGAACTGAGTAGAGGCAAATGCCATATCAAACTAAAACATTGTAAAATAAAAAATCGGTACATTTAAACCGATTAAGTCACTAGGAGCTGAAAAAATCTATCTTACTATGTTACAGAAAAGGTTAGCTGCTCTAAGTAGGCCATTATGTAAAATCCTTAAAACCACTTTAACACTTTTATATACATATACTAAGTTGTTAGATAGTAGTTAAGATAGTATTTGTACCTACATATGCCCTGGCTAAATTTTATAAACAAATTAGTCTGTCGTCTTTTATGCTAAAACTATTAGAAAAACTGGTTGACAGGTATATACAAGACAAAACATTAAAAACTTTGTCTTTGCACTGATATTAATATCTATACCAACTAAGAAAAATTTGCAAACATTAGCTAGTAAGCAAAAGTAAAAAAAATATGCACTACCAAGAAATTGCTTTTCAAACATTTTTAAAAGGTTTATATACCCCTGGTCAGTATAAGGAATTACATGTATACGGGCGTCAAAATAACTAATGCATTGGTTAACATAATTGTAATGTAATGTAATGTAATGTAATGTAATTTATTTCATCCATTTGATTAAATACATAATATTGGACATGTCAGGAGGTAATAAATATATTTGTACTATAAACAAAACAAAAAATACATGTATGTCTAAAATATTAACACTTAAAATAAAATAAAATAAATTGTGATAAAATAATAATTATTATAAAAAAATAGAAGCAATATACAAAACTACTACAAAGGTAATAACAGTGATGTCAATAAAATTTAAAACATAGAATAAAAATCACAAACTACAGTTGTTACAGATGTTTAAAAAGTCATTTAATAAATAAATTACATTTTCACTAAGAAATTATTTTAAAACGGTTTTAAAATTACTGAAAGTAGAAATACTTTTTATATTTGAAGGCAAATGATTGAATAGTTTTGGTCCAGCATGGTGTGCAGATTGCATACATTTTGTTCTTATATATTTTTGTAGATGAATATCTTTCGATGTTCTAGTGCTGTATGGGTGGTATGAGCTGTTTGAAAGAAGAGATTTTCTAATATTGTATATATATATATGACAAGAGTTTGTATAGATATATACTATACGCAGTTAACAATTTAGATGTTTTAAATGATTCTTTGCAAGAAACTCCATAGTTTAAATTAAAAATTAATCAAATTACTCGCTTTTGGTTTATAAACACTCTTTTAAAATCAACAAACTGGCCCCAAATTGTAATGTTGTAGCTGATTGCAAAGTATGTGTACGCGTAATATACATTCAGAAGTGTATTTCTATTTACTGAATTTTTTAAGTTAAGTAGGATGTAGTAAGATTTGTTGATGGTTGCACATACTTTGTCTATTTCTTGAGACCACGTAAGATTTTGATCAATAAATGTTTCCAAATATTTTATGCATTTTGTATCATAAAGTTCTGAGACACATGCAATTTTGTTTTGCAGCAAAAATATAATGCATTTGGTTTTGGTTTGGTTAATGAGTAACTGATTATTTTCACACCATTTAGTAAAGTGACTTTTAGCAGTATTTATTTTAATGTGAAGTTCATTATAACTTGTAGCTGCAATAACAATTGCTGTATTATCGGCATAGAGAAGAACAGAGTCATTTGGTGGTAGAAAATTTGGGTGATCATTTATATACAACAAAAAAATTAGAAGTGCAAGTATGCATCTTTGATATTGAAATTTTTACCGTTTAGTTTTCTATATGATAAGAAAAAATTTAACCAATGGTTTGTAAGTTCACAAATGCCCATAACCTCTACTTTTTTTTAATAAAAACTCAATATTGAGGCAATTGAACGCCTTTGTTAAGTCAAAAAATATTCCAGCAACTTCTATTTTATTATCAAGGTGATTTACTATGGTTTGCACTAACTGTACTGCAGCTGTTTCAACTGATCTGCCTTTTCTAAACCAATGTTGTTGAGGAGTAAGAATATTAAAACTATTAAGAAAGTGGATTAGTTTAGAGTAAACACATTTTTCAATTACTTTTGAGAAAAGACTTGTTATTGAAATTGGTCTATAATTTAATATATGAGTTAGGTCATTTTTTTTTAAATATTGGAGTTACAGTAGCGCATTTTAATTTATCGGGAAAAATTCCATCTTTAACGGATTTATTTATAAATTCTTACATAAAGTTGGCTAAAGTGTATTTGCAATGCTTTATTAGTTTTGCTGGTATGTAATTGTTATCGGATTTGTTTTTTAAAGTTTCTATGGTTTTAATAACACCAAAGAATAATACTGGTGTTCATAAAAAAGTATTATTTAATGAAGGCATTAAGGTGCACGTAGCTACATTATTATTTTGATATATATTTTGAATTTTATTGGAGATATGTGTTGAAAAATATTTTCCAAAAGCATTAACAACAGTTTTTTGGTCTTCTAAAATGTTATTGTCTATTTCTAGTTTAATTTTGTTGTTAAATAATTTGTTTTTGCCAATTTCGTCGTTAATTATTGACCATGCACATTTAATTTTATTGGATGATTGAAGTATTTGTTTTTTATTAAAAGCAAGTTTCCGATCATTTATCATTCTTTTGTATTCTTTGTACGTTTTGGAGTATTTATTGGACAGTTGTTGAGAACCAGTTATCTTTTTCAAGTAGTTTAATTCTTTTAGAGAATTAGATTTAAATATAATATTGTTAGTCATTCATGGTTTATTTTTATTTCTACTGACATGAATATTTTTGTTCAAATATAGATATGAAATATGAAAAAAAATTATTAAATAGAGAGCTGCAGTCTAATTGGTCAATAAAAAGGTCCAGGTAAATAAGAAACTCATTGGAGTCTGTGTTAAAATGTTTCATTGAATGCATGCTAATGTCACAAAAATCCGGTTTTAAAAACTTCTGGTACTGATACATGATCGACATTAGATATAAAATAGTCAATGCACGTGGAAGAGAGTTTACAGTTGTACATCATAACGCGAGTCGGTTCTTTGACAAACAAATTTAATTTAAATGAGTTTAAGATGTCGAGTGCTTTAGATTGATAATTTGTTTCAAAGTAGTCTACGTTTAGATCCCCGCATATGTATATGTAGTTGTATTTAGTGCATAATTCATTCATTAGTGTATTAAATTTTTTACAAAACTTTTCTAAGTTGCCAGTGGGAGACCTGTATATTGTTATAACACAAATAATTTTAATATATAGAGTAATACAAAACTCAAAATCAATTTCAGAGATTAAATGATTATATTTATAAATAGGTAAACATAGTTCGGAGATATTGTTTTTACAATAGATTAATGTACGTCCATGTACACTAAACTTCTTACAAAATAAAGATATATTTTAAAGCCATTTAAATTAATAATTTTGCATTGGGTATCTGAAAGCCAGTTGTGATACTAAAGTTTTATCGATGATATTGGGTTTCTTTAGTTAAAACAACATGATGGAGCTACAACAACTTTGCACCACCAATTATTATCTAACGTGTGTTTAAGAACACTTAAATCAATTATTTGAATTCATTCTTTACTACCAAACAGTGCCGTACCACGTATTGAGTTTGAGAAATAGATTTTAAATCTTTATTTTTTATTTAATTATATTTGATTGTTTACCTCTTTAGACATTGCAATTTGATTGTCAGTTGTGATACTAAAGTTTTATTAATGATGTTTGGTTTCTTTGGTTGAAGCAACATGATGGAGCTATAACTACTTTGCACCACCAATTATATTAGTTTAAGTTTTCTAAATCCGGTCTCAAATTGTAATTATGTTAAACAATTCATTAGTTATCTTGGCGCTTGTATACATGTAATTCCCTATACTAACTTGGGGTATAGAAGCCTCTTAAAAAAGCAATACTGCCTTTGCATTTATTGCCACATTAATAGAAAACAAAACATAACATTTCTTGTTTGTTACTGGGTAAACACTATGCTTAAAAACTAAACTGTAATAATTACATTATACTGCAAAACTGTAGAAGTTAAACTTGCTGGCGGATGCCCATAAAAGAATGTGTTATTACTTTTATTGTAGTGCTTTGTCATAGACAGCTTACAACAGTTATTAAACAATGGGTGGCTATGCCCTACGCTGTGCCAATAACTTTAGTATTCAAGTAAACAGAAAGTTTGAAGAAACTGTATTTAACACCATGCAGAATGCACTGAACAACTATTAAAAGGTAGTGCAAGAAAAAAAAAATTGTTAGTAAATCTAACCAAAACAGCAATCGTTATTTTTACAGAACCAAAAAGTAAAAAAAAAATAGAAATGTATAGAACCACACTCCGGGTAATCCGAATGCATTATGCAACCAATGCAGTAGTCAAACAAACAGGATTAAAACTTAGATTAGAAGGTTATACACTGTGATGATTAAATCATCACGTATGGTGCACTTGTATATGTTAAAAAAAACTTTCCTTAAAAGTACGCTAACTAAACTAGTAAAACACAAAAATTAGGATAAACAATAAAAACAAGTCCCACAACTGTTTGTAAAAACACAGGTATTACTACCACTACTGCACTTAGTTAGTGAAGATGAAAGCAAAACAAGCAACGTACCAACTACAAAACAAACAAACTGTAAATCTCAGAATTCACAGACTAAGAATAACAAATGTGTTAAATAAAGAAAGACGGAAAAGATGAGATCAGATTGTATACAAAATTATTGCATACAAAAATTGTTTGATGTGATAATACGTCTCAACAAAAATGAATAAAAATACTTAGACAATATTAAAAAAACTATTTAGTACACAGATAGAGTTAAAGACCACAATAGCATTAAAGCCAAAATATTTAAAGGCAGAAGCAAAGGTAAGTCAGCTATTAAATAATGCGCTAAGAACATCATTGAGTTGAGTCAATAAACAAACCAATAAATATTGTGCCCGACAGCCAAGCGACACTACAGATAACAAGCTTGCTAGTTTGTTCTTTATTATTTTAAGTTACATTTATTTTAAAATTACCATTATTTGTTTCAATTAACTTTTTCACCTTAATACCTATTTTTATGACTTTTTATCTTCTTAAATTTGTATGTGTCTTAACATCTTTGTTTTTATAATTATTGTACAAACTCTATTATTATTATTATTATTTTGTTTTTGCCATCCCTGTTCAATGACACCCTGAGCGTTTTTTTGTATATTAATTTTTGCTGACGTTTTAACTGATATGATAATAAATTCTTTTTAAATTTGTACAGTTTTGTCTTTTAGTACATAGTCTATCATATTTCTAAACTTTTTGTTTAAAACATTTAATTTGGGAATGCATCTGATACTCTAATTATTTATTATTTTCAAGTTTATTTTTAACTTTGGTTATTTTTACGTACTTTTTTATCGTTTTATAATGTAGATCTTTTTGCAGTTTGGCAAACCCAAATTTAAACCATCTAACTTTAATGTAGTACCGTTTTTTTATATTTTTTTTTTATTAAAATTTATAATAAGAAATTCTGCTACCCTTCTGGGATTTGTTATATTCACCAGTTAACATTTTATACATTTATTTTCATGTTTGTCTTTTTTATTTCTACCGGCTGGTTTGTCGTTGTTAGTAGTCTTTTTTGAGATAATAATAAAGATGTACAAATAGAAGAGTTAAAATGCAAGTTGGTAACACTTTTTTTATAAAAAGTTTTAGCTTTTTGTGCAATTCTGTCAGTAGATGAGTTATTTTATTTCACTCTATTACCAATAATTGTTCAAAACAACTCTCTTATTTGTTTATAGAATGTCAACAGATTTATCACCCAGTACACTAAAATTTTTATATTGTGCGTTGGTGCATTTGCATTTAAAGTACGTCAGTTTGGAGGCCTGCTTATGATATCTTTAACCTTAGTATTAAACAAATTTAAAAAAATATATTCTTGTTTACTGTCCAATAAAGCATACTATCTGTAAATTATAATTACAATTACATTGCCTCACTATATAATCTACAGTCATTGAAGCTTCACCGCAAAAGGGGCCATTTGTTATTCTTGCATAATTTAATTATGTCAGAAATAGATTGTCCGGAGCTACTTGGTACTCTTCCATTTTATATAGCACATAATAATAGACGCAGCAGGCATTCTTTTTTATTCCGTGAATCTACCCATTCTACTAATTATGATTTCAATAATCCGCTGAGTAGAATGTATAGATTTGCAAATACTTTACCAACTAACTTTAATTTATTTTGTGTCTCTAAGTCTACGTTTAGAAGTCAGCTAAGTCATGCTGACTAATGTTTAGTTTTAACATGTGCAATTTTTTGTATATGTTATTTTTTGTGTTTTTTATTTTTATATATTTTTGTATAACATCATTATATATGTATATTTAATGTAGTATTATTATTTCCACATGGTTACAAGTATTGCAAATGAAGCTTTATTGTTTAAGCAATTATACATAAAAAATACTTTTTTTTTGGATTAATATTTTTTTTTTAATCTAAAGCATTAGTAGCATGGAACTGTTTAATATCAAAAGGTGTATAATACACATTATTTTGTTTCTTCTAATAGTTTAATTTGTGATATTTCCTAACAAATTGGCAGAAGTGTTAGTAAAATAGATTGATGTTGACGTAGATGGATTGAGAAACAGAAACAACAGCGGAGGTTATGATCTAGACGCCTCAAACACTACAGAATGTATATATTTTAGCAAAAAGAGCAACTGAAGAGACGTAACTAACCAAGAAACTTTTGTTGTTTAGTTTACTGTTGAATTAAATCATTTGGTTTCAAGTCGTACCGCCTTTTTCTATGTTTGCCTTAAACTCCACATTATAAAAGGTGCCATCGAGAATGGTGCATTAAAAGACTACAATAGGTTGATCAATAGAAAGAAGTAAGTTACTTTTAGCAACAAATCAAAATTTTATTTGTATGCCCACAATGATCAAACTTTACCGAGGAGATCAAAGTAATATACAGTTTGCTGTGAAACAGATAAAAGCTTAGGATTTAATCCCGCAGGTTGAGTGCTTAAAAAATCATTATTAACTCATCATTTATTAAAAGAAAAGAAAAACTTATCATAATTTTTCTAATAAACAAAATAATCTTTAAATATCTATCAAATAATCTTAATCTGTTTTAATATAACCATGAAACTGTTTAATTTGTTAGTTTATTAATATAAATAATACATGTATGTTGAACAATTAATGTTTTTAATAAATCAAAAATAATACTAATGCTGATTATGTTTATTGTGAAAATAGTGTATGTTAAATATTGCTTTCAAACAATATTAAAACTTTAACATTACTTTTGCGGTGATATAATCATATATTATTTATATTGTTTATACATAATCAACTTATGTTCCGGTTCTTCATTATAATAAAAAAGTAATTCTACTTTGTCTGTACAGTTAGATTAACTACATATTCATTACATATTCACATAAACAACAATAAAACATTGCAGTCGTAACTCCATATAAGTGTCCAAATAATTAGTAATGTTTAGCTAAGATAAAACGGAGTTTATTGAAAATGTTTTGAGAAGCTAAAACATGTATACAGGAATTAAGTGAAAATTTTGTCATGTTATTACATTAAAACAACTTTTTTTACCTAATTTTTATTAAGATTTTATCTATTATTTATTCAAGTTTAAAATCACTGTACTTTAATTACAAATGAGTTTAAGACATATGTTTATTGAAAATTTTGGACACAAAGTTGCATTGGCTGCAGCTGAAGCGCCATGACACTGAACATCCTGTATGCTTCATAGATAGTAAAATTGCAAATAGAAAATTGTTGTAAACTAAAAAGTTTTTACGGTTGAATAATATTGATAGAGTATCACCACTATTTCTACAATCAATTTACTATAATAACATCTGATTAATTTGCATTTTTTTTTGTAAAGGTTATACAAATGATAAAGTATGAATTAATGTAAGATAATACCAATTAATGAATAAACATAACTTTTATTAAAAAAATATCAATGTGATGTCTCATGTGATAATATAATTGAACTCGCATTAAGTAAACCTCTCAATTAAGACAAGTGGAAATCAATGGCACGCAAATATTATTTCCATTCTGTATGCGTGTACAGTTTTATAGCATAAAATATAATCATATAATGCGCCTTTGTTTATCTGCATATATAATTTTCTGATTATTTATCATTTAAAGGCATTTTTTTATGATTCGTGGTTGGAATTTACCTAGTACAAATTGAATTGTTATCATGTCTTAGGAATTTGTAAACATTTGACACCAGAATTAATTGCCTTTTAAAGCGTTGACATGATTTTATATTACATTATTATAATCTATGTGTAAAACAAAAGACACACACGACGATTTAAATAAATTAATTAGAATTTGTAATTCTCACAATCTAGCCTTGTTTTAAATAACTTCATTAAATTGAACAATAACAAGTGAGGTTTGAAATAATTTACTATCAGCATAGTTTTTTAATATCTTTTTAATCAATTTATCTATTTACATCAAAACTGAAAATAATATGAAAGTTTGATGTTTTTTATCGAAGGACACTTTTTTGATCCTGTAACATATATACTCAATTTTGTAATTCCTACCTTGATGTAATAAAGTTTGTAAATTGTAAAGTTATTATTAAGATACATAAAATTTAATGATATCTTTTTATAATATTTTATTATTGTTTTACAACAGTAATTTACTTACATTACTACATATACATACAAACACAGGATTTATGCGTGAACTCCATATTATTATGTGGTCTTCCATAAAGCATAATAGCATTGTTTTGCCGCGTTGTTTAAAGCTACTTCAAATGCAATATTTGTTGATAAAAATTTTATTAACTAGTAGAATAGCATTTTTATTTCACAATTTACTGTTAATTATTTTAATTTCACCTTTCATTTAATCTTCTAATTGAGCATTGCTTATATAAGGTATGCCATCTGTAATATTGAAGATGTTTACATTTATTTGAATATATTGTGCTAAGTCATTAATGCATATTAGTGTTTCTAGAACTGAACTCTGACCTACAACAAATGTTATAAGACATATTTTTTTTTTATTTTGATGATTGACATATTCTTTAATATGCTTTATGTGTAAAACTATTCTCATATGTTTTTTGTTCAATTAAATTTTTTATGAGCTTGACGAACTCATTCTTTTACAATCTGACTGTCTGTACATTATTTTTAATTCAAGTAATTTAGTAATCACTGAGTTACAATATATATTTACATTACTTTTAAGTAAACTTATATATTTTAATAATATTTTATAAGTAAAAGTTAGAACTAAAGATTTATTTTATATAATGTTCAGCATTATTAATTATTCAGTCAAATACAATAAAATTCAATAAATGTTCAGTTCATTTAACGTTTAAATAACTAGAGAGTCTATATGTGAGGTTTGAACCAATTTATCACTGTTACATTTACTGACAAAACTAAGATTTTCATAAGCATTATAATAATTTAATAAAACTGTAACCTAAAAAAAAAAAAATTAGCGTAATTTAGTTAATTAGTTTAGATTTTTGTCTTATCGGCCTAAAATGATAATTAATGCCAATTCTTTCTAACTATAAAAAGTGTAAAATGATATGCTGTAAAATAACATATCAAAAAATAAAAATTAATTTATAAATAAATAAAAATTAATTTATAAATAAATAAAAATTGAATTAATTTACCTAATCATATGTATCTGCACGTAGTTAGTTTTTAATTTTTTGACTATAAGTTTTTTTTTAATTTTTTTGCAAATTTTTTGCATAGTGATTAAACCCACAAAAAAACGTTGTTTGTTCACATCAATTTTTTACGAGGTTTTCCTAACCACAGCAAAACATTCGCGAGTGCTGCCTGTATAATAAAATCGGTAAAAGTTTTAATATCTTTGCTAATAGTGGCTTGGACACTGTCATCATAATCAAATACTTAGCGCACTCTACTTTCAAAAACGGCGTCTTAGAGATCCAGAATGGAAACACTAATAAAAAGCAAACTGAAAATCCCAAATACAACCAACAAGTCTTAAATAACCCAGCCAATCCATTGTTAGATGAACCCAGCGGCAGCTCATTAAGAAGATGTACCAATAAAGTTCCAAATGATCCAATAACTAATAACAAAAATCTTGAACTAGAAGATTCTCTTTTTTTAGAAAATTTGGGACGCTAAATGTTGCTCAGTTAAATGTTCAAAGTCTATTGAATAAAATAAACATTGTAGAACTTTTTTGTCATGATCACGCCATAGATATTTTATGTGTTGCAGAACATTGGTTTACTAATAATAATATTATGGAAATACATATTCCCGGCTTTAAATTAGCTTCACATTTCAGTAGGTCCATAAAAACTCGTGGTGGATGTGCAATTTTTGTTAGCGCTCATATTGACAACTACGAACAATTACCACTCTTTTGCCCGTACTAATAGTCAGAGATTAAATCTCGGATTCATGAATCCAAGATTCATTTTGCTAATCGTTGATTGGCTCTAAGCCAATTCACGGATATCGTGATAGTGAATATAGATGCGATCGGCCAATGTATTTTATTACAAAACGTCAGAATTAATATATGACACACTAATAAACAATCTTGGGTGGACCCAAGATTATTTGAATCTAGGATTATAATGATGGTTGCATAGTTTTCAACTCGATCCGAAAATTAGCGAGCAATGCATTGGTCAATCGTGACTAATGATATCCGTGAATTGGCTTAGAGCCAACCAACAATTAACAAAATGAATCTCGGATTCATGAATCCAGGATTAATCCGAGATTTAATCTCTGATTATTAGTACGGGCAAAAATGTACGTTGAAGAATTCAACATTGAAATGTGCGGAGTAACGATTACTTTACATAATAATGTCAAAATAAATATTATTAGCGTATATAGGTCAACACAAGGTGTAATAAACGTCTTTTTTAAAAAAATTACATTAGCTTTGACTCAAATTTCAAAAAGTGCTTAGTTCAATATTGTGTCTGGAGATATAAATATCAATTCAATGGTTGAGTCACCGTCAAAAACTATGTTATTTGACATATTTCAACCGTTTGGCTTAATCAATAAGTTACATGGTCCTACAAGAATATTTACTAGTGCGGGAAAAACATCTATAAGTGCGATAGACTATATTATCACAGACCTTCCTTTAGAACAATTTTTTGTTTTTAGTAAATCAGTAAATATTGCGGATCATTTTGCTGTAATTTTTAAATGTAACTGCGTGTTTAATACTCCTAAAAAGCAAAACTACCAACAACGTTGCCTCAATGAACAAAATATTGACAAATTCCAAAAACTTCTACATAATATTGATTGGGATTCTACGGTCTACTATAAAGAAAAAGCTGATGTTGCTTTTAATACTTTTATCACTATTATTACTAATAAATTCAACTGTGCTTGTCCATTAAAACAAAAATCATCATACAAAAGCTCTGGCAAAAACTGGATAAATCACAAGTTAATTAGAGAAAGTCATAAACTGAAAAACATTTTCTGGCTTAGTGTGAATACAAACGATGTTAATATGATACAATATTATAAGTTAGTGAAACAAAATCATTTAAAAAACATTGAAAGCGCTAAAAAAAATATTTTAGTAACATAAAATATGCGAAGAATTTAGAACTTATTTTTCAACGGTTGCCAATCTGCAGTTGCTAAAGCACTATAACAACAGAGCATCGGATGAATGCACTGCTACAAACCTCTTAAATTCAAATTCATTCTATTTTACCCCGACTGATATTAAGGAAATTTCTAAAATTGTATTGTCTCTAAAAAATAAAAAATCTGCCGGATTGGACAATATTACAACAAATGTTATTAAATCAAGTATACACCTAGTAAAAAAACCTTTAACTCACATTTTCAACTTGTCAATAGAACTGGCACTTTCCCAGATGCTTTAAAAACTGCTACGGTTATTCCCTTATATAATAAAGGCGATAGTTTAAATATTGATTACTGCCCATTTCCTTGTTAAGTATTTTTTTCTAAAATTTTTGAAACGTTGATTCATAACAGAATATGTTCTTACTTAAACCAATTCAATTTATTAGCAAATCATCAACATGGTTTTAGAAAAAACAAGTCTATTGAATCGGCTTCCATTGAATTATGTCAATTTATTCATGAAGAATTGGAAAAAAATAAACTTATTTTGTGCATTTTCTTTGATTTATCACGGGCTTTTGACACAATTAATCCTAAATTTATTATTGAAAAAATTAATAACTTAGGTATTCAAGGTCCTACTTCTGATTGGTTAAAGACATATGTCACTCACCGTAAACTGGTTGTTAAAGCAAATGGTATCATATCAAACAAACATGAAATATATCTGGTTTTACCCCAAGGATCAGTGTTAGGGCCACTTTTGTTTATAATGTATGTGAATGACTTAAACCAAAACATCAGCACCGGACACATTGCAATGTTTGCAGATAGTACGGCCATATCTATTTCCGCAACAAATGAAGCAGAATTAGAATATAAATTTAATCTTGTTGAAAACGAATTTACTATATGATGTAAAAAAAATAGTCTAATTTTAAATACAGATAAAACGGCAATACTCCCAATCTATCAACAAAAAACATTTTTTAATAATATCTCACTTAACATAAATAGCGACAACTACAATTTTGAAAAAAATTATAAGTATCTTGGCACAATAATTGATACAAAGTTACAATGGCACGATCATATTCAAGTAGTGTGCAATAAATTAAACAAATCATTTTACGCACTTTTACAAATTAAAGCTTCGTTACCAACAGAAACAGTAATGAGTTTATATTACGCCATGGTTTAATCCGCTGTTTCTTATAATATTATACTGTGGGAAGGCTCAAGTGATATAGAAAGAGTATTAATATTGCAAAAGCGCATAATAAGGCTTATATTTTCTGTACCTAAATTAGAATTTTGTAAAATACATTTTGTCAATAATAATTTATTAACTGTACCATCAGTATATATTTACAAATGTATTTTATATGTTAGGAAAAATTTATCAAATTTTGAAAGAACGTCATCTATTCACGCATATGAAACGAGAAATAAGTATCATCTTAGAACTGCCGTCCATAAAACGTCAAAATTTGAAAAATCTCCTAAATATGCGTCTATTAAATTTTATAATAAACTATCCTCAAATATAAAAGAAATACAGTCTTTTGATGTTTTTAAATCAACAATAAGAAAAAATCTTATAAAAAAATCGTACTATAAAACCTGTGATTATTTATGTGATAACGAATTTGAATATTAATTGTATTTTATATTATTGTAATATGTAACTTTTGTATGTATGTTTACTACTTTTATCTATTGTTTTATTATCTACACTATTTTTATACCTGTAATATGTAATTGACTATTCAGATCCACACATGTGGCTTAAATGAAATAAAGTATTATTATTATTATTATTATTATTATTATTATTATTATTATTATTATTATTACTTAAACAAACATATCTCAATCAACATATTTTATTTTCCAGTTTCAATTAATTAAGAATAATCTTTTGACCACGGAAAATTTGATGTTGTTACTTTTATTTAAGACAACTAAATCCATTTTTAAAATAAATTGGCCATTTTACAACTTTGCATATCGGTTGAACTTGAATTTCACATAATGTTAAAGACATTAAAATTACTTATTAATAGAAATAGGGACGCAACTTGTTTAAATAATTAATTAATCAAACAAATATTTATACTAACATTTGCCAAAATATAAATTAACCAATCGGTTAGTAAGAAAATAAGATGCAATTGAACGGTTACTGTTTCTAATGAAGTGTTGGCACAATTTTTTTTTGCTCTACCCTGAACACAATCAACATTTACACAATTTCTGCAATATATAGTATAACCACAAAAATTAACTGTACTTTTAACCTAAAAATTAGTTTTCTGTAAAGAAAAAAAAAATTGTTGAGGCTTTGACTTGAAATGACTCGCCGTTTAGTTAGTTTTGGCTCAATACGAGCCAACACCCTAGATAGTTTTGACTTAAGATTAGCCCCCGTTTTAATTAATTTTGGTTAAAATTCAACTTGTTGTTGTGACTTTGGTCCAGATTATAGTCCAAGAGCTCGCGTAAAAATAATGCCAAAGTTTTTGGCAACAAAAATATGTCAAACTGTTAGTTTTGTAATTTATATACATTAAATTAATGATTTGGCAGTAATTGAGCTTTGAAAAATCATTTGAGCTAGCATCATTTTTTTGACATGTAAAGAGTAGCGTTGACTCCACACTTCACCACTTTACATCTTTGCGAGCGGTTCAGAGCCAGGTGTCCCGACGGCAGACCTGCTGACTCTACGCAGGCTTTTCATGATTGAAATGGAACCCAATCTCAAAATATTAAGCTTTCAAAAACTCTTGCATTTTTTTGATGCGAGCTCTCCGACTATTAGATTGTAGTCAATTTTGGTTTTGAATCAATGTTTACATTAGAGCCCTTATTAAAAAAAGTTTTTGCAATAACTTTTCATTGAGTTAGGAATAAACAAAAAAAGAGGGCAATTATTATATGCCACTTTAACTTTATAAACCCTATATAAAGTTCGAAATTGAATATTAAGATCATAGATGTGTATTCTAAACCTTACCATCTTTCTTGCAGATTAACTTTTTGCAATTGCTAACGCCTTGCAACGCCAGTTCTTGTGTTTGCATGTTAACATTGCTCTACATTTTATCTTGCAAAAATTCTATTAATGATGTTGAAAATGATTCAGCAAGTAAAAAAGGAAAAAGCCTTCTTTAGACTCTGTCCACTTTCTAAGCATTCAACTATTACATAACTTACAATTTTTTGTTTTTTTTTTTTCTATCTTTATTGGCTCTCTTGTCCGTAAACGAGCAAAATTTTTTGGTTGAAAGTCTTAAATAATTCACTACGTTAACTTTAACGCTCAATCTTATCACCCACAACAGATATAGCCACATATGGGACGTACATTATAAACTAATGCAAAGGCTAATCGAGTTATATTTATTTTCATACCGTAACACAATGCAAACATTTTATCTATTACCACATAAATAATTTTTTATTTTCAAAGTTAACATAACAAGTCAATTGATTAAAACAAGGTTAAGTTTAACCTTCCGTTTTATCAGAAGCTAAGCCTAAAGTAATGTGTTAAAACTATTACTCTTCTAATCATAAGTAATTAGCTTTTCAACTATCTTATGGGTCACCGCGCACTGCAAAAACACGTAGGTGAGTTTTACAAGATGTTGTGTTAGACAAACTGTGAGTTTTTTAACAAAGTTATTTCCATGTCATTTACCACCTGCAATACGGATAACAAAGGTATTATTTTGCACTACCTTTTTCCGCAACCCCTATTGGCGTGGTTTGCACATGTTTACAAATGTTTTCTGTAATTATCATTGCAATATTTGAAGTCAATTTATTACAATGTTGTGTTTGGGCGCTAGTCTAAACACTTTACTGATGTTTAATTAAAAAACTAATATTATTGTATTGCACCATTGTGCATAAACTACTTTGCAAATTTTGTTGCCAATGGTACACCATTCAGAAACTGAGGTAGCATGTGCTTCAAAAAGTTGCAATACACCTTAATAACGCCGCTATGATTTCTTGGTAGAAATACTGGTCCAATTATTACGGCCAGAAAAACGTTCAATGTACAATTGTCTAGCTTGTAATAAATTTTTATTTTAGCAAGTCCATACTTGAAATACATGTTAGTTATCTCGGCGTTTGTATAATAATAATAATAATAATAATAATAATAATAATAATAATAATAATAATAATAATAATAATAATAATAATAATAATAATAATAATAATAATAATAATAATAATAATAATAATAATAATAATAATAATAATAATAATAATAATAATAATAATAATAATAATAATAATAATAATAATAATAATAATAATAATAATAATAATAATAATAATAATAATAATAATAATAATAATAATAATATACGGAAAAAGTTGAAAAATACACTGATCTGGCAGATGAGATACGCAGGATCTGGGGAATGGATAAAGTAATTATAGTACCATTAATTATATCAAGTACTGGCATTATTCCTCACAGCTTGCATAAATCCATAGAAACCCTAAACTTACCAGCTAACATCTACATTAAAATTCAAAAATCAGTCATTTTAAATACATGTCGAACTGTTAGGAAATTTTTAAATTAAAATATATTAAAACAAACTTATAAAGCCTCTGGTATTTACCCGGCGTTATAAGTAACTGCTACCGGAATTGTCCGAGAAAACAAAATAATAATAATAATAATAATAATAATAATAATAATAATAATAATAATAATAATAATAATAATAATAATAATAATAATAATAATAATAATAATAATAATAATAATAATAATAATAATAATAATAATAATAATAATAATAATAATAATAATAATAATAATAATAATAATAATAATAATAATAATAATAATAATAATAATAATAATAATAATAATAATAATAATAATAATAATAATAATAATAATAATAATAATAATAATAATAATAATAATAATAATAATAATAATAATAATAATAATAATAATAATAATAATAATAATAATAATAATAATAATAATAATAATAATAATAATAATAATAATAATAATAATAATAATAATAATAATAATAATAATAATAATAATAATAATAATAATAATAATAATAATAATAATAATAATAATAATAATAATAATAATAATAATAATAATAATAATAATAATAATAATAATAATAATAATAATAATAATAATAATAATAATAATAATAATAATAATAATAATAATAATAATAATAATAATAATAATAATAATAATAATAATAATAATAATAATAATAATAATAATAATAATAATAATAATAATAATAATAATAATAATAATAATAATAATAATAATAATAATAATAATAATAATAATAATAATAATAATAATAATAATAATAATAATAATAATAATAATAATAATAATAATAATAATAATAATAATAATAATAATAATAATAATAATAATAATAATAATAATAATAATAATAATAATAATAATAATAATAATAATAATAATAATAATAATAATAATAATAATAATAATAATAATAATAATAATAATAATAATAGCTGTTGTACAAAACACTATACCTAATAATATAGAAGTTGAAGAATCAATACACAATGCAGAAGACAACTCTATAAGTTTAGATAATGGCACTCCTGCAAACGCCACAGAAAATCAAGACAGAGAAAGTAATCCTGAAAGCACACCAGTTCAGCAAGAAAATCAACTGACTAATGATCTTAGAACTGAACTACAACGGGCAATCATTGAATATGCCCACATTGATCCTACACTACGGCCTAGCATCCCAAAACAAAACAACTCAAAAAAACTTGCCATGAGTTTAAAACTCATAGATGAGAAAATTCTTCCTGATTATCTAGACACTACTAAAAGTTTTTCCAACTTACATGCTTATATCTATGCTGCAGCGGTTGCTATTGTACGAGTAAATGGAGGCAAAGTTGAACATTTTACAAACAAACCGTACAAGCCAAATTCCATACAACCTTGGGAGCGTCAACTGGAAAAAGATATAGCTTGTCTTCGCAACAACATTGCAACAGTCTACCAATATAATAATGGCAATAAAAATAAAAAAATTGAAAAAAGAATATCTAAGATCCAAGAAAACACAAAAAAGCATGCTAATCGAAATCCTAACAACAATTCACTACCAGAGATTTTAGACACACTTATACAACAACTAAAAGCTAAATCTAGCAGATTAAAAAGATATCGTGAGTCCAACCTTAGAAAGAAGCAGAACAGTATGTTTAATTCTAACCAAAAATTATATTATCGGAGCTTGAGACAAAATCAGGCAACAACAGCAACAAACAAAATTCCAACCAAAGAAAATATTGAAAAGTTTTGGACATCAATCTGGTCACAACACGTCCAACACAACACTAATGCAGCTTGGATAATTAATGAAGAAGAACGTGCTACAGAAAAACCGATAATGACTCCTTGTAATATTACAACAGAAATGGTAACCGAGGCTATAAAAAACACTCAAAACTGGAAAGCGGCAGGTCCAGATCAAATACAAAACTTTTGGCTTAAAAAACTTCCAAATACTCACTTCTACATTGCGCATTATTTTAGGTGCTTCCTTAAAGATCAAACAAACATTCCAATTTTTTTAACTCAAGGTACAACGTATTTGTTGCCAAAAAGTAATAACCTGAGTGATTCATCTAACTACAGGCCAATTACTTGTTTATGTACACTATATAAAATACTCACATCATGTTTATCAAGTGCCATTTACAAACACATTGAAAACTTAAACGTTTTAGCAGAGGAACAGAAAGGTTGCACCAAAAAATCGCAAGGCTGCAAAGAACAACTAATTATAGATTCTGTCACTATGGAGCAGGCGTGGAACAAGCGAAGAAACATTTATACCGCTTTTATTGATTATCAAAAAGCATTTGACTCAGTCCCTCACTCATGGCTTATAAAAGTGTTAAAAATATATAAAGTAGAACAAACAGTAATAACACTACTTCAGCAGTTAATGTCAACATGGAAAACATCACTACATATTAATCATAACGGACAAAAAATAATTTCTAACCCAATAAACATCAAAAGGGGCATCTTCCAGGGAGACAGTTTAAGTCCATTGTGGTTTTGCTTAGCTTTAAATCCTTTGTCTACACTACTTAATGAAACAGGATATGGATTTCAATTGAGACATGGATCAACAACTAAACATGTTATTAACCACCTCCTCTTTGTTGATGACATTAAATTGTATGCTGCCAATAAAAACCAGCTTAACCAACTTTTAAAAATTACAGAAAGTTTTTCAAAAGACATTCAAATGTCTTTTGGGTTAGATAAATGTAAAACTCTCAACATTAACCAAGGAAAAATTATTACTTGTAACTTTGAAATGACAGATGGAAAAGCGATTGAATCAATGATGACTACAGACACTTATAAATATCTTGGCCTCCTTCAAGCTAGGCGTATTCAACATAAAGAAATTAAACAAGCAGTTTTAGTTGAATACAACAAACGATTAACTGATATTTTAAAATCAAAACTGAATGGCAAAAATACGTTTAAAGCCATAAATGCATATGCCATACCAGTATTAACATATACGTTTGGAACCGTTAAATGGACAAAGACCGACTTGGATAACATTCAAATTAAAACTCGAACCACATTAACTAAATTTCGAGCCCACCATCCAAAAGCCGCAACTGAAAGAATAACTCTACCACGACACAAAGGAGGCCGTGGCTTAATAGATGTTAATAAACTTTATCAAAACCAAGTTCAAAATTTACAACGCTATTTTCTTAGCAAACAAACATCAATTCATAAAACCGTTTGCTTGGTTGATAACAATTATAGCCCCTTAGATTTATTACACACGAATGAAACTGAGCTCACTTTAAACATAGCTTACGAACAAGAAAAAACACGAAAGTGGGCAGGAAAAGCCTTACACGGCCGACACCCAAATGATCTCAATCACACTTTTGTCGATCAAGACGCGTCGAACAAGTGGTTGACTCAAGCGGATTTGTTTCTTGAAACTGAAGGTTTTTTGATTGCAATTCAAGATCAAGTCATTGCAACCAGAAACTACCGTAAATTTATATTGAAAGAAAGAAATATCGACGATATTTGCAGAAGATGTAATGAAGCAACCGAGACCATTCAACATGTAACTTCAGCTTGCAGAGTTTTAGCGCCCACCAGCTATCTACACAGACATGACCAAGTGAGCAGTATAATACATCATAAATTAGCAAAACTGCATAAACTAACAACAGATACGTCCCTATATTACAACTATACGCCCGCCAATGTACTTGAAAATAACACTCACAAATTATATTGGAACCGGAGCATCATAACAGACAAAACCATCAATTGTAACCGCCCAGATATTACACTTATAGACAAGATGTCAGACACGACGTACATAATAGACGTAACAATTCCCAATTCACACAACCTTCAGACTTCATGGAACGAAAAACTAAGTAAATACCGACCATTGGCTGACGAAATTAAAAATATGTGGAAACAGAAGAATGTATTTATAATACCAATTGTTATATCGACAACTGGCATTGTTCCACAGAAACTACATGAAAGTCTTTTTAAATTACAGCTCCATCCTCTAACTTACATCCAGCTTCAAAAAACAGTTATTTTAAACACAACATCAATAGTCCGGTCACATCTCAACCTTGATAAATAGAATTGTAGGCAACTTGTTTGAAAAAACCGTACCTACTAATTACCGTCAGAAATGACGTGCAAAACCGGAATAATAATAATAATAATAATAATAATAATAATAATAATAATAATAATAATAATAATAATAATAATAATAATAATAATAATAATAATAATAATAATAATAATAATAATAATAATAATAATAATAATAATAATAATAATAATAATAATAATAATAATAATAATAATAATAATAATAATAATAATAATAATAATAATAATAATAATAATAATAATAATAATAATAATAATAATAATAATAATAATAATAATAATAATAATAATAATAAACTGAAGAACAAAAAGGTACCAAACAATTATGTCAGGGATGCAAAGAACAATTGATAATTGACAGCGTTATTCTAAAACAAACCGAAATACAACAACGTAATCTATACGAAACTTTTATAGACTACAGAAAAGCATTTGATAGCATTCCTCACAGCTGGTTAACTGAAGTCCTAGACATATATAAAGTCAATTCAACTATAACTAAATTTCTTAAATATACTATGCAAACATGGAAGACAAAACTACACCTTCGATCAACTACACAGGTGATAGAATCAGAAACAATACACATAAAACGTGGAATTTTTCAAGGAGATTCATTAAGTGCGCTCTGGTTTTGTATGTGTTTAAATCCACTATCTGAACTACTAAACGACACAAAAGCAGGGTTTCAACTTAAGAAAAACAAAATTACAATGCATAAAATTAACCATCTTTTCTATACGGATGACATAAAACTGTATGCTAGTACCAAAACACAACTAACATCACTATTAAAAATTACAGAAACAGTCTCTCAAGATATAAATATGGAATTTGGCATTAACAAATGCAAAATTAACAGAATGGAGAAAGGAAAGTGGACAAAAACAGACGGTATAAATACAATAAATGAACAAACAATCTTATCTATGGAAAAAGGAGAAACTTACAAATATCTAGGCTTTGAACAAACTACCAAAATAGACCATACAAACCTCAAAACTAAATTAACAGAAGCATACAATAAAAGGCTTAAACAACTTCTAACAAAAAATTTAAATGCAAAAAATCTTTGTAAAGCTATAAATACATATGCAATACCAATCCTCACCTACTCGTTTGGTATAATTAAGTGGTCAACTACAGATCTTAATGCACTAAATAGAAATACAAGAACTCTTCTAACTAAACACAAAATGCACCACACAAATGCCTGCATAGAAAGAATAAATTTACCAAGATCGGACGGCGGCAGAGGTCTAACAAATATACACAGTATACACAACAGTCAGATTACAAATCTTCGAAATTATTTTTATCTCCGAAATGATAGTGAATTACATAAAGCAATTGTAAATATTGATACAAATTATACCCCACTTAACCTGGCTGACAAAGAACAGATACATAAAGATTCCAATACAATACAACAAGAAAATATTCAAAAATGGGCAGCAAAACAACTACATGGCAGATACTACCACCAAAGTCACAAAGAGAACATAGACAGAATAGCTACATTTACATATCTTGAGAAAGGATATCTGTTTCCAGAAACCGAAGGATTTCTACAGGCCATTCAAGACAAGGTAATAAACACAAAAAGCTATAGACTGCACATAATTAAAGACCTACAAAACACAAACGATAAATGCAGACGCTGCAAAGACGAACAGGAAACCATTGAGCATATTACAAACGGCTGTAAAATTCTAGCTCCCACACAATATACAGAACGGCACAACTCGGTAGCTAAAATTATTCATCAAGAATTAGCACTTAAATACAAATTAATTAGCAAATGGGAACCATACTATAAATATAATCCATCAATTATCCTAGAAAACGACGTGTGCAAATTATACTGGGACAGAGCTATTCGGACAAATAAAACAGTTGCACATAACCGCCCAGACATTACTCTTACTATAAAAAATGTAAATACTACGTATCTTATTGATGTAGCAATACCAGCAGACCATAACATCAAGGTCAAATATAACGAAAAAATTGATAAGTACTTACCTCTAGCGCACGAAATAGAAAAAATATGGAAAGACAAAGTGAGAATAATCCCCATAATTATGTCATCAACAGGTATAGTGCCACTAAATCTAAAGGAAAACCTAAATGAATTACAGCTTAAAGAATATGTTATAATACCTATGCAAAAGGCTGTGATACTAAAAACATGTAACATCGTTAGGTCTTTTCTAAAACAATGACAATCTTTACTGGACCTGGTCCCGTACCCGTCCAATAAATAACTCCCAGGATAATACCTGTGAAAAAAAAAAAAAAAAAATAATAATAATAATAATAATAATAATAATAATAATAATAATAATAATAATAATAATAAGTAACTGCTACCGGAATTGTCCGAGAAAACAAAATAATAATAATAATAATAATAATAATAATAATAATAATAATAATAATTAATTTCATGTTATTACAAAATTAATTGTTTACATATGTTCGGGAAAGTACAAGTAATGTTTACAAACTGCATAATACGATCATTAAAATTTACAAATCTATTATATAGTTATAAGTTAGATACAATAAATAAAAGGAAGTTAAATAAATATAAAAAATAAAAAAAAAATAATAAAATATTAAAATATATAAAAACATATATATAAAAAATAATATTAAAAAAAATAATAACAATATTATCTAAAAAACAAATAAGACTAGATATGTTTGTTATGTTCTTGAATATCACAGGTAAATCTACAACTACTTTTGTAGTAACATCACATTTAAAATAATAGAAAATAGTGCTAATTTAAAATATTCAAAAACTTAACAAACATACAAATGTCTTAAAAATGTAATAAAATGATGAATAAAGATGGCAGACATATTGCAAAACAAACACATACAAATTAAAAACAAAAACAAATAACAAAAACACCTATAAGTCATGAAAATCATTATATAAATAATCTTCAAAGCTATAAAATGCTTTATCAATCATGTATTGTTTCATTACGTTATTAAACTTCTTGCTCGGAAGATGCTTTATAGTTAATATGCTTTGGTAAAACATAAAATTTAATACAATAGTAATTGACCCCTGCTTGTGTTTTATTAAGTCTCAAATATCTTAAACAACTATTGCTCTGGTATTGTAACTATCTTTCTCTTGGTGAATAGAGAAGACCTCTGAATTTAGTCAATTATACTTCAAGCATTCTAGTATGTATATGCTAGACAGAGTGAGTATTTTTAATGTTATAACAGATAATTTGCAATCGTCTCTATATTTTAGTCCCGTAATTATTCTGATTGCTCTCTGTTGCAACGCAAAAATTTGCACCTTGATTGCAGAATGGGCCCATACAATTATGCCATATAAAATGTGACTATGGCATAAAGCAAAGTATGCAGTTCAAATAAGAAAATATTAGACAATAATCTTTTTGCCAGAGAACCCGTGTTGTTGCCATGTTAGTTTGGAATCAATATGCAGACCCAAAAATTTGGTAGAGGTATTGCAATTTTCTGATATTAATTGTAAAGTGAACATTAATGATATAAATTTTGACTTGTTAATACAAAGACAATTGCAATTAAACCAGGTACACGCAGACTGCATAATCAAATTATTCTGAGACTGAACAAAAGATTTATCTCTTTCTTAGTTCGTGTCATCTGCAAACAGAACAACACTAGTTTTTTTGATATTAGTTGGTAGAACATTAATATAGATAAGAAATAATAATGGCCTTAAAACCAAACCTTGAAGGACACCACATATAATATTAAAACAATTTGATGTTTTGTTGTTAAATTTAACCATTTGCGTTCTGTTCATCAGATAAAACGATATCATTCTACGTGTAGAAAATGCGTTCTTTAAAAATGTGAAATTACGGACATTTCAAATATTCTAAAGCCATCTGCTTTGTTTCTAAGTAGCCAGTAATTCATGGTAGAGAAATGCACTAACTATTAACGACACGTCAAACATCCAAACGTCACTCAATCTAAACAACAGCAACCAATACATGTGATGATCAATGACAAGACGTATTCAAATCAACTTATACATTAGTAGATAAAATAGCCGTACTCATTGGCGAATACCATACTTTTATTTACATTAATAAACTCAACAAATATCAAATATTGTTGTGGCAAATTTTGTTCACTCTGTATCTTCAAAACAACAGAGTTTTTCAGAAACCATTATAAGACACAATATTTTTAGAATAGGTCAAGGAACAACCTTTTTCAGCATGTTTACCTAACACCTAACACCATACAATATACATTACTTAATTGCAAGGACAACAATGTATTTAATAAATTATGCAAATAATACTGGCCAGATCAATATCTGGTTAAAATATTATAAATGCTATTTGCTTTTTTAATCAAGTTGTCTAAGTTGTGGTTAGCATAAACATTGCTATCAATATGTTTTAGTCAAGTTTACGCAGTATTTTAACTTTGGTTGAATGAAGTTTGCAAATGAGTAACGGCTGGCTGGATAAAGTATTTTTTTTAAATTATTTCAATAGTTCGTTAAGTTTTATAGGACGCTAGAATTATTTGGATTGTTTGCAAATTTTACTGGAAGATTATGAAGTCGCTCAGAGAGTATAGTAATGTTTGTTTTTTGTATAGAAGATTATTTAAAGGATTGTAGAGAGAGTTGTTAAGATGTTGAATTTTAGTAATAGATTTAAGAAAGACTCTTTTACCTACGTAAATGTAGTTGAAAGTGGCTTTGTTAAAATTTTTAAATATTATTAATATGTAATCCAGGATTAGGCAACAGATAGTTTTAAGTTTTTAGATTTAATATAAAACTTGAAATTAAATTTAGCATCAAAGTAAACGCCCAGATATTTACATATTTGGGTTTATAGTTTGTTGATTCATTTGGATTTTAGAAAAGTTTTTGTAAACTTTATAGTAAAGAATTAGAAGTTTAGTTTTAGAAGGATTTGCACAAAGCCGCCATTTATTGAACCACGATTGCGTATTGACTAATAACGACAGAATCCTTATTTAACACGGTAAAAATGTATTACATCTGTATTTATAAGATAATTGGAGACATTTATAACGGAAAGTTTAAAAAGAAGACCTCTATGTTAGACACAGTCAAATAAATCTGAAAAGTACACAAGATTCAAATTGATTGCTAAAAATTGAAAGAAAAGTCAAAAAACGTTAACAATGTTAGTGTCTGATGAACAGCTATTATTTGAGTCTGGGTTTTTTATTAAATGTATGTTTTTAGAACGTTTATATTTTGTCAGTTTTTTTTAATTTCTTAAAAGTATTTTTTTTCCTTTCTTATTGTTAATTTTGTTGCAAGCAGACATATATGTGTCTTGTCTGTCCTAAAGCACTAGAATGTGTATGTTTTTATTCAAGTCGTTAAATTGTTTTTTTAGTGTTCCGTTATTAGTAATTCTAAACTCGCGGTATATAATTTTATCATTTTTAGTTTATAGCGGTGAATTGATAAAAATAACAAATTTAAAAATGATGTGATAATGTTAAAGAATATATTTAGTTAAGACTTGATAAATGAAGTAAGTTTTTAGTTTTCTTTCAACGTATTGCAGAGATTTAAGATGTAATTGCATTTTTGGGAGCAGTTATAGGGTAGATATTAATTAAAAATGCAATTGCTAGATGGTCGGAACAAAGATCAAGTATGACATTGACAGAGTGGATGAAGGGTTTTATGCTAGATGCTAGATGAACAAAAAAGCATATCAAGAATTTGACAAAAAAAAATTATTATGGAAAATTTTTGAAAAAAACTATTTATGTAGAAGAAGAAGAAATTTAAACTCGACGTTTTGAGTTTGAGTTATGATGACTTGTACGTCTCTTACAGCAGAAGTGGGAATAAACTAGATTAAAAAAGTTTTACATTACAATAAACATGCGATTATTAGAGAAAACATAGTATGTTGTATGTTGTATGATTCTATCAATATCATTTTTAGTTTGTGAATGAGCTGTGATTTAAAGCAATTTTGTGTACGCACTGTCAATGATATGATCGTAAACAGTAATTGATGTATAAGGTTTTCCAATTAAAGTTTTTATTTTTATGTTTAAAAATAAGGGTATTTTTTAAAAGAAATCAATAAATGTTTATTTCATTGTAAAAATGAAGATATGCCATTAACATTTAAAAAATGTATCAGTCAAATGGCCGCCACGGTTACGGTTGCAGTACCACATTCTTTTCAAAAAAATTTTATTGACCAATTTGCACAATTGCGGCTTTATGTCATCGATAACTTTACGAATTCCATCTTTAAGGTCTTAAATTGATTGTGGAGCATTGGCATAAACCTTATCTTTTACGTGGCTTCAAAGAAAAAAGTCTAAAGGCGTTAAATCACAAGACCTCGGTGGCCAGTTGTAATCACCTCTTTAAGAAATAACACAGTTAAGAAAATTTTCTTGCAAAATTGCGATTGTTTTGTTGCTTGTGTGGCACGTAGCGCCGTCTTGCTGAAAATATACATTGTCCACATCAATATCTTCCAATTCCGGCCATAAAAAATAATTAATCATAACTCGGTAGCATCAATTCACCGTAACAGTTGCACCAGCCTTGTTTTTGAAAAAGTAGGGTCCAATCACACCGCCAGCCCAAAAACCGCACTAAACAGTGACACTTTGAGAATGCAAAGACTTTTCACCAATCATTCTTGGATTTTCTAAGCCCCATATGCGACAATTCTGCTTATTAACGTAGCCTCCGAGGTGAAAATGGGCCTTTACTTTAAAATCCTTAAAACTTAAGTCTTTATGCAAAATAAAGTGTAATGTCGTTTGTGAAATGTCTAATTTCAAAGATCGACAAAGAACCAACAAACCTGCGTTTTCTTCAACACTACGAGCTACATCAGCAATATTCTCATGTGTTCTTGAGCGATGCACACGGTTTTGATTCTTCACATCACAAACTTGTCCCAGCAGCTCAAATTTTTCCACCAGGTTTACTATTGCCGGCCGAGAAGGTGCTTTACGACGACTAAAAAGTGCTTTAGTTTTGCGAACTGTGACTGAATTTTTTTACTATTTTTGTAGTGAATTTTAATAATTTCATTGCGTTGTTAAAGCGTGTATTGTTCCATTTTTAATAAATGCGTAGTTTTTACTTGTCAAATGTCAAAAGATAATAGCTTCAAATTGGCTTGATTTTTTTGTTATCTAGTTTAACTATCTATAATACATTAAAATAAATAAATGATATTCATTTTTTTTTTTAGTTTATAGTACTACAATTACTTTTAAATTGACTAAAAACTGATTTAAAAATACTAAAGTAGTTTTTATTTTGATGGTTATTTTCTCATGCATCTATATAATAAATAATAAAAATCATAACTTGTTTATGTAGACACTTCTAACAACATTGGATTGATAGGTATATTTTAGTTGGTTAAAATTAAAATTTACTTTGCTTAATAGAAATAAATAATATGTAATACCATAAATTAATTTATAAATAAAACATAAATCAATAGAAAAAAACTAATATTGTACCTTTTAGCAATTTGATCACGTTGTATAACTGTTTCAATTGAGTTCAGTTTGTAACAGAGCGTTGTTAAAATTTTTGATTAGATTGATTTGATTCTATTTATGTTGCCTACTTGATACAGTGACCAAACTGTAAAGTTGTATTTTAGTTTTGAGTCTAAACTAACTCCTAAATCTCAAATTTTGTTTACCAATTAGATTCAAATTGTACTTTTAAACCAATTCTATAAAACAATTTTATTAGTGGTTTTGATAGATGATTTTTATGTTTATATATTGTGTTTCTCCGGTAAGTTGTAACCAAATTTATTAAATCTTAAAAATGCAGTTAGTCAATTGAAATATTACGAATACAACATTTTAAAAACATTTTCAAAATTCCATCTAGACTTGATATCACAAAGTTAATCAATTATACAATACAGTTAGAAATATTGACAACATTTAAGCTAAAAGAAGATAGTACATTCAAAATAAATTTTCTGAGAATAAGCAATATTTTTTAAAGTTATCTAAATAGCTTTCTCATATAATTTAGTAAGATTAGGTAATAAAGTTATTGGTCGGCACTTATCTACAATGTCATTAATTCCACTTTTTAATATTAATCACATTTTCAAATTATAGTGTTTTGGAAAATAATTGACTTTTAATTAAATTGTTTATTAAGTTTGTAAGAGGTATTATTAGTACATTTTTCATAGACATCTCTCAGTTTATTGTTTTTACACTTACTGATATTATTTAATATAAGACATTTCTGTTAAGAATTGACACTTAGTTTTGCATCAACTAATACTTTTATAGAACATTTGCTTATCCATTCTACAGTAAACCGTAAGTAAGTTTATACAAATCAAGCAATTTCTAAGTAATTATATTACTGTATTTTATTAAAAAAGTACTGTTTAAAAATTTATTAGTAATTGATTTTACATTATAATAAGCTTAATCATTTTGTTTATGAATGTCTTATTACGTCGTTTTACTATCTGCATTGTCAGCTATTTGAATAAATCAATAATTATGAAGCTACTTATCTATAATAAATTTACATTTAAATATTTTATAATGAGTACTTGAATATGTTAAGGATAATTACAATATATTTAGTTTTACATTATTTAATAAATAAAAAACAAAAAATACATTATTAATGAATTCCACCAAAACTATGAATTTGCACTTTATTGAGTTTGTATTGGTAATCGTTTTATGGTTTGTTTAATTACACATAAATTACAATTTTAATAAGAAATTGAATAAACTGTAAATTTTCTTTGTGATTTAAATCAAATACTTATAGTAAAGTCTAAAAAATGTTTTTTTTTAGAACGCTTTATCTAATATTATTGAAATTAAACAAACTGTACTCTTACTACTACAATTAGCCTTCCATTATCAAATATAATTATTTGTTTAAAGCAACTTGTTACCTTAATTTTCATGTAAATCTCAATGTGTACAATGTAAAAATGTGACCAAATTGTAATAAATAAATAAATAAATAAATAAATAAATATGAATAATGATAAACTTAATTGTAAAAAATTATAGAATACTGGATATATATATAAAATATTATAAATGCGTTTTACCCTGCTTTTTATTAAACCAGTTTATTATTATAACGACTTACCCAACTATGTTGCCACCCTTTAAGTTTGACATTTGCTCCCAATGAATATGAAACAATAATAGACTTGATGTTAGCCACAATAAAATTTTCTATTACCAAAGATTGTCATTAATAGAATATGATAGATATGCAAATATTACATACCCCCAAAAAGTTTATCTATAACTAAAATAAATGCGACATATCAGGAATTAACAAAGAACTCTCTTTATTTACTAAAGCTCATCCAAATAAAACATTAGCATCAGCTATTCACCACCATACTCCTAAAACGTTAAAATCCTAATATAACTATTTTCTTCCCCCATTCATATTAAGGCTTATTAAATACAAAAAACACTTATATCGCAAATTTAGAAAAACCAATGACAGAACAATAAAAAAACAATTTAACAATCTAAATAAAGACATACACGACTTAGTTTCTCAGTACAGACAAGACAAATATATAACGGCATGTAGTAAAATGAAAAAAAAAAAAAATTACTTCTAAAAAATCAAAAAATTGGCTAAATACAAACAGACAACACATATTCATTCAATAACAGATCTGGTTTCCAACATTAATTTTTCATCTGACGTTGACATTGCTAATACCTTTCAAAAACAATTTACCGACGCGTTTGCTTTTTCAAACTGTGACGATTTGGACAAAAAACTCATTTAACAAACGTAAATTTATGGTATGACAGATTTTGCAAAAAAACTTGCACAACTCCAGAAGACAAAACAATAGACAAAAACGATTTTTATGACTTACTAAATAAAGAAAAAAACTTGGCACTAGGATACAACTTACTAACTAGGAACATTTTAAGACAGTTAAATCATAACACACATGACTATATAATTAAAACTTTTAACTACTGTCTAACAAGTCAATATTATCCTGATGAATAGAAAATAGGTACTATAGTATGTACTCCTAAAAATAACTCCAACTTATTCAACCCAGTTAGCTACTGTCCCATTACCTTACCCCCAGTTTTCGGCAAACTTTTTGAATGTGTATTACAAACTAAACTCTTAACACACATTCAGAATGAAATCCCTATCACACAATTTGGTTTTATTAAAAATAGATCTACTAGCCATCCTTAAACTATCCTTACCTCCAACATTCAAACATCCTACCTTGAAAGCAATCACTCGGGCGATTTGTTTATAGACATAAACAAGGCGTTTGACTCAGTTTGGCATAGAAGACTTCTTTTTAAGTTATCAGTTTTAAAAGTCCCATATCATTTTATTAAAATGTGTTCCACAAGGATCCCTTTTGTCTCCTCTATTGTATAATATTTTTTGTTCCGATATATACACCTCTAACCCAACTCATTTCAACCCAACCTCTTACATTTTGCAATACGCAGACGTTACAACTCTAGTATCTTAAGCTAAGTCGCTAAAGCAGTCTATCCATCAATTGCAATCTCTCCTAGATAAAACACAACTATGGTTCAATAATTAGCGTCTTTTTGCAAATCCCTTAAAAACCCAACTAATAATTCCCTATCACAAAATCCACAAAAGTTCATCTTTTATCCAAATGAACCAAAAACCCGCAGTGCCTTCCCAATTATGTAAATACCAAGGCGTAAGTTTTGATGCCAAGTTGACCTTTAAATACCACACTAGCTCTATTAAATCAAAAATTAAGTCCCGGGCAAAACACTTCCGTTCTCTTACTTATAGAAACAATGGAATTAATATTAAATGCGCTACGCACATATACAAAACTATTTGTCGTCCCATCCTCGATTATGGATCCATAATTTTCCTAAATTCCAACAATCCCACATTTAATAACTTGTACATAGAAGAAAGAGCATCACTCCGGTATATTACCAAAATCCGACATTCCAACAACCCTCTTCACAGTTCTTCAAACGAACTCTTATATAGCAAAACAAACCTTATTTCACTCTCCAAGCAACTTTATAAACTTCAGACAAAATTTAAAAACAACCCATACAATCTAGAAATTTTCAACAGTTTAATTATTCTGAGAAACCCATTAATTAGAGCTAAATTTAAGAAACCTGCAATGAAATTATTTCAAAAGTTTTTTTTATGTATTTAATTTATTGTTAAATAAATATGATTAATAATAGAATATGACACAATGTAGTATCCCTAATATTTTAAGATAGCTCAGTTAGGTAGAACGGCAGTTATTCAGTCTGGACGTTTTGGTTTAGTGCTTAATTTCGACAGACTTAAGACATACTCTGATAACATAAGTCTAATAATAATTACATTTTAATATCAGAGTGTAGGTATGTTACAGTTAAAGTAAAAAATACAGTTATTATTAATGATTACCTATACAAACCGCGTTGTTTGGTTAATAACCAAATATTTACTTTTTCTAGTAATTGTTCCATAGATATATTCTTTATATTAGATCAGAAAAGACATATTTATCCATTTGACTTATTATCTTTTAATAAAATTAAAGTTTAACTTATTGCCAATTTGCTGTTGTTATAACAAACTGCGTCACATACTGAGCATTTTACACTAATAACTGTCTTTTTTACAAATTGGCCACTTTGGTTCATCATCAATAAAAACATTATAATAAAAAAAATATATTTACTTTGCGCCATATGTATATGGTTATGACGTGCAAGTTGTGTACATATTTCAAGAAAATATTTAAATGTCTTGTAAAAAACAGCAATGTATTAAGAAGTGACAAAACAACGCTAGTGGTTTAAGCTATTAATACATATAAAACAAGTATATTTTGTTGTTTTTAAGTTATGGTGAGTTATTTTACTTATCTTACTTTCAACTGATTCACTTTGATACTTGTTTTGTTTAATACTGCGTACACACTTGCAACAATCTGCCGTACCGCAACACCGTCGCGTAACATCCTCGCGCAACATTTCCTGTACCGATATGTACCGACTATAATAAGTTTTTTATGCAATATTTTCTGTTGTTCTGTTTTATTTCAATTTAAAATTCTCCGTCTCAAAAAAAAACCTTTTTTTTTTCATAATTTTTAATTAAAGTTTTTTTTATTTGTAAGCTAAATAAAAGTGTATTGTAAAACACATATATTATGTTTGTCATAACATTATAATTGAAGCTACATTCTTAACAAGTAATGTAGTATGCACCAAAAATAGAAGACTTACATACTTTAGCAGATGTCTTAATTTGTAAATGGCTAAACACACGTGTTTTGTTAAATAAATTAGTTGCTAAGAGCCTAAAAAAAGTCTCTCTAATTAAAAGTTTTTTAGTACTTTAAAGTAGTGTTGTCTATCTACCAGCTTAGCAACAAAGCCGGTGGGTTGTACCTACCGGCCTAGACTAGAAGCAGTTAACAATACCCTTGATGACGTTATAAAAAAAATATATTAGTTCAAGCGTTGGTTTTTGTCAATTTATAAAAAATGTTATTAAACTTTAAACATAACTTAAATGTGACGACATTTAGACTATTGATTATTAAATAATTTATTTTAAATTAAAAAAATATTTTCAAAATTTTATGAAAATAAATGATTGCCTATTATATTAATTAAGATGTGTTATGTACCAGAACTGCATCATCATTTACTTTACTTAGAAGAGTTGCCAAATAATTCAATTTTAATGTCATCTTAATTTTGACAAGAATTTTCTCATCACTTACTAAAATAATGCTATGAGAACTGGACATTCAGGTCAGTCTTAATATTATTATTATTTTATGTAATAAATTAGATTCACTTCACTTATTACTGTCTCAACATAAATCATTACTATGTTTGAACATGACATATAATCAAAGGAAGTGAAACTCTAATTTTCACAATACACAACCGTAAAAACACATCACGTGAACATGCAGTTTAATTAATCTATTATTTATATTATCAGTGGTCAACCAATTAACATACAAAATATATATTATTAATTAAATCGTTTATAGTCATGGTTACATATTGTATGTATCTAGACTATCAAGAGCGCGCGGCGTTACATTATTGATCATAATAAACCTTTGTATTGATAAAATAAATAATATAATAAATAAAATTATTATTATTATTTTTTTTTACTTAAATATAAAAATAAAATCATAATTTTGACTAATTCCAAATACAATTAAAGTGATTAATTAAATAAACAAATAAAAATATTAACGATTAATAATTAATCAAAGAACATAATCTCTCCAATTTTATTTTATTAAGTACAAATGTCTTTAAAACATTTACCAATTTCAACTTGACATTAGACTAGCATTTTGCAATTTAATAATAGGCTACCAACATTAAAATACACTCAATGTCAATCAATTTATATAATATGTAGTTTAATTTCAATTTAATAGTTACAAAACTGTTCTTCAACAGGCATTTGTTATTAAAGTTTTTGTGGAAAATTACCAATATTATAGTTTAGAAACTGTCTGTTGAAATCACATGCGAATTATTGCATATTTGCAATATAGTATTATTTTAATTGTTTTGAAACAATTACGCTGTGCCGATTGTTAAGCATAATAATATATTAAAAAAATGGAATTGCATTTTTAACTGCAAGATTATTTAAGTTAAATTAACAAACAAACCAAAAATTCAACTTGCAAGGTTGTTGAAAGAACACAATGTCGCAAGCAGAAAAACTTAGATATTTTGTGTTAAAAGAAATTGTATATTAAACTAAGTCGTTTATTATAATAATAATGCCCAGAGCGCAACAATGTTGGTCGTCAAAAACTTTATATTTCACAAAAATGGTAATTTTATTTAATTTACAATAATCACAGTCTCAAGTACAATCAAGCAGTGAAAATAGCGATTATTATAAAGCGTGCAGAAAAAGAATTCCTCATGTTGGATAAGACACAAGCGGTACAGCGGCGAACATGCATCATGCAAAACGTCACCTTCGACGTCATCAAACCTTACGTTTTCGAAAACACCACGTGCAAAAGCTGCGGCCGTAAGAATTATAATAATAGTGAATGTTATTTTAATTATGCAAAATGTCATAATAGCGGAAATAGGGGTCATATTAGATCAATGTGTAAATCAAATAAATCATATTTAAATCACTATGTAGCGGATAAAGAATATAATTCAATGTCAGATGAACATATATATAATATTTGAGGTTAGGGTATTTTAATATAAAAATTTATACTTCATTGTGCTGATTTTACTTTTTTATATATTAAGACCGGCTTTGGCGGTTAGGCCATCATCAGTTTTTTTCTTTTCACAGGTGTTGTTGTGTGTTACGAGTGGTGTGAATTTGTTCAACAAAGAAAAAACTGATGATGGCCTAACCGCCGAAACCGGTCTTAATATATAAAAAAGTAAAATCAGCACAATAAAGTATAAATTTTTTTATTAAAATACCCTAACCTCAATTATTTTAAACTGTGCAATAATCAGAAACAAATACTATATATAATATTATTGGAATTTCAAAACCGCTGAAAGTCAATATTTTTATCGAAAATGTTTGCCTTTCCATGGAAATTGATACCGGTTCTGGTATCTCAGTAATTTCTTATAATACATTCAATAAATATTTACCAATTGTAAAAAAACATTTATATCTAAAATCATATCAAAGTAATTAAAGCGGAAGGTCTTATAAGTGTTATAGTCAATTTTAAAAATAAATGTTACACAAATTTAAATTTATGTGTCGTGGCCCATCATTATTGGGCAGATAATAGCTGCAATTTTTAAAAATATTTATAAACTCAAATTTAAAAATTTACAATATTTTGGAAAATAAATTAGACATAAAAAAATTATTAAATAATGAATTTCCAGATGTGTTTAATAATGGGTTAGGAACATTTAGAGATTTTAAAGCAAAATTAATTTTAAAAGAAGGTTCAATACCTTCATTTTGTAGAGCTCGATCACTACAATTTGCTTTAAATGAAAAAGTTGAAGCTAAAATTGATAGATTAAATAAAGAAGGAATTTTATTGCCAATAGATTATAATGAATAGGCAACTCCTATTGTGCCGGTAATTAAAAAAGACAAAACAGTTCGTTTTTGTGATGATTTTAAAGTCACAGTAAACCCTAAATTACACATAAATAAATACCCCATTCCTAAAATAGAAGAAATATTCTATAATTTAAAAGGGGGTGCAAAATCAACAATATTTTAGTAATAGGAAAAAATAAGCCAGAACGTTAAAATACATTAAAACTAGTTTTTGAAAAATTACGTAATCATGGACTAAAGATAAATATGAAAAAATGCAGTTTTTTTAGAAAGAAATCAATTAGAATACACCATTAATGAAAAGAGCGTGACTACAAGTAAAAATAAAGTAGATGCAATTCTTAATGCAAGGACTCCTACCAATGTAAGAGAAATATATTTTTTTTTTTTTTAAGTTTATTGAACTATTATGGCAAATTTATTTCAAATCTAAGTTCTAAACTGCATGTCTTACATAAGTTACTACAAAAACAAACCAAATGATATTGTAATAACAAGTGCCAAAAGGTATTTGATTTAGTAAAAAAAAGAGTTAATGTCAGACAAAATATTGGTACATTTCAATTCAGATTTGCCTCTCAGTCTAGCTTGCGACGCGAGTTCATTTGGATTAGAGGCTGTAATATCACATATTTACCCAAACGGCAATAGTAAACCTATTGCGTATGCATCAAGAACCTTATCTAAAAGCAAACAGGGTTATTTGCAGATAGACAAAGAAGCGTTAGCTATTATTCTTAGCATAAAGAAGTTTAACCAATATTTATATTGTCAAATGTTTACATTTTTAACTGATCACAAACCATTGCAGTCTATTTTTGGTAGTAAAAAAGGCATACCAACTATGGCAGTTAGTAGGCTACAAAGATAGGCAATAATATTAGCTGCATATCAATATAAAATTAAATTTATTAGTTCTAATAAAAATGCTAACGCGAATTTTTTTTCTCGATGTCCACAGCCGGTAACTACAGAAAGATCAGATGATGTAGGCCACATTTTATATTTAAATAAAAATATACCAATTAGTTTGGAAATAGTTGCGGAGACTCGGAGTTTTCCAGAAAATAACTATGATCCAAGTAATAAACCATTTCTTGTTAGACGCAAACAGCTACATTTACAGTTTGGTAGTACTTTATGAAGTTATTGCGTTGTAACTCCATTAAAATTTTGAGAAAAAAATATTTTATTTAAGTACACATTTGGGAATTAACAAAATAAAATCAATTGCCTGATCGTATTTTTGGTGGCCTGCTATAAATGCAAACATTGAAAATGTATGTAAATCTTGTAATATTTGCAACACTTATAAACCAAGCCCTGAAAAAGTGCCAGACCTAACAGCCCATGGGAACGCATGCATATTGATTTTCTAGATCTAACCAATGTTTGGATACAAATATTTAGTTGTTACAGATGCGTTCACAAAATGATTAAAAGTTAAATTTAAAAAAACTACAGCGGAGGTAACGATTGAATGTTTGGGATCCTTATTTTCAAGATTTGACTTAGTAGTAAAAACTCTTGTATCTGATAATGGATCACCATTTACTTCAAATAAAATTAAAATGTATTTAAAAAATAATGGAACACATAAATTTAGTGCACCATATCTTCCTGCGGGTAACGGCGCTGTCAAAATAAACGTAAAAACTATTAAAACGTAAAAACTATTAAAACGTAAAAACTATTAAAACATAAGACCATAAAAATAAATTGAGACAATTTAAAATCGATGAAAAGATTCAAAATTTAAAAAAAACCAGAAAAGCCTACATGGCAGAAGAATAAAGTAGAAACAAAACATGGATCTGTATTATGTGACGATGCAACTGCAAATTCAAATCAAATGCATTTGGTAAAAGCCAAACGTTTTTCAATCTAAAAATAAAAAAAAAAAATTAAATATAAAACTCTATAGGGTCTTCTCGTCTTTTAAATATATTTAAGCTTTTTAACTTAAAAATAAAATTCTAATTAAATTAAATAGAGACAGTTACCCCCTCGTTCAACCGTTCATACCTTGGTTGCTACACAAGACACTGACTATTATGTTAAAAATGATAACAAAACAGAAAGTGCGTCCAAGAAACCTGTGCAATCGTTAATTGACAATAATGTAAAAACAAGTGAAACAATTCAGTTAATAGCCAGTGTCCATACATACTATTTACGCAATCGTGGCAAGCAAGATTTATAATTGAGTTTTGTTTTACTTATTAACTTTAAAACAAATGTTATATTTAAGAAGGAAGGTGTTGGGTAAAATAATATTATTAGTTTTCTATTTTTCCTCGTATTTATTTTATTTAATTTATGCGGATTAACGTGAATTGTTTTTTGTTGTTTTTTTTTATTTATATATATATAAAAGTTTTAAAATAAATCAGTTTATTTCTAGCGCTTGGTTGTTTAAATTATTATTAACCCCAAGCTAAGTAATTATAAAGAAGAGTTATAACAATTATCATAAAATTTTATTTACTATTTTTCCTCTAACTTAGAAACTTTTTACGCTGGCAAAAAGAAACTAAATTTTTGTTAACAAATTGTTAAGTGAGTAGAAAAGCACTCCAGTTCAAACTTCTGACTACGGTACTTTTAACGTTACAAAATCTTGTGTTTTTTAGAACGTAGTAAAGCCTCGGCAAGTAGTCCTTAAAAATGATTAACGCATGGCAATAAGGTTTTAAGTTTTTTATTGCGTTAGTTTTGCTGCAAAATTGTCTTTGTCATTGTCACTAATGTAGTACTAATTTAAAGTGGGCTGGTTTTGGCCTTGTAGGACTCCCACAGTCTGCTGAAACAACACATGCTGTACTCTATACTCTAATTTTCTGTTTTATTTTCTACATTCATCTTTTTTTTATTCTATTCTTATGTTATTTAGCCTAGTTATTTGCATAGCTCTTAAGTATTTTTTTAGTTTTTTTATATCTTTACTAACTTTTTCTTTGATGTATTCATTCTCTTTTATAAATGTTTTGTATAATTTTAGATTTGCCAGTTTTACATCTAATAAAATTTTTGAATCTCTATTTGGGTTTAGTTTTTTGTGTTTTTTGGTTTCCAAATAAACTCTGACTATTTTGAAAGTTGCATTATCTGTCAGCTTTGGATTGGCGTACCTACTGTTTGAAAATTGCTTAGTCAATTCCGTGAGTTTGCTTGCCCTGGGCAGTTTTTTTTTTTTTTTTTTATAATATTTGCTATTTTGGTTGAAAATAATGTTTTAGTAAATCTTTTTTTCTTATTTATTCTTTCACCTTTTATTTTTTGGTAGTCATAGTTGTCTTGGTCTTCATTGTTTTTTTCCTTATTATTGTTTTATTTTTTGTGTTTTTTGCTTCCATTTAGCTTCCATTTAGCTTCCTGCTTCTCGTTTTTTTTTTTATTTTGTGTAAACACTTGCTTGTCTTGTTGGTTATCAAAAGATGTAGATATCATTTTTTTTTTTTTGGACAAAAAGACTTCTAACGCTTGAAAAGAAAAGAAACTTTCAATTTCTTAATAACAAACACTCGGACAAGCAATTACATTGATCATTTAGGTTTTCAATTATTTAAAATTATGTTAAATTATGCAAATAAGTAGTAGAGTAGGAGGAGGGAGTTAAACATTCAAAACAACTTTTTAGATATAGCCACAAATATACCAACCGTGATGCTGTCAAAAGCAATGTTTATTTATTTATTTTTAATATTTTTGTTTAGTGTAGATGGAAGATAATAATATAAATTTAATATTAAAAACATGTAATGACAAGTAAATGTAGTATTTTTAAATTAATATTAAATAATTTATTTATCTGTGAAGTAAAGTATTCATAATAATAATAATAATTTATTTAGACAATTAAATCAAAATGTGACATTTGTCAAGTTATTACAATTAAAATCCTAAATTAATTAAATTACTGTAAAATATAAATTACAAATAAAAATTCAAATACGCGTAAAACAACTTTTGGCAAAAAACGCTTTTTTTAACTTTGATAAACCGTTACTGGTTTATTTGTATAGGTATAAAAAAACTATAAGAATGATATTTTGTAGACACAGAAAAGATCTTTTCCCCTAGCAACAACAACAAACTTGCAGGTACTGGAAAGTAACGTAAAAATACTCTTCAATAAACTTTTAGGTACAAGACAAATATATAAAATCACTTTAAGATAAAATAGAGTACAAAAAGTGATGCGTCCTGTAAGAGAAACTCGCGCGTGCAGAGCAATGCGGACTACCGGATGCAAGACTTCTTTGCCGGACACATCACACTTCCCTATTTTAAACAAACTAACTTTGCAAAGACAGACAAAATACACTATCCATATGCTACTCAATATTGGAAAAAACTTTACAAAAAAACCCAAAACTGTCTCAACTATTAGGCATCCATTAATACAAGGGCTTCTCTGTCTCAATGTTATAGAAGCCAACATCTGTATTTTTTATGATATGGGACTCTAAATTTAAAACAAAATCCAAAACCGTTATATTAGTAATAAAAACATTTGTTTATGGCATGATCCGGTTTATTCAAATTGACATACTAATATGATTTGTTCAATATGACTCGTTTAAATTAAACTGTTTGTTATGTCATATTTAGATCTAAAATAGTAAAAAACCTTAAATTATATACTAAAGAATGAGATTATAATATATGTATTGTCACAAAAAACAAAAATCGGTTTATAAAAAAAATTGGTATCATCAGCAACAAAAATGTTAGGTTTTGTCAGTCGAAATAGAAAACAATTTTCTAATTTGGATACTAAAGGGTTTTCTAATAAAAAGTTTCATTTTGAATAGCAGGCTATTTGGGCAGCTGTCAATTTTGAAGCTATTATCTTTTGACATTTGACAAGTAAAAACTACGCCATTATTAAAGATAGAACAATACACGCTTCAACAACGCATTGAAATTATTAAAATTCACTACAAAAATGGTGAACACTTTTCAGTCACAGTTTGAAAAACTAAAGCACTTTTTGGTCGTCGTAAAGCACCTTCTCGGCTGGCAATAGTAAACTTGGTAAAAAAATTTGAGCTGTTGAAACAAGTTTGTGATGTAAAGAATCGAAACCGTGTGCATCGCTTAAGAACACATGAGAATATTGCTGATGTAGCCCGTAGTGTTGAAGAAAACCCAGGTTTGTCAATCTTTGAAATTAAACATTCCAACATTACACCGTATTTTGCAAGACTTAAGGTTTTTAAAGTTCAGTTAACACAAGAACTCAAGCCGGTCAGTTACCATAAACGTTGTATCTTTGCTGATTGGGTTCTTCAAATGCATCAAAATCCAGAATTTTGTTTTTAAATACCCGTTTTTTTATATCAAAATAAAACTTGGAAAACTCTATATAATAAATTTTTATTATGTGTTTGTAAGAACCAAACTTGAATACGCTTCTGATACGGGAGAGAGAGATAGAATCAGCAAACAGTTTGTATTTATTTTGCGTGTTTAAAAAGTGATTATAATAAATAAACTTTAGGTTGAAAGAGGTGCGGTGTGTGGGGAAAAGTGCAGTATAGCCGCGAAATGATTGGTGTGTGAAAAACGGACTGTTATATTGAAATTATATATTGTGCACATTAACCTAACAAGTCTAACACGAGGACAATAATAAACTAAAACAATAGTGAAAAAGAGACGAACGTAAGAGCTACCAAATAGACAGTACTCCGTGGTGTAGCGGGCAGTGCGCGGGAACTCAACAACCGGGAAGTCGCGTCGTAGGTTCGAGCCCCGAGAACAATTAAACTTTTTTTTTTTTGTTTGTTTGTGTTTTTAAATTTAAAAACTGTAAATTAATTTAATTAGCTGGCTAAATTAATTTAATTAGCTGGTTTAATTATTTAATTTAATTAGTTCATTTAATTCAACTAAATTAAATGGACAGAGAAGGAAAAAGAAATAGAGATAGTGCTGAAAAACAGGAAATATTTCAAAGAAGCAAGAAAGTTCTCAGGTCACCCGAGCAAAGAAAAATAGAAGTGATAAGAAAAGTAAGCACTAACGAGCCAGAAAAACATTGTTCCGGAGAAGATAAGGAAATGGAGGAAATAAAAGAAATGATGCAACAGATGATAGTGGAAATGAGAAAAAACACAAAAGAAATAAAAATGGAAATGAGAAATATGAAGGAAGAAATGATAAAAAAAGAAGAAAAGTGGGAAGTAGAGAAAAAGAACTAAAGAGTAAAATAAAAGCAATTGAAGACAAGCTGGAACGAAAAGAAAGAGAAGAGAGAAGAAACAAGTTTGTAGTAAGGGGAGTAGAGGTACAGGCAGAAAAAGAAAAAGAAACAATCGAAAAAATGATACAAAAAAACTTAAAAATAGACACGGAAATAATTTCTGCCTACTCTGTGAGAAATGAAGAAAAACAAACAATAATAGCAGAAACAGAATCATGGGTACAAAAACAGTATATTATGAAGAACAAAAACAAACTTAGAGACACGAACATATACATTGAAAATGACTTGACCTTGGAAGAAAGACGAGTTCAGAAAGAATTAAGAGATATAGCAAGGGACGAAAAATCAAAGGGCAAAAGAGTATGGGTACGGTACAGAAAATTGGAAATAGATGGAGAAATATACAATTAGAGTGATCAAGATCAAGGAGTTTCAAAAGAGAGCAAACGCAAATCAAAAAAGTAATTTGTAGCATCAACACAAAAAAAGTAGACAACGCATGCAAGGACCAAGGACATGACTTAGATACAAAAAATAGAAAAAAACAAAAAATAGTAAAAAATAAAGACAGTGCAAAAAAACAAACAAGCCGAATTTTGTTTTGGAACGTAGCTGGGATAGACAACAAAGATCACGAGTTCTGGGAGTACATAAAAACTTTTGACATAATTGGAATGGTAGAGACGTGGATAGATGACAAGAAATGGGAAAAGTTAAAGCTCAACATGCCAGCCGAATACTTCTGGAAATGCCAACCAGCTATAAAAGAGAAAAAAAAAGGAAGAGCCAAAGGAGGCATAATTACCGGCATAAAAAAAGAAATAAGTCAAGAAGAAGATGACGTTATTGAAATGGAGGGAATACAAGAACAAAACTTTTTGAGGGAAGGAGAAAAATATAAAGCAATAACAGTATATAGTAGAGGCATGAAAAACACTAGACAAAAGTTAGATACGCTAATACCAGAAACTGAAGAAAGAAAATTGATTATAGGAGGGGACTTCAACGCAAGAATTGGAAAGAAAGGAGAAAAAATCAAACACAAAGACACAAGAAACAGAGAATCAAAAGATACCACAGAAAATAGAGAAGGAAAAAAAATGATAGAAATGATAGAAGAGAGAGGTTGGGACATTTTAAATGGAAACATCACAGGAGATGAAAAGGGAGAATTTACTTATATAGGGACAAACGGGCAATCAGTAATAGACTACGTAGTTGTAAATGAGGAGGCGTGGGAAGAGATAGACAATCTTAAAGTAGGAATAAGAGTTGATTCAGACCACCAGCCATTAGAACTTAACTTAACTGGGGAAACTGTAAGAAGGCAGGAAAATGAAGAAATAAGTGAAGAAAGGATAACATGGACGGAAGAAAGTGTGATAAAGTACAAAAAAAATCTGAGGAAAATTAGAGAAAACGGAAGAAATGTCGAAGATATAATGAGGGAGTTAGAGGAAACAATTGGAGATACGGTAGTAAAAAAACCATATAGAAGAAAAGAAGAAAAAATGAAAAAGAGCAAATGGTGGAACAGCGAATGTACTAAGAAAAAACAAGAAGCCAGAAAGATGTTAAGACACTGGAGAAACAACAAAAGCACAAAAGAAGAATATATGAAAAAACAAAAGGCTTACAAAAATCAATTAAAAAAAGCTAAAAGTGAATTTATAAAAAAAGAAGAAATGGAAATTAAAAAAATAAAGACAGAAGCAGAAGCATGAAAATACATTAACAAAGAAAGTAGAAGAAAACAGGGAGATATTGAGGAAATACCAATGGAAGCGTGGAACAAACACTTTTCAAGTTTGTTTGGAGGAGAAAAGAAAAAAGAAAATAAACTAGAGAGACAAGAGCCAATCCACCAAGCGGAAGAAATTTCAAAGGAGACAATATAGGAGAAGATAAAAAAACTAAGGAAAAAGAAAGCGCCAGGTATGGATGGGATACAGAATGAAGCGTGGTTGTATGGTACGGAAGAACTGATTGAGAGATTGAGTGAGTTAATAAACAGAGTATGGAAAGGAGAAGGGTTTCCGAGTCAATGGAGAGAAGGTCTTGTATGCCCTATACACAAAAGTGGATCTAAAAAGCTAGTAAATAACTACAGGGGAATAACACTACTGGGTACGGCATACAAGATCTACGCCATGATATTAGAAGAAAAGTTGAATGAGGAACTAAGTATGAATGAGATAATTCCAGATGGGCAAGCCGGCTTTAGGAAGGGAAGAGGTACCATGGATAACGTATATATTTTACATCATATTGTGGAAAAGGAAATAGCAGAGAAAGGAGAGAAAGTATATGCGTTATTCCTAGATCTAAAGGCGGCAATTGATAGTGTGGATAGAGAGAAACTGTGGAAGTGTATGAAAGAGAAAAGAATTAGCGAGCACCTGGTAAGAAAAATGGAAGACGTGTATGAGGAGACAGCAAGTAGGGTATGTGTTAACGGAAAAATGAGTGAAAGATTTTGGACAACAAAAGGAGTAAGACAGGGTTGTCCATTGAGTCCTACTTTATTTGCAACCTACATAGGAGGGATAATAGACGGTAGAGAAAAAGTGTGGTCGCTAGCATATGCAGACGACATGGTAATACTAGCAAAAGAAGCGAAGGAAATGAAAGAGATGATGAAAAGCTTAGAAAAATATTTTAGAAAAAAATGTTTAAAAGTTAATGTAGAAAAAACAAAAATTATGGTGTTAAGAAAGGGGGGTGGGAGAAAAAAGGTGGAGGACTGGAAATGGAATGGGCAAGGTATTACGAAAGTAAAATCTTTTTAATATTTGGGATATGTTTTTTGTACGAGTAACACTGAGAGCGAGCACATTAAAGAAATGGCTCGAAAAGCAAATAAAGTAGTGGGACAAGTTTGGGGGATAAGTGAAAGAAAATTTGAATGTATGAAAATAAAAGGGCTTATGTTTGATAGTTTAGTTAGAAGTATGATATTGTATGGGTCAGAAATATGGGGATGGAAGGAACAAGAAAAATTAGAAGCAATACATGTAAAATATTGGAGATGGGTGTTAGGTTTAAATAGAGAAACTCCAGCATATATTGTGCTGGAGGAAGTCAAAAAAGATAAGTTAAGAGTAGAAGCAGGAAAAAGAGCAATGAAGTATGAAGAAAGAATGAGACAGAGACACGATTGCAAAATATTACAAGAATGCATGAAAGAGAAAATGAGAGCAAGAAATGAAAAGCTAGGGGAGATCAGGGAAAATTATTACAATAGAAATGGATATGCGAGCCAAGAAATTGAAAGAATGAGAGAATCTGGGAGAGAGACATGGTACGAAATTATGGAACGAGATAGAGATATACAAAGGCAAGAAAGGAGAATGCGAGTGAAAGAGACTAGGTACAACGCAAATTATGAACATATTATAGAAAGTAAATTGCCAATGTACTTAGAGAGCGATAGATATAGTAAAGATGACAAAAAGATGATTGCAAGATTCAGATGTGGTAATGAAGAGCAAGTGACAAGATTTTGGATGGAAGAGGATTTGAAAATGTGCAGAATGTGCGGAGAGACTAAGGAAACTATAGAACATATGTTGAAAGAGTGTAACGAAATGAGAGAAGAACAAATGGGAAAAAATGAGATATTGAAAGGGGACGGAAGAGGGGTAGAATGGATGAGGGCAGTTAAAAAACGAAGAAAAGAAATATACGAACAGAGAATCAAATTTTCTTAATTGTGTTAATTTTATAAGGATTAAGTTTTATTATTTTGGAAAGTTGTAATTGTATTTGTAAATGTAATTTTCAAGGCCGAAAGGCAAGAAATAAACGTATTATATAGAATACGCTTCTGTATTATGGTCTCCTTTGTATTCTAAAAATACAGAATCAATTGAAAACGTTTAAAGAAAGTTTCTAAATATTTTATATTTTAAAAATAATTCCTCATAGTTTAATTAATGACTCTGATATATTGTCTATGTTACTTTCAGGTTCCGTCAGTGTGCAGACAAGATTTTTGTTTTTATGTTCCAGTATGCAATGCAATACTAACATACTTTCTAAATCTCCACTTCACTCTATGTGCAATTTGTATAATTTAATCTGTCATAAAATCGGTATTTTTGATTTTTGTAGTATTCCAAATAAATTATTTTTTTTTAAATTATTACTCACCTATAATTTGTTTTATGTATTCTTAGTTGTAATTAATGTTAGTTAAATTAATTCACTTTTTATTGTTAATTTTTAAATCTATTGTTATTGTAAAACCGATATGTACTATGTGTAAATTGTAATAATTGTTATTGGGGCAACCCGTTATTATTACTATGAATAAATAAATAAATAAATATATAAATTAATATAAAATTTAGATTAGAGTTTAATAAAATGACTTGTTCAAATCAAACAAATCAGTTGCAAATGACACATCACTAGTTTCAATGTGCAAAAGCTTTTCTGATAAATGTTTTTGTACCCGGTTATAGTATAGCTGTCTTCCATTTGACAAAATAATCTCACTTGGTGGCAATAATTTAATTATTTTTGAATTTATTTGTACGCGTTTTATATTTTTTATGTGTTATTTGAAATAAAGAACGTTTTACAAAAGCCAAATATTTTCTGGTGCGTTTGTCAAGTGTGAGGCGCTCTTGCCCGCAAAGTTTAAAACACATCCAAAATAGTCGCACTCAACCTCTAACGCACTAAGTGTATGAAGCACTCAAATGGAAATCACCTTATAGATGCCAACATTTATGTTTTTAGTTTTGGTATAGAACCCTACTTACCACTACTTATAATTACTAACTTCATTTTGTAACACAATTCATAATAATACGACACTTAATGATTCTAACACAAAAAGTTTTTTATAAAATTATGGACTAAAATGTTATCTTTTTTTCTCACAATTTTAAATTTACAGGATCAAAATTTGATGCGCTGTATAACAACCATTTAATTAAATTAAAAATTAAATCGTAATAGTGCAATAATTAAATATTATTATTAATAACAATAATAATTAAAGGTAATATTAAAAAACTATTAATATGCATACAAAGTTTTGTTTAGGTTCAAAATAAAAACTATAAAAGATGTTGAAAACGTAATCCTCCTGCTCAAATACACGTATCAATTCGTCTCCTTATAGATATAGAGTATTTTGATCAGTTTGAAATGAAGCTACGATTCTATTTCTTAGCTCTTTTTCTGTGTGTGTTCTCAAAAAAAGAAATCAAGATTGTTTTGTTGAGAAGCCACGGTTGAGGTTCACTTTGACTTATTCAATGATCATTAAAATAAATGTTCTGTTTAAAAACCTGAATACTGAATACTGATACTGAAATGTGCAGGTGCACCGTCGTGAATAAATTATCCTTAATTACTCATGTTAAGTGAGATATTGCCAAGACAATACTCTTGAAGAAATTTCAGATACAATTGTCTGTTAAGTCTTCTTAGCGAGAAAAATAGCCATATCAAAACAAATCCTATTATGACAGCCCACACATTCGCGAAAAACTGTTTTTGGAAATTTTGTTCACTTTATGCGTGTGAATTTTCTTTACCTCACAAATAAAAAATTTGCTTTGTTAGAAAATAATACTTGCTGGTAAGAGATTTTCAAGCACTAGTGAAAATTGAATACAGGTTTAAACGATTTCTATTACAATTTATAAAATTATACATTAATGTCTAAAAAAACGTGTTTAAATTTAATGTTTTACAATATTAATCTATAATATAATAATATTATTAATAAATAAAACATTTGTGTTTGCAATTTAAAAAACCAATAATACTTTTTAATTAATTACTAATCGGTAAAATTATTATCCATTCTTGAAACTTGAAACTTAGATAATTCAACGTTAAAATGTTTACAATACAAGAAACATAAAAAATTTAACAAGGCATTTCTTAAAAAAAGGTCAAATTAGTATTATAAAATCAAATATTTTATAAGGGTTTTTAAATAAACCAATAAATTAATTGTCATACTAATTAATAGAACATTAACGTATAACTGTTGAAATTGGAATTTAATAAAATATTTTAATAATTAATTTATACAATAGCAACTTACAATTTAAAACATCAACTTTTATTAACTTATTCAGTTAGGAAAATTTTATTTTTAATGGTTGTTTACTTCTAGTTAAAAAAATAATTTTACTACTTACTTTCAAAACATGATAACTCATAATTATTATATTAATTATATTTTGTAAATTACAAATAATTTGCACAAAAATATGGAAAATCCATATACAAATCGTGCGGGTTTTTCACTGTTTCTATAATGTTAACTTTTTGAATATGTAATTGATCAATTTGTGAGTACTTTATAATTAGTTAAAACGGCAAATATTTTGAAAATGTACTTTAGTATGTTTGTTGGTAAGTTTTGGTAGTTATAATTATTATCTACCATCTTTAAACTCTATTGTTGTTATTTACTTTATATATCTTAAAACTATGTTTATATAGTCATAGACATATAATGTAAACATTATAAAAGTATTTTTTTTTTTGTATACGTAATGATAGGTTTAATAATCTGGCCAAATAAATCTATTTTTTTATGATAGATAATTATTAATTAATATTATAATTAACTACAAAAACTGCATACTGAAGTATATCTTTAAAACGTATACCACCATAGTCATAATTTACTTAATATACATAACTTTTTAAGATTTTAAGTCAATATTTAAGATACATATTTATTTGTTTTTGATTGAATAATTTTTTTTAGTTTTTTATTTATTCCATTGTCGTTTTACTTTTTAGTGTAAGGCGTATACATTATTAATGTGTATAAAATTCTTTCCATTTCTTTCCAAGTGTTTCCTTTTCTTGAAGCCTCTTCCTTTATTGCGCTGTTTTATTTTTTTCTGAGTTTTCTCCTTTTTGTTTTTCTGTTACTTTTGTCTTATACATTTTTTTTATGTTTTTTTTATCACTCATTCTTCTAATATGTCCATACTATCTCATTTGATTTTCCGTTTTTTTTTTGTATTGGTTTTATTTTTGCTTTTTTATAATTTTTGTTTTTGTGGTTTTAGATATTTCTTTTTTGTTAAAAAAAAAGTGTTTTTTAACATTTTATATATTTTTGCTGTTTTTTCCTATTTTGTCATCTATCTTTTGTCTAGTTTTCCGTTGCTTTGTATTATTGTTAGTAAGTATCTGTGTTGTTCAACCTGTTCTATTATTCTTCCTTTTATTCTTATTTTGTAATTCAGTTTTTTTTTGCAATTATCATGGTTTTTGTTTTTTTATAGTTTATTTTTATGTTTATTTTCTTTAGTTTTTATGTTGTGTTGTGGCTTTTTTTTCTGTTTTTGCAATTACTGCCATATCATCTGCAAATAGCAGTTCTGCTATTTTTGTTATTTTCATATTTCAATATCTTATTTTTAACATTTTCATTTTTTTTTTGTTGTTTGTTTTTAATTACGTTTATTATTTTTTTCTCAATTTTTTTTTTTTTAGTTTTTTTCTATATGTCCTCTTTTTTGATCTAGTCAAATATATTTATAAGGTCAACAAAGCAACGTGCATTACTCTATTTTTTTATCATTTTTTTACTTAGCTGTCTCATTATAAATTTTAGATGTGTTGTGTGCTTTTTTTAAATTCTCTATTGTCGTTTCTAACTTGTCTCTTATTTTTTATTAAATAATTGTTGTAAATATCTTGTTTGGTATGCTTGTTAGTGTAATTCCTCTGTAGTATTCACATTTCCTTTTATCACCTTTATTATGTATGGGTAAGATTATTCTTTTATTTCATTTCTATTTTTTTTTTTCTATTACTGATTATGTCATTTATGAATTCTGTTATTTGTGCAATTTTCTCATCTCTCATGTATTTCATTCTGAAGTTATTTTATCTGTTCTTGGTGCCTTTCTGTTCTTTAATTTCTTAATTGCTTCTATTACTTTGTCTGTTTAAGTTTTTTCTATTTCTTTTGTTCTTCTGTCCTGTAGTACTTCTTCATCTTCTTTTAATTTGTTTTTTTCTAATTCTTTTTTTGTTAGTTCTTAAAAGTATTGTCTTTATTTTTCCATTATCTTGTCTTCTTTTGTTATTATTTTTCCATTTTTATAGTTTATGTTTATCATATTGTGTGCTTTTTTTTGTTTTAGATGTTTTAAGGTTCCGTAGAATAGTTTTTGGTTGCGGTTGCTGTTTTTATTTATTTCTTTTTCCAAATTTTGTCCAGGATTTTATCTTTCCTTTTTTTATTATTTTCTTTGTTTTATTTCTGTTTTTTTTTTTGTATTTTTTGTAATTTTTTTTATTGGTTTATAAGTATCTTTTTATTTTTTTTTTGTTTCTTTTTTTTTACTTTTTGTGACTACCAATTGGTTTTTTTTAATACCTTTATTTACTATTTTTGTTAATTTACAATTTTTTTTTTTTGTTTGGTTTAAATTTTGCATTCTATTTCATGTCCATTTGTAGTAAATAATGGTTGCTTATTTTTTCCGCCTGTCTTGTTACTCTTACATTATTTATCTTGTTCCAAATATTTTTGTTAACTAAGTAGTAGTTGATTATTGATTTTTCGTTTCTGGTTAATTGTGTTCTTGTGTATTTGTAAACTTTCTTGTGTTTGAATTAAATGTTTGTTATTACTTAATTGATTTTGATGCATAGTTGAATAATTCTTTCTTTGATGTTATTTTTTATTTATTTGCTCATTGCCTTTTCTATTCCGTTGATTTGGTTTCTTACTTTTTCATTTAGGTGTCCTAGTACCATTATATTTTCTGATCTCACTTCTATTTTTCCTTAAAAAAGTATAAAAACTGGTTTTTTTTCTTATTTGCGTCTTTGTTTGGTCTATATGCTACAATCATGGTCCATGTTTTATTCTCTACTAGCTTCATTTTTACTGTCATATTTATTTTATTTATGTGTTTTTCTCATAATATATCATTTATTCAAAATAAAGAAAAGAAAAAAAATAAAGAAGAAAGAATAGAAACATGGAATATAAGAAGATACATGGAAAAAGAAGCTAAACTAGTGAAAGAAAAAAAAACAAAAAATAGAAACACTATCAATAACGGAAACAAAAAAAAAGCAGAGAATAGTAAGAATACATAGAGGATACTGGTTAATGTGGACAGAAGTGGAAAAAGATGAAAGATCAAAAGAAGAAGTAAGAATGATAATCCCTTCCGGAGCTATTATCATTATCAACGTTGAGAAAACTAGAAATAAAATTTACAGATTTGTAATCAACGTCTATACAATAAAACTAGTTAACAACATTTAGGATAGAAGAAGTTCTTTTGGATTAGTAATTAAATCATTTTGTTCAAGTTAAAGAAGAGAAATTCAAAATGTCTCTCTTGCGACACAAACAACATTTAATTTAAGTGTGGCCACACTTGACAAAAGAATTTATTTAAAAAACAATTTTATTTATATTTCAAATAGTTTAAGCAATAAAGTGTTCAATTGACATAATAGTAATATAGACTTTGTCCAAAGCACTACATCATACAATATAACAAAAAGGAAAATACATGAAAAAAACTTGAGTTTCATAACAAATAACGCAGAACAATGATAATTCTAAATCTTTTATTATTTTTAAAAATTAATATATTAATAAATTATAAATTATAATTATATATGTTTCTACTTTAATATTTTTTGTTCTTTTATATATTTTTTTATTACATCATTATGTAATTTATTTCAAAGAAAGTTGAATACACAGTTTGTTCATTAAAATATTTTGTATTTAGTTTTAGTATTATTTATTTTTTGTACACTCAGAATGTATGTCTACTTTTATATAGTTTACAAAAAATAAACATAAAACAGTTGTTATAAACATTTCAAAATTTTATAACATATTTTTTATTTTCTTAAGGTGGTTTGTTCAGCACCTCTGCACTGCAATTTCCTAGTAGTATTGTGCACTTTTCTAGTAGTTTTGTTTTTATGATAAAGTCCATAAAGTTTTGACAGTGTCTTGGGCTATTCTTTAAACAGCTTGTATTTTTTATAAAAATTGTAAGTTTTGCATTTGCTCAACAAATGTAGTGGTATTTCTTTATTTTTTGGACATTTGCGGCATTTTGAATTTCCTTTCTATGTATGTATTGTAGCTTACGCAGTTTTGTTTGATTTATTTGCATTACCATAGTTTGACAGTTTTGACAAAGTACCGGTCTAATAAATGTTTGTGTAATTCTTCTTTAAAGTCCTATTTTTTTTAATATCCAGATTAAACGTACTTTGCTGTTCTTAGCTACTAATGCTTTTAGTCACCAGTTTGTTATGACTGGCAAGAGTATTGCCTGTAGTGACGCTTGGCTGTCAAATATGATAGCTATCGGTTTGCTAACGTGTTGTCCCGATACAATAATATTCCTAGCTGACCATCTAATAGCATCTGTTTTTGCTTTAAAAACTACAGCTTGTTTGACCAAGGATAACGTAATTGACGCTCCATTTGTGTGTCAAAAAGTTTTTTTGTTTATTCAATTTTTTTAAGAGAGTATTAATTTCTGTATGCAATATTTTTTAATAAAATCTGATTTTATCTTTAGTGTCTTTTCTGCATGTAACACATTTGATATTTCTGGTTTGTAAATCCTTAGATTTACAAAATAACTACAGTTTTGTAAATATATAGTCGGTACGCTGCTTGTCTTGCCTCCATTATTGCAACTAAGTGCAGTAATGTTAGTGATAGCAGTGTTTCCATTACTCTCGTTATTGGGCTGGCTAATTTTTGTACTTTACCTAGTTTAGTTGGCGTATTTTAAGGGTGATTTTTTTCTTATACAAAAACTAGATAAGTATAAACGGTTAGTTTGATATCTAACGTAAGCCACAAGTACGTTGCTTACTTTATCATGTAAGTATGGCTTCATACATTTTTTATTACTCCCAGTTTTTATTGTTTTCTTATTCTTTTATTTAAAGATTATAATGTTTGTTAGTTTTTTTTTTAATTTTTATTAGATACTGAAATAAATATTGATTAAGCCATTAAATACGTTTAGTTTGTTAATGGTTATTGTTTCAGATATGTACATATTTTTTGTTTGTTTTTGTTTAAAAATAATATTCTGCAATATGTATGTATAAAATATTAATTAATAAGCAAAAGTTTGAGTTTGATAACAATAGAAACATAAATTTTAACATCTGATATTTTATATGGTATATCAAGCGTCTCTGCACTATGGACTTTTAGTCCCAAAAGCAGGTTCAGGTCCTTGTAGTTCCTTTCTTAGCCCGTAGTGTTAAAAAAAAACAGGTTTGTCGATTCCTCGTCGATCTTTGGAATTAGTCATTCCACAAACAACATTACACCGTATTTTGTATAAAGACTTAAGTCTTAAGGCTTTTAAACTTCAGTTAACACAAGAAATCAAGCCGGTCGATCACCATAAACGTTGTATCTTTGCTGATTGAGTCCTTCAAATGCATCAAAATTATCCAAAATTTCATCAAAAAATCATCTTTAGTAGTAAAGCTCATTTTCACCTCGGAGTCTACGTTAATAAACAGAATTGTTGCATTGGGGGCTCAAAAAGTCCAAAAATTATTGTTAAAAAGTCTTTGCATCTTTAACGTGTCACTGTTTGGTGCGGCAACATCTTGTGATTTAACACCTTTACACTTTTTTCTTTAGGGCCACGTGAAAGATAAGGTCTATGCCAATGCTCCATAATCAATTTAAGATCTTAAAGATAGAATTCGTAAAGTTATCGAAAACATACAGCCGCAAATGTGCGAATTGGTCATGGAAAACTTCATGAAAAGAATGTGGTACTGCAATCGTAACCGTTGACATTTAGTTGTGTAATATAATTTGGAGAATTAGTTTGCATCCATGTTGTTTGAAAAAACTGAAGCTTTGCATGACAGGAATAGAGAAGGAGTTTTGAGTTTAAATATTTGTAGATGGTTGCTGCATAGCTTTAACAATAATTCAAATTTTATTAAAAAGATTAAGTGGAGTGATAAATCCATATTTACTAATATATTATAAATACTCTTAATCTGCACCAATGAATAAATTAAAACCCTCACTTAATAATATCAAAAACAATAGTCAATTAACACTTGGGCTGAGTTATTGAATAATAATTTAATTGGCTTTTAGATCCCAGGATCTGAATCCGTTAGATTACTTCTTCTGGGGCTATTTGAAAGAACACAGCAAACTTGTTCTAAATCTTGAAAATGTAGTAACTCGTGTTCACGCTGCTGGGGCGTTAATAGACAATAATATGCTTCAGACTATAATAAATTGTGTAAATGTTTGCCTTGAAGCAAGAAACGGCCTATTTAAACACATTATTTAGTGTAAACAGATGTGGATAACATTTTTTTTTGTATTATTAGCTTTTAATCAAGTTTTTGTTTTTTATTAATAACTCTGTAACAAGAAATAAGAGGAAAATTTAACACTTTTAAATTTTTGTTTGAGCCAAATTTAAACGTTTAGTGCTAAAATACTTTTATTTACTATAGCGTTTGCATTTTTTGATAGATAGTTAAAAGATCCTCTTGATTTAGAGCATTTGCCAGCCAGTATAGTCTAGAAGTGTGTCTCCAGTAGCTCATGCAGAGTTTTTTTTTAACTTGTTGGTTCTATGTTTAATAGTTCTTGAACAGCTTTCTTTAAAAACTGTTTTTATAGAGTTAACAAACGTGTCTGCTAATAAAAGTATAGTTCATTAAAAAATGTGCCACATGACTTTGTTTTAAATAAAATTAGTAGTTAAACAGCTACTAATTTTATTTATCAAACACACTGAAATTTGTCCACATTATTTTGCAACCTTATTTAAATTGAAAATTATTATTGTTGCTTTAAGATCCAACAGACAATTTGAATATGTTTTAATCTTTAATAAAATGTGTTACGTTTTTTAAATGTGCATTGAAAGAGTTTTGTGTTTTCTATAAAATAACACGTTTTTCTTATGATTATTAATTTATTAATGTTTAAAATTTCGGATGTAAATTTATTTTTCTAGCTTTCCTGAAATTAATTTTTCAACGTTTTTTTTTGCTTTTATAACATTCTATAAAATCTACTACTGTTTATCTTCAAACACATATTTTAAAATTCATGTCATTTGCATTAAATGTATTTTTTTAACTCAATAATATGGTAACCTACACACTTGCACTAAATATTATCATTAAATGAAATAAAGGCTTATATAGTACTGCTGAATATAATTTTAACTATAACTGAAAGAGTTCTAGCAAAAATATGGTTTGTAAGAAAGATTGTTAATTTTTTAAATTTTTTATAGTTATCTTAAGATTACATTTTTGTTAATATTTTAGAATGCAGTTTTATTTAAATCGCGTAATTTTTGCCATTTTAATATAAAATTAAAAAAGCAAATTTAAATTATTTATGTATTTTGGGATTTCATATAAAACTTGAAAATAAGCAGTAGTATCTGTTAACTAAAAATGAGTCCTAGATACACTAATAGAACTCACTGTACATACAATCGTCTATGTAATAAGTTTATAAACAAAATTCTCAGCAGAAAGTCTTCTGGAACATAACAAGATTCTTTGAATTTCAGAAGGTAAAATAACAAGCTCAAAAAACTCTCCGTTTGCACATTATTGCAGAAGTTTTTTTAAATTATTATTGTAATAAGTTTTATTTATTAATTCATTAATTAAAATAATGATTACACTTTTTGTTTGTAGTCATAAAATATATAATATATTATAATCAAACGTCAATAAATAGTTTTTATTGTTATTATTCAATAATTCATGGAGTATTCATTATAAGAAAAAAAAACTACTAATCAAATTGTTCCATTTAACTAGTCAAATGTCAGATAAGTAAAACAATGATATATTTGAGTATTAAATGTCAAACAAAAAATATTTACAAAAAGAAGAAAGACGTACGAGGATAAAACTAGAACATTTAAAACTGACCAACTGCAATAAATAACTTGATATTATGTAGAAGTAGACGTAGCTTTTTAAAGCTCTTGTTGGAATTGTGCATACAGTGCGTGTGCGTGTGTAAGACCAAAACAGATGTTTTAAAATTATTATGTTAATTTTGTTTTGAAATAATATAGATATGGCTATATAGCAATAAATATATTTTTATAAATTTTGATGTACCTAGTTGCAGTGATGAATTTTATTTAATTTTGTTGGTACTACAAACAGTGCAAACACGAACATAAATATAAAATAATTTTAAGAAATTTTCCTAACACGAACATAGGAAATTTTCTTAAAATTTTATAGGTAATCCCACTGCGATCTTAAATTTTACTTGACAGTTTTTTTTTATGTTAAATGCGACTGTTATCCAAAAATATAATACTACAAATTCAAATAAAAAGAGCCGGAACCTACATTAATTATGAGTTTTGGATGTATTTTTAGCAAGCCCCCCGTGCTGACACTTAATATTCCTGGAATGCGGTTGTCGTATTTTATTCATACATTTCATTATTCAACGCAGGGATTCTCCGGCTGTGTTTGTAAACTACAGATTAAATATCGTACGTATTTTCGGAACATACATTATAATAAAATTATAGTAAATAGTATTTAAACAATATAATGAATCTTTGTCAAAAATAAAAGGTGTGACAATAATTAATTAAGAACAAATAACTAGAAAACTTTGAGATCTTAATTAAATAAAACAAATTTAATTATTAAAAGATTTTGTCATGTTTTTGGTCAATAATTAATAATATAGTTATTAATATAAGTCATGTAAGTAAATATAACTTTTTTAAATTACTACTATTTTTTAAACAATTTAAATGATCATAATTTAATCACAAAACATAATTAATAATAATATTATACGCAAATTGTGGAGGATGGAATGCCAAAACCACATCATAATATCTACACACTTAATCAATAATTATGCAATGTCATATGAGTGTGGCAATAACAATAACAGTCGGATTGTGTATTATTTTATTGTATCACGGTCAATATGATATAATATTGTTATTAACAGCCGGCATATTATATACACACAAAAGGTTATTGTGCGGCAAGTGTTTATATGAATGGAAGAGAACCTGGAGATTAATACCCAATGCATTTTTGTTATTTTTTTCTTATTGTATTGAATTGGCAATGTATTACGTATAACTTGCGAGTTTTATTTATTCAATTAGATAACTCATTTATGTAAAACGGACAGTGTGTGGTCAATTTATTCTAGCGGTACAAACAGACAAGATATTTAGTGGTAATAATATGATTATTGATTGTTAAAACTGCCTAAAATTGTTTTAATAAACCGATAAATTAACATAAAACAACACGTCTTATTTTATCCCCACACTTTGAAGGACTCTTTGTCTGATTTGGTTTTATTTTTAAAATAGATTAGATAAAGTTAATAGAATAAAAAATCCAGCAATTTACGACACAGTTTGAGAACGGTTAAAATATGAGCAGAGTAGGTTTTAATTGAATAGTATCTCAAAAATAATTGATCTCAAAGTATATATTTCAGGTAACATACATTTATTCAGTTTAGTGCAGTAGAACATTTAAAAAAGTAAAAATCTACCGAGAGCTCAGAGCCAAAAAAAATTATGAAAGTATAAACATTAGTTTTTTAATATATCATTGTAGTAGTGGTACACATTAATATACTGCGGTCAGTCAAGCCCTTGTTGGGACAGGTGTGACCTGAGGGCGCACCAGTCACACCTGGTGCGCCCTCAAACATTTCGTGAATACCAGGATAGTAAAATGAGTTTATAAAATCTGAAACTTTGTACGCTGGTTAAATATTGCATGTTGGTCAGTCCGGCGCCAAGATGGATGAAAAATTAAAAAAATTAAACGAATTTGTAAAATCTGAAAAAAAAATGACAGGTAGTTTATATAATATAAACCCCAAGAAAAAAATAGTCAGTCAGTCATATAACAGAACAGCGCTCGTCAGTCAGCAGAAAAAAGTGAAAAAATCGTGCGCTTGGCTCGGATGGTGGATATGTAACATATTACAAACGTCAGTTTAATATACATATAATAGAGTAATTCAGAATAATATTAATAAAATAATATAATTTCTGAAAAAAATCTGGAATAACCTTTAGAAATAATATAAAAAAAATTAAAGTTGTAAGAAATTTTATTAATAAAAAATATCAACCTAAAGATATTGCATAAAGAAAATATTACTCGCAATAATTAGTTAATTTTATTTATAAAAAATATATCAACATATATAAAAGGTATTGCTTAAAAAAAATATTAATCGCAATAATCAGTCATTTTCTATGTCACTAAATTCGCTATAATCGCTCTCGTCATCTGAAATGGTAAGCTCTGAGGTTTCGTTTTGAGTATCTGAAAAATAAACGTACATTATATTATTATACATAATAAATCATAAAAACATTTGTTTACAATTATTACATACCTGAATCTGTTGGCGGGTGTTGGACTGTGATATCTTTGATCAATTTTGGTGACTGATCTCCTTTGAACCAATCAAATTTATAATGATCATCTATCTTCTTCCATCCATGATTGATTGTTTTTATTTTTATATTAAATTGTTTATCAACATCCGCAGATTTGTACGTTGTCAAGAAGATTTGAAATCGTGCTTTGTTAATTGACTTACATCTTTTTAAGCCATATAATAAAATGTTCTATTTTTAAACAAGTCACTCTTGTTGTCTTCGTTTATTTTACTGAGATGGATAAAAGCATTTTAAAAATCTATGCTTTGCCGAAGCAACTGCAAAGGTCTTTTTTTTTCTTTTTTAAAGAACGCTGGATTAAAATCGCATCCAGTGAAATCCTGGCAGAGCATTACAAATTGAGTTACCCAATTTTGCAACACCAACTTCAATCCAAATCTTGGATAAACTTATTAGATTTTGCATATTTCCTAACATGATAATAAGAATGTCAGTATCTGAACATTGTATCAAAATATTTGAATTGTCAACAATATTACAAGCATGATATATTATTTTGGTGTCCGCCTCCTCGTATGATGTGCATGTAAAAACTTAAATAAACAGTCTTTTGAACTTTTCCACTATTTATTTTGTATTGATAACATTTATCATAATTTAATTGCACTGTCTTAGTGCCTAAGTATGGCGCTACTTCATCATTAGTCCAATGTTCAATAAGAAACTTAACGAGTGCTTCCTTGAATTTGATGTTGTGCAGTTCTTTTGTAAAATCTGTTGCACGTTTCTGTTCAGGTCCAGAGATGTTGTAGTCGCGTTTTTCTGATGTTCCCCTCAACGCATGTTCACAATCTTTAATTGACGGCGTGAAATTCCTATCAAAAATTATTGCAATGTTCTGTGCATTAAATTTTAAAATATTTTGCAATACTTGTTTTGAAATGTTTCCAAAAAAAAACGTCTGAATGATGGTGGTTTACTATGAAATCATGTTTTTAAAGTTTTTATTAAGACAGATTTATCTGTTTTGCAGTTTTCCATCTAAATGACACCAAGGTCAATAGTAATGGACTCAAAGGATATAACAAAAAATTTTGTAGGTCAACGTCTTGTTTAACTGAAACGACAAAAAGCCGTCCAAAAAGAACGCGTTGCATTTGAACCTCTTGAACCTTTCTTTTTTTTTAAACCGTCTGTAAAAGTTACTACTTTGTTATTTGTAATTTTCATTTCAAATTGTGAGCTCTCTTTATTGCAGTCGGAATTAAAAGCTTTTTGTAATTTATTTCCGTCATTTTCAATGTTTAATAAACATTTTGTTACTTCGATAGTTTGTATCTACATCGCTATCGAAAGGATTGATGTTTTGTTTAATTCCATCTATAACATTTTGAAGCTGTGATAAAGATTTTTTGATTTGATGTTTTTTTAGATCAGCAAAAACATCTTGAGTTTTTCTCAGGCCAGTTTGCTGTAATAAGTGAGATATAATTATAGATCTCATGCTGTGGCTTTTGCACCACCGCTGTCGAGCTGATATAATATTTAGTTTTTATTATAAAATATTTACATATTTACAGTTTATATTATTTGTTTTTTTTTTCTCCCCACTTGCTGCTCTACACCGTTTCCATGTGGATGGCTGCAGAGCTTCGTATTCGGGGCACCATTTTATGTTTCTATTTATCTGCTTCTGTCTTCTTCTAATTAGATCTTGTTAATATATAGTGTTTTTTAATTTTAATTTTGAATTTTTTATAATTCTTTGTTTTCTTGATACTTTCAGGCAGTTGGTTGTAAGTGACAAGTCCATATAGAATTTGTAAAGTGTAAAACTCCTGTTAATCTGCTAGGTGCATCTGCATTAATCGTCTGCTCTAAGGTGAGATCAATAGAAGCTCTAGAAAAAGGTTTATCTGTTTGTTTGATTCTAAAAGAACCACTTTCAAGATGTACTTTAATTCCTGGGTGAGTTTCCTCCACTCTACATAATTTATTATGATACAGTACAAGCCAACAAGCATAATTTAGTTGATTGAATACAAAGAATAGGTTGGTAATTTTAGACAGAACAGATTTAAATAATTCAATATCATTTGTTCTAATACTGGCAGTAAGCAATAAATAATGATTGACTAAATATTGATATAAATCATATAATACTGTGCTGTCTTTCCGTGTTCACCATTGAAATGACATTCAAGTGCAATTTTCTGAGCTTGATGCATTGTTTCTAAAACTACATAATTAGAAGTTAGAGATGCATTAATTATAGTTAAATATGAATTTTTTTGTTTTAAAGATTTGTCAATAAATAATAAGCTGTTGAAGCCTGCCCACTTGGAGTATTGGGAATTTTAAGTGAATGTGATATCATCCAAGCAAAACGTAGATTTTGTTAAATACTAATACTTAAACATGTAGCTTTGTCAAGTAGTACTTGCAAAATTTCTACAATTTTGGCTTTTTCATATAAAACTGTAGATTGTTTGTTAACGCATCAAAAGTTCGCCGTTTTCTTTTTCTGATAATATCGCTTTCTGATGACTCATCACTTTTTTTCATTTTTATGTTTATCTTTTTTACATTCAGAAATATAATGCCGACGGTATCATGCAAAGTATTTTTTCCTGTAAGTGTTTTAACATATTGGTCAAAATTATTGAATGCCAATCCTGTATTTAAGTTTTGTTTTTTTATATCGTCTAGGCATATTTGCGTTTTTTTGTTTAAACAAAAAGTTGCTTCAGTTTCAATTTCTTCAACAGCTGTGTAGCTACAACCAGTTTGTTAAAAATATCCAGAAGTTTTCTGCTGCTTGTTAAATTTTAATACCCAACGTTATATGTTTTGATGTCCATTTGATATTGCATAAATAAGGTTTTCTGAAAAAGATTGTACTAAACGGTTACGAATATCACTCTTATTAGTACGCGTGCGGGTGCCGCTTGGCAATGTAGTATAAAAATCAGTTAACATCTTTGGTATTTCTGGGCATTCACCATCAATTATATACTTAGTTTTAATATTAACTGAAAGTTTTTGTGGTTCGATTCCTAAAATTTATTTTCTTAGAATCAATGCAGCTGATTGAATTATGTCAACATTTTGTAACATTTCAAAATCAATATCTTCAATTTTAACTCCTGTATATGGCGTTACAACTTTTTGATTATTGGCAGAAACAATTTTAATTTTATTTTTAAATGTTTTCATATCCAACACTTTTTGTTCAAAATACCAGGGTGTCAAATGAATACGCGAAATATCCAAATTATAGACAGAATATTTATTTTAAAGCTGCTCAACAAAACATGTTTTGCAAATATGTGAGATTATGGCACTGTTTTCTAACAATTATGTTTTTATTAATATATGTGCATACAGTTTCGTACGCTAACTTATGGCATGTTTGCTCTTTCGATATAATAGTTTCTTTTTTTTTTCAAATTATTCTTACATTCATTCTTGTAAATATTTACGCAACACAGATAATATTTTAATAAGTAATTATTATCTAATGATGTTTGTATTTTGTCAAGCATTTGAACATCATCAACCTCATAAGCAATAGATTTGACTGAATCGGTAATAGCATTTTTCTCAAAAGTGTGCAAATGTTGCCAACGAGACTTGTTTTTTTTTTCCTTATTACAAATAAAACAAACATATTTTGTCTACAACATTTTTTTTGCTTTATCTTCGACATTTTCAACACTGCAAAATAATTTTGCTATTGCAGAGCAATCAGTCAACAGATGATGCAATGCGAACAGTAATTTTCTAACAAGTATATGAATAGAATACGAAAAGTGTTTATTTTATATAATTCAATAAATATATGAAAAAAAGTAATATTTTGTACCTTGGTTGAGAACATGACTGCTCTTTGTGCTGCTTATTTGTCTCCAATAGATCTTCAACACTTGCAGTTTCTCTATTTAAAATCAAAATAAATTTGTAAGAAAAGTTAATCCGTTTAGAACAAAATGATATAAATTATATTAAATTAAATAAACAGTTAGAAAATGCTATCTATTCACCGCTTCAAATTTATAAAATTTAAGTAGTTTTGTCAGGATATAACTAACAAATTTAGAAAAATTATGTGTAAAAATATTTCGATTATATATTGCATTTTAGATCACTGTTATTAGAAACAATTTTTTTTAAGTCAATATTAAAAACCAACCGAATAAATAATTAATTTTATAAAAAAATAACCCATAAAAAGTTGTATAGAATCTAATTTGGCATAAAATGTAGTGGATTTTATTTTTAAAGGCATAGAGCATTTATTTTAAAATTAAGTTTTATTTTCAATGTTTTTATCAATAACACTTAAGACCACTCTGACCGCTACTTTGATTTTACTTGCGTGCTGGCCTTCCTTTGCTGCTTCTCCGTTGCAACACATGCGCATTAACAACAACAACAACAGTAATATTTTTTTCAGCTATAATTTGACTAAAATACTTTTGCATAATATAGTTTGATTGTACTGGTGAAAAAATAAATTGACTATCAAATTATATGTAGAAATATGAATGACGCCAAAGTTTTGGTTTTTGATACAATACTTCAAATCAAGGTAGCGGTATGCTCATAAATAAATTAATCATATCTTACCTTGTCAACTCTGCTCTGTATTTTTTACTCAAAGCAGTAAATTTTCTGTAACAATTCAGATGATAACTTTCTATCTGCATTAGATTTGGCGGCAAAATCACATTATTACGGATTTTGTTTACTATAGCAAATCACGCAAAATTGATTCATTTTGAAATCACAATAATGCACTTAGTTCAATGTTCAACTACTGTACTACTGACTAGGGAGTACTAGGGACTCGTGAGAACTATAACGTCTATAACTTTAAGAGTGGGCCAATGAGCGACAAGACCACCGAGCGTGGCAAGGCCGGAGCTGTGGCTAAACGTTTTTTTTTTTATAAATTTATGGAAACACCGAACTTCTTAAAAATAGCATAGCATTTGTTATTTATTTTAAATTGAAATAGTTTGTTTGTTCAAAATGAAAATGTAATAGATTCTTGCTTCTCTTGATACAAACTGTAGTAATAGCATACTATTGTTAAGAAATTGTAATAGATATGTTACAAATGTAATAGCAATCCCATGGCTGCCAGGGACTAGTGTTTACATCCTGACTTGATTTTCCGTTGCATGCACATGCGCAGTAAAGACGGTTAGTTTTTAAACAACTCGCCGTCGTCTGAATTACTCTATTATATGTATATTAAACTAACGTTTGCAATAATATGTTACATATCCACCATCCGAGCCAAGCGCACGATTTTTTTACTTTTTTCTGCTGACTGACGAGCGCTGTTCTATTATATGATTGACTGACTATTTTTTTGCGTTTTATATTATATAAACTACCTGTCATTTTTTTTTCAGATTTTACAAATCCGTTTAATTTTTTTAATTTTTTATACATCTTGGCGCCCAACTGACCAACTTCCGTCCCCACATACAGCTGACTGACTAGTAAAAATTTTCATTACATGCAATATTTAACCAGCGTACAAAATTTTAGATTTTATAAACTCATTTTACTATCCCGGTATTCACATGTTTGAGGGCGCACCAGTGACACCTGCCCCAACAAGGGCTTGACTGACCGCAGTATATGTGTACCACTACTACAATGATATATTAAAAAACTAATGTTTATACTTTCATAGTTTTTTTTTGGCTCCGAGCTCTCGGTCTATATGTGCTATATCGCAAATATAGTAAGTGTTTTACTTTGATCCACAAAAAGTACATTTAACAAAAAATATGTAATAATCTAGAAATGACATGGTTTTTGTATTGAAAACCAAAAATGCAATAAGTAGTTTTGTTTTTTATAACAAGCTGGGTTAGAACTTGAGATCAAAAATCTAAATCATAAGCCATTAGTTGCAATATTAACACACAAGCTTAACAACTGCCCGTAAAACATAACGACAGTTGTCCTGCTTAAAAACACATTGCTTTTAAATATTATTACCAAGTTTACAAACTTATCTTAGATTACTTTAAAATTATGATGCCCATTTAAACCAATAGTTTATATAAGTAATAAACAAAAAGCATGAGCAATTGTTTTGTTTCGTTTTGAACTCTAATACAATCTATTCAATAAAACTCTAACTATCCATATTTACTTATTGAAAACCTAATATGTATAAAATAAATACTATAAAAAAATCAAACAAGCAAACTGCAGCTGGTTTTCACAACTAAACCGGTTTTGCATTCAGAAAACCAATACAACTTCATAGTATTTTTTACTAACATTCATCGAGGATAACATAAACTTGTTCATTCTAAAAATATTATTTGCAATCTTTAAAATAAACTGATCAATACGACGTTAGTCTTATTATTACTTTTTTTTTATTTCAATGTATTAATTCTTTGGAAATTATATCATTATTTTATAATTTAAGAACCTGCATGTTATTATTTAAAACAATTAATAAAATTAAACCAGAAACGAGAAATCAATCATCGACTACTACCTAGTTAACAAAATCAACTGGAACAAGGTAAAAAATGTAAGAGTAACAAGACAGGCGGAAATAGAAAACAACCACCATTTACTACAAATGAACATAAAATAAAAAGAAAAAGTTAAACTAGACAAAAGAAGAAAAAAGTCAAGATAAAGATAAAAACATACAAACTAAAAAACAAATACAAGCAAAATACAAGTGATACTACAAAAAAAAAATAGAAAAAAGAAAAAAGAACGTCCATATAAAAAAAAATGAAAAACTTGCTAACCAAATCCAAAAAATATTTTACAAAACGTTAAAACATATAAGAAAAAAGAAAGAACACACAATGATGAACATAAAAGATAAAAATAATGGATAAAAGCTATACTTCCAAAAACTAACAGAACAAGACCTAGAAGAAAACAAAACAAGAGAAGATAAAGAAGTGATATAGGACAGAAGAACAGAAAAACAAAAGAAATAGAAGAAATTAAGAAATTAAAGAAAGGGTAGACATCAAGAACAGATAATATAATGCCGAAATAACGGAACTAATAAACGATATTATCAGAAATGAAAAAACGAGAATAGAATAAAAGAATAATCCTACTCATATATATAAAAAAAAATTAAATCTAAAAATTACAGAAAAATCACACTAACAAACACACCAAAATTTTAGTTTAAAACTATAGAAAGATAATGATTATTAAGAGGATTTCTGATTAGAGTAAAAGAAGTAGATAAAAATAAAGATTTAAAAGCTACACCCCAAAGTGGTGAATCTGAAGTGATTTTAAAACACACAAATTTTAGCACAATCAGTAAGATGGAGAAGAACGAGCTAGTTGAAACTTTACAGACCGCGTTTTCTGTTAACCGTGTCTTTTATTCCGGCCAATCCTGAGCTATGGTTTTCTATTATAGAAAAAAAAATTATGACTGCAGAATCTACAACCAACTTAACAAAGTTCGGTTATATTACGAGCATGTTGGAACTACAATACGCACTAGAGGTACAAGATATAATTATAAATAAACAACGCTATAAACCAAATTAATTAAATGCTTCAGTTTATTCCAAAAGCAGAAGTCGCGTCTCCTTTTAGAGCGCAAAGAAATGGAGGATAGAAAACCATCACACAGGCACTTTCAAGAACTTGCAGTGTCAGCTGTTCTAAGCAGCATGCTTTAGATACTTGTTTTGCTCGGATCAATAAGAAAAGAAATTTCCAAAATACAAAATAGCAGAGCTAGTTTTTAAGATGAAATCTTGATCTATCTTACGGTTAGCTTTATACCACGCAAAAACAACATTTGCTAGTACCATATAAAGTTTGGACAAGAGACAACAAAGTGCTCATTCTAGGAAAACTCAACGGGCAGTTGTTAGTAGCGACAGACAACACCTGCCCGACAACATTACGCCGTGTTTACATGACGATGATGTCACAAAAACACAATTCTTAATAGACACCGGCGCTGATTTATGTGTGTTTCTTAGATCCTATATGCAAAAACCACCAAATATATTGCTGTATAAACTTGCCGCAGCCAACAAAACGGTAATAGCAACATACAGCACTGTAACGTTAACACTCAATTTTAGACTTTGCCAAGACTTAACATAAAAGTTTGTGGTAGCAGATGTCACTACACTTATTATTGAAGTAGATTTTCTTGCATTCTAGACATTCTTGTGGGTGTAAAAAACCGTAAACTAGTAGACTCAACAACCCTACTTACTGCACAAGGAAAAGCAGTAACAAAGAAAATACCTAGTATCAAAACAGTTATAAGAGTGACACAATTTCACAAACTTCTATCAAAGTTTTTAGACATTTTACAACCAAACAGCGCAGCAAAACCGGTGAAACATCAAACTAAACATTATATAAAAACAACAGCAGGCCACCGATAGCACACAAGCCACGACGGCTGGCTTCAAATAAACTAAAAGCCGCCCAAAAAAAATTTGACGCTATGTTAAAACTTAGAGCTGCCATACCATTCCAAAACTGTTGATTATCACTATTTTACATAGTACTAAAACAAAGCAACGAATAGAAACTCTATGGGGACTATAGAAGATTAAACGCAGAATCTTACCGGTACCCATCCCGGCACATCCAAAACTTTTTTAAAATCTTGACAAAGTAAAAATGTTTTCAACGATTCTATCAAATACTAGTTGCAAACAAAGACATTCTAAAACAGTAATAACGACGTCGTTTGGATTGTTTTAGTTTTTGTGTATAACCTCTGGTTTCTGTAATGCTGCGCAAACGTTTCAGAGCTTCATTGACAAGGTGCTCAAAATTTAAAATTTTGCTATGTTTATATAAATGATTGGATTGATTTGGAGGTTTTATTTAATTGTCTTCAAAACAATGGAGTGGTCATCAACCCATCCAAATGTGTTTTTAGCTAATCGTCCGTAAAATTTCTCGGTTATCTTGTCTTTGATAAGGAAATTCAATCACTGCCTAATAAGGTTGCAACTATACAATTGTATCCGCTACCGGCACACGTACAAACGCCACTCAAAAACCTACTCCAGGGCAACGTCAAAAACAAAGCACTAGTCAAGGGAACTTTAGAGACAGAGAGAGCGTTTAAAGCTTGCAAAGAAAGCCTAGTACAAACAGCCTTGTTTGCTCATCTCCGGCCTAATGTTCCTCTCACTATATTTTGCAATGTTTTAAATTTTGCCGTTGGTGCAGCTCTTCAACCACAAGTTAAAAATACCTAAGAACCTCTAGCGTTTTCCTCAAAGAAACTAAATACTACAAAATGTAAATACGCAGTTTATAGTAAGATATTGTTAGCAATTTACGAAGCAGTAAAACATTTTTGCTACATAATTGAAGTAAGAGCTTTTACCATCTTCACCAACCAAAAGCCAATCACACATGCGTTTTGCAAAAGAAATAAAGAATGTATACGTCACGTGTCTAGAGAGGAAAACGTTTTCGCGGATTTTCTTTCCAGCATCAAAAAATAGCACCGGCAATAGATCTAAGAACCTTAGCAGAGGCGCAGAAAACGGATATAGAACTAACGGATATGGAAATCAAGAAATTGTCAATGCTGCAGTTAAAACTTATTAAGATACTAGAAACGCATTTGTGTTGATCACAGTTCCGACAATTAGTATTTAATAACTCCATCAACAGGAACAATTAATAACACAGCGTTATGTTTGACTATCTATTAGGAAGGACTGCAGGGAATGAGCTCAGAGTTGTATCAAGTACCAGCAAGCAAAAGTCAACTGTATCAACAACACCAAACATTTTCAAAGCGCTATCTATGAGGTTTGAGCATGTACATATTGATATTGTAGTTATGCCAAACTTAAAAGGCTGCAGGTATTGCTTGACCTGTGTGGATTGTTTTTTCCAATAGCCAAAAGCAATCCCTATAGAAAATCAAGGAACTACAACAGTTGCAAGGGCTTTATATGCACATTAGATTGCTATGTTTGGGGTATTATTACAACTGACTACGGACCAAGGAAGGCAGTTTGAGTCGCACCTGTTTAGACAATTAAATCACCTAACATTTACGTCTTACTTTAAAACCACAGTTTACCACCCGGCAGCAAATAGTATAGTGGAAAGATTTTATCGGCAATTAAAGACAGCAATCAAACGCAATAAAAGCAATCAATGAACCGACATACTGTTGAACGTTATGTTAGGCATCCGTTTAGCATAAAAGGACGACCTTTAGTCAACAGCCCCTGAGATGTTGTATGGAAAACCATTAGAACTGCCAGGAGAAATGTTGACACCGGCATCCTTATTGACAGGCGGACAAAATGAGTCAGAATTTGTAACAACTCTGCAAAAACATATTATGCAAAATCTTTGGCCGACCGACGCGTCTAGTAATAGAGAAAAATCCACTTTTGTGTTTAAAGACCTCGGCACTGCCAAACAGGTTTTTGTAAAAGAAATAGACTAAAAACGCTTTTACAACTACCGTATGAAAGTACATTTAAAGTGATTTCCAAAACAAAAAAACCTTTATAGTAGATATCAGAGGACGCAGTGTCACTGTCTCTATCGACAGGCTGAAACCTGCATATGTAATAACGGAAATTACCGAAGACAAAGATTTTCATGCGTGCGCTATGTGAAAATAGTCTTCAGACTGTCCAAATACACCTAAGTATAGAGGTCGCTAAGCTATGGGTAAAATTTCTATAAAACGTCGATTTTTTTTGTCAAATTTGGAGTGACTAAATCATTACGACGCCTAAATAATGCAATCCACGACAATATAATAATTACACAACAAATAACAAGTTATAACCTGGCTGAAAGACCACGGTCGATGGCCAGTTTGACAAGAGTACTATTGTATTACTTTTCTTTCTGTAACTATCTGTTTGATATATTTTTTTATGTATGTTAAATAAATATGATATATTACAAGTTAAACGTAAAAAAATAATAAATATGTCGTTAGTTTAGAGTATTTCTGAGCTGATTTGCTGTTGTGCAAACAATCTTTTTTGACGTGCCAATAATATTTTCCCTATTCCTTAATAATAATATTTATTCACTCACCAGTTATACAAACACTGAGCGCGGAAAAGCTTTTCTAATCACAAATTATTATAAATAATTTAATTTATCATTAGTTTATGTAATTAATTACGTAATATAACAGTAGAAATGTTAACATAAAATACAACCGTCATCAATATAAAGTTTGCAATTACAGGAAATCTGATTTTGAGGTAACTATGAATCATTTTTAAAGTATTTAGAATACTTTATTATTATTATATTACTTTTTTGAGGAACTATTATTTTTTTTTTATTTTGCAAATATCTTCAATATTATAGAAAATAATAATCAAAGATATTTTTAAATTTTTTTAAATTGTAAAACTTAATTCAGACTGCGCACTAAGATAGCTATCACATCACATCATTGACAGTACTACGGCTACTACGTGTGGATCGCACTTAGTTCGCAACAATCTAACTGTAGACAATATTACAATGGCTTTTCTATACATTTTTAATAAGAAAAGAATTATTACATGTTCAATTTTTATTATTGTAAGTATTCTATGTAAACAATTCTTTGTTATAATTAATAATATAATGTGGTTTGTTTTAGTTGATATCAATATTAGCTGAATTTGTGTTTACTATAATTAATAATAAATTGAAAAACTATAAAAGCACAGCTTCCGTAATAAAAGGATCATATGTAATTAATTGTTTTATACATATATTTTTATTAATTTCAACATACAAGGTAATTATTGTTTTTAATTAATTTCAATAATATAAATATTAAATTGATCATCAATTATTTAACTTTTAAAGACTATTATAATGCATGACAGTTTAATTGGGCGTAAATGCACAAGAACTCAATTTTTTATCGGATAAACTTATTTTTTCTTATATATTTGTTTCAAAAGATATTACCAAGTGACTACCAAATACAAGTTAATTGGAAATTGGTTTATCCAAATAAAAAACTGGCTCGTGTGCATTTTAGGGAGATTAATAAACAACTCAAATATAACATATTGGATTAATGATAAATTAACAATTTAATTAAATATTAACTAAACTAACTTGTTTTAAAACATCGTTAGTAACATTCATAGTTTACTTGTAGAATGTGCAGTTATTGTAGATATGTTGCTGGCAGAGTTTTGATAACAGTAATGCTACGGCTAATACTAATCTCTGATGGCCGTGGTCTTAAGTTGGAGAGTAAATTAGCATGGTGCTCTGCGTCTAATTAGAGATATAAAAAGATTTTGCATTTGTATGTCTGGTTATTTTTAATACTTGTTGTTCACCAACGTTTGCTTTAGTAAACTTGGATAGAAAATTGGGTCTATTTTTCAATGCCAAGTTACAGTCAAACATAATCGTTTTGTAGTAATCGTAGTATTGCTTCGTTTACTCAACAATTTTCTTTTTTTAATAAGTGTTGCATGTCACTGCTTTCCCACCGTTAGTTTTGTATGCAACAAAATAGTAAAAAACCTTTAAGATTATCTTCATTCTAAATCTTCATTATTTTGTAAATGTCTATTAAGTATAAAGTAAAGGAGTTTTCTTTTATTCTATCTGGTTTTGATTGAAGCTTTGTTTGTTTAGCATCACGTGCATTAGCATTTTGTGTTCTTTTAAATTCAATGTCCGTAAATTGATCCAATAAACGGTTAAAATCATTAAAAACTTTTCTTGGATTCTTTTGGCTACGACTTTCACATTGTCTTCACTGTGCTTTTTTGTAATCGTCACCTTTTAATTTTTTTATATTAAATCCCCAATCAGCCAAAATATCTGCCACTTTTCCAACTGATGTTGTTGATTCAAAAAGAATAAAATTCTGTGTTTTGCTAAATTGATCAAATTTTTCCAAATTGAGTTTTAGCAGTAAACAGTGAATTTTAGTAGAGTAGCTTTTTCAACTGCATGTACAATTCATTCTTTAAAAGCACTACCAAAACAAATTTGATTATCACTCATTTTAAATGATGTGTATTAATAAAAGTTTTATTTTTTAACAAACGCATATTCCAATGCCTCTTATGATATTTAAAAAGAAACATAAACCTTTTACTCGGACAAAGAAGTTAGTAGCTTTTTTATAGCTGTAAAAACCCAGATGTTTTACATTTTTAAATATCGCGAGCAAGAGCGACTTACATTTGACAAACAAAATAGAAAGTCTTGGTGGGACGTTCTTTATCTTAAAAAAACACATAAAAATGTAAGGCGCGTCACAAATAAATTCACAAATTACTGAATTTGTGCCATCAAGTGCGACTATTTTGTCAAATAGAAAACCTCTGTATGTCGGGCCATTTTGTTCTTTTAATTTTGAATTGTTTTTTATTTTGTTTAAATAGATACTATTATGTTTGGGTTATTTTTTTTATGCTTTATAGAATTACAACAGGTGTTAAGATGTAACATTTTAGCCAATATACAGGGTGATGCAGAGTAACTAGTAAATGGTTTTGAAATAATGAGTACTCAATTGGTTTTATATGAATTGCTTATTTATTAACAACAAAATATTTAAAAATTGAATTAATTTATTTAAACTTAATATAACAATCACAACGGCCAAGAGTGAAGCATAGACAAATGTTTCGGTTCTTCAAACCTCGTCAGTATGCCTTGTATGATAACAAAAGACAAATTTGGAGAAATTTTAATAAATATTTCTGTGTCACAATTGATGGTGCCAGCTAGTGCAATTTAATACTAAACGAATGCGGACGTTTAGATCGGACGGTTAATCGGTATCATTTAGCATTTATGCAATTGGCAGTCATTTTGCGGGTTAAACGATTTTAAATTGTCAATAAATTATGAAATGAATTAATATTTTATTCAAACTCAATCTAAGGCATACTGACGAGTTTTGTATAACCAAAACAATTGTCTCTTATTGATTCTTGGTCGCTGTGAATGATGAGCATTTTAAAAAACTGTGATATTTATTAATTCAGAATATATTAGTCTAATACATAATTGGTGTCTATGTAACCATAATTACATTTAATATAAGAGTGTGGGTGGCCTCGTCAGTATCTACATTTCTATCAATTTTATCAATTAGCGGGTTTGATAGTATATGTTTGTGATTAATTCCAGGTACATATTCAAAGGCAGTTGTGATGTAGTAGCACAAATGTAAACCTTAAAGAAAATAGGTTTTTTATATGTTTATGATAAACAGATATATTTTTTTAACTACTAATATTTGAGAATATAACTTTTACGCCGTAAACTAAGTTATTGATAGGTTGATATTGATTTATGATACATGCATAATTTGATATTAATTTTAAATTTATTTTAAACAGATATAAAAGCAAATATTTATTCTTTTTGTTACCAACAAGTGAAAACACATAAAATAATAAACTTTAAAACTACTATAATTTTGTGCTGAGATTATGACTCTAAAAATAGTATTTGCAAAATCCAACTTCATAATATAATTATTTTTTACTTTTGCAGAACTCTCGACGTTTTTTGCGCCCATACCTAATACTACAGATATTGCAGTGCTTGGGTATGTCAGTGCTTGTTGTACTAGCACTATGGTCCATGTGCACTCTACCGTTGGTGATCACATTAATATTATTAGTCGTATGTGGTGAGTAACTGAACTAAATAACTTATTAAAATATTCAACGCTGCCAAATGGATGTTTTGGTTATTACAAAAATTTCTCATACTGATTTTTTTTTTAATTGTTATAAAAATTTTGTTATGTTTATTAATTTTATTTTTTAGTGTTTAATATTTTGATGCTAGTTGGGGTGTATGGATACTATCGGATGAGAACTGAGATAGATGATGTTATAATTGAAATGAATAATGGCAATTTAGAACAAAGTGAAGAACTGCCATCATACGAAAAAGATAACATTGAAAATTAATTTATTCTCTTTTAAATTGTATTTAATATACTTGTGATTACTATTAATATAATTATTATATTAAGTTTGTAATATATTACAACATAATATCCTTATTATATACATATTCTAAAATATATTTCATTTTAAATTTATATATTAAAATAATAAATACTACATGTTAGCAAATATAACGTTCAATTTTCATTTTGTAAAACTGTGGAAAATTAATACAATAATTCTTTTAACCAATTCTTATTGTTTAGACCAAGGGTGGCCAACCTGACCAAACTCCGCGGGCCGCATATAAAATGATATATCCTCATATTAGATTTACACTATAGATATTTTTTTAAGTGAAAAATTAAAACAGGATATAATTTAACTGTTCTGCAAACTCTAAGCCCTATACACTTTGCAACATTAATAGATGAGGCTATAAAGGAAAAAATAGGATACAGAAAAATAGAACAAATTGGTATTCAAATTCTAATGTTTGCGGATGACATGATAATAGCATACTATAAAGAGAAACTACAAAGAAACAGAAGATTATACAAAATTTTTTTTTTAAATAAGCATGAAAATAAACACAAGCAAAACAAAGACAATGGTAGTAGCGACAAAACCTAAGAGGCACAAAATAAAATTGGATCGACAAATAATTGAACAAGTAAAATATTATCACCTTGGTACAATAATAAAAGAAACAATGAATATAGACATGAAAATAGGTGCAAGAACTGGAAAAGGAGGAAGAATATTCAATGCACTCAAAAGACAATTCTTGGTTAAGAAGAAAATAACAAAGACAATAAAAACAGAAATACAAAAGGTAGTAAGGCCAGCTGTAATATACTCGAGCAAATCTTGGACAACAACAGAAAGAAATAAAAGCAAAATTAATGCAATGGAGATAAGATTTCTAATGATAATTAAAGAAATAGCGAGAAAAGATTAAGTGAAGAGCTCAGAAGTAAGAAATAAACTAAAAATTAAACCTATAAAAAGATCAATAGAGGAGAGACAGCTAGGAAGGCTAGGACACATACACAGACTGGATAAAACCAGAATAACAACAAAAAATACATAAATTGAAAATACAGAGAAAAAACAAAGAGCAGGTCCGAACAGGCTCACAAAGCAGCAGAAAAAAAAATAGAGTGGAGCGAGATTGCGAAAATAATCTAAGATAGACAAGCTTGGAAAAAAAGAATAAAGGAATTATAAAATAATACAGTCCGACAGACATATCTGTCATATATGCGCAAGAATAATATTTTAAAATCAAAGTTAATTTTTTGTCTTAATTTTTACAGTTAATTTTTGAATATATGGATGCACAAATAATGTATTTTTCAAATAAATTGGTTTTCATTATTTTGGCCATTATTAAATAAATATATTTTGTAAAAGTGTTATAAATATCGCGGGCCGCAAAAATGTTCTAGGAGGGCCGAGGGTTGGCCACCCCTGGTTTAGACAGTCAACGGTAATGTTTGATTTTTTTTTACTTTTAAATGTGAGTCTTGCTAATGGTCTTTTTTTACATCCTAAAATTTAGTGTAAGAAATCTACTAAAAAATATTAAATTATGATGTTGTTGGGTTTTGTAATAATAATTATTACTTACTACATTACTTACTACATTACTTACTACATTACTAGAGTCTTTTAGTAAGTATATCTTTAAAAAATACATTAATTTCCAAAGCATTTGATTGGATATAGTATCTTAATCTTATTAACAATCTTGATAACAAATCTGTAAGTTTTATCAATAGTTTTTTTGACAATAGAAAAATTATATAAGGTTTTCCAATAAGAGGTTTCATTTTGATATTTAAAAAAAACGGGTATTTTTTAAGAAAAATCAATAAATGTTTATTTCATTGTAAAGAAGAAGGTATGCCATTAACATTTGAAAACAATATCAGTCAAATAGCCGCCACGGTTACGGTTGCAGTACTACATTCTTTTCATAAAATTTTCCATGACAAATTCGCACATTTGAGGCTGTGTATCCTCGATAACATCACAAATTCCATCTTTAAGGTCTTAAATCAATTGCATTAGCATAGACCTTATCTTTCACGTGGTTTTAAAGCAAAAAGTCGATCAGGAAATTTTTCTTGCAAAATTGCGATTGTTTTGTTGCTTGTGTGGCAGTAGCGCCGTCTTGCTGAAAATACACGTCGTCAACATCAATATCTTCTAATTCCGGCTATAAAAAATCATTAATCATAGCTAGGTAGCGCCATCCATTCACCGTAACAGTTGCATAAGCCTCATTTTCAAAAAAAATAGAGTCCAATCACACTGCCAGCCCAAAAACCGCAACATACAGTGACACGTTGAGGATGCAAAGACTTTTCAACAATCATTCATCGATTTTCTGAGTCTCAAATGCAACAATTTTGCTTATTATCATAGCCTCCAAGGTGAAAATGGGTCTCATCACTAAAGATGATTTTTCGATGAAATTCCGGATCATTTTAATGCATTTGAAAGACCCAATCAGCAAAAATACGACGTTTATGGTAATTGACCGGTTTGAGTTCTTGTGTTAACTAAATTTTAAAAGCCTTAAAACTTAAGTCTTTATGCAAAATACGGTGTAATGTCGTTTGTAGAATGTCCAACTCCAAAAATCGACGAGGAATCAACAAACCTCAGTTTTCTTCAACACTACGGGCTACTTCAGTATTCTCATGTGTTCTTGAGCGATGCACACGGTTTCAATTCTTTACAACACAAACTTGTCCCAACAGCTCAAATTTTTCCACCAGGTTTACCATTGCCGGCCGAAAAGGTGCTTTACGACGACCAAAAAGTTCTATAGTTTGGCGAACTGTGACTGAAAAATTTTCACCATTTTTGTAGTAAATTTTAATAATTTCAATGCGTTGTTGAAGCATGTATCGTTCCATTTTTAATAATGGCGTAGTTTTTACTTGTCAAATGTCAAAAGATAATAGCTTCAAAATTGACAGCTGCCTAAACACCCTGCTATTTAAAATGAAACTTTTTATTGGAAAACCCTTTAGTTAGAATTGATGGTTTAACTCTGACCTCAAAGTCATAAATGTTGTTAGTTCTCAAAGTTCTGTTTTTTGCCAACTTAATTTTTTATTCACATTAATGAACATCTTCAAATAACTAAAAATCCTATTCATAGTTTGCCAGATAATAACACCTTTATACTTAATATTTTCTAAAAATTATATTGACAAATATAACAGTGCGTCTTAAAATTTCTAGGTTAAAATCTATAAACAAAGACTTCAAAACAATATTTGAATAAGATACTTCTAACTTAGTCAATTTTAACTTTAAAACAGCTCAATTTCTTACTGTTTCAAAATGACTATACAAGGTATTATCACTACAAAGTATTAATCTAAACAACAAATCTATATCTAAATCTCAATTTGTTTTTTCTATATCTTTTGCACCTGTTCTATTTTTTTTTGCCATCCTCAAAATGAAAAAAAACGTTGGTGGTAAAAGTATGATTAAAACTAAAGAAAAGAACTATGGACCAAAACAAGTTTGTGTTTCAAAAGCACTTAGAGGTAAAAAGAAGTCTGTTATTGTTAATACTAATTTGAGTATATTTGGTATTGATTTGAAAGTGGCTGATATTTTTTTTAACAGAAATTTGCATGAGGATTCTTTTTAACTGGAGATGATAAAATTGTTATATAAGACAATGTTAAAGATAATTTGTTTGATTAATATCAAACAAAAAATGAGCCAAAGATAATGAAGATTTAATTGAAAATTTAAATAAGCAAAAGAGATAAATAATTTATATCTATTATACATATTTATATATGGGCAATTCCATTTCAAACGGACCAGACCTGGGGGAGGGGTGCATTGAGAAACTTGTTTATGTATTTATTTTTAGTTTCTATAACTTATTAGTAGTATTTTGATCAATATATGAGGGTATGAAACCCATTAAAAAAAATGATACGATTTTTTTAAGTTTTTTTGTCGTTTTTTAACTTAGTCGCATTTTTTGTTTAAAAACCGCAATTTTAACTCAAAAAAGAATAAATTTACTAATGAAATCAACTAGAAATTTTTCGTAGAATTCTAATTAGGCCATTTCAAGTCTATACCCTGTCTATAACCCGCAAAAGCCAAAAAAACATGTTTTTGTTCTCAGTGAGCTGAGCAAAAGGAGCATTTTTAAAAAAATTTTAACCGCCAAAGTTGACGTATTTTGATGTAAATTAATTGGAAAATATAAATTTAGTCTGTGTATTTGGGTTTTAAGGGTCTAAAACTCAAATAATCTGCAAAGTAGGCCGATTCTTCAACATTAACTCATACAAATGCACGTTTAGCTCCGCTCAGAGAAACAATACACCAAATCTCATTGTCTATAAAAAAGTCCATCTAAAAAGAAATGTTTACAAAATTTTCAGGCAAAACATGCGTTAAAAATTAATAATTTTTTTATATTTACAAAAAATATTATAAACACACTAATGTGTTTTATGTTTGAATGCCAAAAATAATAATATTTTCAAATTTTGGCGCCGATAGATCGAGTCTAAGTTTGTGCCGCAAGCATAGAGTAAAATGGCCCAAAACTAATTCAAGCGACAAAAGATTTTATTGTTAAACTTTTGAAATAAGCTTAAAAAATTATAATCCAAATAATCTTTAAGAAAAATTTAAAAAAAAAAGTAAATGTTGAACAAATTTTTTTTGTGGGTTTTTCTTTGCCTGATAAGCACTTCACTGACTATTTTCTATGTAGAATTGTTTGCAAAACTCAATTTTTCAATAATATTTGGTGTATAGTTTCTCTGAAAACTGCTAAATGTGCATTTGTAAAAGTTTATGTTGACAAATTTATATTATCCAATTAATTTACATCAAAACACGTCAACTTTGGCGGTTAAAAAAAAATTTAAAAATGCTTCTTTTTGCCCAGCCCATTGAGAACAAAAACATGGTTTTATTGTTTTTGCGGCTTATAGACAGAGTATAGACTTAAAATGGCGCCAGATTTGGATTCTACAGAAAATTTCTGATTGATTTCATTAGTAAATTTATTTTTTTGAGTTAAAATTGCGGCTTTTAAAGAGAAAATGCAATAAAAACGACAAAAAAACTAAAAAAAATTGTAGATTTTTTTTTATGGGTTTCATACCCTCATATACCGATCAAAAGACTACTAATAAGTTATAGAAACAAAAAAAAATACATAAGCAAGTTTCTCAATGCACCCCCTTCCCCCAGCTCTGGTCCGTTTAAAATGGAATTGCCCATATATAATATAAAGTAATTATAATTATATTATTAACGTGCTTCTTTCTTTTTACATTTAATATTTCTAGTTTTTAATTTGTTTTATAAAGATTTTCCATGTATTCTTTTATTTAATTTTTTTTTTCTTTTTCAATATTTTTCATTGTTTGTTTTTTATTTTTATGCTGTTTTTTTTTTACTTTTTGTTTCTTTTTTGTTTTTTTTTTTGTTTGATTCCTAAACTTCTAATCAATCATAAAATTTATTTTCTTTCTGTATTTGTCTCCAAATAACTTCCAAGTATACAATATCTTCTTGTGCTTTGTAAACAACGTGTTTGTAACTATCAATCTTTTGCCAGTTTCATTTCTCTGTATAAGTCTATACTTGCCTACCACTTTACCTACACTACCTTTACTCACACTGGCGTTCTAGTTTTCCATCACAATACTGCAGCAACCATGGCATTCTTTCTCTAAGATATTATCTACTCTGCTATATATTTCTTCTACCTCATTATCTTTATAACTGCTGTTGCCCTATAACAGTTGTATATCACTTTGCTCACACACTTGTATAACATCTTACTCACAAACACTTCTACTCCAATTTGCCTTTTTTTTCCACTAAAATAGAAGTGTCTTTTGCAGTCTTTTTTCCTTGACCTTGTTTCACTGGCTTCTATTATCTCCAGTTTATTTCTCAGCATTTTACGTCTATTAGTAAAAATGGTTGTGTTTCTAAAACAAAACAAATCAAACAGTAACACATTATTTTTATAAGAAGCATTTGCAAAAAATCACATTTTATTTTTCGGTGATATTTGTGTATATATAAGAATTCAATTGGTGTTAGAAGTGATTCTAAAAACAATTTCTACGGTACAATGCAGTAAACAATGATGGTTTACAAGTTTTTTTGTCTCTATTGAGAGAATTCAATAAATTTGCTCCACTTAGTAGATATTTCTTACAAGTTTAAAATTGTGATAACCTATTCAACCAAATCTATATTTTTATTTACAAATTTAATTGTGTCGATAAAATAGACACCTTAAAATAAACTGAACTTCAAAATCTAAAATGTGAAAGTAATTATTTGTTCGTTTTAAATCATACAAATATAACTAAACAAACAACTATTTTTATAACATGTAGTCATTTGAAATATGGTTTTTATACAATAAACCGCAGAATCATCAATCATGTTATTCCTCAATACTGAATCAAAATAATTATGAGGCTTATTAAGTGGTTCAATTCTCAGAATCATCATTTGATTTGCGTAACTGGCGACTTCGGAAATGCACATCTGCATCTGAAATGAACATTTGAATGGCATAGCAATTCATTAATATTTATATAAAGAAAATACTGCGTTTGCTAAATAAATAAAATATGCTTGTTCAATAATGCATTAGAAAATAAATGCATTATTAAATGATTAATTCTTTGATTAAATGAACAAAATAATTAAAACATTTGTTGTTTATTATACATATTATGTTTGTTTTGATTGATTAATGGTGATATGATAAATTATTAACTAATTAATAATAAATACGTAATGTACAATTAATTAATTAAAATATATAATTAATATTTATAGCAGTCTTAAAAAACAACTGACTTAATAAGTTAATAAGTTATGTATCATTAATAAAATAAACTAGGTTATTTTGTATACAATTAATTTTAGGTAGTAAGTAAAACGCATTTTTCTCTTTAACTTGTAGTATTGTTATGGAAAATATTATTAGCAAACATTGCATACTGAAATCCTATCACATCTACAAGAATATCGATAAACCTTTTCTTCTAGAAAAATGTGTACAGTGCCGTTTTTAAACTAACATTAGTTCTCATGAGATAAAACGCCAACCAACTTAATATCCAACAATAATATTTCAATTATCACTTATTTTATGCTGAACTTCATACAATATTTGGATTAAAGATTTGGAGTTATATTTAACGAGTAAAAAACTAATGAAGCACTAAATAAAAACTCCACTTTTTAATAATTAATTGTGGAGAACCGATTTATCGCTTAATTTTTTTTTTAAGTTTGAAGGCTCAGATTGGATTTTCTTCTATAATGTATAAAAATTTTATACTATATTTTCTTGCTGAGTTTGATTCTGTAAAACCCTTATAATAGCCAAGTCAGTGCGCTCAGCTAAATCTGACAGAAGCTTTGCAATATGCATGTATAAGACAACTAAAGTTGTAAAACACTTTTTTTGGTAAACGTAGAACTAATTTTTAAAAGTACGTGCAAATAATCGAATTGTGCCAATAAATGTAACTGCCCATTTTGATCAATTTATCTTGGAGTAAAACATAAAAGAAATTTTATTGTTATTTTTAAGATTAATTGTGCACTAACAACAATAGAATTACAATTTTATTGTATAAATCAATTGATTAGTTCTTTATTTAAATCAAAATGTGCTCCTACTTTGTCAGCGTGGTGTTTTCAACAATTAAGCAATTTCAAACGCGACAGATTAATCAAGATCAGAAGAGGAGGTTTGTCAATTCGTGATATTGCCTAACAAATTAGCAGACATGTTAGTACAGTAGCTTAATGTTGGCGTAGATAGATTGAAAGCAAGGAACAACTTAGACTTTCTAAAAACACTACAGAAGGTAAAAATTGGTCTTTTCAGATAGTCGCTCTCTTTTTAACAACAAGATATTTATATACATATAACAACCTTGCTTTTAGTTTCTGTATTAACCACCGTGCGCAACGGTTCGATATAAGTTACCAGAATAAACGTTATAGTTAAATCCATAAACATTGCTTAATCTATCTACCCAATACATTTAATACCCACATGATTCAACAGGTTATGGGCCCAGAGCGCGTTACGGTAGAACATTAAGTGATTATAACAAAAACACGTGCTCGTTCGTTTAATTAGAAACACGTGCTTGTTTGGGTAGTTAAGTGTACAGCAACAAAGTATTTACGGTAGAAAATTAAGTGATTATAACAAAAACACGCGCTCGTTCGGTTAATTAGAAACACGTGCTCGTTTGGTTAGTTAGTGTACAGCAGCAAAGTATTTAAGATAATGGATCGACACAGTATAACAAAGGAAACAACTATTTTAACTGGAAATTCCGCATGGAAATGATCCTAAAGGAGCGAGAAATATGGAATACCATAATTAAAGATTCCCCGGATCCAATAACTAAAAAATGATCTAAGTCTGATGAAAAGGCAATGGCAACAATTGTTTTAAGTATGGAGGATAAACAATTGCAGTTAGTTCAGAGTTGCAAAACAGCACGAGACGCATAGAATGCGCTTAAGGGGAGAGAATTATTGCGCTATTATAAGGGTTCACAGCATCCAACTCAGCAAGAAAACGCCTGAATATAATTGAATAAAATGTTCACACATTGTAGAAGAAAATCCAATCTGTGTCCTCAAACTTGTAGAAATTTGATGCAATAAGTCGTTTCTTTGCAATTAATTTTTAAAAAGTGACGTTTTTAACTAGTTTTTTGTTATTTTTTTACTCTTTAAATATAACTTCAAATCTTTATCTAAAAACATGAAGACATAGAATATTGTATGTAGTTCAACATATAAAAAAAGTAATGACTAAAATCTTATCTTTGGATATTGAGTTGGTTGGCGTTTTGTTCTATAAGAACTAATTTTAATTTAAAAACGGCGCTGTACGTGTTAATATTTTTCTAGAGAGAAAAGTTTACTGATATTCTCGTAGATGTGATAGGATTTAATATTTTTCCATAACAAAACTACTAGTGGCACCAAAACAGGACGGGGCGACTAACTCGGCAATTCACACCCCGAGTACTCGAGTTAGTATACTCAGAAGCATTATGCGGTGCAAAGCGGACAAGACGTCTAGTATTAAAGAGCATGTCAACAAAATCAACAAACAATTTCAGAAGTTACAAGCTCAGAGGACAGAAATCAACGTGGAATTTTTGATGAATGCAACATTGCTTAGCTTCTTGCCGAGCAGTTATGACAGTCTTATTACTGCCTTGGAAGTTTGAAAAGAGGAAGAGCTAACATGCACGCTGGTCCGATCAAAAATTATTGAAGAGTTCAGGCGTCGCAAAGATAGAGATATCACGTGTAATGATGGTGCAATATTGAAAATAATTCACAACAATGCCACATCACACACACAGAACAACCCTACATGCTACTTCTGCAAGAAACCGGGACATGTAAAAAGAAATTGCAGGCGGTTTGCCCGATGGCAACAAAATAAATAAAAACAGGCCAACTTTGTAAAGGAAGATGAAGAAGAGTATTTACTCTGTATAAATTCAAGATACGATGGATGAGTGCTTGGCACAGAAGCGACATGTCATATATCTGGTAAAAGGGAACACTTTATAAGTTTTGATGAAAATAATGTAAAAACTGTGTGTGTTGCGGACGAAAGAAATTTTTCAAGTTCTGGAAGCGGGACTGGGCTGCTATTCTCGAAGTTAGACGAACGAGTTTTGCACTCGAATCCGCCATATTTGCGTACCATTTTGTGTTTTTGGTATTCTTGAATCGGACGAACGGAATCTCATGCGACTCTTTTGCATGATATTGTTCTACTGCTACAAACCAGTAGTTTTACTCAATTTTTGTCCAAAAGTGAAGCGCGAAACTTAAATTATGATGGAAAATACCGAAAGAAAATAATTGGGCTTTTGTTAATATTTACTTGTCGAATACCGGTTTGTAATTGAAATATTATAAATTTTATTGAAAGTAAAAACTAATTTACACATTAATTTAATCCTATTATACTCTTCTCTTATTTTATACTTAATACTTCATTAAAAAAATATATAGTAAAGGAGTTAATAGATTTACTACAAGAATATATTGCCATGCAGAGTATATGGTTTAGATATTTCAAGAAAAGTAAGAACAAAAAATAAACATATTTATCAATATGTATTACGCACACGACATATTTATTATATTGTGTATTAGAATATTATATATTGCGGTCTTTAATATATTTAATTTTAATTACATTGTTGGATACCAAAAGCAAATTTTGCATCTGAAAGTTACCAAATAAATATAAGTCAAAATATAAATGTATAAACATGGCATTGTCAGCCTTCAGTTAGCCGGTAAATTCAAAAAATAACAGACGTATTTGACTGTATAATTATGTTTGAGGTAACATTCATTAATTTAGTTCTTATATGCTTTTTATAAAAAGCAAATAAAAATTAAATTAATTAATATAACCTCAAACATAACCCTTAAATATGTGCAAAAATAAGTAAACAAACCGAAATGACAGAATAATGCCAAGTTGCCACATAGTAATAAAGCAACGCACACGAATTATGTTCATGAGATTCTACGGGTGTTTAAGAATACCAAAACGTGTGGCGCATTGTTCTCATGCGAAACTTTTTACTCGAACCGATTCCTGCACTAACATGTGCGTGTAAATTCGAGAATATCAGCCCTATTCGTTTGCAGGTAATGAATAATTCTACTGAAATTACAACAATCACATTGAATAATGTTCTCTATATTCCAAGCATAGCGGGAAACTTGATATCAGTTGGAAAACTTACCAAACAAGGATATGAAATTAAATTCAACAATACTACATGTGAAATATACTTTAGCAACAAACGCATAGCAGTTGCAGACCTGCACGACAGTCTATTCAAGTTAAGAAAGAATAAATTTTGTAAAAAGCCAGAACTCATGTGTCCACGATTGGCATCAACGTCTAGGTCATCGCGATTTAAGTGTAATAAAGAAGCTAGGTGAGTGCAACAAACTTTCAAATTGCAACAAATCTGAATGCAATCAAGTATGTAAAGCATGCATCAAAGGAAAAATGACAAGGCGACCCTTCCCACAACAATCGACATATCGGGCAACGGACATTCTACAACTCATTCATAGTGATATCTGCGGTCCTATGGAAAACCCTACCAAGTCTGAATTCAAATATATTCTCACATTGATTGACGACTTCAGTCGTTATTCAACTATATATCTACTAAAAAAAAAATCTGAAAAACTTGAAAAATTTAAAATCTACTTTGAAGCAACAAGAAATAAGTTCGATAAAACGGTTAAAGTAGTTCGATCGGATAGAGGCGGTGAATACTTGAATGCCAAATTTCAGAATTTTCTTAATAAACACGGCATCCCAAGACAGCTGACATCTCCATACACACCGCAACAAAATAATGTAGCAAAACGTCGCAATCGTTACCTGATTGAAACAGCCAGATGTATGCTATTTGATTCCGGATTGGAGAAATCATTTTGAAGGGAAGCAGTGATGACTGCAAATTTCATTCAAAATCGTTTACCATTACGAAATATAAAGAAAACACCACACAAACTATGGTTCAACAGGAAGCCAATCTATGAAAACATTCACCCTTTTGGAATTAAATGCCTTACAAAATTACTTGATGCAAGAAGAAGAAAACTCGACCCAAAAGCAGAAGACGCAATTTTACTTGGTTTCGATTCCGAGTCCAAGGTCTATCGATGCTACGTCCCACATAGAGAAAAGGTGATAATTTCCAGAGACGTAATATTTTGTAAACATAGCGTTAAAAAAAACAAAACAACAACAAAAGTACTGACGTCCACTATCCACTCACTCAAGAGGACAAAACTCTAGAGGAAGATAAGAAAGAAGACGGGATTCAGGAGGAGCAAAATCAAGAGGAAGAAACGGGCAGTGACCGTGGTGAGTATTCAAAATTTAATTTAAATAATTACGATAACAAAGAACATGAAATGCCTGACGAGCACAATATTATTGAGCCTGCAAGAATATCGGCAAAAAGTAATAAAAGTGTACCACCACCAAAACTGACAAACTACCACGGTTATCTAGTTACGGATACGGAACCACATACTTATAACCAAGCCATAACAACAATATCGACAAAGACTGATGGATTAATGCTATGAATGGTGAAATTAAATCCTTAAACGATAATAAAACATGGTCAATTATAAATGCATCAAAGCATGTAGACATTATAGGTTGCAAATGGGTATATAAAATTAAAACCGACATAAATAATAAGAAAATATACAAAGCTCGACTAGTAGCTCAAGGATTTAACCAAAAATTTGGAGTAAATTACGATGACACTGAACTATTACCAAATAATGATAAATACCGTAAAACAATTGGTAACCTACTGTATGTATCAGTATATACTTGTGCAAACATTTCTGCTGCAGTATCAATCCTAGCTCAAAAGATCGAAAAACCGACAACAAAAGACTGGGAAGAAATCAAAAGAATTATCAAATATTTAATAGATACTGGAAATTAAAAACTGAAATTAGGCTCAAAAGCAAACAATAATCTTCTGGCATATTCATATGCAAACTGGGCAGAAGATAAAATTACTAGAAAATCTAACAGTGGGTATGTCTTTCTTCTTGGAGGATTAATAAGCTGGACTTGTCAAAACAGGATGTAGTTGCCCTTAGTTTCACTGAAACCGAACTCATTGCCTTAGCAAAAACAACCAAAGAGTGCATTTGGCTTTAAAATATTTTAAAGGATTTTTTCATTGTTACAAACATGCCAACTGTAATACATGTTGATTGGAATGGGCAAGGTATTACGGAAGTAAAATCTTTTAAATATTTGGGATATGTTTTTTGCACGAACAACACTGAGAACGAACACATTAAATAGATGGCTCGAAAAGCAAACAAAGTAGTGGGACAAGTTTGGGGGATAAGTAAAAGAAAATTTGAATGTATGAGAATAAAAGAACTTATGTTTGATAGTTTAGTTAGGAGTATGATATTGTATGGGTCAGAAATATGGGGATGGAAGGAACAAGAAAAATTAGAAGCAATACATGTGAAATATTGAAGATGGGTGCTAGGTTTAAATAGGGAAACTCCAGCATATATTGTGCTGGAGGAAGTCAAAAAAGATAAGTTAAGAGTAAAAGCAGGAAAAAGAGCAATGAAGTATGAATAAAAGAATGAGACAGAGACACGAATGTAAAATCTTACAAGAATGCATGAAAAAGAAAATGAAAGCAAGAAATGGAAAGATAGGAGAGATTAGGGAAAATTATTACAATAGGAATGAGTATGCTAGCCAAGAAATTGAAAAAATGAGAGAATCTGGGAGGGAGACTTGGTACGAAATTATGGAAAGAGATAGAGATATACAAAGGCAAGAAAGGAGAATACGAGTGAAAGAGTCTAGGTTCAACGCAAATTATAAACATATTATAGAAAGCGAACTGCCAATGTACCTAGTGAGCGATAGATATAGTAAAAATGATAAAAAGATGATTGCAAGATTCAGATGTGGTAATGAAGAGCGAGTGACAAAATTTTGGATGGAAGAAGATTTGAAAATGTGCAGAATGTGCGGAGAGACTAAAGAAACTATGGAACATATGTTGAAAGAGTGTAACAAAATGAGAGAAGAACAGATGGGAAAAAATGAGATATTGAAAGGGGGCGGAAGAGGGATAGAATGGATGAGGGCAATTAAAAAACAAAGAAAAGAGGAACAGAGAAGAAAATACTTTTAGTTGTATTAATTTTATAAGGATTAGGTTTTATAATTTTGGGAAGTTAAAAATGTATTTGTAAATGTAATTTTCAAGGCCGAAAGGCAAGAAATAAACGTATTAATACATGTTGATAATCAAAGCTGCTTACAAATAATAAAAGATAAACGAATTAGTGTAAGAACAAAACACATCGATATAAAAGCGTATCATATTAAGGAAATCGTTGATAACCAAGTTTTTAAATGTGTCTATTGTCCAACAGAAGATTATATTGCAGATCTACTAACAAAACCTTTAAGAAAAACAAAGTTTGAAAAATTTAAAAACAAGTGTTCACTAGTAGATTTAGATGCATTAGATTTAAAATGTATAGATTAAGAAGGAAAATCATAACACTTGCTAATTATTGTAATCATTACATTTTATTGACAAAAAGACAATTTTGTTTATGAAGATTTTATATGTTCTATGTTCTTTATTTCTAAATGTTCAATTCTTTGTTAATTATAAGTTAATCATTTATAACACATTTGTATTAAGGAGGAGTGTTGGAGTATGAAAAATTAATAACACAAATGTATAGTATGCAACTTGAGTTGCATGGCATGCAACCCAAGTTGCATGCTTCTATATACTTTTTCTACTCCCTTCTATATATTAAGCATTTTGCCGTGAGATACCGTTGACGTTGTGGTATGAAATGGTTTTAAACCGTTGCGTTGTCGCGAGTTACCGGTTATTTACTTTTGACTCCGAATGTACCAACCAGCGAGGTGAATTTAAAACCCTTCTTGAAAGCAGTTTAATAAGTCCGGTATGTCAAATTTAAATATGATAACCTATAAATGAGATTAATTGTCAAGAATAATTATGAAAATAATTAGTAAAAATTGCTATTGCTATTGCTAAGTATAAATAAAATGAATATTTTTTGTAAGTAAATGTATACAGGGTGTCCGGAAAATACGTGTACAACGTTTGACGACAGACTCCTGACGTCAAAATAGGTCGATCTAAGCCGACTTAGTTATATCCAAAATTGTCTCGTTTAGCCGGTAGAGGGCGTCAAAAAAAACAAAAGTATAACAAAGTTGAAAGTAACTATTGTAAGAAACTAAGTAAAACAAAAACATTACTTAAGCAAATGTGTAAAATGACCGCCATCTTGCTGAATACACTTATTAACACTCTTTAAAAAATGATATTGGACCCTATCTAATGTCTCGGGATTATTAAAATGGTTGCCTGCATTTAAAATCCGCTGCAATAAATCATCGCGTGTGTTTACCGGAGTCTTGTAAACTTCTGTTTTAATAGCGCCCCACAAAAAGAAGTCACACATATTTAACTCAGGAGAACGTGGTGGCCATTTTACTGGTACATCATTGCCTCTTCCAATCCATCGGTTGGGATATTGATGATGTAAGTATTGCCGAACGGCAACGGAAAAATGGGGCGGGGCACCATCATGCATATACCACATTTCCCTCCGAAGTAAAAGGGGCAAATTCTCCAGAAGAATTGGTAATGTGTCTTGCAAAAAATTTAAATAAATATTTCCATCTAACCTGTCTGGAATAACAATGGGACCAATAAGGTAGTGATCAATAATACCTGCCCAAATATTAATTTTAAATTGATGCTGATGATGTGCAACTTTAATGGCATGTGGATTTTCATCGGAATAAATATGTTTGTTGTGCAGATTGGTTACCCCAGATCTTGTAAAGCATGCCTCGTCAGTAAACATAATTTTTCTACAAAAATTTGGAACAAGGATTCTTTTGTTTCTAATAAATTGACAAAATGTAAGCCGCATGGGGGGATCAGTCGGTAAAAGTTCCTGGACTTTTTGTATGTGGTAAGGATGTAACAACTGTTCTCTTAAAACCTCATTGACAATCGTTTTAGGAACATTTAATTCACGTTCTAAGAGACGGGTACTGGTACTTGGTTCTTCTTCAACTCTTTCCAGAATCATCTCTTCTGTTTCCACAGTTTGAGTTGTTCGCATACGACCCCTGCCTTCAAACTTTTTCTCAAAACTGCCCGTTTCCCGAAGATGACGCTCAATATTGGCAAATGTTTGGTGGTTTGGTATTCGACGGTTAGGAAACCTTTCCATGTAAACCCTAACACTCTGACGCCCATTTCCTTGACAAAACTCGTATACCAGGAGCATGTCAACTTTCTGAGAGTTTGTATAATTTTCCATTTTTAATGGTAAAATGAACTTGTAATTCAAGAATGTTGATCGTATACTTGAGTAAATTTCATAGACTGGTGACAATTTGTCAATAATTGTCAAATTATTAAACGCCATAGCAACAAGGTCACTTAAAAAAATTTTGTTACAGGTAATTTCTTTTTAATATTTACAAATTTTTGACGCCCTCTACCGGCTAAACGAGACAATTTTGGATATAACTAAGTTGGCTTAGATCGACCTATTTTGACGTCAGGAGTCTGTCGTCAAACGTTGTACACGTATTTTCCGGACACCCTGTATATAGCAAATATTTTACTAAATTAATAATAATCATAAGAAAATTAATGACAAGTGTAACCGTTTACAACCAGTAAATAAGCATTTTGCCGTGAGATACCGTTGACGTTGTGGTATGAAATGGTTTTAAACCGTTGCGTTGTCGCGAGTTACCGGTTATTTACTTTTGACTCCAAATGTACCAACCAGCGAGGTGAATTTAAAACTCTTGTTGGAAGCAGTTTAATAAGTCCGGTATGTCAAATTTAAATATGATAACCTATAAATGAGATTAATTGTCAAGAATGATTATGAAAATAATTAGTAAAAATTGCTATTAAGTATAAATAAAATGAATATTCTTTGCAAGTAAATGTATATATAGCAAATATTTTACTAAATTAATAATAATCATAAGAAAATTAATGACAGGTGTAACCGTTTACAACCAGTACGTTTTCGTGAGATTTCCGCGATCACCCAAAAATAGAGAGAGATGGAAATAAAACCGCTGTTTGATTGCTGGTATGTACGGTTTCTCACGGCAAAACGCTTATATTCGTGAGATTTCCGCAAGCACCCAAAAATAGAGAGAGATGAAAATAAAACCGCTGTTTGATCGCTGGTATGTACGGTTTCTCACGGCAAAACGCTTAATGTCACTTTTATTCACGCGGATATGTATCATATATTCACTCTAGTGTGGATACGATATTCCATACCAACCATAAAAACAAAAAATACAAATCTCAATGTTTATTTGATTACGTTGCTTAATACAAATGATTTTTTTATTTATTTTACAAATCAAAATAGATTAAGAACGTCTTATTTATTTTATTAACTGTTATTATACAATAAAGCTTAAAAACATTTTTAATTAAATATTTTAACAGCATAATTTAACCTAAATTATAGTTAGTTCTAAATTTGAAAATTATGCGAAACGTCAGATGTCAAGGCATAACCTAAATTTATTTCAATATAATATAATGTTAAATGATTAATTGAAAAGTTTTAAAATAATTTTTAGATTTTTATCAGTCGTAGAAAAAGTAAGCTGTACAACTCGAGTGGAGTTGCGTCTTTGTGCGATATGGGCATACTATCCACTCTTGTTATACAAAATACTATTATATACATATAACAATCTTGTTTTTAGTTTCTGTATTAACCACCGTGCGCAACTGTTCGATATAAGTTACCTGAATAAACGTTATAATTAAATCCATAAACATAGCTTAATCTATCTACCCAATACATTTAATATCCACTTGGTTCAACAGTCAGTCACCATAAGAGGTTCCATCTGAAATAGTGCAATAAAATACTAAAGTAAGTCGATCAATAGAAGCAAGTTATCTTTAGCAACAAATCGAAATTTTATTTGTATGTTATCAGCTCTTACACGCAGTGATAGTATAGGAAACAATTTCTTATTACTTCTTTTTTAGTGTTTATTCCAAAACTATTAAACCTAAATCGCTACATTAACACGGTTCTAAAACCAATAATAACGTCCTATCTAAAGTTAAAAACTTTTATTTTTAACAGAATAATGCAAAACCTATGGAATTCCTAAAACTATTTAATTTCGTCAGACTTATCATCTATTGAACACGTTTGAGATACAATTGGTAGAAAACTGGGTCATTTTCAGCTACCCTTATTTGTTTTGCCTAATACTGCATGACTCAGAGTAGATTTCAGTTTTTAACACGTTATAATAACAGTATATAAAGTGTTGGAATAATTTTAATATAAATTAAGAAAGTTCAGAGATGCGGATTTCATTTTTTAAACACAATGTTGTCCAAATGTCGACCATCCTTCTCATAGCACTCCTCCAATAAAATAAACTCGACTAAAATCTTATTTGATTTGATAAAAAGTTTAGCTGTTTATTATAATTTCATTAATAAAGTCAATAACTAAAAAATTATAAACTGTTACATATACAATTAATTAATAAACAAATAACAAAAATATCATCTTGGATAATCGAGGCAATTCTTTGAGTCAATTCTTGAGTAAAATACTGCCTATTATCATAAATTAGTTTTACTGAATATACAATACTATAGATATAATAAAAAATATATTAATTAACTTAAATTTAACAAATGTATTTTAAAATTTAATTAAAACATTTTGTGAGGTTACCCAGATTTACAAAGAGAAGATTGACTCTAAAAGCCATTAAAAAGGTAAAAAACAGCAAAAAATCAAACAATTGCGCTAGATATACAAAATGCTTTCAATAACATACTATGGATAACAATTATAGCAGCAAAAAAAGAACTAACAGCAAAACTATTAAGATAATTAGCTTTTTGCCGTGAGATACCGTTGACGTTGTGGTATCAAATAGTTTTAAACCGTTGCGTTGTCGCGAGTTACCGGTTATTTACTTTTGTCTCCAAATGTACCAACCAGCAAGGTAAATTTAAAACCGCTGTCGGAAGTAGTTTAATATGTCCGATATGTCAAATTTAAATATAATAACCTATAAAGAGATCAATTGTCAAAAATGATTATAAAAATAATTTGTAAAAATTACTATTAAGTATAAAAAATAAATATTTTATGTAAGTAAATGTTTCTATAAGTGAATATTTTAGTAAATTAAAAATAATCATAAAAAAATTAATGACAAGTGTAACCGTTTACAACCGGTACGTTTTTGTAAGATTCCCGCAATCACCCAAAAATAGAGAGAGAGATAGAAACATAACCGTTGTTTGATTGCTGGTATGTACGGTTTCCCACGGCAAAACGCCTGAGTTACCTTCAAGGAAGAAATCTACTAAGAATGAAGAAAAAATGTAGGCTGACCAGAGAAGTATCACAAGGTTCTGCACTTGGACCTAAACTGTAGAACCTAGTTTATAATCACACACAACTTGTTTTATTTACATTTAACAATTCAGCTTTCTTATCGATGACCCTTCAAAATGGTTAGAATACTCTTTATTAAATCTTTTGTTAGACAGTTGGCAACACTGCTTTTATAACATCTAACATGAAATTAGTTAATGAAACAATAAAGTGAAGTTGTCTATTTGTTGTCTAAAATCGTTTTTGTTTGATATCTAATTTATATAAAATATCGTATAAAACAGACACAAAATGGTAAAATTAACTGCAGAAATTATTCAGAATTCCATGCAGTATATAAATCCTGTGAATGACAGAGAATTGGACCTGCGAGGTACGTGTTTATATGCGGTATATTTAATGAGGTTATGTTTTAAATGCTTGAGGACATGCCATTATATTTTGTTGTCCTTTTATATTTGCAGGGTACAAAATTCCAGAAATAGAAAATTTGGGAGCCACTGGGGATCAATTCGATACAATAGATTTTTCTGATAATGATATTAGGAAATTGGACGGATTTCCATTTTTAAAACGGCTGAAATGTTTACTCTTAAATAATAATCGCATCGTGTAAGTATTTAAAGTGCAAGTAATATATTACATTATTTAGAGATATATGAACAGCATTATACAACCACGTTCATGGTATGATGTGTGTATATGCCACAAGAGTTTTTAGATTTATGACACATCAGCCTAAAAAGACTATTAATGATAAAGTATTGTTGTAATAGATATATTTTAATAAATTTAATTTTTCTATAAACATATGTAAAACAACACCAAAAAATAAAAGGGATTGCTATTGTGTTGTAACAATGTAGAAGAACATGTGTAGGCATTAATCACGATGGTTTTATATTGTATATTAAATGGCATGTTAATTGTAAATTTTTTTTTTTTTTTTTTTTAAATGATGTCTAAGTAATGCGGTGCCAATGCAGAAGATTACTTTAATATGTAAACTCTATGCTAGAATATGAGAGACTAGTTATTATTAATATTATTTGATGTTAAATATCAAAACATGGTCAAAGTCTACATTTATCAATCTCTTCTCATTATTATAAGGCTTCTTTGAGATTTTGATCACTTATAATGGAAATCGGAAACAATTCACATTTTCAAGTTCATTAAATACAATTTGCCAAAGCAGAAAAAAAAACAACATTTCTCTGTAATAATATGTTCAACAAAACTTTGTTCTCATTTTGTTAAATAATAAAACTATAGTCTTAAAATTAACTTAAGATTCTTCTCTCAATGAAGTAATAATAGGTGGAATGTAATGTTTGACAACATTGTCTACAAACAGTAGTGACAATATCAAAAATGTTATATAAAAGGCGTATTTGAGTGGGACTTTTGGTACTCTCTATTGCGGTATAATAAATTTCAAAAATTAGGCCGGAAATGAATGAATGTCAAGTTTATAACCCTAAAATTTGGTTGATTACATTTTTTAATCAAACGTCAAATAAAAATTGTTAATTTTTAATTGTAATATTTGTAATATTTTAGAACAGCATCAGCAATTTCAGTATTTATTTTTAAATTGAATTGACTTCCCTTTAAGAAACATTCTAATGATTAAGAATTAATTTTAAAATATATATTTATACTACTGCTAAATTTATTTATTAGAGTGAGAAACGACAATAAGAAAGAGACGCAGGGATACAAATCAGCCCAACTATGCTCTGAAGCACAGTACGGCAAGTTGACAGCGTTTAAATACCGTGGCGTCATTGTTTCCCACTCAAATAGAATTAGTTTACTTTTAGTATGTACAATTTGGACAGTTTGCAAACCGTTCAAACTATGCCTTCAACACTGTATATAAAAGATTGCCCAAGGTTGACAAATATTTGATAGTAGGTTGGAACAAACCTATTATGTATTGTTCTTTTATGAATAATAATGTGATTATTGGTAATATAGTTTAAAAAATCTTAGTTTTTCAAGATATGGAAGGGCAAAGATTTATTATTTTGATATCTGCAGTTTATTAATTAATTATTACATTGCGCTACATGAAATAAATGATGCATAAATATAAATAAATAATTATTTATACTTGTCAATCTTGAGTATCTTGTAATATAGACGGAGAGCTTGAAGCCAAAAAAAAACTGAAAGTATAATTTTAGTAGTGGTCCACATTAACATACTGCAGTTAGTCAAGCCCTTGTTAGGACTGGTGCCATTGGCTTTGCTCACTGAGTAAATATTACATCTAATGAACAAGTCAGGTGTGTAGAGACGGGAGTTGGTCAGTTGGGCCCTAAGTATGAATGAAAAATTAAAAAAATCTGAAACTGAATCTATGTCTCAGATTTGACAATCATATAAATATTTTTTTAATTTTTTGTACATACTTGGGGTTTGACTGACCAACTCCTATCCTATATACATCTAACTAACTACTATAATTCTTCATTATATGTAATATTTAATCAGCATCCAAAGTTTCAGTCTTTATAAACTCAATTTACTACCCCGATATTCAGGACATCTTTGAGTATACTCCAATGGCATCTCTCCCATCAAGGGCTTGACTGACCATAGTATGTAAATGTTTATCACTACTAAAATGATATATTAAAAAACTAGCGTTTATACTTTTATAGTTATTTTTATACTAACCTTAAAAACAAAAGAATTCTAACTAACACAGACTTTTATACTTTTTTGCAGACGTATTGGTGAAAATTTGGAAGAACACATCCCAAATCTGGAAACGCTAGTATTAACTGGCAATCATATAGAAGAGTTGGGAGATATAGATACTCTTATCACATTGCCAAATTTAACAACCCTCAGTTTACTACACAATCCAATTACAGCAAAACCACACTACAGATTATATATTGTGCACAAATTTCCTAATCTTCGTTTATTAGATTTTCGTAAGATCAAGCTGAGGGAGAAGGATGAAGCGAGATCACTTTTCAAGAGCAAGAAAGGAAAGGAGATACAGAAAGAGATTGTGAAGAGAGCTAAAACTTTTGTTCCTGGAGCTAACGTGCCAAACATTGCAAAGACAAAAGGTGAGTTAATTTGTTTTTAATTTAATACTATTTTATAAAATTGCGATTTTTATTTACATAATAAGTTTAAAAATATTTCAAACTTATTTTTTTTAAATGTACTTTACTAATCTGTTTTATTAATACAGGATTAAGTGATGAGGAAGTTCGTAAAATTCGCGAAGCAATTACCAATGCCACATCTCTTGAAGAAGTTGAAAGATTACAGAGGATGCTTCAGTCGGGTCAAATACCTGGCCAAGAAATGCAAACTAATGGTATTTATAAAAGAAGTTTAAGATTTAATTCAATTTTTATATTCTAATTTTACATCTCGAAAACTTTTTATCAATTTTAGGTATTGTACGGATGGAAGCTGAAAATATGCACTGATGATTAGTTTGGGTAAAGTATGAGTTTATTGAAACAGAATGTATTATGTTACTATTATTTTAGAAAAATTTGATTTTAATTTTATTAAGTTGATAAGAATTTGTACACTACATACATTATTTTGTAAATTTTATAAAATAAAATTTTTGTTCAAAGGTCGAGAAAGCGATACAAAACAATATTACCAAATATAAACTACACCTAAATATATTTTTTACTAATTACTTTGTTTCTAGTTATTTACATGTACCCTTTTAAATTTCCAATTCATTTAATACTATTCGGGTGAACCAAAATAATACAGGGAAAGAAGTGATTGTTGATGCACAGGTAAAATTTACTATGTTGTAATATTTTCTACATTTATATTATAAACATTACCATTACAGCTGGCAACCAAAACGTATAGCTTTAATATCATTCCGACTGCTAACGTGATTTGTAGTGTTATAAACAAAGACAGTAACTTTGGCGTTTCTACAATATATAATTTAATAATTGATTTATTTCTTTACCAGTACATTCTGAAAGGATCAAACTATGCTTTATCAACGAATTTTAGTCAAATTATGTATATATTTTTGCAAATACTATTAAAATGTTACAATTTTGAAAATCACTGTAGCGGGATGCTATTCTATTTTATTATATTTATTATATTAGATATTTCTTAAAATTATTTTTATCTTTTTGTTAGTTTATTAGATTGGTTGGTTGACTGAATTTATGAAATATTTCTATTATTATACTTAATAATGAAATTATTTACAAAAGAAAATTGTGTTCTGAGGATAAAACAATCTTAAAGCACACTTCATTAAACATTCTTTTTTTTAATAGATTAATCCATATCTCTAGAAGTTTGGAAAAGTAATGACATTAGAAGCTGTAAATGTTTAAATCTAGTTTTATAAAAGTAAGCTGATATTTCTGAAATTTTGCATGTATTGATGATTTTTCATTATATGTATGTATACATATATATTAGTTTATTAGTCACTAACTAGGTCATACAATGCGTAGAAAAAAAAATGTGTCAAATAATCTGATTAAAAATGAAAAAATACCTATTTAAAATTTTGAAAACAAATTAAACGGATGATTTTTTTGTACATACTTTACATCAAAAATATGTATGTCTTGTTACTTGAAATCTTAAAGGTTACGCTTTCAAAAAATGATTAAGTTTTCATCACCTGAATAATTCATGTTTTTATCTTTTTTTTTTCTGTGCAATGTATAACCTTCTAGTTGATGACAATTGATTTGGAATCATAAAATCTAGTAGAAAACATTGTATAACAAAAAAGTGTAGTTTTTGCACTTGGCACCATTTAGACTCAACCTATCAAATATGTATTAACAATGTTATTTTTTTGGTATTTGAACATAATTCGGGCGAAACTTTCTGAAATTTTCAGGGTATCTTTTTCGAAACTTTCTGAAATTTTCATCTTTTTTTAACAAAAAATGTTTTAAGTTCTGCAAAATTTAAGGAAATAATATGTTAGCTCTAAAAATGATTCTTTGGACAATTTTGAAAAAAAAGTTGGTTAGTTTTTTTTCTAAAAATGCAACCCTGAGAAGTTAAAAACGATCAAAAACTGCAAAAAAATTTTTTTTTAATTTTGATAACTTATTACTCGAAAATGGCTTATTGAAAATGTCTAAAAAAATCACAAGATCAGGACTCATGTAGAGAAAGGCATTTTCAGTGGTTTGAGCAAAATCAAGTTTTTGTTCCGTACACTTGACTCTGACATACATATTTAACTAATTTCAATGAATTTTTCACAATAAAATCCAACAAGTATCTCCTATAAGAAAAAAAATGTATAAAAAACTTGTTTGGATAATGCACATTGGCGCCACAGCCGTGTGACGTCACTACTAATGCCGCGCTTTACTTATGCTTTGGACATTAATATGACTTGATGTATGTATTTTTTATGAGCTGACTAATATTTGCTTTATCATACAAAAAATAAACATTCCTGAACAGTTGGAAGATTGCAAATGTTTATCCTATACCTTAAAAGGGAGACAAGTCTGATTCTTAATAGCGTTTTCCACTCATCGCTCGGAGCATAGCTGGTGCGAGTTAGCTCGAGCCATGCGTGTCCCACTGGGTAGCACCGACGATTTTAAGTTCGATCTGGGGGTCGATTCTGATCTTTGTGAGTTTTGTCACCGATGACAAAACTCACATGTTTCCATGGATACATATTTCTGACATTTGTGGTGACAAAACTCATCGATGGTTTTTACATGGCAACCTAGTAATTTTGTTAAATCTGTCAAAGTTGCTATATTCATGTGAATTATTTTAAATATATTTTCAAACAATCAATTGTGCATTGAAATAATTAAAAATATAAACTAATATAATTTGTGACAAAATCTAAAGATTTATAAAAAAAGTTGTATTATTAGCTATGTACAAATTGTTCTATATTCAATAATAATTAATAATACTTTATTAATATAAAGATCATGCAATGATATAAGACAAGTCAATTCACATAATATAATATTACATTAATAAACATACATTTTTTAAAATAAAATGCGTTAAAACTTATATAATTACAATAAACATAAATTGAATGAATATACATCATTATCACTAGCATTATTTACGATTAGTTACGAAGGAGTTATCATTAAAGTATTCTTTTTGTAATAGGCTCTGTTTAATAATAACTCTTTTAATATATGTTTATGTCTTGTGTTATATGCTTTTCTGTTGTGTCTGTGTTTTAAAAATTGACAAATTGTTTTTAACATATAACGGTGTTTGTAAAATATATACACAATACCCAGTCATTATTTTTTTGCTCTGAAATAATGGTCTGCAATGTTTGTCTCAATCTTAAAAACTATTTGTTTTTGCAACTTAATTTTTTTTTCAACCTTACTAGAATTACCCCAAGCAACTATACAGTACGATATGTAAGACTCAAAGTGCGCATAGTAGAATAACTTGAGAATATTAAAGTCCTCAATATTTTTAAGCTTTGTAGCAACATCACACAGATACCCTAGTTTTTTTCATAAATAGTCGATGTGCTTATTTCAGCTTTGAACTATTTGCGTTAAATTTAATGGCATCTTAAGTCGATTTACCTTCCTTAAATCCATATTACATATTATTAAAAAGATTACACTGATCAAAAAAATTGTTATTTTGAAAGCCACAATACTCTCTAACACTTTGGCAAAAGTACTCAAAATTGATATAGAGCGATAATGCTCGCTGTTACTTTCATCTCCCTTTTTAAACACGGGAACTATCTTTGCTAATTTAAAATGTTTGGGAAAGATACCTTGATTTAGCAATTTATTTTCTGATAGTAGTAAAATGGTCTAGAAATAATGTCAATATACTTTTAAGAAATTTGCTGCTAATTCCATCTGACCCTGCAAAGTTCGTATTTTTAAGTTGCTGTACTCCATCACGTACATCTTGTGTCACTGGATAAAAAAAAATTTACTTAGTACTGAGATCAATATTACTTCCGTGGGTAGGTTTGCTATTTACTGCTATAGTCTCAGTTATAGTGTTTAAGTAGTTATTGAAATGGTTGGCAATATTTTCTGAATTTGTTTTAGTTTTGTTGTTAATACTTGAACTAACAACACTGTTGGGTTTGTTGGACGCAACAACGTCATTTATGATAGTCCAGGCGGTTTATTCATATATTAGATTCTCTTAATTTTTGATTAAAATGCATTTATTTCCAAAATTAAGACTTATTTATAGATGGATTTATAACGATTATAAAACAGCTTGTCTTCTTTGAAGCCAGATCTCCGTAATATGTGTAAATCTTTCAGTCTATTTGCGGATATTGTTATTTCCATTGTGATCTATTGTTAATATTGGTAAATTCTTTAAAGGAAACGCTGCTTCTAACAAAAAATGAATGTGTTTAGAAAATAATTGACATTTTTATTTAAGGTCGTTATTGATTGTTGCAGTACTACAGTCGTGAGAACTAAGATAATTTATAAATTTTGTAGTATTGTTGGCACTGTTAAAATTTTTGTGATAACTAACCGGTGTTTTAATTTGTTTTATAAGATTGAATTCTATTATGTTTATATTTATTATGATCTTATAATAATCCGTTTTCTAAGACATTTCCTATAATATTTCCTGCACTTTACTAAGGCAAATGTTATCTAGACAATTTTAAAGCCGTGTTGGTTTGTCTATCTTTGGCTCTATGTCATACGATAACAGCAAATCTATTAGTTTCGTTTTCATCTTTGATGTAAATATATTATTATTTAATAATAAACTACTAATCAGTATATCATTATACGTTACATTTGCTTATCTCAATAAGTAACATAATAAATTAATTAAATTGCTTTTGTCTTAAGAATTTATTTAAGTATTAATTAATTTTGATTAAGTATGTTTAAATTAAATGTAACGAAAGTATGTATATATTTGTTTTATAATTGTACTTTAGTTGATGATGTTATTGTTTGCATATTAAAAATAAAATTTATAAAGTTTGTTTTATTTTACAAATATATCATATATCAATCTGCCTAAATCCAAACATATATAATCAAAATTTACTCGACTAAAGTCTTATTAAATTTGCTTGAGCAGTTTAGTTAATGCTTATCATAATTTCATTAACATAAAATAATATTATATATTAATTAAGTGAATAATGAACAAGCAGACGACCGCTGCACACTAGACGCACCCATCATAATATATTCCGCAAATGCATCGTAGTACATTAATACTATAATAATGCGGTATGTGTCGTCAATATGCGAGCCAACTAATTTATGTATATTGTTCACACAATTTTAAATAAATGGTTATTGAAAGAATTAAGTATATCACAACATTTATTAGAATTTTATTCCATTTTAATAATGACAGATAAACTCACACGAACTGTCATAAAAGTCACCGTATTAATTGTGCCTGTTTAAAGCATAGAACATATATTCATATAGAACGGCAACTCAGCCTCTCTCTTGTTTCCACGTTTGCGCCATCACGTCGGAATGAACCAAAACTAATTTGCATTCCGCGGCAAATTTAAACTCTGGAATATATTATTTTTTTATTAAAAATCTATGGACATTGAATTAATAGGCAAGTCTAATTTAAATTTATTAGACTTGCACACATATTCACTGATGACATATATATTAGATAATAAGCAAATTTACTAACTTATTTAAATAAATGATTAAATTTTACAACTTAAATAAAAAAAAACATATACTTACATTTTAATATAGACTTGATGAAATCTTTGTATATTCATTATTTATAAAATAACAATCACTCACATTTTATTATTTTAAAATAAAAAATTAAATTAATGTTGAAATTTTATTATACATTGCAAACATATACACATATTTTCTACACATAATTTACCTGGTGGAATTAGGCAAAAAAAATGTTGTAAACACATTACATGTCTCCTAATTAGTAATGATAATCAAATCAAATTCTATTCATTCTATTTTTATTTATTTATTTATTATATAACACATTAATAATTTTAAAAATATTAATTCATCTCAAGAATTGTATAATATAGGAGTTAGGATTTGATTTATTTTTAATAAAACTTTAAATATACTAACTTTAAAATTAATAAACAATAGTAAACCTAAATACTCACTAAAAATTGTCTTATGTATATTATATAAATTATGTTCACAAGAAACACAACACAACACAACCATATAACACAAAAAACACAGTTTAATGAAAAAAACTTGACAGATCTTTGTTCTCACAATAATTGTTATTTTTGTCATAGCCAACTATCTAATTTTGAAAATTTTAGCGATCGCAGCGCTGCGCAGTAGAATGAACCAACACTAAAGTTATAGATTCAACTTTTTCTAATAACAGTGCGCACCCCATGGTTTAAAGTCACCGGTTTTTATACGCATTTACTCATTCTGTGACAAAACTCACAAATATTAAAATAGCATGCTCTGGAAGTGACGTAATTTTGATGAGAAAAACCATCGGTGAGAAATGTCACCGGCGGTCAAAGTCAACCTATAATAATTAGGTTATTATTACTTATTATGAATTTAACGTTATAAAAGGTAATTAAATTATTCTATAAGCTTGTTACTGCAAATATTGCTTGCTATTCTTAATAATAATGATGTAATAATTTATAAATTGTTTATAAATCAACTAAAATCATTATTTAAAGAAAACTCACGCGAACTGTCACTTTTAAATTATGCATGTTATAAGTCACCGATTTTTGTCACCAGTGGCAAAACTCACCAAAATTTTGTCACATTTTATTGAAATACGTCATTTTTGTGAGAAAAGCCACCGGTGACAAAAGTCACCGGAGATCAGAATCGACCCCCTGGTCGATTTCCACTGATGCGAAATTCTTGCTTCCTGAGAGCTCGAATTTTTAGAACCGTGATCATACTACGGTGCAACTTGACAACCTATATTGACATTTGATTATTTTGATACATTCTGTAATAATGGATTCCAGTATTTTATCAGCTAATGGCCGCGTTCAGAACGACTCATCGTGCGTACTGAACGCGTTTGCTGACTACCGCTGAGTCATTAAGCATTTTGCCGTGAGATACCGTTGACGTTGTGGTATGAAATGGTTTTAAACCGTTGCGTTGTCGCGAGTTACCGGTTATTAACTTTTGACTCCGAATGTACCAACCAGCGAGGTGAATTTAAAACCCTTGTTGGGAGCAGTTTAACAAGTCCGGTATGTCAAATTTAAATATGATAACCTATAATAAGATGAATTGTCAAGAATGATTATGAAAATAATTAGTAAAAATTGCTATTAAGTATAAATAAAATGAATATTCTTTGTAAGTAAATGTATATATAGCAAATATTTTACTAAATTAATAATAATCATAAAAAAATTAATGACAGGTGTAACCGTTTACAACTAGTACGTTTTCGTGAGATTTCCGCGATCACCCAAAAATAGAGAGAGATGGAAATAAAACCGCTGTTTGATCGCTGGTATGTACGGTTTCTCACGGCAAAACGCCTAATGTTTACTGGCAGCGCTTGTCATTTTACTCATCATAAATTGGTTGCTGACCAAGTAACTCATCAATCAGTGATTGATTAATGAGTCGTTCTGAACGCAACCATTGTCGCTGAGATAATTTCTGAATTGTCAGATAGTAGCGACGATGAATTAATTGAAATTTGAAAACATTTAAATGAGATTAGAATTTAAAAGCGGTCTTTTTCATAGCAAAACAGCACAAAACGCTTGTTCCACTGCTCCGAGCAGGTGCGGCCGAAACCGTGCGAATGCTAGTTTGAGCTTGCTCGGTACCAGTTCGAGCCGATATAATACCAGTGGAAAACGCTATTAAATTATAGACCAATTGTATTATTGTCTAATCTGTCAAAAGCTTTTGAATAATATATTAATTTTTATATTGTCAAGTATTTAGAACAAAATAACTTCATCTCAGATACTCAATATGGATTTTGATCAAAACGTTTTAACAGATTTTTTGACTTATGTTAGTCTCAAATGGAACTCTACTTTAGACAAACATGGAGAAAATCTTACAGTAGCTCTAGACATTTTTAAAGTATTTAATAGGGTATGGCATCTTAATCTTATCAACAAGCTTCATTGTATAGGTCTTGATCATAAATCTGTAAATTTTATCAATAGTTTTTTTCACAATGGACAAATTATAGTTAGAATTGATGGTTTTACCTCTGACCCCAAAATCATAAATGCTGGTGTTCTTCCAGGTTCTGCTCACCAACTTTATTTTTGATTTACATTAATAAACTTCTTCAAATAACTAAAAGTCCTATTCATAGTTTTGCAAATGATAGCATCTTTTATGGTATACTTCATACATTCCAAAGACAATTTTTAAGATAGAATCTGTGGCATCTACAAACAAAGATCTCAAATATCTGAATGAAATACTCCCAACATGGTCAATTTAACTTTAAAAATTTTCAACTTTTTACTGTTTCAAAATCAAAATCCGATGTATCTTCAGTACCAAATATTAAACAACGAATCCCTATTCAAATCTTCTATTTGTCTTGTAGGGGTTAAAATCTCACATGATCTTTTCTAGATTAACCATGTTGTTGACATAGCTTTAAAAGTATTTAGAAAACTGGTATTTCTTAATAGATATAAACAGTTTTTTTACTTCTGTTCAGCTTTTGCATATTTATAAAACTTATATTTGTCTCTTCTATATTCTATTCAAACACGAGCTGTTCGGTTTATTGCTGACAAAATTTACTAATGACTTAGATACTTTACAACAGATTTATAGATATTTCTATGGACATTGTTCAAACAAAATAAAAGACATATTGCCTTCTAAACAAATATTTACTTGCAGTACAAGGCTTGCTAGAAGTTCTAACACATATTTACTGACAGTTTAGAGATGTAGGACCGAAACTTTTAAGAGAGATTTTGTTTAACCGTATTATTGTCACAGTCACAAAGTCAATGTTCACAGTATGCTAAAATCTAGTTTTCAATGTGATAGTTTTACTTCTTAAAATTTAAAGGTATTTTTATGTTGTTGTGACATATTAAGTAAATCTGAAATATCACATTTTGAAACAAAAAAAAACTTGTACCTTGTACATCTTAACCATGGAGATTTATTTATAATACATGTAAAACTGCAAGCGCCGTATGAGAAATAATACAAGAAATTCAGGGAAAGGAGGCATTTTGAAAAATGTGTAATGATCGTTACTGAAGATGTTCTTTGTGCTATTTTATGAAAAACTGGTTCTTGAAGCAGTTTGTCAAGGTTTTAAACACATGTTATAATAATAATACTTTATTCACGGTATATACAAAAACCATTTACATCTACATCATTATATACATAAATAACGATGAATTACAAACAATATTACAATTACACAAAAATATATAAAAGAATATTGAAAAATAAAAGCATGGAAAAAAGTATACATAAATAAAAACAAAATATAAAATTATTCATCAACACATTTTAAATGACACTTAAAACTACATTTTGAAATACAAAATAAATCAATATTATTAGAGAAACTATTAGCAATTCTACACATTCTACCAATTGGATTATTAAATCCATAATTGGTAGAATGTATAGATTCTCTAAATAATGGAGACTGTCTGGTTCGGCGATTATTGTTGGGGACTTGAAATGGAAGAGTTACAAGTAGCTCTTGGCAATCAATCTCAGACATCATTAGTCCACGTAAAAATGATAAATCGGCTCTTTTGCGCCGAATTTTCAGCGGCGGAAGATTATATTGCAATGCAATGAGGTTAAAATCGTAATTTTCGGATGAAATGCCTAATTTGTACGATAATAAACGAAAAAATTTGTTTTGAATACGTTCTATATTGCATATATGAACGCTGTAGTATGGACACCAAACTGACGGAGCGTACTCTAAATGAGAACGTACTAAAGCGCAATAAAGTAATTTGAGTGTGCTAGGAGATAGGTCAGTAGACATGTTAAATACATATGGGAAGTGAAAGTAAGTAAAAGTATGAAAAATTTCCTAGAAAATAAGAAAGCATAAAATTATATCGATCTTGTTCTATCCTTAATTGAGAATTTTTATAATCTGGTTTGAAACAACATAAATGTTTATTTTCTGAACAGTGATCTTATTCAATTTTTTGACAATTTACGACACGTAAGCTATGAGCAAGGTGAACGTTTCTACCAAGATATTAAAGATATAGACTAACATGATGGCCTACTACTGAGTATTAAAAGAGATTGCTTGATCATTTAAACGAAAATTCAATCTTTAAATATTAATTTATTATTTTTAAACTTTAATGAATAAAAATATAACTAAACTGTTGTTATTTTGTTTTTCTGACACTGTGAATGAAGTTTTATCAATGTTCTCGAATAATCTAAGTCTTTATTGTTTGTTAAAATTTAATCAGTTATAGCATTAGCATCCGAAATTAAATGGTCATAGCAACATTTGGCAAAAACTAAAGTGATAAAATTAGTCTTAGGCAAAAATTGTGCTTTGTGATATTAACAAAAAAATGCACAAAGCAGTGTATTGTGATTTATTGGAAAATGTTTTCAGACTTATTGCCAATTTCTGTTAGACGTACATCCACTACTATGTTTGTTAATAATGGGGATAGCAAGACTGTGCTCAAGAAACAGGGTGGCTGGAAAACTGTTGTCTAGTTTCTCTACAGGGGAATAATCCAATGAAAATGTCGACAGTTTTGACATAATTAATGTGCATTTCTACAATATTGAAAATTGTAATATCACAATAAATGTTTTTGATAAAAGCATCAATTGATAATATGTTTGTTGTAACATTAACTTTAATGTTTTTATCTCAGTGGTCATTGACAAGTGCGGAGAGTTTTTCAAAAAGCAAGAATTAAAATTAAATAAAAAAGAATTTTATCTAATAACTATCAACGCAGTCCCGACCAAGCCGTCGGACAGCGCTGTACTTTCCACACCTTACTTTCACTTATTGCCGGCTTTGAGTGGGACCCATTAAAACTAAATCTTTTCTACCTATCAAACAATTAACAGTTTTTTGTATTATTGAAAATTGACCACTTCCACACAAAAATTTATCAAAACAACTAAAACAAATTCAAAATTGAATATGATCTAAGAAAATATTCAAAATAAAGTTAAGAGTTAAAATTAAGTTATCGAAAATTGACAATAACTAAGTACTTTATGGTGGTAAGTATTCACGAGAGTGTAATAAATATGTTTTAAATACTTTATTTATTACAGTTTTATACTAATATGTAACATTTTATACCTTGTCAGGTTCTAGTAAATATTCCTTATTTTTACAAACCATGGACACATTAACAATGTACGTGAGCGGGATGACACTTGGCAGGTGATGAACATTGTTTACAGCATACTATAATGTAGGTTTTATTTGTATTGCAATTTGAAATAACTGAAAATTTTATTAAAATTAAACATTTTATAGCGCGGAACAATTGACTTACCTTTGCAGAAAACATAAACCTTCATAATACCATGCATAAATTATGTGTAGATTTGTAGTCTCCTTTAATTTTTAAACAAATTTTGTGTTATAATGAAGCTTATGCATTGTGATTGCAGAGTAGAGTTAAAATCTTGATTATTATCATGTGTTGCTTTATGCAAACAAATTAACTCTTATAACTATATTTTTATAAATTTTAAGTTGGTAATTTTTTTATATTAATTTGTAAAATTCTAATAAAAAAAAAGTACTTGCAGTTACAATTCCTAACGTTAAAATATAGAAGCTTGTTTGTACATCCTTCATGGTAAACACTTTTGGACTGTTTTCATCTTCATATACAACCGATTTAGTTTGCCTCAAAAACAAACTTATATTAGTTTTGATATCTTGCTCCCATTTTTTAATCAATCCAGAAGAACAAAGCCAATCTAATATTCTGCACACGTCTCTATAAAAGATAGCATCTCGATGAGTCATATAAGATAAAAGATAACTGTTTGGACATTCTTTAATCATATGCGTATTTACGTAACCCTGTGTTTCTATATCTATAAGATCACTGTAAACAACTTTAGAAGATTTTGCCAGGTATGCTTTGCCAATGGATACATCTTTTGGCAAAACTACAAGCTTCTTATCCAAAGATTGTATGAACGGTAATTCAGATTCAGAAAATGTGTCTCTTAAATTAGTAGAATAAGTTGTGATTTCATATCCGGCATTATCTAAATCTTCCAATGTGTCAATATTTGGGTAGTATTTTGGGTGACGGATTACATTTACTAAAGCTCCTTGAAATGATGTAGTTATTATCACAGTATACATTAAGGCAATGCCTGAAACAAATATTTTAGATCTTTATAGCATACATATTATTAATTTGATTGCATTAGATAGTAATTGAGCAAAATATGTTTTGTTTTGATTTATTTATAAAAATATATTTTAAAACTTACTTAGAAATAACCTCTCAAAACCATATTTGGAAAAATACTGATGTGGTATAGTGTTTATAGTCATTTGGATAGTATCCAGAAATATAATAGATAAATGAGTATCATAGCTTCTTCCCATATTTCCATCCATTTTTGTTTTAACTTTTCTAATTACAATCATAGTTAACAGCATAGTCAATGTTGTAAGACCGATATATGCCCATGTTGTTGAATGATACGTTGTAAATATTGCAATCCATAATGGTTTTGGTAATGCTTTTGGAACAACCACGCAGAGCTCATCATCTAATACGGTAGATGTGAATTTTAATTCCGGAGCATTGTAATTTTTTAAAAATACTTGATTGCAGGATATGTCGCACTGACCTGTATATAATTCTAAAATGGAACCAGTAGCAGTCCCGTTAACATCTCTATCACCATACATATTACCGTCGTAGGACTCGTGAGTTGTTAATGTAAAATTCAATTGTTCAGCTATAGTTTTAAACACCATGGGATCTATACCTAAAAACGTACTTCCATGTTTAATAGCCGTTGGAGGACTATCAAATAGTGTGCATCTTAACTCCATACCATTATAATCATTTCCATAAAACGATTTTTTAATATCATAACGTTGTGATATATTAAAATACATTACAGTTTTTTTAAAATAACTATAAAGTAAAACTTTTTTAGTCTCTATTAATACCAATAAAAAATGTTTTATGTTTAACATTTTATTTATTTCTAAAATTGATTTATAGTCGTTACTATATAAGGATATTAAAAAATAGCCTTCTGATTTATAAGGATAATTTATGAATGATTGTAGATAATTGATTGTATTTCTTGTTTCGTTGCTTATAAAATGAAATCCTTCTGCCACTTCATATTGCTTATTGTCGCGAGACTTATTAAAAAGTGTGTACGATTGTTTTAAATTACCCATGTCATTTTTTAATAATACACCATAGTCATTAGAAATTATATTAATACAAGAAACATTTTCTAAATACCAATTGACAAAACTGTGGATCTCTGTATCTATAACAGTAGGTGTTATGTAGGGAATATTTGCTATTGCTTTACTAAACACAATGCATAGCAGCAACAACATTGTTGCGAGTAAATCTGAAGTCGTTCGACATCAACGTTTGATGTGATTTGTTCAAATTATATGTATTAATATATTATAGTTTCAACTTTTTAAATAATGATTGCTATCTTAATACACAAGGAAGACATTATGTATGCAGACAATCGTTAATCATGTGTTTACCTACAAAGCTCGGGCATCACTTAGTTTCATACATATTTTAGTAAGTAAAAACACATTGATTTACATCATTTATTAAACAAATATAATACATTGACAAATAATATCCATTCAAACATATTTATCGACGTTGATTTACATTTGATGATATTTATCAGCATCTCGGTAGGCAGCATGGTCCACAAGAGCAAGGGCACGGGCATCCAGGTATTGTTGGAGAACCATAGTTTAGCTGGCAGTTGACTGGTACTGCACAGTTCATGGGAACATAATATTCCACTGGCACATAGCACTGGGAAGGGGCGTAGTAAGAGTACTTGAAGCAAGGGCAGTCACACATTTTGACTGAATTTCGGTTTAATTAAAATTCAAAATATACAGAAATTTCGTGACTTTCGTACACGGGTAATTTTGATACTGACGGAATATTAATGGTGTCTTAGCAACTAATAAACTTTATTTATTTTATTGATTTTTTGATATATTACCACTTGATTTGATTTATTGTTTTGGGAGGAAACAAAGAGTTCGAGAAGTGAAAAAGTATTGAAAGAATTAATATAAGAAAGCAGTTGATATATGTATATCAGAATATTTTATTGTAACAGTCACTTACATTCAATAATATATTAATAAATATTTATAAAAATAAAACATCACTAACTTCTTAAAATCAGTTTATTTATGTATAATATTACAAACCAACTCGTATGTTGTCAATGTCGACAATGAATTTAATGCATAATTACTGCAGTTTATTGCGGATTTCAATTTTCTATACTGCCAACTGTATAAATAAATTATATTAATTGTTTTAACCAGAATGCCGATTTTTTTAATCTTATTACTGAAAAATTGTTTGTTTTTATATGCTTTATTAGTTAGTCGCGAGGAAGTTCAAGTATTGATTAGCTTATATGAAAATAAGCCCGATTTATATAATATTGGATTTTAAAATTATAAAAATAAAATATTTGAGAAATAATTTAACTGTTGAGTTTTCTCCAATATTAAAAAAAAAACCATTGAAGTTATAGAATTCTTTTGAAGTTTGGTAATACAATAGTTAATTGAACAAGTTAAACGAAAAAAATATCCAGCTTTATGTTTATTGATGGAAAAGTGTCCAGCTGATGAAGTCAAAGATACGACGCACCTGAGCGCATACCCATGCGCTGGACACTTTTCTCCCACTAAATATACAGCTGGATGTTTTTTTCGTTTAAGTTATTAATTTAACTATTAGTTTACCAAATTTCAGCTTTTGCGGTATCAGTTTACCCAGCGCATATTTTCACTTCTTTACGTGAAAAGCTGGGGCATAATCTCCCACTCTAAATTCGGCTGGATAGGTTTTTCTTTTATTTATAGCATGATCAACATGTGAACAAAGTTTCAGCTTTTGCGGTATTAGTTTTTTTTAAATTATTATTTTACGTGTGTGGGAGGCTGCCGAAGTTACACCCCCCGGAGATGCGCCAACTGGAAGTCCATTCACTTACCAGTATACCAAATAAACTTTAATAAATTTTTTTAGCTTTTGTAAAATGACTATAACTATAAACGGTCGCTGGCTCCCGGACTATAAAGTTAGCGGAGCAGGGACATCTGATATGCATAAGTCAAATTGGTGACAAATTCAGTAATGACACATCATTGTCTTCTGCAGCGAGAAGAAAGAAAAAACGTTGCAATAAAGATGATGTTGAAATAAATTTAATAATGCGCTTAGCTTAAATGCTCATAAATAGTTCAAACGATGATGATGATGATGATGATGACTACATCAAGAGAGTTGCCAAGTACAACACAAGAACAAAATAACTTTATATACTTCAAATACTCAAAGAAGATTTTAATCTAAACGTTCGACAACAGATTTTCTGACGAATTTTAGTAATAAACGAAATTGTACTTTAGACAGACATGAAGTAAATCTTGCAATAGTTTTAGACCTTCTAAAGCATTTGATATAGCATGGCATTTTAATCTTTGTAACAAACTCCATAGTTGGTATTGATAACAAATCTGCAAATTTTATTATTTATTGACTCTGACCCTAAAGTCATAAATGCTGGTGTTTCTCAAAGTTCTGTTCTTTTGCCGACTTTATTTTTTATTTACAATAATGAACTTCTTCAAATAACCAAAAGTCCCAGTCATAATTTTTCAGCTAATAACATCCTTTATACTTCATACTTTTTAAAATTTTAAAAATTTGGAAAAGAGACAGTTAGTTAAGGAAAAATGTAAGGACAAGGTGCAAAAATAGGAAACACCAACAGAGGAAATATTGTGGGAAAGTAGAAACTATGATAGTATACAGCTGTTACATCAGTCGAAACTGTGGACTGGAATACTATTGGAAGTAGATAGAAAAATTAAAAAGCAGTTAAGAAAACAGAAAAGCAAAACAAAAATTATAAGAAAAGATTTCAACGCAAAATCACTGAGATAGAAAAGAAAACAACTAGTAAGAGTAGTAGAACTAATATACTGGAAATCAAAATGGATAAAACAACATTTATTAAGAAATGCTTGAGAACTGAAAATAAATAGAGGTCACTAAGACATTTTGCAACCAGAGTACTAAGAAAAAAAATTGAGAAGTTTGACATACCAAGAAATAGATTTACAGAAACTAAGATACCAAACAAAATTGCAGAAATAAGGAGAAAAAGAAAAGAAATGCAGAATAACAAAATTAACAAAGCAAATACCAAATGGTAGATACGTTATCTCAAAGTTGACGAATAACGCGTCAGAATACACACGAAGAAGTAATTTCAGTTAGAAATACAAGGATATCACTGGAGGTAAAACTTACAAAGAACTACCAAAAGGAATACAGTTAATGGAACTGCATAAACTATATTTTATGCAAGAAGGGGATACGAGAAAGAAAAAGTAATCAAACGCCAAACAAAATTAATTACGCATGAGGAGAAACACAATAGTTAGAATAAATGGGTGTGGCGTGCGATTGGAGAAAAAAGAGAATGCAGAGATGGATGTCAGTGCATATAAAAAAATACAAAAAAGTAAAAAAAAAACAAAAGCAGGCGTTATAAGAAGAGGGGGGCGGCAACAACATGCTTGTTAGTTTGACAAGGATAGTATAACAACATAATTTACGCAGAGAAAAAAACCTGAAGATATTGCTATGCGTAAGTTATTTTCAAGAGCTTTTTGCTAAGGATTCTGTAGTATTTATAAACAAAAACAATATTTGAATAAGGTACGCCAAACTTGGTAAATTTTAATTCTAAAAAACTTAACTTCTTATTGTTTCAAAATTAAAATCCGAGGTATTATTAGTATATTTATATATAATTTTTTTTTTTTTAACTAGTCTTCTAAGAGTTACAGGTCCGTTAATAGTCTTTTTAGGCTAATACGCCAAAAATCTAAACTAACTAATTCAAAGAGTTACAATCTCACATTATTTTTATGATATGGCCTTTGGAAAGTATATAAGAATCCTGATGGCCAATTGGTTGACGGCTTGCCCTCTATGACAATGCAAACTAATCTGTTAGTGTCCATTTGTTGACATGTTGGTACTAGTATTTTCTGTTTTGTTTTTATTGGATGATGTATTTTGTTTTTTGTTTTGCACATTTCTTATATCTTTGCATTTTTTCCTGGTTTCTCAGTATGGTATGGTATGGTTTCTAACGTTTTTATTTAATTGTCCTTAATGCTTGATTAGGGTACACAACCCGTTTCTATAACGTTGTCTGCAAAGACTAAGGCAAAACTGAGTAATCGTCAACACGCTAAACTCTAAGCCCTAGTAAATGTGAATTGAGTGCAAACTATAGTGAGTAAAACCACAATCACTCAAATAAAAAATATCTTTTAAACATGACACTAATATAATTAACAGTTCATTACGTCATTACGTGATCCATTCCTTGACGTAAGTTTTCAGGAGTCTTTAAAAGTGCAATACATTAGTACCTGTAATAAATGAGCACGACCCGTGATACCCTTGGTGCTAAAACAAAGTTGCAACAGTGGGGAATGAGGAATTGTTACAGGCACAGGTTCCGCAAAGGATGTACTAGTTTTACTGGCAGTTTCAAGGTCCCAACATTTAACTCTGCGTCACCAGTCAACCACTTAGAAAAATTTACCTGTTGCGATGGGCCAAGATTAACCTTGGAAGGTATCTCCGTAAACTTCCAAAAACTTCCGCCAAGACTTAGTGGTACTATCTGCACCTCCGCAATGGTTTTCACTACTTGTGGTCATTTCTAAGAAAAAATTTCTAAATCCAACATTTATTCCTAACTTCTCAGGTATCAATACCAGCTTAGAACGTGAGTTTGTAACGAACCACACAATTGCATAGAATGAAGTTGGCTATGTGTAATTTTGACTTTTTTATTTCCTTTGTATATATCGTGTGTCCTAAGATAGATGTAACAAGAGGTATAATAAACACAAAATGTTCAAATTTTGAAATGGCATTTGGTGATCAAGTCCTGCTTAATGTAAAATTAAGACATACCAAAAATTAGTTGATTCAGTTTTATACAGGGTGTTTTATAAACAATTTTGTAAAAATCATCAAGAAAAAAGTCAATATACAACAAATTTACTAAGAAAAGATGTTTAGAATGTAATTTTATACCACTATATCAAATTTCAAGAATATCAAAAACAACAATAAAAAATTGTACTTAAATAAATTGATAATAAATGTAAATTGTCCTTACTAGTAAACATAGACAGCTGTTTCTGGTCTTAAAACCCTCATCAGTACGTCTGCACACAATTAGTCGAAGAAGGACAACTTGCATGCAGTTTTTCATTTAATTAAATAAAATGGATTTTATTTAGAACGTTACAACAAAAACAATAATCAACACATTTTTTTACCACCGTAAAACTGTTTCAAATGTGTTGTAATGGTATAGAGTTTATAGCATTTATAAATCTCAGTTTTAATATTTCTGTATTGTTTAGAAGTGGTTCAGCGTAAATCAACTGCTTGACGCAACCCTATAAGAAGAAGTTCAATATTGATAAGTCCGAGAATCTTGGCGGCCACATGATGGATCCATTCTTGGCAATTCAATTTTCTCTAAAGTGTAAATTTAACCATTTATTAATTATTTGTGACGCGTGGCTAAGGCAGCCATTATGTTGAAAATACAGTGTAGGGATTTCTCTTAATATTTCAAAATATTTGTCACAATATTTTTGAAAAAGCTGTAAATAAAAGTGCTGGTTTAATCTTTCCTCAATGAAATAAGCTCCATTAATTCTAACGTGATAAAAACAATACACCACACATTTACTTTTTTTGTAATATTGTCTTCTATTATAAATTGTAAAGCTTGGGTTTTCATAAGCCAAATACCGACAGTTCTGAAATGAAACAACGCCATTTGTCGCAAATGTGGATTTATCAGAAAAAAATATCAGATTCTCAAAAAATCTTCTATAATTTTTTCTCCAATAGTTCAAACAAAAATTCAACATTCGTCCGCCATCTCCTTTTTCAAGGGTATGTGTAAAATTTGCTTTATATGCCCTAATTTTCTTTGCTTTATAAACTTTCTGAAGTTCAGAGTTGTTAATATTAGTGATACATGATCTTTTTCGTAGTGGCATTCTTGGATTTTCTGTAACTGAGTCACGCGCTATAATAACCACTGCATCATCTTCATCAAATTCTTTTTTTCTTTTTTTTATGTTAAGATCATTAATAATAAGTCACTTTATTTAGCATATAACTACATATACAAAAAAAAATAATACAGTACATATACAAATACACAACTTTTAAAATATCGTAATGTTGATATAAAACATGTACATATTAAAAAAAAAACAAAACAAAATTATGGTTAAAACTTTCTTAAATATAGCAGATAGGTAATTAAAATTAAAATTAGTATTATTTAAATTAAATTATCTATTGTCAATAATATGACCACAAAGTGCTTTTTTAAATTTATTGATGTTTGACCCGTTTTTTATATCATTGTGCAAATTATTAAACTGAACAAATCCGTTGTAAACCAAACAGTTAGATGTTGCTGATTTTTTAACTCTAACTACTCTACTAAAATCATTTTTACTTTTAGTTGGGTACTCATGAATATCAGTGTTCATATTACTGTTAAGGTATTCGGGCAACATTTTATTTTTTATTTTAAAAATAAACAACATATTATAAACATTAATTGTTTCTGAAATTGACAGCCAATTTAATGTGCTCAGCATAAGAGAAATTGGTGTATACTTATTACACTTCAAAATTGCTCTATTTTGTTAAGTTTCTTTTTTTGTGTTTCATTTAACATGTATAAAATTGTTATGCAGTATTGATAGTAAGGCCGTATGATAGTGTTATAAACCAAAATTCTGCTATGCATTGATATATCACATGATATTCTATCATATTTTAATTTACTATCAATTATAATACCTAAGTATTTGATTTCTGTAATTACCAGTAGACAAAACAATGTCTGAGTTTTTTTCTTTAAAATGTCTTACTATTTCTCTTAGTGAATATTTTCTGTCAATGCCATAATATTGTACAATTGTACAACAATTTGCACAATGTTAATACCATTTGCTCTGCTTGTTTTAATACTTTTGTTTTGAGCTTATTCAATATTGATTACATTTGACAGTTATTAATATTTCAGTTTTTTCTATGAGTGCGCGCACCGAGGTGTTTTCCCTGGTAGATGTTTATGGATTTTCCTAACGCTTTTAGATTTTTGGTTTTGGGGTTATCTTAAAGATCATGTTTATCTAACACAACCAGAAAACAAAGAAATACTAAGGTTTAGGATTATCAATGCTTGCCACGAAATATCTCCCAATTTGATATTAAATACCAGTAATGGAGTAACTAAAAGATGTCAGTTCTGTATTCAGCACGGTGGGAATCAATTTGAACAATATTTATAGATATTATGTTTTATAGTTTTTTTTTCAATAAAATATTTCAGTATTTACGATTGTTTTTTTTTTGCACATTTCATAATTTTTTTTTTAGATATTTCCGTCTACAAATAAATAAATAAAATACACTGTATGCAGAATTTCACCTTGAATCAAAATATGTAAAAATATACAGGCTGTTCCATTTAAAATAACGATGATGGATATCGTTATTCAAAACAGGCAAAATATATTTACAAACTGAGAACGTCAAAAGATTTTTCTTTTTTCTTGCCATTTAAGAATATATATGTATAGTTTGTTGAGTCTAAAATTTAAAATATGAAAATTATAGCTTCCGGCGTTTTTTAGGAAACAGTCTGTATATACAAGGTGTTTCAAAACATGAGTCGGAAAATAAAGGGTAGGATTGGTTGGCTAATTATAAGAAAAAAAGTTCCCATTAACATGGTGTAAATTATTTATTTTTTTTATTTTTTACGATATCTCAGGAACCGTTTGAGATACAAAACTCAGCTTTCGTACACATCTTAGCTACTTTTTAAGCGTTTATTTAATTTGTTCATGTGCCATTGACGGAGATTTTAGAGTTGCGTGAGGTTTTTATGGCTCTAATTTCTATGACACTTGGGAAATTGGCATTCTGAAAGCACATTGTAAACCACTATTTTTTTACACGAAAAAGGTACTCTTAGTCAAAAGCTCTAACGTAAACCGTTTTTGAGAAATACGGCATTTTATGATGGAAAACATAAAAAAAAAGTAGCAATATGTTTTGTTGTTGATAAAAACATTTGTTTTTGACTAGTCGTCAGCGTTCATGCATTTGAGTTATTGACAATTGTCGTTTAGTTGTTAAATAACTTTTTTTTTCAAAAGAAGTCATTATCGCTGGAATTTATTATCTTTATTACCTAATTAATTTGCTCATTTTTAGTATTTTGCTTGCATGGTGATAGCAAAATGAATAATTACAGTGATAGCGAGATGTGCAATATGCAGCAAACACACGTTAAATTTATCAAGAAAGGTTTCCAATCCAACAGGTACCAAATGAAAGAACATTAATTCGTATTCACAAACGTCTACATCAAACTGGAAGTGTACATAAAAGAGCTGCAGAAAATGGGAGACCGTGTCTGCTACCTCCGCAAATTGAAGAAGATGTTCTTCAAAAAATTGAAGACGATCCATCAACTAGCACTAGAAGAATAGCTTTAAACCTAAACCTTAGTCACGTTACAATGTGGAAGATAATAAAAAGCCAGATGTTATATCCTTATCACATACAGCGAGTACAAGCCCTTTTATCAGCGGATTTTCCGCAAAGATGGTTTCAAGAAAGAATTGCGCAAAATCTTTGATTCTTAGAACAAGTTTTATTTACGTCCAAAGCAAATTTTTTTTGCGATGCGATTATAAACTTTCATAATAATCATGTATGAGCCGACAAAAATTCACATGCCATAATGGAATGCCATCATCAGCAAACCTTTTCCGTTAATGTTTGGGCAGGTGTTGTAAAAGACCATTTAATAGGTCCATATTTTTTGTCTCTTAGGCTAAATGGTCAATCATATCGTAATGTTTTTGAAGAAAAGCTGCCAGGACTTTTAGAAGACGTTCCGGTTCAATTAAAAAACGAAATGTGGTTCATGCACAATGGTGCTCCTGCACATTTTAGTTTAGTTGCGTGTCAATTCTTAAATGAACAGTATAGGAACCGTTGGATAGGTTGAGAAGGCTCACAGGCTTGGTCTCCTTGGCCTCCAGATCTAAATGTTTTGATTTTTTTTGTGTGGGGTTACTTAAAAAGTTAATTTTCACTACATCAGTTAATACCGATGAAGAACTTTTCATTTATAAACTCATAGTCAACCATGTTTACCGTAGAAAAAGTAAAGTTGGTTACCATACTAAAAACAAAAACATATATGTGTGTACCTGCCTTTATAATACTTAAAAAAACCATTTAAAATGGTTAAAAAACCATTTAAAATGGTTTTTGAATTATATTAATCGGTTAAAAAATAACGGAGTGATTCAGCTGTACGTTTTTTGTCTAACACCCTGTATATACATATATAACTAAAACTGAGCTAAAACTACTAACAATTAGAAAAGAAATGTATGCGCACCAACTAAATGACACTTTAACTTGGAAGTTAATCAAACAACATGAAAAAAATCAAATATTTACTTTCAAAGACATTAAAAAATTTAATCTGGAAGAAATTAAAATATATACAACACAAACAAGTTTAAATCAAACTAAAACAATATTTGTTTAAAAAAAATATAGAAGTTAAAATTATTTCAATACTAAGCTCCAGGAATTCATACGGATTAATGGGGAATACTATATTTATTTTCTTTTTGTACCAACACACTGTATATATGTTTTATAAATTAATAAATAATGTATAATAAAAATAGTTCAAAGAATGCCCCGGCAAACCACCCAAATGTTAAAAAAATAAAATAAATAAATAATCATTAAAACATAATCAGCTTAGTACTTTATAAGTCACGAGTTGTGTGGATGAAAAGCTCGTGTTACTTGACGCTCTACTTCGTACTTGAGTGAATTGATTAGTTTGATTTAAATAATATGATTTGCCTAATAACTTTATTACAATAATAATTAATCAGAAACTGATTATTAATATCACTATTAAAACATATTTGATAATAAAATGGTTTTCTTTTAATTAAAATATAGCTTTTGGTATTGTTCAACATGATTTTATAACCCGTTTTGCAAGTATTTTCGTAGAAGTTCAAGTTATTTTGCTAATCACGACTAATGAATACCTGCTACCTGAACATAAACAATTAAAGAGTAGGTTTGATTGTAAAAAAAATGTAATAACTGGAACGATAAACAGAAAAAATAGTTAAAAGATATCTATAATAATCTTCGTATATACATTAAAATGTATTAACAAAATGATTTCAACACTGTTCAAGATCACCAAAAGTTACAGGAATGATAGAGACTAATATAAAAACAAACGTATTAGAATATAGAATAGAAACGAGGTACTTTTTATCAGTCTTACGAGTTCAGTTCGAGTACACGAGGACATCACTCCCCAAAAGCTGGACCTATACAATATTCAATGCCATCGCCTCATTCAAATTAATAAAACTAATCATCTTATTTCATAACTAAGACCTTGACATTAATGGGTATTTTATAAAAAATATTAAAAAAATCAATTTAATTCAAATTACATTTGTCACTAAAAAAAAAACTTTAATGATAATGCAATTACTTCAATTCACTTTAAGCGGCACGATTGTCTTTGTTTATTAACCTGCGTATCAAAGTTTTTTATCATTTATTAATTTCACACATATAGCAAAGACTCTGCTAGATATAGTCTCGATGAACAATAGAAGTTTTATTTGTCTCCATAATAAAATATTATCTGACACAGTTTCTAAATATAAATAATTAACTATAATTATATTCTTTTAATCAAGAACAAAGTTTTTAAGATAAATTTATTAATTTAAACTAAATTTATAAAATTACATTAATAAATTGATTATTTTAGTAATGATAAAAATAATTCTTGGATATGACACTTATATTCAGTTCAAACTATCAATTTCCAGATACATTTTAAATTTACAAATTTTAATATTATTTGACTTTTAACGTTTTTTGTAAAGCCAAAAAAATGTATTATATATTTTTCAAAACTTAATTTGCTATCAAGCAAGATCAACTTTAGTATTTTTAACTACATTTTTGACAAATTTGATTTATTATATAAAAATTTGCATTTCTGGTGTAGTTAAAACATAAGTTTATTTGGTTAATACAATCGTCATCGAGGTATTCAGTGGCGGAGCTAAGATTTTTGGGCCCCACCGTAAAATATTGAGTAAAAAGCATTTAATAATAATAATAATAATAATAATAATAATAATAATAATAATAACAATAATAATAATAATAATTGTCTTTATTTGTACATTATTCACATACAAAAGGGCAAAATTCAGCTTATAGCTGCTCTTCCACTTAACCCTCATAATTTTACAAGAAAATTTGATCAAATTAATTCCACATCTTAGTATTGGCAGCTTCTCCATATTTGCAGTCTTCTTAATAATCTCGGTGTTGTTTTTGTTTGTTTTATATTCTTTTATACACTTTCCATTACTTTATAATTTTATTAAATAAAAATGATGTCAATATGACATATTTAATTTTACAGTTTACGGATATGTGTCTATCAAAAAGTTTTTAAAACTGTCAAACAAGTTAAAGCAATAGTTTATGTTGACAGAAATATAGCAGATTTTTCAAACAGCATTCTAAACTGTCAACACAAAAAAAAGTTACTTACGTCATAAATTGACCAAATTTACTACACCTGCCAAATAATGTATATTCTGTCAAAAATGTAGATACATCTGTCAAAAATATTACTACTTTGCATTAATTTTTTTTTTAAATTTTATGTTCATTCTAAAATTATTCTTGAAAGAACCCTTATTATAAATCTATGATACTGGAAATATTCTCTAATACTTCTAAAAGCATTATGTACCTGATAGTTAATATTTTTAAAACGTTCGTAGTGTCACAATCACATAAATCTACAATCATTAAAACTTATTTTTTTTTTTATTTGATACTGCTATTATTTATACAATATTTAATTAAAAGGGGCGCATAATAGACATTCAAGCGAGCGGCATAAAACCTTGCAATGACTCAGAATGTCTTTTTGTAAAGATATTTGTTTTGAATTTTGAAAATTATAAAAACTGCGATAAAAGGAACAACAACTATATGAGAATGAATAAATATTTACAAAATCATCTGCAACAACCTTGAAAATTAATATTTGATAACTTAATGAACTTGCAATAAATTGTTATCGTGCGAAGATCATATAAAATACAAAACATAGCAAAAGTGAATGTATCTAAAAATGTCATTAGGTATTTGCATCAAGCAAATACTAGGAAAATTACATCATATCTGTCGCATATTAAGGTTGGCGAAAGCGCCATCACAATTGTGTAAATGAGATAACAATTTTTAAATGCAGAAATATTAAAACAAATTAAAAATAGTTTTGTATGACGTATTTACGTCAATGTTAGTTATAAAGAAAGGGCGCTTCTTGATTTGTCAATACTAGATATGATGAAAAATGTTTTTAGTTAAACAAAAAGCAATTTAGAAAGTCATTCTAAATGTAGTTCCGACACTTCTGATATAAAGGACTTGCAGCCTAACGTGTCTTTTAATAATACTGAAAAAAATCAAAACATTGATAGATTCTGGTGCTGCGCCTGTAGTCAACAAAACGATAATTTTAAAAATAAATTTAAACACGGTAGCATTCATACTCTTAGTCAATACAGATAGATTAGATATAAATGAGTCATAATTTCAGAGTAATTTTAGATAGAATAAAACCTCAATTTTACCGCTTTTTTGAATTATTATTTTTTAAGTATTTTTTAGAAAATTATTATTAAAGTTTAATCCAAATTGCTGCAATATTAAGGTAGAAAGAAAAATTATATAACTTTTATTGTAGAACTTTAAATTTTGTACGAAATGATTTGTAAACCGCATAAGAGGCAATATTATCCACAATCATTGCTTGGTGATGATGATGATGGATGGATGTTAATTGCTACCCTATTTGCTATAGCTATTTATGATGATTACTAAACTGAACCTTTAAATATATAGAATATAATATGATCTATAATTCATTCATTTTAAAAATTAACCGAACTTAAAACTTTTATCTGCTTGGTCTATATGCAAACAAAGAAAAAGCATTTTAAAATTTATTTTATTCAAGTTATCTTAAATCTAAAATCATAAATAAATAATATTCATTTTATACACAATTTACGTAGATTCTTCTTATACTTAATGATTATTCTGTTAATCATATTAGTAAAAACTGCAATATACATAAATGTTAATCAATATCAGTCTCTTAAGTTAATGATGTATTATATTCTAATATTTTAAATAAAATTCTTCATTTGAGATATTTTGCATTTGTACATTGTACTCTCTCTCAAACAGTTTCATACCCTTTCCGGAATTCACTTGCAAGATGACACGAAATTATAATTCCAATTAACTAAAAAAAAACTATTATGTTATAAATTTATACAATATAATTTCAATTACAAACTATTGTTAATCAAAATTTTACATCAAACATAAATATAATTATAATTATACCTCGTATATACATAGTTATAAGAAATATTACCCTACCGATAACATTCAGCAAATCAATCAATACCTACCTGAACAAACGCCAATGAAAATCCGACAATTTCGATTATTGTTGAATTGTCTTGTATATATTCTTTAAAAACATAGATACATCCAGTTTTATTTAAATCATTTGAATTGTTAGAGCATAATTTAGCACGTCTTTTGTGTATCCTAACACCATCAATCCTTGTGTGTGAGCAACATGAATCCGGCAATCTATACCCTCCTGTTATATTTTTCCAATCTTCGGGACCGGTAATACCACAGCAGTTAAACTAAAATAACATTCAATTATCAATATTCATAGATATAATTGATACATACTTACATCTTCTTGGATACTTCCCCATGCACTTGCAATTTCAGAATTATTAGCTGATTCCGGTAAAGTCATTGATGAAATTAGAGCTTTTTGAGCGGTGCTCCTTAATAAGTAACCACTCATACCTACGCCTATTTCCAAGAAAAATATGAGTAAAAGGAGTGTTGAAAACTAAAATATAATTAATGATTAACATAATCTGTAACAATATTATTACTTGTTTACCATTAAAGTAATAAATGAATTTTCATATATAGCACCACAACATCCAAGCACTGCAATGGCAAAAATAGTAAAACCAATAATAATCAGTATACTTGGGAGATATAGGTATTGACTTTCTATTAGCACTGCATAGTTTTTGTAATATAATTTAATTGTAATTCCCACTGAAATGATTATAATTCCAGTAGCCTAAAACGCAACAATTTTTTTTTTAACTTTTTCTGTTATATATCCCTAAATCTATCTTACCACAAATAAAAGATTGATGCCATACAGAAGATATCTGATAGTTGTGCTAGCTAAACTCATCTTCATCAGATTTATTTTATTTTATAAATCGCGAAATATTAAATAGTGGCGTTCTTTCTGTTGATTCGTTTGGCGCGCGACTCAGTTGCACATTCGCATTTGTATCATGCAAGATCCCATACATTGTAAGGACATATTTATTATTATTTTTCCCTTATCAAATTAATAATAAACAAAGCGATTATTGCCATATGTAGGCTATGTTTATGTATTGATTATACGCCAACCAAGATTACTGTCGGGCGAAAAACGCGTTAACCTCTTGAAATTTTATTATTTGAATTCATTGCGCCGCCAGAATGGGGACAAGAACCGCACGGAACTGCTTATTTCATGAGCGTCATGAACTATTTGAAATAACAAGGATATTGATTGATTAATTTTATATATTTCATATAATGAACGAAGGATATCGAATATTCTGAAACTATATATATTTTAAATATGTATTATTTTGAACAGAATTTAAATGCTAAAGACGTTTAGCTCAGTTATTTTATAATTAGGAGCATACATTTGAAGAAAAAGTAATAATTATTGACAAGTTTGATCCAGTGGTATCTGATAGGTTCTATTTAAATGCATGTATCAGTTGCACGCAAGATGTGGCATACGGAATCTGCGTGCAAACAACCTTGCAAAATTTCTCCTAAAATATTGATCAGTATAAGATGGCCATGCACATAGACTTAAATAGCCTTTGACCAATATGGCCCTGACCATGAGCGCATTATTGATAAACGGAGACTCAATTTTTTTTTTTTTTTTTTAATTTTTAGAGAAAGAACCTATAGCCAAAATGAAGGATGTATAATGCGAGAAAGGAAAGCAATACACTCGGAGACATAAACTGTTATGCAATATAAATATATTTATTCTCGAGTAGCGCCGGGTTCGATCATTTCTGCATTTTACACACTTTTAAGTTTTAAATATTATTATATATACATATATAATTCAAAATGACGATAGTTATTCGTCAGTGTTATACGGGCATAAGATTAATACTGGATTTTTTTTATAAAATGCATAATTATTGAGTTATAACTGTTATAAACAATAATTCAAACTCTTGAACCCAAATTTTAACCAAACGGATAAAAAAACAACATCAAAAACAAAGAACAAAACAATCATTTCAATGACATTTTGTTCATTGTTTCATAAAGTTGTTCTATTTTAAATTATAAAAAACTATTTTTATCATTATATTCATGAGACAGTTCATATGTATAAGTCAAAGTAAAACTTTATTTAAAAGGTTAGTTGACAAAAAATGTAATAATTTACATATTTGACAGAATTATGACAGATTTGACAAAAATTAAAATTGACAGTTCATATGTTAGACCAGTGTTTCTAAACCTTAGTACGGACAGTTCGCCAGTTTAGAGTTGTTTTTCTTAATACAGAAATAAAATATTTTTGACATATAAAAACACTAATTTAGCACTTCAATGACAGCAAGTGAATGACAAAATTGGCATATTTGAGTAATAGAAACACTTAAATCAGTGAAACTGTAGTAGACATAAGCAAAAAAATGCGAGTTGAAAGATCTTAATAACAATGACAACAATATTCTTATTTTTTAAATTTTTAAAAAGCTTTGAAATCAAAATGGAAAAATGCTTAAAATTTGCTATTTTAGAGTTTTTCGACCGTTTTTTGCCGGAATTTGAAGCATAAAACAAAGACCAAAAAAAGAAAAAGAAATAGTAACAATAATAGTATAGGCACAAGAGAGCAAACTACAAGCAAAATTTATATGAAAGACATTTTGAAGAGAAAAGCGTAGAAGAAAACATGGTACAATTAGAAAATATAGTCGCAGACGCAACAACGAAGAAAACGTTCAAACAAACAGAAAAAAAACATTTGGAAAAAGAAAACAGCAGAAGACAAAATTCACACAAAAAAAAGAACTAAAAAAGTACTCCACAACTGAAAAAATAATAGCGACTAAAGAACAATATCAAAGTGCTAAAAACGGTATACAAGGAAAAATGCATACAATTTAAGGAAAAGTAAAAAAAAATAGAGATAAAAAAAATACGTTCGGATGAAAAAACAAATTTTAATGAAAGTCTAGAGGATAGACTTCTTAAAACTTTATGAAGGATCGAATAGAAAAACCGATGGAAAAAAATGATAGAAATATAAAAAGCGCCAAGTGTGATTGGAATACAAAATGAAGTGGAGAGTAGGTCTTGTATGTCCAATACACAAAAAAGAAATAAAAAACTCGCAGAAAATTACAGAGATATAACGTTACTAAGTATAGCATACAAAATCTACGTCATGGTAGTAGAAGAAAAACCAAGTCAAAAACTAGAGATGATTGGGATATTGCCAAACAGACAGACCGGAATTAAAAAAAAGAAGAGGAATCATGGATAACGTACACATAAGAAGAAAATTGTAAGCATTATTCTTAGACCTAAAAGCGGCATTTGACAGTGTGAATAGAGAGAAATTGTGGATGTATTTGAGAAAAAAAGAAATAAATAACCATTTAGTAAAAAGAATAAAAAAGTATGCGTGAGTCTGTATAAATGGCAAAATGATTTTGAACTACAAAAAGTGTGAGACAGGGATGCCCACTCAGTCCTAGTTTGTTTGCGGCATATATTGCAGATATAGAAGAGATGTGTATGCGCAGACGGGTGGGGTAGTGGTAAGCAGAAAGAATTGTAGCAAAACAAGGAAATTAAATGAACAAAATAATTAAAAGCCTGGAAAGAAATAAACGTTTATTAATTCATGGAAGGATTTTGAATTTTGGATCTTTATTGCTTTTACCACCGCATTAAATGTGCTGCATTTAAAAAAAAAGTACTTCCGTAAAAAAAATGTGTTTTTACTTTTAATCTGAGCAATATATTGCTTCAAATTCTACTTACACCTCTGCATAGCTATTTGCTGGTACTCTCACACAAATGCAAGACACGCTGTCTTCAAATTCCAATACTTACTTTTTTTCTTTATTAAGAGTATGCGCTCTTTGACCTGCACATATACAATTATCTTCTTTGTTCATTATAAATACTTACCTGGTGGTTCAAACATGACTGTATAAATAGTTTCTGGCAAAAGATTGTGCTAATTCTGGGTAGCTAACTTGTCTAGAAAATTATTTATAGAGATTATTTGCAACTAGAGCTTAATGTACTTTCTCTCCAATAGTAGTGCCTTATCAAGTATTTTTAACCCATACTTGTATTTGTGTTTACATGCAAATGTAGTTGCAGCGACAGTGCACAGTTGAACAACACCAAAAAGACACAGAAGCAAGTATGTTTATATTTCCAAGATCTTTGTTAAATGTGGTTGGAGACGGTTCTCAACATAGCTAATGCAACACAACAGGCTGACACAACAACCCGATTCTCATCAAAAATTACGCAAATTCTGCTGTGGATATAGAAACAATTACGATTACAACAAAGATTGTAATAAGATTTTAGTTTGCATTTTGACAATGTTAATGTAATAAATATTATATTGGACTAAATTTTGGCAACATTCATACAAGTAGTGCGCTGACACTTGCCATATCTTTGCAGCCTACAAGTCAAGTTTGCCGGTGATTTTTTTCGGTGTATTTCCGTAATATGCGGTGGGCTAACTCGTCAATTTTGGTAATAAAAGATCAAACTTACCAAAATGTTTCCTGAACAAGCGTATTCTTGTTCAAAAATCATGGCCCAATATTTCAACAAAAATTTGCTCCCTAAAACCCGGCAAGTCCAAGCAAAAAATTGAAGTTGTGACCCAGGATTTGTTCGGAATGGGACACGTCGGCGCCGCCGTTTCGACGCGGCCGAATAGGCGCGAGGACACCTCGGCGCTGGCCGATTCGGCGCCAGAACTTTTTAAATAAATGTATACATTATAATAAAAATTGATTAGTTTTATGAGACATAATAAATATTGTATGATAAATAAAATATAAAATACATAAAAATTAAATAACATATCAAACAGAAATAACAGATAAAAAACATAATATATGTATGTACATGTTTAAATTGTCAAATATACAATTTATAGTATAAAAACTAAATACAATTTTGGCCCGCAAATAATGTACGGGTGTTTAATTATTACTTTTTAATTATAGGTAATGAGCTGAAAAGTATAAATGATAATTAATAGTCTATTAAAATAAATAACAAGTAAAATTAACAATATAAAATGTTGAAAAATACCATACTAAAGATTTTATTTATCATACATTATTTATTATGTATATAAAACAAATAAATTTTTATGATTATAATATATATGTATATACTTATTTTATTTGAAAAGTTCTGGCGCCGAAACGGCCAGCGCCGATGTGTCCTCGCGCCGAAGTGTCCTAGACCCGGATTTGTTCCCTTTATTTCGAGAAGCTGTCAACAGTGAAGCAAAATAAACATTTGAAACTGGTCTAAATTAAGCTTATAATTACAAAAAAAATATTTTTTTAGATTCCGTTAATAAATTGGGGTGGTTTTTAGGGTATGAAATAAAAATAGCCAAGTAAAATAAAACAAATTAAGCTCGTCATTATAGAAAAAAATAATTTTAAGAAATTCATTAAATAATTAGTGTTTTTTTGAACATGGAAATAGAAAGTAAAATTTTAAAATACGCTTTTCATTACAGAAAAATTAATTAAAAAAATTAAAATAAAGCTATAAGTAATGAAGATATGTGGGTAAAGTAATAAAAAACATTCATACAAGTAGCCGATAAAAAACTGCAACTGAAATTTAGTAGATAAAAAATTAGCATTCAATCGATCTACCTTGAAACATTACAAAAAAGTTAAATGTTCAATTTATTATATAAAAGTATTTGCAGGACAGGATTTGTTATAAAAAATTTGATACTTCTCAATAGTTGCCAAGACGTGCTGCCACCTTGTAATAATTTGTTTATAAAATTGTAATTTGCACAGGAATCTATAATATTTTTATGAATTATCCATAATAGTATTAGTAGAAATTACTCTTAATCTAGCCAAAGTTTACATAAAACAATTATATATTTTCAATTTAATTATATATTTTCATATTTTCAATGCCTGAATATCTAAAGAATCTTATTTATCAAATCATTTAAATGTTATTTTGAAATCTATGGCTAAAATATTACACTTAATTATTCAATCAAATTGATATAAAAATGATTAAAATTGTCCAAGAAAAAGTATTTCAGGCAGTGTGTGCTTCATTTGTCTTTAAAAAAAAATAATACAGTTATATCATTTATTTCTTGAAGAGTAACTACATATACGGGAACATTATAAATTTCCATCCTTAAATGTATAATGTCAAAAACAAATTAAAGGTTACTTAAATATAGCTACATACCAGAAGCTGATGATTCCATAATCAAATAATATTAATTATAGCATAAACGCAAAATGCAGCTCTTAAAAATGCTCAAACTGTAGTTTATGTGCCTCAATGCAGCCTTATTTTTTTTCCTGAGAAAAAAAGTCAATGGGCAGCTCGTACTGTCCAGTGGCGTCAGATTTTTAATGTGTAAAGACCCCATCTTTCTTCTTCCTTTCTAAGAGGTGGTTTGCTTGGCTCTCTTTGCACTGCGGTCCTATTAGACCTTTGATATCTTACTCCATTAGCAGCTTGGTCTCTTCAATGAATTCCAGAATCATTTGCCAAAGAATTACTTTTAGCTCTACTTCGGTTAGGTTTGGATTTTATTACTGGCAATTGCAATTACTGCAATGCCTCTTGACTATTTGACATGATGATTATCAGTCTGTTGGGGTATAGTCCCGTCCCGATTATGTCCTGGGCGCACTACTCGATAAAAGACACCTTCATCTGGAAAACCGAGGCATATTTGCCCACGGGTAGCAAAGTTTGCTTCCCTTGGTCTTTGTCGTCGTAGATTCTAGCCCCGCTGCCATTCTGGTCTTTGACCCCATCCGTGTACCAGATAATTTCCTTGACTGTTTCCAGGTATCTTTTGTTTGATCATTCGTTTTGTTGAGGTATTACCACATCAAATTTCTTTTTAATAAAATCCTCATCATTAGAGTCTTTTCCTCACATTTGTTTTGCTAGGTTGGTTCCAAGGTTTACAATGTGTTTATTTATCTGCACTCTGTACGCTGCTTGTGCGCATCTTTCTCATTGTCACCGTTATCAGTAGACATGCAGGCCTCTGAACAAACCTAGTTTGTTTAGAGTTGTATGGGGTTTTCCCTCATTTCTATATATGAAATAACGAGTTTTACCACTACCGTATATAGCCATCTAGTCATATTAGGTGTCAGTCCCCAAGTGCGTCTGTCAAGCGTAAGTTCCAGATATTTTACTTCCTTCGTCATCGGGAGCATAGCTCCATACATCCTCAACTATTTTTTCCAATAGTTTTTGTATAAAGGATGTCAAGCTGATTGATTTGTAGAATTTTTTAGCCAAGACATACGTGAGTCCGGCTTTGGGATAAATGAAAAATTTTAAAAAGAAGGATGAGGTTTTGTAATAACTAAAACTGTATCTGCCTGTCTAACTAAACTGAAAGAACAAATCTTTTAAAGGATGCTAATAAAATTGTCGTAACCTGATGTCAACTATTTGAAACACAAGTTTTGCGCTAAATTACGCGCTATGGACGCACATATTGACTTCACCGGAAGCTTGCTACAATTGACGACTATGAAGGTCGGCCTTGGGGGTTGTGGCATATACAATATTACTTGTCAACTATCAAAATGCCAACTTTTCAGAAATCCTGCCTCACCTATTTATTTTTGCACACAAACAGGAGGCGAAACAAAAAAATGGCTTACCGTTTCTGTTATGCAACACTCATATCTAGAGCTAGGACTTATAAGCGTAAAAAACTGCAAAATAAGCGCATAAATAAGTATTAAAAAACGGCAAAATAAGCAATGACAATAATAGTAATTAACATAATTCATTTTTAAAAGAATTAATAATAATATGTTTTTTCAAATTTTCCTTTAAAAAGGACCTTCTTCTGTCAAAAAAGTCGAGCAATAATCGCTCATGCTCGAGTGAAGCATATGAGTCATGCATGACCAGCATGACCATGGCTATTTTAAAACGATCGCATATATTTCTTTTAAAAAAATATTTTATTAACCCTTCAATTTTTATGAAATCGTAAATTGCTTAAAATAAGCATCAAATATGCACAAAATTGCCGAAATAGGCAAATAAAATAAGCATCAAATATGCATAAACATTAAGAAAAACAAATAAAAATTTTTACAATATGAAATATGCATAAAAACTAAAATATGCATAAAACCCGACAATAGGCAAAATAAGCCATAATACAAAGGTGCCATTTGCTTTACTTTCTTATGATTCGTGGAGATATACATTCAAAATTGATATACATATAATATTGGTAAAAATCATAACGCATATAAATCCTAGCTATACTCATATCCATTAGTGAAAGCTACTTAAACAATCCTCACTTCATAAGGATTATTTTTATAAAGGTCAATAGGTTCATATCTAGTTAATTCAAATAAAGCAATTTAATATTTTTATATTTATTGTAACAAAAAAAATAGAATTACCAATTACTAAAATTAAAATTATATGAAGAAGATTTCTTCTTTTTTGTGGTAGCTTCTCCATCATCTTTACTGCTACTAAAATAAATACCTATTTGTATTTTGCTTTAAACAGATCATTTTTTTTTATTAACAAGCAAGCGCAATCATTGCAAGCGCTGAGTTAGCGGTAACACTTTGAGCGATACAATTTTAAGTTAAGAAAACTATTTTTTTTTTCCAAATATTTAAAACACAATTTTATACTTCCAGCATTTAAGAAAACTCACTCAAAACTTACTATGATTGAACTGAACGCCTTAATGGTTCCTTCTATCAATTTACAAATATATGTAATAATTATAACATAACATCATACCTTCCAGCCTTAGGATTAATATATTTGCCAACACCTTGTCTATAAACTTGTAAAGTCTTATTAGCATTACGTTTCTTTCGCTTTAACATTTCCTCTTCTTGTTTTTTAGCAATTTCTTCAGCTCTTTCTTTTGTTAGCTACAATAATATTTAATAATACAAACAAAAAAAAACAATTTAAGCAAAAATAAATACTTGTTCATCAGCTTCTTCATATGGATCAACAAAGACTTGAGCCTTAATCAAAATAATATTTTCAATTGGTTTATCTTTATTATCTACTTCTATCCTTTCCATCTCGGATAGTGTTTCCATGCCACCAACAACTTTTCCAAATATTGTGTGCTTATTATCTAAATGTTTGCATGATCTGTATGTAATGAAGCTGAAAACAAGAAAATAGTAAAATTAATTTCATTAAAAAAAAATCATTCATTCGCTCTTAGAAGAGATCTGAAGTGTGGCTATGATAAAGTAGTGAAATGTAGCAAGTGAGATACCTTTTCACACAGAATATGTGATATGGTATTACCATGGTTTTCCCTACTTTTTTATTGCCATCCTTTGCAATCACATCTCTTTTTAGAGTAAAAGAACTGTATATAAAAATTAAAAACATACAACTGTGATCCATTTGTATTTGGCCCAGAGTTCGCCATAGATAAAACACCTCTGCCAGTATGTGATAAATTTGTTTTAATTTCATCTTCGAATTTATCACCCCATATTGATTTGCCTCCTTTTCCTGTGTTCGTTGGATCGCCTCCCTGAATCTAAAAACAAGTTGTTTCACTTATAAATAATTCAAATGATATAATAAACTTTAAGTCACCAATAATTAATATACAATTACCATAAAATTCCTTATCGATCTGTGAAATTTTGTACCATTATAATACCCATCTGAGCAATGCCTCATGAAATTTTCACATGTCTTAGGAATGGAATCACAATAAAGTTCTAAATTCAATGGGCCCATATTTGTAATTAACCGTACATAACCTGCATTTAGTTAAAAAGAAATCTTTTTATTTATACATACTACATTAAAAATAGCACTTGAAACAATGTTAATAATAGTCAGATAAGTTTGAGTATTCTAGGATCAACTTAACATAAGAAAAAACTTTGTAAAATTATGTACCTTTCTTTTTTACACGTTCATATCGCACCAAATCTTCATGAACTATGGCAGCTTCATGTGTTAATTCTGGTACCATAGCAGTTGATGTAAAACTAGCAGCAACAGCCCCAGTTGAATAATGTGCTGCATTAAACTTATCGGCCTTCTCTGTACTTTTAATTTGATTAATTTGTATAGTAGGCTCTTTATAGTCCCTATTCAATTCTTCCAAAGTGTACTGTGTTTCTGGATTAACCGTCCTTAATCGTGCTTGTGGATCACCCCTAGCTGCTATCTCCTCTAAACAAAAAAGTTTTATAAATAAATTAAGCAATATGTTGTTGTATATGAAGGTAAGAAAAGTCAAGCAAAGTTTCTTTTAATCCAATAAACCAGTGGTTTTGTACCAAACCCATATGAAGATTATAGAGCCATTTTTAAATAGACTCTAAAATGTACTTGCTTTCATATTTATGTAATTATAATAACACTATTAAATAAGTAAGACATTCAAGATTTTCGCATTGGTGCTAGACAAGAGATTGAATAAAAATTTATGATGTTAAAAAGTTTAGTAAAAAGTATGATGCTGAATAGAGCAGAATTTTGGCCATGGAAAGAACAAAAAAACTTGATTACTTCAAAGTACTGGATCAATATTTTTATTTAGTCTTTTGATACAAACAGTTTTGCAGAGTAAAATGGAATATATATAGCTCAGTTATAGAGCGTTAGCGTAGCACGCTAACAGTCTGGGGTTCGATCCCCAAAATATGACTAAATAATAATTTGCTCTTTATTCACCAAGGTGATTCGGAAGTCACCTAATGAGCCGTTAGTCCCATCAACCCCCTTCAAACAAGTCGTAAGACTTCTATATAAAATAGCTATAAAGCTATAATTTTACCCGCCTCTCACTTCACATTTCTCTAGTTTAACCAATAACACAATAATCAGGGCCTACTGAACCAAGGCCAATGAACTCAGTTTAACTCTTTATTTTATTTTTTTATTTAAATTTATTACATAATACATACTAAAAATTAAAAAAAAACATTTAGTTTTATAGTATTTTTATGGAAAAATAAATATACAGTGTAGATTTAAAGTCTGGAAACATCCAAATAAAAAAGTAATTAATGGTTTTTGAGAAAAACGTCAAATAGTAATTTTCAAAAAGCTATTTGTTGATGCAACCCGTTTGTTTTCTTTGACCTTGAAGAATTATGACGTCATTGTGATTTATTTTAAATAGTAACAGCATTTTTGTTTTAGTGTTTAAAAGCCTTGTGATTTTCTAAATAACGTTAAAAAAAAATTCCATGCCTTACATTAAAAAAATTTAATTTTAAAATTAAATGAAGAATTGTTCAAAATGTTGATTTTAGACAAATTAACAACATGCTAAACGTAGAAACCTAGAAACAGTAATTCCAGCAGTGCCCGACAATTTTTTATTTATCGTCGCAATCAATTTGTTTCAAACCTTGTAGGAATTTCCCAAAAAATTCAAGTTAGGTTGAGCTACGCATAAATATTAGTTCAAGTAAGAAAAAAAATCAAGAAACAGAAATTCGACTTAAAGAGATAAAAATCTGTATAAAAATTGTTTAACCTTATTTTTTTTTTCCATTTATGGGATAATTTGAGTTAGAAAAGTTTCACTGTATATTATTTATAATTATTGTTATATTTAAATAAATATGTTTTTAATATATAGATATAATGTTTTGTTTGAAATGATTAAAAATGTAACTTTTATTTAACTTTCGTTTATTTACATAACAAATTATTGAATAGATGAACTGAGAATGAATAAGTATTAAAATCCATTTTTGTTTTTGTGTAAAATTTAATTATCTTAAATTTTACACTTAATAAAATCATTAAAAAATATTTACCTTCAGTTTCTACTCGTAAACTGTTCTTAATATGATGAAAAGTAGAAATATTAAACTTCCCCAGATTCTGCGGATCTTGAATTGTAATAATATCCTTCCTCTCAAATGGTATGTCTGTAATTAAATCTTTCCAATTCTTATTTTTAATATTTAATTGTTCAACAGCCTCAGATGAAAACACATTCCCTGTAGTAGCAATGGCAACAATATGAGAATTCTTTGTAAATGTTTTGAATAAAACTGGACAATGAAACTCATCAGTTGAATTCTTATAAAATGTTAGTTTTACTAATGATTTAATATCTGCTGGTTTGCCAGTAACTGGATTGATTTTGTACTTTTTTAGAAACGGTAGTAGTGGTTGTAGATCAAATACATTGCCATCAGTGTCGCAATATGGATGCTCAAAATTTTGCAAGGATAAGCAACAATGATCAAATGGCAACCGTTTAAAGTTATCTTCCTCGGCAGTGGATTGATGCCCCGATTTCTTGCCTCCATATAATGTAGTCCATTCTGTGTACGTAATGTACCTTGAAGTAGAACAACCATATAAAATTTACTATTGAATTTGTAAAATAAACTTACATTTTATCTTTCTGGTGCTGTCGCTTCCCCATGTTTATAACTTTATTTTGTAATAAATATTGAAAAAATAAACAAAAAGTATGGTTAAGTTACAAGTTGTCAAAAAAGGCAGCGTTGCCAATTTTTGCATTGTTTTCTTCAAGTTTTTCTATAACAATGTTGCCGTGTCTATAATAAAAGTTGTATAAACTCTTTTTTTTTTCTTTATCCACATCAATCAAAATAATAATTTTGATCATTTGTGATATTTAGTATGCACTAAGCAACCAAAGTTAAAAACGTTGGAGTTATGTTAATTCTCAAAAAAAAACCTTTTTATCACAATTTTATGTATGTTTATAGACTTATTCGTTTGTCTGAACCGTTCAGATTGGAGTAACCAAACAAACAAAATTTGTACATTTTATATACATATACATGTTACATGATGTGTTAGATTAATGGTAGAGTCCTTTCATATCATGGGAGCAGTCAATCGCTGACAAAGCTAATTAATTGTTTAGTTACGTGTAGTTAACGCAACTTTTTAGTTCAGACGAACAAACAAGCTTGATGTATTTCTTATATTTTTACACATGTTTAATTAAAAAAAAAACAACATAAAGTAAATAGGCATCAATAGGGATTAAGGAAGGAGAATAGTTACGCTATTATAAAGGTTTACAGAATAAAACTCATCAAAAAAACGCTTGAATATAATTAATAAAAATTTTACACAATATAGAAGAAAGTCTAGTCTGTGTGCTCAAGCTTTTTAAATTAAATTATCTGATAAGTTGTTTCTCCGCAATTAATTTTTAAAAAGTGGAGTTTTTATTTAATGCTTTATTAATTTTTTAACTCGTTAAATATAACTGCAAATGTTGATTGGCGTTTTGTCCTACTTGAACCAATTAAAAACGGTGCTGTACGTGTAAATATTTTTTACGGTTTACCGATACTCTTGTAGATGTGATAGGATTTTAGTTTGTAATGTTTGCTTACTAATAATATTTTTTCATAACAATACTACTAGCTGACGCGGCGACTAAACCCGGCAAATTCTCTAGCGTTAATGTTGTTCTTCACTTCGTTCTCAAGGTTTTGTAGTTGTAATCATCAAAATTGTTATTCTAAACATGTCGTAAATGTCTTTTGTGTTTTGGTTTTAATAAATAAAAATGCTTTATAAAACAATTTTTTTGGACTTTCATTCATAAAAATATGTTTCATAAAACTCTTTCTTTAAGATACTATTATTCAATTAATAAAAATTATCGATGTTAAAATCACTTTTTAGTGTTTAGAGTTTTTTTAAATATACCCTAAAAACGTTTAAAATGTTAATTGAAATGTAAAACAATTTTCAGAATTCGGCTCAGTTATTTTCAAGAAAAAATTACTTGGTAAAATTTGTATACATCCGGCAACGCCTCATAGTTTGTTTGAACTTTGAAGATTTATCTAGTTGGCAACATTGCGAATCTCGCAAACGCCATGAGCCGTAGTCCGGACGTCTGAAAAGGGAGTGTATTTTGGTCAAGTGAATTCAACCACAATTACGAAAATAGCACCTTCTAATTGGTGAGTACCTAGTTGTATATTACACGCTGTACATTTTCATACCAATTGTAATTCCGCCGGTGCTCTCATATTGCGTAAAAACGTCTAGCCATTAGAGGCACAAAGAAAAAATGTCGTGATTGTTTTTGTTCACCGGGTGATGCTCTCTGGAGAGATCTATGCGACAAATTCTGCTGAAACCTTTTCAAAAACGACCCCCAATTTCTTGTCGTCGCATACAATCGATTATCCGTTCTATTTTGTTTGGTATTTGATTGTGCGGGACAAAATGGCCGACTGGCTGTCAGTGGTGAATCAATTTTGATTTCTCGCAAGGGCTCTCAGGAAAATTTACATAAAGGCCAATAATATCGTTCAACAACTGGTAAGTTAATTTGTGACTTCATCCAAACAAGTGCAGAAACACTCAACAATCTCATAAAATATTATTATATTCTTGGCATTTCTTATATTCACCAAACATAAACAAAAAACATCTAAGATCACATTACTACTTTCCCAAACAATAGTAGTCAATGAAAACAATATAATTGTTTATAATGTTGGTGGAACTTGTTAAAATTCATTAAAATGGTGCTGATATCATTTCTTATAACATACTTAATTATTAGGGACTTTATTGTACAGGTATTTATAAATAAGCTTCTGCTGCAGCATCATTATTTTCTTATTACTTCTGATATTATCATAATAAAACGATTATTATAAATTGAAAATATTGGTTGTTTATTTATGTTATGTTACTAATGCAACTTATTAATTATATTTTGTATACATTTTGATTGTTATTAGTACCAATAGTACTGTATCTAAACAATTCATAATTATTTCAATTTACTTAACTATTGTCGCTTTGCGGGACTTTCTCTTATTTTTATTTAATTTATTGTTGGGCTTGAAATTTCTCTTTTTTAAACTAATTATCTGCTGTCATGTATTTGAAGAACATTACTTCTGAGATTTTGTCTTATTGATATTAATTGGTGATCTAATATTTTTAACATGTTTAATTTAATTAAAAAATCGAATTCATTACATAGCTGATGACTATTGATACATAGATAGAGAGAGAACTGTTTTTAAGTGAGCAGCTAATGAGACATAAACAATCAAAGTATTGTTAAAATGCTGATGTAAGTATACATATGTTGTACTTATTTAAAGCTAATGCGCTGACTTTTAAACCCATGATGCAGTAAACAAGCAATACCCCGAGTGGTTGTAGAGTGGGATAGCTGAATGCATCTATTACTTTTGCCAATTTGACATAAACTATAATTAATTTATAAATAGTTATTGAGGTTTTTTTGTTAGTTGCCATAATTGTCTAGTTTTCTTTTATGTGACAACTCCTAATCATTAATGCAAATTTTCCGTTGCTTCTAAAAATGCCATTTGTAGATTGCTTTCTATGTTTGTCTCATAATTACTTCTTTATTCAACAGGCATGTGTATCCTTTTGTTACGAACATAAGCAGTATCATCCCTGCATTTATATTACATTTATTGATTGATATTACTTATACATCCTAACAATATTATTCATTCATTTCTATTCTTTAATGTTTAAAATTGTAAACTCAAGGACAAATTGTGATGTTAACAATATGAAAAAGAATCTGTCTTCAGTAATAATCATACTAAGTACTTTGATTATCAAACAAAAAAATTTTTATATGAAAATTTTTGAATAACTATCATGCCAACAGTAGTTGTTAAGCCTTAAAGATCTACTTAACCTAATATTTTAACAAAATAAGAATTATATTATAATATATTTTATATACTTTAGTGGGAATATGTTGGTGTGATAACTCAAAGGTAAAGCCCTTGCATATCATGCGAGCAGTTCGGGGGATGAAATAATAACTTGCTCTTTATTCACTAGGATGGTCGGAAGTCATCTAATAAGCTGTTGGTCTCATCAAACCTCTTTAAACAAGTCTTAAACCCGTTTGACACTGTCTATAATTATGTCTTGAATTATATATATATAATTTTTATTAGAATTTGTGCCATAATTCCATATATAAAATTTATATCCTGTATGACACTGTAAATAATTCTTTATATAATTATAAAGCCACGCCTGCGCCTTATCTATGATCTGTCAAATCAAGTTTCAATGTTTACTACACTTTGCAGGTTATGTCATTTGTTTTGAATTGATTATTGCTACAGTTAGTTATACAATTAATGAAAATAATAAAAAATGGAAGCAGAACAAATTAAAAAAGTGGTAGCAATTGCTATATGTAGAGCTGCAGTGGTAAAATTGAAAAAAAATTACAAAATACAAAATAATATGCGCACATCACGTTCACGTCGATTATAGATGGGAAAATAGAACATGTTCTTAATTTTTTAAGATATAATTGTGACCTTGATAATTTGTGTGTTTTACACACGGAAATGGTCGATCTATAATTATATATATAATTCAAGACATAATTATAGACAGTGTCTTACAGGTTTTAGACACCAGTGATGTAAAATAGCCGTAAAAAGCACAAAACAACAACTCACGTGTAACCTATTATTTATATATTTTTATCATAAATTTCATTGTTTTTAAATAAAATTAATAGTTTATTAGATTTTATTATTTTATTCAGTTTAAATTTATATTATAGGTAATTTCAAATTTATGATATACATATATGTATATACAGACCGTCTCAATGTAAGCGGTCTTATGGGAAAACAATCGGCAATCTCCGCCGCCGGCAAAAAAATTAACACGTGCGCATTCTGCGTGCGAGCGTATGAATACTGATTGAAGACATAATATTTATGTTATTTACGTTATTCGAAATGTTGTCCAATGTGCGCCAAAATTTTTATAACCGGCTGGGATATTGCAGATTCCCATGCGAGACGCAAGTAAAATGCAATAATTGAGAATTATTGAACATACTCAAACGACTGCGAATGTGTTACTGACTCGACTGACGTGACGGTGACGACTGTGTGTTCGGATCTCCCTCCTTTATTGCGTTTGCGTGTCGTACGGCGGAGATTGCCGATTGTTTTCCCATAAGACCGCTTACATTGAGACGGTCTGTATATCATAAATTTCATTGTTTTTAAATAAAATTAATAGTTTATTAGATTTTATTATTTTATTCAGTTTAAATTTATATTATAGGTAATTTCATTTAGTCGATTTGTTCTGATATTTTTGAGGTTAGAAATTACTAAAATTAAAAACAGATGCCATGTTTTCACATCAAAATGCGCTAGTCACACGTTTCCAAACCTTTATTGAATGATCTATTTTATATAATGATAAACTTTATTGTTACGGGTATACTTTAACAATATTAGCTATTTTAGTTACTGAATAGGCCTAAAACCCGTTTGACACTGTCTATAATTATGTCTTGAATTGTTTGTATATATAATTTTTATTAGAATTTGTGCAATAATTCCATATATAAAAATTATATCCTGTGTGACACTATATATAATTCTTTATATAATTATAAAACCACGCTTGCGCCTTATCTATGCTCTGTCAAATCAAGTTTCAATGTTTACTACACTTTGCAGGTTATGTCATTTGTTTTGAATTGATTGTTGCTACAGTTAGTTATACAATTAATGAAAATAATGAAAAATGGAAGCAGAACAAATTAAAAAAGTGGTAGCAATTGCTATATGTGGAGCTGCAGTGGTAAAATTGAAAAAATATAAGAAAATACAAAATGATATGCGCACATCACGTTTGCGTCGATTATAGATGGGAAAATAGAACATGTTCTAATTTTTCAAGATATAATTGTGACTTTGATAGTTTGTGCGTTTTACACACGTGATTGGTCTGATCTATAATTATATACAGGGTGTAGATTAATTGGCGGATAAACGCCAGGTAACTTTATAGATCGTGCCAAAAGAAAACGAAAATCTTAATTCCAAAATGCTGAAAAACTCTTTGTTTGGCCTCACGAGGTCCTCAAAGTTTCAATTTTGTCAATACAAATATTGTTTTAGTTGCGTATATTATGTACCAATTTACTTTCTTTTTTAGTATAATAAAAATTACGAGGTTTGTTGAAACTTATGCCCGTATTACACTGTCAATAATTATATCTTGAATTATATATATAAAAATATTTAAATCTTAAAAAGTTTGTAAAATGCACAAAATATCATCAATCTTATTGTAGATTGAAATTTTAAGAATATTTTTAGGTTTTCTTTATAATTAACACATAACATGTGAGTAATAGCATTTATAATATAACCTAACTATTTTTTAAAAACTGTTAATTCGTACATTTTTTGTGTTAATTCTAAAGAAAAACTAAAAATATTCTTGAAATTTCAATCTACAATAAGATTGATGATTATTTGTGCATTTTACAGACTTTTTAAGATTTAAATATTTTTATATATATAATTCAATAAAGAATTATAGATCAGTGTCATACGGGCATTAATAATAAAAAACATTGAAAAATGTGCAAATTACTTTTGAAGAATAAATCAAATTTAACGTAGCAAAATTTTTAATAAAATTCAAATTATAAAGTAGGCAATGCAATAAATGTCAGGGGGTCAATTCTGATCTCCGGTGACTTTTGTCATCAGTGACTTTTAAATTCAAATAAAATTCAATTTAAATATTATGATATACTTTATTCTTTTGATAATCATTAATTTAAAATTGTGTGAGGTTGCACATTGACGACACATACCGCATTATTAAATTATGAATGGTGTTTTGATGCATTTGAGAAATATATTATGTTGCGTTCGTCTAGTATGCGGCGGTCTGCCTTATGTCTGTCTTGGATTAACAACTACTACGTTGCCATGTCAATCCCGTGACCACCCTTGACAAAAACCATCGGTGACTTTTGTCGTTTCACCATGCGGCTAAAATGCGTACTATAATTATTATTGAATTATAGAACAATTTATACATTGCAGCTGATAAAACTATTATAAATTATTAGATTCTGTCATAAATAAAAATATTAATTATTTCAATGCACAATTGATTGTTTGAAAATATATTTAAAATAATTGACATGAGTATATAGCAACTCTGACAGATTTAACATTTAACGCCGGCGATGCTTGAAAACGTCATAAATACGATGTCGATACGTGCTGTAAAGTGTTTAGAAGTAAACGGTGGCCAATTTGAACATTTGTAGTTTATAATAAAAAATAAAATTTGATGTGTGTATTAAATTGCCTATTTTATGTGTATTAAGTTGCCTACATTATAGGTTTGAATTTAGAAAGTTTTCTACGTTGCCAAGCATAACAAAACTTTGAGGACCTTGTGAGGCCAAACGAAAAGTTTTTCAGCATTTTGGAATTAAGATTTTCGTTTTCTTTTGGCACGATCTATAAAGTTACCTGGCGTTTATCCGCCAATTAATCTACACCCTGTATATAATTCAAGACATAATTATGGACAGTGTCATACGGGTTTAATAATGATTTTTACATAAGAGGATTTGAGCCAAAATTAAATTTGTTATTTTTTTTAATTTACTTTTAAAAGTAGAAAAAAAAAACTATTTTTACATGAACAGCTGCAATCGACAGGGTAGCATTTAGCACGGTACCGAACAATTCTGTGATGATGTCCCATGTACCATGAGAGTATGAAGCCTCGACCTGTTTTGAGTTTCCTTCTCCTATCTTCTCATGCACCACCTTTGATGATGGTGTATTCAAGTGACAACACCCAATAATAAAAAGTATTTATACATATATTTATAACATTTATATACCAATTTATTAAAAAAGTTATTAGTGTTTTTTGGCATTGTTGTCGGCAGTGATAAATTTATCCTTAAAAGTTAAAATATTTTGTTTTATGACTCATTTTTTTTATCCACCTACTTATCTTATAGGACGCCCACTCTGCCTCCACTTCTATTTCCCTTATACTGTTACCCCTGACAACCATAGCTAGATCATCAGCATATGCTATTGTGGTAATCCCCTGTGTCATCTGTTCCCTCAGCAGACCAACATAATATATATTCCCAGGACAGACCCCTGAAGCACTCCGCAAGTCTTAGACTTGTACTGTGTAACAACAAATTACGTGCTAATGTTTTTTTTTTTTTTCTACTTATAAATTGAGTTTTTAATTAACCCGGAACTTACCTTCAAACTTAAGTAAACGGCTGCACGTCGTTTGATTTGACTGATGCTAAAAGTAGAGCAGTTGTAATATATTGATATTATATAAATGTTGCAAATAAAAGTAACAAAACTTGTACTATAAATTATATATAAAATAAGCTAACTCAAATAATGTTAGTTTAAAAAATTGAAGGTTAGGTTAGTTTTAGGTTAAATATCCACGAAATTAATACAATGTTATACTTAGTGAAGGCGCATCACTGTCAATTACGGATATTATTTTGTTAGCAATTTTTTTTAAGTTGAAAGTTTGGTTGCATATACATATAGCTGCAGCAACACTGGCACAAATATTTAATAAACAGCTGTTATGAAGCTAAATTAGAAATTTGAATGAATTTAAAAAACATTGGTCATAGCACAATTTTATCTTAATAATGCTGTTTTCTTTTACAGTTAATTATGTCATCAGCCGGGTCTAGCGGATCAGGCAGAGGTCGAGGGGGACAGGCAGCTGTAGGTGATCAAAAACCAGAGGCCAAGGAAAGCAAACCAAATCCGAAAATGTCTAAAGCTTTAGGCACATCAGCTAAGCGTATTCAAAAGGAATTGGCTGAAATTACCTTAGATCCACCACCAAACTGCAGTGCAGGACCTAAGGTAAATTAAACACAATCAGAATTGATAAAAGTGCAAAACATATTTTAGTACTAATGGGTAGCAAGTATAAATTCTTTTAAGATTACTGAGGATAATGATGATTAAATTTTAACGTTGAATGAAAAATTGATTGTTCAAAACTTTTACATCTATACAATTAAATTTGTTACATTGTTATTTTTATTCTCTATAACTATTATAATATGGATACAGCCAGACACGAATAGTATGGCCTCTATAATAGGCAACATACTAAGTTGCCTATTATAGAGGCCATACACAAAAATTATGTTAAATGTGGTTAAGCTAATGCCTTTGCTTGTTTTAGTATTTTTCATTTGCGCTAACATTTTAAACATTCCATGGGCGACTTTGTTCTGGGGTTGAAAGATGCTAAAACGGGCAAAGGCATAAGTTTAACCACATTCAACATCATTTTTGTGTATACTAAGTTGCCTATTATAGTGGCCACACTATTCGTTTCTGGCTGTAAAAGTCTATAGAGAAGACTTTTATATGAATCTATATATAGGTTTCTCTTATATAATATGGTAGTTAGTTTTCCAGAAAATTGTGTACTGTTATGGGTTTTTAACATAGCAAAAATGTTTCAGAGACACTATCTCTATAATATTTTTGGTTAGTTATTGAACCCATAACAAGTCTGAACTACTTTATAGGTTTTGGTCAGATTATCCAAAAGTGACAAAAATTTCACATAAAATTAGTTTTGCAAGTCGACAATGACAATTTTATTTGAGTGATAAAACATTTCTCAGTATCTTGAATTGATAAACCCAGCATATTAACCCTTAACTGAATTGAATGTTTGTTTATGTTAATTTGATCACACCAATAGTGTTTTTCTAATAATTCTCTACTACATCACGCTCACAAAAAACACACGCAATTGTTATTCCTTTTATAAATAAAAAAATGTGAATTTTTTTTTAGAATGTACATATAAGTTTTACAACAATAATATTAAAAATAAGAATAAAAAGTAAATTAATTAAACTAACAGTAATTTTAATTGAAATAAAACTTAAGATACATAAAAAGAATACAAAAAAAAAATCTTGTACACTGAAGGGACTCGAAATTGTAACATAGACAATATACCAGAGTAATTTATTAAATTATGAATGATTTTATATAATGTCAGTTGCCTAGCAATGCGCTTTAATTCTAATGACTGAAACTCAACAGTACATCATAGTCCTATCCGAGATCTAAATACACACCTAGTATCTTTAAAATATAAAAAATTAAAAACGTTTTCAATCGATTCTGTATACTTAGAATACAAAGGAGACTATATAACAGAAGCGTATTCAAGTTTGGTCTTTACAAAAGCATAATAAAAGAAATTTATAGTATCCAAATTAGAAAACTGTCTACTATTCCATTTCTGTGATATGGGTAGAAAATGACAAACCTTCATCAAAAATCAAAATCCACACCAATGTTTTTTACTGTATAATAACATTTTAATTCGATTTAATTTAATTTACTAACTTCATAAAGCAAAATTTTGTCTCAAATAAGTGATGTAAATTACTGTTATTTCTATAGTTTGGTTTCTGTTCTTCAAGATTTGGTCCATATAAGCGGCTGGTTCAATTAACCGGTGGGTATTTAATCGTAAACTATATTGCTTATATTTTATAAGCACCATAAATGTATATTGATTACGATCTAAAAATGCAAAAGCTTTCATTTTATATTGTATTCTAAGCTACAAATCATTATCATTTGTCATTGAATTGAATTTTTTTAACAACGAATATTTAATCTACTCTACCAGATGAATACCTTCTTGACACTGCTGTTAATTTTTTTTGTTATATATTTTGTACTTTAAAAAAAAAATATCAACCAAAAACAACATTAAAAATTATTCTGATGGTGTTCTAAGTTATATATACTATTTTATATTTAATTAGTATTTATGTATTTAAACACAAGCTTATATATTAGTAAGAATTTATACACAAAAGTATATTAAGCAGTCTAATCTGGTTAAGTTACATCTCCATTATACGTGAATTTTAGGAGAGTTAAGATGTAGCTCTGATTCACATCAATTATATTTTTAATTGAATTGTTGTATTTAATTGCAAATCAATACTAGAAATTAATCTGTATTTCTTATTACCGACCTAGCAGCGTTAGCAGTATTATGGGTGTATTCCCTATGAATCAGTTAGAAAATAACGGTCGTTTTTTTTAGCAAACTTATGGCGCTTTCCGTTAAATGTTTAGAGAGAAGAGTTAAAAACACCCATTAAATTGTTTATTTTTAAAGGATAAAATACCAGCCGTTATTTTTTAATTAACAAATATTAGCAAGTTAAACAAATTATGGGATTACAAGTACATACTATTTTCACATATTTTATTGAAATTATAAATACAATAAATATAGAACATAATGTTTATGAGCGATACCTATTTGTTGGCAAATTGTACTTTTTTTATTGTTGTGTACAAATAAGTTTACTGTAAGCAAATGCAAATAATGTAGTCAAAACATAAACTTTAAATAACGTTTGTAACAAAAAAGATAATTTAAATTTATAGTTGCTGTATTTTACATAACACAGTCAAGTATTGTAATAATAAAAATCCTAATAATGAGGCGTTCAAAAGTAATAATGAGGATATGAATGGGCAGAATAGAAGGAAGAAATGTCCTAATCGGATTGTTATTATGTACTGTCAATATATTATAATAATTACATAAAAATATTCAGATATTTCAATAATTTAAGTTAAAATTGATCAAAGACAAACTTTTTATGCTTATTTTTATCGGGGATGCTAAAACTCTTTAAATTATCGAGTTGTTAATTCAATGTTGCAGAATAATCAACAACCACTAACAGGTTACTAAAATCACACATTTTTAGCAACAGTTAAAATGAACTGAGTTGGTAGAGAGTACATCCATTGATGTGTTAAATGATATCTATTGATTTCAGAATGTAAAATTGCATATAATTTTTCATTTCATAATAAAACATACATTTGGGGCTATTGCTAGCTAACAATATAAACTGTCATTTTAACAAACCTTGCTTGCTAACAGAACGACCTGTCATTTTAACAAATTATGATTACTAACAATATGAACTGTCACTTTAACAAAATTAATTTTTAATTATATTATTATTTTATCTAGAGGTTTGCCACGTTTTCTGAAGTGATAACCGTTATATTGTTACCAAACAAGATTTGTTAACATGACAGTTTATATTGTTAGCTAGCAAAATTTGTTAAAATGACTTTTCATATTGTTAGCTAGCAATATATCTAGCAATATGCATAGAGAATAGCCTCAATTGTCTGATAAAAAAATACATTTCTTGTTCCAGATGAAAGTTATAGCTTACAAGGCAAACATATCTCTGTGATGATGCTACAAATATACTTAGTAATAATCTTAGTCTAGTACTTGTAATTTGTGTAAAATTATGTTCTTAATTAAAGCGAAGAACACAATATTGATAACCGTGGATTTACTAACAAATATTTTACACATCAGAGCAAAACTAGAATATAATTATAATTAAATAGAAGTAACTTGTAGTAATTTAATTGTGTAACGAGCCTTTGTACTAATTTATGAAATCCATATTTTACCAAATCATTTTTATTAAATTTTTAATATTGAATGAATTTTCTTTAATAATTTCAGGGTGATAATTTCTATGAATGGGTTTCTACAATTCTTGGTCCACCTGGCTCAGTATACGAAGGTGGTGTGTTCTTCCTTGATATCCACTTTTCTCCAGAATATCCTTTCAAACCACCTAAAGTCACATTCAGAACACGCATCTATCATTGCAACATTAACAGTCAAGGCGTTATTTGTCTTGATATTCTCAAAGACAACTGGTCACCTGCCCTCACTATCTCCAAGGTCTTACTTTCCATCTGCTCATTACTCACCGACTGCAATCCAGGTAAATATTTCCGAATATTGTATTAATAAGTAGTAGTTTTAGTAGACTAAAATCAATTCTCATTATTTTATTACAAAACACACTATGAAATATTTTATATATATTATAAATCTGAACTTTAAAATTGATGTATTAAACTATATTTAATTTTTAGCCGATCCATTGGTTGGAAGTATAGCTACACAATACTTGCAGAATCGTGAAGAACATGACCGCATAGCCCGCCTCTGGACTAAGAGGTATGCTACGTGATTACTTCTACATAAAGAAAATAAGTTGCCCGTATCATATTTTTCTCTCTCACATGTTCTGTCTACTCATTCTGTCCCCACCTGCGGCTAATATATATAATATAACTGCCGTTTGTTTAACTTTTTTGATGAACCCCTTGAAAAATATACCCGCGTAACTAGAGGTAGCTTTTCATAATTTATTGGTTTGAACAGTTTGCCGGGGTTTCTTAAAAAAAAATGGTGATTTATTATGTTAAAAAGTATGATTATTAGTTTATAGAATTTAAGATAATATTTTTTGTATAAATTTATACTACCCTATTTAATTTAAGACTGTAATGTAGAGTTAATTTTATTTTTTTGATAATCTTCTTGACATGAGCTGCATTACAGCCTTAATAATGTCTTGTGTAGTTCTGATTCTATCATTGCTGTTAGATGAGATTCATGTGATCATTCCTCCAATGTAGTTCACGAAAAAAAATCAGTGGGTTTGGAAAATGAGGCCAAACTAGATTAAAGCAAATCATTTATAGGGCACTAAGTATAAGTTCCTGATTAGGTAATTTCTCGGCCCTCTGTATTTTTTTTTTAATAATATGGATCTGTTTAAAATTTTATAACAAATTTTTGTTTTATATTATTTTTATTGTAAATAGGTTGATTCCATGCTATAATACCGTAAATGATTTGTGTATATTTTCTGTTTCTGATATATAAAAAGAAAAAAATAAGAAAAAAACATCATATCATGTGATTGGTTAATTTTTATTATATATGCCGTATAGTACAGGAATGTGTACCGCAGCCTCAAAGAAGTTTGATGCCCCACTAACCCATTCTATTTTTAATTTCGTGTGAGAACCAGTGCTTCAATAACAAGTGGTGCATTAAGAAAGACTGTTTTGACAAGTTGCGGACAACTCCTGTATGTATATATATATGATGATATATTTAAAGATATGATATACTTCTTGTGTATATGATAGGTTGTATGCGCAGAGATAGGTACTGCAATTTGTGCAATTGATTCAGTAGATTGCTTGTGCAGAACTACTCCAATTGTTTCGTATTAGACTGTGCTCTGCCAATATTATGACATAGCTTGGTCCCAATCGAGACAATTGTCTGCTTGTGTAAAGTATACTTTTTTTACTAAATTAAATATGAGAATATGGACTATTCTTCTAGTATATGGTTTTAGTTATAAATGTAAACAATAAATTTTAGTACCTATTTTTAGTATTTATTCTAATCATTTTATAGAAATTTTATTAATTTTAATTGCAGCACTAGCAAACACTCGAAATATCTAGTCGTTGGTACCAATATTTGTACAGCTAGCCGTGCTGAATTATAAAGAACTCAATAATTTAGGTTGGAATTCCCGAGTTTGCGGCAAAATTTCCAGAAGAACCTCTGGCATCAGTGTTTAGCCTTGGCAGCAAAAATAGACCGAAGTTAAATAAATGAAACTAACAAATGTCCTGAATTAATAAGAAAAAACCATGCTATAAGGGTATGTATGTAATGCAGGTTGAAGTGAGCACTTCTACCGGCTTCCTAACTAGGGGATATAACCACAAAATTTAAAACTAAATCCAATGTACTTTAATTTTAAAATTCTTTTGTTTTACATAGTATATTATGACGTGTAAGTGCATTTTATAGCTCAATAAAATAATACAATTAGCATTTACTGAATAAGTATTGTATACTACTTATTGCACAATCATGTTTTTGCTAATAAATCAGGAAAATTATCAATTTTAATTAAAGTTAATTATTTAAAATAATCTTGTAACTAGTGAGTAAATTTTTACTTGACAAATTAAAATGTCAAATACATATAAAATTTTAAAGTTAATTTTTCAAATGAAAATAACTTGTTATAATTTAACATCTATTTTTTAATTTATTAATTTGGTTGTCTTCATTTGTTTTATTTTATTAACCATTGAAAATAAGATTCAGCGACAGATTATGCTAAATGTTTAAACAATAGTAAGTATAATTTTTTTTTTTCAATTATTTTGGTGAATTTAGGGATTCAGTTATAACCTTTCATGGGGCACCACAAAGCCCCAAAGACAAACTGATAATGAATGAATTTATTCAAATATATTTAAAAATTTAAGATACAATATATTAATAAAGTTAAAATTTAGGGGGGCCCCTAAAATGTTTTGTCAACGGAGCCCCACTTGGAATCTGGCTCTGTGTACAATTATTTGAGAGAATGGAGAGGCTGTAGATCTTGATGTGGCCTAGCATATCTGGTCCACCAACATTCTCATATCTAAATAATAAATCTCTGTGTAAAATAGTCACAATATATTACACAGATTCGGACCTTCAAATTATTATTTTTCACCTATTTTAAATCAAATTGAAAATTTGCAGGTTATTTTATCTATCGCTTTATTACTGTATGACTTCCTTCAATTCTTGGATGCTTTGAATAATTACAAGTTTCATAAGATTGAATAAACTGCAAGTGGGTTCTTACCTTGAATGTAAATTTTCCACTAGCATTTTGTATTTATGATGAACATAAAGAGAAGTATTAAATAATTTGGCTGGACTAATTAATTAATTTTTTTCAGTGTTATTTAAAAGGGACTTGTTTAGCTCAAAATAAGCAGACAAGTTTATATTAGGTTTATTTTTGTAGTTTGGTTTATTATTAGATGTATTCAATTAAGGGTTGCATTGGTATGTATTAGTTTTGAATTAATTTGAGAGTCATAAAACTTTATAAACAATTGAAGACGTTGGATTCTCATATATTTCACGACAGCCGATTTTTAAATTCCGCGAGTAGTACTTGAAGTTTTATGACACTCAAAAAACCGCCATCTTACAATGTTTAAACACATTTGTTTTTAAATGAAATTTTGGTACCGTAAGCGTGTTTTTTATACTATTATACTGGGTGTTTTAAAATTACACTACCTTCTAAAAACTAAGAAATTTTTTTTTATTACATGTTTCACTTGTGTTTTGTAAATTTTGATATTAAGGAAAGTGGGTTGATTTTTTATTTTACAAGAAATTGACTAATAAAATTGATATTAAATTGTTTTCAAATTTTGGGTTTTTTTTGAAACGATACATTGTAAATCAAGTAACACATTAACATAAGCCATAGCACACATCTAATACATGTTGTTATACCAAATTGCCCACAGTGATATAGTAAAAAGAACCCCAAACTGACACTGGTGTTAACTGTTGCAAAGAATGTCAAAATTTGCTAATGTTTTATTCCCTCAATTCAGTAATGGTAAAACTAACATTTCTAAGGGTAAGTAAGTAATGTATTTAACATTTATTTTTACTTAAAATGTTTATTATACTAATTTATGGCAGATCTAATCATACAAAATAAATGAAATAGTTTTATATATAAACTTAAGGCAGAAAACTTATTCTTTATAAATAGAAATTTATTAATTAAATAAATACAATATCTTAACCCAATACTACAAAATAAATTTATATAACATATTGGCTATCTTGCAGCTTATCAATTTCTCCTTTAAACTGTGAAATTGTCTCTTTAGCAAGTTTCAATCGGTTCTTTAACATTAATATATCACCACGTACTTTCTGTCGTAATTCTGTGATTGATTTCATTGTCTTCTTTTTCCTATCTTCAACTAAAAATAACGCAAATAATTTATTCAATATTTTCATTTTTCAAGCTAAGAAACTTTTGTATATTAATTATCTTTAATATGTTACGAACTAAACTAGTTGTATAATAATATATTAATTAATGAAAATAATTCATAACATAATATGAAACAAAATTAAAAATAATGCAAATAATTTAATTAAATACATAGATGATACAATAAAAAATAAAATTTTAACTTACAATCAGTATTATGTTCCCAAGCTCCTAAAGTTAACTGTTTTGTGTTTGTCAATAAATGCTGCATTAACTGTGTTGGATCTTGAAACACGATTTCATCATAACTTTCTGACACTAGTCCTTTACTTTGATCTATTGTTACATCAGCAGTATTTCCAGAGTGAAATAATTTTAATATGTGGTACATTGTTACCTAAAATAATTACAATATTACAAAGTGATTTACATCGGAAAACAAAAAATGAAATTTCATAATATACTTGACATAAATAAAAACAAAAACTTTTTTGAATTGGTAGAACTAAGTAAGTTTTTAGATCAATTTTAAACAGAGTTAACTGCGGGACTTAACCTTGGTATCTCAAGTGGTGGGTATAACTTATACTTTAGCCATTTTTAGGTCCTGCTTTAAAATACATATAACAACTCGGCAACATGTGTCGCAGATAAATAATGTCATGCTACTTCCCACTGGGAACCAATACAATTTATACCAACCATGTGCAACATGTTATTTTGCAGATCATTTCGTACTAGATTTCATATATTAGCTGCGTTTGTTTTACATCTGGCTCTACTCGCATAAAATTTGACAGTTTGCTCCAAGTGTAAAACATAGAATGAACACTCAAGTGAGACAAATGTATCAGAATAACCTGCAAAAGTACAAGCAGCTGATTTACATTATTCATTTGAATGATGGCTACAGGTAAAATCAACAAAATATATAGCGGTGCTACTTAAGTCAGTTTATTAATTAATTTAATATTAAAAGTTGTGAAACGAAACATCATTTATATTTTGTATGAAATTACTGATAAAATCAAGTTGTCTTTTTGTCTGTCAAAGTCAAATTTATGAAGTGCTCAATTTTATTATTAAATTTACTAGTTACAATTGTTGTACCATTAAAGAATGCCCAGTGTAAGTTTTATGGAAACCAAAGCAATACCTGTTACTAGTTGCTTCAGTAATAGGACTGAGTTTGTATATAACATACATATTATAATTTTTTATATACTCTAAACTTACCGGCCTTTCATTAGGATCGATAAAGTGTATTTTAATAACAATTTCAAATTCTCCCCATCCAGTTTCACTTATTTCATAAGGAGGTTTAACAACAATCCTATTCTGGTTTGCGTAACTTTCATGTAATTTAAAATGTACTTTTTTCACATAAGCGGACATATCTTCATTATTGTAAGGTTTTACATATACTGTCCATTGATGTGTGTGTCCATCTTCCTCTCTTTTTTTGCCAAAATATCTGGCTATATTTCCATAAACAATGGGTTTAACTATGCAAACACCCTAGGAACAAATTAATTATCACATAATAATATACTAACTACTATTATATTTCTTACTTTCATCCGGCCTCCTGAATCTGGACCAAAATCTGTTGGTAAACTCATATTTTCTACTTCCTATTTTTAAGGTTATATGAAAATTATGATCAAAATATTTATGTTGTGGTTTTAGTTTAGTCAATTAGTTTTCTTCACGCAGACGCGATGCAACAAAAAAAAAATGTGCACCAATCATAATACTTAATTTTATTATTTTTTTGTCCCCGCTCTTATGCAGCAGTGTTGCCAATGCTAATAAAATTAAATGTATAGATACATCAAATTAATTAATGGCGCAAAAATACATATTTCCTTTAAAAACACCAAATCAGTTATGTGTATACAGTGTGACCTAGAATGTTAGAAGATTGGAAGGTAAGCAACCAGACGCCGGCTGGTAAAAATAAAATTTTATTATAGGAATCATGTTTTCATTTTTTACTTCTTTCTAATTCTAATTATGTTATGCGCGACAGAATCTAACTTCACTCAGCATCGCCCAGCTAAATTGTCAACATGCGTAACTAAAATCAGCATTAGAATTTTGAATTTGACTATCTTTTTATTTAACTTGAAGGTAAAACAACAATTAAATAAATAATCAATTTAATACAACGTGTTGTCAACAAAATATGTTTAGAAATAATTAACACGTACTTAAAAGAAAAGTCATTTACATACAAATTCTATCATAATACAGCATTAAAACAACGTTTGATCGTTAATTGATTAATTTTACCAAATACGCAGTCTAATGGCGTTTTTGGCTGTGTCACTCTTTGTGCACTGGGGTGCCCTTGGTTCATATTTTTGTGTTTGGCTGACAACGCTTTTTTCAGAATCGGCACATTGTAGGTTATACGGATATGCACCGGCAAAGTTGATATTGCGTTTACGTCAAAATTCGGGGCGCCTCACGGCGACCAAGTTTAATTTTTTTGCACTGGATCAGCAGACGCAGCGAAGTTTCTTTTTAGAAATTAGTCTAGATTCTTATTCTATGCATGCGTTTGTTTAGACCACATTGTCCATAAATCTTGTTTTTACAATTTGTTCTGTATATTTGCATTACTATAGTTTTAGCAATGTGTGATGGTTCTGTTAGGAATAGCCCTGTGTTTTGTGGTTGTCTAGCATAATGTTCATTGGTTTGTTGAAGTGCTGCTCCAACCCAACTCAATCATGTTTCTAGCGCATCATTCAGCTACCGAGGCATGTTTGCCTAGAGATAACATGGTTAACTTCTCCCGGTTCCTGTTTTCGTTATTTTGATAAAGGTCAGGTATTTTTATGATTTGTTTTACGACAATATTATCATATTAAATGACAATAACATTTTATGAAGTTTGCTCTCATCTTTAGTGTCTTTTCTTCACGTACCTAACACATTTTATTTATTCCCGGTGTGTGAGCACGTGGCTGAACTTAGCTACGGCTACGGATTCGTTTAAGAAACACATTTGTGAATCCGCGCTCTCACTCAAGCATCGCCCAGCTAAATCATTAACATGCGTACCAGTATTGGAATTTAGAGGCGCTTTATATTTGTTTTAGATCAATATAAAACTTAATAATTTAAACAAATTGCTCTGTTGTTTAACTAAATAGTATTATTTAGCAATAATTAAATAAATAACAAATTTAAAACAACTGCGTTGTCAACAAAATATGTAGATATAAATGGGTGTTATTAAATTATAAATTAATTAAAACAGCGTTCAATATTTTTACATAAAAAATAATTTGTAGCTATAAAACGTTTTTACATATATTTGCTTCTTATTATTTAACAAATAGAAATAAACTTATTTATGAAACAAAAATCTAAATAATTTGACTAATAATTTAATTTAAGGTTGGATGGCCATTGCTTAAGCTAATAAATATTTAATTAACCAATAATAATAAAACTTTAAACTTCCGGATATCCGAAAAAGATTTGTTTAAAAACGGAAAATGTAAAATATAGGAAAAATAAATGATTCAGTTTTTTGGCTGACACAACCTTATTTATGAACGGATCCGCAATGTTTTTGCTAATAATTGTTTCTATTTAACTAACAAATGGGAATACAATTTTAATTTTCCGGATATCTCAGGGGAAATTGGTTCAAAAACGGATAATGTAAAATATAGCAAAAATAAATGATTCAGTTTTTTTTGGCTGACACAACCTTATTTATAAACGGATCCGCAATGTTTTTGCTAATAATTGTTTCTATTTAACTAATAAATGGGAATACATATTAAATTTTTTGGATATCTCAGGGGAAATTGGTTCAAAAACGGATAATGTAAAATATAGCAAAAATAAATGATTCAGTTTTTTTGGCTGACACAACCTTATTTATAAACGGATCCGCAATGTTTTTGCTAATAATTGTTTCTATTTAACTAATAAATGGGAATACATATTCAATTTTTCGGATATCTCGAGGGAGATTGGATTAAAAACGGAAAATGTAAAATATAGCAAAAATAAATGATTCAGTTTTTTGGCTGACACAACCTTATTTATGAACGGATCCGCAATGTTTTTGCTAATAATTGTTTCTATTTAACTAACAAATGGGAATACAATTTTAATTTTCCGGATATCTCAGGGGAAATTGGTTCAAAAACGGATAATGTAAAATATAGCAAAAATAAATTTCAGTTTTTTTGTCTGACACAACCTTATTTATGAACGGATCCGCAATGTTTTTGCTAATAATTGTTTCTATTTGACTAATAAATAAAAATATAATTTCAGTTTTCCGGATATCTCAGGGGAAATTGCTTTAAAACCGTAAAATGTAAAATATAGCTAAAATAAATGATTCAGTTTTTTGGCTGACACAACCTTATTTATGAACGGATCCGCAATGTTTTTGCTAATAATTGTTTCTATTTAACTAATAAATGGGAATACATATTCAATTTTTTTGATATCTCGGGGGAAATTGGTTCAAAAACGGAAAATGTAAAATATTGCAAAAATAAATGATTCAGTTTTTTGGCTGACACAACCTTAATTATAAACGGATCCGCAATGTTTTTGCTAAAAAGTGTTTCTTTTTAACTATTAAATGGGAATACATATTCAATTTTTCGGATATCTCGAGGGAGATTGGATTAAATACGGAAAATGTAAAATATAGCAAAAATAAATGATTCAGTTTTTTGGCTGACACAACCTTATTTATGAAGGGATCCGCAATGTTTTTGCTAATAATTGTTTCTATTTAACTAACAAATGGGAATTCAATTTTAATTTTCCGGATATCTCGGGGGAAATTAGTTTAAAAACGGAAAATGTAAAATATAGCAAAAATAAATTTTAGTTTTTTTGTCTGACACAACCTTATTTATAAACGGATCCGCAATGTTTTTGCTAATAATTGTTTCTATTTGACTAATAAATAAAAATATAATTTCAGTTTTCCGGATATCTCAGGGGAAATTGCTTTAAAACCGAAAAATGTAAAAAAATAGCTAAAATAAATTATTCAGTTTTTTGGCTGACACAACCTTATTTATGAACGGATCCGCAATGTTTTTGCTAATAATTGTTTCTATTTAACTAATAAATGGAAATACATATTCAATTTTTTTGATATCTCGGGGGAAATTGGTTCAAAAACGGAAAATGTAAAATATTGCAAAAATAAATGATTCAATTTTTTGGCTGACACAACCTTAATTATGAACGGATCCGCAATGTTTTAGCTAAAAAGTGTTTTTATTTAACTAATAAATGGGAATACATATTCAATTTTTCGGATATCTCGAGGGAGATTGGATTAAAAACGGAAAATGTAAAATATAGCAAAAATAAATGATTCAGTTTTTTGGCTGACACAACCTTATTTATGAAGGGATCCGCAATGTTTTTGCTAATAATTGTTTCTATTTAACTAACAAATGGGAATTCAATTTTAATTTTCCGGATATCTTGGGTGAAATTAGTTTAAAAACGGAAAATGTAAAATATAGCAAAAATAAATGATTCAGTTTTTTTTGGCTGACACAACCTTATTTATAAACGGATCCGCAATGTTTTTGCTAAAAAGTGTTTCTATTTAACTAATAAATGGGAATATATATTCAATTTTTCGGATATCTCAGGGGAAATTGGTTCAAAAACGGAAAATGTAAAATATTGCAAAAATAAATGATTCAGTTTTTTGGCTGACACAACCTTATTTATGAACGGATCCGCAATGTTTTTGCTAATAATTATTTCTATTTAACTATTAAATGGGAATACATATTCAATTTTTTGGATATCTCAGGGGAAATTGGTTCAAAAACGGAAAATGTAAAATATTGCAAAAATAAATGATTCAGTTTTTTGGCTGACACAACCTTATTTATAAACGGATCCGCAATGTTTTTGCTAATAATTGTTTCTATTTAACTATTAAATGGGAATACATATTCAATTTTTCGGATATCTCAGGGGAAATTGGTTCAAAAACGGAAAATGTAAAATATTGCAAAAATTAATGATTCAGTTTTTTGGCTGACACAACCTTATTTATGAACGGATCCGCAATGTTTTTACTAATAATTTTTTCTATTTGACTAATAAATAAAAATATAATTTCAGTTTTCCGAATATCTCAGGGGAAATTGCTTTAAAACCGAAAAATGTAAAATATAGCTAAAATAAATGATTCAGTGTTTTGGCTGACACAACCTTATTTATGAACGGATCCGCAATGTTTTTGCTAAAAAGTGTTTCTATTTAACTAATAAATGGGAATACATATTCAATTTTTTGGATATCTCGAGGGAGATTGGATTAAAAACGGAAAATGTAAAATATAGCAAAAATAAATGATTCAGTTTTTTGGCTGACACAACCTTATTTATAAACGGATCCGCAATGTTTTTGCTAATAATTGATTCTATTTAACTAATAAATGAAAATATAATTTCAGTTTTCCGGATATCTCAGGGGAAATTGCTTTAAAACCGGAAAATGTAAAATATGGCTAAAATAAATGATTTAGTTTTTTGGCTGACACAACCTTATTTATGAACGGATCCGCAATGTTTTTGCTAATAATTGATTCTATTTAACTAATAAATGAAAATTTAATTTCAGTTTTCCGGGTATCTTAGGGGAAATTGCTTTAAAACCGGAAAATGTAAAATATAGCAAAAATAAATGATTCAGTGTTTTGGCTGACACAACCTTATTTATGAACGGATCTGCAATGTTTTTGCTAATAATAATTTAACTATTAAATAAAAATATAATTTCAATTTTTCAGATATCTTAGGGGAAATTGGTTCAAAACGGAAAATGTTAAATAATGCCAAATTAGTTTATTGAGTTTTTTAACTAACACATCCTTTTTTATTGTCGGATTCCTAACGGTTACTATTTTTTAGTTTCACACAAGATATTTTTTATAACAAATTAAAATGTCATCAATTTGTAGGCATAAATTTAATTTTTAGAAAATACTTTTAGCTTTAAAACGGTTAATTCAATTTTGTAATAAAACTTTGGAATACCCTGAATTTAAGAGTTTTTCTAGTGATGTGTAAAATTATAATAAATAGGAACAATTCTTTTTAAATAATTACATTAGTAATATTTCTGTTTGGATGGTTTAAATAATTACATTAGTAATTTGTATTTCTGTTTGGATAGTTTACTGATAGGTTAGTACTAGTAGTTTTAGAATACTGATAATTGTAAAAAGTACATGTTTTTATTAGTGATACCGCCGGATCCACTTTTAGGTCGGAACCGGATACCGGAACCTACAAAAAAACAGGATCCATAAAAATAAAATAAATAAAACAATATTTATCAGAGCCGTTATCTAGCGTTTTCAGCAAAAAACTGTTTTCTCAAGCAAATCATGGAAGAAAATTAATTTTCTTACATTATAATATAAATATTATTGATAATACTGATTAATATAATATTTTAATCATTATTTATTAATATTATATTATTATTATTATTTTTATATTTTATTATTTGTTTGTTTACATTTTATTAATATATTTCACCTGTTTTTTTTAACATTTGTATTCTACTTTCAGTACATTCATTTATTAAAAATTTCGGATCCGGCCGGGTCTGGCCGAATCCGACCGGATAGTTGTCAAGGTCCGGCCGGAACCGAATCTTTCTAATATTGGCCGAATTTGCCGGATACCGGGTTTGGATCCGATTTCGGCGGCATTACTAGTTTTTTATCTATACTTTACCTTGAAATTTTTTAAATAGTTTTTTGTATGAATTGTGCTAACCAGTGTAACGTTTTCATTTTTTTTGTAAATATGCAAACTCAAGATTATAAAAAAAACTTTTAGCAGTTTATAAATGGATTACTTATTTATTTGTGAATATATATATAGGTAATTAAAGAGTTCACTAATAACTGACCATAAGTAAAACTATTATCTCAGCTGCAATAAAAAAATCTTTACAATTTAAAGACATAAACATAACTTTGTCAAGATAAAATATCAAAATATTGTCTGATATCATGAAATTTATTTTGTTACAAAAAGGGCATTCTGTTGTGATTCCGGGGTTTAAGTGTTTCCACTTGGAATCAAACGTAGGTAAATTAATTTAAACGGGCATAGGTTTAATATCTCGTATATTTAATACTTAACATCCTAGCTCTATGTCTAAACTATTACTAACTAAAAATACATTCTTAACTTAAATGGTAAACTTAAAATATGGAGGGGTTGTGCCGTTGTGCGCATAGTCTGCTCATTTATTGCAGACACTCAAATTGGGTAAGTAACAATTCCAAAGGAACCCTTATTTAAGTAATAAACATATTACGGACGTACCCTTTGGAATGTTTATTACGCATTATAAAATGCATTAGTTGTTGCGGCACGTAATGCAATAAACGGGGGGTTTGCAGATGGTCAACCTATGTACATAAATGTAATATAATATTATATTACAACACCTACGGGGCTAAAATGAAATTTTTCTAAATAAAATAAGGAAAAATTTTCAATACACATATTTTGTCGGGTTTTAACACTAAATACAAAAAATAATAGAATGAATCTGATAACATACAAAAATTAAAAGGTCTGTTCCAACATACAATTTGGACAGTTTGCAAACCGTTCAAACTATGCACACAAACAAATTACTGTGTATAAAAGATTGCCTAAGGTTGACAAATATTTGTTTGTGTGCACAGTTTGAACGGTTTGCAAACCGTCCAAATCGTATGTTGGAACAGACCTAAAATTAACACATAAATTTAGATACAAAATTTCATAATACATACATACTATCTAATAAAAATCATAAAACATTTATCGTATACAAATTACACTTTAGCATATGACTATAAAGTTCTATATTTGTTGAATTGGTATAAAATGTACTCCACCGTTATTCACTGCACTAGGTGTTGTATATTTTACAACTTCATTTCCAATAACAATGTGTTCATTAGTAATGCTGTTTGTTTTTCCTAAATTTGCCGTTCCACACAGGACAGAAGGTGCCAAAGACTGAGATTTTGCAGATTTTGCTCTACATTTGCGAATCTTATACGATACATATCCTATAACAATAATAGCTAAAAATGAGATAATGAAATATATTGCGTGTGACACTATCTTGATTGTTTTTGCATGTTCGATTTGATACTCCAGGTTTTCTGACATATCCTGTATTTCTTTTAGATGCAGACTAGATTCTGCCAGTTCATCGCTATGCATTGACAATAGCTTTAAATTCTTATTTAATTTAATATTATTTAAATGTTCCATTTTAATATTTGAATCGTTAAACAAATTGTTTGTTAAATTAAAGGGTGGTATAAAGTGATTATTATTTAAACTATTCAACTGAGTCTTTCTTGCAATTAATAGGGCATTATCTGTGTACGCCTTACATTTGTTATTTATTGTGAGTAATCCCGATTTATTAAGCATAACTTCAATTGGTTTAGAGCTATTATCACAAATGATAGTGACCATCTCACTTTTCCCAAGTACGAAAATCCACGTATTTGTATTTTCGAGTTGGAACCATATATTATTATTTACTTCCGTTATTCTTATATCACATGTTTTGGGCACATTTTGTTTACCTTTAAACAGTTGAATTTCACAGATATTATTCTCGTTGGATAGATATATGGGTTGACTCTGTTTACATATCAAGTTTTGTGGCATAAATTCCTTGCATAGATCGTATTGCAGTTGGTTAAATGTGATGTAGTTATGTTTGTTTGGACTAACTCCTAAATATTTACATGAAGGTTGAATAAATGAATATTTATTGTTTCTTAGATCTACTGGAACGGGTACAATTTTGAAAAACAGAAACTCGAACGGTTCTACCAACGGCATTTTAGCAATATATACCAATTTTAAATTTTTATAATATATCTCCAATGTCAACAATTTTAATATTATATTCGCATTTTCGTTTGTTATTTCAACCGGAAATGATAATCCTTTTGGTAAAAATTCATTCAAATGTTGAAATTCCCTAACAATTGCTAAAGGGGTTAGGATTATTGGGTGTATTATACCTTTCTCTCCATACAAAATTGCGTTAATCATGTTATATAATTGAAATTGATATTGATTTAACATATATTCGAGTAAATTTATATGATCGTTTAACATAATTTCGAAGTTAATATGGTCTAATGATGCAGTTTGAGTATATACAATTTTTGTTAGGTTTTGTAGTGTGTTTCCGTAGATGACAATGTCATCTAAGTACACAAAACATTTCATTCCTTGAATTCCGCTTAATACGGAATTCATTAGCCGCTGGAAAGTGGATGGCGCTGTTTTTAAACCCATTGGCAGACGAGTAAACTCATAATGACCAAGAGGTGTGCTAAAAGCAGTAATTTGTCTAGAATTGACATCAATGGGAATCTGGTGAAACCCACTAGATAGATCCAAAGTGGAAAAATATTTTGAATTTCCTAATTGATCCAAAATATCAGTAATATTTGGTATCGGGTACGCATCTCCAACTGTTTTCTCGTTAATGTGTCTATAATCGACCACAACTCTCCACTTTTTTTCACCAGTAGGAGCATCCTTTTTTGGTACTATTAACAATGGTGAATTCCATGCACTATTGCTAGGGACAATAATGCCATCTTTCAATAGTTTGGATGTTTCTTTTTCAATTACGTCTTTTTGGGCATAAGGCAATCTATATGGTTTTTTATTTATTGGTGTTGTATTTGGCTCTAAAATAATTTCGTGCGTTAAAGACGGCGTATAAGTTAATCTATCACCCTCTAGCAAAAAAAGATCGCTAAAATCTTCGCAAATATCTAATATTGACTGCTTTTCTTCTGAATTCAAATGTTCAGTTTCTATTAGATTTGTTATTTTGTGTATGCGTTGGTTATTGACTGCAACATTTAATACATTTCTGCTTTTGTCATTTGCTGGTATAAAATTTACCGTCGGAACTTCTATAATAATATCTTGTTCAGATATATTTAATACACTAACTATTGCCTGGTTATTTTTTATGTTTGTTAAACAACTGCCTATAAATATTGAATCCCCTATCTGTTTTGACTCACATATTCCCTCAAATTCAGAGTTGTTACTATTTTTGCAAATTACATTAATTGCTATTTCACAACGAGCTGGAATTTTTACTGAATTTTTCCCGTTCTCTAACATATCTAGCTGATTTTCTCCAATAACAAAAATGTTTTTGTTAAAATTTAAAATTGCTTTATGATCTCTCATAAAGTCGGCTCCTATTATTCCGTCATATTTCACATTAATATGATTTGGCGCAACGTGAAATATGTGCTTTACTACTTCTTTGCCCACGTCAACTATCATTTCACATGTTCCTAACGTACGAATGGAATCAGAAATTCCCGCTATAGATATCCCATTATTATATACTATTACCTCATCTTTTAAGACGTTTAATTTAATTAATGAAATATCCGCGCCAGTATCCAATAAAAACCTTGTGTCATTATGAATAGTACTACTACAGTTAGTTACTATTGACTGGTATAATTTATTAAAAGTACAATTTTCTCCATCTACAACTTTTAATTGCACTGTCCTACAATTCATTTTTAAATCAGCTACCGTAGTTTGATTAGGATTTTCCCGGTTATAAACTAATTGATTAGTTACTTCCCTATTTCCATTATTTTTATATCTATTTTCCGAAAATGTATCATTACTGTTAAACCTACTCTGTTTATTACTAAAATCCGTTCGATTTTGACGATTTGTATTATCCCGATGACTCATTTTTAAACGACACTCATACTCAAAATGGTTCGTTTTATTACAATAATTGCAATATTTTCCTTGACTATTTTGATCTCTTTGTGGAAAAAATTTCACTTGATTTGCTTGTTTCCAGCAATTACTTTCCGTGTGATTATCTTTTCCGCAAAAAGTACATTTTATTGACACTTTTGAATTAATATAGGAAGATGGCATATGTCGATCTTCACTATATTGTTTTTCTTCTTTTTCGGCTAACGTTGCCGCTTCGTCTAAAGTTTTTGGTTCTTTTTGCCTAACAATAGTGCGAAATGGCTCATTTAGACCCCTCATAAAATTTATAACCGCTTCCCTTAAAATTCCTGCGTGTACTATTTCTAACTCGTTTTCTTTATACAGATCGAAATTACAATCCTGTATCTTTTGTATGCATTCATACAGCCTATTTTTATACTGTGCTACAGTTTCATCTTTTTTCTGTGCACAACTATAAAATTGTGTTTGCCAAAACGCCTTACTTTTCTTTTCACCAAACTTATTTAAAAAAAAAACTCTTTAGCTCACTCCAATTATCAAATTTCCGATTCTGCGCTTCGATTTTAGCTCTACCATCGAGTTTAGTTAATAAAATTTTAATAAGTAAGATCTTTTTGGAAAAATCATCATTTAATAAGCTAAAGGCTTCGGTTCCCGAGTATATAAAAGATTTTAATTCGTTATTGTCTCCATTGAATGGTTTAATAAAATCACTTGCCAAATCTATTAATTTATCGGCACTAAATACGCCGCTTTGTTGTGTACTGTTATTTTCAGCTGGGGGAGGCATTATGATTTTATTATTTCTTAATATCATGCACAATTATCTATTCGTTTGTAATTAATCTATCTATCGAACTATTCACAAATATCTCAGTCTCAACAACACCCTGAACCGCGCAAACAGAAAAATTATAAAAACAAACTTACATTAACATCATTGTTCTCCAACGAAAATTGATTTGGAATCTGGAATCGATGTGGTCCTGAGTACATAATTCAAATGGCTTCTTATCCTCTTCTTATTTGATGTTGTTTTTGTAGACGGCTAACGCTCAATAGTCTACTTTAGCTAACGCTAAACTAATTTGGTAGTGTTCGAAAACACCGCTGCCACCAATTTATGTTGTGATTCCGGGGTTTAAGTGTTTCCACTTGGAATCAAACGTAGGTAAATTAATTTAAACGGGCATAGGTTTAATATCTCGTATATTTAATACTTAACATCCTAGCTCTATGTCTAAACTATTACTAACTAAAAATACATTCTTAACTTAAATGGTAAACTTAAAATATGGAGGGGTTGTGCCGTTGTGCGCATAGTCTGCTCATTTATTGCAGACACTCAAATTGGGTAAGTAACAATTCCAAAGGAACCCTTATTTAAGTAATAAACATATTACGGACGTACCCTTTGGAATGTTTATTACGCATTATAATTTGCATTAGTTGTTGCGGCACGTAATGCAATAAACGGGGGGTTTGCAGATGGTCAACCTATGTACATAAATGTAATATAATATTATATTACAACAATTCATAAGTAAAATAAGTAGCATCTAAAATACATTTTTATGTTTATTATTAAATTTATAAATTCTTATACCAGCTTTTATTGCTAAAACATAATATTTTACTCTTAATTTATAATTAAAATTAAAACCAAATCATTTTATTAAATCCAGAAAAGCATAATTAACTAATTTAAATAACAAAAAACCAAAATTATGTTAAGTGTACTTATTTGTCATTTAAATTGATCAGTTTTATAATTTGATTTGTGAATTATAATTTTATTTTATTTAGAACAAGATTATAAGTTCGGTCTCTTTTATTCTAAAAAGGTTTTATTTTTTGCAGTCGTAAAATATATTATCATGACCTCGGAATTTTATTTATACATCGGTCATAATAGCGTAAAAAAATCCTCACAATATATTTTAAAAAGCAATTATTAATTAAAGTAATTAATTTATCGGCATCTTAAATGTACTGTTTTATAATGCATTTTTGAATAATTTGCTATGATAATTTGTAATACACTTCTATTACTAACACGTGATAAAAATAAAAGTTCATTCAAATACACACTGTCCGTCACTTTGATTTATTATATGGCTGTTAAAAAAAAGTTTTTTTCTTAGTGCTCCTTTTAAAGTTTATTTCTGTTGTACTTGTTTTGTTATAATGCTTATAAATTTCATTCTTCAATATTATGCTGTATTATCATGGAACTTGTATGCTAATGATTACTTATTTAATCATTCTTCAAATGATTTTAAAATTTTAATTAATTTATCTGGTACTTTAAAACGTCTAGATATTATTATGCAAAGCTCAGTTTTTAAATAGTAAATAATAAAAAAGTTTTTTTTAATTTTATAAATATGTAGCTATAAGTATAATATAAAAATGCACTAATGCATAATAATTAATTACAAGCTGTTACTTGACAATACTGATAGAATTTATTTTGATATAAAAATATTTATAGTTTTAAAATTATCTTTTCTTATTAAACTTGTAGGTGTTTGACAATTTTTTGTTCAAAAAAATTCTTCTTCGGGAAATTTGAAACTTGAGTTCCATATGTTAGTTAAATAGAAACAATTATTGCTTAACACAATGCGGTTTTTTTTTAATTAAGGTTGTGTTAGCCGAGAAATTCAATTAACTAGTTTAGTTGAACTTCACATTTTCCATTGTTGAACCAATCTCCCTTCAGATATCTATTTTTTTATAGTTAAATACAGGGTCCGGCATTGAAACTTTCTTTTTTTAAAGGTAAAAAATGTTGGAAAGGGCTTTAAATTAAACACAAATTTGTTTAATATTTATATTTAGAGTGTCGCAGCTCGTGTCTGGAATATAACTAACTATTTCTACATCATGCATACTGCATAGTATTACATTTCTACATCAGGGATTCCCCTGCTTATGGCCGGGAACAATGAGACCCTTTCTATGTGATTCCCCGTGATTCCCCGAATATATATTATACATCTACAATGTAACACGTACATATCAACACTCCCACTCAAAAAAATATAATAAAAAAAAATATATATAATAATAAAAAAAAATTTATAATAATATAAAAAAAAAAAATATATATGTATATAGAATAATAAAAAAAAAAAAATGTATACAAAAAAAAAATTATGTAATAATAATTAAAAAAAAAATATATATATATATGTATATATATATATAAAAAAAAATATTTATAATAGTTGCAGTTTATTTCGTAATTGTTGGAATTTAACTGCCGGTAGTGCTTTGGTAAATATATCAGCCAGTTGCTCACCTGTGGAAATATATTTTAGTATTATAATTTTTTGCTGAATTTTCTCTCTAGAAAAATGATATTTTATATCTATGTGTTTAGACCTATTATGGTTGGTGGGATTATTTGCTATACTAATGCAACTGAGGTTATCTTCAAAAATAATAATTGGGGTTTTAATATCTATGTTTATACTTTTTAATAACGATTTTAACCATATTGCTTCTCTTATACCTTCAAAAAGAGCCATATACTCAGCTTCTGTAGAAGAAGTAGCCACTGATCTTTGACGTTTTGACGTCCATGAGATAGTACAATTTTCAAATGCTTTAAATATATACCCTGTTGTACTCTTACGATCATTTAAATTGCTACCCCAATCAGCATCAACATAACCTGTAAGTATATGTTGATCATCTCCTTTAATAAAAGTTAATTTAAGATTTAATGAACCTTTAATATATCGCAATAATCGTTTTAAAGTTTTCCATAGTTCATAGTTATTTTTACTTTGATATCTACTTAATATATTAACTGCCACGCACAAATCTGGGCGTGTACAAAGCATTACATACATTAAGCATCCAATTAAATTTTTACATGGTGCATCGTAATATTTGTCATCATTCAGACCTATGTAATCTAAAACAGTTGGTAGAGGTGTATTAGTAGGTTTACAATCTTGCATTTTAAATTTGTTTAAAATTTTTTTTTGTAAATAAGAACTTTGATCTAGTGTTATTCTATTTTCACTTCTGTCAATTCTAATTCCAAGAAATAATTTCATCTCTTGTAAATCAGTCATTTTGAATTGAACCATCAGATATTGTTTCAAATTATTCATTGCTATGAAATCACTTGTTATGATCATTAAATCGTCTACATATAAAACAATATAAATATTTCTTTTAACATGACCCTTATTTAATAAGTAAAGACAAGGATCAATTTGAGATCTTTGAAAACCACACTCCCTTAACATGTGATCAAAATGTTCATACCAACACCGAGCCGATTGTTTTAAACCATATAATGATTTTTGCAATTTGCATACATGACTATGGTTTCCTTCAATTCCTTCAGGTATTTTCATATAAATTTCCTCTTTTAAATTTCCATGTAAAAATGCAGTTTCAACGTCCATATGATGAATTAATAATTCAAACTGGTTTGCAAAAGCAAGCAGAAATCGAAAAGTGGCAATCCTAGCTACTGGTGCAAAAGTTTCCTCATAATCAACTAAATATTCCTGACTAAAACCTCTTGCAACTAATCTAGCTTTATACTTTATAGGATTTCCTTGTGCATCCTGTTTAATAGCAAAAACCCATTTACAATCAACAATGTTTTTATCATTCGGTTTAGGAACAATAATCCATGTTTTATTAATTTGTAAAGAAGAAATTTCCTTTTGTATAGCTTGCTCCCACTGAACACAATCTTCTCGATCTTTAACTTCTTTAAATGATTTGGGTATTTGTACCTCCATATATGCTGAGCATAAAATATCTTTTATTGAATTTTGATCAGTAGTTTCGTCATATGAGATAGTCGGTCGATTTTTAATTCGATCGCTTCGTCTTAATAAGGGATCACTGGAATATTCGCTTTCTGTTTGATTTTTAGTCTGATTCAATTTTAAATTTGGGGATTCATCTAATTGTGAAGCAGTAATTTGATCTAAATTTAAAATAGGGTTATTTGATTTTGTACAAGATTCAGCAATGTCTTTAACATGTAGAGGCCTAGTTTGCTTATAATCTATTTCATCAATTATGACATCACGAGCAGTAATAAATTTCTCTGTTATAACGTTCCAGAGTTTGTAACCATTTGGTTCATATCCCAATAAAATTGTTTTAAACGACTTTCTATCAAACTTGTTTTTGCGAATTTTATCGTGAACATAAACAGTTGAACCAAATACCCTCAAATATTTTAAATTTGGCTTTTTATTATGCCAAAGTTCATATGGTGTTTTATTTAATTGAATTGCATTTGTAGGTGTTATGTTAATTAAATATGTAGCTGTTAAAACAGCTTCTCCCCAGAATGCTTTAGGTAATTCAGCTGTAATTATCATCGTACGTGCTTTTTCAGTTATCGTACGATTCATTCTTTCAGCTACACCATTTAATTGAGGTGTATAAGGTACTGTCAAATGATAGGTGATTCCCTTTGACACACAAAACTGTTTAAATTCGTTTGATATATATTCACCACCGTTGTCGCAATATAAATTTACTATTTTTGAATTAAATAATGTTTCACTTTTAGAAACAAAATCTTTAAAATAATTTATTGAATCTGATTTATGTGTCATTAAATATGTGACTGTATAATGACAAAAATCATCAATAAATGTAATAAAATAGTTTTTATTATTTATAGTCGAAGGTGTAATTTGGCCACAAACATCTGTATGTATTATAAATAAAGGTCTATTGACATGGTTTTTTATTTTAGTTTTTAAAAATGGAAGTCTCGCCTGTTTACCATAAATACAAGCTTCACATTTGTTATGTGTTGGTGTTATATTTAATATATCAGTCATGTTTTCTATCATTGAGTTGTTTTTAATTTGCATAAACTTTTGATGGCTTATATGGCCAAGCCGTTCATGCCACAATTGATAGTTAATATTAACATATTTATTAGTACTGATATTTAATTGACTTTCATTATTTACCATGTTTTGAACCGTAAAAATTATACAATACAGATTATTTAAGGGCTTACCTTTTAAAATTATTTCCTTTTTGTTTCGAATAGTGACGCCATCTGCATCAAATATGACCTTAAAACCGCTTTCTTGAATTTTTCGCACGGACAATAAATTGTGAGCAAGTTCCGGTGCATAAAGGACCTCCTGTAGTGTTCCGTTGAACCCAAGGTTTGTGGATACATTGATGGTCCCTCTCTTTGTTGCGTTGATGCTTGTACCAGATTTAGCGACTGCAATTTTCTTGGGAAAATTTAAATTTACAAAATTAGTAAAGACGTCATCTCTGTTAATTATATGATCGGTGGCACCCGAGTCCAGAATAAAAGTTATTTCACTTGGTTTATTTATGTCCATTTCATTGTTGGAAAACATAAATGCAAATCCGTCCGATCCGTTCGCACATTGGGCATTTGTTGGTATGGTGTGCAGGGTCCGGTTCCTATTTGTCTGGCCTTGAATTGTTTGTTTGTAATAAAAACAATCTCTTTTTTCATGATTCCGTCTTCCGCAATGGTCACACTTTAGGTTATTTGTTTTATATTTATTGGGAGAAATTCTATTCCATGATTTATTTTTCTCTTTGTTATATTTGTAATTATTTTGCCATTTTTTATTGTTCTTTTTAAATGCAGGAAAACGTTTTTCTTTATTGTTAGAACCAGATGATTTAAAAACTTCACTACTGAGCACTTTTAAACTTGTTGAATTGTCTTCGGCATTTAATTTAACTTCGTGATCTAATAATCTCGTTTTTACGAAAGATAAATTTAAATGTTCCTCACTTAACGTTTCTAACGCTGTTATTACACCGTCAAATGTAGTTGGAAGCGTTAATAATAAATGTGAAATTTTATCCATTTCATCTAGTCTTGCTCCAGCACATATTAATTCTGCAACTATTGTTTCAAATTGCATAAAATGTTGCAATAATGTAATATCACCTTGCAGTTTTAAATTTAATAAACGCTTACGCATTGCTAATTGAGACGCCAAACTTTTTCTTTCGTAGATTGTATCAAGGTTTATTAAAATTTCTTTGGCAGATACATGTTTGTCGGCAAAACCAAGAAATGAATCGCTCAAATATTCTATTATTGTGTTTTTTGCTAGTATGTTTTTCTTTGTCCATTCTTCTGTAATTTCCTCATTTTCTTCTTCTATGATATGTAATATTCCAAGTTCGGATAATAGAGATTTTATTCTAAACTTCCATACACCATACCGCTCACCATTAAATGGCACAATGTTTCTTTTATTCACTTTAAGTTCCATTACTAACTTTTAAAATTTTAAATGTTTATGTATAATAATAATTAAATTATAATACTGTTATATTAACACGCGAAGACCTGGGCCCATAACCTGTTGGAAAGGGCTTTAAATTAAACACAAATTTGTTTAATATTTATATTTAGAGTGTCGCAGCTCGTGTCTGGAATATAACTAACTATTTCTACATCATGCATACTGCATAGTATTACATTTCTACATCAGGGATTCCCCTGCTTATGGCCGGGAACAATGAGACCCTTTCTATGTGATTCCCCGTGATTCCCCGAATATATATTATACATCTACAATGTAACACGTACATATCAACAAAAAATAAAAGTATAAATTGTACATTTTATTTGTTTTTATTATTAGTATTAAGCATTAACATGGGAAGTTTTAAATTAAGATGTCTTAAAAAGCATACTTGACAAGTGTCTGCCGTTGCTGTCAATGCATTGTTGTAGCCGATTTTTGAAGTTGATGTGGACTCTTTCGAGCATTGCAACCGGTATATTGGCTATTTCGTGACGAATATTGTTTTTCAATACTTCCACAGTTGCAGGACGGTTGTTGTAGACTCTAAAGTCTAAATTTAAGGTAGCCCTATAGAAAAAAAGCACATGGGGTTAAATCTGGCGAGCGTGCTAGCCACGATATGTCACTCCTGTTAGAGATAAATCGCCCTGGAAATTTTTTCCGCAAAACAGCCATTGGAATTCGTGATGTGTGGGTCGTGGCCCCATCTTGTTGAAACCACACTTTGCCTATAGCCATATTTTCAAGAGCTGGCAGAAAGAAGTTGTTAATCATTGCCACATAACGCTCAGAGTTTACTGTAATCGTGCGATTGCCCCCCTCAAAAAAAATATGGCCCAAAAATTCCCAGCCCAAACTGTGACCCAATTAACACAACCTAAGAGATGGAAGTGTGCCTCATCGCTAAAAAACACAACTGCTTCAGGGGGTAAATTATTAAGGAGCGTTTTGCATGCCCTTTGTCGTGAAACAAAATCACGTTTGGAAAGTTCTTGTGCGACTACCAGTTTGTAGGGGTGAAAGTGAAGATCGTTATGAAGAATTTGGCAAGTTGAACGCTCCGACAACCGCACGGAAGCTGCATGTTTTGAAGCAAAGCGCCTAGGAGATTTCAAAACCGACTCTCGAACTGCCTCAATGTTTGCGGGTGTTTTAACGGTCCGTGTTGTTCCTGGTCTCATACGGAACACATTTCCAACTGTTCTAAAAGCCTCCACTCAGAATAAGATGGATCTCCGGGCAGGAACAGCTCCTCAAGAGGGAATATTGTACCGTAAACGGAACGCACGCTGCACCGCAACTATTAAGCGGCTACGTGAAAATAACGTTTCTACTGCAAACACGCTTTGCTCTCTCGCCCAAAGCATTTTAACGATTGACGATGGTTCGGAATAAATCTCCCCTCCAACGTTCTTCGTTAAGAGCACTGCCGCGCCGCAATTATCTCCAGTTGCGTCCTCACGTCTCATTGAAAAAAGAAAGTTTCAGTGCCGGACCCTGTAGAAACAATAATTAGCAAAAAATTGCAAATCCTTTCTCAAATAAGGTTTTGTTAGCCGAAAAACTGAATCAATTATTTTAGCTATATTTTACATTATCCGTTTTTGAACCAATCTCACCTGAGATATCCAGAAAATTGAAATTATATTTTTATTTAATAGTTAAATAGTAACAATTATTAGCAAAAACATTGCGGATCCGTTCATAAAAAAGGTTGTGTCAGCCAAAAAACTGAATCATTTATTTTTGCTATATTTTACATTTTCCGGTTTTAAAGCAATTTCCCCTGGGATAACCGGAAAACTGCAATTATATTTTTATTTAATAGTCAAATAGAAACAATTATTAGCAAAAACATTGCGGATCCGTTTATAAATAAGGTTGTGTCAGCCAAAAAACTGAATCATTTATTTTTGCTATATTTTACATTTTCCGGTTTTAAAGCAATTTCCCCTGGGATACCCGGAAAACTGAAATTATATTTTCATTTATTAGTTAAATAGAATTAATTAATAGCAAAAACATTGCGGATCCGTTCATAAATAAGGTTGTGTCAGCCAAAAAACTAAATCATTTATTTTAGCCATATTTTTAATTTTCCGGTTTTAAAGCAATTTCCCCTGAGATAACCGGAAAACTGCAATTATATTTTCATTTAATAGTCAAATAGAAACAATTATTAGCAAAAACATTGCGGATCCGTTCATAAATAAGGTTGTGTCAGCCAAAAAACTGAATCATTTATTTTAGCCATATTTTACATTTTCCGGTTTTAAAGCAATTTCCCCTAAGATATCTGGAAAACTGAAAATATTTTTTCATTTAATAGTCAAATAGAAACAATTAATAGCAAAAACATTGCAGATCCGTTCATAAATAAGGTTGTGTCAGCCAAAAAACTGAATCATTTTTTTTTGCTATATTTTACATTTTCCGTTTTTAAACCAATCTCCCCCGAGATAGAAAAATTGAAACTGTATTCCCATTTACTAGTTAAATAGAATATATTATTAGTAAAAACATTGCGGATCCGTTCATAAATAAGGTTGTGTCAGCCAAAAAACTGAATCATTAATTTTAGCTATATTTTACATTTTCCGGTTTTAAAGCAATTTCCCCTAAGATATCCGAAAAACTGAAATTATAGTTTCATTTAATAGTCAAAAAGAAACAATTATTAGCAAAAACATTGAGGATCTGTTCATAAATAAGGTTGTGTCAGCCAAAAAACTGAATCATTTATTTTTGCTATAATTTACATTTTCCGTTTTTAAACCAATCTCCCCCGAGATATCCGGAAAATTGAAATTGTATTCCCATTTACTAGTTAAATAGAATATATTATTAGCAAAAACATTGCGGATCCGTTCATGAATAAGGTTGTGTCAGCCAAAAAACTGAATCATTTGTATAAGCAATATTTTACATTTTTCTGTTTTAAAGCAGTTTCCCCTGAGATATCCGGAAAACTGCAATTATATTTTCATTTAATAGTCAAATAGAAACAATTATTAGCAAAAACATTGCGGATCCGTTCATAAATAAGGTTGTGTCAGCCAAAAAAAACTGAATCATTTTTTTTTGCTATATTTTACATTTTCCGTTTTTAAACTAATTTCCCCCGAGATATCCGGAAAATTAAAATTGTATTCCCATTTGTTAGTTAAATAGAAACAATTATTAGCAAAAACATTGCGGATCCGTTCATAAATAAGGTTGTGTCAGCCAAAAAACTGAATCATTTATTTTTGCTATATTTTACATTTTCCGGTTTTAAAGCAATTTCCCCTGGGATACCCGGAAAACTGAAATTATATTTTCATTTATTAGTTAAATAGAATCAATTAATAGCAAAAACATTGCGGATCCGTTCATAAATAAGGTTGTGTCAGCCAAAAAACTAAATCATTTATTTTAGCCATATTTTTCATTTTCCGGTTTTAAAGCAATTTCCCCTGAGATAACCGGAAAACTGCAATTATATTTTCATTTAATAGTCAAATAGAAACAATTATTAGCAAAAACATTGCGGATCCGTTCATAAATAAGGTTGTGTCAGCCAAAATACTGAATCATTTATATTTGCTATATTTTACATTTTCCGGATTTAAAGCAATTTCCCCTGAAATACCCGGAAAACTGAAATTATATTTTTATTTATTAGTTAAATAAAATCAATTAATAGCAAAAACATTGCGGATCCCTTCATAAATGAGGTTGTGTCAGCCAAAAAACTGAATCATTTATTTTTGCTATAATTTACATTTTTCGTTTTTAATCCAATCTCCCTCGAGATATCCGAAAAATTGAATATGTATTCCCATTTATTAGTTAAATAGAAACACTATTTAGCAAAAACATTGCGGATCCGTTCAGAAATAAGGTTGTGTCAGCCAAAAAACTGAATCATTTATTTTTGCAATATTTTACATTTTCCGTTTTTGAACCAATTTCCCCTGAGATATCCGAAAAATTGAATATGTATTCCCATTTAATAGTTAAATAGAAATAATTATTAGCAAAAACATTACGGATCCGTTCATAAATAAGGTTGTGTCAGCCTAAAAACTGAATCATTTATTTTTGCAATATTTTACATTTTCCGTTTTTGAACCAATTTCCCATGAGATATCCGAAAAATTAAATATATATTCCTATTTATTAGTTAAATAGAAACACTTATTAGCAAAAACATTGCGGATCCATTTATAAATAAGGTTGTGTCAGCCAAAAAAACTGAATTATTTATTTTTGCTATATTTTACATTTTCCGTTTTTAAACTAATTTCCCCCAAGATATCCGGAAAATTAAAATTGTATTCCCATTTGTTAGTTAAATAGAAAGAATTATTAGCAAAAACATTGCGGATCCCTTCATAAATAAGGTTGTGTCAGCCAAAAAACTGAATCATTTATTTTTGCTATATTTTACATTTTCCGTATTTAATCCAATCTCCCTCGAGATATCCGAAAAATTGAATATGTATTCCCATTTATTAGTTAAAAAGAAACACTTTTTAGCAAAAACATTGCGGATCCGTTCATAATTAAGGTTGTGTCAGCCAAAAAACTGAATCATTTATTTTTGCAATATTTTACATTTTCCGTTTTTGAACCAATTTCCCCCGAGATATCAAAAAAATTGAATATGTATTTCCATGTATTAGTTAAATAGAAACAATTATTAGCAAAAACATTGCGGATCCGTTCATAAATAAGGTTGTGTCAGCCAAAAAACTGAATCATTTATTTTAGCTATATTTTACATTTTACGGTTTTAAAGCAATTTCCCCTGAGATATCCGGAAAACTGAAATTATATTTTTATTTATTAGTCAAATAGAAACAATTATTAGCAAAAACATTGCGGATCCGTTCATAAATAAGGTTGTGTCAGACAAAAAAACTGAAATTTATTTTTGCTATATTTTACATTTTCCGTTTTTAAACTAATTTCCCCCGAGATATCCGGAAAATTAAAATTGTATTCCCATTTGTTAGTTAAATAAAAACAATTATTACCAAAAACATTGCGGATCCGTTCATAAATAAGGTTTTGTCAGCCAAAGAACTGAACCATTTATTTTTGCTATATTTTACATTTTCCGTTTTTAATCCAATCTCCCTCAAGATATCCGAAAAATTGAATATGTATTCCTATTTATTAGTTAAATAGAAACCCTTTTTAGCAAAAACATTGCGGATCCGTTTATAAATAAGGTTGTGTCAGCCAAAAAACTGAATCTTTTATTTTTGCTATATTTTACATTTTTCGGTTTTAAAGCAATTTCCCCTGAGATATTCGGAAAACTGAAATTATATTTTTATTTATTAGTCAAATAGAAACAATTATTAGTAAAATCATTGCGGATCCGTTCATAAATAAGGTTGTGTCAGCCAAAAAACTGAATCATTTATTTTTGCTATATTTTACATTATCCGATTTTGAACCAATTTCCCCTGAGATATCCAAAAAATTGAATATGTATTCCCATTTATTAGTTAAATAGAAACAATTATTAGCAAAAACATTGCGGATCCGTTTATAAATAAGGTTGTGTCAGCCAAAAAAAACTGAATCATTTATTTTTGCTATATTTTACATTATCCGTTTTTGAACCAAATTCCCCTGAGATATCCGGAAAATTAAAATTGTATTCCCATTTGTTAGTTAATTAGAAACAATTATTAGCAAAAACATTGCGGATCCGTTCATAAATAAGGTTGTGTCAGCCAAAAAACTGAATCATTTATTTTTCCTATATTTTACATTTTCCGTTTTTAAACAAATCTTTTTCGGATATCCGGAAGTTTAAAGTTTTATTATTATTGGTTAATTAAATATTTATTAGCTTAAGCAATGGCCATCCAACCTTAAATTAAATTATTAGTCAAATTATTTAGATTTTTGTTTCATAAATAAGTTTATTTCTATTTGTTAAATAATAAGAAGCAAATATATGTAAAAACGTTTAAAAGCTACAAATTATTTTTCATGTAAAAATATTGAACGCTGTTTAATGTTATATTTATAATTTAATAACACCCATTTATATCTACATATTTTGTTGACAACGCAGTTGTTTTAAATTTATTATTTATATATTTATTGCTAAATAATACTATTTAGTTAAACAACAGAGCAATTTGTTTAAATTATTAAGTTTTATATTGATCTAAAACAAATATAAGAGCGCCGCTAAATTCCAATACTGGTACGCATGTTAATGATTTAGCTGGGCGATGCTTGAGTGAGAGCGCGGATTCACAAATGTGCTTCTTAAACGAATCCGTAGCCGTAGCTAAGTTCAGCCACGTTGTGTGAGCCTCAAGGTTTAGAGTGTGTTTATTTATCTGTAGTAGGTAGGCCGATTGTCTTGGCTCTATCATCCGACTAAGTGCAGTGGTGGTTGCTAGAGCAGTGTTGCTTGGCTGCTGTTTTTATTACTCTTGTTATCAGCAAACATGCTAATTTTTGTACTTTACCTAGTTTGGTTGTTGCACCTCATACAATTACTTTGTATGTGATGATGGGTTTAATCACCACCGTATATAACCATTTGGTCATATCGGGTTCAACCATCAATTTGGTTGCAAACAGCACCCAGTTGGTCTTTGGAGTCAAATTATCCAGATGAGTACAAAAGGTTAGTTTGGAATCAAGCTTGAGTCTTGCGTACTTTAATTCTTTTGTCATTGTGGTGGCTTGGTACATTGCTAGTGTTTCTAAGTGCTTGGTGTTTTGTTGTATTGTAAAAGGGACGATTGTCGTTTTGTTTGGATAGTTAATAGTCCGTCCTCTTTGCACTACTTTTTTTACTGTGTTTAGTACATTTTCTGCATCAAATTAGATATAGTTGCTCCAAACTTTCTGCTTTGCTTAAGGTGAAACAGTCGTGTGATTCAGTAGGTTGTACATGACAAGGAACTATTCTTTTAACACTTACATTCTTACCAATATCTGACAAGCTGTTGTCAAATGGCTTTTCAATATCCAAACCCAATTTCATTGTAGTGCAGATTTTTTGCACCTGTTGACTAGCTGATGTATAGTTCAAGTATAGACTTGTCTATTATTATTCTAATAGTTTTATTATAAAAAACGAGTGATTGGTCTGTAGAATTTAGCCAGGGTATACTTAGTTGCCCTGGCTTTGGTATAAATACCGCTTTAACTGCTCTCCAGCTATTTGGTATTTATGAAAGTGCAGAACACTCTTACTGTAACATGACTAAATGGTTCAAACGTCCCGATTCCCCATTCTTAGGTGGCTTTGTTCACAATGCAGGACAAGTTTTGCCTTTGAGTCACTGACGTACATTTAGCTGATGATGGTGGTGTCGTTGTTGCATCCTTGCTTTGTTCATCTTTGTGTTTGGAGGGTGTGTTGGCCATACCGTCGAGGTTTGCGGTGTCGCTAGCGGTCCTGCGTGTTAATAGTGCCGCACTTGAATCGGCTAAAACCTTTCACTTTTTGCGCCTTTCTTGCATTTTTTTTCCGGTCCACTATGTTTGATATACCAAAAACAACTGACTCTTGCTTTAAAAACGTGTCTTAGTCATTGACTCAGATTTAAACAATACTTGTCTCTAGATTCAATTATTTTTGGTACTACTACATCTGTATTTAACTGGTTACCAAGTTTTCTACATGTAGGCTGTATTCATATTTTAGAAATAAATATAATGTAATGTTCATTTGCTTTGTGTAGGTTTCAAAAGATTTGTGTCCTATCAGCACTTGCGTTAGCCAGAAATTGAGGTTTCTGTGGTCGCATTTCGCCTATTCCTTCAAACTTCGTATAAGCGTCTTAGTACATTGTCTCTTCACACCACTTCTCTTGCCATACGTTTAGCACATTCTCTAATTTTTATTTTTGATGTCACTTTATATAGATCCGCGCACTGGTTTATCTCTTTCTTTTTACCACCAACAGATCTATTGGAGGTATTTCCGTAACATTTAATGCCACTGACGATGTTGGACTGTACGCTGTGGCTACTCGTAACAACATTTTTCTCTGTATACCAATTAGCATAGTTCTATACTTTTAGGTTTCAAGCACATTATACTAGATCGGCGTTCTATACAATATAATACGCTGTTCTGTTTACCAAAAGGACTTCCTTTCTTTGCTACTTGGTTGTATTTGACAGCAATCTTGTCAGTACTGCGAGTCTTGTTTCTGTTTTTTAAATTATTGTTTTAATATGAGAATCGAAGTTACTGTTTAGGCTTACTTTGAGGTGTCTAACCGAGTTTGAAAGTCTTATCACTGTGTTACCCAATTTAAATGATAGCACTTTTTTTTTTCATTGCATTACTAATGTTTGTTTTCTTGGTTGCCAATGTCAGTTGATAGTTATCCAACAATTTGTTTTATGTAGGCATCTGTACAGATTTGAGGTTACCAAATTCTGTTTATCATCTTTTGTCACAATCAATGCCAGGTCATCAGCAAATGCGATTGTGGTAGCATTTGTACGTCTTTGTGAGACATTTGCGTTTATATCTATTTTCTTGCTTCTATTGCATGTTACCTTTCTATATTTTAGTTACGTGGATATAACATTTATCAGCTATGGTTGTATATTTCTTGAATGTTCGACTTACCTCTTATAAACTCATATTGATTTTTATTTAGTTCTTCTCCGGTCTTGATTTTCACCATCATCTTTTTTTATTAATGTTTCGTAAAGGTTTCTTAGCTAGTTTAGCAGACATATAGGTCCAAACAATAGATTTTTCTAGCATCTGTATCTTGGCAATAGAACTACTTTTGCAACTTTTCACTCCATTGGGAATTTCGGCGTCACTAGAAGTCTGTTTAGCACTTCTAAAATCCATTCCGGCCACTGTTTTACTACATCTTTAATTGCCTCTACTGGTATTTTATTTAAGCTGTTCGCTTTTCTGTGCATCATTTTACTTGTAGCTTTGAGTAAATCTTTGATGGTGAACGGTGGTGTTTCTTTATCACAAGTCTCCTACATTCTTTTGTTTTGCCTTTCCTTTGCCCGTGTTTACTTGAAGGATTTTTAAAGCCATTATTTGTTAGCCTTTTTTGTCTTTTCCTTTCTCTATACGTTTTGTCTATGGCGTTTTCTTTTTTTCGGACTAATTTTCTAAAGTTCGGGCAACTAAATTGGTCTGCTCTATGGTATCTGATTTTGCAATTAGTGCACGAAGCAGTGTTTTTACACTCCCTTCTATTACGACCTTGTCTTCTACAATTTAGGCACTTTTGCGATTTGACTTCTTCTTTGCATTCGTTTTTTCCATGTCCAAAATCCAGGCATCCTCTTCTTTATTCTGCAAGAAGCCCATCTTATTTTGATTTTTGATTGTTTTTTTTTTATTCTCTGTTGTGTCACCAACTAAGTCGAGAATGTGGACTGTAGTATCTCGCATTTCCTTTAATATTAGATTATCGGCTTTCTGGCTGCACCGCTCTGTCTACGACCTTGCGTTCGAGGATCTTTAGCGACACCGAATCTTCCTGCTGTTTGGGACATCCATTCCTGGAATCTATCTACATTTCTACAATGCGCTCAACCCGTTGCATCTTTTTTAATCTCCGCTTTTGTATTTTGCACCTAAAGCTCTTCGCTACGTTTCAGTATTTTTTCACCATAGACTGTAGTTCTGCTATGTCCTCACTTTTTTTGGGTAAAGTTTTCTTTCTTGCTCTCTTTGATTGTTACGTAACAGTCCCCAACCTTGAACCTAGGCTCTCAGTCGAGTAAATCTATCCCTAGACTGGGCGAGGTTTTCCGGTTCCTATACCTACCTGGGATATTTTATTTTTATTCTGATGTTTCTATATTTCCAAATTGAGAAAGTTCGTCCATTTTATACCTCCTGGCAGGTTTGATGTCGTCGTAGTGTATCTAGTCAATTTAGGGGAAATGGAAAAAAGGACAGTACAAATGTTTTTGAATCCTTAGTCCTCGATACCTAATAACGTCGGGAACCAAATTGTCGTCACGAGTAGACCAAAGAGTTTTGACCAAGGGATGTCGATAGTTCATAGAAGTAATGGGTACCGTACCTGGTCCGAAAGCAATCCCCTATCCTCCCGCTTTCCGATATCTCCAAAAGTCCGAGGATCTGCGAGTTACGGTACTTAAAAATAACCTGGTGATGTTCTTTTATTATAAATACATATTCAAATGGTGGCAACAAGAGAAACGCTCCCGGACATTATTTTTTATTTCAACGCGTTCATAATGCAATACCCGGACGAATGATCGAATGTTACAGACTCGGGAATTAAGAAAGTGTGCAATGTTGCCGGTTCGGTTTGGCAATTGGTTCAGTCTGATCAATATATTTAAATAACTTGCTTTGTGAATGTTTTGTTAGTATATATTATAAAATATTAAGAAATGTTTTGAAGTGCATACCAGTACAAGTTTGTTTTTGATGACGTTATAAAAAAATGGTTAGAAACTGCAACAGAAGTTGGGGTAATTGCTATGTTATTTTATGTTGTGTTTTAAAAACAAAAAATCATTATTATTAGTTTAATTATTTAGTTGTTGAAACTGTAATTTTTTTTTTGGACCGTTGTGCTGTGTATGTTTATTGTTGTTATTGTCATTATCAGACTTACTATTTATAATAGCACCTGATGAACTATTAACAGAATAATCTGTTTTTCAAATTATTTTATTTTATTAACACATCTGAGAATAAAATGCTTAATGTTTTTATTTGTTTTAAATATCTATATTAAGCATATCTTAAATATCTGTCTATAGGCAGGTTTTAATAAATACATAGGATATTACCAGAATATGCTAATAGTTTATTATGAGTTGAATATTACAGACGTAAATGCAAAAAAATGAAAAAAATATTTAACATTAACATTATTTAAGTTATAAAATACTACAATTAATTCAAGTTAAGTATAACTAATAATATTATCGTACCTGTTTTCTTTAATAACAATTAATATAACTAATTTGGCAGTTATATATGTTACAATTCAGACATTCGTGGCAAAACCGTATGCGACGTTAGAAACATTCGGCAACATAGCAATTCTTCTGATAAAAATTTACGCGTGGCTATAGCTGTATGTCTGTAACATTCGAACATGCTACCCGGACAAGTAGGCGGTGGGAGATTTAAAATATGTTTTTCTTAAAGTGTATTATAAAATAATATTATTATGTAAACCTATACAAATTATCAGTTGACAAAAGCCAGAAATGGACAAACGCGTTCTTTACACTCTCTAAATCGGAATGCACCCCAAAGTATGCTCAATGTGTAAAATGAGCATAGAGTTTGATGGGAGCTAACTAAAACTATTTTAAGTAATAATTTGAGTATTGTAATGGCAGGTACACACATCTATGTTTTTATTTTTAATATAGTTGCTATGACAACAAACTTATTTTTTATTTGTTTTTTAATCATGATATTCTAAATACAACCATGTAAAATAATAATATACTTTAATAACAAACAATACTTTATAATAAATTTTAAAAAAACATGTTATTTATTAACTAGTTAAAATGATTTTTTTATTAATTTAATTTTATGACATAAAACACACCAAAAATAAACATTGCATATTTGTTTAAAATATCATAACGATTCCAAACAAAAAATTGAAAATGTATGTTACCATTTAAAAAAATAAAGTTAGTTGTCAGCAACTATACTAAAAATAGAAACATACATTTAAGTACCTGGATTGTATTTTGGTACAAAATTAAAGACATTTTGTGTTTTTTTATTAAAAACTTTCTTCCTACCTTTGAAAATTTATTCCATTTATCCTCATGTAAGCCCATCCATGGACATATTGTAGATAATTTCTGCTGCATTTATTAGACTTTAAGGAAAACAACAATTTAAATCGATAGAAACATTATTATTTTTATTTGTATAGATTCAATAAGTATAGGAGGTATATAGTACAATGGAATCTAAAGTTTAATTATGAGAAATAATAACAAATTGCTTTTGAAAATTTACAAATATAAAAATAAAAAAATTTGTTATTTTCCTTTTGTTTATTAGTTTGCAATAAATTTATACTGTAATACTTGGAATATCAAACAAGTCTCTAGCACCTTCCGTTTCAGATAAGCCATAAAAAAAGTCCTGACGTAACGGTAATGGGTCTAACACCACAAATGGATTTACATCTAAAAAATAAAACAAAATTAATATTTGATTGTATATTAATAAATTTTATACTTACTATCACTGGCTTCATTATCATTTATATCATTTGGTAGTTTCTTAAATAATATTTCGGCTATAGCTACATCATCATTATCCTCATCATCATCATCATCAATTTCATTTTTAATGTTAATATCAGATGTATGTTTCTTCGTAGGAGGTTCTGATTCCGACTTTAAATTTGTCTACAAATACATTCAAACAAAGTAATATACTAATGTATAAAGTAATATACTAATATATAAAGTAAGTTTTTCTCCAAGGTAAGTATATTTGTGGCCAAATGTTTTGATTATCAGAATACAATTTGTGTGTCTATTCTAGGAATTTGACAATGATATATTTCTTAAAACTGTTTGATGGATTGCTGGTAATGCAATCACACTTATCTCTTTTCTTTTTATGTGATAATACAAATTGGTCAAAAAAAGTGCTAATTCATTTAGTAAGTACTAGAAAGTGATTGGCTTTCTAGTATATAATTAGGTATCTTTAGACAGGCCGTTCTATACAGTAATTATTTTGCAACCAACAAACATTGTAGCTATAACAATATAAGGATTTAAGATAGTTATTTGCAAATTGACAACTAAATAATTTAAATAATTTCAAAGAGCAGTTATTTTAAGTATTTTTTTCATCAATTGAACAATAAAAATTAAGTTAATTCATGTGCTAATATAATGATAATATTTTGATAATATTTTCACTTTCACTGCTATGTTATCTACTTGGCACTTTTTTGGCTGTTATTTTTAGTTACTGATTTTTCAAACAACTCATCCTTGAAATTTTACTATGCAACAACAGAATCAATAAATATGAGTGATTTTTTGAGTTTAATACAACAATATGTATTTAGTAAAATATACAGCACCATAAAATAAAATAATTAAAAGAATTGGTAAAAATAATATTGAAAAGAAGCTAATTTTGTATGTTTATTGACAATATATCTACAGCAATGAGCCTCAAAATTTTGACTATAAAATTATAGCACAAAATATAAATTAAAGGGGTTTGTAAATGGTCAATACTTACGTCTAGTGGTCTTTTTCTATTTACTATTGTTGTTTCAGTACTATTTTCATCTGATTCTTTACATATGCATGCTATTATAGGACTCGTTTTTGACTTAATTCTTAATTGATATGCATCTATATCATCCTGAAAACAAGAAAAAAAAAAACAATAAATAACATTCATGTAGAAATGTATAATAAAAATTAAAAAAATTAGGATTGTTACCTTTTGAAGATTAAATTATTTTAAGAAATAATAAAACAATTTACAATGTTTTTGATAACAAATTTATGTTTACAAATACATTACTAGTTTCAGCTCTACTAGTTTAACTCATTTAACTTATTACATCTGTAAAAGGCTCTACAAAAATACTGATTGTAATTTGTAAACTGAAATTTATAGCTTTTCAAAAGTTTGGCTTAGATTGCAAAACAGAGCATAAGTATGACTTATAATATAATATAATATTAGCCCATATTCAATCCTGCTAGGATGTAGGCCTCCAACTCTGCACGTAATGCTGGCAACTTACATTACGAGGGACCTACAGTTTTAAGTGGATTCCGAACCACTGGAGAGATTTCATCACTCCTCAGAGAGGGTTATTAGCCGTAAAACCCCACGCTGGCAAGGCGGGTTGGGGAGTGGGAGAGCGTATAAGCATGTGAAAAGTATGTCACGGTGTGTGGGGATCGAACCCACGATCTTCGGTATAGCGATCGGATGCCTAGACCACTGCGCCACGCTCTCTCCTCTTAATTCTTCAAAATAATATCATTTGAGTTAGATTTAAAGCTTTTTATTTTTAAAGCCGTATTATGTTCATATATCATCATCATAATTTATTATGTTCTTGATATGTTTATATTTGTAAAGCTAGACATTTTTAATATATTTTTGCAAATATAGATATTGGTCTAAAGTAAGACAATTCAACTTTATCTTTTTGTTGTATAATGACCAGCTTCAAAATTTTAAATGCATTTAGGAAATAATTGTTTTTAATACTCATTTTTATTACTCTTACAGCTTAAACTTTTAAGATTTTCATTATGATGTGTATGTGTAAAAATGTAATTTCACAAAAGTTAAACTGCTGTGTTCATTCTGAAGGTTGTGGTAAATTGTCATGTGAAAAAGTCTTGATTCCATATTAGTCAATATTTCGTGTGATATGTTTAAAAAATGTTGCTATGTTATGTTATTATAATTACTCTGTGCTTTTATAGTATTGCACACTGAGAGCATTTTGCCTTATTTATGTAATTGTCATGTGCAAGTTTTTTGATCTAGCAATTTCAATTTTATAGGAATGCCGAAGTGACATTGTTTCTGACTGTATTATATTATATATTATGTCAAGATTAATAAGTTCAAATATCTGATGCCTCAATGTATGGAGATTATGTGAAAACCAACACACTTTTTTATTACTGTTAATTTAGTTTTCTGGAAAAAAGATTTCAATTAAATTATACATGCTAAATAGCCCAATATCAGATATGGGAGAGTAGTTCACATTCGCTGCCACAACAGACACCGGTGTCCGCTAGCGATCCTACCGCCAGGCCACGGCAGACACGGGTGTCTGCAATAGTTTTCTTACAACTACGCCAAGAGGACATCGTTTTCCTACATATACTTTCTTTGGGTGTCTGCTGTGGCCTGTGCCTATATGCTGCATAAAGTGGTTTATCAATTGGAAAAAGTTTACATGTATAAAATGAGTGTCTGCTATTTGTGTCCGCTCTGGCATCTTGTAGATACAAATTATGAAATCTATAGTACCGTGCCACAGCGGACAACAAATATATAATGTGTAAGTGCAATATAGAATATAGTCAAAAAACAGTTTTATTGCGGACAAATGTATTTTGTTCATTTTTATATTAAAAATAACGGCCAACAAAATAATACATTAACAAATATAGCAAAAAAGTATAATAAACTAATATAAATAAAATAAACGATGTTTACAAAATACTTAATTCTATAATGCATATCAAAAAGTTGAGGCACTAATCATTGTTAGGGCGATTGCAGTCATAAATCTTTGTTAAGTTGCATGACCCCATCATTACTTAGCCCTTTATGTAAACATTTCATTTATCATTCTTACCTAGGAATTAGTTAAAAAAAATGTGTCTGCTGACTTTTTTGTGTCCGCTATCAAGAACAATATGTGACCGATAAAAGTGTCCGCTATTGCGCACTGATATTAATTTATTGTACAACGCCACGGCGGACACCCGAGTCCGTTTTAATTATTTGTTAATAACTTTAACAAAAATCAATTAATTGAAAAATTAAAACTAGATATTAAAATAAAAAAACATGCTTAAGAAGCCACCATATATGGACCTGTGTGACAATTTTCAAAATACGCCGTGGCATCGAATGTGTTAATTCATAATAAAATTAATGATTTCTTGGATAATTTCGCAATTTTTGTTTGATTATTCAACTAAAATAGTATTGATAATGCAAATATAATTTTGCAAAACTAGTTTGCTAAAATAAACAAACTTAATTAAATAGAATATTTTATTTAATAATAAATAAAAATGAATAATAAATTCATGTTTTTAAGTCATTATTTAATTCAAAACTTATTGCATTATGAAAATAAACTAGTCATATTCAAGTAATTTTTTATGTTACTATATTATGCATAATAACATAAAAACACCCCAAAAAATAAACATTACTTATTTTCAATGCCAATTATTCAATTACGATCATTTTAAATAGAAAACAAATAAATAACATGTTTTTTAAATTTATTATAAAATATTGTTATAAAAGTATATTATTATTTTAGATGATTGTATTTAGAATTCATAAATATTCCAAAAAAAAATCTAAAAATGTATGTTGCAATTAAAAAAATAAAGTTGGTTGCCATAGCAACTAAACTAAAAATATACATGTGTGTACCGCCTTTATAATACTCAAATAATAATAATAAAATTTAAAATAGTTTTTGAATCATTCAAATCGGTTGAAAAACAGTTATTCAGCCATACGTTTTTTGTCAAACACCTTGTATAATGAATCATATTTAAATAAAGTTCCACGGCTTATGGTGGAATTCATGAAAGCCGATTACATATATTTAATGGCTCATTACCTCAACATTCTATCAAATCTGACAAATTTCAATTCATAAATGTCAATTATATATTTTAATTGTAATTAAATTTAAATCAGGAAAATTGTTTAAGGTGACGGTTTTTTAAGTGTAATAAATCTTCAATTTAATTCCTTTTTAAAATCTTTAATTGTTTATTAAATTGTGATTTTTTTGTATTGCTTCATTGCAGTTTTTATTGTTACTATAATTTATTTTTCTAAAATAACAATTATAGTTTTGCTTTTTTGTTGTGTATGTATGATAAAATGTAAAATCCAGCATGTATTATTTTTTTCTAACAGTTTGTAAAAATTTACAAGGTTAAGTGGGAGAACCTTTTTCTATTGTATAGGTTGTATGTTATAGAAATAAAGTTTATTATTATTATTATTGTTGTTAGTACCTAACTGCTAGATTAATTAAAATCAATTATATATTCTTTTAAATTATAATTTTATATAATAAAAAGTAAAACCAATTTCAGATTACTAGTTATTATATTTATATAATACCTTACCTCAAATTTAAAATTGGTATTTAAAGGCGTATGCATCACTATGACCCTGTCATCACTTCCATAACATTCCATTAGATCTTCTTTCGTAACATATAAATATCTCTTATTATCTAAATCATCTGTAACATTCTTTATACTTTGTTCTATCCATATTTTGTGTTGATCAAGTATTGTTTCTATATTATCCAGTTTATTTATATCATTTTTTAATTTCATGACTTTGTTGGCTATTTCATTGGTAGTGTACGCTGGAAAGGCATCTTTGTATGCATATGGCCTGAAATTAGAATAAATCAATATATTTTTAATTTGAAATATTGTTTTGTGCTATCCATGATAATATTTCCATTAGTTTTTAACATGTCCATCAATATAGCAGGATTATATTAGTAGTTACTTCAGTAGCACAAGCAACAAATTTATAAATTAATTTGTTTTCTAGTTACTCTGGTGCAACATGTTTTATTACAAATGAATTGTTCGTAACAAACATGAAGATATAAAAACTAAATAAAATTAAAAACTCTGAAAGAATTATTTTAGCATTAATAATTAAATTGGTTAGAAGCAAGATGTTTTTTTTAGAAAAACTGATTTTCTTTTTTGTTCATATCTTATCCCTCTCAAAGATTTCAAAAAAATACTGAAAAATCTAAATATTTTATTTCATATTTTAACAAAAAATATAAGATTTTAACTTTTTAAATAAATTTCTCAATAACAAGAAATATCATGTTAAACCTTTTATTTTTTAAATTTCATAAGTTTTCATCTGTCAAAGTTTCAAAGTTTGTCAATAGATCACCCTATATAAAAATATTTTTACGATTATTTTATGCTACAACTTATTCTAGTCATATTTTTAAAATCTTATTATAATTTAATAAAATAGGTCTATAGAATTTAAATAAAATATACCATAGATTACAGAATTTCAAATCAATTAAACTTATCTTTGATAATTCACAATCAAAACTAAAATTGATAATAGAAATATCTTCATTTCCGTTATTAGTTACACAAACCAGTCTTGTTTAATTATCGGTTTTAGATGTCATATACAATAACAATATTAATCTAATAAATAAGGAACATTTGAGGTTAAACATACTTCCACTGTATACTATTCTTGCTTTTCTTCTCGATCAAACCAATACCTTCGAGAACATTCGTAATATCATATATCCGTCGTTTCTGCCTCACTGCCAATTTATCAGCTGCCTAAAATATAGAACATCACTATCATATCTACAAAAACCAAAAATATAAAAAAAACAATGTTAATTTGATTGGGACCTAGACCTCAGGCACTCACAAGTTTCAAATCTAGGACTCCACCATTCGAGTTCTGCAGGAGGCTGACGAATTTAGTCGTGAGGAGCCCAAGGGACTTCTCAAATCGACTCGACGGCACGTCTGCCATTATTCCAACATTCCTGGGAACACGAATTGGAAACGAATTGAAAATAATTTTTGAAACATCCACCATAACACTCGAACGCAGAACAAATGCACAGTGTTGCCAACGTTGCCGATATCGGCTTGACTGATGGTGATATTGAAGGACCATGTTGCCAAGCTTCTGTTCGTTAAAGAAATTGTAAATTTGTTTATCATTTTTTACTGTCATACACCCTAACAAAAGCTTGTAAAAAAATTAGATAATAGTTTTACGCTTTACGGGTTTGATATAGTTTTTAATGGATTTTTATGATTACGATTCACTTCGTGCTAAGAAAATTAAAGCTAAATAAATATAACTAATAATTACTTTGATGGGATGTAATTGTGACTTTTATCATGTTATTTCTAACTAAATTAAATATTTTTTATAATAAAAATTTAAATATTGATTTTCTGTATTACAGGCACTCAGAGCAACTTTATTGAAATAAATTGTTTTTTAGTTTTTACCATATAAATATGTAGTATGTATATATATATGGAAATATTTATTTATATTATATTACATATTACATATGAACATTATATATATGGGTAATTCCATTACTTTGTACAATTCTCAAAAACTCGATGTCTCAGAATTGCGCCAAATTTTAGTACATGAAAGTATGAACCAAAAAAAGGAGATTCCCAAAGTTTTAGCTCTCTAGACAATTTTTTGCCTTTTTTAGACCTTTATAGGGGCCACAAAATTGCCTAAAAAAAGGCTAATTTGTATTTTCCGTTTTCTCAGCTCTGGAAATAGGTACCGATACGTACCAGGCGGCAAATGATTTGTTATTTTATGTACTTTAATCTGAAAATTTTGCAGATTGAGGTGTCTTGTAGATACATTGATATATACCGCTCCGGTTGTGAACACATTTTATGAAATTTGACTTGACTTCAAAGTAGTGCCACATTGCGAAATCACAATATAATTAGATTCACAAGGGCTCAAAATGTTCTTTATTTAAAACCCTTTCCTTTAAGGTTTTTTATGATCACTCAAGTACTTTCAGAGATACAGTGTTTCAAAATTGGCCATTTTTGTCGGAAAACGTAAAAATTAACATTTTCAAACAGGCGTTTTTTTCTATCAAAATGATGACTTCTAGGAAAATATTCTTCAAACATATATAAATAAACTCTGAAAGTTTGGATATGGAACACGGAGTTTAAAGTAGCTAATAAAGGGCCTAAAAATTTTAAAAATTTGTTCCTGCATCACATTGTTTTTCAAGGTTTTGATCAAGAAGTATGCATTTTTTTTTTACTTATAAGAACTTATTTAACTTATTATAAGTTTTAGAACGGAAAATTTCTTGTCGATATGAACTGATGTTTTTTTCAAATTCTGCGTAGTTTTATCGCTAGAGGACACACAGAGAAAAAACTACAACTGACTGAAAGATAACGATAATCTATATTCATAATTAAATTGTTTTATAATTCAAACAAAAAGAATTGAAATTTTACGTATCATATAAAAACAACTCAGACGGTAAAGCAGATTACTGCACAGTCGACAGAGATCAAAACAACGCTTGATTATTACAACATTCGGCGTTTTTGAATCGTCCTGGTTAGGTGCACCAGATATACCAAAAGTAAACTAATCCTATTTGAGTGGGAAACAATGACGTCACGGTAATGAAACGCTGTCAACTTGCCGTACCGTGCTTATTTATACATTTTAAATAAAATTAGATGACAGATGACAGATGACAGATGACAGATGACAGATGACAGATGACAGATGACAGATGACAGATGACAGATGACAGATGACAGATGACAGATGACAGATGACAGATGACAGATGACAGATGACAGATGACAGATGACAGATGACAGATGACAGATGACAGATGACAGATGACAGATGACAGATGACAGATGACAGATGACAGATGACAGATGACAGATGACAGATGACAGATGACAGATGACAGATGACAGATGACAGATGACAGATGACAGATGACAGATGACAGATGACAGATGACAGATGACAGATGACAGATGACAGATGACAGATGACAGATGACAGATGACAGATGACAGATGACAGATGACAGATGACAGATGACAGATGACAGATGACAGATGACAGATGACAGATGACAGATGACAGATGACAGATGACAGATGACAGATGACAGATGACAGATGACAGATGACAGATGACAGATGACAGATGACAGATGACAGATGACAGATGACAGATGACAGATGACAGATGACAGATGACAGATGACAGATGACAGATGACAGATGACAGATGACAGATGACAGATGACAGATGACAGATGACAGATGACAGATGACAGATGACAGATGACAGATGACAGATGACAGATGACAGATGACAGATGACAGATGACAGATGACAGATGACAGATGACAGATGACAGATGACAGATGACAGATGACAGATGACAGATGACAGATGACAGATGACAGATGACAGATGACAGATGACAGATGACAGATGACAGATGACAGATGACAGATGACAGATGACAGATGACAGATGACAGATGACAGATGACAGATGACAGATGACAGATGACAGATGACAGATGACAGATGACAGATGACAGATGACAGATGACAGATGACAGATGACAGATGACAGATGACAGATGACAGATGACAGATGACAGATGACAGATGACAGATGACAGATGACAGATGACAGATGACAGATGACAGATGACAGATGACAGATGACAGATGACAGATGACAGATGACAGATGACAGATGACAGATGACAGATGACAGATGACAGATGACAGATGACAGATGACAGATGACAGATGACAGATGACAGATGACAGATGACAGATGACAGATGACAGATGACAGATGACAGATGACAGATGACAGATGACAGATGACAGATGACAGATGACAGATGACAGATGACAGATGACAGATGACAGATGACAGATGACAGATGACAGATGACAGATGACAGATGACAGATGACAGATGACAGATGACAGATGACAGATGACAGATGACAGATGACAGATGACAGATGACAGATGACAGATGACAGATGACAGATGACAGATGACAGATGACAGATGACAGATGACAGATGACAGATGACAGATGACAGATGACAGATGACAGATGACAGATGACAGATGACAGATGACAGATGACAGATGACAGATGACAGATGACAGATGACAGATGACAGATGACAGATGACAGATGACAGATGACAGATGACAGATGACAGATGACAGATGACAGATGACAGATGACAGATGACAGATGACAGATGACAGATGACAGATGACAGATGACAGATGACAGATGACAGATGACAGATGACAGATGACAGATGACAGATGACAGATGACAGATGACAGATGACAGATGACAGATGACAGATGACAGATGACAGATGACAGATGACAGATGACAGATGACAGATGACAGATGACAGATGACAGATGACAGATGACAGATGACAGATGACAGATGACAGATGACAGATGACAGATGACAGATGACAGATGACAGATGACAGATGACAGATGACAGATGACAGATGACAGATGACAGATGACAGATGACAGATGACAGATGACAGATGACAGATGACAGATGACAGATGACAGATGACAGATGACAGATGACAGATGACAGATGACAGATGACAGATGACAGATGACAGATGACAGATGACAGATGACAGATGACAGATGACAGATGACAGATGACAGATGACAGATGACAGATGACAGATGACAGATGACAGATGACAGATGACAGATGACAGATGACAGATGACAGATGACAGATGACAGATGACAGATGACAGATGACAGATGACAGATGACAGATGACAGATGACAGATGACAGATGACAGATGACAGATGACAGATGACAGATGACAGATGACAGATGACAGATGACAGATGACAGATGACAGATGACAGATGACAGATGACAGATGACAGATGACAGATGACAGATGACAGATGACAGATGACAGATGACAGATGACAGATGACAGATGACAGATGACAGATGACAGATGACAGATGACAGATGACAGATGACAGATGACAGATGACAGATGACAGATGACAGATGACAGATGACAGATGACAGATGACAGATGACAGATGACAGATGACAGATGACAGATGACAGATGACAGATGACAGATGACAGATGACAGATGACAGATGACAGATGACAGATGACAGATGACAGATGACAGATGACAGATGACAGATGACAGATGACAGATGACAGATGACAGATGACAGATGACTAAATGTGATAGTGTTGGTGGTACAATCAAACAAACTGTCATGCGCCGTTGTTTAAGATCTCCTCCAGAGAATCAAAGCACTACCCTTCTTTGATGATGTTTCAATTCGCATCTATTGAAATTGAAAGTATTAGGTAAAATAATTTATTATCAAATTCTTTATACTTTGCAATCTTTTTCAGTGAACATTAAAATATTAACAAGTTCTAATGTTATTGTGCTATTCAGATGCTTACGGGTACTTAATTCAGACATTAAAGAAGTTTTTTTATTGTAAAATTAATTTAATAAAATTAATTTTTTATTTAGTTAGTTTTGACTTTATAGAAAAATGTTTCAAATAAATATGATTTAAAATGCAATTTAGAATCGATTTGATTAAACAAATAAATATTTTGAGTTTAATTAAGCAAGTTTTTTTTAGTAAAATTAATTTAATTAAACTAATTTTTTATTTAATTAGTTTTGACTTTATAGAAAAATGTTTCAAATAAAAGTGATTCATAATGCAATTTAGAATTGATTTTCTTCTTTAAAGTTGTTCAAAAAATAATATTTCACAGTTGTTTTTCTTAAATTTTGAAAGTTTTACAAAACAATTGCTCTATGATGACCAAGTCACAATTAATTGCAATGTTTTTACTTGATCTTTTAGGCTCGCTTCACACATATACGGTTTCCATTCGGTTCGGTTTGTTTTCATACACGGTTTGTATCAGGTTTTGTGTTTTTTTCCTAAACAGGCTCAGTCAGTAGTAATCATAATGGAAAGAAAATAAAAAAACGGATGAGGAATTTATTGGGAGCACCCTCTCATCACATTACAAGGGAGTACCAAATAGAAGCCCAAAATGAACCGAAAACGAACCGAAAACGAACCAAAAATAAACCGAACCAAATGGAAACCTTATACGTGTGAAACGAGCCTTACTGTAAAAAAAACTGTTGATGAAGTCTTGGAAATAATGTTTGAAACTATGACAACGTTGAGCCGGTTTTTGTTTTTAAATAAAAGTATGTTATTTTGTTTGGTAGATTAGGTTTTAGTCTAAGTTGATAAAAAAATATACAGCAAAAGGTCAAAACCTACTATTGATCCGTAATCAGTTTGCAGTCTTTGACTTAAAAATGTTATAATTTTGGTTATTAAATTTGTATGTGCGATGATGATGGTTGAAAGCTACATTTTTTAGGTACAATCTAGAGTTAGTATCTATACTAGCTCCGAACATTTAGAGTCTACAGGAACTGGTAATACAGAACGCAGGATGTACTAAATATATAATATTAAATTGATGTGGCGGATACATGTAGAAACTCCATTCTTTTTAAATTTCAAAATGTAACATTTTAGAAATTATTTATATGTTGCATTCACTATCACATTGAAGGCGATATTTAAGCAGTGTGTGAACATTGACCTTGAATGTTTGAAGATTATAAATCTTAGGAAGTATATAATATCGATAGTGCGGTTAAAAAAATCTCTTTTGAAAGTTTTGATCTTACATCTCTGAACAGTCAATGAACATTTGTTAGAGTTCCTTTGTACTACGAGTAAATATTTGGTTAAACGGCAATATGTTTGAACAATGTTTATGAAAATATCTATAAAAATGTAAAAGATGTTGTAAAGTATCAAAGTCATTGCTTCTCTTTATCTTTGGAAACAATATTTTAAGAAACAAGGACGTAAGCAAAAAATTTTTTAAGTACTTTTAAAGCTATTTCAACAAAATGGTTGTTTCAGAGAAGATTATGTGAGATTGTTACCCAAAGAAGACACATTGAAGGAAATTTAGATCATTATTTGTTGTTGAGTTTAATATTATGATTAACTGATGATATTTCCGAATTTGATTTTGAAAAATAAGAAATTAAATTAAAATTTACCAAGTTGGGAGTCCTCTAGTCAGAAATTGTTTCAAGGTCTTGTTTGATTCTAACTTAAAAATTTCAAGATGCTTTGATATATTTGTAGTTTTTGGAAACTTTAAAGGGTGCTATTATCTATTCATAAAATAGGACTTTTGGTTATTTGAAAAAATTAAATTAATGTAAATTAAAAACAAAGTCAGCAAAAGAGCAAAATTGAAAAACCGCATGCCCTGCTCTAAAGCATGATAAAAATCAGAACTACCATTTCTTTTTCAAAATGCTTGCTAAATAAAAGATTTGACGCAATTTATCAGAACCTTTATTTTACAAACAATAAACAAAAAAGAAAAACAAAAAGTTATTTACAAAGATAATAACCAGCCGGTTAACCCAAAAACTAGACTTCTGCCAGCCAAGAGAACAGGCGGGGTTCAAACGATGAATGCGTTTATAGAAAAATTAGTAGAATATAATATAAATATGTTGCTAGCCTTTGTTGACTTTAGAAAAGCTAGAATTGATCACAGATATATAAACTTAATTAACAACATCTACCAAAACGTCATTCTTTAAACACCTAAAAAATCTGATAAAATAAACAGAAGAGTACGTCAAGAAACACTATGTCACCCAAATTGTTCACCCTAGCTTTATGCATTGACACCAATTGGCTGGCAGAAAGAAGGGATCAATGTAAATGACAAAAAAGTCACTAAAGTTTTAATAAAACCAAAGAAGAACCAATCACGTAAATTTAAGACATTTACAAGGTTATAAAGCTTATAAACCTCAAAATAATCTTTTACAGAACAAAGTACATGACAACAAACAAAAATGTCGAACAACAAATAAAGCTAGAAATTAATAACATCAAAAAGGTAACTAAATTCAAATACTTAAAACTAACAATAATTATATTAAAAGCCAAAGATATTGTTGATTTCAACCGTTAATTCGAATTTTAGAGTAGAGGTATAAACAAAACCATGAGAGGAATAGATTGTGTTAACCATCATTTAGATTACTCCTTTTCTTTCTTTTTAAGATTTTTTTCATTTCGGGATTTGTCATTATGGAACTTTTTTATGATATATCGCAAAAATGCAGGTACTAATTAAAAATTATAGAAAAATATCATTAGACTGAGTTCACCGGTAAAAGAGAAAGTCTTTCGACTAAGTTTCTGGCATTTTGCCTAATTGGTTGCCGCTGAAAAAAACATGCGACGTACTACTAGTTTCTAACAACTTTATTGTTTATTGTTTTGAGAGTTTATTTTATGTTGTTTTTTCTATTTATTTATTGCGTTTATTTAAATATAATTTCATAACTTTTTATAGGCTCAAAAGTCAAACTAACTCGGAAAACATAATTGATTCATAAAATAAATGGGTTTGTTTTTAATTAATGGTAAATATGAATACCAAGTGTCCACGACTATGGGTCGATGGAAAGAAAAGAATTATATTAGACGGTAAGATTTCTAATAACAAATCTGACTTAGGTCAGATCATGTTAAGGCTTGAAAGTATAGCCAGAGATCACGGGATAAATAAAATAAAAATAGAGCTCAATAATAAAATGTTTAATGTAATACCCCCGTCGTTATTTAAAAGTATAGCAAATGAAAAGCTAAGTAAACTCACAATAATATTAACACAACCAGTAGAACGTATTTCAGAGCTTGCAGTACAACAAGATCTGATAAAGCAATTTCACACTGATCCTATCCTAGGAGGACATTGTGGTAGAACTAGATTATTTTCAAAATTAAGGTCACACTATTTTTGGAAATACATGAGGAGGGACATAGCTAAATTCCTCAAATCATGTCACCTTTGTCAAATCAACAAAGCAAAAATAAAAAATATGGCACCCCTATGTATCACCCCAACCCCCCAAAAAGCATTTGATATCGTCATAATTGATACAATAGGCCCATTTTCCAAATCATCGCAAGGTAACTTATACGCAGTTACCATAGAATGTGAACTCACTAAATACGCTGTCACAATTGCGATTCCCAACAAAGAGGCGAGAACGGTAGCGCGGGCGATCGTCGACCACTTCATCCTAATTTACGGTCCAATGAAAGAGATCAGAACGGATATGGGTACGGAATACGTGAACGAAACGCTTACCGAACTCACTAAGCTTCTACAAATACAACACTTATCATCAACCCCGTATAGACCACAATCGGTCGGTACAGTGGAAAGAATCCACAGGGTAATAAACGAATACGTCCGAATGTACATTAACTCGTTTAAGGATGACTGGGATGAGTGGATTAAATATTTTTCTTACTGTTATAATACAACACCATCCACAGTCCACGATTATTGTCCTTTCGAATTGATATTTGCAAAAAACCCAACCCTTCCCCTTGATTTTGAGACAAACAAAATCGAACCCATATATAATGTGGAAAACTACAGTAAAGAGGTTAAATTCCGGTTACAAACTGCGCTGAAAAGAGCAAACAGCATCATTTCAGAGATAAAGCAGAAACGGAAAGCGAAATTTGATCTCAACAGTAGACCATCAAACATTAAAATCAATGATAAGGTACTTATAACCAATGAGGCTCGAACTAAGTTCGATTCATTGTTTAAAGGTCCCTATACAGTGATAAAAAAGACAGGTGTAAACTACGCCCTTACGGACATTAACGACAAAACATTGACAATTCATGAAAATAGACTGTGTAAATATAACGCATAGTAAATAAAATAATCTTAACATATATTGTAATTTAGATACTAAGATATAGTAAAATAATGTTTGTATAAGTATTTAACCATAAATTAAAATATAAGAATATAATAATTTTTTTTTCTAGAACTGAAGTTAGTTTAAGTTATTATAATGTAACACGTGTTTAGAATAAGAATTTATATATATATGAAAGTGTGAATTTCCGGTTTTGTTATCGCAAATTCACACTACCCCAAAAGGAGGAGGTGTAGTGGACCAGAGCGATGATGCAATGTTATATTATAATAACATTGCATGGCCGCGACATTGCACTTCGCCTTGTCGATCAGCACATTCCTAAGCAGATGTGTATAAACACAGCTGACATTGAAAAGTGCTGACCGGACATTCGTTCACATATATAAGTGACGAATTAATTAATCAGAGATAGTTTTTCGATAGTTAATAATAAATAGTATCCATCTAACCTCGATGTCTAATTAATCCTTCTCCGAGACGACGACAATAAATGAAAGAAGCATTCATTTATTACACGGTTTTTACAAAATAAATAGAATGTTAAGTGGTTAAAACCATCAATTCTAACTATAATTTTTCTTTTGTCAAGAAAGATATTGATTGAACAGATTTGTGATAAAAACCTATACTATGAAGCAGTTAAGCAAAATTATGCAAGCGGCCTTTAGTTGACTGTTAGCGCAGTTGTTAGCAATTTTGTCAGTTAGTTTGTATATTTTTTTATACTTTTGTACATTTACAAAAACTAAACAATAAAATTTAAAAAAAATATGTAGGAACAAAAAACTTTAAAAAAATGTTATAAGAAAATTATTTGTCAAAGTTTGACTGATTATATTTTGTGTGTTTTTTTATAAAATAAATAACTGTTTTTTTGGATAATAATAAGATCGTATCCAACATTAAAGTCTTATTCGTAGCAGCCGTTGAAAGCATGCTATGTACACTGCTATTTAAGGCTTTGGGGTTGCACAATAACTGCAAAAGATTTTTAAGCTTACACATACCGGTTAAGCCTTAAGGTAGTATGCAGGACACATTGCACTAGTAAAGAATAGTTATAATTACATTGGTGGCTGTGTGCGGATTTATTATAAATACTAATATTATGGTATGTTGTGTATTGGTGTTATGAAAAGATTCAGGCATCACGACCTATTAGTTCTATGCTAGAGAGAGATTCTATATTTGCTAATTACACAGATTTTTTTAATAATTATGAGCAGGTTTATAGAAAAGCTTGCAAGAATAAGGGCGGAGGCTGCAGCAGTAGCACGCTGATGCAAAAAGATTAAATGAACTGGGTTCAAATAAATTGGCAGCAAACAACCGATTTGGCAACAAACTTTCTACGTTCTAAAATGATTTAATGTTTAATTAATTAATATGCAACGTAAACGCACGGTGTGGTGGTTGGGTGGTTAAAAATTTGTTTTGTCAATTATATAAAAAACTTAACTTAAACATTTGGGCGTAACAATTATATTAATAATTTACAATTAAACGTGTGCTCATTTGTAGAACGTAAAAATTTGTTAATTGTAAAATTAAAAACGAAAACTGTATTACGTATACGTTTCAGTTATTTTATCATTGTAAATTAATAAGATAATATTATTTTTTATGTATTTATTATACATATATAAATTTTAATCAAATACAAAAAAGTTGTATTACATTGAGCGCCCAAGAATTTCTTAAAAATGCTCGTTTTTACGCGTATTATTTTAGAAAAACGACATTAGCACTATCTGAAAGCTTGATTTTGTATCTATAAAACAACTTTTGCCGTTTTTTGATAATAAAGCACGGGGCGGCTAATCGGAGACACCCTGTACACACAACTCTGTACGCTTCTATCTTTACAGCATAGTTTTACTATAGCACATAAGCTCGGAGATATTTTTTTGTTAAACTTTTAGATTTCAAACCACCTCTTCCAAAAATGCATTAAAGATTTTTTTGGCAACCACTTATTAAATTAAATCTTTTTTGATCAATGTTACCGTTTACCGTTTTATTGTTTCAATAATCAAATTACTTTTTTAAAATTCTAATTATAGAAAATGTGTACATTATCATTAATATTGATTGTAATCATCAGATATGCAGTAACGTTATTAGAGTGGAAATTGTCATTAAATTATTTATACCAATTAATTAAACTAAATGACTGACTATATCACTATATGAAATAAATGTTTACATTACAATTAACCTTATTACAATCAATGTGTATCATATTATACTGCAACAATGGTTAGTGACGTATATACATCATTTACGCATTACTTTCGAGTTGCATTATTTTTTGGTTTAAAAACAATTTATAAGAATGATATTTATAAAAGATTTCGAAGTCAAATTATATTTGTTATGTTAAATTTTGCAATTTTTGGGGTAGTATTTATTTTCAAAGATGGCAAAGCAAAAATAATAGAAATTTCTCAAGCATTTGCACTGTGTTTTCTAATGTATGATATACAAGTAACAATTCGATTCATATTAATTTATATATCGTTTACAATAAATGTTTCAAAAGAAGTGAAGCTATTTAATAAAATTGATTGGATAGATTCGATTTTGATAAAGTTGGGAAAATCTGAAGATTTACTAAAAAGTAATAAGAAAATTAATAAGAAGTGCATATACGTTTTGATTTTTATGTTTATGAGCCATATCTTATTAGAATATTTGATAGAGTTGGTTTCATATTCTTATTTCGATTGGCATACTATTATTTTTAGACTATTGCCTGTGTTGCTAGGATCTCTTACAAAAATTTATTATTATTTGTGGACAAACGTGCTGTGTGATCGATTTGCTATTATTAATAGTGACCTGAAGAAAATAAAAAGTTTATCAAAGAAAAACTTCACAAGCATATATACATTTGAGAGAGACTTATTGGGTATTTTTGAAATGCACAAAGAAATTACTGAATGTGCTCGTGATTTAATTAATTTACTTAAATACATCATGGTTTTTCATTTTTTTATAATTATTGTTGTCATCTTTGCCAATGTGTTTTTTATAATGTATATTATTGTTGGTGGATCGGAGAACGATTTCACTTATTTTGCAACTTTGATTAAAAATGAAGTATTTGTTGGTTTTGAGTGGTTTACGCTGGTACGAGCTTCTCACATTTTAATTGAAGAGGTATATATTAATATAAAACTAATTATACATATTACATATATAGGAATTTTTATTATACTGCTATTTGGGAATTTTGATTGTATTATTATATCTGTTAACAAATTAAATGTTTATTTTAATGACAATGTTTATTTGATTGTAGGCAAGGAAGACAAAACATACATTAAATTACATTCGGATCGATCCTTGTAATATTGCAATTAGCCGTTTGGTAAGTGTTTCTAATATTACAGACATTTGAAAACAGACAAAAAGCTATAAACATATTTATATATTTGAAGAAAACCAATTTACTGTGTGAAATTTATTAAAAAACACACACAAACATTATTTAGTTTACAAAAAAACTTATTTACAGTGTAAAATTCATAAGAAATTATTATAGAAAATTGTCAATGGTATTGTTTAATTAAAATTGCATATAATATGTTATTATTCGTAAAATTTATATTGCTATTTACTTCATAAAATTTATTAAATATTGGTCAGAAAACTTATTTATTAGGACAAAACAGGCAGTTAATAAGAAGCAAAAAGCATTTAACAAATACGCCAGTAGTCGTTCCAATCAAACTTATCAAGATTATAAAAAGCTCGTAAACATTGTGACAATCTAATACAATCTGAAAAAGATAGGATTATCAAAAACAAATCTAATCAAATTTCTCAACTTTCCATAAACAACAAAAATTTCTATAATACAATAAATTTATTGAAAGGTAGTTTAAAATCTTAAATACGCTTTTTTTCAAACTGATCAAAACAATCTAGTTACTGGTCTAAAAGAAAAAACAGATATTTTTGCAAATCAAATTGGATCTAATTCTATTATTTTAAATCTTCCTACAATGCCAGCTAGTAGTAAAATGATAAATTAAATTCATTTTAGGCAACGAGTTGTTAAAAGATATCTTCTTAAATTAAATACCAGAAAGGCATCATGTATAGATGAAATTTTACCTATTATACAGGGTGTTAGGTAAACATGCTGCATAAATTTAAAAGGTTATTCTTTGGACTATTTTAAGAATATTTTGTCCTATGATGATTTTTTAAAAACCCGTTTGTTTTGAAGATACAGGGGGAACAAAGTTTGCGACAACCATATTCAATATTTGTTGAAATCATTAATGTAAATAAAAGTATGGCGTACGCCAATGAGTATATCAAGTACAAAAAATTGTTAACAATAACTTTGAACTGCTACTTTATCTACTAATGTACAAGTGGATTTCATTTAAATACATCTTGTCTTTGATTATCACATGTATCGGTCGCAGTTGTTTAGATTGAGTGACGTTTGGCTGTTTGACGTGTCTTTAATAGTTAGTGAATTTTTCTACCATGAATCACTATACAAACGCCGAGATGACTGACTTGCATTTTATGTATGGACTTGTTGATGGCAATTCATTACAAGCTAAAAGATTGTACATCAAACGGTTGCCTGGTTGCGATATCCCCAACCAAAAAATCGACGTCTTTGTGAAACAGGCCAATGAAGAGCCAGAAAAATTAATGACAGTAAGAACAATACAACTAAAACAGAATGTTTTAGACATGGTAGAGGAAGATCCAAGTAATTCTACGCAAAAATTGCTAATACTTTGAATGTAAGTCATTGGACAGTTTGGAAAATTAAAAAAAAGCAATTTGTTGTATCCATACTACATTCAGCGTGTTCGGCCTACTACCTGCTGATTTTCCTTCACGTATTGCGTCAATGGCTTTTGCAAACATTAGTTTTAGTCTCAATTCTTGACACATATTTTTTTTACCGTTGAAGCCAGTTTCTCAAGAAATGCAATAAGGAATTTTTATAATAACTATATGTGGGCAGATGAAAATTCGCATCAGGTATGTGACGATTGTTTTCAACATCAGTTCTCCTTGAATGTTTGGGTTGGAATTGTGGGCGACTGTCTAATTGAACCAGTACTTCTACCAGGAAGACTTACCGGCAAGGTGTATTGCAACTTTTTAAAACACTTAGTTTTTGGATGATGTACTATTGGCAACAAGAATTGCAATGTGGTTTATACACAATGGTGCACCACCACATTTCAGTTTGGTTGCTTGTGATTATTTAACAGCAACGTACGGAGATAGCTAGATTGGTCAAGGTGGGCCACACGCATGGTCTGCTCGATTCTCAGACTATCTGAAGTCACACGCTACTCCAGTGGAAAATTTGGACGACTTGTAAAATTGAATAACTGCTGGGTGTAATTCAATTAAAAAGGTGCAGGCAGGTGTTTTTGAAAGAGTTTGGCACTTAATGACGAGAACATTGAATGCTTGTATGCTGGCTGGAGGAATTCATTTCAAACATTTATTGTAGATTTAGCAGCTTTACATGTACTTTTTGATAATAAAATGTTGCAACTGTCGCAAATTTTGTTTACCCTGTATCTTCAAAACAAAGGATTTTTTAGAAATCATTATATATCAATATCAATCAATCAATATTTGACTTATTATAGTATAGCATCCTAATCTTATCAACAAGCTCTATTGTATACGTCTTGAACATAAATCTGTAAATTTTATAAATAGTTTTCTTGGCAATAGAAAAATTATAATTAGAATTGATGGTTTTTACTCTGATTCAAAAACCATAAATGCTGGTGTTTTTTAAGGTTCTGCTCTTTTACCAACTTTATTTTTGATTTACATTATTAAACTTCTTCAAATTACGTTTTCGTTACGAAATCATCAGGAAACTAGTAACAGTACAAAGTTTTTAGGTCTGCATATTGATCCAGATCTGAAATGGTCAATGCATGGAGATGCACTAGCAAAGAAGTTATGCAGCAATATTTTCTTATTAAGAAATTTAAGCGGTACAGTTTCTGTCTTTGTCTTAAAAACGGCCTACATTGCTCTCTGTCTGTTATGTTTACTTAATAACAAGATCTTTATTGATATGTAACTTACAATAATGGTAACTAAGTATAATTTCCGCGGACTAAAACTAGCACTGGCTAACACGACATGGATGACTGCCATTACTATATGGTCCGCCCGACGTGTCTACCGAGCCTCCCGGCAGGCGGCGCGCGGTTGCCGGTTCGCCGTGAGCGCCGCGTTGCCACCGCACATACACAACACTCCTCCCTCCTAGACAAAATCACGCAGGTATGCTGGACGTCGACTTTCCCTGGTCGGGCGTATGACTGGTGTGCAGTGACGAGATACAGGGTGTTCTGGTTGTTCGATGTTCGCGTCCTGTCCGTCATTCTCCACGACTTCAGGCTCTGGTTCTCCTGTGCTGTCCATTCGTCTCCTGAGTTGATCTGTGTATCGATGCAGTTGTTTCCCATCTGGTGTTCGGACCTTATATGACACGGGCCCGGTTTGATCTTGGATGTTTCCTGGGATCCATTTTTCTCCCGATGCGTAGTTTCGTGCAAAAACAGGTTCTGCTTCCATAAACTCTCGTGGTCTCTTGTCTTCTTTGGTTCTCAACTCTGTTTTGTAATCCATGTCCCGCAAGAAGTTTGGATGTACTCAATCTAAACGAGTAGTAAGCTTCCGACCCATTAGTAATTCAGCGGGGCTCAAACCTGTGGTGCAATGTGGTGTGGTGTGTTGATTTAGGAGAAAACGGCAAATGGTTGTTTCGATATCTATTGGTTCCATATTCTGTAACGATTCCTTTGTGGTTTGTACCATTCGCTCAGCTTGTCCGTTGGATGCTGGGTGGTAAGGTGCTATCTTTGCCAACCGAATGTTATTTCTTCTTGCAAATGTCTTGAATTCCTCTGACGCGAATGATGTTCCGTTATCGCTGACGATAACATCTGGTAGCCCATGTGATGCAAACAGTGATCGCAAAACTTTGATTGTGTCTGCGGAAGACGTTGATGTTACCTTTCTCACTTCCAACCATTTTGAAAAAGCATCCACCACAATTATGAAGTATTTCCCATTCGTTGGTTCCGCGTGATCAATGTGTAAACGCTTCCAAGGTTCTCTTGTGTATTCCCATGGGTGGACTGCGGATCTCGATGGCATGTGTCTCTGTTGCTGGCATGTGTGGCATAGTGCCACTTTGTCTTTGATATCCTTGTCTATTCCAGGCCACCAAACGTGGCTTCTCGCTATTGCTTTCATTCGTACAATTCCAGGATGCGTCTCATGTAGTGTGTTCAATATCTCTTTTCTCCCTCCCGGTGGAATTATGGTCCTCACTCCCCACAGTTATTGAAGACTGAAATTTCGTTTCGCCTGTTCCAAAATGGTTCTAGCTCTTTACTTAGGTTGTCCTTGTAGGTTGGCCACCCCTTCTGAGCCCAACTAACTACTCGGGCCAATACTGGGCACTTAATAGTTTTCTTTGCTACCATTTTAGCAGTCCAGATTGGCTCATCCAGTGCTTCCAACATCAGTACGTCTGGGGCTGGTGGAGGGTTTGCCACATTTACTTCACGTGGTACCCTGCTTAGAGCGTCCGCGTTTGAAATATCTTTGCCAGGAACGTACCGTAAGTTGTACTCGTATGCTCCCATCATCAGTCACCGCAGCATGCGTGGTGATAGGACTTCTGGAAAGGCCTTGTCTTCTCCTAAAATGCCCAGAAGTGGTTTGTGATCCGTTCTGATCTCTACTTTCCGTCCGTAGATGTAGTTGTGGAACTTTTTGATTCCCGTTATGATGGCTAATGCTTCCTTGTCGAGCTGTGCATATCTTCGTTCCGTATCTGACATTGTTCGGCTGTGATAGGCTACTGGTGCTTCTTCTCCATTAGTCTGCACTTGGCTTAGAACCATTCCCACACCGTAGGGACTGGCGTCGCAGGTGAGTATTAACTTGGATTTTTCATTGTAATGTACCAGAAGTGTTTCCGCTGCTAGAAGTTGCTTCAGGCCGTCAAAGGCCTTTTCCTCTCTCGTGGTCCATCTGAATTCGGTATTCCTATGTAGTAGTCTATGCAGTGGCTCTGCAATATCTGCTTTCCCTTTCAGAAATGTTGCATAGAAGTTGATCATCCCAAGGAATGCCTGTAATTCCTGCACGTTCTTTGGACTTGGTGCTTGGGTGATGGCTTCAACTTTCTCGGTTATTGGGCGTAGTCCGTTACTATCAATTTTGTAGCCCAAAAATTCTATCTCGGTGGCATGTAGGATACACTTGTCCTTTCGTAATCTCAGCCCGTCTTCTTGAAATCTTGTAAGAATTTCACATACTCTATTGTACAATTCTGCTGCCGATGGTGCACTGCACAGGATGTCGTCGTAGTAAGGTAACACACCTGGAATACCTGTTAGGCGACCCTCTATGAATTTTTGGAAAATCTGCGGAGCGGTACTGATTCCGAATTGTAGCCGCTTAACTCGGAAAGCCCCCTTATGCGTTATGATTGTCTGTGCGTCAGCTGTTTGCTCGTCTACCGATAGTTGCTAGTAGGCTTGCTTGAGGTCTAACTTTGCAAAATATTTACCTCCTACTAGGGTAGCCAACATGTCTTGTACACTGGGGACTGGATATGGATCCGTAGTTAGGACCTTGTTGACTGTCGATCTGTAGTCCCCGCAAATCCGAATCTCATTTGTTGCCTTGAGCACCGTTACTATGGGTGTTGCCCATCTTGGATGCGCTACTGGTTCCAACACGTTTTGTTGCACTAGCCGTTCTAACTCTTGTTCGACGAGCGGCTTTAGGGCAAAGGGTACCTTTCGTACTTTGCACACGATTGGTTTAACGTCTCTTGGTAGTTGAAAACTCACCGCTGGTCCGCGAAACTGTCCCAATTCATTTTTAAACACTTCCGCGAAACGTTTTTCAATCGGCCCTTTGTCCCCGTCTGTCGCTTTGTTTATCACATATATTCCGGATACTTGAATGTTTAACGCGTTGAACCAATTTCGCCCCAGTAAATTTGCAAAGTTGCCCTTTACTACCAGCATCGGTAGACTATGTTCTTTGCCTTTGTGTTGCACTCTCACTATACTTCGCCCATCACGTTGAATTCCTTCCGTTGGTAATCTCGTAGTACTATTTCGAAATTGCGTAAATTTGGATTATTATTCGGCCACAATTTACAAAAACTGTCCCAACTCACTATTGTGTACGCTGCGCCCGAGTCCACTTCGAATACACAGTTCCGATTGTTCAATTTCAGTTCGATTTGAAACTTGTCATGATTTGACCTGTCACTCACGTTATACATGTCCTCGTATTCCTCCGCGTTTCCCCGCACGTCACAATCTTGTACTTGGTGTTGCCGATTCGTACCTTGGTTTGCTTTCGTTTCCGACCCCATTCCGTTTTGCCTCGAATTAGTGTCGCCCGCACGTCGTTTCGTAAGACATGCTCGCTCTATATGCCCTTTCTTTGAGCAGTGTCTGCAGATGGCTTCCTTGAACCTGCAGATGTCTGGTCGGTGTGCTCCGTTACATCGAAAACATCGCCTTTGGTAATTGTCACCGTTATTCGCGTACGCGTTACTCGATGTTTGACTGATTGATGCTCCCGCTTGATCGCGAATGTTAGCCGCATTCTTAATGGCCGCTTCATGACTGATTGCTATTGTCTGCGCCTTGTCTAGTGTCAATCCCGCTTCTGATAGTAACCGGCGTTGTAGGCCTTCGTCGCGCACTCCGCACACTATACGATCGCGCAACATGTCACTTAAGGATGTACCGAATTCACAGTTTTCTGAGAGATGGCGTAACTCACTAATGAATGTTGCGATTGACTCGTCACTTTTCTGCGCTCTTTTGTGAAAATTGAACCTGCACACCACTGTCGGTGTGCGTGGGGTGAAATAGTCCTTTAATGCCTTGATCATCACGTCGAAAGCTGCATCCTTTATCGCCGTGGGCGCTAACAACGATCTCAGCAGGTCGTACGTTGCGGATCCGCAGATACTCACAAACGCCGCCCGTTTATCGCCGTCACTTTTAATCTGATTTGCTTCGAAAAAGAACTCCATACGTTCACTATAAGCACTCCACGCTTCAGGGTTGGTCGGGTTAAACGGCTCCAAACTACCCAGGTTCGCCATTTTTATTGCCGGCTGTGCCTTCTTGAACGCGTGTTCACTTTTTTTTCCGTCCCGTCTATTTAACCTCGCGTGGATCCCATCATCATCGCCAATTGTTATGTTTACTTAATAACAAGATCTTTATTGATATGTAACTTACAATAATGGTAACTAAGTATAATTTCCGCGGACTAAAACTAGCACTGGCTAACACGACATGGATGACTGCCATTACTATATGGTCCGCCCGACGTGTCTACCGAGACTCCCGGCAGGCGGCGCGCGGTTGCCGGTTTGCCGTGAGCGCCGCGTTGCCACCGCACATACACAACACTGTCAATCACATCTAACGTACTGCTTATTGATATGGGGACATTCTTCTATTCGTAACAGGATGTTCTCTCTACAAAGAAGAGCCATCAGGGTAATATCAGGCCTTGGTTATAGGGATGATTGTTTGAATCAATTTTGTGTATTAAAGTTAATGACATTTCCGTGTTTGTGTATATATGAATGTATAAAATATATGCGAAGCAATCTCAATAAATTCCAACTTTATGAAAACAATCATTCTCATAACACTAGAAATAAAGTTGATATTTATAAAAACCAGCTAAGACTGTGAAAATCACAAATGCAATCTAATTACCACTGCATTAAATTTTACAACTTAATTTCAAACCATGTTAAAAATCTTCCTAAGAAAGCTTTTTTGAACTATATGAAAGACTATCTAATAAAGGGTTTTTTTTATTCAATTGATGATTTTGTTGGCAGTACTTTTAATTAAATTTATTGTTTTGTCTTACTTTGTATTGTATTTTTACTGTATTTTTTATATTTTTATTGTACTTTTATTTTTGTAACACATTTTTCTTACTTAAATATTTTTATTGTATATTCCATTTGTTAATTCAAACCAAGTGACCTGACTTGTGTAATACTTTTTGTAGTTGGCACTTATAAATTATTATTATTATTATTATTATTATTAAATAACTAAAAATTTTATTTATAGTTTTGCAGATAATCGCACGCTTCATACTTCATACTTTCCAAAAACCATTTTGACAAATATGGCAAAACGTTTTAAAATTTGTAGGTTAGAGTCTGTAGCATCTATAAACAAAGACTTTAAAACAATATCTGAATGGGGTACTTAGTCAATTTTAACTCAACAAAAATACTCAACTTCTTACTGTTTCAAAATCAAAATTTGATGTATTATCAGTACCAAATATTAAACTAAACAATGAATTCATATCTAATTTTTTTCATATTTGTCTTCTAAGAGTTACTATCTCACATGATCTTCTCTGAAATGACCATGTTGTTGACATAACTTTAAAATGATCTAGAAAATAGAATTTTTTAATAGATGTAAACTGTTTTTTACTTCTGTTCAGCTTTTGCATATATATATAAAACTTATATTTGTCCTTGTTTTAAATATTGTTCTTAAGTATGGGGAGAAGCATCCAAAACTGCACCATCTCTTTTAAATTCTATTCAAAAACAAACTATTTGGATCATTGCTGACCCAAAATTGACTAATGACCTAGATACTTTACAACACCGGCGTAATGTTGACAATCTGTGCATTTTCTATAGATATTTCCATGGACATTGTTCAAACAAAATAAAGTACATATTGCCATATAAACAAATATTTACTCTAATACAAGACTTGCTAGGAATTCTAACAAATATTCACGCATAGTCCACAGATGTAGAACCAAAACTTTTAAAAGATTTTTTTTTTATCCTATTTTATTTTATACTATCGACACATGGAATAAACTTCCAAATTTAGTATTTTCTGTTTCAACGAGTGTGGTTCTACTTGTTGAAATGCAAAGGTGTTTTTGTGTTGTGACGTATTGAGTAATTTCTAAATATCACATTTTAAAATTAAAAAAAAAAATTTCTTGAAATTGCGCTAACAATTTGTTTATGTTAAAAAAATTATGCAGAAATTTTGTTTATTGTATAAAATTTGCACAGAAATCTAGCATGAAATTTGTTCATAAAAATCAATTATTACTCAAAAATTGTTTTGAAAATTTGCTTAAGCTAGGATTTCTTCCTTATTATTACTTTAAAAAATTGCTCAAAACACCAATTTACTGCGAGATATATATCAAAATTGCACAAATTCATTGCATAAAATTTGCCCATCAAACAGTTTATTTTATCAAATTTATTAAAAGTTAAGCAGAAAACTTATTCATTGGGTAATTGCATTTTATAACTGCAATATTTCAATTTTTGCGAGCGTTTAAGTTTAATAAAAAGTGTTCTAATTGCCATCGAGTAGTTTTTTTTTAATTTTGAAATAATTTTGTTGTTGTTAATAAATTATAATAATAATAATAATAATAATAATATTAACCATTATTCAATCCTGCTAGGATGTAGGCCTCCAACTCTGCACGTAATGCTGGCAACTTACATTACGAGGGACCTACAGTTTTTAAGTGGATTCCGAACCACTGGAGAGATTTTATCACTCCATCAGAGAGGGTTATTAGCCGTAAAACCCCACGCTGGCAAGGCGGGTTGGGGAGTGGGAGAGCGTATAAGCATGTGAAAAGTATTTCACGGTGTGTGGGGATCGAACCCACGATCTTCGGTACAGGTACAGCGATCGGATGCCTAGATCACTGCGCCACGCTCTCTCCATTAATAAATTAGTAACAACATATTAAAAAAATAAAAAGGAAGCTTGTTTTATAAGTGAGGTGTTTCAACTTTCCGCTAGCTCGTAAGATTAATTAAAAGTGTTGTGTTTTATACTTTGAATCAATCACGTATTTTTTAATAGGTTAGTAACAGACTAAAAAATATAAATGAAGCTTTTTTATAAATAAGATCAACTTTCTGCAAGCCTATAATTTTAATTAAAAGTGTTCTAATTGCCGACAAAAAACTTTTTTTTCAATATTAAACTAACTTATTAATTTGTTATTAAATTAACACAGAAATGCAAGATCAAAACCGTACTCTAGTAGACATAAGCAAGATAAAATTGCAAGACATCAATTGGCAGTGTCTTCAATATTGAACTTGTTTTTGGAAAATCTTAATGACAATAAAGTAAAATGAAACAATTACACACAATGTTCATATTAAAAAATATAGTTGGACTCATTTAAAGCAGATGTAATGGTGTAATGTGTTGCAAATTATTCAGATAGATTACAAAGAAAATAGTTCACAATGCCATATAATTGAGTATTACAAAAATATTTGCAATTATTGCTTATAAACAGTGGCAGAGCTATCTGTAAGCAAGGATCTGCATTGCACAACGCACTACAAGCACACAAATTTGACAAATTATACTCGAGTTTTGGTTTCTTTAACAATATTTTAAATATTTCATGTTTTTAAAACTTTATTAAAACAAAAAAACGGCATTTTGCTATTTTGACATTTTATGAAAAGAATTTTGATTTTGCCTTCAATTGTTTTAGACAAATTTTTGGTTTTGTTTTAAATATTTTGACCGGATTTTACAATTTTTGACTTTTTATAAATAGAACTTTGCTTTTAAACTGTTAAAGTTTATGAGCAAATTTTATTATTTTCTTACAATATTTTTTGTATTTTATAGCCAAGTTTTGCCATTTTTGATATTAATATTAATATAAGTTTGAAAAGTTATGGTTTTGCTATTTCTAACAATTTTTGAAATTTTAATGTTTTTTTTACATTTTTTTAGTTTTTATGGCCAAATTTTATTGTTTTCCAAATATTTTGATATGTTATGCCCGAATTTTGCTAGTTTTGGAATTTCATAAAATTTTACACATTTTCTATCAGTTTATGACCAAATTATTTTTTTTTGCTTTATAACAATATTTTGATGTTTGAAGACCGGATTTTGTTTTTTTTAACACTTTATAAATAAAATTTTGCATTTTTAACAAGACTAAAATTTACATTTCTATCATAGGTTTGTTTGGTTATTCTATCTTTACTTTTTCTTTTTACATGGCCAAACCAACATGGAGTACTACGTTTGTATTGGTCTATTAGTGTTATTTTTAAACTCCGCTTATTTCTCTCTGTTTATACGAGTTTATTTTACACACACTTCTTAAGTACAATATCAGTCAAATGGCCTCCACTGTTACGGATGCAATACTACATTCTATTCATAAAATTTTCCATGACCAATTTGCACATTTGCGGCTGTATGTCTTCAATAACATCACGAATTCCGTCTTTAAGGTCTAGAATCGATTGTGGAGCATTGGCATAAAATTTATCTTTCACGTGGCCCCAAAGAAAAAAAGTCTAAAAATGTTAAATCACAAGATCTCGATGGCCAATTGTGATCACCTCTTTGAGAAATAACACGGTCGGGAAACTTTTCTTGCAAAATTGCGATTGTTTCGTTGCTTGTGTGGCACGTAGCGTCGTCTTGCTGAAAATAAACGTCGTCCACATCAATATCTTCCAATTCCGGCCCTAAAAAGTCATTAATCATAGCTTGGTAGCGCCGCGCCATCCATTTACCGTAACAGTTGCAAGAGCCTCATTTATGCAAAATACGTGTATTGTCGTTTGTGTAATGTCTAATTCCAAAGATCGACGAGAAATCGACAAACCTGGGTTTTCTGCAACACTACGGGCTACATCAGCAATATTTTTATGTGTTCTTGAGCGATGCACACGGTTTCGATTCTTCACATCACAAACTTGTCTCAACAGCTAAAATTTTTCCACCAGATTAACTATTGCCGGCCGAGAAGGTGCTTTACGACGACCAAAAAGTGCTTTAGTTTTGCGAACTGTGACTGAAAAATTTTCACCATTTTTGTAGTAAATTATTATTTTTAATCTAGTTTTTCTTTCATTTTCAAAATATTTACATTTACTCTTAACTGTTTAGTTTTATTTTGCTCTTTTCTATTAAATTTACGACTAAGGTTCACTTTTGATATGACAAGATAATTATCAATTTCTCATTCAGTTCTACGTACCGCTTGAGTATCTAATTAAACTTTTTAATCTTTCATCGTACACCACAAAGTCAATCATAGTTTTTGATTTACCTTTATGCCACGTACATGTAGATACGTTTGTGCTTATACCGTATGTTTGATATGAATAATTCTTTTTTAACGCACAAACTCACCAATTCTATCGTCACCATACTTTTCCAGAACTTTTTCTGGTTTAACTCTTTTGGAACTCACACAATCATTTAAATCTCCAAATAAAATTTAAAAAAATTCAGGTTCACTGACACTCAAAATTTCAATCAGATTTTGTCAAAACTTTACATTTTGATTCTTACTATTGACAGGCGCATACGCTGCCACTAGAAAAAAACTACGGATGCCAGTTTGTATACAAATTTATGGATTTCTAGACAAATGTAAGAAAGTTGAATTATATATTTTTTTACATGTTGCTTGGCAGTAGGGCTTAGAATTATGCCTACACCTGACAAACGTTTATTTAATTATCTACATTAGACTACCCCTAACAATTGTTTATCCAATTATCCACATTAGACCACTAGCCAGACTACCGTCGTTTAAAGTACTTACATCTTTTTCTTTTATTTTTGTTTCATACACACATAAAATAAATATATATTTTTTTTAATTTCTTTTTTATAATATATGTTTTTATTATGTTTTTCAAATACTGTTCTCACATTCTATTTACTAATAGTTTTTTAAATGTCTTTGCCAAGTTGTCAACAGATGGGACCTGTTTTCTTGACTTTATCTGCTCATCATTGCTTCAGCTACCAGAGGCTATTGCACATGTATTTTCTGTAGTACTTACTTAATAAACTAAACCAGAGTACTAGCTTAATTGTACCCGCCCTCATATAGTATTTTTTGCTAACGGTAAAGATGCAAATCCGTCCAATGTTAGCACAATTTAGCCAATATACCACTAATGCAACCATTCCTCAGTTCTATCTTGTCGAGCAAGCTTCCACTATTTCAAACAAGCCAGTTCTATCAATAATATTAGCGTCTTGTATGACAGTATACCTTTGCCCGCGTTACTATCACTATGAGTTAAAGCAATTCACCGGAACACCAGGACACTTGGTTTTTTATCAATAGAATGTTTCACGTTTTAACTGTTTTTGGCCAGGTTCTAATTCTTTCTGACATAATTTTAATTTTAATATGTAATGACTGGATTTTGTTTTTTTTACATTTTATTATTTATATAACTGTTTTTTTAGGAGCAAAAATTGAGCTATAAGTTAACAGCTTTAGTGCTTTCTGACAATATTTACATTTTTTGATTGGATTTAACTACATATTTATAACTTTTTAACAGTTTATGGGCAGATTTTGGGTTTTTACAACAATATTTTGATATTTTATAGCCGGATTTTGCTATATTTGAGATTTTATGAAAAAATATATTTTTCAAGTTTATGGTTGATTTTGTTGTTTTCTGACAATATTTTATTGTTTTAACTCTGCATTTTGTTTTGTTTGACTTATTATAAATAGAATTTTGCACTTTTTAGTTATTTATGACTTTCTTATCTTCTAACCCGCTTTGTCAGCGTGTGGTTTTACGATTAAGGTTCTTCTCTGATCCGGAGTAGACTAATAGTTTCTTTACTGGTTCGGAATCTACTCAAAACTGTAGATCCACTTGATTACGGACAGAGAAAAAGATAGCCAGCATTTGCGTGAATAAAATTGTGTACGCTTTTTTTTAAACCGTGAGAATAGCCACCTCAAAAACTTTCTTAATGTTTTGCGGTGAGGCTTAAAAACTGCTCCAAAACTTTAAGCAAAATTATCTGCCATTTCCAACTACTTTTTGTCAAGCAAGTGCATTCATACCAACACTCGAGAATTAATTACAAAAATTCATAATTCGTTTATTTTGCATCTGGGGGTATATTTTGAAATTTCTTTATTGCGGTTACTGCTTGTAGCCTACTTAACTGCTATACCACACTCGTATCTTAATCTCCTATTTGGAAAATTTGTTTTCCTGGTTTGCAATGAGTACGTCTTTTTGAATAAAACAAGTTGATGGTGCGTACACATTAAAAAACTCAGTATTTTAAGTTGAAATCTCTGAACTTGCGACAAACTTTTTAAATGTGGTAATTTTAATCTATGGCGTTGGTAACTAGTCTCGTAGCAGATAAAGAATATATATATAAATGAATTAAAAAAATAGTATCTCTAATTTAATTACTTTAATTTGTTAATAGTAAAAAATTTAAAATATTGACATAAGAAAGCTATAGACACTTAAAATGTTATTACTTAATATTAAAACCAATAATACAAGCGTAACCTATTATTAATTATGCTTTTTAAGTAGTTTACGTATTAAAAAACTAAATTATATTTTATTTTTAATAGAAATTACTGAGTAATTATTTGTTTCAGGTTATTACTTCAATTCACGAACTTGAAGCAAACAAATTGGAAATGAACATTTGTGGTCTTTTTAATCCAAATTATTCTACTATATTTGTGGTAACTATAAAGTTCTTTTTAATGTACTATTAGAAAATTAGATATGTTTTTAGTTAGAGACGTTTTGTTTTTATCTAAAATAATGTTGCTACAAATAAATGTTTATTTTTGATAACATTACTTAACTTTGAAATGTGTATTTGGTTCCAAATTTGATCATATCACGCAGTACTATAATGATATGCACTGTTTTAGTCATCCAGAGGGTGGAATTAAGAACCAATAAAAATAAATAGCAGAAAAATAAACTTTTGTTGCTTTAAAATATTGTTATTCTAACCAATAGCATAATATTTTTTCTGTTTTCTTTATAAATGCAACAAAATTACTGTAATTTTGTTGCGATTACTCAAAATTGTTTATAAGGATAAAGACTAAGTTTAGTTTTAAACTCAAAATATTATGATAAAAAACAAAAAATTTAAATTGGTGGTTTATTTTGACTATTTTAAATAAATAAATAAAGTCTAACTAAATCTAGACTCGTAGACAAAAATTATTGGATTTTTAAACTTAGGTTTATTGTTTTATAGAAAATCAGCTTTTAACATTAGGCGTTAAATTTAAAAAGCTTGGCGTGACATTCCTCAGGCAGTAATTAATAACTGTCTACGTGTTTATTAATGCTTAAAAAAATAAAAATTAGGGTGGCAACAATTTTACATATATTTGTTTAAATAATTTAATCCTATTATTTTTAACCGTGTATGTATATGTTAACATTTTTAAATTGCAGGTAGTAACGACGTGTATGAATTTTGTTTTCGTAACTATACAGTTGGAATTTGATCAATTGGGTAAAAACGCTACAATTTATGCATCAGAAGAAATACTAAATAATACTAATCTTATGTAGGTTATTACTCGACGTTTAAAATAACTTAATAGTCTTATGCAAATTATCTCTTCTTTGATTATTTGATGAAATAAAGATATAACTTTTTAAAGACTTTTTATCAGTCTGCAGTTAACAACTTTGTTGAAAGATGTTATTACGAGTTATCAACTATTGTACGTTTAGTTTATACAACGATGTTTGTGTTATGTTGAATAAAATATGTAGCAAATTATTATTATTATACTAATAAATGATATAAATTTGGTTGTCAACCTTGTACCAAACTAGTCGTCCTTATTTCTTTAGTTAAGTATTAAGTAACTCAGAATCTTATTTTAACCTGGCTCAAACAAGCCGCATCATACCGCATCTCCCTCGTCGATGACAAAGATGTAAATATATACCTTGTACATACTAATGGAAACATTATCCAACCGATACAACTCATTATCATAAAACCTGCAATAAAAAATATTACTCCGTTGATGGAAAGATTTATCATCTCAGACATAACCGCGACAACCGCAATATTTTTACTCATGCAATTAGTAGTAAAATTTAAAATCCTACGTTGTTTGGTGCCATTTAGGCTGAAGCCAGGCTAGAGTAAAAAAATAAAGTAACTGTATTTCTTTTTCTAAAATTGTGTTAATAACCTTTTAAGTAGCAATTTCTGTAATAATCATAACTTAAAGTTTTATATTCCGTCTTACTATATCATATATCCTGCAAAAGATTGGTAGTCGTGTAAACTGTAAATTTGATGTAATTAAAATTAGGAACAATGTTAGCAACTCCCGAAAGGCCAAAGTCTTAAAAGTAAAAAAAAAATAACAAAAAAATTCAAAATTTTGATAAAAGCGGGTTTAAATTCAAACACAATTGTGATTACGTTTAGAAGTTATGTATTTTCAATTTTTTTCTTGATTCTCAATATACTAATATGTATATGTACCAATGTAACTCCGTGCTTCAACTACAGACGGTATGAGCACTATGAGCACGTTTGTGCTTTAAACAACAAAAATTTGAAAACTGTAGCAAACTGGGCCGCACTACACTAATAAGTTTAGGTCAACTTTAACTAACAGAATGCACCCTAAATATGACTGGTAATTCAAAATAAACAAGTTATGGCTTTTTATAGATTTTTTCTAACTTTTGACCACGATTGATCTTTTCCGACAATTGTTTTATTAACTATTTACATCTTTATTCCAACCCACATCTAACTTTTATTATAATCTCTTAGTCAGGAACCCGGTCATTTCTGACTATGATCAACAAGAGAGAAAAGAATGAATGACACATCTTCAGAAAAACTTTGTTTACACAAACATATACTTTTTCAATTCCTGCCCGATGTCTTGACATATAATCCTTTAGCTATGTCGACGTCGTCAGCCATTTGATACGCTACTGCTGGCGCATAGCCTCTTCTCTGCTTGTATTGCTGGCAACTTACATTACAAGAGACCTACAGTTTTAAGTGGATTCCGAACCACTGGAGAGATTTTATCACTCTATCAGAGAAGGTTTTTAGCCGTAAAAACCCACGCTGGCAAGGCGAGTTGGGGAGTGGGAGAGCGTATAGACATGTGAAAAGTTTATCACGTTATATGGGAATCAAACCCACAATCTTTGGTACAGTCTAGACCACTGCGCCACGCTTTTCTTTAGCTTAGTTTAGATTTATAGTCTGTGTAACAATGAATTTTGCGCTGACACGTCTGGTTAGTTAGAATATCCAATTTGAATATAATAAAAAAATAAGATCTGTTACGCATGATCCACAAACTAAAGTTTAATGCAGTTACACTGTGTAAAATTTAGAAGTGTAAAAAAAAATTCTCACATCAAAATCATCAAAAATTAAAGTTGAGTTACAGCATTTATGTAAAAGTAATCCCCTCTATACGTTTAACTCCAATTGGTAGTCAATTCACTAGATGTCATCATTACACTTTCACATACTTTTAACAGCGTTTATACAAATTAGCAAACTCAACCTTATCTTTGTTTGCAGAAAAAATGTTTCTGGGAAATAATAACATTATACATTAAATTGTATCTTTAAAATTTTTTAAAATATAAAACAATTTCTGATAGTTGGAAAACTATTAAGATTGTACCTGTACCAAAACGTAAATTTTTTTAGACCTGGACTTTAGTTTTAGACCTATTGCCATTTTCTCCTTCGTTTGGAAAATGTTTGCAAATATTATAAAAGTGCAGTTAGAAAGATGGAGTAAGATAAACTTTATGTAGGTTTTATCATGAATTTCAGAAAAAGCCACAGTATATAATATGAGAACATTACTACTTTACTTATAAAATGTCTATGTACCACAGTGTCCACAGTATATATAAGAACGTCACAATTCTATACAATAATGTTATTTTTGCATTGGCTATATTCTTAGATACAAGAGAAGCTTACAATAACGTGCTTTCTTAAAACCTGTACTAATTAATCTTAAATATGGCCGCTTTAGTTATCAACATTATTATTGAGATGGTGTTTGAAAAAAGGTTATACTTGTCAGAAACATCTGCAAGAAAGGTTTGTTAATCCTTTTTGATTCCTTTATGTTAAACATGTACATACATAACCTGGTCGATTTTTTTATATTTTTGATAAAAGTTATACAATATTGGAATTTACTAATCTGATCATTTTCTAGACAGTGTTATTTGTAACTTAGTACTATCAAAAACCTTTACTTTTATATTAGTTTGCATTAATTGAATTTACAATCAGCCGCGTTGCGTTTAACGTATGAATATTATCATTATAGTTGAAATAGACAAGACAGCTTTCTACACTCTTATCTGTAGAACTATATGCTATACATAGAGCTTTGTTCTTAACTTCTGCTAATAGTTTGACAAAAACTATAATATTTTGTAATTCTTAAAGTTTCCTTGATGGATTTTTTTTTTGTTGCATGCTATGTCATGAAGACACATGTGGTAATGAACGGGCAAAAATGTTACGGAACTGGGGCATGGGAGGCGGTTTAATATCACTAAAACTTAAGCAGAGGCACTCTTACTATTGTAATAAAACACAAGCACAATTGCTTTTTAGTGCCAACCACAAGGTGGCTGAAGTTAGCTTCGGCTTCGGCTTTGGATCAGCTTCGTTTTTTATAAAAGTATGTGCGCACGCACGCTAGGTACAGTTGCCCAGCAAAGTCGACACAATGTTTTAAGAAACGCTGTCTTTTAAAATCCGTCCGCAAAATGAATTCCATATCTTTTTTATAAATAACTATAAATACGTATAAAATTGTCTTGTTTTTTTTTTTAATTGCATTTATAAAATATATGAAATAATACCCGACAATTTACTGCATTAATAAATGTACACAGAGAAGGTAAAAGCAGTAAATGAAGTAATCGTGATGCTCGCAGATGAGCAATTATTACACAATAAAAAGAAATATTAATATTTTATATTTAAATAAATTATCACTAAGTTAATAACAAATTAATAAGTTAGTTCGAAATTTGAATGAAATAAAAGTATTCTACTTTTACTTAAACATACAAAAGTTGAATTATCTCGCTTATGAAAAATACCTTCTCTTTTATTTTTCAATATGTTATTACTAATTTGATAACAAATCACAAGATTCTTTCAGAGTTCAAAAAAAGGTTATTGATTAACAATTGGAGCACTTTTAATTAAACATACGCGCTCGCGGAAAGTTGAATTATCTCGCTTATGAAAAATACCTTCTCTTTTATTTTTCAATATGTTATTACTTATTTAATAACAAATCATGAGATTCATTCAAAGTTTAAAAAAAAGTTACTGATTAACAATTGGAGCACTTTTAATTAAACATACGCGCTCGCGGAAAGTTGAATTATCTCGCTTATGAAAAATACTTTCTCTTTTATTTTTCAATATGTTATTACTAATTTGATAACAAATCACTAGATTCTTTCAGAGTTCAAAAAAAAGTTACTGATTAACAATTGGAGCACTTTTAATTAAACATACGCGCTCGCGGAAAGTTGAATTATCTCGCTTATGAAAAATACCTTCTCTTTTATTTTTCAATATGTTATTACTAATTTAATAACAAATCACAAGATTCTTTCAGAGTTCAAAAAAAAGTTACTGATTAACAATTGGAGCACTTTTAATTAAACATACGCGCTCGCGGAAAGTTGAATTATCTCGCTTATGAAAAATACCTTCTCTTTTATTTTTCAATATGTTATTACTAATTTGATAACAAATCACAAGATTCTTTCAGAGTTCAAAAAAAAGTTACTGATTAACAATTGGAGCACTTTTAATTAAACATACGCGCTCGCGGAAAGTTGAATTATCTCGCTTATGAAAAATACCTTCTCTTTTATTTTTCAATATGTTATTACTTATTTAATAACAAATTACAAGATTCTTTCAGAGTTTAAAAAAAAGTTACTGATTAACAATTGGAGCACTTTTAATTAAACATACGCGCTCGCGGAAAGTTGAATTATCTCGCTTATGAAAAATACCTTCTCTTTTATTTTTCAATATGTTATTACTAATTTGATAACAAATCACAAGATTCTTTCAGAGTTCAAAAAAAAGTTACTGATTAACAATTGGAGCACTTTTAATTAAACATACGCGCTCGCGGAAAGTTGAATTATTTCGCTTATGAAAAATACCTTCTCTTTTATTTTTCAATATGTTATTACTAATTTGATAACAAATCACAAGATTTTTTCAGAGTTCAAAAAAAAGTTACTGATTAACAATTGGAGCACTTTTAATTAAACATACGCGCTCGCGGAAAGTTGAATTATTTCGCTTATGAAAAATAAAAGAGAAGGTATTTTTCATAAGCGAGATAATTCAACTTTCCGCGAGCGCGTATGTTTAATTAAAAGTGCTCCAATTGTTAATCAGTAACTTTTTTTTAAACTTTGAATAAATCTCATGATTTGTTATTAAATTAGTAATAACATATTGAAAAATAAAAGAGAAGGTATTTTTCATAAGCGAGATAATTCAACTTTCCGCGAGCGCGTATGTTTAATTAAAAGTGCTCCAATTGTTAATCAGTAACTTTTTTTTGAACTCTGAAAAAATCTTGTGATTTGTTATCAAATTAGTAATAACATATTGAAAAATAAAAAAAAAGGTATTTTTCATAAGCGAGATAATTCAACTTTCCGCGAGCGCGTATGTTTAATTAAAAGTGCTCCAATTGTTAATCAGTAACTTTTTTTTGAACTGTGAAAGAATCTTGTGATTTGTTATTAAATTAGTAATAACATATTGAAAAATAAAAGAGAAGGTATTTTTTATAAGCGAGATAATTCATCTTTCCGCGAGCGCGTATGTTTAATTAAAAGTGCGCCAATTGTTAATCAGTAACTTTTTTTTGAACTTTGAATGAATCTCATGATTTGTTATTGAATTAGTAATAACATATTGAAAAATAAAAGAGAAGGTATTTTTTATAAGCGAGATAATTCAACTTTCCGCGAGCGCGTATGTTTAATTAAATGTGCTCCATTTGTTAATCAGTAACTTTTTTTTAAACTTTGAAAAGATCTTGTGATTCGTTATTAAATTAGTAATAACATATTGAAAAATAAAAGAGAAGGTATTTTTTATAAGCGAGATAATTCAACTTTCCGCGAGCGCGTATGTTTAATTAAAAGTGCTCCAATTGTTAATCAGTAACTTTTTTTTAAACTTTGAATGAATCTCATGATTTGTTATTGAATTAGTAATAACATATTGAAAAATAAAAGAGAAGGTATTTTTTATAAGCGAGATAATTCATCTTTCCGCGAGCGCGTATGTTTAATTAAAAGTGCTCCAATTGTTAATCAGTAACTTTTTTTTAAACTTTGAATGAATCTCATGATTTGATATTAAATAAGTAATAACATATTGAAAAATAAAAGAGAAGGTATTTTTCATAAGCGAGATAATTCAACTTTCCGCGAGCGCGTATGTTTAATTAAAAGTGCGCCAATTGTTAATCAGTAACTTTTTTTTAAACTTTGAATGAATCTCATGATTTGTTATTAAATAAGTAATAACATATTGAAAAATAAAAGAGAAGGTATTTTTCATAAGCGAGATAATTCAACTTTCCGCGAGCGCGTATGTTTAATTAAAAGTGCGCCAATTGTTAATCAGTAACTTTTTTTTAAACTTTGAATGAATCTCATGATTTGTTATTAAATAAGTAATAACATATTGAAACATAAAAGAGAAGGTATTTTTCATAAGCGAGATAATTCAACTTTCCGCGAGCGCGTATGTTTAATTAAAAGTGCTCCAATTGTTAATCAGTAACTTTTTTTTAAACTTTGAATGAATCTCATGATTTGTTATTAAATAAGTAATAACATATTGAAAAATAAAAGAGAATATATTTTTCATAAGCGAGATAATTCAACTTTCCGCGAGCGCGTATGTTTAATTAAAAGTGCTCCAATTGTTAATCAGTAACTTTTTTTTAAACTTTGAATGAATCTCATGATTTGATATTAAATAAGTAATAACATATTGAAAAATAAAAGAGAAGGTATTTTTCATAAGCGAGATAATTCAACTTTCCGCGAGCGCGTATGTTTAATTAAAAGTGCTCCAATTGTTAATCAGTAACTTTTTTTTAAACTTTGAATGAATCTCATGATTTGATATTAAATAAGTAATAACATATTGAAAAATAAAAGAGAAGGTATTTTTCATAAGCGAGATAATTCAACTTTCCGCGAGCGCGTATGTTTAATTAAAAGTGCTCTAATTGTTAATCAGTAACTTTTTTTTAAACTTTGAATAAATCTCATGATTTGTTATTAAATTAGTAATAACATATTGAAAAATAAAAGAGAAGGTATTTTTCATAAGCGAGATAATTCAACTTTCCGCGAGCGCGTATGTTTAATTAAAAGTGCTCCAATTGTTAATCAGTAACTTTTTTTTGAACTTTGAATGAATCTCATGATTTGTTATTGAATTAGTAATAACATATTGAAAAATAAAAGAGAAGGTATTTTTTATAAGCGAGATAATTCATCTTTCCGCGAGCGCGTATGTTTAATTAAAAGTGCGCCAATTGTTAATCAGTAACTTTTTTTTAAACTTTGAATGAATCTCATGATTTGTTATTAAATTAGTAATAACATATTGAAAAATAAAAGAGAAGGTATTTTTCATAAGCGAGATAATTCAACTTTCCGCGAGCGCGTATGTTTAAGTAAAAGTAGAACACTTTTATTTCATTCAAATTTCGAACTAACTTATTAATTTGTTATTATTAACTTAGTGATAATTTATTTAAATATAAAATAAAAATATTTCTTTTTATTGTGAAATAATTGTTCATCTGCGAGCATCACGATTACTTCATTTACTGCTTTTACTTTCTCTGTGTACATTTATAATATGCAGTAAATTGTCGGGTATTATTTCATATATTTTATAATTGTAATTAAAAAAAAACACGACAACTTTATACGTATTTATATTTATTTATAAAAAAGATATGAAATTCATTTTGCCGACGGATCCTAAAAGACAGCGTTTCTTAAAACATGGTGTCGACTTTGCTGGGCAGCTGTACCTAGCGTGCGTGCGCACATACTTTTATAAAAAACGAAGCTGATCCAAAGCCGAAGCCGAAGCTAACTTCAGCCAGCTCCAACCACATCTCAACCTGGGCAAACATTAACTATGACAGATTGGATAAAATTTCTATTTACTATTCAGAACTTGTACCCGCCGTCACCAATCGCAAAAGATAACAAGGAGAAGAAAGATTGCAAGCAAACTGATTTGACGTCTACTTGCGGATACCCTGGAGTAAACCGTAAGAAAAGTGCCGCCGTCAGCAAACCCCGAGTACAAAAAAGCTGCGTTGGGTCACTTCCAATAGACCTAGTCCCCGCAGACACAATGTTAGGAGGCGACTTTAATTGTAGCAAATTGAGTGTAGACCAAAATAACGTCTGTGTGGCAACACGACTCTTACAATAAGAAGACTTTATTAAGTACCTCAGATCCGCTAGTAGCATAGTTTTAGCATTGGAGACAAGAGAGAAAGAAAGATAGTAGAAAAAATTGAATTGGGTTGTGTACGTGGTGTGTGAAAAGGTATGTTATTTATGAGAACTAGTTATCAACTTGCTGTTTTTTACGTCCTCAAACACTAAACAACAGAGGAAAACAAACAAGAGCACCTCCAAGAGTTTTTGGCATAAACAAATAGGACTTTATTTATAAAAGTTACTAACTATCAGTTTGCAAAGTAGATGCGTTTTAAATAAACGGTAATTTGCAATGGAACAGATTATACGAGTATGTATGCGCAGTGGCAAAACTATCAAATCTATCAAAATTTGAAGGTAGTTTTGGCACGAGAACGTATTATTTTCGAGTTTTGCCAGTTTGATTAAAGACGGCCGTTAGTTTATTTACGCGTAGTGTGTTTTAATTTTAGTTACATGCCATACGCTGACAATCTTCTTATTACATTGTTCAAAAAATGTAAATTTTTTTGTGCAAGCGTTAAGTTTTTGGGGTGCATTCCGCCTCAAAACATCAAACAACTATAAGTTTTTTTTTGGTCTCGCCAATTTTGATTAGATGTTTGTGCAGTGGTAAAAAATATGTAAGTAGAGTTGAGAGATTGAGCAACGCAAAACTTTCTAGAAAGTTTAAAAAGAGTTAACGCAAAAGATATTACTCTATCACTCGCAACGTGCAATGCAACGCGAGTGATGTGTTTTAGCCGTATTATACCAATTAGTAGAAATACGTCAGTGCATTATTACTTACTGTAGTACTAGCATCTATCTGGCAAAGACTAACCTTATTGCCAATGTTTTATTTTGCCACCCTGTGTGGTTTCTCTACTGCTCTTGTCAATGATTTTATTTTGTTTTACCACTAGTTTTTTAAACACTTTGGCGTCTATAAGACCTGGTGTTTTATATGTACACACATGTACAGACTAGTGTAAGCACTAGCGCCTCTACAAAAATTGGTTTAATGTTAGCCAAAGAATCTCTGAACAAATGTTTTGCGTGGTTCCACTGGTGGTCAGTCCGTTTTTCTGGTTTGGATAAAAGCCAATTCTATTTCTTTTTCTTTATCTCAACAAATAATAAATGTATTGCTACCAAGACATGTTTTCTTAGTTCTTAAATCCGGTATATAACAAGGAACATTTATTTTACTCAACACATTTGAAACCTTATGTAGTTTAGTTTCCAAAATCTATCAAAATAGTTACTTTTGGATGATTCCCAGAATGTGTGCAGATGAGCAGAAACACATTTTTTTCAATTTTTGTTTTTTTTTTTATTTCATTTCATTTTACTATTATTATCATTTATTCTTTACATATTTCTGTTCTTAAATCTGCTGCTTTATGGCAAAGTTCTTGCAATTAATACAATTATTGGTATTTTTCTTTCAATAAAGTAATTAGCCTATAATTTATAAGATTGATATATTTATATTTATTAATGACAATCTTTACATTTTTATGCATAAGCGCAACTTTTCTAAGTGGCATGACTTATATACGGTTTTCCATTAAGAAGCCCTATTTTAATTATAAAAGAAATATTTTGGCGTTGTCCATGATCAGCCAGCTTCTATTACTACGTCAGCTGCATTTTATAAGCAAATCGGCTAAGATTTTTATGCATTATGCAATGAAAGCTAGACATTGAGATTCTTAATTGCTGTGAACTTCTTGGAATAGACAAACCTAGATTTTCTGCGACACTGTTAGCGACAGCGGCAATGTTTTGGGTTGACCTGACACTACAAGTTTGAACAAGAAGTTTTGTGATTAGTTTTACACATTGAACTACATACAAGTAACTGGATGGGAGTCTGCTATGCGTTGTGTATAGCGGCAAGTGAAGCATAGTATCGACCAGTATTGCACAGTACCCGCAAGAGTTTTGGCTCGAGAGGATTTAATTTAAAGCTGAATTTTAATTAATTAAAACAAAAAATGTTCAAATTTATATATTATGTACATGTACGTTACCATAAAATTAAAAAAAAAAAACAAAATAATATTATTGATGCAGTGCAAGTATATTACAATAATTATTTTTTTGAAAAAATTTTAGGTAATTTTCAATCCTTGGAATGTATTACTTGCTTTTAATGTATTGTCAAGTCTCTAAAGCTCTAATTAATTACACAGGACACCTAAATATTATTAATTCTCCAAATTGGTCGTTGTTGGAATGTGAATTGTACCATTTTCTTAAATCGTAATTCTGAACCCACACGTTCAAAAGGAGTGCATTTTAGAAAATAAATTTATAAACAAAAAAGTCTTATTTTAACCTGAAAACCAATTCTAAACGTTTGGGGTTTAACTATGAATCCCCTTGTATATCTATTTTATAATTACATATTATTACTTTTCCATCTACAATAAAATTGATAATCATTTGTGCATTTTACACTCTTTAAATATTAAATATCTAATATAATTCAAGATATTATAGATTGTGTCAAACGGGCATGATATGCCATTCTCCGTTAACTTGCTGTTTGTGATTTTATATTAAATCTGACAACACAGCAAACGTCAAATAGACAACTATTGAATCAAAGCTGGCGCTGGCCAATGAGGGCGACTGGCGACATACCAAGTGATACCAAGCGAACTCGCTCAACGCCGCATCTTACCAAACAACTCATAACCTTAAAATAAAGCTTGATTCAATTAATTGTAAACTGAAAGTTTTTGTAAATAAAGTATGTTTTTATTGACTTGAAAGATAGTAGTGTAAAATTTAAGGCAAAATGGAGCTGCCCCAACCTCCACAAGGTAATAACCCTATTATATTTAATTACAAAACAATACATTTTCTAAATGCAAATATAAATAATAGATCCTGAGGTTATGTTTATGCTAATGTTTACAGACACAGAATTAAGGAATATAATAGACAAATTGGCTCAGTTTGTAGCTAGAAATGGGCCCGAGTTTGAACAAATGACCAAAAACAAACAGAAAGGAAATCCAAAGTTTCAGTTTCTTTATGGGGGTGAATTTTTTAATTACTACCAATGTAAAGTTTCAACAGAGCAGGCTGTTCTGAAGCAAGGTGTCTGGGTAAATCAGAATCTACCGCCAAGTAATCCAATCCCAACAGTACCAACAAACAATGTGCAACAAGGCCAGATGAATGAGATTAATCAAATTAAAACGCAAGTCGAGACTTTGCAAGAACAAATAAAACAGAGCGAGCATAATCTCCAAGCACAGCATACTGTTTTAATGCAACAGCAACAGGGTCAAATAGAAGTGCTGCTTTCAGAATGTGAAATTAAAACTAATCAAGAAAACGCTGATGAATATAATATTGCATTAAATGAATTGAATCAGTTGTTAACACCGATTATTGAAAATTGTACTAAAGACAGTATTCAAACGGGGAAATCGTGGATACTACAACATGCTACATCTAAAGAAAAGGCTTTGTGTATTGCTCATTGCTTATTGATCAAAGTTATGCAGGGTACTGCTTCATTCACGCCTCGGTTGCATGTTATATATTTGGTAAATGATGTCCTGCATCATTGTGCGAGGAAGAATGCTGCAGATATTAAAGATGCATTGGAATCAGTAGTAGTACCAATGTTTTGTAGTGCGAATGTAACGGCTACTTTAGATGAGCAAAAAAACAAGCTTGATAAATTATTGCAACTTTGGGAATCAAAAGCAAATTATCTTGCTAAAACTACTGTGGAAGCTATGAGGAGACCACCTGAAAGTTTGCAACAGTTTCAAACAAATCAGATGAATAAATATTCTACTGAGATTGCATTGCTTGCACAGCAAACACAGGCTACATTTGAGGGCTATCGAGCTCAACACCAGGCTTTTGTAATGCATGCATCACAACAGATTCAAGAACTTGAGCAACGCATCGTGTTAATTGAGGAACAGATTAGAATGGAGGAGCAATGCAGAGTACCAGATGAAATAATTCCAAGCATTCCACCACCTATTAATCCTTCGATACCACCACCGCAGTTTACGCAACCACCACCTGGTTTTTTTCCTCCTCCTGGTCTACCTGGTCTATTCCCAGATTTTTCAAAACCACCTCCTGGATTTCCACCAGCAATTGAACCATTACAAGAAGATTTAATGCCTTCAGTGCCATACTATGAACTACCGGCAGGACTTATGGTTCCCTTAATTAAATTAGAAGATACCAAATTTAGGCCACTAGATCCTAAAGATATTCGGTTACCACCACCTGCTCCTCCTAATGACAGATTGCTAGCTGCTGTTGAAGCATTTTATGCTTTACCATCTCATGAAAGACCACGAGATAGTGAGGGTTGGGAGAAATTAGGTTTATATGAATATTACAAAGCAAAGAATCAAGCGAAGAAAGAAAAAGATGACATGATTGAGGCAGGTACAAGGGAATCATCACGGAGCCCCAGTCCAGTTTTGATAACACACGAAAAAAGCCCAAGTCCGCCACGTCGAAGGTACACTAGTAAATCTCCATCTCCTCATATTAAAGAACGGCGCTCACGATCAAGATCAAGATCTAGGAGTCCACCTCCTAGACGGACAAGGGCTGAGAGAAGATCTTCAAGGCGACGAAAGACTAGGTCTAATTCTAAATCTAGATCTCGGTCTACTTCTCCACCATATAGAGCACCACCTAGCATGGCGGCTGTTGTGCAAATGAGTCCACAAGAGTCTATAGATATATCCAATAAAGGCCATCAAATGTTAAAACGAATGGGATGGGGAGGCAGCGGGTTAGGGTTGAATGAACAGGGCATTGATGCTCCAATAAGCGGTGGAGATGTCAGAGATAGGCAGGATCAATTTAAAGGGATCGGGTGCAATCTGAATGATCCATATGAGAATTTCAGAAAGAACAAGGGAGCTGCATTTATAACTAGGATGAAAGCGAGGGCAGAAGAAAGAGCGCAAGAAAGTGAGTACTAATTTATCAAATTCAAATAGGGATAAATAAATTTAAAATGTTATTTTTTTATATCGTATTTGATGGTTATAATTGTATTTATTATTTCATTAGCATTAATAGTGTTGCCTATCTTAGTCTGTAAGCTACACATTTGAATTTAGGTTTACCACTTAAGGTAAAATATAAATAAATACTAAATTTGAGCATATCCAAATAATTGAAACTGAAATCAGTATTTGCAAAATTATTGTTTTTTGGTTCATTTGTGTTTTATTTATGATTTTCTATTAAATAAACACATCCTAGTCATGTTACAGATTGTTTAATTTTATTCCTTAGATTTACTAAAATGTTTTTGCATTTCAATTTTAGATTATATGACTAGTACAATTATTTTAAGGAGAGATTTTATGCATGTGCAGGTTGATACTGCTAATTATGTGTGATTGGCACTCTCTACTCTACAGAATTTGATATTGGATGGCGAGAGAAAAGAATACATAACGTGTGAATGCATGAGTGCAAGCATGAAATCAATATGTGAGTGTATATTAAGTTGCCGATTACAGCAGCCAAGCTAAGATGGTTTTAGTGTAAGACACTCAGCATGGAAAGATTTAAGTTGTTTGTCCAGTTGATAACATAATACATGTTTTGTTACTTACAAAATAAAATACGTAAAGAAATTTATGTTTTCCTACCTTGCTTTAATCTAATCGAATGTTGATTTTGGTCAAGTACATGCACAATGTGGTGTTTTAGTTGCAAAAATGACTCATACACATTGAGTATCTTATTCTACACCAAATTTTCATTAAAAAATTATTAGATATAATAAATGCACTGATCGGCAAAAATATCTGTATAGTTTATATATAAATCGAGAACTGGTTTGGTTTTTCTTTGTTACTAATACTTACCTACATCTAATTTTAATTTTTGCCGCTGAAATTCTCTTTTCAATGTTTGCAGAATCATTTCTTATCATTTCTTTATGCTAAAAGACAAGTGGGCTTTTGTTTTGGAATTGAGTTTAACAGTTAATGTAAAATTTCAAGTGTTAACATTGCTATTTCTTTTTTTTCTAATCTTAGCATCTTATTTTCTCGAAACATTTTGGTGTGGCCAGATTTTTTTGCCGATTAGTGTATATTGTAAATTTCATAGTAAATCTTTCTAAATGACAAACTAATCTATTGATTTTTTTGTATTAATTTTATAATAAAATCTGCCAGTGAAAATGAAACCACCCTTCTCAATACATGATAATTATGTTATTGGAAATAATTTTTTATCATTGATGCAAACCAACGGGAACATTGAACTTGCCTCCAATTTGATGAAATAGTTTTCAAAAGTCATGTTTTCATTTTTTGGTAATTTGACTATATTGTAAATTAAATTTTATTAAATTTTTTTTTTAATAAGTATTCTTGTTTTTAAAATAAATGTTCTTGTCTCTTGGTACTTATCTGTAAACACCCTGTATACATACAGAGGTTTTTATACTAATTTTTGTATTATTATAATGAATTGCTTTATTATTAGCAGGGAATTGAGTTTATATTTATTGCCAATATTAATTTTCATTTTCAGTGGATTTGAAAGATGCTGATGCGATTGGATAGGCAAGACCATTTACCACTATCGTGTATGTCCATTCCTGGATAGTTTTAACAAATCCATATCTGTCTTTTACTTTTCTACATCACTCTCACACTTGCTGAACTATTTAACACAGTTGCTCAGGTGCACGACAAGTTCAGTAGTCATTGAGAGAATATTTTTAATTTTAGGTAATCTTGTATCTAGAATAATAAAAATTTATAGTTTATATTTTGTATGGATTTTAGTTTCTTTTTATTTAGATTTTGTGTAAGTCATATTTTCCATAAATATAGAATACACTGAATTTTAAGAAATTATTTTACAGTCTACATGAACATTGTCTATTTTAAAAGTAGCTAAAAAATCAATTTAGTATTTATTATTTTGCATTTTAAAAGAATAATAAAGTTTACAGATAAGGTTGGCAATACTCGCTAGTTCTATTATTCTGTAAGACAGGATTAGGATTTTAATAGAATCCATGCAGGTATCTTTAAGCAAATCCTAATTGAGATTATCCTATCGAATGTACTTTTGAATCACCATGTATGTAAATTACACAGGCATAAAGTAGTATACATTGTGTTTAGTGAGCTTTAGTCTGATTGTATTTAGTGATATGTACTAATATCCAGTTAAATTTATTATTTAGAACAGGCCAAAGAGGATGATTACTAATTGTTTGAGGTCGAGAACTTCCCTATGTTCCTCAGAGAGGTAAGGATTTGAATTTGTGTAATCATTTTGTAGTACTAATAGTCTACTATAAAAAAAGTCAATTACTTTTTATAGCTATTAATGAATTCAAGTTAATATTAAGTGTGTTGATGCAAATATAACTCAACTTAAAATCAAAATTACAATTTCATAATATGGCTTTTTTGTGGACTACAAGTTTTACCAACTATTATTATCGGCACATTTCTATTGGGTTTAACAAATTTTACTATTATTAACCACCTTTGTTCCTTGCTTTATGTATATTAACTCGCAGCAGATATTTTTATCATCGGTACTTCTACATGCTTATTTGATCTTCTTTCTATATATAATTATATATGCAAATGATCTCTTTTTCCATTCCTATTAACAACTAGTCAGAGACAGTTTTCTAATGAACTATATTTTTTACAGATATACTCCCATTATTTGTTTTATTAATAATTAGATTTTGAAAATAAAATTTATCATATTTACATATTTTTCTTTATATGTGCATAAACCTAATAAAATACATCATTTTAACATTTTTGAATGTTCCAAATATTTGATTTTATGAAAATACTTCTGTTTTTTATTAGTTGTATTACATATCGTAGAAAAGAAATTAATGTATATGCAAAGAAATGGACTTGGTACACTGAGATTTGGAAGAAATAACATGGTTTGATAAACACGCAAGTATAAATAAAGTTTTAGTTTGTTTTCTAAAAGATAAGATTCATTACTTTAAATCTTAATCTCGACTACATCTATTTACTACACTGCTACACTTATTCAGAAATGCATTATGCTTCATACTGATATTACATAATATATGTATCTTTGGAATTGTTAAATGTTAAGTTCTGTAAAAAACTATAATTTGTGTTTAGCTTTATTAATAAGTATTAATGAAGCTTCAATAAAAAAATGTATTAAAGATATGCAGTACCTTATTAGCATCTATATTTTAATCATGATTCTAAACAATATCTTTTAAACACAGATCAGGGTGACGATTTTGATCTCTTAATTTTTTTCATAGAAATTGCGTAATTTTATTGAACATTAAGTAGCATTTTGTCTTAATTACGTTAGGTCGTTTCTATCAGAAATATCACCAATGACAAAAGTCGCCAATATCATTATAATAAATATTTTTATTGAAGCTGATATGGATCATTGTACAATTTGAAATAAAAAGTTTTGTTAAATCAAAAGCAACCTTGAAACTACTTAATTAATTATTTTATTAATTCTGCTCTAAAGCTTGTCATATATTTATAATGAGATTGGCTTCATGTCATGCGAGGAGATTGTTACAAATTACCGCAACTAATTATGCAGTGAAAAATATGCCCTCTTGTGCAAATATAATTTTTAAACAGTTTTAGGTGGCGGCAACCTAATGATTAGCCTGCTCTATTAACTTGGCCTTCCCACAAAGTATATAAATTTGAAAGTATCATGTCTTATGCTATTGCCAAAAAATGTTCAAGAGTTCATCTATAAATATTATTTTTGGATCGGCCGCATGATTAGCTCTTTATCGTGAAAACACGTGACCAACATTGTTTTTACTGAATTTCCTTAGCAGCAAAAATTTCGAAGTTATTTAAGTAAAGAAATGGAATCTATAGTTTTGGAATCGATCAAGGATGATAAAACATTCTTGGTTTAATAAATTTAGTCTTATATGGATGGTATTTCTCGACCATGATAGAAATAACAAGGTATGATCGTGGGCAAGCGCAAATTGGAGTAGTCCGCGCAATGGCGTATATGTACACGCGACGAGTGCTCTGTAATGAATAATCATAAAACGCAATTGAAATGTTTAATAATGTTGACTAATAACTGCGGTCGCTTTTAGTCCCCAGTAAAATACACTTTTTTAATACTAAACATGTTTGGAAGTATTTGTAAAATGGCTCAATATCAAACCAGGGACGCGTTCGAAAAACCGGAGTTGAGTGTCGCTCTGATGAGAGTGACATCTTCAAGCGTTGCATCGAGAGTGCGCTCTTGTCTAACAAAACTTCGTTTGGCTATTAATTCGGAGTGGGAGTAGAGTTTGAGTAGATTTTTGTTACGTGATCAAGGAGTATGTATAGAGGGTGATTTAAGAGCAATTACGAGAAAGAATTATGAACGCTGCACATCAAATTGAAAATGAGATAAAATCTAATTAAAACTTTTAAATCCACGCTCGGTGAGGTAGGGTAAATGAAGTTAACTTTATTCATTTCATTCCGTAATAGGCGATAGGCAAAAAAAATGACTTGGAAATTACACCTTCAATGAATAAGTGTGTAATTTACCCGGGAAGTCGAGCAAATTAAAATTTGTCTAACATGTGCTGGTTCCTATTGCTAAATAGTTCAATTAAGGTTGTACGCACTTACTCACGCAGAATAACATTACTTACTCCAGCTAACGCGCATCATACCCGATTATATTTATTTATAGACTACTACCCCGCACCTCTTCATTGTACGAAAACGGGGTGCGCATGAAGTATTTATTACGACTGAATCTTTGTTATTGTTTTTATATTTAATTAAGTATATTTTATCATCATTGGTGTTATGTTTTTTTTGCAGGTTCTACGTGCCTTTCTTCCAGTTTTCTGAGTCTTTTGCCTTTTTTTTATTTTACTGTATCTTTTTCTTAGAACGTTAACTCATGCACTTTCTATTCTTCTTTTATGATTGTACTTGTTAGAGCTTCTTCCTCAGCTCTACTCAACTCTTCTTTATTCCGGATCTTGTCTGAGCACTTAATGCGCATTAATCTCCTTCAGAGCCACATTTCGAATGCTTTTATGCGTTTTTTTTTATAGTCTTAAGTTTTACATCTACATATATAGGAACACACTCCATACAAAACATTTCACAATTATTTTCTGCGGATTTGGTCCTTTTGTCATTTAACCTTATTGCTACTTGTTGTTTCATATAAAATTACCTATCAGTCTTCTATCTGTCTATTCTATTTCATTTACTTTTAAAATGTTTGTAATTAAACAGCAGTGTCGAATAAACATTGCATTTTTATAATTATCAGTTATTTTCGATCATTACATCACAGTTTCAATTACAATTTAGAATGTTTGCAAAGCGATTTGTATACTGCTAATTTATTATTGTAGCGAGATTAGTTTGATGGTCTTTTTATGCTTATACCGAATCTTATACCATTTTTTAAAGGCATATAAAAGAAAAAGAGTGAGTTTTTGAGTTTTTTTAGAATTTGTTTATTTATAAGATTATTAGAAATATATTCAAATCTATATAAATAATTAAAACATTTTAATAAAATTATGTTTTGTTGTTTTTAATTATTAAATATCAATTTATGAACATTTGAGTAGTTATTCAAAAGTTGAACAAAGTCGAAACTATTTTTGATTATTTAATCAAGAGTGATTTATTTAGTTTCTTTTCAAACTTTGGTCCAAAGTAGTTTTAATTTTATAAAAAATTGTTCAAACAAACTTAGGATTTAAGTATTTTACTTTGTTGAGAAGTATGTACTACAGGGTCTCTATAAATGTCAGGGATTATGTAATCACTTTGAATATGCCGCCTTTTTAAAATTGTGCACCATACTATTTACTTTGTTTTGACAGTTCAAATGTCGAGCAAGGTTGAAGGATGTATACAGATGAAAAGCATATTTTTATTATTGAATCCTACTGTAGGAATGGGCGGTTTGTTAATGGGGAATGGCTCTACTCCATTCCGCATTGTGTTCGAGAGTTTCGACAGCAGTAAACAATGTAAACATATGAAAAGAATATTTTTATTATTGAATCTTAAGATAAGCAACTTTATTTACGCATTTACTAGAGCGGCACAAACTTACATTAGATGGTTACATAATCCCAAACTTTTATATAATTACTCTGTACAAATAATGACTGTAGGCTATTTTTTTGGTTTACTTTATTGTGATAAAGTAAAAATTTTTATCACAATAAAGTAAACCAAAAAAATTTTTTTTTTAAATTATGGTTATTAAATATTTTAAAAGCGCTATAACTTTTGATAAAGAAAAAATAAGACTTTTTTTTCATGAAATAAAATTGGTTAAAGGTTAAAATTTTGTGAAACAAAGTTGATAACATAGATTTGTTTCCGACCTCTGGTATTGTAATATAAAAATAATTTGATTCAAATAATAGTCTAGTTTAAAAATACGTCAAGTTGTCATGAATATACATAATTTTTGTTTATACTAAGTTGCCTATTATAGAGGCCAAACTATTCGTGTCTGGCTGTACTTGCATTTGTAAAGTGACGCAAATTATGTTTCGGCAGCCATTACTAACAATTAAAAAGATTTGGTAATTGGTTAATTGGATCCAAAGTTAAGACAAGAAAAGCATTTTTTTGATAAACAATGAATAACAAGACAAATAGAAGAAGATTTAGATATGAATTTGTTGTTAGCATATTTATTTATATTATATAACTGACTGAACTCTGTCGTTACCCCTACCAAACCAAAGATTTTTTTTATTATTTTGCTGATCTACGATAATTTGACAAACACCATCGTTTTGTCACTAACCCATTTGAATTTTTACTAGTGATCTGTCTTTGGAGGACAATTCAGGAACAGTTTATTAGTTTGATAAATGAATGATGGGGGTGGAAAACAAGTTTTCCATGAAACTTGTTGTATTGATTTTTGGATTGAAATGGTACAGTCCTATCCTGATGTGGCAACGATGTCTTTAACAGTACTGATTCCATTTGCAACCACCTATGAGTGTGAGTTGGCTTTTTCTACACTACTTACTATCAAGACAAAATTTCAAAATAGATTATACGTGACAAATGTCATAAGAGTTGCATCGGCCAAAACAAAGCCAAACAGAAGAATAGGCAAAGCCATTCCATTAAAATTGTTATTTAAGTTTAACGATTACATAACATGTAATATTTTCTGGAAACTAACTAAAACTACGAGCAAACTCACGCAATTTAACTCTATTTTAAAATTTGTTTTTTGCAACGTGTAGAGAATAAAATTGTGAAAATCTAACACCTTCAATAGTCTATTAAATGTTGAAATTAAATTGTAATTTTTTTGTTGAAATATTTGCTTAAACTTTATGAGTTATACTTCATTGAACATCAAATTTATTAGACTTTTATTGTGCTAAAAGTTATTTTTTTAAAATAATTGTTTTAGTTCTGCTCGTAGTTGTGAATGAATGATAAAATGTAAAAAATAAAATTTGAAATTTCCGCTTGTATTAATTTTTTTAATGCCGTTTTTGGCAGTGTCACTCTTTATGCACTTGGGTGCTCATGATGCATATTTTTAGCTGGCTGAAGTTAGCTTCGGCTTCGGCTTTGGATCAGCTTCGTTTTTTATAAAAGTATGTGCGCACGCACGCTAGGTACAGTTGCCCAGCAAAGTCGACACGATGTTTTAAGAAACGCTGTCTTTTAATATCCGTCGGCAAAATGAATTCCATATCTTTTTTATAAATAACTATAAATACGTATAAAATTGTCTTGTTTTTTTTTTTAATTACATTTATAAAATATATGAAATAATACCCGACAATTTACTTCATATTATAAATGTACACAGAGAAGGTAAAAGCAGTAAATGAAGTAATCGTGATGCTCGCAGATGAGCAATTATTACACAATAAAAAGAAATATTTTTATTTTATATTTAAATAAATTATCACTAAGTTAATAACAAATTAATAAGTTATTTCGAAATTTGAATGAAATAAAAGTATTCTACTTTTACTTAAACATACGCGCTCGCGGAAAGTTGAATGATCTCGCTTATGAAAAATATCTTCTCTTTTATTTTTCAATATGTTATTACTATATTAATAACAAATCACGAGATTTTTTCAAAGTTTAAAAAAAAAGTAACTGATTAACAATTGGAGCACTTTTAATTAAACATACGCGCTCGCGGAAAGTTGAAATATCTCGCTTATGAAAAATACCTTCTCTTTTATTTTTCAATATGTTATTACTAATTTTATAACAAATCATAAGATCCATTCAAAGTTTAAAAAAAAGTTACTGATTAACAATTGGAGCACTTTTAATTAAACATACGCGCTCGCGGAAAGTTGAATTATCTCGCTTATGAAAAATACCTTCTCTTTTATTTTTCAATATGTTATTACTAATTTGATAACAAATCATAAGATCCATTCAAAGTTTAAAAAAAAGTTACTGATTAACAATTGGAGCACTTTTAATTAAACATACGCGCTCGCGGAAAGTTGAATTATCTCGCTTATGAAAAATACCTTCTCTTTTATTTTTCAATATGTTATTACTAATTTGATAACAAATCATAAGATCCATTCAAAGTTTAAAAAAAAGTTACTGATTAACAATTGGAGCACTTTTAATTAAACATACGCGCTCGCGGAAAGTTGAATTATCTCGCTTATGAAAAATACCTTCTCTTTTATTTTTCAATATGTTATTACTAATTTGATAACAAATCATAAGATCCATTCAAAGTTTAAAAAAAAGTTACTGATTAACAATTGGAGCACTTTTAATTAAACATACGCGCTCGCGGAAAGTTGAATTATCTCGCTTATGAAAAATACCTTCTCTTTTATTTTTCAATATGTTATTACTAATTTGATAACAAATCATAAGATCCATTCAAAGTTTAAAAAAAAGTTACTGATTAACAATTGGAGCACTTTTAATTAAACATACGCGCTCGCGGAAAGTTGAATTATCTCGCTTATGAAAAATACCTTCTCTTTTATTTTTCAATATGTTATTACTAATTTGATAACAAATCATAAGATCCATTCAAAGTTTAAAAAAAAGTTACTGATTAACAATTGGAGCACTTTTAATTAAACATACGCGCTCGCGGAAAGTTGAATTATCTCGCTTATGAAAAATACCTTCTCTTTTATTTTTCAATATGTTATTACTAATTTGATAACAAATCATAAGATCCATTCAAAGTTAAAAAAAAAGTTACTGATTAACAATTGGAGCACTTTTAATTAAACATACGCGCTCGCGGAAAGTTGAATTATCTCGCTTATGAAAAATACCTTCTCTTTTATTTTTCAATATGTTATTACTAATTTAATAACAAATCATAAGATCCATTCAAAGTTTAAAAAAAAAGTTACTGATTAACAATTGGAGCACTTTTAATTAAACATACGCGCTCGCGGAAAGTTGAATTATCTCGCTTATGAAAAATACCTTCTCTTTTATTTTTCAATATGTTATTACTAATTTGATAACAAATCATAAGATCCATTCAAAGTTTAAAAAAAAGTTACTGATTAACAATTGGAGCACTTTTAATTAAACATACGCGCTCGCGGAAAGTTGAATTATCTCGCTTATGAAAAATACCTTCTCTTTTATTTTTCAATATGTTATTACTAATTTGATAACAAATCATAAGATCCATTCAAAGTTTAAAAAAAAGTTACTGATTAACAATTGGAGCACTTTTAATTAAACATACGCGCTCGCGGAAAGTTGAATTATCTCGCTTATGAAAAATACCTTCTCTTTTATTTTTCAATATGTTATTACTAATTTAATAACAAATCATAAGATCCATTCAAAGTTTAAAAAAAAAGTTACTGATTAACAATTGGAGCACTTTTAATTAAACATACGCGCTCGCGGAAAGTTGAATTATCTCGCTTATGAAAAATACCTTCTCTTTTATTTTTCAATATGTTATTACTAATTTGATAACAAATCATAAGATCCATTCAAAGTTTAAAAAAAAGTTACTGATTAACAATTGGAGCACTTTTAATTAAACATACGCGCTCGCGGAAAGTTGAATTATCTCGCTTATGAAAAATACCTTCTCTTTTATTTTTCAATATGTTATTACTAATTTGATAACAAATCATAAGATCCTTTCAAAGTTTAAAAAAAAGTTACTGATTAACAATTGGAGCACTTTTAATTAAACATACGCGCTCGCGGAAAGTTGAATTATCTCGCTTATGAAAAATACCTTCTCTTTTATTTTTTAATATGTTATTACTAATTTGATAACAAATCAAGAGATCTTTTCAAAGTTTAAAAAAAAGTTACTGATTAACAATTGGAGCACTTTTAATTAAACATACGCGCTCGCGGAAAGTTGAATTATCTCGCTTATGAAAAATACCTTCTCTTTTATTTTTCAATATGTTATTACTAATTTGATAACAAATCATAAGATTCATTCAAAGTTTAAAAAAAAGTTACTGATTAACAATTGGAGCACTTTTAATTAAACATACGCGCTCGCGAAAAGTTGAATTATCTCGCTTATGAAAAATACCTTCTCTTTTATTTTTCAATATGTTATTACTAATTTGATAACAAATCAAGAGATCCTTTCAAAGTTTAAAGAAAAGTTACTGATTAACAATTGGAGCACTTTTAATTAAACATACGCGCTCGCGGAAAGTTGAATTATCTCGCTTATGAAAAATACCTTCTCTTTTATTTTTCAATTTGTTATTACTAATTTAATAACAAATCATGAGATAACTAAAATTAGTCTTGTAAAAGATTGGTCAATTATAAAAGCTAAAATAAAACCTAAAATATGTTAATTAAAATTAATCTTGTAAAAGATCAGTTTTAAAAGCAAGTAAACTAAAAAGATCTTATTGAAAGATTTGTCAAACTATCCAAGCTAAATCCGTATCCAGTTTCGGTTTAATCAATATGCAAGATAGAGTCCTTGTCAGCAAATCTGATCAATTCCATAAAAGATGATATATTCAGCAGATAATTAAAAATTAATTACTCCAAAATACACCTAAAAAAAACAAGATAATATAGTAAATAAAATATGAACTATTTGAAGTTTATTTTCAATATTAAATAAATATTGAATAAAAAAATGATATAAAAAAGTAGCAAAAGTCGACATATTGAAATTGCTACAACGGCCTGTTTAAACTGTGTATTGTAAATTAGATCAATGAGTCATTAATTGAGATTTATAATAATAAAAAACATTTATTAATTTATAAATGAACTATTATTATTATTATTGCAAATAAAGATATAATGCTTGGGTCTTTCATTTTTTGTTATATGATTTTAGATAAAGTTCAACAAAATAAATTTAATGCTTTTTTTGCTTTTAAAAAAATTACACTGAGTACGTTTTATCTACACCACTGTATTGTGTTTTTCAGTGTATATTTTATACTTTAAAAGTAGTCCATAATGAGGCGATAACTTTTTACATTTCTAAGGCATATAATTTGAACAAGCGAATGGAATTGATAATAGATATTATCAATTCCATTCGCTGGTAAATGTCACGATAACTAGGAATTTAAAATTTACAATGACCACAACCACAGAAATGCAAACATTCATGTTAAGAAAAATATGAATTAGTAGTAAGTATTTAAAATAATCATATAAAGTAAACTTATCAACAAAAATTCAATTATATTTATATTTACATATATTAATAATTATGTTATAAAAATTTAAACTTTTATATTTAAATAGATTTTTAGGTTTACATAATTAATTTAATTGATTTCTGACTAAGTGTAATAAAAAAAATTTGTTATAAAAATGAACAGATGAGAAAATAGCAATCTGTTTTAATAGATTGTGGCAATAAAATATAACATAATAATTTACTGTTAATTCATAATCAAAATTAAAACGTAATCAGTTTATTAAATTCAGAAAATTAGTTAACTAATTATTTAATTATTAGCGGTTTTAATTAGTGAACGTGAAATCTGAGTAAACCATTGTGTTCGATGGACTTCACATAGGTTACGCCGTACTTTAGTTTTTTATGCATTGCTTAATAAAATTAATTAGTTAACTAATTAGTTAACTAACAGCGGTTCTAATTAGTGAAAGTGAAATCTGAGTAAACCATTGTGTCCGATGGACTTCACAGAGGTTACTTTAGTTTTTTTATGCATTGCTAATAAGATTAATTAGTTAACTAATTAGTTAACTAATAGCTGTTTAATTAGTGAATGTGAAATCTGAGTAAACCATTGTGTTCGATGGACTTCACAGAGATTACTTTAGTTTTTTTTATGAATTGCTTAATAAGATTAATTAGTTAACTAATTAGTTAATTAATAGCAGTTTTAATTAGTGAAAGTGAAATCTGAGTAAACCATTGTTCAATATACTCCACAAAGTAGTGGACAAAACTTTTTTTATGCGTTGCTTATTAAATAGCTTTTTTTAAATTATGATGGTTACAATTAATATTTCAATACTCTAATTAGTTATAATATAATTAAAATAAAATCCAAAATTATATTAAGTGTACTTATTTGTCATTTGAATTTATCAGTTTTATAATTTGAATTTGTTAATTATTTTTTATTTAATTTATGAAAGTTTATAAGTTCGGTCTCGTTTATTCTAAAAAGGTTTTTTTTTTGCAGTTGTAAAATATATTATCATGACAGCCGTAGTCGGAAAATTTATGGCTTTCCTACTGACCTTCGAGAAATATGTGTATTTAAAATCAAGAATTGCTAAAAATTGTTTACTATAAACTATCAAATAATTATTAATGAAACCCTTAATTACTGAATTATTAAACGAGTAAGGGCGTTATAACTATTTTCACGTATTTTCGTAAACTAATAAATAATTAAAAAACTACTGGCTTTTAATTAAATCTGGCATGCGTCATAAATTCAGCGTGCTTTTCTAAATCTAATGAACTGATTAGGTTTTAGTTTTAATTATGAATTCATACTAAAGTATTATGTTTTATTTATTATTGCATATTGGATATTGGATTATTCTTAAACAATAACTTATGCGCAGTATAATAATAGTGTACTAAACAAGAATTAGTCAGATTAAGTTTGAATAAATTGTTAAATTATATGATAATTAATTAGAGTATTGAAGTATTAATTGTTACAATTGTAAAAAAAAACTATTTAATAAGCAACGCTTAAGAAACGTTCTTTGTCCATAACCTTCCTGGAGTATATTCACCAAATATATTATCATAACAGCTGTACTCGGTAACAAAACTAAAGCTTATTATGCATTGCAGAGTAACAGTATTTATACCATTGGATAGCCTAAAAAATATCCTATCAAATGATGTATAACGAGTAACAATTTTTAATTGTTGCAATTAATTGCATAATTATCAAAATTAATTAGCAATAATTATCAAACGGTCGTTCTCAGAAAACTGTTTTATGGTGAAAACATTTAGTTTAATGAGTAACAACGATCTGTGCAAAAAATTGTTCTGACCACTAAAAGTGCATCCACTACAGCTAATTGAAAATAGATTAAAAAAATAATTAGTCCGTAATTACTCGCTTACCTTATGCCATTCGTTAGAGAATTAAATTCTGCATTAGAAACATGTTTCTTGTGCATTTATACGTCATACAATTAATTACATAATTAAAACTAATAATTAGCAATAATTATCATTTTATTCAAGGTCATGCATGAAATGTAATAACATAGTCAGAAAGAGCTTGACGTATAGATCATTTTCCAATCAAATGTAAGCTCTGACTACCAAGTTTAAACGAGATAAGATGCATCGACCTTTAGTGCATTTATTATGCATTTTCGAACTTCACGCAAAGTTATCCAAAAATGTGACTTTATAGACGGATCAAGATTAACTCAAAGATCATTTTCACGTAAAGTATGGAAACTTACCACCAATTATGAACAAGATAAGCCGCATCAAGTTTAAAAGAGATAAGATGCATGCAGCTTAAGTGCATTTATATTAAATGCATCTTACTACTTTACGAATTGTTATGCAAAAAAAAGTTATATTTAGATCAAGGTTGAAATGCCGATAATTTTCTTATATATTTGACCATCAAGTTTAAACGAGATAAGATACATCGACCTTAAGTGCATTTATAATGTATTTTTGAACTTACGCAAAGTTATGCAAAAAACTGACTATATAGATGGATTAAGATTGATTGGATTAAGATTGACTCAAGGACCATTTTCCCGTAAAGTATAGAAACTTACCATCAAGTGTGAACAAGATGAGACGCATGCACCTTAAGTGCCTTTTATAATAAATGCATTTTATTACCTAATAAATTGTTATGTAAAAAAAACTAAAGTCATATTTAGATTGAGGTTGACCTGGAGATAATTTTTAAGTATAATATAAGCACTGACCACCAAGTTTAAACGAGATAAGATTCATGCAGCTTAAGTGCATTTATAATAAATGCATCTTACTACTCTATGAATCGTCAAGCAAAAAAAAATAAAGTCATATTTTGATCAAGGTTGAAATGCCAATCATTTTCCTATTATAATGCATTTTCCGACTTAACGCAAAGTTATTGAAAAAATGTCACTATATAGACGCATTAAAATTAACTTAAGGATGAGATTTAATTAGTACCGAGATATGAACCGATCAAGTGCTAGTGATTGAAAATACATACTCATCAAATGACAAAAGTGTTTCCATGTTTTAAAAATTTGCTGTAGTAGCGCATCGCCAGAGCGGTTGCTTCGCATCCAACGGTCTCGTGTTTGATACCCGAATAAAGAAACTTTTTTTAATTAATTAAGTAATTTTAATAATGGATTTTATGTAATTAATAATTAACTGTTAAACTACTACAATTAAATTGAATTTAAGGATAGTTAATATTGATAAAATTGAATTTTGAAAATTATTTTCGATAGCCAACACATGTAGAATGATCATATATCAATTACACAAATCAGATTTGATTAATTACTGAGATATGAACCGATGAAGTGCGCGCTAATTATCTAACCGCTATTGCTTATGAGTGAACCAACTGACTGAAATAAATTTTGAAAGTTGTGTTCGATAGGTAAATATGCACAATAATCATATCCACAAACCCCATGTAAAATTAATACAATTGATTGCATAAATTACCATTAAAGTTTATTAATTGATAAAAAAGTCATCACAAGCTATTGTTTGTTGCCAGGTGATTTAAGGGTAGTTAATATTGATAATAATAAATTTTGAAAATTGTGTCCGATAGATAAAACATGTATAATAATAATATGTCAATGATCAAAATCACACTTAATTAGTTACTGAGATATGAACCGATAAAGTGCGCGCCAATTAAATAACCGTCATTGAATGTCGCCGGTCGTACAGAGTGATCAAATTGATGAAATTAAATTTTAAAAATTGTTTTTGTCAGCTTAATCAAGCTTCTGTCATCCTATTTACAAAACCTACATCAATTGTAAGTAATTAGGCAGATACTTTCCGCGAGCGCGTATGTTTAATTAAAAGTGCTCCAATTGTTAATCAGTAACTTTTTTTAAACTTAGAAAAGATCTCTTGATTTGTTACCAAATTAGTAATAACATATTGAAAAATAAAAGAGAAGGTATTTTTCATAAGCGAGATAATTCAACTTTCCGCGAGCGCGTATGTTTAATTAAAAGTGCTCCAATTGTTAATCAGTAACTTTTTTTTAAACTTTGAAAGAATCTTGTGATTTGTTATTAAATTAGTAATAACATATTGAAAATTAAAAGAGAAGGTATTTTTCATAAGCGAGATAATTTAACTTTCCGCGAGCGCGTATTATTAATTAAAAGTGCTCCAATTGTTAATCAGTAACTTTTTTTTAAACTTTGAAAGAATCTTGTGATTTGTTATTAAATTAGTAATAACATATTGAAAAATAAAAGAGAAGGTATTTTTCATAAGCGAGATATTTCAACTTTCCGCGAGCGCGTATGTTTAATTAAAAGTGCGCTAATTGTTAATCAGTAACTTTTTTTTAAACTTTGAAAAGATCTCTTGATTTGTTATCAAATTAGTAATAACATAATGAAAAATAAAAGAGAAGGTATTTTTCATAAGCAAGATATTTCAACTTTCCGCGAGCGCGTATGTTTAATTAAAAGTGCTCCAATTGTTAATCAGTAACTTTTTTTTAAACTTTGAATGAATCTCGTGATTTGTTATTAAATAAGTAATAACATATTGAAAAATAAAAGAGAATTTATTTTTCATAAGCGAGATAATTCAACTTTCCGCGAGCGCGTATGTTTAATTAAAAGTGCTCTAATTGTTAATCAGTAACTTTTCTTTAAACTTTGAATGAATCTCATGATTTGTTATTAAATTAGTAATAACATATTGAAAAATAAAAGAGAAGGTATTTTTCATAAGCGAGATAATTCAACTTTCCGCGAGCGCGTATGTTTAATTAAAAGTGCTCCAATTGTTAATCAGTAACTTTTTTTTAAACTTTGAAAGAATCTTGTGATTTGTTATTAAATTAGTAATAACATATTGAAAAATAAAAGAGAAGGTATTTTTCATAAGCGAGATATTTCAACTTTCCGCGAGCGCGTATGTTTAATTAAAAGTGCGCTAATTGTTAATCAGTAACTTTTTTTTAAACTTTGAAAAGATCTCTTGATTTGTTATCAAATTAGTAATAACATATTGAAAAATAAAAGAGAAGGTATTTTTCATAAGCGAGATAATTCAACTTTCCGCGAGCGCGTATGTTTAATTAAAAGTGCTCCAATTGTTAATCAGTAACTTTTTTTTAAACTTTGAATGAATCTTGTGATTTGTTATTAAATTAGTAATAACATATTGAAAAATAAAAGAGAAGGTATTTTTCATAAGCGAGATATTTCAACTTTCCGCGAGCGCGTATGTTTAATTAAAAGTGCGCTAATTGTTAATCAGTAACTTTTTTTTAAACTTTGAAAAGATCTCTTGATTTGTTATCAAATTAGTAATAACATATTGAAAAATAAAAGAGAAGGTATTTTTCATAAGCGAGATAATTCAACTTTCCGCGAGCGCGTATGTTTAATTAAAAGTGCTCCAATTGTTAATCAGTAACTTTTTTTTAAACTTTGAATGAATCTTGTGATTTGTTATTAAATTAGTAATAACATATTGAAAAATAAAAGAGAAGGTATTTTTCATAAGCGAGATATTTCAACTTTCCGCGAGCGCGTATGTTTAATTAAAAGTGCGCTAATTGTTAATCAGTAACTTTTTTTTAAACTTTGAAAAGATCTCTTGATTTGTTATCAAATTAGTAATAACATATTGAAAAATAAAAGAGAAGGTATTTTTCATAAGCGAGATATTTCAACTTTCCGCGAGCGCGTATGTTTAATTAAAAGTGCTCCAATTGTTAATCAGTAACTTTTTTTTAAACTTTGAATGAATCTCATGATTTGTTATTAAATTAGTAATAACATATTGAAAAATAAAAGAGAAGGTACTTTTCATAAGCGAGATAATTCAACTTTCCGCGAGCGCGTATGTTTAATTAAAAGTGCTCCAATTGTTAATCAGTAACTTTTTTTTAAACTTTGAATGAATCTCATGATTTGTTATTAAATTAGTAATAACATATTGAAAAATAAAAGAGAAGGTACTTTTCATAAGCGAGATAATTCAACTTTCCGCGAGCGCGTATGTTTAATTAAAAGTGCTCCAATTGTTAATCAGTAACTTTTTTTTAAACTTTGAAAGAATCTTGTGATTTGTTATTAAATTAGTAATAACATATTGAAAAATAAAAGAGAAGGTATTTTTCATAAGCGAGATATTTCAACTTTCCGCGAGCGCGTATGTTTAATTAAAAGTGCGCTAATTGTTAATCAGTAATTTTTTTTTAAACTTTGAAAAGATCTCTTGATTTGTTATCAAATTAGTAATAACATATTGAAAAATAAAAGAGAAGGTATTTTTCATAAGCGAGATAATTCAACTTTCCGCGAGCGCGTATGTTTAATTAAAAGTGCTCCAATTGTTAATCAGTAACTTTTTTTTAAACTTTGAATGAATCTTGTGATTTGTTATTAAATTAGTAATAACATATTGAAAAATAAAAGAGAAGGTATTTTTCATAAGCGAGATATTTCAACTTTCCGCGAGCGCGTATGTTTAATTAAAAGTGCGCTAATTGTTAATCAGTAACTTTTTTTTAAACTTTGAAAAGATCTCTTGATTTGTTATCAAATTAGTAATAACATATTGAAAAATAAAAGAGAAGGTATTTTTCATAAGCGAGATAATTCAACTTTCCGCGAGCGCGTATGTTTAATTAAAAGTGCTCCAATTGTTAATCAGTAACTTTTTTTTAAACTTTGAATGAATCTCGTGATTTGTTATTAAATTAGTAATAACATATTGAAAAATAAAAGAGAAGGTATTTTTCATAAGCGAGATAATTCAACTTTCCGCGAGCGCGTATGTTTAATTAAAAGTGCTCTAATTGTTAATCAGTAACTTTTTTTAAACTTTGAATGAATCTCATGATTTGTTATTAAATTAGTAATAACATATTGAAAAATTAATGAGAAGGTATTTTTCATAAGCGAGATAATTCAACTTTCCGCGAGCGCGTATGTTTAATTAAAAGTGCTCCAATTGTTAATCAGTAACTTTTTATTAAACTTTGAATAAATCTCGTGATTTGTTATTAAATAAGTAATAACATATTGAAAAATAAAAGAGAAGGTATTTTTCATAAGCGAGATAATTCAACTTTCCGCGAGCGCGTATATTTAATTAAAAGTGCTCCAATTGTTAATCAGTAACTTTTTTTTAAACTTTGAATGAATCTCATGATTTGTTATTAAATTAGTAATAACATATTGAAAAATAAAAGAGAAGGTACTTTTCATAAGCGAGATAATTCAACTTTCCGCGAGCGCGTATGTTTAATTAAAAGTGCTCCAATTGTTAATCAGTAACTTTTTTTTAAACTTTGAATGAATCTCATAATTTGTTATTAAATTAGTAATAACATATTGAAAAATAAGAGAGAAGGTATTTTTCATAAGCGAGATAATTCAACTTTCCGCGAGCGCGTATGTTTAATTAAAAGTGCTCCAATTGTTAATCAGTAACTTTTTTTTAAACTTTGAATGAATCTCATAATTTGTTATTAAATTAGTAATAACATATTGAAAAATAAGAGAGAAGGTATTTTTCATAAGCGAGATAATTCAACTTTCCGCGAGCGCGTATGTTTAATTAAAAGAGCTCTAATTGTTAATCAGTAACTTTTTTTTAAACTTTGAATGAATCTCATGATTTGTTATTAAATTAGTAATAACATATTGAAAAATAAATGAGAAGGTATTTTTCATAAGCGAGATAATTCAACTTTCCGCGAGCGCGTATGTTTAATTAAAAGTGCTCCAATTGTTAATCAGTAACTTTTTATTAAACTTTGAATAAATCTCGTGATTTGTTATTAAATAAGTAATAACATATTGAAAAATAAAAGAGAAGGTATTTTTCATAAGCGAGATAATTCAACTTTCCGCGAGCGCGTATGTTTAATTAAAAGTGCTCCAATTGTTAATCAGTAACTTTTTTTTAAACTTTGAAAGAATCTTGTGATTTGTTATTAAATTAGTAATAACATATTGAAAAATAAAAGAGAAGGTATTTTTCATAAGCGAGATATTTCAACTTTCCGCGAGCGCGTATGTTTAATTAAAAGTGCGCTAATTGTTAATCAGTAATTTTTTTTTAAACTTTGAAAAGATCTCTTGATTTGTTATCAAATTAGTAATAACATATTGAAAAATAAAAGAGAAGGTATTTTTCATAAGCGAGATAATTCAACTTTCCGCGAGCGCGTATGTTTAATTAAAAGTGCTCCAATTGTTAATCAGTAACTTTTTTTTAAACTTTGAATGAATCTTGTGATTTGTTATTAAATTAGTAATAACATATTGAAAAATAAAAGAGAAGGTATTTTTCATAAGCGAGATATTTCAACTTTCCGCGAGCGCGTATGTTTAATTAAAAGTGCGCTAATTGTTAATCAGTAACTTTTTTTTAAACTTTGAAAAGATCTCTTGATTTGTTATCAAATTAGTAATAACTTATTGAAAAATAAAAGAGAAGGTATTTTTCATAAGCGAGATAATTCAACTTTCCGCGAGCGCGTATGTTTAATTAAAAGTGCTCCAATTGTTAATCAGTAACTTTTTTTTAAACTTTGAATGAATCTCGTGATTTGTTATTAAATTAGTAATAACATATTGAAAAATAAAAGAGAAGGTATTTTTCATAAGCGAGATAATTCAACTTTCCGCGAGCGCGTATGTTTAATTAAAAGTGCTCTAATTGTTAATCAGTAACTTTTTTTTAAACTTTGAATGAATCTCATGATTTGTTATTAAATTAGTAATAACATATTGAAAAATTAATGAGAAGGTATTTTTCATAAGCGAGATAATTCAACTTTCCGCGAGCGCGTATGTTTAATTAAAAGTGCTCCAATTGTTAATCAGTAACTTTTTTTTAAACTTTGAATGAATCTCATAATTTGTTATTAAATTAGTAATAACATATTGAAAAATAAGAGAGAAGGTATTTTTCATAAGCGAGATAATTCAACTTTCCGCGAGCGCGTATGTTTAATTAAAAGAGCTCTAATTGTTAATCAGTAACTTTTTTTTAAACTTTGAATGAATCTCATGATTTGTTATTAAATTAGTAATAACATATTGAAAAATAAATGAGAAGGTATTTTTCATAAGCGAGATAATTCAACTTTCCGCGAGCGCGTATGTTTAATTAAAAGTGCTCCAATTGTTAATCAGTAACTTTTTATTAAACTTTGAATAAATCTCGTGATTTGTTATTAAATAAGTAATAACATATTGAAAAATAAAAGAGAAGGTATTTTTCATAAGCGAGATAATTCTACTTTCCGCGAGCGCGTATGTTTAATTAAAAGTGCTCCAATTGTTAATCAGTAACTTTTTTTTTAAACTTTGAAAGGATCTCTTGATTTGTTATCAAATTAGTAATAACATATTGGAAAATAAAAGAGAAGGTATTTTTCATAAGCGAGATAATTCTACTTTCCGCGAGCGCGTATGTTTAATTAAAAGTGCTCTAATTGTTAATCAGTAACTTTTTTTTGAACTCTAAAAGAATCTCGTAATTTGTTATTAAATTAGTAATAACATATTGAAAAATAAAAGAGAAGGTATTTTTCATAAGCGAGATAATTCTACTTTCCGCGAGCGCGTATGTTTAATTAAAAGTGCTCCAATTGTTAATCAGTAACTTTTTTTTAAACTTTGAAAGTATCTCTTGATTTGTTATCAAATTAGTAATAACATATTGAAAAATAAAAGAGAAGGTATTTTTCATAAGCGAGATAATTCTACTTTCCGCGAGCGCGTATGTTTAATTAAAAGTGCTCTAATTGTTAATCAGTAACTTTTTTTTGAACTCTGAAAAAATCTCGTGATTTGTTATTAAATTAGTAATAACATATTGAAAAATAAAAGAGAAGGTATTATAAGCGAGATAATTCTACTTTCCACGAGCGCGTATGTTTAATTAAAAGTGCTCCAATTGTTAATCAGTAACTTTTTTTTAAACTTTGAAAAAATCTTGTGATTTGTTATTAAATTAGTAATAACATATTGAAAAATAAAAGAGAAGATATTTTTCATAAGCGAGATCATTCAACTTTCCGCGAGCGCGTATGTTTAAGTAAAAGTAGAACACTTTTATTTCATTCAAATTTCGAACTAACTTATTAATTTGTTATTAACTTAGTGATAATTTATTTAAATATAAAATAAAAATATTTCTTTTTATTGTGTAATAATTGCTCATCTGCGAGCATCCCGATTACTTCATTTACTGCTTTTACTTTCTCTGTGTACATTTATAATATGCAGTAAATTGTCGGGTATTATTTCATATATTTTATAATTGTAATTAAAAAAAAAACACGACAACTTTATACGTATTTATATTTATTTATAAAAAAGATATCGAATTCATTTTGCCGACGGATCCTAAAAGACAGCGTTTCTTAAAACATGGTGTCGACTTTGCTGGGCAGCTGTACCTAGCGTGCGTGCGCACATACTTTTATAAAAAACGAAGCTGATCCAAAGCCGAAGCCGAAGCTAACTTCAGCCAGCTATATTTTTGTGTTCGGCTGACAACGCTCTTTTTCAGAACGCCATATTGTAGGATAGACGGATTGTGACGGCTTCTTAAGCGCGTTAACTGCTCTTGGCTGCTATTCAGTCGTCGCGGGGTGTGAGTTGAAAAGTTTAATTAATTAAATTAAGCAATCCTGGGCGGCAGTCAACAGTTCAAGAAAAAATGACAGAGAGGGAAAGAATAAACCAAAATGAATAACACATAATAATGTATATTCAATAAAAATCTAGTTATTTCAAAAAGCAATATATTATAATTTTAATTACTTCTTATATTTTAAGCAATTCATTAAACACAAAATTACAATTTAGCTGAGCCTAGCGCCTAATGATGAATAGGGATAAACGTACCAGATTGTGATCTTGTGGCAAGTTTGCAGTGGAGTGACTAACAAGTTTAGGCTTATGGGCTACCATCGATCATTACGGCTGGGTTGAAATATATGGAACCATTATTTCCCTTAGTATAGTCTGGCTACTGTGTTCACCATAAACAATGGTTTTATTTGGCCTCGACACGTGGCATTCCCGCTCCTTTACACTTCCTGCTTGGACTCGTTTCCATTAGTTTATTACAAGCCACTATTTTTACCACTTGTTGTAACCTGCAACCAAATTTTAACAAATCACATAAGAATCTTTTTTAATAAATAAATTCTCCAAACTTCTTGCAATTTGATGTACTATTAAACATGTTGAAAATAAACTTGTTAATAAAGAATTTATTATACTTCAGGGTTTCAAACTATAGTACAGTGTAAAACTTTCAAGTAATTTCTTGTCTTAATGTTAAAATTAGTCGGTTGATTAGAACTGGATTAGGTTTAACTTTCCGTTTTACCAGAAGCTAAGATCAAACTATACTTTGGCAACTTTTAATAGTTGTTTAAAACCCCACTCCAGACTATTAATTAAACTTTTTTTAAATCTATAGAGCTTGACAAAACATTAAAATGTTTTTTTGTTTGTCCACTAAAGTGGCATGTGTCAGATGAGCCTTTGCTGTCAGACCGTTTATACATTCGATTCAACATTGAATCAGAAAAAAACATTTCTACAAGAATATAGGTACCCAAGGAAAACTAAATGGGATGTATATAACGACGCACTAGTTGGTTAAATTGTCCTAAAGCAGCAAGAACAAGTCAGGAGCTTGAGATAGTGACAGACATGTTTGATAACTTTATAAAAACAAACTTTTAAAGGTAGTTGCAAAAGCAACATTAAGCAATGGTGACTCATATAGAACTAGCCACAACTTATAACGATGCTATAAAAAAACAAAAGGGAGATATTGTCAGGATGTACAAAGCTAACCCTCAGAGATGGTTGAAGAGACGCTTCAGGAGTTACTGCATATACTTTCCAGACTATACAATGACGAACGCCTCCAACCAAAAGAACCTTGATATGCCAAACAAAAGAGACTGGTCGGAAGCAAATGTCATAGTAAATAAAGCATCATAGAATAGGAAATCGGTACATTTAAACCATTTAAGTCACAAGGAGCTGATAGAATTTATCTCATCATGTTACAGAAAGGGATGGCTGCTCTAAAAGGACTACTATGTGAAATCTTTAGAGCCAACTTAGCACTTTTACATATACTAAGCTGCGGGAGAGTAGTTAGGTAGGATTTATACTAAAGCTAGGACGACTTCCATATGCTCTGAATAAATCCCACAAACCAATCATTTTGACATCTTTTATGCTAAAACAAGACAGGAATATACGAGATGGAGCATTAAAAGTTCTGCCTTTGAACCGATACTAATTAGGAAAATTATGCCAATTGGCCATACATCAGCTAGTTAGTAGATGTGAAAAGACTACACACGACAAAGAAATAGCATTGGAAGTCTTTCTAGACATTGAAGGGGTTGTTGACAATACTTTGCATCTATTGCCACAGCAATAGAGAACAAAACTTTATGCTCAAGAACCAAACTGTAACAATCATATTATATGGTAAGACTGTAGAAGCTAAAGTTGCTGGCGGGTGTTCACAGTGCGGTGTGTTATCACCTCTACTATGGTATCTTGTCATAGACAGTCTACTGCAGACATTAAATAACATGAGCATTTTTGCCCTGGGCTATGCCGATGATCTCACTGATAAGCTGAAAATTTGAAAGAACTTAATATAAAATGGTGCAGATTGCGCTGAACACTGTGGAAAGGTGGCACAAGAAGGAAGAATGGTCAGTGAGCGCAACCAAAATGTTAATCGTTTCTTCTCAACAAAATACCGAAGAGTTTAAAAATGTAGAAATGTGTAGTCACACTCCGCATTATGAAAGAAGTAAACTATCTGGGGCTCATGCTGATACCAAACTAACTCTCTTGCAACCAAAGCGATGGTTGAACGAACATGGGGATTGACACTCGATTATTATTAATGATTGTTTACATTGTATAAATACTGGATAGGCCATTCAATACGAAGATGGTAACACAAAATCAACTGTGAGTCGACTTTAAGTCAGCAACTTGTGGATTATTGTCCTAACTCCGATTGGTCTGAACTTATTATAGTGCGTACACACTTGTAACAAAGTGCCGTACCGCAACACCGTCGCGTAACATCATTCCGCAACAGCGCTCGTTCTAACGCTTTTCGTTTTATGTCGTCGGATGAATGAAATGTTACGCAACGATGTAAAATATTATTTCGTGCTGGGGGGTGATGTTACGCGACGGTGTTGCGGTTCGGCACTTTGTTACAAGTGTGTACGCACTATTAGATTCAGTCCAAGCTTAATTTGAACCGCGTTAGTCTACTAGATTTACCGAATAAAAGTTTTTTTGTATTGGGATTAGTATAGTTATTGTTAGTAAGTGGTTAGAGTAAGTTTTTGTCAAATCAATCTATAGTCTACAAACTTAAGTATTGTATTTGTCTAAAACTTAATAGAAAAACAATCATAAAGAACATTCCAATTACAAAATTACTATACATATGAAATAACAGTGATCATAGATTTAAAATACATATTAACAACACATTAGTACACTGTGTAAGAAGCGCGGTATGATGCTCATTTTAAACATGAACGATACACACGAGTCTTGGCGAGTGAAGCAAGTGCAAAATAAGACTTCGTGCTAGTTGCACACTATGCTTTTTTTTTACTAATAACGTATACAAAAAATGTTAAATGTTATAATGAGATATAAACTGCGCAATGGGTCTATTTCGCACGCATTATGCGTATTGAAACGTATGAAAAAGCATATGTTACCTTAGCAATAACAGTTTAATGAATAACGCATTACAGTGGAACAAAAAGAAGAAGTAAGAAACAGAAAAAAATAATTGTATATTATGCTGTTACTATGTTTAATCTTAATTACTAAATGCCAAAAATATATTTTATTTTTATACATAAAACGTATTAATACAATTATTTTGTATTTAATTAATGATTACTCCATCAATATACCATTTATTGTGCAACCTATTTCTTTTATGATTGATTTATAACATATTAAGTCTGTAATAAAATCTTGAATAATAATGCAATTAAAAATTTCTCATTGCTGAAGGTGCAACAGGGAAGTTTATACAATCAACGCGCGATATTTTTGTTATTTATTTGTTTATGTAACCACAAAATGCACGTGTCGAAGGCAAGTGCTTTTAATATCATTAATATGTGAATGCGAACGTGACAGAAAGTGTGTCAGCAGACATAGGAGCACGTGTTTCACATAATCTATTCGGAGCTGCATGCGGACTCACATTATAAATTGTAATATTGTGCGCGGATGTAATATTAATAAATAATTGTATTATTTTTTACCACATAAATGAATTGTTTTTTTAAAGATAATTGCATTACAATTACAGGTCGCGGCCTTCAGAATGCACATGTGCAATTATTTGAACAGTCATTAACATTATCGGTCATTGGATATTAAACATATGAAACCTAGATATTGTTTTATATTTTATGACCTAAATATGTTCTTTATAATCAATATATTTTTTGGGAACAACAACAAAACAATAGACGAAACGTACAAAGAAGTTTATATTCTATAGACTTTTCCTTGCATCACAGAAAGATCTTCAGCATATGAGGGAGCAGCGCGTATTGTGATTATTAAAAAATATTAAAAGTAAACGTAAAAGAATTTCTATAAATTCTGTTTTGTTGGATATTTAACGGATAATTGATACTCCTGACAATTGAACATCTACATTTCAACAATTGGCACTATGAACATAGTATTAATGTTAACAATAACATTGTTAACGCTAGGTTCTGCAATACCAATAAATGTTTAATTTTTAGAAATTGTCTGTGGTGATTTTAAGCTTCAACACTGGTCTCATATAATAAAATAATTTTAGTTTTAATCAGTTTATGTTTTATCGATTTTACTTAACCTTTCCTTAAGTAGGCGGTGGTGTTTTGAATTATGAAGATTAAATGGGGTGACAAATATGCTAATAATTTACGGTTGAGTGGAGAACTGAAACGAGGTGTTAGATATGAGTCTATCAGCTTTAAAATTAATTTTTGCAACATATTTACATTTTTATTACATTGTTTTTGCCAATATAGATGTTTATTTTAATTAATAATATATTATTGTCTACAATAATTTGTAAACATCATTGCCGGCTGCACGTGTGTGCAAACTTGTGTTAACTGCGCTGATCTGATACTGCTGTACTAAAGCTTACGTATGAAAATGCACATGTATACGTAAACGTGCTCATCCCTAACGAGGAAAATCGAAATTCTGTTAAACCGAAAACAAATTAATTATGACACGATAAGTATAAATGAATGAAATTCAATATAATATGTAAAGAATAATACAGATTTCGACCCTGAGTAAATCAGTTGTGACCGCTTTTATAGTGTTATTGAGGTCGCGAGGGCATAAAATATGTGCCGGCCCTTGTAAACAATTATGGTCGCTTAAGTAGAACAACTTCTCGGACAAGATGAAGATAAAAGTAATTATTATTTTATTTTAAATAAATTGCATATCATTGAATTGGCAAACAGAATGAATTAATTACAGTAATTAAAAAAAAATAATAAAATTGAATTTAATATATACGATTTATGAAAATATGAATGATTTATTATTCATGTTTAATAATAAACCTTTAGTAAATTATAATTCACTTATCAATTTTATTTAAGTGAATGAAATATTTAGAAATAAAGTAAAACATGAAGCATAAATATTAATTACTGCTTTACTATAATTTTCTTTATTTTTTTAGAATGTATTGGAGGCTGCACTAGTTTGGAAGCAACCAAATTTCAGGATTTTAATTAATAGTCACTAGACTACTTGTTATGCTTTTATCGCTTAGACTCTATGACTATGCTTCATACTCTGGAACAAATATACTTGATATGAAATTGCTAAACTAAAACAATTTATTTTGGTGCTTCCTGATAGATTATTTATTTTAGTTTTATAAATAAATGGATAACGATAAGATAAGATATATAATATATAATACGATATTAAAATCTGTCTTGGCATATATTATTTGAAAAACAGTCCCGAAAAATGTATCGATATTTACCTCTTGAAATCGACTTTACTCTTTTTTTTAGTTTCAAATATTTTTATATAAAACAGAATTTAATATATTTAAGAATCTATTTGCTAGTATGTAAATTTAATTTTGTTTTTTTATGTCTAATTTTGAGAAAGTTTCTTTGTGCCAATATGGGATTTTTTTTTATCTTAGTTAACTAACAAATAAGTAGTTATAATTCTGGTAGTTACTACCTTGAGCAAGAACAGAAAAAGCGTAATGCTAATGTTTATAAGTTTATAGGTGGCATCAAACGCCAAAAACTCTGAAAATATGATTAACACACAAACAAAACATCAAACTTTTAAAAGTGTCATCATTATCCTCAAAAATAGCTACATAGTTTTGTCAATTATTTCTATTTATGGTAATATTTTGAAGGTTTAATAATTTTTTTAGTATTACAATACTAGTTTGATGTTTTAAATTATGCTGTATCAACTTTTTATTGAATTTAAGTGTAAGTAAGTAATTAGCTCTCTTTCGCACTATTTGACAACTTTCTTTGTTGTGGTAAAAATACAAAATCTTTTTTTCGTGCATGTCACAGAATTTAAGTAGTTCCCATTATTTAAAATGCATAAAATAGTAAATTATAACTTAACTGTATTGCTGTTTAAGGTATCTAAAATGTTTTTTTAGAAAAAAATATTGCACATTTGATTGAAAGGATCCTGTGATTGTTCTTTTGTACAAAGATAAAGGTAGTAAGACTAAATGTAAAAATTATTGTGTTATTGGTTATCTCAGGAAATGTGTTTAGGAGAGTAATGATTTAAAGAATGCAAAATTTTATGTCAAGTAGTGACTGCATGTACCAAGTTTTTGCACTTTAACATGTGATTGATAAACGTAATGCAGTGAAGAAGAAAATGTACTGTGCGTATGTTGATCTAGAGAAAACATATGATCGATTAAAAAGACGTATGTTTTAGAACGTTTCAAAAGAGTATGGGGTAAATAAATGTTTAATAAATGCTATTATTGCATGATAGCAGAGCGTACGTTAGGGTGGATGGTACACTGAGCGATTGGTTTAACATAAAACAAGGTGTCAGGCAGAAATGCGTTATGTCCCCGTAGTTGTTTAATATATTTATGGAGGCGTTAAAGGTGTACAGATGGATAATGTAAATATAAAAGTACTGTTATATGCTGCCAAAGCTATGATAGTTTGTGAAAATGAAATGACCTACTAAATGCACTAAACCGACTGAATGTTGCAGCAAATGAAATGGATCTTTGTACAGTGTGTCCAGAAAGGGCAAGGGGTATTTGTAAGTTTAATAAAAACAAAAATACCGTCATAAGAAATAATTAAAGGGTGTAAGATCGGGGCTTCTCGGAGGCCAGTTGATCACTTTTTTGGGGAAAAGTTGATTGACAACCTCAAGTGCTTGGTTTGAGGTATAGCAAGTGGTCCCATCTTGTTGAAACTATGTTTCCACATTAAAACCTTCAAACACCTGCAGTTTAGGAACCAAAAAGTTTCTTAACATGTCGCAATACCTTTCACTGTTTACCGTAAGTGTTCGTCCTTGTCGGTTTTAAAAAAAATAAGGCCCAATTGATTATTTCTTATGGGGGTACCTCAAAAAAAATGATAAAAACAAACTTTACTGCAATTGAATTCAACATCCGCACCGGTATGGCCGCCGTTTCCAGAGAGATCTAATTTCCGTTTTTGGTCAAAAGAGTACCAGCAGCGCGAGGGTTGACATTTGGACAACATAATCTTTGGCACTTAATTTTCCAAAACTTTGTTTAAAAAATTAAAAAAAAAAAAAGAAATTCTGATTTGTATTTTTGTTTTTATTGAATTTAGAAATACTCTCTACTTTTTCTGGACACCCAGTATAAATGTAGCAAAAACTAAAACTATGATCTTTGTCAAGGACGCTTAGATCAGGTGGATGATTTTGTGTATCTGGGAAGAATGGTAGTTTAGATGGAAAAATTGAGAGATGAGTAAATGCATCACGGAAAGTAGTTAAAAGTATGTGTATCATTGCAAAAAAAAATTATTGTTTAAGAAGGCAAAGATGGCAGCTTATAAAAGTATGTTGACATCAATTCTGTTGTATGGATTCGAAGCATGGGTATGTTAAGAGAAACACAAAAGTAAAATAAATGCGGTTGGAATGGGGTACTTAAGAAGTGTGTGTGGAAAGACTTGTATGGACAGAGCTTGAAATGAGTAATGAACCAGTGTAGTTTAAAGACACCGATAGACCAGTACAAACGTAGTATTTTACTTACGTTGGGATGGCCACGTCGAGGGAATGACAAAGTAAAGATAGAGTAACAAAGCAAATCTATGACAAAAATGTATTTGGATCAAAATGCAGAGGTAGATTACGCAAAAGTTGTAAATATTGTAGATAAATGCGTGCAAAAAAATAATTAAATTTGGAAAGAGTAAAAGAGCATGCATAACCAGATGTATGGATATTGCGGAAGCAATGAAATCTGTAAGGATAGAAAAACGTGGAGACAAAAAGGTGTTTAAAAACCAAAGTAAGCTATTGTACAATGTTACTGCTTATGTATGTATGTATTGCACATTTAATATGAGTTCCGATCCAAACTTTTGACAACAAATTTTTTGACATATGTTAGTCAAAAATGGAATTTTACTTTAGACAAACGTGGAGAAAATGTTGCAGTAGCTCTTTATATCTTTTAAGCATTTCATAGAGTATGGCAACCTAGTTCTACTAAAAAAAAATTATTGTATAGGTCTTTATCACAAATTTGCAAGTTTTATTAATACCTTTCTTGACAGCAAAAAAATTATGGTTTATTACTTTTTTGTTTTTTATTTATATTAATAAACTACTTCAAATAAATCATATTAATAGTTTTGCAGATAACATCATACAGCATACTTCATACTTTCTAAATACCATATCAACAAATATGACAAAGCGTCTTGTAGTTTGTACATTAGAATCTGTAGCATCTACAAAAAAAGTTGGAACTAAAATGTACACATTTCAATGATTAAATAAAATTTATTATGCATTATTAAGCCGTTTCTATTACAAAGCAAATACTTGAAGATTAATTATTGAAGGTCATTACTATTTAACAATTATTATAAATATATATTAAATTATGTTGAAAATTATTTTTGTCTGCATTAATTTATTGAAAATGAAGTTTTCTTGCATTACAAATGCCTTACTAGAATAAATCAATAAAATTTTAGAAGTAAAATTAAATTGTCTCAGTTTTATATAAACCTATTTTGAACATTGTACTCAATCAATATAATTTTTTTTTATTGAATAACTATCAAACATTGTCAAGTGTAAGTTAAAAGTTGCAAATAGTTTTAGTAATTATTGAAATTTAACAAAATTGATTATTCCAATATGTTTGTTATGTGTATTATCGTATAAGGTAACGATTTATGCAAAAAGTATTAATTGTGAGTTTTTTAACTTTCTAAATTAACAGTCAGAAATCATATTTTTTTAAATTACAAATTTAAACGCTTTACTACTTTTTCTATATTGTTTTTAGTAAATGTTAAGGTAAACCATAATCGAAATATTCAAATATTTGTTTATTTTTCTGAATTAGTTTTAAAAAATTGAATATGTTCTTCTTAAAGTCTATTTATGGAAATTATATGTTAATTTCCTTGAAAGGTTTTATTACCAAAGACTAAATTAATTACGTTTTATGCTGGTAAAAGACAATATCAAGAATCGTGTAGAATGAGTAGTTTTGAAAAAAAAGTTTAAAAGAAATTGTGGAGGTGCCGGGATTTTCAACAGTAATATTAAAGTTCCTAAAGATAATGTTATCTTCAGTGGTATTAGATGGATACGCACTTAAAGTATATAAAATTGAAGTAATAAAACAAATTGATAAATTGATGCATTTATTCGAATAACTGTCAAAACCACTAAGAAAACATCTTTATAAAAATTTCATGGTATTAGAATTATTAAATTCTAAGTCCTAGTCGGATAATTATTACGTCATTTAACTGGTACGTCAGAGAAGAGTATTAACAAATTAAAAAAAATATTAATGAATAATAATATGTGTTTTTGTTATTTGTAGCGACTTTTTTAAGAAAAAAATATTTATTTTTGGCATTCTAGGACTGGCATTTAGCTTATAATTTTTATACTGAGGAAAGTACATAAAATCATTTTATTGTTAGAATTTAATTTTAATATCAACATTAATGCATTTTCTTATTAAATTAAATAGTTTTTCAAGTGCCATAAAAAAAATGTCATTCTAGATAAAAATAATTATAGTAGGTATCAGAGTTGGGCGGTAGTGACTAACCAGTTAGTCAAAATACTACTTTGATTAAGGATTTAAGGATTACTCACTAACTTATCAATCATTAGTCATTAATCACAATATTTTTTTTAAATTGATTAGTCATTAGTCAGTTAATTTACGATTACAGATTGATCATTAGTCGATTACTTGCGACTAATGGTTAGTCAAAACTATTTTGTAAAAAAATACAAAAAAAAAAAAAAAAAAATTTTAATTAAAAAAAAGATAGTTATTAAAATTTGTGTTTTATATAACTGACTCTACGAACGCTAATTTAACTATTCACTACGTTTACTTTGTGTATTAATTAACACAAATTTATTTTAAGAACGGCCATTGCCGTCAAATCATTTGTTCGCCTCATTTTACTGCAAAAAAGTTAACAAAGTCTTGTTTCTTTCTTCGTCTCGTTTCAAATTATTTTTGCCCCACTACGGTGCGATTGAGTTTGGTTTGTCGTATTCTTTTGCATCAGCACCTACCCTCTATTGTTTTTGCTTGAATTTTTTTACAGTTATTGTACAATCCAGCGGTGGAGCTAAGATTTTTAGGCTTCACCGCAGTATATTGAAAAGGGCTTCTTCAGAAACGGCTTTGGAAAAAAAGCTTACAATTTTGCAGTTTATATCTTTGATAAATCTTATAGATTGGCAAATCTGTACCAAATCAGTCAAACTGTCAACAACCTACTACATTTATCAAAAAGTTACTAAAACTGTTAAACAACATACCTTAATGTCGAATATGGTGTTAAACCATCATTCTTAGGCATCAATCAAATTTACATGTGTGAATGATGTTTTTTTTTTTTAGTTTTTTTAATACTATAAATTTTTGGATTTTCTAAAATTTTCTAAATTTTTTAATTTTTTTTCTGATAATTTTTTTTACGTTTTTTAAAATTTTCAAAAAAAACCTCAAATATTTTGAAATTTTTTTATTAAAAAAAAATATTTATATTTTCTTAAATTTTTATTTTAGGTTTTTATTAATTTTATTTAAATTTTCTTTATTATTTTTAAATTTTTTCAGATTTTTTTAAAATAGTTTACTAATAAACATTGGTTAGTTGTAATTCGTTAGTCATTACTATGCGAATTTTGATTGGTGACTAATAAATCAGTAATCGTTCTTTACTAACTAATGACAAATACGGGTTAATCAAACAAGAGCTTATTTGTAATTATTAGTCATTATTTGTGCTGGTAAAATGATTACACTTTGCCCTACTATGGTAGGTACACTAGCGCGTTATTAAAAAAATTAAATTAATCTTATGTTCTCTTTGTTTATACAACATAAAAAACTTGTACAATTATTTTGTTCATATATGTTTTTGCCGTCACTAATTTATTACGTATTATATCTAATTCCATTTGACTATAATAATAATAGTTTCATAAAATGCATTTTCAAGATTAAAAACAAAGTTGAAGTACAAATGTAGTTTGTTTACTAATTTGCATATTTTGTTTGTTAAAACAGATAATCAACATTAAATTACATTACACTTCAGTTTTGAAAACAAGCTTATCCTTGTAATGAATTAATACACTTTTTGTTAATACTTGCATCAAATAATTACTAAAAAAGGTATCTTTTTTTTCGAACATTTACTCTTTGATATTTTAACAACTTCTAATTGTGAGTGTTATACTTTAATTGAGCAATAAATAGGTTTTATTAATATTTACTTGCCGTTGTTCAAATTTATCAACAGCTGAAGACTTACTTGTGACGTTGAAACTCCTTCAGCACCAAAAAAAGTAAGAAACAAAGAAGAAGCTATAGAAAGGCATCACAAAAAAAAACAATTATATACAACAATAATTATTAACATTTATAAAATAAATGAACTTGCAAAGAACATTAACACACAAACATAAATAAGAAATTAATAGTATTTTTAATTATTTATTTTATAAAAATTGATTAATTTTTTCTTGTTTCAATAATTACAAATGAAATATATTGTATAATAAAACAAATATTTATCAATCTTCGACCTATTATATAACTGCTTATAAAGTGTATATCTCACTGTTATTCTAGTAGGTTCAGTTGGTGCAATATATATATATATATATATATATATATATATATATATATATATATTCCTTGCATATAGTGAATTCATTCATACACAAAAGTTTTAAGAATGATATTTTCATACTTTAGTCGACAAAAGTACTCTAACAATGCAAAACTGTTTCAATTGTTTGTCGAGTTTGGGAATGGAAACATTTCCTTATTTAAGCGAAATTTAAAAGTAGTCTGTGAACATTGATCTTGAAAAGTTGCTGATTTAAATCTCAGAAAGTAATGAATTTGGAAGCTTATTCTTATAGTAAGGTTAAAAATAAAATTTAACAGTCTTGGTCCTATATTTCTAAACTGTCAGTGATTGTTTGTTAGAATTTCTAGCAAATCTTATACTACAAATAAATATTTGTTTAGATTTCAATATGTTTGTATTTCTTTTGAAGAATGTTCACAGAAATATTTATAAAAAATTCAAAGATCTGCAACACTGATGTATTCAACAACAAGGATTCAAATAACTTGTTTTTAAATAGAATTTAGAAGAAATAGTTTCAGATGCTCTTTTTCATACTTTTAATACAATATAATATAAGTCTGTTAAGAAATCTTAGTTTTCTTGATACTTTCAAACTGGGAGATTGTGACTTTAAGTACAAAGTTTAAATATAGATTTGTTGCTTAGTTTAATGTTTAATATTTTGTACTAATGATACTTCGGATTTTGATTTTAGAACAATAAGATGTTGGATTGTTTTTAGAAGTTAAAATTGACCAAGCCGTATCTCAGTCAGATATTGTTTTACGATCTTTGTTTATAGATGCTACAGATTCTAATCTAAAATTTTTAATACAATCTGCCATATTTGTCGATATGCTTTTTGCAAAGTATGATATTAAAGGGTTCTATCATCTGCAAAACTATAAATAGAACTTTTGGTTATTTGAAAAAGTTTATTTATGTCAATCAAAAATCAAAAGAGCAAAATCTCTAGAAACCTAGCATTTATGATTTTGGGGTCAGAGTTAAATCCATCAATTCTAACTATGATTTTTCTGTTGTCAAAAAAGCTATTAATCAGAATTACAAATTTGTGATCAAAACTCATACACCCAACATAAGACCTGACCTGAAACAAAACTCTAACCATTTTAGAAAACAAACTTTCAAACATACAAGAGCTGAAATATCTAAATCTAGATAAGATATTCGAAAAAATTACCCAAGACATGAACAAAAAAGTGTGCTTACAAACCAAAGAAAAGTTATAAGTAGAGGAACAAATACATATTAAGAACTCAACAAACGCATTGGTAAAGAAATCAGAAAAGGTATGAGAGCATATAACACAACACTAATAAAGAAAATGATAGAGAAAAACAAAAATACGAACATTTTAAAAACTAAATTATCAAATGGAAGGTGTAGAATAAAAATAAAATTTAAATTTTGTACATACACCTTTACTCCTCAAAAACACCAACACTTGACAGATATAGCAATGCTAGAGATAGATTTTGAAGAGATTGAAGCAACTCTACAAATGAAAAAGAAAAAGACCAAATAATACACAAAAAAGTGACAATGCACACATTGAAAACTATTGCCCAATAAGGCTATTGTCACATCTATATAAACACTTGACAAATAAACTGTATTTTTACCAAACAGTAGACCAGGAAGTATTTCAGCACAATTCACCATCTACAGACCATCTAAATACTAATAAAAAAAATGCAAAGAATACAACGTACCCCTTCATATGACAATCATCGACTTTGAGAAGTTTGACTCAATTGAACTGTGGGCAATAATGAAAGCAATGAATGATTGATTTGCGATACAACTGTTTCATTAAGAACATCTACAAAAATAAAATTAAAATTGGCGAAGACATTCACACAAATAATTCTTATTAAAAAAGAGGTAGGCATTCTCTATGAACATTGCATAAGCAAGATATATATTGCTAGCTAACAATATGAACTGTCATTTTAGCAAATTTTGCTTGCTAACAATATGTACTGTCGTTTTTACAAATCTTGTTTGTTAACAATTAGGAGGCGTAGCAAATCTAACAATTCTCTAGATAAAACAACAGGAGTAATAATATACAGGGTTAGTCAACATTACCGGAACACCTAAATAATTCTCCAACCGTACAAAATTTTCAAAAAAAGTTTTAAACAAAAGTTTTTTGATTTTAAACAAACTATTGATTGAAAATATTTTCAATATAGTGTGTGTTTATTTTATTGCGGATTTTTTTTTTTTTTTTCAAATGGAATACTCCGTATATTTTTACATTTTTTTATTCTAAGATTTATTCTATATATAAGTATTTTTTGTTAACAACTAAACATAAAAAAACATCATTTTTCATTCATCAGATATAAGCAAGCTCCTGAACTTCAAACAAAGAACATTTTTCCACAAACATATTTTTTAGAATTAATCTTAAAACTAATCATAAGAATAAAAAAATTGAAAATATACAGGGTTATTTTTAATTTTTTTTAACGGAACACTGCATATTATTACATTTTTTAATGATGTTAATTATTTTTTGTTTTTTTTAATTACAACAATGTGTGTATGTTTGTGGGAAAATGTTTTTTACTTGAAGTTCAAGAGTTTGCTTATAACTCAAAAATGGTGCATTTTATAAAAAAAAAAATTTACAAAAAATACTCAACATCAATCTGACTGGTTTGATCGGAACGATTATTGATGAATTTGTTAAATGCTGTTTTTGTTTTTGTATTAACTGCTTGAATTGAGTACAAGTACTTTTGTTTTAATTTAATATCAGAAAATGGTAGCAATTTTTTTATGACTTATTGAACTAGTATCAAAATCAAAATGATTAAGAAATTGTTTTATTTTTACTATGTTTGTGTTAGAATAATGATAGGTGATACGCAGTTTAAGTTTGATAGTAATATGAAGTGAATTTTTAATAAAAATACAGATCTAATAACTTTGTTGCTAAATAAATTTAGTAGAATTATAATAAGTACTGAAAAACATAGCTTGTTGGCTGGATAGTATTGTACAAGATGGATGAGTTAACCGTTCAGTATTATAAATATTAAAATCTCTTATCAAAACTTTTAGAACCGATTGGAGTTGCCTTATTTGGAGATCGATATATGCTTATTGCAAAAATTGTATTATCGGAAAAATTTAGTTTAAAAAATATGTTATTATAACCAATACCCTACCCTGAATGTTGTAATTCTACAAACACCTTATTGGTCAGCAATTGAATGTTTGAGGTGGTAATCAGAATCTACTAGATTAAAGCAATCCAGATTGTTTATCATGGTTTCAGCCAGACTTCTTAAGTACCTCATTCCAACCGTATTTATTTGACTTTTGTGTTTTTTTTTTGACATACTCCATACAACAAACTTTTATAAACTGCCATCTTTGCCTTCTTGGACAATACTTAAATTTTTGCATACATCATACAACTCATCCAATTACTTTTTGCGATGCATTTACTCGCCTCTCAATTTCTCTATCTAAACTACCATTTTTTATTGAACATTCTTTCCAGATACACAAAAGCATCCACCTGCTCTAAGCGTTTACCGTTTAACTCGATTCTACAACCACTGCCTACTTTGTCCTTATTGAAGACAATGATTTTAGTTTTTGCTATATTTATACAGAGGTCCATTTCATTTGCTGCAACATTCAGCGTATTGTTACATTCTGAATAGTTTTTCTGAAATTTTTTGCTGCAATATGTAAAGTAAAGTAAGTTTATTAATGTCACACAAATATAGTGTTTACACACGTCACAAGAAAAATAATATAATTAAACTACAAAAAAATCAGTATATACAATAATTAATTTACCGATTAAATAAAGTTACAATGTGGCAGAGTCACTTGAGCAATACAACTATAAAAACATATTAAAATAACATATAACAAAACAGTTAACTAAAAATCTAATAGTATAAAATTCAACATTCAAAAACAAAAATTTAAAATTCGAATTCAATACAGAAATAAATTTTTAAAATTTAAAATGTAAAACTTAAAAATGCAAAAACTAAACTTAAAACTTTAATTTAAAAATTCAAAACTTAAAACTCAACGCTTAAAATTTAAAACTAAAATTCAAAAAATAAGTAAAATTTAAAATTCAAAACTTTAAATTTAGCATTTAAAATTTTAAACTAAAACTCAAAATTAAACATTTAAAATTCAAAATTCAAAACTTAAAATTTAAAATCTAAAATTCAACATTTAAAATTCAAAACTTAAAACTCAAAATCTAAAATTTAAAACTTAAAATTCCAACTTTAACCTTAAAATCTAAAATTTAAAATTTAATAAAAATTGAATGATGGTGGCTGTTACTATGTGATAGTTCATTTTAAGATAAATAAAACAGATTTATAATATACACGTTACAGCTAAACTGAAGATTAACTAGTGAATCCGCAGATTATCTAGCTAAACACGTTAAAGTGCAAAATGTTAATCGTGTTGCGCACATTACCTAGGTAATCTGCAGATTACGCAGAAAATTCTCAGATTACCGGCTGAACCTTGGTTAAAGTGCATAAATAAAAAAAAAACTATATGAGAAAGAAGGTTAAATTAAATTAAAGACTCAATAATAAATAATACAGTTTGGTCCATTCTAAAAAATGCAATTTAGTCTTATCATGTAACTAGACTCTAAATTAAAAAATAAATTCTGGAACAAAATAATAAAAAATAAAACTCAAAATTCTCAACAAAGTTTAACATTAAAATTTAGTACAATATTTCAACCAAATATAAAGTTAAAAGATCAAAAAATAAACATTGTGCCTAGAACTATTTATTTTTATCATGTAACTATACTTTAATTAAACACTATACTTCTATACAGTTAAGTATTAAACAAAAAAATAATGGACATGAACATAGATTAAAAATAGTTTGAACTATTGAGATAATTTCAAAAATTACGCGCTTTTACGACAAGCGCACTTTTTTGTGGTGCATTTAGTTTTACAGTCACATTTTTTAAAACCTTGACTTGAACCAAAAAAATGGTTTGTTGCGGTTTAGCGTAAAGAAACTTCTATGTTAGGAACTTCATCTTTTGTAATAAATTTCTTTTTACAAACACTGAATTGTGATCTAGCATATAATTGTTTTAAAACTCCAGTTTTAGTGCCTACCTTGTAAAATCCATCATCAATTTTATTAAGAATAACTGCCAATACTGAACGAGCATCCGATTTTGCTCTATTTACATCTGGCACTTTAATTCTTACATTGGTACCTTCATCATCCATTGGGTTATTAGCATCGGATATTGTTAACATTATTTTGGCTTATATTTTTAAACCTTTCTTTGCTTCTTTTCGTTGTTTATTTTGATCAAACTGCTTTTTGCAAATTATACACAGCAAAGTTTTACCAAAACTCTCTTCTTCAGATTGAGTCACTTCACAAATAATGTGAACAAACTGGTTACATTTAAAGGACCTGTGAGCACCCGATGTCTCTTTGGAACAAATAATACAAAACAGATTATATGTTTTTGGTGAACTCTTTCGCCTAGGCTCAATACTAAATGTTTCCTGGTTTAGTGGCAACTCCTGAGACTTGAATGAAATTTTATCATTTTATGAAATTTTATCAGTTTTTCAATATTCTTTTTATTTCTAAGTGTTTAAAAGATATTTTGAAGTATGAATGATGAAGGAAATCCTACTTTTGCAGAACAGCTAAACATTGCTTTGTAGGGACTTTGTTTAATACCAGAATGGTAGGCACAATTCTTCATGAATTGTACAAATAGTTCATCTTTGCTCCATCTATCAGTCTTATTGTCAGTCATCCAAGTGGTTAGCATTTTCTCAATGTCTTCATTTGTTTATTCCACACTGCCGTGGCTGTGTCTTGGCTTACCATAAACCATTTTTAATTCTGGCTACATTTCCATTATGCTTTTTAAAAATTCCCAGCAAAAGAAAAATGTCATGAATGTGATAAGCTACGTTGTTGGCTCGTTTAGACGTTTGTGCTTTTAAAACAACAAATTTTGTTAAATGGTCTTGGTAAACTAGAAGAAATTTAAACGTTCTGTCAGGTTGAGATTGATAGTCAATAAGATCGACTTGGCATCTGCTATTAAAATGAGGAGATATCATTAGTTTTACTACAATACTTTTCTTTTTGCTTTTTTGTTTTCCAAAAATATTTTTATCTAAACCTGAGTAATATTTTTGAAACGTTTAACCAATTGTTTTATCATGCTATCCTTTCCACTATGACCAATTGACAAATGCGTTGAAAATAGTATGTCGAATAATTTATCTATGTGGATAAACAGCTTTACGTCTACTTGAAAATTTAAGAGTGGCTCGATAAGTTTTTCACAACCCATTAATGTAAGTACATCATACCGATTAATAATATGATAGTCCCGTCTTCAATTAATGACATATATTTCTCCTTCGTAATTACAAAACTATTATATTTACCATCTTGACTCAAAAGTTTGTTGTTGAACTTATTTTTCATATTTGCATACATCGTACTAGTAGTTGCTTGCATTGTTAATCACAAGTAATAATAATCTGTGAGTAGTTAAAATAACGACAAACACGTTTGATTTGGAGCCATGTGTACTGACTATTAAGCACTGACACGTTACAACCTGTAACCATACGCAATACAGTGAGAGGCAACTCAACAGCAATGCGCGTGGTATGATTTATTTCTGTATGCATTTTTGCACTTTAACGAACAGCTTTACTGTAATGTGCAGATTATTTAGATAATGTTAGAAAAACATAATAATTGAACCTTGAGAAACCCCAACTTCAAGTTCAATAGATTTTTTATTAGATGTTGTACTATTAAACGATACTACTTGTTCCCTATCAATGTGATAACTATTTATAAGTCTACAACTTTCAGGATGAAAGTTGTAGGCCTATAATTTTTGAAGCAAAATGCTGTGAGAAACGCAATCAAATGCTTTCCTTAAACCAAGAAAGCTTGCAACCGATATTTCACCCCTATCAAAACTATGAGACACATATTTAATTAATGACAAAATAGCACTTGATGTAGAAAGTCGCTTGCAAAAACCATGATGTTGAAAAAAGATCGTATTTTTCAAAATGATCTGTAATCTGTTTAGCCAACACTTATATTATAAATATCTTTTGTCTAACTATTTTTTAAGCTAGATATAATGTTTTGCATTTCAATGTAGGACACTTTCTTAAAATTAAATAACGGCATATTTGACAGATTAAAATTATTCATTAAAACTAAAGCTTGGTAAGCTTTGAACAATATCATGACCAACATTTGTAAAATAAAAGTTAAAATCAGTAGACTTTACTTGACTAGAAGTATCACAAACCTTAATTGTACATTTAGATTTAATCAGAGACCACATTGCTTTTTGTTTATTATTAGCTTGATTGATAAATTTATCATTTGCAGTTAATTTTGAGTTTTTTATTGCAGTAGCATACATTTTCCTGTACTCTTTATATAGTCCCACATATTACTACGTTGTGTGTGTGCGCAAAGCTGTTTTTAATAATGCCCAAAATGTCACGCATCAGTCTCAATTCTGGAGTAAACCAGCTCATAATATCTGAACAGTATTTTTTTGGAAATACAATATTAATATTTTCAATAAAATAATTTAAAAAAATATTCGCTTTAGTATTAACATTAATATTATTTGATTGTATAAAATTTCAGTGTAAGTTGATTATAAGATTAAATAAATATATAGTATATATAGTTTTGGCTTACTTTTTATGATATCATTATTTTCAGTATGATTGGAGGAACTAAAAGAAATGTCTATAGCACATTCTGTATGATTAGTTAACACAGTATTAACTGGATAGATGTTTTTAGTAATGCTATCATACAAATTTGAAAAAAATATTATCGAGCTGGTTATCGAATCTTGTTTTAAAAGACACATTATTCAAAAGACCATAGCTTTTAATGAAATCCCACATATTAGTTTCAGATACATCATTTTTATTAAAATGAACATTGAAATCACCTCCAAGTATATAAACGTTTATTTCTTGCCTTTCGGCCTTGAAAATTCTACAACTTAACATAACATTTACCATATAAACTTAATTCATTTCTAATATAACATATAATCTTAATTACCCTAATCCCTGTTTTTAATTAATTACTTATTACTTTCGTTTCAATTTGTTTTCTTCTTTCTGTTTCCGCCATCATCCATTTTATTCCTCTTCCGTCTTCTTTCAGTACTTCATTTTTCCTCATTTGCTCTTCTCTCTTTTCATTGCATTTTAACATGTGTTCTATGTTTTCTCTCGTTTCTCCACACATTCTACACATTTTCTTTTCTTCATCCATCCAAAATTTGCATACTTTCTCTTCATTTCCGCATCTGAATCTTGCAATCATTCTTTTTTCTATTTTTTCATACTTTACACTTTCTAGGTACTTTGGTAGTGCATCAGTTATAATATGTACATAATTTGAATTGTACCTAGATTCATTTATCCTTGTTCTACGCTCTTGCACTTGTATATCTCTATCTCTTATCATAATTTCATTCCACATACTATTTATTCTCAATCTATCTACTTCCTCACTAGCATATTCATTTTTGTTAAAATATTTTTCTCTGCAAGCTCCCATTTTTCCACATTTTCCTTTCATTTTCTCCTTCAGGCATTCTTGTAATATTTTACATTCATTCCTTTCTCTCACTCTTTCTTCATACTTCATTGCACGCTTTCCTGCTTCTACTCTTAATTTGTCTATTTTAACTTCTTCCATTACAATGTACGCTGAGGTTTCTTTGTTTACTTCTAATACCCGTCTCCAGTATTTTGATTGAATTGCCTCTAATTTCTCCTGCTCTGCACCTCCAAGTATTACATACCTTTCGAGGACATTAATTTCATTTCATACGCTAGACATAACATCATAAAAAACATTAATATCACCAGATGGAGGACGATACTACTAACAGTATTAAAATGATTTGGATTCTTATAATATAAGCAATGAGTACCAAAATCAAAATTATTAAGAAATTCTTTAATTTTTACTGTGTTCATCTTTGAATTATGAAAGATGTGAATAAGAAGAAGTTTTAACAACAGAAGTAATAAAAATTTCATAAAACAGCCTTAACAGTAGTTGTTGTAGAATCTGGAATAATTGAAAGATACATATCTAATAATTTTGGTTCATCAAGAAGTCTATCACGAGGAAAATATGTGTGAGTAAAATTATGAGAAGCAGCAAAAATCATAACTTGTTGTCCAGAAAGTGTTGTAGAAAATGAGTGACTTACAGTATTATACATTAAAATCTCCTAACAAAATTATTTTAGCTTTTTAATGATTACCTTTTAGAAAGGTCATCAACGTTTGGAGTTGCCTTATATACCTAATAAAAAATAGTTTTATCGGTAAAATTGATTTTAAGAAATATGCTATTATAAACAATTCCTCAAATCTCAAAATTTGGTGTTGATTGATTAAGTCTTAATTAGTGCCGCAAGCACGAAAACTACCAACCAAGCAGTAAAATCGGTTCAAGCGACAAAAGAACTTTTGAAATGAGCTTTTTTTATACATCGTGTAATTTTTTACTAGATTTTATGTTTCCAAATTGAATGTCGCTAACTAGAAGGTCATACAATGTGTAAAAAAAAAAGATATGTTAAGTAATCTTATAAACTGATAAAAATTTAAAAAAAATCGTATTTAATACTTTAGAAAAATTCAAATTGATATGATTTTTTGAACAAAATTTACAACAAAAATAAGTAAGTAATCTTGCCACTTAAAACCTCAAAGGTTACGCGTTCAAAAAATTATTAATTTTTTATTTTTTTCTTGGGTTTATTTGACTTATCACTTTTGTTCTGTGCATTGTATAACTTTCTAGTTGTTGAAAATTGATTTGGAAACATCAAATTTAGTAGAAAACAGCAGTGTGTAACAAAAAAAAACCCATTTCAAAAGTTTTACGTCGATTTTGGGCGATTTTACTTTTAATTTTAATTCAATTTTAACTCTTGCGCGCCATTTAAACCATTATTTTTTTTGGTATTCGAACATAATTCCGCTCAGCGCTCATCAAAATTTGACAAATTAAATTTTAAGACCCACTCTAATACATACATGCAAAATATAATTTTAAAATCTCGCGACCCATAGTTTAAGAAGCCCTGGTCTAGAATATACTCGTTGTTTGTGGATTTAGGCACAAACACCATGTTGGTCAGCAAATGAATGTTCAATATGATAATCGGCATCTACCAGATTAAAGCGATCTGCATCTTTATAGTTTCAGTCAAAACGAAGATATGGGGTTTTCTATGTTCAAGATGCTAATGAACAGAATTTTCATACTCCAATAAAAATTGTATAATGCAAAACGAGCTGTAAGAATATTATTAAACTTAATATATAGTGAGTCTTACAGACAATATTTTAAGAACATGGACTCTTAACGGCCAAGCTGTAATAACTAGCAATTTAATTACTCAATTCATAAATTTATAATGATCGAAAATGAAGTTTATTGTTCATGAATAAGATTTTGCAACAAATTATCACTCTTTGCCAAACAAAAATTTGTTTATGCATATTACGAAAAAAATGTATATTTGAAATTTTAATTTTTAGAACTACAATGTTGATAATTTTATATCTACACCTATTCTAATATTATGATCTTTCATTTTTTTTTTTTTTTTTGTAAATCTTTAGTTGAATGTTTATTAGAATAAAGCAGTTTATTATTAATATTGAAAGACTTGCTGTAAGGAGGATGTTTTATTTACAAATGGGATTTTTGTGCTGGCCACATGAATTGGCCGCTGTTTTTTAGCGGTAGTTCGTGGGCCTGCTAACCGCTACCGTGGTTTGTAGCATTATAACAAAAACAGCAACTTTAGGCACTTTGGTGTCATTCCTATTTCTACAGATCATTTGATAATTAATTTATTTTATTCTAATTAAATTGTTTTTGTAAATAGCATTAACATGCATTCAAAAGTACCTAAAAAATCATTTATTTATATATTTGGATATTGTTTTTGGTTATTTCTAACTATAATTTGACTAAAATATAGTTTGATCCTTTCTGATTGTACTGGTAAAAAATAAATCGATTATCAAACTAAATGTAGAAATAGAAATGACAGCAAAGTTGCTGTTTACATACTAGAAATCAAGGTAGCGGATGCTCTTAAGTCACTTAAAAAACTAAGTTTGGATTAATACGTTATAAAATATAAATAGGTGTTCCGTGTTCACTTATTAAAAAAAATATTGAATGTTTGTTTAAGTGTGTAATAATAATTGATTATGCGCAGGAAAAACCTGAAATTCATGTTACATTTTTGCAGCGACATAAATATAAGGAATTTATAATTCCCTCTATACAAAATGCTATTATGTATGTACTATGTATGTACAAAAATATAGTAACATTGTGGAAATATCCACGAAAAAAATGCGACACAAATGTTGGCATGTTAGCAGAACAAATAAATATATTACAGAATGTACCGCAGATGTAAACACTTTTGTATTTCTGATGCTTCGATATATAGTTTTGTATCTGAAATCAACAATCCAGGATAATAAAACTTGCATCACACTTTCCACTGACATTTCAGAAACTCTCACGTTAAAATGGAATTTACTCTTCGAACAAAATGAATTTAATTTGTTAATAAACATATGAAACTATATAAGCCAGGCAGAAATATGGTCAATCACGTGAATCACGTGGTCATCCACGTTACCGTGAACGTGATCTCATACCGTGGCATCGCACATAGATAGCACAGACAAACGTTTATGCGTCGCTCCTGCTTCGACGCTCCCAAATGGCAGGGTTTCGAAATGATTCAGGACTGATTATATTTCTGCTACCGTCGCAGAAGCCGCAGACACGCTCACGTGCGGAATAGCGTGTGTTTAGTAATTTCACACAACTCCCCGTACACAGATACACTTGTGAATATCGTGGCTCATTTCACTGAATCGCCGCATTGCCAATAGACTGCGGGCTAATTTTAAATAAATTTTACGTGCGTAAATTGTGGTGTGTTTATTGTTTGAGTGTGTGTTTTCAAAATAAATTTTATCCTAGAATGGACATGAGCCACAGTTTTTGGGAAGAGAATTCAAATATGCAACACGTAAAATACGAGAGGTAATCGCTTTTTTTATACGTTCAGTTTATTTTTAGAGTTAATTGTGTTATCTCGGTGACGCAAATGCAGATTTTTTGTTCTCTCGTTCTCCGTGGTTATAGTAATTATACGAGTTATCTAAAAAACACGATAACTTTTGTTTATTAATACAATTTACTACAATGCATACGCGTTTGTGTTATTCATGAACTTGTTGCACGAGAATGTATTATTTATATTTTAATTATAGCTTGTTATTTTCTCTGTAAATAAAATATTTGTATTGTTTTGCGTACCATTTTAATACATATTTAGGAAATTATAAATCTTGAAAGAACTTAAAAACATTATTATTATTAAAATATTATTTAGATACTACATATATAAATTTATTATATGTAGATATATTATTTAATTGTAAATTATATTTTACTCAACATACTCATATGTATAAAATAATTTTGATCGAAAGTAATCTAGGTTTCAATAGGTGCATTGAGCCGGTATTAAATTATTAGAAATATCTGTAAATTATGATTGGTATTATCTATATATTAATGATGCAGCAAAACGTACTAATTTATAATAAGTATATTTAACCGATTAAAAGATGCTTCAAAAGAAAGTCATGAAAAACACGAAACTTTCTTCGCCCGCCGAATTGATGAACACATTAATTAAAATTCTGGCAGAATCGTCAAAACTGTCAGCAATAAATTTATTTATTGTACAATACGTTATTAGCACCCACATATTGCGAAAGCATTGTTTTTATGTTCTTGTTTATTAGTAATAATTGAATAGTTATTTTAGAATTTTAGTTTTTAAAATACAATAAATTGCGCTATGATGTATGGATAATAGTGTAGTAATAAATTAAATAAATGAGATGATAGTTTTTCTTGTACTTTGCAGATATTGCGCTTACCGCATTCGAATTCAAAACTACATGACTTACCTACTTTCAGATTTATCTTCACTGATCAAATGAAAAACAAACAAACAGCAGTCTATGATAATCATAATAAATTGGTGCTTTGTAGGTGATTATTCTTATCTCAAGATGCTTTGGTATAAAAAAAATCTTTTTGCAGACGCTTTATGGCTTATCTGATAATAAGTTTTTGGCAATGTATCTGCCGCTTTCTGATTGACAATTGAATTGCGGATCACAATAAGTAAAGGGTTTTCCAATAAGAAGTTCCTTTTTAATTATAAAAGAACATTTATTTATTCTTAAGTAGTACAAATTCAATCCTTACGTTGGCTGCATTTTATAAGCATACTGCATACAGATCTAGAGCCTACATGGCTCTAGATCTGTATGCAGTATGCGATGAAGGCTAGACTGTGAGATTCTTAATTGCCCTGAACATCTTGCGATAGACAAACCTGGGTTTTCTGCGACACTGTTAGCAACAGCGGCAATGTTTTAGGCTGTCCTGACAGTACGTGTTCGAATTTTACATCAGTAACTTGATCATTTTGCTCAAATTTTGCGATAGTCTTTACAATGGCTTGGCTGGAAGGTGATTCATACCGACCACCACAAACTTTGCGAACTGTCTATAAGGATGATTCATTATATCTATACGTTGTTAGAGCGTGTATCGTACAATTTTCATAAATCGTATAGTTTTTAATGACAAATATCAAGGATTTAGGGCTTCGTGTTCAGTAGATCAAAAATTCAGTGAAATTTAAAACAGAAATTCTTATTGGAAAATCTTTAGTTTGTGATGTTTTATTACTCGTTTTGCGATTGACTGTAATTTTGTATATTTTACTATTTAGTCATGGTATTAACCTAACTTAAGGAGATTGCATACAATTTGGCTTTGCGGTTGATATTTAATTGTTGTGCCAAAGAGAAAATAATCTTAGATGTAGACAATTAAACATGCTCAAACGTTGGGTGTTCGGACACAAATGGAGGCGGTGCTGATTGATCTATCTTTTTGCAATAGTTTTGTGGTCACTCTGGTAACATAGGGAAAACCCCGCAAAGTTGGATCTGATAATAGGTACATAATTCAAATTTATTGACGTTTTATCTGTTACTTTGACAGTTAGTGTCGAATTTAAGCTGTTACGGTATGCACACAACTTTACTTAAAAATGTTGTTTTGGAATTGCTTGCGTTTGTCAGTTTATCTATTGCTTAGCAGTTGTTAGTCACGGTATGCGTTTTCTTGCCGCTTTAGAGGACTCGCTTAGAATTTTGCAGAGGACTAATACCACGTCTAAGTCTAGGTTTTAGTTTGTTGGACAGTAGTCTGAAAATATTAGACATCTAGTTGTCTAATTAGTCTAATAGACTGGTTGAAGCTTTGATTAGCTTCGCAAAATCTTTGTTACTTGGGAGTAACACCTCATCTTTAGCTAAGTCCCGTTTCTTGCGCATAGGATTTTTTTTGCGAGTATAGGTGTGTTGCTGGGTGGAGCTTGAGTTTGCTACCAAGGAGCAGGTGCCTTACCGTGAGCCTGGCTTCAATTTTTGTTAAACCGGGCAGCCCTTAAAACTGGCTGTGTGCGCCTCACCGCACGTGGTGCGTGTAGCTACATGGTCGGACTCTTTTTTGAAAATGCACGCGGAGCTTAGATGAGCTCCGGAGTATTTGACGCACGCATATGGTGCGTTGCACTGGGATGCCTTGTGGCCGTAGCGATGGCAACGGTGGCATTGTGCAATGTTGGCTGTTTGATGGTTACGAAGCTCGCATAGCACGGTGAGAAACAGAATTTTTTGGTATTTGGCCTTTTGGGGAAGCTGAACATACAGTATTAGGAAGGTTTATCCATTCATTACACGCATAAGTAATGCTCAGCATGCACCACATCAGCAGTGATGCATCCGGGTACACTCTTGATTACATATTTAAGGATATTATCAGACTCTAGTTGGTAAGTGTAGTGGTTGACATTGTTACTGGTACAATTATAGTCAATTACTGCACGAAAGTCCGCATGCGAGATGTAGTAAGTAAACGGTTTTGTCCCGAATAGCGATGGGCGGCGTGAGCCAGCGCTCTCTGTGGGTGTTAGCAAGTTAGTCTGGCTTGTGAGAAGGTCTAGGGAGCTGGTTATGCCAGAGTTGGCCAACGGCGTTTTAGGGGTTGACCGGGTCGAGGCTGTGGAATCTTCTCGAAATGATTTGCTCTGGTCGGCTCTGTTTGCATCTAACCTAACAATGTTGTATCGAGTCTGTAGCTTTGATAATTGTGTCACTGGTGTCGTATTTAACATGTTCATTTGCGATTAACAGTTTAGTCACGGAATGCACAACTTACGTGTTTTTTTATTTTGTCACGGCATGTATACATTTGTGTCACTGTATTCACCTATCATAAAAAAGTTTCTATCTAATTTGTGGTTTTTTGTTTGACAGTTGTGTCACGGTACGCACTTAATTTTTATTATTTTGTCTTTGATTTATTGATATTTGCGTGTACCGCACATATTATTGAGCACGCGAAAATGCTAACACAAAATATAAATAGTAAATAATAGTTAGGAAATAGCCGAAATATAGAAATAAATGCGTTTTTTTGAATCTTTGATTACATTTTTTTGCTATTTGTAAATATAATTTCACAAAAAAGACTTCGACATATCATAGTTTAATCCTTTCTAAATGTACTGGTAAAAAAATAAATCGATTATCAAATTATTTGTAGAAGCAGCGATGAAGGGGAAGTTTCCGTTTTTGTTAAAATACTACAAATCAAGGTAGCGGTCGGTATGGTCTTAAGTTGCCAATTATAGCTGCCTAGCTGTACTGGTATTACTGTAAGTATTATATTAAAAATTGTAGTTTATTATTAATTATAATAATAATAATTAGAAATAAAACGATATTTCTAATAATTATGTAATTTATTATTTCAGAAAAAGGCAAAGTTCATATTCCACTTAACCTTAAATGTTTACAATATTTTGTTCTCTAAAATTGAACTTTATCAGTTTCTACATCTTCACATTTCTTATTACATACAAAAGATATTTTGTTTTTATAATCCATCCATTGTAAACAATTTAGACGTTTAATTACTTTAGTTTGAAATAGCCAAAATGTTGTCAATATGACGTTAAAAATTCTTATCTAACAATTGACAGAAACTAACCAATATTCTCTTCAAAAATACGTTGAAAAACAAATTATTTCAGAGTTATTTATTTAGAAAGATAAATAGAGTAGTAAGCGCTTTACATGTGCGGAGCGCGCGCTTAATGAAGGACATTTATTTGCAAATGTTTTATGACCTCACTAAAATTTATTTCTGAAGTTTCGGCCGGTGGGGGTGCTATGTTGCTGTGTTTTTTACCAATTCTTACAATGTCTGCTGCTAAATTATTATTTTTCTACAAAACAAGGGTTTGATTGTTATTTTTTATTTGAATGGTCTGTCAGTGCCAAAAATATATTGCATTTATTAAACAAGGCGAAAAAGAAATGGCGTTCCTACTTCCTACTTCAACACGTTCTTGGCATCTTTGAATTAATAGCAGTATAACAGCAACGCATAAGTCATGTAGGATCTGGTTTGGTGTTTTAGGAGGACAGGTTGCTGGATCTTTCCCAATAATTAATAGAACTTTGCATAAGTTTTCTGAACTATAACTCACATTTATTTTTTTGCTAAATAAAATATCTTGAATTCTAAATTAATACAAAAAATATAGCAAATATTCTTTATTACTGAATGATATTGGTAACTTAGTTAATTGTTAAGCATTTTTGATACTTTCAACAATTAGTTATGTTGTCTTTTAATACAAACCTCAGAATTATTAAAATCAGATCGACACCATTTAAATATACTTGATGAGAAAATAGACCACAAACTTAAAATCACTGTAAACGAACTACCAAAAGGGAGATTTTTATCCCTATCTCCTTAATAGGGATTGCGCCAGATGTGATACATCTCTGTTGTAGAGAACTGCGAGGTCGGCAACGACACCTACCAGAAGAAGATTCGTCCTGGATCAGCTGCGTTGGCACTTTGCGGTCGGTGGATGCAGCTCTGCAGTCTATTGTGCAAGCAATTGGGGACGTCTGTTTTCTCTGGGAATACCGAAGGGACGGAAACTGGGCTGTTGGGAGTGGCAGTTATTTCTGGGGTTACCACGAAGCCAGGTCATTGGAGGTAACGATCTATTTTGGCTAATTGCGCCAGGTGTTATACATCTCTCCGGTAGGGGACTGCGAGGTCTCGGCGGAGGTCGGCAAAGACACCCACTTGGGATGAGTTGTCCTGGAGGTGTGTTGGTCGTTTGCGGCCAGTCGATAAAGTTCTGCAGTTTATCCCTGGTGCGCTATGTGTTTTTGATTGGGGAGAAGAAGAGTCATTGCGTGGTCGGTTAATGCGGTTTGCACGTCAAAGTTATGTGCATTCTGAGGCTACGCTCAAATCTGGTGACAATCTATTCTACTTTCGGGGTTCTGCTTCCGCTTTTATCTTTCAGGGTTCACGAAGGGTTGTGCGCCTTTCTGATACGCACTAATGTCTTTGCACTTTTTTCCTGGGGAATGTAAAATGTAATAATAAAGTCAAACTTCCCAGGAAATCTAGGGTAGGATCACGTGTTGGTGAGTACACACATTATTGTTTTGTCAAAAAGTCACTATCGTTAATGTCACATCCGATGCTTTGGCTTACTAAAGTTTGAACACTAGTTACTATGGGTAATTGTATAAAAAGACGGGAGCAAACCGTTACATCGGTGCATTTGCTTCTAGTTGGTTCTGCGTTGCAAATCGGTAGTGAGTAGGTGACAGTTCATTGTTTCTGGTAGCAACGGATGCCGCTACAAATGAAGCGGTTTGCTTTCGCTTTCCTGTACGCACGCTATTATGCATAATATATCAATTTCAAGCGACAGATTAGGTATCAAAATTTTATATATTATATGAGTGCTCTGATGCAATCATAAAGATGTCAATTTTGTTCACAATTGTCAATTGCAAAGTGTATGCATGTCGTAACACAATTGCAAAAAGACAGATTAAGTGTCATCAATTGTGAGACAATTGTCGTATCTTATTTTACTCAGATTAAGTAGTGTAGTTTTTTAGGTTAGGTTGTTAAAGTTTTCTGGATCAAAAAACCCGTACAGACCCGGGCCTATATTTTAATGATGAGAGACGCACGATCTGTTTTTAGATTTCAGAATTTATTTTTTGTATTTGGACAATATTGTTACATAAAAATTATTATTGTCGTTTTATTTATCTATTATCCAGAGCAAATTATATTAAGGTGATTTGTTTTTGCATGACAATGCGTCAGCACACAAATTACAATGGAAGCAGTTTGTGATTTGGGATTTGAATTCTATGAAAAAGAGTTTTGTCATTTTTTTTAACGTGGAGTTTATAGATGTCCTTGACGGATGGTTTGCAGGGCAACATAAAAAGATTTTTTTTTAATGGTTTAGAGATGTTACAGGTTTGTTTTAAAATGTCATTTATTCAAAGGAAATGTCGGATAATAAATTACTTTGGGTTTCAAATTTTTGTTGCTTCTATAGTAGATTAAGTATATATAGTATGTACAGTTTATCGAGTAATTTATTGACCTCTAGGTCAGGTAAAATATGGCTTATAATATTGTATGTGTTTAATTTTTTTGGCTATAAACTTTATTTTTATTAAGTAATATCCCGTATATTCTTAAATCAAAAATGTGTTACTAATGCAGATATAACTAATATATCTAATAGGCCAGACTCGTAAAAATACTATGCCAGGTATAATTTATTTGCTAACAATTTAACAGGTGTACTTGTCTATGAAGCACAAACAAAACATGTACATTTAATTGGCACGTGGTCAACATTATTTTTTTCTGATTCTATATATTTTTAATCATCTCAAACTAACCTATTTTATTGGCTTAACTATAAACTTATGTAAAGATTTGTTATTTTATATTGATATATTAATATAGTTTGATGTTAGAAGTATGTGCTTGGCCTTTGGGATTTCCAATATTATTTTTAAAAAACTAAAAATAGCAATCAATGTAATAAATAGTATGAAAATGATCAAATAAACAGATATTTTAGTACGTTTTAAACGTTTGGATCACCCTGTATTAATAAAATGATCGGTTTCTTTTTCATAGAATGAGATAGTGTACATAATTAATGTATTATTCATACTCACACGAACGTTAAAAGTCCGGTTAAAAATAGAGCTACTAACAACACAAATGTGTACATAAACAATTTCTTCAATAATTCGATTGGATATATTATTCAATACGTAACAATTTTTTTATGACATTTATGTTTCTTTGATAAAATATTTTTGGTTTGCGTAGTTCACGTTGTTAATAGTTAATGATAGAGAAACATTTATTTATAGAATGTCACGTGTATGTGTCAACACACACGAATCAATAGAAACGTGTGTTATTACATTTATGTCATTTTCCTTATAATCTATAAGCTATGTCAATAATAAAATTAAAAAGCATGACAGGTGAATATCATTTACTCAGTAATATATTAAATTATTTGTTTAAAAAAATTCCATTGATATAATTATTGCTACTCGTTTATTGGATTGTTGGATATCAGTAGTAACTAGTAAGTATGCAAATTATATTATTTGCATTATATTAATATGCAATAATAAAAATTACCAACGAAACCTATATTATGGTAGCTATAAAAAAAAGTCTGTTGTAATTATTTAAAAAATCTTAACTTTGACTATTATCATAATGACAATATTGTTGAACCGTAGGCCGCATTGTTCATTAGATCCGGTCTTGTTTTTATATTAGAAAGCATAATTTCAATGCCGCATTTCTTCAATTTAAGCTACGTTTGATGTTTTCGAGTTTTAGCAGTAAAATTCAATTGACAACAAATACCATAAGTAAGTTCAGGTATAAGAAAACTATTCAATAAGTAATTTAAATAATGTATTATTTTTATACACAGTAACGACTACAGTTTATTATTCAGCGATGAGATAATTTTTCAAAAATATATATTATACTTTGTCAGATTTTCAAAATAATAATAATAAGTTTATAGATTTTAATAAACTCTATATTTAAAAAAAAGAGTTATAAAACATAAATATTACTAAAAAAATATTACATTTATAAATTAATTTTACAATAATAAAAAAGGTTCATATTAAAATTGCAAATGCACTATGTACGCTTTATAGCAAAGGAAACGGAAACGGTATTGCTGGCTTTATACTATGCGATCGAGTATTAGACCTACGTATGGCTTCTTAGAGGACATTGACGATGACACACTGTTACATAGAGTTTGACTTTTTCAAATCAGAGAAATTATCTTGAAACTGAAAACTCGATCTGCTCCTGGCTCTGACAGAATTCCAAATCTTTCTTGCATAAAGCAATACTGGCTTTTATCAATATTGCTAATGCATTTCTTTGCTTTTGGTATAAACAATTAAGACCTAAACCGGTAGTGGGGATAAAGTTGATGCACTATATTTTAGATTCTAGAATCTAATAGACACAATGTTGGATAAGTTGTCATTAATGACTACTTTTACTCAATATTTTGAACTGCGATATGTTGACCAAGTGCAGATGCAGCGGTAAAATGAAGCAAACATTCATTAGACTTGCAAGATTTTAACACTTTCCAATACATTAATATGAAGGGTTATGATAGGTATGACAAAAGTATTATGAAGGTTGTTCAAACGCATTTGTTGACCCAAAGATATAACTTCTACTCTAAAGATCACAAACTATAGGTTGATCAGAATTTCAAACGTTATTTATTTTGGGATGAAGTTATTTAATAAGCTTTTACTTGTATCAAAAGGATAATTAAAGTGTATACAAATATCAATTTAGAAATTCACCAGAACAGCGGGCTACAATTAACACGTATTGTAAAAATTAATCATGTTATTATCTTAATATGGTTTCTGGGGTCATATAAGAGTTGGCACTGCAACTTTTTAATTATGGGAATTCATTAATATTTTAGGTGAGCATTTATCCCAAATTGGTTTTTACTAATAAATTGGCATTTTGATCTTATATAAAGTATACCTAAAATGTCAAATTTGGTATAATGGCAATTTAACTTTGCATCATTTATTTATTTTTTTTAATTTACAACTTGCGTGGATAGATTTTTCTGTACGGTAGTTTATAATTTCATCGTGTAGCTTTAACTCAAACATAAGTTTCTTATATATTACTAAATTTAATATCATTTTATAATAACGTTAGTTGTTTGTTTTTATTTGCAGTTGCAATTCAAATGATGAACCAGCCCGCGTGAAAGACCCCTATTGCTGCGAAGGAACTACATTAAACTTTTCAACAGGTGATGAAGATTGCAGTGAATACTCATCATACCGCAAATCATCAGCAGTGCGAGTATCCAGACAGGACCCAATGTCGCACCGCATAATAGAAAAGCGTCGTCGTGATCGCATGAACAACTGTCTAGCCGATTTATCTCGTCTCATTCCAGCAGAATATCTTAAAAAGGGCCGCGGTCGAGTGGAAAAAACAGAAATCATTGAGATGGCCATCAAACACATGAAACATCTTCAATATCTTAACCATTACCGTTTAGGATATCAGGAATGCATGTCCGAAACTATGCGATTTATGGTGGAAGTTGAAGGACATTTTCCTAGAGATCCGTTATGTGTACGCCTACTTGGTCACTTGCAACAACATTGTGAAACTATATGCAGATCAACGCCGGAATCTTCGGTGCACCAAGTGCCCGTCCCTATACCAGAAACCAAAGTTGAACCAAATAATAATAATGTATACGAAAATCATATTACTACTTCAGATCATTCGCTAGAAAAGAACACATACAAATACAAGAATGATATTAAATTGCGTTTTAATCAAGATCTGAATAGTGCAAAGAGACCCAAAATTGTCAATCCAAGGCGGCACAGCAATACAAGCATAGAAAATCATAGGTGAGCTTTTAAAATTAATTAATTTTGCGATAATTTCTTCGCAGACAAGTCTTGAAAATTGAAGGGACATGGACAATGACCTTAAATCAGCCTTTTTCAAACTAGTGGTTGGCCTTACAAGGGGTTCATGCAGTATATGGTAATGTATAAACTGATATTTTGTTATTACGAAATTGTAATAGTAAAGTGGAAGGCGTAAATAAAATTTCAAAGCAACACCAATTTTAAATGTTAATGAACCCATAATAATCGCGTTGTATTTCAATTAAATGTTTCATTGATTTTACATTCATTAGGAAATGTTTTTAAACTATTGTATTTATTAGTTCTAGTCAGAGCTCACCACTTCAAAGTGAACCCTATACAAAAATATCCGAAAGTGAGATAAACCCAAATCGTTTATCGCCAGCCGGTAGCTCCGTATCTCAACTCAATCAGGCCTCTCCGATTTCAACAAAACCCAACAACATAGACTTCAAAGCTAATTTCAGCGTGCCAGTATTTATTCTACACGCCAAAGGATCTTTCTACGTACCATTAACCATAGATTACCACACTTTGTTGCCATACTTAGGAAGCTACGACTTACTAAATTTAGGAAATGACGTTGTTCTACACCCAGTTGCTATCAACGTCAATTTTCCTTCACATAAAGGAAACTTTAATTTTCCGTGAATAGTATATACTTTATAATAACAATGGATATTTAATTAAGTGGATGTGTTTTTTTACAAAAATATATTATGGAAAAGACTGTGATGTAATTGAAGACTGAAAGGAGATGATATGTTTAAAGAATAGTACATTAGTAATATATGTAATAGTTATTTTCTCATTGAATTATGTAATCTATGTATATTTATTAATATAAGTAATCTAATCATGATAGTTAATTTTTTTTTTTTTATTATTTAGAGGTATACTACACATGATGAGTTGGACAATTTTTAAAATAGTAATACTAATCATCAAAGTTAAATAAAAAATGTTGAATTTTAGATTTTGTGAATCATGTACATTGTAGCTACTACAATATTTTGCTGAGTTAAGTCAGTCCGGAGGTTTGAGCTTCAGTTCCGGCAGAAAATTTTAAGAAATTATGGCATTTATTAATTCAGGACGTTAGTCTAATATATGATTAGTGTCCATTTAACCATAATTACATTTAATATGAGAATGTGGGAGAAGCAGGCCAGCGTTGTCAATATCTACATCGCCTCCATTTCTTTCAGTTAACAGGTGCGATAGTATATATTTGTCTTCTTTTTAGGTACATATTCAAAGGCAGTTTGTGTAATAGTAGCATGGTTGATTATCACTGGCTAATTTTTGAAAAAAAAAATTGCCACCTGTGAGTTGTGACGAGAAGTGGCACAGTCAATTTTATTTTAGATTACCATTAATATTGGATCTATACGTTTTGGTACGGCGTCGTTCAGTACTCTTACTCTTTCTACTGAAGTGTTAATTTTTGCTATAGACAGCATATATCAGGTTGTCATCATTTTGTCATTTTTGAGTATGCTTTAAAATGTAAAAGCAATGTGCGTCGTTGTATTCAAAATTTTAAAGTTATCTTGTTTTCCATTTGACAGTACGTTTGCTGAAGTTATAGATTGGATATCGCAGAAAAGTTGCTGTTGTCTACTTCTGTTTCTTGTAATAGTTTGAAGTGTATAACTATTAATTCAGATATCACTACAGAAAGAAATCAGGAGCCGTTAAATCGGGAAATTGGACGGCCATGTTATGTCATCAAACATCGAATTCAAGTGACCAGAAAATATATTTTGCAATACAATTCGAGTTTGCCGTGGTGTATGTGCGGTGACACTGTTTTCTTGAAACCATACTTGGTTTTGCTCAAGTTGCGTAATTCCGGCATATGATTTCAAAGTTCAGAAGTAATAGTAAGCGTTTGATCATTTTATTTGATTTTCATTATTTTTGAAAATTTGCAAAAACCGCTTGCAAATATATGTATTTTGTATGAGACATTGGAGTGCAGTAAAGCTATAGAATAAATAAGTAAATACATTTCAAATTATAAATCTACTTTTAGGTAGATGCCATTGGATTGCATTTGCTTGCAGAAAGCCACACGGACTGGTTTGTTGAGATATTTTGGCTTGTAAAAGATTTGAATTTTATATAGGTAGTGCAAGTTAGAATGCAAAATTTGTAGTCACGCGTTCGATATTTTTGTTTATTGTGTACTGTACATTCAATTGAAAGCAATCTTGGCAGCAATCTTTATGTTTTCAAGTTATATAGCATATAACAGCACTCCTTAAACATTGTAACATACCTTTTTTTTAATTAAATCTCAATTCCGACCTAGATGTAACGGCAAAATATGATTTTTTTCAGCAATTATATAGTCAATCGAATGTTTAAATGCCGTATCTGAAGTATTTATTGTCTGATTATGCTGCAGTCTCACTGCACCACCGTCATTAATGACCAAAATTTGTTACCAACCAGGAAGTATACTACTGTCCTACTACAGCCTCAAATATTTAAATTGTTCTCTTTAATTTTTTTGTTAATAAAATAATACTGTCAATATAATTTCTATTTTATTGTGCCATATGTTATGTTTATGTTTAAATAAACTTTTTAAAATAAACCACCGCATTCATACAAACTTGAGTAAATTAAATTATCAATATCATCGCGTTCTCAAATATGTCATTTTAGCAAAATTATAACAAAATAGGTTAGGATTTATGTTTATATAACTTATAAGAGACCGTCATCTGATTTACATGTTTGAGTTTTGGTTAATGACAGTGGGTGGTGCAGTGAGACTGCAGCCTTATACAAGGTCTTTATAAATGTCTGGGATTATGTAATCACTTTAAATATGCTTTTTTTAAAGTTGTGCTCCAAACTATTTACTTTCTTTTGACAGTTCAACTTCAACTGTATTTTCGCGCACACCGAATTTGAATTCAGTATTTCACTAGAGTGGCACAAACGTACATTAAATGGTTACATAATCCCAAACTTTTATAATGACCTTGTAGTTAATACTTGCAGATATACTGGTTCGTTAAGAGTTGGGTTCCAGTTAGAGATTTTAAAAATATAAACACTATGGTCTATTTAGAATAAAGTTTGTGACAATTACTTCAACTGATAACTGTATACTTGCCGCGCGTCATCTGGTAGTTATTTATGTATAATATATTGTATTATTTCTGCTCTGTAAGGTTAACTACGTTTCTTGAGCATATACACATATCAAGTATAAATTTAGGTGAGCAAAGTTAAAACAATATAATATTGATAATATTGCACCCAGGGGTGGAGAGCTGGCTGAAGTTAGCTTCGGCTTCGGCTTTGGATCAGCTTCGTTTTTTATAAAAGTATGTGCGCACGCACGCTAGGTACAGCTGCCCAGCAAAGTCGACACCATGTTTTAAGAAACGCTGTCTTTTAGGATCCGTCGGCAAAATGAATTCCATATCTTTTTTATAAATAAATATAAATACCTATAAAGTTGTCGTGTTTTTTTTTTAATTACAATTATAAAATATATGAAATAATACCCGACAATTTACCGCATATTATAAATGTACACAGAAAAAGTAAAAGCAGTAAATGAAATAATCGTGATGCTCGCAGATGAGCAGTTATTACACAATAAAAAAAAATATTTTTATTTTATATTTAAATAAATTATCACTAAGTTAATAACAAATTAATAAGTTAGTTCGAAATTTGAATGAAATAAAAGTGTTCTACTCGCGGAAAGTTGAATTATCTCGCTTATAAAAAATATCTTCTCTTTTATTTTTCAATATGTTGTTACTAATTTAATAACAAATCACAAGATCCTTTCAAAGTTTAAAAAAAAGTTACTGATTAACAATTGGAGCACTTTTAATTAAACATACGCGCTCGCGGAAAGTTGAATTATCTCGCTTATGAAAATTACCTTCTCTTTTATTTTTTGATATGTTATTACTAATTTAGTAACAAATCACAAAATCCTTTCAAAGTTTAAAAAAAAGTTACTGATTAACAATTGGAGCACTTTTAATTAAACATACGCGCTCGCTGAAAGTTGAATTATCTCGCTTATGAAAAATATCTTCTCTTTTATTTTTTAATATGTTGTTACTAATTTAATAACAAATCACAAGATCTTTTCAAAGTTTAAAAAAAAGTTACTGATTAACAATTGGAGCACTTTTAATTAAACATACGCGCTGGGAGAAAGTTGAATTATCTCGCTTATGAAAAATACCTTCTCTTTTATTTTTTGATATGTTATTACTAATTTAGTAACAAATCACAAAATCCTTTCAAAGTTTAAAAAAAAGTTACTGATTAACAATTGGAGCACTTTTAATTAAACATACGCGATGGGAGAAAGTTGAATTATCTCGCTTATGAAAAATACCTTCTCTTTTATTTTTCAATATGTTATTACTAATTTAATAACAAATCATGAGATTCATTCAAAGTTTAAAAAAAAGTTACTGATTAACAATTAGAGCACTTTTAATTAAACATACGCGCTCGCGGAAAGTTGAATTATCTCGCTTATGAAAAATACCTTCTCTTTTATTTTTCAATATGTTATTACTAATTTAATAACAAATCATGAGATTCATTCAAAGTTTAAATAAAAGTTACTGATTAACAATTGGCGCACTTTTAATTGAACATACGCGCTCGCGGAAAGATGAATTATCTCGCTTATGAAAAATACCTTCTCTTTTATTTTTTGATATGTTATTACTAATTTAGTAACAAATCACAAAATCCTTTCAAAGTTTAAAAAAAAGTTACTGATTAACAATTGGAGCACTTTTAATTAAACATACGCGCTGGGAGAAAGTTGAATTATCTCGCTTATGAAAAATACCTTCTCTTTTATTTTTCAATATGTTATTACTAATTTAATAACAAATCATGAGATTCATTCAAAGTTTAAATAAAAGTTACTGATTAACAATTGGCGCACTTTTAATTGAACATACGCGCTCGCGGAAAGATGAATTATCTCGCTTATGAAAAATACCTTCTCTTTTATTTTTTGATATGTTATTACTAATTTAGTAACAAATCACAAAATCCTTTCAAAGTTTAAAAAAAAGTTACTGATTAACAATTGGAGCACTTTTAATTAAACATACGCGCTCGCGGAAAGTTGAATTATCTCGCTTATGAAAAACACCTTCTCTTTTATTTTTCAATATGTTATTACTAATTTAATAACAAATCATGAGATTCATTCAAAGTTTAAAAAAAAGTTACTGATTAACAATTGGAGCACTTTTAATTAAACATACGCGCTCGCGGAAAGTTGAATTATCTCGCTTATGAAAAATACCTTCTCTTTTATTTTTCAATATGTTATTACTTATTTAATAACAAATCATGAGATTCATTCAAAGTTTAAAAAAAAGTTACTGATTAACAATTGGCGCACTTTTAATTGAACATACGCGCTCGCGGAAAGATGAGTTATCTCGCTTATGAAAAATACCTTCTCTTTTATTTTTTGATATGTTATTACTAATTTAGTAACAAATCACAAAATCCTTTCAAAGTTTAAAAAAAGGTTACTGATTAACAATTGGAGCACTTTTAATTAAACATACGCGCTCGCGGAAAGTTGAATTATCTCGCTTATGAAAAATACCTTCTCTTTTATTTTTCAATATGTTATTACTAATTTAATAACAAATCATGAGATTCATTCAAAGTTTAAAAAAAAGTTACTGATTAACAATTGGAGCACTTTTAATTAAACATACGCGCTCGCGGAAAGATGAATTATCTCGCTTATGAAAAATACCTTCTCTTTTATTTTTCAATATGTTATTACTAATTTAATAACAAATCATGAGATTCATTCAAAGTTTAAAAAAAAGTTACTGATTAACAATTAGAGCACTTTTAATTAAACATACGCGCTCGCGGAAAGTTGAATTATCTCGCTTATGAAAAATACCTTCTCTTTTATTTTTCAATATGTTATTACTTATTTAATAACAAATCATGAGATTCATTCAAAGTTTAAAAAAAAGTTACTGATTAACAATTGGCGCACTTTTAATTGAACATACGCGCTCGCGGAAAGATGAGTTATCTCGCTTATGAAAAATACCTTCTCTTTTATTTTTTGATATGTTATTACTAATTTAGTAACAAATCACAAAATCCTTTCAAAGTTTAAAAAAAGGTTACTGATTAACAATTGGAGCACTTTTAATTAAACATACGCGCTCGCGGAAAGTTGAATTATCTCGCTTATGAAAAATACCTTCTCTTTTATTTTTCAATATGTTATTACTAATTTAATAACAAATCATGAGATTCATTCAAAGTTTAAAAAAAAGTTACTGATTAACAATTGGAGCACTTTTAATTAAACATACGCGCTCGCGGAAAGATGAATTATCTCGCTTATGAAAAATACCTTCTCTTTTATTTTTCAATATGTTATTACTAATTTAATAACAAATCATGAGATTCATTCAAAGTTTAAAAAAAAGTTACTGATTAACAATTAGAGCACTTTTAATTAAACATACGCGCTCGCGGAAAGTTGAATTATCTAGCTTATGAAAATTACCTTCTCTTTTATTTTTTGATATGTTATTACTAATTTAGTAACAAATCACAAAATCCTTTCAAAGTTTAAAAAAAAGTTACTGATTAACAATTGGAGCACTTTTAATTAAACATACGCGCTCGCTGAAAGTTGAATTATCTCGCTTATGAAAAATATCTTCTCTTTTATTTTTTAATATGTTGTTACTAATTTAATAACAAATCACAAGATCTTTTCAAAGTTTAAAAAAAAGTTACTGATTAACAATTGGAGCACTTTTAATTAAACATACGCGCTGGGAGAAAGTTGAATTATCTCGCTTATGAAAAATACCTTCTCTTTTATTTTTTGATATGTTATTACTAATTTAGTAACAAATCACAAAAGCCTTTCAAAGTTTAAAAAAAAGTTACTGATTAACAATTGGAGCACTTTTAATTAAACATACGCGCTCGCTGAAAGTTGAAGCGAGATAATTCAACTTTCCGCGAGCGCGTATGTTCAATTAAAAGTGCGCCAATTGTTAATCAGTAACTTTTTATTAAACTTTGAATGAATCTCATGATTTGTTATTAAATTAGTAATAACATATTGAAAAATAAAAGAGAAAATATTTTTCATAAGCGAGATAATTCATCTTTCCGCGAGCGCGTATGTTTAATTAAAAGTGCTCCAATTGTTAATCAGTAACTTTTTTTTGAACTCTGAAAAATTCTCATGATTTGTTATTAAATAAGTAATAACATATTGAAAAATAAAAGAGAAGGTATTTTTCATAAGCGAGATAATTCATCTTTCCGCGAGCGCGTATGTTCAATTAAAAGTGCGCCAATTGTTAATCAGTAACTTTTTTTTAAACTTTGAATGAATCTCATGATTTGTTATTAAATTAGTAATAACATATTGAAAAATAAAAGAGAAGTTATTTTTCATAAGCGAGATAATTCAACTTTCCGCGAGCGCGTATGTTTAATTAAAAGTGCTCCAATTGTTAATCAGTAACTTTTTTTTGAACTCTGAAAAATTCTCATGGTTTGTTATTAAATAAGTAATAACATATTGAAAAATAAAAGAGAAGTTATTTTTCATAAGCGAGATAATTCATCTTTCCGCGAGCGCGTATGTTTAATTAAAAGTGCTCCAATTGTTAATCAGTAACTTTTTTTTGAACTCTGAAAAATTCTCATGATTTGTTATTAAATAAGTAATAACATATTGAAAAATAAAAGAGAAGGTATTTTTCATAAGCGAGATAATTCATCTTTCCGCGAGCGCGTATGTTTAATTAAAAGTGCTCCAATTGTTAATCAGTAACTTTTTTTTGAACTCTGAAAAATTCTCATGATTTGTTATTAAATAAGTAATAACATATTGAAAAATAAAAGAGAAGGTATTTTTCATAAGCGAGATAATTCATCTTTCCGCGAGCGCGTATGTTCAATTAAAAGTGCGCCAATTGTTAATCAGTAACTTTTTTTTGAACTCTGAAAAATTCTCATGATTTGTTATTAAATAAGTAATAACATATTGAAAAATAAAAGAGAAGGTATTTTTCATAAGCGAGATAATTCATCTTTCCGCGAGCGCGTATGTTTAATTAAAAGTGCTCCAATTGTTAATCAGTAACTTTTTTTTGAACTCTGAAAAATTCTCATGATTTGTTATTAAATAAGTAATAACATATTGAATAATAAAAGAGAAGGTATTTTTCATAAGCGAGATAATTCATCTTTCCGCGAGCGCGTATGTTTAATTAAAAGTGCTCCAATTGTTAATCAGTAACTTTTTTTTGAACTCTGAAAAATTCTCATGATTTGTTATTAAATAAGTAATAACATATTGAAAAATAAAAGAGAAGGTATTTTTCATAAGCGAGATAATTCATCTTTCCGCGAGCGCGTATGTTCAATTAAAAGTGCGCCAATTGTTAATCAGTAACTTTTTTTTAAACTTTGAATGAATCTCATGATTTGTTATTAAATTAGTAATAACATATTGAAAAATAAAAGAGAAGGTATTTTTCATAAGCGAGATAATTCAACTTTCCGCGAGCGCGTATGTTTAATTAAAAGTGCTCTAATTGTTAATCAGTAACTTTTTTTTAAACTTTGAATGAATCTCATGATTTGTTATTAAATTAGTAATAACATATTGAAAAATAAAAGAGAAGGTATTTTTCATAAGCGAGATAATTCATCTTTCCGCGAGCGCGTATGTTTAATTAAAAGTGCTCCAATTGTTAATCAGTAACTTTTTTTTAAACTTTGAAAGGATTTGTGATTTGTTACTAAATTAGTAATAACATATCAAAAAATAAAAGAGAAGGTATTTTTCATAAGCGAGATAATTCAACTTTCCGCGAGCGCGTATGTTTAATTAAAAGTGCTCCAATTGTTAATCAGTAACTTTTTTTTGAACTCTGAAAAATTCTCATGATTTGTTATTAAATAAGTAATAACATATTGAAAAATAAAAGAGAAGGTATTTTTCATAAGCGAGATAATTCATCTTTCCGCGAGCGCGTATGTTCAATTAAAAGTGCGCCAATTGTTAATCAGTAACTTTTTTTTAAACTTTGAATGAATCTCATGATTTGTTATTAAATTAGTAATAACATATTGAAAAATAAAAGAGAAGGTATTTTTCATAAGCGAGATAATTCATCTTTCCGCGAGCGCGTATGTTTAATTAAAAGTGCTCCAATTGTTAATCAGTAACTTTTTTTTGAACTCTGAAAAATTCTCATGATTTGTTATTAAATAAGTAATAACATATTGAAAAATAAAAGAGAAGGTATTTTTCATAAGCGAGATCATTCATTTTTCCGCGAGCGCGTATGTTCAATTAAAAGTGCGCGAATTGTTAATCAGTAACTTTTTTTTAAACTTTGAATGAATCTCATGATTTGTTATTAAATTAGTAATAACATATTGAAAAATAAAAGAGAAGGTATTTTTCATAAGCGAGATAATTCATCTTTCCGCGAGCGCGTATGTTTAATTAAAAGTGCTTCAATTGTTAATCAGTAACTTTTTTTTGAACTCTGAAAAATTCTCATGATTTGTTATTAAATAAGTAATAACATATTGAAAAATAAAAGAGAAGGTATTTTTCATAAGCGAGATAATTCAACTTTCCGCGAGCGCGTATGTTTAATTAAAAGTGCTCTAATTGTTAATCAGTAACTTTTTTTTAAACTTTGAATGAATCTCATGATTTGTTATTAAATTAGTAATAACATATTGAAAAATAAAAGAGAAGGTATTTTTCATAAGCGAGATAATTCATCTTTCCGCGAGCGCGTATGTTTAATTAAAAGTGCTCCAATTATTAATCAGTAACTTTTTTTTAAACTTTGAATGAATCTCATGATTTGTTATTAAATTAGTAATAACATATTGAAAAATAAAAGAGAAGGTATTTTTCATAAGCGAGATAATTCATCTTTCCGCGAGCGCGTATGTTCAATTAAAAGTGCGCCAATTGTTAATCAGTAACTTTTTTTTAAACTTTGAATGAATCTTATGATTTGTTATTAAATTAGTAATAACATATTGAAAAATAAAAGAGAAGGTATTTTTCATAAGCGAGATAATTCAACTTTCCGCGAGCGCGTATGTTTAATTAAAAGTGCTCTAATTGTTAATCAGTAACTTTTTTTTAAACTTTGAATGAATCTCATGATTTGTTATTAAATTAGTAATAACATATTGAAAAATAAAAGAGAAGGTATTTTTCATAAGCGAGATAATTCATCTTTCCGCGAGCGCGTATGTTTAATTAAAAGTGCTCCAATTGTTAATCAGTAACTTTTTTTTAAACTTTGAAAGGATTTGTGATTTGTTACTAAATTAGTAATAACATATCAAAAAATAAAAGAGAAGGTATTTTTCATAAGCGAGATAATTCATCTTTCCGCGAGCGCGTATGTTTAATTAAAAGTGCTCCAATTGTTAATCAGTAACTTTTTTTTGAACTCTGAAAAATTCTCATGATTTGTTATTAAATAAGTAATAACATATTGAAAAATAAAAGAGAAGGTATTTTTCATAAGCGAGATAATTCATCTTTCCGCGAGCGCGTATGTTCAATTAAAAGTGCGCCAATTGTTAATCAGTAACTTTTTTTTAAACTTTGAATGAATCTCATGATTTGTTATTAAATTAGTAATAACATATTGAAAAATAAAAGAGAAGGTATTTTTCATAAGCGAGATAATTCAACTTTCCGCGAGCGCGTATGTTTAATTAAAAGTGCTCCAATTGTTAATCAGTAACTTTTTTTTAAACTTTGAATGAATCTCATGATTTGTTATTAAATTAGTAATAACATATTGAAAAATAAAAGAGAAGGTATTTTTCATAAGCGAGATAATTCAACTTTCCGCGAGCGCGTATGTTTAATTAAAAGTGCTCTAATTGTTAATCAGTAACTTTTTTTTGAACTCTGAAAAATTCTCATGATTTGTTATTAAATAAGTAATAACATATTGAAAAATAAAAGAGAAGGTATTTTTCATAAGCGAGATAATTCATCTTTCCGCGAGCGCGTATGTTTAATTAAAAGTGCTCCAATTGTTAATCAGTAACTTTTTTTTGAACTCTGAAAAATTCTCATGATTTGTTATTAAATAAGTAATAACATATTGAAAAATAAAAGAGAAGGTATTTTTCATAAGCGAGATAATTCATCTTTCCGCGAGCGCGTATGTTCAATTAAAAGTGCGCCAATTGTTAATCAGTAACTTTTTTTTGAACTCTGAAAAATTCTCATGATTTGTTATTAAATAAGTAATAACATATTGAAAAATAAAAGAGAAGGTATTTTTCATAAGCGAGATAATTCATCTTTCCGCGAGCGCGTATGTTTAATTAAAAGTGCTCCAATTGTTAATCAGTAACTTTTTTTTGAACTCTGAAAAATTCTCATGATTTGTTATTAAATAAGTAATAACATATTGAATAATAAAAGAGAAGGTATTTTTCATAAGCGAGATAATTCATCTTTCCGCGAGCGCGTATGTTTAATTAAAAGTGCTCCAATTGTTAATCAGTAACTTTTTTTTGAACTCTGAAAAATTCTCATGATTTGTTATTAAATAAGTAATAACATATTGAAAAATAAAAGAGAAGGTATTTTTCATAAGCGAGATAATTCATCTTTCCGCGAGCGCGTATGTTCAATTAAAAGTGCGCCAATTGTTAATCAGTAACTTTTTTTTAAACTTTGAATGAATCTCATGATTTGTTATTAAATTAGTAATAACATATTGAAAAATAAAAGAGAAGGTATTTTTCATAAGCGAGATAATTCAACTTTCCGCGAGCGCGTATGTTTAATTAAAAGTGCTCTAATTGTTAATCAGTAACTTTTTTTTAAACTTTGAATGAATCTCATGATTTGTTATTAAATTAGTAATAACATATTGAAAAATAAAAGAGAAGGTATTTTTCATAAGCGAGATAATTCATCTTTCCGCGAGCGCGTATGTTTAATTAAAAGTGCTCCAATTGTTAATCAGTAACTTTTTTTTAAACTTTGAAAGGATTTGTGATTTGTTACTAAATTAGTAATAACATATCAAAAAATAAAAGAGAAGGTATTTTTCATAAGCGAGATAATTCAACTTTCCGCGAGCGCGTATGTTTAATTAAAAGTGCTCCAATTGTTAATCAGTAACTTTTTTTTGAACTCTGAAAAATTCTCATGATTTGTTATTAAATAAGTAATAACATATTGAAAAATAAAAGAGAAGGTATTTTTCATAAGCGAGATAATTCATCTTTCCGCGAGCGCGTATGTTCAATTAAAAGTGCGCCAATTGTTAATCAGTAACTTTTTTTTAAACTTTGAATGAATCTCATGATTTGTTATTAAATTAGTAATAACATATTGAAAAATAAAAGAGAAGGTATTTTTCATAAGCGAGATAATTCATCTTTCCGCGAGCGCGTATGTTTAATTAAAAGTGCTCCAATTGTTAATCAGTAACTTTTTTTTGAACTCTGAAAAATTCTCATGATTTGTTATTAAATAAGTAATAACATATTGAAAAATAAAAGAGAAGGTATTTTTCATAAGCGAGATAATTCATCTTTCCGCGAGCGCGTATGTTCAATTAAAAGTGCGCCAATTGTTAATCAGTAACTTTTTTTTAAACTTTGAATGAATCTCATGATTTGTTATTAAATTAGTAATAACATATTGAAAAATAAAAGAGAAGGTATTTTTCATAAGCGAGATAATTCAACTTTCCGCGAGCGCGTATGTTTAATTAAAAGTGCTCCAATTGTTAATCAGTAACTTTTTTTTGAACTCTGAAAAATTCTCATGATTTGTTATTAAATAAGTAATAACATATTGAAAAATAAAAGAGAAGGTATTTTTCATAAGCGAGATAATTCATCTTTCCGCGAGCGCGTATGTTCAATTAAAAGTGCGCCAATTGTTAATCAGTAACTTTTTTTTAAACTTTGAATGAATCTCATGATTTGTTATTAAATTAGTAATAACATATTGAAAAATAAAAGAGAAGGTATTTTTCATAAGCGAGATAATTCATCTTTCCGCGAGCGCGTATGTTTAATTAAAAGTGCTCCAATTGTTAATCAGTAACTTTTTTTTGAACTCTGAAAAATTCTCATGATTTGTTATTAAATAAGTAATAACATATTGAAAAATAAAAGAGAAGGTATTTTTCATAAGCGAGATCATTCATTTTTCCGCGAGCGCGTATGTTCAATTAAAAGTGCGCGAATTGTTAATCAGTAACTTTTTTTTAAACTTTGAATGAATCTCATGATTTGTTATTAAATTAGTAATAACATATTGAAAAATAAAAGAGAAGGTATTTTTCATAAGCGAGATAATTCATCTTTCCGCGAGCGCGTATGTTTAATTAAAAGTGCTTCAATTGTTAATCAGTAACTTTTTTTTGAACTCTGAAAAATTCTCATGATTTGTTATTAAATAAGTAATAACATATTGAAAAATAAAAGAGAAGGTATTTTTCATAAGCGAGATAATTCAACTTTCCGCGAGCGCGTATGTTTAATTAAAAGTGCTCTAATTGTTAATCAGTAACTTTTTTTTAAACTTTGAATGAATCTCATGATTTGTTATTAAATTAGTAATAACATATTGAAAAATAAAAGAGAAGGTATTTTTCATAAGCGAGATAATTCATCTTTCCGCGAGCGCGTATGTTTAATTAAAAGTGCTCCAATTATTAATCAGTAACTTTTTTTTAAACTTTGAATGAATCTCATGATTTGTTATTAAATTAGTAATAACATATTGAAAAATAAAAGAGAAGGTATTTTTCATAAGCGAGATAATTCATCTTTCCGCGAGCGCGTATGTTCAATTAAAAGTGCGCCAATTGTTAATCAGTAACTTTTTTTTAAACTTTGAATGAATCTTATGATTTGTTATTAAATTAGTAATAACATATTGAAAAATAAAAGAGAAGGTATTTTTCATAAGCGAGATAATTCAACTTTCCGCGAGCGCGTATGTTTAATTAAAAGTGCTCTAATTGTTAATCAGTAACTTTTTTTTAAACTTTGAATGAATCTCATGATTTGTTATTAAATTAGTAATAACATATTGAAAAATAAAAGAGAAGGTATTTTTCATAAGCGAGATAATTCATCTTTCCGCGAGCGCGTATGTTTAATTAAAAGTGCTCCAATTGTTAATCAGTAACTTTTTTTTAAACTTTGAAAGGATTTGTGATTTGTTACTAAATTAGTAATAACATATCAAAAAATAAAAGAGAAGGTATTTTTCATAAGCGAGATAATTCATCTTTCCGCGAGCGCGTATGTTTAATTAAAAGTGCTCCAATTGTTAATCAGTAACTTTTTTTTGAACTCTGAAAAATTCTCATGATTTGTTATTAAATAAGTAATAACATATTGAAAAATAAAAGAGAAGGTATTTTTCATAAGCGAGATAATTCATCTTTCCGCGAGCGCGTATGTTCAATTAAAAGTGCGCGAATTGTTAATCAGTAACTTTTTTTTAAACTTTGAATGAATCTCATGATTTGTTATTAAATTAGTAATAACATATTGAAAAATAAAAGAGAAGGTATTTTTCATAAGCGAGATAATTCATCTTTCCGCGAGCGCGTATGTTCAATTAAAAGTGCGCCAATTGTTAATCAGTAACTTTTTTTTAAACTTTGTATGAATCTCATGATTTGTTATTAAATTAGTAATAACATATTGAAAAATAAAAGAGAAGGTATTTTTCATAAGCGAGATAATTCAACTTTCCGCGAGCGCGTATGTTTAAGTAAAACTAGAACACTTTTATTTCATTCAAATTTCGAACTAACTTATTAATTTGTTATTATTAACTTAGTGATAATTTATTTAAATATAAAATAAAAATATTTTTTTTTATTGTGTAATAATGGCTCATCTGCGAGCATCACGATTACTTCATTTACTGCTTTTACTTTTTCTGTGTACATTTATAATATGCGGTAAATTGTCGGGTATTATTTCATATATTTTATAATTGTAATTAAAAAAAAACACGACAACTTTATAGGTATTTATATTTATTTATAAAAAAGATATGGAATTCATTTTGCCGACGGATCCTAAAAGACAGCGTTTCTTAAAACATGGTGTCGACTTTGCTGGGCAGCTGTACCTAGCGTGCGTGCGCACATACTTTTATAAAAAACGAAGCTGATCCAAAGCCGAAGCCGAAGCTAACTTCAGCCAGCTGGGGTGGAGCTACCTGTAAGCAGTTTAGTCACTAATGTCCAAGACATGTTGAGGTAAAATTGGGGTGAAATACTAAAATTTTTATGCTTAAAGTCTCTGGAATTTATTAAAGTTATTAAATCTAATGATATTAATGGTTTCAGTTATAAATAAATCTTCTTACATAATCATTCTTTTTATTTTTTTTTTATTTATTTTTTTTATTAACTAAATTTATTATAATATGTTTACATATTTACAACATTATTATTTTTTTCTCCCTACTTGCTGCTTTACACCGTTTCCATATATGGTAGGCTGCAAAGCTTCGTATTCGGGGCACCATTTTTATTTTTTCTTTCCATTTATCTTATTTTGTGTGTATTATCATGTTTGTTTATTTATTTGTTTGTTTTGATCTTGTTTTTTTATTTTTGTTTTAAATTCTTTATAAGTTTTCGTTTTTTTTTATATTTTCAGGTAGTTCATTGTATGTGATTAGTCCATTGCTTTGCTTAGTGTTTTTTTTTGCTTTTTCTGTTCTTGTTGTGTGTACATGTATATTACTTCTTTTTCTTGTGTTATGTTCGTAATTTTTTTTGTTTAATATTATTTGTAGATTTGTTTTAATTTCTTTATTTTTAATTTTATATATTAGTTTGCATTTTTCTATTTTTTTTTTTTTTGTTAATGTTTGTTTCGTTGATTATTTTGTATACTTCTTCTGTTGGTGTTAACTTTGGGAGTTTATGTATTATTTTAAGTATTTTGTTTTGTTGTCTTTGTATTTTTTGTGTATTTGTTTTTGTTGTATCACCTCATATATTTATTAAATAGTTAATTTTTTATAAATATAGTGAGTTGTATATACTTATTGCAGTTTCTTTTATCAACACACTCAGAAAAAAGTAACAATTACGCAAAAAAATTCAAATGATGGTTTCTGATGCTAATCAGTGTCGGTTTTTGCTACTGCGTGGATAGATGTTCCGCACTAGACAGTATACTTTTGTGGGTTAAATTATTGCTGTTGAGTAATTTGTAATTAGCTGCTCATGTTCTGTTGTTTTGTTATTTATGAATTTATTAAGTTGGTCGCTCTTGATAAGGTTATAAATTAAATTGTTGTTAGCGGAGAGTTGTTGAAAATGTACTGCATAATTATAGCTTGTTAGTTATTTGACTTTGATTTTTCTAAAAACTGCAGTTTATATAGAAACGCAATCTCTTTAATATTTTTTGCAGTGTTTGTCGTACCTCTAACTATAAACGTACGCGAGTAGGAGTTTTGGGTTATCTTCAATACTCTGTTCCACACGTAAAATGTTTTGTAAATTTACATCTGAATGTAAAAGGTTTTCAAGGCGACGACATGCTAGTTGAGTTAAAATAATACAACGTTGGTTTTCTATGTGATTTTATTCTTATTTTTTACTTATATGTGTTTTTATTTATAGATAATTTGATAAAATCTTAATTAAATTGTTTATCTTAATAAAAAGTGTATATACTAGAAGTCCCAATATGGATTCTTGTGGGACATCCATACAATTTTGTTTGTTAGATCTACATTCTTGTATACTTACACAAAATCTCAAAACAGATTATCTCTTATACTTAACGCTGGTTCAATAAAGCGCTTCTAAAATCAATTAACACCGTATTCGAGCTTTATAAACATAATTTAAGAATTTTATTGTGGCTCTTTCTATAAATTTATTACTTCTATATACACGTTTTTCAAGCGCAGTCTGAAAAACATTTTATGCAATTACCACTATGTTTTTAAAATGTAGGGTTTTTCAATAAAAAGTATTTATTCTTAGGTTAGATTAGGTTTAAGTGGCAGCTAGGCTCACATAGGCCTCAGATGGGCCCGTTGTGTTACCGCAGTACTTAAAAGTACAACCCTACTCAGGGGATTTTGTCAAACCATTTCGAGCCGTGAATGAACCTCATGAGAATCTGCGCATCTAGTGATGCGAGGTCAGAGAAGTCATCAAAGAAAGGTTGGCCTAAGAAGAGCAACCGTGTTGCGGACAGAAAGGGGCATTGGCATAAGTAATGCTGAACACTCTCCTCTTCCTCCTTGTCCAGGCAGCCTCTGCAGTAGTCCCGCTTTGCTATACCCAGTCTCTCAGCGTGCTTACCAATGGGACAGTGTCCCGTGAGGGATTCTGCCAGTCTGATATCGTTTCTTTTTAGAGAGACAATGTTGGTGCTTCTTTTTCTGTTTTGGTGAGGCCATACTGGCCTGGTTACCTTGCAGGTGTCTTCATCCCTCCACCTTTGCTCCGCTAGGTTTGAGGTTATTTCGTCTATGGTTTCCTTGTTCGAGGCAAATAGAATACCAATATCCTGTAATACTTCGGTTGAGTGCAGGCTTGTAACATTCTTGGCAAGCTTATCCGCTTCTGTGTTATCTGGGATCCCGCTGTGGCTTGGTACCCACATGAGTCTCAAGTTTGTATGTGCTGCCAGCTCGTTCAGCTTTCTCCGACATTCAGAGACTACTGTTGAGTTAGTGCACACGCTAGTAATTGCCCTGAGAGCAGCTTGGCTATCGGTGTAAATGTGGATTTGTTCACAAAGGTTTCCATTTACCATCAGCCACTTTGCTGTGTCTTTTATGGCGGTTACATCCGCCTGTAGAACGCTGCAGTAGTCTGGCAGCCGTAGGCTAATTTTGAGGCTGAGGTCGTTGGAGAAAACTCCGCAGCCCACTTTGTCCTCCCGTCTGTATAGACCTGCGTGTGTCCTGCTGGTATCTCTTTCTTCTCCATCCACTCCTCTTTAGAGGGTATGTGGTATGAGAATTTGTTGCCAAAAGCAGGTGTTGCTAGACAGCCGTCTATGTTTTTGGGCACCTCTTTAAATTCATTGATTATTCTGGCGTGACCACGATAATCCGATGTCAACATTTGCACCGATTTTAGTCTGAGTGCTGTGGTAATGGCAAGTTGCTTGCCTAGAAGATTCACCGGGGCTATGTTCAGGATTGTCTTCAAGGATTTTGTAAGCGTTGTTCTCAGAGCTCTTGTTATCATAAGCGCCGCTATTCTCTGCCCTTTTGTAAGCGCCATTTGATGGACTCTTTTATTAAGTGCCGGCCACCATATGAATACGCCGTAATAGAGTGTTGGTGTAACTACGGCTCTGTATAGCCAGAAGGTAATCTTGGGGTTGAGACCCCAGGATTTTCTTACCGATCTCTTGCAAGATTACAGAGCCATCGTTGCTTTCCGTACTCTTTTGTATAGCTTATGCTTCATCGAGCTCTCAATCTGGTTTACCAAGGCGTGGAGTGCCGTTTCCACGGATTTCCCTTTTGTGTATGCGTGCTGAGACTTTGACAGTCTTTCAAGCGTCTTTAGCAGGAACGATGATAAGCTGCTTTGTGTCAGGTTTTTGGGGGAGGTGTGTGAGGCCTTTCCTTCTTTTGGGATGAAGACCGCCTCGACATCTCTCCAAATTTTTGCGATGTATGAGAGGTTTATACATACCTTAAACATAGTCTCCAACCAAGGTATAACTATATCAATGGGCCTCTTGCAGCTCAACTGGACTGATCCCGTCAGGTCCTGGTGACTTAAAAGGTTTGAAGCTTTTGATGCTTCAGATTAACTTGTTTCCACCTACAATTCTGTTAGCCAGATACCGAGGTGGAGCAGTTATGGTGGAATCCACTACACTTATTCCATTGCCTGGATGCTTCTGTATAAAGCTTTGGACTGCCGGATCTTTAAATAATATTTTTTGCAGTCGGTTGGCTTCTGAGGTTTCCTCTATTTGTTTGCAAAGCCGAGCAAAGGATGACCTTTTGGCTTTCCTGACCTCCGTTTTGAAATTCCGCAGGGTGTTTTTATAGACAGTCCACTAATTGGTGTTTTTTGCCTTGTTAAACAGCCTCCTGCATTCTTTTCTTAGGTTGCTTATTAACGGTGTCCACCACCGTGGTTTGCTGTTACCTTTCCTGCTCACGACTTTGCATGATGTGCGTATGGCCTTGTTACAGGCAGATGTAAACTGCTTTACAGTTTTGTCTAGCTCATATTCTGTTTTTGGTGTTGGAGGCGGCTCTTTTGATAGAAGACTCGATAGGGTAGTTTTATACTTACCCCAGTCAGTTTTTCGTTTGTCTACAAACATAGGCTTTGTTTGTATCTGTATGTCTACCTTAAATTCTATATACCTATGATTAGAAAAGGAGTGTTCTTTTGATAATTTCCAATTGCTTACAAGGTTAGGCGTTTTAGTGAAAACAAGTGTAATGTCAAGTACCTCCTTTCTCACGGCTGTAGTAAAGGTGGGAGTGTTACCTATGTTACATATTTCTAGGTTGGAAGTTAGTATAAATTCTAGTAAAAACTCACCTCTGTTATAGTGTCCGAGCTGCCCCATATGGTGTGGTGAGCATTGGCATCGGCTCCAATGATCACGTCCGCCTCTACTCGGTTGTCTTTGTTGATAATGCCATGAAAGCTTTCTGAGGGACTTTTCTTTTCCTGGGCGAAGTATTCTGAGATCATCTATAACTTACGGTTAAAAAGTCCCATTGATACAGTGACAGTGTCGCAATCGCTGTGTTTAGGCATCATAAAAGCGTTGATACTTTTATCTGCCAGAATACACGAGCGTGGCTTACCTGCGTTTTTTGCGTACAGTAACCTGTACTTATCAGAGCCCAGCCCACAGATCTTGGTTCCCACGACCCAGGGTTCTTGGATTAGGGCCATGTCGACTTCTCCTTTTGTCAGTTAGAGGAGCAGAGCAGGTGGTGAAGGTTACATTGTAGAACCCCTACCATCGCTGAAAGGTATTTCTGGCACCTCGACGATCGTTTGGTCGTTGTCGTTTTTGGTGTCAGAGATTAGCGCCAGATTATTCTTTGCTTTGCTTATCTCACCTAGTTGGAGTGGTCCGAGCATGTTGCTGACCTCCATGTCTGACATCTCACTGTCTGAATGTGACCGAGGCTCCCCTTCCTTTAAGGGATTGAGGTTTTCTGGTCACTCTTGTAGACGTTCAGGGTAGTGGAGCCGAAGCCGTAGCTGATCATTTCCTTACTTTCAACCTGTGGCGCTAAAGATTTTTTGTTGAGGATGACAATCACTTGCCTTCTCATACCCGTTGCCTCGCTTACTTTAATTACGCTCCAATCCTCAGTTGGAAGCGTGGGATTGCTGGTCTGAATTATCTTCAGTATTGTCCTCGGGTCAGAGGGTTCCGTCGGGATTCAGGCTCGGGTCAGAGGGTTCCGTCGGGATTCAGGCTGTCGATTTCGGTCTGCTCGGGATCTTGTCGCCCGGCCAGACTTCCTCCATTTCCCCGATGGCTTGCTTATACAGGTCCGCTGATCGTTGATCTGCACAAGCCACCAGCTTGATGTGTTCTTGGTGCCAAACTGCGTCACTGCAGCAAGGAGCTGGGCCAGGATTCTTTTGAAAAATGTCTAGGTATTTGCCCAAGAGAGCCGCTTCCACCAGTTCTTATTTGGCTGACGCGATGCTCCCATCTCAGTGACCTCTGTCTATGAACGCCCATACCAGGTGACCCCGCTGTATGAGCGTTTTGGAAGTCTCTTTTTGTTGTACTGTGGCGAGGGACCTAACCATGCCTTTTTCTTTCCTACGAGCGGGGAATCATCCATCGACCTATCCTTTCTTTTGGACAATCCCTGGGTTGCCGCTGACTCATGTTCTTTTGTTACTTTAAAGGCCCACTCGAGTTTTGCCTTGTTTTGATCAGACTGCTTTTCCTCCAGGATGCCTTTAAATTTATCGAGGAGTTTGTAAGCCGCCTTTCTATCCCTATAGGCTCTGATGGACGGTTTCACCTCTTGTTTGCTGGATGCCTCTTTATTTAGCTCTGCATCAGTGCTAGTGCATTCTTAAGTTGTACACATTTTTTAACCAGACTCTGCTATTGCTTGTACAAAATGATATCCAGTAAATAGCCACCGCGAGTCTGTCTACTAGAAGTCATTTTTTTGAAAAAGTTTTTTAAGACATTTTCACACAACTGATGCTCTATCTGGCAAATGACAGATAGTATTGTCATTGAGGGCTGGCATTGTTTACGGCGCATTAGCGTAGACTCTTTTCTTTACGTAGCCTTAAAGAAAAAAGTCTAGCGGAGTTAAATCGCACAATCTGGAGGGCTAATTTATGTTTGAGTTTTCTTTTACGGTTTGTGTAAATAAAAATTGTCTATGTCTAAGTTGTACAAAGTTACCAAAAAAAGTCAGTTAGCATTTTACGGTAGCAATCCGCATTGACTGTAATTGCAGCATATTTGTCGTTCTTAAAAAAGTAAGGTTTTATGACCGATCCAAAAAACCTCACTAAAAAATAACTTTTTGGGGATAAAGAACTTTCTCGACTGCAATTTTCTTAAATTGTATAGTTTTTAATGACAAATGTCAAAGATAGACTTGCTATTCAACAGATCGAAAATTCCGCAAAATTCAAAATGGGACTTTTTATTTTTATTAGAAATTTTTATATATTACTAATGTCTTTTTACAATCAATTTCTATGCCGTTGTTATTAATATGTGACAGAACTTTGCACATTTATTTTTTTCTAAATTCTCCTAAAAATATTTTTTGATGCTTTTTGTTTTGCATATTTTATTTCTTACACTTGCTTTTGCTCTCTAATACTAGTTTTTAGTTTATGTAAACTGCTGTATAAGTATTTTAAATTTCTACAAGATTTTATTGCTTTATTAGTAAGCCAATTTTATTTTATAAAATCTTATTTTTGTTTTTTATACAAGACATGCAATATAAATGTTTGTAGAAAAGAATCAAATATTAAATTAACATCTCTATTTCAGTGCATTTCAATTGATTGTGAGATAGTGCATAACCCAACTGATTAATATTTTTTATTATTAATCTTGAAAAACGAATTTATCGTTGGGCTTGTGCAAAGGAGTCTTACTAAGACGAAAACAAGTTACTTATTAGGACCGCTTGCACCACCTCGTTTAAAACTAGACCTTAGTCAAGTACCACTTATGTCCAAGTGAAGCTTAAAAATATATTTTGTTGCACCACTGTATTTTAAGGTCCACTCACGTAAGATACAGATATATGTGGCAACACAGCAAAGTTTGCTTTATTTTGTCATTATTTTTTGACAGCAGAGAAGGCAGACAGCGTCTGAACAACTAATATTATTGCATTTGTAGTATATAGAAGGTTAGGTAGCAAAAAAGACCTAGTTAATGGTAACAAAAACTTTTAATTACTCATATGGGTGATTCATTTGCCCGACATACGTAAACACGATCGGTTCATTTTATTTGAAGTATTTATTACACGTTTATTCTTAATAGAATTATTAATTAAAAGGGGTCTTATTTGGTTTTGATAATAAATATTACTTTTCAATATAAGTAAGTTTTACATAATTGCACTGATAAATCTCCGAAACCTCTGCATTTTTAAAGTTTTTTATTATTATTAACAGTCCTTATTGCTACCTAACCTTTTACATACTGCTAATGCTCAAAAAGGACATAAAATAATTTTATTCGAGTATTGCATTTGTCTATAATGCGAGATGCTGTAGATATGTGCACTTCTGCAAAGCTCCCTACACTTGTATGTTGAATAAAATCTAGTCAGTAGGAGCATCTAAAAATCTATCCATTTGTAACTTGAGGTAGTGTAATACACAGAATTTTAAGATTTTTTATAAAAATGACAAAGACAATGCAATTTTGTAAAGCAAATTTTAGGTTATTCTGCACCTTATATGCGTAAACCGAACTCAAGGTTCGGCTTACGATAAGTTCCACTTAGGGGTTTTTATGTTCTACTTAGCAGATGGTGCAACGAATATAAGCTCCACTTGGAAATAAAGTGGCACTTAAGCAGTTAAGCGAGGTGGTGCAAGCGGCCCTTAGAAGAGAAGAGTAACTTGCACATTAAAGTACTTCTAATACTGCAACATTGAAAAAATAAAATTGAAAAATGTGGTTAAAATTTATAAAAAAAAAGGAATTTAAAAATAAAATATAAAATAAAGGAAAATGAATTGGAAACTAATTAACATCTAGAATGTTTGCATAAATGTACACACAGTGTCTCAAGTATACTAAATGTAACCTGCAACAATGTCGAACAGTCTAGAAAATTACAAAATGTTATAAAATAGTCTAAAATCATCCATATACGCGTTTTGAAATTTATTTCTCATCAGTATGGCTTTACTTTAGACTTAAACATAATTGTGAATTTGATAAATTAACTTACTTAGTATATAACTCGGTCTCGTAGCACCGTTCAAACTAAATTTATAAAAAAAGGGGTAAACTATTTATACTATCTGAAGGATTAATGACTTCTGAGAATGAAGGATTAAGATGTCTCACATTTTTCGGACTAATTACCTAGTGATAATTACATGTAAACATAAGAACAAAAATTCCTTAATACATGACACAAGTGATTAAATATTAATCTTGAAAAACTAATTTATCGTTGGGCTTGTGCAAAGGCGTTTTACAAAGACTTTTTATTAGCTTATATTCTATTTTATCAGTAACAATTATTATTATATTCTTTGTGTAAAGACTCTTTCGTTGCTCTATTCTAGTCTGCGGGTACGGTGAAGTGGAGTAAGAGAAAGACACAAAAATGGACGGTACGAATGTAGTCTATAATATTTTTGGTTGCCTGCCCGCTTTGAAAAACAGTTTTTCCGTCCGTATTTTGGAGCGGAGTTGGAGTGATGCTTTTCTTCCATTGGAACGTAAAATCCTTTGTCTCTCGCTTTTAAAACACAGATGACGCTAGTTACAAAATTAATATATATTGAATATAATTTATAATTTTAATTATACTAAATTAACAGTAAATATTATTAATCAAAAATTAAAATTAAATTAATTTATTACATAATTTATTAATATAATTTTTTAATATTTGCTTGATTTGATAATATTATACACTAAAGATAGAACTATTGACATCTAGTGTAAAGTGATTGTATGCTTCTTGGTTACGTCATAACAATATTTGACAATTTAAACATTAACCTTTAAAAACATTCACACTGAAGTTTCAAGCAATTTTTTTTTTTAATATTATTAATAAATTTGTATTGTTTTCTTACAGAGGCAAGCAAAAAACAGTCGTAAGTACCACGGAGAAGAAAGCGTTTGCAGTACTTTCTGCCTGCCGCCCTCGCTTACTCGAGCAGACAAACAGCGGCGTTTCTGCCTTTGATACTTAATGTACTATTTTGTCTGCCCGCTTTGAAAAACAGTTTTTCTGCCTGTATTTTAGAGCGGTAAGTGATGCTTTCTCTCCCTATAGACGTAGAATCCTTTACCTCCCGCTGAGGGTTCAAAATTTTTTATTGAATATAATTCTTAATTTTAATTATACTGATTTAACAGTAAGAGCCGTCTGACACAAGACTTATTTTACGTTTAAATTGAAAGCAATAAATGCGCACGGCCCCGCGCGCAGATATTGTACGATTTGAAGCAAGAAATTAGAACCTGTTCTAATTTCTTGGATGAAAACTTGCTTGCAATGCGCAGAAAGATGCGCGTAGGAAAGTGACATGTTTGAGGTTATGAGTTTGTTTACGTCGCCATTGCTTAAATAAATATAATATAATAAATACTTACATTATAATATTATTTTTGTTTATTAAAGTCACTAGTTACACATCCGTTGTAAAGTAAACTCTCACTGAACTATTTTTATCAGATGTCAGATGCTATTATTTGACATTTGGTGAGAGGTTGGTTCAATGCGCATGCTCACGGACTTAATTTACAAACTTACGGACTAACTTTACAAACTTACGTGTCATACAGCAACACTGGAAATTGTACTAAATATTGGTTTAAATATTATTGCTTTCAATTTAAACGTGAAATAAGTCTCGTGTCAGACGGCTCTAAGGGCCATAATATCCAACTTCTAATAAAGCACCTAATAAACTTTTAGCTGAATGTGCAGTTTTCAGTTTTTAGGTAGCAGTAGTTGTGATAAACTCATTAGCTGTGTTCCATTTGACAAAATAGTCGCACTTGGTGGCTTACATTTTCAATCTGTTTTCAAGGTAGGGAACGTTCCACAAACGCCAAATATTTTCTATTGCGTTTGTCAAGTGTGAAACGCTTTTGCCCGCAATATTTAAAAATATAAAAAATGCACCGGGTGAATGAAACGCTCAAATGGAACATACCTTAGGTGACAAATGTGACAATTACTGTTGCCAATTTTAAATTAGCAGCCAATTCCCGCCGCTTTCAATTGAGCGCAAAAAGTTTTTTAAAATGATGAACGATAAGCTGCCATTTTGTTGTTTATTTCCGAGAGCCACAAATAACAAATCTAAAAGAGCGGTCCGCTATTATTTTACTGTACACACCTAATGTATTACAAGAAAAATTTGAAAGTTTTGGTTTTTTATATATTTCATTAGATGGAAATTTTATTCTCTACCTACACGTTGCAAAAAAGGAGTTAAATTAAGTTCTGCTCGTAGTTTTATAACGTTTCTTAAAATGCCCCCTTAAGAGTAAATAAAACCTTAATAAAACAAAAATTATGATGTTTAGAAAAAAGGATGGAAGCTATAAGAAAGAATATTAGCAAGAATGAACACATACAACATTTAGCAAGAAAGACAAACAAGGTGGTAGGTGTGGGAAATAGGTGAAAGTAAAATAAAAGGGACAATGTTGTCTAGCCTAGTTTGAAGCGTTCTGTTTTATGGGTCGGAAATTTGAAAATGGGAAGAATAGGATAAACATCCAGTTTATACATGCAAAATGCTAGATACATTGTGTTAGAGGATGTGAGAAGTAGAAGCAAGACTACAAGATACGATAAACAATCGAGAAAAAAAAATAAAGCAAAATACTTTGATAATAAACAAAAACAAAAAAAGATACCAGCCAGATTAAAAAAAAATGAAAATAAAAAAAAAAGATAAATAAAGAAAGCAAAGTGTGTAGAGAAGCCAATGAAAAAATAGAATATATGTTAAAAATGTATTGAGAATGGAATGGAATGAAAACAAATGAAAAAAAAAGTGTTGATAGAAGATGGAATATTGTGGATGCGAGGCGTTATTAAAAGAAAAAAAAATGTATTATATTATGTTGATTACGTATTGTAATTTGTAGATTGTTCAACAACAACAATTTATATTTAAAATTTATATACATAATTATTTACAAACACGTTAACTTATAGCGGTTTTTTGCAAGATATTATTGCTTACTATTAGGATTACTTTTTAAGTTATCTACACTATGGCACTGCAATCTCCAATAGTAGTTAGTGTTGTCATTTTAGCAAGCATTTAATAACGGATAGGAAATTAATGACGTATTTTAAAACATCGTTTTATACCAAGCAATAGTACGCCATATCTAGTTTTGATGTAGGTTATTGCTTTAGTATGCCGTTGACAGATACGATTTAGGTTATATTTAAATGAGGTGGACATTTTTAAATTAATGCTTTGTTGGTAAAAACTATAATTTGTTAACTACATTTTATTATTAGATAATTAATATAAAAATAAAAACGTAATTTTATAAAAAACAATTAAAATTTGTCAAGAAAGTTATTTAATTTATAATTATTTGTTTCTTTTTACTATCAAATAATTTAAAATGAATGATTGTTCTATAATTTTATATTATTTTAGCGACAATAATTGTTACTATTAATATATTATGCAAGAAAGTTGTATCAAAAATGATGTTACTCCCACTACTCTTACCACAACATACTACTGATATAACAGTAGTATCTCGCGAAAAATTGCTGTTAGTTACAATAACTCAAAAAACTATAAAAAAAGTACTAAATAGTAAAGAACAACGTTAACTGAATTTATTCGAATGCATTCAAATAGCTTTGTCTTAACCCAGCAGATATTTTATTGTAAACTGAGAGAGCCTCTAAGCCAATCCGAACATTGTTTCCTAGTTGCTACTACAATTGCAGTCTTAACGCGGACCAACTATAATGTAACGGATCGCCCTATATATGATCTGAAGTTAGCGGACTAAACTTACTTCAGCTATGTTTACATTACCGACGGTTAATTCATGATGCAGTGGGGAAGCAATAAGTGATCTAGTTAGTTAATCTAGTTCATATAGCCAAGCCAAATAATAAACTTTATAGTACAAAATATCCATGCTTGTGTGTTCCATACAACAGTGATTATTGTTATAAGTAATATATATTTTATTATTATTAAGAAGATGAACGACGTAATTGAGATATCAGATGAAAGTAGTGATGATGGAGACACCAATGATGCAGGTACAATTAAAAGTATGCACATTTTTAGGTTATAGATTCTTTAAATCAATAAACAAATGCAATTTTTCTTATTTTTATGTAGTTTGACAATTATAAATATTTTCATAATAATTCACAACAGTTAATAAAATTTCATTGTAATAAAACTTTGTTTTTACTTATTTTTAGGCTCTTCAAACTATTTTTCGGGGATCAAGAGAAAAGCCACTGTAGCTTACTATACAGTCACCGACTCTGAAGATGATGATGATGATGACGATGGAGTAGAGATATGTGATAGCGAATCCGATAGTGAACCAGATGTAGAATGTGAATTGTGGGATAACGATTGTATTGTTTTAGATATTAAGCCTTCAAGTAAACCTATACATGGATGTAAGTATTTTGAATTATTTATTATAGCAATAATATTACATCAAATTCTCAATTTGAATGGCAGTTGAGTCTAGCCTGAATGTGGATTGGTAGATTTATGTTTTTGATTTGTTACAAACGTAATGTATTTGCAAACACGTTTTTGTAGTTAATAGAAATAAGTAAATTAAGTTTAAATATAATAAAATGAAGTGGATGGACTGATCCAACATGCATGCGATTTTTAAAAAATGAGACAAGCGAACACGCACACATGACATGCATGTACTTGCCTTGCGTTGTGACTTACACTTGTGTTACCACATGATTATGTTGCCAGTTCTAAATTTGAATTTATAAATTGATTGATTTTCAAGAAAAGGCGTTCACAATAAAAAAAAGATTTTATATCAGTATTTATTATGTCACATTGTGACTGCAGATTTGACTGAACCTCAGCTTTTATTGACTGAGATGTAAGAAATAGAGATATAAAAACTTAGTAATTGTTTTATTATGAATGATTACGTAATAACGGTCAATTCTATCAACCATATTAATGTTATAATAAGTTACAACCACAAAAATGTTTCAAGCCATAACACAATGATTATTATTTACTTTATATTTCATCAAATCAATTATGTATCTTTACATATTTATTTATTATAAAATATCTAAGCTGTGTAGAGGTTTGCTTGCTTGACCGCTATTCTAGGGGTCTTGAGTTTGTGTCTTTTATTTGGAGGAAAAAAATGTAGTACGCCTTCTTTTATATAATAAAAGAAACTTAAGTAACTCAATGTTGCATGCACTTTAAAGAAGACAATAATTTAGGTTGGAATTCCTGAATTGCAGATGTGGTAGACGATGATATTAGCCTAGTAGCAGAAAAAGACCGACTGTAAATAAATGAATAAATTTTAAAAACCTGACCTAACCACAAATCAATCTAGTTAAAATTAATTAAATGACACTTTTGGCGTTTAAAGTGAGGATGAAGGAAACTGCATGTTGAGCAGTGTTGCCAACATTCTAACTATTGGTAGGTATGCTTTAAACACAAACACTGTTAGTGTGCGCAGTTGGTAGATGTTTAAAATTGACCTTTTTCTTTGTCGAAATACAATATAACTATTTAAACATTGTTATTAAAACTTTTAAAAATATTAAAATATTTTACTAGTATAAATCTATTTATTGCAGTTATAATATAAATTTTAATTACGTCACGTAGACATAAATAATGTGAATTATTTTATCAACAATCATGTTCAAGTTTTGACTGCAAACTATGCATATTGCAGTACTGTGTTTTTATAAGTATAATAAAAATGTAATTAGTGATTATTTCACAATACTTTATTTTTGCATTTAAAACTATTGTGAAGCTGAAAAATTACAAATTTGAAAGAAATGAATCTGCCCTGTTAGTTTTGTTAGTATGAAATTAAGTCATGCTATCATTATATAATAGCTTAGGAAATAGCCTATATGTCAAGGGCGCTCAAACAGTCGATCGCGAGAGGGTTTTAGGTCGATCGCCTTTTATCAAATATTTTTGAAATTTTTTACATGAATTGTATAAAAGTACATTAAATATATATTTTTTACATTTATTTTTACCTAGTAACTAGGTTTTATTAGGACTTAGTGATATAGTCGATCGCTAGCCGTCTAATACGTTTATGGTAGATCGCCGATGCTCTAAGTCTGAGCGCCCCTGCTATATGTGTTTGTTAATATTGCGGATTATTTTGATGTAACATTTTTGCATCTATAAATTAATGAAATAGTATATTCAAAATTTTACTATTCTATACCATTAGATAATGGTATAGAATAGTAAAATTATTATCAATAATTAACTAACCTATTTTTTGTTTTGTTATTAGATCATTTGATGCCAACGTGTGAACCTGATCCAGAACAACGTATAAAACAATTGAAACTATCCACCAACTTAAACGAGACATTTACAAATGAGGAATATTTCACTACTTTAAAAGATAACTTCAATAATAATAACGCTTATGAAGATAAGAATTGTGAGATATTAAGGGATCCATGGAAGGTTCTTATATTGAACAATGTCCTTTCAGAACCATCTATTTTGAATGCAATAAGACAAGATTTTAACGAATTAGAATGGGGTTCTCGTAAATTGGATTTGTATGAATTCTTTCAATCACTTGACTTAAAAAATTTTAATTTGCCTAACATGAATATAATTTACGAGTTTTTAAAAACTGAATTGAAAGAATGGGTGTCTAAGTTGGTTGGTGTGGAGTTATCGGAAGTATCTGCTACCTGCAGCTTTTATGGCGACACTGATTTCTTGCTAGTGCATGATGATCAGACTGAAGATCGTGCTGTTGCCTTTGTATTATATTTAACGGGTGAAGAGGGTTGGAGTGTTGACTGGGGTGGAGCATTACAATTGTTTAATAAGGATGAAGATGGACAGCCTTTGGAAAGCACACGCAATATAATGCCTAAAAATAATCAATTGATTTTGTTTCCTGTGTCCGACCATTCTTATCATCAGGTATGTTTAAATCTTGAAAGAAATTCCTTAACTTTGATTATTTTTGTTAAGTTAAAAAATTTTAAATGTTTGTTTAATTTATGTAAGTCACTATATTAAGCATTATTGCTAAGCAACTACATATAGCAATTAACTCTGAAAGTGTTAGTAGGCATTCTGATTTTTTTTATGTATTATATACAGTAAAGCTCCGCTAATCCGTATCAATTAAAACATGGCTTGATCCGGATTATTGAACAATCCGGATTACTGGTACAATAATAAAATAATTAAGCAAAAGCCACATTAAATAATAAAGCTTTTATGATAATGAGAATTGAACAAATTTTCAATAAAAAATTAAACCTCTTAAGCGGGCAGTTTGATAAATGTCATAAAACTACGAGCAGATCTCATGTAATTTAACTCCTTTTTGAAATCGGTTTTTTGCAACGTGTAGAGAATGAAATTTCCAATCTAATGAAATATATAAAAATCCAAAACCTTTAATTGTTTATTAAATTTTGAAATTAATTTGCAATTTTGTTGTTGAAATATTTGTTTAAACTTTAAGAGTTATACTTCATATGGCTATGCCAATTTGGATGCATCTTTGTGGTGCGACTTCTGTGTGAGATTGTGTAGTAAATTTAATGTGTTCTTAGAGCAGTTTTTCCACTTAATCTTTTTAATTTTACAATAAAAAATTTAGTTTAAAATGAAATATAAATATAATGCTGCATCTATTACACCATATTCTTGCTCTATTTGTTCCACAAAATAGGTATCATTTCCATATTTTTATTGATTTACACTCTCCATTTACTTTAATAATTTTTACATTAAAAACAATTTTATTTATTTGTTTTAATTATATAATCACAATACACTTAAATTCCAGCTGAACTATTATATCATTATATGCCTGTTGTGAACCTGACTAGAAACCTACTAAACAGAAAGGGGAGTAACTTAAGGCTTCATCTATCAGGAAGTCACTGTACAAAGTATATGCGCTTCCAAAATATAAATGGGAATAAGAGTTCTGTATTATATATATTCAATGGTGCAACCTTATTCAAATAGATTTTTTTAATTTACAGTATTGTGTTTCTTATGGTTTTCATGGTTCCAACATAAACCGTACAAAAATTCACATTAATTTTGCTAATCAAAATTAATTTATTTGTTAATATAGATTTTAACAAAGGTGATGAATACTATTGCCATTTGGTGGTAGTAGTTTTAATTTTTTTTAAATCTTATTTCATAGCATAGTTACATAAGTTTTATTTTACTTTTTAGTATTAATTGTTATTATTTTTAGATAGTGTTATTTATTATATCTGATATTATGGGAATTCTAACACCTTAAATATAAAACATTTTTATTTTATTTGAACTTTTGTAATTAATTTGGTTAGCATGACTAACCAAATTAATGTTTTTGAATTTATCCAAAAACAAATTGAATCTTTGTATATACAAGGTACAAAATGAGTATGTAATAACCTAGCATAGCACACACTTAATGCATTTACGAATATTCTGCCGTCCTTGAGAAGAAGTCTTCAACTACAGTTTTTGTGGAAATTTATGCCATATAATACTGAATAACGGTTTTTATGCCAATTATTGTGAAAGTTTCATCAGGAGTTTTGTTAGATAAATGCTCTCAAGATAATAATAACAATTCTAAATTGTCAAATACAATTGAATTTAACAATTATTGACGTGGTACAAGCAAGCAAAGAGACTTTTTTGCAATTTTTTGTATTGCTGTATTTATTTTGTCAATATTAAACAGTTTTAATTAATTCTTTACTATATGTGGATATTTCTAATTACATATGTTGATCGCTTTCAATATCTGCTAATCCACTACATTTTCATTCAAAAACAAGTTTCTGCCAACAGAAATTTTCTTAATATTAAAAATGATTATATAATTTTAATCTAAATCTCTGTAGTTAGTTAACTTAATATTGCATATAATTAAAACTATTGTTTACTAATGTATTAAAATATTTCTTATTATGTTGGTACTATGTACATATTATTAATTTTGATTAATTTTCAATAGGTTGAAGAAGTTCGTTGTAAAAATTTTTGCCGATTAAGTATAAATGGGTGGTTTCATACAAAGGAACTATTAAAATTTAATACACCATTGTATGAACCCCCAATTAGAGGATTTCATAGTGATATTTTTGTCGGACCAATGGAAGTTGATGTGGATTTAAAATCATGGTCTACTTATGGCGACAATTATAATGAGCAAATTTCAGATACACTTGGGACTGAATCGGAAGTATCACTAGAATCTTTCTTTAAAGAAGATAAATTAAAAGAATTGGAAGAAGCACTTAAATGTCCAGGTAAATTTAATTTTTACATTTATATTGTTTATGTATATCCTAATAAACCTATTTTTTAGAAACTAAATGGGAAAAGTTGGGGCCTCCAAATCGAAGAAATTATGAATTACTATCTATCAATGATAATCAACCCAAAATTATAACAGATTTTATAAATCTATTTCGAAGTGAAATGTTTTTTGACTACATAGGCAAAATATCTGAAATAGATGCACGTAAAATGAAATGGGATTTGCAAAGGTGGACACCTGGTTCTTATTGTTTATTTCAAGAACAGAGTCAATTTGAGCTGGATCTTTTTGTATTCTTTGGAGATTGTAATGTAGTGGGTGGCACATTACATTACGTAACACTAGAAGACAAAGTGCAGGAGGCTTTACTCAGCCTTACACCATCTACCAATAGTTTACACATTGTTTATTCAAATACACCCAAATACATTTCCCATGTGAGCAATCATAGCAAATCGAAATGTTTCTATGTTTTTATAGCATCGTATTTGGAGTAGCAAATTTAAAAAAAAGTTAACGTATGTACAGTGTTGATGTTTTTTTAAAGAAAATCTATTTTAACATAAGTCAATTTATAATAAAATAGAATGAATGATTTATTTTTTATTATTTACATTGGTTCTCCTTGGCAAAACAGATATCTGTTTCGTATTTCAGGTTGTCTAGAGTCAACATCCATCATATCTACTTGCATGGGCTCTTCTTCAACATCCCTTAACAGAACATATTGAGGTGATAGTTGCATATATTTTCCTGTGTATTCAATTGCTACATTGTTAAATTTTACTTGCTTACTGGTTCTTTTAACATGACCGCGAAAGATGTTCCTCTGCATTTTCTTTTACAATATAAATAACACTATTTTTTTAACTTTTAATTTAGGTGTTATGCACGATACTTGCAGCCATACTCTATGAAGTAATTACATTTTGGTCATACATAGTTAATTTAATAATTTATGGAAATGGATGAAGTGTCAGATAATTTTGATAGAAGTCTGTCTTGATTATTATTTTAATCATTATTTATTTAAAATAATTTCTATTATATTTTTCAATGTTTTCATGTAAAGTAATATATATATATATATAATAATACTTTACATAAAAACATCTATCCTACTTCAAATCAAAGAATGCAGTTACTGACATGCCAGTCGATGGTTCCCCAGTAAATTACTTGATATATTGCTAAAAATAAATTTATATAAGAATTGTATTTTTTTGTTGATCCTAAAGAGAATTGTTTTATGAGTATCTGGAATCCAATTTTGTTTATTTGGTGGTTATGATAAAGGTTAAGCTTGGAGATGTATTGTACGTGTCTTCAATTTGTTTCAAATTCAACTTTGCTATTAAGAGTTAGTAAAGCTTATTTACAAAGTTTTATAACAATTATTATTAAAGAAAGGTTAAATCAAGGTGTTTTTTATACCAATATCTACTAAATAACGTAAATATAATTTTAACGAAGCTTCAGTAACTCTTTGTAACAAAGATGAATACTGACATGTCTTTAAAATCATTTAATATCATTTTTTAGTGACTTTGTAAACTCTTCTGCAGGTTATCATCTAGCTAAGGGGTGGGTGACCTACTCCTTGGAACAATTTTGTGTGGCCTTTTGAACCATTTGATATGAAAGAACCAATATGTAAAAATGACCTTGTATTTTAACACAAAATACGCAAATGTTAAATTTAAGTTAACAAGGTCAATGCAACAAAATCTTATTTATAATATCACAAATTAATGAAGCAAATATCGCAATAAGGGAAATAGCTGTTTGGAAAATTTTAAATTAATATTAAATAAACTTCTGAATTTTACACTGCACCGTCTGTACCTAGATCTTGTTAGACTATTTATATCTCTCTCTTGCTCAATACATATTCAACTTTTTATGCTTGATAGGGTTTTTTTTTCAGTGAATTTCCTTGTCAACAAGCTTGTAAGTGTAACAATGCTGTTCAAAATATAATAGTATTGGAATATGGATAGGTTTTTGAAAAAAGTTAAATGATTTTGCAAGTGGGCAATTCCATTTCAAACCGACTAAAGCAGGGGGTGGGGGTGTCGAGAAACTTGCTTTAGTATTTTTTTCCGTTTCTATAACTTATTAGTAGTCTTTTGATCGGTTCATGAAAGTATAAAACCGTTTTTTTTTTAGTTTTTTGACTTGATCGCATATTTTGTTTAAAAATCGCAATTTTATCTAAAATAAAAAAAATATTTACTAGTGAAATCAATCAGAAATTTTTCGTAGAATCCAAATCTGGGCCATTTCAAGACTATACCCTGTCTATAAGCCGCAAAAGCCATAAAACCAATTTTTTGTTCTAAGCAAAAAAGAGCATTTTTTAACAGCCAAGGTTGGCTTATTTTAATGTAAATTAGTTAACAAAAAATGCGATTAAGTTAAAAAAAGAAAAAGAAAATTGTATTTCCATAATATATGGAGGTAAAGATTTCATACAAAAACTGTCAAGAAATATTTCCTACAATTTATATAATATTGACTACAGTCAATTTACTTTTTTAAAATAAAATAATCTTTATCAATTATTAGTAGTAATTGTTTGTTATGATTCTGCACAACATACATGAAATTAGAACTGATTTATGCTGTAGCAATATATATATATGGGTAATTCCATTACTTTTCAACCAAACTGAAAAATTGAATATCTCCAAACTGACTCAAAATTAAATATGTGATAGTAGGTACCAAAAAAACATATTAAAAAAAAAATCAACTCGTTTAGTCAGGATCTCAATTTTTGAGAGCCTTTCAGTTCAGAAAAACGCCTAAAAATCACATTTTTTTTCTCAGCGTAGAGACATTGGAAAAGGCTCCGCAAGGTCTGATTCTTTTTGTAATTTTTTGTACCCATATATATATATATTAGTTTTAAAGTTGATTTTTTTCTTAATTTTTTTTTACTAAACTTTCATTTCAGTAAAACAGCTGGTAGGACTTTTTAAAATTTAATTTAATCTATTGCATGTAAAAACTGAATTGAAAGTTTAGTAAAAAAAGTACTTTAAATATTAGTTTTACTGTATTTTTTTCCTAAATATCTAGTTTTGCTTTTGCACAAGCATGTAACATGATAGTAGATACTGTTAGATAAATTAATACAAGTGGAAATTTCACATTTAATCATACGTTTGCAACTATGAGCAGAATTATTGTTATTTTTAAAAAAATATCACACTCCTTAAACCGCGCTTTATGTATCTACAAAGTACTATTACCAATAAAAAAATGAATATTTTATGTAAAATAAACGAAGCAAGTATTTTACTAAATTAATAATATTTATAAGAAAATTAAATAGATGTAACTGTTTATGATCCATACGTTTTGGTGAAATTTTTGCAATCAACCAAAAATAGAGAGATGCAAATATAACTGCTGTTTGCTTGCTGGTTTCACGGCAAAACGCCTAATAGTAGCACATAATTACTGGTTTTTAAGGAAAATGTCAATTTTTTTTTAATTGCTGTAAAATAATATATATACAAGTGTTGTTCAAGCAATGGACGCCAAGCAGACAAAGTTGTTTTTCAGTTACGGGAACAATTTGTTAAAAAAAAATTCCAGCTCTTTGATCATTTTGTCACATACTTTGTTTTTAGTTTTGTGACATTTTTGGCTATTATATCGGAGGCCCCGAGTTTTGACGTAAAAACAATAGGAACTCTGCCGATGAATATCCGTCGACAATGTGGCGTGTAAATACATTTTTTGTTTTAGCGCTTTCGGATGGACATTTGACAGCGCTTCGAGTGGTGACCTAAAAACTAATAGATTTATTTTTAATTAAATAATTAGTCAAGATTTCTTATTAATTAGTTTATTTATTTGTGACATTTAACAATAAATTAATTTCAATTAATATATTTATCAAGTTCATAAATATAAATTGTAAGCCTAGCACGCGGCTCTGAAAAAGAGCGTATTGGTGTCCTTGGCCGAACACAAAAATATGCACCGAGGGCAGCCTAGTGCGCCAAGAGTGACGTAAATAATAGAATGTTCTTTTACTTTTCTATTAATATTTTAATTAAATCTGTCGTTATGATAGGATTAGTATAATACAAGAATACTATACTGTCATAAAACTTTTTTAATATAAAAACATTGTTTTCAACCAAGCTTAATTTAAGCAGAAACTGAAAGACTGGCCTAAGGTTCTCAGTCTTGAAGAAAAACTGTGTAGGCTACAGACACGCAATAAGAATTTGACTGCTTTGTCACAAGATGAACACTTTTTTTTAAAATGTAACTAGCGATAAGACTGAGTACACCAGTGGGATGTTCCCATAAAACAAGATTCTATGTAATGAGTTTATAAGGGTTTTACACCACTCAAGAAAATTCAATTTTTTGTAAAGTGATGGCCACAGGTTTTTGAGACGTTGAGGAGATTTTCTTAATTTAGTTTATGCCAAATAAGACTACAATAACAGACATTTTTTTAAAGGTATAGTATCACTAGAAAAACGTTTTAGTGTTAATAGTGTTTGCGTTGAAAAATAAAATTTTGTTTGCCTGTAACTCGAAATTAATATAAAAAATGTTATTTGCATTTTGTTTTCTAATATTCTTGATTGTCTTGAATTTGTAGTAAGAGCAATTCTATTCAAAAAATTTAAATGGTTATTTATATGAAATATTTAGTAGTTTTGGGTTCAAAATGAAGCTTCAATTTGTAATTCAAAAATCTAACAAGAGACAAATCCGTTATATGCTGATATGTCCTTAGTTGATTTAGGAAATCAAAGATGTGTGGCTGCATCATTGGGAATTTAGCAATCTACAATTTCAAGAATAGAAAATAAGTTTAGAGAAACTGGGGAGTACACAGATAGAACAGGAGGTCTTAAGGGGCAACAACAGAGATAGAGACTATTGTTTAAATGTATTGCTTATCAGACACAAAACTTTTGCAAGCTGAACTGTACAGTATTTAAAATGTGCGAGTTAGTAATTACACAAATAGAAAATGATTTCAAGATGTAAGAATACGAGCAAGAAAGCCTATACTAACTAGAACAAATACAAAATGAAATTTCAATGACTGGGCCGTTTGCCCAGTCATTCTCATTTGTTAACAGATGAATCCAGATTTTGTACTCTTTATATAGATCTGTACATGTACAGAAGAGACGGTGAATGTTACAGTCAGTGCAATTTTAAACACATTTTGGTGATGGATTTGTTATGTTTTACGGTGGCATTTCTTCATAGGCTTGCACAGAATTGGTGGCCTTAGATAATGATTCTATGACTACTGATCAGTATGTACGGGATGTCTGTATGCTTCAACTGTTGATCATAGTTTTGTGCTAATGCATGAAGCTCGCACATTGCTCATATAATCAAGAGTATACTAATGAGTTAGGACTGCAAATTTTAAATTGGCCTGATAGAAGTTCTGAGTGAAACATTTTTGAGATTACATTGTTTGGAATCTACGAACAAATCCAGCACCATTAACTAGCTTAAATGACTTAAAATGCGCAGTTATTTAAGAATAATACGATAAAGATCAAGTCTGTAATAAGACTTTTCAATTTTTTAATAATTTTATGCATCTGTGTTTGTTAGTGTTTACTTTCTGTCTCCACAGCTTTCTGTTTTATTGTTATTATTCAAAATTAAAATATAAATGTTACAAATTTAAAAGGTAAAATATAATTATTTTGCAGAGTGTATTTCATTTTTTATTTACAATACTTATGTGCATTTTTGTGCTTTATGTTTGAATTGCTATAAAATCTGCATATCACTGCATGCACAGGCGGATTTTTTTGTTGATCTTAGTCTTAGACAGTATCTACATCTAAATGTAGATACGTTGAATGTTAAAACAAACAACATTTTTCAGCCAGTGAGTGAACTTTAAAACCAATATAAATGTAACTTTTTTATACTCTCTATAGAAGTTGGAAATAGAACAGCAATAAAAACTTACTTTTGCGTAATTCCTATTTTCACATATAATTTGATAATTTTATTTTTTCAGTAAATTCAGAAAGGATTAAATTATATTTGATCAGAGTATTTTAATCAAATTATATATGTAAATAGTATTAAAATGCATACAAAGCAAGATTAGACCAAAACTACAGACTGTACAATATAAGAATAACGATATAAGAGACAAGAGAAAAAAGTACCTGGCATACTGGTCCAATATGTCAAACGAGCATAAAATACGGTATAAACAGGCACAGGCAAAAGTCCGAAGGAAAATTAGCCGGAAGAAAAAGGAAGCATGGAAGAAAAGATGCGACAAATTAAACACGCATATTGAAAGACTAAAGAGTAGCGAAAGCTGGAAAATATTAAAATCTCTGAGGCTGAAAAAAAGATCTAATATCACCAATAGCAATAAAAAAATGGGAGGACTATTTTAAACAGTTACTAACAGAAGTAAGACTACTCTTCCAAGAGAACCCAGAGGGAGAAGGAAACATAAACATAACATCATCACCAATTAGAATAACGGACGTAAAACAAGCTTGTAAATCACTAAAGAATAGAAAGTAACCCGTACTTGGAAACATCCCAGCAAAGCTCATCAAATATGGAACAACAAAACTATACCAAGAACTAACGGTACTAATCCAAAACTAATGGAATGGAAAGCCAACCCCGGAAGAATGGAATATTGTCCTTTTATCTACCATACACAAGAAAGGGGACACGTTGAACTGCGACAATTACAGAGGGTTAGCAGTAACGAGCGCACTATATAAAATATAAAGCAAGATCCTGGCAAAAAATCGAAGCAGCATACAATGACATGGAAGCGGAAGAGCAGGCAGGATTTCGGGTGAAAAGATCAACAATAGACCATCTATTCTCCGTCACTCAAATAATAGAAAAAAAAATGCGTACAACCAGGAAACCCACCTGGTGTTTATAGATCTGAAATAAGCATATGACAGTGTACCACAGAATAAACTATGGGAAGCACTAGAAGGAACTAACATACGATATGCAATACGAAAATTATACCAACACGCATCAGCAAAAATTAAAATAGGCCAAAAATTATCAAAAGGTTTTAATATAACTAAGAGGCTTAAACAGGGATGCTGCCTATCCACGACCTTGTTTAAAATATACTTAGAACAAGCGCAAAAACAGTGAAAAAGAAAATGCAAAAACATGGGTATACCCCTAAAGGATAATATTGTCACTCGTTGTGCTTTGCAGACGATCAAATAGTGATAGCGCAAGATCAATTAACATCGAATATATGACTAGAAAACACAGAACACAAGAATACAGCAAATGGGGAATGGAAGTAAATATAAAGAAGACAGCGTATATGTGTATAGAAGGACAACAACAAGATCTCATCCTAGAAGACGGAAGAATCATAAAAGAAACCAATAAATATATATATACTTAGGAGCACAGATAACCAACGACGGAACACAAGATAACAACATAAGAGACAGAAATATACAAGGTAGAAGAACAATATGTATGTTGAATGGAATATTATGGGACAAAGACATATCAAACAAAATCAAACAATAAATATATAATACCATAGTAAAAACTATAGTAACATATAGCAGTGAAGTATGGACGCTCAAAGATAAAACGGAAAGGACTCTAAAAGCTACGGAAATAGATTTCTGGAGAAGGGCAGCCGGGAGGTCCAGAATGGAGAGAATAACCAATGACAGGATACGAGAGATCATGGAAGTAACACACACCATAATTGAGGACATCAGAGTAAACCATGTAAGATGGTTTGGACATGTACAAAGAACGCCAGACGAAAGACTCCCAAAACAAATATGGAAATAAACACCACATGAAAGAAGAAGAAGAGGAAGAGCTAGAGAGAGTGTATTGATAAAGAACTGAGAGAGAGAGAGAGAAATAGAAGGAGACTTATGGATGAACAGAGAAGAATGGAGACTGGAAATCGGAAGACGTTATAAATCGAATTAATAAAATTAAAATGCATTTAAAATGACCTAAAAACGCATTTATTTCTATATTTGGATACATTTTTTGATTTCCAATTATTCTTTGACTAACATCAATGTAGCTGTCGCTATACTTTTAATGGCACACGTTATAGCTTTATAGACAGATAATATAAGTTATTTTAAGAATACAAATTAAATTGTTACTAAAATAGTTTGACTTATTTTTTTAAACTAAATGTTTACACGCATAAATGCCAAATTACTTCAAAACGGTATATAATCGTATTATTTTATATTAGAGTTTATCTGATAGAAAAAAATTAAAAAACTTAAACTGTTGTAACCTTGTTCGTTAACAAACAAATTTTAAAACTTAATTTGCCTTGTATATTAAAAACAAATACCGATAGAACTCATGTTTATATAAATAGAGACAAAGATTTTTTGTTTCATTTTTAGCCAACTTCTGTAACATCGTATACGTTTATGTTACGCCACTGAGCGTGCGATGCGCATGTTGATTCATATTAATACTTAAATTGGTACTTTACCTACCACTCGTACCAGCATCTCTTTTCACTAACTCTTCTAACGGTAACCTCATTTTATTGGAGGTTTTTCAAGATAGAGGCGTTGGACTTTTTGGAGGCAAGTGAACATTCTAGTATATTCAGTTTGTAATTTTCATCTTTCTATTATTATTATCTCAGCTTTTGTAGTTGCTAACAAATTTGTATTGTTTTTTTTTTTTAATTTTTAATAACAATTTATTTAGTATATCAAAGCTTACCAATAAAAAACAAAACATTACTTTTTTATGTAATAATAAAAAAATAATTTTATTTACAGTAAAGAAGCTAATATGGAAGAATATAAACCTTGTTCAGTGAAAAATTGCTTTGATAAGTATTCGTCAAGGCATAGTTTTCCCAATCCTTCAAAATACCCAGATAGATTTTCCGAATGGGTTGCAGCTTGTGGTGATGAAACATTAAAAAATCTAGATCCAATTCAAATGCATAAAAATTATGTTATATGTAACTTACATTTTCGTCCAGAAGACAAGTCGTCAAGTATGTATTTACTGAAAACGGCTGTACCAACTCTAAATTTACCCGAGTGTCAAAGTAAGTGTATAAATTTTTTAGTTGAATTATAACAAGTTAAATAGTAGGTTTGTTGAACTGCTAGTTAATTTTGACTTGGGTAATAATTTTTTATATAAATATGTCTTGATATCATTTAATTTAATACATTATTTGGTAACAATTATTGTAGTACATACTGTGTATTAAAACTAAGAAAAGATGTCAGAATGTGGAATGGACACTTGGAGATAACATATTTTGTTTATGTTATTATGCTATGCTTAAACATCTATGATAATTCAATTAAAGTATAAGAATATGAGCGACACCAATATTTTGCCTACTTGTCTGCATCGTTTATATCTTTCATATCATTTTATATATAGAAATCTTCATATATAGATTTATTTACATATATAAAGTATTTAAAATTATTTTTTCTTTTAGATCTTACTACATCAATTTTTCATTCACCAAATATAATAAGACCAGTAAATCTAAAAAAGAAAATTTTTAGAATGAAAAATTTTAGCTTAGAGGAAAGATTAAAAGAGGCAAGATGTTATTCAAAATTAAAGAAGTTTGGTATATACGTTTTGATGTACAAGAAAAAAATGAATTTTCCACAATTAAATATGTTGAAATATAAATCAATTATTAAAAGTTATACAAGTGAAGAAAAAGTTATGGTTTTTCCCTTGTACTACCAGTTGGGTAAAAGCTATAATTTATTGTCAAAATTGTTTGATTTACCAAGTTACAAAACTGTCAGGGCTTTACTCAATAAAATGCCAATTAAATGTGGAATTAATAAATCAATTTTTGAGAACATTAAAATTGCGACTAAAAAAATGAAACCTATCGAAAAACTTTGTGTTTTAATGTTCAAAGAAATTAATTTATCTCCATATTTGGAATACAACCCACATACCAACAAAGTTGAAGGGTTTGAGGAATTTGGAAATGGAAACAGTGACAAGTTAGCTGATCATGTTCTAATCTTCATGTTGAAAGGAGTAAGGAAGAAATGGCATCAGCCAGTGATGTATACATTTTCTAATGGTGCCACAAAGGCAGAAGATCTAATCAAACTTTTGAAACAAATTATTGTTGCTGTACAAAAAACAAGATTAAAACTAACTGCTACAGTATGTGACCAAGGTGTAGTTAGAAATAGAACAGCAATAAAGAAATTAACTGAAAGTTCGAGAACTGAAATAGATCATCAATTCACAAATATTATTTCAATAGGAGGTAAAGAAATTATTGCATTGTACGATCTATTCAGTCTAATGGAAGGAATCAGAAACCATTTGCTAACGAAAAATTTAATATGGGAGCATGATGATGACACTTTAATTGCTAAGTGGTCTCACATAGAAGCTGCATATAAAATAGATGAACCAAGAAAATTTATTGGTATTAAACTTATTCCATATATTACAGATGACCACGTTTTTCCAAAGAAAATTAATAAAACATTTACATGCTCTGAAGTTTTTGATCATTCATTGGTAGTTGCTATGTCATGGTATGCCAAAAATAGTAAGTATGCTTGCAATCAAATGAAAATGAAAAGTTATAAGCTAATTTATTATTTTTTACAGATGAGTCAAGTGTAGATGGCACAACAACAATGCCAACATGTGCGAAGCAGACTGCAATGATTATAAATTTTTTTAACAATTTATTTAAAAGTGTGAATGGTGGTCCGGCAGATTATTCTGAAGAAAACCAACTAAAATATAATGTTAGTGTATCAAGTAGCCACGTACAACATTGGGAAAGTGCCTTGGAGTCATTAAAAAAAATGTATTTTCAAAGTGAAGGTAGTAGCGAAAAGGTTAGGCCACCTTCACTTACAAACTTTATAACAACAATTGAAGGATTTCTAAATATTTGGAATAAATTAAGAACATTAAAAGTTAAATATTTCCCACCTAGAGCATTCAACCAGGAACCACTTGATAATTTACTTTGTCAAATTCACCATCAAGGTTGTGGGAATATAAAGCTAACACCAATCCAATTTCAGAATTTCTTTAAAATTCTTCTAGTAAATACATCAATTCGTATAGATAGTAATTATTGGCAAGATGAATTTACTTCAGCTCAGTTTCTAACAAAGCCAAAGATGTTTCTAGATTATCCAACAGCAGAAAATGACAAACACATGATAATAATTGAACATTTACCAAAACATCTAAATATGGAACTAGATTTGTCTGTAGTGGGATATGTGGCAAAGTTTATAAGTAGGAATCTATTAAGAAAATTTAAATGTGAACTTTGCCACATGCATATACTAAATAATCATAAAAATGTTGAAACAAATATAAATAATTTAACATCACAGGAGAATAATTACAATATACCAAGGCGGTTACAATATTGCAGACCATCATTTGTTTATAATATAATTGAATGTTACAATATAACTAAATCACTAATTAGGAAGATAGAGATAAAAACAAATTTTCTTACAAATGCCACACAATTTATTATAAAAAATGTTAAATTCACATTTATTTGTGAACACAAGGATAAATTAATACTATACATTGTCAAACATATTGTTAAATTAATTTTGTTTAATTATTTGAGAGGCGTGAACAGGAAATTAGTTGGAAAATACCGACGAAATATTGTATGCAATAATGTAATTTGTGTTAAATCAAAGAAATAAAATTTAGTTTCTTTTGTAAATTATTTTTGACATCAGTGAGGTCCACACTATGTTTGACCAGTAAATGTGACTGCATGATTTGTTTAGTATTCAGAGTACCACTTGATTTCATCCTTATAACTTAATTGCTTGCGTCTAGATGAAAACCAAATCGTGTGTATTGAGCGCTGATGGAATACAGAGTAAGGTAAGCTAAAATCTGGGGTTTAATTCCAACATTGAAACTAATAAGTCAGAACGAGTAGTTTTGCATGATTTTTTATATTATATCTTCTCATTAAATGATTGAAATAGTGCAAGCAATTATTCTCTTTCATTATGGGGGAAGCCACTGAAGAAAATCAAAATTCCCTTGAAGGCCCATAAATCGTGTCATAGTTTTAAATATTAATAACTTGTTTGCAAATATTATTTATTACTCAATTTAGGCATTTTAATTAAGATTTGTTGAGTTTTAAAAATAACATTAGGTAAGTTTTTTTTTGCACGCCCACTCTAAAGAACAGTTTTTCCGCCCGTATTTTAGGGAGGGAAGTGAGCTTTTCCTCCCTAGGGAGGTAAAATCCTTCTCCCGCTAAGGGTTTTGCTTTTAAAACACAGATGGCTCGATATAATTCTTAATTTTAATTATACTAAATTAACAGTATATATTATTAATAAAAATTAAATTAATTTATTACATGATTTAGTAATCATATTTTTTAATATTTGCTTGATTTGATAATATTATATATATAAGAGAACTATTGACTTCTAGTGTAGAGTGATTGTATTACAAGACTTCTTGGTTACGTCATAACAATATCTGAAAATTTAAACATTAACTTAAAAAAAAAAACATTGACACTTGGAAGTATTAAACAAATTTTTTTTAAATAATATTAATGCAGTTGTTACATGTTATTGTTTTCTTACAAGGGCAGGCGAAAAACAGTCGTAAGCACCACGGGCAAAAAAGCGTTTGCAGCACTTCGCTGCCTGCCGCCCTCGCTTACTCGGGCGGACAAACAGCGGCGTACTGCAAACAGTGTTTTCCTGCTCTTGGTACTTAATGTACTATTTCGGCTTTGTACAATCGGCCGCGATCTACTGCATTGTATAAAAAGCTTGAATTTTGTCATGAATGTATTGTTTTAGCTGGAGAATAGTAGTTTCTTTATTGACGTATAATTTTTTTTTTTAAGTATCTAAAGGAAAAAACCTGAAGCCGTTAAAATTTGCGTTTCTGCGATCCATGCAACAGTTTACCTTTATATGTGAATTGTGGTGGTAAGCATTCTGTCTATTCCCGAGATTGTCCAAAAATGAAAGAAGAAAGGAAAATAGCCGAGATCAGAGTAAGAGACAAACTTTCTTACATTGATGCTCAAAAGAGGTATAGATCAATTACGGCTCCTACCTTTTCTAGATTGTTTGCTGCAGTTGTTGAAAAGCCTATTGTTCAACAACCACCAATTATGAAATTTACTGCTATTGCAGAAACTTCTTTAAATAAAGACAAGGACTCTAATGTGAAAAGTTAAAAACCGGTTGCGGGCCCATCAGGCTCAAAACCAAAACTGACTACGGTCCAATCCGGACCAAGATCACAACGAGTGGGACTTCAAGCAAAACCACTCAAGATGGGGGCTTATTTAAAGCCTAAACCATCTAAGGTATTGGCTCGTATCGGGCCAAAACCAACTAAGGTGGCGACTTTCAAGTCAAAGCCTAAACAGGCTAAGGCTCAGTCCAAGTCAAAGCCTGCAAAGACGGCAGCTCAATCTAGGTTACCGCCACCTGAGGTGCAGGTTTCTAGCGATCCTGCGCTTACAGACCCCAATATTGACGTGTCGTTAGAGTCGGTGGATGTGAAAGTTTTTCCCGCCCCATCTACTGTGGAAGTTCTTCCCGCGCCATCTACTCTGACAGATGAAATTATGCCAATTGTGGGAGTTCTACTCCCCCAGATGATAGTTCTGAAGTTAAACAAAAAAACGCTAATAAACAAAGAGTTAAAACTACGTTTGCAACATAACTCTAAAAATGGTTTCAACCATTATACAATGGAACTGCAACGGATATAATTCACACTACAAATCCTTTAAAATATTATTAGCTGAAAATTCATCTATTTGCGTTTCCTTACAGAAAACATATTTTAAGGTTGAATAAAATCTTCGTGGTTATACTATTTATAGAAAAGATCGTGCAAATGTTGATCGTGCTCAGGGTGGAACGGCTTTATTGGTTTGTGATACGGTTTTCAGTAAAGAACTCCGTGTCAACACTGCACTAGAAGCAGTAGCCGTTCAACTACATATCCCTTTCTCACTGACTATTTGCTCAATTTATATTTTGCCAAATGTCAGTTTGGACATTCGTTTGATTGATCAATTACTTGAACAACTTCCGTCCCCATTCCTGCTAATAGGCGATTTTAACACTCATAACACTATGTGGGGCTCAAGTCAAACTGATGTGCAAGGTCGTAACTTGGCCAATCTTTTTTCAGAAACGGATTTAGTTATTTTAAATAAAGGTAACATTACCTACTTTTCCGTGGCCAATAGATCATTTTTGGTTATTGACCTTACCATTTGTTTTCCAAGTATCGCAGCATTGCTGGATTGGGAAGTCTCGGAATATCTTTATGATAGTGACCACTTTCCCAGATTCATTCGCGTGCTTAGTCATGAAATTAATGAAAACCGTCATCAAAATTGGAGAATAAAAGATGCCAATTGGAATATGTTTGTTCAATTGTTTGATTACGATGACAGTGTCCAAGCCACTATTGACGAAGATATTGAAACTTATACCAACTCCATCATAGAGGCAGCACATGCGAGTATTTTGTTATCTTCCGGAAAACCTCGCAGAGAGCCTGTTCCTTGGTGGAATTTTAAATGTAAGCAAGCTAAACTGAACAAACGCCGTTTTTTTTTTTGTAGATTTAACCACTCCCTAACAGAAGAGAACCTATTACTTTATTTGTACAAAGTACAAAGCTGTTGCTCGAAGAACATCTAGAAAAGCTAAAAGAGAATCATGGTCAGAATATGTTACTTCTATTAATTCGAGAACCCTCGTCGGGAAGGTGTGGGAAAAAAACAGAAAAATTTCTGGCCGAACCGCATCATTACCTATTAGTGGGTTATTGTCGGGTGATCAAATTATTATCAATCCTTTTGACATTTCAAATATCCCGATATATGGCCGATGTTTATTTTGACGCTTCCAGCGATAATAATTACGATGAAAATTTCCAAGATATTAAAATTAACATGGAGAAAAACGTTTTATCTTGTCTCTGCTGAAGTTGAATTATATAACGCACCGTTTAGTGTTTGGGAATTTGACTCGGCATTATCTGAAGCACACAATACTGCTCCAGGTGTCGATTCGATACACAATGCTATGCTTAAGCAATGAAGTCGCTCTGCCAAACAATTGTTGGCACTCTATAACCGGATATGGTCAACAGGGTATTGTCCTGAGTCGTGGAAACTTGCTATCATAGTACCAATACTTAAACCTGGTAAAGATAAAAAGCTCCCGACAAGTTATAGGCCTATCTCTCTAACTAGCTGCTTATGCAAGTTACTAAAAAGAATGATCAATAAGCGTCTTACTTGGTTATTAGATTCAAGAGATTTAATTGCTGACATACAATGTGGTTCAAGGCGTCATCGTTCTACGACTGATCACCTTGTTCGGTTGGATACAGCAATTAAAAATTCTTTTGTACAGAATCAACATCTTGTTGCTGTATTCTTTGACATTGCGAAAGCATATGACATGACGTGGAAGTACAATGTTTTACGAACGCTTCATTCATAGGGTATTTGCGGAAGCATGGCATTGTTTATACAAAGTTTTTAATTTTCCGTTCATTTAAGGTACGTGTAGGTGACAGCATCTCGGGCATACGTCACCAACAGAATGGTATTTCTCAGGGGTCTATTTTAAGCGTGACACTATTTATAATAGCGATTAACGGCATAAGTCAGTTCATCAAGCATCCGGTTAGCGGATGTATGTATGTTGATGACGTAGCTATCTATTGTGCCTCGAGAAACATGCCAACGTTGGAACGTCAACTTCAGTTAACAATATATAAATGTTTATTTCTTGCCTTTCGGCCTTGAAAATTCTACAACTTAACATAACATTCACCATATAACTTCAGTTAACAATCAATCGCATTTTGAACTGGGCTAATAACAATGGATTCACATTTTTTGAACTAGTAAAACGTTGCTTATCTATTTTTGTAGAAGGCGAACCCTACACGGTGACCCTTTATTATATCTTGGGGGAGAACCTATTCCTGTACAGGAATGTGTTTGATTTCTCGGTATCACATTTGACCGTGCGTTAACTTGGCGTCCCCATTTAATAAATCTGAGATCAAGATGTGTTCCGGCACTAAACTTGCTCAGGTCGTTGAGTGGAAAGTCATGGGGAGCGGATCGGAAAACAATGCTACTTTTGCATCGCGCTTTGGTGCGCTCAAAACTAGATTATAGTTCTATAATCTATGCTTCCGCAGCTCCATCCACACTACGCATTGTTGATCCTGCTCATCATACTGGAATTTGTTTAGCAACTGGTGCATTCCGCACTATCCCTATTGCTAGTGTTTTGTGTGAGGCAGCTAAACCATCACTCTGTCTTCGGCGTAAAATCTTGACTGTTAGGTACGACGCAAAATTAAAAGCTAAACGCTTGCATCCGACGTTTCCTGTTGTGTACAATAATGGTCTCGACGATCTATACAACATCAGGATACGGTCACAAAATTTGGTTGCCGTAAGAAATTACACTATAATTCAGGAACTAAGTTTCCAATGAATACCAACTGTCTTACTGTTGCGATCCTCCTTGGACTTTTCAACGTTCAAGGTTAAATACTGCATTATCAAGAATGAGCAAAGCTTTAACTTTACCAGTCAAATATCAAATTGAATTTGCAAAAATTCAAGCAAGGAACGTAAAGGCCACTTGGATTTACACCGATGGCTCAAAAAGTATCGACGGTGTGGGTTGTGCTTTTCTGGTAGATGAGCTGCAGTTTACATTTGGGTTGCCAAGTGTTAGCAGCGTTTATAGGGCAGAACTGTATGCTATCTATCAGGCTCTTCTCTACATCCAACTAAGCGCAGGTACAAATTATGTTATATGTATAGAGTCGTTGAGTGCATTAAACGCCATAGATGACCAATATCCTGATCATTACTTCCTGAGGCAAATTCATTCAATTTTGCTTCAGGTGTCTCAGATAAATGTCACTGTTAACTTTGTCTGGATTCCCAATCACGTAGGTATCAGTGGCAATAAAAAAAGCTGATGCGCTTGCCAAATTGGCAATAACTAGCGCTGAATATGTATAAGTTTGTGTTAGGGATATTTGTAATTTTCTACATCAAAAGCTGTTGTCTAGCTGGCAAACTGAGTGGTTTGCTATTCAAGATAACAAGCTGCGATGTACCAAAAGCGTTACTACACCGTGGAGTTCGTCATACAGGCCGAAATGTAGAAAAGAGGTTATCCTCACCCGGCTTTGCAACGGTCACTGTCGATGGACTCACAGGCATTTGTTGGCATCTGAGATGCCCTCAGTTTGTGATATTTGTAACGTCCCATTAACTGTTTGTCATATCTTATTGAATTGTTGGCAGTTTTTGGAACAAAGAATTGCGTCTAAATTATCACCCAGTTTGTCGATTGTCTTGGGCGTTCAAATCACTGATGTCGATCGTTTGCTTGAATTTGTTTGACGGAGCAGACTGGGTATATGGATATGATTATTTATTTAGTATGATTAATGTTTGTGTATCGTAAAATCCAGCAGTGTCTAGGACCTTTTACAGCCTAGTCGAGGAAAATTAACAAAAAGAGTTGTTGCACAACAACGCACCTGTGCACACCGCTGAAGTTGCTTAACTTGCCATAAGAAAATGTGGTTTTAAAAAAATTAATTATTTCCCTCCTACAATCCATTGGCCTCTAGCGATTACTTTCTGTTTTTTAAATTAAAAAAAAAACCTTTGGGGTAGACGATTTTTTGACGAAGTAAAAACTGCTGTTTTGGAGCATTTTGACAACAAGTTTTTAAAATATGTTTAAGAAGGAATAGAATTACTAATTAAGGGTATGTAATAAATGTGTTGAGGTTAAGGGGGATTATATTAAAACATAATAAAATAAGTTTCTCATAAGTGCATGATTTTATGGTTAGGTCGGGAATTTATGTCACCTCGTATATTAAAAACAAGATTTTACGTATAAAACTTTAATACCCGAAACTCAGCATAATTAGCTATACTCGTATAAATGCTAAAATAAATAACTTGGATCCAAAAATAAAAACATTGGTTATTTACAGAACACATTACAGCGAAATTTTATTTCAACACTTGAACAAATTATTAACAAAAAAAAACTATTGTTAATAGGTCTGTTCCAACTTACGGTTTGGACAGTTTGCAAACCGTTCAAACTATGCACACAAACAAACTACTGTGTATAAAAGATTGCATAAAGATGACAAATATTTGTTTGTGTGCACAGTTTGGACAGGTGATTTGTGGTTTGGACGGTTTGCAAACTGTGAAAACTGTAGGTTGGAACAGACCTATTATCATTAAATATAATTTTTAGAAAATAATAAATACAGCTTACAGTAGATGCAGTTTGACTTTATTTAACTTTAAAACAATAAACTAAATATAAAAAATAATACCAGATCAGTTTTCCAATGTAGTTTTTATTATGAAAGCAAATTGTAATTGACTGACACTCCGTCATGGTGATCGCATTGCAACGTCATTTTGATGTCATGTCATTGACGATTTGAGTGTGGTTGTTATATAGCGTGCACACCAAGTGTGTAGGTTACTTGACTACATTAAGCGTCAGTTTTCGAACATTTCGGAATGATACGAAAAAGTAAATTTATGAAACTTGAAAGTTTTGTAGTGAGTGTTTCATAGACATTTTGTAAATGTTTATCAGTAATAAAATTGCGCTGCTAGCCATTGGCTGCGTTCCCAAACGCTCCCATTCACTTATTGCTTTTACTTTATTTTGTCTATTTTTAATTCATTCAACGGTTCTCCCTGCTTAATTCTAACACCAATTTCCAGTACTTTGCCCTTATTGCTTCTAGTTTGCCTATTTTTTACTAAGCTGTCAAACTATATTCATTTTACTTTCAAACTTTCTATCCTCATAATTTACCACTTTATTTTTCTTTTGCGCAAATTTTTTTATTTGTTCTTTTTCACTATTGTTGCATTAAAAAAGATTTTACTTCTTCAAGTTCTTCTCTTTTTCATTTTCTTCTTTGTATGCTTTTTTAAACTTTAACATTTCTGTTTTTCTACATCCAGACTTACGCCCGGTTTCTTCAGCGTCTCTCAAGCCCTAACTATACCTCAAGCAAGGCCTTAAGCTGAAAGCTGAGCTTATTTCGTTGCACCAAATCAAAATCTCACCTTCTTTGCGTCAAGCAAAGCTCAAATAATAGATGCCGTTCTCGAGAGCTCAAGCTCTGCAACTGTCATCAAAATTATTTTCTAGTCTCTAAACAATTATTTACTACTACTTGCTTTTATATACTGTGAAGCATATTAATTTTGATTTTAATATTTAATAAGTTACAGTATAATTGGCTTTAAAATATTCTAATTAATTTGTTCTTTTAAAATTATAGTTATTTGACACATAGATAACCATAATGTAAATATTTTTGACATTTATATTTTATAATAAATTAATGTCAGTAAAATTTTTATTAAAACAAGATTTTTTTTTTGACCAATTAGAAAACAGCATTGTGAATATTGGCGACTTACCAAATCTATCCGGATCCTAGCAAAAACATTGTTTCTAAATACATGGTGCAACACAAACTCGACATAAGCTGGGCTTGATTCTGAGCTGAGCTTGGTCAAGTAATGGTTGAGTTCAGGACGACTATCAATCAATCACTGATTGATGAGTTACTTGGTCAGCAACAAATGTATGATGAGTAAAATGACAAGCGCTGCCATCAAACAATGCTCGGCGGATATTCTGTGCTCAGCGGTAGTCAGCGACCGCGTTCAGTACGCATGATGTCGTTCTGAACGCGGCCAATGTCAAATGACGTTGGAGAAACCGGGAGTTAGCCTTTTCTTTCTGAAATATTTTTTAAACATCTTATCATATCTTTTATAGGCTGCGGGCTGCCACCATCGGGCTGAGTGGACATCCCTCTCTTACGAATGTAGTTGTCCAAAAATGATCACTCATTCTTTCATTAACACAGACCATTTCTACATATATTTTTTATTCTTTTTCTTACCATAAAATCCTGATTACGGTTCTGGTAAGAAAAAAATGTTAAATTATGTTTTTCTTCATGGCTGTTTGAAGAAATGTTGAATATATTTCTTAAATTTTCATCTATAAATATAAAACCAATTTCTTTTGCTAAATATTAAAAATAATAATAATTTGATTTTTCTAGTATTTATATTAATATTAGATATTTAATGTATTTCTTTTACGAGATACATACTATTAAAACATATAAATTACACAAATCTATCTAATTTTATCTGAGACTTTTATTGTCGCTTAATTATTGTTTCCCCATATTGATAACAATTAGAATTTTATAAAATTATTATTTTAGAATTACTTTCATCTTCAAATATAAAAATTCCCGTTTTCTCATGTCAATCACGATGCAATGATTTTAAACTGTGCGCCTACTTCTGCTGCCGACTCCTATATCCACGCTGATCGAGGTAGGGTAAATAGAGTTGCTCTTTTTATTCCACTCCATAATAGCCGAACGGTCAAAAAATGATTCCGTGCACTCCAAAAACAATACCCGAACTGTCGTAGAACAAAAAGAGTAAAAAGAGTGACTCGAGTAGTATAGCGCAGCTTTGAATGGACATTTGTTGTAAATTTTCATAAATAAAAAAACATGTTTTTACAAAATACAAAAATATCAAGATTTTAGGTGATTATTTTATTCGACGCATTTGATTAGGGCAAAGCACAGAATATCCTAGGGCAAAGTGCCAAAGCCAAAGATCATTTATTTTCATCAATTTCATGACAGGTGCCATCTGTGAATAATTTTTAATAGTACATAACCTACAAAAAGTATTTTGATTTTTGCTAAAATAAATATATTTAAAAATTACATTCATTAATATATAGAATGTAATTGCAATAGAATATTATCAATCTTATTTATTATCACAATTTTAAGAATAATCAAGCAACATGCAACGTAGAGTGGTTGTAACGGGTATGGGGGTGCTATCTCCCATAGGAAACAATTTAAAAGACTCTTGGGTAAATATAATCAATGGAAAATGTGGAATATCGAAAATTGAGGATCCTGCTTATAATAATATACCTTGTCGTGTAGCAGGTATGATAAAGGAAGACGGAGTACGGATTAATCTCGAAAAACATTTTAAAAAGAGCGAATTGAAATCAATAAGTCCTGCTACATCATACGCTCTAGTCACAACTAGGGAAGCTTTAACAAATGCAAATTTAAATGATATTTCTGAAGAAACTAAGCAGTTAACAGGTGTAGCTGTTGGAATGGGAATGGTAGATATGAAAGATATTTGTGATACAAATGATGCTTTAAATAAAGGTTATAATCAAGTCAGTCCTTTTTTTGTGACCAGGATTTTGGCCAATATGGCTGCAGGACAAATAAGCATACGATATGGGTTTAGAGGTCCTAATCATTCAGTTTCTACAGCATGTGCGACAGGAGCTCATGCAATAGGTGATTCTTTTAGATTTATCCGTAATGGGGATGCCGATATTATGGTTTGTGGTGGCTCAGAAGCTTGTATATCACCATTAGCCATAGCTGCCTTTTGTAGATTGCGAGCATTAAGCACATCATATAATGATAGTCCTGAAAAGGCATCAAGACCCTTTGATAAAAAACGTGAAGGTTTTGTTATGGGTGAAGGTAGTGCTATTTTAATACTTGAAGAGTTGGAGCATGCGAAGAAACGTAATGCTCATATTCATGCTGAAATATTGGGATATGGTTTATCAGGGGATGCATCACATTTAACAGCACCAAGGGCAGATGGTACAGGTGCGATATTAGCTATGCAGCGTGCTTTGCGGGATGCAAAAGTGCAGATAAATGAAATTGGTTATGTTAATGCACATGCGACTTCAACTCCATTGGGTGATGCCATTGAAACTAGAGCAATAAAGACACTATTTGGAGATCACTGTAAAAACTTGGCCGTGTCTTCAACTAAAGGAGCCCATGGTCATTTACTTGGAGCTGCTGGAAATCTGGAAGCAGTGTTTACTGTGAAAGCAGTGGAAGAAGGCTTATATCCACCAACTGTTAATTTAGAAAGTGTTGAAGATGATAATTTAAATCTAGTGCCGAAAGTTCATCAGAAATGGAGTAGTCAATTACGAAGAATAGCATTGAAGAATGCTTTTGGTTTTGGTGGTACAAATGCCTCTTTGTGTATAGGTCAATATGTACAGTAATAAAAGTTTATGTTTTATTAAGATTTAATTTAGTAATTTTATTAATTTTATTAACAGCTGTATAACCTAAATTATTTTCAGTTAAACTGAGTGTGACAATAAAATACCTCTAGGTATTAAGTTCTATTCAAAAATAAACACTGCATATCTTATCATTTCATTCATATTAAAAGTAAACACTGTTTATTAAGATTAATCTTTTCTTTAATAAGTCTATGTTCTTTAATACATAGTATCTAAATATAACGATACTATGCTATAGTATTTTGTAATAGCATTACAATTGAGATATTTAACCAAGCAAATTCTATATAGTGGTGGAATATGAAAGATAGATAGCAGGTTGACCAGATTTTCATAAGTAAAAAATAGTATAAGATGTTTTTGTCTTAGATTTAGTTTTTTTATATATCAGCTTAAAAAACTATCAATGAAGGCTCAGTATTGGGTCCGCTACTTTTTATTATATATACTAACGACATTCCTGAGAAGAACACATTTTTATTTGCTGACGACACTTCATTGCTAATTAGTCAAATTGGTAAATTTAAATTCGTAAATTACGTCAATAAACTAATAAAAGATACACTATTGATTTAAGGAAAACGGACTTTCTATAAACACTTTTAAGACTGCAATAGTAAGGTTTAATCTCAACAGTAAAAATTATAATTTCAAACTAATTAAATGTAATGCGGTGAATATATCTGAACAGAAGCATACAAAATTTGTAGGAGTGTCAATTGATAAATACTGCATATGGGATGTGAAAATACACTCGACAATATCGTATTTGATATTTGCCTGGGGTTATCTGCAAATGCAATCAGGTTATTTTGACTTCAGAAACAAGGCCAGCTTTAGAGAACGAGAAGGCACATGAAAGTAAATCAACATTAACTAGTTTTAGGAAATTTATAGTATTCAGCTTTGAATCTTGTTGGAAAATGGGGGTTTTCAACCTTCTTAGACAGAGCGTTAATGTTGTTTCTAAAACCGTGTTAATGTAGCGATTTGCGTTTAGTGTTTTTAGAATGAACACTATAAAAGATTTACTTTCACAAGCAATTGCTTCTTACATCATTACCACACCCCGCGTGTATATCGTTCCATAGCAAAATGTAGTTTTTTTGTTTTTCTAGGCTAACCTGCTAACCATCTTGCAACCATCATAGGCATACAAACAAAATCTTGATTTGTCGCTAAAGATAACTTGCTCTAGGATGTAATCTTTGCCGTTGTTCTTGTCCCTCAATCTATCTATGCCAATATCGAGCTATCCTACTGACACTTTTGCCAATTTGTTGGGCAATATCACGAATTGACAAATCTTCTTCTCTCAGCCTGATTACTATACCGTTTTAAAATAACTTAGTTGTTAAAAAAAAGCCACAAACTTGGGGCATAGTTTGATTTAAATAAGGAATTAATCAACTGATTTGCACGATCAAATTATAATGGTACTGCATAGTTAATCTAAAAAAATAACATTTTTTTTTTCTTTTTTACACTTCCTGGTAAATTGATCACAAATTTATCATAATTTTTTGAATAATTTACATAAACTTTGAGATATATGTTTTAGAAATTCAGTAAAAACAATTTAAATTCAATAATGTTATTATACGTACAAAAAAAGTGAATTACTTGTTTTTAATTGTATTGTATTATATTGTATATTAAATTGTTCTAGTGCAATACTACTAAAGATATTTTAACATGTATGTTGTGTTATTATTAATAATAAACATTATATTTTATTTTTAATGTATCGTTATATTGTCAATACTTATAATTTAATATTTTTTTATAATTTGATTTGTGCACTATGCCGATATTTTGTAAAGATCTTATGAAATAAAATTATTATTATTATTATTTCAATTACTAATCTAAATTACAAATTGGTTTAATCTAATAAAATATGTTTCTAATAACAGATTACATTTAAATAAAACTTTTTAACTGTAACAATAATTTATACACGAATAAAGTAATATTTGACGTTCAGTATGTTAAAAGCATTATTAAAATACTCTTGTAGAAGTTGCATAGCTATAGCCACACAAGTATATTAAGGGAGTTAACTCACGTGTATTGTACAATATTTTATCTACGACCGACTTTAAAAACACACAGTCTTGGTTTAAAAAAAGATAGTATTCTTTCCGATGTAGAAGAAGAAGCCAGCAGAGACATTTCTGGATTGTTCTCTAAAAAATCCAAAATAAAGTATGAGTATACTTACCACAAGTTTGAAAAATGGCGCATTGAAAAGACATAATTATACCAAAAAAAAAGGTATTTATAACATACATTGCCAACTTGTCTACTACTTGTAAGCCTTTATTGCTTTGGACCTTTTATTCAATGATATGTACAATGATATCTATTAAAATGAGTATAACGTTTCTTAAAAAAAATCTGAAAGATCGATAAAAAAGTCAAGGGTTTTAAAGTAAACCAATATTGCTAAGTTTTTTTTGGAAGCAGAAAAAAATATTTAAGAAAGTGGCACTGATTGTTGGGCTTTTAGCTTCCAGGAGTAAGAAATTAAAAAAAATAATTGTTGAATACTGTCAAAGACAAAGAGCAAAATTTCTGTTTTTTTTTTTTTACTGAACGCCAATTCTTTGTACTTCAGCAAATATTGAAAAAATAGACATGGTCCAAATGGTTCAAAATACATTAATCTTCGTCTAAGTAACATCGATCATGGCAGGTTTTTCATTCAATTTTGAAATGAATGGAGCAACCGGTCGGCATTTATTCTTTTTATGTTTTACTAAAACAAAGTGCTTTGTATCTCAAATTTGAACATCTAAAAGAATATACAAGCCATTGCTTTTGTAGATTATCTACGTTTGTGTTGGCAGATTTATTAGCGGATCTTCTGACAGTAAAGTGTCATGGTGGTTGGCATTCTAAGGCTATATTAAAAATTTAATAAAAAATTTAAAAAAATATCATTAAAAATTCTGAGTAAAACGGAAAATACTTAAAAAAATTAAGCAAAATTATCAAAAAAGTTTTTCTTGCGACAACCAGTTTAAATAATCAAAATTTTAATGTATTGGCTAATAATTTGGCAAAGGTCTCTGCTTTTTCAAGAATTTATTTAAAAGATTGCAAATTTTGTACTATTAACATTTATAATAAATAACTTTTTGTGTTTTATAATTTTCAATAAAATATTTATAATATATCTTTTTTCTTATTAATTTAAAATTAAAAAAAGTGGTTTAATAAAGCCCTTAATTTAAGCAAAACCAGTGAGTTAAGAGCTTCTTAACTTACTGGCGTAGATAATAAATTTAGTAATATTGCGAAACGGTCTGTGACCAAACGTCATGTCAGCAGCCGCGAAGCTACAAAATTGTACTTTTTTTTTTAACTTTTTCCAAGTGGGCCATTTTGGGGTGAAGCCTAAAAATCTTAGCTTCGCCACTGCATGTTGACTACCAATTTTTCAATAAACTGTTTATTGAAAAAAGCTTTATTTGTTTTGATGAATGTTGTAATATGACAGTGTTTAAGATATTTCTTAGTTGCAGAGTGTAAAATATTGGAACTTATCCAAGGTTATTTATACAAACGCTTTCTATACAACACATTTTTCAGTTGTGTTGTCAAATATTTAAAAATATATGTTAACCAATAAAATGTTTGATTAAGTTATTTCAGGTTACAAATAATAATAAAAGTATCAAGAAAGTTAATTTAGGTAATAAAATGATTTTTAAGTCGCCAATCCCATGAATTAGAATTAGCACGTCATTTTCTCTTGTGCTAGGCTAAAGTCTTTATTTTTTTTATAATTGATCATTCCTACATATTTTTTATATGTGCATATGTTTAGTCTAACCTTGGTCTTCTTGCATTATTTTCTCATGTTTGATACATGGTTTACACGGACAAGTAAAATTATAGCAAGTTTATATCTGTGACTACATGCAAATAGTTTGCGTAATGTAAATAGTGTTTGAAAGTTATTTTTTAGCAAGTGATAAATGTGGGTAAAGTTGGGCAAACGCAAAACAGTGCAAAAACTACAAAATAGTGTATTCCAAATTTTGTTTGTCTGTCTGAACTGAACAGAACTAACATGAACTTTTGCTTCGATGATTTATGGCGCTAAATAGATTTGATTCAACTTCAATAAAAGAATATGTATATGTTTATACCAGTTTAAAAAATCTTAATAAATGATACTAGCAGGTATGAAAAAAAAACTTGTTCAATGTTTGGTAACTATTTTATTAATATACACGTATTACACGTAGGACGTAACGTTTTTGCACTAGATTATGTTTGTTTGTCGTCTTTGATTTTATGTGAACTTATATGAACTAAATAAAACTGGTGACGTTATTTGAGGTTTGCTTAATACTTTTCAGTTCTGACAAACGAACAGCACTAGACTTTATTAAATGTTTTTTAGGAATTCCTGGAGTTGAGGCAAGTAAAATTAAAAAATTACAGGTATGTATAAAATTAAGATAAAAAAAATTAGACATTTTACTTAATTCCATCTACATTTCTGACTAGAACTGTGTGTTTTTATAAAAAATAACATTTTTTTTATGATAACATTTTTATTTTTTCAAATGTTAACACTAGTTGGCACAAGATGGAATTAAAAGTTAGAAGATCCAATTTTTTATGTGTCACACACTGTTTATTTTAAAGTTTTTAGAAGGTGAGTTAAAAAAAAATAAAAATAAAGACAACAGAAAAATTTTTAATTGCCACAAAAATAAAAAAAAATCTCAGATTTTTTTAGCCATTACTAAGTAATTGTGAGTATGTTATAATTTTTGGCATTTACTATCGATTTACACTGAAGATAGGTTCGGCACAAAACAGTATATATCAAAATCTTGAATTTTGCTATGTTGCTATTAATCATTAATTTACGTAAAACAAAAGTAATACATCTTGAATAACATAAAGTTATACTTTATTATTAAAATAACAAATAAGTACTTATTTAATTCAATTTTCATTTTTTTTTAAATTTCAAAATATGATATTTTTTTAGGAACAACTTATATTTTAAATATAACTAAAAAAAAGTACAGTTTAATCACTGTAATTTACATTTGACCAGTTTTTTGAAATCCGTTAATTTATCTATAGTTTAAAACCGAAATCATGTAAATCGAAGAATAGGGATTGTATACATTTTTACCAGTTTTTTTAAATTTGTTAATTCATCAGCCGTGTAAATCATCGTGTGATAGGTGTATTAATAAACATTTTACAAAACATAAAAATGGTCCAAGCAGAAAAGATGTATTACAAAAGTAGGTGCATTGACAATGGTGCTATGGAAAAATTACATTTAGGATCGGTTTAAACATCAAAGTTTAACTTTAGTTTGCACAAATTACTATGTTTTTTAATTATGAGATCTAAGTTTAAACTTAGAACAAGCGAGAATATGTTTTTTGTGAACTAAGATCTAATAAAATACACAATAAAAAAAAAACAATAATTCAGTAAACTATATTAGACATGTTAAAAGTTGACGATAATAATATTTGTTCCGACAAACAAAAATCACATCAACTTTCTATTGCTTATCCACTACCTTTGTACATTAATACTAATTTTTGTAGTTCTCAGTATTACCATGAGTTAGGTAAATAAAAAAAATAAACTAAAGTTTATACTTACCTTGAAATGAATTAATAATTCATTCAAAATCAATCTATATTATTTTAATTTTAAAACTTACTTGGTGCTAAAAACCTTACCGTGCGTTGGAGCCAATCGTTTTTTTGGCTTGATAGATTTACGCATATTTGTATCTAATTTTGACATTTTATCCAAAACTAATGCATAAAAGAGCGGTTTATGACATACGCATCTTACTAAATATACTCTTGTCAAAAATTTAATGTCAAGTCAGTTGATTGTGTACAAATAAAAGGGCCTGGACATAAAAATATAAAATGCAAATCAGAAAACTGTAGAACATGCAATAAAAAAACATAGTATTTTTACATAAATTTAAAAACTCAAACAACATACAAGCGGCAATAATCACAAGTTGCATTCAAGATATTTTTGTAATTAAAGACAAAGACACATTGCTCATTAGTATTACAACAGGCACAAACAATTTTCTTTTTTTATCAACACCTCTAATCATAGTTTTTGTATTAATTGCAATAAACTCTAACCTAAAGTATGAATTCGTAATAAGGAATCAATTAATAGTAATATTTATTTATCTGTCATGTACTGTAATTGCGTTGTATATTCCACTTAAATCACCTATTAGTGCATATGATGTATTGTTAAATAACTAGATATAATTGTCGGATATTTTAACATAACGTTATATCCATCAAGAAACTGTAGTAAATCCAATTCTATTATAAATTTTATTAATTTTAATTACAGCAAGCAAATAAATAATATTAGCAATGCCAATACTAAGTTTTTTAAATTTAATGATTTGTTCAAAAACATTAACAACTTTTAGTCCGCTGAAATAAGCATACGCCCGCACTGGATTTGTCTTATAACTACATAGATAAAAATAATAGCAAACCTCTCAAATTTTTATGCTTTGCAACACAACTTTAGAAAAGCCAACTATCTTTAATTATACAATAAATCCGTAGTAAACTGCAATAATTCAAATTTTGCATGTTTAGAATTTTATAATATTTTGAATAACTATATTCGGTTAACAGTAACAATATAAAAATAAAAATTTCTTACCATACCATACTAAAAATACCAGAATAAACATTATATACTAAAAAAAGTCAGTGTACTACTATAGATAATTTAGTTCCGCAACATATTAAGATCTGATATATGGAAAAATTTTACACTATACTTAAAAGAATTAGAATCAGAAATAACAGCAAACCCAAAAAAACTATGGGGTTTTGTTAATCAACGCAGAAACACACCTAGTTTGCCAGCTACGATGACATCTACTAATTCTAACTTAGAGAATGTAACTAATATAGCAAATCCTTTTGCAAAACTGTTTTTACTACAGTTTAGTTCCTTTAATGCAAATATTTAGATCTTTAATTTTTGTTAATTTAGACATCAATTGCTATCTTCTAATTAGTTTATTATGTATACTGTTGGATATAAATACATTATTATTATTACACTACCAACTTTCCAAGATTAATAGCACAGCTCTGAACCAGATAACACATAAAATACTTACACAATCTACACCAACGTACCAAATGCATTTTAAAACTAAAAAAATTAAAACTACAAAATGAAAATTAATATTATAGTGGGTAAGATTTATACTTTATTGACGGTGATATGTTGTCTTTAAGAAGGCTAATTGTCTTTTATTGATTTCATAGAGCGGTAACAACCGCAAATAACTATAACAATATTCTACGACCTGGTCTCTTCACATATATTCTACGACCGAGTCTCTCAATAAGACAACTTAGTACATGAAAAAATCACACCTCAGTATTGTGATTAACAGGTGAGTTGAACTTCTGACGACATGCAGTACTGTTTTTACTAAAATTGGAACAATTTTTGGCTTTATTTGTCGGTTATATGTTTTATAGCAACTTAGTTTTTGTATTTTTTTCTTAATATGTTAAATAACTTTTTTTTAAAATATTAATTTTAATTATACATGTTTCTTTATTAAAACATGTTAAAATTACAATTCATAAATATCTTATTTTAGATTAACTAAAAAGATATTACATAATCTTGCGTTGTACCTAAAACATGATTATAACTTTTTTGGCAATACTTTTTACAAAAAAGGAGCAATTGATTAAATTGAATTGAATTTATTATTTTTATTATATTATTAAAGATTATAAAATAAGAACAAAGTTCTCAGAAATTTATAAATTATTGAAGTATATACAGCAGCAGCGGTTGGTAACAGACTAAAATCATTTATGAGTTCCTTATGCAGTTTGGGCTTTATTGATGTAAGTCATACGATGTTTTATCAAGATATATTTTTTCTTTCAAAAGAGTCATTAGCGCTTTATGTATTTGAAAGGTTCGAGTCAATGAATGTGTTCTTCTATAAGCTCCCGAACTGAGTGATTCTGAAGACACCTGAAAAACAAATAAAAAAGTTTATTAATTAAAGATTAATTTAGAAACTCTGAGTATTGGTTAATTATAACTAGACAAAAAACTTTATTGTAGATTATGTAAATAATAATAAACCAACTTTGAAATAAGTTTGTTGAGTACTTTGTGGTTAAATTTCAAATTGAGAAGAAGCATTTTATTATTGTTAAGATGTTTTTTACAGCTTAGTTGGTGCATTTAGCAAGTGCTCTTTTTGAACATGTGTCATAAATGTGACTTGCTTTTGTTGCATTTTGTATATTAAAGTTAATTAATGTACAAGATGGTATTCTACTGTATGATATTAATGTTTTAAGTTGCTATATTCTATATTTGCCTTTTTAAGTTTAATTTTATTATTGTTTGTTTTTTTTTCTGTTTAGTATCATTTGTAAAGTTATTGTATAAAATGAAATCTTTTACAAAAAGGCTTTTATTTAGTCTATTTGTTCGATTTTTTATTATGTAAATGTAGTTTTTTTGTCTTGTGCTAACATAGGGTTTTCCAATAAGAGGTTTCATTTTGATATAAAAAAAAGGGTATTTAAAAAAAAAATCAATAAATGTTTATTTCATTGTAAAGAGAAAGGTATGCTATTAACATTTGAAAACGATATTAGTCAAATGGCCGCCATGGTTACGGTTGCAGTACCACATTCTTTTTATAAATTTTATTATGACCAATTTGCACAATTGCGGCTGTATGTCCTCGATAGCTTCACGAATTCCATCTTTAAGGTCTTGAATCGATTGTGGAACATTGGCATAGACCCTATCTTTTACGTGGTCTTAAAGAAAAAAGTCTAAAGGTGTTAAATCACAAGATCTCGGTGGCCAATTGTGATCACCTCTTCGAGAAATCGTTTTGTTGCTTGTGTGTGCCACACCGCCGTCTTGCTGAAAATAAACGTTGTCCACATTATTATCTTCCAATTCCGGCCATAAAAAATCATTAATCATAGCTCGGAAGCGCCATCCATTCACCGTAACAGTTGCACCAGCATCATTTTCAAAAAAGTCAGCCCAAAAACCGCACCAAACCGTGACACATTGAGGATGCAGACTTTTCAACAATAATTCTTGAATTTTCTGAGCCCCAAATGCGACAATTCTGCTTATTAACGTAGCCTTCAAGGTGAAAATGAGCCTCATTACTGAAGATGATTTTTTGATGAAAATCCGGATCATTTTGATGCATTTGAAGGACTCAATCAGCGTTTTAGTTTTGCGAACTGATTGAATTTTTTTTACCGTTGTAGTAAATTCTAATAATTTTTATACGTTGTTGAAGCGTGTATCGTTCCATTTTTAATAATGGCGTAGTTTTTACTTGTCAAATGTCAAAGGATAATTGCTTTGAAATTGACAGCTGCCCAAATAGCCTGCTATTCAAAATAAAACTTCTTATTGAAAAACCCTTTACATAATGTAGTTCTTTATTTGTTTTCAGATTTAATTTTTTTTAATTTTTTTATGTTTTATATTATATAATGTGCATTGTTTTATTTTTATCATTTTGTTTATATTTGATGTTTTTATTTTGATATAAAATGTTTGTTGGTGTTTGTTCATCTAGTTTGTATATAATTGTTAGTAGCTTGTTCTGTCTTTGTATTTTGTTGATGTTATATTTTAAGGTATTTCCTACACATTAATTGCGTAGTTTATTTTAGATGTAAATAGTGAATTCCGGAAATTTAATTTCTGTTTCGGTATATGCATTAATAAAAAACAATTTCTTATATAAACAAAAACAGCTAACAACTCTTACAACAGTTTGTATTGCCCCCTTATACTCGAAGACTAATAAATAAGTTCATTATTATCAGCATGTTTGTATTATACTATCAATTTGTTTTTTTTAATGTCGTATTAAATTATTAATATTTTATTATTTATCATGCTTAGAATCAAACAAATAAAATGCTATGGACAGAAATTGTCAGTACTACAAGGTTAAGTAACGCAAACAACATTGCATGTAAACTGATTTATCAATTATGTCATTAATAATAAATCTAATAACTAGTTGAAAGCTCACTGATTTTAACTCATTCATAAAATGTTTATGAATAAAAAATGCATAAACACATATTTGATTTGCATTTCAATTGAAGCCATATAATCAGCCATGCTCGACAGGTCTAGCATTATAGATAAAATTACTACTTTTAATAATTAATATCACCCACAAATCTGCATCTTAATCTCAAATTACATGCTATAACTATATTATCAGGATGATTACATATTTAGTCACATTTATTCTATAACCTTGTATATACAGGTAATTAACATTGTCACAATTAAATACGGTCTAAAGATCTTTCTAAAAAAATATATTTCCAATAAATATATCTATTGTTTGTAATCAAATAATAATCAGTGAAAATGAAAGCGTTTATGTGCATCTTACTGCTGGCATTGACAATACATGATGGATATTCTGTAAGATAATATTTGTGATAATATTTGTGATATTAGTTGTAGTTTAAATTACTAATTTAGAATATTTACAAACTGTTCGATTCTAGTATGAATAGTTTTATTATATTTTAAAACGTTTCAGATGAATGAAAAACAGTTAAAATCAGCTGCAAAATTAATTAGGAATTCATGCCAACCAAAATCAAAAGTTTCTGATGGTAGGTATCAAACATATTCATTATATTATTATTGCAAAGTTTATACATATCAATATAAGTTTGATTTAGTAAATACATACACGTAGTATATATTTAAACATTTATATACTATTACTGGTGATATCGTCTCTATAATCATACCCTGCACGACATGCGTAAAAAAATAAATATAAAAAATGGTTTAGAATCACATGTAAGAACGCTAACTTTACGGTTTTTGTAAAAAGTCTCATCTGTACTTGGTAGTTGGCTGTTGCCGCAACTTTAAGTAATTTTTGGACACCCTTTGTTGAATGGAACAATGACGGTAATACTGTATCTGATTATAATCAGTGCCTACAACAATTTTTTGTACGTAAAGTTTTTCTAAAATTTGTACAATTATTTTAACCATAAATAAGAAAGTGGTTTAACAAACCCAGTTACCAAACTTTTTTTTAAACCAAATTTTACAATAAAACGGTATCATATATAAGCAGGTCAAATTCTATTTTTTTTAAACAAAAACAATTGCAAACCCGCTTATTAAGTTTATATTGTAATCAATAAAAATTATTAACAACAAGTAGACTACAAGTAAAAGACGCATTTGACATGATTACTAGTTTATACCAGCGTCTGCTGCATAACGTGAAAAATGTATTACAGCCAAATTTAGTCGTATGACTGCGCCTAGTTAGATAATAGACAACAAAGCAACAAATTATTTGCTAAATTGAATCTCGAAAAACTGAAAGAGAAGCTTGCATGACAAGATTGTTAAAAAAACAGATTGATTGGTTTTACTACAAAGCAACCAGAAAGAAATAATACAGCAACTTATTGCCAAGTTTACAAAAGTATACTTAAGAATTTTAAGCAGATCTAACTAATACCACTTAAAAACTTCTAACAACCGTTGCTCAAAAGTATATTTGTCATCTAAACTAAATTCAATTTTTGTATCAAAATTACGAATAAGTTAAAAAAAAACAATGTGCATAATGTTTTTTTTTTAATCATTTGCCAGTTGAGTAGTTAAAACCAACTTGTGATCTATTTTACCTAATTACTACTGGAAATATTAGCGATGTGTTTTGTGTTATATCTAAAGATACAAACTTTTTTGGTTTCATACAGATTGTGATTGTGATTTTATGACCAAATTTTTATTAAAGTTGTATATACAGGGTAAGTCATAATTAGGTGTAAATAATTTAATTTTTTTGTTGTCAAATTAAAGCAATTAACTTAATATAACTTACTTAAGTACGAAAATGCTTCATTAAAAAAATATAGTGTATTAAATTTTTTTTTTTTTTTTATTTGACTTATGTCTTAATTGGCAATAAAAGTAACAATACAATGATTAAAAAATAAACACTCCCCTCAATACAAGCATTGCACCCGGCGTACAAGCAATTTATACATTCGCTGAATATTATAGTTTTTACAAATCTCGTTAGCAGCCTCAAAAATTCTTTGCTGAAATGTTCCCTTACATTGATTACCTTACGGTAAACCAGCTGTTTTAAAAAGCTCTATTAAAAAAAATAGCAAATTTAAGTCGGGATTTTTTGGCGTACCAAACCGACTAATCCATCTACCATTGAAATACTTATTTAACTATTCTGTAACTATTCTGCCATTGTGAGGAGGTGTTTCATCTTGTTGGAAAAACATCTGTTGTCTAATGTTTAACGTTCAAGAAAGTACAGATAACTATTTGCATTGATGTTAAACTGCTTTCGTTACATAAGCCATACACGAAAACGATATCTGTTATTTTTCTTAAAGTAAAATCTCCCGTTTTAAAAGAAAATTGTTTTTTAATAAACCACAACAGAGATTTTTAAACAATTATTAACCGTTTATGATGTTTTTCAAAATGAGCCTACTTGTTCTCAAAAATTAATACATTAATAACAATTTTTTATTCCTTTAGCACACTGTATTTTTTAAAGGAGCATTTTGGTACTAAAGTATATTAATTTAGTTGCTTTGTACTGCAAAACTACAAAATATTAATTTAATTGTTAAGATTTTACTATTTGATCAAATGTAATAAAATGTATATATGTAAGTCTTTTTAAAGTTTCTGGTATAATGCAAAGCATTATTTTTTATTTTGAGTTTTACTTGTGCGGTTATTCGTGTTGCACATTTGACAACAACAAAGTTTTAAACAATTTGGCATATCTTATTATATCTCTTAGTTTAAAAACTTAGCCATATTGGTAATTCAATTTCTCAATAATGCACACCTGTCAATTTTTTTAAATGCGATGCGTATATAGTTACTGCCGGGGCCATATTTAAAGAAAAATATTTTGTGCTTTTTGTTGCTTTTTTCATATAAAACATAGTAGAAAATCAAACCATTATGAGGAGAAAAAAAAAGTTTGAAACCTTTAATACGGCCTCAGTTACCTCTTCTTTGTCATTTAATAAAAATGTTTATTATCAAAGTTTGGATACACGTACACTACACTGGACAATGCTTCACCAACAAAGTTTACATGTAAACTTCACGCCGCACCATCAAAACAAACAACTAAGAGTTTGTGTAGTAGTCTACTACTAACTTAATAAACCTTGGATCTAATACTTTGAGCAATAGAAACACAAGTGTTATCAACCGGTTATTGATAAACAGCTTACTGTCTAAAGAATTAGGCATACATCTAAAATTTATATTTTAAATAGATTAAAAAATAATTTAATTTTTTTTTTTTAATTTAGTTGCCAATAATAAATTTCTGATTTCTATTTTATTAAAAAAAAGATTTTTTAATAATACATGTATTTTGTCATGTATGATGCATAATAGAGCATAAGAAGCTGATTAATTAATTTTTATGTCTGTAGCCAATAAAAATCAAATTATAACAAATTTTATTTATTGTTTAGAACAAATCGAAAATATGCACAAAGGTGTTTGGGATGATGATGGACCAGCTAAGGTAATTATAAGTGAGGTTTAATATTTATTATAAAAATCATTAATATTTACATGTATTTTAGTGTTATATGAATTGTGTTACGACTATGACAAAAATTGTAAGTTTTGTTGTTGTAGAATATGTATTATGATAATACTTAATAACATTTTTTTAGACAAAGAAAACCGGCGAATTTGATATGGATGCTGTTTTAAAACAGATACCAACTTTACCTGAGAGGTATCAAGAGGGAACTGAAAAAGCCATGAGAACATGTTCCGAAAAAGGTAACTTAACTGGTTAAATTTTATAAATAGTATAATAATTGTATGCATGCTACATAAAATGTGGTAATGAAAGGCTAGCGTTGTTTTTATCTCTGCAAAGTGAATTTGATTCAGAAAAACTCAAAAAACGGATAAACAACTGAAGTATTGGCTTGTTCTTGATTTCAAAATTATACTTTAATAGACGCAACAATGATTTTGATTTTTCAATCTTAAAGTGTATTTATTAAGCACTTGATCTCGTCGCTGCAGCAGTAAAAACTATCAAAAATGCAATTATTTGTGGTGCATATACTACCTGATAAGGAGACTAAGAAGGGACAATTTTTCAATTCAATTTCAAGTCAATAACCTCTTAATACCGTTAGGTGTCAAGGTGTCGGACACACCAAAAAGGCATGTATGGATGCTTATATGAGGTAACGGACCTATATTGGGAAGAACGCTACGCTCGGCATCACAGAGCGGCCGTTGCTTAACTTTCCTTAGCTCTGGTATTTGTACATGCCCTCTCTGTCGTACTGCCGACATTGCTGTACTCCCGACATTATAAGGGACGATTTACCGGAATCAAATAGACAATCTTTTCTAGTAAACAATTCCGTAAAGTAAGTAATGATTTGTCAGAAATTTGTACTTAATAGCAGACTTGTAAAAAAAAATTACAAAGAAACTGCGGACATGACATTTGATTATTGATAAACAAAAATATGGTATGAAAAAAGGGATTTTCAAAAGAAAGATGAGTCATTTGCAAAGCTGCAGCAATTGTCCGTAAGGAACAGCAACAAGAAAATTTACACTTATTGGATAAATTCAATGAAAGATGTTGAAGCGGTTTTTCATTCCACTAATAAAGTTGGTGCTTTCCTGTATGAAAAATTTGGTCCAAAAAATTTTATCAACATATTATTGACCATGAAGTTTTATGGTCTACACAAAAAAATAATAATTTTTGAAAGTTTGTGTATACATTGAGCCAAATTCAATATAACAAAAAAAATTGTTTACTTAATTTATGTTTAATTATTTGATTACTTCATATACTAATTTTTGTTTGCTTTTCTTCTTGCTCAACCTTCATTGGTATGACTAAAACTTTTTACTAAATTCTTTTTTTAATTTTGATTTTTTGTAAAATATTATTAGTAATAAATAAATATTAATTTCTTATAACTTTGCATGTACTGATAATTTTGAAAATTTGCAACAACTTATTTATTTTATAATATGTTACAAATCTAACTGTAAAATATTTGTTTTCAGCTGAGACTAGCAGTGATAAATGCGAGGGTTCATGGAACATAGCTAAATGCGTATACTTTGAAAGTCCAGAAGTAAGTCATTAATGTTTTAAATGGTTTTTGATTTTTGTTTTATTCACACGTTATTATAAACTATATTTGAAATTTTTATATTTTCAGAATTATTTCTTACCATAAATGGAAGTAAATTGTTTTTTATTTGAATCTCGTTTGCTTTATATTATTATGGTAAAATAGATATGTCACTGGTGTAAATACGAAATATATGCTAATTGTTTTTTAATAAATATACTTTGATGTCATTTTATGTTTTCTTTAATTGAGTCACTAAATATTTACAATTAATAATTAAAAAAAAACATTTCTATTTTAGTTTATCTGATACAAGTTATATAACACATAAGTGTATGTTTATTTGTTTACATCCCATGCTTTAGTTAGTCTACCGGATACATGAGGAATTACTATAATGAGTAAATTCAGATTACATTATTTATCGATTAAATTATGACTATGGTAAGCAGTTTAATAAAAAACACAACCACTAATTTTTGTTTAAATATACGTAATTTATTGCAAAATCAATAAAATCATCTGAGGATTCAAGTACAAACAGCAAAACTAATTAGAAATGTGGATAAAAAAACTTCCAATATTACTGATATTTAGTCTGCTTTACTTCTAAGTTACTCAAACTGGAAATAGACAAAAATGATAAAAATGAGTTTAATCTACGAATAAATTTAAAATATTATGGCAACTACAAAATACCGATGTTCTTCACTTCAACAAACGTCACCAGGTTGACAAAAACGCATTAGGTGCTTTTGAAGCAGCCAATAAAGTGAACTGTCACTTTGAGATTGCTAGTTTTTTGTAAAAATATACTTTACAACAATTAAAAATAATTTTATTATCTGATCACTAAATTGTGTACCTATTAGAACTACATAATTAAAAATTTTATATAAAAAAAACAAAAATTAATTAATCAATTATTGTGCATTGCAGATAACTAATACATAACTAAAAATAACAAATTAAAATTTGTGATATATTACATGTCTCCTTTAAGTAAGATAGTTAATTACATAATTACAAAAATTAATTGATGACAATTATTGTGTTGACGCACTGTACACGACGTTCAACAAAAAAACCATTACACTTAATAAGATACTAATAAATAAAAACATTTTCTAGAAAAAGAAATGCTTCTGACCACTTATTTTAAAATTTGTGGCGTACCAACAATTTGGGCAATAAAATTGTTGGTGGAGAGATACTTGACTTTTAAATTGTTTTAACGTAGTGGGATGTAGAGGATTGAACTCTAGATCAACTTTTCACAATAAAATTTAAGACGTACCAACATTTTGCAACAATTTTGTTGGTGGAGAATAGTTTAGCATAATGTTAAAGTGCCTTATCAATTTAATATAAAATACTAGCTCAGAATATTAACATATTATTAAAGGGAAATAGAAAATTGTAATTTTTAATACATAAATTAAAAAACACCTAGATATTGTATTATACATAAAAAATATCGGTCTCAAAAATAATAATAATATATTAAGCAAAAATGACGTAAATAAAATGTTAACCGATGTATTAACTTTTACAGTTTTTCTGATGTCAAAATGACCATTTGCACAATGCCGAGTGTTGGTACACCATTGATTGATTAAAGTTGTGACTTTAAAATTAATGGTGGAAGCCTAATTTAGACATTGTGTTTCTACTTTCTAAGTCAACGTGCTCTTTAATAGTCACGTTTCTTCTACCAACAAAGTTATTGATTGAAATGTTAGTACGTCAAAATTTGTTTAAATTTAGTGGTCAAAAGAATTTTACAATGGAATGCTTATTTAGTCACCAATATCCTACTTCACATCACGTTAAAAACTTTAAACATTTTCACGTGTCACGTGTAAGTTGACAACAACTTATTTAAATTTGGTATTACAGAAAATTAATCTAAACATCAATATCCTACTCTTTATCACGTTAAAACATTTCAAACGTCACGTAAACCCCATTAATAAAAAATATTGTGAAAAGTGTTGTTACAGTATAACTTGATTAAAATCTATGGCCAAAAGAGTTTTATTGTAAAAAGTTAATCTACACATCAACCTTCTACTTTTTACTACTTTAAAACATTTTAAAGATCACGTATACTTTTCACCAATAAATTTATTGTGCAAAGTGATAGTACGTCACAACTCGTTTAAAATTTGGTCAAACATATTTTTTCTGAAAGTTGTTCTACGTATCATTATATTTAATTTTTTTAAATTTTTTTGAAGTTAATGTGCGTAAACATGATAATTGAAATTAATTAATTTTTGTGATTATGTTATTAATTATCTGTCTTAAAAGAACTATATCACCAAACGCGAATTTCAATTTGCCATCTTTTAGTGTAAGCATTAACTGTAATACAATAAGAGAAAAACACATAAATGAAAGAATTATGACAGTAGAAATGAATCTAGTAGATAATGAAACATGGACCATTATAGTAGCATACGGACCGAATGAAGACGCAAAGAAAGAAGAGAAAGACAGTTTCTATAATAAATTACAACAAGAAATAGACGAGGGAACAGAAAACATAATGATACTAGGAGAGCTAAATGGGAGAGTAGGAAAGGTAATGGGAATTGAAAGAGAAGGATTAAAAAATAACAATGGAGAAAGAATTATTCAACTATGTATTGAAAACAATTTGGTAATAACAAACACCAAATTCACACACAAGGAAATTCACAAATACACTAGAACACAACCAACTAGGAATGAGAAATCAATTATCGACTACTACCTAGTTAATAGAAACAACTGGAACAAGGTAAAGGATGTAAGAGTAACAAGACAGGCGGAGATAGGAAGCGACAACCATTTATTACTAATGGACATGAAATAGAAGGAAAAAGTTAAACCAGATAAAAGAAGAAGGAAAGTCAAGATAAAGATAAAATCATACAAACTAAAAGAAGAACAAATACAAATGAAATACCAAGAAATAGAAGATAAATGAGAAACTTTTAAACGAATCATACTAGAACTACAATTTTTGTTGTTCCACAGCTCTCTTTTGCAGCTGTGGAACAACAAAAATTGTAAACAAAGATATAAAAAAAACCAGTTGGTGGACAGAAGAAGTCAAGAACGAGATAAGGGACTAAAAAAAAAATGGAAAAGATTCCTACAAACAAAAAAAAAGATTATGAAAAATACAGAGAAAAAAGAAATGAAACAAAGAAAATAATAAAAGAAGAAAAGATAAAATCATGGACAAAATTTGGAAAAGAAATGAAGTAGAACTTCAACAGAAACCAAAAACTATTTTACGGAAAGTTAAAACATCTAAGAAAAAAGAAAGAACACAATATGATGAACATAAAAGATAAAAATGGAAAAGTAATAACAGAAGAAGACAAGATAATGGAAAGGTGGAAGCAATACTTTCAAGATTTAACAGAACAAGAAGTAGAAGAACACGAAACAAAAGAAGATGAAGGAGTGATACAGGAGAGAAGAACGGAAAAAATAGAAGAAATTAAAAAAGACAAAGTAATAGAAGCAATTAAAAAATTAAAGAACGGGAAGGCACCAGGAACAGATGATATAACGCCGGAAATGATGAAATTTATGGGTGATGAGGAAATTGCACAAATAACGGAACTAATAAATCCTACCCATACTTTAAAAAGGAGATAAAAGAACATGTGAAAATTACAGAAAAATAACACGAACGAGCATACCAAGCAAGATATTTACAAGAATAGTAGAAAAAAAGATGAGAGACAAATTAGAAAATACAATAGAGGACAGCCAATGTGAATTTAGAAGAGGAAGAAGCACACAAGACCTATTATTTATAATAAGACAGTTAAGTAAGAAGATAATAAAAAAAAAAATAGAATAATGCACGTATGCTTTGTGGATCTCGAAAAAGCATTTGACAGGATAAAAAGAGAGGATATATGGAAAGAACTAGAAGACAGAGAAATTAAAAAGAAAATAATAAACGTAATTAAAAACATGTACACAGAAAACAAAAACGTAGTAAGAATGAACAACGAGGAATCAAAAGAATTCATTACAAAGAAAGGGGCGAAGCAAGGATGCGTGCTAAGCGCATTACTATTTTCAATTGTTTTAGATAAAGCTATAAAACAAGCAAAGAAAAATATGAAAACAATAAAAATAAGGTATTGGAAGATAGAAATAACAAGAATAGCAGAACTACTATTTGCAGACGATATGGCAGTGATTGCAGAGACTAAAGAAGAGCTACAACACAACATGGAAATAATAGAGGAACAACTAAAAAAAAAATAAACATAAAAATAAACTATGAAAAAACAAAGACTATGATAATTGCGTGAGAAAAACTGAATCACAAAATAAAAATAAAACGAAGAATAATAGAACAGGTTGAACAATGCAGATACCTAGGAACAGTAATACAGAGCAACGGAAAATATGACAAAGAGATAGATGACAAAATAAGAAGAACAGCAAAAATATATAACATGCTAAAAAACACTTTCTTCAACAGAAAAGAAATAACAAAAACTACAAAAATAGAAATAGTTAAAAAAGTAATTAGACCAACATTAATATATAGTAGCAAAACATGGACCATGACAAGAAAACAAATAGCACGAATAAATGCAATGGAGATGAGATTTCTTAGGAAGATCGAAAACAAAACAAGTAAAGACAAAATAAGGAACAAGACATACAGGATGAATTTACAAATAAAACCAATTCAAGAAAAAATAACGGAAGGCCAAATGAGATGGTATGGACATATCAGAAGAATGTGTGAAGAAAGAAACACCAAGAAAATATATGAGACAAGAGTAACAAGAAAAAAAAAAAAAAAAGGAAGACCTAGAAAAGAATGGAACAGCGCAATAAAAGAAGAGGCAACAAAAAAAAAGGAAACACTTGGGAAGAAATAAAGGAGATAGCCAAGGATAGGAAGAAATAGCGTGAATATTATATAAATTAATTATTAATTATATACCGAAAGGTTGAATGATGTGATGTGGTGATTTTTTAATAGATTTTTTTTTTTTTTAAATTTTAAAATGTGATATTTAGGACTTAATATGCCACAACAACATAAAAATACCTTTGAACTTCAATGAGTAAAACCACATTCGCTAAAACTATTAGTTGAAGACTAGATTTAAGCAGTCTGTGAACATTGACTTGAATATTTGTGGCTTATAAGTATAAGTATAAAACTTTTTAAGAAATCTTAATTTTCTAGATACTTTTGAACAGGGGCGGCGCTAAGTACTAGCGCTCTCCTACAAATTTCAAATATATTGCCCCCCGTCTTTTAAAGTGTTAAAAAACAAATAATTATTACTAAAAAATTAACAATAGTAAAAAAAAAAATAAAATTATATAATAAAATTATTCTATGCAATTGTGTCGCTCGTTACGTTTAGTCATGTATTTGACCTACGTATAGAGCTGCACGTTAGACATTATAACTACCAGTATGTGCAGTCATTTGCTGATAGCCTAGAGCTTTAATGCTCCTCCTCAACTATTAAAAACACTAATCTGGAGCAAGTCGGTTTACCGAGAAGCCAATGACTTTTTAGAAGACACTGACGATACACCGTTACATAGTGTTTAATTTTTTCAAATCAGAAAAATAATCTCAAAATTAAAAAGTTTAACCTGCTTTTGAATATAATTCAAGACCACACAGAATCTAACAATATTCTCCCCGCTCACCAATATAGGTTTAGGCGGGTCTACTCTGCAGTCCATCAAAATACCTAGTGATTGACCGCTTGTTACAGGTTCAGCCTAAGAAAAACTTTTGACAAGGTCTAACACACAAGTTTATTTTTAAAACTACACATATTAAAATGTTTCAGCTTCATATCTAAACCGCAAAACTTTAGTGTCAAACTTCTGAAAGACGTTCCTATACCGTAGTCCGATGCTGTCATGTATTTGGGTATTACCTTCAATAAAGAACTTACGTACAAATTACACGTACAGTCTATCCTAGACAGAGAGATTGGCAAAAAACCTACTAATTTCAATTTTTTGACAAAACAGCGGCATGTCGCTTTATAACAAAATCGTCAGACAAGACCAAAATTATCAATCACTTTTGAGTCCTTAATTTAGAGAACAGCTGCAAACACGCACCTCAATTGTCTTTGAGTTTTCCAAAACTTTACTTTACGGTGGCTCGTTGGAGCTCCATGATATGTTCAAAACAAAGAAATTTGTAACGATATTCCACAACTGCGCCAACACATCATAACATTAACCAAAAAGTATTTTGATAACCTAGTGGTTTACCCTATCGAAAGTAACCAGACTCGCTGAGCTAGACAAACATAAATACTCCTATAAAAAAACGATACACTATTAGTTCCTAAAGTGGCTTAACTCACAGCCTATAACTAACCTTTTTCCCAAATACAACTTTCAAACAGAAGGTGTATGAGTCTTACGGTCTTAAACTTTTAGGTATGATCCGGAGAAAGTTTAGTCTGTAGGCACTTATCTTTGAAAGGTGAATGAAGCAATCTTTAGAAGATTCTCTTCCCAAACCACAAAAAAAACTTGGTTCAGTTAAGGGAGACCACCAGCCAAGATAACAAAAACACCACACAAACATCACCATTGCACATATTGGTGGCATTGGCAAGCAAACTCCAGAGTAGCCCTTGTACCTGCCAACATCTTCAAGGTAGAAATTGAACGGAAACAGAAACCCACCAACTATCCTTAGGCGCACACAAACGGATTCAGGCGTATGACCTAGTACAAGTGGCAAAAAAAGGATGACAGACCACTAATCAGTCACAATCACGGAAGCAGCTCCGTAGAAAAAAATCTAAGTAAAGTTCCAATTAAAAATTAAGAGTAAATTGTGAAGCAACCGATCAAGTCCGCAACACAACAACCAAACAAATTCACAACAATGTCTTCTAGAATGGCAAACAAAAAGAATAAAATTTTCTTGCACACTAACAAACGCCACACTCTCACGCCGAATGAGCGTTTTAACATCACCCCGTAGAGCACACGCGCTTTGCAGACGCCGCCAATTTACCAACCCCAGGTTGCATTAAAACAAGAAGCGACCGCAACAGAATATTTATTAGAACAGAAACCCCCTTTTTTTGTTGGATGAGAAATAGTATAAAGATAAAGTTTTACAATGCTACAAAATGAAGCCAGTAATTATTTAAAGAAAAACACAATTAATGATACAAAATGAAGTTTACAGTTAATTTAAAAGAAGTTATTATGAGTTATGTTACAAAACAAAATTTGTAATTGGTTTAGGGGAAATACAAATAATTGTATAAATTTTGCAGTTAATTTAGTAAAGATTATTACGACATATGCTACAAAATAAATTTAGTAAAAGAAAAACACAATTAATTGTATGAAGTTTGTAGTTAATTTAACAGGAATTGTTATGAACTATGCTACAAAATAAAGTTAACAATTGTTTTAGAAGAAACTCAATTAATTCTATAAATTTTGCAGTTAATTTATGGGGAATTATTATGAATTATGCAACAAAATAAAGTTAGTAATTGTTTTAGAGAAAATACAATCAATTTGTATGAAGTTTGAAGTTAATTTAAGGGGAATTATTATAAATTAGGCTACAAAATGAAGTTAGTAATGGTTAAATACAATGAATGGTTATACAAAATAAAATTTGCCGTTAACTTAAGAAGAATTATTATAAAATGTTACAAAATAAAATTAGTTACTATTTTAGGAAAATTACAATTAATTGTATAAAGTTTTCAGTTAATTTAAGAAGATAAAATATGCTACAAAATGAAGTTAATAACTGTCTTAGAAAAAAAACACAATTAATGTAGTAGCGTTTAAAGTTTGCAGTTAATTTAAAAAGAATAAAGATACATTTTAGAATAGCTAGTATATTGTATAATATAATAATAATAGTTTTATTCCAGGAGATCCATTTAGGATATAGAAAAAGTCATACATATTAGGTACATATTAAAATAACTAAATGCAAATAAATAATACATAAAATGATAAAAAAAACTTAAATAATAATAATAATAAAACATAAAACATAAAACTAACACCAAAAACCAAACAAAAAAACATAATAATATTAAAAGAATTATATGTATATGTATGTCATCCTTTATAAGCGTAATAAAAATCCTAAGAGAAACATAAAATATTGAAGAGTTTTGAACAAATTTAAATGAACTAAAAAGTTGGTAGCATACTAAGCGGTACCTGAAAAAGACATTGCAGGTTTTAAAAGCACTTTGCGCAATTGAAACTTTCTAAGCTTGTTAATTGAATAAAACTAGTTGACCAATAATTATGATTAGGTTATTATATTTTAATAACTTTGTTCAATCTACTGCCATTGTTTTATATCCACAACTTGTCATTTTATCTTATTAATACTTGTTGTATGATACCATCCTGTTAAAGTATAGGAAAATTTATTTCTAACCATATTTTAAAACTATTTTTCTACCGCAAAACGTCTTTCAATCAAATCAAAACGTGCTAAAAATAATTAACTTAATCAAAACTAAAATTTTAGATAAAAAATGTTAGACAAAAGACACTGCCAAAGTTTGCAAAAAATGTAAAGCAAAACACAAATTACGTTATGTAAATTACGATGTTATATACCAAATTTGAACAACCCTCTTCAATTTTTTTTAGCATTTCCTTACACCACTTGACACGTGCCTGCTTTTCTTCTATTTTTAAATTGTGTGGGATCTACCGACTGCAAAGCTTCTTGACATGCAAATGAACGTGCAAAATGCTTCTATCTCACTATAGGTCACATGCCGATCTGACAAAATTATTTCACGCACAGCATCAATATTTTTCGCGACAACAGAGGTGCATGGTCAACCTTCGCGAAAATCGTCATCAAACGTTGGTCTTTCACGCTTGAATTCTACAAACCATTTGTTAAACCATAGTTTTGGATGGTGCTTCATCCGTAAATAACGAACTAAGTTTTCCATACATTGCTGCAAAAATCATAAAAAATCATCACTCGGAAGTCACAATTTAAAATTTCTATTTTCACACAATTATTACTCTTGTTAAATTTTGTTGAAACAAAACCGAGCAGTTTGAAATCAAACTGTCAACTGAATTATTGGTGAAAAACGTCAAACTTTGTGAATATGACAATCGCAGAATGCTGGCAATACAGGCAGTACTTGATTCCGCGAACTTTAGCAATGCCCCTTGTATTATTAGACAAAATATTTCTGTTATCTGTAAAAATAATTAATTTGCAAAAATAGAACAATATTTGCGCGTTTGCAAAAAAAGTTTTAGTATTCATAGATAGCAAAATTTTAAAATAAATTTACTGTTGTGATTTTAGAGTTCATAGTTAAAACTCAATCTTAGACTGAAAGCGGCGCACACAAGGGTAAAAGCTGGCATTAATTAAAAAATGAATACATTTGTTTTTATGGCAGAGTGTAACCAACAATTGGGCATATAAAACTACGCCTTTCTTGGCTCTTGCCAAAATCGAAAACAATAAGTTTTGAATATTGCTGTTAGCGTTATAATTAAGAATTTATTGAGCAAAACTTTAAAGACTGTGTTTTATTTTTAAATCGTTTTAAATTTTACTTTTTTGTTGTTATAAAGCTGTCAACCTTAGATATACAATATTATATTTTAAACAATTATTATTTAAAAAAAGCGTTAACACTTAAATAAAAATGTTTAAGTCATCATTGTAATTTTTTTCTGAAACAAAAATAGTGTATTTGTAGAAATAGGTATACTTTTAGTTGTGTATCAAGTTATATTGAGTACTTTTGTTTGCATGGTTACAATGTATAGTTATGGTAGAATCAGGGCATTTAAAATTTTGCATTTTATTACGATTTTGGTTTTAATAGTTAAAAGTATGGCGGTCTTTTTTGAATAGGTGAATTTTACTAATGATAGTTTTTTTGATTTTAACGACTCTTAACAATATGTTTTGAGAAGAGTTAGATAAAATAAAAAAAAGGTTAATTTATTTAATTAACAAACTAAAAATGTTCTTAAAAACGCCATTTTAAGTCTAATCTTAGTTCAAGATAAATGAATGTGAGAAAATCAAAAGCTAGATTTGTCATAAAATGTAGCCATTGGCTAGAAACTTTAATTTAGGAATTAAAACAGCGGGAACGTTGATTTTGAAGAATTTTAATTGTTTTTTGATATTTGTTAAAAACTACCTTATTTTATCAGTAAATTTGTTTACCAATTTTTCGTTAGTTTATACGTTGAATTCTATACGACTTCAAAGTTTCAGCATTTTACTCGGCTATTTCTATTTCCATCTCTTAAAAACCACCCCAATTTATTATTAAAAAAATTTAAATTATTTTTTTCTGATATTACGAATTTAATTTGAAGCAGTTTTATAAGCTTTAAATTTTTTGTCAACAAAATGTGTATTCTGCCCCACTGTGCGGCGTGCTTACAAAAATATACTGATACAAGAAAATCACGCATCCATTACTTCTAATAATATTTTAATTAATTTTATAAACAATTAGTTTTGGTTCCATACACACTTCAATAAATGAAAAAAAAATGCAACGTAAAAAAAGTTTTTATTACATATTTTGCAAAGTACATATAAGATTATTTTGAAAGATCATATAAAACAATTTAATTCTAAAAGATTCACAGTTCTAGAATATTAAGTCGTCGCTTATTTTTTTCAGAAATATAACCATCATTGTAAATTGTGTTTTGCAAAACCTGCAGCAAATTTCTTTTACTTTAATCTTTTTACCACCGTATCTATTTTAAACGGACACACAATTTCTATTAGAAAACATTAACAAATTTTAATAATACAGTATTACAGCAAATCGCAAATAATTCATCCACTGTTATTCGATCAAAATTTTGCAATTTTAATTTTGTCACGATCCTATCAACTATAAGTAATTTAATTTTTTGCTTTTTTTACTATTTTGATTGGAATCCATGTCATTCCTCATCTGTTACATTTTCAATATGTACTTTGCAAAACATATCTTTTAGCAAGAGTTTTTAAATAATTCTTATATGAGCTAGAAGATGGTAATATAAAACTAAGTGTATTTGTACTCGTACTTTTGTGAGCACGCATTGAGTTTGATTATAACCGCCTTTATTTATTTCATCAAACTTGAAATTGATTTTTTGTAGAAATAAAACCGCATTACATTTAGTTCTAAATAATTTTTAGAGTTGAGAAAAATAAAGCAAGATTAATAAATGTATTATATTATAATAAACAATTAAAGCTTTTAGACGGCTACAATTATAAATAATTTTACAAATAATTTAGAGCAAATAATATTATATAACTATGATTTATGACTTTTCTATAAAGCCATATTTATTATAAAAACATTATTGTATATATTTAATGCCTGATAGAAGAAATAAAATTGCAATTATATTTGATTTTAATGTTTAATTATTTTATTAGTTTGATTAGAATAAAAAAACTTGCAAAAAAGCCTGTTTGACTGTTTAACGATGATTACATATTTAAAGACACAATAAAGTAATTATAATCATTTTATTGCTGAAAGTAGAACTCACATTTGTAATTTTCTCAAGAAAGATTTTGTTATAATAATTGTTTAATTGCTTTAAAAGTTCGTAAGTTAATTTCAAGAATTAAATAAACAAATTAATAAAATTAATTGAAAATCACAAGCTTTTTAAAAAAATATTTCTGATCTTATATTATAAAATATAATTAAATAAGAGTTATAAGTTTTGACGGAAAAATTACATCCGACAGAAGATGTAACCCTTACTTACCTAATGTGGACACTAACACTTAATATGAAAAACAGTACTGTTTAACAAACATATAAATTAATAAATTTATTTAATCGTCTTTCTTAAGTAAAATCTTTACTATACGATATACATTTCTAAACTGTGCAAACAAAAGGAAAATTACTTTCAATTGTTTGTATTCATTTATCTAATTGATAGCATCCGCAAATGTGCATTCTAATCTCAGCTATTTAGACCTGATTACAGATTGACTCACAACTTTTTTTCCACAACAATACCTTAAAGACTGGTATTGGAATTCAAAGTGTGCGTTTACCGCATATAAATATGGAGTAAGGATTATAATATAAAAATCACTTCAAAAACTGCCTGATTCAACACGCAGTAAATATGAAGACGTTGGTGTGCATGTTACTGTTTTCTTTGGCGTTTTATGGTGTTTACTCAGTAAGATTGAATTTATATTAGCATTATAATTAGAATTAAGTTTAGTAAAATAATTTTGACTAAAATTGTTTTTAGATGAGCGAGAAGCAGATGAAATCTGCAGGAAAATTAATAAGAAATGCATGTCAACCGAAATCAAAAGTGTCTGATGGTAGGTTTTTATTGTAATTGAATGGATTGATAATATACAATATAGATTTGTTTAATGTTTAATTTAATTAGTAATTAACTATATAAATGTACAATATAATGTAAATGTAAATATAATACATTTTTTTTTTAATTTCTAGAACAAATTGATAATATGCACAAAGGAGTATGGGAAGAGGACGGTCCAGCTAAAGTAATTATTAATGTTATATACTATTTTAGACAATAATTTTTTTAAATATTTTAGTGTTACATGTATTGTGTATTGACTATGGCTAAACTTGTAAGTAGCAATATTTTACAATTATGCATTCTTTAATTATAGTCATCTAAATTTTATAGGCAACAAAATCGGGAGAGTTTGATTTAGATGGCGCATTAAAACAGATTCCAACTTTACCAGAAAAATTTCAAGCTCCAACTGAAGCGTCTATGAGAGCATGTGCTGAAAAAGGTAACTAATTGGCATTTGTAGTTGAAAGAAAATCAAACTTAACATGGTTTACTTAATTAATATCTATATTTCAGTTACGGCTGGTGCTGATAAGTGTGCTTCTGCATGGCTTATAGGAAAATGCGTATACTTTGAAAACCCAGAAGTAAGTAATTTTTAATTATTTAAAGTAGAATTATTTCTTGGCCCTTTTAAAATTTAGTTACTTTCTTAGTAAAATACATGATACACAATGATCAAAAAACATATGTTTACAAAATATTTTGCCACATGTAGCAATATCAGGCACATTATGTGCGTGGTTAAAATTTTTGTAAATACTGTTTTTTATAAAATTTAATTATTGTTGTTAATAATTATTAAATTACACAATGGAGTTTGAACTTGTATTAATCTCGTCAATCCCAAATAAAAATACAAACTTTCTTTATCACGAGAAAAAAAAAGATTGAATCTATAGTTAATAGACTGGTAAGAGAATAAAAAAAATCGAACTATTTACTATTTTATTATTTTCAGAACTATTTCTTCCCTTAAATAAAAGTCGCTTCATGGTTTTATTACTCTTTTAACTTGATTAATATAAAATAGGTTTGTCACTGGTGCAAATATGTACATACCTCTATATGTTTAATTAATTATATGATATATTTATAAATAATTAAATTTGTTCGTACTGTAATTGTAATTTATTTCTTTAAAAACAATTTAATTTCTTTGGTTGTCAGTTTGAGATATTAAATGTATACATACACAGTGTTCTATAACAGATGGAATAAATAAAACTAAACAACAAAAAAAACTGTTTTAAATATTTTGCTTGTTTCCGAGTAATTTGAATAGTCGCAATCAAACTGTAATATGCAATCTAACGTAAATTTAATTTCTATTTTGTTTTCTACTTTTTATATTTACAATTTTTTATTCAATAAACATAAAGTAGTACCTAACCTAACCTAACCTAAGCAGGTACGAACAAAACTTGAATTAAGTCTTATAGTCTCTAGGACTCCGTTCATATAAGTGACTACTGAGCAGCAGATAACAAGACAAAGGTAAGAATAAATTTCATAAATTTAATCATACAAAATTATCACATGGTAAGTTGATATTTTGTTTATAGAAAGAATGTGGAATTTCTTATATTTTAAGTAACAAGTAAATAAATATATTTATTTTATTTTATTTCAAAGTTAATTTAATTAATAAACATAAATTAAGATATACGGTTCTAAGTTAAATAATATATTATAGTATGCTGTTAAGTGTATCTTATTTTATTTTTCATTTACAGCAACATGTTTTGACATATTTTTGTCATTTTCTACCTATCTAATATTTAGACATTATTTTGATGTTAAAGATGTTCTTCTATCAACATAATGTGTTGTAATTTCTTACCTAGTAATAAAACTTGCCACTTTTGCAGTGCATATACGACACTAAGTAGTTTATTCTAAAATTTTGAATATTGGGACTCTTGATCTAATAAGAGACAACTAAATTAAACAATTGTGCCGGGAGGCAGCGACAATACTATTTAATTTGTCAAATATATTTTGATGCGGTTGTCTACTTTGCAAAATCATGGCAAACCAGCAAAGTATCTGCCTAAAATCTCTGTTTGTGTAGAGTTATTATTGCACACCAAAATGTTTTTGGGCAGATTTTGCTATTTTAATTTTTTTATGAATAAAACTTTGCTATTTTGTTTTTTTATAAATAGAACGTTGCAATTTTTAACCGTTTTTGGCAAATTTTTTGTTTTTTTTTAACTTTTATATCCGAGTTTTGCTGTTTTTGACATATTATTATAAAAACAATTTTGCACTTTTCAACATTTTAAAACCCCATTTTCGTTTTTTCTGACAACATTTCAACTTTTTATGACCGGATTTCACTATTTTTGATATTTTATAATCAGATTTAGCACTTTTCCACTGTTTATAACCGAGTTTTAGTTTAGTCTAACAATATTTTAATATTTTATGACCAAATTTTGCTATTTATAATTACAATTCTAAAAATATTTCCAAAATAGTTCCAACCGAATTAATTATTTTTGACATTTTATAAATAATTTTTTTTAGTTTTCAACCGTTTTTGGCTAAATTTTGTTAGTTTTTACTTTTTATGAACAGCTGTCATCAATTGTATTTAACTAAAAAAAACAACAATTATGTACGTTTTAAGAGCTTCGTGGCTTATCAAGTCATGCTACCCTTCAAGATTAGTAAATTTGAAACTTGATTTACATTTTCGGTTATATCAACTTTGTGCTATTAGACATCAAATTCCTTCGATATTTTAATGTCCGTATTAATTTAAGGAAAGATGAGAACATAATACATTAAACAATAAATGAAAAAGACCATTAACTCTCTGACGTTGACTTTATGCAATAAAATGTGTACAATGGCATCTTAAAACTCTATTCAATAGCGGAAACACGTTGATTTGTCTGTAGTTAAACGGACTTTAAAGTTTTTTTTATCAACCATGTCTAACTACAAGAAATGAGCATCAGATTAATCAGATTTGCGGTAAAGCAACATCTCAATTCAATCGCACATCAGGCTGCTGTTTAGCAAATAAACTATACAGAGAAATAAGATGTTATTGGGCGCTTGGACATCCTATTTGCTAGTTCTTTGTTAGCTGCCGTGGTACCACTTTTTACATATCACCATTAGACTTAACTGCATCATACTGGCAGTTCTTTATTCGCAAAGAATATGGGCAGTATACGGAATTGTGTAAGATCTTACTAACTTTGAGTGTTGCCATTGGTTTAAAGACGGCGGCCAGTTCTTTTAAACCGTGTATTGACGGGATGTTTGGAGTAGAGTTTGAGGATTTATTCATGTATTTTAAAATGGTAATAAGATTTGGAAATGGCAAAAGCTGTGTAAATAGCGTGTGTGCATGTTTATATTTTGCATACCAAAAACAAAGTTTTACTGCTAATACTAATATACAAATCTGGACATCACAGTTTTGACAGCGTTTAAAATTTCAATTCCATTAACTGGAATAAATATATTATTATTATCATACACAAATACGCTTTGCGCTTTTTTTTATATTCCTTCACTCAACGGTTAATAGTTGTAAAGGTTTAATTTTTATAAAGATTTGCCAACATCAATTAGCCAAATGTTTTAAAATTGCTTCTTAGTTCAGTTGTGATGGCATATGATGGGATGTGGTGTATATTTTTTATACCATAGCTTTAGCCGCACAGTTAATTGAAAGGTCATTTTAACCGTTTGATCTAACTTTGTTCAATTTTGTGCCAATTTAGAATAACTGTAAGTGGGTAATCTAAAAGCTTATCAGTTTATTAAACGTACGGAATTTTATGGCAATGTTTAAAACATTGGTCCGAAGGTTGTGAATACATTATTAAACAGTTCTAGTTGAAATTTAATTCTAGTTTGATAGGTTTGAGACGTAGTTTAAGAGCATACCGACCGCTACCTTGATTTGTAGTATTTTAACAAAAACGGCAACTTTGGCTTCATTGCTGCTTCTACACCTAATTTGATAATTAATTTATTTTTTTACTAGTACATTTAGAAAGGATTAAACTATAATATGTTGAAGTCTTTTAGTCAAATAATAGTTAGGACATAGCCAAAAAAAAACCATCAAATATAAAAATAAATGCGGTTTTCTGTATTTTTGAATGCATTTTGTTGCTATTTGCAAATATAATTTCACAAAAAAGACTACGACATATCATAGTTTAATCCTTTCTAAATGTACCGGTATATAAATATATAAATATAAAGCCAAAGTTGCCGTTTTTGTTAAAATACTACAAATCAAGGTAGAGGTTGGTATGGTCTTAATACCTTGCTTATTGTCTAACACCTCACCTTGGTTTTTACTATTGTACATAGAGATTTGCCAATATCAATATGTTGCTATACCCTATTTGTTATCTGGATGTTCTAAGGCATAAATTATTATAAAGTCATTTTATCCGTTTGAACAAATTTTCTTCAATTCAAGATTACGTCTTTGCATGTCTGTTAATAAGTACAATATGTACGGTATGTTTAATGCTTTGTTTATTGATATCTTACTGTCTAGGCTTTGGTTTTTACTATGATAAATAGCAAGTTAGCGATAAAACTATTATTTTTATCGGCTAAAATAAAATAAAAAAATGTTTAATATAACGGCGTTAATATAAAAGGTTTAATAGTGATATTGTTAGCAAATGTTTTCAATAACGATGTTTACAGATATGGTTGTATCTGCTTTGTAGTAAACGTACCCGACTATCTAGATGACTATTGTCCGCAAAAGTGTCATAATAGCTGTGTTTCTTTTGACAAAATAGTCGCTAGTGCTACCAAGCACTAATTCAGTAATTTTTGAAATTATTTATAAAACGCGTCTTAAATTTTTTATTTGTTTTTGAGGTTGAAAACGTCTTACAAACGCCCTTGCCAGCAAAATTTTAAATTTTTCTAAAGCACCGTGTGCATGAAGCGTTCAAATGGAAAACACCTTATATGTATAATGATTGCAATTTTTGATATAATATTGATAACACTTAAATTTAGTAAATATAAATTTAGTTTTGTTTTATGTTGACCATATTTTTTATTTGCTTTGTTTTTTAAATTTTCTTTTTAATTGACCTATAAAATAAAAGATTTTTTGTTCTTGGGCTTCTCCAAGGGCTACTTGTTCAAATGAACTGCATTAGGTAGGTATTGACTTGAGTAAGGTTACTAGAAGACTTTTTAAGCGGCGGTGTGCAGTAAAGGATTTTGATGTTAGCTGCTTAGTTTTTTGGCAAAAACAGTATTATTATTTTTTTAAGTAATTTAAGTTGATTTGTAAAATTCCTAATTTAAAAATATTTAACTATGTCAAATATGTGATAAAAACATATCAAAAAAATTAAATGTAATATATCATACATCAAATTACAATCAAGTAAAGAAAAATAACTATTTTTAAGATTTTGTTTTGTAATTGAAATTTGAGTGAAAAGATTTAAAATTAAAATAGAAACAAATGCAACGATGGCATTAAAGTATTAAGAAGCTGTACACTTCTTTGATGGGCAGTTACCATTATTAACAGCATTAAAAAAAATAGTGTCAATTGTTTGATATCAAATTGTTCATATCTCTTGAATTGACAAATAATCAAAGAAGTCTACAACTCTTTAATAATGTGGAAGTCGCATTTGTTACCAAGACGGACACATAATTTTTATAATTTTCTATAGTTTATTTGTAACAAACTTTAATATTTTTGTTTATTTTTTTTTTTTTAATTTTGTGTCTCTATTTTTTTTTATCTTACTTTCAAAAATTTATTTTGACTGCTCTTAAAATTTTTCTAGAATCAATAAGTAATTCTAAAAATATTATTTTATGTTCTGACTAACGTCTTAGAAAAAACTAAAGAATCAAACCAATTGTGTGGACTGTTTCAATCGTTTGCTCTTCAGTTGAGAACACACAAACCTACCAGAAATACAAAAACATCTCAGACCAACATTGATAATATTGTAACGTTGTTAGAAGGTTTTGATAGCATGGCTATTAATATGGAAATTGGAAAAGTATTTTTAAACAAAAATAATTTAAAACTTTTAGAACTTCTTAAATTCATAAATTGGGTTCAACTCACTCAGGTTTTTAATATTACATATCTTTAAAAAAGATTAACTAATAATAAAAATAAAAAAAAATGGGCAACTAAAATATAAAAAAAAATCATACAAAACTACTACAAAAATATAAACGTATTATTGGCAAAACATTAAAATTGGCTAAATATTAATACTTAAACAAAAAAATACCAAATCTAACAATAAAATAAAAAAGTGTGTGAAAATTGTTAAAGACGAGTGCAATAAAACCAAGCCACAATTGTATACATTCAAAAGTAGATGACAAATTAATTAAGTCAAGTTATATTTCTAGTGCTATAACTAATAACATACTTGTATACCTCAAGGGTCCATTTTAAGTCCTTTAACAATATACGCAGACGACCTAAGTGCTTGTAATAACCAGTAACTCTCTAAATAATCTGCTTAATAAAATTAATAATTGCACAATTGTTCGGACAAACGTCTTCACATCGACATCTCTGATTTTGCTCAAATTTTGTATACATGTTTGAGGTACCAAAATATGACGGTTCCTAAAACTTTAGATCTCTAGGTGCAATAGTGTGAATGGCGGCTATTTAAATTTTTTTAGAATGTTATGTCTCCTTTCAGTTTTTGTGCTGTAAATAAGCAAAAAATAGTCAAAAATTATATTCAAAAGGATATTCAAATTTTTTTGTAAAATACAATTTTTGGTTTTTCGAAATTTTTTGCGGAAAATGGGAAAAATACCATTTTATTGAAAATTTGATATCTTTGAATAACATGGGTTACTTTTAAAAGATTTTCCTCAGATTTTTTGTAATTTTACTAATTTTCCGGCTTTTTTCAGAAGGATTTAAAAAAACAGACATGAAGATCACGTTCTACAAAAAATTTTTTTTTGATTACACTAATTCAATTTTTTTTACCTTTTTTTGCAAAATTATAAAATACAAAAAAATAATTTTGTTCAAAAAAATATAAATATATACATACATATGTATATGTACTTTTTTGAAAAAAATTATGATAAAAAATAATTATTCTTTTGTCTTTTGTCTTTATGTCCGATTTTTAAAATTCTCCTAAAAAATTAGTAAAATTACGGAAAATCTGCGGAAAATCTTTTAAAAAGAACTCATTTTTACTAATTATGTGTTATATTTTACCTTAAGGCAAGCAAATTCATTTTTTTTATTTTTGCAATCAAAAGTACTATGTTTCAAGAATATCATATCCAAATTTCAAGACTCCAGGTGTAGCAAAATCAAAGATATCAAATGTTCATTACAATGACATATTTCCCATTTTTTACAAAACAAACAAAAAAAAACCAAAGGCGGGATTGTGTTATATGAAAAATTTCCTATAAGATACATTTTTTTGAATATGATTTTTGACTATTTTTGCTTATTTACAGCATAAAACCAAAACAAGACAAAAATTCGTAAAAAATTTAAATAGCCGCCATTTGCACTGTATTGCACTTAAAGATCTAAAATTTTGGGAATTTTAATATTTTGGTATCCTAAACATGTGTACAAAATTTGAGCAAAATAAGAGATGTCGATGTTGAGACGTTTGGCCAAACTATCGTAGAATTACCCATAAACCAAATTAATAAATGTTTGTAATAAACTAAAATTAAATACTGACAAATACACGTTAAAATTTTGGGAGTCTATATTGATTCTAATCTAAACACGTTGACTATATTAAGCCTAAATTAAATTTTGCTAATTTCATACTTTTTTATTATTTTGAGTCTATAATAAGATATAATATTATTTTTTAATGAAAAAGCACACACCTTACTAAAATATTGTTACAACAGAAAAAGGCTATCCGTATTATTAATAGTTTAAAAAGACTACATCCCTGTAGAAAAAGTTGGATATTCTTATTGTAGTCAACTTATTTCTATATGAAAGTGTACCATTTTGTTTAAAAATAAAAATATAATTTATAGAAATGGGTTTGCAGTACATACTTACAATACAAAAAGTTAAGTTTTTCTGAGACTTAATGTTTCTAAAATATCTTTATATTGTAAATCATATTTTTTAACATGTTTAAATTTTACAACAAACTTTCTGCTGATATAAAAATCATCAATTGTGAAAACTTTTTACACATTTCATATTTTGTATTAGGTATTGTATGCTAATGCCTACACTTTTTTAAAGTTATAAATTAAGCACGTACTGCTACTACTACTACTAGTGGCGTAGCTATTAGTCCAGAAGCTGGCAACAAAAAAGTGCAAGAGTGGAAAGTCTGATTTTTTTAGATCGGACTGTATATTGGTCATAGAACGTTTCCGCAAAGTCAGCACTCCAAGTGACGTGACACCTAACGCTGGCACGCGAAGAAAGGTGTAATTTTAATTATTACCCAAAAACTGTTTTGAATAAGCTGAAAATTTATTGGCAGATAGTGGATGCATTTCAAAACCTTAATCAAGCAGTCAAACAGATTAATAATCAAACGCATCGCATCAGCACAGCTGCGTACATGCTACAAGAACTAACTCAATGCAAATGATTTGGAAAAGCTGAAATTTAGGAATATGTAAAATTTCGTTATTAAAATCATAAAACAAACAGTCAGACATAGTTTTTATCAGAACCCAATCAGTCAGTACCCAATTGAAGTCGTGATAAGGCGCACGTCAAAAAATTAAAAAAACATTCATTTATCTTTATGCCGACACTTGACTTTGCAGAGGCGTTCTATGAACAATATGCACTCTAATCTGAAAAAATCAGACTTTCCAAAACTCGTGCACTTTTTTGTTACCAGCTCCTGGACTAGATATGTTTGATTTTAAATGTTGACATTTTATAAATAGAATTTTGTACTTTTTGATAATTTATGACCGGATTTTGAATTTTACTGATATGATTATTAAACAACAAAGCATTTATGCCAAATGAATTACATTTGTTGCTAATACTACCATAAAATGTATAAACGTACATTACTGGATATATTCAATTTAGTTATTTTATTTTAGTATACATACAGCATTGTAAGTGTATTTGTATTTTATTATTGTCCGGAACTTATTGCTGTTAATTATTATCTATAATATTTAAAAAAAATGTGCACTGAATGTATTGCATTTTTATCATATTCAATGTCCATGCAGCTACTATATTATATTGCAAGTTTTAATAATCAATTATTCTATATATCTGACAATATTTTTGTACTTTATGACCGGATTTTGCAATTTTTGACATAAAATTGTCTTTTTGACAGTTTCTAGTTGGTTTTTGGTATTTTCCGAAAATATTTTAAAATGTTGTAGGGTAAATTTTGCTATTTTAACATTTTTATGAATAGAACTTTGCAATTTTCAACCGTTTTTGGCTGGATTTTTTTAATTTTTTCATCATTTTATATCCGGGTTTTGCTGTTTTTGATATTTTATAAAAACAATTTTGCACTTTTTAACATTTTAAAACCCGATTTTGGTTTTTTCTGACAACATTTTATTTTTTTATGACCTAAGCAACAACATGCCTGTTGTCTGAAAAAAAAAGACGTCGAATCAACATTACTGCACCACAAATTTATGTTTGAGACTAGTGTTTGGCTTTTAACTTCCACTTATAAAACTTTCTTTAATAATTCCGACAAAGGTGCCGCCAGCATAGTAAAACACTCCACAAAAACCACTGTCAAAATGAGTAGCTTGTAACTTGTGTTAGGAAATTGTGTACTGCTTGAGTTTACTGCGGATCTGGTCGGCATTCATTTGAATCTAATATATAACTTAAGAAAATCAGGGTTTTGTAAAAAAAGATACGTTTTTGAAGGCGCAAAGTTAATTCTGCTTGGCTGAGTCGTGTTAGTACTAAATTTAAATGCATTAGATAATTTACAAACTTTTAAGACGTGATCAGCAAATTATTCACTGTTTGGTTTGACATTCGAATATAGTGGATAGCTAGCAACTATCGTTAGTGTAAGAAGATTAAACTGCATGTATACTTTGCATATACGATCATGCCCTGCGCCTTTTAGTAATAATCCTTTACTCAACGGTTTAACAATTCCAAAAAATAAATGAATTTAGAAAATCTGATATCATCCAGTATGTAGGCCATTGGATAACAACAGATTAAACCTTAAGTTTAATGTAAAAATACCTTATCATAAAAATTTGCATTTAGCTTGCACTTAATTATAGAATTGTCAAATATTATGTTTTTGTGTACAAAAGAAATATAATAAGGCCCGGCCGCATGTTCCGATGTTGTTTCTCGTACACTCAGCGCACGCCTTCAGCTTGTTATTGCGATGCGTGTTCTTTAGTTGCGTTTGTTCCGTTTTTATTTACTACTACTTAAAATAATGATTAAAGTATTTGATTTAGATTTAAACATAATATGTTTTTAAATATTTTTATTTTATATAATTTGGAAAGTGATGGTAAATTTTAGGGATAATATAATATTTTTTTGCTTTTTTTGTACACATCCACAGTTTTTAACTTTTTTTGTGTGAAGCACAAAATATAAAGAATTTAAAACTTTTTATGTAAAATAAACTGTTTTTAAACACTTTTTGATTAACACCATTAATAAGCTAAAACATGCGGAAAAATGATAAAATTGTTGAATAACGCTGTTAGTTAAATATCAGTAAATTTCTTCATAATTTGTGTTTTTTTTATAGTTATTACTTGCAAAGTTGTTGAAAATATTAAGATGATTTGTTTTTCTATGTATTCTATTTGTATTAAAAAAAACGTCAAAAAACCAGACTTAAAAGTAAAGAAATCCGAATTCTTCTTGTTGTAAAAATTATACTTATTAACAAAAGATGTGTTTAACCTTTGACCAAGCCAAAAAAATAATTAAAATATAAAACTAATAATGATAAAAAAAACTCAAAAACTAAAGTAAATAAAAATAATGAAAAAAGTCAAACTAAATTCTAAAAACTGCTAGGCGTGTAATTTAAGAAATTAAAATTAATAAACATAATTAAAAAATTGAACAAAACATCTCAAGATCTTTTATAAATTTAAAGAAATGTGAGGTTTCAATATAATTTTGATTTTTTTTAAATTTTATTTGATTTATTATTTGGATTTTTTAAATAAATAATAAAGATAAAGTATAATCATATTATATCAAATTTTACTTTATTAGTTGGTATAAAGTTAATCATAATTTATTAAGAAGGAAAACGTATTTGTCATTATTAATCTGTTAACTCATTATAAGTGTTAAGTAATTCATTTAGAGGTATTTGTTTAGTAAAGATTTTATGGCAATTTTTATTATTAAATTATATGTGATCACATAGACTACATCCATCATATAGAAAAAAATTATAGCGGCGGTAGTTGAGAGTGTACGCAATGACTGTGATGAATCAATTTGGCGCAGTTCTCAAGAACTTGGTGTATTTTACAATCTTAGTTTAAAAACATATCAAATTGTCATCGTTTCAGTTTTTGAGCTTTTGAAAAAATTGTTTATGACTAAAATTGTGTTTGGCGATGAGACCCACTTGTGGCTTAATGGCAACGTTAATAAGCAAAATTGCCATATTTGGGCTGAATAGCAACTAGAAAAGGTTCAAAAACTGTCATTACATTTAGACAAAACCACGTTTTGATGTGGTTTATGGGATGGTAGAATCATCGGTGCACGTTTCTTCAAAAATGAGGCCGGCCGGAACGTAACTAAAATACCTTTAAATGAATCACTTGTTAGTTTTTTATAATTCTTTTTAGTTTGATTAAAACAATTACTGATGAACTTGGTAAATGTTTATTGTTTCTTATAAGAAGCAAAAAACTGTATTTTTGTCTAAACTGAGTACAAATAGTTTGATTTTGTTTTAATAACAAAAAATGAGACAAATTTGTTGATGACTTTTTAAATCATTTATGTGGATTTTCAAATATAATCAATAAATATTAAAATTAAAATGATTAAAACAATTTAGTCGAAATAGGAAGATATGGTTTAGCAAAAGTAATAAGTAAATGGTTAAAATTTTATAAAGCAGCGTCAACAATAACTTTTGTAATCTCTAAAACAGTTAAGAGATACAAATCTAATAATTTTAGTTTAACAAAAAGTTTATTACAAGGAAAATATGTGGGTTGCTAAATAAACTGAGTACTAATATTAGATTTGAGCCAGACTAGTCAATGGGCAACTTATTAGCTTTTTTGTGGTGCCAAATTAAGTGATTGAAAATAATTATCATTTTTTTTGCAACATCATTTGCAAAAACTTTTAGAAAAAGTTTTTTTATGGTAAAAAACTTAGATAGTGCTTTAGTTTATTATTATTATTATGGGTTACCACATAGTTAAGGTCTCAACCATCTTTTTATTGGATAATAAGTAGTTTTCAAAATCAATGCGATTAATTTGTTGTTAACATTGTTTGTTAAAATATTGCAAGTATGTTACAAGTTGTTCTAGTTATAGTAAAGTTGAACTGTAGTTTTACCAAACTAACTTTATAGATTTATTAATGACTTTATGCATAAAGCTTAAGGAATCTTTGATCTTTTAAATGTTTGAAGTTATACAAACTTGCTAGTTTATTGTGATGTGTTTATTACAGTTTTATAATGTTGTTATTTAAAAAATATGTTTTAAACCTATTGCAATTTTTTAGATTGATTTTTAAAATATGGAGATCAAATAACAGAACCGTATTCTCTAGTTGAGATCTAATTAATGATTAATTGTAGTAATGTACGGTTTCTGTTATATAATATGTTCTGTATATGACCATTGAACCGTGTTATTTATTTTAAACGTATTATTACCTGAAGAATACGATAGATAACTTTCTATTTAATTAACAGTTTTGATGATACATCTTAAAGCTTTTAGTCTTGCAACCAGAATTGATATGTTTACTCTATCAAATGCCTTTGCAAAATTTGTGTATATTGCACTAACGTCTAATTTATAATAGTGATAAATCAGCAAATTCAAATTTTTGCTTATTTTGTTTTTATTTATTTAATTTTGTCTTGCATTCTAAAGAGAGTAAGTTAACTCAAGGTAACAGAATAAAGGTTTAAAAAATGTTTTGTACATTTTTAAGTTTTTAGAAAATAATTTTTAAGGTTTGTCTTATATTTTAAATACTTTTGTGTATATAAATCCCAGTTCTAATAATTATTTAAAAATATATCAAAACTTACGTATTTTTGAGATTCAAAAGTTGAGTTAATTAGTTATTCACTCGGTATTCCAAACAAACACAAAGATTATAAATATAGTGGTAAATACATTAATATTTTAATTAATAAAATCATTGAATGGTTGTGAGACCGCAAGTTTACTATACTGTGCAAAAAAAGATAATAAAATAAACTTAATATTAAATATACCAAAAGACAGATCAAATTTCTATTATTATATCTCATTTCTAATTGATAGCATTCGCAAATGTCCTAATAACTATTTAGTTTTGATTACACATTGGCACACAACTTTTTTTTCATAACCTTGCCTTAAAGACGGGTATTGCAATTCAAAGTGTGCGTTTACAGCAGATAAATATGGAGTAAGGATTATATTATAAAAAAGCACTTCGAATAAATATTTGAGAAACTACCTGATTCAAGTGATTCAACACGCAGTAAATATGAAGGCGTTGGTGTGTATGTTCCTATTTGCTTTGGCGATCCATGATGTTCACTTAGTAAGATTACATTTATAGACAAAATAAAATTTGATATAACAATTTTGAATTATTTTCAGATGAGTGAGAAGCAGATGAAATCTGCAGGAAAATTAATGAGAAATGCATGTCAACCGAAATCAAAAGTGTCTGATGGTAAGTTTTTATTTGCTTGAATAATATATGTTTTAATTTTATTTATTATTTTAATATAAATTTAGTTTATCTAAATAATTATGTACATTATAATGATATGTATTCAAAATACAATTTTTTGATTTATAGAACAAATTGATAATATGCACAAAGGAATATGGGAAGAAGACGGACCAGCTAAGGCAATTATTAATAATTTTTTATATTATTTTTGACAATAGTTTTTATGTTATTATTTTTTTAGTGCTACATGTATTGCGTATTGACGATGGCTAAACTTGTAAGTAGCAGTATTTCATATAATTAATAAATTTTTAATTAAAAAATATCTCAATAATTTAGGTATTTAAATCGGGAGAATTTGATGTAGAGGGCACCTTAAAACAGATTCCAACTTTGCCAGAGAAATTTCAAGCCTCAACTGAAGCATCTGTGAAAGCATGTGCTGAAAAAGGTGATAAATCTGCTAAAAATAACTAATTCAATAATTATTAGTAGAAGCCCAATATTCAAATACTAAAGAACTGGTATATATAAACTAGAAATAATAATTGAAGAGATCGATAGAATAAATTTTTTTTTTATTATCAACATATTTATAATTTGTTAATCAAACTTAAGGTTTAGTTTAATTAAAATCTATATTTCAGTTTCACCGGGTGCTGATAAGTGTGATTCTTCATGGCTTATAGGAAAATGCATATACTTTGAAGATCCAGAAGTAAGTAGTTTTTAATTATTTAAGATAAAAATCATTTCTCAACCGTTTTGGTTTTAATTTAAGTTATAACGCCCGGTTTCTCCAACTTCACTTGAGCATATTTTTAATTTTAAAACTTAGTAGTATAACATTTTATACATTTATAAAATCAACAAGAAATGAGTATTTTAATAATCTTTTTTTTAGTCAATTATGGTTAACTTTTAGTTTTAGTATATCTCAAACAACTAAAAGTGTCATAACTTTTTTGATAATTTATTTGATTTCTACATAAATTTTAAACAATAACTATTTTGTAATAATATTTATAAAAAGTTGACGGTAACTTTTAAAATAATAAAGCCCATATGGTACTGGTGGATTATTAATACTCCATAAATTTGATTCATTAATCTAATAATATAATACCAATAACTCTTGACTATCACGTGAAGACATTAAAATTTAATAAATAGAAAATTTCAGCTTAAGTTAGTAGAATAACGGTTGAGAAAGATTTCGATTAAAAGTTAATGAAAAAAACATTTTTATTATTTTCAGAAATATTTCTTCCCTTAACTGAAAATGCAAACACAGTTGTATCATTTTTTAACTTTTTAACTAATACAAAGTAGGTTTGTTACTGGTGCATATACATACAAGTGTTTAATTAATTTTATTATACATTTATAAATAAATATCTTTGTTCAAAATGTAATTTTTTTTTAATATTATTTTTTAAGATGTAGAAGACATTGTTAATGACGTATTGTAGGAACAGTTAAAAATTATCACAAATTAACGTTTGAAGTTTACCAATTACTCAGGCGACGACCTCTCTCCGACGATATGAAAAATTGAAACCGAAAAAGTGCAAAGGAGGAAAAGTGGAAATTTCCGAAACATCCGCTGTATTTATGTTTATGTTTATTTATTCATAATAAATAAATAAAAAAATTGTCCCTTCTTCGGCAATATGAAAAAATTAAAAACAATAAAGCACTGAGATGGAAAGTGTAAATTTCCAAAAAGTTTCTGTATTTATGTTGTATTAATAATAAATAAATAAAAAAAAAATTGTCCTAGTTGCCGTTTCTATGGTTAATAATTTTTATACACTATAAGAAAAAAAAATATCTTTCAAAGAATTTTAATAAAGGACGTCTACAAACTAATTTGAATAAGTTTGTACTGGTAAACATTAAAATTTATTACAACCTTTTTGAACCAGTAAACATCCGTGATTTAAAGCAATGTAACTATATTCTTAACAGCTTAAATTGCATCTTAGATTTAATAGTTATTAAGGAAGTAATACTATTGCCGGATAAATATCATCCCCTTCTTGATATTTTGTTAACAATGAGTGACATTTTTGATCCTATGTTTGTCTCCAATAACAATATTAAACGATACAATTAAAAAAAGCAAGTTTATGTTATTTAGTCAAGAATTTTTGCAAGTAGATTGGGCATTAGTATACAATGTCAGAATTATTGACAAATATGAGGATTCATTAAAAGACAAATTGAGAAATTAAATAAAAATTTGAAAAAGAAAATGCGGGCATTATATAATATTTTTTTTGTAGAATCAGAAAAGCAATAACTAAAAACCCAAAAACACTTCAACTTGCGTAGTAGTAATCCTCAGAAAACAGTAGATAATGCTGCTAGTGCATTCCAAAATACTTACAATCAAACGCAAGATAAAAGTTTAAAATTAAAATGTGGATTTTTTCATCTGACTTGAATAAGTTAGACACAAATCTGAAATTACTAGTTACAAGCCAATTTCTAAATTGAGTAACATATTTGTGCGTAAAAGATCTAAGCTTACCAGTTTGCAAAGCATGACACATCACCTATCATTAAGTATGGAATCTTGATTGCAAACAGATGTTATTTACACAGATCTAACAAAAGCAAACATAACATTTCAGCAAACGTTGTATCAGTAATAATTTTATATTTGTTAATACTTGAGCAATAAGTAGGATTATCTGGGTTATCAATCAAGAAAATACTATGCGTCAAATGGTGTACCTCAAGGCTCAACTCTCGAGCTTCTGTTATTTAGCTTATTTATTAACCATATGTCTTAAATGTAACTTTTTACTGTACACAGATGATGTAAAATTATATAGTAATGTTACCAATTGTTTTAAATTTCAAAATAATTTAAACTTAATGTTGCAATAATGGTCTTTTATTAAGAGCGCGGTTAAAGAAGTGTCACAAAACTACGAGCAGAAACAACTAAAATATAATTGTAGATGCTCAAAATGATCTTAATAATTCTAAAAAAAACCATTACTGTTGACAGTACAGGTTTATTCAATTTTCAAAAATCTTCAAATCGTTTTTTAATAATGCAATTAGAAATTAACTTATTGTTACAATTTGTGTGTTATTTAATTTGCAATCTATTTGACTAATTGTTTAGTATATTTGTTGTGTTTTTTTTTAATAAATGTTATTTACAAGACAATCTTATCCAAAAATGTTAAAAGTAAAAATTTTAAGACTAAAAATGCTTTTATACAAAAACGTCTACTTTAATGACACTTTTTGGTATTAGAAGTCATGACTTTTAAGACGGCTCCAAAAAAATTAACTTAAATAGAAAACAAAAACAATTCAGTTTTTACCAATAAAATAAAAACTTAAACATTTCATCAACACGGAGGACAAAAAACACAATGAGAAACTCAAGAAAATAAAATCTGCGGTGAATTATTTAATAGCCATGTTCCAAACAAAATACATAATTAACTTTTGCTAACAATATTGCTTTCTCAAATAAAAAAATAACACAATACTAATAATTGTAAAAACAAATTTATTTTTTTAAATTTTTATTTGAATTTTTTTTTTTATTTTAAAATTGTTTATTTTTATGTGTAAATAATAATGTACATATTGGTCTATATATTATGTAAAATATTTATTTGTTTATATGTAATGTTAACTTATTGCATCTGTAGAAGGCTTTAGTCAAGCCAAAACTAGTATGTATTTGTAAAAATAAACTTTAATAAAACATAATAAATTGTTTTATTATTTTATAAATATGAATTATTACGTATAGAGGTAACAACTATCAGTTCATTAAATACTAAAATTGTTTTGATCTGATTGTGATGTTTATATTTATTATGATTTAAATTAATGTAGCAGCAGGATCAATTATTATTTTAGTAATACTTTTAAAGTTTAAGCAAATAATTTGACAAAAAATATACAATTTAATTTCAAAACTTAAGTTACGTTGCAAAAAACCGTTTTAAAAAACGAGCTAAATTGCAAGAGTTGTGCTCAAAGTATTATCATAGATTTATTTAACAGACTATTGTTTATATTTGAATTTCAAAAAAATATTTTTACTTTTATTAACTCAACTATTAACATGGAAAATACATCCAATCTGATCAACAAATACTACATAATAATAAACACAGCATATAAAAGTATATTCTTAAACACCACATAACCTATATTTTTATTTTAGTTTAGAGCTGCCTATGATTTTTGAAACTTTTATTTTTATTTTGCCATTTCAATAATTGCACAATAAATTCTAATTAAATAACGCATTTCAAGTAATGCAATTTTATAAATTAAACAATAAATTACATACACACACTAAAAAAAATCCGATGTACAAGTACACACCATTTTTGTACGATTAAATCTAATACATCTGATGCACCTCGAGTTATTTTTTTAAATTAAACGTCGCTGCACAATTTTTTTGCCTGGCCCAAAACATTGTTTTATAAAATTTCAAAATTTATTTTTTGCTTTTCTTTACCGAAACTATTTGTTTTGGCCTTAAAATGCGGGCAACGACAATTTAGAAGTTCAAAAGCCGAAAACTTATTTTTATTTGAGGCAGGCAAAAAAATATACCCCTTACTTGCTTTGCTCCTTTGTGCTAAAAGCGGTGGGCTGCTAAAGCTTATTTTTGGTCTTTGATACACTATATACTAATAATTTGACACTACTATCAGAATTTATAGTATGACAATCAAATATCGAAAAAGTTTTTTCGGCTTTTGCGTCACTTGTTTTGGCTTGCATTTTAGAACAAAAACAGATTATTTTGGTGGAAGCTGGCTAAAAACTCATTAACATACAAGTTTTTGACAATGCAACATTATAATAGTGTGTTATTTACTACATGTTTAATTATGAATAGATTTAATTGTGTTTTTTAGCTAGTGTACCCCAAATAATACGTAGACGGTAACTTAGTTATTAACAGATTATTTTATATTGTTAAGTTGTCTTTCTATTTATCTTACTAATTTAAGTTTAAAAAAGAACTTAAAAAACTGCCTGAGAATACATTTCTAGTTAGAATATGTATGTAATATGCTTTGTAACTTAAATACGAAGATTTTGGTATGACTACGGCAAAGGACAACATTAAATGAATGAGTTACTGTACAGTACTTTTATATTGTTAAGTTGTTTTTCCATTTGTCTAAAAAAATTAAAAAAAAAAAAAAATTTTGGAAAAACGTTTTTAATTAGAATATATGGGTTTTATAACTTTTATTATTTATAAATAAATTACTTTGTTGTCTTTGATTTTGGCAAATATGCTTTTGTTTTTGACGTATTATATTGTTAAGTTGTTTATAAACAGTTTACTTTTATATTGTTAAGTTAGTTTTTATTTGTCAGACAAATCTTAAACAAAAACTTTAGAAAAAATTTTGGCAATACGTTTTTGATTAGAATATATAAGTTTTATAACTTAAATACGTAGTTTTTGAAAACTATGCTATGGTTTATAAACGGATTATTATTATATTAAATTGTTTTTCTCTTTATCTAAAATAATAAAAAAAAAATTGTTTAAGCCCACGGGAATAATTTTCTAATTGGAATATATTGGTAATTACAGTTTTTTTCTCAATAAATATTATTCCGTAGTCATTAATAATAATTAATTAATCTATTGTAAAAAGTTAGTAATTAAGTTTAAAAAATTTTACTGTTTTATTTATAAATGTTAACAAATTCAAAATTTATGTTATAGCGCTGTCTTATCATGGAACTTGCGTGCTATAATTAATATTATCTAAAAAGTAAGAGTAAAAGTGTTACTTCTAATAGATATATATGGGCAATTTTAATTTAATTTGCTTTAGTTTTCTTTCCTAGTCATTTGATCCGTTCATGAAGGTATAAAACTCTTAAAAAAAAATTTTTTTTTTTTAGTTTTTTTGTTGCTTTTTAGTAGGCTGGTTTTAGGGGTTTAAAAATCTGCAAAAGTAGCTTTTATATTTACATTTTCTAACTAATTTACATCAAAATACGTCAACTTTGCCGCTTAAAAAAAAATAAAAATGCTTCTTTTTGCCTACTGGGCTACTGAGAATAAACAATTGGTTTTATGGTTTTTGCGGCTTATAGACAAGGTATAGACCAGATGGCGCCAGAGTTGGATTCTACAAAAAAATTCTGATTGATTTCACTAGTAATTTTTTTTATGAATTCAATTTTTTAAAGACTAAGTTAAAAAACAAAAAAAAAACAAAAACCATTATAGAATTTTTTTTTTAATTTATACTTTCATGATCCAATCAAAAAACAGGGGGAGAAAGTGCATTAAGAAATTAGCTTTAGTTTTTTTTTTCAGTTTTTATTACCTTTAAAAAATTTTTTTGTAGTTTTTTAGCTTAATCGCCTTTTTTGCTTAAAAATTGCAAATTTACTAGTGAAATCAATTAGAAATTTTCCGTAGAATCTAAATCTAGCGTCATTTCAAGTCTATACCTTGTCTATAAGCCGCAAATGCCATAAAATCATGTTATTGTTCTCAGTGTGCTGGGCAAAAAAAGATTATTTTTTTTTTGACGTATTTTGATGTAAATTAATTGAAAAAGATTAATTTGTTTTGTGTATTTGGGCTTTAGGGGTCTAAAACTCCAAGAAATTGCAAAAATATGCTTATTTTTCAAAATAAACTCTTACAAATACACATTTAGCAGTTTTTAGAAGAACTATATACCAAATATAACTAAAAATTTGAGTTTTACAAACAATTCTACATGGAAAATAGTCAGTGTTGTGTTTATCTAGCGTAGAAAAGCTAATCTAAAAAAAAAATTGCACAATATTTTTTCTTTATTTAAGTTTATTTTTTTTATTTTTTTTTTAAAGATTTTTAGTTTATATTTTTTTAAAGTTTATTTCAGAAGTTTAACAAATACATCTTTTGTCGCTTGAACCAATTTTGGGCTTTTTTACTTTTTGTTTGGTAGTTTTTGCGCTTGCGGTACAAATTTAGACTCAATTTATTGGCGCCATAATTTGAGAATATTATTATTTTTGGAATTCAAACATAAACCCGCTAGCGTTTATAAAAATTTGATAAAAAAAAGTTTTAAACCACACCTTAGTGTGTTTATAATATTTTTTGTAAATATAAAAATAAATAATATTTAACGCATTTTTTGTCTGAAAATGTTGTAAATATTTATTTCTAGATAGACTTTTCTACGGCCGATAGGTACAACACTATTTTCTATGTAAAATTGTCCCCAAAATTTAAATTTTTAATAATATTGTATGTATTGTTCCTCTGAACGCGGCTAAACGTGAGAATAAGCCTACTTTGCAGATTAATTGAGTTTTAGACCTTTAAAACCCAAATATACTGAACAAATTTACATTTTCCAAGTACTTTACATCAAAATACGTCAACTTTGGTAGTTTAAAAAAAAATTAAAAATGCTTTTTTTACCAGCTCACTGAGAACAAAAACGTGGTTTTATGACTTTTGCGGCTTATAGACAGGGTATAGACTTGAAATAGCGCCAGTTTTGAATTCTACGATTCTACAATTGAAGACGCAAGTGGATAAAGGGTTCATGTAACAATTTCTTAAAAAATGAGATTGTTCAAGTCACTGAATTTTTTTTTGGGCTATGTCTTGTTTGTCTATTGTAAGAAATATAGAAGTTAGTAGTTGCCAAAGGGTGTACAGACAACTATTTCTTTTAATGCATAAGATAAAATAATTGTTTTTTTAAATGCATAAGTTTGTTTCCTATTTTATGTATCTAGATATAATTCTACAATAAATGTTTATTTAACTCCACCAAACTAGTTTTAGTAAATCTAACCCCAAAACACTGCGGATAAAAAATCTTTAAACGGCAATATCTCCGAATGAAGTATATGCGACATGAACCCTTTATCCACTTGCGTCTTAAATTAAGTTAAAAAACAACAATAAAACTGAAAAAAATGTAGTTTTTTTTAAGAGTTTCATACCCTCATAAACCGATGAAAAAACTACTAATAAGTTATAGAAACTGAAAAAAAAAACTAAAACAAATTTCTCAATGCACCCCCCCCCCTTGGTCTGGTTCGTTTGAAATAAAATTGCCCAACAAAATTACATAAATATTGCAAATACAAATATCATTTTATTATTATTAAAAATAAAGTTAAATAATTTAATATTTAAAGAATAAAGCCTAGAAACTACAAACCAATTACTTTGATCAGTTGGTTTTCCAAAATTATTGAAAAAACAACAGCGGGAAAATTTGTTATATGATAGTAAACACAGATTTTGTGTCAATAAATCTACCAAATAATTGAAAACATCTGAAAAATGTATTCAAATATAGAAATAAATGCGTTTTTAGGTTCTTTTAAATGCATTTTAATATATTTTTGCTAAAATACTTTGACAAAATATAGATTAATCTTTTCTAAATGTACTAGTGAAAAAATAAATTGATTATTAAATTATATATAAAAATATAAATGACGCCAAGTACTTGTTTTCTGGAAATCAAGGTAGGGTTTGGCAGGTTCTTAACAATATAAAAGTAATCTGTTCATAAACAGTAGCATAGTTGCCAAAATCTACATATTTAAGTTATTAAGTCTATATACTCTAATTAGAAACATATTACTAAGAATTTTGTATTATTTTTTTTTTTTTTTAATTTGTTTATCTAATCAAACCATACTTCAGCCAGATAATTAAAATCATTCTCCCGACGTCGAAAACGTTGATAAATATTTAGATAAGTAATAATTAGTTATGCTCTTGCATTTGTATTTTAATTTTGTAAATTATTTTTACATCATATTTTAGTTAGATGGTATCTATATTTAAACAATTAAGTTGGTTGAAACAATATTAAATCACAAAACACATGTTCTATTTAATTGAACAACTCCTAATTTTTATTGGCAATATTTGAACTATATCGTTCAAATATTGCCAATAAAAATTAGGAAAACAAAACAATGATGGGTTTAAATTAAAAAAAAAAACTGCGGTTTATCCAGTTGCAATTTGTTGCAAATGGATAACGCACCAAAAAATTATTATATACAGAGGGTTAGGAACGCATACTGGATTATATATGTTTGAAAGCAAAGCAAAAAAACATAATAATAAAAAAAACTATTATTCCCAAAGCCCATACTAGCCATAGCTCAGTGACTTTAATACTTGCAAAAAAGTCTATAAATTAGTTATTTAAAAATAAACTAAATGACTAAAAATTGTATGACTATTTTAATTGTATTGATGCTGATTATGAATATGTTGAGATCTATTTACGTCTGTTTTTACAGAAGCAACTGTTTTTCTCCAATCTTTGAAGAAATCAAAACATAAAAATATTCAAATTAAATTTAATACCAGAGGTTAAAAGCATAAAAGTATGAACGTTTTGAAGAAGCAAGAAAAGCATATACGAATAACAGCTCCAAATTTGGAAAAAATTGTAAATTGAGGCAAAAAACTTCTTGCGTTAATACCGCAAAAAGTTTTTATTTTATAATTATTTTTTTTAAATTATTGTAAAATTATTAAGTTATTAATTGTTGACTTGTAATTAAAAAATCCTAATCTACACAATGCATATTACATCATGTGCATTATGTTAAAAATATTCGTGTGTTTAGTTTTTACTAATTAAATCATTTAAGAAGCAGTTAATTTTTAATTACCAAAATGTAGGTCTTTACAAAGCATACCTTATACTTTTTATTAAATATATTTCTTCTTGTCATTTTATGTTGTTAGTATAAATTTCTAACAAATTTAATTAAATTATTAATGTTTCGTTACCATCATTTATGATACAAGGTGAATATTATTTTGATTTTGTTGGAAGCGCTTTTTTGATTCTGCAGGCATCTGCCAGTTGGCTTAATAATAATTTATTATGAAAAATTTACACCTCAACAACGTGTTAAAGATATTAAAAAATATATCAAAATATTAAATTTACCAAAATATCAAAAGTGCAAACATAATATGAGAAATATACTTAAATAAAAATAAGACTTGATTGATAGTATATTCCATGACAATTATTATAAACTAAATAATCAAATTTAAAAAAATATGTTTATATTGTTTACGAAAATAATAAATATTTTTGTAAATAAAATTTATTTAAAAGTTTTTTGAATTAAAACATACGTACACGATATCTTGTGGAACATCAATAAATTCAATTTTCTTATTATGTTAATTACGTTAACAAAATATTTAATAATTAATTTTTCTAACCAAAAACAATTTAAATTATTTTTTATTAAATTGTTTCTAATGAAATTTATATATTATTTATTATTATATATAAAAATAAATGTTTTTACTTACGCACTGATATCTACCTTGAATGAAATCTTCTGAATGAATTCTTTTTTAAGTCGTAGATGTTTTTGTTCTATCAATTTGAAACTATATAATTTGGCACGCTTGACTATACTACTATTAAATGTTCTGCCCACATAATGAAATATAAATTAATTAATAATTAATAGCATCCGTTTTAATCTCAACTTACATGTTTTGATTATATATTAACACGCGGGTTTTGTTTCATAACCTTGCCTTAAAGACAGGTATTGTCATTTAAAGTATGTGTTTACCAGAGATAAATATGGGGTAAGGTATTTTTGTAAAAAACACTCTTCTAATAAATATATCAAAAGCGTGTGCTATAATACTCAGTAAATATGAAGGAGTTGACGTATGTAATACTTCTCGCTTTGGCGTTGCATAACGTTCATTCGGTAAGATAATAGTTTATTAAAATTGAACTAAAAATTAATTTTGGTTTAACAATTATCTGAATCAAATCTGATTTCAGATGAGCGAAAAGCAGATGAAGTCTGCTGGAAAATTAATTAGAAATTCATGTCAACCGAAATCAAAAGTGTCTGATGGTAGGTTTTTATTAATTCGATTAATTAACAAAATTTGATTATTATATTTTTTACATTTTAATTAATTAATTTAATTATTTTTACCTAAATTACTTATAATAAAATAAAACTAGTTTAAATCATTTTATGTCTTATTGCATAATTTCTTTAATTTATAGAACAAATTGACAATATGCATAAAGGACTATGGGAAGACGATAAACCAGCTAAGGTAATTATTAAGAAAAAAATAATTTAAATTCTAAACTCAATTAATTTTATATTTTAGTGTTACATGAATTGTGTTTTATCGATGCTTAAAGTTGTAAGTAATACTATTTCATAGAATTGATTTGATTAAATTACCTAAGAAATTATGTAGGCAAAGAAAACGGGAGAGTTCGATCTGGAAAGCGCATTGGCACAGATTCCAAGTTTGCCAGAGAGATTACAAGCGCCAACTGAGGTTGTTATGAAATCTTGTGTTGAAAAAGGTAATTTTTCTTTTTTATTTTGAAAATTTTGTTTTTTATTTAAATCTATTTGATAATACCAAACGATCTTGAAATTTTTATATTTGTTCGTATAAATAGGTTTTTATTTGGTACTTTTAAAACCGCACTTTGGATGCCATCGCTCATTAAGATAGCAATTTGTTACGTTTTTATAATTAGTTAACAACAACTTGTTAAAACTTCTGCAATTAATTGTATGTCTACGTCTACATCCCAAAATATTGTACGATTGCAGAGCAACAGATATTAAGGGGAGAGAAAAGTTGTGCTATTATAAGAGTTCACAGAATCAAACTCAGCAAGAAAACGCCTGAATATAATTGAATAAAATGTTCACATATTCTAGAAGAAAATGTAATCTGTGCCATTGACAAAAATGATGCGATAAGTCGTTTCTACGCAATTAATTTTTATAAAGTAGAGTTTTTATTTAATTCTTTATTATTTTTTTGTTTTTGTTAAATATAATTGCAAATTTTTAACCCAAAAATAAAAGCAAAGAAGGCATATAAAATAATTGATAACTGAAATCTTATCGTTTGGATATTGAGTTGGTTAGCGTTTTGTGCTGTGTGATGTGATATGATTTCAGTCTGTAATGTTTTCTAATAATATTTTTCATAACAATACTACTCGAGGCACCCCATCAGGATGCTTTGAGTAAACCCGGAAATTCATGAGAATACTCGATGTTATTTTTAAGAGCTGTTGAGATGAGAATTCATTACAAACTTTAATGTAATTCTAAATTTGTTGTTGTACGTTAGTTTTCTCACATTCTTACTAGATTTGTTGAATTACTATGTCTATTACCGCAGCAGTCTTATGTAATAATCTTATAAGTTTTTAGAGATAGAGATATTGCGGAAACTTAATTTTTCAAGTAAATTCTTAGTACTGTATCTTTGAGAGTATGAATTTAACAAAGCTTACTTATATTTACAATTACTGTTGTTGTCCATGTGACTGTAAAAGCTGTAAGATTGATGAAAAAACAAAATATGAAGTCTTCTTCTTTTTTTCAAGCAATTTACTGCTAGCTTGTTTGAATTCAATTGAAATATTGTTGTTACTTCTTTATTAAGAAACGGCTAAATCATCATTGTTTTACAGTTCTTTGCATACTATTTGTTATAATAAGGCTACTTAGTTTATTTATGAATTTTTATGCCCAATTTTTGCTCACTTTGTTTAATAGGGTTAATTTAGGAGTTTTAGTAAATTTAAATAACCAAATTTCTTTTTTATTGTGAAATAAGTTAGTTTATTTTGTTTATGATTTAAATGCAAGTTTTTGCACCAGTTTTGGTTATTTACTATTTAATGTAAAAAAATTGTAAAACGCACAATAAAAACAAAAAAATAGTGGTTATAATATGCCCTAGAGCAACTTTAAGAAACAGTCTAGTTTTCTAGAGTTGTATTGCTTTGATCTATGTACTAAATATTGAGTTAACACCATATGTTGAGAAAACAGTTTAAAAAGGTGTTCTGTTAAATGCAACATAAATAATTACGCTTTATTACAATCACCATTTAGTTTAATCTGGCACATATTTTGAATTGTTTTTTGTCTTGCTGTCAGTATTTTGGCATAGTGAAAAGGCCGTTTACTAAAAACGTAAAACTTATCAGCTAGTAGGGCTTTGGTATAAACACATTTTACTTCAATCTATGCTTTGATAGTGTTACGGAGAGCAATGCGGTTTTTAACATAAAAACTTTCTAAAAGAATTAGAATAAAATTATAGCTTTATCACCAAGTTCCCAAAAAAATTGAATCTACTAGCACAAGTAATGATTAGCTTTAATAGTTTCAGTTGTCTTTTGACGGAGATAAAATTGCATAAAAACCAGTAGCCAAATGGAACAGCTTAGAAAGTAAAATACAAAAAATATTTTAGTTGTTTTTGATTTATTTGCTTTACTGGTTTTGTTTGACGTTAAAGAAGAAGTTTTTTTTTTATAATTTTTTAATGCGTTTTCATGATACTCAGACTTATTCTACATTTTATTTCAATCATTTTTTGCTATATTTAATTTTTAGTTAAAACTGATATTGGAAATTTTTTGCTCTACAACTTTTAATAGAAGTAATTTTTGGCCAAAATGCATAGTTTTTGCTAAAAATGCAAAAAACCATTCAAAAACGCAAACACTGATATATTTACGTCTATTAAAATAGTTTTCAAACAGTCCAAATACACCTAAGTATACAGGTTGCTAAGCTGTGGGTGAGATTTCTCTAAAACTTTAAATTGTTTTCTAATTTGAAGGGACTATATTATGTTATATTAAAATGAACAACGCAAAGTATAAAATCTACGTTCAGTGTAGAAAAACTACTGTTGATAGCTTTTTTATAGTTACCTCATGTTTAAAATTCATATATAAAGATAATAATGTATAACACTACTGAAATTTATGTTTTAGTTGTAATCGGTGCTGATAAATGCGAGTCTTCATGGAATATAGCTAAGTGCGTGTATTTTGAGAATCCAGAAGTGAGTAATTTTTAATTAATCAATGTACTTTTTTCTCAAACTTAAGTAACATTTGTTTGGGTTTTAGTAAATAAAACACAATTTAAATAAAATGTTTCTAAATGTTGCTTAAGTTGTTTATACCAAAACACTTACTTTAATTTAATAAAGTATGTAGGTCAATTTATAGAAATGTTCTTAATTTAAAAGCATTAATTATATTTTGTTATTTTCAGAACTATTTTTTACCTTAAATGGAACTATCATTTTTTATTACAATTCTATAATGAACGTGTGAAGAAGATGTGTCACTGGTGTATATATGTATATCTATAATAGTTATAAGTTTCTTAATAAATATGCTTTTGTTTGTATTCTGCAATATTTCTATAATAAAAAATATTTAGTTTTGTAATAATAGTGTCAAACCAAAAAAATATAAAGATATGAAATATTATTATTACTAACAGAATTTTTGTGTAGTATAGAATATTTGTTTAATTTTTTATTTTTTTTACACAATGAATTGTTTTAAGTGTAAAGTTTTAGAACTAAATAAAAACGTTTTCTCATCTAAGTAAATATCTAGTAAATTAGAAAGAAAATGTATATATTGACATATTTTTATGAAAAATTAAAAAACAAATGTTAATACAATTATATTTAGTAGCAACTTTTCAGTTTTCTAGAATTCCAGAATATGGTTTTCTAATAATGTACATGTTCAGTAGATTTATATTCAACTTAATGAAAATTATATTTACAGAAACAAAACAGCACATAGCACAAAGAAAAAGACATTAATATAGCTTTACTTAAAATTGGAATCTTATAAACGCATAATACACAAATCGACATACGTAATAACAAACAAAATAAACACATTATCATAAATAAGAAGCACAATACAAGAAGCATAATTAATCATTTAAACTTAATAAATGATGTATTTTATGTAAATTGCCTTTCCACTCAGTGTGAGACACATACACTGTTTCAGAGTATGCACCTTTCAGCAATGTGAATAGAATCTCACTGGTTGGACTGCTTTTTATTAGAACATTTTTCCTAGTAAGAGTTGCGTTAATTCATCACTTTATCTCTAATATATCAATAAAAAACACCAATATTAAATATACAGATCATGTAGCAGTCGTAATATGAAACTCAAAATTAAAATGAAACAAACCGATAACAATGAAATAATACATTAATTGATAACTAACATAAAACAAATTTTTACTTTAGGTAAAGATGGAACAATAAAATAACTACAAAATAAATTCATACCATTAATTAGAAAAGCTGATAAATATCATAATTATATAAGGTATAATGGTAATTTTTTGGAAAAGCTAAAAATAGCAACACTCGTATCTATATACAGGGTTAGTTAAAATTACCAAAACACTTAAATAATTTTTCAACCAAGAAAAAATTTAAAAAACATTTTTAATAAAAAGTTTTTTTATTTTTATATAAGCTATCGTTTAAATATATATTTAATATACAGGGTGTTTATTATGTTAAAACAATGTATTTATTCCATTTCTACGCCATTGCATTTACTGTTTGAGGCTTCTCTTAATGATGCTAAATTTCCTCAAGTTTGGAAACAAAGCTACATTATGCCATTGCATAAATCTAGAGCTAAGGAGGATATTACTAATTACAGATGTATATGCATCCAGTCTGCCATTCCTAAGTTGTTTGATCAAATTGTTGCTTGCTAAATACAATGGATGTGCAAAAGCATTATAGTAGAACAGCAACATGGGTTTCGTGAGGGTCGTTCTACTCTTACAAACGTTCATTGTTACAAAAATGCTTTTGAATCAAGAGTTCTAGTTGATTCTAATTATACAGATTTTTCGAAAACTTTTGATCGCGTTAATCATAGAATTTTGATTGCAAAGCTTCGGACTTTTTGTTTTCATTACTCTGTTATTGCATGGTTGTTGAGCTTTTTGGAAAATCGTACTCAGTGTGTAAAAATTAATAACTTTTTATCACAACCAATTATCGTTCCATCTGGTGTTTTTCAGGGATCTTATTGTGGACCAATTTTGTGTTTACTCTTTATTAACGATCTGTCTTATCATCATCTATCAATGATTGCATTAGTTTGCAAATTGACTTGAATTCCGTTCTATCATGGTGTTTTATTAATAAGTTGTTGTTTAATCCAAATAAATGTTTTTTTATAAGCTTCAACAGAACGTTAAGTAAAGTATCGTATGATTATACTGTTGACAATATAGAATTGGAACATGTTACACAAATAAAGGATTTGAGCGTAATCTTTGACCCAAAACTAACTTTTGTTGAGCATATAAACTATATGTGTAACCGTGCTATAAAAATGTTAGGTTTTGTTTACAGAATGTATACTGACCTATCTCCAAGCACACTCAAACTACTTTATTGCGCATTGGTACGCTCCCATTTAAAGTATGCTCCGTCAGTTTGGTGCCCATTCTTCAGCATTCATATACGCAATATAGAACGCATTCAAAACAATTTTTTTTGTTTATTGTCGTACAAATTGGGCATTTTTTCTGAAAACTATAATTTCAACCACATTGCATTGCAATATAATCTTCCATCGCTGGAACTTAGGCGCAAAAGAGCCGACTTAACATTTTACGTGGACGTATGATGTCTGAGATTGATTGCCAAGAGCGACTTGTATCTCTTCCGTTTAAGGTATCCAACAATAATTGCCAAACTAGACAGTCTCCATTGTTTAGAGAATCTATACATTCTACCTATGGTTTCAACAATCCAATTGACAGAATGTGTAGAATTGCGAATAGCTTTTCTATTAACATTGATCTGTTTTGCGATTCTAAATATACATTTAAAAATCGTTTGAAATGTGTTATTGAATAATTTTATATTTTATATTTTGTCTTTATAGGTATACATTTTCTGTGTTTGTTTTGTATTTTTTATATACTTTGTCTAGTTTTAAGTATTATGCATTGTTTGTATTATTCATCATTATTTATGTGCAGGATGATGTAGATGTAAATGGTTTTTTTTTATATGCCGTCAATAAAGAATTGTTATTAATTATCATATTATGAAAATTTGTCCCTGTATATTTTTACATTTTTTACTTCTAAGATTAATTTTGATTTTTTTTGTCAAAATATTTTTTTTTATAAAATGCATTATTATTGAGTTAGCAAGAACCTAAAATTAGTAAAATGCAACTAAAGGGTTTTTCAATAAGGGCAACCCGCCGATGTTGAAATGGAATAAAACAAGCTGCCTGTGAGGTATTAACAACAAAAAAAATATTTGAAAGGCCCATGTATGTTATTAAGAGTAGAGTATTACATTGTTCAAATGCCCGCCTCGGCTTCTTATGGTGGCACGGATTCGAGTAATCCAATTTTCAATTACTCTTATGCATAGATTCGGCTAAATTTGAGCGATGTTCTGTGTTATGTTCACTTTTAAGGCATTGATAGATTGTAGTTTATTTGCATAGATTTGCGACCCCACAAAAAAAAAGTCTAGCGGGGTCAAATCGCATGACTTTGGTGGTCAATTCACATCACCCCTGCGAGAAATAACCGTACCTTTAAAATGTTTATGAAGAATGCCAATTGTGGCGTCCGTTGTGGCACGTGGCGTCGTTGACAGTGACCGCTTTACAAACGTCGTTTTTGAAAAAGTACGGCCAATGACGCTGCCGGCCCAAAATCTACACTTAACGGTAACTTTTTGAGAATGCATTATCACCTGGTCAACCTCGTGTGGGTTGGTGTTGTCACATATACTGCAATTTTGTTTGTGAACATAGTCATTTATTCAAAAATAAACCTTGTCGCTAAAAATAATTTTTCCGCTAAAATTGGGGTTCATTTTGAAACGATTCAAAACCCACGGGCTGCCAAAATCTACCCGCGCCAACCAAAAAACCCTTTACTTAATAAAAGCGAAAGTAAACCTAAAATAGATCAAAAGCAAATAATTAATAGACGCTAAAGTGACCCTAAAGAATTGGTTTACAAACAAATAATTAAAGTTAAAATTAATTAAAAATAATATTATTAATGAAAAAAGTAAACAAGAAAACAGTAAGTTGTTGCAGATGTATGTATTATTGAAATATATTTTGTACTACAAACGTTTTGTTGTTGTCATCCTTAATGCCTAAAAATGTACTACTTAATGCCTAAAAATGTACTAAACTGGACATAAAAAAGTAAATAAAATTTATGATGGGACTACAAATAAAAAATATTACTCAAAACCACTTTTTGTTAATACATATCGGGATGCAAATACATTAAATCTACATATACAAATGCAGAGCATAGATCAATTAACAAATTTTTATTAAGAACATTTCAGACAAAACTGAGCAAAAGGCATTGCAATTAATTGGTAATCAAGAAAATATAACAATGGAAAAAATTAAAAAATGTATTGCAATTAAATTTTAATTAACAGTCAGATAAATGTCTAGTACAAGACCTTATGAATCTAAGGCTTAAATGAAAGTTAGAAATTTGCTCATGACAACAATAAAATTAAAATTAAAGAAATATCACCAACTTACCAAGGCACACACTTATGCAAATTGAAAGCTTGAGAACTATGCGGCGGAAAATATCTACTACCAGGAATTAGAAAAACTGCAAAATTTGTATGATAACAAGTACTGGAAAACAATTACCTTACAATACGCCGTATAATGAAAATACGGATTACTAAGAAACAGATAAAAACTAGGATTTTATTGTCACGGCCTCAACAGTTGAGAACGATAATGAAAACAACTACTCACCACTATTACTACATACTGATGACAACTAATAAACTACTAAATAAAAAAGATCTTTTTACGTTTCAAACAGCACATTACAAAACATAATTGTGTAACTAAAATTCTATATTTAAAAACTTTCAAGGCTCTTCTTCAGACGCACAAATATTATGTATTCAATTTATCAAATATGATGATGATTAATTAGTATAACAATATTAAAACAACTGAAAGCAATTATTGATATTAAATTTAAAAAACTAAGAACACAATTTAGTGATATCAACATCAATCTTTTATTATTAAAATAACTACAGATTCAAGAGAAAAGCGTGTTATAAAAATAGCAGTAACAAAAAATTTACTAAAAATTTTGAAACGTTAACCGTGGCTATAAACCACATTATTTATCCGGGCAGATAGAACATATGGAAACATAAATGTAATTAATGAATTAAAGCTAGATTACTTAAACAAAGAAAAAAAGCAAAAAATAAAAAGAATATGTACAGAACACAAAGATAAACAAGTATATTACGATGAAAGGTTAAAATTAATTTTTGCCAGTAAAATTAAACATACATTTAACATAAAAGTTAAAACACTTGTTTATTTAAATTCATATAAAAAAAAAACAATACAAAATTTAGAAATATTAAACCAAGTCACAAAACTCTGAAATCAAGGCATAATCCAAGAAAATCCTAGCTCTGAGCTGTTCTGTACGTATTATTTTTAAGAGAAATAAAATATAGAATGGTAGTTAAAAGATTCCCAACATCACTGATATATTGGACAAATAGGGTCAAAGCCAGTATTTTACAACGTTAGGTCTGGCAAGTGGATACTATCAGATGGAAATAAACCCAAAACACATAAAGAACAGCATTTTCAACGGAACAAAGACATTATAAGTTCAAGCAAATCTCGTGCTTTTACAAAGAGTGATGGATAACATTTTAAGAGAGTTGCAATATCTGCCTGATTTTGATGATATAATTATTTATTCCACCGGTTTAGAAGAATATATAATAAAACTAAATAAAGATTTCCAGATACTTAAAAAATCTAATTTAAAGCTTCAGTTGTATAAGTGCAATTTTTTACGCTAGAAAGTAGCTCAATACAATTTAAAATAACCAACTGATACTCAAATTCTAAACTATTTTTTTACACTACACAAGATAAGATAAGCAGATAACTGTATATGCTATATTGAACCAAGTACTAATACTAACTAATGCTATCAACAACGTTATGAATACGGTTTTAAATGCAATAACATTTGCTAAATTGGAAACCTTTCACTTTTCTATTATGCAACTACAGGGAGTTTATAAATGAATGGCATTATGTAATCACTTTAAATATGCCGCCTTTTTAAAATTGTTCACTATAACACATATGTTTTCATATGTTTGCTTGACAGCTGTCAAAGTTGATATGTCAAAACAAATAATATAGTAGACAATTTAAAAAAAGCGGCACATTTAAAGTGATTACATAATCCCATTCATTTATAAACTCCCTGTAGAAGAATTAGTCAGTGAATTAGAAAAAATAAATTTATCAGGCAGCGCAAATAATTTAAAAAAAAACTCTTTAAAATGTGCTATATATTGAAAAAATATTAAAAATCAAGATTTTCGTAAAAAAAGAAACTATAACTTTTATCATAATGACACCTATAGTAGATTCGGAGTCGTATAATTATTACAACTTATTTTTTTACTTATTACTACAAATAATTCATTTTACCCATGCAACCCTACGTAGCATTAAATTCTGTTTTTATCTACAAAATGCAAAAAGATCGTCCCAAAAAAAAATTATTTGCCACGCAGCAGATTATCAATAACGCTCCGTGTAAAGTACAACTGCTTCTATTTTTTAGTAAAAAAAAAACACATGCAGCAGCGTGAGAATGCTGATTAAGTATTTTGTTTTATATAAATACTTAGCTACTTACTTAGCGCGTTGATATTGTGTAAAGAATAAATACTATACAATTTTGGGATGTCGATTACAAGATTGAAGGCTTCTCCTAACAAACTAGAAATATATATATAAATAAGAAAGACAAAATAATTTATTGCTAAACATTAAAAGAAAGGAATGCAAAACAGATAAGTTAAGTTGTCTATTAGATGGCAAGATAAAACTACCGCACTGTACTTTATGTTAATAAGAACAAATTTTTTACTGGTTAAAAGTTGAATAATAATTATAATAAACCAAAAATGTAAATTGCTTATATTTTATATGCAAGATAGTCCATAAATTTAACCGAGCAAGCTTGATTAAAGCCATTCACATCATATTCATTAAAATATTAAAAAAAATTACTCTGACAACATTCAAAAATTTATAAAAAAATATGTTATAATATTTGTATTGTCTTATGTACTAGAGTACGTGTCCTATCTTATTTTTATATTGAAAGATCTGCTCTTCAAGAAATTTAGCATACCTATGTCACTTCTTCTTTATTCCATAACCGCATCCGTGTTGATAATTGTGAATTTTTTTAGCAAATGTTTGAACGAGATCCATATTTATATAAGATAAAGAAAAATATTTTATTGTTTTAAATTTGCTGTTTGAATGGATTATAGTTCGTTTTTCTATAGAATAATATCAACTAATGGTTGGTGCTAGAAAAAAATAAAACAATTTAAGGACGCGGTATTTTAATCATAAAAATTCAAACCTAACGCGCAATTTAACTTATTTTTAAAATAAATTTTCAGTAAAATATATATGAAATAAATAAAATAAATTTTGAAATTAAATTATAAATTTGTAAGTGTACACTAATAAGTGATAATAACTTAAAAAAAACTAGTATATGTATAAGGTAATTTGCAGAAAATTACAATTTATATTTACAAGTTATAAGATAAATGTATTTAATTGTTTTTAAATTACTATTTTAAGTATTAGTATGTGCTTACGTAAATTACTACACATACCTAGTTAATACTAGTTAAAAATAATAAATTTGTACTGATTAAATAATAACTACAATAAAAGTCTTTATATACTTTCAGAACAGAATTACAACAAACAAACAAATTTTAATATCATACAATTAAAACATCTTGCATATTTTTATGCAAATCATACCTAAAAATATGTAAATTATTTGTAGTTGCTGTAATTAATTTTATAGCACTTTTAATTAGTTGGAAATTGTTACTTATTAATTTATAATCATATGTTTGCCGATTATATAAGGAGTTTTTTTTGTTATTTTCTTGTTTTATTAAACAATACAAAATGTGGTTGTGTAACGTTTATATTGCGTTATTGATAATTTCATTTGCTGATGAAATTGTCGCAGTAAGTATTAATTATTTTAATAAAATAAATCAATTTGTCTATGACTATTAAGTAATATGCTTATTATACAATTATATAGTTTTTGGCTTATATTAATAAATAAAATGTTTAGTTTTGTAAAATGTGTACAGTTAATATACGTTTTAGATTAGTGAAGCTCAGCTGCAAGCGTCTGGAAAATTGTTGAAGAAGTCTTGCCAGCCAAAAACTAAAATAACGCTTGGTATTTAAAGATTATGTTAACTAAATTTATAATATAATTTATTGTCATGGTTTTTAGAACAGATAGCAAATATGCATAAAGGCATTTGGGATGATGATGTACCTTCAAAAGTAAGCAGTGTTATACAAAAATTTATAACTATATTTATTTTATTATATTTCAGTGCTATGCTTATTGTATGCTGAATTTCTATAAACTGGTAAGCGTTTTTATAAATATATCTTATTTTCAGTGTTATGTTCTAACTGTTTAACACCTACGCAGGTAGATTACTATTTTAATTTTAAGTGTTATTTTTTATAAAAGTTAAAAAAATCTAAAAAAATTATAATTACTTGAAGTTTGTGCTAAATCTTTTTTTTTAAACAAAGATTCTAATGGATGTTTTTGTTAAATTTTTTTTCTTAACTTTATATAAACTCTGTTTATGTATTTTTAATTAAATCAAAGGTTGAACTTTTTCAATAAGAAGTCCTATTTATAATTATAAAAAAAAACATTTATTTATTCTTAAGAAGTACATTTTTTTAATATAAATTCAAAGTACAAACTCTGCGGTTACTTGTAGAAAATGATATCTAGTAAATTCCCACGACTGTCTGCAAAAAGTCATTCTTTTAAGAAAGTTTGGCACAACTGACACTCTATCTGGCAAATTGCTTGATATTGTCTTTGAGGGCTAGAATTGTTTACGGGGTATTAACGTAGTCTTTTCCTTTACGTAACTCCAAAGAAGTGAAATTTGCACGATCTGAGCGGCAATTTATGTCCGAATTTTGTTAAATAATGCGTGCAGAAAATTTCTTGTGCATCACTGCAATTGTTTCACGACTTGTGTAGCTTCTAGCGCCTTCTTCCAAGAAATAAAAATTGTGCTCAAATTGTTCAATGTAGGCCAAAAAATCAGTTAGCATTCTACGGTAGCAATCTGCATTGACTGTAATTGCAGCACATTTGTCGTTCTCAAAAAAATAAAGTCTTATGACTCAGCCGACCCAAAAACTGCGTCATTTTCAGCACCCAAAAAAATGTTTATAATCAACCGGTTTTAATTCCTGTGTCAACTACACTTTATAAGCATGTAAACTAAGATCTTTATGCAGTATGCGATAAAAATAAGAATGTAAAATCTTTAATTACTGTGAACTTTTTGAAATAGACAAACTTAGGCTTTCTGCGACACTGTTAGAGTACAGCGGTAATGTTTTGGGCTGATCGGACAGTACAAGTATAAAGTGGCAATTTTACATCAGTAACTTGACTTGATCATTTTGCAATTAGCTATACAATGATGATTCATACCAATCAAAAACAACACAAACTAAACTATCTTATCAAAATTTTTACTATGTCTATAATGAGTTTTCATTATTTCTATGCGTGGTTAGAACATGTATTGTATCATTTTCTTAAATCGTATATTTTTTAATAACTAAAGTTTAAGGTTTACTATTTAACAGATCAAAAATGCTGCAAAATTTAAATTAAGATTTTTTAGGGATGTGGATAAGACCAGGGGATTAAGAATTAATATGATGTAGTACGCCGTAATGTCTTTATTTAAGTAGTATAATAAAAATAAAAATGTATTCTAAAACAATATTTAAATATAACCTATTTGATAAGAGATGTAGAAATTTCTATGTCTCTTAAAAAAGAGAAAAAAAATAGATTGGCTTTTAACCAAACCAGGTTTCCCTCAGAAAAATAGGTTGACAAGCCAACGGGACCACGCAAAACACGTTTACGTGAACGTTTGTTTACATATTTTTTAGCTACTATTAAACCAATTTTGTTATATTAAGTTTTTTGCTCAAAAAAAAAGTGGGGTCGCGATGATTAAGGGATAAAGTCGTTGACAAAAGCAAAAGATAAACAAAGGTAAACCGCAGTATTAGCTTTTTTACGCAAGAATAGAAAAATCTTGTGAATAAATAAGTTGTTAAGAGGACTTTCTGAAAAAATGGCAGACATTATTGAAAATAATTTTGGGTTTAAACGCTGCTCGTCGGGCAACCGTATTAATAAAAAAATGAGATTGGGCCCAACCAAAGTCGATAGAATGTAAAATTCTTGGGTTTGAGAAGTAGGTAAACGAAGCGGTAGGTAACAAAATAAAACATTGGCAATAAAGTAACCTTTGCTGGGTACGTGCTGGATTTCAAACTTGAACTGATAACACCTATGGTATAAACCAAGAAATAAGCAATTGAATTGAATTCAAGTAGGTGAGCGCGCAGTGATTTGTAAGAATGGTAAACTTTTGGTCAAGAAGCAGAACCCTCCAACAACACAAAGCGTCAACTACGCTCAGTAGTTCTTTTTTGAAAGTAGTGTACCGACGTTCACGTTCTAGTAGTAATCTACTACAGTACGCAATAATCTACTGACGTTTTTCTACCCGTTGTTATATTACGGCTCCTAGACCAACATTACTTGCATCGCATTGCACGACAAACGGATTGTAATGTCGCGGGTGAGTGGCTTTGCTTAGTTTTCCAACTCCACTTACATTATTTTTAAGCAGCTTACATAAAAGAGCAGCTACGTTTAATACGTAATTGGAACCGAATACTGTTTTACCGCAAACAGTGTTGTGTCCGTTAAGTTAATTTGATGTTCATAAGATTCTGTAAGCTTAAGTCAATTTGAAAATACATAATAATGTCGATCTAACAAGGCTAAGAAAATGTTTTCTTTGCGTGTTTCGATTTTTATTTTTAGATTTACAGAAGAAATGTCAACTTCAGTGTTATTGATACCAACACACTTTTCTGCACCCGTTAGTTAATTGCTCGAATGTAAAGACCACATGTAGTCTCATGAAAAACATCAATCTCTGTAATTGAATAAGTATTTTTATCATTGGAAATAGTGATTATGTTCTTTGTTTCCTTAAGTTTATATTTACGTTATAAAAGCGCTACAGATGAGAAATTACTAAAAATTTGAATGTAGCTAAAAATATACCTAGTGAAAATGACAACATAAGTTAGTAAATTTGAATGTAGCTGAAAATATACCTAGTGAAAACGGCAACTTAAATTAGTGAGTGACACGACTTTATTTAGCTTTATACATCCCTCTTACGCTAATTCTCTTGATTGAAAGGATTAGTACATTAGGTAAAGAGTAGCTGATCTGTTAAAGACCTCGTAAGATAAACAAGTAATTTCACTCTCCGTATTCACTAATGCCGGGAATTTAATTTTTATGGTTAAAATCAGTGAATGTATTTGAGATGTGTTGTTTTCAAATTTGCAGCCGTTATAAAATAAGTCATCAATAAAGTTTTGGTATTTGAAGATGTTGTTTGGTTAGGAGAAGCATTAGATTGGTTGCAGGTGATAAATACAACAGTCCTAAGTTTAGCCAAAGCTTCTCTTAGACTACGAGTGCCAATGATTAAACGTTGATCCTCATATGAAAAAACCAAACATTGTGCTTTTGTCATTATCTTCAACATGTAAAAACAAATTTCCAACTAAAAGACGGTATTGACTAGACTCAAAACATCCCCGTACTTTATGCTGGTGTACAAGACCCCAAAACTGTTTATAATTTTTTTTTTAAATTCTTGAAAGTTGTAGCATATATAGAAACGGCAATAAACCAATCGTAGGTTATTCCCTTAAACAGACAATGTCCACATAGTTTAAAGTACAAATATGCAGTTTGATATAATGACATTACATTTTCTAGTCAAGTAAAAAATTAAACTGGGTTCTAATTGCTACCTCATATGTGGGTATAGCTTTTATAAGTTTGCATAAATTTAAGTTTGATAAACATGCATTAATATTATTAATAGTAGCGCTTAGTTGCGGTTGGCTACTCATTTGAGTTGTAATTCATGAGTACATACCCCGCTGCTGTAAACTGGATTTTCATTTTGAGCATTGCATACCTGAGTTTCAACCAAGGCTTTGTTGTTAATTGTTGTAGAAACAGAAATGTTAGTGTCCGACTGATAAATGGACTTGGAATTTCATTTTATTAAATTTGTTATCAAAATCTAATTTAGTATTGTTAGTACTAATCGGCTGTTTAATTTTAGGTATTGTGCCTGTTGGGTGCGATAACGTGCTCACAGGTGTACTATTATATACCAAAGTTAAAGGAACATAATCAATTTGGTTAGTAGGCCTTATATTAATCTTATCTGTTACTGGGTGATTAAACGATAGTAAAACAAAAGCTGTTTCATCCATAATACTTGTCGTCGTGGTAATGTAATAATGTTTTTTTGTTATTTTCTCAATTTTTCCTCTTCCTCTAGTATAATGGAATTTTATTTGTTTTTTCTTTTTAGGAGTACGTTCTATCATAATTATTTCAGTTCTACTAGTCGTCTTGCTTAGACGCCAACGTGTGACAAAATCTCCGGGTGCTTGTCGGGTTTTAGGGATGTGGATAAGACGCTGGTCTTATTAATTCTTAACCCGCACGCTGGTGCGGGTTAAGAATTAATATGATGTAGTACGCCATAATGTCTTTACTTAAGTAGTATACTAAAAATAAAAATTGATTCTTAAAAACCTAAAACATAATTTAAATATAAGTCATGCCACATGAGAAGGTTGCGGTTATGCAAATAAAATATAAATAATATGAATAAATATTAATATATCAATCTTATGACTTATAATAGTGTAATTACACATAATTGAATAAACTATGCAAACACATCATGATTTAAGAATAGGAAAACATGTAAAGGTGAATAGATAATAACAATAGAAAATAAAAAATAATTTATTTTTCTTTAAAATTAAAATAAGCCGTAAAAAGAAAAATGAAACAGCAGAAAAAAGGAAAAGGAATGTGCTTCTGCTCAGTACTTTTTTTAAAAACATCTTATCTACGCTCATGCTTTATTTGTTTCTTACAGCTTAGTAATAGCTTTATTTTATATTAAAAATTGCGCATAGTCGCTAGCTGTAAGCAGAACAGATATATTTAAAAACAAACAAAACACTAGAGTACAAACAAATATAGCTGTTTTTTACAACTAAACGTGTAAATGATGTTTAATTATATATTTTATTTATAAACTCTATATAATTTCAGGTTTCAAAAGATGGAAAGTTTGATGAAGAGTACGCTAGTACACAAATTCCTATGTTACCCAAGGAACGACAGGAACCTTTATTAATTAGCATAAAAAATTGCAGAGGTTCCGGTAATACATTACTTTTATAATATACTTTTACAAACAGAATTATTTCTATTATTGTTATTTTTAGATCATTTTGATGATAAATGTTCAGCAGCTTATGGATTTTTGAAATGTGTATATTTCGACAATCCTGAAGTAAGTATAATAATATGTATATAGTAATTAGCAATAAAATATTGTTAACTGTTTCAGAACTATTTTGCACCCAAATAAAGAAGATTAAGTGATGAAAGTACCTTAAGCAAAGTAGTAGCACTATAAAATTGATATTTTTTGGCCTACAAATATTACTCTATTTAGCAATTAATGAATACGCTATCTAGAGTTCAATGTTTTTAAAACAACACATATTGCCATGTTTGCACAAGTTTGAAAATTGATATATATGAATAATATAAATACTGTACAGACGTGATTTAGGTGAACATATAAATATGTGTTTTCTTAGAGTTCTTGACATTTTAACCATAATGGCGATAACAACTTAAAAATAGTAATCCCATTAGCACCATTCTTTTCCCATACACTTTTTTGTTTATAAAAGATCTGCTTAATATTATTGAGCAGCAGTAGTATAATTTAGTTGAAACATAATTTTTAATATTTATTCGACTTTAACATGACTTTTTATACTATTTTTTATAATTTAATTTTTAATCGGCGCAGAGTAAATATTGTTCAAATCATGTAAATTGTGGATTTGATACTAAATATAGTATGTACTACATACATTTAAAAAAAACAAAAAGTCTGTTTCAATAATTATTTAACCTTAATGTATTATTTATCCAAAGCTTTAAATATGTTGTATTTTTTAATAATACTTATATTCGTATTTGTCAATACATATGGTTTTTGAAGCATAAATTTATCATAAGCTAATATTAAAAACGTCATTTATAAAAAAAAAGTATTTTATGAAATGCCAACAAAATACTGTAAAATCCGCTTAATAAATTAATAAAGTTGAACTTTGCATACTATACAGCATTTTAGGATAAAGGCTTACAGTTTAGGTCAATTAAAAAACTATAAATAATTTGCATATTCTGAAGCGTTAAATAACTATCAATTACAAAACAATAAATTAGATGCAATGGTCCGTATTTACCGTCTTTGTTAAACTCGTTACTATTTCTTCTTATTCAAATTTTAAAGATTTTTTTAATTTACAGTATTAATATGTATTTTTTTATGGTTTATATTCATTATATCAATTCATAACAACATAAACCCTAATAAAATGCAAGTTAATGTTACAAATTGAAATTAATTTATTTGCCTAGTTTGCACTAAGTGCAGCTAGTGCCGCCATCTAAATACGTTGTTAGTTAATACTGATTTTAACAAACGTAATGGCATTCTGAGAATGAACAAATAAACTGATTATTTTGGGATTCTCAGAATGCTATTAACCAAAGCCATTAAATAAACTCATTAAGTCAGTTAGTATAAATAGTCAAGTAGTAGGAAGATGTGAAGTTCTTTTATTTTTATTCAGTACAAATTCTTATTGATAAGAATAGAAACAGCGTTCTGTAAAATATTTCTTGGGATTATTCAATCATAAAATCTAGCCATAAGAATATATCTTTGATTGAATGTATATAATGCTTTTATAATACATTCATTTTAAATATATTTGCGATATAGTTGTTTTATATACAGGGTGTTTCAAAACATGTTTCGGAAAAAAAAGGGTGTGTTTAGTTGGCTAATTATAAGAAAAAAAGTTCCCATTAACATGGTTTCGCAAACGGTGCGTTTTCAAGATACAGGGTGTAAAAAAATATTTTTGTTTAAATTTTTTACGATGTCTCAGGAACCGTTTGAGATACAAAACTCAGCTTTTGTACACATCTTAGCATTAATATGAGCTACTTTTTATGTGCTATTGACGGAGATTTTAAAGTTGCGTGAGGTTTTTATGGCTCTAATTTCTATGACACTTGAGAAATTGGCATTCTGAAAACACATTGTGAACGACTAATATTTTCTACATAAAAAAGGTACTTCTAGTCAAAAGCTCTAACGTAAACCGTTTTAGAGAAATACGGCATTTTATGATAAAAAACATGAAAAAAAGTAGCAACATGTTTTGTTGTTGATAAAAACATTTGTTTTTGATCTAGTCGTCAGCGTTCATGCATTTGTTTTATGCATTTATGAGTTATTGACAATTGTCGTTTAGTTGTTAAATAGCATTTTTTCAAAAGGAGTCAATATTGCGGGAACTTATTATCATTATTACTCAATTAATTTGCCCATTCTTAGTATTTTGCTTGCGTAGTGATAGCAAAATGAATAACTACAGTGATAGCAAGATATGCAATATGCATTTTGTTTATGGCGTTGCCAATGGAAATGCAGCAAAAGCTTGTCGAATTTATCAAGAAAGGTTTCCAAACCGACAGGTACCAAATAAAAAAACATTCATTCGTATTCACAAACGTCTACATCAACCTGAAAGTGTACATAAAAGATCTGCAGGAAATGGAAGACCTCGCCTGCTACCTCCGCAAATTAAAAAAGATGTTCTTCAAGAAATCGAAGACGATCCAACAATTAGCACTAAAAGAATAGCTTTAAACTTAAACCTTAGTCACGTTACAGTGTGGTGGATAATAGAAAGCAAGATGTTATATCCTTATCATATATAGAGAGTACAAGTTCTTTTAAGAGCGGATTTTCCGCAAAAATTGGCTATGTGTCAATGGTTTTAAGAAAGAATTGCGCAAAATCCTCGATTCTTAAAACAAGTTTTATTTACAGACAAAGCAAACTTTTCTCGCGATGCGATTATAAACTTCCATAATAATCATGTATGGGCCGACAAAAATCCACATTCCATAATGGAAGGCCATCATCAGCAAACATTTTCCGTTAATGTTTCAGCAGGTGTTGTGAGAGACCATTTAATAGGTCCATATTTTTTGCCATTTAGGCTAAATGATCAATCATATTGTAATTTTCTTGAAGAAATGCTGCCAGGACTTTTAGAGGTTCAATTAAGAAACGAAATGGGGTTTATGCACAAAGGCAATCCTGCACATTTTAGTTTAGTTGCGCGTCAATTCTTAAACAAACAGTATGGAAACCGTTGGATAGGTCAAGGAAGCCTAGAGGCTTGGTCTCCTTGGTCTTCAGATCTAAATGTTAAAGATTTTTTTTTGTGGGGTCACTTAAAAAGTTTAGTTTACATTACATCAGTTAATACTGATGAAGAACTAATAATTTGCATTATTGCATCCTGAAATACAATACGAAACACTCTAGGCATTTTTGAACGGGTACGTCAGTCACTAAGACGTAGGTTGGAAGCCTGCGTTACCGTACGAAAAGGTAATTTTCAACAATTTTTGTAATTTTTTTTTGTTTTTTATGTTATTGAATAGTTTTGTAAAATAAAAGTTTTGTGATCATGTTGCTACTTTTTCTTTCCGTTCCTAAGATATCGTCAAATAATAAAAAAATATTTTTTTTATACCTTGTATTTCAAAGCGATGCGTTTGCGGAACCATGTTATTAGGAACTTTTTTTTATAATTAGCCAAGAAATTCCACCCTTTAATTTTTGACACATGTTTTGAAACACCCTGACATTTGTCGGAAATTAAAGAGGAAAAAAATTTGTTGGTACAGAGACCAAAGCCGGTTTATTATATCTTGCAAAAATCAAAGAATTTCAAGAACTATGAACTTGTTTGAAACATTTGTGTTATCTGTTTTATTTGCAAATTTTTTTCATAAAGAGGGTAGTTTGAAGAGTTGTGGAGATGATTATTTCAGCTATAGATGATTGAGAGTAGGATTGTTAGAGTTTAGGAATATTATGGAAGCGTAGTCAAGGATTGGGCATCATATAGTTGTGTAGATGTGCGTAGCACATTTAATATCATTTCCATTGTTTTTATAAGTGAGAGATTGGAAGGGTTTTGCCTGAGTTTTAACTTTGGCTTTAATAGAGCTTGTATGGAATTTAAAACTTAATTTTGGATTAAAATTAACTCTTAATATTTACATATTTGGGATGAGCCTAAAGTTAATTTGGATATTCATTTTGTTTTGTTGTTATATTCTTTTTTATTGATTTAAAAATTAATTATTTTGGAGATAGGATAAAAAATAATATTTAAACTATTTGCTTATAGCTTATGGTTTTTTAATAGCTAACGTTTCGGCAGCGTTGCTGCCTTCCTCAGAGCTAAAAACAAACATTACATTGTATAAGACAGTTAAAATAAATATAAAATTGTGGTGACAATGTCAAGGACACTACTAATAAACAAATTTAAAAAAACATATAACTAATCACAAAAACAGTTATATCACTATAATTTACCTTTAAAACTAATTGCTAAAATTGTCATATATAAAAATTTCGCGAATAAACTTGCACATACACTTTAAAACACTCTTCATAAGATTGATTGTTTTGTTTACAATTTCGTATGTTATAGTGGTTGCATACATTAAATTTGCTATTTGCACATTAAAATTAATTTTGCGTACATATTCAAAAGTTTCTCTTTGTTCGTTTTTAAATTAATATTTTGGTTTTTTGTTCTGTTGATATGAACCACTTGGCTAATTAGAAGTTTTTTGTATCCGGATTCCGTATCTAGTATTTTAGTATCTTCAAATTTAAATTGATGGTTTTCATTAAAAGAATGTTGCGCTAGAGCGGTTTTTTCCTTTTTTCGCGGTATTGCAGTTTGCAGTCTTGTTTGTGATTATATAGACGTTTGCTTAGATGTTGTTTTGTTTGGCCTATATAACATTTGTCGCAATCTCCACACGGTATTTCATAGACCACGTTTGCTATCGTCTCTTTAGGGTCTTTGGTTGTAAGTTTAGTAAACAGTTTTCTTACTGTTGTTATGTTATATATCCCTAAATTGCCTATACCGTTTTTCTTTAGTTCTTTATTGATGTTATTCGGTATAAATGGAATTTGTGGGAACCTAAAATATGGTACTTTTTTTTGTTCCAGATGAATTATTTCATGTTTTTTTGAGGGTGAAAACAAGATATCATAAGGTTTTCTTCGTTAAACTGTTGATTACTTAATTTCATCATTCTGTCTTTATTTGATTTTAAGGTATTCAGTTTTGTTGTTAAAGTATGGCTGGACTTAAAATTATTGATTCTTTTAGCACTGGTGAGTTTCTGATACCAATTAGTTACAATCTGTCCATTATCTTGGCGAATTAGTTTCTTGTCCAAAAATGGGGTTTCTTTTTCAATTTCAGTTTCTATGGTAAACTGTAATTTGTTGTGGATGTTATTAAAAATTGATAATACATTGTCTATTTTATTGGATGATACTGCGATTATGATGTCGTCCACGTAACAGTGTACTAAAGGTAGTGGAAAACTTATTTTGTCTACTGCTTGAGATATTATGTAGTTCATTACCAAGTTAGCTAATATTGGAAAAGCTGGGTTTCCTATACTGCTGCCGTCTATCTGTTGATAAAAACTATTTTCATATTGAAAATAGCTAGTCGTGAACGTGTGTCATATGTGTGTAATTTGTTATAATATGAAAGTCCTTTTCTAAAATGTCAATCACTAGTTGTTTTGGGATATTAGTAAATAAAGATGTCACATCTAAAGAAGCTAAAATGTAACCATTAGGAAGTTTAGTATCTTTAATTAGTTCTTTTAATTGGTACAAGTTTTTTACTGATTATGTAAAAACTTTGAAATATTGTAGCATGGCGAGTCTATACAACATACTACTGGTCTTAATGGTGTGTTTTTCTTATGTGTTTTAGGCATTCCATATATTTTTGGTAAAACCGAGTTGTGTCGTTTTAGTATTTTTGCTTGTATATCCGTAATAACTAGCTTCGTTTTTAACTGTTCAATTAGTTTATTAGTTTTAGTTTCATATTTTGTTGTAGGATTATTTTTTAAGATAGCATAATTTGCAGTATCCGTCAGTAATTCTTTTAATTTTAAGTCATAATTAGTTTTGTACATTATGACTGTACTTCCTCCTTTGTCTGGCTGTGTTACTATAATATTTCCATTGTTCTGTAGAAATTTCTTTGTTACGTTATATTATTTGGTAAATTTATCAGGTTTTTGTTGTTGTTTTGTTTTATGGATCCCATTAGTAATAATATTAATCATATTGGCTCTAGTTACATCTTTTATTTCTTCTGGGTGTGAATCAATTATGTACTCAGTGTCTTTTATCAGTTTTGGAATATTTATATTTAGTATATTTGGTTTAAGAGAAAATTTCTTACCTCCTAAACTTAAAATGTGTTTTACAGGTGTTGGTAGGTTGTCTTTTGTTTTGTTAACAAGCCATTTGCTTTGCTCAGCAACCGTTAAAGTAGATAGATTCTTTTTTAACTGTGTTAATTTGAAAATTGTGTTATTTTTCCTATGTTTATATTCTTTGTTATAAATCCTGGTATTAAATTTGCATATATCGTCCATCAATAGTTTCGGTAATATGTTAGATAATATTGACTGTAAGTTCTTTAATTCTATCTTGATATATGTAAGAGACTGAAAAGTTAATTTTATTTCTAGGTTTAAAGTTTTTAACTGCAAAGTACGCCACTGTGTGTGTGTAATGTTATTAATTTTTAACTTGTGCAGTTTGTGTGGAATTTAGTGCCTATAATTCTAAAGTTTGTGTCATTCCGGCTGGTAATTATATTAGCAACCAGTCATCTTTACAATTTTAAGAAAATTCACTGGTTTAATTATTTTTATTATTGTAAATGTATTTAACCTAGAATTATAGTTTCCCGCTTACTGTTTTGTCGCGCTTCCCGTGGCGGTGATTTTAACTATTCGTACCTTTGGCGCTATTCGTTACAAGAAATGTAATTGCGGTAATTTATTTGAATTGGATGATTCCGAACTTCCTAAACTTTATAAAGAAAATATTACACTTTACCAAGTTTTATGTGATGAGTTGAGGTCGAGCAATAAATTACTCTTAGATAAAATTACTTATCTTGAAGAGAAGATCACCGAAAAAGATAAAACTATTCTTCAATACGAAGCTCGCAGTAAACAACTAACTGCTCCCACTACTGCGCCGCTCACTAATGATACGGTGCAATTGATTCAACCTGCAGTTTTTCCTTCTTTAGCAAGCTCTGTTGTTAAGGGAAAAACTAATCAAAAAACTCAGCCAAGAACTCAAACTATCTTTGGTTGTGGCCCAACCAATGACAAACTGCAGGCTTATGTGCCTACTTCTTACGTACATGTTTCCAAACTTAGACGTGGAACTAATAAAACTGATATAGTAAATCATATTAAATCTAAGTTTTCCACGATATCAGTTGATGTTGTTGAGTTAAAAGTAAAATCTGGAAACTACAGCAGCTTTAAAGTTTCTGTTCCAGCTAATCATGCTCGATCTATTCTCTGCAAAGATTTTTGGCCTGCAAATATAGCGGTCAAGAAATTTTTAAATTATGGGCGAGTTAATAATGTTCCTGCTTCATCTTCGGTGGATTTTCGAAATCTGGATCCAGCCAACAATCTAAACCCGTCACCAGAAACACCAGCAGTATCTCCATCTATTACCAGAATGTCGGGGGTATAAAAACTAAACTCATAGAACTTATGCTGGCTGTAGCTGTATCCAACTACGATATTATTCTACTGACCGAAACCTGGCTAAATCAGGATATCAGCGATGCGGAGCTACAATTAATTGGTTACAGTTTGTTTAGATGTGATCGCTCTTCATTAACAAGCCCTAAGCTTGACGGAGGAGGTGTCTTAATTGCTACTAAAACTTGTTTTAATTGTACTTTATTACAACCTACATTTTTAAGTGTTGAACATTTGTTTGTAATTGTTAAGTTTAAGTTTGTATCATATATTATCAGTGCAGTCTACTTACCACCTAACTCGGCATGTGATAAATATTTAGATCATTGTTATTCCGTTGAATCTATCGCTGACAAATATCCAGACAGTAAACTAATTTCACTAGGCGATTATAATCTACCCGCAGCGGTATGGGTTAATGATGAGTTAGGCATAAGTGTTATTTGTAATGATACTTATTCTGCTCATTTTGTTTCCAACTGTTATGGATTTCTAAACTGCGCTCAATTTATTTCTATACCTAATGATGGTGGTGTGTTCTTAGATTTATGTTTTTCTAACATCTGTGATATTTCTGTGATTAAAGCTGTGGATGTTTTGTTAAAACTTAGCCAACATCATATTGCTTATGTGATTGATGTAAAATGTGATACTAGCCGTGATATTTTAATGTGTAATTATGTTTTTAATGATTTTAAATATGCCGACTTTAACGCAATCAATAATTTTTTGTTGAATGTTGATTGGTCCGCTCTTTTTTATAATTGTGATGTTGATAATTGCGTTAATTTATTTTACTCTGTGTTGCATTTTGCTATTGACTATTTCGTTCCCAAAAAACAATGGCGAGAAAACAATTTTCCAGTTTGGTTTAATAAAGAATTGATTTCACTTACTAGACTCAAAAAAACTGTTCATAAACGTTATAAATCTTCAAGACTATTGTCTGATTATAACGAGTTTTAATCAATTCGTATTTCGTGTAAAAATCTCAGTACATGTCTATACAAGCAATATATTACTCGAACAGAAAACAACATTCAAAGTAACCCTAAACATTTTTGGAAATTTGTTAGCGACTCTAGAAAAACTAATGATTTTCCAGCCACAATGTATTATAAACAAAAAACTTGCAGTAATGGAGATGACTATGTTAATAGTTTTGCTGAATTCTTTTCCTCTGTTTACGATACACAAACTCATCCAACTCCTTTGTTTGACTTAAAGAAAAACGTATTACATCGATCATTTTCAATTAGTTTGTTGGATGTATTTAAAGGGATTGAGAACCTTAAATGTAACTTTAGCACTGGATCGGACGGTGTTCTATCTATGCTGTTAAAACAATGTATTTATTCAATTTCTATGCCATTGCACTTACTTTTTGAGGCTTCTCTTAATGAAGCCAAGTTTCCTTCAGTTTGGAAACAAAGCTACATTATGCCTTTACATAAATCTGGAGCTAAGGAGGATATTACTAATTATAGAGGTATATGCATCCAGTCTGCTATTCCTAAGTTGTTTGATCAAATTGTAACTGGTCAAATACAATGGATGTGCAAAAGCATTTTAGTGGAACAGCAACATGGGTTTCGCGAGGGTCGTTCTACTCTTACAAATCTTCTTTGTTACGAAAATGATCTTTTGAATGCCTTTCAATCAAGAGTTCAAGTAGATTCTATTTACACAGATTTTTCAAAGGCTTTTGATCGCGTTAATCATAGTATTTTGATTGCTAAGCTTCGGGCTTTGGGTTTTCATGAATCGGTTGTTGCGTGGTTGTCGAGCTTTTTGGAAAATCGTACACAGTGTGTGAAAATTAATAACTTTTTATCACAACCAATTGTTGTTCCTTCTGGGGTTCCTCAAGGATCTCATTGTGGACCAATTCTGTTTTTACTCTTTATTAATGATCTTGTTTATTCTATTAATTCTTCGTCTTATCTTTTATTTGCTGACGATCTTAAAATTTATAAAAGAATATCATCTATCGAGGACTGCATTAGATTGCAAAATGATTTAGATTCTGTTCCATCATGGTGTCTTATTAATAACTTGTTGTTTAACGCAAATAAATGTTTTTCGATAAGCTTCAACAGAACTTTAAGTAAAGTATCGTTTGACTATACTATCGATAATAATGTTTTGGAGCATGTTACACAAATAAAAGATTTGGGTGTAATTTTTGATTCAAAACTAACTTTTGTTGAGCATATAAACTATATGTGCAACCGTGCTATGAAAATGTAAGGATTTGTTTACAGAATGTCTACTGACCTATCTCCTAGCACACTCAAATTACTTTATCGCGCTTTAGTACGTTCTCATTTAGAGTACGCTCCGCCAGTTTGGTGTCCATTCTACAGCGTTCATATATGCAATATAGAACGTATTCTATACAAATTTTTTCGTTTATTATCGTACAAATTAGGCATTTCATCCGAAAATTACGATTTTAACCTCATTGCATTGCAATATAATCTTCCGCCGCTGAAAATTCGGCGCAAAAGAGCCGATTTATCATTTTTACGTGGACTAATGATGTCTGAGATTGATTGCCAAGAGCTACTTGTAACTCTTCCATTTCAAGTCCCCAACAATAATCGCCGAACCAGACAGTCTCCATTATTTAGAGAATCTATACATTCTACCAATTATGGATTTAATAATCCAATTGGTAGAATGTGTAGAATTGCTAATAGTTTCTCTAATAATATTGATTTATTTTGTGTTTCAAAAGGTAGTTTTAAGTGTCAATTAAAATGTGTTGATGAATAATTTTATATTTTGTTTTTATTTATGTATACTTTTTTCCATGCTTTTATTTTTCAATATTCTTTTATATATTTTTGTGTAATTGTAATATTGTTTGTAATTCATCGTGATTTATGTATATAATGATGTAGATGTAAATGGTTTTGTATATACCGTGAATAAAGTATTATTATTATTATTATTATTATTATTATTATTGTATTGATTATATTTTCAATGTTGTAGTTATAAATGTTGTTGTTGCTTACTAGTCAAAAAATGTTTTTAAAATTATGTTAAATGTGGTTTAGTATACATCTGTTGTTTCTTAACTTCTTTGTTCGTTTATTGTTGTTTCTAGTAGACTACTTTTTAATTTGTTTAAAAAAGTTACAAGTTATTTTGTTTTAAGAAGAAGATGTAGATGTTGAAAAAAAATGACAACTTATTTGACAGAATATTTGAATTGAAAGATTATATCATAAAACGGATTTATCAAGAATAATGTTGACATTTAATATATTAGACAGTTACATGTCAGATTTGTAAAATAGTTGACAACAGTTTATTTATCAAATTGACACTTCATCAGTCAAGATTTGTCAAGATGATTACAGTTTACTTGTTAGATATACATATTTATATGACAATTGACATGTTAAGTTGATAATTTATATAATTGATATGTGACAAATTGCCAGTTGCTTTATCAAGTTTATATTTGACAATTCATTTGAGAAATTGAAACAGTTAACAGTTGTTTTGTCAAATCGACAGTAGTAAGTTTATATGATAGATGGCTTATAAAACAGATTTGTGTGACAGTTTACAGTTGCTTTGTTAAACTATCAGTTGCCAGTTTAAATAACAGATTTGCCAAGAATAAAGTTGACAGTTTATCTGACAAGTTTCTAAAATAGTTGACAGTGTTTTGTTAAAAGTTGTTTTTTTTTTAATTAAATTGGCAGTTAATGCATGTTTAAAAATTAAGATTTGTAAAGTAATTATAATGGGTGATTTATTTAGAGATACTTTTTTCAATAGGGGTTTTATGTTAGAGAAAACGTGCGTTGAGTCAAACTGTTATGATATTTTTGTTTAGTAATATTTGATATTTTATCATAGAAAAAATTAACCCGGCACAACGTCTACAAATTATTCAGCCGTATTACAAAAATCAGCAGAAAAGTGTTTTGAGCAACTTATGATTTTCATGATCGCCCTATCGAACGCACAATTTGCTGTACCATTGAACAATTTAAAATACAATATATATTTTTAGATAATACGCGACCAAATAGACCACATCCAGCACGCAGTGAAGAAAATATGGCGGCGGTAACTGAGAGTGTACGCAATGAGAGTGATGAATTAATTCATCTTCAAGCCATTCTCAACAAAATTTTGTTTAGCAATGACGCCCTTTTCTGGCTTAATGGCTACGTCAATAGTCAATTTGTCGTATTTGAACTAAAAAGCAACCAGAAGAGATTCAAGAGCTGCTATTACATTTAAACCGTTGATTGATAAATTTACTAAGATACGCAACTTGAAATAAAATACCGTTCACGAGATATAGATGGCACTGACACAAAAATTTATAAACGTTTATATTACGTAAATTCTGTTTACAATCGTTGTGATATTCTAGTGAATAATGGTGATATGTACAAGTAAAATATTTATAATAATTGCAAAATAAATGCAAAAACAGTTTCATTAATATTTTAATTAATATTTTGACGTGTATACGCCATCTACATGTCATGAACATAATATTATCCCAGGCTGCGTATCTTAGTATATTTGTCAATCAACGATTTAAACAAAACAACGGTTTAGTGTAGTTTATAGGGCCACTCAAAATGCTTGAATACGTTATCAAAAATTATAACTTTTGAATAGACCATGTTAGACGTAGTTACAGCTAACATTAAAAAATAATAATATTTAAAATGTACATAATGGTTCTTTTGTATGATCATAAAGATTACCCGATAAAAATGTTTTTTTTTTAACTTTTAAAAAAAGTACCTCTAAATAGATCACCCAGTATATCAAACTTGCAATTTACAAATTATATGACAAAGTTTACAGTTCATATGTGAACTGCTCCTATAACAGATTTGTGAGACCGTCGGCAGATGTTGAATTGACAGTTGAGAGATCATATGTCTTTGTTAAATTGATAGTTTATATGATAAGTTTGTAAAATAGTTAACAGTTGCTTTCTCAATCTAGCATATTTTTGTAACAGTTGACGTTTGCTTTGTTAAATTGATATTCAGCAATAAAGATTTCAATTAGAGTTAGTTGACAAAATAAACGTAGTCTAAGCAGTAAGTCTGCTTGTATTCTAAAAGAATACTGTAAGTGTGCAGTAAAGTTGAAAGTCTCAAAAAGGCGTGTAATACAGTTAAATCCTACATCAACAACGGCATTTTTCAGATGACCATTAACTGTATTACAGCTTTCCTTTACACACAAACAGTTTAATGTTTCTTCTAATAGGGGGCATTGCGTTATCACTTTTGACACATTACTAAACATAAACTGTTTTATACTTACTGTGATTTTATGTAAATTGTTTCTTTTGACCAGTGAGATGTTAGGCAAACTGATGATGGGTGCATACTTTGAAACACAAGTGTATGTCACTATGTGTCTCTTACTAGACAAAAAGGCAACTTACATAAAATACATCCTTTATTAATTTTAAATTATTTTGAAACTTTGCTTTTTTTATGTATATATGAACTTTGTTGATCATAATAATTCAAAACTTTGTCTTTAGTTTTGGCATATATTCAAAATCACTTTGTGATTTACAAAACACAGATAATTATAAAATCAAAACATAAATGTATTCCAAAAATAGTTTAATTATCACAAAAAAAATTAAAGCACATAGGACATTAAAATTTAAACTTAAAAACAAACAAAAAATAGCAATAAACTAAGTTTAACCGCTATAAATAGAATATTAACAAAATTTTATTAAGTTTTTTATCACAATCACCTCCTGAAGTGATCGGATTTTTAATTATAAGCTTTTAGATAACATTTTTAATTTTATTTTAAACAACTAATACTTTAGTCTATTTTTCGTTGTTTTTTTAATTGCCTATTTAAAATAAATCTGTAAAGTGACTCCTATACTAAAAATTAAATATGATAAAGATCTGAACTTTCTTAAACTAGATCAAAATAAAAAAATACTACAAAAAAATATTTTAGTTGTCAACCCAAATTTTAAATAAAATTTTATTTCTTATACAAAAAGTTTTTAATTAAATTCTAGAAAACGGCTTAAAACTATTTTTTTCAAATTTTTTCACAATAAATTACATTTTTTTAAATATTATTTAAAAATTGTCTTTCCAATTTTCCACCTTTCAGAATATGCATGATAAGCGTTCAATGTTATACATACGTTTTAGTGCATCAGTATTACATTAAAATTATTGATATATAACTGAAATAATAATTAATATAAGTATATAATTTAAGCAAATTAAGTAGTAAAAATACAAAAAATATGATTACTTGCTATTACACTTGCCGTTTAAAAAATATTAAGAGTTTTGCTACATATCTAAAAAAATAATGATCTTACCTAAAGATTATGCAAAAAGTAACGACATTATATGCACATTGTGTTAGAAATAACCAAAAACGACAAACAGCTTGTGTTGATTAAATTATGACGCGCAAAAAGTTCTTATATACCTACCCCCAACATACATCATTCAATCAAATTTTGATAACATAGAATTAAATTATTTTGCACGTGTTTTATGCAAATCACACAAAAAAATATGTAAATTATCTGTAGGTGCAGTAATTAATTTTCTAGCACTTTTATTTAGGTAGAAATTGTCACTCATTACTTGGTAATAATACCGTTGTTGTTTATATATAAAGTTGTTTCTTGTTATTCTCTGTTTTTTATAGAACAATACAAAATGTGGCAGTGTAAGGCTTGTGTTGTATTATTAATAATTTCATTTGTAAATGAAATTACCGCCGTAAGTATAACATATTTTAATCAATTGCATCATTGCGTCATGATAAATGCATTTCAGGTTAGTGAAGCTCAGCTACAATCGGCAGGGAAATTGTTGAAAAAATCTTGCCAGCCAAAAACTAAAATTACACTTGGTATTATAATTATTTATATATTATATATTAACTTTTATGTATTATTAATTCTATATTATAGTTTCATACTTTTTAAAATAAATTAAGTTGAGTATTTTACTTTATTTATTAATTTACAAATAATAAAATTAATTTTTTGTTTTTCCCGCACAAAAGAATGATGTATAAATAAAACAAAATAAACTCAATTTATTTTGAAAAGTATAAAATAATTATAATATAAAATGAATAATAATTATTCATGTTAAAAATTATAATATAATTATTAATTTGGTTTCAGAACAAATAGCAAATATGCATAAAGGCATTTGGGATGACGATCAACCTTCAAAAGTGAGTGTTATTAACAAAAATTTATCATTTATTTATATCTTATTTTATTTCAGTGCTATGCATATTGCATGATGAATTACTACAAACTGGTAAGTTCTTATTAATATTAAATTATGCTAGTGCAAAATTTGTTTATACATTTTGTATAAATATCTGATTTTAAATAGATTGATGTAATTTTCTTTTAACATTTTAATAATACTTTATTTACAAAAATTAAAACAACAGGGTTTTTTAATAAACTAAAAAATTTAAAACACATTTTTTTTTTATTTTACAATGTTATTTATTAGTAAGTTAAAGAGAAAAATACACGGCGAGAAAATGGTATAAGAAAGATGATAAACTCGACGGCAAACGATGTAAACAAAAGGAACAAAAATAGCAAAAGTACAAAAAAGAAAAATAAAGAAGAAAGAGTAGGAACATGGAATATAAGAGGATACATGGGAAAAGAAGCTGAACTGGTGGAAGAAATGATACACCAAAAAATAGAAATACTAGGAATAACGGAAACAAAAAAGAAAGGGCAAGGGATAGAAAGAATACATAGAGGTTATTGGTTAATGTGGACAGGAGTGGAGGAAAAGGATAGAGCAAAAGGAGGAGTAGGAATGATAATAGCTCCGGAAAGGATAAAAGATACAATAAGAGAAAAACACATAAATGAAAGAATTATGACTGTAGAAATGAAGCTAGGAGAGAACGAAACATGGACCATGATAGTAGCATACGGACCAAATGAAGACGCAAAAAAAGAAGAGAAAGACAGCTTCTATACAAAATTACAAGAAGAAATAGACGAGGGAGCAGAAAACATAATGATACTAGGAGACCTAAATGGGAGAGTAGGAAATCAAAACAACGGAATAGAAGAGGCTATGGGAAAAGAAGGAGAAGAAATTAGAAACAACAACGGAGAAAGAATTATTCAACTATGCATTGAAAACAATCTAGTAATAACAAACACTAAATTCAAACACAGGGAAGTTCACAAATACACAAGAACACAACCAACCAGAAACGAGAAATCAATAATTGACTACTACCTACTTAACAGAAAGAACTGGAACAAGATAAAGAATGTAAAAGTAACAAGACAGGCGGAAATAGGAATCGATCATCATTTACTACGAATGGATATGAAATGGAAAGCAAAACTTAAACCAGACAAAAGAAGGAAAAAAGTTAAGATAAAAATAAAAACATACAAACTAAAAGAAGAACAAATACAAGTGGCATACCAAGAGATACTACAAAAAAAATTCAGAGAGAAAGAAAAAAGAACGTCCATAGAAGGAAAATGGGAAATTTTTAAACAAATTATTCTAGAAGCTGCAGAAGAAAGCTGTGGATCAGCAAAAATAGTGAACAAAGATACTAAAAAAACTAATTGGTGGACAGAAGAAGTCAAAAAAGAGATAAGGGACAAAAAAGAAAAATGGAAAAGATACTTACAAACAAAGGAAATATGTAGAAGATTACGAAAAATACAAAGAAAAAAGAAATAATACAAAGAAAATAATAAAAGAAGCAAAGATAAAATCATGGACAAAATTTGGAAAAGAAATGAATGAAAATTTCAACCGAAACCAAAAACTATTTTACGGAACGTTAAAACATCTAAAACAAAAAAAAAGAATACAATATGATGAACATAAAAGACAAAAATGGTAAAATAATAACGGAAGAAGATAAGATAATGGAAAGATGGAGGCAATACTTCCAAGAACTAACAGAACAAGAAGCAGAAGAAAACAAAACAATAGAAGATGAAGAATTGCTACAGGACAGAAGAACGGAAGAAATAGAAGAAATTAAAAAAGACGAAGTAATAGAAGCAATTAAGAAAATAAAAAACGGAAAGGCACCGGGAATAGATGAAATAACGCCGGAAATGATGAAATACATGGGAGATGAGGGAATTACACAAATAACGGAATTAATAAACGACATAATGAGGAATGGGAAAACCCCAAAGGAATGGAATAAAGGAATTATTCTACCCATACATAAAAAGGCGATAAAAGGAAATGTGAAAACTATAGAGGAATCACACTAACAACCATACCAAGCAAAATATTCACAAGAATTATTGAAAAAAGAATGAGAGACAAACTAGAAACAACAATAGAAGACAGCCAATGTGGATTTAGAAGAGGAAGAAGCACACAGGATCTAATATTTATATTAAGACAATTAAGTGAGAAAATGATTAAAAAAAATAGAGTAATGCACGTATGCTTTGTTGACCTTGAAAAAGCTTTCGACAGGATCAAGAGAGAGGACATATGGAAAGAACTAGAAGAGAGAGGAATTGAGAAGAAAATAATAAACGTAATTAAAAACATGTACACAGAAAACAAAAACATAGTCAGAATGAATAACGAAGAATCAAAAGAATTCCAAACGAAAAAAGGTGTGAAGCAAGGATGTGTGTTAAGCGCATTGCTTTTCTCAATTGTGCTAGACAGGGCAATAAAACAGGCAAAGAAAAAAATGAAAATGGTAAAAATAGAATATTGGAAAATGGAAGTAACAAAAATAGCAGAACTGCTATTTGCAGACGATATGGCAGTGATTGCTGAAACCGAAGAAGAGTTACAACACAACATGGAAATAATAGAGGAGCAACTAAAGAAAATAAACATGAAAATAAATTATGAAAAAACAAAGACCATGATAATTGCAAAAGAAAAAATGAATCACGAAATAAGAATAAAAGGAAGAATAATAGAACAGGTCGAACAATACAGATACTTAGGAACAATAATACAAAGCAACGGAAAACTAGACAAAGAGATAGAGGACAAAATAGGAAAAACAGCAAAAATATATAACATGTTAAAAAATACTTTCTTTAACAAAAAAGAAATATCAAAAACAACAAAAACAGAAATTGTAAAAAAAGTAATCAGACCAACATTAACATATAGTAGCGAAACATGGACGATGACAGGAAAACAAATAGAAAGAATAAATGCTATGGAGATGAGATTTCTTAGGAAGATTGAGAACAAAACAAGAAAAGATAAAATAAGGAACGAGACATATAGGACAAATTTAAATATAAAACCAATACAAGAAAAAATTATTGAAGGTCAAATGAGATGGTATGGACATATCAGAAGAATGAGTGAAGAAAGAAATACTAAGAAAATTTATGAGACAAGAGTAACAAGAGAACAAAAAAGAGGAAGACCCAGAAAAGAATGGAACAGCGCAATAAAGGAAGAAGCTACAAGAAAAGGAAACACGTGGGAAGAAATAAAAGAGATTGCCAAGGATAGGAAGAAATGGATAAAATATTACACAAACTAATAATGTATACGCCTGACACCAAAAGGTAAAAAGGCAATTGAATAAATAAATAAATAAATAATTTATTAGTAACAAAAATTCACTAGTGAAAAAATTATTTTTTCTGCAACCATCTTAAAAGTAATCACTTTTAATACAATCGCTACAAAATTGGTTAAGCTTATTAATACAAATATTATCAAACAGTTGTTTAAGAAACAGGTGCAGTGAGTCGGATTTTAAATAAACTTTGGTTTGCCGTTAGTCATATAGCGCATATTGCTTTAGTTTTGTTTATTTGTTCAAGTTTAGCTGAGATGGGCTCAGGCGCGTTTATCTCAAAAGTATAAAAAATTGCACACGGATGCCGTGTGGTTGTATTATATACCATAAATAACTTATAACACCTCGATGTTCAAAGATGAAAATATTATATAAATATTCAATATTTTTACGGTCCAGGTATATAATACAATTATAATTGGTTGCTAATAAAATAATCCGTTGAGATAAATTAAGCCCATGTCGATATCTATGGGCATACTATACAATGTTTTAAATGTGTATTCAAAGCAAACACTCAAGTCGCACAATTTGGTGAATCTCTCTAGTTAAACGTAGAGCATTAGAAAGAGTTTCTCATCCTTTTCCATGCGTTTGACTAAAAAATAATGTAAATTCTAAAACAATAAGTTTTTTCTGCACCACGTCAGCGTGGATGCAGTCAGGTATGTTTCCTATACATTAGCAACTAATCAGTGCTGACTTAGAAACTTTAATAAAAAAGTCATTGTCCTCACAATGCATTCGGGTCCATCAACTAGGTTTACGGCGCGGTTCATAATTATGTTCAATAATTTTAGAGACAATTTTCATAAAATCACAATAATTATAATACATTTTATGTATACAACTTTGTGAGAGATAGTAATGCAATTCTTATTACAAAAACAATAAATTCTGTGTAAGGAGAGCTGTAATACAGGTAAATTCTTATACGGACAGGCAACTGCATTTTAGACGCATTTTATTTTGAAAGTGTGAATTACTGTCATAATTTTTTTTTGTAGTTTGCAAATTTCTATTTACTCGGAGCAATCAACTCAAACTCAAAGAATCTTTTAAGCTAAAATTTAAATACAACAAGATTAAATAAATTATAATCATACATGGTTACACATATTAAGTGTCTTTATTACAAAGAAAGCACATTTTATATTTAATTGTCAATAAATACAATTACCTACAAGCAAAAAATATGACGCAGTCCAAAAGCTAACTGAGCATTACTGAGTGTCTATGTGTCTGGAACTTGCAAAATTTACATTAATACACTCTTACATAAAAATAAGTTAGATAGGTTTAAGGAACTCCAGTAGTAGATCAAAATTACTTACCTTTCTATCTTTTAATATTTTTTTTGTTTAGTTTCTGCGTATTTAAACCGCAAAAAATAATATATACTAGATAACAAGGCCATAATTACATTAGCAAAGGAACCTTTATCTAAACTCAAACAAAGAGCTGTTTTGTTAATACTTGAATTTATCGCATATTTAATTAAAATGTATATCACTTCAACAAAAAAAATAGTAAGATAGGAGGTCTATCTAAAAAGTATCTGGCCTTGAATTTTCCCGGGCATTAGTGATGCTAGGCCGGTGCCACTTTGCACTTTGTGGAAGGTTTTTTTCTCGACGTTCAGGTGCGTCAGTTACGTGTTTCTCGTTTTTTTTTAATGATTAAACGAGTTGAATAACGGTATTGCATAAAATGTTGTCAAACACTTGGTGATTTTTAAAGCAAACAATTTTTAATAGAAGGTTGTTGTTTGACCGTACGAAAGATTGCCCAAAAAGTTGAGATTATTAAAGATTCTGCAAATGCAATTTTGGATACGCAGAGTAGCTGAGCAAAGTTTGTGCCCAAGCTTTTGTCAGCGGAACAGAAAGAACTTTGTCTTGCGGTTGCACAAGACTTGCTGGTTACGACTAACACTGAGTTTTTGAACATCGTTGTAACTGGAGATGAGTCATGGGTAAACGGGTAAGACCCAGAAATAAAAGCACAGTTGTCGCAATAAAAACATCTTTCTTTGCCAAAGCTAAAAAACGCAACAGGTAAGAAGCAAAAAAGTGATGTTAACAGTTATCTTTGTTATTCGTAGAATTGTGCATCACAAATACGCACCGAAAGAACAAACAGTGACAAACGAGTACTATCAAAAAGTTTACTGCCGACTTTGTGATGAAGTTTGACTCTAAAGGCCAGACCATTTGGACTTCTTGTTTATTGCACCTGATACATACTTTGGTTGTTTCCAAATTTGATGATTCCGTTGAAAGGATCCCGTGTTTAGAGTAGAGAAAAGATCATGCAGAACGCAACGGCGGATTTGAACGCCATTCTAAAATAAGAGATTAAGAAGTGTGGAAATGCAATAAGTCTATTTTAAAGGCGATTAAAGTTTATGTAAATAATATTTCAGCCAAAGGTCGGATATTTTTTAGACAGATACCAATTTAAAACTCAAATCTTAACGCTACAGAATTTAATCCACGCGTCGTAATGCAATGCCGCTAGTAGTATTGTTATAAAATATTATTATTATCAAACAATACATACTAAAATCCTATAACATTTACAAGAATATCATTGAACCTTTTCCTCTAAAAAAATGTTGACACATACAGAACCGTTTTTAAATTTAACGATAAGTTTTTAGTCCTCACTTATTTTATATGTATAACTACATACAATGTCTTATGCTTTCATTCTTTGGGTTAAAAATTTACAGTTATGTTTAATTAAATTAAAAAATGAATAAAGCACTAAATAAAAAACTTCACTTTTTAAAAATTAATTGCGGAGAAACGACTTATTGCATTTTTTTAGTTTGAGGGCACAGATTGGACTTTCCTCTATAATGTGTAAAACTTTAATTCAATTATTTTGTTGAGTTTAATTCTGTTAACCCTTATTAAAGCAAACCTATTCTCCCCTCTTAAGTATAAACCTTTAAGCATTGAAAAACATCAATATTATTAATATTAAACTTAATATCTAAGCAAAAAACAGTAAACTTAAAAAGTAAGCTTACTAATCTGCAACCCCTGCTTGATAAAAAAAATAGAGTTGAAGGACGTTTAAGAAACATATTATTTAAATTTAAACAAAAACATCCTATTCTACAATTTTACATGTTGGTAATAAAACATCTTACACACACTTATTCACACAAAATCTTTTATCCATTGTAAGATTAAAACTTTGGATTATAAATGGCAAAAACGCAGTAAAAAAATCATGAGAAAATAGCCATATTTCACAGTTTATCCTACTTAAACATTCACTAATTGCAATATGGACAATGCCGGTCTAATCCTTATAAAAACTAGCAATTTTTGAAAAAGTATTTTAATAAAAACTTATTTATGCATTTTTACTGATTTTGCAGTTGGCGCAATACCCAACAATAAATTGCTTTTTAAACGCATTAATATAGTTAACTAAACAAACATATATTTCAATAACAGTACAAATTTTATCAAAGCTTGTAATCATTTTATTGAATTGTACCAAGTTATTGGAAATAAAAGTGTATCAAGATATCTAGCAAAAAAAAAACGAGATAAAATGGCATTTTATACTTGCAAAATTTTCCATATGTATAACACATATCAATAAAACATCACTTAAGCCACTTAAGGCACATGTTTTTAATTTTCATTTTCTCAAACCCATTTAACGTAAATAGCAATAAATTGACTATTGAGATATCAACGGATGCAATAGCTTTCCAAATAATTCTGGCAACGTTATTATCAAAAATTTAAATGGAAGACAGCTACTCTACAAACAGGTCAGATCAATTCACTTGTCATCTTGATAGAAGATAACACTCTATCATTAAGATAGTCCATGGTCTGGATAGTAGATTTACATTTTGTCAAAGACTCCATAGTACATGTAGTGTCAATGAGGTTACTAAATGGTAGTGTTTTAAAAAAATCAGTAGCAAAAATTTGCTTTTTTTAATTATTGTGTTTTTTACAGCTATTTTTTATTGGCCCAGTAGTCTAAAACTTGTTTAATAGAGGTTGAAAGGATCTCAATTGTTAGTCCCATTAAATCCCTTTATATTAGGTGACTTTCAAATTACCTCCGTGAGTAAAAAGCAAATTTTTAATTAGTCATATCAAGAATCAAACCCCAGACTGCTTATTGCATATTATGCAAGCGCTTTACATAAATGTGCATAAAAAGCACATTGTAAAAAATTGGAATTAAATTCATTTCTCCACGATTGCATTTTATTCTCTGAATTTTTGATTTACAACAACCATCATTCTAACCTTAGCTTTTTCGGAAGAGGTTCAAAAATCTGCAAGACTCACTAACTACTTATTGGGTTTTCCTTCGGTCAGTGTGAGCCGTTTCAGACGCCCTTAGATGGTATTTGGGCGACAAGGGTTTTTTGCCCCTTAAAAAAGTCCACCTATGACAATAGTTATACCACTCTGGGATCGAGCTGTTTTCATGGTAAGATCGTCACGGCAAGCAAGCTCACCATAGATTTCACTATAACTTCTTGCGTTTTCTTTCTTTGTTCTCCTTTTCCAGGAGCACCTTGTATTATCTCCCATTCTTGTTGGCCTTTCAGCATTACTTCCACAGTGTTGTCCGGGGTTAGCTCTATTTTAATCTTTGTACGAATGCTTTTCTTTGTGCTGCTCCATCTGCAGCATTCGTAAAATTTGTGCTGTGGAATGTCCTTTTTGATGCAGAACATGCATTAGTTGCTCTGCTCAATTTTGAACCTTTTCAGGTATGCCATGTAGCATCCGTGTCCGTTCAGGTATTGGGTTGTGTAGTAGTCTACATTGAAATGCTTCCTACTAATCCAGCCTTCCAGGTTTTTAATTAGCCGCTTAGTCCAGGTTGCTTTGTCGGATTCCTCGCTCCGTCCTGTCTGCCATTTATCTAATACTTCTTTTTTGATACTAGCCTTCTCTTCCTTGCTTTTCTTGTGTGTTCTCATTTGCTGTTCCACCATGTATTTAATGGGCATGACGACCGCTATTAGCCTTATAGCTTCAGTGGATATAGTGCAATATCCGCTGGCTATGCGTAGTGACATCGTTCTTTGTTGTGTGTCAAGTAGCTTCCGATTATTTGCTAGCCTCATTGTATCTATCCATATGGGCGCGCCATATAACATGATTAAATAAGCCACTGCGCACAGTATCCTCCTTTTGGCGGCAGTCGGGCCTGTAATTCTGGGCATGAGTTTTGTGAGTGCTGTTTGCCTAACGTGTTTCCGCATTATCATGTTGTGGTCTTTCCATACTCCAAAGTACTTTATAGCTTCTTTCGATTGTATTTGCGTATTTTCGCATTTGAATGAGACCTGCTTCAGTTTCCTTCCCCTTTATAGAATGACCACTTCTGTCTTGCTTCTATTCTCTTCTTGATTAGTCGGATCGCGTGGTTTGCAAGATCAATCAGGTCTCTTGATTCTTTGGCCCATACTACGATTGCCGTGTCATCAGCAAAGCATACAGTTTTGATTCCTATCGGTAGTTTTATTTCTAGAATATAGTTGTAGTAAAGTATCCACAAAAGTGATCCCAGCACGTAACCCTGCGGTACCCTACAGCTCTCATTATATGCTTTTTGAACTTTTTTTTTTAGCATTTCCTTCCAGGGTAGTTGGTTAAACGCGTTTTTAATGTCAATGGTTGTTAATAAACAATACCTAAGAGTCCCTATATTGCCTATATTGTTGTCATTTTTATAGCTCTTCTTACTGCTAGCTCTACTTCTTCCTCTTAGTATTACTGTATCCATCTTGCTTTCTTCTATTTGTTTAGTGATTACCGGCATATCGCCTTTCTCAAATGATTTTTTAATGCCTTCTAACGCCAGAAATTTTTTTCGGGGTAGTCTAACCTAACCTAACCTAACCTAAGCTAACTAAACCCAAGCTAGCTTAACATAACCTGATCTAACTTAGCCTAATCTAATCTAACTATCATTGTTTTCCAAAGAATTTTATTATAATTGATAACAAAATTCACACAGCGTGCTGCATTAACGTAAATCTCTTTATTCTCCTATTCCAATCTTTAGACAAAAAAACATGCAAGGAAGACCCAGATTACAGAACCACAAGACAAATAAAAGAGTATGTTCAAATAAACAACTTTAAAGATGTGAATACTTTAGTTCAGAAGAGTCGTGCTGTTTCTAACCAATTTATTTGATTAATTACTCAAGAAGAAAAAGGACAAGTTGTATACGTCTGTCAATAATTTGCGTGTCTATGATTTTCAATGTAATATCATATTTATGTTTAAAATTTAAAAAAAAAATCAATTATTTTGTATAATAATTTTGTATTTTGTATTGTTAAGTTTAATTTTATGAAACCTGTTTATGTATTCAGTTTAAAATTGTTTGTGTTAATTTTTTAATGTTTTTTTTTGTATACTTTTCCATTTAAAATTTTTGTATAATTTTAGATTAAAAAAGATGGAAAGTTTGATGAAGAATACGCTAGTACACAAATTCATATGCTACCCAAAGAACGACAAGAACCAGCTTTAGTCAGCATGGCAAATTGCAGAGGCTCTGGTAATGCAATACTTTTATAACACATGTATTATCAAAATTTACAAACTAATAAATACTTAAACAACCATCATTATTTAAAATATTTGTATTGTAGATAATCATGATGAGAAATGTGCGGCAGCTTATTATTTTATGAAATGCGTTTATTTTGACAATCCTGGAGTAAGTATTCTAAATTTTTATACAGTAATTAACTACAATTTTTATTTTATTTGTTTTAGAATTTCTTTGCTCCCAAATAAAATAATTTGGTGATTACAGAACCAGTAGTAAACAAACGCCATGATACGTTAACCTATTAAAGTACTATGATATTGTAATAATATTACATTTCTATGGCAAATAGTAAAAAACCCTTTTTTAGCAAAAATAAAAATAGTAAATACTTCAATAGCTTCAAAAATAATTTAAAAAAATATTATTTTTATGTAAAATATAGTTTTTATTCTAAATACATATATAAACCTAATTAAAAAAATGTTGGTATTATAATTTATGATATCCTAATCTTTTAAATGTTTTTCTACGATGTAAGTTTTTTAAGTTATTTACAGACGTTGTTAATAGAAACAGTAAATAATTCTAGCAAAGTGTTATGTTTTGATAACAACACAAGCTATATCTAAAAATGTCATGTTCCAAATTAGCACATGTGCAATAAGTAAATGTTTATAAAAGTTTTTATTTTATAAAATAAATATAAATTGTATACTTTAATTTGCTATTTTAGTGTTGTTTATAAGTTTGGCTAGTACGTCATTGTCACAAATAGTATTGATTAATTTGGTACATCTTACAAGTTTAATATTTTAGATTAAAAGTAAATTCAGCTGTTGAATAGTTAAAAAAAACTAAAAAAAATGTTGGTTTGGTTTTAGAATTTCATTGATTTTAATTAATATTATATATAGTAATTTTTGTTGTTAATAACATCATCTAAAATAAAAATAATTTTACTTATTGTTTCGTTACTACAAGATTGTGTTTCAATTGATTCATCAGTGGGTGGAATATTTGTGTATTTTCAAGAATAGTAGTAGTAAGGTTTATTATAAATTATCGTTAAATCTTTTTTAAGCATTTTGTCATTAGTTTTGTAATCTTTGCAAAATTACGTACAAAACGTCTGTAGTGTCTAAGTAATTTAAAAAAACTTTTAATATATTTTTAAGTTTTTGAATAGCTGATTTTTTTAGGATTTGGCTTGACTCCGTTGGTTGTTATTATGTCTACCAAATATTGTACTGGTTAATGTAAAAAAAATGATTTTTTAAGTTGACTTTTAAACGTTGTAAGTTGTTCTTGAAAAGATGTACTAAAAATTACAACGTCGTCAAGATATTCAAGACAACTTTTATGTTGCATTTTTTTTAGAATATATGTATATGACTTACTAAAATGTCAATGTTGCATTTTTTTAATTTAAAAAGCGTTTAAATTTATAATAATAATGATAATTTGTTGATCTAACATTTTTGAAATTTAATTTTTAACATTATTTCTATGTATCATTGAGTATCAATACGATTTAGTAAAAATTATTATCTTTTAGTTTAATTTTGTTTCTAAATGTAGTGATATATCATCACAATAAAATTAATTTCTTAATTTATAACAAAAGTTCTTAATTGCAAATCTTTCTTCTTCAATGTTAGTTTTTTTAAGTTTTGTTTTAAAAGATTGTCCTTATCTTTTGGTTTAATATTGACGTCATTAACTTCTTTAATAAAATTGATATCAAATAGATTGAAAGATTCATTTTTAAAACTTTATAAATGTTAAGTACTATTACAGTTTTATTTTGTTTGCAATGTTTGTTATAGCAAAATTGTTTGATATATTTATTAATGTTTTTGCCATTTTAATTCTAATTCCCAATTTAACATAGTTTTTAATATCTATACCATTTTATAAATTTTTTTGTTTGTTTTATTAGTACTTTAACTATTTTTCCGGAATAGTTGCATGTGGAGTTTTAATAAGTTTTATTGTAATATTTATATTGCATTTAGTTGATTAAGTAGATCATACTAACCCTTATAATAATTTTTTTATTGGCATAATCATAAATACATTGATAATAATAATAACTAAATGATAAATAAACCACATCCTTCTTTGAACTAAATAACCTCTGAACTTAAAAAATAATAATATTAACATTTAAAACTTTACTCTGTTTAGATCTTTGCCCTTTTTAATTTTTTTAAATATTTTTACTCCTTTACTATTCTTATTTGCTTGCCTGCATTTGCTCCAAATTATTCCAAGTTCCTACTCCGTTTTTACAAATCTTACACTTTTATATTGTTTATTTATCCAATATTTATTATCATTCTCTTCACTGCCACACCTAACTCTTGCAATCTATTGTTGAGCACCCTTTAATTGGTTTTCCTGCATGTAGGTTGGTAGTTTACTATCTTTTATTTCATTTATATTTGGCATTGTATATGCTACTATTAGACGGAGCTCCACCACACTTTGAATAGAATAGAATAGAATTTATTAATGTTTTCACAAAAGAAAATGTGTTACACAAGTCATACAAATATAAATAATGTTTACAAAATAATGTATAATAAAAACAGATTAAAATAGTTAAAATAAACATTTACATAAACAAATTAAAATCTCTATTATTTAATAAATAAAAATCATCAACGTTAAATAATTCCAGATCAATAAGCATCCTCTCAGCAATTTTCTTAAATTTTTTTGTTGGCAATAATTTCATATACGCGGGCAATTTGTTGAACAGATTGGGAGCATAGAAATTAGCAGCAGTTCTACATTTATTTATACGTTCAAAACGCGGTAAAATATTTTGATTATGACGAGTATCATAATGGTGATGATCCGCATGTGTGACATATGAATCCGAGTGTGTTTTAACGTAGATAAGGCATTCGTATATATATCTAGAAGGTACAGTTAAAATACCTAGATTTTTGAACTTACCTACAACATCGTCCTATAATTCAGTTCACAAATTACTCTGACCGCTCTCCTTTGAATAGAAAATGTTCTACTGGCATGAGGGCTATGACCCCAAGCCAGTAAGCCATAGAAAAAAATTGACTGAAATAGCGCAAAATATGCGGTCATAAGAGCAAAATGTAGAACTGTCTTTTTAAGATTTTTTAGAAAAAAAATGTTTTTTGAAAGTTTGCTTGACACATGATTTACTTGACAATCCCATGTAAGAGTATGGTCTAAGTAAAATTCTAAAAACGTCACCTCTTTGTGACTGTCATGCAACTCATGTGACCTAAGCAAACAATTTTTTGTTTGTTTTTGCTTCATTCAGAGAGAGACGATTTGTTTGAAACCATAATATAGCAGAGTGCAATGCTTTATCCATGTCAACAATCAACTCGGATTCATTCTTGTTATGGCAATACACCGTAGTATCATCCGCGTATAAGATAGAGTTTGGGACTGCATTATTAAGATCGTTTATATATAACAAAAACAAAGCTGGTCCCAGAACAGAACCTTGTGGCACATCATACTGAATACTGCCTTCTGTTGATTGATTACCCTTATAATATGTAGTTTGAATTCTTCCTTGTAGATAGGACTTTAACAAAATGATGAGTTGTTGCAAAAACCATAAAACTTTAGTTTTTGCTGTAATATATCATGAGACACGCAGTCAACGGCCTTAGAAAGATTACAAAAAATTGATCCTACATGATTTTTATTATCTAGACCTTTAACTATGTGATCCACAAAACAATTTACAGCCATAACGGTAGATTTATTTTTTCTGAATCCAAACTGATTTTTATTCATTAAATTGTACTTAAACGAATCCGGAAATTAACTAGATGTTATAGAATGATTTATTAATTTAGTTATTAAAATAATTAATAAATCCTTAACATGTTTTATAATTTTTGTGTTCATATTATATACAGGGTGTCCGGAAAATACGTGTACAACGTTTGCCGACAGACTCCTGACGTCAAAATAGGTCGATCTAAGCCGACTTAGTTATATCCAAAATTGTCTCGTTTAGCCGGTAGAGGGCGTCAAAAAAACAAAAGTATAACAAAGTTGAAAGTATCTATTGTAAGAAACTAAGTAAAACAAAAACATTACTTAAGCAAATGTGTAAAATGACCGCCATCTTGCTGAATACACTTATTAACACTCTTTAAAAAATGATATTGGACCCTATCTAATGTCTCGGGATTATTAAAATAGTTGCCTGCATTTAAAATCCGCTGCAATAAATCATCGCGTGTGTTTACCGGAGTCTTGTAAACTTCTGTTTTAATAGCGCCCCACAAAAAGAAGTCACACATATTTAACTCAGGAGAACGTGGTGGCCATTTTACTGGTGCATCATTGCATCTTCCAATCCATCGGTTGGGATATTGATGATGTAAGTATTGCCGAACGGCAACGGAAAAATGGGGCGGGGCACCATCATGCATATACCACATTTCCCTCCGAAGTAAAAGGGGCAAATTCTCCAGAAGAATTGGTAATGTGTCTTGCAAAAAATTTAAATAAATATTTCCATCTAACCTGTCTGGAATAACAATGGGACCAATAAGGTAGTGATCAATAATACCTGCCCAAATATTAATTTTAAATTGATGCTGATGATGTGCAACTTTAATGGCATGTGGATTTTTATCGGAATAAATATGTTCGTTGTGCAGATTGGTTACCCCAGATCTTGTAAAGCATGCCTCGTCAGTAAACATAATTTTTCTACAAAAATTTGGAACAAGGATTCTTTTGTTTCTAATAAATTGACAAAATGTAAGCCGCATGGGGGGATCAGTCGGTAAAAGTTCCTGGACTTTTTGTATGTGGTAAGGATGTAACAACTGTTCTCTTAAAACCTCATTGACAATCGTTTTAGGAACATTTAACTCACGTTCTAAGAGACGGGTACTGGTACTTGGTTCTTCTTCAACTCTTTCCAGAATCATCTCTTTTGTTTCCACAGTTCGAGTTGTTCGCATACGACCCCTGCCTTCAAACTTTTTCTCAAAACTGCCCGTTTCCCGAAGATGACGCTCAATATTGGCAAATGTTTGGTGGTTTGGTATTCGACGGTTAAGAAACCTCTCCATGTAAACCCTAACACTCTGACGCCCATTTCCTTGACAAAACCCGTATACCAGGAGCATGTCAACTTTCTGAGAGTTTGTATAATTTTCCATTTTTAATGGTAAAATGAACTTGTAATTCAAGAATGTTGATCGTATACTTGAGTAAATTTCATAGACTGGTGACAATTTGTCAATAATTGTCAAATTATTAAACGCCATAGCAACAAGGTCACTTAAAAAATTATTGTTACAGGTAATTTCTTTTTAATATTTACAAATTTTTGACGCCCTCTACCGGCTAAACGAAACAATTTTGGATATAACTAAGTCGGCTTAGATCGACCTATTTTGACGTCAGGAGTCTGTCGTCAAACGTTGTACACGTATTTTCCGGACACCCTGTATATCTCTACTACATTTGTTTTTTAATGAGACTATTGCATTATGGACTTTACTAACACTTACATTTCTAAAACTAAAATGACTAGTACTCCGGAAAGTCATATATTCAGAAGCTAGCTTATCAGGTATAGGGAGATTATTTAAAATGTCATCAGCTATGGTTGTAAAATGATTGTTTAAGCTTTCTGCCGTCAAAATACTTTCAGCATTATTTGTTGTTTTTATATTTCGGTTGTTATTTATTACATCCCACATAGCTTTGACAGAATTATTTGAGTTTGATATGTATTCTGCATTTGCAGAGAGTTTAGCTTTTTTTAGTTCTGTTCTATATAAAGATCTGTAATCATTATAAATTGACTTATTGGTTTCAGAAAGTGTTGAAGAATTATATAAAAAGTTCAACCTTTCACGCATATTTTTAAGTTGATTATTAAACCAATTTATTTTATTTTTGTCATTTATAATTCTTTTAACTTCAGGAAAACAAAGTTTGATACCCGAGTTTAAAATATTCATAAATTTATTAATGTTTTCATTTACATTTCTGTCAAAGGTATTAATAAATTCCCAATTTGTTTGAGCTAGCATCTGATATAAGCTCATCAAGCCAGCTTGTGTTATAGGCCTGCACATGACTGCATTTGATTTAACTTTTGATGATAAAACGTACATTTCTAAAATAATTGCATTGTGGTCTGATAACATTAGATCCGAGACAGACACATTAAAATTTATAAAGTTTACAAACATATTATCAATACAATTTTCGTATCTTGTATTGTCAAAAACACTTTGATTTAGTCCGCAAGAATGCATTAAGTCTAGAAAGTTTTTTGTATTATTTTCAGTTGTATTAAATTTTACATTAAAATCTCCGTTAAAAATAACATTTGAGTTTGTAAAATTGACGCAATCAAATAGTTTATTAATTACTTCCATAAAGATATCAAAATCTCCATTTGAAGACCTATAAGTAGTAATTACTAAAACATTGTGAATAAGAATAAAAGCAGCTGCTATTTCGCAATGTAATTCAACGGACATCATAACAAGATCGATTGTTTCTGTGAATACTAAACTTATTTTAGTTAGAATTATTGCTCCGCCATTTTTTATTGTAGTTCTTGCAAAACTTGATGCAACGTTATAATTATCAAGTTTTAAATTTGCAATTTCATCATTATTTAAAAAGTGTTCGCTAAAACACAAAACACTAAAATTATTTTCTCTTACATTTAAAAACATTTTAAATTCTTCAATTTTATTCCGTAAAGAGCGAATATATAAGTGAAGTACATTAAATGTGTCTGTCTTTGTTATTTTCATTTCCTTGAAAAAACTGAAATCTGGAAACTTCAATACCTTTAATCCAAACTTCCGGGTTCATAAGATTGTCGTTCAAGTCAAATGAAGCTCCAAGTTTAAAGGATTTAAAATTCCCTATGTTTGGGATTTGTTTACGAATAAATGTTTTGTTTTTAAATTGCGAGTTGAGATATTCAACTAGATATCAGCCGTGTAAATGTTTTTTACTTTACTGACAAAAAACCAACATTTCTTTTCAACTGCCATGTCATTTTTTTCACCAGACCCAACCACTTTTTTATAAAATGGATTTGTTTTATTTAAAAGTTTTGTATTTGCATTTTTTACAGGTGCTGTAGATTTGAGTTTGTTGTTGTTTATTTTCTTTTGTTTATTTGTATTTTTTCTCTTGACAATAGTATATCCCTCTTTATCAACATTGCTGCCAATGCTGGATACATTATTTTCGTTTGCTTTCAAATTTAAAGGAATTACAGATTCCTTCACTTGTTCACTTTGCAATAGATGTGCGACAACATTTAAAGAATGTGATCCCGAGAAAGTGGATTGATCAAGGAGGTCCAACTGCCTGGCCTCCTAGATCGTCTGACCTAAATCCCTTAGACTTTTATGTTTGGGGGCATATGAAACATCTGGTATACGCTACCAAAATTCACAGTGTTTAAGAGTTGCGACATTGCATACTAACTGCCGCTGACACAATTCGGCAACCACCGAGACTTCAACATGCATGTAGCGCAACTTGGCTTCGGCGGGAGCAGATGTGTTTAGAAAATAGAGGAAATAATTTTGAGCATTTATTATGATATTAAGTGTTCTAATAATTTTGCATTTTTGTTATATGTTTATTATTTTGATAATTAGTTGATTAAAAGCTTTACTTCATTTTTATTATTTTAAGGGGGGAAAATAGTTGCGCTATTATAAGGGTTCACAGCATCCAACTCAGCAAGAAAACGCCTGAATATAATTGAATAAAATTCACACATTGTAGAAGAAAGTTCAATCTGTGTCCTCAAATTTATAAAAATTTGATGCAATAAGTCGTTTCTTTGCAATTAATTTTTAAAAAATGACGTTTTTAATTAGTTTTTTATTAATTTTTTACTCGTTAAATATAACTTCAAATCTTCAACCAAAAACATGAAGACATAAAATATTGTATGTAGTTTAACATATAAAAAGAGTGATGACTAAAATCTTATTGTTTGGATATTGATTTGGTTGGCGTTTTGTTCTGTATTTTTTTAGAGAAAAAAGTTCATCGATATTCTCGAAAATGTGATAGAATTTAATATTTTTCGATAACAATACTACTTGTGGCACCACAACAGGAAGGGGCGACTAAACACAGCAATTCTCTAGCGTTAATGGCACACCTTTTTTTTTTTCAAGTAATAAATTTTAATTTTCTAGAATCTTTATTATTATAAAACTATTACTACGTTTTTTTAACATTTATCAATCATATTGATTGTAAACTATAATTCTTTGAGTTTATGTGCATAGGTTAAGAATCACCCTGTATAAAAAATAATGAAAAATTACTTACAGAAGGTATATTATGGTTAATCTTAAACATTAACATTAAAGTTTTTGTTAACACAATCTGATATTAGTGCCTAGGTTTGAATTTATTTTTTCTTCCAAGTCTTTCTATCCAGTTTTAGCAATGTTTGTCTTTCCTTAAGTTTAAAATTATATTTTTCTGCCAGAGTTGTTTTGTTTTAGCTTTTAAAACTTTGGTTTTTGATTTAACCAAATTTGTTTTAATAATTAGATAGTGGCTTAGTTGGGTTCTAGTTCCGGCAGAGCATTTAAAAAAAACCGCATTTATTAATTTAGGACATTACATTCTAATACATGTAACCATAATTAAATTTATTATAAGAGTGTGAGTGGACCAAATACTAGATCTTGTCAGTAGCTTTAGAGCCTTCATTTTTTCTCCGATTGATAACTAATCAGTCGCAATCGCTGAGTCATCAATCGGAAGTAAGCGCTGAGCCCGTCTGAACGGTATATTTTAGACTGTTGCCAACCGTGCAAACTTTCATCAACCACATAAACATAAAGCTACGAATCCGCTACTTAACAAGACATAATATATTCTCAATAAGTAATACCATAAATAAGGTGCTTTCCTTTTGCCAAGTAAGGAAAGCCAAAGTAAGCCAAAATACTCACTTAACCTTACAAATATTTGTTCTTTTTTAATTAAAATTTACTTATTGTCGTTGATTACAATTTTATACATTTTTAAATTATTTTTAATTATTACTTAATTAACATGTATTGTTTTATAGGACTCCGGAGGCACTACAAGTAAAATTATTACTTTAACTTACTTGCTATTTTACAAATTAAATGGACTATTAAGTAAAACCCGTATGACACTGTCCATAATTATGTCTTGAATTAAGACAAAGCAAGATAAAGTAAGAATAACTGAGACTAGTGGCAAGTAGAAAGCACCTGCAGTGTTTGACATCAAAGGAAAATCTACAACATCTAGAATTGTTTGAAATCATCAAAACTGTTTTAAAACTTAATAATAATAATGATAAGAATAATATCTTTATTTACGACAATATCCATTACCATAACAAAATAAAAACAATTAAAAGTACACATGTGTGTAATATGCTACAAATTGAAAACATTTTCATTGCATTATAAAATTACATCATATTATTTAATCTATAACAAAATTACATATGTAATTGAACTTCAAATTTTCAATAAATTCATATTGCCCTTTATATTTTAGCAGACATGCGTAGTATAATTGAAAAGCTAAAAATGAGAGGATTATTTAAATGAAGTTGATCATACTTTTATACCTGATTGATAAATCCTAAGGTACTATCAAAATGTTATTACACAGGGTCCAGCAACAAGTATTATCTATATTTGAAACCAATAAAAAGTAATGAAAATTGCAATATTACTGAAAAGTTAATAACTATTACTTATTTTTTGTTTAAAATAATAATTACAAAGAACCACAAATTTCAGATTGTTTTATTTGTTACCCGCCATCAGTCAATCCAAACAATACACAAAGTAATTGTTGATATAGATAGTGTAACTACAAATAAGGAAAATTTAATGCAACATTTATCAACATTAAATATTTCTAAAAGTACAGGTCGTAACAATCTTTGGTCTTTACTTCAAGAAATATTTTATAAAGTAAAAAAAAATCTGGAATCATATGCAATGTTATAAACTATAGATATATGTATATTCTTTATTCCGTCTGCAATCACAAAATTTATTCAAAGTTAAATGTTTATATGTTTCAAGCATATCATAAACAAACAACACGGGTTTATCTTAGAAGATCTATTTTCATATGTAGATTTCATATTGAAAATCATAGAGAAAGACTTTCAACGCTATAAGCTGAGTCAATATAATATTAGTAAACCACTGATAAATTTGTTCCCTACCTAGACGTATACAGCAAGTTAAAATCCAAAATCAAGTCTCAGCTAGGACTCACATTTAGATCTGTTATTATTTACTGTATTTATAAATAATATTGGCAATAATAAGTGTAAATTTTTACTATTTGCTGATGATTTGTAAAATAAATCAAAGAACTAGCATTTAAAAGTTACAGTTGCAAAACCTTTTTATCGATTAGATAAAAACTAAACTTCATGAATACATCTTCCCACGCTAGTTGCGAAATCATTCAGAATCCAACCAAGGCCATAGGATAAATTACATCATGCTTTAGCATTTGTTATTTTTGCATAGTCTTGATGCTTAAAGTATTAATTAACAAAGTAGAAACATTAATCTGCAAACAAAAACTGTATCAGTTATACGTTAACACCTAATGTGTGTAATTAAACATTATATTAATTGTTTTACTATTTTATTGAAATTTGTCATTTTATTCTTATTCGAAAACAAATTCATTCATACTATACAAACGTAACTTGTAAACAATGTTTAATTAAGATTAATTCTGTAGATTAGAAAAATAATTTGCATACCAAACGTGTTGAAGTATAATATTACTGATACCGAGAAATCACATCATAACGTGTTTATTATCATTTATTAGTTTTAATTAGTTTTTAATTTATGATATGAACTTGTAATCATATTATTTGAGATTACATTGCAGTTTACTTTCTAATAATTGCAGGGATTCCCACGTATTTGTTTTTCATTGTTGTGATTCCCTTTATTCTGTATCAATCTGCTCCAAATTGTTTTAGATGTTCAATATATTTTATTAATACTTATAATGATTATAAAACATATAAACATTAATAAAACTAAAAACCATATTAATAAGTAGTGTAAACAAGAAAAACCGGTATATATGTACATTTATAATTAAACATTAAACATTAAAACATTTTTTTGGTATTTAATCTAATTATAAATAATTAATATAGGAAGTACAAAGTACATACACACACAATGATTATTTTAGAATTTTATTTAAAAAAAAAAAACAATTTCAATGATTATAAGAAAAATATATGAATAAACATTCTATTTTTTAATTGATGTTTTCCAACCATTATGAAAAATAGTAAATGTTTTTATATAGTTAATTATTATTGAAAATATTCAGTATTTAACATAATAATAATAATAATAGGTAATTGTATTACACTATACTTTGATCAATTTAATACTAAATTATGAAATGTAAAGTTCAGTGTTAGTTTGAAATAGTGTGAATTGTGTATTATGCATATCAAGCGAGATCCCTGACATGACTAATTACAAACTTGCTTTTTTTCCACTGGGGCGATTCGGAAGTCACCTACTAATTGTTGTTGATCTCATCAACCCCCTTTAAACAGGTCGTAGAGCTATGTAAAATAGCAGTAAAAACATAGTGTTTACACAATAACAGAATGCTTTATAGTAAAGATTCATTATCTCAGTGGAACAATTAATAAAAATTACGCACTCTCTTCAGTCTTCGTGTCTGTATTAATTAATCCTATGCAGAAATTCTAATACAAATTATTGAACGGCATAAAGGAAGTAACTGCATTTGTAGAAAAAATCATCTGGCAGGCCATATATTTTAAATGAAGAGGTTGTTCACAATAGACAGCATCGACTAAAGCAAAATCCTCAACAACCAATAAGAAAACTATTTGCCCAAACTAGAATTTCATATAAAAGATGGAAAAAAATCTTGCAAGTGCATTCGTATAAGAAATCGTTAGTTAAATTACTTTCACTTGATTATGAACAAGTCGCATATCAGCAAACATTTAAATAATGATGAAATATTAAATATGACCTTTAGCAGTAGCTGCGTCTTGATAAATATAATGTAATTGAAGAAATTCATTTAAAATTATAGTGAAATGTTTTATTCTTTGCCTTAAAAAGTTATTCTTTAATATTTTATCATAATTTATATTGTGAACAACCTCTTCAGTTACAATAGATAGCCTCTCAGGAATTTTTTTTATAGTTTTTTTGCCTTCAATCCGTTTAATAATTTATAATTTGTAATTCACAAACGTTTTATAATAAAATTTGCATCGAGAAAAGTTTTAATAAATTGATTCAGACACTACTGATGAGAATACGATCATGTATCATCCTCATTAACAGTTCCACTGCAATAATGAATCTTTACAATAAAATCACTATACGTTTATTCTGGTTGATTTATGTAGCTTTAAGATTATTTTGTTTAGAGGAAACAAGTAAAAAAACAAAAAAATAAAATTTTCTCTGCTAAGAAAATCATAAAAAAACGGTTTAAAGGCCAATTTAAACCAAAATTTATTCAAAATCATGCAATAAAATACATCAAACATTAAATGAAAAAAAAAAACAAGACAAAAAATTAATATAAAAACTGAAATAAATAACACAGCAATTAGCAGAACAAAACAGACAAAATACTTAGGAATAATAACAACAGAAAAGCTAACATAGAATACACATATTAACAACAAAAAAAGCATTAACAATAAAAGCTGTGTATTTATAGAGCTAAGAAATGTATACCAAAACTACAATAAGTATATACTGCTCACTATACTTAGCTAAAATTAATTATTTAATAAATATATAGAGTAAAATAACAAACACAAATACACCAAACTACCAAAGCTAACACCTACAGAAGAAGTATACAAAATAATTAACAAAACAAAAATCAACAATAAAATTAAAATTTACGGGCATAACACTAGAAGAAAAATCAATATACATGTCCACACAAAAAGGATAAAAAAAAATACTAGGCAATGGAGTAGTAACGTACAACCAACTACCTAAAAATAAATATAAAAGAACATTATACAGAGTGGTTCTTAATATAGCAAAAAAATTTACAGGCAGATTCTTTGTTTAAAAATAAACAAAAATTTTATAAACGTGTTTCCGGAAACTATTTGTTATCAAGATACAAGGCGTTAATTTTTTTCATTAATTTAATAATAATATAATATTTTAGAAGTTTTTTATTCAATTTACAGGTTGAATGCTAGTAATATTTTGCTTATTTAGTCCAAAGACGTTTCTTTTATTACTATTTATAGAGAAATAAAAAATATAGTTTTTTTTTGTTCATCAAGCTGTGATAAAAAATAGTGTTTGCTCTGCATTTGTTTGTTTTACTTATAGTAACCGTATAATTGTGTCAAAATGGCACTCAGTTCCGTGCTATGAAATTGACAGTTCAAAAAATGAAGTACACAAATATTAAAATCAGCAATATGTATTTTGTGTATGGTCTTACTAATGATAATGCATTAGCAGCTAAGCAAATTTATAAAAAAGTAATTGTGTAATACCACATTATTTAATATTTGCTCATCTACATCACTAACTCAATGAAACTGAAAGTTTTAATAAACTTATTGCTAAAAACGGACGCTCCCGTACTGTTTCAACTCCGTAAGTTGAAAAATAATTGCTTCATAAAATTGATAAATGTCCTACAACAAGTACAAGAAATGTTGTTGCAAATCTGAATGACCAATGTCAGTATCTATATCATATTTAATCTTTATAATATATGTTTCAAACTTCAGAGGATTTAAAAAAACGGATATCAGGGAATACGGGAAAAACAAAAATTTAATTTATGTCTAGGATCAACTAGTTTTGGAAGAATACAGTTCAAATAAAAGTTTAATAATAATAAAGCTTTATTTGAGAGAAAGTGTGGTCGCTGGCTTATGCAGACAACAAGGTAATTGTAGCAAAACAAGAAAATGAAATGAACAAAATGATTAGATGCCTGGATAAATACTTTAGAAAGAAAAAGTTAGAAGTAAATGTAAATAAAACAAAAACGATGACTTTAGAAAGAGGATAGAAAATTGGAAATGGGATGAAAAAGAAATTAAAGAAGTAAAATCATATAAATATCTAGGATATGTTTTTTGTACGAACTATAATGAAAATGAACACATAAAAAATATGACAAAAAAAGCTAATAAAGCGGTAGGACAAGTATGGGGAATTGGTGAAAGAAAATTTAAATGTATGAGAATCAAAGGAATGATGTTTGAAAGTTTAGTAAAAAGTATGTTATTGTACGGAGCAAAAATTTGGGGGTGGAAAGAGCAGGAAAAATTAAAGGCTATTCAAACAAAATACAGGAGGTAGGTATTAGGAGTAATCAAAGAGACTCCAGCATACATTGTAATGGAAGACGTTAAAATAGACAAGTTAAAAGTAGAAGCAGGAAAGCGTGCAATGAGGTATGAAAAAAAGAGTGAGAGAAAAAAATAATTGTAAAATATTACAAGAGTAGAAAATGAAAAAAAATGCGGAAATATGGGAACATGCAAAGGAAAATATTTTAACAGGAATGGATATGCTAGTAAGGAAATAGATAGATTGAGAATAAATAAAGAATGTGTAAGAAAATTATGATAAGAGATAGAGATATACAAGTGCAAGAGCGTAGAACAGAAATAAATGAATCTAGGTACATTTCAAATTATGCACATATTATAAGAGATAAAAAAAATGAAAAAAAAAAATGATTCCAAGATTTAGATGTCAAAATTAGGAGAAAATGTGCAAATTTTGGATAGACAAAGCAAAGAAAATGTGTAGGATGTGTGGAGAAGAAAGAGAAAACATAGAGCACATGCTAAAATGCAATAAAATGAGAGAAAAGCAAATGAGAAGAAATGAGGTACTAAAAGAAGATAGAAAAGGAATAAAATGATGATAGCGATAACAAAAAGAAGAATACAAATTTAAACGGAACTAATAAATAATTAATTAAAAACGAAGTTTAAGGTAATTAAGATTATATGTTATTAAAAGTGAATTAAGTTTATATGGTAAATGTTATGTTAAGTTGTAGAATTTTCAATGCCGAAAAGCAAGAAATAAACGTTTATTATTAATAAAGTTTTATTTTAATTGCCAAAATAGGGTGGAAATGTTAAAACAATAATGAAATAGTTATGTTGAAAAATCGCTTCAAATTTAGTATAGCAAAATAAAACTTATCAAGTTCATTACGTATAAATTTTATATTTTTGTTTGTTGCCGATGATAGTTTAAATATTTAGTTATCTTGTGCCTGGCAATAATTTTTTTCTTAAACTTCAACAACATTAGCAATCATATTTGAAATTTTGGAGTTGCAAAATTTGATAATTACTGTTTTTTTTTTAGTTTAAAATGAACTTATTTATTTTGCACTAATTTGCAAAATCTGAAATGGTTTGCTTTATTTTTTGGCAAACATTATCAATAAGCTTGTGTTGATAAATAATGAAGATTTTTAAATAACAAAAACATTAGTAGACCTAATACTGATCCTTGCACAATTCCTATATTTGAATTATGTATATGCTTTAGACTTTACGTATTTGTTGTCACAACAAGTTTTCTATTTTATATACCCAAGTTTTTTAATTTTTCTAAGAAAAATGGTATTTCTATGCTGTCAAATTCTATACTAAGATAACCAAATAAACTATCTACGTATTTATGTTGGTCTGTTTTTTTGAGAATAAAATCAATACATACTAAACTTGCCGTTTCTGTTGATCTATGTGGTATAAATTTAAGCTGGCTGAAGTTAGCTTCGGCTTCGGCTTTGGATCAGCTTCGTTTTTTATAAAAGTATGTGCGCACGCACGCTAGGTACAGCTGCCCAGCAAAGTCGACACCATGTTTTAAGAAACGCTGTCTTTTAGGATCCGTCGGCAAAATGAATTCCATATCTTTTTTATAAATAACTATAAATACGTATAAAGTTGTTGTGTTTTTTTTTTTTTAATTACAATTATAAAATATATGAAATAATACCCGACAATTTACTGCATATTATAAATGTACACAGAGAAGGTAAAAGCAGTAAATGAAGTAATCGGGATGCTCGCAGATGAGCAAATATTACACAATAAAAAAAAATATTTTTATTTTATATTTAAATAAATTATCACTAAGTTAATAACAAATTAATAAGTTAGTTCGAAATTTGAATGAAATAAAAGTGTTCTACTCGCGGAAAGTTGAATTATCTCGCTTATAAAACATATTTTCTCTTTTATTTTTCAATATGTTATTACTTATTTAATAACAAATCACGAGATTCTTTCAGAGTTCAAAAAAAAGTTACTGATTAACAATTGGAGCACTTTTAATTAAACATACGCGCTCGCGGAAAGTTGAATTATCTCGCTTATGAAAAATACCTTCTCTTTTATTTTTTAATATGTTATTACTTATTTAATAACAAATCAAGAGATTCATTCAAAGTTTAAAAAAAAGTTACTGATTAACAATTGGACCACTTTTAATTAAACATACGCGCTCGCGGAAAGTTGAATTATCTCGCTTATGAAAAATACCTTCTCTTTTATTTTTTAATATGTTATTACTAATTTAATAACAAATCACAAAATCCTTTCAAAGTTTAAAAAAAAGTTACTGATTAACAATTGGAGCACTTTTAATTAAACATACGCGCTCGCGGAAAGTTGAATTATCTCGCTTATGAAAAATACCTTCTCTTTTATTTTTTAATATGTTATTACTAATTTAATAACAAATCACAAAATTTTTTCAAAGTTTAAAAAAAAGTTACTGATTAACAATTGGAGCACTTTTAATTAAACATACGCGCTCGCGGAAAGTTGAATTATCTCGCTTATGAAAAATACCTTCTCTTTTATTTTTCAATATGTTATTACTTATTTAATAACAAATCACGAGATTCTTTCAGAGTTCAAAAAAAAGTTACTGATTAACAATTGGAGCACTTTTAATTAAACATACGCGCTCGCGGAAAGTTGAATTATCTCGCTTATGAAAAATACCTTCTCTTTTATTTTTCAATATGTTATTACTAATTTAATAACAAATCATGAGATTCATTCAAAGTTTAAAAAAAAGTTACTGATTAACAATTGGAGCACTTTTAATTAAACATACGCGCTCGCGGAAAGTTGAATTATCTCGCTTATGAAAAATACCTTCTCTTTTATTTTTTAATATGTTATTACTAATTTAATAACAAATCACAAAATTCTTTCAAAGTTTAAAAAAAAGTTACTGATTAACAATTGGAGCACTTTTAATTAAACATACGCGCTCGCGGAAAGTTGAATTATCTCGCTTATGAAAAATACCTTCTCTTTTATTTTTTAATATGTTATTACTAATTTAATAACAAATCACAAAATTCTTTCAAAGTTTAAAAAAAGTTACTGATTAACAATTGGAGCACTTTTAATTAAACATACGCGCTCGCGGAAAGTTGAATTATCTCGCTTATGAAAAATACCTTCTCTTTTATTTTTTAATATGTTATTACTAATTTAATAACAAATCATGAGATTCATTCAAAGTTTAAAAAAAAGTTACTGATTAACAATTGGAGCACTTTTAATTAAACATACGCGCTCGCGGAAAGTTGAATTATCTCGCTTATGAAAAATACCTTCTCTTTTATTTTTCAATATGTTATTACTAATTTAATAACAAATCATGAGATTCATTCAAAGTTTAAAAAAAAGTTACTGATTAACAATTGGAGCACTTTTAATTAAACATACGCGCTCGCGGAAAGTTGAATTATCTCGCTTATGAAAAATACCTTTTCTTTTATTTTTTAATATGTTATTACTAATTTAATAACAAATCACAAAATTCTTTCAAAGTTTAAAAAAAAGTTACTGATTAACAATTGGAGCACTTTTAATTAAACATACGCGCTCGCGGAAAGTTGAATTATCTCGCTTATGAAAAATACCTTCTCTTTTATTTTTTAATATGTTATTACTAATTTAATAACAAATCATGAGATTCATTCAAAGTTTAAAAAAAAGTTACTGATTAACAATTGGAGCACTTTTAATTAAACATACGCGCTCGCGGAAAGTTGAATTATCTCGCTTATGAAAAATACCTTCTCTTTTATTTTTTAATATGTTATTACTTATTTAATAACAAATCAAGAGATTCATTCAAAGTTTAAAAAAAAGTTACTGATTAACAATTGGACCACTTTTAATTAAACATACGCGCTCGCGGAAAGTTGAATTATCTCGCTTATGAAAAATACCTTCTCTTTTATTTTTTAATATGTTATTACTAATTTAATAACAAATCACAAAATCCTTTCAAAGTTTAAAAAAAAGTTACTGATTAACAATTGGAGCACTTTTAATTAAACATACGCGCTCGCGGAAAGTTGAATTATCTCGCTTATGAAAAATACCTTCTCTTTTATTTTTTAATATGTTATTACTAATTTAATAACAAATCACAAAATTCTTTCAAAGTTTAAAAAAAAGTTACTGATTACCAATTGGAGCACTTTTAATTAAACATACGCGCTCGCGGAAAGTTGAATTATCTCGCTTATGAAAAATACCTTCTCTTTTATTTTTTAATATGTTATTACTAATTTAATAACAAATCATGAGATTCTTTCAAAGTTTAAAAAAAAGTTACTGATTAACAATTGGAGCACTTTTAATTAAACATACGCGCTCGCGGAAAGTTGAATTATCTCGCTTATGAAAAATACCTTCTCTTTTATTTTTTAATATGTTATTACTAATTTAATAACAAATCATGAGATTCATTCAAAGTTTAAAAAAAAGTTACTGATTAACAATTGGAGCACTTTTAATTAAACATACGCGCTCGCGGAAAATTGAATTATCTCGCTTATGAAAAATACCTTCTCTTTTATTTTTCAATATGTTATTACTTATTTAATAACAAATCACGAGATTCTTTCAGAGTTCAAAAAAAAGTTACTGATTAACAATTGGAGCACTTTTAATTAAACATACGCGATCGCGGAAAGTTGAATTATCTCGCTTATGAAAAATACCTTTTCTTTTATTTTTTAATATGTTTTTATTAATTTAATAACAAATCTCAAGATCTTTTCAAAGTTTAAAAAAAGTTACTGGTTGACAATTGGACTCTTTTTAATTAAACATAAGCGCTCGCGGAAAATATGCTCTATTTTTATTTTAGATTGTTGTTACTAAACTAATAACAAATTGCTGGATGTATTTACATTTTCGAAAATAGGTCGAAACATGACAATTAAAACAAGTTTAATTGAACTTAGGCGCTCGCGGAAAGTTGAATTATCTCAGTTTAATTATAAAAAACTCTATTTTTATTTTAGTTTGTTCTTACTAATCTAATAACAAATTGCTGGATGATAAATAAAAAAAAAACAAGAAAAGGTTAATCGAACTAAAATTCATAATCCACTTATTAATTATTTTGCATATAGAAGCCGACTGATTGTAAAATTATTTAGTTATTAGTTGAAGATTTTTTTCATATCGTTTGATAATATGCTATCAGATCATTTAAATTAAATGTAGTAGTAAATATATTTAAATACAGACATTATTCATATTATATACATACATACATTATTCATATTACATTGTAAAAGTATATTTGCTAAATAGTGTTTTCATATGAAAACGTCCATCAACCGAAGTCTTTCTGTCCAGACTTTTAATTAATATTTTAATACTTAAAATGATTATTTCTGTATCTTATATTTACTTCTTGTATAAGAAAATACGCCAAACTTTTTATATATATTACAAAAATATGCAAATAACTGTTATAGTGTATTTACAATTAATTTGCTTTGTGTTAATTATAATAATTATACAGAAAATACGATCGCATTTCACACATTGTAAATATATGAAGAATAAACGCAAAAAAATAAAAAATCCGGCTCCTTTGATACATAATATATACTTAATGTTTTCTATCATTTTTTTATATTACAACACCAATTTCATGTTGAATAGAAATATATACAGTGTGTCCGCGGATGGGAAAACCTGTTAGGAATAAAATATTTATTATTCATTTTACGACCGAAAAGTCATTCTTTATAAAAAGTTCTGCTTGTTTTGAAAATGAATTGACGATAAGAAAATTTTAGATCAGATGTACATGGTGTTAATAAATTAGGAAAGTATTAAAATGCTTTAAGGGATAACTACCATTATTTATTATTTTTTACATTTTTTTAATAAAATAAAGTTGTTTATAAACTAACTTAAAGCCTAAATACAAATTTTGAAATAAAAAAAATCGATTTTTTAAAAACTATTCTACATAGCTACCTCCCAACTCAACACACTTTTTTGCTAACTTAATAAATCTACCGTATACTTTACGAATGGTTTGCGGCACATTTAGATTATGGATTGCTTCTTTTATGCGTTGTTTTAATATTTCCCTATCATGTGGAAGATCATCTGAATAAACCTTTTGTTTTAAAGCACCCAACAAAAAGAAATCTAATAATAAAAACTCAGGTGACCTAGCTGGGTAATGGTTTGGGCCAAACCTCCATAACCACTTTGAGTCAAAATGACCATGTAACCATTGTCTGACCAAGGTTGTGCAATATACAAGGGCTGCCGTCTTGTTGCTAAAACAATGTATTACGTACTTCTGGCTATAACTTGTTAAGAAATGATAAAACAAAATATTCTAAAATGTTCAAATACACGTGCTGGTTTAAATTTTTCTTTATAAAATATGGGCTAATAATCCGATTATAAAATTTTTTACACCATACATGAATTTTTTTGTAACGTAAACCCAATGACAACTATTCTGTGAAGATAAATACCCGTTTGTGCAAAATGTACACTCATAGGTAAAAAAATAAATCTATCTTTGGTTTTCAAAGAAATGTTTACCTATCCATTAACAAAACTGTAAACGTCTTTCTTCATCACCAGGTTCAAATGTATGCCGCATATTTGGCTTAAACGGTTTAATTTTGTTTTTTTTTTTAAACACGCTTCCTTAAAGAGAATTTCGGATTATCTAAAACTGACATTATTGCTAATAATGCAGCGGCATCATTTTGATCATATTTTTCTTTGATTTCTGTACATTCATCACCGACCCAGTTTCATTAAATTTTTTAATAATCTTTGCAATACTTTTTATGATAAATAAAAACCACTGTAATTATATTATTTTTAAAAATTCGAATTTTTATTTAAAATTCAGACTTTACGTTAGTTTATAATCAACTTTGTCTTATAATATTTTTGTAAAAAATAATAAATAATAGTACTTATCGCTTGAAGCATTTTCATAATTTCCTAGTTTATTAACATGTGATCTAAAATTTTCTTAAGGTCTATTTATTTTCTCAACAAGCAAAACTTATTATATAGAATGACCTTCGGTCGTAAAATGAATAATAAAGATTTTTTCCCTAATGGGTATCCCCATCCGCGGACACACTGTATATTTGAAAATGTGAACGTATCTTGTTTGATTTTATTTACGACCAAGCAAATCTTAAAAAAATCACGTATACACTAGCCAGGTGTTTATTTTTTATAAACAAAATAAAAAACCTTTTGCTAACATTATAATTTTCTTACTGATAAATCATAGCTTTTGAATTTTATTATTTCACTTTTTGCGACCTTGTTCTAATTGTTATATCCCGACCTATTTCTGAAAATGTCAATAAACCCTGTAAATTGTTATTAGATTAGTGATAACAAATTGAAATAAAATAAAAGCACTTTTCATATATAAGTGAGATAATTCAACTTTCCGCGAGCGTCTGAGTTCAATTAAACGTGTATTAATTGTCATTTGCCGACCTATTTTTGAAAATGTAAATACATCCAGCAATTTGTTATTACTATTTTTAAACTTTGAAAAGATCTTGTGATTTGTTATTAAATTAGTAACAACATATTGAAAAATAAAATAGAAGATTTTTTTCATAAGCGAGATAATTGAACTTTCCGCGAGCGCGTATGTTTAATTAAAAGTGTTCCAATTGTTAATCAGTAACTTTTTTTTAAACTTTGAAAGAATTTTGTGATTTGTTATTAAATTAGTAATAACATATTAAAAAATAAAAGAGAAGGTATTTTTCATAAGCGAGATAATTCAACTTTCCGCGAGCGCGTATGTTTAATTAAAAGTGGTCCAATTGTTAATCAGTAACTTTTTTTTAAACTTTGAAAGGATTTTGTGATTTGTTATTAAATTAGTAATAACATATTAAAAAATAAAAAAAAAGGTATTTTTCATAAGCGAGATAATTCAACTTTCCGCGAGCGCGTATGTTTAATTAAAAGTGCTCCAATTGTTAATCAGTAACTTTTTTTTAAACTTTGAATGAATCTCATGATTTGTTATTAAATTAGTAATAACATATTAAAAAATAAAAAAGAAGGTATTTTTCATAAGCGAGATAATTCAACTTTCCGCGAGCGCGTATGTTTAATTAAAAGTGCTCCAATTGTTAATCAGTAACTTTTTTTTAAACTTTGAATGAATCTCATGATTTGTTATTAAATTAGTAATAACATATTAAAAAATAAAAGAGAAGGTATTTTTCATAAGCGGGATAATTCAACTTTCCGCGAGCGCGTATGTTTAATTAAAAGTGCTCCAATTGTTAATCAGTAACTTTTTTTTAAACTTTGAAAGAATCTCATGATTTGTTATTAAATTAGTAATAACATATTTAAAAAATAAAAGAGAAGGTATTTTTCATAAGCGAGATAATTCAACTTTCCGCGAGCGCGTATGTTTAATTAAAAGTGCTCCAATTGGTAATCAGTAACTTTTTTTTGAACTTTGAATGAATCTCATGATTTGTTATTAAATTAGTAATAACATATTAAAAAATAAAAGAGAAGGTATTTTTCATAAGCGAGATAATTCAACTTTCCGCGAGCGCGTATGTTTAATTAAAAGTGCTCCAATTGTTAATCAGTAACTTTTTTTTAAACTTTGAATGAATCTCATGATTTGTTATTAAATTAGTAATAACATATTAAAAAATAAAAGAGAAGGTATTTTTCATAAGCGAGATAATTTAACTTTCCGCGAGCGCGTATGTTTAATTAAAAGTGGTCCAATTGTTAATCAGTAACTTTTTTTTAAACTTTGAATGAATCTCATAATTTGTTATTAAATTAGTAATAACATATTAAAAAATAAAAGAGAAGGTATTTTTCATAAGCGAGATAATTCAACTTTCCGCGAGCGCGTATGTTTAATTAAAAGTGGTTCAATTGTTAATCAGTAACTTTTTTTTAAACTTTGAAAGGATTTTGTGATTTGTTATTAAATTAGTAATAACATATTAAAAAATAAAAGAGAAGGTATTTTTCATAAGCGAGATAATTCAACTTTCCGCGAGCGCGTATGTTTAATTAAAAGTGGTCCAATTGTTAATCAGTAACTTTTTTTTAAACTTTGAATGAATCTCATAATTTGTTATTAAATTAGTAATAACATATTAAAAAATAAAAGAGAAGGTATTTTTCATAAGCGAGATAATTCAACTTTCCGCGAGCGCGTATGTTTAATTAAAAGTGCTCCAATTGTTAATCAGTAACTTTTTTTTAAACTTTGAATGAATCTCATGATTTGTTATTAAATTAGTAATAACATATTAAAAAATAAAAGAGAAGGTATTTTTCATAAACGAGATAATTCAACTTTCCGCGAGCGTGTATGTTTAATTAAAAGTGCTCCAATTGTTAATCAGTAACTTTTTTTTAAACTTTGAAAAAATTTTGTGATTTGTTATTAAATTAGTAATAACATATTAAAAAATAAAAGAGAAGGTATTTTTCATAAGCGAGATAATTCAACTTTCCGCGAGCGCGTATGTTTAATTAAAAGTGCTCCAATTGTTAATCAGTAACTTTTTTTTAAACTTTGAAAGGATTTTGTGATTTGTTATTAAATTAGTAATAACATATTAAAAAATAAAAGAGAAGGTATTTTTCATAAGCGAGATAATTCAACTTTCCGCGAGCGCGTATGTTTAATTAAAAGTGGTCCAATTGTTAATCAGTAACTTTTTTTTAAACTTTGAATGAATCTCTTGATTTGTTATTAAATAAGTAATAACATATTAAAAAATAAAAGAGAAGGTATTTTTCATAAGCGAGATAATTCAACTTTCCGCGAGCGCGTATGTTTAATTAAAAGTGCTCCAATTGTTAATCAGTAACTTTTTTTTAAACTTTGAATGAATCTCATGATTTGTTATTAAATTAGTAATAACATATTAAAAAATAAAAGAGAAGGTATTTTTCATAAGCGAGATAATTCAACTTTCCGCGAGCGCGTATGTTTAATTAAAAGTGGTCCAATTGTTAATCAGTAACTTTTTTTTAAACTTTGAATGAATCTCTTGATTTGTTATTAAATAAGTAATAACATATTAAAAAATAAAAGAGAAGGTATTTTTCATAAGCGAGATAATTCAACTTTCCGCGAGCGCGTATGTTTAATTAAAAGTGCTCCAATTGTTAATCAGTAACTTTTTTTTAAACTTTGAAAGAATTTTGTGATTTGTTATTAAATTAGTAATAACATATTAAAAAATAAAAGAGAAGGTATTTTTCATAAGCGAGATAATTCAACTTTCCGCGAGCGCGTATGTTTAATTAAAAGTGCTCCAATTGTTAATCAGTAACTTTTTTTTAAACTTTGAATGAATCTCATGATTTGTTATTAAATTAGTAATAACATATTAAAAAATAAAAGAGAAGGTATTTTTCATAAGCGAGATAATTCAACTTTCCGCGAGCGCGTATGTTTAATTAAAAGTGCTCCAATTGTTAATCAGTAACTTTTTTTTGAACTCTGAAAGAATCTCGTGATTTGTTATTAAATAAGTAATAATATATTGAAAAATAAAAGAGAAGGTATTTTTCATAAGCGAGATAATTCAACTTTCCGCGAGCGCGTATGTTTAATTAAAAGTGCTCCAATTGTTAATCAGTAACTTTTTTTTAAACTTTGAATGAATCTCATGATTTGTTATTAAATTAGTAATAACATATTAAAAAATAAAAGAGAAGGTATTTTTCATAAGCGAGATAATTCAACTTTCCGCGAGCGCGTATGTTTAATTAAAAGTGCTCCAATTGTTAATCAGTAACTTTTTTTTAAACTTTGAATGAATCTCATGATTTGTTATTAAATTAGTAATAACATATTAAAAAATAAAAGAGAAGGTATTTTTCATAAGCGAGATAATTCAACTTTCCGCGAGCGCGTATGATTAATTAAAAGTGCTCCAATTGTTAATCAGTAACTTTTTTTTGAACTCTGAAAGAATCTCGTGATTTGTTATTAAATAAGTAATAACATATTGAAAAATAAAAGAGAAGGTATTTTTCATAAGCGAGATAATTCAACTTTCCGCGAGCGCGTATGTTTAATTAAAAGTGCTCCAATTGTTAATCAGTAACTTTTTTTGAACTCTGAAAGAATCTCGTGATTTGTTATTAAATAAGTAATAATATATTGAAAAATAAAAGAGAAGGTATTTTTCATAAGCGAGATAATTCAACTTTCCGCGAGCGCGTATGTTTAATTAAAAGTGCTCCAATTGTTAATCAGTAACTTTTTTTTGAACTCTGAAAGAATCTCGTGATTTGTTATTAAATAAGTAATAACATATTGAAAAATAAAAAAGAAAATATGTTTTATAAGCGAGATAATTCAACTTTCCGCGAGTAGAACACTTTTATTTCATTCAAATTTCGAACTAACTTATTAATTTGTTATTAACTTAGTGATAATTTATTTAAATATAAAATAATTTTTTTTTTTTTTATTGTGTAATATTTGCTCATCTGCGAGCATCCCGATTACTTCATTTACTGCTTTTACCTTCTCTGTGTACATTTATAATATGCAGTAAATTGTCGGGTATTATTTCATATATTTTATAATTGTAATTAAAAAAAAAAAAAACACAACAACTTTATACGTATTTATAGTTATTTATAAAAAAGATATGGAATTCATTTTGCCGACGGATCCTAAAAGACAGCGTTTCTTAAAACATGGTGTCGACTTTGCTGGGCAGCTGTACCTAGCGTGCGTGCGCACATACTTTTATAAAAAACGAAGCTGATCCAAAGCCGAAGCCGAAGCTAACTTCAGCCAGCTATAAATTTATGGTGAATATGTTAATTTAAAATTACTCACATAACAATTAATAGGATTACAGATTTATACGTTCTAGTGTTTAAAAGAAAAACACTTAATATTGATATATGTCTGTAATTATTAGATCATAAACATAATTTTTTTATGCAATGAAATCACAGATGAAATTTTCATAATAACGAGAAACTTTTCACAAAATACCAATTTATTAAAAAATATAGTAAGGATTGGCAATAAAATCTTGATACTTTACAGCGCGCCCAGATATGTTGTTACACTCTGCCGATGATTTATATTTTAGTTAAACTAACTATTACGTTTTTGATTTCATTTTCTTTAATTGTATAAAAAAACATTGATTTTTGAGCTGTTCTTCTAAGGGTGCCCATGTTACCGTCACCAACAACTTTTTGAATCTTTTCTACTTGCCAAACATGTTTGATATAACTTTTGATTTAATTACTATTTGGCCCATGTCGGGTTTTATATTTGTTTAAGTTTGTTATAAAAAATGTTTATAATGTTTGCGTAGTATGATTTTTTGTTGTTTTTGCAGTTTATTTGTGTCGATTTTTTTATTGTTGGTAAGTTTTTTGTCACATTTTTACCTTAATAATTTTGTAACATCCAACGCGTAATTGTTAGTTTGTTATGTTCTATTAGATGCGTTTATTTATCTACTATTTTTTAGAGCATTCATTTGTTATACTTCCAAATATATTTAGAAGTGTTCAATTGGCTTATTGCTGTTTGAAGATTCTATTAACCGAGTTCAGTTAATAACTAATAAATCAGTTAGACATGACAAGATCTTATGTTCGTCAATATGGGTACACGTAATAAGTTATCTTTTTTTTTTTAATGTTTTTATTTTGATTTTAAAGTCATGACTGACGCTTAATGATTAGATAAGTTTGCGATTAAATCAGACCTCCATCAAAATGTCAATCAAAACATGACAATAAAAATATGTAAATGTAAAAATATAATTTACAATATAGTACAATTAAAAAGCGCGTGTATGTTATAAAAACAACAGTAAAACCCTCAAATTCCGTCAGGTAACATACAAATTGACGTCTCGTATATTTATTCATTTCTTCATTTGCGGAAGAATAAATGTCGATCGAATTTTATTTAAATATATAATTATAAATATCAGTAGGAAAAATAAAATACCTTCTTTACGTATTTAAAAAATATACTTTGTCCTCTATTATCAGAGAGTAATATAGTAAAATATTGGCTTAAAAAACGTTTTTATCTTATTCACAATACTTGTCTAGATTATAGAAAACCAATTTTTTTGATTTTATTAATGCCCGTATTCATAAAAGTCAATTACAGTAACGAATCGTTAAATTTGACAACCGCAAAATTATTTATACTTATTCTACCATAAAAACAAGTTTGGCATAATAAATAACTATCAAAAATGAATGAAAAATAATATTTAATAATAACGCAAAATAAATAACACGTATTTCTATCAAATTTATAAAAATAGTTTTGACTTTTTATCGAATTGTGAGGTTATGTTGTCACATTTAATAGTCATTAAATTTAATCAGCTTTTATGAATAGGGCATAAATGTTTTTTAATAATGTAACAATTTAAAAACTGATTACATGTTCTGACGAAGCCACAAACTCGTGGCGAAATATTAACTTTGTAATCAAACGTTTTTATTAAAACCTTTGCCGTATATATATATATATATATATATATAAATAAAATAAATAAATAACTTATAATTAATTTAAATAACGGCATTATTAATCATTAACTTATATATCTATATAGATAAAACTTTAAAAGTCTGTAAAATGGACAAATGATCATCAATCTAATTGTAGATTAGAAAATTGATATCATTGTTCAATATAATTGACGCAAAAAATGTACGCATTAGTAGTTTTAACAAAATAGTTGATTTATATTACAAATGTTATTTATTGTTATTAAACTCAAATTGTTTCATATGTTTATTATTTTTATTAATTAATATATTATTTTAGAACATGTTTCGTTATCTTATAACATTTTCAAGTTTATAATATATTAAATTTTTTGATAGATTTATAAATAATAATATGCCAAGAAATTAACAAAAAAGCAAATTTAATTATGTGTTTATGATTTTTTAACTATATTATAATTCATTTCATTTTTATCTTAGACAAAAAGTTAAAATAAACCTGATGAACACAATATTGTTTTTAATTAAATTGAAACTAAGGATTTTACTCGATGTAAAAGACCCATTAAAAAATTAATTTTTTGCAGAAATTGCAGCATACCATTATTCTTTTTTAATTTTCTTAAACCAAATCTTGCATTTTCTTATTTTATTTCTTTATACATCTCTCCATTAACTTGAAATTTTCACGGAATAAAATATTTGTGAATCTGACATTATATATATATATATATATATAAACTTATATGAACTTTCTTGTTCCATTTGATTAGTTGAAACACTGTTTTAGTTTTCCAAAAACAATCTGAATCACCCTGTATGTATTAATAAACATTGTAGTTGAGATAATATGTAATTATTTTTGTAGCTAATTTACAAATAAAGTTAATTCGCTAAACGGTTAAGTCCCTTCCTCTCCCAGCATCATTTGCATAGTATTTATAGTAAAATTATGTGTATTATTTGTCCCCCTTTCCTAGTTTTTTAATTTTTTTTTCACGTGTACCGAAATGCAATTTTGTCCCCTGCAATTTTTAGAGAACTGTAAATTTTAGATGTACATACACATATTTTTTACACATTTTTAATTATTTTTATAGGCGGCAATTTAGTATTCCCCGTATTGCGTATTTGTAATGAAGCCTAAAGCAATTACTTTTCTTTTCCCAAGGATTGGCACAGATCCATAATCTGCTGCGCGATCAGCAAGATATTGTTTTTAAACATAAATACATGAAATAGGGGATTCACAATTTAAAACTTATAAATAAAACTTGCACGTAACTACGGAATCACAATACGAAATTTAGTTGGCACAACGTATAAATATCCGAGTTAAATATCATGATAGAAATTGCGTATTATTGCATCATTTCCATCTTGGCAATTATTAGTGCCGTTTTCAAAACCTATGGACAGAAAAATAATGTTATAAACAGAGGCACTGAAAACATATCCATACCAAAAAGTGTTAATTATCATTTTACAAGAAGATGCAATTACGAATGCGGATTTTGCTTTCATACTGCCAAGACTTCATACCATTTGAATTTAGATGATGCAAAAGTTGGTATGAAAAAACTGAAAGAAGCAGGTAAATATTTTGATTAATTAAATTAATGTGTTTTAAGTCACAATACTACAACAATGTAGTAAATAATAGAATAATAAAATTAAAATATGACAAATTGATGACATGTAATTTCAAAAATCTAAAATACTTGATTTTTTATTTATAAAACTTTGTTGAAATTAGCTTGAATTTATTGAATTTTAAACTATTTGTAAAATAAAATAAATTTATAGCACATAAATGTACAATTCGTAATCTTTTATAGGAATGGAAAAAATCAATTTTAGTGGTGGAGAACCATTTCTTATTGAACGCGGTAAACATTTAGGTGAAATGGTTCGTTACTGCAAAGAAGAGTTAAATCTTCCATCTGTTACTATTGTCTCAAACGGATCTTTGATAAAAGAAAAATGGTTTAAAGAATATGGAAAGTTTCTTGATATTCTGGCAATTTCATGCGATTCTTTTAATGAAGACACTAATAAGGTAACTAGAACTTATATCAAACAATTTGATTATTCTAAATAATTATTTAATATAGACAATAGGCAGGGGGCAAGGAAAGAAGAGTCATATTGACCAACTGCACAAAGTCAAGGATTGGTGTACTAAACATAAAGTGTTATTTAAGATTAACACAGTAGTAAATACATACAATCAATATGAAGATATGGCAGAAGAAATTGCTCATTTAAATCCTATAAGGTAATCTTTAATTATATCCAAAAACAAGTTTCTATAAAATTTTAAAATTACAGATGGAAAGTGTTTCAATGTCTATTATTAAATGGTGAAAATGTAGGTCCTGATGCTTTGCGTAATGCTGAACAATTTTACATATCAAATGATTGTTTTAAAAAGTTTATAGATAGGCATAAGCATTTAAGTTGCCTAGTACCAGAATCAAATACACATATGCAGAATAGTTACTTAATCCTCGATGAATATGTAAGTAAACAAGTATTTTTTTGCAAGATCTAAATTTTTTCATTTTTAGATGCGCTTCCTAGATTGCACTTCTGGTAGCAAGAAACCATCAAAATCATTATTAGATGTTGGAGTGGTAAATGCATTGATGTTTGCTGGTTTTGATGAAGAAATGTTTAAAAAGCGTGGGGGAATATATAAGTGGTCAAAAGACCCAAGCATGCTGTCATGGTGATCGAATCAATATTTTCAATTTGTATTAATGTAAATAAAATTCATTAAATTTCAACATGTTTTATTAATAAATTAACTCTATATTCATAACTCAATAACAATTCAAAAAATATGAAACAATATGAAATACTTGCTTAATATATACTTATTACTTGCTTGATGAAAACCATCCGGTAGAATTTATTTGATCATATTTAGCCATGTTTATCTTAACAGAGTCGTATATTTCTTTAGCATTCCTATTTTGTCCGTAATAATCAACAAATTCACCTTTTGGATTAACTAAGTACATAATAATTGTATGATCAACAATGTAATCACTGTCTTTATCTTTAGGACCCGCACTGAAATAAACACGATATGCTTTACATGCATTTCCAACTTGTTGTTCTGATCCAGTAAGTCCTAATAATCTTGTATGGAATTCCTTGCAGTAACGACCAACCACTTCTGGCGTATCACGATTAGGATCCACTGTGATAAATAATGGCTGAATCTTAGGCACATTTTTATCATTATCTAAAAGTATAATTTGCTGATTAAAGTGATAATAATATTATATAATTAATTACCTAAATTATCTATAACGGCAGACATTTTTTCTAACTCGTCAGGACATATATCTGGGCAATGTGTGAAACCAAAATATATTAATAACCATTTTCCTAAGAATTCTTCACTCTTACGAACTACACCACTGGTATCGATTAATTCAAATTGGCCTCCAATAGCGGCCTTACCCAACATTCGTTTTCTTTCCTTTAACTGAGCATCTTCTTTTTCACTTTTAACGTACATCATGAAGCCTAAAATACCGCCACCAACTGCTGCTGTTATAGCAAAACTCTTCCAAGTAATCGGTCCTTTACCCTTGCCTGCTTCAGGTTTTGATAATTTCGGAGGTAAATTAACAAATCTTCTTTGCAGTCCATTCTGAAACAAATTGATTATTCTCACAGAAAATAATCAATTTAACTAGTAACTTGGAAATAAAATATTACTTACTTTTATTGTATATAATTTTGTTGTGTTTCTCAACGAGTATAATCTTGTGAGATTTGATAATATTGAAGACATTTCTTAAATTATGTTTCTTTCTAACCTATAACTGTTTGACATCAGCCCTGCCGGTACAGCAGGTTATAAATTTCTCCCTTTTTTTTATTAGGATATCCAGAATGACTAACTTACAAAAGTAAGTTCTATTACTAATATAAACCATTCAAAAATGTTGTCATGATTTAACTTTGGTGGGCACGTTGTGTTATGTTATCTATAGAAGTTTTTTTATAAATCCGCTGCTAACGTGGTTGTGTGGTGCTATTATTTACTCTGAATGTCATTTGGTGACTTATTGATGGTGTAACGGAACAATCAAGATTGGCATTTCTGATTTATGCTGTAGTAGCGTAGCTACCCAAGGTTGGTAGAATAACTTATATACAGGGTCTTTATAAATGTCTGAGATTATGTAATCACTTTAAATATGCCGTTTTTTTTAAAATTGTGCACCAAACTATTTACTTTGTTTTGACAGTTCAACTTCAACTGTATTTACACACACTGAACTATTTTACTAGAGTGGCACAAACGTACATTAGGCAGTTATAGTACGCCCATTTATCTCAACGGATTATTTTATCAGCAACCAGTTATGATTGTATTATATACCTGTAACCCGAAGAAAATTTCAAGAGTAAAAATATTGTATATTTATATAATATTTTCACGCTTGAACATCGAGGTGTTATAAGCTATAAACATAATTGTCTCCCCAAAGCGATTAGTAATGAAGTAATCCGCTCAGATAACTTAAGGCCCTGTCGTAAAAACACTATATCTATGGGCATACTATACATAATCTCAAACTTTTATAATGACACTGTAAAAAGTTGCAGGTTTTGTCTCTAAATGAAATAGATGCAGGTTGTGGTGTGGAGTAAAATTGTTGGACGACGTAGCAGCCCTTTGCTGTTAAAACCTATTTTCGGCGCTTGATACACAATATACTATTTCGAAACATTGTTGTTTTGACTCACATTTTGTGAACAAAATAGATGGTTTTAGTAAAGACAGCCAAAAATAGTATATACCCAGTAAACACAAGTTTAGATAATATAAGTTTATTACACGTATATATGGTGTAAAAAGCGTAAATGGTATATGTGTATTCGTATAATATACATTTTTTGTACACGTAAGATATGTATATCTGTATATTATACGTTAATATTTTTCTTTTTTTCTACTGTTGATTAATATACGTATATTATCCATTAGAATATATCTATAAATAACCTGCATAATATATCTACGTATATTTAACGTTTATTATTTCTGGGGTTAGTTTGCCGATCAATGTTGTCTTGGATATTCGTACGTCCGAGGCTACACGAGCGCGTGAATATAGTTTGCAAAGTGTATTTTGAGATGCATCTTTTTTTTAAATTTTTTATCAACACAACAGTGGTGAAGTGTTGTTTAATTGAACTGGAAGCGCAGGTTTAGGAGTACTAATATGAAATACCTAATTTGTGCTAAGTCTGAAAATATGCAATGACATTTTTGGTTCAAACAACTTGCTTTTATAGCCATTACAGTAACATTAATATCAATTCATCGATTTATTTCTATTTTTTTAATTTAAAATTAATATTATTAATTGCTATTGTTATATATATAGTATTATAAATACAAATAGCAAACTAGTCAAGTTATTTAAAATAAAGATTACCATATGTGTGTCATATGAGGTTGTGGAAATACACACAGTATATTTTTCAGATGTCACCAAAAGACTGGTTGAAAAATCAAAATGAATCTTTAAATTAATTGTAATGTTCTTTAATATCTATGTTAACTATTATAATGTTTAATTTATTTATATGTAATACTTTGTACTTTATGTTAAAATGATATACATATTTTATATTATTATATATCTGAGAAAGTAGGCAGTACGGCAGAGAGGGCATGTACAAATACCAGCGTTAACAAAAGTTAAGCAACGTCCGCTCCGGTCACGACTTGGATGAGTGACCCAATTCTTCCCAATAAGAGTCCGTTATCTCGTATAGGCATCCAAACATACACATGTCTACTCGCCGGATAAAGTTTAACCTATAATACACTACACGTTTCAATTGAAAAAATATACAATTATATTTATTATATTTTAACGCATTTTTTACGTTGATAATACGTGTGAATTACACGTTTAAAATACATATAACCTATACGTATATTACACACTAAATATACAAGATATATCTGTTTAGTCGCCGGACATTTTTCCGAATAATATACTTAACAAATAAACAAATATTACACTTAGGTGTAATACCAAAAATAAACGTATCTTAAACGTAACTGTGTTTACTGGGAGTAAACTGATTAGTGGTGGCAAAAATACATCTTGGAAAGCATGTAGTAACGATGGAGATGTCATTTAAAACGATATCGTTACATACCACGCCATACCATGGATATACTGGATACGAGACTTGTGTTTATAAAGTACGGCGGTCATTTTGCGAGTGACTTGATAATTCTAAACTTGTATTAAAAACATCTTACATTTTATCATTTTAGTTTTTTAAACATTTAAAACATGCGTGTACTATCAACATTGTAAAGTAACAATTAAAATGTTCCGGACAACAATACGTTAATTGAATCTGTATACCAAAAATGTTACTGTGATAAACAATTAATATCGTCTAAACGGACCTATCAACTTAAACCAAATTTTAAATCAACATTATTGTTAAACTTTGTATATGCAATATTTTTTTAAATTTATTCTATATAACTTTTTTACAAAAAACAATACAAAAATCGGCAGTTTTTGTCAAGCATCACAAATCATAAGCCATTTACGTAGTGCATTTTGGTTTTTAATTGTAACTTTATGTGCGTATCTAAATTGCGTGAAGTAATTTTTATATGTTTATTGCACATATCGTCGGCCTAATGTGAAAAGTGCATAACTCCAATTTTGCTAGATTTGGTTTTTTGCGCTATTTTGTAGACAATTGTCAAATCTACAGATTACAACTTATCACTTAAAAAAAACTAGATATCACTCAAAAATAAGGTTATGTTTGCACAACTCCTGTCTCCTAGGCAACAATATGATAAATGCATAACTCCCTGTAAACAACATAGTGATTTATGCCGCAGTGACTGTTGTTGTGTTAATTTGTGTAAATCTACTCAGAGCACTTTTATACAGTGATTGTGACAAAGTATTAAAAAGTAAGCATATTATATTTATTTCTTATTTTTAAGTAAAAGACAAATTTGTTTTCTAAAATAATTTCAGATAAGATAATTATAGGCAGTTAATGTAACTGTTTGTTTTTTTTTGGAAACTACTAATTTTGCTTATATGGGTTTTCCAATAAGAGGTTTCTTTTTGATATTAAAAAAAAAAAACGGGTATTTGTTAAGAGAAATCAATAAATGTTTATTTCATTGTAAAGAGGAAGGTATGCTATTAACATTTGAAAACGATATAAGTCAAATGGCCGCCACGGTTACGGTTGCAGTACTACATTCTTTTCATGAAATTTTTCATGACCAATTCGCACATTTGCGGCTGTATGTCCTCGATAACTTCGCAAATTCCATCTTTAAGGCCTTGAATCGATTGTGGAGCATTGGCGTAGACCTTATCTTTTACGTGGCCCCAAAGAAAAAAGTCTAAAAGTGTTGAATCACAAGATCTTGGTGGCCAATTGTGATCAGCTCTTCGAGAATTAACACGGTAAGTAGAGTTTTGCTAAAAATAAACGTCGTCTACATCAATACCTTCCAATTCCGGCCATAAAAATCATTAATCATAGCTTGGTAGCGCCATCTATTCACCGTAACAGTTGCACCAGCCTCATTTAAAAGAAGTAGGGTCCAATCACACCGCCAGCCCAAAAACCGCACTAAACAGTAACACATTAAGGATGCAAAGACATTTCAACAATCATTCTTGGATTTTCTGAGCCCCAAATGCTTATTAACGTAGCCTTCGAGGCAAAAATGGGTTTCATCACTGAAAATGATTTTTCGATAAAATTCCGGATCACTTTGATGCATTTGAAGGACCCAATCAGCGAAGATACGACGTTTATGGTGATCAACCGGCTTGAGTTTTTGTGTTAACTAAACTTTAAAAGCCTTAAGACTTAAGTCTTTATGCAAAATAAGGTGTAATGTCGTTTGTGGAATGTCTAATTCCAAAAATCGACGAAGAATGTGTTCTTGAGCAATGCATACGGTTTCAATTTTTCACATCGCATATGTATCCCAACAGCTCAAATTTTTTTACCAGGTTTATTATTGCCGGCCGAGAAGGTGCTTTACGACGACCAAAAAGTGCTTTAATTTTGCGAACTGTGACTGAAAAATGTTCACCATTTTTGAAGTGAATTTTAATAATTTCAATGCGTTATTGAAGCGTGTATCGTTCCATTATTAATAATGGCGTAATTTTTACTTGTCAAATGTCAAAAGATAATAGCTTTGTTTTATGTACGGCAGTTGATATTCTTCCTGGTTCAGAAGACGGCCGTGGATTGCGTTTGCGATGTAAATTAACTGTTGTCTTGACAACTTTTACATCTAATTATTGATGTCACAAACATTAATATAACGTTAAAATAAAAATAACTTTCACATAAAAAGCATTTATTGTATTGCAAGTCTGATTACAAGTTTGTTACAAGTGTAGCTAGTACAAGTGTAGAAACGGAACTGCTCGTAAATTGTACAAATACAAAAAAGGTAAATTCATGTCTGAAAGTGGTGGGACACAACAGATGGCTAATTAAAAGGGCTAATTCATAATTCCAGGAATTTAAGCTTCTTTGAAGAGGATTTAGTAAAAACCAAACACGTGCACCCACTTAACAGCAGGTACTTACAAATGTTAAAAAAATTCAATTAGCATAAATCTTTGTTTTATGACATGTAAGAAATAATAGCATTGTATCGCAAACATGCCGCCCGCCTTGAAAAACTGAAGTTTTTTGAAATAAACATGAATAGATTAGAAAATAACAATACAGATAAAAGAATAGTTATGCGAATCAACATGTAACAATATGGGAACTTAAAATATAAAGTATAATACAAATAATAAATATAGAGAAAACATAATAAAATAAAGCTGTTGATACAGTCAATCACTTCACTGAGCGTTAATTGGGAGGGTACACAAGGTTTTCACAGCCCGTTTCAAAACCCCGGTTGAAGTCTTAACGGTAGCTACGCGAACGATGTCGTTAACTTGTATATTTCGAGTTGCATTTTGTTTCCATTTAGGCGTTTGCTGGAGTCCAGTTATGTATTCGGCAGACCATCGCTTCCAGAAATGCTGGGTGATTCTTTGAATTAACTGAAATCTGGACAGGCGATTTTCCGGTAAGTTCATCATGTTGGCGTCTGGCAAGGCAGTCATTGGCCTTCCAATTAAAAAATGACCTGGCGTCAGTGATTCTAGGTCGTTTGGATTGCTAGATAATGGGGATAAAGGACGGGAATTAAGGACAGCTTCTATCTGTGTCAAGCAAGTATAAAACTCCTCATAGGTAAGCCTTGCGTTTGCAGCAACTCTTTTTAAATGAGATTTAATTGACTTTACCCCGGCTTCCCAAAGACCTCCAAAATGGGGCGATCGCGGCGGTATAAAATGCCACACTAGCAGCATCTATTATTGCAGTTTGGTTAATGCTTGCTTTAATAAAGTTTGACAAATCTTTAAGTTCTGAGTTTGCCCCAACAAAATTGGTGCCGTTGTCAGAATAAACATGCAACGGTTTGCCTCGTCTTGCAACAAATCTACGCATCGCGGCTATACAGCATTCAGCTGTTAAACCACATGCTAGTTCAACATGTATGACCTTTGTTGTAAAACATACAAATAAACATATGTATGCCTTTGATAATTTTGAACCTCTACCTTTTCTATCTTTTATTGAAAACGGTCCGGCGTAATCTACTCCACATATATGAAACGGAGGCGCAGGATTAACTCGAGAAGGTGGTAGTTGGCCCATGATATGTGCAGTCTTTGGAGGGTTTGATCGAAAACATTTCAAGCAATTATGAATAACTCTTTTACATATATTTCTGCCAGAAATTGGCCAATATTGACTACGAACTGATGCTAATAAAGCTTCCGAGCCGCAATGCAGTTGCTTAATATGTTCATATTGCAAAATTAAGTAAGTTAATTTGTGTTTATTGGGCAAAATAATTTGATGTTTTTTATTAAAAGCAAATGTTGAATTATTTAAACGTCTTCCCACGCGAATTAAACCATCGTCATCTAGTATGGGATTTAGTGAGAGTAACTGACTTTTGCAATGAACAGGTTTGGCGCTTTTTAGATCACAAACTTCTTTTTGAAAATGCTCAAGTTGCGCTCGCTTTATAAGTGCAATAACTGATTTATTAAGTTCGATGACTGTTAAAGGACCCACGCGTCGCAATTCTCGATTACATGATGAATTATGAATAAATCGTAAGATATAGGATGTGACACGTTGCAATGATGTAAAATTAAATTTTTTTATAAATATTGATAAAGGTAATAATTCAGTAGCGGCTGTGCATATATTTACTTTTCGGCACTCAGGTACATCTGTCATATTAGATAAATTTATAGTCGGCCAATGAGTATAATCTTGATGTAACCATTCTGGGCCTGAAATCCAAAGTTTGGATAAATTTAATTTATCTGCGCTGACTCCACGAGATATTAAATCGGCAGGGTTATCATGTGTTCTTACATGTTTCCAGGTGCTAATGCTAGTTAACTCTTGAATTTCGCTTACACAATTTGCTACAAAAATTTTCCATTTATTGCAAGGAGCATTAATCCAACTTAGAACAATTGTTGAATCGCACCAAAGATATTCTTTGTCAAATGATAATTCCAAAGTAGTACGAACCTTTTGTAACAATCGTACTAATAACAACGCACCGCAAAGCTCAAGTCGTGGTATTGATATTTTTGCAATGGAGCTACTTTAGATTTTGCGCATAAAAGACAAATATTTGAATTGCCTGCATAATCAAATGATTTAATGTAAATACACGCTCCGTATGCAACGTCAGACGCATCACAAAAACCGTGCAATTCGATTTTAATATAATTATGACATAGCACATGTCGATCAAAGTGAATGGCCTCTAAATCTTTTAAATTTCTAACAAAATCTAGCCATTTTGTGTGTAAATCTATAGGAATCGAATCATCCCAATGAAGTTTGTTTTGCCAAAGACTTTGCATTATTAATTTAGCAACAATCACAATTGGTGCAATTAATCCCAAGGGATCATAGATTTTTGCAATTGCTGATAATATAGTTCTTTTTGTAACACGAGCGCCTATAAAATTCTGAGATTTGTATCGAAATTGATCGGCTTTGGGGCTCCATAAAATACCTAAAGTTTTTATTTCCGTTGAATTAGTTAGTTTTACAAATTCATCAACTGAGCAGTTATCTGATAATCCCGTTAAAGCGGTTAGGTCGTTAGAAGTCCATTTACGAAGAGGAAAACCGGCTGAAGCTAATATAGAAGAAATTTCGTCGCGAATAATGATTGCTTCTTGAGCAGTGTTGCACCCTGTGAGTAGGTCGTCAACATAAAAATCGTTTTCAATGATAGAACATGCTAGTGGAAATTTGACTTTATTTTCAAGTGCTAACTGCTTTAGACATCTTATAGCCAAAAATGATGCAGATGCGGTTTCATAAGTGACTGTGTTTAATTCAAAACAACCTATTTCCTCGGAAGGTGATGATCGCCAAAGAATACGTTGCAATGGACGATGCTCTTTTGTTATTAGTATTTGACGATACATTTTGGCAATATCTGCCGATAGTACAATAAAGTGCCGTCGAAATCTTAATAGAATTGAAAACAAGTCGCGTTGAATTGTAGGTCCAACCTTTTGAACGCAATTCAGAGATAATGCCGTATTTGTTTTGGCTGAGCCATCAAAAACTACTCTAAGTTTATTTGTAATGCTGGTATCCTTTAAGACTGGATGGTGAGGTAAATAGTATAATATATTTGGTTGAGGTTTTGATTCATCTATTTTTGTCATATGTCCTAGCTTATGATACTCCTTCATAAACTTTATTCTCGAATGCTCTGATTATTATTTAATTTTCTTTCTAAGCTAACAAATCTTTTTAATGCAAGAGTCTTTGACTCCCCCAATTGATTTACATTATCATTTAATGGCAAGCTAACTACAAACCGCTCATTACAATCCCGTTTGGTGGTACTAACAAAATGACTTTCGCATTCCTTTTCCTCAAGTGTAAGAGGAGAAGATACCAAACTTTCCTCAATTTCCCAGAATTTAGCTATTGATTTGTGATATCTATATTATCTATGCTTAAATTGGACGATATTGACACATTAGATGAGTAAACAACAGGTACTGACCCAGCTAGAACCCAACCCAATTTAGTTTTCTGTAATAAAGGAAGATTTTTTTCTAATTGAACTTGGCCAATACAAATTAGATTCCAAAATATATGAGCCCCTAACAGCATATCTATATCTCCGTTTTTATCAAATGATGGATCGGCTAGTGGCAAGTTTTTTGGAATATTTAAAAATGATTTATTAAAAGACACTGCAGACAATCTTTCAGTTATTTTGTTTAAAATTAGACATGAAATATTTGACTCAAACTTGCTATTATTTGAATAAATTGAAATATTACATCTTCCTGTGATATTTGATGTACTTTGATTAATACCCGAAATTGATATGTTTACTTTAGAAATAGAAACACCTAACAATTTGCGCATTTTTGAGGTTACAAAGTTTGATTGAGATCCGGAATCAAGTAAAACACGACAATTATGTGATTTGCCACATTTATCGACTACTTTCACACAAGCTGTAGATAAAATGGTTTGAATTGATGCTGTAGAGGAGTGATTTGCTATCATTGATGTTGAGGGTTCTTGCAAAATGGGTTCCCTTTGAGTTTCAATATGCAATAAAGTATGATGCCGTTTTTTGCATGTTTTGCACGTGTATTTGCTTTTGCATTGTTTATTTGACACATTTGAATGAGCTCGGCCTAAACAATTGGTACACAAATTTAATTTTTTTATTTTCTCTAATCTCGAGCTTACGTTAAGACCGAGAAATTCGCTACAAAAATGAATTGAATGAGACGTGCTTTCACAAAGTGCACATTTAAATTTGCTAATGGCAATATTAACGCTAGCTTTTTGCAACTGTTTAAAATTGTTTGACTTATTGGAAGTTTCATTATGGAGAGTATCTAACAATTCACAACGTTTTGTTAAAAAATCAGACAAGATTTTAAATTTAGCAGGCTCGGTTGAATTGACATGACATTCCCATTCGCGACGAGTTATTACATCTAACTTTGAAGAAATTAAGTATACAAGTATTGTATCCCAACTGTCAACCGGTTCACCAAGTGCACCCAATGCTCTTAGATTAGCTAAAACTGTGTCTAGTAACGTTCTTAATGCCACATGAGATTCCTTATGGATCAAGTTAACTTCAAAAATTGACTTAACATGCTTGTGAATTGCTAGTCGCTTATTATTAAAACGATTATTTAATAATTTCCAGGCAATATCATAATTGACTGCTGATATGTTTAATAATTTTATTACATTAGCTGCTTCGTTTGATAAGCATGACCGCAAATAATAAAATTTTTGTATGTTACTGATTGTATTATTTGAATGTATCAATGATAAAAATGTTTCTGAGAATTGACCCCACATATCATATGAACCATCAAAACTTGGCAAGTTTATAGTTGGTAGTTTTATAGAAGGCGCTAGTTCTACATTTGCTGCGTGATTATCTGAGCCAAGCTTTACTAGATTTGTATTAATGACTGTCATAAATTTCGCCTTAATTGAATGAAACAAGTTTTCAAATTCTTCCCTTAATTTATTATATTCCTCTAAGTTTTCTGAATCAATGATTTCAATTTCATCTAATAACTCGTTGTGTTTATCTAACGTAGGCCCAATTTCACTGAGACGCGACTCAAAATTATTAACAATTTCAATTGTTATGCCCGATTGAATAGAATTATTATAAAATATTTCAGTTCGTTTTAAAATTGCTGCAAACTTTTCTTGTTTTGATACAAGAGAAGGTAATGAAGCTTTTGGAGGCATTTTAATATTTTACTTGACACAAAATAAAAGAATATATAGGAAAGAGTGGTGTGATAATGCTTACTGATTGATACTGTGGAGATGTATGGTTGCTGTTGACTTCACGTAACGGCTTCCTCAATGATGGACGATAGGCGTCGCTGGTAGAGTGGTCCGTGAACAACGTATTAGATAACTTTCTCGTGATGGATGTAAATCGCTGACGAGAGAGATGGAGAATTCGCTCAAACTTCTTCTTTGTAAGACGGCAGTGGACAAATATGGCGTCGCTAACAGCTTCTTACAAATGTTGATTTGCAATACAACATAAGGATTTCAACAATACTTGCTGCATCCGGTTCGAAGGACCATGTTTTATGTACGGCAGTTGATATTCTTCCTGGTTCAGAAGACGGCCGTGGATTGCGTTTGCGATGTAAATTAACTGTTGTCTTGACAACTTTTACATCTAATTATTGATGTCACAAACATTAATATAAACATTAATATAACGTTAAAATAAAAATAACTTTTACATAAAGCATTTATTGTATTGCAAGTCTGATTACAAGTTTGTTACAAATGTAGCTAGTGCAAGTGTAGAAACGGAACTGCTCGTAAATTGTACAAATACAAAAAAGGTAAATTCATGTCTGAAAGTGGTGGGACACAACAGATGGCTAATTACAAGGGCTAATTCATAATTCCAGGAATTTAAGCCTCTTTGAAGAAGATTTAGTAAAAACCAAACACGTGCACCCACTTAACAGCAGGTACTTACAAATGTTATAAAATTCAATTAACATAAATCTTTGTTTTATGACATGTAAGAAATAATAGCATTGTATCGCAAACAAGCTTCAAAATTGACAGCTGCCCAAATAGCCTGCTATTCAAAATGAAACTTCTTATTGGAAAACCTTTTATTAGGTTTGTTACAACCGACATCACTCGGCAGTTTGCAAACTTTTTGCGACCAATACATAGATTATTTTTGTCAGTGGAACGCGCCACAACCAAGTTTTTGAATAAATCCAAACTGTTTTAAAAAGTAAAGTTATGTTATGTAAACAAATCGTAAAAACTAAAATTGTTTAACATACACACCTGACGTTATGTATCACATTATTTTATTACTAGTTTTATACAAATAATTAAATAATTAAACGGTTAATATTTTAATTTCAATACCTAAGAGTATAATATTGATAAAAGAACAAGATACCCAGATAATATTGACATACATTTTGTCAATTATAGCGTTAAATCAGTTTTTCATCTCTCCTGTAAAATTATGTTGTTTGGAGTTATGCACTTTTCACATTAGGCCGACGATATAAAAAATCACTTTTAACTTTTCACAATTAATTTTGCCAACTAAAATACGTTTTAACATTGTATAGATTATATGCATTATTTATATGATGATAACGTTGAATTTTTGTAAAACATTTTTTATATACGTAATGCATATAACGTATACAATGTTAAAACTTATTTTATTTAGTAATTGCACTGGAGGGTTTAATTCAATATGCTGCGCATATGAAAAATCACTTCCATTGGAGATGGAGGAGGCACTGTCAGAAAGTTTACAAGTAAAAATCTAATTGCACCATGTAAATGGCTTATATTTTGTGCTGCTTTACAATTGTTGTCAGTTTTTGTAATAATGTTTTTAAAAAAGTTGTGCATGGTTACTTTTTTTTTTAATTTTAAGTTTTTTTTTTAAATTACGGTACTGTAAAATCACTACATATACAAAGTTTGACTAATATAGTAAAACGTCAGTAATACGAGAAATAATGTTGTTCAAAAATTTGGTTTAAGTTAGTATGTTCGTTTAAAAGATATCAATTGTTTATTAAAAACACATTTTTGACTTTTGGATCTAATTAACATATTTTTATCCGGATTATTTTAAATAATCCGGTTTCATTTTATTGTGCTTGCGAGCCATCTTTTTTGCGAACACTAATGCGTTCTTCTCAATTCATATCGGGACGGGGTTTTGTGAGCTCGCAAGCTTTCTGGGTTTTTATTGTTTCATTTATGGAGTAGTCCAATAAATATACTAAACTCATTAATATTTATCAAACTAAAACCGCGTAACTTTGCTCTTGCAAATACATACATGATGTACAAGCAGATGTGGTCTACTAGTGATTTGCAATTGGTTCGTTTCTTCTCCAAAAATCGCGGGGACTTTGTCGAGCGTGTCACGATCGGTCATATTTAAACCCACATTATGATGTTTTAATGTTTGTTTTGTATTACTAAGTCACACACAAAATTACCGCCGTAAAATAATTTGCTTTACTATTGAAACGCATCTATGCACTATACTTATAGTTAGTCGCCGTTAGCCGCTTTTTCTATGTTTTGTGTTAGAGTCGTTTTAATGCAACGCCTGCTGCAACGATTTATTGCCACAAATAATGAATATTATTTATGGGTATAAGTGTTTTCATTAACTTAAATTCTTTCGCCCATATTAAAGGTGAAATGTGAAATAATTTTATTTTACAAAATCATTTTAAAAATATTATTTTTGTTTAATAATAGTATAGCCCAGTAAACACAAGTTTAGATAATATATGTTTATTACACGTATATATGGTGTAAAAAGCGTATATGGTATATGTGTATTCGTATAATATACATTTCTTGTACACGTAAGATATGTATATCTGTATATTATACGTTAATATTTTCCTTTTTTTCTACCGTTGATTAATATACGTATATTATCCATCAGAATATATCTATAAATAACCTGCATAATATATCTACGTATATTTAACGTTTATTATTTCTGGGTTTAGTTTGCCGATCAATGTTGTCTTGGATATTCGTACGTCCGAGGCTACCCGAGCGCGTGAATATAGTTTGCAAAGTGTATGTTGAGATGCATGATTCATCTTTTTTTTAATTTTTTTATCAACCATAATGTGCACTTGCTATTAGTTGCAATATCCGATACAGTTTTAAGTTGTTTGTTGTTACACAACAGTGCTGAAGTGTTGTTTAATTGAACTGGAAGAGCAGGTTTAGGAGTACTAATATGAAATACCTAATTTGTGCTAAGTCTGAAAATGTGCAATGACATTTTTGGTTCAAATAACTTGTTTTTATAGCCATTACAGTAACATTAATATCAATTCATTTTTAATTTAAATTTAACATTATTAATTGCTATTGTTATATATAGTATTATAAATACAAATAGCAAACTAATCAAGTTATTTAAAATAAAGATTACCATATGTGTGTCATATGAGGTTGTGGAAATACACACAGTATATTTTTCAGATGTCACCAAAAGACTGGTTGAAAAATCAAAATGAATCTTTAATTTAATTGTAATGTTCTTTAATATCTATGTTAAATATTATAATGTTTTATTTATTTAGATGTAATACTTTGTATTTTATGTTAAAATGATATACATATTTTATATTATTATATATCCGAGAAAGTAGGCAGTACGGCAGAGAGAGCATGTACAAATACCAGCGTTAACAAAAGTTAAGCAACGTCCGCTCCGGTCACGACTTGGATGGGTGACCCAATTCTTCCCAATATGAGTTCGTTATCTCGTATAGGCATCCAAACATACACATGTCTAGCGCCGAATAAAGTTTGACCTATAATACACGTGTATTTCAATTGAAAAAATATACAAATATATTTATTATATTTTAACGCATTTTTACGTTGATAATACGTGTAAATTACACGTTTAAAATACATATAATCTATACGTATATTACACACTAAATATACGAGATATATCCGTTTAGTCGCCGGACATTTTTCCGAATAATATACTTAACAAATAAACAAATATTACACTTAGGTGTAATACCAAAAATAAACGTATCTTAAACGTAACTGTGTTTACTGGGAGGTTACGCAGTATGTCAATAGTTATAAGTTATGTAATGCAACTGCACACTATAGGTGTTTTTTATTTAAGCGTTGTATGCACCCGGTGAGTTAAACCGTATATTTTGTTATTAAATTTCAAATAATTTTTAACAGATTTCCAGAGAGCTTTATCCTATGGTCTGCCTATCAAATCTTTTTTTTTTTAGTAAGAAAGGAACAATCTTCAAAAGACACGGCAACTGGTGCTGTCCAGTAGTGTCAGGTTTTTAATGACTAAAAACCCAACTATTTTCTTCCTTACCTTTGCTGTTCTACTCCTTTAGCAGCTCTGTCTCTTTAATAAACTTTAGTACTTTAAGCCAATGGGTTATTTTTTAGCATATTTGCGCTTAAGTTGTGTTTGCCAAAGATAGCTGTGCGTTGCTGTTTGAAAGCTTTGCATTCATTCAGTAAGTGTATTGGAGTCTCGTCTTCTTCCATACATCTTCAGCATAGAGGGTCCTTTTGCTTGTTTAGTCTACATTAATCAGTTTTGTGAGCCTTCGCAGTCTGAAACGACTCATTTGTGTTACCACTGTTTTAATATTATGCAATCATTCTTTTACAAATATTTTTGAATGTATTAATCCTTTACAGCTCTTTCGCAGGTTGATGTGTTTTGCCTCAAACTTGCTGCAGATTTTGTTTCCGGTCTTGTATGGAAAAAAACAGGCTCCGGTCCAGTGAATGTCCTCTTTGCTTCTTGTTTGGCAAGCTAATTTGCCATAAGGTTTTCCTTTTGTTTCCTGGTCTATTGGTATCCATACCAAACTTTGCAGGTTGTGACCACTGCTTCCAGACTGTATACGCAGATCATAACTAGTTTGGATTTTATTACTGGCAATTGCAGGGCCTGCGCTTAATTGTTTGACTTGATAGTTATCAGTCTGTCCGGCTTTAGTCCCTTCTTGAAAAGTCGAGGTATATTAACCCAGAAGTAACAAAGTTTGTTTAATGCAGTTAATTTGATTGTCTTTTGTTTGATAATTGGGAAAAAGTTTTCTACTAGGGATGGATTATATAGACAATTTTTTTTTTTTTTAAATGATTTATTTTATCATTTAGTCAACAAAATCACGTAGCAGACGTTTGTTTACTTTGGTGTTCTTCTTCGTAGCCCAGGTATTCTTTTGATCTTTGGACCCATCTGTGTACTAAATTATTTTTTTTACTGTTTTCAGGTATCTATTCTGTATCCATTTGTTTTGATGTGGTAATATTACATCAAATTTCTTATTAATGCAGTGGCCCTTTATCAAATCCGACCTCATTATTACAGTTTTTTCTTAATGCAAAACATTAGTTATGTTAGGTCTGTGGGTCCTAAAGTTTAAATTGTGTTTTGACCCTATTAGCCAAGCTTGGGTTCTCCAAAAAATCCCCAATTGTTTTTATTGTCACCTTCTCATCACCAGTCATTGGTTTGCTCCCACCATCCGAGGAGTGGACTACCTTTTTGGTATTTTTTTTTTTTTAGACGTAGTGAGGTGTTGGCCTAAACAAGTGGCACTTAAGAATGACTTACGCATAGCAATACCTTCCGGTTTTTTACTCTACGTAAACCCTGTTGTTATATGTCGTTGTCAAACTAGTCTACATTTGGCAGTAGTTTGAGATAGGCTGGTTATTGCCTTGCAGATTTTCACACAGAATCTGTGGCACGCATGCTGTCCCCGGCCCTTCTCTCTCCCTATTGCCCCTATCTTTTTCTGTCTCTTTTGTCTTTTTTTTTAATCCTTTTTATCTGCATTGACATCCAGCTTTACATTCTTTTTTTTTCTCCAATCCGTGTGTTATTTATTCTAATTATTTGGTTTGTCCTCAGATGCGTTTTTAGTTTTCTTAGGTCTTTGTTCACTTCTTCTTCATTGTATCCTTTTTCCTTCATGAATAGTTTAAAGTCCTAAATTTGTTAGTTTTACCTCCAGTGATATCCTTGTATCTTCATCTGGGATTATTCCTTCGTGTCTTCTCGTTGCCAGGTATATTCTGACTATCTCAAAAGTTACGTTATCCGTCAACCTCGAGATAGCGTACCTACCATTTGGTATTTGCCTCGTTATTTCTGTTATTCTGCATTCCTTCAGCATTTTTTTTCTCCTTCTTCTTATTTCTGCAATTTCGTTTGGTATCGTAGTTTCTGTAAATGTTCTTCTATTTTCTTCTATTTCTTGGTATGCATAATTGTCCTGACCTTCCTTATTTCTTTTTGTTTGATCTTTTTCTCTGTTTTGTTGTTTCCATTTTGCTTCTCTCGTTTCTCTCCTTTCTCTTCAATAGCTTTTATTTTGTGTGTTTGTTTCCATTGTTTGTTTGTTTTTTTTTCTATATTTTTTGATTGTCAAACTCCTCATTTTTTTTTCTTAGTACTCTTGTTGCAAAGTTTCTTAACGCCCTTCATTTATTTTCATCTCTTCCTTCCACGCTTCGCATTCTACTAGAGTGTGTTCTGCATTATCGTGTGTTTCATCCTGACAAAATATACATCTATCTTCTTCCTTGATTTTTTTATTTTTTTGTAAAAACTTTCCAAAGGCTCTATGTCCGGTCAGTATTTGTGTTGCATAATAGCACGTCTCGGGTTTGTTTTCTACCCACTCTTTTATCTCCGGGATTAGTTCTCTTGTCCATTTTCCTTTTTCTCTTCTATTCCACTGTCTCTGCCATCTTTCCATTGTCTTCTCTCTTGTTCTTAACTTAGCATCCTTTTTACTGGTTCCTTCTTTTATTAGTTTTTTATTTCTATTCTTTCTTCCACCATCATATCCGCGGGAGGTGTTGCCGCAATCACCTCTACTGCCTCTTGTGACACCGTTCTGTAAGCCCTGCAGATCCTTAACAAACTGGCTCTTGTAGCTCCTCTTATTTCATTTCTGTTTTTTTTTTTGTCTTCAAGGCTTCTCCCCATGTTTCTGCGGCGTATAACAATTTGCTTCTTGCTGCTGTTGCTATTAACCTTCTGGCTTCTTCTTCTGGACCTCCGTTGTTTGGCATGAGTCTACCGAGCTTTCTTTTCATTTCCTTTGTTCCCATGACTGCTTCCTTAACCTGTTCATTTCATCCCTTTGCTTCAAGTGTCACCCCGAAATATTTGATTTTTTTTCCCTATGGTTATCACTTGGTCTCCTTCCTGTATCATACCTGTTCTTCTATTAGTTTTCTTAGTCGATAGCCTCTGTTTTTTGTGTTGCTAATTTTAAACTCTTATTTCTCATCCATAACTGTATCATATCTATTGCCAGCTCTAGTCTTCCTTTTAGTATATCCATTTGTACGTCCCTACCTACTAGTGCTACGTCGTCCGCAAATGCCGTTATTGTCACGCCTTCCGGCAACTTTATTCGAAGTAACTCATTATAAACAAGGTTCCATAGTTTTGGTCCTAGTGCTGAACCCTGTGGTACTGCTCTCGTAAGTTTGAATCTTCCGTTCTTGGTCACTAGGTATCTACCCTGTAAGTAGCTCCATATGATCTTGATTGTTCTTCAGTTCTCTTTTCTTTGCCGCTTCTATAATTGCTTCCCATAACACGCTGTTAAACGCGTTCTGTACATATGTCCAACGCTATCATTAGACAGTGTTTTCTTTTCCTCTGCGTTCCGCTGTTTGCTTCTTTTGCTATTGCTTTTACTTTGTCTATAGCTCCCAAGGTTGTTTTTCCCTTGGTAAATCGCTTTTATTGTTCCTTTTCCCATCCCCCTTTTTCTTCTATTTCTTGTTCTATTCTCCGTACAATGACTTTCTCTATTATTTTAGCTAGTGTGTTTATTAAGCATATTGGCCTGTATGAAGTCGCTTTTCCTACTTCTTTTTTTTTCAATTAATACTAGGGTGGCTTCTTTCCAACATTCTGGAAAAATTGCGTCTTTCAGGCATCTGTTATTATTTCTACCTCATTCCCGTCTAGAGCTGCTTTAACATTCTCTCTTATTTTGTCCGGACCTGGTGCTTTGTTGTTAGACAATTTTTTTATGATTTCCTTTATCTCTTCCACTGTTGTCATGACTGTTTCTTCTTCTTTTTTGTTTTCTGGTTCTTCTACCGGTTCTCCCTTGGGAAACAATTTTTTTTATTATGACTTCTTTTCCTTCTTCTTCTTTTAGGTAGACTCTCTTTGCTCTTCCTCCCAGTTTGTTCATCACTATTTTGTACGATTTTTCCCAAGGATCACCGTCTATAGATTCCATCATTTTTTTGCAGCATCTTCTTCTGCTATCCCTGATTGCCTTTTTTAAGATTTTTCTGTCGTTTTTTAGTTCTTCCTCTGTTTTCTTTGTATTTTTTCCTCTTTTTCTCTGTTTTTTGATTTTTCTTCCTGTTTGTATTGTTTTTTTTGCATTCTTTTATTTCCCCGCACCACCAGTATGGTCCTTTTTGCCCTTCTTCTCTGTACCTTGGAATTGCTTCATCCGCCGCTTTTCTCAGCTTTTCTGAGTATCTTTCGCATTTTTTTTCTGTGTTTTTGTTTTGTGTAACTTCTTCTGTTTCCATGGCTCTTTTTATCTTCTCTTTGTCCATTCATCTTACGTTCCATCTATCTTTTCTTTTGTACTCCTGTTTTCCTTTCTCCTTTGTATTATATTGTATATGTTTGTGTAAACTGAGTAACTCCTCTTCTGTCACGTTCCATTCATTCACTATACCTGCCATTTCCCATGTTGCTATGGTAATATCAATATGTAATTTTGAGCTTCCTCTTACGAATGTATGTTTGTCTTCTTTGTTGCAAATAGTAAGGTTTAATCCAGCTATCATCTCCAGTAAGATTTTTCCTCTTAAATTCCTCTTGTATCCTCTCCATCTCGGTGATTTCGCATTGAAATGATTTTTTTGCTTTTCTGTTTTCTTAAACTGTTCTCTAATTCTTCTATCCACTCTCGATAGTATTCCATTCCGCAGTTTGGACTGATATAACAGCTGTATACTATCATACTTTCTACTTCAGTCCACATTATTCCCTCTTTTGGTGTTCCCCATCTTTTCACTTTGTCCCTACATTTTCCACTAGCTAAAATAGCAGCATCTGTTTTATTGTCTCTTATTTACTTACGATTTAGTTTGTTTTTATTTGGTTCACTATCACTAGGTCTATTTCCTCTCTCTCTGCTGTTTCTACCAGTATATCGTGTGCCTCTCTTACCCTCCTTATGTTTGTTTGTATAAACTTATACATTTTGGTTTATGATCTGCTCCTCGTGTTGTCTCCAGTTACTGGGGTCGTTGTCCTCTATATTCTTTTTGTTTTCTTTGTTTCTTTTTTCTTTGCAGCCGGGCATCTTCTATCTCTCGTTCTGTGTTCTATTGTTGTGCATTCTATACAATATTCTCTGTTCTTGCATTCTGCAACCTGATGTCCCTCTTTTCAGCATTTTATGCATAGCAATGACCTATCTTCTCCTTTGCATTCCGCCGCTACATGTCCTTTCACCCAGCATTTGTAACATTTTCTCTCGTTTGCTGTTACTTTTTCTACTCTGCATCTTATGAGTCCTATGTTTATTCTTCCTTCTCTTATTAGCTGCTTTTTTGTCCATCTTGACTGTAGCTGTTTGTTTATCTCTATAACCTTTCTTTGCTTTGTTCATAATTTCTTCCAATATTTTTTTCTCTGGTAGTCTCTGGACTAATACCTTTTTGGTAATGGAAGATTACCCGCAAGCGGAACTTCCCCGAATGTTGTCTACCTTTAACATTTCTGTATTATTGAACTGTATCGAGGTTTTTTAATTTCAACCTTCTGGCAGACGTTTAGCGTTCATCGTATTTTCAGTCCGATCAGATTTTGCTTTACGCCGGGTATTTTATTTCCCCGATTTTCTTCGGCAAGCCAATTCCCACAAAACGCACACATAGAGGAACTGACAGAACCCCAAGGGTCTTAAATATTAATTTTTATTACGATGATTAAATTTAATGATTTGAAGAATACCTGCAGTTACTTTTAAAATACTTTTTTTATCTTCCATACTCAATAAATTTGACACCGTAGTTTACAACAACATAAAAATACTTTTGAATTTCAACAAGTGAAATTGCACTCGTTGAAACTACCACATTGAAGACTAGATTTAAGCAGTCTGTGAAAATTGACCTTGAATATTTGTGGCTTATAAGTCTTTATAAGTTTATTCCATGTGTTGATAGTACAGTTAAAAAATGTATCTTAAAAGTTTTGGTCTTACATCATCTCTTAACTTACAGTGAACATTTGTAAAAACTTTTAGCAAACTTTGTACTACTAGTAAATACTTGTTTAGATAGCAATATGTCTGTTATTTTATTTGAATAATGTATATGGAAACATCTATAGAAAATGTAAAGATCTGAAACATTACGCCGGTGTTGTAAAATATCAATAGTCATTAGTCAATTTTGGGTCAGAAATGATTCAAATATTTTTGAATAGAATTTAGAAGAAATAGTGTAGTTTTGAGTGCTTCTCCCCTTACTTGAGAACAATATTCAATACAAAGACTAATATTAATTGTATATATATATATATATGCAAAAGCAGAAGTGAAAAACTGTTTACATCTATTTAGAAATCTTAGTTTTTTTTTAATATTTTCGAAGCTATGTCAACAACCCCTAGAAGATAAATAGAAAAAGATTTAAATATGAATTTATTGTTTAGTTTAATATTTGATACGGATGGTACATTGGATTTTGAATGTGAAACAGTAAGAATTTGAGTTTTATAGAGTTAAAATTGACCATGTTAAGAGTGCCCCATTTAGATATTGTTTTGAGAATTTTGTTTATAGATGCTACAGATTCCAACCTAGAAATTTTAAGACGTTCTGCCATATTTGTCAAAATGGCTTTTAGAAAGTATGAAGTATAAAGGATGCTATCATCTGCAAAACTATAAATAAAACTTTTAGTTATTTGAAAAAAATTATTAATGTAAATCAAAAATAAAGTTGGCAAAAGAGCAGAACCTTGAGGAACACCAGCATTTATGATTTTAAGGTCAGAGTTAAACCCATCAATTCTAACTATAATTTTTTCTATTGTCTAGAAAACTATTGACAAGATTTACAGATTTATGATCAAGACCTATACAATAGAGGTTGTTGATAAGATTAGAATGCCATACATCAAATGCTTTGAAAATGTCTAGAGCTACTGCAAAATTTTCTCTATGTTTGTCTAAAGTAGAATTTCATTTGTAACTAACATAAGTATTATCTGAAATAATTTTTTTGATAAACTGGAACATAATATTTATTTTGAAAAATCAGACTTGTTTCTTTATAGATTAAACATCTGCAACCTTCCAACAATTCGGAAATGTTTTATTTTTTGTATGATTTGGCAAATATTTTAGTCAAAATGGAAGCTAATTAATTTGCAAATGTTTTGGTGGCTTAATTAATCGACACTAGGTGAGGTACGCTCCAAATACTTACATGCCACACACGCCACTGATGGCATTGTACTCTCTATCAATATTGAAACCCAACAATGTCCAGGGCATGATAGATTAAATGCTTCTTTCCTCAACAAGTGTGTGTTTGCCTTCTGTCGGCTTTTATGGCTTTTATTCAACTTATCTCTGGTGATAAAAATATTTGCTACTTGTCTTAAACATAAATCCATAAATCTAGTGCTAAAAATCTATAGAGCTGTATTTATTTTATCAGCCATTCCAAAGTTAATTACCTGTCAATTGACTACCATTCTGCAATCAGAAATTTTTGACACCGTTGACCACAAGATACTAACTATAAAACTAAGTTGTATTAAAACTGATGGCACCTTGTTACTGTAGATTCAATTTGATTTATTTAACAGATCTCAATTTGTGCGCATCGGTCAGTGCGTTTCTTGTAATATTGATGTTATCTCGAGTGTTCCACAAAGGTCACATCTTGGACCTTTGCTGTTCAATATCTTTATCAACAATGTAGTACATTGTATTTAAAATGCAAGTTGTCTATTGTTTGCTAACGATTTAATTTTTTTTATAAAATTTAGTCTTTAGATCATTTTTCTAATCGGTTCTAGGTTAATAACTTACTACTTAATTTAAATAAGTGTAAAGTAATGACATTTTCTAGACGTCACTCTACGGTGATGTATGGTTATTATCCGATAAGTGAAATGTTGTCGAGAATTAACACTATTTGTGATTTAGCTTCATGCTTATTATTACACTACATATTGATATTGTCGTGGCTAAAGCTTATCAGCTTTTAAGATTTGGCGAGCGTAGGTTTATGACCATTGTACTCTAATTATCTTTTACAACGCACTAGTATGCCCCATCTTCAAGTTTTGCTAAAATATGTGGTCTCCATACACCGCCGTCAGTTTGTTTTTTGGCACATAAATGCAACATGGCCGGCAGCTACACAAAACTGCTTTCTACATTTAATATGACCATTCTTGAAAAAAAGAGGTTTTCATTTTTTTAACTCATGTTCCAGCTACGTACAGACTATGCGCAGCACTCTGCCTCTACACGCATTTTGCGACATGCCAACAAAGTGAAAGTGGATTTTTATAATATCCTGCATCGTGCACTTGTCACCCATACGTGGTTTTTTTTTAATTTAGTAACTATTTTAGTTTTATTCTTACTTTTAGTATTACTTGTTTTATGTTTAATTTATATATTTACTAAATTGTACGTACATACTTATTGTTAAATTTTGTTGTAAATTCTCACTACAGCAAACGTTTTGTTTTATAATAATAATAATGTTTATATTTTACTATTATAAAGAATGTCCCAAAATAAACGACAGATTTGAATTAAATAGAAAACACACTTTTTAGTCTTTAAATTGTTATTTTTTTATTGAATCATAAAGTACATAGATAGAGTTATTTTTGAAATAACACATGCAAATAGCCTTTGCTTTGCTGGCACATACGCACTCTTTTGTCAAAATTTCCATGACCATTCTGCATAAATGTGGCTGAATTTTGTTGATGCAGCGTTTAATTTCTTCCTGTAATGCACGGGTGGTTGTGGGCTTGTTGATATAGACTTCAAATAACCCCATACAAAATCTAATGGTGTTAAATCACACGAACTAAGGAGCCAATTCTGATCACCGAATCGAGAGAGTACATGACCAGGAAATGTCTCATGCAGTAATTGAATTGTTTCACGAGCTGTATGGCATGTGGCACCGTCTTGTCTACATTTTTACTAACCCTAAACTCTCAGCTATCAAATTATTTTTTTTAGAGTTGCCAACAATTTACTGCATAAATGGCAGCAAATTCAAATATTGCGTTAACTTTGGGACACCCTTTATATAAGGGTATTTATAAAATTACAAATTGCTAAACTTGCAAACCCAACCTTAATTATTGAGTATAGTAAAGTAATGTGAGAAGTACGTTTATTTTTTTACTTAACACGTTACTAAGTAAGATCACTTTAGTTGCAAGTCAAATTAAAAAACTGCTCAACAAAAGTTTTATTACTGATGAATTTTATCGCAACCTACAAAATTGCGACTGCAGATTATTTCATACAACTTTTTAATTATGCGCAGTTTTAAAGTTTCATTTTCTACAGTTGCGGATGCAATAAAAAATATTCATTTTGGTAACAATGGCTGCACACGCAGTTTTCTATAGAAAAAAAATGACGTAAAAGGTACGTTTATAATTGTTTATTTTTGGTTGTCACTTTAAAAACTAAAGTTGGTTGTTGATTTTGTGTGATTCTGTATAATATATTTTTATTCGTATATAAAACTATGTGTAGCATTGAGGTTTCTGCACTAATTTTATTTGTTTAGATAAGTATTAAATTTTATTATTAAAATATACATTACGGATTGAGTGGATCCCAAACCACTGGTGACTAGAGACAAAGCTCACTACGTTTAAAATTTTTAGTTGTGAGGTTTGAACCTACGATCTTTGGTGCAGCAGTCGGATGCTTAAACTACTGCGTCGCGCTCCAACATATACATATTATTGACTAAGATAAACATGTGTAAACAGCTTGGCAGTTACAGTTTAAAACATTGCGCAACTCTCAACGTTTGAACTATATACATATAAGTAAAAAAAACACCGCGAATGGTGTCTTAATTAACATGCAGTAAGCAGTTGTCAGATACATAATTTAAAAATATAAAATCCTTGCAATACCATATTAATTAACTAGCGGAAAGAATTACAAACTCTTGTTTAATAATATTTTTAAGGTACGATCATCGTTTTGCAACAGCAAGATTAATGTTATCAAGATAGACATATCATATTGTTACAATGTTTGATTTGCAATTTGTATAAAGAAATTTGTTACAATTAAGTTGACGCTCAATCTGCTCAGACTGTTCAAACTTGGCCAAATGGCACATCAACAGCGCGGTCTAGACGCTACGTTTTGCACAACGTTTTGTCTGCGCAGTCATAAAGCGCAATGAGGACGTTGCAAAAGAAGAGCGTCCACATAGTGCATATTTTTGCGCAGTGTTGGTGACATTGACCATAGAGGAAGTACTACTCTGGTGAATTTTTGCATGTTGTCTTGTAAAGAAAAGAAACAAATTGAACGTTTCAAAACTACTCGGCGTTCCAAGTGGTCGAAGAAATGGCTTCTAAAAAAACAGCACTTTTCCGACATTAGATTACTTCGTGAATTACGTAATGAACTTGATGATTGGCAGAACAACTTGAGAATGAACATGACACATACATTTATTTATTGGAATTATTGACAACGCATATCATTAAAAAAAAACTTGTATAATACATCTTTAAAATTCGTAGCAACTGTCAGAAGTTATAAAAACCTAGAATTCACAACAATTATATTCAAACAATCATTAAATGAAATTATTCCCAAAATATGTGAAGCTATCTACAGGATGCTGAAAAAGGAATACTTGAAAGTAAGCTAATAATACTGTATTTCTATAAAAAAAATATATATATATATTTATATTTTTAAACAAACCAAAACTAAACATAAATGAAATTAATGTTTCACAAAATATTAGAGTAAACAAGTAATTAAAATATTTGTACTTCAGTATTTAGAGTGCTTGAGTTTATGAGCTACATGTTTTCTAAACACCTAAAAACCATCATATACCTGTAACTAGTCCAGTTTATTTCCTACCAACGTCACAACTATAGTTGTACGGTGTACCATCATCATTTCAAACTCCCTTTCTCTTGCGAGCTGTAGACTTTGACGTTGAAGTATTGTAAGACACTGATGTACTGACATAGTTGAGGGTTCGGACATAGGAATAGCGCCAGCATCGCTTTCTTCATGTACATCTTCCTCAAGCAGTCAAGCTAAAAAGAGTAAAGAATTATTTATATCTGTAATTATTACTATATAATAGTTGCAATGTTATGTAAGTACTTTTATTTTATTTTGTTTTATTTTTTGTTTCAATTTCCCAAGACTGAAGAGGTTAGAAGTTGCAACTGAATTTGAAAGAAAGTGGCAGTTTCCTCATTGCTTAGGGTCAATTGATGGTAAGCATATTAAGATTGTGCCACCTAAAGGAAATGGGTCCTTTTATTTCAATTACAAAAAACGCATTAAGGGTCCTTTACCAATTTCCAGCTGATCACTGTAGAGAGAGACTGTAAAGTTTAAACGGGAAAACAAGATACGAATTTCACATCATGACGTACAATGTGCGTACAGCCGACCTGTGTTCTTGTGGGATAGATCTAGTGCGCTCTGATTGGTTGGTCATTGAGCTATAAAACTCACAATCGCCCTCGTAGCCGGCTACACTGAAATATAATTGTTAGAATTTCAATCGGACTTCTTTAATAATATGTTTATATGGAAATATTAAAAATATAAAATGTATTAATTTTGTCTACAAAATTATTACTGCCAATCGAAACATTACAATAAAAATATGTAAATGTAAAAATATAATTTATAATACAGTGTAATTAAAAGCGCGTTTATGTTATAAAATAACAGTTAAAAGGTACAAAAATTTAATTTTTCTTTATTAAATTTAATTAAATTTAATAATTCTATCACTATACTAATTAACTATAATAAAAATAATTTTTTCTAAAAAATAATAAAACAAAAAAATATTTTTTTTAATAATTTTAAATAATAAAATCAATTCAAATTAAACTGATCCTCAAATTTGGTCAGGTAACATACCTACAAATTGACGTCTCAAAACTCTCGTATAATTTATTCATTTCTTCTTTTGCGGAAGAATGAATGTCGATCGAATTTGATTTAAATATGTAATTAAATATCAGTAGAAAAAATAAAATACCTTCACGTATTTAAAATATATACTTTGTCTTATATTAACAGAGAGTAATAGTAAAATATCGGCATAAAAAAACGTTTTTATCTTATTCACAATACTCGTCTAGATTATACAAAACCATGTTTTTTAAATAATTTAACGATTTAAAAACTGTTATTACATGTTCTGACGAAGTCACAAACTCGTAGCGAAATATTAACTTTGTAATCAAACGTTTTTATTAAAACCTTTACCGTATAAATATATAAATAAAATAAATAAATAATTTATAATTAGTTTAAATTATTAATCATTAACTTATCTATCTAATTATAGATAAACAACGATTAAGGTCTGTAAAATGCACTAATGATCATCAATTTAATTGTAGGTTGGAAAATTGAGATCATATTGTTCTATATAATAGACGCAAAAAAAGTAATCATTAGCAGTTTTAACAAAATAGTTGGGTCATATTACAAATGTTATTGCTCACATGTTATGCATTATTTATAAAGAAAAATTGATTCTTAATCTTAAATTTTTAATCTATTGTAAAATTGATAATCATTTGTGAATTTTACAGACTTTTAAAGTTTTATCTATAATTATATATGTATATACAGGGTGTTTCCTAACTGAAAGCAAAAAATAAAACTTTGGTCCTATTTTTAATTTCAAACAGAAAATCTAAATTACTGTTTTGCCTACCTCGCTTTGTTTCCGAGATAATAAAAAAATACACATTATTTAGAAAACTTTTTATTCAGCAAAAAAACAAACAAACCAACATTATTTTAACAAGTGTGCGTCATGCAATCTACTCGTCGCGTATTTGTGAATTTGAAATTAAAAATCGTCGTAGTAGAGGTCCACATCAGCAGCACACCGTGGAAGATGAGACAAATAGTTGACGCAGTTTTTGATAAATGGGGTCAGCGTTAAACAACTTTCCGCCCGTTCACAACCATCTAAAAACTTTGTCTGAAAAACCTTAAATCTTAAATAGAAAAATTCTTCACCCATATATATATATTATTATCAAAAAGTACAAGACCTACAACCAGGCGACGCAACACAGCGACTAGCATTTTCTCAAGGGCTTCTTGAACGACATCAACAAGATCCTAACGTCATTAGTTCAATATTGTGGAGCGATAAATCTATATTCACGAGAGATGACAATTACAATATACATTAGGTCATTAAGAAATCCGTACGCAGTTAGGGTACGAGCTTACCAATAAAGAATTTCGGTTAACACATGTTATGGGGTTCTTAATGAGGAACTATTGCCAATTTAAATCTTACCACTTCGTTTAAATGCTGATTTATAAGCAGAATTTCTCAAATATTAGATGAAAATTTTGCTGGATAACAATGTTCTTTTATCCTTACGTAACAAGATGTACTAGCACAAAGGAACACTGCCCCATGTTTTGCAATATGTAGATGAATAGCTCAACGATAGCTTTAACGATAGGTGGATTGGTAGAAGAAGTCCAGTAAACTGGCCTGCAAGATTTCCCGATCTAAATCTATTAGACTTTTATGGGTGGGAACACATAAAACAATTGGCTTATGCGGAGCTAAACAACGTGGAGCAGCTACAAAAGATAATTGCGAATGCTGCATTGCACATTTAAAACAGATTTTGAAGCAGTTTATTATTCTCTTTTAGTGCGTTGTTAAGCTTGCATATCCGCTCATTGTGGTCATGTTGAGAACTTATTAAAGTAATATTGTTTGTTGTTACCATTGTTACAAATGTTTTTTTTACTAAAATTTTGCTAAGTAATAAGTTTTATAATTAATGTGTATTTTTTGATTATCTCAAAAACAAAGCAAGATAGCTAAAAAAGTTATTTAGGTTTTTTGTTTGAAATTAAAAAAAATATACCTAAAGTTTCGTTTTTCGCCTCCAGTTAGGACACACTTTGTATAATTTAAGATATATTTATATACAGTGTTACACGGGCTTTATAATAAAGATATAGAACTAATAAAAAAAATTATAAAACTAAAATAAAAATCTTATAAATAAATATACCTAATACTTTTGTTTTCATCTTTTTTTTGCAATTAAGTTTTTATTACTTTAACTATGACTAGTATGGGCTTTGTGTACTATTGCGTAGTAATCATGTTTTACATTAAAAGATAAAGCTGCTGCTTCCAACCTTGTATGGTATGAATATGAACCTTTTAATAAAAAGTTTATTTGCTTCCACCTATAAGTTTGCAAAGTATTGCATTATAACATTTGGCATTATTATTAGTCATGTCCAAAGTCTGTAAATATAAAAATATCAAAATATCTTAAAAAATACCAGTTTATTTCTAGTACCAAATTTTTTTCTCTAGTTTTTGAAGCATTTTAAAATAATTTAATCAAATGCTATGATCTCCAAACATGTGATTTGGGTTGTATAATATATCACTAGACAAATTAGATATTTTTTATTTAAATCAATATCTTCTGCTTACCTATGTTGCATCGTCTTGACACCAGTATTATACTATATTTCAAAGTATGTCTAAGATATAGAGCTGCAATTAAATTTAATAAATAATTTCTTGTTTTTATGGTTATTTTTCTTAGTTTGTTGCAATAATTACGCAATAAATGATTTTCGCTTTCAATTTTTTGTTCTAACTTTGTCCCATATGGCTTTACTTGTAGTAGTTTATTTTTTTGTGACATTGCTGCCACTACCGACTAGTTGCATTTTAATGCTTTATTTAAAACCTTCAACTATTATGTCAGACTTCATTTTTGTCAACGTCCCTGTCCAGTTTTTAAAGCACTGCTGGAGTAGTATTTTCATTTTTTGCACAAGCACACATTACGCAGTACTTATTTTTAACAATATACAGGGTCCATTATGAAAGTAATGCGCATTTTTTATGAAAAACATTGATCGTACTGGTACAAACGCTTAAAATTCTTTGAAATATTCTCTCCCTGCATCAATACACTTTTGGAGACGTGTTTGCTACGCCTGCAAGGCGCCCTGAAACTCCTTGACAGGAAGGTCTTTTGATAACCTTGTAACATGCTTTTGGTTGTTTTTCACGAACTCCCAATTCTTTCCTTTCAGCTCTCTCTTCAGTCGAAAAAACAAAAAGAAGTTGCACGGAGCCAAGACTTGACCGTGCAAGGGAGCTGGAAGACCACCAAGGTGTTGCTTTGGGCCAGGAAGTTGGTAACAATGACGGCCGTTTTGATTGGGGGCATTGTCATAGTGGAGCTTGATGTCAGTTCTCACGCCCTTCAATCCGGCGTTTCAATCTTTTGAAAACCTTGAGGTAAAATGTTGAGTTGACAGTTTTTCTTTGCAGTATAATCTCAAAATGGACGATTTCTCGGACGTCAAAGAAGATAATGAGCAACGTTTTGATGCAAAACTTGCTCATTCGCGCTTTCTTAGAGCGGGAAGTATAATTTTGTGTGCCACAAGCTGCTCTGCCTGTTCAATTCTAGGTCGTACTCGAGCATTCAAGATTTATCTCTGGTTACGACAGAGTTAATAAAATCCGCCTCGTTTTGAATCAAATCCAAAACTTCTTGACAGCGCAAAATCGCGCCATGTTACAAAGTCAAAAAACACATTTATCTACTCAGAACAGTCGGAGAAAGTTGGCGACCGGCTGCGTTGGAAGACCAGATCCTCCACCACATTTTCCGACCGGTTTTACCTGGCTGGGATGGATAGTCGGGTCACAATGAAATTATGCGCATTACTTTCATAATGAATCCTGTATAATAGTTTTCCTGTGCGTTCTTCTATTATACAACCCTAAAGATTAAAATTATATAATAATTTAATAATCTAAATATTCATCAACGTTTTCAATGTTGAGAGAACGATTTTCAATTATTTGACTAAAATATAAATTAATAATAGATTAGACAGTTTAAATGTTACTAACAAAACTATTACCTATCTAAATGTTTGTCAACAATATTAGAATCATTCAAAAAAGTTACTTCAATTTGTCTGAAATATGATATACAAACAGATTACACTAATAAAATAATAGTAACAAAACTAAGTACTACCTATAGTTTTCAGCAACAGTATTAGAGAGTTCGGAACAACCTCTTTGAACCATTTGACCAAAATAATATTTATTAATAGATTACACAATTAATAGTTTACTAAACAACAGATAATATAACAATGAAATGCAAGCATTAGCAAAAAAAATAAATTTCTCTACAAAACCAATATTTTTGATTAAACAGTTTACCATGTTGTAAATGGCACACACACACACCTTTTTGCCAACATTTTTCTAAGATTTATAATTGCGTTTGCTTTTTTTAAACTTCAATATTTGAAATACTTTACATTATTAATTACAGAACAACTTAAACATTGTTTTGAATTTCAACGAGTTTGTGTGTTGTTTATAAAATATAAAAAGTAAAGCCAGATGTACTGAAGCTACCTCACTAAAGTCGAGATTTAATAATTGCACCACCAACAGTCAACAGAAACTTTAGCGTTTATTATTATGAGGTAACAAAATGTTGTTGAACGTTTAATTACAATTTGTATTGAAAAACTGCAATTTTAATTTTTTTGAATAAATTAACCGTATCGCAGTTGGTCTATAATTTGAAGAATCACTTTATATCTAGGTTTTGCAAATATTCAACAACTTAAAAAAGTTTTTTATATGTTTATTTAAATATGTTGATCAAAATAGAAATTAATTTATTTGTTTTTTTTTTGTTTGTTTTTCTAATATTTATTTTAAGAAAATTAACAACTTTTAGTAAATTCAAACCGTTACTTTACTACTAAGAAGTGTACAGATATAATAGAAGTATTTACAAACTGATTTACAAAAATATAGTTTTTTTTGTTTGGATTATGGATGGCAAATATATCATTTTGAAAAGAAGGTATTGAAGATTTTGTATTACTACAATAAATTATTGTTTTATTTTTTATGAAAACCTAAAAAAATTGATTTGTTTATGCCCAGAAATTAATAAAAAAGCAATCCTTTAATTATGTGTTATGATTTTTAACTATATTATGATTTATTTCATTTTAATTTTAGTCAAAAAGTAAAGAATGAACCAAATGAAAATAATTTTTTTTTTAATTAAATTGAAACTAAATCTAATATTTTAATACAATTGCAAAATTAATAGGTAAGATAACCTACATCAGTTCATCAGTTATGTCTATTATAGCTCTATATAATGTTCAGTTCTATCGTATAATAATATATTATAACACTAGATTTTTACAGTGTACGCAGACAAGACTCGGTCTAAATCACGTGATCGCTTCAGTTCCCGAAAATGCTGTATGATGTCTCCAACATACAAGCCAATATTATCGCAATTTATTTGATAAATACAACTTTTTAATAGTTAATTTCTGCATTGTTTATTCATTATATCATGATTCTTGCACTAACGCAAAGATAATACATTAAATTATTGAATGACATAAAGATATTATTATTTTTGTACATATTATTATTTGTAATTGCCCTTTAATATGGCTATATTAATGACCTAAAAATATAATTAAAAAATAATGTTTAATAAAAATTGACAATGTCATTTAAAAATAGATCTGTTCCTAAATACGACGGTATTTTTGTTTTATTTTTAACTTATATAATAAGGTCAGCATACAACTATTAAGAATGCTCTATTTTACTCGATGTAAAAGGCCCCTCAAAAATTGTTCTAGAACATGTTTTTATTGGTGATAACGCCTAAGCCGAAACAGCGAGACACATTAACAAAGTAGCGTAGAATTTTCAATACCACCTGTCAACGGCAAGACGTGTTGTAGAAAACACATTCGGAACCTTGGCTTCACAATTTTGTATTTTTCACACATGTATTAATTTGAAGATGAATAACAACAATACTGTAGTTCTTGCATGTTGCACCTTAGACAACTTTCTGCGCATAAGATCTCCCCAAAAGTATACACCTCCTGAAAGTATGAAACGGGAAAACATTTTTGAATGTACTGTTGACTTAGGTGAAAGATGTGACTCCGAATTATTACATGACCTTTAGAGTGGAACAAGAGGTCAAATGTTGAAGAGCGCTGTTGTGGTCAGAGATAAATTACAAAGACTACTTTAACAATAAAAAGTGTGCCTAAATTTGTAACCTTAAATAATTAACAACCTGTGTTCTTAAAATTTGAAATAAATTAATAAAATGCTTACATAAATAAAAAACTTTTTATTTAATTATTTTATTTCGGTAAACACTCCTCAAAGAGTTATTTTTTACAATTGTTTCTCTGTTTGCGGTAGCATCAATTTTCCCAACCACACGCAACGTTTTGTCTGCAACGTGTTGAATTGTGCAGACAAAACGTTGTGCAAAACGTAGCGTCTGGACCGTGCTTAAGTCAAAGTTTATGACACTATGAGTAAATATTCTTTAACCTACTATTTTTTTAATTTTTTTAGTCAAAATATATATGTTAATGGTCATAGTATTACATCAGATAAATAACATAAATAGGCTGTATATGACTAAAAACTCAAATGTCTTTAGTCGCACATGTACATAATGTCGTCTTAACAATTGTTGTTAAGGTACATAGATGCACAACTTTGCAGCAGTACTGTAACCTTAATTATAAACTAAAATAATATTGGTGTCACCATCACACATGACCGTTTGTTGTTGTTTTAGACGTTTTTTGCACGCATATACTGCCATATGTCCCAGATAGATTTGGTAAGCAAAATGGAAATAAGTAAACAGCGTCTGCTTTTTTATTGTCATGCAAGTAAAAGCTAAAACATGTTTTAAGTATAACTTTAGACATTAATTTAATTTTTAATTTCACAAAAATTAGATGTGCTCAAAACCTCAAACCCAGTGTTTTCCAACCTTTTTTTGTGTCATGCCCCACATTTTCTAAAATTCTTATGCCCCCCTATGTAACATACATAATTTTTAATAAAAAATTTAATTATTCACTTAAAAAACTTAAATGATAGGTTTTAGGAAGAAATCACTAGGAAATTGTTAACAAACCACAGTAAGTAAATTTTCAAAACATAATGAAAAACTGAAATTCAAATTCAAAATAATTTTAATAAAAATTTGTCTATATTAATTTAATATTTTAATTTAGTGAGATCTTTGCACTTGATGCTTGCTGGATAGAGATTTTATGTTAGGTTCCAATTTGGTTAGCTTCAGTCTCAAGTCTCCTCGTTGTGTTATATCCAGACGATTTTTTTTTACCAGTAAATCATTTACAGCAGTAAACCCACATTCAGCTAAATATGAAGATGGAAACGGTAACAATAGTTTTTTTTGTGCATTTGGCTAAATTTGGGTATTTGATTTCTGTTTTCTCACAAAGTCATTTTATATTAAATAAAGTTTTAACTGACTTAATTTTGATTTTTTGCGAATTCCATGCCAATAGAATTTTTAGATGATTGATAATAACAAGTGTAGCGGTATCATTTACTTCACATTTTTGGAGCCAATAAAACTGTTCGAAGTTTTTGTTGTTGATATAGTTCTAACATAATTTAATAATGGTAATGAAACATATAACAAATTTATAATATTTATTGGCCGCAATTATTTAAGAATTTGCTTTTTTCTTTCAATTTTGGCACTAAAATCTAGCATTGCATTTAAATGGCCCGGAACAAAAAGGTTAAATCGTGTCTAGTCCATTTTCAATTTGCTCGTCTTAGCAATCAAATTGCCCCCCTGTGGGGCGTGGGCCTCACCGCTCTAACCGATCATTAATACTAATTATTACAAAACATTGGTTAGTAGTGTGGTTAACTTATCAATTGAATTTTCTTAAAAAATGTACAAGGTTTTTAAAATATTTCAACTTAAACGGGCAATATAGTTAGATGTTGGAACAAAAATGTAATTCTTCAACACTACCTACGAGGTAGAGTTGAGAGGCTTTTTTTTAACGTGATATCTCCGGTAGGCCTACTCTACACTCTAAACTTACACTGGTTCATTATATTTACGGTCACCCTGCATTTTTGGCTACCTACATTGCAACATTTTTATTGAAGAAATGAGCATTAATACCTAAATAAGGCTGTGTATGTATAAAATAACATGTAGTACGTATTCATATTTATATAGCAAAACAATTTTAAAAAATTAATTGAAACTTTTTCATTTTCATGCAATGTGAATTTTAGACCAAATAAAAAATATTAAAATACTTAATTACTTCAATTGTTTTATTATTAAACTGTTATATCGGCTTGACAGTTGCGTGTTAATTATGGTGCATCATACTATAAACTTTACAAAATCATCATTTAACTACAATGGAGACAGAAAAATATATTCGTGAAGTATCGATGTAAGCGTATGAACAGTTCAGCGACGGTTAGTAGAAGCTGGTATGAAAGCTTTTAGAGCAGAATTAGATCAACTCTTTCCAGATTATCGTAAAGCAAAGCTGCAATTTCTTTGTAACCATTCAAATTGAATTTTAGCACCATACTCTTCACCAATGAGCCTATGTTTTGCCTACATTCACCAAATTGAAGAGTTTTAAAATTATATTTTTGAGTTGATTAGTGTTATGAATCGTTGTATGGTGGTTAAAGCTAGAAGAACTAATACGATGTATTGAAAAGCAACTTGACAGTTTTTTTTTTTTTTATTAGTGTTAATCTCAATTTCAAGAGTTTTAAATGTTAATTTATTTTTCAATGTAATATTGTGCAATTTATTCTTCTTGTTTTACTTATTCGTAACCTGTATGTATTATAATAAATGCATACTGTTTCAAATTGCCGTTAATGTCAAAAATAGCTCGTTTATTTGCATCGGAGTGTATTTTGCTAAATTATCAGGCATTATCTTTAGAAAGAAACTAATTCACTAAGCATTGATAAAGTAATTTACTGTTACTGTACTCCTATGTTTATTTTGTAATAAACGTAATGTTATCATGGTCCTGTATGCAACATATAATGAATATTTAAGTCTGGCAGTGAAGTCTCATCTGATGGTTGAATTAAAATTTTACAGGCCATAAAATCTCATCTGATTTGCAAAAATCAGTAAAAGTGACATTATGGCCTACAATAAGTCACTAAAATGTTACCATAAACCACAAAAAAATTATTTGCAGGAACTAGTAGAACTACTAGTTCTCAAATATATGTGCTGGAATGCAAATTTGGCAAAGCATGTGCAGTACAATTGTACCATTATCTTTAATACTATAGCTGCTTCAGGGTTAAGGAACTTGATGTTAAATAAAACACATTTTTAACTCTTCTTCAATAAACATATAAAACTTCTTTCATTCATATAAGGTTGGATGCCTTAGTTATAAATATAAACAATAATTTCAGGGACATTTTCCACTTCACCGAAATTAATTTTAATAATGATATTAATTTAAAAAAAAAATCTTTTTGTGTACATATATACATGAAAAATGGCAAAAAAATTAAAACAAAAGATATAAGTATATGTACAATTTCTATATACATAACAAATTAAAAATGGCATTCACTGAAGATTAAGTTTTATCACTAGTCTCATTTACTTCAACATCCCTTTCCTGCGTAACTTCTTCCATATTTTCCACTGGTTGTTGACACTCACAAACTTCTTTCTGTACACATTCTTTACAACCACCACTTGCACCTGTCTGTGATGGTGACACTGAATACGTTGAATCATTTGTATTGTCTGGTGTTGGTGTAGGTAATGGTACATACACTCTGTTGCTAGACTCATGACCACTCGATGAACACTCCACTCGTTCACTGGGAAACATTGTGCTTTTTGTATATACTTGTATGGGCCTCTGGAAACCCTTTGATTGATGATGAGGAAATCCTAAAATCTCACTTTTCGCAAACCCAACTTCCGGTGAGAGTAAATACTGTGTAAATTTCTCTGGGAAAAATTCAATTGAATTGTAATGTGTATAAATCGTTTCCTAAAAATTAAAATTGTAATTAATTATTATTTAAAAGTTTATGGTAAAAGACTTACTGTTAATTTTTTTTTGCTCTTATAGCTGGCCCAATATTGAGGTTCCAAAATAAGTTTACCGCCGGGCCGCAGTTGCGCATACATCCGCCTGAAGGCTTGTTTGATACCAGAGTCTCCCCAGTTCAAATGAATCCATTTTGTAATACTCAAACATAAAATTACATCAAATTGTGGTTGCTCGGTGTTGATCAACGAATCATCCTCCAACACGTAATTTCCCTGAAAAATATAAAACAAACATATTACTTATCTATATATCAAAAGTAATAAACATTTGGTGATAATAAATTACCACAACATTTCGTAATGCAGCAAACATGCTTTCCTATCTTAAATCGCACTAGAGCCATTTCATAAATATCGCTGAGCCAGCAGAGGGTAATTAGGTTGTTTAGTCAAATGTAGATGGATGGTAATAAATGCGAAAGTAATAGTGGAGGTCAAATAAACAATACACAACTAAAAAAGATTCTGTTCAATTATTTCGTTGTTCCTGCATTATTTCTGGCATGCATTTTCATAAGCTTGAACGCGTACTGCATTGCTAGGTTGCGGCGACCAATTGAAGTGCATGTATGTTCTATTCGACTTTTTGTATAAAATACTCAATCTATTTCGTTACTTGGAGCCGTCGGACTTACATTGCAAAACATTATAATTTGTCGATGCACCGTTAGTTAAGTAAATTTGTTAAAAACAATAAAACTTTTTTATTTAATTTAAATTAAACTTTAATTTAAGGTCATACTAGGTGTACAACAGGTCCAGCAGAACCGCAGTGCAAGAGGCACCAAGCGAAACACCTCGAAGAAAGGTTTAGTGAGTAAAAACCGGACACTAGCTAGTGTACAAAAGATTTAATAATACGACTATCTATAGTAAATGACCAAGTTCTGAGCCAAATCGCTGCACTGTAGAACAAGAACGTGCTTGAAACACTTATTTCTTCCAGAACTATCACAAAACACTAAAATATAATTCATATCCAGAAAATCAGTAGTGATTCATTAGTTGCTCCCATTCCACATAAGTGAAAGAATAAAATTTGCTATAGAACATGCCAGTAAACTACACATCAGTGGCTGTGTCTGTCTCACCGAGCGATAGACGCAGACGGTTGCGGTGAAGAGTATGTTCAATTAGTTATTTGGAGGTAACGTCCATTTATGTTTAAATTTTTATTTATGAGAAGGATTTGCAAATAAGGACCAATTTATTATTCAGCTTTTTAACTAATAACTGTTTGGTACACCCCGCATCTCCATACATCGGCTGTTATAGTAGCGGCCGCATCTAAATCCAGGTTATGTTTATGATGATGGTAGATACAAAAAAAGACATCACACTTCCATAATGTATTGGAAGCAGTATTCGTGCCTTTCATGCCTTTCAGACGATACCATACGGTTTCTTACAGCAGGACAATTCAAGGTCACGCTCTGCTAACATTATCAGAAGGTACGGAAGTACAGTTCTAAATATTGCCTTGAATCACCAGACTTATCACCGATCAAACGCGTCTGATGAGTCGGCAGCTTAAAATATGACCCAAACCTCCGGACAATTTGGATGACCTGCGACAGCACCTTCAGGTTGCGTGAAACGAGATACCTCCCAGGAGGACAAAAATCATCTTATATTAAACATTCCACAAAGAGTAAACTCTTACATTGATGCACGTAAAGATGTCACTCATTATTGACTTTTTTGTGTTAATTATTTCATTTTATGAGTGAGACTTTTGTGCCCGTACTAATAGTCAGAGATTAACGCCCGGTTTCTCCAACGTCACTTAAGACGTTACTTGACCCAGCTTATGTCGAGTTTGTGTTGCACCATGCATTTAGAAACGACGTCTTTGCTAGGATCCGGGTAGATTTGGCAATGTCGCCAATTTTTACAATGCTGTTTTCTAATTGGTAAAAAAAAACATTCTTGTCTTAATAAATATTTTACTGACATTAATTTATTATAAAATATAAATGTCAGAAATTATTACATTATGGTTATGTATGTGTCAAATAATTATATTTTTAAAAAACACATTAATTAGAATATTTTGAATCCAATTATACTGTAATTTAGTAAATATTAAAATCAAAATTAATATGCTTTGCAGTATATAACGGCAAGCAGTAGTAAATAATTGTTTAGAGCCTACAAAATAATATTGATGACAGTTGCAGAGCTTGAGCTCTCAAAAATGGCATCTATTATTTGATCTCTGCTTGACGCAAATAAAGTAAGATTTTGCTTTGGTGTAACGGAATAAACTCGGCTTTCAGCTTAAGATATTATTATTATAAGGCCTAGCTTGAGATCTAGTTAGGGCTTGAGACATGTTGGAGTAATATCATTAGTCGCGATCGACCAATGCATTCCTCGCTAATTCTCAGATCGAGTTGAAAACTATGCAACCGTCAATATAATCCTAGATTCAAATAATCTTGGGTCCACCCAAGATTGTTTATAAGTGTGTCATATTAATTCTGACGTTTGGTAATAAAATACATTGGCGATCCATCACGATATCCGTGAATTGGCTTAGAGCCAATCAACGATTAGCAAAAAGAATCTTGAATTCATGAATCCGAGATTTAATCTCTGACTATTAGTACGGGCATTATTGATTCATACTTCATCAAAATCATGTACAATGTTCACTAGGTGGTGCATTTCATTTAAAACTAAGTATAATTATCAAAAACATGTTACATTTAATTATTTCTTGTATCAAATTTATTCACTTATTATGCAAGGTATAAACAACCAATTAAAACTACTCGCACAAGTATCGGTCAATTGGATCCGAACGTAAGACTAAAGTTGTGTTATTCTGTAATAATAATTAAACGCTTATTCCCACCTTTTACTTCAAAAATGTTTAAATTTGCAAACATTTGATTTAAAAAAAATATTGACGAACCAAAAATCAGAATAATTTCTCCAAAACCATAAATAAATTTCAACATCTACTTAGCATACAATTCAATTAGAAATATAAATAAATGATACTGTTACATATCGATCTAACCACCGACCGTGATCGTGTGGCTCGAATGAGAAATGTACATTCTCACACACAAAATTATTATGTTATTACAGACGTGGACGAGCATTGCTTAACGTAAGCAAAACATATCATCTCCAAATGTCCATGCTATTCTGACATCTCTCGTTGGTTTACACAGTACAAAATTATGTGTAGAGGATGGATACGTGCATTTTTATCAAAAACTAAAAATTGTATTTAAAAAAACGGCAATAACGTTTTTTTAGATACAAAGTGGTAATGCCGTTTTTGTGAAACAATGCCCCAATGTATCTTCAATATGATTTACGTTTAAAAACATGTGTTAAACTATCAACTGCACTAACTTCTGCTCATGTGTCATTGTTGACTTTATATTTATGATGACGTGAAAAGCCTATAATGTTACAATTTGGAACATCTTTTCTCTGATATTATAATAACATTTATTATATTAGTGTGAAGCAAGGCGAAAATATAGTAGATTAAAAAATAGAGTTTATAATTTTGTATGACAACCAGCAACAAAGTGTCATGACGTCATAGTCTCTATAAATATGAAACCAAGTATAAATTATACCGATTTACATTACAATTAATTATATTTTTTGTAATTTTTTTAAATTTATTTTTTAAATCGGACAATATAATTTTTATTTAGATAAAAGTTTTTTTTTTCGCGGGCTACAACGGATTTTCACCGCCCTAGAGAGCTGCAAGTAATGTTCACACCATAGAGCATCACTTTCCGATCTAAAATACAAGCGGACAAACTTTTCAGAGTATACAATAAACTAATTTTTTTCTTTTGTTTTTTGTTAACTTTAATACCCGAGCTGAATACGGACGATTATTACGTGGTTAAAGTGCGTTTGCCATGATGCGTCTGACGCAATGCGTTCGACATTCGCCGGATGTATTAATAGATTTATTTATATGATTCATTTATTCCCATTTTAATTGATTTAATTTAATCAAACAAATTACAAAATACAATTTTTAAAAACTATAAATAATAAATAGTAGCGCTTTATGCGTGTTGACGCATTATAGGAAACGTACCTTTATAATTAAAAATTAAAAGTATTTTTAGTAACGATGCAGTTTGAAGTGTGGTCTCTTAAAAAAAATAGACTATAGTATGACAATCCATCCAGATTTATCCCTGGCTTAAATTTTGTTAACCTAACTATGGCAGTAAAATTATTATATTATCCAACTTAGACAGTCGTTAATGTTTAAATCCCTGTCTCTGAGCACCTTGAGAGTACATATTTATTAAAATTAATAAATGCGTAAATGCAGATTTTGTCAAACCATTAATTAATATGTAAATAATGTATACTATAAAATAGATCAATAAAACCTCTAAACGGATAATAAATATGATATTCAATTTTAATATGAGTTAATACTGAAATCAGGCAACTAAAAAATTATGCATAGTAGAAGTAGAGTAGAAGAACAAAAAAAATTAATTATTAACTTTTAAAATAGAATTAGAAATTTGATTGTAAAAAAAAAACACACTTTGTAGAGTTTGAGTTTCTATTATTCCTAAAATTCATAAACGGGGCTGGCGCTAATTTTTACGGAGCCGAGTTCAAAAATTGCGAGTGACCAAAATTAGTTATTTGTGTATTTAGTGCAATAAAAGTCTGTTCAGCACTCCGAGAATAAAAGAAGAATAATTAGAGAGTGCTCCACTAATTTCGGGCATTTCTACATTTGAATTATCTATTATAAAAAATATGACCTATCAATTTATATTAAAAACATAACTCTAATTCGAATTTTACAAGCAGCTTTAATAGTACTAGTAATTATGAGAAGCATTAAATATTATTTATTATTGTTTTTTTGTTGAGTTTACATGTATTATGTGCGCGATAGAGTACAATTTAACTGTGTTTTTGATCTGAGTGCAAGCAAACGTAAATTTACTGGCACTCCGCCAGAAATATTTGAAGCTGCAAAATTCAGCAATTTCGGATCTTCTGCCAGTGAAGTCGAGATTGCAATACAAACATGCATATAATCAGTTAATAAATGGCAACAAAAAAAAAAACAGCTTCTGAACATGTTATACTGGCATATTTAAAAGAATACAAGAATAAAGTTAAATCCTCAACTATGTGGACAACGTATTCACTGCCAACAGTAACGTTAAATGTCAAAAAAAAACATTGACATAAGTAAATTTTGTAAACTAATTCCGTACTTTAAAATAAAAGGCAGTAAGATATCGAGCAAAAAAAAGAAACTATTAAAAAGGGTGAAATAAATAAACTAATACAAAAAAAAATGATGACAACAGATTTGTATTCAGTTTAAATTGTAAAAGTGCACGATAGAAGTTGCCATTCTTCATATAAATCATAGTAGAAAACACATTTTCATCTCTCAACAAAACATTGCAACTTTTTTGACAATTTAACTAAAAAATGTTAGTACTGGGTCTATGAAAACGATTACAACTATCTACAATCTACTCTACATTATTTGCGGATCTCGTATCTACCTAAAAAAAACATACAGTCGTTCAAACAAGAAATTGCACCAAAATTCCGATGCTATAACTAGACCGCGTTCTCGGGAACGCGCTGAACCGCCCTCACGCCATCCCTGTTCATAAATAATACCTGTTATAGTGATACTCGAAGTTATGAGTTAAAACTTATAATTAACTATAAAATATTTATTTGCAGTATTGTAGTGAAAACAGCTACTTTGACATCATTCCTATTTCCACATATAATTTGATAATCAATTAATTTTTCACCAGTACAAAAACTATATTTGGTCAGAGTATGTATCCAAATATAGAAATAAAAGCGTGTTTAGGTACTTTTAAATGCATTTTAATGCTAGTTGCAAATATAATTTTACTAAAATACAAAAATAAATTGATAAAATTAATGAAATTAAATGTCGAAATAAGAATGACGCCAGATGTTTTCACTACAATACTGGAAGGTGGTAGCGGTCGGTATGATCTTAACTGTCTAATATATAAGCAATTCTTGCCTGGAAATTTGAAACAATTAATTACATAATTCTTTTCATAACATCAAATTTCGGTAGGTATATTCCAGAATTATGCACTTATAAACTATTCAGTGTGTCGCATAATTGAAAATCTCAAGCATTGATATTTAAAATGAAAAAAGATATCCAATCAAGTATCACATCATTAGAAGCGTTCGCATAATTTTTTCTGGTCGAGAGGATAGAGCTTGAGGCAAATAATTGTATTACATATATCTATTAGCCCCCGCAAACGCCAACCTAAAAGTTCGCCAGGAAGTGTGTGGCTAGGCTGAAAGTGTCAATCGGAAATAAAATAATGATTTTTGCTTTTCACTAGACATATGATCAAATGCGGCTCTAAGGTCGAGAAAGACGTCAAAACAAGTTTACTTGATTTTGTAAAAGTAATAAAAGTTTTTTATTTTATATTTATTATGAAATTTCAATATTTTGCATCCTGTTATAAATCAGCGTGTATTATTATAATAGTTTTTTTAAGATATCTGTTTCAACCTAAAACGGTAACTTTTGAAACACCCAACCACAAATTGAAATACTTTTATTGTAACAATTTTAATATCTTTCTATTTTTACTTTGATGTTCAATATTAAAACAAAAACATTAAAGTACGCCAACAGTAAAACGTGTTTGGGGCACATTTGAATCAAGTAGATCGTTCAATTTTAAAATTTTTCTATTTTTACTTTGATGATTAAAACAAAAAACATTAAAGTACGCCAACAGTAAAACGTGTTTGGGGCACATTTGAATCAAGTAGATCGTTCAATATGAGCTAAATTCAAGATATGCTGAATGAAGAAAATATTTTACCTGCACAAAGGTGACATTATTGGGGAATCCTTGAGCTTTCCTTTTATCAGCACCGAATCCTGGAATATCAATAGGCCCGTATAGAATAGGCATAGATATTGGGAAAAACTCACTACTTTTTGTAGGTTTCAACGATGCATTGTTAAGAATGTTTGTTATATCTTGTTCATGAGGCGACGGTGACGTGGAGCTGCTCACATAATGCTTTATGTTTTTACGCGCTATTGATATTAGGTTTTTATCGATATCTATGCCAACGACGCTGCGGGCTGCAAAATCTCTCGCTATTGATAATGTTATATGACCGATATTACAGCCAATGTCTAAAATGTCTTTTCCTTCAAATAACTCGCGATTATACGAAAAACACTTCAGTCTTGGATCCACGTCGTTTTGAGGATTCCTATACCCATAATAGCTGCAAAAAACAAAATATAAAATAAAATAATTAATAAAGTTTTTCTATGATAAATAAAAACCATGAAATTTTTATTAAATTCTTATTCATCTACAATTCTGAGCGCATTTGCGATATCGCGAATCTTCAAGCAATAGACGAGTGCGAGACTACAGCAAGACAATAAAATTCACGCAACAGAACGTTAGGAAAAACTAAAACCCGCACAATATCGAGTGTCTACATTGATAATAAAAATAGAAATAAAGAGATGACATACCGATTATAATTACCATACTGATACTGTTTGTTTTTATCTTTGAACTGTGGCATGACTAGATTAACATCTTTGTTCTGATGCCTAGGCCTTTGCTGCCATACATTTCGATTATTGTTCCTCTTTAACCAAGCACCTGGTTGTGGAATGACCGGACTAACAATCTTGTCCATGGAATACTTCAACTTCTTCACACTGTCCTTATGTTCTTCACTTTTGCGTTTTTTCGTATTGTCTTTCTTAGGTGATAATTCCAATACCAATTCTTTTGGTTTACTACAACTAGCAACAACTTCTGTTCCTTCTGGTATTTTTGCCGAATCATTATTTGCTTCCGGTGTTTTCGCTTCCGTGTTTATTTCTACGTCCGAGTATAATGTCCCCGATGTCGTCCGTCTCTTCCGACCTTTTTTCTTTCTCCCTTTCTTCATCGGCGAACATAATTGCTGCTCGTATTCTGCGTCATCTGCGCAATCGATGAGATTCAATGGGTCATTTATGTTTGGTGGAATTATTACTTCAACTTGACCGCGCCTCCGTGGTGGTGTTGGTATTGGAGATGATTTAGGGGTGACTGCATTCATAGCCCTGTTAATTTCCTCATCCTGTAAACTGTTAAGATTTAACGGATCGTTGATGTTGCCTCCGAGAAGAAATTTTGAAGGGAGGACAGGTTTAAAATTCTTGATTTTTCCCAAGCCACAGCCAGAAAAACTTTTCGAGCGTTTCCGGCTGCCCTTGATGAATTTTTTCTGAGCATTTTGAATAAAATTCGAGCTCCGTCTGTGATTCTTATTGCTGTGAGATTTCAACGTTGCTTCTGCTACTGTCGACGACATTTTTACCTAGAACCAATAAATATAACAATATATATTCGCCCGCGAAAAAAGCATTAATTATTTCGAATTAAGAAACCAAATTGATTTGCAGCAATTATTGGTATTACTTTGTTTTCGTGACTCACAAATTACACTAAATTAAAAAAAAAAACTAACTAACTTTCAATGTCATTTGGTAAATAAATTCCTATGTAGCACTTATTATTTTCACTATACATATGTATTTTAATAAAAAGGTAAATTTATATGCGTATCCAATGATATTACTGATTAGATGTACATTCATTATAGGGAATATTAAATGCGTATTATTACACATTTGGTTATTAGAAGCTATTGCATTAATTTTATACGGGACAAATAGTAGTAAAATACATAAAATTTTAATATTAGTATTGCTCCACAGTTTTATACATTAATAATATATTATTATTGTTTTTCTCATAATAAAGTCAATTTAATTTTACAAAAAATATTGTGTGTATACTTATAACTTCATCAAACTATAAAATAGAAGATGCATCAGAAATGTTGCTCAAATTGTGTCGCAAACAAAATTAATATAATCCGCTTGTAGAGCTTAATTGGCATCAATCCCAATTTTTCGGTGGTATTGCAGTATTTCAATAATACTTTATTTATGTTTGTATTTAAAACGTACATGAATAATTAAAATTAAATTCTTTTTTATAAAAATATTGAAACAGTAAATTATATTTTATTGAAGTAGTGAAGCATAATATAAATAACAAGGTATGTTAACAAGCGAACGTAAATTGGTTTAGTTTGCGCAGTGACGTTGCCACGCACAAGCGGGATCAGCGATCTGTAATGGATAACCAAACAAATAACATTGAAATGATCAATTGAGTTTGCTTCAATAAATGCAGTTGCTTTTAGGCATCACTAAAATACACCATTAGAAACGAAACGCATCCCCAACCAACACCCCCGCCCTTAGGTATATTCCTTAAAAACACATTCGTCGACGATTCTTCCAGAAGAATAGCAAAACCCGTAATTTGCCACCCAAAAAATAATTAAAAACTTTTTCTAATTATACGTTTTTCTCACCTTTTCCAAATGTTGATATAATAATCTTGATTACTCAAAATATTAAAATTATCCAAAAATATAATCTGTATCCCCAAACCAATCCAAAATTCAGAAAATAAATGAAAATTAAAGCAAGAATTTCTTTAGTTTACCCTACATAAAATTAGTATTCAGTTATAAAAAATTTAACAATAAAATAATTTACACAGTATTTTTCAAAATTATTAAAAAAAAAACAGACAAAATTGTAAAACATTTGTCAATCATTTAATTCTTTATAAAATAGTCATTGTAAACTCAATATTTATATAATAATAGTTTTCTAAAATAACTCATCGTTATCAGGCCGGTTCCGGTTTAAAATAGTATTTTTTTTTAAGTAAAGATCATTAAAAAAAATTTAATCAATCAATGAAAATATGTACGAAATATATTGTCAATTCTAGACGCTTCTGGCCATGTTACATGTTAATACTTTAACCATATTTTGCTTTGTAATTGTGTACACTTCAGGGGCAATTTGTCGAATTACTTCTCTTACGCTATTAAATCGTTATTAGCTTATTAGTGAAGAGTTGTTACTTCAATTAGCCCCATAAACAAATATGAAGTACATTTTTAACACGATTTTTATTATTGAACTGAAAGACTTTTACATTACAGCTACGACAAAGTTGATAGTTAATTTCTTGTACAAGCAGTTGCGTGAATTCGATTATGCTCTCGTAATAATGCAATATAAAAGACCATGTAACGTTTGGAATTCGAACTACCGTTTATTTTGTGTTTCAAAGCTATAATGACATTTATGAGTTGACAGAAATTTAATTCTATTTGACATTTACGAAATGGGACGCTTTACACTTGAACAAAGTTGGGAAATAATGAAAACTTACTTCCAAAGTGGTGAGTCTTCTACTCAAATTACGAAACAAATTTGATAGAAAAAAAGTGCCTTCAACGCTGTTTGTGGACGAATTTGTGAAACGAGTTCACAAAACTGGATTATTAGTGGATAAAACAACACGCACACGTTCTCGCCCAGTGCGCTCAGCCGAAAAAATTAATGCTGTTGCTCAGAGTGTGCGTGAACATGCATCAACATTTCTCGCACTTCTCTGAGGAGAATTTTGCATAAAGACCTCGGTTTGAAGACCTACGAAGTTTAATTAGTCAAAGAAATGTAGCCTCATGACCATCCGATGCGTTTTCACTTCACCCAATGAGCTAAAAACTGTTTGGCTGAAGATGAACAATTTTATCGAAAAATCGTGTTTTCCGATAAAGCTCATTTTCATCTCGGAGGCTATGTCAATAAGCAAAATTGACGCATTTGGGGATCAGAGAACCCACACATGACTGAACTGCCTATGCATCCACAACGAGTAACCGCTTAGTGTGGTTTTTGGCATTATTGGGCCATTTATCTTCAAAAATGAGCAAGAAGCCGCCGTTACCGTCAATAGCGAACGTTACTACTGTGCCATGCTATACAAATTTTTGTTCTAAAAATTGAAGAGTATAAAATGGATGACATTTGGTTTCAACAGAACGGGGCCACTTGCTATACAGCCAACGTAACCATCGATCTTTTGCGCACTGTTTTTTGAAATCAAATAATCAGCCGAAATGCTGATGTCAATTGGCCGTTATATATCATGACACTTTTGGGCTCCTTTGAGGATTGTATAACCATAGCAACCAATTTTTTCTTGCTTTGTTGCAATGACATGTGTATGGTATGTTTGGATGCGTATATAAATATATTGAATTTTACATTTCCAGTTTGTTATACACTTATTAATTAATTAATTATTAAGTAGTGTTGCATTCCATTTAAGTATTAATTGTGCCTTTAAGAAGAGTCAGTGTAGCTGAATTAAATAAAGCAATTGGTTGGTTGGAGATACGAATGTCACACCGTTCTGTCGGCTTAAGACTAAATGTATTATATACTGTAATAGAAAGGCCGCCCAGGCAGAAATGCTTAAGAAGTTTGAAGCTCTGAAGACCAGCACTATTTCCAAAATTAACAATTCCGCAAAAAAGAAATAGCATTGGATGAGCTCAAGATAATAGAAATTGAAAAGATAAGCGCGGGCTACTTGCTTATTTACAGATTAATCTAAATTCATAGTATTTTCTACGCACGGACGTATGCAAGTATGGCGTGAACCTGGACAACGTTACAGAGAAGAATTTATGGTTCTCCTATCGTTGAGTTTGGAAAACGTTCGATAGCCGCATGGAAGAAAATAATAAGTTTGGAGAAAAATGCAGAACAGTACTAAAATAATATTTAAAGCCTAATGTTGTACCATAAGCGCAAGTATTTAATGATTTCTTAGAAAAGCAATAAATTACGAGGATGGACTGACCAACAGTCTCACCAGATATAAACCCTATAGAGTATATATAGGATTATCTGGGAAAGCAACTTAGATATCACCAAAACCCACTACACACTTTATACGTGCTCAAAAATGCGTTGCAAGAAAAGTGGTACATATATTAATAGCAAAGTGCATACAAAATATGCCAAATCGTTTCCGAATTTTTAAACACTAGAAGAGGCCCAATACGCTATTAATTTACTTGTCCTTTGTTTTAGTTGAATACATTTAATTATTACATCCTTTTTTAATTTTATAAATAAGATGATTTTATTAAGGTTTAAGTGCAATTAAATATACTTAACATAAGCACTATAAAATGAAGTCACCATGTTTTCCTTAAAAATAATTTAAAAAATACTTCAGTATATGCAACTGGTCCAGTTCATTTGTTGAGTATACAGGGTGTTTCAAAACATGTGTCGGAAAATAAAAGGTGGGATTTCTTGGCTAATTATAAGAAAAAAAGTTCCTATTAACATGGTTCAAAGTGTAAAAAAAATACATTTTTTTTAATTTTTTGACGATATCTCAGGAACGAAAAGAAAAAGTAGCAACAAAACCTTTATTTTACAAAATAAGAAATAACATAAAAAACATGAAAAAACACAAAAAAATATGAAAATGATCTCCTCCTACGGTAACGCAAGCTTTCAACCTACGTCTTAGTGACTAATGTACCCGTTCAAAAATGCCTGGGGTGTTTCGTATCGTATTGCAGGATGCAATAATGCGATTTCTTAATTCTTCATCAATATTAACTGTATTAACTATGTAGTGTAAACTAAATTTTTTAAGTGACCCTACAAAAAAAATCCAAAACATTTAGATCTGGAGACCGAGGAGATCAAGCCTGTGTGGGCCTCCTCGACCTATCCAACGGTTCCTATACTGTTCATTTAAGAATTGACGTGCAACTAAACTAAAATGTGCAGAAGCACTATCGTGCATGAACCACATTTCGTTTCTTAATTGAACCGGAACGTCCTCTAAAAGTCCTGGCAGCTCTTCTTCAAGAAAATTACGATATGATTGACCATTTAGCCTAAACGGCAAAAGTATGGACCTATTAAATGGTCTTCTAAAACACCTGCCCAAACATTAACGGAAAATGTTTGCTGATGAAGGCCCTTCCATTATGGGATGTGGATTTTCGTCGGCCCCTACATGCTTATTATGAAAGTTCATAATCACATCGCGAGAAAAATTTGAATCGTCCGTAAATAAAACTTGCTCTAAGAATCGAGAATTTTGTGCAATTCTTTCTTGAAACAATTGACACATAACCAATCTTTGCGGTAAATCCGCTAGTAAAAGGGCTTCTACTTGCTGTATGTGATAAGAATATAACATCTGGCTTTTTATTATCCTCCCCACTGTAACGTGACTAAGGTTTAGGTTTAAAGCAATTCTTCTAGTGCTAGTTGATGGATTGTCTTCGATTTCTTGAAGAACATCTTCTTCAATTTGCGGAAGTAGCAGGTGAGGTCTCCCATTTCCTGCAGCTCTTTTATGTACACTTCCAGTTCGTTCGTGAATACGAATGAATGTTCTTTCATTTGGTACACCTGTCGATTTGGAAACCTTTCTTGATAAATTCGACGAGCTTTTGATGCATTTCCATCGGCAACGCCATAAACAAAATGCATATCGCACCTCTCGCTATCACTGTAATTATTCATTTTGCTATCACCACGCAAGCAAAATACTAAGAATGGTCAAATTAATTTACGGTGAGATAGCTCAGTTATAGAGCGTTAGCGTAGTACGCTAACAGTCCGGGGTTCAATCCCCAATTATGACTAAAATAATTACTTGCTCTTTATCCACCGGGTTGATTCGGACGTCACCTAATAAGCCGTTGGTCCCATCAACCTTCTTCAAACAAGTCGTAAGACTTCTGGAGCGATGTAAAATAGCTGTAAAACGCGCAATAAAAAAGAAGAATTGGGTAATAAAGATAACAAGTTTCCGCGATATTGACTCCTTTTAAAAAAAGGTTATTTAACAACTAAACGACAATTGTCAATAACTCAAATACATAAAACAAATCATGAATGCTGACGACTAGATCAAATACAAATGTTTTTATCAACAACAAAACATGTTGCTACTTTTTTTCATGTTTTCCATCATAAAATGCCGTATTTCTCTAAAACGGTTTACGTTAGAGTACCATTTTTGTGTAGAAAATATTGGTGGTTCACAATGTGCTTTCAGAATGCCAATTTGCCAAGTGTCAAAGAAATTAGAGACATAAAAACCTCACGCAACCCTAAAATCTCCGCCAATGGCACATGAAAAAAATGGTAATGCTAAAATGAATACAAAAGCTGAGTTTTGTATCTCAAACGGTTCCTGAGATATCGTCAAAAAATTAAAAAAATTGCCTCCTGTACCTTGAAAACGGTGCGTTTGCAGAACCATGTTAATGGGACCTTCTTTTTCTTATAACTAGCCAACCAATCCCACCCTTTATTTTCCGACTCATGTTTTGAAACACCCTGTATAACGGAGCATCTTGAATTTTTCCAAATAGTATCATATGGTATCAATATTTTCTGAGCTAAAAAAGCTGTCTTACGATACACATCTGCCAAACAGTCTCATTTCTTTTTTTTTAAGTATAATTGACTTATGGAATAGGCATATAAAATAAGAAAAAACCATCAAAGAAACAACAAGCTGTCTGCTTTGTTCATAAAATGTTAAAAAAAAACAACAGAAATTAATAAAAATGTGAAGACAAAAAGTCTAAAGTTCATTATTAGTCAATATATCGCACAATGATTGATATTCTACAATAATATTGACCGTCTGTATAGATCATATTGAAAGATTGCACAATATATTGAGTCAATCAAAAAGAGTTTAATTTTTATTGTACAATCTAATCTAAAAGTATTTTTTTTTTTTAACCATTCCTTCATCAATCTGCGCTTTTTTCTCCTTCTTTTTTAAAACTACAACTAAAGCAATAGTCACACAACTTGCTTTATTTTATTCCACATGTTGACTGCAGAAGTGTCAGTAAATAACAAAAAGTTTGCGCAATTAGATTGTTCAATATGATTGATGATAATATTGATCGTCTAAAGGCACCTTAAGAAAAAGATTTAAAATTCGGTATGACAGATGTTGTAAGTAAAAAACCACAAGCCACAAGTAAATTCGTCTTTCGAATATTGACGATCCAAAGCCAAGATGCTTTGCAAGATAGCATATTATGATCTCAACAATATCAGGAAAAATTTCAATAGCTATTGTTAAAACCTTTAAGGACAGAATTGTCAGGAATGGTTCCGTGATAAAACACCGGGAGCGCTTCACTCGCACTGTAGTAAAATACCGCCCATGGCGACGATCACCCAATAAAATCAAACTACCAATTGTGTAATAAAAACAGTACCGAACGTAATGGGCGGAGCCATCGGTGGGCTTATTGTTTACACCCAAAAGTATCCTCACCTTCGGTGCTACTTTTAAAGCAAACAATTAATCATTTTGTGATCATTTTTGCGTCATAATTTTTTTTATATAAATATCATTAATATGAACTAAATTTGAAATAAATTGAACAATTTTTACCACTAAACTTTTTTATTTATTAATATATTTTTACCAAAATAGCTTATTCAAATGTTGTTATTATACTTATAATAATGCCAAAAACGGAAATGAATTATCTTAATCAACTTCCGAGAAAAGCTGTACGATAGTTTTATGCGACAATTTTCCCACCTTAACATGTTTGAACATAAAAAGTAAAATAACCTTTAAAATTTATGTTTTCTAAAAACTTCAAGCCACGACTTTTCAACACCAATGACACCAGACTGCTTAAATCTCTTCTTCAATGTGACAATTTTAGATAATAAAGTTTTTCATCACCCACATGAAGTCAGACCTTTCAACTCTCCCAATATCTATCTTCTCGCTTGAACCATGCTTGTTTTGTCACACATCTTTTGAAATTATTCATTATAACTGGATTTGTTCATGTTTTGCAGCTATACATATATCCACTAGTACCAGTTCTTTCATTTATCCGTCATTCTATTTTACCATCAATTTTTGGTAAACTTAATGGTCAAATATACATACAAGCTATATATCCATTTCTTCAAGTAACCGCCATTCTGATGTGATATTATGATTAAATGTCAATCAATGTTCATTTTCAATAACCATACATCTTCATATAATCATCATTTAACTATGCGCCAATAATAGTATTCGATAACAAGAGTGGCAAAGTTTCAAAAAAATGATAAACTGGTTCTTTTCTTTTTACCTTATAAGCAATTTAAATATTCAATGCTGGTCGTTGCGATTTGAAGCAATACGTCTAGATCGTTGTATCAAATAGTCACGGCCCCGGGTAGTATCGTTGAATCCTCCTATTGAATCTTGAGATGGTGAAATTTTTAGTAATATATACCGAAGAAGAGTAAAATTTGTTTTAAAATGCAAATGTTATAAGTTGTAAGTTAACTGGTAACATAGTCAGGTCATTGCTGGAACTAACGATTTGAACTTAATTTTAACAAATCTTGCTTGCTAGCAATATGAACTGTCGTTTTAACAAATCTGGATTTCTAACAATATAAACTGGCACTTTAACTTAACGAAATATATTTTTATATATTTTATTATTATTTTATGGCAAAGCACAATTTTATTACACCCAAATGATTTGTGACGTTTACAAAATTTAATTTGACGTCACAGCTAATGATATTTTTATATTTTTTCAATTATTTTTAAGAAATAATGACCTCTGGTTTTACTTGATTTTTCCCGAAGGTTAAACATCTAAAGAATCTTAAAAAACTATCTTCCCGGAGACTATTTTTATTCAAACTTAAACAGTTTGTGTAAATAAAAAATAAACTAATAAAAACAAAAAAATTGTTACAAAATATTAAAAATTAAAACAGTTCAAAAATATCAAAAAAATTTGTAAACTTTAAAGAGCTATAACTCGAATTTATTAAATATAATACACTACTTTATTGGGTCAATATTGCTCAATTTGTTTGCTTGTAGTTTCTGGCATTTATTTTATGACTAGTTAAATAATAAATTTTTCTACTTACAAGACTATTTAAAAATGTTTGTAATTCCTTGATAAATATAATATATGTAATATATTATTATAAATATGATACCATATTGTAATTATACCTATAGAAAAATGTAAATGGTACAATGAAAAATTCATTTCGACAAAGTTTTCTCCACGTTTTCATATATTTATTAGTAAAAAATAGCGCTTTCGTGGCATTTCTATGCATACGAGATTTCACATACACATTTATCAAACAGTGTATTACAACGGCATTTACTTTTGTGATCTTCCTGACAAATCCATACAGCAAAGTTGGTGTTAATACTTTATAATTATTTTCTGCTAGAGACGAAATTTATCGACACTACATTATCCTTCTCAACTATTTCAAGATGCATTTTAAACCATTTTTATTTTCATTTCAAGCATTCTGCCTAACTAAATAAATACACAAAATAATGTAACTGCTTTGGTGTACGTTAACCGTTCAAGCTCACTTGACAATCATCAAACAATATGTCTTGCCACATTTGCTGCAAATCGGTTTACTTCGTTCAGTAGATCACTTTACAGAGTCTTCTCGTACAACATCCGCTTTGATCATACGCCTTTTCAATTTGACAAGTGGGTTTAATATATGCAAGATGGCATTTTTGTCGTTTGAGGATATTTATTTTGGTAAAAACATCTTAAACGGTATTACTTCATTACACAAATTTCACCGAATTACTCTATTTGAACAATATACAACAATAGTACATCTAGTAATATCAGAGTGAAAAACCAAAACATATAAAAATATAAAAAAGATTTTAAATAAAATGCCGTATTGCACTCGTGTGTAATATGCATGCAATATTAGTCACTCAAAAATATTATCTAATCACTCGTGACTTAGCATATTGCATATTTGTATAAATAGTTTTAGAAGCTCAATATGACAATTAATATAGTCATATAATAAGTTTTTTGCCTGCCTCTACTAAAATCATCTGTTTCGGCCCTAAAATGCGGGTCAAACAACAATTTAGAAGCCCAAGAGCCAATATAGTATATAGTGTATAGCAGCCCGCCGCTTTTAGCAGCACGAACAAGCGAAGTTTACGTAATTTTCTTGAAACTTTTTGTAAAGATCTTTATCAGCTTTGTGAACGTTCTAGTAATAATACTTGTAATAAATAACCTCCAAACATTTTAAGAATTTATAAATAAAAAAAGGAAACTACCTGTTATCCTAAAATATGAAATATGATAAGTGATAATGAGCAAGATTATTCCCATACTTTTTTCATATGTGCACGATGAGAATAATAATACTGTTAATGCAGTTTCTTTAAACTGTTATTCTGTAAGCTTTTTACTCCTCCATTATGAGAATTGACATATATGCTTATAATAATTTAACGGGGGAATATTTTACAAAGCAGCCCTGTAGAGTGTTTTCTATAAACTAAATCCGTGCTTCACGTATTTACAATTTGAAATTTGACTTGGTAATCACATTCTCAATAAAGGTTTGATTTATTTTGTCTTCTTGATGGGTTGGACATGTAAACTAAATCGTTTCCCGTCATGTTATATTATCAATACTCTCTTTTGCTATTGACGTTTCTGAAGAACTAGATTAATTACGAACTCCTTCTTTCTTCCTCTTTCATGAGAATTTACACCTTTTCCCACCTCTATGCACGACGTCTGCCATAATGTGCTCTACAGCGGTTTTAAAGTCATGTTTTTGAAGTTTTTTTCCAGATTTCGTTGAGGCTCGGTCTGTTTTGGCGCCCGGAAACAGATCGAAGCAAGACCACGAAGAACGGCTAAACCCAAATCGCAATCAAACCCAGCGTCTGCGTGTCATTATTTTTTAAGGAAATCTCAACCCGACAGTGGATTCTCCCGGATCCGTTTTGCAATTTCCCCTCTTCTCGTTCTCGTCGGCACCGTTGTCCAAAAAAAGTGGTCGATGGTTAAGAAAACCGCCTTTGTTAGTTTATTATTAACTAAATATGCATTTTTAACAGTTTTATGAAAAAAAAATGACAATTGCATTTTTTAACAGTTTATGACCAAACTTTAGTGTAAAATATTTTTGATTAATAAAATTTTGCACGTTTCAACAGTTTTTTGCTGGATTTTGGTACTTTATGACAAAATTTTAATATTTTATGACAAGATTTTGTTATTTCTAATTATTCTATATATAAAACTTTCCACTTTTTCAAGTTTAAGGTGTTTTCTAACAATATTTTGATGTTTCAAAGAGTAATTTTGCAATTTTTGACATTTTATAAATAGAAGTTTACATTTTGTGTAAAGCAGGAAAAATACAACAGCAGAGTAGTCACAACTTAATGATGCTGTAGATAATTAAAATATTAAATGAGTAAAATAATACCATACTAAAACACAATTGTTTTTATTTTTAATTTCACATTATAGATATAAATGTTGTTAAATATATATTATATCCTACCTACCGGTTTTATTTTTTCCTACAAAGTAGACATTATAAATCACGTGTACGTCCCATAACAAAATACAATTCTTTAGTATAGTCCACTGTGTCCACATATCAAATTGGATTGATACAAAAATGTGATCTCGTCCAATCGTAACCTTAAACCATTGAGAGAACGTATATTTGTGTAATTTATATTTTTAAACAAATTTGTATACATTATGTGACGATATGGATATAGTTTATATTTGCGTGCTATAAGAAAATTAATGCCCGTTTGCACAAACGCAACTTGAGCTGTAGCTAAAGCTTGAGACTTGCTTCCATCTTAAGCTCCATTTAAAACGTTGTAAGTCGGTCTTACATCTCAAGCTGTCCATTTCTATGACTTAGGCTCATTTTCTAGGTCATGTTTATTAAAAATATAAACATTGATAGCATGTAATAAGATCTGTTCCAACATACGATTTGGACGGTTTGCAAACCGTTCAAACTATGCACACAAACAAATTACTGTGTATAAAAGATTGCCTAAGGATGACAAATATTTGTTAGACTGCACAGTTTGGACGGTTTGCAAACTCTCCAAATTGTATGTTGGAACAGACTTATAATGATGTCTATGAAAATAAATTATAGTAAATAATTAAATAGTTATAAAATAATATTATTACAAATTATTTTTATGGTATTTTAGAAAGTTTTAAGAACTTCTGTCTGTGTCTGTGTCTACATCTATTGTTAGCTAGTTGAATTGCATTTTGCAAACTTATTTTAATGCTAAGGTAAGACGCTGTCACATTTAATAAGAATAACAAAATCTAAAACTGAAATAGAACTTATTGTAAGACCTTGTCAGCTGAGATGCACCTTAAGTTCCGTTGATACAATCAGGCATAATAAATTTCTTAAATACTTTGCCACACTATCTAAAAACACACAGTGATAGATCACAACTGAGAGCAAGTATACATGAACTTGTGAGTGCACTTTCAAACATAGTTTGTTCAGGGGGGTTATTCTGGCATGTGGCGATACCTCTGATCGCAATTAATGACGTCATCATTAATTCAAATAATCTGGCGGTAATCTCTTTTCGTACTGCAGTATCCAGTAATATAAACTCAATACCAAGCTTCAAGTTCATTGCATTTTTAAAAGTCAATATGAATTATTAATTATAAATTTATGAGTTAAATGTCACCTTTCCCCTCCGGTAAGGGAAATCTATGACGTGGCGCAATATCGAAATGAGTGTCAGAATAGTGGTACGTACAATTTAAAAATTCGAACGTTCTCACGCAACTTAAATAAATCTAAAACATTTGATAAAACTAAAAATCAACATTCAATCTTAATTATACTTGACCAGTAGGCATTAGATTTGAGATTTAATTTTGCAATGTTTTAATTTTTCACAATTATAAACAAATATATATTTTAATTAATAATAAAATAGAACTTTCAAAGATCTGAAATATAACTTTGCTCACGTCTCTCCCACCCTATTTCCTAAAACACTCATAATTATAAAAACCTGTAAATGATTTTATATCTCTGCTTCTTATTTTCATTTCTTTTATTAATTAAATTTGTTACTGAATTAATTAATGTTAAACTTAAATTCATGCTGAATATGTATGAAAGTGAATATTATTGCGATTTTTTTTTTAAATATCTCAAAGAGAGCTTTGTCCGCAATACTTTTTAAAGCACAAGTTAATAAAACGTGATAATAATCGATCTAAGTGTCAGATACAGCGTACACGTTGTAGAAGATTATAAAAAATGGTTATGTGTATACTGTTATACCGCTAACACAGTACTGTCTTAATTACAATATCATTTTAATGGCGTAGAATTTTGAGTCACATAAAACTTCGAATACAACTCGCGCAATTAACTCGATTTTTTGCAACAAAACAATTTATAACAAAGTAATACTTTAGACAAATATTTACATCAAATTTAATAATTTAATTTTTAAAAGAAATTTAATTCTCTACACGTTACAAAAAACAGATTAGAAAAAGGAATTAAACTGCGAGAGTTGTATGCGAAGTTAACATAATTATAATTTTCAAACAAAATCGTTTGTAAGTTGGCTCTTATTTGTTTGTATGTTTATACAGCTGTCATCTACTATCATAATTCATCGTATATCGTAAAAAAAAATCATCAAAAATAAGCAACAAAAACTCCGATTACTAGCCGAATGCCACAATAACAAGTGAAACGATTCCTTTAAGAAAAAAAAACATGGGAAACGACAAATTTTCAGAAAATCGAGATTTTTATGCAAATTGTATGTTACATTACCCTATGCTAATTCCAACAAAATTTCAATATTGCTATATTTTATCGTAACGTCGAAGTAGTATTCCAGCAATCTTAAACGCCATAACCGTATCAGAAATGGGAAGCCTTCTACAAAATTGTTGTTATTTTTTATGTATTATAAAAAATGTTTTTTATAATTTTTTTTAACTGTTAGTTAAGTTAAATTGAATAAATGTTTTGTTCTAAGTTAAATTAAAATTATCCTGTTATAAGTTTATAAAAACTGTTAGATAATAATAAATAATCATAAGCGAAAAATTAAGATAAGATCATAATTTTGAGAAAATATAGAATATAAATTGCATTTATCCAATAATGTTTAATATGTTGAAAAAATTGATATAAAAATAACATCCTGTAAAATTTAACTTACAACTTTTTTTATCAAAATCCCATAGATATGAAAGTGTTACTCATAAACTGTAGAGATATGCATGTATAAAGTTGGAAACAGTTTGCCGCCCGACTTCGCGCCAACACAGAAGTATAGATTATGCAATTATTTTCATTACATGTATGTAACCAATATTACATGTGTGTCTATACAATTGTATAACTCAAATACTAATTAGTTGAACGGTAAACTTTTTTAATAACATTTGTTTTCAATAAAAAATCACTAGTGCTGAAATATTACGGTCGATAACAATTAAAAAAAAACGTTTTATTATTATGATTTTAAATATTTTTTTTTTGTAATAATAATTAATAGTTATTGATTTAATAATATTATAAAAATAAAATGATACATAATTTTAAATTTTGAGAATATATTATTTCAAAAATGTTATTACAAATGTTCCTCATTTTAGAGACACGAAATCTCGTACATCTGCTACAGTTTCGGTAAGGTCGTTAAAGTAGAAAAACACGATTCATTATGAAATACATTGTTTATCTTAAACTAGCATAATTGTAAATTATATTTTAAACAATAGCATGCACATTTTCAAATATTATTACCAATATATACCAAAAATTAAATTAATAATTTGTTTTACCAAATCTTATTGAAACGTTTTTGCGCGCAAAATGACCGTCCAGTTCTTATATGTACACATATTGCGTTTTATTTTTTATGGTAATACATGTATGAATACTAAAATTCTCTCATACAAAATCAACTTCATATCAGTAGTTTTTCTTCCAAAATACAAGCACCTGGTACTTGGTACTCGACCCTATAGGACGACACAATGACCTCTGGGGTCCGCGAGATACATTTCCTTCTTATGCTAATCAAGTTTGACAAGAAACATTGGTTCATAAAAATCTTTGAGTCATATTACAAGCAATGTACATATAATAAATAAAGAAAGACGTAATACTCCTTATGTCATCTAAGTTTAAAAGTATTATAATTAAGATCCTTATTTTTATAAATTCCTCGTTTCCGTCCCCAGGACACGATCAAATAATAGCTCGCTCTAACGACACTTCAAAAAATTTAGAAATAACTTCATAATCTTTTTGATACTGGTAAGAACTATCAGCATTGTTTCAGAAAAAAAAAACATATTTCATAATTACTAAATAATACCATTTTATTTATTTCTCAAGATTGGTTTTTTTATTACAATAATAATTTATGGACATTTGATATGTAATCTAACAATAAGTCTTTTATTCATGGTAATAAAAATACCAATTAGCTTGATAATTTAGAATAATGAAACAAACTAAAAAATAAACAATGTTGTATTTATAACTCGCGGGGATAAAATTAATAAATGTTGGGTTAGGTCAAGACCGTCGCAATTCAATTGGGTGGGGTTGAGTTAGGTTAGTTCTACTTTTTGTCTACCCCTAGGACAAGCTACCCGATAATATTTATCTGTTCCACGGTTACGATTCAATTAATAGATGCAATCAAAATATACTGCGCTTTTTAACATGAACAAATTTGTCAGATCCGTTATAAATACATTTTAAAAATCCCTCCCGCGTCTCCACACCGTGCATTGTTCTTGATTTGTGTACGAATGCGGGCGCGCATGCGTGTACTCGTCCCAAACAAGCACTCGACACAGAAATTAATGACCGACTACGGAAAGGCCTCGAGTTTTATTAAAATTTACCAAAATTCTCTACTGCAGATCATTTTACTTACATGAAATGTTTTCAGCGTTTCTTCCTCTATCTACTGCTCCACATTGATGGGCCACTATGCCTTAGAAACCGCGGAAATTCGAAGACGTTCTAGCAGCGACTTTCCTCCGCCGTATCACGCTAACGACTGCAAATCGTTGCTTCTCTTCAACAGCCGCCATTTTCTACGGTGGGCACCGTTGCCGGCTGCGCGTCTCTTATCTATCGGTGCACTGTTGCAATTATGACCTTGCGCTATTTTCACAGGAGTTTTAATACAATAGCGGCAACTTTAAAAATTAAATAATTCAATAACTATTAATAAATTATGCTGAAGAATTCAATTCTCTATATTTTAATTAAATATTAAATTACTAGAATTTTATATTTTCATATAATTACGCGTATTACAGCTTATGATTTAAGTTTGTTGAATGTGACAAATTATTTATGATGGGAGCACTCTTAGGTACAATAGCGTATGCAATTAAAATACCATTAAATAATTCATAAACTACTAAACAAATACTTTTATCTTAAAATTTTAAATACAGGAAGTTGGTAATAACTGTATTGTGGTATATAATACAAATTTATATATTGCCAAGCCCAAATTGGTAATAGTATACTCACAGCCGACTTAGTCTGTCGGTCTAGCTTGAACGAGCCAGATAGAATTTTGGAAATCAACTGTGCATAGTTTGAACGGTTTGAACGGATTACAAATTGTGTTAACCATTGAAGTTAACCTAACCTAACCAACAAGATGTAAAAATGAAACAAACAACTATAATCAGTATAATGTTGCCGACGCAAGCTAAAAATTTGTTTTTATTTTTCATTTTGCCAAATCAAAAATATTGCAAAAATTAAATTTAAATAATTATTTCTTATTGATACAATGTACAGTTTGTGTATTGCTTTGAATATAAATTTTATCAAGTCAACTGCTTTATTAAAAAAAAAACAAATAAAAAATAGATTGCGCGTATTTATTCGAATACAATTTTTTATTCAACTTTTATAGATTGCAGAATTATAATTATTTCTAAGAGAGCACATATAGCTATGTTCACATAAATCATGTCTATACAATGTTTATACATATAGAAAATAATAGTAGTACATTAATTAGTAAGTTTATGACTACCATTCAATTTTTATGAGGTTTCTATTAAGTGTCATCAACATAATTAATGTTATTAATTTATACCTTTACTTACACTAGACTTCTGTGACAAATAAATATATCGACATTTTAATACTTGTACTTGCTTATATACAAATAATTCGCAGAATAATTACAATGACAAAAAAAATATGTTAAGTTTTTATCATTTGGAACCCAACTCTTTTAAATCATTGACAGATTAACTGTCAACTTTTTTTGAGACAGTTAAGAAAATTGGCTCTAAAACAATGTTTTTTATATTGTGATAGCTTAGTTTGCAAAACATTAAAAAAAGTTCATAACTTTTAAGATAATTGTTCTAATATTTAAAAAAAACTTGAACTTTAAGATTAAATTCTGCATAATTTTTATACTTCAACTTTTGTTCTTAATTTCACTTTAGAAATAATCAAAGAAATTAGCTGTAAAACCATGTTTTTTGCATTTTGACAGATTAATTGTCAAAGTATAAAAAACCATTGTTTAAACATAAACACATATAAATAAAGTGTTAGACAAAAAACGTACGGCTGAATAACTCCGTTATTTTTTAACCTATTAATATAATTTAAAAACTATTTTAAATGTTTTTTTAAGTATTATAAAGGCAAGTATAATACACACATGCATCTTTTTATTTTTAGTATAGTTGCTATTTTTTATTTATTTTTTTGAATCTTTATGATATTCTTAATGTAAAATAATAATACACTTTTATAACAAACATTTTTGATAAATTTAAAAAACAATAATATTTGTTTTTTTATTTAAAATGATTGTAGTTGAATCGTTGTCATTGTAAATAAATGATGTTTTTTTTAGTGTTTTATGTTATTTATATTATGCATATATAATAACTTAAAAAAATAAGTTTTTAAAATTAAAAAGAAAAATTAATTATGTAGTTTTTTTTTTTAAATTTTAAATACGTCAATTTTTATGTTTTTATGTTATGCATAATGACATGAAAGCAACCAAAAAAAATAAATATTATTTATTTTCAATGCCAACTATTCAATTACGATCAGTTTAAATTAAAAAATAATGTTTTTTTTTAATTTATCAGAAATTTTGTTTATTTTACATTATTATATATTAAATATATGTACTATAGTATTAATAATACCATACAAATTCCAAAAACAAATTAAAAGTTATGTTGCCATTTAAAAAATAAAGTTTGTTGTCATAGCAACTATATTACAAATAAAAAACGTACATGTGTGTACTTGCCTTTATAAGTGTGGTGTCACACTATGCGTTAAAAACGCTCCGGTGAACTGAAAACGCATCCGGTGGGAAGGATGCCTACCGAGCATGGTTTTAAATGAGCGGCGACACATATGTGCGTTTTCAACGCATCCACCTGACGCTACCGCATGTTGCTGCGGCAGCGCGGGATAACCGGACAACAGTTTTTTGATATTTAGTAATATCGAAAAAACTTGATAACATAATTTTGAATGTTTTGCTAAAAAAAATTTAAAAACCCTTCACTTCATTTTTTAAATTAAAAGGATAAACCCAATGCCTACGCGCCGTATTGGCTCTTGCAACCCTCCGCTTCATACTATTGTTAATTTATCAATCGACATCACACTTGCTAACCAACAACGTTTACTTACAACTGACTGCTTTATTTTGTTTTTACGGGAATAGTGGAACCATAGATAACACAAGTGGAACCAACGTTATGTTGTTCTAATTACAATAAAACAAAAACACTAGCGGTTGAGTCGCAATAGCAACAATTAAATTTTGTCATTCTGCTGCATTGTTAAAATGTTTAACAATTTTATATTAATTTAATAATTAATAAAAATATTTTCAAATGAATAATAGATTTTAGATTAAAAATTATATATTTAATTTTATTATATTTATATTTTATTTTAATTGACGTATAATATATATTTATAAAAAATTGTAACGGGAAATTAAACGTCAAAAAATTAATAAATTATTTAATAAAAATTTATTATGTAATTTTTATTAAATAATTTATTAATATTTTGACTCCGTTACAATTTTTTATTAATTTAATTATTTGCGGTTGCGTTTTGACGGGATAGTGTGACTCGTTGAAATCATCGGTAAAAACGCACCGGTTCACCGGAGCGTTTCTAACGCATAGTGTGACACCAGACTAATACTTAAAAACCCATTTAACAAGGTTTTTAAATCATATAAATTGGTTAAAAAATATTAGAGTTATTTAGCCGTACTTTTTTTGTCTAACACCCTGTATATGTACACACAAACATTGGGTGCGTTTTTAAATGACGCGAACAGCGGTTCGAGCACTCGAACAATAAAATGGGCGTTTTTAAATACAACCCGAACAAGTGTTCGAACAACATTTGCATGCACCTAGTCAAGAGGTGGTGCATGACGGGCATGTACAGTGTTGCCACATAGCAAAAATAAAATAATATATTTATCATGGTTATATCAGAACATGGGTACGGTTTTATATACATTATAAAAATATAAGGTATACAAGAAATATGCGCTCATACAAAATATGTGTGAATCTAGAATAATAAGATTTTAAATATTTTACTTGATGCAGATTTAAATTGTATTAATTGACAACACTGGGCATGTAAGCAAAACAAACAACATAACCTTAGAAAACAAGTTTTTGACATTTGAGTGCTATATGCTGTTTTTAAATTACCCTGCACGAACAAACAAAAAAGTTGTTCGTGCAAAAATAGTTCGAACAGCAAGAGCACTTTAAAAACGCACCCATAGGGTGCGTTTTTAAAAGACGCGAACAACGGTTCGAGCACTCGAACAATAAAATGGGCGTTTTTAAATACAACCCGAACGAACAAAGCCGCGTTTTAATATTACTAAACTTGTTCGAACACCGTGTTCGAACAACATTTGCACGCACCTGGGGTGCTATTTTCGAACTCATTTGAATAGTTTCGAATGGGAATCAATTCTCATGAAAAAAATCACATGAAAACGAATACGCGTATTTTTGAACGGTGTACGAATTAAAATTATGTTGTTCGTATGAAAGTATGTGACATCACTGTAAAATGTCACCTGAAGTTGGCATACCATCACATTTTAAGGTGGAAAACCTGCAAGATTTAAAATTTCTAATAAAGATCTGTTGGATATTCGGATTAACGTAATCAAACACTTGTGTGAATTAATAGTATATTGTTGGAGCAAAGGAAAAACACGTCTGTTACGTACAGCGTCACAAACAAGAAGTGGGACGCTTAAGAGAGCGTCACTTAAGCTTCCCTAGTGTTAACATCACTAGATGGCGCATAAGTCAGATATTACAAATTTTAACACCCCCACTAGATCTGATAATTGCGCTACATTTAACATTTATTGAGTGAGTCCCATCTCTCTCACGAACTTATTGTGCTTTTCTGTACACAATGCCTTTGTAAGCACATCCGAGGGCATCTCATGTGTGGACAAATACTTTACTTCCACATGTTTCGCGTTTACAGCGTCTCTTACAAAGTGGTGTCTTACATCTATGTGCTTTGAACGCTTATGAAACACCGGGTTTGCTGACAACTTAATAGCACTTTGGTTATCACTGTAAACAGTCACGCATTTATCTTCATCCACGAGTTCACTGATTAGATTTCTCAAATAAATGGCCTCTTTAGTGGCTTCAGATAAAGCCATATATTCTGCTTCAGTGCTACTTAATGCAACGGTAGTTTGCTTTCTACTTTCCCACGATATTGTGGCGCCTGATAGCTTGAAGCAAAACCCTGTGACTGATTTGCGATCAGCTGGGTTTCCCGCCCAATCGGCATCCGTAAAACCCTCCAAAGTTTCTTTACCTTGTACATATTTCAGTTTTAAGCCTTTGGTTAGTTTTAGGTATCTAAGCACTCTCTTTGCCCAAGACCAATGGGTTGAATTATAACAATTATTAAATTGGCTTAAAAAACTTACAGAATAAGATATATCAGGCCTCGTCAATACCGCTAAATACATCAAGCTTCCAACTAACTGTTGGTATGGCACATCAACTTCTTTGGCTAGCTCTACGGCGTTATCTCGTGACATAGGAGTCTTTATAGTCTTACAATCTTCCATTGAGAACTTAGTTAACAATTGCTCTATGTACTTTTCTTGACTCAAAGTAATTTCTCCATTTCCTGACTCGACATCCATTCCGAGACAGTGCCTTAGCTCACCAAGATCTTTGATCTTAAACTTATTTATAAGTACATTTTTCAAGCATTTGATTTCTTCTACACAATTTGAAAAAACAAAGAAATCATCTACGTATAATGCCACTATAGTCAAACGATCACCATTCTTCTTGGTGTACAAGCAAGGTTCATGTTTAGAATTCTGGTAGTTCAATTTATTCATGACAACATTCACCTTCTTATTCCATGCCCGAGATGCCTGCTTTAAACCATAAATGGCTTTGTTCAATTTAAGTACCTTGTTAACATTGTCTTGCACATTGAAACCTTCAGGCATCATCATAAAAACTTCCTCATCTAAATCCCCATTCAAAAAAGCAGTTGGTACATCTAAATGATACATTTTTAACTTTAACCTTACTGATAGAGCGAACAACAATCTTAAGGTCGAGTGACGTACAACAGGCGCAAATATTTCGTTATAATCTACTCCTGGCTGTTGACTGAATCCCTTAGCCACCAAACGCGCACGATACCGCACTTCAAGACCGTCACACTTGCGCTTGAAAACCCACTTGCACTTCACAATCGTCCCTTTCGTTGGGACGTCGACGATTTCCCACGCACGGTTCTTCTCAAAACAGCTGAGCTCGTGGTCCATCGCGCATCTCCATTTCTCGTGGTCTGGACGAGCCAACGCCTGTTCCACACTGGAGGGGTCTTCTTGCACGTCGATGTCATTGTCAATTCCCGCGTAGGTTGCATAAGTCACATAATCGTGAAGTATCTTCGGCTTCGGGGTTCTGGATGACTTTCTTACTTCTTGTTCGATGTAGTCACCATGTCCCTCGCTGCCTGATGCGCTGCAGTCATCTGGGACATATGAGTCTCCACTGCTGTTGACTATTTCCGACGGTGCAATGGACTCATCCGATGACACTGGAGTCTCTTCACCATCGTCTTCACTTGCTGCCCCCACTGAATCAGTTGCCTCAACACCAATGTGTTGATCTTCATCCAGGCTGTGATCTACATTAATGGTCAACAAGTCATCTTCTTCAAGGATTATGACGTCTCGGCTCACGATTATTTTGCTCTCTGCAGGATCATATAGCCTATACCCCTTTGTATTGTCACTAAAGCCGACAAAAATCATTTGTTTGGCTTTCTTGTCGAATTTCAGCCGCTTCTCCTTTGGCACATGCACCATTGCCTTGCTGCCAAAGATGCAAAGATGGCTCACATCTGGCTTACGGCCTGTCCAAATTTCAGTCGGTGTTTTTTCACCCCTTCCTGCTACCGGAAGTCTATTTCTCAAATAGATAGCGTGATTAACGGCTTCAGCCCAAAAACGTTTGTCCAGTTTTGCATCAAACATGAGACATTTAGCCTTTTCCACCACCGTCCTGTTCATCCGCTCAGCTGAGCCATTCTGCTCGGGCGTGTAAGGAGTGGTCATCTGGTGAATGATGCCTTTTTGACTCATAAAAGCTTTAAACTGCTTATTACAAAATTCACCACCGTTGTCTGATCTCACTATCTTTATGGAACAATTTGTTTGATTCTCCGCCATTGCAGCAAACTGTTTAAACTGGTTGAAAACTTCATCTTTCGTTTTCAGGAAATAACCAAAAGCCATCTTACTGTAGTCATCAACTATTATGAGGAAATACCTAGAGCCACCAAACGATTTCGTTTCGATTGGCCCACACACATCCATGTGAATGAGCTCCAAAATGCTCTCTGCTCTATTTCCTTTCTTAGGAAACTGTGCTCGAGTCTGTTTTCCTTCACAACATACCATACAGCTTCTTTTGGATTCAACGACTTCTCCATCCATTTTCATACCAATGACACTTTCTTTCTTCGACATTTGATTTAGTGTTGAACTGTTTGCATGACCAAACTTTCTATGCCATGTGTTAGTTGCAAGCAAACATGCTTCATCATCAGCTGTGTTTAACTTGTAAACATTGTTCGTCTGTGTAGCTGTTCCCACTAGTTGATTATCTTGCGTGTAGATAGAGCAACCATCCTCATCAAATTTCACTTTATTCCCTGCCTTTATCATCTGGCTAACTGAAAGTAAATTTGTGGATAACTTGGGTACACAAAATACATCTCTGATGGTGACGTCATTCACCGCATTGTTCACACGCGTATGAAGCTTGACGATACCCTTGCACGACACAGTCATTGTTTCTTTGTTTGCAGCGATAATTTCTTTAACAAATTCACTATTGGACGTGCTCTGCAGCCACTTTTCGTCAGCAACGAAGTGAGCACTGGCACCTGAATCAACGTACCAATCATCTTTGTTAAATTCACCCGATAGGAACACGGCACTTAGTCCAAAGTTCTTCCGTGCACTTCCATTTCTGTTATCGCTGTCTTTCTGCTGTGGGCACTTGTTCTTGTAGTGACCAAACTGTTTACAATGGTAGCATTTGACGTTTGACAATTGCTTCTTCTTGTCCTTGTCAGTGACCTCACTGGCACCCCGGACGCCTTTCCCATTACAGTTGCCTGCCTGTCCACGCCATCTAGCGCTAAATGCGCTACCTGCACTGTCAGTATCTTCCATGTCGAGCAGCTTCGATTTGATGTTGTCGGCCGTTATGGCGATTCCACTATGCTCAATCGCCATTATCATCGGCGAATATTTCTCCGGCAAACCTGCCAGTAGGAGAGATCCAACCCATTCATCGGAAATTTCGAAACCTGTGCTCTTCAGCCGTTGGGCCGTTTCCACAATCTGTCTAACATACGCCAGCATGCTATCACAGTTATCTAATCTTGTGGAAATTAATGTTCGCAGCAGTGTTATTTTCCTTGTCGACCCTTTGTCATCAAACATTCCTTTCAAGCATTTCCACAACTCTTTTGCTGTCTTTGCATTCTTGATGTGGACATATAACGAAGTATCGATCGTTAATATCAATTTGGCTTTGCACTCAGCCACCTTAGCTTCAGTTTGTCTGCCAGCTTCGTCTTCTATGATGCATCCATGAAGTCCTTCGAGAACCAAGAAATTCTCCACCGCGAAGGCCCAATCATCATAGTTTTCACGACCCTTCAGCCTCGGCACATTCACTAAGTAACTTCCCGACATCTTTAACCTCACACCAAACACGTGGTTGTTCGCGACGATCGACCGGTAAAAGTCTTAAGATCTCGATTACTAAACCGCACTACTAATTAACACGCGCACTGGGCCCATAACCTGTTGGATATTCGGATTAACGTAATCAAACACTTGTGTGAATTAATAGTATATTGTTGGAGCAAAGGAAAAACACGTCTGTTACGTACAGCGTCACAAACAAGAAGTGGGACGCTTAAGAGAGCGTCACTTAAGCTTCCCTAGTGTTAACATCACTAGATGGCGCATAAGTCAGATATTACAAATTTTAACAAGATCGAGTTGCGCTTTGAACATCCAACGCTGATTGCCTACTTGCCTACTTTGTATAAGTAAAAATGGTTCCAAAATACCAATTAAATGGCTCACCGCCACCTTGTTCAGACGATACAATCTAACAAAATACTGATTACTTAAATTTACAAAAGGATGATGACAGCTTAGAACAACTTGTGCTTGATTTTCAGCATCCTCCAATGCAGCTATTGCTGCTAAATGAATTTGTTGGTTTAATGCCATTGTAAACAAATTAATATTTGATATTTATAACCTAAACATAGATATGCATAAATGTCAAATTTTCCCATACGAAACGACTGTTCTCATAGGTTATACCCACTCGATGTATTTCATGAGAACAAATGTGTATACGATCGTGATTACACCGTTCAAAAATACCGAATATTGAATCTCATGTGAAAATACGTCACTTTCCTATACGAAAGTGTTTCGTGTAAACTTGAAAATAGCACCCCTAGTCTAGAGGTGCATGTACAGTGTTGCCACATGGCAAAAATAAAATTATATATTTATCATGGTTTTATCAAAACATGGATACGGTTTTATATACATTATAAAAATATAAGATATAAAAGAAGTATGCGCTTATAGAAAATATATGTGAATTTAGAATAATAAGATTTTAATATTTTATTTGATGCAGATTTTAATTGTATTAATTGACAACACTGGGCATGTAAACAGAACAAACAACATAACCTTAAAAAACATAATTTTACATATATACCTATTCATTTTTATCTGTAATTATAATAAAATTTAGATTTGTCATTACTAAAGCTAAAATCACAACTGCAATTAAACTGCTACCTGCGCATATTATAACTTATCAAAGAACTTTACAAGTTTTGACATATGCTTTTGGCGTTTGAGTGCTATATGCTGTTTTTAATTAACCGTGCACGATCACGTAGAGGAACAAACAAAAAAGTTGTTCGTGCAAAAATTTATTTATATTAATTAAAAACGCACCCATAGCTAGTCACGCCGTTCTCTTTCGGGGTAGGCAGTAACACTGTATAACAGACTACTTTGATTCTTAAACCTTACTTTTTACAATTTGCAAAAGCAAACCAAAACATTGCAAATATTTTAACATTTTGCGATTTTTTTAAGAATGTACCTAACTTCATGTCATTGAATTTTTATTAATAATGTAATTAAATAAATTTTAATTAAGTATTATTATTAAAATAACTGTAAATTAAAAGTTTAACTAAATTTAAATGAGATTTTACAGTTATTAAATCAAACGCTAGTTCTGTAATGAAACAGGGGTGCTATTTTCAAGTTTACACGAAACACTTTCGTATAGGAAAGTGACGTATTTTCACATAAGATTCAATATTCGGTATTTTTGAACGGTGTAATCTCGATCGTATACACATTTGTTCTCATGAAATACATCGAGTGGGTATAACCTATGAGAACAACCTATGAGAACAGCCGTTTCGTATGGGAAAATTTGACATTTATGTTTAGGTTATAAATATTAAAATTAAAAACAAGTTTGGCATAATAAATAACTATCAGAAATGAATGAAAAATAATATTTAACGCAAAATAAATAACATGTATTTCTATCAAATCTATAAAAATAGTTCTGACGTTTTATCAAATTGTGAGGTTATGTTGTCACATTTAATAGTCATTAAATTTTATCAGCTTTTATGAATACGAGCATAAATATTAATTTGTTTACAATGGCATTAAACTAACAAATTCATTTAGCAGCAATAGCTGCATTGGAGGATGCTATCAAGCACAAGTTGTTTGAAGCTTTCATCATCGCGATGATCCTTTTGTAAATTTAAGTAATTAGCATTTTGTTAAATTGTTTTGTCTAAACAAGGTGGCGGTGAGCCATTTAATAGGTATTTTAGAACTATTTCTACCTATACAAAGTAGGCAATCAGCGTTGGATGTTCAAAGCGCAACTCGATCTTTATTCGAAATTTTAAATCTCGCGGGTTTTCTACCTTAAATGTGATAGTATGCCAACTTCAGGTGACATTTTACAGTGATGCCACATACTTTTATACAAACAACATAATTTTAATTCAAACGCCGTTCAAATAAACGCGTATTTGTTTTCATGTTATTTTTTTCATGAGAATTGATTCCCATTCGAAACTATTTTCATGAGTTCGAAAATAGCACCCCTGTCTGATTGTGGTTAGGTTTGTATTTGTATCTTCACTTCATTATACTCTTCGTTTAACCGACGTTGCCAAACTTAAGTACAATAATTTAAAGCTAAAAACAATTTATTTATTCAGTACTGACAATATCCAATGTTAATTATTAATTAAAACATCAAATAAAGTAAAATAATTCAACTCTAACAACATTTCAAAAATATAAACATTTTTTTGCGAGTTTTGTAACATATCTACATTTGTTTATGTTCTCGAGGTTAACTTTAATAAAATTTATTTTTTTTTAATTGTATTTGCGGAAGTCATTTTTGATGATATTTTGTATTTTTATCAAACGGACAAAGTTGAATCAATTTGAACATTGTGCGATTTTATTTTTAATAAAAGTGCCTAACTTCATTTCATTTAAAGGTTGATATGTCATACATGTTAGAGATTTTCCATTTGACAAAATAGTCGCACTTGGTGGCACTAATTCATTGATTTTTGAATTTATTTGTCAAACGCTTTTTACATTTTTTATGTGTTTTTCAAGATAGAGAACGTCCCACAAACGCCAAATATTTTCTTTGCGTTTGTCAAGTGTGAGACGCTGTTGCTCGCAATATTGAAAAATGTAAAAATGCACCGGGTGCATAAAGTGCGCAAATGGAACACACCTGTTATGTATTTTAAAATTAATAATTTTACTGATTATTACAAATTACATAAAACTATGTTTACACAAATAATTAGATTTAATATGTGGTGAAAATTGGTTCATATAAATAGTAAAAAAAATTATTTTACTTTTAAACTTTAAATAATGTTTATATAAATAAAATAATTATTGTTTAAAACAAGTATAATTAAATTAAAACATATTTTTAAGTTTTGAAAGGTATTATAGATCTAATTTTAAATCAAATATTAGTATAAATATAAAAGTTACTAAAATAAAAACAAAATGCCACTAGAAAATCGCAATAATAAAATCGGATCAGTATGAACGAGATTTTGCAAAAAAATATTTGGTTACAATAAAAAAAAATTGCAAAACGCAAATCGGATGAGTATGAACGAGGCTTAAGCGTTCACCGTTAAACCCAATTTTAGAATGCGTTCAGAACAGAGATATAGATATAGGAGAATGCGCTTTGACGACTACGCACCCACATTTCGAACCCATGCCACTGAGGCTGCCATTTTGATCGATGGCTGACGTCACGTACGCTGTGAAGTGAGTATTTCATAAATGATGTGCACTTTGTGTTGTTTACTTTTGTAACTTTTGGAATTGATCTAATGTATTATCATTTCAGAATTATTGTTAATATAATAACTATTGATATATTACTTGTGTTTATTGGTTTATATTTTATTTAAAATTAAATAAAAGTTATGTTTTGTAGCTTCAAAGATTAAAATCTGAAACCAAAAAATATTCTCAAATACATATAATAAACTTATATATGAAATGAAACAATTTTGCTCATCCTTCATTTGAATAAGTCACTGCACAATGCACCGAACATGTCACCAACTGAAAAGTAATTTTTAAAGTTGATTGTATTTGCTTTCACTAATAATAAGAAAAATAAATTATATACAGGTAAAAAAATATAAAAACCTGAATTTTAATTAAAATGTTTTATTGATTTTAAAACAATATTAATTTGTTTAATTCTCACCGAATTAATGTTGCATAATTGTCTTTTTGCCAAATTTGAAAAATCTAATTTTGCAATATGCATATACAATATTAATTAACACAAACGAATGATACTCTTCTTTCACATAGTCTTTCCGATCAGAAAACATCTTTTTAGTTTTGTCATAGAATTCTCGACTTATTAATTAATATTATTATAAAATAATCCAAAAATTCATCTTTAGTCAGTAATTTATAATTTGTAAATTTAATCATTTTTTTTTATTTGCATTTACATCTTACAAATTATTATTACACCTTTACCCAGAATATGCAATCTACCTGAAATGATAAATATTAACAATTTGACTGTTACCCAGATAGTAAATTTTACACTCAAAAAAACAAGTACATACTTACTTTGTACTAAATAGTATATTTCTAAATATTTGTCATTTCAGGTGGATTGCATATTCCGGCTGAAAGTGTAATAATAATTTGTATGAAGATGAAAATGCAAATAAAAAAATTATTAAATTTACAAATTATAAACTACCAACAGAAGATAGATTTTTGGATTATTTTATAATATTAATAATAGAAGGAGAGCTCGGAGCTAAAAAAAACTATGAAAGTATAAACACCAGTTTTTTAATATATCATTTTAGTAATGCTCCACATTAAAGTACTATGGTCAGTCAAGCCCTTGTTGGGTTAGGTGCCTTTAGTACATCTTTAAATGTCATGAATACTGCGGTAATAAAATGAGTTTATAAATGCTGAAACTTGCACGTTAATTAAATATTACATATAACAAAAAAATACAGTAGTCAGTTAAGTGTATGTAGAGACAAGAGTTGGTCAGTCGGGCTCTAAGTATGTATGAAAATTTAAAAAAACGTGAAACTGAATGTATATCAGTATTGATAAACACGTAAACATTTTTTTTAAAATTTGATTCATACTTGGAGCTCGACCGATCAACTCTTACCTCTACATACAGATGACTCACTACTATAATTCTTCATTATATGTAATATTTAATCAGCGTCTAAAGTTTTTACTTGTACCCAGTTTTTGTTTTTGTTATAGATTTTAAACTTCTTTGAATCTACAAAACATATATTTTAAATGAAATAAACCTATAAACACAAGCATAAATCTATAACTATTATATTAATAATAATTCTGGAATAATAATACAATAAATCAATTATTCCAAACAAAGCAAAAGTAAACAACGCAAAGTCCACATCATTTATGAAATACTCACTTCACACGGAACGTGACGTCAGCCATCGGGCAAAATGGCAGCCTTCATTATTAGATCTTTGGCGCAGCTTAAAGCCCCTTCTCCTATATCTATATCTCTGGTTCAGAACGACTCATCAGTTGCAATCGCTGAGTCATCAATCGGAGGTAAGCGCTGAGCTCGTCTGAAGGGTATATTTGAGTCGTTGTGAACGCAGCCAATCTCCAATGTTAATTATTAGTTAAAACATAAAATAAAGTAAAACAATCCAACTAACAATATTACAATAAAATAAACAATTTTTACGTAATTTACAATAAATCTAAATTCTTATATGTATTCTCAAAGGTTATTTTGATGTATTTTTGTCAACCGGAAAAAGTTGAATCAGTTTGAACATTGTGCAATTTATTTTTTTAATAAAATTACCTAACTTAATTATATTAAAAAATTGATGTCATATAGGTTATGTTTTTAAAAAATAATAATTTTACTGATTATTTCAAATTACATAATAAACTATACACAAATAATTAGTTTTAAATATGTGTTCAAAATTGGTTTATTTAATAATAAAAAAAATATTTTATTTAGAAACTTTATTTAATGTTTAATAAATACAATAAAATAATAATTAACAAGTTTTTTTATAGGTTGTGTTTCCGGTTTACCTACTATGCTTAATATGGTTAGTTTTAGGTTTCTCGGTAAGTTTGGAATGGTTAGTCTACGGTAAAGTTCAGGTATTACTAACTGAAATGCTAATAGCTTTTCTAAGAAAGCCGGCCTTTCCAAATGGTTATTATCTATATATGACTCATACATAATAAATGCATTGACTGTACTGATATCAAATAATTGATAAAATATTGCCATCGGCCACCGTGAGGTTCTACGACTACAGGAAAATTTTGCACACTTTTTGTCAATTGCATCCACACCCCCTTTTGTGGAATTATAGTCTATTATGATGTTTGGTTTTTTTGTTAAAGGATCATTGCCTTCGTGGTGGTGAGAAGAAGATAACAAAATTACGGATTTATTTTTTTTAGTAACATATGAAAGTATAGTAATGTCTTTTGTAAAACCATACAACGCGGTGCCAACTTTTCTGTTTTTATTAGGCAGAAATTGAGGAGGAATCTCTCTTTTATTTTTCTTCAATGTTCCAATACAGGTAAGACCTCTCCTTTTTAAAATTTGAACAAGTTCTAATGAGGTAAACCAGTTATCAAATGTTACGCTTCTATTTGTAAGATAGAGTGATTGGGTTAGACGTAATACTAATTGAGCTGGTTTGCTCAATTTCTTATCTTTTTTAGGTAATTTTGTCCCATCTGAATTTTTACCCGCATAAATATATGCATTGAAAAAATACCCTGATCGCGCATCTGTGCAACACATTATCTTCAAACCATATTTTACCGGTTTACTTGGAATATACATTTTAAACATGCATTTACCTCGAAAACCTTTCAACATTTCATCAATGCAGACAAAAGTTCCGAACGCATAAGAAGTCTGGCAATTTTTGACAAATAACTCAAATATTTCTGTAATCGGTGCAGCTGGATCTGAGATTCTACACATAATTCTGTCTTCAGGATTATCAAATCTAAGACATAGCAAAAGAAAAGCAAACCTTTCTTTTGACATAATACACCGTATTATTTCTCTTCCTGTACCATTCGTAGCAAATAAAGTATTTATACATTCATTGTTTGATTTAAAGAGTGAAGTGAATGCCAGAAGTCCAAAAAATGCATGAAGTTTGATTTTATCTAAATCTTTCAACGTTGGTGTAGTTTTTCTAACATATTTTGCTCGTTGAATTGCTATTTTTTTATTTGTCCACTGCAGAATTATGTCGCAAAGTTCATCAGTGAATAGTAATTTCCAAACAGTAAGTGGTTCAGCTACGTTCCCTAATTGTGCAACAGGGCGTAAGCCGGGTAACTTTATTACAATGTTTTCTTGAGCACGGCGACCTCTATTGGAAGTTGGAGGTTGTGCACACCATTTAAATCTATTTTTGCCGTAAAAATATTTGCTTTGGTTATTATTCTCATTACTGTTCTCCTTATTTTCTTCATCACTCTCTTCTCCATTTAGCTCCTCATCGTGTTCTTCATTTTCCTTGTCACTCCCTTCATTGTGTTCATCATCCTCTACTTTATTACCTAGAATAATACGAAAAGAAAAATACAATTCACTTTCAACAGCCGACAAAACTAAAACTTACGTCCTTCAATTTCTGAATCAGATTCGTGTTTGCTAAGTATTACGTCATTTTCTTTGCAGTTCTCAATGTCACTACAATTATTATCCGTTTCGTTATACCATTTCATAAGTTGTTCCTTGCATCCGGGATAACCAAACCTTACTGTTTTAGAAGTACTAGGTTGTTTAGATTGTTCAGCCATAACTATTATATGTCACACTAAAACTAACACTACAAATAACAGACGGCTAAAGTTGATCATAAAAACACTAACACTACGTCTATCGGACGGCTGACGCACTTCAAACTACATTGGCGGCCATACAAACTAACACTAACCAGCCGTTTTTAGAGTACGGGCGTGCTTTACTCTACAATGAAATTACATGAAGTCGGAATACTTTTATATGCGCAGTTTCCGTGATATGGCCATAACGAGTGTAGCATGCGTCTGTGAGACGGGTTGTTAGTAATTAAGTTAAAATCATGCTTTTAAAATTAATATTTTAAGGTTATCTATTTAACTGACAAAAAATAGTAATTTGTATAACAAGAGTGGATAGTATGCCCATATTGCCCATATCGCACGAAGAATTTGAAGCACGACGCTGCAGGCGGAGTGCTCCAAACGTCTGTGCGATATGGGCATTCCACTCGAGTTGTACAGGTTACTTTTTCTACGACTGATACAAATCTAAAAATTATTTTAAAACTTTTCAATTAATCATTTAACATTATTTTATATTGAAATAAATTCAAGTTATGTTTGACATCTGACGTTTTGCATAATTATCAAATTTAGAACTACCTATAATTTTGGTTAAATTATGCTGTTGAAATATTTAATTAAAAATGTTTTTAAGCTTCATTGTATAATAACAGTTAATAAATAAGACGTTCTTAATCTATTTTTGACATTTTACAAATAAAAAAACCATTTGTATTTAGCGACGTAATCAAATAAACATTGTGATTTGTATATTTTGTTTTTATGGTTGGTACGGCATATCATATCCACACTAGAGTGAATGTATGACACATATTCATTCAGTTAGGCATGAATAAAAGTGACAATATATAGAAGGGAGTAGAAAAAATTATTTTTCAATTAGTTATTTGATGATTAAGTTACTTAAAACTGCAGTAATGAGAGAGGTTTATTACGTCAGTGTCATACAGCATACATTACTTTGTTTATTACAAATTAGTGAAAAATAATAAATAAAAAATAGTTTAAAAAATTTAAAGAAAAATCATATTGTATACTTGTAAACTAAATATTAATATGATTAATAGAGATGTATATATTTGAAATAATTTATATTAGTCACTTTTTTTACTAATACTAACAACATTTATCAAAATAATTCGGATGTATCATAGCGTTCTTATAATAAATCTTTAAAAATACCACCATTTACCTCTAAACATTTTCTGCTTTGTCTACGAAGGGCGCCTGTTGCTCTCCTGATGGAGTCTTTGTTTAAGATTGGATGCAGCATTTCTAATACGTAGAATTAGTCCATCCCGAGTGTCCACTTTTACTTTGTACACTTCATCTTTAAACGCCCCGGAAACCCGGAAACCTTTTGTCCAAATGTTGTCCTGACGAGCAAAATGTGCAGGAGCTCTATCGTGCTGGTAGTACATTTGCATTCTGATGTTTAAAGGAACCATCCTCTAGGAGTCCGTATAATTCATTTTGTAAAAAAATTAAGTAGTTGGTTCCTGTAAGGCAATTCTCTAAAATGAAAAAGCCAATTAAATAAACCATTGACCATAGGTGCAACACAACACGTTTATCAAAAACTTATGTTAAAAATTACTTTCGACTGTTGCGTGGGGATTTTCATCTGACCATACAGGACAGTTGTGAGTATTAATAACGCCGTCACGGGTGAATGTTGCTTCATCTGTAAAAAGTATGCAATACAATACGAGGATTATTATTTATCTACCGACAAAATTTCATACGTTTAGGAAAATGTTCCTGTTGTAGGTGCTGTACTTTTTGTACATGGTATGGATGTAAGCCTTCCTTGTGGAGTGTGTTTATTAATCTTGTTTGTAGAATCAGAATATCTTCTACTTCTTCTAAATCTTGTCGAGTAGCTCGTTCAGATGTTATGTTAACACGGAAAGCTTCCTTCCGGTCTCGCACAGTTTGTTGAAAACTCGATAAATACATTTTATTAGGATGTCTCTGATGTGGAAACCGTTGACAATATTCTTCAACAGCAGCTGTAGCATTCCCATTACAAAAACCATAAACAAACACCATATTTGCATATTCTAAATTTTAATAAGTGTGTGGCATTTTGTAACACTTTAATCGTACAAACAAAATAAACGTTAAATTACCGTCACACTGACACATTATCAGAACAAAAAAGCTATCAAATGTTTTAGAACGTCAAACATGGCATACTAGATACAAAAATTTAATTATGCTATAACTTAAAAAACAAATAAAAATTAGATAACAACGTTTGAGTTTTTTTACTTTAGTTTTTCATTATTATACATAATTCACTCAAAAAAGTATTACACATATTAAATATTAAAAATATATTAAGTATTAATATATAATGGCTATAATTCAAAATCAGTAACCAGCTTTAAAACAATTATTATACAGTTGGCAATATTAAAAACTGAACAATAAAATGCTGAGTGTAAAGTGACGGCAATTAATCAGATATAAGTCATTAAAATTCAACAATAAATTGACAAATGTAAAAACAGCTTAACGTAACTTTTAATTTAATTTATTTTATTAAAACCTATGAACAGACAAATACGTACTTAACATATATATTTATAACAAATAAAAACATTAAGCATATAATTAATTAGTCACTCAAAAGTGTTAATAAATTAAATTAAATTAAGGCCTGTAATATCCAACTCCTAATAAAGCACCTAATAAACTATTAGCTGAATAACCTAACTTTTTTCAAACTTTAATTTGATTTATTTTTGTTACACCTTTGAGCGGCTAATAAATTATATGCCTAATGTTTTTATTTGTTATAAATATATATGTTAAGCGTATATTTAATTGGCTGTTCATAGGTTTTAATAAAATAAATAAAATTAAAAGTTAGGTTATTCAGCTAATAGTTTATTAGGTGGTTTATTAGGAGTTGGATATTACAGCCCTAAATAAAATTAAATAAAATTAAATAAAATTAAATAAAATTAAATAAAATTAAATAAAATTAAATAAAATTAAATAAAATTAAATAAAATTAAATAAAATTAAATAAAATTAAATAAAATTAAATAAAATTAAATAAAATTAAATAAAATTAAATAAAATAAAATTAAATTAAATTAAATTAAATTAAATTAAATTAAATTAAATTAAAATTATTCAGCTAATAGTTTATTAGAAACTTTATTAGGACGTAGATATAATTGGCCTTAATTTATTTAAAACTTAAAAGCTTTATGTTTATGTAGTTTGCAACAGTCTAAAATAAATCGTTTAGAAGGATTAAGTTAATTATCTTCGATTGATGCTTTAGCGCCAGCAACTGATGAGTCGTTCTAAACGTAGGCATTATGTTGCCTCAATATATACAAATATCTCGTTGTTTATTATATTTTTTTAAAGTAGTGTTTATTACTTTTTTTTGTTGTGTATTTTGTGACTTTACTAGATGTGATGATTTTATATCATAAATACAAAAAGTGATTAATAAGCATTTGTCATCACCATTGGTGCTTTTCCCATACGTGCTTTTTTCCAATTTTCTTGGTCCTCCATCCTTTTCTTCATTTCACTGTACCTTCCTTCTTTCATTAAAACATCAATCATTTTGTATCTTCTCTTTTCGGATTCGCATTCACTTTTTCTTTGATCACATCATTTAATAAACAATTTCTTTTTAACACATGCCCCAGATCCATTCTTTCTTTCTTTTTATAATTTTATTGTACCTTCTAGCGTTTTTTTTTTTGTTGAAAAGAGCAAGGGAGCTCTTCTCTTAAAATGTTGCTCTTCCTTCTAAAAAAAATCTCATGTTTTTCTTGCTTTTCCAGTTCTCTGTAATTTCATTACTAAAATACTTATACTTTGCTCCATTACTTTTGCCTCTCCAATTCTCATAACCGTTGTTTTGTTATTGTTAATACTCAGTCCATACATTGATTCTATTTGTTCAAGTTTTTAAATTAGCATTTTCAGTTTTTCTGTTCTCTCTGCAAACACAATTCTATTATTCTTCCTCATATGCTCACTCTCTTGTCGCTTTTTCAACACTCTGGTAGTATCTTTTTGCCATACATATTAAACAACGTTGGTGATAAATAAAAATAGCTTTATTAATTTTTAAATTTTAAACCACTTGGTCCATTTGTCATTAAACCTCAATACTATTTGTTATCTCTTTTTTTATGTACAAACTACCTAATTTCAATTTGTTTTTTTTTTACTTTTGTATGGCATCAGATTAAATAATATATTATGCTGCTAAACTAACCAAAACAATTAAACTTTTGTCTTTTTTTAATTGTCCTCACTACACCAATTGCATATTTTGTCATAATCTTTTTTTTAAATCCAAAATGTTTTTCCGCTATAAGTTTTTTTTATTTATTACCTGCAATGTTAATTCTTTTATTCCTTTTTCTGTAGACATTTCAACAAATTTACCGCTGAAACCTTTCCAATCTAGATAACTTCCTCTAACATAATGCTTTCACCTATATTGTCTTTATTTATGAACTTCTCTTCTTTTTCTGGTTTTTCATTTGATTTATAATGGTCTTTAATTCTGTCATACACCAGATAGCTTACTTATTCTTTGCAATTTTTCTATTTATTTATCTACACTCATTATCATTTCTGGTTTTATTCGTTTTTTTTTTCTTAGTTCTGTATTAAGATTCAGTATATATTTTTGTCTGTGTGTTCTTTTTTGTACCCAATAATTTGTTCTGCTGATTTATTAATTCCCATTTTCTACTTTTATTCTATTCCTGCTTTATATTATGCTAAGTCTTTTTTCTTTATTTATTTTAGCTTTTTTGTAAACCACGTGTTTGTGACTACTATTTTCTTTTCAAAATTTAATTTAATTTCTTTGGTCATACTTGCCTACCACTATAAGTCCATATTTGCCTACTGCTCTTTCTACAATACCTTTAGCCATACTGGCATTCCAGTCGTCCATTACAATATTGCAGCAACTGAGGAAGAATCTAAGATGTTTTCTACTCTGCTATACAATGTGTCAATAATCTACGTGTGTTTTATGGGTAACTTTGTTATTTTAAATGTTGGTTAAATTAGCGAAGTTGAGCAGAATTTTCAAAAAAACGTAATGCCATTTTAAATTTGTCATAAGTCTTCAACTTTTTTAAACATTCCATAAAAATCAAAAACGGTTGTTTTTTTCAAACTTAATAACTTTTTGTCAAAATAAAAAATGTATTCTGTAGATATTTTAATTTTTGAGATATAAACCAAACTTGTTTTTTTTTTTTAAATTGCAACCTTAGTTAGCTATGAGTTCATTAAAAAGCTTTTATTTTTATTTCAAAAATGTATAGTTTGTTATATTTCATTTAATTAGTTTTTCAGAATTTACAAAAAAACAAGAATAAATTGATAGAACAATTATTACGACATATTATAATAGAGCCTTAAAATTAAAACAAAATAAATTATCAAAACATAATTTTTTATTTGTTCATACTAATTGTTATAAAAAAATGAGTTTATATTTTGGAAGAAGAAAATTTTATGTTATTTGGTTACTATGTTTGTAATTTTGATATAACAAAAAAACAAAGGGGGTAGCGGGATAAGATGACTGTGGCGGCCCCCGTGCGATTTTAGTTGGGAATATTTAAATCTTGTTTGAAATTTAAAAAAAAAATGAAATTTGTATGCTCATCAACTTTTTTCTTGACTTGTGCCAAAACTGTGGTAAAAAATGCGTTTTTCTAAAATTATCTCACTATTTATTTTTTTGTGTTTTTTTTTTGGTTAGTATTATGATCGGATTTGAATGATTTGATTGTATTACACTCAAAACTAGTGCGTAGTATTTTTTTCAAATTATTTAAAGGTCCTGGGACCCCAAAAACTGTATGCAAACAGTCAAAAAACATGAAAAAAAATGAGTTGTTTAGAAATTTTTTTTTTTGCAAGAGTTCTTATGCCCGTACAAAAAAAGGCTAAATAGCATAAGTAGCCCTCTAAATCAGCTTCATTTTACGCTATACCGCATGTAAATATTTTCATTTGTTCGCGCGACAACTCAAATTAAGTAAAAAAAAAATTCCATGACTTTGTAACAAAAATATAATTTTGCGGGTTGTTGACTAAATATGACTTGTATATATTGTATTTTTTTTAATAAAACATTGTTATGGTTTTACAAATGTTAGAATACGTATAGTAACCATAATTGTCTTCGTTTTTTACTTAAAATATAAAGCAATATTTGAATTTGGCGCGATGTCGGTAAAGAAGATTACTGTAAGCGACGCTGGAATTCCTGTTGCGCACATTTGAGGTTAGAGCTACCCTATGTTTAACAGTGTCAAGTGTCAACAAACATCGTTGTGGATAAATCTCATCCAAAACTTGAGCAGATCAGGTAATGTAAACAGTACAACTTCTGATTCTTGTTTAATCTCATTCTTCAGTATCTTAGTTTAACAATCATTTGACATTAATAATTACCAATCGTTGAGACCATGCCGAACTTGATTTGTAGTATTTTAACAAAAATTGCAACTTTGGCGTCATTGCTGTTTCTACATATAATTTGATAATCAATTTATTTGTTTACCACTACATTTAGAAAGGATTAAACTATGATATGTCGGAATATTTTTTGTCAAATTAATTTTGCAAATAGCAACAAAATTCATTCAAAAGTTCATAAAAAAGCATTTATTCCTATATTTGATAATTTTTTTCGGCTATTTCCTAACTATTATTTGATTAAAACACTCCGACCTATCACAGTTAGATCCTTTCTGAATGTACTAATGAAAAAATAAGTTGATTATCAAATTATATGTAGAAACAGCAATGACAGCAAAGTAGCCGTTGTTGTTAAAATACTACAAATCAAGGTAGCGGTCGGTATGGTCTTAAGACCATTCCGACCGCTACCTTGATTTGTAGTATTTTAACAAAAACGGCACCTTTGGCTTCATCGCTGTTTCTACAAATAATTTGATAATCGATTAATTTTTTTACCAGTACATATAGAAAGTCTTTTTTGTGAAATTATATTTCCAAATAGCAATAAAATGCATTCAAAAATACTGAAAAACGCATTATTTCTATATTTGATAGGTTTTTTCGGCTATTTCTTCTCTATTATTTGACTAAAAGACTTTGACATATCATAGTTTAATCCTTTCTTAATGTACTTGTAAAAAAATTAATCGATTATCAAATTATTTGTAGAAGCAGCAATGAAGCCAGAGTTGCCGTTTTTGTTAAAATACTACAAATCAAAGTAGCGGTCGGTATGCTCTTAATGATTAAAAAATAATATTTAATCATGAGTTAATTTAAATAATTAACATTTTCATTAGCCGAAAAATAAATTAATACACTGCCTATTTGCATATATTTAAAGTACGTGACAATAATAGTTGCATATTTGATGTTGTTTGACATTGTTGCAGGTTGTTAGTTTATGAGTAAATAATGCCACCAAAAAAACAAAAAGTTGATCACAGCAAGAGATGTGTGAACTGTGACAGTTTGCTGCAATATTAAAAAAACCAACTAAAAGTATTGAATTCTACGGATGAAGCAGAAGAGGTTTCGCTTTTGTTAGAAAAACCAGTCATTGTAACTGATGCACTTTGTGGACAATGCCGTTCATCGATCACAAGGATTAAATGGAAATTGAATTATAGACAACCTGAAGCTTCATCTAGCACTGCCAATCAAGATTTTGCAGTGTTAGAAAATGCACCTGAAGAAGATTTGGATACTGCATCACAACTGTTATCGGTGACGGACACTCCGGAAACTGATTCACAAGCATCGGTAACAACCTCGGAGTCATCTCAATCAACAGTGGACCCATCGTATAATCTTCGTATCAGAAACGTTCCTGAGGTAGAGATGATTGAAATGCCCTTCAAGCGATTGATTTCGAGTCATAAATGTTGCTGTGTATGTTTGTCTGAGCCGAATTCATTAGTCGTTGTTTCGCTCAAAGCGCGTTTGCAAGTTTTTGTAGACAGTCGAATATTTGTACCGAAACAAAATCGTTGCTGTACACATCATTTAATTAATCAGCGTTTTTATACCGACGATCTTAAGGAGCTAAAAGTTTATTCACCTTCAAGTTATATCGAAAAATCTGAGTTGGTCTTGTTCTTGAACGTGTTGTCCGAAAAATGCGTGGATAGTATTCTGGACAAAGCAAACGATTACGAGTTATCAAGCAAACGAATACAAGCATTAACTGGTTATACGCCCGAACATTTAAAAATGTTGACGACGATGCTCACTTCGGTGCGAAATTCGGACAATCGCAGTGTGAATCAAGCTCTTTTTGTATTCCTTTTTAAGTTAAGAACTGGAAGTTCCAACAGCGTGACAGCGTCGATTTTTGATATGAAATGCGAACAGCAAGTTTCGGATTATTGCGAATCTGTTTTGAGGTCTTTTAAGGTTGATGTTTTACCTACACACCTCGGCGTACTAGCTTGTTCTCGTGAAGATTTAATATTAAGCCATACGTCGCCCTACGTGAAACAGTTGCATGGCTATGAAGGACGATTAGTTTTGATAGCTGATGGTACATATCTGCGACATGAAAAGAGTACTAACAATTACTACCAACGAAAATCATATTCGAGTCAGAAAAAAGCACCCTTATGTAAACCGTTTACAGTTTGTACCACAGATGGTTTTATAGTCGATACATTTGGGCCATACCTGGGTACTATGAACGACGCAGAAATATTGCGAGTTATTTTAAAGGACGAAAATGGATTGTCAAACCTTTTGAGGGAAGGTGACATCTTCATCCTTGATAGAGGCTTTAGAGATGTGAAGAACGAGTTGGAATCTAAAAGATACATTGTGCTGATGCCAGCTTTAAAAGGCAAAAGAAAACAATTATCCACTAAAGAAGCTAATGATAGCCGGTTTGTGACAAAACTTAGATGGGTTGTAGAAGCAGTGCATGGGGTCATTGCATCAAAGTTTAAACTTTTGCACAACCAACTAGATAATAAACTATTACCCGTTGCTCAAGTGTACTGCAGAATCGCTTCTTTTCTGGTTAATACTTTCGGAAAACGCTTGAACTCCGATGCGAGTATGTAAGATGAAGTTGCCATCTTCATGCTTACTAAACAAAGTGACGACAATTCATTAGCGAAAAAACTGGAGGAAGGTAACTGGAACAGAAAAAAAAAGTCATTCCAACCTTTAAAATCATCAAACGTACAAGATTTCCCCGAGATGACAGAGAAAGATTTGAAAATTCTGTTCACTGGTACCTATCAGTTTGCCCAAAGTATATCTTACTTAGCAGAGCGATATAGCGAAGAGGGGGACATAAAAATTAATTATTTAGTTGAAGACAACACGGTGCTTAAATGCGAGATACAGTCGCGGCATATTAACAGTAAAATATACAAATGCTATGTTCACTATCAACCCAACACGATCGGGTATGATGGTATTAAGCGTTACGTATGTGACTGCCCCAATGGGCTTCGAACGGTCGGCTGTTGTTCGCACGTTGCTACCATCATTTATTATTTATCGCATGCAAGATATTTATCAAAAATAGTACGTTCTGCACAAATATTGTCAACATTATTTGAAGTGCAGAGAATTCAGCCGGTAATTAACAAAGATAGCGACGACGAAGACTGAGTTGTAGATTTATGATTTTATATAAAAAGTTTCTATATGCATTTTAACATTTGTATTGGATATTTGTAAATCAATAACAAAGTATTTTTTTTTAATGTTATATACGAGTCATATTTTGTCAATAGCTCGTCTAATTTGTAATTTGTTACTAAGTCATGGAAAAAAATTAATTAATTTGAGTTGTCGCGCAAACAAATGAAAATATTTACATGCGGTTAAGCGTAAAATGAAGCTGATTTAGAGGGCTACTTATGCTATTTAGCCCTTTTTTGTACGGGCATTAGAACTCTTGCAAAAAAAAAAAAAATCTAAAATCTCATTTTTTTCATGTTTTCTGACTGTGTGCATACAGTTTTTGGGGTCCCAGTGTTACGGTTACTTCGAACACGTAGCCACGCCTCCGCCGGAACGCGCGCAACCAATCGCGCGCGACCCAAGGGGTATAAAACTCCGCGATTTCTGTTCACAGCACCGCAGATCCAGAACTCAAGTTGCAGCGTCAACATCGATCTCCCGCAGACGAAGCCCAGTGACAGACGACCGGCACTCCGTCCGACCGTCACTCCAACTTCATTCTCGGTAGAGACCGAACGACCCCCACGGCGAAGACGTCACCCAGGCCGGACTTCCGCCTCCGACGTACCTTCCGCCGCCGGCTCGCCGTAGACGACCCAACGACCTTCTAGACTCAATTCGGCACAACACCATCATTGCACTGAGGCTTACCTCTACCCCGACGGCATTGCACACCCCGCCTGAAGGGATATTCAGTACGGCCACTGTGGGTAGCTTTACGCTCCTTCACGTCGTACAACAAAACAACCGTCACCTAGGTGACAGCGCTCTGAGTGAGCGTGTTCGTAGTGGCACTCTGGGTGAGTGTGTTTGTAGGGCCTTCTGCGTGGAGGTGTCTATAAGAAAACGATTGATTCGTTTAAGAAATGCAAACCACAACTAAACCAACCCCAGGGAGCAACCTTCCGGAGAGCGAGGACGCTCTCCACCTTGACCCGGCCGCCTCCTCCACCCCCTTGGAAGAGACGCCGGTAACACCAGGACCTGTAAATAATTTGAAAAAAATACTACGCACTAGTTTTGAGTGTAATACAATCAAATCATTCAAATTCGATCATAATACTAACCAAAAAAAAACACAAACAAATAAATAGTGAGATAATTTTAAAAAAACGCATTTTTTACCACAGTTTTGGCACAAGTCAAAAAATAAGTTGATGAGCATATAAATTTCGTTTTTTTTTTTAATTTCAAATAAGATTTAAATATTCCTAACTAAAATCGCGCGGGGGCCGCCACAGTCATCTTATCCCGCTACCCCCTTTAGAGTTTGTCACTTTTTTGTTTTGATAATTTGAATTAATTAAAATTAATAATCAACATATTTTAATAAAACAGTAATATATACAATAGCTTTATTAACAATCTAACTAAATAATAATTAAAAATACTATAAATTATATTAATTATTATTGTAATAATGCTTCAAAATGACCACCGTTTTCTTGAATACATAGTTGACGACGTTTTAATATATTATTTTGTATTTTTAATAAAGTATTATGTCTAATTTCTGTAAGAGCTCTTCTGATTTTAGTTTTAAGATCATCGATATTATGTGGCTTTTCTTTGTAAACTTTATCCTTAATATTTGTTTGTAAATGTCATATTGACATAAAATATTTTATTCAATAAAATGATAAGAATTGGAAAGTATAGTGAATATTATCATGTAAATCAAAATAACACCTGGATTTATAATAGTATGGAAAACATGGAGAAGCTGTAGTTGCTGCAAGGCGGAAATTAATTTAGTGTAAAATTTTTGTAAAATTTAAGGGTTAAGTGGAAGAGCAGCAAATAAGCTGAACTTCGCCCTTTCATATACATGTAAAATGTAATGAATAAAGACTAATTATTATTATTATTATTATTATTATTATTAAAAAAAAAATCAATGGGTGTAAGGTCCGGAGACCTAGGAGGCCATGCAAATTGAACCTCTATTACCTATCCAATTAGAAAATCTTTCTGACAAATAAATTGATACGATGTTTGCATTATAAGCAGGCGCGCCGTCATGTTGAAAATACTTGAAATTTTAGATCAACTTCAATGGAAGATCATCCAGTAATACTTCTAATTCATTTTGTAAAAATGACAGATAGCGTTCGGAATTCAGATTTTCTTTATAAAATAAAAATATAAATATATACCCAATATTTTTGTTCCAAAAATGCCACACCAGACATTAATAAAAAATACATGTAGATCTCGTTTTTCAATTGTTAAGTGTGGATTTTCTTTCAATTTATTCGGTTGAATAATCCATTATTTGTAAATTTTGCCTCGTCAGTAAACAGAATTGATTGAGGAAATAGTTCGTGTCTTTGGCTTTCTTCAATAAACCATAAAACATAATTTAATCTTTTTTTAAAATGTGTTGGATACAAAGTGTTTCCAATATGATAATAATAAGGCTTAACATTATTTTGTTTTAATTTTTTTTTTGCTTGTTCTTGTACAGATGCGGTTGGTTTAAAAGTATTGTATGCCAATACACGTATCTCTGAATCTTCATTAAAATTAATTTTGGATTCTTTTGGTTTACAAAATGATCCATATTCTTTTAATTTTTTTTCAAATTTTGCAAACAAGCTTTTACTTGGCTGCATTTTTTCCACGTGGCTGAACTTAGCTACGGCTACGGATTCGTTTAAGAAGCGTATTTGTAAATCCGCCCTCTCACCCAAGCATCGCCCAGCTAAATCATCAACAAGCGTACCAGCATTGGAGTTTAGCAACGCTAAAAAGTTTAAAATTTTATTATTTTGGTTAATTAAATATTTCTTAGCTTAAACATTGGCCATCCAGCCTTAAATTAAATTATTAGTCAAATTATTCAGATTTCTCTCATAAATAAGCATAGTAAAAAGTTTTTTCATTGATTTCCAGAAATTTAAAACTTTATTTCTTTTTGTTAAGTAATAAGAAACAAATATTTATGAAAACATTTGAAATCTACCAATTATTATTTATGTAAAAATATTGAACGCCGTTTTAATATTATATTTATAATTTAATAACACCCATTTATATCTAAATATTTTGTTGACAACGCAGTTGTATTAAATTTTTTTATTTATTTATTTATTGCTAAATAATACCATTTATAGTGCGTTCCGTATATCAACCGAAGTAACCGGCGGTTAGGTTACGGCTAAGATCTGTCGCTGAAAATCTTGGTTGATTTATGGAACGGCAGCGGTTATAGAAACGTCAAAATACAAAACTGAAATATTATAAGCTCAAACTTCATGAATTTATTTATTATTAGCTTTAGTGTTATATTTTTTTAAATTTCAGTGCTTAATCTTAGATGATTTTATGTATTTATCTACCTGCTAATACAGTAATCCCAGTAGAGGTTGGCAGGTATAACAGGCAACTATGCACAATAATAATGTTTGCTCTGTTGCACTCATGCCTTTGCTCGTTTTAGCATTGACAGGAACATACATATACATTATAACCTATAAATAATTTAATAAAATACACGAGCAACATTTGAAGCTTTTGTTCACTTTTGATTGCATTTCAAATTTACCGCCATGAATAACCACGATTAATAGAAATTCACCGACGTTCGTTCATGGTGAGTGCGGTCGCAACCTTTGTAACCTTTTTCAGGTAACCGCGTTCCGTATATAAACCTGTTTCAGGATAACCGGGATTTCGGTCGCTTCGGTTGATATACGGAACGCACTATTGGTTTGGATGTAGTGCAGTTGCGACATGACTAGTAGCTTGATTATTTTCATTTCACAGGTGATATGACAACGCCGCACGTGCAATTTTACGAATATGAATCACTTATGATTTAAAGTGAAAATATCAGTCAAACGAACGCAACAACTGATGCGACGTGATCGAAGTGGCTGATGTGACAAGTGATATGGCATGCCGAACGCATAATATTAGTAATATCTATCACTTTAAGTGATAATATCACACAAACGAACTCACGTAATGTTTAATAAACTTTGTAACTTTTATTATACTAAAAAAGAAAGCATATAGGTACATAAAATACGCAATTAAAAGAATCTTCGTATTAACAATACTGAAAGCATTTTGGAATTAAGATTTTCGTTTTCTTTTGGCACGGTCTATAAAGTTACCTCGCGTTTGTCCGCCAATTAATCTACATGCTATATACTACAACAGATTATATTAAAATGATTATAATTTGCAAACAATACAATTTACAAAAAAGAATATTTTGCACTCTTGAAACTAATACTTTAATTTAATTTTATCAAATCTTTTCAGACTATAGTGTAGTATACATGCTGATGAAAGTTAAAGATCTAAAGCAGGAGAGGAGAATATATTATTATGTTGATTTTAGGACAAACATTGGTTAAAAAAAGATGTTTACAAAACGTACTAAAAGTTAGAATAATGAGGCTTAAAGAATCAATAGCAGCTTTTAACTCGAATTCATTGCAGTTGTGATGATAATTCATTGCAGTTGTAATGATAAAGACAGTATTAAAAAAGTATGGCAAGACTGAACGACTGAACAAATTCAACACAAAGAGGAACATTTAAAATAAAGTTTTTTCAGAGAACATATTCTTTAAATGTGACCAAAATTGTGTTTGATGGCTCAAATTTGAATCTACTTTTATCTGTACTTTTCTGTTTAATCTTTAAAATGACAACCTTAAGAAAATTAGGAATTGTTCTTAATTTCAGCAACATTAAAATCACAGTTTACGCCACTTAGCATATATGGTGAAACGAAATATAAGATTTTTTTTAAGGGGGAAATGCATTAAGCACATTCTGTGGGGTTTCTGGTTGCCCGTATACTCACAAAAACCCTGAACCTCTGTATACTCCTAGACTTGCGGAATCACCGTTGCAGCATTACTTTAGTCTGCGTTCATTTGGCGACATCTCCCTTGATCTTCCATTTTCCCTCACGTTTTTTATCGTTTCTATTTTTTGTTTTTTTTTTGTTTCTTCAGTTGTTTTGCTATGTTGTCGGCTTGCTCTTGGGTTAAGAAGTGTATGGGAATTGTTTTCGATATTGCCTGTATAGTTTTAGTCGAGACTGCAGGAACTTATTCTTATTGACATTTTTTGCTGGTCATTTCTAAAATTACCCTGTACTTTTACATATATGTTACAGTTTTTTTTTTCATATAGGCGGTACAACAGTATTAAGTCCACCATCGCGGCCGCTTCTATTACTCTCCGCTCTTAGACATTCCACGTTTGGCATAATTAGTGCCAGAGGTGTTACTAGATTCTGTTTTTTGTTTGACCTCTGTTATGTGGAGTCTAATGTTCTAGTGATGTATTTCTCACTAGGACCACAACTTCCGTTTTTTGTGTTACCAGCTCTGAAGTTCATCTATTTTATCTACCTCTTAATCTTATAGGACGCCCATTTTGCGCTAACTTTTTTTTATATACTATTACCGGCACAATCATGGCAAGATTGTGTGCATAGGCTATTGTAGTAATTTCGTGTAGCATCTGTACACTGTGTTCCACACATAGTGGCATATTATGTATTACATGTTGATATTTCCTTTCTCTGCAGTTCTTCTGTTAGTCCCCTCCATGACAAAAATTATCATTTAAGCCCAATTCCCCCACAGAAAAGAAGACTTCCATCATTTCCATCTATTTTATCCTGAGCCTATTTCTTTTTTCTGCAGACTTTTCCTGCATGTTTACAAAGCTCATCTTACTACATTTTGATTAACCCTTTCTGGTAGTTTCACCCTGACACTGAGTTTGTCTCTCAGAAGTAGCTTGTTGATGACATATTTCGCCTTTGTTGAGGTTTTCTTTTTTGTCTAAAAACTTTATTGTTTTTTGTCTTTCGTTGAGTTCTGTGTCGGTTATCTTGCTGTTTTACCGGTGTTTTTCTAAACCCTTTTTTTGTTTCTCCCGTCTTCCTTTTGATCATCATTTTATTGATGATTTTTTCTTGTGTCCACCTTGTTTTGCATGCATTTTATTACTTTTGCATCAAAACTAATATTACGGGTATGAGTATGTATAAATATATATATATATATATATATATATATATATATATATATATATATATATATATATAAATTAAAAAACTACTAACAGCTTCTGTACCAACTACATCTAATTTAAATACAGCACCCAAATCACAACCAGTTCCTTTACAAGTTCTGACTGTAGCTTTGACAACAAAATTAGTTTTATATATCAATGTCATATTGATATATTATATTATATCAAAAATAGATATAATAAATCTTTCTAGATGATGGCAGATGAGATTCTGCCGAAACGTCAAAATTATATTTTGAATTGTCACGCGAAAAAAACCAACATAAAAGCAGGGCAATCAATCAGTTAATGTGCAACATAGCCGTACTTACTGTGGTTTTGTCTTGAAGTGCCTATTTTTTTTTTTTTTAATCGTGGGAGGGGAATTTTCTAAAACTTTGCGCTTACAGGACATGTCAGATTTATTTTTCCGAGTGCGTTTACCGACTAAACCTCACCCAATCTGTGAGTGCCTAGAAGTTCAAGACCTTACGGCTCATGTACCTTCCAGTTGGAGATGGTTAAGATTACGCCCTATAGGCTGTGAAGTGCCTTTTCAAAAGGACTCATCAATATTTATATTAAAAATATGGAATGGGAAGGGATAAAAATTGTAAAAAAGGGATAACAAAAGAGTGGAAAATTAGGGAAACTGGATTAATCTGGAATATAGGAATGAGAATCATGGAAACTGGATTTAACAACTCTACATACTTTATACGAGAGAGGTTCGTTACAAGTTTATATTTTGCCATCTTTGAGATTAAGGGCCGCTTTTACAATTGTCGGTTAAACAAGGAATAGCGCTATCTAAGGAATATATAAAAATGCGCTTTTACAATTCCTTATAACTTATTTCTATTATAGTAACTAAGTAACGCGCACAACAAATTAATGTATAAACAACGTATACGTCAATTTATAAGTCAGTTCCAGAAACGGCCATCTTCGTGATAAATATTTTTTTAGAAAATGCATAAACGTGTTACAGCTAAAGTAGGATTTGTTGCTAAAAATTTTGCACAAAAGAAAATTGATAATAGTCAAGCATTATTTCCGTGATTGACCTAATCATTGGGACCTTCAGGTGGTTCGTCTTTATTTCTAGTTCTAATTTGGTATTTATTAAGATTCTACTCGAGTGTGCGGGTGAAATTTTACAATGGCCCCGATTATTTTAGGAGTCCTAGCAATTTCATAAAACTTTATTTGTATGTTTTGAGGAAAATAAACCAGGGATAACTTATCCGGTGATTTGAGTAGTAGATATCACTAGTATAGCAACCAAGTAACGCGCACAAATTTGCGTATAAATGGGTTCAATAGGTTATCTAAACTGTAACAAGGGCAAAACTAATGCTATACCAGGTATATACATTTAGATAAATTTATTCCTGGTATAAGTTATCCGACAATTGTAAAAGCGGCAATAAATAAATTAGATTTAAAAAAAAAAACAATATTTATAGTATCAAAACAGTTGTACGCGGTTTATAATTATAATTGCAAAAATTATTATAATAATTTAAGCTATAGTTCTTACTATAAATATTCAGATCCTGTTTTACACACAGTATAATTATAATTATAAAAGATGCAAACCGCAGATAAATGACAGTTACTATAGATGCAAACACCATGCAAATAAATCAAAAGAAAGTGCCATGCGCATATTTAGACTGCATGTCTGTTATTTTTTTTGTGAATTGCACTTTTAATACTAAATAAAAAAAGTAAACATACAATGAAAAGTTTTGTCATCTATTCATGTTTTATCAAATAGATGTGCATAACATTCGAAATTACCAATAGAATACAGTAATTTACAAATACTTGTTTGCTATCTGGAGTTAAATATATAGTCACCATTGTGTAAAAAAACGTTTTATTAAATGTAAATGTTCACAAAATGAAAAGAATAGGAACTATTATAGTAAATATATATTTAAAGACGACTACCCAGTGATGACATAAAAATAATAGGAACTAATATGTAAGTATACTAAGTATACATTACACTGAAAGATTAAAAATATAATATATTCAAATAAAACAAAAATATATTTTTTATAGCATTAGAAAAATATAATAATAAACATTTAAAAACGTTCACCAACGCTAAAACGTAATTTGTCTCACAGCATAACATTTTATAAATTCATTTGCAATAATATCAACATTGATGGAGTTTGCTTCCTCTCTGTTAACGTGTAGCATCACCAAATGCTTTTCTTGGCCTATTGTTTGGCGTATATATTATGTATTAAGTCGCCTAAGACAGAAAAAGGAACGCTCTGCAGTACAAGTAAAAATTGTCATTAAGCAAGTGATAAATTGTTTAAATTTGAACAACAAATTTTCCGTAACAACGCCATTTTGATGATCCTTAAAAAACATTATTACAGCTGATATTTTCATTTTTCGATTTTCTTGTTTAGCAATATCAATAAAAATGTCTCAATGTAAGGTAAGACGTTCTTTGTCAAGGTCAGATTTATAAAACTTGGCTACACATTCTACATCAGTTAGACCAATAGCAAGCTTTTCCATTGTTGATAGATGATCCATTGTTTCTGTTTGGAACCTAATAACTAGACTACTTAACGTCTGATCGATGACAGCAATGAAGACTTGCCTGTATTTTTCTTTTGCTGAATGAAAAATGTGTGCAGTAGTGGTCGCATCATCTAATCGTCAACAAATTTTTCTTTTGCGAAGCGGAAGTGTGTGATGTCAACTCATTTCTACATTTTGCAAATGCAGAGATGTTTTTTGACATGAATCATTAAATAAATTATAAATATGTTTTCAAACTTTAATAAATGTTTAAAAAATCTAGTAGTACATGTTTTGGCACCAGGCTCGCAAGCTGTTTTTTGTTAAATAAACTGCCATGTCTGCCTTCTGAATCTGCAGATGGTTGAAACATGCATTCCGTTTAGGTAAATTTCTAATAAATGTTTTAAATCTTTCATTTGTGTTAAAAAATCTCGTACAGCAGAAATACATTGCATAGAGCCTGTACAACTAGATTTACTGTATAAGCTGTAAAATAAACAAACTGCTCGAGGTTTGTTCACTTTTATTCTGCTTAAAAGTCCCAAAAATTTTTTACTAACGTTGTCCTCTGCACTGATTAATGTCCATTGAAAATTGCAACAAAATATCTTTTACAATTATGTACAAGTTTTTGGAACTTAATTCATTAATCACAAAAAACTCTAAAAAATATTCATTCACCGTTAAATTTGTTTCAACAACAGTACGAAAACACACGGAAAATTTCCTTATTAACACTTACATGTTTTTATTTTATTTAAAATCAATCTTTGTACGGCTTTTGCCATAATGGATACAATTTCATTCAGTAAATTATGGGACAACCAATGCGTGTCCTTGTATTGGAAGCCCTTTTTGTGCCAAATATCCTATTTCTCTTGTGTACACAAAATTGCTGTATTGCTTTTTTCCAATTTTTAAAACTGTTATTAATAAAAGCGTCGATCGATTTTAATTCTGATGCAGATAATTTAGGCTAGAACTATAATTTCCTTTAACTTGTTCACACAAATTAAAAAAAATACTTTTTCATGTTTATGTACGATACATGGAAATTTTTTTAACTATTCTGGAGATGTAGGTAAAATAGTAGCTTCTTGTACATTTTTAGATGTTGATGGAACCATATTTATTTTAATTAAATATTTATCGATTTCTTAATATGCGCCTGAAACATCGTATAAAAACAGAGAGCAGAACGTGTACTATTTTGTGTTATGGTTGGTGTTATTGCTTATAGGGTGCGTTGCGTCCGATAAGTAGAAGGGGGCTTTGTCGTTTTGCAAAAAACACATTTGTTAAATACGTTTTTGAATAGATAGTCATTAAATGGTATTAACATTTTTAAGTCAAAAATGTTTTATGCATATAAGCAAATATTCCAATGGGGGCGCTGCCCCCATTAAATATGTCAATATGTCACGGGCCCCGGTGCCCCCATGTACTCGGCGCTCATGCATGTCAGTCACAACAAATATGACGATATTTAAATATTATTTTTATCAATTCAAATTTAGTTTAATGTAAGTTGTAATGCACAACACTTATGTAATGACTTGACAGCTGTCAAGCAAGCGATGTTATAAGAATGTATAAAATCATTCGGCTCCGAACTACGGACCGATCTAGTCGACAGTAAAGACTAGTGTGTAAAGTGCGATAAGCAATTTAATAGCTATCCTATCCCATATCTGTTGTCATTATATCCTATGCTTATTAACACGGGGTGAGTGAGAACTGTGTTGTCTTAATTGTTTTATATAAGGTGAGCTTGTCTGAGCAGAGCTCGGGCAAGCCACCAGCATGGCGGGGAAGAGCCCCGGTGGCAATTCCTCACAAGGAGATGTTGAGATGAAGAATGTAAACTCAGAGAATAAAGTTGGTGATATTACCAATACAGATCAGCAAATTAATAATAGCACCGGCAACTCATCCATGGCACCCACACGTGTTATTACAGCACTTGTTGATAGTTTTAACCCCTCCGATACTGGTCCATTTCAAATATATATAGAGCCTACTAACAACCAATCCATCACTCCTATGGGGATAGGTTCTAAATTAATCAATGAGAAAATACCAGCATCGAAAGTTGAACCTCGAGGTAGAAATAGAATCGGAATTTTTTTTAACCGTTACGTAGATGCGAATAAATTCTTAAAAGGTCCCTTTTTATTAAATCATAGCATCAAAGCTTACATCCCCTCACACCACATTTCGTGCAAGGGATTAATTCGTGGTATAGATAAAGACATTGACATAACAGAAATTGTAGCGAGAGGTAAAAATTCGTTGGATATGCAGATTTTAAAAGCTGAACGTTTTAATAGAAAGGTGCAAAGCGAAGAAGGATTTCGATTTGAACCCTCCAATACAGTACTAATAACCTTCCGAGGTCACATTCTGCCCAAAACATTTATATTAAATCTTAACTCTCGTCCAGTCACGTTATACATATCAAAGGTTATACAGTGTTTCAATTGCATGAGATATGGTCACACCTCCAAGGTCTGCAAAAGCCCCGAACCTAAATGCCCATCATGCTCCGGTTCGCATAAACTGGAAAGTTGTTCTACGGCGCTCTCACCCTGTTGTATGTATTGTAAAGGCAGCCACTACTCCAATGAAATTAAAACTTTATTAGCTAACAGGATCTGTCCGGAGTTCTCACGACAAACCAAAATTAAAGAGGCAATGGCTTATCACGGCTACTCGTTTCATGAAGCATCTTCGCTGAATCCTAACAAACAAGCCAATCTCCAACAAGACAGAGACTTTCCCACTGCTTTTACAACAGTTGAACCAGTTTCCCACTCACACCTCCCGATACGACAACTTTTCTCCTCAGCAGTTAGGGCACCGGTTGCTAACACAGACGATCATCCCTATTCTAGAAATGGCAATGGTTCTGTTGGCGAGTCGTCAAGAGATCATTTTCATAAAAGAAAGAGAACCAATAACAGATCGCCGGAAAAAGCGCGAGCATTAAGACAAGCCTCTTTTAATTCTACGGTTTCGCTGCCTCCCGATGCTGCGTACTCTACTTTAGCATACCCGGCCGATAGCATGTTACCTTCTGTCGATGCAAGATTTATTCAAAATCTTGTAGAGACATTAATTAAGGCAATAAGACAATATTCGTCTCAAAACCCAAAGGATGCACACGCATCAATTTCTAATATTCTCACGTCCCTGAATAATTTAGTTGTACATTCAAGCCATGGCTCCGGCGTCAATTCGTCTTCTTAGTTGGAATATCCAGTCAGGATACAACAAAAAGGCCGAATTGTCGCGACTGATGCATGATTTAGACATAAACGCTGTCACAATCTGTGAAACATGGTTTCAACAGAATAAATATTTTTCTTTCCCCCGCTTTAGTTCTTTTCACAATATGAGAGAAGACGGGTATGGAGGTATTTCATCTTATTTTAACCAAAATTTCTTTTTCAAAACTAAAACCCCATCTTTTAATATCCCTTCAGCTGTCCAATTTGTTCAATCCTCAGCTTCTTTTCTCACAATCCTTTCATGCTACTGCCCACATAACAAATCACTTAATAGAAACAACTGGATGAACATTTTTAACTCACTAGCTCCGCCATTTATTATTGTTGGTGATTTTAATGCACACCACCCCTTATGGGGTCACCATCATCACAACCGAAATGGAATAGACTTAGAAGCGGCTATCGACTCATTAGGTCTAGTAATACTAAATGACGGGTCTCCGACAAACATCCATCTTAACGTCATAGATTTGGTGATAGCATCTCCTGACGTTGCGATTAGATGTCGGTCAGAGACTCTGCATGACACATACGGAAGCAACCATTTTCCAATTATTACGGAAATCTATCTTAATCATGCTCGTTCAGCTGCGAACAATCGCCCTTATCCTATTAATTTAAAGAACATTAATTGGCCCTCCTACACTAACTATCTCTTGGAAAATTGGGAACATAACCCTTCTCCCAATTACAAGGAACTTGAGACCTGGCTGGTAGACGCTGCAAAAGCATCCTCCCCAAATTGTGTGGCATCACCTCGCAATACTGAACGAGATCCTTGCCCTTGGTGGGACAAAGAGTGTACCGAAGCAGTGAACAAGAGAAAACGGTTTCTATCAATATTTCGTAGGACAGGTAAGCTCTGCCATCTGGTTGCGGCGAGGAAGGCTATGGCGGAAGCCAAAAAGCTCCTTTTGCGCAAAAAGAGGGAGAGTTTTAGAAAATTCTGCGGTTCTCTAAACAGAAATTCTTCACCTTCTTACGTGTGGACAACCATAAAAAGGTTCTCCAGAATTAATAGACCATACCCCCCCATTAAGGATGAGATCTGGGCAACCGAATTTTTATCAAAACTTGCTCCCCCATATGTCCAACATCCTTCGGTGTTATCACCGATGACAGTATTTAGCGATATTCCGCACATGATGAACAAGCCGATACAGCAATCTGAATTGCATTATGCGTTGGAAGGTAGGAAAGACTCTGCGGTTGGTTCCGACAACATTTCGTATTCTATGATACGCGAATCTCCGGGTGTCATTAAAGCCCACTTGGTGCAAATATTCAATGCTTGTTTGGAACATGGAACAACTCCTGATGTACGGAAAATCATCAAGATTGTCCCCATACCAAAAAGCAAACCATCTCCAGATTCAGATAAGGCCTTTCGTCCTATTGCGATCCTTTCTTGTATCCGAAAAACATTTGAAAACATCCTTAAAATTCGACTAGAGAGATGGTGCGAAACAAATTCAATTTTTCCTCCTGGAGTTACTGGTTTCAGAAAAGGCCACAGTGTTTACGATAACATCACTACCCTTTACAGCGATATTATTACAGCTCTGGCTCAAAAACATGTTCTGTGTGTATGTTTTCTAGACATAAAAGGAGCTTATGATAACGTATGTATTGCTCACCTCAAATCGGTCATGATAAGCTTAAATATGCATCCATCTTTCATAAACATCATAATGGAGTTAGTCTCGGAAAAAAAGCTGTATTTGTCAGGAACATCTCCAGAAGAGAACCCTAGGACTTCTTACTTAGGACTGCCTCAGGGCAGCCCGTTAAGCCCTATTCTCTTTAATATATATATACACTCGCTAGTCCACCCCTCAATTCCCACGGTTAAAATAGTGTCATATGCTGATGATTTTGCCATATACTCGTCGGGCGCATTTCCAAATAGCGTAATACATAACATCAATGCAGTACTGTCGGAAACAGCATCAAATCTGTTCATCCGTAATTTAGAATTATCGGTAGACAAATGCAAATCGATGATTTTTTCGTCCCGCAACAGAAATATAGCACCTCAGCTACTGATACCAACTATCAATAACACCCCTCTACTTTGTGTCCCATTTTATAAATTTCTGGGGATTTCATTCGACGACAAACTATCATGGAGCACTCATGCAAATGTCCTACAAAAATCATGTGCTCAGGGAATCAATATTCTCAGGTGTGTATCTGGTACTAATTGGGGAGGAGACCCTGAGACGTTGTTGCTCTTTTACAAAGCATTTGTCCGTTCACGCTTAGATTTTGCATCCCATCTTTTCTCCTTCTGTAGCAAAGCTACAACAGCTATATTAGATAAAATCCAAAATCGAGGTATCAGAATTTGTTTAGGAGCAATGAACTCCACACCGATTAATATTATGGAAGTGGAAATTGGCATAATGCCTCTGCTCATAAGACGACAAGTGTTGGCAAAAAAATATGTAGCAAAACTGTTCGGGATGAGAGGAGGTATGACATTTGAAGCCATTTCTCGAGCCAGTGACATGTTTGGCAAACGGCCATTCTGGCCCTCAAAGGGATGTCCCATGATCATCTCCGCTTTTAACGAAATCTCCCAGTTTGAAAGAATTATCAATAAGAGCGCATTCTCAAAACTATTTTTATCCCCTTTTCAATCCCTTGCCCTGAAAATGACCTACCACAAATTTTTGGTAAAAGACATTGATTGCAGCTCAGTAAACACCGTTTTTCAAAGTTTTAGTTACAATCTTTGGCCAGATTCGGTTTACATTTTTACAGACGGATCTGTAAAACAAAACCCTCATTTGGCGGCCTACGGTGTCTACATACCCTGCCGGCACTTGGAAGAAGCTGGAAAACTACCCCAACATGCCTCGATTTTTACAGCTGAATTATATGCCATTTATAGAGCCTTGATTTTTGTAGCATTTTACAATCTGTCAAAGGCAGTAATTTTTACAGACTCCCGGAGTTCTCTTGATGCGATATGCTCCCCAGCATGCAGCATTAAAGACAACATCTGGGTCACACACATCAAAAACTTATTGATCTCGCTACAAAACAAAGGTTATGCGGTACATTGGTGTTGGGTTCCGAGCCACATAGGATTAGCTGGTAACGAATTAGCCGACGAAATTGCGGAACGAGGACATGGGAGGCGATGTAATGATATCAGTATCAATTACACCGACCTCTATGCCAGCTTCGTGCGAGAGGGGATGCAAGCATGGCAACTACTTTTTGACTCAACCTCTATGACCAAGGGAACTAAATATTATAATCTGATAAACAAAGTTACGCATTCAACTCCTTGGTTTAAAAAAACACCGTTCCATTCTAAAGCGGAAGTAGGCCTACTTAGTAGGCTAAGATCAGGACACCTTAGATCACCATGGCATCTATATAGATTAAACATTATAAGCAATCCTCTATGTTGTTGTGGTCAAGTAGGTACATTAGACCACCTATTTTTTAAATGTAGTAGATTTAGACAAAATCAACAGAAACTTTGGCAGAGATTATGTAATTGTGAAGTAGATCTCCCCACCTCCATGGAACTACTGATTGCCTCCAAACATACCAAAGTTTACGCTGCTCTGTGCGAATATGTCAGAGAATCAAAAATTGTACTATAATTCTCACTCACTACAATCCAACAACTACTAACACCTTCCCGTCCGAGGCTCCCCCCTGTGTTGTGACAGAGCCGCCGGAGCTCCGGCTCGAGAAGAGTTTTAATCTTATTCCTATGTCACCCTTGTCCTTGTAACTCAGTTTTGCCTCCACTGGCGTGTACACACTCCTAACTGGTGGGTACACGCTAGTGATTGATGAAACATTTATTTTAAATAATAATTAAAAAGGCGGTCATGGCTACAAAGTACGTGAAGCTAGCGTACGAGCCAAGTAAGATGCAGCTCACTTCACAACGGAGCTGACATCACCCATTCAACAACAACAACAATGTATACAAATGAAGAGAATATTTTTATTATTGAATCTTACTTTAGGTTTGATAATGGGGAATGGCTCTATTCTATTTCGGATTGATTTCGAGAGTTTACAACTGATAATTATAAACATGTAAACAATGTAAACATATGAAAAAAATATTTTGATTATTGAATCCTAAGATAGGCAACTTTGTTTACCCATGTTCACTAGAGCGGCACAAAAGTACATTACCACGGGGCCACGAGCCATGACGCGCTGCAAAAAGGAGCGTCAAGCATCCAATTCAAATGCATGAGTTTATACGTACTAGGCCACGAAATAGCGCTGCAAGATGCAGCGTCGTTTGCTTCTAGCAAAACAAACACGAGCGTTCGTTGCGCTTGACGCTCATCTTATAGTGCACGGAACGCATATCAACCGAAGCGACCGAAATCCCGGTTAACCTAAAAAAGGTTTATATACGGAACGCGGTTACCTGAAAAAGGTTACAAAGGTTGCGACCGCACTCACCATGAACTAACGTCGGTGAATTTCTATTAATCGTGGTTATACATGGCGGTAAATTTAAAATACAATCAAAAGTGAACAAAAGCGTCAAATGTTGCTCGTGTATTTTATTAAATTATTAATTATAGGTTATAATGTATATGTATGTTCCTGTCAATGCTAAAACGGGCAAAAGCATGAGTGCAACAGAGCAAACATTATTATTGTGTATAGTTGCCTGTTATACCTGCCAACCTCTACTGGGATTACTGTATTAGCAGGTAGATAAATACATACAATCATCTAAGATTAAGCACTAAAATTTAAAAAAATATAACACTAAAGCTAATAATAAATAAATTTATGAAGTTTGAGCCTATAATATTTCAGTTTTGTATTTTGACGTTTCTATAACCGCTGTTGTTCCGTAAATCAACCAAGATTTTCAGCAACCGATTAAAGGCGTAACCTAACCGCCGGTTACTTCGGTTGATATACGGAACGCACTATTATATGCCTATTAAAAACAAATTAATACAAATAATCAAGTACGTACACAAAAATATTTGACTGTTTATACAGTTGGAGCGTATTATTTGAGCATCAGCGTCTGAAACAAATCGGTTTGGTTTAAACGCTCCTAAAAATGGACGCCAGAACGTTTTTTTAATTGATTATTTTGTCTAAATTGTAATTATAAAAAAATAAAATTTGTATTTTATCATTATTATGATTTAACTTAGTATATTGAATTAAATAAATTATTATTAATATTTTTGTAAAATTATTAGTTAAATAAGAATAATGTATAATTTGATAATATGTTTGTATAAGTTTCGCACGACATAATACACATTTTGTCAGTTTTCAAAATTTTATACTAATAGTACTGGCAGATAAAGAATTTAAACTGGCATAATTTTTAAATAGATGACACACACTACAGATTGATAGATTATATTCTATTATCAAGTTTAATTTGCCAAAACCAATTCTGCCAAGATTTTGGGTTTTTAATTATTAAATTTGAGAAAATGGAGTTTAATTTAAAATTTTATTATTTTTTATCATTAACGTAAAATGATGGGAGAACAAAGCTAGATAGTAACAAAAATCACATAGGTTTACATGTCATATTTCAATAAGTCAAATGACAAATACGTAAATAAAATTATTTTAAAAATTAATTAATTTAGTTTTTAAAACAAATTTTGTTTTCCCGCGTTTTGTAGTTTTCTATTTGTATATATACTTTTTATATATTTAAAATTTTGTAAATACATATTATATTGAAAAGTAAGATTAATATAATTTTCTTTTAAATGGTTTATTGGTAGAATAAATAAAATTTGAATTAAAAAAATAAAAATTTGTTTATATAACCAAGTATAAATGTATCATAACCTTAAATAGAAATGTCAAATATAATACGGAATTGAGCTACTCGTGTTTAGAGGCTATAAGCGGCAAGATTTTTTTTTTTCCGCATTCTATGACTTTTTGTTTATGTAAATAACATTTTTAAAGTTTTTAATATATTGAAAAGTAACATTAATATCATTTTTCTATAATGAATATTGGCAGAATGAATAATTAAATTTAAAAAAGTGTTAAAATTTTTATTTAAATAAATATAAATGTATCATAACCCTAAATAGAAATGTCAAAATAAACGCTTGAACAAAAATTGACAGGCTCGTGGCCTTTCTTTTTGACGCTGCTAAAATTTGCACCCAGCGTCTTGAGGTTACAAGCGGCGCGTTTGTTTTGTGGCCCAGCGGTTATAGTTTGTCCGCGTTAAGACTGCAGTGATAGGAGTGGTTTATAAAGTCAGTGTCACGCAACTGTAATTGCAACATGTCTTTGTTGGTATTATAATACAGCTAATTTTATTTTGTTTATTATATTACAATAAAATTATTTTAAATTATTTAAAAACTTTAAAGCAGAAACAATATAGTTTATTGCTTCTTAATTAAATATTAATATGTTTAATAGAAATGTATATTAGTCACTTTTAATACTAAAATTTATTATAAACAATTCCTAGAATTGCATGGCGTTTACTCATATTTAGGTTTTTGAGGTTATACTGTACGTCATCAACAAAAAGTTGTAATTAAAGTTGAAATACATATAATTATTTACAAATGCGTTATTTTAGTTACAATAACGCCAAAAATTGATAATTATTAAATAGTAAAAATTGTTAACTAAATTTATTCAATTACAAGTAGCTTTGTTTTAAACTGGTAGATATGCTATTGTAAATTGAGTAGGCCTCTAAGCCAACCAGAGCATTGTTTCCCAGTTGCCATAACAACTACTATTGCAGTCTTAACGCGAACAAAGTATAGATGGTTATATAATCCCAAACATTTATAATCACCCTGTATATGGCTATACTATTATTTGTGTTTTTATTTTTTAGAAGTTTAAATTAAAATTAAATAAATATGAGATCTTAAAAAGTATCCCTATTAACGTTTTCCTAACAAACTAATGCAAGAATACTATGAAATGTTTAAAAAATATTTGATTTAGGCTGCAGTCTCACTGCACCACCCACCGCCACCAATTAAAATTCGAACACGTTAAATCATATGGCGACGGTCCCACTGATTCACTATTCTCGCCTCTCGCCGGCATCTGTCATTTGCGTTCCGTATATCAACCGAAGTAACCGGTGGTTAGGTTACGCCTTTGATCGGTTGCTGAAAATCTTGGTTGATTTACGGAACGACAGCGGTTATAGAAACGTCAAAATACAAAACTGAAATATTATAGGCTCAAACTACATGAATTTATTTATTATTAGCTTTAGTGTTATATTTTTTTAAATTTCAGTGCTTAATATTAGATGATTGTATGTATTTATCTACCTGCTAATACAGTAATCCCAGTAGAGGTTGGCAGGTATAACAGGCAACTATACACAATAATAATGTTTGGCTCTGTTGCACTCATGCCTTTGCCAGTTTTAGCATTGACAGGAACATACATATACATTATAACCTATAATTAATAATTTAATAAAATACACGAGCAACATTTGACGCTTTTGTTCACTTTTGATTGTATTTCAAATTTACCGCCATGTATAACCACGATTAATAAATAGTGCGTTCCGTATATCAACCGATGCGACCGAAATCCCGGTTATCCTGAAACAGGTTTATATACGGAACGCGGTTACCTGAAAAAGGTTACAAAGGTTGCGACCGCACTCACCATGAACTAACGTCGGTGAATTTCTATTAATCGTGGTTATACATGGCGGTAAATTTGAAATACAATCAAAAGTGAACAAAAGCGTCAAATGTTGCTCGTGTATTTTATTAAATTATTAATTATAGGTTATAATGTATATGTCTGTTCCAGTCAATGCTAAAACGGGCAAAGGCATGAGTGCAACAGAGCAAACATTATTATTGTTGCCTGTTATACCTGCCAACCTCTACTGGGATTACTGTATTAGCAGGTAGATAAATACATACAATCATCTAATATTAAGCACTGAAATTTAAAAAAATATAACACTAAAGCTAATAATAAATAAATTCATGAAGTTTGAGCTTATAATATTTCAGTTTTGTATTTTGACGTTTTTATAACCGCTGCCGTTCCATAAATCAACCAAGATTTTCAGCAACCGATCAAAGGCGTAACCTAACCGCCGGTTACTTCGGTTGATATACGGAACGCACTATAAAATTCACCGACGTTAGTTCATGGTGAGTGCGGTCCCAATCTTTGTAACCTTTTTCAGGTAACCGCGTTCCGTATATAAACCTGTTTCAGGATAACCGGGATTTCGGTCGCTTCGGTTGATATACGGAACGCACTATTAGTTAAATAACAGAGCAATGTGTTTAAATTATTAAGTTTTATGTTGATCTAAAACAAATATAAAAGCGCCGCTAAATTCCAATGCTTGTACCACAGAGTTTGTACGCATGTTGGCTGGGCGATGCTAGGGTGAGCGCGCGGATTAAAAAAAAACGCTTCTTAAACGAATCCGTAGCCACGTCTTTTTTCCATGTATGTTTGTATGTAGATACAATTCAGATGCTGCGTTTGTATCACGATTACAATTGTAGTAACAAAACAACATATAATGTTTTTCTCCCGTCGAATAAGCCATATTATCCGGAATAATGATAACTTTATTATTATTTATAAACACAATAGTTTTAAATTCAAATGTTGTTTAAATAAATGCGTTCTCTTTGAATAACTGTAAACAATTAAATGTGACAACTACATGTATGAATAAATGAAAAATTATATTATTATTATTTTATTTTTAATTCCAAGGCACTCTTATAGTATGTAGTAATAATTGTTTTATTAATTAACTCTTGTTTTTGCAAATTCTGAAAAAACTAATTAAATAAGATATAACAAAATATACATTTTTGAAAAAAAATAAGCTATTCAATAAACTCATTGCCAACTAAGATTGCTATTTAAAAATTTATATCTTAATAACCAAAAATGCCATGACTTTTTTGTTAATTTATTTGAGTTTTACACAAAAATATCTACAGAATACATTTTTTATTTTTGCTCTAGAGTAAATAGACAAAAAGTTATTTAAGTTCAAAAAAACAACAGTTTTTAGTCTTTTTGGAATATTTAAAAAAAGTTGACCTATGACAAATTTAAAAATGGCATTACGTTTTTCTGGAAATTTTGCCCAACTTTGCTAATTTAACCAATTCTGTAACATTTAAAATAACGAAGTTACCCATAGAATACACCTAGATTATTGACACACTGTATATAAAATTATACATTAAAACACATGTTTAATCTAAGATATGTTCAAACAACCAATGCAACAAATGTGTTTTTTTTGCAAAAATAAAAGCGTAAGTAAAATTGTTTACCAGGTATATAAACATATAAAACAATGTTTTTACAAATTTTGAAAGTACTGTAGCTTGGGCCCATTTTAATTCAGAAGAACCAAACTTTAAAAGGTGTTTTAGGTATAAGGTCAAGTGGTGTAAAAATGAGCATTTTAATTTAGAAAATATTTAGTTAAAAAATATACACTATGTGCATATTTGTTTGCGGAATAATACTTTATAGAATAATTTTAACATATTTAAATATTTTATCTTAAAAAAAATATATATTGTGTCTTACTTTTAACCTGCCTTTGGGATAATAATGAGACAAGCATGGGTAAAAATGAGACATATATTTTTAGGCAAATAATTACACATATTTATTAATGAGATAAAATTAAGACGCTTTAGTTAAAAAATGAGACAATATTTTAATGAATATTTATATTATTATATCAAAAAAACTTTGAAATAATGTTGTTTATTAATAATAAATTCTAAACAAAAATACGTTTAAAAAAAAAAAAACAAACTAAAAAATAACTAACATGTATTTACATGCCTTTAAAATTTTTAACTTAACAGTCAATTTTAACAGTGCCAGTTAAAACTTTAACAGATTTGTGTTTTATAGAATACCAAGTGACATTACATATTGAAAATATATTATATCTCGTTAAGTAGCGGCTTCATATACTAATTAAACCATTTATTTAAATTCAAAACTTATGAGCTTTGTGTTTATGATGTTGATAAAGTTTACACGACAAGTCTAAAATATACCGTCCAGACAGGTCGGCGCTTACCCCCGATTGATGACTCAGCGATTGCGACTGATGAGTCGTTTTGAACGCAACCAATCTCCAATGTTAATTATTAGTTAAAACATCAAATAAAGTAAAATAATTCAACTCTAACAATATTGCAATAAAACAAACAAATTTTAAGTGATTTACAATATATCTACATTCTCTTATGTGTTCTCGATGGTTAACTTTGATAAAATTATTTTTCTTGGAGGTTTTGTCAATCGGAAAAAAGTTGAATCAATTTGAACATTGTGCGATTTTTTTTATAAATGTGCCCAAACGTTGATAAGTTATATAAGTTATGTTTATAAAAAATATTAATTTTACTGATTATTACAGATTACATAAAACTAAAATAGCAAAATAGACTTGAATTTCAAGTATTTCTGTGGATACATTGTAAGATATCTTGGACAGTAGTGCACTGCACTTTCAGTGTATCTTTTGCACATATAAAAGCACGTTTTTATTTATAGTTGAAAAAAAAAATTCTAGGAAATTTTCAAAATAAAAAAAAAAAAATTTTGGCTGTGAAATATTATTCTTTGAACAACTTTAAAAAAAGTTTGTTTTTTTTGTCATTTATTTCTTAAAAATGCAAACCTAAAAAACTACGATTAAAAAATGTAAAAAAACGCAAAAAACAATTTTTTCAAATTTTGATTGTTTATTACTCGGAAATGCCAAACTAAAAAAATCTGAAAAAATTCACATAATCAGGATTAATGTAAAAAAACGCATTTTCAGTAATTTGAACAAAAAAAAAACTGCGTTCCATACACTTGACTAATACATGGCCATATATATCTTTGATTGATGCTTTAGCGCCAGCAACTGATTAGTCGCAGCCTTTATGCTGCCCCAATATATACAAATATATTGTTGTTTATTATATTTTTTTAAATTAGTGTTTATTTCTTTTTCGTTGTGTATTTTGTTTTTTTTATATCATAAATACAAAAAGTAATTGATAAGAACAGCACTTGGTTTTCCGTTCTTTTCTTCATTTCACTGTACCTTTTTTCATTAAAACGTCAGTCATTTTGTATCTTCTCTTTTTAGATTCGCATTCACTATTCCTTTGATCACGTCATTTAATAATCAATCTTTTTTTTTCTTTTCCAGTTCTCTGTAATTTCATTACTAAAATACTTATACTTTGCTCTATTTCTTTCACCTCTGCAATTCTCATAACCGTTGCCTTGTTATAGTTAATACTCATTCCACACATTGATTCTATTTGTTCAAGTTTTTAAATTATCATCTTCTGTTTTTCTAATTTCTCTGCAAACACGATTCCATTATTCTTCCTCTTATGCTCACTCCCTTGTCCCCTTTTTAGCACTTTGTTACTATCTTTTTGGCATACGTATTAAAAAACGTTAGTAATAAATAAAAACAGCTTTACTAATTTTTAAATTTTAAACCACTTGGTCTTTTTTTATATACAAACTACTTATCAGTCACTTTCCAAATTCCAATTTGTTTTTTATTTTTGTATGGTATTAGATTAAATAATATACTATGCTGCTAAATTAACCAAAACAATTAAACTTTTGTCTTTCTTCAATTGTCCTCACTACACCGATTGCATCCCTTATTATCATTCTTTTTCTAGAACCAATTTGTTTTTCCGCTATAATTTTTACAAGTTTTTTTTAATTATTACCTGCAATGTTAATTTTTTTCTTTTTTTTTCTGTAGACATTTAAACAAATTTACCTTTGAAACCTTTCCAATCTTTCATAGATGACATCACTTCTTCTAACATCATGCTTTCACCTATATTGTCTTTACTTACAAACTTCGTCTTTTTCACATCCAACTTTTCTGGTTTTTCCTTTGATTTATAATGGTCTTTAATTCTGTCATACACCAGATCGCCTACTTATTCTGCAATTTTTCTATTTTTCTACACTCATTATCAAACCATTGCTTTCTGCTTTTATTCGTTATTTTTCTTTGTATTAAGACTTACTACATTTCTTTTTTCTTTTGTTTATGTTTTAAATTTCCTTCTTTCTTTCATTTTAGTTATCATCTGTTGTGTTTTTTCTTTGTAAACAATAATTTCTTCTGCTGATTTATTAATTCCTATTTTCTACTTATATTCTATTCCTGCTTCATATTATGCTACCTTAAGGTTACCTATAACATTTTTTATTTTTCAAGTCTTCTTTCTCAATGTTTTTTAGCTTGTAAACCAGTACATTTTGGTGGTTAGTGGCAAACGGTGATAGTTGGTGGCGGTGGTGCAGTGAGGCTGCAGCTTAAATCGCGCTTAACGATAGTTTTCATAGATGTATACCTCACATATAGATATAAAGGCAAGTTACTAAGGTTACGGTAGTGCAAATATTGCTTGCATGCAATATGTGTCGTCAGCGTGACTTAGCAAGCAAGCGTAACTAAAAGTATAGTGAGTAAAATAACAATCGATGTAAATAAACGATGACCGAACATCATTCAGTTTGCACGATTAGCAATAGATAGTCGTTCTAGACGTAGGAAAATTACGCTCCTTTGGTAGTAAACGTGGTTATTTTAAAATGTGTTCATTTATAAACTCCCTGTATTATACAGATCTTTATAAATGCCTGGAATTATGTAATCACTTTAAATATGCCGCCTTTTTAAAATTGTGCACCAAACTATTTACTTTGGTTCGACAGTTCAACTATTTACGCACACCATTAAAATTATATTGAGCTAGTTTCTAAATTCAATTTTATATAGCGCTTGCTTGCGCATGCGTCTATTTCTAGCAAAGCCAAAGTCAAATAATAGTTAGGAAATAGCCGAAAAAAAACATCAAATTTAGAAATAAATGCGTTTTTCTGTATTTTTGAATGCATTTTGTTGCTATTTGCAAATATATTTTCACAAAAAAGACTTCGACATATCATAGTTTAATCCTTTCTAAATGTACTGGTAAAAATATAAATTGATTATCAAATTATTTGTAGAAGCAGCGATGAAGGGGAAGTTGCCGTTTTTGTTAAAATACTACAAATCAAGGTACCGGTCGGTGTGGTCTTAAAGACCACTTGTTTATACCGTTGAGACAATTTAATATTTGTTTTATGTATTTATTGGATTTATTAAATTTATAACTTTTTATATTTGCGGTTCTTATTTTCGTTTTATATTATCTGAACTGTAGGGTTTCCAATGCTACGAAATTGCATGATAATATTTATTGCGGAAAATAGATTAAACTAATATTATTATTAGTTTAATCTATTTTTTCTATATGTATTTATATACGAATAAATTAATTATGTCACTTTACTCAAAAAGTCGTTGTCACGTTGTTTACTTTTTTTCGTTTGCGATAATATTTATTTATGTTTAAATTATTTTTCATATATCAACCGGCGGTTAAGTTACAGTTATGATCAGTTGCTAAAAATCAAAAAAGTTAATTAAATAAGTTAAAAATAATATTAATTAGTTTTTTTTCTGATTGCGATCCCACTGCAGATGCATTACATAGGCGAAATTATGTTCTAGATTGAGAAAGTTTTTGCTAAAAAAAATAAAAGAAAAACTTTCTTTTAATTTTTATTATTTGAAAAATAATTTATTTTTAATATTTTGTAACAATTTTTGGTTTACATTAATTTATTTTTTATTTACACAAACTGTTAAAGTTTGAATAAAAAGTCTTCAGGAAGATAGTTTTTTAAGATTCTTTAAATGTTTAATCTTCTGAAACTTTTTAATTTTTAGGTAAATCTATTTTTTTTTGTTATTTTTTTTGTGGAAAATTTAATTTAAAAACTTTTCTGTCTCTTGATAAATTTTGATCAAATACACAGTTTTTGAGAAAATCAAGTAAAACCAGAGATCATTATTTCTTAAAAATAATAAAAAATATAGAAATATCATTAGCCGTCGATGTCAAATTAAATATAAACGTGACAAAAACCGGAACGCAGATTTTTTTTTACATTGGATCAGAGACTCCGACAACGTGGTACTTTTGCACCTCATAAAATAGACTGTGGGCGTCAAGTAAATTTGGATCCTGAAGTAGAAGAACAGATTTTAAACTGGATATTCTACCATCCAACGGATAGCATCGACTTTTCAGGTAGAGTAGTGCATCGTGAAAACTTATTATTTGAATAATTTTGAAGAAAACAGTTTCTTATAATTTTTTTCTAAAAATGCAATCCTGAGAAGTTACAAACGATCAAAATATGTTAAAAAACTCAAAAACCTCGAATTTTTCAAATATTGATTGCATACTACTCAAAAATGGCTAAAAAAAATTTAAAAAATTACGTAATCAGGATTCATGTAGAGAAAGGCATTTTTAGTGGTTTGAGCAAAAAGGTAATTCAATAATATCTTTTAAATTTTTTTTTCAAAGAATTTATTTTGCAAGAAACCAATGGTTATATTTCCATCTCTCTCTATTTTTGGTTGATCATGGAAATCCCACAAAAATGTGAAAAACCGTACCGGTTGTAAACTATTACATCTGTCAATAATTTTCTTTTGATTATTATTAATTTTGTAAAATATTTGCTACTTAAACATTTACTTTACATAGAATATTCATTTTTTATACTTAATAACAATTTTTATTAATTATTTTCATAATTATTGTTGACAACTCATCTTATTATATTTAATTAATAATTAAATATTAATATTTAAATTTGACCTACCAAATAAATTAAACTGCTTCCAACTCTCCTTGAGATATCTAAAAAATTAAAACCATATTTCCATTTATTAGTTAAATAGAAACAATTATTAGCAAAAACATTGCGGATCCGTTCATAAATAAGGTTGTGTCAACCAAAAAACTGAACCATTTATTTTAACTATACTTTACATTTTCCGTTTTTGAACCAATCTCCCCTGATATATCCGGAATATTGAAATTATATTTCCATTTATTAGTTAAATAAAAAGTTTAAAGTTTTATTATTATTGGTTAATTAAATCTTAGCTTAAGCATTAGCCATCCAACCTTAAATTAAATTATTAGTCAAAATATTTTGATTTTATTATATTCATCTAAAACAAATATATTAATCTTGAAAAATGAATTAATCGTTAGGCTTGTGCATAGGCGTCTTACAAAGACGAAAACAAGTTACTTAGAAAATAAAAGTAACTTGCACATTACAGTTATTACTACTAATACTGCAACATTGAAAAAATAAAATTGAAAAATGTGGTTAAGAAAAAAAAATTAAACAAAAAATGGGGGATTTTGAAAATAAATTATAGATAAAGGGAAAAATGAATTGGAAATTAATTAATATCTAGACTATGCAACACTAGAACAAGTAAAACATGTTCGTATAAATGTACACACAGTGTCTCAAGTTTACTAAATGTAACCTGCAACAATGTCGAACAGTCTAGAAATTACAAAATGTAAATATTAAAATGGTCTAAAATCATCCATATACTCGTTTCGAAATTTATTTCTCATCGGTATGGCTTTACTTTAGACTTAAACATAATTTTAAATTGGATAAATTAACTTACAGTCAACTCGGTCTCGTAGCAACGTTTAAACTAAATTTATAAAAAAGGGAGTGAACTGTTTACACTATCTGAAGGATTAATGACTTTTGAGAATCAAGGATTAAGAAGTCTCACATTTTTCGGACTAATTACCTAGCGATAACTACATGTAAACATTAGAACAAATGTTCATTAATACATGACACAAGTGATTAAATATTAATCTTGAAAAACGAATTAATCGTAGGACTTGTGCATAGGCGTCTTACAAAGACGAAAACAAGTTACTTAGAAAATAAAAGTAACTTGCACATTACAGTTAGTACTACTAATACTGAAACATTTAAAAAAAAATTGAAAAATGTGGTTAAAAAAAAATCAAAAACAAAAAATGGGGAATTTTAAAAATAAATTATAGATAAACTATTAATTCGTTTTTCAAGATTAATATTTAATCACTTGTGTCATGTATTAATGGACATTTGTTCTAATGTTTAAAACAAATATAAAAGCGAAGCTAAATTCCAATGCTGGTACGCATGTTGATGATTTAGCTGGGCGATGCTTGAGTGAGAGCGCGGATTCACAAATGTGTTTCTTAAACGAATCCGTAGCTGTAGCTTAGTTCAGCCACGTAATTGGAAAACGGCTGTTATTGTACCTACAGATTTTCATTGCCGTTCAAAACCGCACATAAAACTGTTTATGGCAGCCTATAATCTCACAGATGGCTTTTATGATTATTTGTTTTTTATATTAGTAGATCATAGAATAAAAATAAAAATCCCTATTATTAACTATGGTCAAATTTGTCTAAATGAAGCAAGCAACTATTATAAAACATTTTGTTGTTTCATAATAAGCAACATAATAAGACTTTTTTGAACCATGTGTTTTGTATCAAAGTTGCTTGAGACCTTAACTATGTGGTAGTCCATAATTATCATGAAATAAAACGATAATTAAGTTTTTATATTATTAATTGTTTGTTTGTTTGTATTGATATATATGTATGTATGTTCTTTAGTAATACATTTTATTATATCAATAAAGTATTTGTGGTAAAAACTTAGTTATCGTTTTTTTCATCAATATATATTTGGTTGTAATTGGTCTAAAAGACTTTTTAAAAAATGTATTTTTATTATCAAATTTATAGACAAAGATACAAATTCTTGAAGAACATTTTATGCTTTAATATTTAAATAAAATGTTGCATTTAATTTTGTAAATACCTTATTTAATCTATTAATAGTAAAACCAGTATATCCGGTCAGAAAATAATTTTAAATATTTTTAGAGAAACGTCAATTTCAAATGGTAATCTTCGCATAAAATGCAAACCAGTAATTCGAATTTTATTAGAATATTTTCAACAGCAATTTATTCATTTATACAAACATTAAATATATGTAATAATGTAATAATTAAGTATATGTAAATTTTAATGCGTTTGAGAAAAAGCAATCGACTAAAGACGTTTTGTTCCTAAATTATGTATTGTTATAACATGTGAGATGAAATAATAGTTTTATTTATGTTAGATTCTTAAAAAAAAAAAAATTATTATGATTAGTACTATACTAAAATCAAATCCGCGCTAGACTCTAAGTAAACAAATACACGCGTTGTTCACGTGCATAACTAAATAAATAAAATATCACTTAATGGGGTAGTGCAGACACTTTTGCCTCACTAACATACTACCATATAAATGTCAAGAAGTGACAGACAGCTATAGCCGCGTTCAGAACGACTCATCACTGCCATAGATAACCTAATCACTGTCAATCATGCAAACTGAACGCTACCGCTGAGTTATCGTTTGCTGGCAGTGCTGGTCATTTTACTCATCATACATTTAGGTTCGTTTGCTTGCTAACAAATCAACAGCAATTTTTAATGCTTAAAATTAATCTTAGAACTAAAAAAATGTGAAAATATATAGGAAGTTCATTTTATTATGGAAATTTAGATTATTTTTTTAAATAAAACACCCTGTATGTTTTTACAATTTAATGATTGTTTTTGATGTTATTGTTTTTTTTAATTTGTTTGGTTAAAATAAATGTGTACGTTTGTGGAATATGTTCTTTTTTTGAAGTTCAAAAAGTTGCTCAAAAATAGTGCATTTTATAAAAAAGTTATTTTTACAAAAAATGCTCAAAATTAGTCTTAGAATAAAAAAAATGTAAAAATATGCAAGGTGTTCTATTTGAAAAGAAGTTTTAAAAATGCTCACAATAAAAGACCCTATATATTGAAACTATTTTTAATCAAAAGTTATTTTAAAACAATATAAAACCTTTGTTGGAAACTTTTTTGAAATTTTGTACGGTTCGAGAACTATTTACGGTAATTTTGACTAACCCAGTATAAAAAGCAATAAAACATAAAGTAGAAGTAACCCCAATCTAATGTGCCGCTCAATCCAGTTAGTCCATCTTCTATCACCACAAACCAATACGGGTACAGTTTCCAGTCCAGTCCGATTTTGTCAATCTTCAACGAGTCGATAACCCACAAATGACAAAAATACCTCCCAGATTTACTTTTACGTTTTGTGCTAGTCAGTTCAACATAATTTGCAGGCCAATTAAACCCTCTCATTGATAGTTTTACATGACCCATATCTCTCTGTTCCTGCGTAAACGCACAGGCAAACACGCATGTTCCGCGCTATCTAAATGAAATTGAAACTAACGTTTGTATACTCTATCAACATCACCAACCTGGTTCTAGCAGGCCGAAAGTCCCTCCGAGTATGAGTGATGAAAATGAGGCGAGATGATTAATGTTTGTAAATTTGTTTGTCACTGAAACCATGAATGCCAAAGCTGTTAAAGCGGTAACCAAATTCACAAATAATATACGGCAGCTTCAAACTCAAGACCTTGAGAGGCAAGCATCTAAGCAACTAACACACCCTGCCGCTCCCGCGCTATCCATTTCAGTGCCACACGTATAGATTTCCCATAAGTTAATGTCTTGTCTCTCCAAATTTATCCCTGCCAACTTTTCTAACTATTGTTTCCTCAATTTTCCGTATACGCCTCCAATAAAATCTAATTTATTTCACTAATGCCTTTCCCTGATCATTTGCCTACCATTAATTTCGTCGGATTTCGCATAAAGTTCCGCTGTTCGTTAATGTGTTTTACCGCTGGCTACTAATTTGTCTAAAAAAAAAACATGTAAATGTAAATAAAAAGTTGAATAGTGGATCAAGTAATTCGGTGTATGCAGCCTCTGCCTCGGTAATGCCTATTCTGTCCTTTATCGTTCTAATCCAATTTGTCCATCGTCTATCGCCACAAACCATTACGGTTATTGTTATTACTCAGTTCACCGTCCGCTTTACGGAAACTACGGAAACTTTTTGGTGCCCTCGTTCATTACCAGCAACTTGATTTTGTCGCTTCAACCGCCTTCTGCTTTTTCCAATTAATCCTTAAAAAAATCCACAATTCTTGCAAATGGCAAATTTGTATCCCATTTCCAAATTTGTTCTAAATATTTCTTAAAATTTCCACGATCTGTCATAAGTTGCATAACTTCTGCTGTGATCGTCATCTTAATGCCTTGCCTATCGTCCTGATAAAATTAAGTATAATGCGTTCGTTTTCCAAATTTACCAATCCGTTGTTCTATCCTCGATTTAAAGTTAAGATATTAAGTGCGGCGCGTCGTCCGTCTGTTCGTTAATGTGTTTTGCCGCTGCTCTTATAGCTACAAATTCGGTTTTAAAAACGGTACATTCGTCATCTAACTTCACTTTTTGTTATATTTTTTGCATCTTGCCTTTATACTGCAATTTTGACGTGATGACGTTTTGTTGAGTAAAATCTGTATCAAATTTTACTGCGTAATTTTTGTCCGGCTCGCCTAGTCTACGCAACAATAATTGAACCGCCTTTCCTATTTATTTCTTGAGACCAATTCCCTGTGTATTTACGTCGCATACATTTAAGTCATTACCCCATAGCAGGTTAGATTGCGATAAAATAACTGGAAATAACTATAACTAGCAGCGATATTCCTGAAAGTTGCCTACAAAAATGAAATAGTTCCAAAACTGGGCAATATTAGACAAATATTAAACAGCCTTAAAAATAAATTATCCATTGTAAAATTGCACGTAACGGCACATTGTTAATTATTCCATTGTATGCGTTACCTAAATTTCAGAAACAAATTTCAAGAAATCTTACTGATGTTATTTTTTGTTTCAACTTAATAGAGTACTCCCTAGGATTGGGTTCTCTCATGTCTTGTTTGGTATCATAGGCTTTTAGCAACAAAAAGCTTCAGTCTAAGCGTATTTTACGACACGCTAGATTATAACCAGTTCTGCTTATCCCGCATGACTATCTTCTCTTCGCTGAAGATATACACATGAACGGAGTACATACCAACAAATTTTGATCCTTGCGACTATCTAGCCTTGGCCTGTGAGATGATCTGGCGATCGTATCCATTTATCAGCCTAAACTATATGACGTCTACTTTTTATGCTCTCCTAGACAAGTTCTTCACAAGCCATATTATGCGACTTAGGCTCTTACATATATTTAGGTGAAAAGTTATTACAAAAACTGCCAAAATCCTAGAAATTATCTAAGCAATCTTCCACAACAAAAAAATGGTACATTATTTTCTAAGAAACTAAACAGAGACCTCAAATGGTGTTGAAATTAAAACTTTTTGTTCACTAAGAACACAATATGTTCGTTTGACAAACAGTTCCCCTTAAATGCTTTTAAAATACTCTCTATATTCTTCTAAAGTGCTTTAAGTCATTTATACATATACCTGAAGTTTCCTATCCTTGCTAGGACCTTACGCATATTAGGATTTTCAATGCCCTGCTAGATTCTCCTAGACCAGCAATAAGCAACAAGATTTCAAGATCGCAACAATTTTTATAAGTAACACAATAAACTAAGGCAACAAATTAACATTTATTAATTTTCTTTCTCATTTAGACTATACTTCTGTCACATTTTTTGAGATTATGTTGTATGTCTGGTCTCTTCGGACTAACATTTCTATATTACAAAAACTAAAAGAATGAAGTCTGTACTAAATTCTTCAAATACTTACAGCTTGTACACAAAATGTATAGCAATATTACGATTAAATCAAATTTATTAAATTAGTCAACAATTTATAACACGTACTTTTATACTGCCCAGTATAGTAGTTTAAGACTACTTAAATGCTGTATCTACAGATTTGTAATTTAAATAAACAATACTTTAAAAAGGCAATTTTATTAAAACAAACCAAAAACTTACAGATTACCATTTAGAATGTAATTTTGCCTGTAGAATAAGAAAACATGTAAAACACCTCTCAATATCAGTAAGCCAAGAAAATTTTCACTTACAGCAGTATAGCAAAAATCCACCAATGGTTCCTAAATCTATTGCATTGGATAAGAATAAAATATTTACAACAATAAAACAAAGTAACGGTATTATTACAAAAACAATTTATTTGATTTTTTAAATTTATTTCTTCTTAATCATTTTTCTTTTTCTTAAATATTCTTTGATTTAATAGAATATCTGTTTGCGAAATAAAAATCTCTTGGGACATATAAAAATAATACTATTTTACCATTTCTATACAAAGCAGAGAAAACCTGAAAGAAACAATAAAATAATAGCATTTCCTCCTTTCACTCAACCTATCAACACATATAAAAATATTTAAAATAATAATAAAAAAATGAAATTCTATAATATAATACTAATAAAAAATAGTAAATTATTTTGATTTATATAATACAGGTTTGGTATAAAATAGATACACATTGCAGTTAAAAGAAATAATTGTTTCTCGCACATATTTTAAATAATCATGACAGCATACGGAAAAAATAAAACAATATTAAAAATCAGTCATGTATTTTAGCGCTTATAAAAATATGTAATTTATTTATATTATTACTTTTCAATTGCATGGATTCTCCAAGAAATATAACTAAAGAAATATTTATATAAATAATAAATTAATATTTGCAGAATTCAATTGAAATATAATAAAAAATATTACTATTGGCAGTTATAACAAAACTAATAATATTATTCTTTGATTTCTAAAACTGTGGCTCCGTTTAAATTAGTTATATACTGTATAAAAATTGATTGTCAAAATATATTAATTATATTAAGATAAAAAATATTGGCAACAATTAACATATTTAGCCAACCACCATCAGAGTTTAAAATATCTAGCATTACAAAACTGGCTAAATCATCTGTTATTAGGTCTATTCCAATACACGATTTAACTGGTTTACAAACCATTACTTTGCATAAAAAATTGTCTAAGTATGACAAACCTTGTTTGTGTAATGGTTTACAAGCCGTCTAAATAGTGTTATAAAACAGACCTAATGTTATGTTAAGATATTGTACACTGAAAACAGCACCATCAACACAAACTACATTTGATAAAAAATATAAAATATTATAAAACAATTTATTATTCTTAATAATAAATCAAAGTTAAATAATTTATTCATTTCAATAATAATAATTGGCTGTCAATAACTAATATGCTTGCAAGTGATTATTTATTGTTAAAATTTTCTAATTGGTGCTTTTGTGACAATGACTCTTTAATTAGCTGATAGCAAGTATAGATATTAATACTGACAGTTAACATCATTTCTAAACAGCATAGACGTATTTAACTTGAATTTTTTTATAAAGCGGATTCTTGATAAAAATATTAAGATCACATATGGTTTAAATTTCTCTTAAAGAAGCATTGCAAAGTATGCAGTTATTTAAAATTGTCTTTAGAATTTGGCCAAAATGTAATCATTTTGATATTGGCAGAACTGTATTATGAAACAGCTAAAAATTTAAAATTGAGGTAACATAAATCGATTTTAAAAGAATTTAATAGTTAATTACTGGCTAAACTTTAATTAGTAACTTCAGTCACATTAAATGAATAACCAAATTAACAATAAATTATTACTGATGCAATTGCTTTCTATTTTAATTTGTTAGAAATTTTGAAAAAATTTGCAAAAAAATTATGTTTCTTGGAGGCCACATAAAATAAAGAGAAAAATCATGGAGGAATTACTTAGGAAATGCCTTTTTGATTTCTGCTAGAGGCAGATTGTGAATTAAATTCCTCAAAGATTTTTTCATAACTTTAAACATACTCATAATTTGGCATTTTGTTCTTCTTCATTGGAAGAGTATTAAATATTTTAATGATATATAGTATATGTACAGTAGACGCCCTCTGATGGGATTGTAAAAGTAAGTATATTTGTACAAAATCTATTTAAAATATTTACTTTTGCTTCAGTTTGAGTAACATATTAATATATAACAATTAAAAAAATATAAATTCATAAAATCTCTAGAAAGCTATATAAACAAGAATAATACATATCTTCAGCCCAAGCAATGACCATATTGAAGTAACATTTTTAAAATAGTATATCAGCAAGAAATACTTATTTGAAGTTCATGGCTCAAGTGTTCTATGCGGTGGAAACATGTTTTCTATTTTATTGGTTTCCAATATATAATTTTAGATAAAATAAAAAGGCCTCTACTGTACATAAAATAAACAAACTAATGACATTTTGAGATACAAAACAAGAAAGAGCAGATACTGAAGAGAATATAATTACAATAAATAATTAGAGATTATAAAAAAATATAAAACAAAATAAAACTAGAAACTAACTTATCTTTCACGGTACCATCGGCCACGTGGTTTTCGTAGTACTCTGGGTGATTTGGGCGATGAGGGAGGCATCCGCCGTGGCCGCTTAACCGTCCGGTGAGGAGAAGATGAACTCCTCATGCTCCTATTAATGGCCATTTTAAAGTTGTCACCATCTAACTTTAGCACGCGCACGTAAGGTTGAAACTGTAGATCCTTATTAACGTCATTACTAATTTTTGCTGCAAGTACCTTCTCGGCGTTCTCCCACCGGTCGAGATCAACAACCCGATCGCTTTTAACTTCGTCCGCTACCTTTTTTACCCTGTCATCACTATTTTGTACATTAATTTCACTATTAATTAAATTATTTTTATTTACAACACTTGGGTCCGTCTTACTTTGGTCATTTTTATTTACAATCTCTTTGATGTGATCACCGAAAGTATTCGATTTTGTCGCACCTAAATTAGTTAAGTTTATGTCAGTGAGATTAGAGTCCTCACCAACATCTGAGTCTGCATTAACACTTAACGAGTCTATGGTTGAGTCATCAACTCCGTCCTCCAAAAGCACCTCCTTTTTTGTACGTCGGTTGTTCTTGTTTGGCCAACCGGTGCGATTTTTCTTTTTTTTCCTGCCAGGTTTTTTGCCAGGAGAGAAGCACTTCCTTTGCATACCTGCCAGGCCGGTCTTCTTTGCCACATGTTTGAAATTCTCGTAGTCCTCTAAGATTTCTATAGCATTTGACTTGTACTTTAGGTTTAATAAATTATCTTTAACGTTTATATCTATGTCTTCTAAGTTGCGGAACTCAGCGAAAGCACCTGTCAGCATATCGTCAATAGTTTTTGCCTGCTTGTCATATTCGCTAAGTTCCTCTTGTGGTAATTCTACTTCAGGTATAACCTCCAATTTATTTTCAATTGCTTTAGCGCGGTTTAATTCTCGTTTCTTTCGTTGATGAATTAAACTACTAAGAATTGCTAATGTTGACGCATGTTGTCTAGGCGATTTTCTAGGATTTTTACTTGGAATGGCAGCACCACCTCCGTCCCTTCTTTTTCTTCTACTAGACACATCAATTTCTAGAGTTCTCTCAGAATGTTCGCTGGATTCATAACTACCCTTACTATCTTCTTCGTCGAGTTCTGGAGTGTAATTAGGATCTGGTGTACTACAACTAGCGGAGTTTGAGCCTGATGAGAGTTCATTTATTATTTGATTTTTAATTTGAGTGTATGTACTGAAACATACTTTTGGGTCTAAAGGGGGTATTCGATCCATCTCATATGGCATTAAAAAGGGTTTCCAACAACCTGTAATAAATATATATGTTAAACTAATTTAAATTTAATAAATTATGTATTTTATGTAAATCGCCTTGCCACCCAATGTTAGACAAACACTAGTGTTTCAGGGTGAGCACCCATTATCAGTGTGCCTAGCATCTCACTTGCCAAACATCTTACATAAAACCATAGTAACTATTATACATTTTTTTATTTGTAATTTATAAGTAGAAATAAAGTTTATTATTATTATTATGTATAGGAATATTTCAATTTAATTATACTAAAATTTATTCATAATATATTTATGTATGTAGAGGTTGAATTTATGAATCACACCCAAAACTATGGATTTAATTCTTCTCAATATTAAAAAGAGATTTAATATGAAAAAATATTAAACTTTTTTTTCAATTTCTTCTAAACTGTATGTTATAGCATAATACACAGCAGTTTCAAGGTCATTTTGAAATCATCAACATATTTTTAATAATTTTAATTAAAGTTCTAAAATTTCATAAAACATACATAATAACTACTAACTAAACGTAAAACAAAGCAAAAAAATTGATAATAGTATTCTAGTGCAAACAAAATTGGATGTTATAATATAACCAAATTTGTAAAAGAATGTTATTTTTCAGTATTGACTTGATAAAAAAAACACAAGAATAGTACCAACAAGGTTTCATTGCTCTTACATCCACAATCAGAGTGCCCTCACATGTGCCAAAAAATGGTATAAGAGACATGTAGTTACAGACAAATTATTGCTTTGTTACATTTTATAATGTAAATTATCATTATTATCTAAAGTAATTAAAAAGTTGGAGAAATAAAGCAATAAACCACAATTAACTACATTGAAGATAATAGACAAATATGTTGATATTCTCAATAGACATAAGCAAGTTATATAACTAACTAACATTAGTTAATTCTTATCCAAAACCCAAAAAATGTCATCAAAGTAATAATGAAGTAATTTAGACAATGCATAAATATACATACAACCAAAATTTTTTGATATTCAAGCACTTCAAAAATGAAAAATAGGTTCATAGAAACTCCGTGAAAAAATAACATACTTGTTCCTTGAAATTACCTCAATAAATTTGATATAAAACTAAGTTTGTAAGGTATTCATTTGACTCAGCCTTGCATCAATTGTTGGTAACCAAGCTCAGATATCCTAAATGCAGCCACTGATATTACCTATTCTTTAAGGTTATATTCTATAATAACACAATTTTGAGGCTATCAAATTCACTACATACCCCATACACCAAATAATATAATTATATACCGATATGGGCCATATCAGCATATAAATCATTTTTCAATCATCATTGTTAGCATTCTGACTGTTGCAGATCCTATGTGCCTCTTTTCATTCATCACTCACAAATCTCTCTATGCTGGTGAATACAACTCTTCATAATCATTAAAATATTTCTTAAATAACTTAATATTTTTCATATTATCGAAGTAATGATTTTATTTATTTAATTATTTTATTTCAACATACATGTTTCGATGATTAATCATCATTATCAATGTATTTATTTAATATAATATTTCAAACTGATTGATTAATATTTAAAAAATTGTTTTTTCCCGCTACCCTGATATCCGTTTTATATATTTAAATTTCTATTTTCCCGCTGGCTTGAATTTTGATATTGTCATTTATTAAACGTTACAAATTTTAAGGTTAGATAATCTATCAAATAAATTTACATTATAATTTAAAATTTCTATTTAACTAAAATTTATTTTTATTAACATATCTAGTAGTGGTGAATTATAAATATCTAATTGTTCATTTATTACTGTATAATTTTGATTTTTTAAATGTTTTTTAATTTCTAAGCTTTCCAAAAATGTTAAATTTTTATCCGAAATGTGTAGAATATTTAATGATGTTTTTTGATTTGAAATATTATGTTTATTCAGAATTAATAAATGACAATATCAAAATTCAAGCCAGCGGGAAAATAGAAATTTAAATATATAAAACGGATATCAGGGTAGCGGGAAAAACAATTTTTTAAATATTAATCAATCAGTTTGAAATATTATATTAAATAAATACATTGATAATGATGATTAATCATCGAAACATGTATGTTGAAATAAAATAATTAAATAAATAAAATCATTACTTTGATAATATGAATAATATAAAAGGATTTTATAAAATAAATAGAGAAAATATAAAACTTAATATTTGTTATATTTTTGTAAATACAAAAAAAAATAACCTCTCAGGATTGATATAAAAGACTAAGAGATGCCACTATAATAGCATACAATAGCTAATCCAAAATGTATAAAGGTCTCCACGCATTAGACCTTATCCGTCCCCGGCCAATCACATATTTTTTGTAGATTTATATGTAATATATTAATTAAGAAAAGTTTATAATTTAATATAAAGACATTAATATCCCGTTATATAATAACATTTATATGTAATAACTCTCAAGACCGGACCGCTGTACTCAGTTGCACGCAAATATTTGTACACAATTCAATTCGCATGTTTAAAAAAGTAAATAATTAAAGTCGCATTATGATAAAAGCCTATATTTTATACTTAGTTTTACATCAATAATATACAATATATACTGCAATTTTTACCAATTATAAGAGTTAAAAATGCTTTGTGAGCATTTTCCAGTAATCTTTTAATGGGATATTTATCTATGTAGTGAAAAGTTTAAAATAGTAAAGTTCCCATTAATTAATCGAAACAAATTAAATGTATGATAATTTATTACGTTGCATAATCGGTTAAAAATTGTAGTTGCAGAATATTATATAAAACTGTTGATAAAATATGTTATTTTGGAACGCTCAATAAAAATAATTGATCCAGATTTACTTGCTCATAACTTTACATCAAAAATAGTTGCACTAGAGGTATAACAAACTAGGTGCCCCCAAGCACCCTTAAATTAAAAACACCTGACTGCTACCGTAAGCTGCATAGTACTTTTAACCTTAATATTGTGAATAATAATTTCGATACTCAAAATAACGATTTATTAATTTTCATATTTTTGGATTTGTTGTTACTTTGTTGGTAGAATTCCTCATACAATGTTCTTCAAAACAAAGTGTATTTTATTCACACTCATAAACTAACTTTTTCTATTTTTGCATTTTTTAAGAAGTTTCATATTATGTAATGTTAAGAATTAAAAACAGTTGCAGTAATAATCTACAAACCTGAATCACTAAAGCATGTGTAGTACTCTTCCCCTTGATCCTGCCTAGAAAATGTTTGATACCAAGGTTCACTCTTCGGCACTCGTTCAAATGAAAACATTAAATCTTCCAAATTGAATTTTCCATCATCCTCACTCGTCTTCTTTTCATCTTTGATTTCTTTTTTTATAATAGAGATCTCACCATTATTCTTGGGCACTTTTACTGGCTGAACGTCGTTCATAAACGTTCCCTGATATCTTAACCTGGAATGAATAATGTTTCTTATTTGAAAATAAACAATAAAAAATAATTCAACAAGTTTATTCAACTAATACATAAAATTTTGAAAACAAAAATTATTTAAATGAAAAATAAGCAATAGAAATAATTTCACAATAAAAAAAAAAATAACCTAGAAAAATCCAAGATATATTGAATGCTGGTAGAAAATTGCAGCAATATCAATATTTTATAATTAAGCAAAAAATTACTGAGGTAGAGAAAATGGTATACAAAGCTTAAAGTTTTAATTAAATTAAATATATGTATATATATATCGTCATTCTCAATACTTAAAAAACGATGATGAAAATAACTAAAAGCTTAAAATAATTAAAATTTGACTAGAAATAATAAGTAATTTAGCCAAATAGATTTATTTAATGTTTTCCTTTTTTTTATGAGATTTATACCTTGATCCGGGCATTTCAAATTTATAATATTTCTTATTATCCATAATAAATGCTTCGGCGTGTGTTAGTCTTTTCTTCTTTTTCCCACTTGAGCAAACTGAAGAGATACTGCTATTATCGACGGACTTCTCATCCTCCTCCATATCACTTGACGATAACAATGTGCTGTCAAATTTGGCAGTACTAACAGTCGTGTCAGGACCATCAGCATCAATGTCCTCCTCACTACTAGACTCATCACGTTTTGGAAATAAAAAATTCTCAGCTTCATTGTTTAGCCTCTTCAATTCAGACGAACGCATCCGATGAAATTTTACTATTAAAGATTTATTATCATCATCCACATCTTCGTCCTCCTCATCATCATCATCATTATCTTCCTCTTCCTCGTCTTCATCTTCAATATCACTGATGGCTCCATCACGTGTTTTAAAAATTTCTGTTTCTCGGCGTGCTTTGTTTTTAACTTCGACTTTGTAATAGCCTCGATTTTCAGAAATGACATTGTTATCAATGGAAATACGTTTTTGGCGGATACACGCACGTTTTGGACGGCCCGAACTCCATGTTTCCGATTGTTGTTCGGCTATTTTCTAAAACAAATAAATAATTATTTATATACAGGGTGTCCGGAAAATACGTGTACAACGTTTGACGACAGACTCCTGACGTCAAAATAGGTCGATCTAAGCCGACTTAGTTATATCCAAAATTGTCTCGTTTAGCCGGTAGAGGGCGTCAAAAAAAAACAAAAGTATAACAAAGTTGAAAGTATCTATTGTAAGAAACTAAGTAAAACAAAAACATTACTTAAGCAAATGTGTAAAATGACCGCCATCTTGCTGAATACACTTATTAACACTCTTTAAAAAATTATATTGGACCCTAACTAATGTCTCGGGATTATTGAAATGGTTGCCTGCATTTAAAATCCGCTGCAATAAATCATCGCGTGTGTTTACCGGAGTCTTGTAAACTTCTGTTTTAATAGAAGAAAAAAGAAGTCACACATATTTAACTCAGGAGAACGTGGTGGCCATTTTACTGGTGCATCATTGCCTCTTCCAATCCATCGGTTGGGATATTGATGATGTAAGTATTGCCGAACGGCAACGGAAAAATGGGGCGGGGCACCATCATGCATATACCACATTTCCCTCCGAAGTAAAAGGGGCAAATTCTCCAGAAGAATTGGTAATGTGTCTTGCAAAAAATTTAAATAAATATTTCCATCTAACCTGTCTGGAATAACAATGGGACCAATAAGGTAGTGATCAATAATACCTGCCCAAATATTAATTTTAAATTGATGTTGATGATGTGCAACTTTAATGGCATGTGGATTTTCATCGGAATAAATATGTTCGTTGTGCAGATTGGTTACCCCAGATCTTGTAAAGCATGCCTCGTCAGTAAACATAATTTTTCTACAAAAATTTGGAACAAGGATTCTTTTGTTTCTAATAAATTGACAAAATGTAAGCCGCATGGGGGGATCAGTCGGTAAAAGTTCCTGGACTTTTTGTATGTGGTAAGGATGTAACAACTGTTCTCTTAAAACCTCATTGACAATCGTTTTAGGAACATTTAACTCACGTTCTAAGAGACGGGTACTGGCACTTGGTTCTTCTTCAACTCTTTCCAGAATCATCTCTTCTGTTTCCACAGTTCAGTTGTTCGCATACGACCCCTGCCTTCAAACTTTTTCTCAAAACTGCCCGTTTCCCGAAGATGACGCTCAATATTGGCAAATGTTTGGTGGTTTGGGGCGTCAGAGTGTTAGGGTTTACATGGAGAGGTTTCCTAACCGTCGAATACGGTTAGGAAACCTCTCCATGTAAACCCTAACACTCTGACGCCCATTTCCTTGACAAAACCCGTATACCAGGAGCATGTCAACTTTCTGAGAGTTTGTATAATTTTCCATTTTTAATGGTAAAATGAACTTGTAATTCAAGAATGTTGATCGTATACTTGAGTAAATTTCATAGACTGGTGACAATTTGTCAACAATTGTCAAATTATTAAACGCCATAGCAACAAGGTCACTTAAAAAATTATTGTTACAGGTAATTTCTTTTTAATATTTACAAATTTTTGACGCCCTCTACCGGCTAAACAAGACAATTTTGGATATAACTAAGTCGGCTTAGATCGACCTATTTTGGCGTCAGGAGTCTGTCGTCAAACGTTGTACACGTATTTTCCGGACACCCTGTATAATTTATTTATTATTTAAAAATTTGAAATTAAACAAAAAAACTATTTTATTAAATCAGTTTAATATTGAAAGTCTCTTCATTGATTTAAAACTTTATATATTTACCAATATTGCTGTACGATGTGAAGACCTAGTTTCTCGGATGGGAGAATCATCATAATCATCATAGTCGATAAAATTACTTGAAATTTGAGAGTTTCTTTTTCTCCCCCTAGATCTGCAAGTTTCAGCTTCAGTTTTTAGTGATAAAGGTGTACTTTTAACCCTTTCACATATGGAACTATTACGAGTCCTAGGCATTTTTGTAGGTAAACTTTCTACTCCATTACACTTAACTTCTAAAAGAAAAAGTAATTTATCAAACACAAATATTATAAGACATATTTTTGTGAGAATTATCAAATTTACACACGGTAGCACTGAATAATTTTGATTCAATAGACATGACATTTTATTGTGGCCTGTTTAGTTATTTATAGATAGATAGATATTTATCATCATGATTAAGACCAAGTTGCTAGTTTTGGTCGAGTCATTTGTAGCAATTCTATTATCATTAGTGTATGCTGTTAGAATGCAATGAGTCGACTATCAGATTATTGATTTATTTATATATTTAAAACTGTTTTCAATAAAAATTGAAAATCAGATATATTTACATTAATTATATAATATTGATTAATTAAACTATCAGAGCATATCTAATTGCTAAAAAAATGTTATAATAACATTAAATTGGGATGTGTACAGATAAAAAAATTATTTTCCTTTGTATCATCAGCAGTTCAGTAAAACCAACATTTTATTTACACATCCACAATGATTTAAAATTTAAAATCGGGGTTTATTTGAAAGTAGTTAATTATAATTTGTCCGCGTTAAGAGTGCAGTGATTTAAGTTTATTATCAGTCAGTATCACAAACCTCTAATTGCAATAAGCTGCTTATTTAAATTGATATTAAATACATATTTACAGTATGTAAACAGAGCATTGATTCCCATTGCTATAGCAATTACCACAGCAGTCTTAATGCAAATAAACTATAGTGTATCATACTAAGCTCCATTTGATAAACCATATAGTAGTAGAAAATCTAACAAACCATTCAGCAAGTTATTAATTTATTGCATTTTATATTATTAAACCAAAACAAAATTTATATAATAAATATAAAACAAGAAGCATTCAATAAAATCATCAGTAATTATTCCAATCAAACTAATGGATTACAAAAAAAAAAACTTATAAAACTAGTATTAATGGAATCAAAGCCAATTGAATATTTAAAACTTTCAAAATATAAATAACAAAATGTTGTATAAAACCACAGATAAGTTCGGTAATAACAAACCCATTTATAGCAATCTCAAATATAACGTAATTAATTTCAAACAACAAAATTTTTGTTATAAGCCCAATGCTTTTTAGCAAACCTGCTTATAACAAACTTTCGGATAAAGCAAACCAAAATTAATTTAAAATTGACATAATTTTTTCCTATTATACCAAACTTTGCATAGGACGAGTTTAGTTTTTATTTACGAACAAACTAACATAACTTATTAGATTTAGACTTGTGTTTTTGTGTACATACATATTGTTCACTGGCGGCAATAGTGGCAACACTCAAAACTCTAAATAATAAAATTAATTAAAGACAAAATTTGAATTTTTATACAGTAATGCAAACTTTGAGTTATGGCACAATTACTACATTATGCACTATTTTTATTACCGATTAAATCGAATATGTTTTGGTACATTTTTCTAGTTTGTTATTTTACTGTAATTCATTGCAGAGTAATGCAAAATACTCATCCATCCTCAAAACCAAATTACCAAATTAAAAAAAAGTGATTGTTTTGCAATTTTGCAGGTGACTACTACTAAAATGACTGCTAGTAGTAAATAATAAGAATCAAGTCAATTTATGCAACAATTTTGAAAAAAATATAAACTTTCAGATCAAACAACACCTAAATAATATTGAAATTTTACCTGCAATTTGGATTTAGAGAATGTTAGAGACAGTATATTCCACAAATCTACCTTGAGCTTACTAGAGTTAGTCAACTTCATTAACTATTGGTCACAAAACATTGCTTGCAATTCTTCATCACATAAGTTTTGGTCAAAATTCATAGTTTAATAAAAAATTATATTGAGAACGAGCAACAAAGAGTAGTGATAGATCACTGCATGAGTGATTTGATATTTTCATATTTTGAGCTACAGCAGTAATTTAAAAAAAAGTAAGCAGATTAAATTGATCAGATTTAAAAAAAAGTAAGCAGATTAAATCGATCAGAGATTAAGACTTTATAGTCAACTTTAGTAGCTACTAGTAGGATAGAACTTGACTGTACGTACGACATTTAAGATGCCACAAAGCTTAATTGTTATCTAAAACAATAGTAACCACAAATCCTTTGTTATATATCTTTTCGAGATAAAATCGTTTTCTTTGACAAAAATGTTGTTTAACAACGGAGAATAAGCAGATATCAATTTGTTTATAAATTCTGTAATAGTAATGCCCTAGCTGCATGTCGCAAGTATCAATTAAGATTTCCCAACAGAAAGCAACCTTCTCGTTGCATTTCGAAGGCTCCGTGAATTTGGAATTGAAAATCGCCACATCAACAGCACACCGTGGCAGAACAGGAACAAATAATTCACAGTTCTTGACAAACCAAAACCTTAAAATATAGGAAAATTCTTCACCCATATCATTATCAAAAAGTACAACACCTACAACCAGGCGACGCAGCACAACAACTTGCATTTTCTCAATGGCTTCTTGAACGACATTAAGAGCATACCGACCGCTACCTTAATTTGTAGTATTTTAACAAAACTTTGGCTTCATCGCTGCTTCTACAAATAATTTGATAATCGATTTATTTTTTTACCAGTACATTTAGAAAGGATTAACCTATGATATGTCAAAGTCTTTTAGTCAAATAATAGTTATCAAATAGCCGAAAAAACCCATCAAATATAGCTATATAATAAATGCGTTTTTCTGTATTTTTAAATGCATTTTGTTACTATTTGCAAATATAATTTCACAAAAAAGACTTCGACATATCATATCAATTTTAACTGACATTTCTAAATTAGATTTTTAGATTATGACGTGTGTTTACACAAAACATGAATTAAATATTGCACTATGTCGTCCGTTTCAACTATTTCAACTGTGACAATTTCATCTATGATGATGTTTCAAGTGATTCAACAGATGATGAAGTAGAAAATTATCAGCTGAAGTTACCGAGAGTATTCCGTGATAGAACTCATTCTTTTGATATAAACGATAAAATCAATTTTCAGATACGATTTCGATTATCAAAACAATGTGCCCTGTATTACTGTATTATAACAAATCAAAGGTAACATTGCACCACAAACTCAAAGCAATCAGTCAATATCTGCAATGAACCAGTTATTACACTGCAATTTTATGCCACAGAATCCTTTCAAATTGTAATTGGGGATCATTTTAACATTACAAAAAACACAGTGTGTCGAATAATTCACCGTGTTAGTCGCTACATTGCATTATTAAGAGATGCGTATATAAAAATGCCAGAGAGGCTTCCACAACGGAATAAAGTCTGTGATAAATTATATTCCCTGTTTGCTGAATAGCATTATATTTGTTAGCAATTATTAACCAGTTATCTTTCTTTACCTTTGCATTCACATTATCTGTTTTTTTTAATTTTCTAATATATATGGCTCTACTAGTTCAAGTAGATTATATTTTTCAAGTTCTATGTAATTACAACCCCTTTCTCTCTTTTTGTTTTCCATTTTTAATAAATTTGTAATTAATTAAATAAATTCCAACTGTCAACAACAATAATCATGAAGCTAGGTGCAACAGAAAAGCCCCAAATCGGTTTATTTGAATTTCGTGATCAAAATAATAAGTCGCATGGTATGCTTGCTTCCATTTTGATTGCTAATTCTAGTAAGGTTGGATCGTCGTCTAATAACACCATTGTTCTATTATAATTTACAAGAAATTTGATGTCAGCATAAGTATTGTCAGTAGCAAAAGGTTCTATGTCGATTGGCCAATCAGAAGACTTATGCAAGCTCATATTTAATATGGCGTATGTCTGACATTGCAAGTATTGGCTACACTAATAAGTTTTTTGTTTTCCCTGAACAATTTGATTTTTATGACATAGAACTACGATATACACAACTAAATTTAAAATCCCGCTAAATAAATCTTTAGTTAGTTAATTAACATACGATTTGGTTTTATAATACTGAACCCTAATTTAACTGATGATTAAATTTACTCGTCAATTAGTTAATTGAAGATTATATTTTTGTTTATAATACCAGCCTATATTTAGTAAATTTGCTGCCAGGTGCACTGTAGTCAGATCTGACACTAATTATCATGTGTCAAAGTTGAGAGGTTATTTTTAATCAGTAATGTTAAAGATTAACTTCAAGTACGATTGCAAAATGTACAATTTATCACAAGCCCTCAATACCGATAACTTGAGATGGGAATGAACCCGCAAACCTCAAGTGATGTTAGAGGGGAAGAAACAATTTTATTATTATTTATTACATATTATATGTAAAGTATTAGCTGCTTTCCCGTTACGTTCCGACAGACCCTGGTGCACGGCAAGGCAAGATGCACTGCGTTCCCGTTACATTTTATAAAGTAGGGTACCTTGCACAAGTCGTCTTTCCCCTTCCTCTTCTAGCCCCAACCTTTCAAGCGGGGCAAGTTGAACTTGCTCATTTGATTGGCTGGTTTAAAAATTACATCTGACAGTTATAAATACAGACGATAATTAATTAAAATATGTATCAGAAACGGCCAACAAAAGAAATTTACAAACCAAAATGAATATAAATCAAATAATAATCCATTAATATAAATGATTACTAATTTAAAAAAATCTTACACGTGACACTTACGCAAACACTATAGAGACATATTCCCATAAAAGTGCAAGATGCTCCAGTGTAACTTGTACTGGCGCACGCTGGGGTAAGATGCCCTGGGTTACTAGCCCTAGTAACGGGAAAGCAGCTAATGTGTTATATGAATATTTTATTACCAAAATATATTATTATTATTATCATGAAAATCATGGATCTGGTCGGAAAACTTGCGGGCGGCCATTTACAACTGACATAATCGTACATCTAATCAAATACAAAACCCTGCATGATTACTGAAAAAAATATCGAAGCTGTTGAGCAAAATATCAAAAACGATCTAAACACTGGCACCGTGCAGGAGAACACTTTAACCAAATATCTTGATTAAAGACCTTATAAGATCTAGCTCGTACAAGAAGATTAGAACATTTATTTTGTGCAAACATATGCAATTTTTGACATTAAATTTCTGAAGTAAATGATGAATTTTATAAAAAAATACAAAAAATACTCTTTTATTATTTTTACGGTTGGAGAATAGTGTTCTGGTAATTTTGACTAACAATAAATTACAGTGCATTCATCATCAATCCAGCAATAATATTAAAACTATGGTAGCATGCAGTAGATATTGTAGTTTGAAGATAACACAATTTGTTCATTTTTAAAATACTCATTTAACTTAAAAAAATAGTATGTAAAATAATTGAAAAATTGCGATAGTTGATGAATTTCAATTAGAGTAGATCTACTACAACTATGATACCTGACCTGACAACAGCTTATCTGATACGACAATACAAAGCACCATCCTGAAGTAGACCATATTGGCAAACCTGATAAAAGTAGAAAGACGTTTTTTTCAATAAATTGGTTTGTGCTTAAATAACAATTCAACTCTTAAGTCCTCTAAAGTCAAAAATGATAACATTGATAGTGAACAAAATAAAAATTATAAGCAGTGTAAAAGGCTTTAAGAAAGTTATTTGAAAGAAAATTTTAACAACTTCATTTTATTATACATAATTTACAGATACAGGAATAAAGATGTAATAAGTCCTTCATAAAAACCGTTAAAATAGACTACTTAAAGTGTAGAAACACGACTTATCCAATTTTAGTAAAAATTAACTAAATAATGAATTGTATTGTTCTTCAAGCATGCATCCTTCGAGTATTTAAATCATGATTACATGCAAATTGCATTACTAAGAGCCATCTGACACAAGAGCGAATTCATTCATTACTAATGATTGAACAGTCACTTTTGTTTTTATCATATTTCTCAAATATATTTACTCCAAACTGTTCACTCAAAACAACTTCATCTACAAAAACTTTGAATAATAATTGTTATACAAATAAAATTAATAAAAGTAGACTCTGAAAGTTAAACAAAATTATATCTTGTCAGTTCTTGATTGTCAATATTTTTTATGTTTAAACTTTGTTGTAGATGCATGTGATTTGTTATCATTTAACTATCTAATCGTTGTATATAATTACTTTAAATTAAAAACATGTTAAAAATACCCGTTGTAAACATACCTTTAGTGCCACCATTCAATTTAAGAAAAGATTCTATATTTGTGCCATCGTTGATCAATTTATCCAACTCTAAGAAATTAGCATTGTCTTTGACAAATGCTAAATGTTTCTTGCTCTCCAAATGTTGATCTAATCTAGCGTACTCTATTCGACACACTTCACAATATCCTGATTGAGCAGCGACGTCAGCAGCAGGCGTCTGTGGTTGATTATTACGTGACTTTCGGGTCATATTCTGATCACCCTTCTCAGTGGAAGACCGGTGTACCAAACCCGAGCTGCCAGCTGATCCACGCAAATTAAAGCTTGGCCAATTTCGGATTTCCTTGAACACTGGTCGATGCTTCCTATCAAATGCTTCAAACTTCACGTATGGTGCCTTCAGTTCCAATACTTTTGGTTTGCGTTTCTTTTTTGTTAATGATAACGCTACCTTATCTAACCAAATTAATGCCTAAAACATATAACATTAATTTAGATTTTTGAAATACATTACAGCTATTTTAGATCATCCCAAGAAATGTTATAAATAATAAAACTATACCTTTTCTACTGTCCAAATTGCAATACCCCAATTTTTTGCTTCTTCCAATGGATCTTTAGCTGCAACTGTTGGAGTTTTTCTGGCTCGTTCAAGCATTGCATCTGCACGAGTTTTCTAAAATAAAAATATTTTCATTGTTAGCTTAATTATTTTCACTAAACATACGTTAAACATTCCAATTTATCAAATAATTAATAATAACATTGTAATTATATAGGTCTGTTAGTCATGAAGTTAGCAACAAAACATTACAGTATATTTATTTTGTAATAATTTCAAAATGATTAGTTTATAATTTTACTAAATTTGTTTTAATTTACTAAAGCCATTTAATGTAAATTTTGATTATTTTAGAAAATCAATTATTGAAATTTTCAAGTAGCTCTACAAATTTAAAAGTATCTTATTCAAAGAACTTTCTAAACTCATTTAGAATAAGTCTAAATCCATCTAGTGCCCGCATGACATATAATTATAAATACAACATTAAAAGTCTGTAAAATACACAAATGATCATAAATTTTATTATAGATTGAAATTTTAAGTACTTTCTTTATACAGGGAGTTTATAAATGAATGGGATTATGTAATCACTTTAAATGTGCCGCTTTTTTTAAATTGTTCACTAAACTATTTGTTTTGACAGATCAACTTTGACAGCTGTCGAGCAAACATATGAAAACATATGTAGTATAGTGAACAATTTTAAAAAGGCGGCATATTTAAAGTGATTACATAATCCCATTCATTTATAAACTCCCTGTATTATAAATTTTATAATATAACCCAACTATTTTGTTAAAATTGTTAATGCGTACATTTTTTGTGTCGAATATACAGAAAAGCTTAATCATACTCTTAAAAATTCAATCTACAATAAAAATTATAATCATTTGTGTAATATGGGTATAACATGATATATTTTTGCCTGATTATTATGATAGATTTAAGTTGCTAACTTCATGAATAACACACGATAAAAAGAGCAAGCAATGCCATTCATATGATAGTGTTCTGTATTTCATGTCAAATTTTGGTTACACTAAATGTCATGTAAACAATACAAGCATTCATGTTAATAAAACTGATATACTTTGCATAACTGACTTATGTATGTGAATAAAACAAGATAACTGCCAATCGCCAATACACATACAATATTATTTAAACCATCGCTTAAATAAATAAAAAAAGAAAAACTATTTGCTTTACTTTATATAAATTATAAGTTATAAATAATGAAATAAATTTATAAAAATTTTTTCATCATTTGAAAATATGTCAAAACAAAATTTAACACAAAAAATTTCAAAACTGTCATATTTTCATTTTTTGTAAGTATAGAATGTTTTCTGCAAATGTAATAAAATAAAATAAAATAAAATAATAAATTAATTATATTTAATAAATAATACTTACAGGCCTCCCTCTATTAGGGGTACGATCAGTGCTTCCATGATCATTTTGTACTGATGATGGATTAGAAGGTGTCTGGGGGGTTTTCGGATTAATCCCACCCCCCTTACTGCTTGTAGTGGCCCATTCCTCCTTATCAGTTACCACATGAGTAACCTCCTTAATCAGAAATAACTCCAACAACTATAACAAAACCACACCAAAATTAACAATCCAATTGGAATGTAAAAGTGAATGTTTTTCCAATTGCACATTTTCAAATGCAGCAATGAATTGCAACTATGTCACTAGTAGTATTGCTTTTAATTACCCAAAACAAAACCATATGATTGGGTTTTTAAAAAGGTCAAGGTTAAGAATTAATATTTATTAAACGCAGCCAGTGTTGTCAGATTTCCTTAGAAAACAATAACATTCAACAATTTTGACAGATGACATAATAAACAATTATTATAACAAAAAGATTATTTATTTCAACAATTAAAATTTTTATACAAGTTGATTATTATAACTCACACAGCTTTGGTATGGTAAATCTTAAATATTACTTTGCGTTGGGTCATATCGAGAATGATGTATAAACAAAATGGTGCTTGTTTGTGGGTCGTCGCGGCGCTCTAAACATAGCTATATTACGAAGGGCCGACCAAAACTGCTGCAGGCAGCCAGAGGCCGAGAACAGCGCGAGCTGGGAACGTAAGCATGGTTGCCATGTCACTAGAGAACACCTGTGCGATACATCGATAGGGGTGGTAAAGGTCTATCGTAACTAGCAAATCCAACATCAAATTAAGATGAAACGATATGCAATATAATAATTACGATAGCGTTGCAGTTGTGATTGATTGGCGACGTTGCCGGTGCGCGATAAAAACTCCGTTAGCCAATATCGAAATTGAATTAGAATGCTCGCCGCTGCTGCTGCGACACGAAATGCAGTTGTTATTTCATAATGTTTCCATAACAATTTAATGTTGCTTATTTCGTTTCGTGTGAAACGTGTTTGGCTTCTTTTTATGTGTAAACGCATAGCTTTAAAATTAGCACCGAATTAATAATTACAATAAAATTATTTAAAAAAGAATCAATATAAACGCATTCAAAATATATTTTGTATGAATATTTAATGAAAAGTATGCAGCATAACATTGTTGAGATTCTCGAAATCACTGATCTGTAAGAGTTAGCTTTCAAAAGGAATTACAATTTAAATATTTCTTAAAATATTAAATCAGAATATTAAACAATTTTGTATTTTTTAATTGTTTCGACATGATAACCTAAATATAATAAATTATCAAATTTAATATACGTTAAATAGAAATGTTCATGTATTTATGCAAAATTGTGCAACTGGTAAGATGTAATGTAATCCATCATTTTTCACATCAGCATAAACAACAACAGTTTGCGACATTGAAAATTGATAAACAGTGTTATGGTTACAAAGCCATAATAAATTGATGATAAAAGTTTGACTATTTTTAAACTGGAATAAGTATTGATTGATCACTAATCAATTTCTATTTTACTATTAAAATACTACCCTTCTACAAATATAAATATGTAGAATTTAATCCAGAATTGTTTTTTCGATTTGTTACTATTAATTATTATTTCAATTATGAATGACTAAATTCCAATTGGCTTTAAATAGTTGCTACATTATTTGTATGATCATAAGCTTTCCAACTGCTATGGTAACTAGGCTGCATTATTCCAGCGCTGGAGCATGTTAACACTAGAGCGTCTAGCACTTTTATTGGAACGCGTGTTTTGTAACCTGACCTCAAATATGGCTGTAAACACCTCAATGTCAATCAACAAAGTGCAACTCACAAGACTGCTAGAAACATGCGACTTAGATCCAAGTAAGAAATTTACACTCTTAAACATTTTTCTTTTAATTGCCGATGCAAATCATATCAAACCATGTAGAAATTCAGAACGAATAAAGTCAACCACGTCTCTGCGACACTAGGCCGTTTAAGGTACAAAACCGTTCACTTCAATTAAAAAACCTAAAATTTTACCGCAGACTAATGTCATTTTTGATTGTAGCATTTGAGGTCGCCCTGGGGCGCCCCGAGTTTTAACGTAACGGCAATATCAACTTTGCCGGTGCATATCCGTCTATCCTACAATATGGCAGTTCTGAGAAAGAACACTAAAATATGCACAGCTGAAAACGCCATAAAATGGTAAACTGTTGGTTGTCAAGGTATATTCAAATATTGAAAAGTAAATGATTCAACATTTACGTTCCTTAAACGCGTCCACTGACTACGTTTATCTCGTCGCTTAATTTCGATTTCAGTCAAATTAATAAATGTCAGTTCAATCTGCGAGAAAAACAAGGCGGATCTCACATTTAAGTTAAAGCCAACCCAACTGAAATTCTGTCTTAGATATCCAAATCGGATTGAAACGTGCGGCATAAACGGCAATGATTGACTTCGCACATAGCTTCATGGTATTTACGTCCTCAACACACTCTACAATCAAGTCAGAACGGCCATAAGGTCGCACAAAAATTAGTGATGGCAAAAAACTTTAGAATCAACCACAAAAGATGAAATCTATTGTAAAAGATCTCTAAAGTCTTTATGAGCCATGATGAAATTAAACTCCAATACTCCATCGAGGGAAAGACCGACTGAAACATGTCGAGCAAGTCCACCAAAAAGTCAACGATTTCATGGAGGACACTGACGACGACTCACCGCTGAACAGCATTCGACGTTTTCGAATCATAGAAGTCATATCAAAGCTCGATCTCCGTCGGACCCTGACGGAATTCCCAACAGAGCACTAAAATCGTTCTCGCACAAAGCAATAATAGTACTAACCAAAATTGGAAATACAATCTTACGTACCAGGCACTTTCCAAAAGCTTGAAAAAGCTCGCATGTAATCAACATCCCAAAACCAAGAACCAAAAATTTACCCAAAACTACTGGCCAATCAGTCTACTACCTTAAGCAAGATCAGGAATGAGTAATCCTGGATATAATCAAAGAATACTCTGTTGTACATTAGCTAAACCGCGTGACGGATTACATTATCGAAGGTTTTAGTCTAAGAAAAACCACCACCTTTTTGACGTCAAAAATGCCTTCTTTAAGCTCTGGCACAAAGGTTTACTACTTACGTCTTATAAAACTGATAGCTTCATATCTAAAACGCAGAACTCTAGCAGTAAAACTCCTAAACCATGTCTACCTGAAGGCAGAAGTACCTTAAGGCTCTCTTCTATCGCCTATGCTATTCAACCTATACATCGCCGATATGCCCTCGGGCTAGCACAATACACTCTACAGTTTCAGATCAGGCTTCAAAAAGCTACCACCAATCTTCAGGACTGGTTAAACAACTAGCGAGTCAAAGTAAACCCAAAGAAGAGCAGAGTCCAACTCTGCAAAGTATCTCGAAAACACCTTTAATACAAAACTGACGTTAAATTGCACGTTCAGTCCATCTTAGATAAAGCCAAATTAGCAAAAAACCTGCTAGCTCCAGCGGAACAGTGAGATGTCGATCCGGAACAAACTCCAGATGTACACGAAGATCATCAGACCTCAAATCACGTTTGCATACCCAGTCTGGAGAACTGCTGCTGTTCCCAACACTCACCTCAATCGACTCGAGTATAACCTTGCGTTGAACTGTCGGAGCCCCATGGTATATCCAAAATAAAGAAATTTGTAACAACCTAGGCATCCCCCCGGGGGTTGCAACATTATAAGGCCATGACAAAAAAATACTTCGCAAATCTGGGTCAGACTTGCTGAGCCAGACACATTCCTGTAGGTGACCGGTAAACCAAATCTCATCTTAAAGTGGGTTACCCCACAACCTCACCCCACAGCCTATAGGGCGTTCTATCCTTATTCACCCCCTACATCTCCAAATGAAAGATATATAAGCGTTACGGTCTCAAACTTCCAGATACTCAAAAACTAGGGAGAGTTTAGTAGATAAGACACTCTCCTCTTGAAAGTGAATCAGACACTTTTAGTCTTGTTTTTTAGAATCCCCTTCTAAACTACACAAAAAAGAATGTAACTTAGTTGAGTAAAAGAAATCAATTCAGATGACCATTCATAGAATGATCAGCAATACGTTATGCAATAAATACCAGTTTGAACGTAAACTGCGTATACTATTGGCAAGTCATCTCATCTGAAAAAAATCTAAAGCAATGATCACAAACTCGGAATAAATTTAAATTAAAACGAATCCGTCACCTACATACGAGCTAGGCCAACAAAGTGCAAAGCAGCAAAATATTATCTTCGAAACTAAAGAGAGTCTATAGGTGAAATACACTATAGGTTTGTCCCTACTGCGGTTTTTGATCCTTTTCGAATCGTGCAAACCGATCATATAAAGCAATCAATAAGTATATAATATTGCCCAAATAGAAGCATTATTTGATTTTGGTGCATAAATTTGCACGATCCATGCGAGGTTTTAAATTAATAAATAACCGACTTAAACGTTGATCATTAAGCTGAACAGAAGCGTTTTTTTACGGAAATTTGAACAATAAACCTACGGAAGTGATTTAAATAGTTTTAGTTTGGCAAACCATAGATTTAATTTTAACGTATAGCAAAAATTCGCTATTTATAGCTACGCACTACGACATCGCAATTAACATCCTTCCGTTTAAATTCCGTTCATGACGTCATTACAGTTTGATATTTTCAATATAGATGAATTTTAGTTTACAAAAAAATTTAGCTCAGCCGGAAGAAAGTTTATACTTTTGAATTAAGATTAACTGATTAACTCTTTTAAACTGTATTTGAATGATTTTAGAATAAACTCAAATATTTAAACCAAATAAATGTCATAGTTTATACACATAAGATACTTTTAGTGAATAGGTCCGTGAAAGTGACACGCTGAAATGCCAACAAACAGCTGATTTAGTCTATATTCAATTGTTTCAAATCAGATTGGCCAAATCTATCAATATTAAAATTATTATGTTGATGCATCATAATCAATACCATTATTATGTATAAGTAAGCAATATTAGAAATCATAATAATTAACGCTTCCAAACCACTAGTTGCTACTTGGCGACGGTTATATGACGTCACCGTCGTCTTTACCTATAAAATGTAGTTTATACTTTTGTTATACGTGTTTCCTGTTATTAGTGCGACTTTATGAGTTTGTTACCTACATATTTTACGCTGACTGGCATTACATAAACATACTGTATGCTGTTCTAGTTCTTTCATATCGCGGGATTTAAAAATAAAACAATACATTGTTTCGAGCATAAATCGTTATCAGCAAATCTTAAAATAACAAATCGTTTAATTTTTATAGTCAATGCGATTGAAACAAAATTGTTATTTTTAATTCAATATTTTTGTTATTAAAATCATTCTTTCATCATGACAAAAATGAGTTGTAAACAACAAACCGATGTTGTTAAATAAATCAGACAGAATATAATATAACGAGTACTCAACTGAATATATTTCTGTCTGCAATTTTTAGCCATACATTGTTTATGATTCAAATCCAACCAACAATTCGCGTCCCTCTCCCGGTTGACCGAATTTATTTTAAATCAATAACGTCCGTTATTTGCTTTTATAATAAAATATTCCAATGAATATTTTTCGCAGCATCAAACAAATCATCATTTGAAATGAAGTTTATTAAAATTTGTCATCACTTTTATTTGTTTTTATTATTATTAAAATTATTATGCAATGATTTACATAATATCTGTCAGCTATTTTGTAACAATGATGTAATGTAATAACTGTGCAACTTTTTATTTCATTTTAATGCAATGCTAAGCACAATGAACTAAACTGCATCTATGACAGAAAATATTCGTCTTGCTAGTTAAAATAATGCTGGTAAAGCGAGTTATTTCCTCAAAATAAGTTCAAAACTTTTAAATTTGTATTTTTAACTTTATGAAGTATTAATTTTGATCTTAATATCTTTATTAATTAAATTTATTTTTGCCGTTTTTAAATATGGTAAAATTTTTCAAAGTGATTGAAAATCAAACCATGGCTTGTAGAATACTGTACACCAACGTGTACATTAGACTGGTTCTTAAAAATTTGTTTGTGCAATTTTTGTGTGTGTATCCTCAGAAAGTGATATTTATGCAAAAAAAGCGATGCCAAATTTAAGCCCCTAAGATTAAAAAAAAAAAACAAGTGTCGCACTACCATTGAATTTTCAAATTTAGTATATCATAACTTCCAGATTTGGATCAGAGTACTTGCTAATTCCATATAAAACTTAACATCAATATACTCTGTTTAATTATTTTTTTTAAATTACATATTTTTATTATATTTTAAATTTTGAACATAAAATTATACGAGTCTAGTAAAGAAAAATTATTAAAATTTGAAATTTAGGTCTATAATTATTTTTTTTATTTAGAAAACCTTTAAAATGACGTATTGTACGTATTTTTTTCATTTTGCCAAATTTGTAGCTTTCTAATAATGTTATTTTAAGTAAGGTAAAATGTTCATTTTTAAAACTTCAAAGACAGTGCGACACGTGTTCTTTTGATTCTTAAAGGCTGAAATTCGGCATGGCATGGGTTACTTTTTTTGCGTAAAGATCACTTTCTGAGGGTGCACACAAAGAAATTCCACAAAAAAAATTAAGAACCACTCTAGTGTACATACATCTGATGATATATTGACATGTAAGCAGTGGCGTAGACAAATTGAAAAATTAACCATCGCATTGAAGACGAGATTTAATCCTGAATAGTTGTGAATTATAATTCTCGGGAAATAACAAAACATCAAGCTTTTCCAAAAAAAACTCTCTTAAAAGTTTCGATCCTACTATATATATATATATGAACTGTAAGTGAATAATAATAAGTGAGAACCTACTAGTCAATGTCTATAGTACACGCAAAAATTTGAAGTATTACGCCGATGTTGTAATGCATATATACTCGTACATAGTTCATTAATCAGTCAAATCTTATCTAGTTTATTAGTAAATCAAAAATTATCTCACAGCAAAATGATCGCATAAAACCCATTTATAGTATTAGATAATAGATAATCAAATATCTATTTATGGAAAGAAATACGAGGGGCAATCAATAAAATAAATATTTCACATTACATGGATGTGACATATTTATTTTATTATTTATTAATTTCAAATAATTTTGAAAAAATTTCGCAAAATTTCTAACAAAAAATTAACAACAACAAACCAGAACTGCAAATTTTATTTTTTCAAATACTGCATATTTTTATTATCCCGCGCACAAAAACCATTAATTCGCCAAAAAAATCGTTAAATTTTTTTTTGGGATCAACCACAGAAGATGAAAATCTAATGTTGAACATCTCCAGAGCCTTGCGCGCAACAAAAAAGTCCGCAGTCATACATGACAAGAATGAGCTTAAGTACTCCAACGAAAAAAAAGACCAAGTATTTGCAGCCTTAAACTCCAATCCTCTATGACAGAAGACACCAATCTGTAGCACACCAAAAAGTCAACGACTTCTTGGAAGACACCGACATAAAGCTCAAAGCTCGATCTGCGCCAGATGGAATTCCCAAAAGAGAACTGAAACCCATCTCGCACAAAGCAATAATGGTACTAACTAACCTTGCAAATGTGATTTTACGTACAAGGCACTTTCCAAAAGCTTAGAAAAGCTCGCACATAATCAACTTTCAAAAAACTGGAAGGTCCGCAAGTTTCCCCAAAACTAACGGACAATCAGTCTTCTATGCACTTTAAGCAAGGTTATAGAAAGAGTAATCCTGGATGTGATTCAAGAACACGCGTAAGTTTTTTTTAGTATTTTTTTAATTGTTCAGAAGTGTTATTTGTAAGAAAAAATGTGTTGATAGTAATTGTAATCCCGTTTCTATGTTTATAATGTTGTTTACTGTTGACCTTTCCTATATCTGTAAAAGATGTAAACTCCTTCTATTTGCCCATCAACATGAGTTCCGAGGTAAATACTCAGCTAAACCGCGTGACGGATCACATTGTCAAAGGTTTTAGATTGAGAAAAACTACAGGGGTGGTATTTTTTGGCGTCGAAAAGGCCTTCGATAAGGTCTGGCGTAAAGGTTTACTACTAAAACTCTCGCAGTAAAACTCTTTAACCATGTCACTACCTCAAGGCTCTCTTCTATCGCCTATGCTACGACTTCCTCAATGACGTACCTATTCCGTGACCCAATTCCGCAAAGTATCTGGGAATCACATTCGATAAAAAAAACTGATGTACATATTCCACGTTCATTCTATCTTAGATAAAGCCAAATTGGCAAAAACTTACAAAACATCGGGATGTCTTTCCGGAACAAACTCCATCAGACCTCAGATCACGTTTGCATCCCCAGTCTGGGGAACACCTACAAACACTCAATCGTCTCAAAATCTTTCAAAGTCTAACCTTGAGTTAAAGTGCCGTAAGAACCTAGACATCCCTCCGTTGCAACAACATTTCGAAGCCTTGGCCAAAAAATTTTTCGCAAACCTCAAATCCCTCTTCAACTCTGATCTGGCCAGACAAGGAAGAATACTCCTATATGAAAGCAGTAAACCACATCATCTTAAAGTAGTTCATCCCACAGCCTATAAAGCGTCCTATCCTTATTCATAAACTTTGAAGGGTTTAGTCGGTAGACACTTTCCTCTTGAAAGTAGGAGACATTTCGAAGAAATGCATCAAAATTTGCCCAAAACACTTATTTAGTTGCACAAAAAAACTATTTATCGCCTTATTTTTGCACAAAAAATACGTTCTTCAAAATTGCGTCAAAAACGGTATCTTCAAAACCAGTAAAATACTTCAGTAGACATTTATTGTGGCCTGTTCGTTTGGTGACTAGGTCAAAATCAATTCATTAACGACAAACAAAACGAAATCCGTTTAATTCACATATAAAAAAGGCAATTTATAAAAAAGACGCATTTTCAAATTAAAATTTGTTTCAGATGATAGCGCCCTCAAACTTTCTTTTGACATTTGTACTTGTAAGTGCCTACTTACCATTTCATCATAGTACACGCTTCAAAAAGGTTTAAAAAAAATTCAGTTGTTACAAAATTCACGTTCAATCGCGACCACATTACGTGCATTAATTCCAATTGACTTACGCCAGTGAAAAAGAAAAGTGCAAGAAGCAAAGAGAATATTGCAGACTTTGCGCATTTCTAAACCTTCTTTGTGGCAACTTTTAAGAAAAAAGCTCCGTGCCTACAAGATTGCCTAAACTCAAGCACTCAAACCGAACAAACATTTGTTGCGTCGCAGATTAAGTAATCCAGTTTTTTGAGAAACAAAATGATACCCAAATTGCACGCTTTCTCGTATGTCATTGCTGACGCCATTGTTTTAAGTTTAATACATACATACTATCAAAGCTGTCACCATTCTCGCCGTAGATACTCACAAGATCTAGTAAGAGTCTACCCACACTCTCATATGAAATGCCACAACTTCTTAAAATGTTCTACGAGAACTGGGGTTCAAACCTGTGACAAATTATAAGCTGAGATTCGAATAGCCCAACTAAGTCACTCTGAAAAAATAAGAGGCTGAACCAAAGTGAGTAAGCTAAAATTAGAGGCAGAAAGTCTATCAAGACTTAAAAGTAAATAAATAAACGTCAACATATTAACCTAAAAAATACAAATATTTGACTGATATTTAAACCATATCCACTGATACCAGTATAGTATCTACTATATCTCTAAATAATACCAATGATATTAATGGTCCAATAAAAAAATGCATAAAAAAAAAGAACGAAAAAAGAATCAAGACTACATTGATAGCAATTCTATGCAATCGTGTTGGCCCCTGCAATTACGCCATCATGTATTAGACATACGAATAGAGTTGCACGTTGGACATTAGAATTAGCCAATCAACGAGGTAGAAACTCATACAGGCTGCTATAAAAATACGATTTTTCACCAATTCGTCATTTGGTGACAGCTTCGAACTCCAATGCTTCCCTTCAATAAGTGAGGACATCGATTTGGAACACGTCAAAAAAGTCCTCCTAAAATCAATGACTTCTTAGAGGTCACTAACACCGTTCAATAGCATCAGAGAAATCATCTCAAAACTGAAAAAAAGATCTACTCCTGGCCCTGCCAGAATTCTAAACACAGTACTCAAATGTTTCTTGCATAAAGCAATAATGGCACAATATTGCCAATTCTTCGCACCAGGCACTTCCCAAAAGCTTAGGAAAACTCTCGCGTCATAAACATTCCAAAACTTGAAAAAAACTGAAAGTTTCCTCAAAATTATGCAGAAAGTCTGGCACAAAGGTTCACTTTTAAAACACAGACTAAAATTTACTCTGCAAGTTATAAAGCTGATAGCTTATCTAAACCGCAAAACGCAAGCAGTTAACTCCTGAAAGACGTTTCTATTCCGTAGTCCGATGCTGTTAAGTATTTAGGTATCACCTTTGATAAAGGACTTACGTACAAATTGCATGTGCAGTCCATTGGCCTAAAAGTACTTCGATAACCTCGCGGTTCACCTTAAGCCAGATCTGACCAGACTCCTATAAGAGAGCAATTAATATCATCACTTCCTAAAGTAATTTATTCCAAAATACCACAGCCTATAGGGCGTCCTAATCAACCGTCTCCTAAAATACAATCTCCAAACAAAAAAAATAGCCTTATGGTAACTTACAGGGTAAATCAAACAACCTCCTTACAAACCACAAAAAAAGTGCAGTTGAAATAGGCAACCAGCCGAAGAAACAACAACTCCAAACAAACATCAACCAAACCATAGTGAGAACCTAAAAAGTCTATCACCAACCCACATATTGGTCGTACGATCAGGCAAACTCCAATGTAACCCTTTTACCTGCCGGCATGCCAAAAAGACCAAGCAACATCTGCCAGCGCACACAAATAGATCCAGATCCAGAAGCACGCAGGTGGCAAAAACGGGATGATAGACATATCACTAGTCAGTCACAATCACGGAAGCAGCTCCGCAGAAAAAATTCTAAGCAACGTTCTAATTGAAAATCAAGACTAATCAAGGAGCTCATCTCCAGGGAATTGCACATAACCCCGTAAACAAGAAACACAAAAAAAATCTATTGGCCGGATTTGTTATATCAACGACACCATCTGAAATGTTTTCCCCTTAGCGGGTTGTTTTCAGGTCCCGAAGACGGTAACAAAGTAAATCGTGATCTCATTCATACCTTATTAGTCATTGTAATATTATAATTCTTGATATTTTCAAAAGCAAATTAAACATTTTTTTTAACTCGGCAATAAAATATTGTTTAAAATGCAAATGTGAAACATAGCGGACCCCTGACGTAATACGAGCTGAGTTTACCTCGCTTACCGCCTAGTGCCGTCCCTGCCAGGAGGCCAACTCCAGACATAATAAAAAAAAAATCGGCTAGAAGTACACTTTAAATAAAAACCATGCCCAAAAAATACGTTGCAGACAATTTACCAACAAAATAATCTTAAGAAAAAAATTCTCAGCGATAAATTTTCCGTAAATCAATAAAAATTAACAACTCATGTCAAAAGTGTAAACATTTACGAGTGTGAGAACTAATAAAATGTTTAGAACAGTTAAAATTTCATGTTTATGAGAGAAAAAAATATGTTAAATTCAATAAAATTTAGTGAAATATAGAACATTAAAAATTTCATGCTTTTCAAATTTCATGAAATAATATATGAAATTATGTGTATTATAACATTTTGTGAAATATGTAAAATTTTATGTAATTTTGTAGTGAACAACAACCATCAAATCTTACAGATATAAATATAAAGATGTAAAGTTTGTCACTATCTACAAATCTATGTGTACATTGACAAGCATTTTGGTGAATATGAATAAGTCTAGGGACAATTTTGTCGCAGCCGGAAATGTACGAGTTTCTATTTTTATTGCAAGAATGATACAATGACGTCAGTTGTTTCACAGCCGCTCTATTTTAATATATTACTATTCTTTTTCTCTAGTGATCAAAACGACTTGAAAATGCTCTTGGTTCAAAAGTAGATTGAATTCCAATCGGATTGATTGATAAACGTCAGTGATAATTGAATTTTATCAAACAAAAGTCAGCTGGAAAAGGCGGGAATGGGTTCTCTATAGCTAACACACAGAACTAATAGATATCTGCTTCAGCGCCTTATGTTTTCATACAGCGTTGTCATTATTGGCGCTTAAAAACGCATATTATTTTATTTGTGAATATTTTTATCTATCAGTTGATTCGATTAACAAATACTTTCCCGCCATTTATCGCCGATGTTTGTTTAAATTTAAATTAGCACTTTTCATTGATATTAATTTTTAAAAGTAAACCAGAATTGACACAATGGTATAAAATCTGAATATTGAAAAAGAAAATTAATTTATTTGTAGTGTTGGTAACTTAAAAGATGTATTTTTAATACGCCGATTTTACTGTGTTCTTTCATTAAAACATGTGAATTCCGTATTATTTTTTTTAAATAGTTACAACGAATTATATAATATTACGTATTTTTATTAAAAATGTTGTAACCATTGTTTAATGATTAAACCGTTGTTCAAACTCTAAAACTCATACCACCACTAAGGACAAATATTTATTATATAGTTACATAAACATCTACGACATTCGTTATATTTTGAAAATTAATATCAAGTATGTAAAAACTGAAATATTGACATAAAAATATAATCGTTGTAAGGTAGTTAAAATAATACAAAACATCTAAAACGGTTTTCAATATTACAATATTTTTTGTGGAATCTTTGTTATTTGAAATGAAGTCTGGCAACGGGGCTGTGGTTAAAGGAGAGCTGGGTGCCATAGCAACGGCCGAGTAACGTTGGCAACATCGGCTAGAGTGCATTACGGGCGCACGATGAGCGGCGCCGCAAGGGATGCGAGGGAGGGAGGGTAGACATGTGTCTAAAACATACACGATTGACAGAAACCGCGCGGTGTATGTGCAGGGCGGGCATTTACCTGCAACATGCGGATGACAGACAGACGGTTGGACTCGCGCCGCTCTCGTCCCGCAGCCGAAACTGCTGACCGATGCTGCGAACGAAGAAATATTACATGCGAATAATATGGCAAAGCGGGGTATGACAAACTGGCAATTGCGCAACGACAGTACGGCCCGCTACAATCGAAAACGGGCCGAGCGTTGGGCTCCCGCAAAACGGGTTTGTTGTGTCATCCGATCGGAAAATCGAAATGCTCTATTCCAAGGCACTATACGACAGGAAACTTTCCTAACCAGTTAGAAACAAAACAAAAACGCTCACATATTAAGCATTGTTTATGTCAGTTAGGTTAGATGCATTGTTTTGTTTCTTAATAGCTAGACAAAGCCCCCTATTTGATATTATTACATAACTGTTTACTTACCCCTCCTAATTCTTTGATTTTAGTTTGTAATTTACTGCAAGTTAGAGGATTCTTCACTACCAAATAGAATCTATGTTTCGATAGCGGTTTAGGGCCCGGCACTAGACCGACAGACGACTCTACAAATACACAGAGACATGTTTAAACTGGTACCGTATTGCTTTGGAATGTTATTTACTTGTGATTAGTTTGCTGGCTGTGGTTGTTGCTGCATCTGCGACGGCATCTTCTTTCTTGTTAGGTGAAGTTGATACCATTACTCACTGAACGCGGCCCGAAAATGGCACCTAGTCTATCATAATAACTAGATTTTTATGCGGAACACACACTGGCGAACGGCTTGTTGAGCGAGGCTTTGTTGACACGTCGATATTTCAATGGGCGCGGACGGGAACGGTGCGAACGACTACTCCAACTGAACTGTACTGCTCGCTACATTCGGCCATTACACCACTCCGCACAACTGCACTGCTCTGCACACCATACACGCCCTCAATCAGGTCGTGCCACTGTTAACGTTTATTAATGGAGCTCTCGAGACGTCCGACCCAAGATAACACACACACCACCAATTTTATCGTATTTATTTACATTGATGATGCAAATTAGTGCATTTTCAAAACACTCGGCAGTCCGCCACAACACTAATATGCAATTAACCAATAGCACGTTCAAACGGTTCAAATTGTGAGGCATGCGCTAAGCATCTATAGTGCATTGAACATCCCTCTAGCAGGAATCTCTTGCACTATATATCCAATGGCCTTTCCCCATTACATATATTTTTTTGTCCCAGCTCGCTTCAAAGCTGAGTACATGAAACGTATTTTATTTAAAAAAAAATTACTTTCACGTCTCAAGATATTAAAGAATTTATACTCAATGCAAAATAATAATAGCTACAGAAACCTGTACATAATTAATCACTCAAAACAATCAAGTTCAATCAAATTCGCGCCTTTTGATTAAGGAAAATTTATATGTAATTTAAATTCGATAATTAAACAAATGAATAATAAAAATTAAATAGTTTTGAATTCTACGAGTACATAAATTATGTTTTAAAATAAAAAATTAAACTGAAATTTACTCAGTTACTTTGTTTGTATTTAGTATCATAATGAGCACATTACGATACATGTTACATAATAAAATCTTTTTGTTGAGCCTCAGGGCCATACATAATGAACCCAATATTTTTCAAAGACTGGAAAGGTTTTAATAAATCTGTATTTTACTGCCGTTAATCGTAAATTGCAAAATTAAACAATAAACAAAAACGGCCAAAACAGTTTATGAATTTAAGTCACTTTTGCAGTTGCCCGCTAAAATAATTCTTAATTGTACTAAATTTTTTTAAACTTAAATATATAAATATTTCTGCTTTTGGTCTTTTTTACTGCAAACTGACATTTTTTATTTTATATATATATATATATATATATATATATATTGTTATTAATGCAAAGTATATTTTATGGGGTTGCTGAAATACAACTTTGCACAAAGGCGTTTTATATTCACGGGCAGGCCCTGAATGTATTCATTTTTAGCAAACATTCTTTTCAAGCACATAAATTGATTTACCTTGTGACTGTAAATCTTTGACTTAATAGATGCTGTATAGCATCTATTTGTACACAGTTATTTATAAAAACATTATACAGGGTGTACCGAATTAACTAGTCATAAAATGAATGCCAGAAACTACCAGCAAATTCAGTAATATTGACCTAATAAAGTTTTTAAAGTTTCCAGAAATTTTTGATTTTTTTTAATTAACTGCTTTAATTTTTAATATTTTGTAACAATTTTTTGTTTACATTAGCTTATTTCTTATTTACACAAACTGTTAAGTTTGAATAAAAAAAGTCTTCAGGAATATAGTTTTTTAAGATTCTTTAGATGTTTAACTTTCTGGAACTTTTTAATTTTTAGGTAAATCTAAACATGTGGGCCTTTTAGTAAGATTGCTGTAATCCAAAGATTGTACAAATCATGTGTTAGATTTAAGTTAGAATAAGGGGCGGGGCCACTGCCACTGTTTGGGTTTGGTCTCCATCGCATGCTGTTTACATGCATAAACTTGAAAGGGTTCAAATATATTTTATGAGATATCTTTATTATAAAACTAATAGTTGTTATCCAGATCAATCTGTGACGTATAAAGATATGTTTTTAATGTTTAATACAAAATCTCCAACAAGGCAGAATGTTATTATACTTAAATGTTTGCATCAGATAGTGAACAACGGACCATTCCAAACTTAACTACTTAATTGTATGCAGTGCGCAATATATGTATGTTATATATCTATTAATTTGTCATTTATTATTTAATCTTTAATATATTATGATACTTCTTCCCAGTGGTTATTGTACTCGACTGCTACACTGTAAGTCTCAGGTTTTGAACCCCTTTATCTAGAGGATCAGTTTTTCTGGATAAAAAAACATGTTTGCGTTAAGTACGCCTTCTTTCGGATATGAAGAGAAACTTTAGTAGGTCTTGTGTATTGTCTAGATGTCGCATGCACGTTAAAAAACCCAATAATTTAGGTTGAAATTCCTGAATTTGTGGCAAAATTCCCAGATGTGGTAGTCTTAACCTCTGGCGTCGGTGATTAGCTCTGGTAGCAGAAATAGACTGACGTTAAATAAATGAATTAACTAGTATGTACGTACAGTTGAGAAAATAACTTTATTATTATTATTATATTGAAAATACAATAATAACAGAAAATTACAATAACTACAAGTCTACAATTATGTTTTTATTTAGAAGTTTGTTTGAGCAACAAAATTAATAGCATGATTGAACTATATTTCTTTCAAAATACCTCTTTTCACTGACATTAACATAAAGACTAGATTTTCTTGTGAGTTACTTTATCTCAGTCCGCTTTTAATAAATTTTAACGTTAAAAAACTCATTAACATGACACTTCTGTAAAGTTTTAAAAACTTTGAAGTTTATATGTTGTGCTTGAAGTAGTAGTTTGTTGTACAGTTAAACTCCAATGTAATATAGTAATTTCTTAAGTTTAGAAGAGTTATAAAGTACTACTCTCAGTGACGTAGCATGGCGTATATTATACTTGTAAAAGTTGTAATTTTTGAAAAATGTTGAAATAATTTACTTGACCATTAACAATTTTCTATAATGTACAAGTCGGAGAAAATGATCTTCCTGATTTGTCGGGTAAATTGTGAGTAAACTGTAAAAGATAATGTTTGTTTTAAATTTTCTAAAAGTACATACTACGTTATTTTTTGAATTACATGTTGTTCAAGTGGTAGCCTTAGCGGGCAATACACATGTTAAGGTATTCCACAAAGTTTTCGGTCACTATTTCCAGCATATTGCATCTTTTAAAGCTTCTAGAGTCTGAAGTCAAACTTTGTAAACCTCACCTTTGAAGTATCACCACAGAAAAAAATTGCTGAAGTCAAATCCGGAGATTGAAGGAGCCATGGAACATTCATTCTGTTTCAGTTGAGCCTCTCTCTTTTTTCCAATAATGCATATAGAAGACACATCGCACCACGCTGTCCCTTTAAGACTGTGAAGTAGCATTTGGTGAATTTCTCAAAGGTTTTTAGTTGCCCAGTATGAAAATTTTGTTTGTTTACTGTGCCAAAGAGGCAAAAATGTCGCGAGGGGTACAGCTGTTAAGAATGCATTGCAAGCATCTGTACGTCTCACGCAGTTTTGTAAACTTATGGACACACATCATTTTATAGGAATGTAACTTAAGGTCTGTGTGAAAAGTTTGCCGCATTGTTTTTGGCAAATGCCTAAAGGCAGAGGTATGTTTCCGCGCAGAACGCGTCGAAGACTGTTGAATAGACGCTCTACATTATTCCATTCAAACTCAGTTTGTACCTCATGTGAAATGGCTTGCAATCCTTGCCTCTTTTATAAAGCATGTCCAACTCCCATACACTTCTGCAATGTAAAAAAAAACATTGTCTAGTGTTTCTCGGATATTTTGTCTCACGCTTTATACACGTTCAGTATTGATAAACTCATTGCGTTCATATGTTTTTTTTTTATTGCGGGAAATAATTTTTCTGTAATTGTTCTAATTAAGACTCATCCAGTAACTTTGACGGGTGTTGTAACTAAAGTACTACAATTTTTTGAGTTTTTTGATATAATTGCTTTCTGTTTTATTCCAAGCATACTATTTAGCTACATTACGAGTAAGCTCAAAAATTGTAAAGTTAATTACATTTATTTTTGCCGTATAATAAAAAAGAACGATCTATTACATTTAAGACATTGCAGAAATGCCTGTTAGTTTTACCCCATACTTCTTTTTTTCTTCTTTAGGTGCATTTGTAAAAGATACGCAAATTAAAAAAAATAAGTATAATTAGTTAAACATTCTAAAATACATTAAGCAATTAGTAAAAAGATGATAATAAATTAAAATTTTAGTTAGTGTGGCAACTAGTTTGCAATTCTTCATACCAAATCTTGCCAGTATTTCATTTATGTACTTGGTTTGGTTTAATGTTATTTTATTAGATTCATAGATAATGTTTAAACCAAACTATATTCTTTGCGGTTCCTAGATCTTTTACCTTAAACTTGCTACTTAGTTCTAGTTTCAACTTGTCTTGAATTTTGGCATCGTTCCAAAATATTAGTAAGTCATTGTATATAGCTATAATTAATTTACTATCTTTATTTTTAAATATACATAGATCAGTTTTAGATTTCTTTAGACCAATTAAGTTTAAGAAATTACTTAGCTTTAAATTTCATTTTCTTCTACTTTGTTTTAATCTATGAATTAGCTTGAGTACTTTATTACTTCCGTCATTGTACATATCGGGTTGTTCCATATATATTTCCTCTTTTAATTCACCTTGTAAAAACGTCGTTACTGCATCCATTTGGTCAATTCTTAGGTTGTGTTTTGCTATTAATGTCATCAAATATCTAATTGAAAAATACCAAACTACGGATGAGTACGTTTTTGTATAATCTATCCCATGCTTCTAAGAGCACCCTTTTGCAACCGTCTTGCTTTGTATTTCAAAATTACACTTTTTTCATTGGTTTATTATTTGAAAACCTACTTGCATTTCCTGCTTTTCTATTTGCTAGAATCTTGGCGTAAAAATGCTTCTTCAATAGTTGTGGGGTTCTCTTTTGGTTGGCTGGCCCCTGTTCTATATACAAAATTCTTCAACCTATTTAGTTTACGTGCTCGTAAAGATTTTCTAACTTTTTCTGATTCTTTTTCTTCTTCTTCTTCTTCTTGTTTTTCAAAGATGTAAATGTGTTTTTACTTGTATCTTTGTGATAATTTTATCTTCTGAATCTATATTTTTTATTAAGCTTTCTGTTGCAACGTAATCTTTAGTTTCTAATTCGAGTTCCATGAATATTACATTTTTACTAGTTTCAATTTTCTTTGTGGTTAGATCAATACATCTATAACTTTCAGTTTCTTTATTGTAACAAATAAACAGCATCTTCTTTAGTTTTTTGTCTAACTTTAATCTCTTTTGATGTAAAATATAAACCATCACTAAAAATCCAAAAATTTCTTTGAATTGTTTAAATTTTTCAAGAACTTCTGGTCTTGACTTAAGAAGGTATATGAATGTTTTATCTAAGAAATCGTCGATCAATGTTAGAAAATATTGAGCTTCTCTAAATATCGTCGTCTCCATTGGATCACATAAAACAGATTGGATTATTTTGAGTAAATCATTTGTCTTTGACTCCAAAATCTTGAACGGTGCTTGAGCTTGTTTGCCCTCTAAGCATACTATGCAATTAGTCTTCTTAATTTTTCCCTGGATGTCCATACCTTTGACAACTCCTGTATCCGTCCTTTTAATGTCTGCGTAGTTAATATGTCCCAATCGACGATGCCACCTTTCCGCTTTGACGTTGGTGACTGCTAGCTTACAACTTGCTGAATCATTTGCAATCCTGTACGCACCTGACCTACACTTTGTGTGTATGTTTAAAATTGTCACCCACGCAAATATATATAGTAAAGATTATTAATAATAATAATAATAATAATAATATATTTATTCATGTCAAATATACAATAAGTATTTACAATCGTCATTATACAAAACGTTAAGTCAATTACATACAATATTAAAATTTCACAATTTAAACCGAGACAATACAGTTTTTAAAATGGTTAACATTAATTGATTCAGTTAAAAATTCGTTTACAGAATAATATGCATTAGCTAATAAAAATAATTTAATTGTATGTTTAAAGCTATTTTCTTCAAGTTTGGTTATTATATTTGGAAGTTTATTAAACAATTTTACTCCAACGTAGTTAATAAAATTCAATGATTTAGTCAATCTCACTTGTGGTTGTCTTAAATTGTGGCGTTGTCTTGTGTTATGATTATGTTCAACGTTGGTTTTCATAAATAAAAGTTGGTTACGTTTCACAAATAAAATACATTCATACATAAAAAAAGATGGCACAGTTAAAATTTTTAATGACTTGAATTCTTCCCTACAATCAGCTTGATATGACAAACCCGCTATAATTCTAATTGCTTTTCTCTGCAACGAAAATATTCTTTTGGAGTCACTGGAATTTCCCCAAACAAGTATGGCGTAGTTTATATGGGAATATGGGAATCTACATTAGCGTAGTACGCTATTTTCAATATTGCTTGAGAAACTATTCCCCTTAAATTTCTCAATGCAAATATGTTTTTTTTTCATTTTAATGGCTACTGAATCACAGTGAAGATTCCAATTCAATTTTGAATCTACATGTACGCCAAGAAATTTTGCTGAGTTGTTTCCAGTTATTTCCATAGGTAATGAACGCATTGAAAATTCCATTATAACAGTTTTATTGTTGTTAAGTGCTAAACCATTTAATGCACACCATTCCTTTGCTTTATCAAGAGCATTGTCTGTAGCTAATGTGACTTTGTTTCTGTATTTATCACTTATTAATAGTGTAGAATCATCAGCATGTAAAATACTTTCAATCAAAGGTATAAATTCAAAAAAATCATTAATATATATAATAAATAAAATTGGTCCTAATATTGAACCTTGTGGTATACCTACAGTAATATCTTTTACACTTGAAATGTCATCCTTGTAATACACGTGTAGTTTCCTGTTAGACAGATACAAATGAACTATAGTAATGATAGAATTGTCCATGCCATACCGTTTCATCTTGTTAAGTAATAAACTATAAGACACACAGTCAAATGCCTTTGTTAAGTCACAGTATACCACTTTCATATACTTGCCATTTTCAAAACATTCCATTATTTTTGATGTTAGATGGTATATGGCTTGTGTTGTTGATAAACCTTTCCTAAACCCAAATTGGTTTTTGTGGAAAAGATTGTGTTTTTCCATATGGTTGACAATTCTATTTTTTATTGCTGTCTCAAGTACTTTTGAAAATGTTGGAATAATTGAAATTGGTCTGTAGTTGTCTAAATTATTTACATCTCCTTTTTTAAAAATAGGAATAACTTTTGTAGTTTTGAGTATAGTCGGATAAGTACCTTGATTGAAACAAATGTTTATTAACTTTACTAATGGACTATTAATTGAATTTGTTGCCAGTTTAATCATTTTAGAGTTTATATCATATATATCTCTACTATTAGTATTACTTAAATTTTGAATTATATCTCTAATTTCAATATAAGTAACTGGTTCCAGTGTAAGAGTAGAACTTGTCACTACATTATCCATGCCAATAGAGCATCCATTTTTTTCTATGTTAGATATTATTTTGTGAGGTGTTTCTGTAAAGTGTTCTGCAAATTCTTCCGATGATAGTTTGCTGTTTGTATCTTGATATGTTTTATTCTTCATTTTATTAATTATATTCCAACAAGCTTTTCTTTTATTATTTGATTATTTAATAAAATCATCATTTGATTTTTGTTTAGATTTTGTAATTAATTGTTTATATTTCTTTTTTAAATTCTTGATATAATTATTAACAGATGTTGATTCAGCTTGATTACAATGAGCCGACACAAATTGTATAGTGTTCCGCATTTTCTTAATATCATCATTGAACCAGTTAAATCCATTACTTGAAGTATTTGTCTTGTAATTTTTTTCCGGAAAATATTGCGGTATATACGTAGAGTTTGTTGCACTTCATAATTTTACATTTTTGTCTTAGTATCAGTACTGAACAGTTACCTGTCAACAATATAATTGTGAATTTTCACTACCTTGTTGCAAAATAAATACGTTGTTGTGTGGTTTGATTTGTTACCGTAAAAAAAACAACTATGCTTATCTCTGAATGTTTTTTGACGAGTTCACTAGCCAGTTTACAAACACGTCAGTTGTTTTCTGCAACTTCAAAATGACAACTTTAATCAAGAACTGTATTTTAAGCGATTTTGACTTCGTGAGCATTAGAAGCCATATCAGAAATGTATAAATTAAATAGTAGTAATAATAAGATAAAAAATTAAGATGTAGAAAGCATTGCTAATTACCTATTGTAAAAAACAATGAAAAGTGTTGACACATTGACTGTTTAAAAATGGCATGAGAGAAACAGCGTTCTGTTATTTGTTTATTGCACAAAGAAAAAGTAAAATTTATTGATATTAATTGTAGAATCAAATTATTACAATATTAAAATTGAAATAAAGCAACAAATTTAAAACACTACTTTTATAGCAAACTCTCACCAACCTGATCAAGTAAATTGTGTTGTATGTTGTGCGATAAGCGAAAAATTTGAAGAGCACAAAAATATAAAGTATTTTTTATAATGCAACTCTTGTCTAATTATTTTTTTCTAAACATAGATTAATAAAAAATAGCCATATTTTTATTCACCCTGTTTATGACTATAGTGATTAGCAGTATATACTACAACAACTGAAATAACATTTGAGCATGTCTATAGATAGTGTTTAACGGATATTAAATTTAAAATACTAATCGGACTGATAGGAATGAATTAATAAGTTCGAGCAAAGTAAACATATTAATTAATTGGTATTATTTTGCCAAATTTTATTACGTGATATATTGTGTATCTTATACACATATATGTTTTGAATTAAAATTTATCTCAATTACTCTTTGTGGAAAAAAAGCAACACAATATTTATTATATTTGCGTATGTAAAAAAAATGTTGGGGGAAGAAGTTGATTCTTTAAGAAAGAGAGACAAGATAATAAAACATAATAAGAAATATTTTGTTTAATAACATAACACAACAAATCATTTTCGAAAAATTAGCTATCTCCAAAAGCAATTAATTTTATAACAAATAAAATTGATATATTATTATTTATTTGTTTATTTTAACGTTAGTCAGTTTATGTTACTGGTTTTATTTTACCGACACTATATCTGGAAATATTGCCTGAGCTTCAGAGATTTGTTTAGGCTACACAAATGGTCGGTCATGGTGAAGCAATTATGTGAAAAGGATTCCATTGGTTGGTAGTAGGATTTTAAATTAAAATTTATTTTAAAATTTAATAAAAAACTATTACAACCAATTTTATTGATTAATTTACAAAATCAAAATTAATTAAGTATTTAATTATTATGATTAAATAATTTTTAAAAAAGTTTGATAATATTAAATCCACCTTTTCTCACTTTTACTTTTGAATTCATAATCAACTTTGTAACTACCAGATTTCTAAATACTGTGATCTCCCTTCTTCAATTAATAAATAACTATTATGCTTTGAATAACTCGATGATTGATCAACCAATTTCAATAAATCGAAAAATAATATTTAAAAAAAACTTATAATAATATTAAAACCTTCTCATTATTTTTATATTATACAAGGTTGGGTAAATATATGGAAACACCCTATTATTGGCTGCATTTTTAGTTTATTTAAAAAATGTATTTTGATTTTTAATACCTATTTCACGAGATATGACGTCATCAGGTTTTTTCAAATAGAATTCCTTGTATTTTGTTTTATTTTTAGAAAGAGAATTATTCAACAACTACAATGATATAAGGTTTTGTAGGTCTACGACTTACGGTTTTTGAAATATTCATTAAAATAATTCTCAATACAATTAAAAAAATATATTAATATATATTTAAAGCAAAAAGTCAACTACAATCAACTATGATTATTATTATTACTATAAATCATTTAAAACTATTTAAAAATAAAAAAAATAGTGAGTGTTCTATTAAAAAACTGATCATGACGTTATATCACACGAAACGAAGCATGCATTGAAAATCAAAATACATACGTCACTTTTGAAATAAATTAAAAATGCAATCAGAAACTAGGTGTCCTACAATGATAAACAATTAACACCAAAAAAAAGTTATAACAATATAAATAAATAAATTTATAGTAAATGTTTGAAATAATAACCATTTCATACTTGCAAATCTGATTTGTGCGACAGTTTCTATAATTCTTGCATGCAATTGTTCTAATTAGTTAGTTTAAATTTTTGGTATATCAGCCTAGAAAAACCATTAAAACAGACGGTTGTAGCTCTCAGTTCAAAAGATTGGCCACAATTCAATAAAATACCACAAACTGTTAAAAGAACATTAAAGATATCATTTTCTTTTAACAGTTTGTGGTATTTTATTGAATTGTGGACCCACAATTCAATAAAATACCACAAACTGTTAAAAGAACATTAAAGATATCATTTTCTTTTAAATTATAGTGAAGAATTCCTGCGTCAAAAAAGAACAATTACAAACTCAGCTGAATTTCTATTCCCCGGATTCCCTGCCATACAACTCTTTCTTTACCTCAAATGAGTTGGAAACGGCAATTAACGGTATGGGTATCTCCTCCGCACCGGGACCAGACGACGTGCCTTATCAGGTTATCCGGCAGCTTCCCTCCCGCATGACGGAGCGGTTGCTGGAAATCTACAACCTGATATGGAAAAGCGGAGTCTACCCGGATTGTTGGAGAGAGGCCATAATCCTGCCGTTGTTAAAGCCGGGCAAGGATCCAAACAACGTCAACAGCTACAGACCGATTTCACTTACCTGCTGCCTCAGTAAAATTTTAGAAAAAATGGTCAACAACCGTCTGGTGTGGATGCTGGAAAGAAACGGACTTTTAGCTAAATACCAGGCGGGTTTTAAACGAAATCACAGTACTGTTGATCATTTAATTTGTTTAGAAAATTCCATCTAAGATGCCTTCCTAGCAAGAAAACACCTTGTATTGGTGTTTTTCGACCTGGAGAAGGCGTATGACATGACTTGGCGTTATGGAATTTTGCAGAAGCTGCACGCATGGGGATTCAGAGGCCGTATGCCTCTTTTTCTTGAATCTTTCATGCGCGATCGCACATTTAAAGTAAGGGTGGGAACCACTAACTCGAAGACAGTATGTCTAGAGAACGGTGTTCCCCAAGGGTCAACAATTAGCGTTACCCTTTTTGCGATCGCGGTAAACGATATTGCAGCTTCTGTGGTTACACCTGTAAAACAATGCCTGTACGTCGACGATTTGGTGATCTACATGGCGGTAGATACCATCCCTGCCATAACACGTCAACTCCAGATCACCATAGACAAAGTGGACAGAGAGGCAGAAGCGAGAGGTTTTCGTTTCTCTACGACGAAAACCTCGTGCGTGCATTTTTGCCGCCTCAGAAGACCTCACCGGGACCCCGCGCTTGTCTTGCGAGGTTCCAGAATCACGTGCGTCAAAACAGTCCGTTTCTTAGGGCTCGGGCTCGATAGGACCTTATCCTTTCGGGCACATATTGATGAATTGGTCACAAAGTGCAAAAAAGCCTTGAACGTGATCAAGTGCTTGGCCAACATTAACTGGGGTGCGCGGAGAGAGGTTCTGTTGCGGCTGTACAAAGCTCTGGTTTTATCCAGGGTCGACTACGGCTGCGCGGTATACTCATCCGCCAGAAAATTCCGGTTGAAAGCCCTAGACACAGTCCACAACGCAAGCATTATATATATATATATATATATATATATATATATATATAATGCTTGCGCCACGGGAGCATTCCGAACGAGTCCCGCACCAAGTCTTTGCTGCGAGTCGGGTGTACTCCCTCTAGCTGCTCGTTGCAGTCGCTTTGTACTCACGTACGCCGCGGAGATGCGAGCAAAGAGGGGTCACAACAACCGACTCATATTTACCGCCAACAAAACGCAGCAACGTAAATACAGACTCAGGCCTACCGTCAGTAGGCCGGTGTGCGTTCGAGCGCAGGAGCTAGAGGAGAGTCTCAATGTTAATTATCCGATGGTATTCGAGGTCGGTTCTGGCGAGTTTCCACCCTGGCTGTTGCCGAGGGTTATAACTCGTCTTGATCTAACCTCCAAGAGCAAACAAGAAACTTGCCCCGACGTATTGAGGAGCAAGTTTCTTGAAATCGTTGCCGAATACCCAGACTCTCCGCGGTTGTATACGTACGGTTCGAAAACGGATCGGGGAGTGGAAAGTGCCTTCGTTTTAGACGGTACGGCCCATTCATGGTCTCTCCCTAAAGAGGCTTCCGGTACACCGCAGAATTACATGCTTTGCATAAAGCCCTGCTAAACTGTGAGACGTCATTTCACAGTTCGTTCCTCCTTTGTTCCGACTCGCTGAGTGCCATCCTGAGTATATAGTCTATGTATTCGGTCGATCCGCTGGTCCAGCTCGTACAAACTTCGATATTCCGCCTGGCCGGGTTTGGACAGAGAGCTATCTTTGTCTGGACACCGGGTCATGTGGGTATCGAGGGCAACGAGCTGGCCGATAAAGCCGCCCGTCAAGCGGCTGACGCGGATCCTACGGACAACATTCCCGTAAGACCCGATGATCTCAAAGGTTACGACATATCGAAGGTCAGGATTGGCAAAGAGTATGGAACGGCTTCGAGAGCAAATTAAAGGAAATCAAGCTCTCCGTGACGGCATGGAAGTCGCCGGTAGATCTCAACAGGAGAGAGGAGGTCGCCCTATGTCGCTTGCGCATAGGTCATACCAACTTGACCTCTTTGTATCTCCTGACCGGCGACGAACAACCAGAATGCCAAACATGTCAGGACCCTCTAACGGTGAAGCACATTTTGGAGGAATGCCAAGTCTACCTTCTCCACCGTAATCGGCTCGAGCTCCCTAACAACGTGGCGTCTATTTTATCAAAAAGAGAAGAGTTCATGGGAAGGTGCGTCCAGTTCTTGGAAGACGCAGGACTCCTCAAACAGGTGTAACCAAGTTTTTGTGTTGTCTTATAATGATTTTGGTGTTAACTTAATTATTTATTTTTATTGATCAGTTTGTGTTGTTGAGTTGTTTAAAGCATCGTAGTCTTTTACAACTTCGGTGCAATCTGTGATATTAGGTTTAGTTAGTTTTTAGGGTGATATTAAGTTAGGTTGTGATATTAGGTTAAGTTGTGATATTAGGTTTAGTTACTTTAGTTTTTAGGGTCTGGCATCGAAGCATTTTACAGCTTCGGTGTCATCTGTGATATTGGGTTAGGTTAAATAGTAAGTTTTGTGATATTAGTTTTTAAATTTAGTTTTTAATTTAAGCAACTGTGATATTAGATTTAGTTTTTATTTATTTATTTGTTTATTTAACCATTTTAATGTGTTGTTTTGTCTCCTCAGGTCTATAACCTGAAGATATTATTATTAAAATAAATAGCTAATGACCTTAGTAGTCGACGCTAAAACACAAAAAAAAAAAAAAAAAAAAAAGTATCAAAATATGCAAAGTAGTGTGACAAGGATGTGTCTTGTCCCTACTGTTATTTAATTTATACAGCAAGAAAATCTTTAGAGAAACCTTAAAAAAAGAGAAAACAGGAGTAGTCATAAATAGCAAAATACTAAATTACATTTGTTATGCCGACAATACGGTTATTTTAACCACTAACACAGAAAAACTTCAACAACTTGTAGAACGTAACAATACAGTATGCAATAAATAGAATATTAATATGAACCAAAAAAACAAAATTTATAGAAATTTTAAAAACCAACATCGTTGACACCCTGAAAATTTGTAACACCAATATTGAAAGAGTAGACACTTATAAATACCTCGGCACTTGAATAGTAAAAAATGCCTTTACACAAATGAACACATTCTTCAATAACAAAGATCTCCCCCTAAATCTCAGAGTAAGACTACTTCGTTGCTATGTCTTCTAGATTTTATTATACGGTATAGAAAGTTGAACACTAAATTAAGTTTATATAAACAAGATACAGGCTTTCGAGATGTAGTGCTACAGACAAATATTGAAAATACTCTGGAGTGACCATGTGACAAACATTAAAATGCTAAGGAAGAAAAACAAGGAATGTGAACTACTTCCTAGTAGTGACTTGTTGTTTGTGATCGATTTGTTCGATTTGAACTACAGCTACACTAAAAGTTTAAAAAGAGTTTAAAAAATAAAAATAATGTTGGTCCTAACAGAATATCTCTCGAAATAATTAAATTAAATTATTTTCTGATGGTGTAGCTGTGTTTCCTAACTAAAAGCAAAAAATAAAACTAGATACATTTTTTTAATTTTAAACAAAAAATCTAAATAACTTTTTTGTCTATCTCGCTTCATTTCCAATATAATCAAAAATACACATTATTTAAAAAAACTTTTTATTTTGCAAAAAAATAAAACTAGATAACATTACATTAACAAGTGTGCGTTGATGCAAGCTTTTGATACTTATCAAAATCGTTTTCTTTGATTCGATAGTAAAATTTGATAAAAATGCTGTTAATTTCAAACAAAAAATCTAAATAACTTTTTTGTCTATCTCGCTTCGTTTCCAAGATAATCAAAAAATTCAAATTATTTAAATAACTTTTTACTTAGCAAAAAAAAAACAAACAAGACAACATTACATTAACAAGTGTGCATTGATGCAAGCTTTTGATAATTGTCAAAATAGTTTTCTTTGGTTTAATTAAAAAAAATTAATAAAAATGCTTTTTAACAACAAAGAATACGCAGATATCATTTTTGTTTACGAATTCTGTAATGATAATGCCCTAGTTTTTTCTCGTTGCGTATTTTTAAAACGCATTTCGAAGACTCCGTAAATTTTAAATTAAAAATCGCTGTAGTGGAAGTCCACAGCACACCGTGGCAGAAGAAGAACAAATAGTTGACGCAGTTCTTGATAAACCAGTGGACAATTGGTTTAAGCGGAGCCAATAAACAACAAGGAGCAGCTACAAAAAAGAATTGTGAATGCTGCATTGTACATTCAAAACACAACAGATTTTAAAGTTTATCATTCTCTTCAAGTGCGTTGTCAAGCTTGCATCAACGCTCATAATGGCCATATTTTGCTAAATAATTTTTTTTCTAAATAATGTGTATTTTACAATTATTTCAAAAACAAAGCAAAATAGACTAAAAAGTTATTTAGATTTTCTATTATTAAAACTAATATGAATAACTATAGACCTATTTGCATATTGTTTATATTTTCAAAAAACAAAGAAACTTTATTTAAAAATTAGCTTTTGCTGCTCTTAAATAAATTTAATATTCTAAATAAAAAATAATTTAAATTTCGTAAAGCAAAAAACATAAATGATGCCCTGTTCATGTTCATAAACCAAGTATACCAGGAAGTAAATAAGGATAATTTTTGTGCAGCTGTGTTTTGCGACTTATCAAAGGCATTTGATACTGTTGATTATAATAATTTAATTAATAAATTAGAATATTATGAGTTGACATTTTGTCTCTAATAACTGGCGCAGCTCGTATTTAACAGGAAAGACCACATTTTCCACAACTTATATCTGAAATAATAAAAGCAAGTAGAGGTGTCCCACGAGGACTTACTGAAATTTTGACTAAAATCGACATAGGGTGACAGCGTTTTTTCAGGACCTGAAAATTACAAGTTTTGAAGATCGCAAAAACATGTGCATCAAAATAGTAGTAAATATGAACTGATTCTATAAGTCTTGTGTGAATACTTTAAAGAAAGATGAACACAAATAAATTTAAACCTCGTGGATCAAATTTCTTTAAAATTTGACAAAGTTTAAACAAAGCATAATTTTGCAATTTTTCAAAATTTACGTTTTTTTTTTTAATTAACGTTTAAAGCTTGACAAATCAAAATGACTGCCTTAACATTAAATATAATAATATGAGTTTTAAAGTACATGTAATAAGGAATATTTTGAGCCATTGTAGACCTTTTTATCTTTTTCCAGAAGCCCAAAAATTTAGATACAAAAATGTGCAGTTTGCCGATTTTGACAATTTTTAAATATTAAAAAAATCTTGATAATGCACGATATACCATTTCTCATATAGATAACCTTTTTTCTTGTGTTTTGAAGAGTATTTATTAAAATTTTGATTAAAATTGGCATAGGGTGGCAGCACTTTTTTGGGACCTGAAAATTACAAGTTTTAAAGATTTCAAAAACATGTACAACTTCCTGCATCAAAATAGTGGTGTATACGAATTGATTCTATGAGTCTTGTGTAATCACTTTAAAAAGAGATAAAACACAAAGAAATCTGGACTTTGTGGATCTAATTTTGTTAAGATTTTACAAAGTTAGAACGGTTTAAAAAAAGCAAAATTTTGCGATTTTGCTAAATTTACGGTTTTTTTGGAATAATGTTTGAAGCTTAATATGTCAAAATTACTGCCACAATATTGAACATAAAAATATGGGTTTTAAAGTACATGTAATAAGGAATAATTTGAGCTATTGTGAACCTTTTTATCTTTTTCCAGAAGCCCTACAATTGAGATACAAAATAAGCTAAAAAAAACGTTTTATTGAAAACTTCTGACCTTTAAATGTGTGCCATTTTAAACAGGCGATATTCTAAGGTCCAAAACTTTGGAAATCTCATTTTATTCATTCATTTTTTGATCCCTGAAAATTTGAGCAAAATCAAAGAGGTCGACTTTTTCAAATTAGTCGAAAAGTAATGGAATTACCCATACGTATTTTTGTGCTTGTGCCTGTTTAACACTGTATAATCTTTTGATTGAAGGTTTGTGTGATGTGTTTTCTGTGCGGTCTTCTGTACAGTTTATATACTCTAATTGGTTCTCCGCGTCGGATTAGTGCCGAATTGTGCTGGTTTCTCTGCGGTAGGCTGCTCAGTAATAAGCACGCAATCATAGCAATATTTATTTTATATGTTTGATTATTTATGTATGTATTTTATATGTTTAGTTAGTAAGTTTTAAATTTTACAACATTTATATTCAATAAATATTATTGTTATTATTATGTTGTAAAATATACAAACTAGCATTGAGAGTCTATTTTACATATATAATATACCACTTTTTTATTAATTATACGTGAGCAATTATTACTATCAAATATCAAAATACACAATTCTCCAGATCATTATAAAAGGAAATGTAAAAGAGAAACGAAATGTAGAAAGACGAAAAACTTTGTGGCTCGGAAATTTGCGAAAATGTTACAAATGCAGCACAACAAAACTATTTAGAACAGCAGGAAACAGATTAAAATAGCGTTGACGATTTGAGAAGTTAATGAAAATTTCTTTTATAAAATTGCAGTATACTCATAAAGTCTTCCCACAAAACAAAAGTGTATGCAATAGGTTTACCAAGGCACTATATCACCCGAGAAGACGCATTTTTTGCAAAAAAAGCAATTACTACAGTATTCTGGGACGCTGAGAGAATTCAATTGACTATGCCAAAAGAGATTACAAAAACTGAGAATGTCTGCATATGTTGTAAAAAAAAGCGGCTACACACAAAAAAGACCAAACAAATATGCTCAAAAACTTATAGTCCCGACCTTGCCCCCGGTGACTTTGTTGGTTGCCTGATAAGATACATATTCAGCATTTTACAGGCCAAGAACATAATATAGCAAAACGAAGCTCACAGAACACAACCAATGTTTTTGATAATAATACAGAAGTTTTTAAAATATTCGTGTTGAGTGTGATGTAAGTTATACTTTCTTGTACATAATTACTTACCGCACACTTTTTCTTACATTGCGGTATTAGATACCATGAAAACATAATCTGAAAGTAACGTAAAAAACATGATCGTCTAAAAAATTATATAATTATAAAATATAATTAGTTTGAATTAAAAACAGTTAATAATCAATAATTAGAATGACTTTTTTCTAATTATAAAACTCATAAAAAAAAGTTTATATGCACGTGGCTCAATGACAGTGACATAGGGGTTCCATTTATATCTGGCATTTCCGTTGACGATAGTTACAATCCTTTTTCTAATATAAATTAAACTGATTAAAATACGTTTTAACGATATGATAATACTTACATTAGTCATTATTATATACCTTACTATTCATATATTATGCAATAGTAACGTGTCTTGTCATTGCTATAATTTAATATTTTTTTATGAAGTAGCAATTCAAGTTCAATGCATCATTACAGTAATATTTTTCTTGGCTTAGTAAATAGTAATTAAATAATATTAAATATTAAAAAAAATTAAAGAACTTGTCGAATTTAGCCATATATAAACTTTTCTTTATAAAATCATCAGTACCGCATCTTATCAATTTTTTTGCTTTTCATTTTTAGAAGAAAAAAGCAATTCTTTATAAAAAGTTATGCTTATTCTATATAATATAATATACAAGATAATAATAAAATGTAAAACTGGTATTGTAAGAGTAAAGTACCAGTTTTTTAAATAAGTTATTTGATACAAAATTAATTTTGTTATAAGAAAAAGGTTTTTAGTGTCTATTTTAAATTATACACATATGTACACTAAATGTAAAATGTGAAAAAGAAAAAAACTATAAAAATAAAGTACTAAAAACAGTTGCTTAAGATTACTTACATAAAATGAAATGGTTAGCATAAAGCATTTGATAGTAGCATAGATATAATTAAGTGAAAAAAATGTATTATAAAAAATGATAAATTTAAACTTAAGAAAAATGCAGCAAAATATTGGATGCATTCATTTAACTGTATAAAGTTATATTGGTAGGAAAATTTTTGATTTAATTTTAAAATGTTAAATAGGTAAGTATTGATTCTAAGTGTTAGCGTGTTAAACAGTTTAGAATCATCAGTAATTTTTATATTTTTGTATCAACACTCAGATAAATATTGGATTAATACGGTTTCTATGCCTGCTTTTACATAACATCAGACATATTTGTATTAGGTTGATGCATAACTATCTATTATTATATTAAGTTTTGAGTTTTGCTCAATTTTTTAAAACAAATCGGACAAAATTGTTGAACTTGAGAATGGCCTTGTGGTTGTCTGGAAACTTATGAAGGACACAATCAGATAATTTTCACATCTTACCAAGTTTTCTTATCGGTGTTTCTGTCGTAGGGCAAGGGCAAGCATCATCCAGTTTTTAGGATTTTTTTAAGATGATTCTTAAAATTGATATGTACAAACGAGCGAACCAAAAAATATCTTTTTAGTACAGTGACAGAAAATAATCTGTTGATTAAAAAAAAAACTAATAACATAAATACCACAGTTGAAACATGCAACCATTTCCAAATAAGTTGTCGGTGCAAAATACCATCTACATCAAGATTTGACAAGTAGTCAATTCAAAACCGGATCCCAAATAAATCCAACACATCTTGATTATAAGCAAGAGCGCTTGGAAGAAAGTGGTAAACACATGTGGCAAATTGTACCTAGGTTTGTCCACAATAACCCTTTGAGTTAAGTCTCTTTCTAAAAAAGATGTACTTAATTTAATGCCATTATAAAACTTATGTTTCAGAGATTTAGTTACAGCCAAGGTAGTGATAATAGAAAAAAAACGCAAGAAAGAAATAATTTTTGGATCTTGGTACTTTTTCTAAGATCAGCTGAGACTCTTGAGCACCTGCAAAAAACCTGCTAATCTTTAGTTGTAATGCCAACGCCAAACTCGTACTTTTTCTACGATCAGCAGAGACCTTTACACCTGCAGCTAACATTGCTAACCTTTGATTGCGATGCCAACGCTAAACACGTAGTTTGAGAGAGCAAGAACATAACAGGTAAAAAAAAATTATAGTAGAATATAATCTCAATATTATGAACAAAAGTAATAAGCCAACATTTTACAACGTTAACAAATCATAAAGCAAATAAAGTGATAAAAAGGTACGTTTTGAACAAGCCCTCATCGCTCTTTTTGAAATACAGAAACCCATAAAAAACTAACTAGGATCTATACAACAAAATACTAGTTAGCCAAATCGAGGTCTATCCAAAAGCAGCAAAAACAGCTAAAAGCTACTCAAGCATTGTCAAACACATCTTCAACAAAATCATTTGTTAAAACAAGAAGTTTGACAGGACAAACGGCAACAAAGAAACTGTTTAACAAAGCCAAACAAAAAAAAGTGACTGAGCCACGTATAAAACCAGTCTTATGGCATATAATAATGCTACAAAGTCGTAGACAAGATACTGTAAAGACGTTCAGAATGGTCCGCCTCCAACAACCTTTAAGCAAAGACCGCATTGGGAACATTAAGTCCCTGTGGATCTAAAACGGGAAATACACAGAGATTAACACATTTAAGACATTCAAGTTCCCAAAGAGCCAATGAAATCTATCCCATCATGCTGCAAAAGTCAAAGTAAGAAAGGGTAGTGTTTATACCAAAGTCGAAGCAACCCACGTATATCCTGCCTAAATTCTACATATTAATCAGCTTTACATCCTTTATACATACTGTGCCAAACATGATACAGTGTGCACTAAATACCTTAGAAAAGTAGTGCAAAAAATAAGAGCTATCAAGCAAGACGGCGATTGTACCGTTTACAAGACAGCGAAACACCACAAACTTAAGAAACCTGAAAATGTATGACGCTACGGTTCTCATACCAAAGAAAGTAAAACATCTGGGACACACGATTCACACCAAGCTAAACTTCTACACGCACACCTGAATAATATAACCACAAAAGTCATTCTGGTGGTTTTTGCAATCAAAATAATGGTTGCACGTACATAGGACTGATACCTAATGCGACCAAATGACTATATACGGTAGTGATAAGCCCCATTATTACATATGGAACGCTTGCATGAGAAAAAAATGAGATAAAGTTCAAAATACCACTGTTTTGTTATTGCCACTTCACTATTACTACTACCACTACTTCTTCACTACACAAAGAATTTTTTTTTTCGTGCAAATTTTCATATTTATGCAGCAATAATGATCGCACTACTTCGAAATCCAAGATCATAGTAACAATCTGATAGAATGCAATCCGTATTTTTTTAAACTAAACGTTCGATTATCTCAACTAAATACATATGTCGATAATCAAAAATTCAATTAAAAAAACAAACAAATAATAATCAATGTGTAGAACCTCAACAACTTCTTGTGGCACTCATTGACACGTCAAGGATTGCTAAAAGTAAAGTTACAATCAACATCTGCCTGGAGTACTTTATGGCAAGCTTCTTGAACTCAACGTTATAAGTATTAATTATCAGAAGAAAGAACAACAGAATCACTTTTCAATGTAATCTATATAAATGACTTACCAAGCATAATTATTGATATAAATGCTATTGTAGACGGATGACATTAATGTCATAATAAACAAAATCATTGTAAAACTCTGATATTATAAATTCAACATTTAGTGTTAAGGTGGAAAAATTGTCCCATAAAACTATCGTGTAGCTTTTCTCGGAAGTTAATTAAAATAATTCATTTCTGTTTTCGGCATTATTATGAGTATAATAACAACATTTGAATAAGCTATTTTGGTAAAAATATATTAAATAAAAAAGTTTTGTGGTAAAAATTGTTCAATTTATTTCAAACTTAGTTCATATTAATGATATTTATATAAAAAAATTATGCTGCAAAAATTATTACAAAATGATTATTTGTTAGCTTTAAAAGTAGCACCAAAGATGAGGATACTTTTGGGTGTAAACCATAAGCCCACCGATAGCTCCGCCCATTACGTTCGGTACTGTTTTTATTGCAGAATTGGTAGTTTGATTTTATTGGGTGATCGGCGCCATGGGCGATATTTTACTCCAGTGCGAGTGAAGCGCTCCCGGTGGTTTACCACGGAACCACTCCTGACAATTCTGTCCTTAAAGAACTTAACAAAATCTTTTAGTTATTTTTACTTATAATATACAGTGTGTCCACGGATAGACTTAACTCTACGTGTAAACATTTTTATTAAGTATTTTTCGAAAAAAGGTCATTTTTCAGTATGTCATAATAATACAAACTACATTAAGAAACTCCAATTTTGTTGTACAGGGTACTTAAAAAATATAAAAATGCAATATTAAAAAACTAAAATTTTGTTAGAGAGTTATATTACGATATTGAAGAAGTATTTTTTAAGAAATTTGATACATAAATTCAATGTTTATAGTGATGTTAGAATCGTAAAAAAAGAACTTATAATAAAAACGATGCTGCAACAATTTAAGGTTAGAATCAGTTAACTATAATCACCGACTTCTTTTGAGAGCAAGAGCGAATCAGCTTTGTGGTGTATCTAAAAGTTAAGTATGTAATATTTTGTCCACGCATTCAAACCAACCTTTATCCATAAACTTTAAGAAGGCGATGATTCATACCGACTAGAATTCTCTTCATATTCATATATCATATTCAAAGTCAAATCTACAGTCACAACAAATGGGATACCGCTTAGTCAAAATTGTCACTTTTGGGCAAACAAAAATCATCTTTGTATTGAACCAAAAAATAATAAGTCCAATCAGTTTTGTGTTTTTTACTTTCAACTAAAATAGTTAGATCATTTAAACAATGATATGTATGAAAAGTAAAATTGGTTTTAATTAATAGTTCTATTATTAAATTATTAAATAGTTAGATCATTTTGGGACACCCTGTATTATTTCAGACTCATTATTTTTCTAATAATGCTAAAGATACTAACCAAGTTCCGTACGATCATACCAAACGACAACGGTAAAAAGCAGGCTAAGAAAATTAATGATCTTAAAGCGCTTGTGGAGTCCTTCTCCGTGGCCCTAAAAAAAACTTCGAGAAGCTCCAAAGTAATAAAAAAGAGAAAAAAAGGCTAGCCAATTCAAAGAAAAAGAAAACAAAAAAAAAACAAAGACAACGGAGAGTAAGATTTTTTTTCTAATAATACAAATACTATTTCTGACAAAACTGTAAGACAATCAGTCTCGGAGCAAAATCACATCGCTTCTGGCACACATAGTAGCCAGAGCAGTTATATAAATCCAAGTTCAGTGCAAGGTTCGTCAACTGGCATCCCCTCGATGAACGAGGAAAAACTTCCTCCAATTTATATCACTCATAAAAGGCGTCTTCCGCATTTTACGCCAATCAGATACTAATGCATCATGCAATTGACACAAAGCATGGAATCAAACTGATTTCAAGCTCGATGAATATTTTTCATAAAGCTATCGCTTATTTAGACAGAGAAAGAATTCATCACTTCTCTTATCAAACAAACAAAAGCAGAAAAAGCCCTCAAGGTGATCCTGAAAGGCATTCCCCACTGTTTTACGGTCAAGGATGTTATTTACAAACTTGCCATTAAGGGTTTTAAAACTGTTTCGGTAACAAAAATAACTTGCCAATACAGTTAAAAACCATAAAATGTTTGCGTTAAAATATCTAAGCAACCTTGAAATTAAAATTAAATTCAAATTGAACATTATCAGCCAATGCCATAGAAGTGAAAGATTGCGACAATCGGCAAATAAGTGCACCGCCTTTTACATTTGCCTGAAACGCGCAGAGTTTCATCTTACAAACAAGTGTTCAAGAAATAGGGGTAAAAATAAACCCACTCCTCCTAAGGAGCTAGCTTTAGAAAGTCCAGTGCACAAATAAGCATCGACTGATAATAACAGCAGGAACAAATCTTCAGCTTAGTAAAAACCAACCACAAGTAAAGCCAAAAGCAAGTTCTTTGTTTCAAATGAAAAATGTTTTGCACTGACAGCAAGTTTCGACACTTAACGACCGTCTTCTGGTAGAAAAAAAGCTGGTAAATTATTAGTAGACTCTGGCAAACATCTAACGAGATTGATAGTGACAAGCAAAGAAGATTTAAAAAAAACTGTATCTCGAATCGCTTAATACAGTAATTTATTATTGGGTGGCACGCCTAATAACGACATTCTGCTTTGTATATGCTTTTGGAATAGAAACGGCAAAAATCTTAAAAAAGAAAAACTAGAAGCCGAAACCCTCTTATCTCCTGAAAAAGATTGTACCCAAACACTTTCACGTATTTGGGAAACATGCTTAGATCCTCGTCAAATGATCAGGTTTCTGGTCTGCGACTGATAAAGTTCATTTCAGCATATCAGTAGACCAGACCAGACCAGCTTCCAACAATTGTTGAGAAGAGTCAAGTCGGTTTACAAGACTGTTTGATCCTTGTTTTCACATATTGTAGAAGACAGCATTATATCACTGCCTGGTATTGAAAGCCTAGCATAGCTTCATCTCAATTGGGTCTCGGTAGACAAACCAGAAAGCTCATCTCAAAATCGTGCCAGACATAAATGGTTAAAGTCACATGATCCAACGGACTAAACCAAGCACACAAATCAGTGCTGGAAAACCGCTATCGAGTTCTCCAATAAAGATGATAATCTAATGTGGAGAATTGCTAAAGCCCTTTAAAACAAACGTACGCCTTTTTTCATTCATAGAAAAAAAAAAGCCTTAAATACTTTAGAAAGCAAAGCCAAAGCATATGCTAACAGACAGTCTTGAACTCCAATGCACGTCGGTCTATGACAAAGATTTAGAATTAGATCATGTAGAACGATTCCAGAATAATGTAAGACAATGCCTACAGCACGCTGACATTCCTTCAATTCTTGAATCAGTTCAGCCATCCAGGGTAAAATATAGCATCGCACATATCAAACTCATATCGGTTTCAGGTCCGGATTGTACTCCAAACAAAGCTTTGAAAGCATTAGTCACAAGGCTGTAATGTTCCTCACAAACATTACAATGCAGAGGTTCTACAAAGTACCTAAGAACAGAGTTGGAGTAAGGCCAACATAGCAAGCAATCTTTTAACAACCGCTGCTACGCATGCAGGACAGTAATATAAGTACAAGTTAAAGCATGGAAATAAGTAATATCATGTTCAAATAATAAAAATACTGTCAACTAAATGACTGCCACACAGAAAATTTCTGGTATATTCACTTAAAACCTGATATCGCAATCAAGTAAATCTTATAAATTTATTGCTTATTTTAAAAATAACAATTAGTTTTATTATATTACTTACCTTGTTCTGAATAGATGATGTTGGACATAATATGTACACTTTCAACATAACAAATTGTTTAATATTTCTCAAAATACAAAGTATAAAACAGGATTTCTTAAATCACTTACGAAATCCAACATTTATCTTTTTATCATATATTGTCTTCTTATATACACATAAAACTTTACAATTGGTCTATAAATATACATTTATATAATTATGTAAAATATCTTTCATAAAAATAAGTAAGTTACTTACAAAACGATAGTTACTAACCAAGACACATCCAGGTAAGACAAGTTACATATATAAATGTACAGTCTTTACATTACAATTAAAACAAGAATAACATCATACAATATGTTAATATAAAAACTATGGATTCGGAAATTCCATTGAATCAAAAAATATATTTAAATCACAATGAATGAATTCGTATAATAATCAGAAGAGAGCTGCATGTATATATTCACCCTGTCATGTCAGTGTTAAATCATTCGGCACAGACTTAGATCATTTTAAAGTTAAAATCAAGACTCATTCGGTCTATGCTTTAACAAAAATTTCTCCTCCAAATCGCCGGGTACCTTAAAATATAAATTAAAATCAAAACCATCATTTTAAATTTACAAGGAGTAGTCCCAAAAAAAAAAAAAGATAGAAAACATTTAGCATGCTCACTTATTATTATTTTACTTGATTAGCCGAAGCTTGTTTATTTTAAGAACAAAATAATAAAAAAATAAAACAAGTCATAATTACAAGCAATAATATTGTAATTTGTTTTTTTATTAACATGGCAATTAGTTACTGATTAAATGATTCTCATTGGGAGTATCAGGTTCGGCTATATATCCAGGCTCCTGAAACATGTTCACTTTAATTTCAATAACTGGATAGGGATGTAGGACAGATAAGGATTATGTGAAATATACGCCTTAAATATTAGAGTTACCAATATACAATAATTATTAATTCTTGAAAAATGTTAGTTTTGTAAAAAAACGAGACTTAATTCTTATACGTTTTTCAGAATTATCATATGAGCGGTGCAAAAAATGCATTTACGTTATTACTATAATATTTTGTATTTTTGGTATTTCTAAAATATAAATCATGCGCTGCACATAATTCCATAACCTTAATGCATACAATAATTTAGTTAATAATTGTTATATATTTAATGCCATAAATAAAAAACCATTTTTGAACAAATTTGCACAAAACATTTAATTCAGTGATATAGTTCGTTCCATATTACTAGATAGTATGACTAATCTTGTTGTGTTACCTTAACTAGACGCCAATAGGCGTGTAGAACAAATACAAATTATATTTAGAGACAAATAAAAGTTTTGTTTGTGTTTGTTAATGGTCGTAGAATGACCAGATGATTTGCTGTTTGATATGGAACCTTACACAAGCCATTGTGGTAGGGAGATCAATTGTTACTATTACAGAAACATTAAACGCAAATCGCTATATTACCAATGTGCTAGAACCGATTTTAATCCCGTACCTTCAAATATTTAATAATAGACAATAAACAAAATGGATGCAAAATCAAAAAACTTGTGAAGATATACCACAGACATAGAATTTCCAGCATGTCTAGACGTGTTACTCATTATTTAATCACTTTTTGATACACATAAATTAAATGTTTCCTAAAACAAAGTTGCACGTTTTCTTGATGTTCTTTTATTCTTGGCATTTAGTATATATAACAACACTAATTATTAAGTGAAAAGGTGCAAAAAAAAAGTATTAGCGAAAATAGCGCATACAAAACACGCACAACACTTATTAACATCAATATTAATTAAAGTTGTATTAGTACTTTATTAGTAAAATCTTTATTACATTCCAGCACTTACTTGCGGCTTAGAACGATGAGTGTCGACAGCTTCGATTGGCAATTTTATATGTTCTACGCGACAGCCGTACGCTACTGGAGTTAACTTGATTATCGTGTGTAATGGTACTCTTAAATATGGAAGTTCATCTGTAAATAAATTTATTAATATTAATTTTTAGTGGAAATTGCATTCTAAAAGCTTTACCTGCAGATTTATCCAAGAAATATGCCAATAAGCATCTGATAACTGCTTGATGTGATACTACTAAAACATTTCCCTGCCTTTCCAGCTCCATTATCACAGGTTCCAAACGCGCTACCAAATCCTCGTAGCTTTCGCCACGCGGATAACGGTATGCGAATTTGTTTTGGTCCCTTGCAGAGAAGTCATCGGGATATTTTTCTTTAATTTCCTCATATGTCATTTCTTCACAGATGCCCTAAATATATAAAAAAAACAATAATAATTTATAAGGTTTCAATAAATTGAAATGAACATTGATTAAATCTATTACACAAGTGATTTATTTATTCATCACGGTATAATTAATTTTATGTTGAAAGGCTTTACTCAAGACATAGTTACTAAAAACTCATAGATAAAATTTGAAATAGATTATTTAGTATGAAACAATAATCAAAAATAAGCGAAAAATAAATTAGTTTTGACGTTATCCGGAAAGCGTCCTTGGAATCACTCCAAAACGTTCAAGAAATAATCATGAATACAGTCATACTATACTATATTTTAACAAAAAAACCTGATAAATTTTTAGAGTATAAAAATAAAAAACATTTTATTGCTATTTTTATAGATTAGTTCCTCATTTGAATCAAAATATGTCTCGAGTTCGCCAGCTTGGCGTATTTTAATAGTTAAGTGATTTCGAACACGGCAGAGTAAATGAGCTCAGAGAAGGAGATTTGTCCATTCGTGATAGGAACAACGGCGGACATTACGACCTGGACGCTTTAAAACATTACAGAACGTGAAGATCGGGCTCAGGATCATTTGATCTCAAGTCGTACCGCCATTTCCTTTGGTAGCCCTTAGCTCCTCACCATAAGAGATGCCGTCTGGAATGGTGCAAAGAAAGACTACAATAGGTCCATCAATGGAAGCAAGTTATCTTTAGCGACAAACCGAGATGTTGTATGCCCACGATGGTCGTAAATTGGTTAGATGTTGTCAAGGAGAACAAAAAAAAATTACAGTTTGCTGTAGAACGACATCTTCTCTAGTGTTCATTCCAGCTGAACATTAAAATATTTAACATATTTTTTTGTTGAAATGTTAATCATTTCTCAGTGTGTCAAAATTGAGTTACAGATTCTTGGTGTTCTATTACTTTTGGCAGCCTGTATATTAAATGCTATGATGTAATTCTAAGAAGTTTTGCGTTGTACTTCGTTTAACAATTTTCGATCCAAATCGTTAAAACTATCGGAGAATTAATAATATTTAAGAATTCCCACGGCAGTAGTTCGACAGCAATCCCACGGCCAGAGCCAGTAGTAATGGACTTTTAATAAACAGCCGGAGCCAGTCGTAATAAATTGAGATCATCCTGAGCGCTCGCAGTTGGAGCGATTCGACTGCAAGCAGCCGTCAAGACAACTACTCCAGGAACCACCGCAGCTACACCCGACTGCAGCAATTATCATTGCACAAGACATCGATGATTGATTAAAGTCATGCAATCAATCATCAACCACTAACGTTAATTGATCATTTAATTTAGAAATTAATTAAATAAACTATTTTTTTTTAATCATGAACCCAGACAACTTCCATACGATATACCGGCAGCTACAAAGATCAGTAGCCTCAAAGCCTACATCCAGATCCTGATGAAGAACCAAACAAAGAAACAAAGAAGATCGACGTACACAAAAAAGCGCTCACCAAGATGAAACTAGAAGCAGAAGCCAGAGCAAAGTCCACCACCATCAAGCCCCCCCTCCGTTCAGTCCTCTTTAGTCCACCAGGACAACCGCGTAATACCTACGAGGGTATATGCATGATCCCGACCACCAACCACTAACGACGACTTTCACACGGCGGCGACGGCCGATGAACGCTGCCTTGAGATAGTGATTAAGCACGTCCCTGAACTCGTCTAAGAGAAAGAGGTAGAACAAGCATTAGAATCCGTTTAATTCTCCCTGACAAACGTCCATCGTATGGGGAAGAAATTCATTCGTTTTCACATAGTCTCTGTTCAGATAATGGTCCTGACTAAGCTCTTGGGCTTAAAGGTCGCGGTAGAAAGTAAACAACGCAGCGGCGGCATTCCATCGATCGCGCCATAAACGTAGTCGATGGCATCCGCATGCATCCGAAATCTCAAAGATTTCCGAACAACTCTCGCTTATTGCGTAAGCATCGACATGTGGCATTACATGTTCCAGTTAAGTTCTGAGAAGACCCTAAATTACGTCATCCAGAACGTACCCAAATGCATCAAAGCTGATGCAGTGCAAAAAAAACTCATCGCTCTAGGGTACGCTCCACTCTCCGTCAAACCGATGGAAAAGAACGGAAAACCCTTTCCAATGTTCAGTTGCCCAGAACGCAACCAGTTGAAAGATCTTGTCTCTCACCAATCTGTGTAAACTCACAGTTAGCATGGAATACAAACGCAAGTTAGAGAATATTGTATAATGTCACCGTTACCAGCGTTATGGCCACACAGCAATTCCCCCTACGTCTGTGTCAAATGTGGGTTCATCCCAGCTCCAAGGCAAACTTCCGCTCCTCCCCGGAGTACTCCCAACGCCCGCAAGAAGCAATCCTACGCAGAGGCAACAAGAAACCAGGCGCAAAACGCACAGACTTTGTCAGTCAAAAAACAGCTTCTCCTCCTCTTAGCTCAAGCAAACGAAGCTGATTTCAAAGAGATATATTTATCTTCTATGCATACATCACAGCCTAATAAGCTATAATCAGACTACTTGTTCGTTAGTCTGATTCCAGACTGACTGGCAACCATAGAAATTATGTTTGCGCTGTGACAATTTTCTGTGGCCTTATTGAGCTGCGTAATTGCTCATTGTCGAGGTATAATTTCTCCCTAATTCCAATCCTCGGTCATATTAATCAGAGACTTCGTCGAATCTAAATTAAAACTGTTGCCATTTATTTGCAGTCAATAAATAAATGATGCACTTTTATTGACGCCCAACAAAATCCCGTCGAATAAATTATACTTTTACACAAATATAATGATGTTATAACGTAAAATTCTCTCACTCTTCAATCAAATTTTGTTTATCTTTATACACAATAATCAAATTTGGATTTAATAACTATTGTGATTTTAAATGTTTCCACGTACATATTTGTAAATTAATTCTCTTACCGCATCTATTTCGTTAAGTGCCTTCCACCTTTCTTGTGGTGCTGTGACTCCGGAAACAGTTTGAATAGTACGTTTCAACCATGACGTCCATACCCGCAGCCCTTCAATGGTTTGCTCTTTGATATATTTCGATAAAGCATTAGCATATAGCTTCCCCCGTTGACTTAAATTGGAATCTCCACCAATTCGACCTATCAGATTCTGTTCACTTTCTCCATGCTAAACACAAAATACATGATTAAAAAATGGTTACTATTATTATTATACATTTTGCATACCCGTGTTAAATAAATAGTTCTGGGTGTAATATGTATATTCATTAAATAGTAAACAATCCTAGCCTGAACGTGTCCTTCATGTTTGTGCACTACGCATTTCTCCCCAGTATTATAGATCTTCATGAATGAGATGTTCTTTTCAAGTACTTCATCCAACGGCTGATACCTTTCTTGATAATGCTCGATACGCTTCAAGAAATCTGTCAGCGCAGCATCTTTATTCATATTCGTGTAATCGGGACTGCTTACTTTCACTTCCATTATATTTTGCTCAATAATTTGAGGATCATCACAAACTGATTCAACAAAAAAAAGTTTGAAGCCCATCTTTTGAACAACTATATCATGAATGACCTTGCGTCTGTCGGTTGTGGAATTTGTTGCATCAAATACTGCAACTTCGCCTCCGTTTTCTAACCAAAGACACACGTCTTGAAGAGCCTCCACTGCGCATTGTGCTCTAATAGCCATAGCTTCTGTGTTGTCTTGCCTGAAGAATTCATGACTTTTATAGGCTGATGTTGCATGACGCCGATATTCACCAAGATTGAATACTATAAATAAAATTGTAATGAATTAAATATAACAAATTAACCATCAAATAAATATAAAAGAACCAGAACTTGCAGAACCCTGCATAATGTTACATTTTAATATATTTTCAAAAATATGTGGTAATAATTATTTAAATTAATCAACCTAACTAAAAATTTGTTACTTAGAAATAGAAATAGACCACAAATGTTAAGACAAAAACTAAAAAATAAATGTAAATGTGATATTTTTACCTCTGGTGTTAATTCCAATCCAATTAAGATAACGAGATAGTTTCTTAGAAATGTAAGTTTTTCCACGAGCCGGCAATCCGACCATAGCAATTACATGAGGGCTGTTCACATAATTGGCTCTTTCCCCTAGAAGAAAAAAAATTCAATTTAATAAGATGTAACACAATATAATCATGAACAAATATGAATGACTACGATAACCAACTATTGGACTCCTTTAATTTGTGATGTTTCAAAATATTTCAATTTTGTCCAATCTGGTATTAACTAATACTAACTAGATCAAGTTATAATGTTTAATAATTAAAATATTAAAATACCCTAACCTCAAATTTAATTATTAACTTATGAAAATATTATGAATCATTGAAACCACGAAATTACTCATATATGCATACGTTGTATCACAATCTGGTGAACTTAGACTAATACATTTGCGCTCTTAATATTGATTTATATTCTTATAGACAAATATCAAATAAGATTAATGATTTACAAAGATATCAAATTGAGATACATTATTTCAATTGTAGGCCAAATCAATCAAGATTTGATTATAGTTTATGTTTAATTAGTGTAAAAATTTCCAATGTTAATGTATTTATTTCTCAATCGGTAGCTAAATAAATAATCAAAACATTGATTGTAATAATATTTTTTTAAAAGTACTGTGTTTGGGATTTATACAAGGTGATTCATAACAAGAACAAAAAAAATGATATTTCATAATAATCATGACATATTGATTTTAATTTTTGCAACAAAGAGCACATATCCGAGTAAACTGTTGCAATTTTGTAGATAATTTGGTCCAAATTATCTACTCCATTTGCATATATTTAATCAATGCAATCATCATTAAATTTAAAAAAAAACACACTTTCTAAAGTACATTTACTTTACTATTTAGATCGTCGTCTAGCTGCTTATGACTATTGTCTCGTAAGAGAAATAGTCTTCAAAAACGAATGAGAAAGTCTTCAATAATCTTGTTTCTTTTTAATTTAAACTAAAAGTTAAAGATTCAGTAAAAGTTTAGTATTAGATGTCGGCGTCAACCCAGGACATCAAGCCTACAAGTAGTCGCACGCAGGAACGGAAAACAACATAAAGCGTCCCGTTCCACTTCGCCAGATTGACATTCAGACGCTCCTACCACTTAGGAAACAGAACTCTTGCAGCAAAATAATCTATACCTCTAAAAATGGTATTGTTAAAACCCATCAGATTTGCATAAAATAACATGGTTCTCTCACGTTTAGACGCGGACCTGGAATCCTGGAAAACAATAGTTATAGGGCAGCACTAAGATTTGTCCAAGATTCAGGTGCATCAAGTCTAAAAAGAACCACTTTCTTCAAACAAACAAACGTTGTCAGCAAACACCGAGGCAAAATCAAGCAGTTGGTAACGCCAACTTCACAATAAAGCAGTACCCAAAACCTAGACCAAGTGCAAACTATAGTGAATTAAACCACAACCATCCAACAGTGACAATGCCAAAAATGACTCTTGGGCATGACCTTATGTCGTCATTAGCCATTCATACGCCACTGCTGGCGTCTTAACCACAGGAAAGATTTCATCACTCCATCAAAAAATGTTTTAACCGTAAAACCCCACGCTGGCAAGGCGGGTTGGGAAATGGGAGAGCGTATAGAAAGTAAAAAGTATATCACGGTATATGGGAATCGAACCCACGATCTTCGGTACAAGTGTCGGATGCCTAGACCATTGCGCCACCCTCTCTCTGACCTTATGTGATTAACGGAAACTGAGCTTATTACGTAATCAATTCCTAAATATAAGCTTCCAAGAAGCTTGACTCTTACAACTTTCTATTATTTACCGGAAAGTGCATTAGTGCGTGCCATAAAGACGCACGGCTCGTGATACCCTAGCTGGTAAATTTCAAAAGTGGAGGAAGGAGAAAAAGATTGTTGCAAGCACAGATTCCGCAAAGAGCGTAGCTCTAAAGTCAACATAACTGTTACGGCGGCCAGGCGGCGCTGACATCCGTAACACAAGCCCACTCCACGACCAAGGTCTATAAAAAGAAGTCGTTCGGTACATCTGCAACCGCTTCCAGCAAATCCTCTTCCGAAGGACAACGTTGTCATAACCCCTACGTCCACGACACCCTGGCGCCAATAATCACACCGGTACAAGGTCACAACATAAACAAGTCACCTTAAGAATCAACGTCGACTGCCACGTTATCTCGCATGTCACTTGGTAATCCCCAAAAGTAATATACCTTGTGCACATACCCATACCACTTCATAGCACATAGAAGCTAGAAATCAATTACAGTGAACTGCATACAGTAACAACCCATGACCTTAATCATCCAACAAGCGTTGACACCGACTGCTGGACATGTGACAGTCGAGATCTTCTTTAACAAAACCCAGTTCCAGTAACAAATAGGGCCCATCTTGAAGGCAGAATTTGAAAAAAATTTAGCTTCAAAAGTACGTATACCCTGAGAAAAGAAAATAGCATCATGGCTCCTAGACGCAACATAAAGAGACGTGTACATACCGTACTACTGTAATCTTTCCCGCAACTGCGGATAATATGCGACCCAAGATATTCAGAACCGGACTATCACAGCTAGTTTGATTCACCACTTAGCAAGAAAAACAACCAAAAAGTGTACAACTACGACTCAAGACCCCTGTTAACATACATTTGCAATGGCACTTAAAGACCCTAATATTTACTGCAATTACTATGGTCTGTTCAAAACCACGCTACACTAAAAATATGTAAACAAAACCGCGTGATCAGCAAGTGAACACATGCAAACACCTGCATGCAATTTATCGTTAGCAACGGGTTCGACTGCTCAATCCAGAGTCATATTTCGGAGATCAAACCCCGAACTGTCAGCGTGCTACGCTAACGCTTTATAATTGACCTATCTCACCAAAGTTAAGTTCCTTAATTATAAAAGTAAACAAACACCTGAGTCCAGAAAAAGCTATGTAAGAATAAAAACAACAATGGACTAAACATTTTACCAACTTATATGAAAAAACCGAAGAAAAAACCTACAAACAAAGCAACAACAAAGAAGACAATAATAACAGAATGCAAATAACACAGAAAGAAATAAATATAAGAATAAGAAAACTAAAAAACGAAAAAGAGCAAGGGCCCAATAAAATCTACAATAAGCTCATAAAATATGAATGAGCAAACTAAAACTTTTTAGAAATATAATGACAACAGGAGAAATACCGGCAACATAAAAAGATAGCCTGCTACTGCCAATATTTAAGAAAGGAGACATGAAGAAACCAAAAAAACTAGAAACACAGAAAGCAAAACACAGAAAAAACCTATGTATAAAAGAAGGCATGCGTCAAGGGGACTCACTCAGCCCTAGGCTGTTTAACATGGCCATGAATAAAATAATATGCGAAGTAATTAAAACGAGAAAGCTACACAATGGTACATAGTAAAATCATCATAATATGCTTTGCCGATGACGCGGTATTAATAGCCGACAACAAAGAAAATCTGCAAAAGCAACTCCATTCAACACCACATCAAAAACGTACAATATGCAGTGATAGACAACAAAAGCACTAAAAGTTAGTGGCTGCATAAAGAAATCCATATGGAAGAATATATATATATATATATATATATATATATGATTACCGAGAGCAAGATAAAAGTTTACAAGACAGCTGTGAGACCAATACTAACTTACGTAACGGAAACTCAGACACAGCACAAAGCAGACACAAGCAGATACAAAACAGATAGTAAACAACGTAGAAATAAAAATATTAAGATCATTAAAATAATAATATATGCATGAGTAACAAACAATGCATCAAAACGGGCAAAAGCATGAGTTTAACCACATTCAACATCATTTTTGTGTATACTAGTTGCCTATTATACAGGCCACACTATTCGTGTCTAGCTGTAACTACAACTTTAACAACAGAGACAGAATGAGAGGATGACAAACAGGAGTATTCCTATTCAATAGAAGAAGTATTATTTTTGTATACATATGTACTTGTTTATCATCATTTCTTTATATAGTTGTGTGATGCAGTTGTATATGGTTTATTTAGGAATACCATCAGAGTTGCGCAGTGTAAAGTTACGTTTGATAGAATCATATCCGATTATAGTTTGTGTTTCTGCATTCAGGTCTTAAGGTAATTTCAAACCGAAAGTCAGCAAAATATTGAAAAGGAACCTTTATTTTGTACACCCCTCCAAGTTTTGAAATGAACGTTAGAGCCCCCTGTGCTAGTGAGCCCTTCCGCATTGCAGACCCTTGATTACAAGTAGCTCCGCCACTGGTTAGATCAGTGTGTCGTGTGTCGTGAGCTCAGACCGTACCCTTGTGCGTGATCAGCACGTGGAGTGGATTACGCTCGTATTATTTCTAGCGCTCTTCTTTGGAAAAGAAGAGATAGACTAGCTACCGCAGAAATTAACAACACGTAAACAACTTAAAATAAAAGAAAAAGTTTTTATCAACAATAAATTATATATTTTCTGTAAATTAGATAAAAATATATACGTTATTATGGCAAATAAAGTCTTTTTTATAACTTCAATTATTTGCATACAACGTTTCTTCAGTAAGAACCACATTGAATCAGATTTTTTATATAATGAAGCAATAATAAATTACTTATTTATATACGGCAACAAACATGTAAATCGTAAAAAAACACATTAGTGGTATCTATGCCTTTCTTTTGTAATATATTTGCATGCGCAAACATTAGCAAATATAATTACGCCTAACAATTATCACATCATCAATAAAATAATCAAAACAAACCACATCGCATTTTATATTGTTTTGTTTACTGAAATAATGCGTACATGATACATAAAAAGTCGCATTTATTTTTGCAATTGCTATTTGAGAAAGTTTAATAAAATTTAATCTAGACCAAGAAAATGTTTCCGTTATTTATCAAAATTAGATCCAGTGACTGAATCGATCAAAATAGTAGTTTTTGTAGATTACCATCGTTATTAATCTATTTAGAATTTAACAAATACAAATGTAATAGAGCATTAAAACAAACAATTATAGGCAAAAGTTGCCAAAAGAAACATAATTGGTGTTTTGTGTTTTTAACCCAGTTTACGTCGAATAAGTTTTCTCTTTTTAATATTGTATACATAGTCAAATAGTTTAGTGAGTACGTATTTAATGGTAATCTAATATAATTAATAATCAGAAACACAACACAACAGGTATATTATAGATAAAAAAATCTGCTTATGTTAATCAAATTACCAATTCTAATTGATGTGGTGCGTTGAAAAGTAGTTCTTCTTTTCCTTAACAATTCTTCCAAAAACTGATCTTCGTCTCCATTATAACTGTCGCTTTCCATTTCTAAATAAATTCAAACAAACCAGCAACACTTATTAAACACAACTGTTCGTCACAATTATCAACATATTATAATATATATGTTATTGAATGAAGCTTGTACATTTTTCCACTGGCGCTATCGTAATCAGTTAACGAATGCAAACGATATTTGTTATTCGTCTCCGCGGTACGCGATAAGATTTGGTACTGGCATTAAATCTTTGAACTTTACTTGACACTTTATTAATAGATTATAATTGGCGACGTCATACGGTTATCGCATATTGAAATTCTTTCCGAGTAGAGTTTTAATGCAACTGGCGGCATAGCGCAATAGGAACAGGTAGTTGCACTCTGAAGGACTCGATCATAAAGTTTCCTAGAAGACCTTTGAGCTGCAATAAGTACCTTGAACTTATAATGGAAATTTCTCCTATCCCCACTTTCTCAAAAAGATTATGGATATATTAATTATTCTGTTCAGTTGTGCTTAAAAGTGGATTAATGTTCATTATTTCAAGTGCCTTTAATTATTACTGTGTTTCATTAGCTAACATTAAGAATAGCCTCTAATTATTTAGCACATTATGTTAGTGAAAATGATAAATTAATTTGAATATTATTATATTTTGTATATCATAGTTTTACCGGATAAATAACAACAATAATAATATTATGATTATCGAAATGACTATTAGTATCCTTAATTTCCTTGTTACTGCAGTTGTTGTTCATTTGGTTGCATAAGAAATGTTGTGAATTTAAATGTGTGATGCACATATTAAATGTATATACAACTTTTTTATATTTATTTCTAGGATAATCATAAATTGGCAAATACTAGGTAAATTGGATGGATAATAATCAGTAAGTACTCAAATTTGAACAATAAATTACTAGGTAACACTACAATAAATTTATAGAACATTACTTGCATATCAAGTTATTTATTTATGTGCAAAAAGCAGAAATTCATTACCGCCGAAGAAAAAAATTATTTGAACTTCTTATGGGAAATGAAGCCTATGGTGGTATAGTTGCCTATCTACATATTATAGTCACGAGTTTACAAATACTGCAAAGGTAATCCCTGCAATCCTAAACTTTTTTGCCTATTCACTCGGTCAAACAAATTTTCCGTTCGTATTCTGGATCGGGAAGTTATATTTGTCAACCTATAGCGGCAAAATCTTTTGTCGCCCGCTGAGAATTATGCTTTTAAGACATAGATGGCGCCAAAATAAAATTTAATAAGCTTATTAAATATTTAAAATAACAATTGATTTTAATTAAACTACATGTAAACTGAAAGTATTAAATTAATTTAAACATTTGATTAATTTAATAAAATTATATACCAAAGACAGGGCCGACACTGTGCCGATCGCATCGCAATCGAATCGAAATTACATCAATATGACGTTGTTTTACTACCTTATACAGAGAGTTTATAAATAAATGGATTATGTAATCACTTTAAATATGACGCCTTTTTAAAATTGTCCACTATACTATTTGTTTTGACAGTTCAACTTTGACAGCTGTCAAGCAAGCAAGGTTATAAAAATGTATACAAATAGACTAGAGCAGCACAAACGTACATTAGATGGTTAAGTAATCCCAAACATTTATAACCCTGTACATGAACAAATTTCGAAACCATTCCGATGTGAACGGCACGACGTAGTGTCAGCCCTGTACTGTAGTAAACGACAGTGAATACAGTGAAGAAGTTGGCAAACAAATGCGAAAGAAAAAAACTGTTATAAAATCCGGAGACTTGCACCGTACCATCAGCACAATTACATTCACCATAAAACCAACCATCAAAACCACGCTGCTTAAATTTTTTGTCAATTAAAATTATTGGAATTTAGTTTTGTTTTGTAGTGATTCAAAACCTTAAACAAAACTGTACGTGTAGGACTGTGGATATTAAAACTGCAAATCCGTACCAGTAGCAAAACATTCCGCCATGCCGATCGCATCGCAATGACGCCACTATAACGTAGCGTTGTTATGTTACTACAAGGTCAATATAAAAGTTTGGCATTATGTAACCATCTAGTAAATAGTAAACCTAACCTAAGCATATTTAAAGTGATTACATAATCCCAGACATTTATAAAGACCCTGTATATGATTAGAATAGTAACGCAACATATAATTTATTAGTTGACATGACAGTAATCAAGTTACCAAGTTGACTACTCGCGTTTATCTTACTGTTTTCTACCGTTTTTACAAGAATAGTGTAACTCGTCAAACCGCAGCGCATAATGTGCCAGTGTAAGAAATTTCGCGTTTTTAATACGTTTATTTACTAAATTGCCTAGCAACCTTGCTAGATAACAATATTGCTAGCTGGTCATAAACTCCTTTTATATCTAAGAATGTAATCATAGACATATTTTTTGGGCCAAACCATATTTCCAAACGCACTTTGATAATATTTCCAAACGTTTTCTGAACACATAAAAAAATAGTAAAGGTCTAAAACTAAGTTCCATGTCCAGTAAAGGTTTAGGTTACAAAGACAATCTTGAACATAAAAGATTCTTGTAACATAGAATAAGAGATGTTAACATTTCTCATGGCTGAATCTATTCTGCAAGCAAGGACAAGATTGAGTTCTCTCATTTGTGTAGATGCTGTAGAAGTGTATTGACAACATCTACTAGTAACTGCGGAACATACCGTTTGACAAAAATTCTGAGACCCTAGTCTCATTTAATAAAAATGTCAGGTCTAGAAATTCTAGAAAGTAAGAAAACTACAAAAAAAAATTAAAACTATCTTTCTTTTTCCAAAACAGAAGCAGCTTTATTTGGGCCTTTCTAGTTGCGTCAAGATGAGTTAGTTTCTCTATACGGCAAAATTTATTAAGGAAACGTTTTCTTTTGTTGACCGCCTCAGAACCGACCATAAATAAGGGACTTTTTCGGCTTTTTATAGCAAAGTCGAGAGCTTTAGAGAAGATGATTTGGCAGCATCCACCAAGTTGTTGGTAATCTGGAAATGAGTTGCTTTCAAGTTTGGCACAGATAGTTTCTCTATATAAAACTCAATCTATTTTTTTGGTAATGAGTATACACAGCAGACGGAGGCTGAGTGAGATGAATTTCGGTAATGATACAGTGAATACTTTCATACGTGTCTTGCAGTGTTCCGGAATGACATTTTAAGGCAATTAATATTTAGTTCACGCAACATGCAAAACAGTTCTGGTTTTTGGTTATATCCAGATTGGATATTCCAGCTAACCATACGTATCGGAGTATGACTTATTGTTAGATTGAAATACTAAGTTGTTAAGAGACGTGAGAAGGTAAGACACAGACAAGATTATTTTGTTTGGGTTGTAGATCGATAGCCTTGACTAAGATTTCTACCAAGTTATAAATAAACGATGCATCGGTAGATAGCCTTGCATCTAAGAAGGTATACGCTAGGGTGTTATATGTTAATATATGTATCAAAAGCCAAAAAATAGTGTTAGCAGCTGTTTTGTCACCATATTTTTTTCGCCTGTCCCAAATAAAAACATTTAGCGATTTTTTGCGAGATACTACTATGTTACCAGTGGTATGATGTGGTAAGAGAAGTGGGAGTAACATCATTTTTGATACAACTTCATTGCTCTAGTAACAAAAATTGTCGCTAAAATGGCGTGGTTACATATATTAAAATTATAGACCAATCATTCTTTTTAAATTCTCTGATTCTAAGAAATCTCAAACAAATAAAATAAATAATTTTAAATTAAACAACTTTGTTGACAAATTTTATTTTTTTTCTATAAAATTACGTTTTTATTTTTATATTTTCTATCTAATAATAAAATGTAATTTACAAATTATATTTTGTACCTACTAAACATCAATTTAGAAATGTATATTGTAATTAAAGTAATTTATTGACATCCATCAAGTTTAAATATAACCTAAATCGTCTGTCAACGGCATACTATAAGCAGTAACCTACGTCGAAGCTAGGTAAGGCGTAGTATGTCGTGGTATGAAACAATGACGTTTTAACATACGTCATTAACCCCTTCAGACCCGGTGTACATGTACATGTACTTAACTTTACTAATTATTTTTTAATAATTAGAAATATTATTTACACTTCGTACTGTTAGTACATGCTCATGGACATGTATATTTAGGAGAAAAAATAACAAGTATTGCCATCTAGTAAAAATAAGGTGAAACCAGTCATAATTTACATGGTGTGCATAACCTTGAAGAAAACCGCATGGTAAGTCTCATATTTATTTCAATTTTTTATCTAATTCGGCACGATTTTGATCTAAAAAAAATTTTTATGTCTTTACAAAGCATTAACAAAACCAATGAATAAAAAATACTCACGTTATAGTCAAAAATTTGTTACTATACCACTTTCTAAACTTATGTACATGAGTATGTACTATTGGTCCCACTTACTGTGTATCTGTTTACATCCTCATGTACATGTGGTATGGAATGATGTTGCAATTTTTAATAACGGAATGGAGTTTTGTAATAATAGCAGTATTTTTTACAGTAATTATTTCCAAAATGGATAAAATGAAGAAAAGATATAATCTTGAAAACCCAGCAGATATCCGAGAGCTATTGGATATGATTGAGAATGGCGACTTGTCAGATATTGAAGATATAGGTGTTGGAAAAGACGAAGATGATTTGGAGCAGTATGATTTAGATTTCAATATTAGACCCGGTGCTGATTTAGTAAATAAAGCAGACACAGATAAAATAGATAGAATTTTACAAACCGAACAAGATACCGAAAATAATAATGACGAAGACGATTCTGATGAGGAAATGAATCAACCTCTCTCTGAATTTCAAAAAGTAAGCAAGCAACGTAATGAAAATAATAATGTCATTAATTCTGAAGACGAAAACGTGGAGCAACTCCTCCCAGAAATTCATAAAACAAGCCGCGTCAAGTGGAACAATACTGCTTTTACACCACCTAATATACCAGAATTTCAATCTCCAGTTTCCGATAGTGAAAACATTACAACACCTCTATATCCAATTGAATATTTTTTGCGCTATATACCGAATGATTTATTTGAGAAAATATCGTACTTCACAAATATTTATGCTGTTCAGCAAGGAAAGACTTTTAGAAATTCATCTGCTACGGAAGTTAAGACTTTGTTTGGTTTGCATATAGTTATTGGCTGTCTAAAGAAATTCCCAAGAATAAGGATGTATTGGGAACGTGTGCTAGGAATTGGATGCTTCTTACAAAATATGTCAAGGGATAGATTTTTCCAGTTAAGAACTTGCTTACATTTAGTAAACAACTTGGACAAACCACAAAATTGCACCGACAAATTGTACAAGACGCGACCAATTTTAGAATCGGTTAGAAAAAGATGTTTGGAATTGGAAATAGAAGAAAACATATGCATCGATAAACAAATTATTCCTTTTACTGGCAAATTATCGATAAAGCAATACATAAAAGGTAAACCCTGCCCCTGGGGAGTCAAAGTCTTTGTACTCTGTGGTAAAAGTGGCCAAGCGTACGATTTTTTATTCTATCAAGGAAAAACTACGAATCTAAATGAAGAACATTTAAAAATTTATGGACAGGGCGCAAGTGTTGTATTACATCTTTCTGACAGAATCATAAATGGAGGACACAAATTATTTTATGACAACTTTTTTTCATCTTACCAACTATTGACGACGCTTAAAGAAAAAGATATTTATGCCGCAGGAACTATTAGAATTAATAGATTTTTCAAGCCACCTTTAATAGGCGATAAAGAAATGAAGAAAAAAGAGAGAGGTTCTGTGGATGTGGTAGTTAGTAAAGACGGTGTAGTAGCTGTGAAATGGCTTGACAATAGGACAGTATGTCTTGCGTCAAATTATATTGGAAAGGGAGATGAAGATCTGGTAAAAAGATGGGACAAGAAAGAGGGAAAATATATAGAGGTAAAGCGACCAGAAATAATTAAACTTTATAATCATTGTATGGGAGGAGTGGACCTCCTCGACCAGCTCATTAGCACCTATCGCATTTTCATACGTTCCAGGAAATGGACACTACGTGTCATAATGCATATGGTGGATTTTTCTTTAGTCAATAGTTGGATAGAGTATAAGAAAGACTGTGGCAGATGCAATATTCCGAAAAAAGATATTCTTGATTTGTTGGCATTTCAAATGAGAGTTTCGGAAAGCTTAATCAATGTAGAAAATGTTGTGCTAAGGCCTAAAAGAGGTAGACCTTCTTCGACCCCTGCCCCTGTAACACCTACTACACGCAAACGTGGTGAAAAACGCCCCATAGAAGAAATACAAATCGACAGAACTAACCATTTACCGCAATTTGATTCAAACAAAGAGGCTACACGCTGCAAATTGCCAGGCTGTAAAGGCCGAACGCACGTTTTCTGCAGTAAGTGCAATGTACATATGTGCCTAATAAAAGACAAAAATTGTTTTTTTAAATTTCATGTACCAGAAAAATAATGTTAATTAATTAATGTTAAATTTAAGACCCATGTAAATTTTATATTTTGTACCATTAGTACATGTATATGTACATTAAAAATTTTTAATTAATAAAACGAAAAAAAATATAAAATGTTTTTTTTTTGCTTAATTAGACCTCTAGAAGTATGTTAAACTAAATTTTTTTTTTTTTTAATGGTTAAATTTAATTCAGGTCTGAAGGGGTTAATTTCCCCTCCGTTACTAAATGCTCGCGAAAATGAAGTGGTATGTCTGTCAACACTAACCACCTTACTATAGTAAGCAATAGTAACTCGCAAAAAATCGCTAATTGTTTCAGGAAATTTTATAGTTTATTATAATCTGTCACTGCTGTCAGATAATAAGGTATCACGTCATGCAATATCATGCGGCGGGCTGCTAAATCCTATTTTCGGCCCTTGATACACTATATACTATTTTGGGCGTTGGACCTCTAAATCGTTGGCCCGCATTTTATTGCCTAAACAAAATGACTTCGATAGAGACAGACAAAAATATTACTATTTAATTAAAATCTAATAACATTTTTAATTTTTACAAAAATTAGTAGTTCACCGAAATCTTTCCCATATAGATATCAAGAAGAGAAGAGAATAGAAATGTAACAATAAATTTTTAAATTTTATATTCATTTATTAATTTATGATTTATCATTTTATTAACTTGGTTATCAATATTTCCATGCAAATGTTGCCAATTTACTTAACAATTATTTTTATTCTCTAAAAAACTATAATATGATGATTTTTTTCTTATCATTAAATTGCAATTAAATGCGTTCAAATTTAGTGGATAAATGGGCACGTTCTTATTTTACCTCAACGCATTGATAAATTTAGAGCGTTTTTCCAAACATGTATGTCTGGGCAGCAAAAGGCCTTTTTCTAAAAAGTCAGTAAAATTTACGTTACGTGATGCACCTCACGTACCAATTTGAAATACGTTTTTAATGGAATGTATTAATACTATTGTGTAAACATGTGTGCAAAAAAAATAATAAAAAAATTGAAGTCAGACCAACAACACGTCTTTGTACAAGTCGTTCAGCAGAAAACATCACAGCCAGCGATTCTAAAAAAAACTTTTGAGTCTTTTAGCCAAAAAAACCAATTTACCTAACAAAGCTACAGACCATACACAGCAAAGAAATTTCGACTATTGATTCATTAAACAATAGCATTTTTAGCAATAAGGCCCATCAAAATTGTTGCATTTTTAGTGACAAAACCCACATTTGTTTTATAAAAGAAAAATGCATTCCAAATGTGTCACTGTTTAGTGTGAATTTTAGGGAGAAGATATCATTGGAGCATTTTTTTTCACAGACGCTGTCGAGAATGCACATACAACCAATAGCAAACGGTATTGGAAAATTATAATATAGATAGTATGGGTCTCAAAGTTCCAACAAAACGGTTCTACTAGCTACAAATCACTTGACTCGATCGCATTATTGCACGAGACATTTCCTAGTCGGATATTCTTCCTTTTTAGGATAACCAAAATTGACCGCCTAGATAGTAAAAACCGACATAGATTAGACGCTGTATGTATAAAATTGTGCTTTGTTTAAAACGCTCGCTCTTGTTGGTACACCCATTACTTGTGCTACTTACGTAAAAAAATATCCGTTTATTGTTTCTTATAAAATAATGCCTACTATGCAACTAACGTTTTTCGGTTTGTTCTAGTAGACTACAACATTTTAAAGTAGTTTTTGTTTGAACAAAGCCTAGGTTAAATGCAGATAAAAAAAATCCATTGCTAAAATTTACAATACACAAACATATCTTCTTCTTATTCTTTTATTTAAGTATACAACACCAGTTTTACTTCACACATTTGGGTTCCTGCCATTTGTTTTGTGTTCTTCTGTAATCTCGTTTTCCTGTCAGTCTCTGGTCTCTGGCAATTTTAATTGATCTGTTGTCTCCGGCTACGGCTCATAAGCGTTCCATTCCCTTCTTCTTTTCTTTACAAATTTCATTATTATGTCTAACTTTGCACTCATTTCTTACATTCGGCATTCCCAATAGAAAAAATGTAGTATTTCTTTACATCTTTTCTCCGCAGACGATCGCATTCTTGCCGTGGTTATGGGGCATGCAAGTTCCAATAAACCGGTGGTTGTGATCAGGAGAGTCCGCCTCGTATGGGAAACCTAAGCTGGTAAGCCACCGAAGGCAAGGTTCCAGATACGTTGCGGGTCTGTGAAAGAACTAGCCGCGTTTTTGTGCCGTGCGTGAAAACCCGTAGGAAAGAATAAAGGAAACCTGGTAGCTGAGTCACCCTAGAAATGCGTTTCTAAAGCCTTGCAACACTACTTGGCCCGGATATCTTTTTAAACAAGTAGCCAAGACTAACCCACCTCAATCAATCGGCTGCGTCGTCCAGTCAGATGACAGAGTAAGCCCTTAGTAGTAGCGGAGTGTGCAACAACCTGCATCTTTAATAGATTTTGTATGTAGTACTCGATCGTGTAGAACTCACTTCCAAAGATTATACTTTTCTGGTAGCCTAGGTGATCAATTTTCGACGTCCCCACTGTTCCATAGAAACTAAAAAACCAGAAAAGTGAAAATAATTCTAACAAACATAAAGAATGTAATTAAAAAAAAAAAACACTGTACCAAGTGCGTAAATAGCAATAGGTGCGTCTTCGGATACCATGTTAACTGCTAAAAACTGTACGGCCGCGTCCAATTCGGACCATCCCACTTAAAAAGTCCACGATGTAAGCCCAACAAAGCCGCTTCAACAAACAACTCTTCGGAAGTCAAAAGAAAAGAAAGAGCAGTTGGCTGCTGCAAAGCAGGCAAACCTTTATACAGGCGTGACGGACACCTCTCATGCTGCAATGGCAACCGCTGCTAACACTACCTAGAGGAAACCCCAATCAAGGCAAAAGCCTCCACAAAAAAAGGAAAGTTCTAAGCCTTCGGGAAAACAGTCTCTTAGGAATAGGAAAAGCAAAAGAAAAAGTATCGCTTATAAAGTTCCGAGCCCTCATCAAAACAACTTAAGAAGAAGACAAAGAAGTATAGGTCAAGCCTAAAAACCTACCTCCCCAGATAGACAAAAACCATTTGCTAAAGAAACAAAACCAGAAACAAAACCAGAAACTCAACGTAAAGAACTGAAGTGCCTTTCATACTACAGAGAAGGAAGTCCCAAAAGGTCGGCTCCTCGTTCTAAAAAAAATACATCAAAAAGTTAAGAAAGAAGACAGCCGATTAAGCTACATGTTCATCAGACCACCCATTAAAGTAACCACCAAAAATATGCAACATGAATAAAAAAGTCAATATACGGGGACAAAGCCGGGAAGGAAATCCCACCCGGACAAAGCCGGGAAAAAAAATACGTCTTCAAATTTATGCAGAAGGTTCCGAGTCGCATTGATTTAATTCAATACAACCTGCATCATTGTCGGGCAGCTGTGGCAACACTAATTCGCAAACTAGAAGTGATGCAGGATATATTAGCCATACTCTATAAACCATGGATAGTAAAATCCAAGGTTTACGGACTTTACAAACATGTTTTTGCAAACCCTACAAACAGTAAGCTAATGACGTGCATTTACACAACTAAGCATAAACAGTTTTTCTTTTAGACCACTCCCCAACCATCTGTGAGGATTCTGCCACGAGACTAAAAACGTTCGTTACATCTCGCAGCCAGATTGTAATAGATATTACACTAACAAGTATAGTTGTATTTCAAGCAAAACCCAGAACTGGCATGTATCTACGTCAACCTGAATGTCAGATCACAGATAAATAAAATTCAACTTAGAGCATACACACAAAATAAAACATAACAAAACAATAACCTAACCTATCTCAGCTTTTAAGTGCTTATGATGTTTTATGTAAACCTAAAAGTGGCAAAGAAATTAAAAACACTTTTTAATACAGGCATACAGCAAGACTCATGTCCACTAAAGTCAATGTCTAGTTCTGACAATACCATACCCTGGTGGTGTAACAAACTCGAACGACTCAAAGCGGCCGCTAACAAATACTTCAACAGAGCAAAAGACTCAAAACACCAATCAGACTTAATGTCCCAAAAAACATCTAAAAAGATTACAGAAAACTTATTCCTCAACGACAAAGAAAAACATAAAAAACTTTTTGCAAGAACGTTGAAAAACCTCCACCGTCGCAAGACTAAAAAATATCACAACAACTCGGTTGCCTAAAACGCTCACAACCAGCCTTCAAAAGCAACTGAGATACTTTTAAAACTCACTTCCCAGGCTGTACCACCCCGACACAAGGGTGTTCTAAAGCTGCAACCCCGCCCCCACCAAGAGATGACTGGGACGCTGCACCTTGAAGAAAATACGCGTATAACTTGGCCAATTAGAAACTTCTAACCATACAACGCACCAAGACTGAACGGAATATTCCCGGTTCTCTTGCAATGGGGCAAGGATATCATTCTAGACTACTTAGTAAAAATATATAGAGCGTGTATAGCCTTCTGCTACATCCCCATAACATGAAAAGAAGTTAAAGTTGTTTTTGTACCAAAACCAAAATACAATAGCAAAATCGGTGGTTTCGATACAATTCGATACAAAGATGATACAATGATTCTGCCAAGTAGCAAATTTGAGAGCATACTCTGCAGCCTAATACAAAAAGCTCTAAAAATATAAAAAAATTGTGAAAAAACAAGGCTCTTACAGTTAACCCACAAAAAAACCAAACTGGTTCTCATCACAAAAAATAGAAAATTGGTCAACTAAATCTACCAAAACTCCTAAACCCCCCATTAACGCTATCAACTAAAGTAAAATACCTGATTGAAGAGAGTCCATGTTAGGCAATTGCTGGCTTGACATGACCAGTATACAGGAAACCTCTCCAAGCAATGTCTTAGCATACATCAACCATATAGGTTGGCTGTGTGTTAGGACGAAAGAGTAAAATTTATCACTGAAGGAGGTAAGAAGAACCTAATGAAAACTAAGTGCAGTAAAATTAGTTTCACCAATCCAGATACATCGGCATGTTTTATTCTGTCGTTTGTGTTTTCTTATTATTGTTCCGATCGTGTTCATTTCCGCGGTTCTTAGCAGTACTTCTGTTTTACTGTTGTCTTCTCGCGTTTCTGCTTTTTTTATTTTTTCAGCGGTTATTTCTACTCCCAGATATGTAAACGGATTACTACAGATATCATAAAGTGGGAGCATCTCAGATGACAACAAATGCCTGTGAGTCTATCGACAGTGAACGATGCAAAGCCGCTTGGGAATAACCTCTTCTTTTAGTTTATCGCAACTTGTTGTCTTAAATAGCAAACCACTTTCTCTGCCAATGATTATAGAAAATTACAAACATCCTTAACATAAGCTTTGTGTGTAATATTTTCAGCGCTTGTTTTGCTAATTTTCATTGCCACTGATACCTACGTGACGGGAGATCAATACAAAGTAAACAATGACATTTATTTCAGAAAGCTAAAGCAAAACTGATTCAATTTGCCTTAGCAAATAAATGTCATATGTGTCGTTTAATGCACTCAACGAGTGTGTATTTATATAACATAAGATGTATCTGCACTTAGTTAGATGTAGTAAAGAACCTGATAGATAGTATACAGTTCTGCGGAATAAACACTGATAACACATTCCAATCGGTAATCCAAGTGGCATTTACGTACCTAGCTGTTTTTTTTTTTTTAATTAATTCCATTCAATATTCAACTGGTTAAGTTGATGCTTTGCAGTATTTAACATCAGTCGTTAAAACCTCCAAGAATGATCGCGGCAGTAAGTCATCAAGAAAGCTGGAAATCCAGTTCCTAAAGTATACTGGAATTTCTTACAACAACCTTGCCCTTGTTAACCCATTTAATAGACTTTTGTTTTGTAAGAAAATCCCAGTGGTGTACCCAGGTCCCATCTCCAGTTATAATTCTATAGAAGAAGTATTTCCTCGCCTTTGTTGTCTATAAAGTTTTAGTTCGGAACTGATTAGCTGAACAAATCATCCTGAAGAATTTTAATAACACTAGTTTCTGATATTCCTATTTCTCTAGAAATAACTGTAACTTTTACTCAGACGGTCAATCAACATCAAATCTTTAACTTTGTCTTCCACACTTTGGTTCATCATAAATGGATTCATTCCCCCATTTGAACTGCTTATTCCTCAGGCTAAAGCATTATTTCAATAAAAATCTCACGCTTCTGTGTTCAAGTTGCAAGTCAGTATTTTTCGCCTCTTTAAACAGATATAAAAATGATAAATGTTAAGCGATTGGAATCAAACTTAGAGATGCCTCAGATGACACTAAAAAAAATCACAGAAATTTGACATTTGACAAACTTTGGCGATAACATATTGTTTTCATAGATAACATAAAAACTCCTCTCGTCTATAATAAACTGTCAACATCTATAACTGATCTTAAAGAAAATTGCTTCAAAGATACTATTAAAAATTATTTCGTAAATAAAGTTTATTACTCTGTAGAAGACTATTTAAATAGCAAAATTAGTGATGCTAATTAAAAAAAAAACACATTTTAACATGTTAATTTAAAACAATGTATATGTACTATTTATAATATGACGTGTTTATAGATAAAATTTTGTTCCTTCAGTATAAATGCTATTGAATTGATAATTTTCTAATTTAATAATGTTTTTTTAGTATATTTTAGTATTAGTTTTCTAGATGTATGCAATAAATTGTTAAATAATACTTAAAATAATCCATTTATTAGAATACCCTGGCGTATTTTTTTTGTTTGAAATTTTATGCATTAAAAACAAATGTATTATTTTGCAAATGCAAAACCTTTTAAAAACAAATTATCTGTTTTTATCATATTTTTGAGAAGCAAATTATTTTACCAAAACAGTAATAAGAGATAAGTTGTACTTATAAGCAAACAATCTGTATATACGATAAATAAAACTATAAAAACTCTAGTCAGAGATTTTCTGGACCGTCTTAAAAAAGAGTAGAAATACCTTCCAATTTGGAACACCCTGTGTAATAAAATTATCTTATCTTATCTAGTACATTAAGTAAAATACTACATTACTACGCGTTTAAACGGAGTGTACACTAGACCTTTTTAGCAGGAAAAGTGAGAAACAATTGTAAAGAAACCAGCTCCGTTTTTATACTTTTTTAGGAAAGACAAAAAGTGTTTAGCGAATTATTTTTTAGTTATAGATAAGTAATATTGTGTAATACCTTTCCACACTAGCATTATTCAGTTTGCGTCGGGCTGTTGATCCAAACAATAATAACAAATATTTATCTCACTTAAAAGATAGAAATATTAAGTAACAAAACATGGATAATCGCTTTGAGAATGTTGCCAAATGTGATAATAAAATCAGTGAATATAATTCGACCTTGTTTTTTAATCTATAAAAATTGAACAATTATCACGTAAGTGCTAATGCCATAATGTCTTATTATTGAATATAAATATAATTTAACTACCTAAAAAATATCTGAAGGACGTATAAGATAGATATATAATAATTCCATTCAATATTTTGTCACTATTATACTATTGTAATATTTCCAAAATAAATAAAATATCAATATAAACAAACATTCCTGAAGCAAGTCCGAACTAATTATAAAATTTCTCGGTCATAACCTTGTTTATTTTTGGTACATAACATAACCTATTCTTTAAATACACGTTTTTTGCTATTAGAGTTTTAAATTACTGAACTAAACTACATACCTATCTCAAACGTTTCTTTGTTAAGAAATTTCCAACCGGACTGCGAAAATCTAGTTTCCACCTCGTCGGCCATCGATTTCCACCAAAATGCGAATTGAACTTACCGCGAGCGAAAAAATATAAAACGAAATTAAAAGGTGCTTACTTGATTAGTTTAACGAACGTACTTTTCGACCTTCTACATAAACCGGAATCGATAACCTTCCGTGGAAATAGTAGATCGCAGCTGACACGTGACAAAGTCGTTCGATTTTACGTTATTTATTGTATTGTAATATGTTTGCAAATTGTACAATGTGGTTAAACATAACATTAAATAAATTAAAAATCTTTATTATGAAAAATCAATCTTCCTGCATATTTTAAATTTATAAAAAATACTGAATATTTATTTATAAATCCATGTTATAATCTCAATATTATTTACTATTATCCTCGCTGTTATCTATTTTAAATCAAATTATAAATAGTATAACCTCAAAGATGATTTTTTAAATAGCATGCTAATGATATTCTAATCTAATTATATTTGATTGTCGTTATTTAATGAATTAAAGTTAAGTAATTATTGTGTTGGCGGAATAATAATTCTTCTGAACTGTTTCGTTTGAGTAAAATATTATATTAGGCATATCGAATAATCTTGTACAATATTATTACAATCTGATACATTTATGCAAAATAATAAATGTATTCCATTGTACTGAGAAAACTCAATTACAGATAAAGGCATAAAATAAAATCATTAAAATTGTATTACGTAATAAGAAACTCGGTAACCGAATTAGAAGAATAGCATTGTCCTTATATACGCAACTACCCTTGCTACTGGACTTTTGCATGGAGGGTGTCTACGAGACCGTAAAATAGGATACAACAATTTTCTCCTTCAATTAACTAGTAGTGTTCTATAGAAACTTTGATTAGATGTTTTATTGTAATTGTCAAATTATTATGTATGTATAATAAATATTAATAATATATGGACACTCACACATATAATAATTATTTTTATTTTTTAGGTCAACAGTAGAGAGCAAAGTTCCTGAAATATTAAGAAGGAGCTATGGCTAGCTCCTCTGTAAAGTGAATTTTGAATAATAAAATATCCTTACTTACACCGCCTGGTTTCGACACCGCAAAAACTGCAAAGTCTGTGCACATAGTCTTCCGCTATGACTCATTAATAACATAGGTAATACTACGCTTTACGATTATGATTGTGTAAACTAATTTCAGTCGAAATGTGTTGATTCACAATTTAATGTTAGTCGATATGACGCATTTTAGTGGTAATACGCAGCTTCACAATCGTTAAAAGTTAGTAGTTAGTACGTTGTGAATCATTGTAATAATAATAATAATAATGACTTTATTTATAGTATAATACATATTATTTATAGTATAATACATACATAAAAAGACAAGGTTCAGTATTATAACTAACCTTAAATTATCACAAACACTAATGTTTTTAAAATGTTTGTCATTTCATGGTCTTGTAGTTCATACTTTGCCCAGAACATAATAATTCGTCGCTTTGTTATTAGTTGAATGTAAAAAAAAAAAACTATTGATTAATTTATCAAATTGCAATGAACTGTGTTATATGAGTCAGTAGAAAAGTTTTATTGCTTTGCCTCTGAGCCGGCTGGAAGTGTGATATTTTTTAGGTTATGAAAGTGGTGCAATAGGCAATAGCTAAGTAACAGATCTGCGGGACACAACTGCCAATTTTAAAGTAAAAAAAATATTTTAATAAAGAAGAAAAAGCAAATATTTATCAAAGATCTCTCTTTAATAGCTTCAGAATTAGTTATCGGGTATCGCCCATTTCCACAATAATATTCCTCTTTCAATTATTTCTTTGTTAATTCGTTTTACCAAATTTGTTGTCTATCACTAGCCTACTTGGGTTGAAATAAATTAAGTTATGTACATGCCATGACCTGCCAATTTCAAAGCAACAGATTGTTTTATACTGCGTTCACACTCCGCAACACAACGGCAAACCGCAACATCGTCGAGTAACATTTTCTTTGATCCGACGGCAGAAAACCGACAAGCGATTAGACGCTGTTGCGGGATGATGTTGCGCAAAAATGTTACGCGACAGTGTTGCGGTACGGCAGATTGTTGCAAATGTGTACGCAGTATTAGATTATGTACGTATTGAGGCGGCGCTACCTGTTATGACGCCCTTTTCCAAATTTTAAATATGTCTTTTAAAGTGTTAAAAAACATAAATGTTACTAACAAAACTATTACATTTTTTAATTTATTTTACAATAGTAAAAAAAAATTATATTAAAATTGTAAATGCGCTCAAGGCGTGTTTCAGCAAAGAAAACGTATATAACCCGTTACGCAGTTACGTCTTCATGTATTAGCCTACGTATAGGCTTGCACGTTGTATGGGAGTATAATGGAAATACAAATTTGCATCACCAGCAATTCAGACCACTCCACCGACAAAGACGGACGAGATCACCAATCGACAACCTATTAACAACACACATGCTTCAATCTAATCCAGAGCTGACGGAACAACCTTGCAGTCACCAACCAAACCCTAGACTAGCTGCCAGGCAACTACAATACCACTAGGTCAAGCAGAGACTTTGAGAGCTGGTAACCCTTGACATTAAAAATGCATTAACACTGTAAAATGGAGCAACATACACGAACAGCTTAAAAAATAGAAGTAAGCGATTACCTTCTTAACTTGCTCAACATTTACCTCAGTACAAGGTCAATATTAATTGATAAAAAAGAAGTAAATGTCAGCTGCGGTGTACCGCAAGGTTCAGTCCTAGATCCGGTTCTCTGGAACATCTTATAAAGAGGGTTTCAATAAAAACGAGTAGATGTTAAAATAGAATAAAACAAGCTGTGTGCGAGGTATTAACAAAATTCTTTTTTTTTTATTTGAAAGGCCTATGTATGCCATTAAGTGTAGAATATGACATCGTTCAAATGCCCGCCTCGGCTTCTTATGGTGGCACGGATCCGAGTAGTCCAATTTTCAATTACTCTTCCGCATAGATCCGACTGAGTTTGAGCGATGGCCTGTGTTATGTTCACCTTTAGGGCATCGGTCAACTGTGGTTTATTTGCAGAGAAACCCCACAAGAAAAAATCCAGCGGGGTCAAATTGCATGACCTTGGTGGCCAATTCACATCACCCCTGCTAAAACCATATACCGTCTAGGTCTATATATCTATATATAGGTTTAATTTGGACCATAAGAAATTGGTAATCATCGTTCTGTAGCGCTCGCCGTTGACGGTGACCGCCTCACCAACGTCGTTTTCGCAAAAGTACGGACCAATGACGCCGCCGGCCCAAAATCCACACCAAACGGTAACTTTTTGAGGATGTATTATCACCTAGTGAACCTCGTATGGGTTGGTGCCGTCCCATATACGGCAATTTTGCTTGTTAACATAGCCATTTATCCAAAAATGCGCCTCGTCGCTAAAGATGATTTTGCCACCAAAGTTGGGATCCTCTTCCAAACAATTCGAAGCCCAGTCACTGAACAAACAGCGTTGTCTATGGTCATGAACTTTGAGCTCCTGGGTCAATTAGATCTTGTACGGGTGTAAGCCTAAGTCCCGACGCAAATTCGCCAAATTGAAGTCTGCAAAAGCCCGAGTTCTTTTGCACAGCGAGGAATCGACTGCCTCGAGTCCTGCTTTACACTTTCACGGACCGCAGCAAAGTTCTCCGCCAATCTTGCGTTTCTTGAACGTACATGTGTTGGCTGATTATTTACTGAACCCGTCGTCTCAAATTTGGCCACCAAACGTTGAAGAGTTGACTGTGAAGGGCCACCAAGTCTACCGTAAAAAAAGCGCAATGCGCGCAACTTTTGAACTAACAAACATTTTAGTAATAAAGTTTTATCATTTGAACGTGCTGTTCAATCGTTTAACTTGCCATGGTGATTTGGCATAAGCAACTGAATAATAAAAAACGATTTGTAAATGTCACAAAAACAAAATTTCCGCTACGGGCCGACAAAACCTACCCGCGCCAACTAAAAAACCCATAAGCAAGTACTAAGAATTAAAACCAGAAAAAAAGTAGAGATGCTTTACTTCGCGACGACACTGCAAAAACAAAATTGAGTTCAAAATAAACCAAACCATCGAGAATATAACTAAGTTAACCTCAAAGCCTTGGACGCAAAGCTAATAAAAAAAATAGTCCTATATGACAGAAGGCGGCCCACAGAAGTGGAAATTGATGTTCAAAGAGTAAGAATAGCATCAAACCCAAGCATCCAATACCTAGGAATCAGTAGCTAATAAAAAAAGAAGTCAACAACACAAGTAATGCTATAACGATCCCATTACGCTGACAAAAGAGAACAGAAGGGGTAACCCCAATCCCACAAGTGTGACACTACCACCAAAAATGAATCATACCACTTGGCCCAATAGGCTAGCACATTAATAAACAACATGCACCAGACCAAGAACCCGGTGGAATATTACCTGCAAAAACAAATGACGCTATACCAACGGGTGTATACACACCACGACTTGCCCATGATGCCAAACGTCTTAATTACTTAGATAGATCCACGTATCCAACAAGCACTAACTAAAACGGTTGTGCTTTGCCGACCTAGAGCAGCTAATCAAATATGCAAGCAAGGTAGAAGCTAACATTGAACACCGCCTTTGCATGTTGTAATTGTATACGACTGGGTAAGGTAGATAGGCTTGAGACTAAATAAAATAAATAAAATGTTGTAATTGTTAATGCAGGTTCTAAAAGATTTTACTTGTTCAACCTATATTAAATATCATTGAGAAAAAATTATGATATAAGATGTACTGATTATAATCTCATTACAATAATATCAAGCATCATACATGACCATGGACTATACTTAATTATATTCCATATTAAAAACAAATCATTCAATCATTGATAATAAAAAAATTGATAGAAAGTGATTATATCTAAAAGTAGATTAATATATAAACAAACATATTTGCATCATTAGTTGATAGAACTATAGGTAGTTCTAATTCAACATCAATATTATTTCTCATGTCATGCACGCTTACTTCTCTAATAAATAATAAAACAATTCCAATTATCCAAGTTGTAAACTTGTACATATATCCATAATTATTATTTAATATTAAAAAAATCCAAGTCTTGCAAAAATAAACAATCTGTTTTTATTTCTCGTATCTTATATTCATAAACATTTACTTATTTTGTTCGATATTATTATGTTTATGAAATTGTTTTATAATTATAAAATATGTCAACAGTAGTGTTTACAAAATGTTTTAAACATTTAATTAATCATTAAATAAAGCTTATTTTGTGTACAATATAAAGTGCGAGTAAGTAATGTAGAAGTAAATTGTTATAAAATTATAAAAATCAAATCATCAATTTATTTAATTTTTTTTCGTATTGAATAACAAATGTTTTACGTATAATGGTGTAAAAAGTGCAGACAAACCATTTTTTCTTTAATAATAAACTTGATAAAGGCAATTCCATAATTACTTTTAATAACAAATTAATTTCAACTCAAGAACTTTACTATGAAACAAGTCATGGTTTTTACCATAAATGAATAATGCGGCGAACGCATTTCTTGCGTTTTATCTTTACATAGATTTTCTGCACTATTTTTGATAAATTTTACCCAATAAATTGGTTTTTTAGTTTTCGTAGACCTTACAAAGGTTTCTTGCAATTTTTTTTCAGTTAAATAGTTTTTCTGAATAATTTTTGATAAATAACCTGCAATAAATTGCTTTATATGTTTTTATGAATATCATTCATCAAACGTTAGAGTTTGGCGCAATTTTTCATTTGTCATGTTTATAATATGTGCATTTTTTAATTAATTTTGTGCAATAATTAAGTTTATGCACGCCGCCGGTGAGTTAAAAAGCTCTTAAGTAACTGATTTTGCGTGAGTGAGCTTCTTAACTCACGCATTTTCATTACAATCTTTTTCAATTTTAAATTAATAACAAAGAAGATATTTTTAAAATATTTTATTAAAAACTATAAAACACTAAAAGTTATTTATTATAAATGTTAATAGTACAATTTTTGCAATTTTTTAAATAAACTCCTGAGAAAGCAGCGACATTTGACAAATTATTAAACAACACATTAAAATTTTGATTATTTAACTGGTAGTGTCGGCAGTATGGCATATAGGACGTGATTAACAGCGCTAACAAAAGTTAAGCACAAATTGGATGAGTGTCCCCAACAAAGTGATGCGGAGCGTAGCGTTCTTTCCAAATAAATCCGTTACCTCATATATGCATTCCACATATACCATACATGTCTTCTTTGTGGCGGTGAGCCCGACATCTCAATTGCCTACCCCAAATGGGGAACGGCGTGATTAGGTATTTATTTAAACTGGTCGTCGCAAGAGACACTAGCTGATAGCTTTGTATCATTTTTTTCTGTTCTCTTCCCAAGTATTTTCCTTTTCACCCAAAACTTTTGATGCTATTTTTCTTTTATTTTTGCTGAATTTTTAATATTGCCTTCGGCAACCGTGTTAGAACGTCAGCCACAATGACGCTTACTGTCAGAAGGTCCGTTCCAGAATCTGCCAAAAAGAGCGTTCAAGTTTGAGATACAAAGCAATTTGTTTCGGTAAAGATCCAAAACAATTAATACCCACCGGTTTCTTCACTCAAATACGATTTCAAAATTGAATAGAAAACCTGCTATGATCGATGTTACTAATGTTCTTCAGACATTTAGATCATGTCTATCCCTTCAATATTCTCGGAAGTAACAAACAAATCTCTGGCTATTTTCGTGTCGGTAAGAAAAAACGAAAACACTGCCCTTCGTCTTTGTCGACATTAATTAACAATATTTTTTTTAATTCCAAGTCCAAAAATCAGTGACACTTTCTTAAACATTTTTTTTCTGCTTCCAGAAAAAATAGCAATATTTCTTAAACACCTTTGACTTTTTTATCGATATCCTTCAAATTTTCTTTTAAAGTACGCTACTAAATTTGTATATTTGAAGATATCAATATTCATTTTAATAAATATCATTACATGTATCATTAAATAAAAGACCCAGAGAGATAAATACTTCGCATTGGATTTTTCAGAGAGCAATCCATAAAGGACTTTACTTGCTTCTTCTTCTATATCGGAAGGAATACTCTCCAAATCACACATTTTGAGATTGTAGAAGTTTTATAAAATGACAGCAAAATTGTTTACTATCATACAGAAGCCATTTGCATCTAATATTGATATTATGCGTCGTAGATCTAAATGTTAGTTAGCAAAACCAAGTATGGAAAGGTTATGTTAATAATAATCTTACAGTATAAAAAGCAAAAATACGACGTCTAAACATAGACAATTATTTGTTTTCTTTAGTTTGTGTTAGATGCTTTGTCCTTAACCCACATCAAATATCAACTTTATAAAAAAAATCTGCATTTTTTGGATTCTGAAATTCTTGAAATCAAATTGATTGACAGTATCACAAGAATTGAATTGAAAAAAAAAAGTGATTTTCATAGCACGGTCTCAACAGTTCTACTCATAAAGTATCAATTCATAAAAAATACTTTAAAGATGAGTACGATTTTTGGTAAAAAGTGAACTATTTTTCTTAAAACAAAGATGGCTATCTAATAAAATGCTAATTTTTTTAGAATAATCCGTAAAAGTTAGTACTTCATTATCAATTTCTATTTTGACTTTCTGTTTAACTAAATTTCTTAATTTGATTAATTTTAAAAAGCTGTATAGCTGTTGGCTTAGAAGAATTAACTTGTAACAAATAGAAAATTGAATAATTGTAGTACGGATTACTCTGTGTAAGTTGATAGTATATACAGGGAGTTTATAAATGAATGAGATTATGAAATCACTTTAAATATGCCGCCTTTTTAAAATCGTCCACTATACTATTTGTTTTAACAGTTCAAGCAAGTATATAAAAATGTATACAAATAGACTAGAGCCGCACAAACGTACATTAGACGATTACATAATCCCAAACATTTATAATCACCCTGTATATAGCCTACAGCAAAAAACCCAAAATAAATCCCTGATGTACTAATTTAACATCAACAGTGTTTGCCGTCACTTAATTAATCACAATCAAGACCAAAAATTGATATAATAGTAGTGTAATAAATCTTATTAAAAGTCTTACTATAATGCCAATAACACCAATATTTTTATTTTTTATAATCAGTTGCTTTAAGAAAACCAATGACTACTTGAGTAAGTGCTGTAGAGCAACTATAGCCCTGCCTAAACCCTAATTGTATATTCCGCAGGACAATAATGTACAACATTTTCTTAAGTTCCTTTAATGTAATGGGAATACAGCATGTATGCACAAACTGATGACAAAAGTTATTCCTCTGAAAAAAATCGTATTTTGTATATGACGCCAAGCTTTCAGATATTTGATTTCATCTGCTGATCCAAAGGTGGTAAAAAAATGTTATAAAAGAATTCTTTACATTTGTTTAATAAAAAAGTTTAGCCGTAATTATACAAATTTGGAAAAACATATATTCAATTAATTCTATTAAATTAATAACTTCTTAAAGAACCAATTTGTATAAGTAAACATAGAGTAGCTAAACCTAGCTACTTTGTCCTTTATAAAACTTGTTCTCTAACGACTTACAAAACAATGATTACTAAAATACAACGCAATATTATATCATGATGGTCTTTAACAATTTATGGCTAAATTTTGATTGTTTCGGACAATTGTTTGACATTTTATAAACAGAATTTTGTAGTTCTAAACGGTTTTTGGCCAGAGGCAAGCTAGGAAAGTAAAAAGAGAGTCAAAGAAAAAGTCGTCCAGGTAACTCAGCATAGCAGAGCTGCAGAGAATAAATTGGGCAATTATCAAAAAAATTAAAAAAACTACAGAGAAAGAATTCAAGCAGGTTTTCACAATGAGGTAAAGCAATCAAATCAGAAAATCCGTTTGCAACGGTATCATAGTGCTATATAGCACTATGGGTAAGAAAGTACGACTTGAAAATGGACAACGGGCTGTAAAGATTTGCCAGAAACAAGTGACAAGCCGCGATAACAGAACAAACTTAAGACCACAGACGACAATAAAAAAATGTATGAAAAGCTCACCAAAACTAGAAATAGTGCAGTAAAAAATGGCATTGAAGTCCAAAAATCAAGCAAGATGAACATTAAGGAATTTAGAAACATACTTGAATTTACCTTTAAAGACACGGAGATAAAATTAAACATCTACGTCAGAAAAAGAAAAAGCACCCTATGGCGACAATGAGTAAATCCCCACAAAAAAAAATAAAAAAAATCTAAAAAAAATAAAAAAGATGTAACCATCAAACAAATGAGCGGCAAACCATATGCGGATACAGTTCAAGAACTCGACGCCAAAAGTCCGGAAAACTAAAACTGGAGACGTACTACTAGAAATTATTAAAATCTCTGCGGAAAGCAATAACATTAAAAAAAATTGGAACGGCGGTTCATGTGACAACTAGAAACGTGTCAGTTTTTATCAATAACATGAACAAAACTGTCACTAAAGAAGACGTTGCTAAAGCCATCATCAACATCACAGAACTGATGCAAGATATTGATATCAGAATGTCAAAAAAAGCTAACGCAAAGGAGCTCCAGTACGCCTTGGTTACCATACCCACTAAAAAGGGAGTAAAGCTAATTAATAGAAAAAAGATTGACTCAGCATAGGCATTATGGAGGATAGAAAAAGTAGCACAAGTTGTGAGATATCTAAATTGCCTCACGTTTGAACACACACAAGCCAAAAATATATAATAACAGAAAAACTATGCTTTAAATGTGGCAAATCAGGGCATACCGTAAAGAACCAAAAACATTGTTAAATCTGCAAGAATAAAGACCACAGAGACAAACGAATGACGTGTTCAAGTTAACGCGCCAATAAAAGACATAAACAAACCAAGAAGCAGCCCCTAACAACCAGAAATTAAAGTCCTCCAAGCAAATCTAAATAATCTTAATAATTGTTAATCTGCAATCCGACAAAACAAGATTAAAAAAAAATCTCTTACTAGAATGGACAACCGAGCTAGATCTAACAGTCCAAAACGTAAGCAACAGCCCAACATGAGAGAATTAATCAGATCAGTTGCTAATATGTCAGACCAAACCAAAAACTGGAGCAACAAGATTAATCTAAGCCCTCACCAAAACATTTATTTTGAGGTAATATCTAAAACATTAAAAGACAAAATATTAAAAAGGAGAGATAGAAAATGGAAGTTAGTAAAAACAAAGAGTTTGAAACCAAAATTTACATAACGTGGGCCATAAGCAACACTATTAAAAAAAGAAAAATAGGAGACAGAAAACAGATTTACAGGTAGAAATCGCAATCCAAAGAAAAACATGCTCAACAGCCAAAACAAAAAAGTCCAGAATAAATAAAAACTCAATAGCAACGGACTAAAAAAAGGTACGCACAATCAACACAAAGCCGAAAAAACCCGTTACCAACCTTATAGAAGAAGCCAAGAGAGAAACCTGGATCAACCTCTGCAAGGAAATCGACAACAATGTATGGGGAGATGGTTATAGAATTGCAACCAAAAAAAGTCAAAAGTCCCCTATCAGAGTAGATAAAGAGAACAAACCGCTGTTTTTGAAGCTGAAATTAAAGAAAGCGCAAAGAAGCTAAAAGACAGATCTGCACTCGGCCCCGATAACATTCCCCCGGAGCTAATTAAAAGCGTAGTGGCGGCATGTCCACAAGATATTCTGGAGCTCATGAATCGATGCCTAACTAGAAAAAACTTACCAAAAAACTGGAAACAAGAAACATTGAAGAAAGAAAGAAGAACTGCCTCAAAACCAAACATCCAATACTTAGAAAACATCTTCAGCAGAAACAACCAAGGAAGCACCTGAAAAGGGCAGGCGCAAAGACAGAAAAAGCACTGATAGCGCTGGCAGAGCTAATAAACAACGTAGACGGTCTCAGATCCAGCAAAAAAAGTGTACTGTGCTAGGTTGAAAACTTTATGTACGCAGCTCCAATATAGGAAGCAATCCAAGAGAAAAGGAAACTTCAAATTCTTATCATAATCCAAAGCTAAGCTAAGAGTATGCAGTGAACACCGTACTACCTCCCTGAAAGCGGTGCAAGTAAACCTATTGACGTCCTTGTAAATGAAAGAACACAGATGTACATAACGCGAAAAAAAAAACAGCAAATAGATTGAAAAAAAGAGCAGAGCGGTAAGGTTAACTAGACTAAGTCACTGATTAAAAACCTAAAAATGTGGATTAACAGAGATCACGCAGAGGTAAACTACTACCTCACCCAAGTTTTAAGTGGGCATGGATTCTTTGGTAGTTACCTCCAAAGATTCCAAATAAGGAAAAGTGACTTATGCCAGCACTATGTAGAGATAAACAATGCTGGAAAACCAATACTCGTGGAGCCAGATTGACAAAATAATCACACACATTATCAAAGAAAAAGAAAAAGAAAAGAAAAAAACAACCCATCAAAACAACGCAACTCAGTAATTAACAAAAAAGTAAACAACACAAGGCAGGCGTAATAAAGTAATGCTATAGCAATCCCGTTACGCTGGCAAAGAAAAACAAAAAAGGCTTTTAAGTGCGGTCGAGCAAACACTACCTGTGGGCAACCTTAAGAAGAAAAAAAAAACTAAGCTGCCAGAGTTAAGGTTTAAAAAATTGTTATTTATACACTGGCTATAAGAATTCTGGCATCACAGCCAGTTGGTCCTTTACTAGAGAAAACCTATATATTTGTTAATTGCATAGAATATATTAATAATTATGTGCAGATTTAATTAGCTCACAGGAACGATAACGAGCCGTAGCAATAGCGCGCTAATGCAAGATGACAAGATAGACCGGACCGTCACAAATAGGGCGCAGTGAGGCATATGCAAAAAGAAAAAAAAAAGAAAGAAAGAGTAACTTTAGCAAAGTGATGCGGTCGGATAAATTGACATTAAATGACGGTTTGGCAACAAGTTGTTCTAAAGTAAAATTAGTTTTTAATTAATTAATAAACGACGTATACGCACAGTGAAGTAGTTAAGCGTTCTCTGCGTCAGTTGTATAAAAAAACAAAATTATATCACTGGGCGTAACACAAGCAATAAAAAGCTTCATTTTACTTCAAAATTCAGTGTAGTTTTCAAAAAACACAAACTGTTTGCATACATACATTTTTGAGAATTAGATTTAGATTTAATTCGGGAATTTTCTTTGAATAGACAACTTCACTTTTGACCGAAAATAGACTCTAGTGGTTCAAAAATTCTGTTAAATAATTTGTTTACTACTTTGAAACTTTGAATAAAAAATAATTTAAAAAAACAACAATCGACAAAATGCTTGATGCCATTTACTAAAAACAGTTTTTTTTATAAAACCCTGCAGAATTTGAATATATGATTTAATTTTTTGCAATTAAAATTAAAGACAAGTTTAACTAAAACAATGTTTTTCATTTGCACTTCAATGATTATTTCATTTATCAGTCTCAGTCTTTGTTTCGACTCCAATTCTATGTATTTATTTTTTGTTTTAAAATAGAAATCAAAATAAATCCATATTTATTATTATATAATATTGTTATAAAATATTGTTACTGCGTATCACACATCATTCAATCTGTAAAGATTGAAATGTGTATTATATTTAATGACCTTGTAACAAGTATGTTTTTGATTTGATATTGAACATTAATTTAATGGATCGTCGACCATTAAATTAATGCAACTCCGGATACTGAAATTAGTTTACATCAGATATTACAATTCTCTGGCGTATGAAAATTATGAACTAAATAATGATAATCAATAATGATAATAAATTAAGTAAAATATTATTAATAACTTTAGAAATAAAGTAACATAGAAAATAAAAAAACAATATGAAATTAGATCAAATTAAATATAAATTGAAAATACAAAACACATAAATTTGTGCCGCATTCAAAACTCTACGTACATATAGATCATCATAATTTTCAGAACATAATAGACCCATTTCACATTTATTAAAGATACTGATTCCGGAGAAACGAATAATAACGTAATAATATTCTATAATGATAGTTCTCTAGTAATTAGAATTGGTGACTTCATATACTCTCAAAAATGTGTCCCAAGTAAAACGCTCAACATCAAATCTTCACGTAAAACAGGATGCCAGAAAGATTTTTTTAGACCAATTATGGCATATATAAATAAAACTCATATCTATGTTAACATAATAACATTTGATCCAAGAATCAAGTAGTAATCTCGGCAAAAAAAAACCTGTTAATCACAAAAAAAATAAAGCAAGGACTACCTTCTACAAGTACATATTACAACTAAAACCAAAATTGTCCAAAAAGTTTGAGCTAGAGTACAAAGTGATTTACACTAGAAACAAATCCAGAAATTATAGATAGTGTATTCTCACAAGTACAGAATGACTAGAAGAAAGATAACAATTAATTCAGCAAGATACTGTCACTACTTAAAAAATACATCCACCACAATCGGTCAAATAAATTTAAAAAAAACCAATAATATACAATAACTAAATACCAATAATTTTGAAAAAAACAATTAGAAGATTGAGACTTAAAACTGCTTCTTTGTATATGATTGCAAACTATATTTTGAGTGCACGATTTGAACGGTTTCAAACCGTCCACTCGCTAAAACTATCTTATCAAAGACAAGATTTAAGTATCTGGCTTTAAATAGTTGTTAATAACAACTTTTAAAAACTATACATTTTATTCAATTTGTCGGTAGTCCGATTGACAAAACTTTAGCCTTACATCTCTGAACTGTCTGTAAATAATTGTTAACTCCTAGCAAGCGTTCTGCTACAAGTACATATTTATTTAGATGGTAATATTTATTGTATTTCTTATGAACAATGTCCATGCAAATATCTATAAAAAAAACGAAAAGATCTGTAACAGAACAAAAAACCATTTTGTCGGCACTACTGTTCCAGACAGAAATACAGGAGCGGCAACTGGAATATGATGAAATTGCCAAACTCATAAATAGAATAGTTAATACACGTCTTACAAAAACGTTTGAAAATCAATTATGTTGAAATATAAACCATAAATTCAAGAAACAGTCAACATTAGAAAGAATAACAAGGCAAAATGTTGACTATTTATCAATTAAATTTTTTATAAATTTAATATTAACTTATTTATTTAATATCCAAACATAAAAGTTACATTTGAGTAAGTTTTACTGTAATTTGTTGTAAGAGTGACAACTAACAACAATTTAACAAATCAAATTTTGTATCAAATATCAAATTAACTAACAGACGTAGGACATTGTTAACTGCTACCCGTCTACGAAATATAAACGTTACCAAACTCGTTGCTGATAGATGTTACAAAAGTTAAAAGAAAACATTCATTAAAAGTATCTTTCAACTAGACGCCAAGATGTAACATCTGATATAATTTATAAATATTCAATTGAAAATTTTATCCCAATACGTAATATGTTTTATCCATGAAGAATTTATCCCTACCGTTGGTGTATAATATCCCAGAAGTTTAAATAGCCTTGTTGGAATTTGTGATAATAGCAATAATGCATAATGTTATTTCACCTTGTCAATGCACTTACCTGAAACAAAAAAAAATATGTTATTTACTTCATCAAAATTCAATGTTATTGTTTTATTTAGACTACATGCTATTGTTTTTGTTAAAATACATTTTTGCTAACAAAACAATACAATCGATAATAGCAAGAATGAATTTAATTACATTAATAGAAAATAGCATAAACAACTTTAATGACCATATTAAAATATGTTGTAATAAAACTGATTAATTAAAAAAGCAATATTTTGAGTGTCATAACACTTCGGGCACAACTCGCGCAATTTGACGCGTTTTGAAAATTGGATTTTGGAACGTATATAGAGAATAAAATTTAGAGTAACATGGGGACGTTTGTCCGAACTATCGTGGAATTCCCCATTGTTTATTCCCAAAAATACAAGTTAAATTTGTTTTCCTGCTAATCCAGATTTTTTGTTCTCTAACTTATCATAATAACCTAACTTTTTTAATTCTGCTAATTTTAAGGTTAGAAATATGTCAAATATGTCAATCCAGCTACCGATAAACATGTAAATTAATTTTCATATTTTAAAAGTATGGAATTATTACATTGATCATAATGATCCTACATAAATAATGTTGCAAGTTTTGCAATTCATTGATGTCCTACTTTCAAACAGATTTGACTCATTCTTTTTGATTTTTAATTTCAATTCGTTTAATTAAATAAAAATCTAATGTGATACACACAAATTTGAGCTATTTAAGTTGTTAAGTTTACAATTATCAATTGCATTTCTAACTGATTCTCAAGTTTGACACTGTTTTGATAATTTTTTTTCAAATGATGGCATTTGTGAATTAGTTAATTGTTACTCCCATTCTAAACAAAGTTATTATGAACAGTTAGTTCTAGCATTCAAAACCGAGATTTTGACATTCAAAGTCAAGAGAAGTGTGCTCGCGTACCCGAACTACCGTGTCCCAAATCTAAAATACTTTATTCCTACCTATACTATTCTAGCTTTCAAGAACTGGTGACCTCGCGTACCCAAACTCGCTGTCCCGAGACCATAATACTACTACTCCCTAACTACTAACAATAACTACTAATCCCAACATAGCGGTAGGTATAAAACGCAATATTATATCATGATGGCTTATTCTAGATCTAATTATTCAAGATTATAAAAAAACGCTCGTAAACAGTAATATCAACCGCATTGGTAAACATAGTCAATCAGCATAAAGATCATCCATCATCAATGTAGGGTGACTATCAAAAACAAACTTCATCAGGAACAAAGTGGTCGCATACCTAACCAATCGGTACGTCTGCTAATCAATAGTATCAAAAACGTAAATGCCACAACAATCAATAAAAGACTAGAGTCAAATCACAAATCAATTAATTTAAGGCTCGAGTTCTATGTATTACCACAAATCACACAAGAACTGCCAGCTAACTCATTTCCAAGAAAATATTAGAATATACCAAAGTGCCAATATATATGCAAACTACTACTAAACATCGAACAGATAAAACTAACCAAAGAACAATTCGATCTCACAGTGCAAAATACGCAATTAAGTTGGATAGCATCACAAACAATTCCAACAACAAAAGACTCAAAAGTCGTTACATGCAATTTAAATAAAACCAGTTCATTGGAGATGTGAATGAAAAATATCTGGCAATCAGAAGAAGTAAACACTCCATTAAAACAAAAGAACACTTCAACCAAACAATACATAAAACAAACAAAAAAGCAATTGTGTTCCGGTCACCAAAAAATATGGCAATTCGCAAATTTCACAATTTGAAAAAAAGATAACTTAAAATGACTACGCTCAAAAAACAATACTTGGAGTTTATGCAACAGTACAAAAAACTGGGATACATAAAACCAATTAATGATACCAATGACGGCTACTTTCTTCCACACCATTGCGTTATTAAGGAAGATAGTACGACGACAAAATTGAGAGTCAAATTTGATGATTCCGCAAAAACAACAACTGGGTTATAATTAAATAGCATTCTTCGAGTTAGGCCTACAGTACTAAAAGATTTGTTTTCGATCTTACTCAAATTTCGCAATCCTCGTTATGGGATTACCCACGGACATATTAAAAATTTACCGCCTTTTTAAAATTATTCACTATACTATTTGTTTTGACAGTTCAACTTTGACAGCTGTCAAGCAAGCAAAGTTATAAGAATGTTACAAATGAAGAGAATATTTTTATTATTGAATCCTACTTTAGAAATGGGCGGTTTAATAATGGGAAATGGCTCTATTCTATTCCGGATTTTGTTCGAGAGATTACAACTGATAATTATAAACATGTAAACATATAAAAATATTTTTATTAATAAATTCTAAGATAGGCAACTTTATTTACGCATTTTGACTACAGCTAGACACGAATAGTGTGTGTGTGTGTATAAAAGGCAACTTAGTACACACAAAAATATGTTTACTGTGCTTGCACTCATGTCTTTGACCGTTTTAGCATTTTTCATTTGCGCTTCTTACATTTTACATATTCTATTGGCGACGTTGTTCTGAGATTGAAAAATGCTAAAACGGGCAAAGGCATGAGTTTAACAACAGCCAACATAATTTTTGTGTATATCAAGTTGCCTATTATACACACACACAAACACTATTCGCGTCAACTTTATGTAGAGGGGCACAAACGTACATTAAATAGTTACATAATCCCAAACATTTATAGTCACCCTGTACATATATAACAACAAAACATATGGCACAGCGTTAGCACCATATCTTGCTACTCGAAGTCTCAAGCAATTAGCAATTGAAAAGCAACTCAGTATCCACATCGGAGACATGTACTGATGTACAACATGACTTTTAGGTAGATGACTGTATAACAGGAACTGATTATAATAACGTAAGCTAAGCTTCAACATCAATTAAGCCAAATGTTGATCAAAAAAGGATTTCATTTGCATAAATGAAGATCAAATAACGATTACCGCAAATAACCAGGACCCAACATTACCCATGGACAAAACAATAGTGATAAAAATATTAAGACTGTTGTGGAATTCAACCATTGATTTACTGCAATATTGAAGACAGCACAACTAATTGACCCAATGGGTTTGGTTAGGCCAGTCATAATAAATGCAAACATAGTAATGCAACGTGTTTGGTATCTAAAAATCGATTAGGACCACACAATACAAATATTACGTCACATACACAAGCCCCTGCATCTGAGGCAATATATGGTTGTTGAATATATATCAGATGTAAGACTCTAATTAGCACATTTAAAACAAATCTGTTATGTGCAAAGTCTAAGGTTGCAACATTGCAAACAATATCACTGCCCGATTGAAATTGAGTAGAACGGTTATTCTTGCTCGCGTGGCAAAAAAGATAACTGAAGTGCAAGAACTGACAAATTCTAATTGGAGACATGTACTAACATATAATAACCCTGCTGACATCATATCCAACTCAACTCAAGAAGTTAACTTTGTGGTGGCATACAATCAGGGTTATTCTCTATGTACATTGCTAGAATGTAAGCAAAATATATTGCTAACTAACAATATAAACTGTCATTTTAACAAATCTTGCTTGCTAACAAAATGACCTGTCATTTTAACAAATTATGATTACTAACAATATGAACTGTCACTTCAACAAAATTAATTTTTAATTACATTATTATTATTTTATCTAGAGATTGGCCACGCTTCCTGATCTGATGACCATTTATATTGTTAGTAAACAAGATTTGTTAACATGACGGTTTGTATTGTTAGCTAGCAAGATTTGTTAAAATGACATTTCATATTGTTAGTTAGCAATATATCTTGCTTACATTCTGGCAATATGCATAGAGAATAGCCCCGAATGTCTCCCTAAAGCAAAACAAGTAGTAACTCTTTCAATAATTGAAGAAAATATCCATATTACCACCAAGTGATTTTCGCTTTCAAAATTAAAGCAAATTGTAGCCGTTCTGCCTCAGATATATTCACAACTTTTAAAAGAAAACAAAAATTACTTGACTGTACCAAACTGCACAGTCAGAAAAATTCAAAGATGATATACACAACTTGAAACATAATCGACAAATCAAGTAGATTGCCGTAATTAAGCCCTTTTATCGGCAAAAACGGACTACTTAGAGTGGGTGAAAGGTTATTGCACGCAAAACTACCATTCAATCAACGTAATCCAAAAATATTACCACATAGCGACCCTTTAACTTTGCTCATTATAAACTACAAACACTTAAAACTCATTCATGAAGACGCTGAAGCAGTATTGTCAGCAGGACAATCAACATATTGGCAAATGACTAGCAGAAATACGGTAGAAAGAAAAGTGTTTACGTTATTGTAGAGTCAATCCTAGACGACTGCAACCAGTAATGGATCCAATCGCGCATTCACCAACACAAATTTACAGCATTCTCAAAGAAGCCGTACAATCAAGGGTTCTGTCAGTGTCTTTGTATGTTTCGCAACAAAGGCAGTACACCTAAAGATAGAGAGTAGCTTAACCACAAAGCATTTATAAATGCACTAAATCAATTTATGTCACGTCGTGAAAAGACAATTAAACCTTTACTCAAACAACAAAACAAATTTTATTTAGGTCCATCACAAGCTTTCAAAACTACAAAAGTTATTAAATTCAAACAAACACAATAACAAGATAAACCATGCACTATTAGAAAATAACATCACCTACCATTTTATCCCATCTAGATTTCCTCATTTTAAAAGTCTATAAAAAAGTGCGGTAAAATCAACCAACCCCCGGCCATTTCCTAATTGAGAAAATTTTCAGCACGCTCCAAGAACCAAATACCATGCACCGAAAATTCATTGACAAAAAATACAGAAAACAACACAACAGTTTTGGACAAAGTAGTCCACAGAATATCTTTGCCAATTACAGCAAAGGTCAAACTAGAATAGAACAGTAGCAGATAATGAACAAGTTGGAAATCTTGTAGCAATCAAAGGTAAAAATATTCCTCCACTAAATTGGCAGCTGGGAGGTTTCACAAAACTACACCCTGGCAAAGATGGCATCGCCAGAGTAGCTTCAGTAAAAATAACAACAGAAATCACTAAAATTGCAGTAATCCAATTAGGGCTATTACCCATAGAAAATTGAAAAGGTACCTTTCCAAAACCGCCGGAATGTTCGAATCTTCTACAATCCAAGTTATAAAACAAATTATGACATGCCACGTTATATTAAAAATTTAATTTCACCGTGAAACTGTAAAACAATTATGTTAAGTTGTTCCTAAGCAACACAAATAAATAGAAAAAAAATTATTGCTATTAAATTAATAACATTGAACAAACATAATAAAGCTTAAAACCATCATAATAATCAATCAAATATCAGAAAATATTTTGTGTAGATAGCAATCTGATTGTTTCTTCGACATTTTCATCACCCAGAAAAATAATGCATTTAATGTCTTCTCAGCTACTTTGCTAGATGCCCTTTTTAGAACTACAAACAATGTAATGCCACCTTTTATTACTAACACATGATTTTGGAAATAATTATGCTTTCTTTTTTATTATAATATATAAAAACTTACATTGCCACAACATCGCTGCAACAAAACAGCACTACTAGCAATATCCCTTCATATTGTGAAAGTCACTGTACACAACATTTTTGTCTCTGCCAAAATCTATAAATATCATCACCTCACACAGTATTATATTATTGATATATCCTATAAAAATCATAATGAAAAATGACAAATTTTATTATTAATTTATAATAAATATTTATATTATATACAACAAAAATATAACATAATTAATAAAATTTAAAAAAACATATATTTTGGTTCAATGAACTCAAATACTCCAATATAGCACCTGACATAGAATGATGAGATACGTAATAAGTGCAATGGTGTAATGCTATCATTTCATTCATCCTGCAATTGATTCATGTTGCATGCATGACTCACGAATGTTCAAAACATGATATAATAATTGAGACTTGTTTCCTTGCATGGATAATTAAACAGAGCTATGTGATAAATAAAATGCAATTAATAAAATTGTATTATTGATATCGTTTGTAATAATATTGCGTCGAGATATGATTTTATGTTGTTCCCATTGTAGCATATTATTGAAGCGTATTATGAATTAATAATATAGTATGTAAATTTATAGTTTCATAAAAGTATACCACGGATCCTATTTTAATTAAACTTTTTAAAAATAAATAGGTTAGTCATATTTATATAAATAATAATAAATTAAAGTACTAGAACTTTGGTTTCTTAAACTTACGTTAAAAATTACTTATGTAGTGTAAAAATAAAAGATTTTCGTCAAGAATGTATGATATAATATACAGGGTGTTTCAAAACATGTGTCGGAAAATAAAAGATGGGATTTAATTATAAGAAAAAAGTTCTTATTTACATGGTTCCGCAAACGCACCGTTTTCGAGGTGTAAAATTTATATTTTTATTATTTTTTGTCAATATCTCAAGAACGGAAAAAAAATAGCAACATGATCACAAAACCTTTATTTTAGAAAACCAAGCAATAACATAAAAAACAAGAAAAATCACAAAATATGTTGAAAATGACCTCATCCTACGGTAACGCAGGCTTCCAACCTACGTCTTTGTGACTGACGTACCCGTTCAAAAATGCCTAGATTGTTGCACTGATGTAGTGTAAACTAAACTTTTTAAGTGACCCCACAAAAAAAATCCAAAACATTTAGATCTGGAGACCGAAGAAACCAAGCCTGTGGGTCTCCTCGACCCACTTCTTATACTGTTCATTAAAGAATTGACGCGCAACTAAAGTAAAATGTGCAAGAGCACCATCGTGCATGAACCACATTTCGTTTCTTAACTGAACCGGAACGTCCTCTGAAAGTACTGGCAGCTCTGTTTCAAGAAAATTACGATATGATTGACCATTTAGCCTAAACGGCAAAAAATATAGACCTATTAAATGGTCTCCTACAACACCTGTCCTAACATTAACAGAAAATGTTTGCTGATAATGGACTTCCATTATGGCATGTGGATTTTTGTCGGCCCATATATGATTATTATGGTTCATAATCGCATAGCAAAAAAAAATTTGATTCGTCCGTAAATAAAACTTGTTCTAAGAATCAAAGATTTTGCGCAATTCTTTCTTGAAACCATTGACACATAGCCAATCTTTGCAAAAAATTCGCAAGTAAAAGAGCTTGTACTCGCTTCATGTGATAAGGATATAACATCTGGCTTTTTATTATCCTCCACACTGTAACGTGACTAAGGTTTAGGTTTAAAGCTATTCTTCTAGTGTTAGTTGATGAATCATCTTCGATTTCTTGAAGAACATCTTCTTCAATTTGCGGAGGTAGCAGACGAGGTCTCCCATTTCCTGCAGCTTTTTTTATGTACACTTCCAATTTGATGTAGACAAATAAATGTTCTTTCATTTGGTACCTGTCGGTTTGGAAACCTTTCTTGATAAATTCGACGAACTTTTGCTGCATTTCCATCGAAAACGCCATAAACAAAATGCATATCGCACATCTCGCTATCACTGTAATTATTCATTTTGCTATCACCACGCAAGCAAAATACTAAGAATGGACAAACTAATTGGGCAATAAAGATAATAAGTTCCCGCGATATTGAGTTCTTTTTAAAAAAGGTTATTTAACAACTGAACGATAATTGTCAATAACTCAAATGCATGAACGCTAACGACTAGATCAAAAACAAATGTTTTTATCAACAACAAAACATGTTGCTACTTTTTTTCATGTTTTCCATCATAAAATGCCGTATTTCTCTAAAACAGTTTACGTTAGAGCTTTTGACTAGGAGTACCTTTTTTGTGTAGAAAATATTGGTGGTTCACAATGTGATTTCAGAATGCCAATTTCTCAAGTGTCATAGAAATTAGAGCCATAAAAACCTCACGCAACCCTAAAACCTCCGCCAATGGTACATGAAAAAAATTGAATAAGCGCTTAAAAAGTAGCTAATATTAATGCTAAGATGTGTACAAAAGCTGAGTTTTGTATCTCAAACGGTTCTTGAGACAACGTCAAAAGTTAAAAAAAAAATGTTTACACCCTGTATCTTGAAAACGGTGCGTTTGCAGAACCATGTTAATGGGAACTTTTTTTCTTATAATTAGCCAACCAATCCCACTCTTTATTTTCCGACACATGTTTTGAAACACCCTGTATAAACAAAAAAAGTTTTGTGGTTCTAATAATAGAAGCTGTCTGACTGATTTTAATATTACATCTAATAATTATACATAGTGGGTAGTAAGTGTAGTAGTATTGTATCCCACCAACCTATTTAATGACTGTAAAACCCATCAACATTTTTTGACATTCAAAATTAAAAGCATCTGTTTATGGTCAAAGGTCAGTTCTATCCGTCCTATGTACTAATATACGGGGTTGGGTAAATGTGTAGGAACACCTAATTTCTGACTGCAATTTTAATTAATTTCAAAAATGACCTCAAAGCTACCAAAATAACTAAATAATTCTACGTCGTAAATTAAAAAAAAAATAAAACAAACTAAAGTTTTTTGCTTTTAAATAAGATATTGTTTAATTATATCTTTCATATACTATGTGTTCATTTTATTATGAAAATTTGGTAAGCTTTCTTTTATCAAATATAACACTCTGTGATTTTTGAGTTATATGTAATTAATCCAAACTCCTAAACTTCAAATTAAGAATATTATTCCACAAACATACATTTATTTTAACCAGACAAATAAGAAAACAACATAAAAATAAATAAGAAAACAATCATTTCAATGACAATTTGCCAATCGTTTCATAAAGCGTCCTTAGGAACGGCAATATGTCTGTTGGAAAATTTTCTTAATTTGCAGTTCAAGAGTTTGGATTAATTGCTCAAATTTATGCATTAAATAAAACAATGATTCCTACAAAAAATTCTTAGAATCAAACCAAGATTTTAAAAATGTAAAAATATACAAAGTGTTCTATTTGAAAAAGAAAGTTACCAAATTTCCATAATAAAATAAACACTCTTTACATAAAAATATATTTAAACAATAGCTAGTTAAAAATTGTTTTGATTTTTTTACAGTTTGAAAATCATTTAGTTGTTTCGGTAATTTTGACTAATCCTGTATATGATAAAAATTAGTTTTAAGTTAATTATATTTTAAGTACCTATTGTACACAGCAGTACTCTGGGCTGGTCCAAGTCAAGAAATAATTATATAATAAATATTATAATAAAGAAACATATTAAGATAAAAAAAATAAAGTTTTAATTAAAAAACAACAACTGATCATCAAGTTCGTAACATACGAGTGCTTTAAATACTTTCATGATCTCGATAACATTGGTCTGACGTGCTTTCCTTGACACTTTGAAGATTGCAAATTAGCACCACAATAAGTATTATAATTTTTACATTTAAAACGTAAACTATCTTTAGGCAAACAAAAAAAAACTTGTTGCATGTCAGCATGCGCATGTGATTCACGTGAAGAGCGCGTGATTTCTACGAGAACCGGGTTTTGTTCGATTGTCATGTGCTGCGTTTTAACATAAACGATAAACCAATAAAAAGATAACAGAAATTAGCGCAAATTTAAATAAAACTATAATTTAATGGCGAATATATGTTACAAGTGACAATGATAAGTGTTTGTAAATATTACGCGACGGATTTATTAGTTATCATGAAGTTATATTTAGAAGAGGCAATATTGAAAATATCAATACTATTATTGAAACGATGTTTTTCAGTTTGTAGTTGATTAGAACTTTCCGTTATTTATTATAAAACAGTTATTTTCAAAACTAAGCCCTCCTTAGGCCTTTTTCACGCGCACATTCAGCAGCCCAGATTCTGAATGCGAGATTCAGAATCCGTATTCGCATACAACCACCCCGATTCAATTGCGAGTACAATGCCGTAGAATATGGACATCGAAAAACATACAAATTGCGATTCGAAATGTCACTCAAATATGTCTGAAAAGTCCATTTAAATGTATGTATACCTGAATATCTGTAGACAAGGCATTAAAATAGTAAACACTTATTACAGAATTAATCCTACAATTTCGCTTTGTTCAGCATAATTAAGTTAGTTTTTGTAAAATGTCCAATTCATGACTATTATCGAGTAGTTTAAACTGAAGAACCCTACTATCCGCACAAGATGTTGTTACTCTCTGCAAGCGTTAGAAATCTGTATATAAGAAGAAGTATGACCACCTAATCTTTGAATATAAAGACTTCTAACGCTTGCAGAGGAGAAAAACTTCCTATCTCTTAATAACCCATATTTTCTCCAGTTCAAAATACTTAATGAAAATCATAAATTGGAGTGACCCACCACTCACTCAAGTGTTGGTCATCAAGGGTTGGTATTAGTATTTGAATATAGAGAGTTCTAATGCTCGTAGAGAGAAGTAACTACTTGAGCAGGGCACCACAGTTTAAACAAATTTTAATATTTTTAACAGGATATAACCGGACTTTAGTACTTTGTTTTGCAATCTTTAAGTTTTATGGCCGGATTTTGTATGTTTTTCTTTTGTTTTGTGGCCGGATTTTAATACCCTATACCTCTACACCCCCGGCCGGTATAGAGAATTACATGTATACGGTTAACATAATTACAATCCGAGACCGGATTTAGAATTCTTAAAACATTTATTCACGATTGGATCGAAGGGTTTTAAGAATAATGTTGTTATTACTTTGTTATGATGGATAAAGTTTGCATACTTTTTTAATTTTATTAAAACTTATAAGATTAAGAAAGTACGCAAGTTTCATTCATCATAAACAACATTATTCTTAAAACCCTTCGATCTAAGTTTTTTAAATCCGTTCTCGGATTGTAATTATGTTAACCGATGCATTAGTTATCTTGGCGCCCGTACACATGTAATTCCCTATACCGGCCGGGAGTATAGAGGGTTCTTAATAAACAAATTTTAATTTTTTAAAAAAGAATTTTGACATTTTTGTTAAATACTGGCTAGATTTTTAAAATTGTTAATATTTTATAATTAAATTTTGATATTTTTGCCAAAAAATTGGTTATATGAGATTTTGCTACTTTTTACATAAATCTTAAGTTTTGTGGCATGATTGTAATCCTTTTAATATTTAACTTAAATTTTAATGCAAAATTTAGATATTTTTGTTATTTACTAGCCGGATTTTAGTTGTTTCCAACAAAACTTTGACATTTTTTACTTTTTGTAGCCGGGTTTTTACGTTGCTGGCATTTTTGCCGTCAAATATGACTTGTAAGGTATTAAATATCACTGCCATCTTCATTCAATTTAATTATTAATATTGAACATATGGCAACCACTAAACTTAATATCTATCAAAGTAAATCACTAAATTGAACATAAAGATTTACAAATATATAAATCACTAAATATGGGTACATGTCAAATATAAACTGTTAAATATGGTATCACTAAATTTTATAATATATGAACTATAAGTTCTATTGAGCGTGGGTTTAAAAATCAGCATGCGTATTAGCTTTAAATGAGTAAATTTTAAGATTTCTGCAGACAACTGTAATAACAATAAACTTATTATGATCATAATTTTAGATTTGTTTGTATTTGTAGTATTAATTATTATTTTATAAATAAAATTTAAAAAAAACACTTAATTCATTGTGAAATAATTAGATTAATTGAATTTGGATTTTTTTCACGTACTACCTAGAGGTCTACAACGTACTCACCAATGTAGAATAAAAGTAAATACTTTAAAAAGCAATCATGCAATTTATTGTAAAATAATGAGTCATGTAAAAGTTTTAATCATTTGTTTATTAAAAAAAATTCTATTGGCCATAATTTATTTTTTTAATTTGGACAAACAAGTGGTATAATAATAATCGATTGGATGTTGCCTTTGCGGATTCATAACTTTCAATTTTATGTTTTAAATTGGATCGTGGCGGTTCGCTTACAAAGAATAAAACACGTCCACAAAGTAAAAAAAACAGTTACCACAGCTGAAATATGATTTCAGCAGAGTGTATAAAATTTAAAAAAAAAGCAGTGGGAATCTCTTAAGTCGTATCTGCATCGGTCATGAATCAAAATTTTGAGCCACTTTAAAGTAAAAATTAAACAAAACAGAATAAACAAAAAACTTCAAGAACAAAAAAAAATCATAGTTCCTTACCTAGCCTAACTCAAGAACTGCAATATTTGTTAAAAATAACGATATCGAGGTTACTATGCATTTAAATCCAAACTTCAAGACCTCCCAAACACAACTGTTTTCAAATAAAAAGTCCTATATTTAATTATAAAAAAAAACATTTATTTATTCTTAAACAGTACATTTTTTAAATTTAAATTTAAGGACAAATTCTTGAATTACTTGTGGAAGATGATACCCAGTAAAGGTCTCTCTCTGTCTTCAAAAGGTCATTCTTTTGAAGAAGCTTTGCAAGACATTTTCACACAATTAAGGCTCTATCTGGCAAATAACAGCTTAAATATAGTTTTTGAGAACTAGAATTGTTTGCGAGGCATTAGTGTAGACTCTTTCCTTCACGTAGCCACAAAAAAAAGTCTAGCAAAGTTAAATCGCACAACCTGGGGGGCCAATTAATGCCCAAGTTCCGCAAATTAATGCGATCAAGAATTTCCACGTGCAGCACTTGTGTGGCTCGTAGCGCTATCCTGCTAGAAATAAAAATTGTCTATGCCTAAATTGTATAATATAAGCCGAAGAAAATCAGTTAGCATTCGACGGTAACGTAGTTCTCAAAAAAGTATGGTCCAATGACTCAGACCCAAAAACTGCACCAAACAGTAACTCGTTAAGAATAAAGAGGTTTTTCGACTCTTGCTCCAAGATTTTCGGAACCCCAGACGCAACAGTTCTGTTTATTGACAAACCCACTAAAATGGAAATAGGCTTCGTCAATAATTTTTCTAAAAAAAAAAACTCGGCGTTTTTCAAGATGAGCCGACTTTAATTCCTGCGTCAGCTGCACTTTATAAACATGTAAGCTAAGATCTTTATACATTATGCAATAAAAGCTGGACTGTGAGATCTTTAATTGAACGTTTTGGGCTAAACAAACCTGGGATTTCTAAGACACTGTTAGCGACAGCGGCAATGTTTTGAGTTAACCTCACAGTACGAGTTCAAACTGGCAATTTTACATCAGTTATTATTATTTATTTTTATTCTTATTTTTTTTATATTTTATCGTATATATTTATTATTTTATAACTTTGATCTGTAATTGGAATTTTCTTTCTGCTGATCAATAAATATTATTATTATTATTATCAGTAACTAGGCCATTTTGCAAAAATTTTGCAATTATCTTTAGAATGGCTTTGCGGGAAAGTGATTCATACCGACCAAAAATACCATGAACTCTGCGAACTACTCGGCATAATTTTCACCGTGTCTATAATAAATTTTCATTATTTCTTTACATTGTTGGAGCGTGTATCGTAATCGTATATTTTTTAATGACAAATGTCAAACAGATCAAACATGCTACAAAACTTAAAATAGGACATCTTATTAGAAAACCTTATATATGGAATGCACAAGTAACAAAAAACTCACAAACAAAAAAATAAGAAAACAGCACTGTAAAAATATCAAATAATGAAACAACATTGAATACTATCACAAACAAGAAACAACTAAAACTGGCCAAAGAGCTATTCCCTAATACAGGTTAAAAATACCCAAACTCATTAGGAAATACCTGAACAAGCTTATCAAAAATTAAATTGATTCCCAAACTTGAAGTAACTGAAACACTAATACAAACAAAATATACAAATTATAAACAAAAAACTACTTCGTGAAGTACTTGCAGATTTGACTAATTTGTAATATAATTTGTGAAATACATTAAAAAAAAACAGTAAATTCTTCTTAGAATTTTGAATCTAATCACAATTAGTCAAGCCGCGCAATAGAGCGAGCACATCTACACAAATGTGGCGGGATACATTTGGGGCAAGCCAGCAGACCAAAGTCGGCTAATAGGTCAAAGAGTCTGCTAGTCGGTCAATCCCGTTGGTTATTTTAAAAACATAACCACCAGCTAACCTGTGCAGAAACTTTGATTAGATTTCTTCTTACAACAAACAAATTTGAAGTGACACTCTGAATCGATAGTCAAACCAAGCTAAGCTCAATCGTGCTTCCAGACTTGTAAAGATACACTTAATTTATTAATATAATAAAAATGAAATGTTTTGTCCAGCGCTAATCAAGTTGATTTTTTATTTTTCTGTTGAACCTAAATATGTGATAAGACGACTTGCACAATATTATAACATTAATTACACAAAAGTATAAATCAACTTTAACGACAAGAAAATTAGATGGTGGAATAAACTCTATCGACCCATTTCAACCATGATCTTGCAGGTTTATTCATACCGGCACTCAAACGTGAGACTTTTAGTGTAACTTTAATTTTAACACCAAATTATTAATCTGAACAATCTGAAACTAGAATGTTGAGAGGTTAACCTTCTATTTCTCTTTAATTGAAACCAATTAATAAGTAATTAATATGATATACACACATTAGATATTTATTTATTTTGAACACTTAAAATGATAACAAATTGGCGTGATATTGACTTAAATTAATTTTAAGATAGTTAATTTGAAAATATTTTAACAAGCACATGTGAATTAATCATAAACATGAGGTTAATGTTTACAAATGGATTGCACGTGTATTATTATGTATGTGTCCTTGTCCAAACGTCCTTCACCCTGACAGAATTATGATTAGATGTAACTGTCAGTAACAAAAATTAATTGTTTACTATCCACCTGTTGTGTATTTTAAAATACAATATTTTAAGATAGTAATTAAACCTTTATGATAAATTTCAATTATAGTATTTCAATATCAAAATTGTTAATCTTGGCAGCAACTTATAATAAATTGGCCATTACATACAAATTAACTAAACATACATAGTGTATTGCAAAATTATGGCTATGATTAGTTTCATTTTAATTTTAGCATTGATGCATTAAAATCGTAGATATATAAACTGGCAACGTTTAAAAAAACATTAAATTTATTCGCACTTTAATGATTTAATTTGTAAATAAAAATATATTTCAGTAACAAAATTGTTTACAAATGGTGTAAAATTGGTTGCCTAAATCGCTTCACGTGCTGAGAAACATCAAAATATTATCTCACCTCTAATGGGGAAAGGTTTGGTTTGCACAGTCTCAGTATTCGGGGGTAGGAGTCGTTTCGTCTGTTGGGACATAAGACTAGGGCATGAGCGCACCTCAGAGGCTTTGCAGTAATTAAAAGGAGGACCCATTCCACTGCAACTGTTGTTCCGGACCCGCAACGAACCGCTGGCCACATCCACGCAACACGCGGTACTCATCGCTCACTGTCTATTTTGTTGTGCTCACTTCACTTGTAATACACGCGATAATATTCGGAATAATTTGTTTTCACCGTTCTCCTGTGTTGATGTAAAGGCTTGTGGCAGTCGTGACAGGATAATATCGAATTATATGTGCGGAGAGGGCCGCGCGCGACTGTGATACATGAGACCTGCGAAAGAGAGGGGATTTCGCGAAATTGCGCGCACCGAAAGGACGCGAACGGGTAAAAATACTACAAAAAATATACAGCTTCTTAGGACTATTTTCAATTCCATAACTTGTCTGACAAGTGTACTTTAATTTCTATGTAACTATAAACATTTCTGGTTGGAATTGGAAAAAAAACTTTCAGATTTGCATTCACGCATGGTTTGGCTTATAATTTAATAAATACACCAAGTATTTATTAAATTATAAGATTTGTTTAGCATTAATTAAAATACATAGTTATATTTTTCTTAAAATTACTGACTCTTATAGTAATAATTATATAAAAATGTATTGCTCTACTGGTAGATTCCTAAACCTTGCATAAAGAAACATGGAACTGCCCAATATTAAAACTTGTTGAAGTGGAATATTTCTGATTGTGACATTCTTGCAAGCTTAGGAAATATTTTTCAGTGGAAACGTATTGGATGTCTATTATAATTAAATTAAAATTGATTTGATGTCATTGAAAATAATATAATACGTTATTAATGCGTTCATAAAATCATAATAAAATTTAATCTGTGAAAAAATAAATTATGATTAATTTTATTGTTACCAGAAACGTCTAATAATTTTTGCGTTTGACAAATCAAAGTTTATTTTGGGTAAGAAACATTGTATAAAATAACATGAACAGTAAAAGTTTTATAATATTATTAAATTATTTTCTGTCATTGCAAAATATGTTTACACTATATTGCACTATGACATTTTCTTATCATTGAGAGTAGTGGAGAATTTAGTTAAAAATTTATACGTGGTGTAGCATATTGAAACAATTGTTTGCTATCACAGGCTAATCTTGGAACTGCAAAGTCCATCAAGGTGTAGAAACTTGCTATTATTAAATATGTTCTGTCACTACTCGTTAATGATAGCCCATTTTGCATTAAAAAAATGTTATTTGTTAGGAAACAATGTAAAGATGAACAAGAAACAGAAGCTGACAAATTACAAGAAAGTTTAATAATGACATTGCTGTAGTTTCCAGCATACTTTTTAGAAAAAAACAAGTGTGTGGTGTTTTCAAATCCTTAATAATTTGCAAAAAAATACGAAAAAAATGTGAATCAAGTTGATAGCTTATGTTTTATTTTTTTTGTAGAAATGTATTGTCTGCAGCAACTCTGTGTAATAGTAGTGAGCTACAATTCTAGCAGAAACATCGAGTTTAAATAAAATATTTTTTTATGTTTTTGACATTTAATTGACGATTTATAATAATTAATTATATTAATAACATTTTTATTAATAAGAAAAAAAAAATACAAAACTGTAAAATAATTGATCTTTTGTTCTTGGTTTTGTTGGCATAATAGAAGATTCTTAAACTTGGCAACAATTATTGAGTTTCTAAGGATTATTAGGTCAGGATTATTTTGATTGTTGACAAATTTGTTATATAAGTTATTCAAACGTACTGAAAAAGAGAGAAATTTTTTATATAGAACACCATTGGAAGGTTTATAATATATTATGTTAGGGGTTGTACATATAAATCGTCGTTGTCAGCCATTTATACGCCACTGCTAGCGCATAGCCTCTTCTCTGCTTGTAATGCTGGCAACTTACATTACATTACAAGGGAGAGATCACTCCATCAGAGAAGGTTTTTAGCCGTAAAACCCCACGCTGGTAAGGCGGGTTGGGGAGTGGGGGAGTGGGAGAGCGTATAGACATGTGAAAAGTTTATCACGGTATATGGGAATTGGGAATCGAACCCACGATCTTTGGTACAGCGGCCGGATGCCTAGACCACTGCGCCACGCTCTCCATAAATGTCGGATTTTAATAATAGAACGTAGAGAAGATCTTTCAGCCACAAAAAAGAATTAAGAGTATGATTTGTTAATTTTTTTTATATTAGGAAAACTTGTAAATAAATTTTGTGATAAGAATCAAAAGTTTTGTTTTTAAAAGATATACAAGTAATTTGCTTTATTAATATAATTTGTTTATAAATAGCTGAAAACTTTTAGCATAAACAATTTGAAAAGAAAACCTCTATGTCAGACTAAGTTAAATGATTTATTAATATCCATAAACAAGATATTTACCGTTGGGAATCCACACGACTAAGCAGAAGTATCCGGGATCATCTCTGGGGCAATGGAAATAGTAAACTAAAATATATATTGAAAAGCAGCAATCTTAGCTATACACAAGCTCAAGATATCATTACAAGTGAACTGAATATTAGAATGTCACTCTACCCTCACTCTAGCAGGACGTAAAAATAACATTAAGCTGTGCTGGTTAAAAGACACTCCTATACAGTAGAAGATACTAATAGTGGGTTGAGCCAAAAACTTTTGGTCAGAACAAAAGGTTTGAACCTTTTTCAAATATTGCTTGTTTTTTGTTGCACCAACATTTGTCGATCGGAACTTTCCATTATTTAGCACCTAAAAATCAACTGATTCAAACTAACCGATTTCTGCCGGTGATTTAAATTTTAACCTCAAAATAGTAATTTTTTATTTGTGGTAATGGATTGATTTGTCAAGTTCAAGTTTATCACATTTAGATGACATTAAAAATGTTTTTTTGTTCTTTTTTTTTGTATTCATTTTTATGAATAAAATACTTTATTATAATATGGGCAACTCCATTTCAAACGGACCAGAGCAGGGAGAATGGGTGTATTTTTTTTTCAGTTTCTATAATTTTTGATCGGTTTATGAGGGTATAAATTGTACATTTTTTTAGTTTTTTGTGGTTTTTTAACTTAATTGCATTTTTTGTTTAAAAATTGCAAATTTAACTTAAAAAATTTTTACTAGTAAAATCAATCAGAATTTTTTTGTAGAATCCATATCTGGTGCAATTTCAAGTCTGTGCCCTATCTATAAGCCACAAAGGCCATAAAACCATGTTTTTGTTTTTAGTTGGGCAAAAAGGAGCATTTTTAATTTTTTTTAACCGCCAAAGTTGACGTATTTTGGTTTAAATTAATAAAAAAATATAAATTTGTTCTGTGTACTTGGGTTTTAAAGGTTTAAAACTCAACAAATCTGCAAAGTAGGCTTATTCTTTAACATAAACTTACAAATACACGTTTAGCCGCGCTCAGAAGAACAATACATCAAATATTATTAAAAATTTGAATTTTGGGGACAATTTTACATAGAAAATAGTCAGTGTTGTACTCATCGGCCGTAGAAAAGTCTATCTAAAAAAAAATGTTTACAAAATTTATATGCAAAAAATGCGTTAATAATTAATTATTTTTTCATATTTACAAAACACACTAGGGTGTGGTTTAAAACATTTTTTTATCAAATTTTAATAGGCGCATAGCGGATTTATGTTTGAATGCCAAAAATAATAATACTCACAAACTTTGGCGCCGATAGATCAAATCTAAATTTGTGCCGCAAGCGCAAAAACTATCTAACAAAGAGTAAAAATGGCCCAAAATTGGTTTAAGCGACAAAAAAAGTCTTTGTTAAACTTCTGAAATAAGCTTAAAAAAATATAAACCAAATAATCTTAAAAAAAAAATATTTTTTAAGTAAAGAAAAAATGTCAAATAAAAAATGCCAGATAAGCACAACACCGACTATTTTCTATGTAGAATTGTTTGCAAAACTCAAATTTTTAATAATATTTAGTGTATAGTTCCTCTGAAAACTGCTAAGCGTGTATTTGTAAGAGTTTATGTTAAAAAATAGACTTAATTTTGCAGTTTTTACGAGTTTTAGACCTCTAAAACCCAAATACACAAAACAAAATTATGTTTTTCAACTAATTTACATCAAAATACGTTAACTTTGGCAATTAAAATGCTCCTTTTTGCCCAATCTACTGAGAACAAAAACATGGTTTTATGGCTTTTGCGGCTTATAGACAGGGTATAGACTTAAAACAGATTTGGATTCTTCAAAAAAATTCTGATTGATTTCACTAGTAAATTAATTTTTTTGAGTTAAATTTGCAATTTTTAAACAAAAAAAAGCGATTAAGTTAAAAACAACAAAAAAACCAAAAAAAATGTAAAATTATTTTTTTAAGAGTTTCATACCCTCATGAACCGATCAAAAGACTACTAATAAGTTATAGAAACTGAAAAAAAAAATACTAAAGCAAATTTCTCACTGCACCAGACCAGGGGGGTCTGGTCCGTTTGAAATGAAATTGCCCTTATCTAATTTTAGTTAAATTGTTACAACTTAATTAATAATGTAGTGCAAGGTGACCAGATTTTACAAAAGTAAAAAAAGTTTAACATGTTTTTAACTGTTCTATCCTTAATCCTTCTATACCAAATCAGTTTCAGAAAAACTGCTCTCCAACAACTGACTAACTATATTGACGTGTTTAGTTTGAAAAGTTGTATTTTTTGTCGCTACGCCCGCATCTTTATTTGAAAAAAATGATTAAACTTCAATGTTTAAACTAAAAAACCCCAGATCTGGAATTACAATAGATTTTTAGAAAAAAATTACCAAAAGTTAAAAAAATAATAATTTTAAAGTGCTATAAGCATTTGAAAATTAAACCCAAAATAAAGTTTTTGCAATTTTTTTTTTAATGTTGATGGTTTTAGTGCTTTCTGACAATATTTTAATGCCAAATTTAGCTTTTTTAAACATGTTAATATTTCATAATAGCTTTTACTATTTTTAACATTACATTAAAAGAATCTTGCACTTTCCAACAATTTTATTCTAGTATTTAATTTTTTTAACAATATCTTTGATATATATTATATTTTATGTTATAAATGTTTTTTATTTTACCTCAAAAATGTACGGTTTTTGAGTTTTGTTCATGTTATATTATGGTTTTCTGCCCTAGTTGTGATCAGTTTTGTATGCTAAACGTGATTTTTAAACTAATTTTATACTGCAGATGGTTTTTATGTGCAATTTTCTTGCTATATATGCTTTTTTTGTGTAATTTAAAGGTTTTTTTAAGCAATTTTTATTCGATATTTGGGTTTTCTTAATTTACGAGCAGTTTTTTGCTTGAATTGAGTTTTTTGAGCAGTTTTAATCTTACAAATGTTTTTATTGTGCATTTTTGTGTTATAATTCGGTTTTTTGTGACAGTTTTGACAAATTTAATGCTAAAAATTTTACATAATTTTTAAGCAAATTTTATGCAAAAAATTAGTTTTTGCGCTATTTTCATAACATAAATGCTGTCTTTAGCAAATCTTTAGTGTTATTTAAGTTTTCTACGCAAATTTTAATTAACTTAATGTAAATAAAAGCTAGATAATTAAAAAAAAATAAAAAATAATAATAATAATAATAATAATAATAATAATAATAATTAAGTTTATTTCTTCATAAATATACAAAAAGAATACAATAAAATATACATTAGTGTAAAAATTGAAGAAAACGTCATGGTTACATTGGTGTTTGACTGGTACATTAAACTTTGGTATGTAATATACAAATTCATTTTAAATATTCTTAATTCACGAGCAAATTTTGTGCAATAAATAAATTTTTATGGTATAACTTCTATATATTCTATATACGTGTATTTAATAACCTTTTTTGTTTTCTAAGGTATAAATAGGTTTTATGAGTCAGTTTTAATAACTGGTATGTGATAAACATGATTTCTAAGCGAATTTGTTGCAAAAAATTAGTTATTTGAGCACTTTTATGTTACAAATGTTTTGTATGTGTACTTTTGATTACTGGACGATTTAAATATTATAAATGTTCATTCTGTGCAGTTTTGCGATTTTTGAAGCAAATGTTATGCTAAAAACGAGATTTATATGTAGTAAATAGTGATGTCGCCGGAACCGGATCCAGATCCGGTATCCGGCGAATCCGGAGAATATTTGAAAGATTTGGTTCCGGCTGGATCTTGATAACTATCTGGTCGGATTCGGCCAGATTTAAACAAATAAAACTAATAAAAGTAGCATGAAAATGTAAAAAACAAAAAATAATATTAATAAAAATAAATATAAAATAAATATAAAATAATAATATTAATAAATAATACTTAAAATATTATATTAATCAATATTATCAAATAATATTTAAATTATAATGTAGAAACATGATTTTTTCTATATGATTTGCAAAAATAGTCTTTTGCTGAAGACGCTGTATGCCGGCGCTGATAAATATTGATATTTTTTAATTATTTTTATAGATTCGGCCTGATCCGGATAGATCCGGTTCCGTTTTTTTTGTAAGTGATGGTTCCAGTATCCGGTTCCGGCGGCATCAGTGGTAATAAATGTTAGTTTTATGCATTTTTGAAGTTAATTTTAATAAAGCATTTGTAATTTTTGAGCAAATTTTATGCTAGAATTAAGTTTTTTCAAATTAAATCAAAATACTAAAGATTTGATTTGTATACTTCATCTTCGGCACATTTACTTCTCTTTGTTTGTATAATTTTTTCAGTTTCTTTTGAAACGAGTCTCGTATTCTTTTTATTTTTTTATAAAGAAATTCTTTGTTAGTTTTAGGGCAGACATTAATTTTACAAAATGCAATCAACTATTTATATGCATTATTTTAAGGGCTGTGATATCCTACCTTTTAATAAAGTATCTAATAAACTATTAGCTAAATAACCTAACTTTTAATTTAATTAAATTTCATGTATTGTCTTTACACTTCTGAGCAGCTAGTACATTATAAGCTCAATGTTTTTATTTGCTATAAATGTATATGTTAAGTATATATTTAATTGGCTGTCTATAGGTTTTAATCAAATAAATTAAATGAAAAGTTAGGTTATTTTGATAATAGTTTAATTTAGATACTTAATATTGCGACTTTTATAATCACCCGATTTAAGACCATACCGACCGCTACCTTGATTTGTAGTATTTTAACAAAAACGGTAACTTTGGCTTCATCGCTGCTTCTACAAATAATTTGACAATTGATTTATTTTTTACCAGTACATTTAAAAAGAATTAAACTATGAAATGTCAAAGTCTTTATCGTGAAATTATATTTGCAAATAGCAACAAAATGCATTCAAAAATACAGAAAAACGCATTTATTTCTATATTTGATGGTTTTTTTGGCCATTTCCTAACTATTATTTGACTAAAAGACTTCGACATATCATAGTTTATTCTTTTCTAAATGTAGTGGTAAAAAAATAAATCGATTGATGAAACCAAAGGTGCCGTATTTGTTAAAATACTTTAAATCAAGGTAGCGGTCGGTATGTTCTTAATGTTCGATAAACATGTAAATTCTCTATATAATTCAATATTGTTTTCTAAATTATCTTTAGACCAAGAGAACATAAAGCGTGACTGATTTAAAAATATAAACCAAATAACTAAGTAAACAACCGAGCGCGTTACATGTTAGCGCATTTACAGGGGTCTAGGACACTTTGGCGCCGCCATTTCGGCGCGGCCAATTCGGCGCGGGCCGTTTTGGCGCCAAAACTTTTCAAATAAAACATAGTATATTATAATCATAAAAATTTATTTGGTATTTTTCTCTATTTTATATTTTTAATTCTTTTAGTTATTTATTTTAATAGACTATTATCCTTTATATTTTTCAGGTTATTATCTATCATAAAAAAGTGATAATTATTCACCCATAAATTATTTGCGGGCCAAAATTATGTTTATTTATTGTAATATATATTGTATATTTGACAATTTATATATGTACGTAACTACATATATTATAATTTTTATGTATAATTTTTGTTTGATATGTTATGTAATTTATATGTATTTTATATTTTATTTATCATACATTATTTGTTATGTCTCATAAAACAAATCAATTTTTATTATAATGTGTATATATACTTTTATTTTTTTGAAAAGTTCTGGCGCCGAAACGGCCGGCGCCGAAATGGCCAGCGCCGAGGTGTCCTTGCGCCGAATCGGCCGCGCAGAATTGGCCGCGCCAAAACGGCGGCGCCGAAGTGTCCTATTCCGCATTTACACACACACAGTTTTTTTCTTATGTGTTCGGCGCGTACGCTCCAAAACTATAAGAAAAAGTGTTCGTGTGAATAGTCTTAATCTGTGTAATTTTATTTTTTTTTAACAAATTTTATACTATATTTGGGTTTTCTTTACAAATTTTGATAAAGTTTGTGTTAAGTAATTTTTTAGCATTAGTTTATGCTAAAAGTAAGTTTTTGTGCAATTTTGATATTTTAAATGTTTTTTCTGTGCAAGTTTTGAAGCAAATTTTGTCTAAAAATTATTTTTTTGAGCAACACTTAAAGTATAAATGTTTTTTCATGCATTTTTGAAGTTTGCTCCGTTAGTTTTGGTAAGGTTTTAATAGTAAACGTGATTTTGACAAATTTGTTGATGCTTAGAATTAAGCTTTTTGCGCGGTATTGATGTTAAAAAAGTTTTTTAACAAGTTTTGTTTTATAAATGAGTCTTTTGCGCAAATTTTGATAAAGTTTATGTGGTAAACGTGATACATTAACAAATTTTATATTAGAAATAAGTTTTTGATTTGATTTTTATATTTTTTTGTGCAATTTTAAAGTTTTTGAAGCAAATTTTATGCTTTAAATGTTTTTTTGCGCTAATGTTGATCAAGTTTATTTTATAAATCACTTTTTCTGTTATATATAAATTTTTTGTGTAGTAAACGTGATTTTTGAGCCAATTTTATACTACAAATAGTTTTTAAGATCAATTTTTATGTGCTTTTTCTGTGTAATTTTAAGGTTTTTGGAAGAAATCTTTGGGTTTACTACGCACATTTTAATAAATTTATGTGGTATACATGATTTACAAACAAGTTTTATGCTAAAAATAAGTATTTTGCGCAATTTTAATCTTATAGATAAAGTTTCTATGCAATTTTAAAGTTTTTGTGCCTCAGTTTTGTTTTATATGTTAAAAATAAGCTTTGTTGGCAATTTTATGTGGTAAAAATGATTTTTTAGCAAATTTTTGCAGCAGTTTTTGATAAATTTTATATAATATACGTCATTCACAAGCAAATTTAAAACAAGAAATGTTTTTGCACGATTTTTATGATATTCAACGTTCTTATAGTAAAAATAAAATTTTTAAATAATTTTGTTGTTACTAATTTTTTTTTATTTATTTTATAAATTTGATATTTTATGACAAAACTTTTTATGTATAGAATGTTGAAAATTGTAACAGTTTATGATAAGTTTTGGTATTTTTTGACTGATGGTTAGATTTTGATATTTTATCATTTTATGAATGGAATTTTACACTTTTTAACAATTTTTTATCGGATTTTAAATCATTCTGACAATATTATAATATTTTATAGCAGGGTTTTGCTATTTTTAAGATTTTATAAAACAGTTTATGACCGGATTTTTATTTTTTTAAACAATATTTTAATGCTAAAGTTTATTTATTTTAAAGTTTAAATTATTTTAACCGGTTTTGGCCGGATTTAGTTATTTTTAATTTTTTATGATAGAATTTTGCATTTTTTATAGCCAAATTTTGTTAGTTTCTGCCTCTATCTATGTTTCAAGACTTGATTTTTCTATTTTTGATGTTTAAAATGATAATTTTTTTTTATTTTTCAACAGTTTATAGTCGAATATAAAATTTTTTTACTTTCTAACAATACTTTTATGTTTCAAGGCAGGATTTAGTTATTTTTTATAATAAATCAAACTTTACATTTTTCAATAGTTTACGGCCGAGTTTTAGTGTTTTCTGACGTTATTTTATAGCTATTTTAGACTTTATAAGTAACCATTTACATTTTTCAACAGTTTATGGCTGGACTTTTGATGTTTCAATAACAAAACTTGTTATTTTTAACAAACTGTAAATAAAAATTTTAAAAGTTTTTTCTGAAAATATTTTAATATTTTATGATTGGATTATCAGTTTAACAGGAAAATTTAACACCGGATTTTCAGTTTTAAAAGCCAGATTAACAATTTATCAGTAGAATTTGACACTTTAAAAACCAAATTCAACTTTTATAGGCCGGATTTACACATTTAAAAGTTGGATTTACAATTTGAAAGCTAAATTTACAGTTTGGTTGTAAAGTTCAACACGTTGGTTGCCATTTTTTTAGTTTTAGTTTAGAATTTAACACGTTGATAAAATAATTATGAATTTACAGTTTTAAAAACCGGATTATAATTTGAAAACCAAATTAACCGTTTGATAATCAAATTTATCACTTTAAATACCAGACTTACAGGTTTTATAAACCGGATTAACAGTATTGCAGTAAATTTAAACACGTTGGTAGTCAGATTTACACTTGTTTAAATTTTAAATTTTAAAGCCGGATTTGGTAGTAAAATTAAAAACTATAAACTTCGGATTTTCACTTTTTGATAGCCGGATAGTTGAAAGACCGAATTTATAATTTAAAATCTGAATAAACAGTTTATAAGTAAATTTTAACATGTTAGTTACCGGATTTATAATTTAGAGGCCGATACTGTTTGGCAGATAAATTTAACAGTTTGAAAACCAAATTTACAATTTTAAAAGCCGGATTAATAATTTTAACTGATTTATAATTTGAAAACCGGATTAATAGTTTGGCAGTAAATTTTAATTAAGTTTTTTTTGGCTACTGTATTTTTAGTTTTAAATTCCCAATTTACAGTTTTTTTTTAAATAAATTGGAATCCGGTTTAAGAGTTTGGCAGTAGTTTAATACTTTGAAAGGCAAATTTTAAAGATACAAATAGTTTTTGCTTAGTAATAAATTATTAGTCTTTATTATTAAATCAAATAAAACATCGGAATAGTGCTGGTGCAACTGAAAAACACCCAATCGCAACGGTCTGTCAATAACAATCGATCCAAACCGACCGATTTGATTGACTGATTGGTGCAAACCAGCATAAAAATATCTTAAAATGTAGAATGCAAAATTGATGACATTACGATCAAGCATGTATTATGCACCAGCGCAAGAGAGTCCATATTGGGAGAGAGCTTGCTTGATATAACCGACATAAAGAAAACCTTCTCAAGCAATGTCCAGGCATACATCAACCATATAGGTTGGTTGTGCGTCAGGGCAACGAAGTGAGGGAACCACTAGAAAAGCCTTTGTTGATGCCTAAGTGCTGTAAAAATTGTTTCTTCTACCCAAAATTCATGTTTTTATCTATTATTTTGTTTTATGTATACGCCTTACACCGAAAGGTAAAAAGGCAATGGAATAAATAAATAAAAAAACTGTTTTTACAGAGCTTGTCTTACTTGCTCTCGTTAGAAACAGTCAGCAATTAGAAACATGTATTAAAATCCCAAAACCTCTAAGCAAAGAGTAAAAATGTTGCCGCTATTGAAACTAGGGTGTCAATAATCTACGTGTGTTCTATGGGTACCTTATATTATATTAAATGTTGAGTTGGTTAAATTAGCAAAGTTGGGCAGAATTTCGAAAAAAACGTAATGTCATTTTTAAATTTGTCATAATAATATATAATTTTTCATTTATTTATATAGTTCTCAAATTTAATTGTTTGCAGCTATTCAAAAAGAACACATTTATTTAAACATTTGAACTTAAAACTATTGTATTTATAAATAATAATAAAATTATCATTATCCCGTAAAATATGGCTTATTCGATGTAAGAAAAAAATAATATGTTGTTTTGTTAATAAAACTGTAATCGTGATACAAACGCAGCATCTAAATTGTATCTACAAACATACATAGAAAGAAGGCAGCCAAGTAAAAGCTTGCTTGAAAAACTTGAAAAAAAAATACATGGATCATTTTGTAAACAAAAAAAGCCAAAATTAATTTTAATGAAGATTCAGAGATACAATACTTTTAAACCAACCGCATCTGTACGAGAGATTGAACTAGAGTGTAACGTATCCAAAGAACAAGCAAGAAAGATATTAAAAATAATTTTAAGCCTTATCATCATCATATTGGAAACACTTTGTATCCAACAGATTTTGAAAGAAGACTAATTTATGTTTCATAGTTTATTAAAGAAAGTCAAGGACACGAACTATTTTCTCAATCAATTCTATTTACAGACGAGAAAAAATTTACAAATAATGGATTATTCAACCAAAAAAATTATATTTACTGGTGGAAAAAAAATCCACACTTAACAATTGAAACAAGATCAACATGTATTCTCTATTAATGTCTGCTGTGACATTCTTGAAACAAAAATATTAAGTCCGTATTTTTATAAAAAAAAATCTGAATTCCGAACGCTATCTATCATTTTTACAAAATGAATTGGAAAAATTACTGGATAATCTTCCATTAAACTTGATCTAAAATTTCAAGTATTTTCAACATAATGGCGCGCCTGCTCACAATGCACACATCATATCAATTTATTTGTCAAAAAGATTTCCTAATTAGATAGGTAATAGAAGTTTAATTGCATGGCCTCTTAGGTCTCCGGCCTTACACCTGTTTTTTTTTTTGTAAGGAACTATTAAGAATAAAGTTTACAAAGAAAAGCCACATAATATTGATGATCTGAAAACTAAAATTAGAAGAACTCTAACAAAAATTAGACATAAAACTTTATTAAAAAAGTTCAAAATAATATATTGTCAACTATGTGTTCAAAAAAAACGGTGTACATTTTGAAGCATTATTACAAAAATAATTTATTTAATTTATAGTATTTTTAATTATTATTTAGTTAGATTGTTAATAAAGCTATTGTATATGTTATTGTTTCATTAAAATATGTTGATTATTAATTTTAATTAAATCCAATAAACAAAACAAAAACGTGACATTGTTCTCAAACTCTAAATTTGGTTTTTTGTTACATCACAATTACAACCATTGTAACAAAATAACATAATTTTCTTCTTCCGACAAATAAACCCATATTTTTATAACAATTAATATGATTAAATAAAAAACGATATTTTAATAATTTATTTTGTTTTTAATTCCAAGACACTATTATAATATGTCGTAATAATTGTTCTATCAATTTATTCTTGTATTTTGTAAATTAGAAAAAAACCAATTAAATGAAATATAACAAATTATACATTTTTTAAATAAGAAAAAAATAAGCTTTTTAATAAACTTATAGCCAACTAAGTTTGCTATTTAAAAAAAGCAAGTTTGGTTTATATTTCAAAAATAAAAAATGCTATGACTTTTTGTTAATTTATTTGAATTCTACATAAAAATATCTACAGAATACATTTTTTACTGTTGCTCTAGAGTAAATAAACAAAAAGTTATTTAAGTTTGAAAAAAACAACCGTTTTTAGTTTTTTGGAAAATTTAAAAAAGTTGAAAACCTATGACTAATTTAAAAATGGCATTACGTTTTTTCTGAAAATTTTGCCCAAATTTGCTAATTTAACCAACTCTGTAACATTTAAAATAACAAAGTTACCCATAGAACACACGTAGATTATTGACACTTTGTATATCTATTACAAATATTAAATTAGAAGTTAGGTTCTTCTGCTGATAGTTTATTAGATGTTTTATTAAAAGTTGAATAGTACGGCCCTGAAACTCAGTTATAATTTTAGGGAATAATTGAATATGGTCTCATTATCAAATACTTTTTGAGGGGTGCTAAAATCAAGGTGCTGCTAAAGCATTTTGACACAAGTTACACTCAATATTTTTCCTGCCCCAAAAACATTATTTCAGAAAATTGCATTTATTTTAGTCTGTTACTTGTAATGTATCACGATGTCATCGATGAAATCGTGATTTAGCCTCATTTTAGGGCAGAAACAAATGGTTTTGGTAGCGGCAAGCAAACAAAATATTTTATTATATTATCGCATCTACCTATATTTGCAAAATAATTTACAACCTAATCAAACTGCTGAAATATTGCAAATATGGCAAGAATAATTTACTAGTAGACTTTCTAAAAAACGGTTACCTTATCTATTCAGATGATATAATAACAACAATACTTTCAAAAACTAAAAAAAAATGTTTGAAAGACTACAAAAGGCTAACCTAAACCTGACAAAATATCAGCAATTCAAAAAATCAAAATTTGTAAAACACAAAAAATGATTAAATCATTTTTGGGACCGGTCGGTTACAACCAAAATAAATTTAAAATTAATATTGAATATATACTGAATACAAGGAAATTTTAACGAACCTATCTTTACTACTACGCCCCAATTTCTTGAAAAGTTCATTATTACAACTGATACCAGCGACTATGCTATAAGAGCGTACTAAGGAAGAAAATAATCAACCAGTTTGCTATATGTCAAACATTAAACGAAACAGAAACTAAGTATTCCACCATTAAAAAAGAGCTTCTAGCAATTATCTTTGCTACACAAAGGTGTTGTCCATAAATCAAATTATATTTAGTGAATGAAATGAGGACTTAGATGTAGAAAAAATTGTAAAGAATGTTAGAAATATAACTACAATACATGTTAATAGTGAAAACATTGTTAACGATATAATTCAATTTTTGACCAAATAATATGTTTTGTTCCGATACCATCTATGATTTACAGCGTAAAATTTTAATTAAAAAATTTAATAAAGAATTCAAATTAATCAAGTGTATTATAAGAGTCAACAATTAGTTTGAAGAACAAATTTGAATTATTAAGAATGCTCATCAAGACATTACAAAAGTACATAATAAAATACGTAGAAAATACTTTTGTCCCAATTACCATATTGACATTAACAAATCTCAGACATATCAAGAAACTCTCTGCAAAATAAATTAGAATTAACAGAAAATGTACTAAAATCTATAGACAAAGTTTACATATATGTTTTTAAAATAAAATAAAAAAAAAGTTTTGATTTTGATTTTCATTGACAATTTTAGTAAATATTTTCAAGTCTTTAAAATAAGTAGTACCACATAGGTAAAGAAATGCAATTAATTAATAAAATATGTTGGACTCTTTGAACTACTAAAATAAATTCTGTTTGATAACATTTGTGAATTTGACAATGAAACTATTCAGAAATTGGCGTTCATTTTATAGTCAATCATATAAAATAAATTAAAGATAAATAAGAATTTTTACCACAAAGTTCACCATCCATTAGTTACAAAATAATTATACAAGGTGTCTCGAATTAACTAATCATAAAATAAATGCCAAAACTACAAGCAAATTAAGTAATATTGACCTAATAAAGTTGTATATTATGTTTAATAAATTCGAAGTTATAGCTCTTTAAAGTTTACAGAAATTTTTGATATTTTTTAATTATCAGCTTTAATTTTTAATATTTTGTAACAATTTTTTGTTTGCATTAGTTTATTTCTTATTTACACAAACTGTTAAAGTTTGAATAAAAAAAAAAACATCGAGAAGATAGTTTTTTAAGATTCTTTAGATATTTAACATTCTGGAACTTTTTAATTTTTAGATAAATATAATTTTTTGGTTATTTCTCTTTGTGGACAATTTAGTTTGATAACTTTTCTGTCTTTTGATAAATTTTGATCAAATTTCTTAAAAATAATAAAAAATATAAAAATATCATTAACCGTCAAATTAAATTTCATAAACGTCAAAAATTATTTGGGTGTAATTGTTCGCTCAGGATACATTTTAGCGTAACGTCTGGCTGCTGCTGCTGCATCTCCTAAACACTCTCCAAGAACTAGATGCATATCATTTATCTCCGTGTTACTGTACCAATACATTTTAAGAAAAAAAAAGTTAATTAAGAGCAATTACACTCAAACAGAACAAATTAATAAAAATAATATATAATTTAAATAAAAGAACAGAAACAAACAGCCTATACAAAAACACAAATATTTACAGTTTCAAAAATAATAAAAATAAGCCAAAGCACAATAATCCATTTAATAAAACACAAAATGATTAAAAGCAACATAAATATGCAAATAAATAAGCAAGTACACAATATAAACACCAGGCGTAGAAGTGACATACATATAATAAGAAATAGAACAAATAAAGTAAACAATAGTTTATTAATAATAGGTACCATATATTATAATAACTTGCCACATAATATAAAAAGTGAAGTAAATATAAAATTTTTTAAAAAAGAACTAAAAAATAAAATTAAAAGTAAATAAAATTAAAAAACCTATAATACTATGTTCTGCAACTTGCACAACATGCAATGGGATAATAAAAATTAAAAAAAAAAAAACGTTATTACCACAAAACAATATCATCAAACTAACCTTAAATTAATAATAAAAGCTGGAACCGTACGAGGTACAAAGTAATTTGTGCCTCTATGGGGGTGGTGAAAATTGTAGGGTCAAATTAAAAATAATAATAATAATAATAATAATAATAATTTGACGTCCACGTCTAATGACATTTTTACATTTTTTATTATTTTAATTTTAAAAAATAATGACTTCTGGTTTTACTTAATTTTCTCAAAACTGTGTATCTGATCAAAACTTATCAAGAAACAGAAAAGTTTTCAAATTCAATTTTCTATACAAAAAAAAAACAATAAAAATAGATTTACCTAAAATTAAAAAGTTCCAAAAGGTTAAACATCTAAAGAATCTTAAAAATCTTCCTAAAGACTTTTTTTATTCAAACTTTAACAGTTTGTGTAAATAAGAAATAAACTAATGTAAACAAAAAATTGTTACAAAGTATTAAAAATTAAAGCATTAAAAAATCAAAAATTAGAGCTATAACTCTAAATTTATTAAAAATAATATACTAGTTTATTTGATCAATATCACTCAATTTGCTTGTAGTTTCTGGCATTTATTTTATGACTAGATAATTTGAGACACCCTGTATAAGTAATTATTTTATTTTAAAACCACGTATTTAACGTTGTAAGATAAGTCTATTAGTACTAAAAAAACCTAGACATGTTTCTGGAAAACTTTGGCAATACTTATGTCAGTTTTTGGAGTTCACTTTAACTAGTGAGATGGCTGAGTTGTAGAGCGTTAGCTTAACACGTTAACAGTTCGCGGTTTGATCTCATAAATATGACCAAATAATAGCAAGAGTGACTTGGAAGTCAACTAATAAACAGTTAGTCTCATCAACCCTCTTTAAATAAGTTGTAAGACTTCTGGGGCAATGTAAAATAGCTGCAAAGCGCACAATAAAACAAAACTTTTGCCTGTTTTGAGTCGTTGATTTATTCCGATAGAAAAGTTATTTTAATTATTTACTTTATCCGCTAGGAGAACTACTTAACTAATATTCTAATACGTTTGTTAACTAAAGTTTTATTAAAACAGTTAAGAAAAAAATAATTATAGCCAATTCTTTTCTACCTGGACGCGATAACATTGTGCCTTGGGTGCGCACGCACGCTGCATATTGTAAATTGCACCTGTGGCAAAAATACATTAACACATCCCACGTAAGTGATACTTGTTAATAGCATACTCAATTCGCAGAATGCAAGTTTAGTTCTAGAGAGAAATGAATGCAATCAATATATGTAACAAAACTAGCAGAATACATGAATACAATTTAATATAATATATAAATAAACATTACTTTTTAATTGAGGTTAGGGTATTTTAATAAAAAATTTATACTTTATTGTGCTGATTTTATTTTTATATATTAAGACCGGTTTCGGCGGTTAGGCCATCATCAGTTTTTTCTTTTCTTTTCACAACACCTAGTTAGTTAGTTTAGATCTTTGGCATATTGGCTTAAGTACTCAACACTCAATAACTTAGCGACATTAGTTCTAAAAACACTGTAAAATAAAGTTGGTGTGTTTATACTCTTTCAATTTTATCAGACCTGGTTTAAACAAATTAAATGTTTTTTGGAGTACAAAAAAGTAAAATTTGTTGTTTGTTCATTAATTTTCTGTGATTTGTTCAAAAATATTAATAACTTTATATATTCTTTTTTAGAAGCTGAACAAACACTAGTGGAAAGAGTGGAAATAAAAAGCCTGAAGTGGTTTAGTCATGTTCAAGGAAAAGGGGAAAACCTAAAAGATCATGGAACGATACTATTCGAGATGCGATGAGAGCGAGAGAGTTGGAAGAAGAGGATGCACTGCAAAGACGGGAATGGCGTGTGGGAATGAGAAGGCAGCACCTAGTTGTATAAACCCAATTAATTAATATTCTTTTTTCAAAAAACAATCTCTTACATTAATTGAATTTTTTAGTTTTAATTTTGTTTGGATTTCTAACATTATATAAAGTAATGACAACAATTAATATATTTAATAAAAATATTTACTTCATAAGCAATTTTTCTTTTAACTTGCTCGTTAAACACGTTCTTTCATTGTTTGTTAAAAATGATAAATGTTGATAAGCGGTTACAGCAATAAACTCAAACTTACTTTTTTTTGTTGGATGGAAAAAAAAAATTTAAAAGACTTAATGTGTTGAATTTATTTTTCAAAAAAATGCAAGCGCTTACCGACTAACCAAAAATGTACACAACTCTGTGTACACCTTCCCTATCTGACTATGCCTTATAGGTGACGTTTTTAAAGAATCATTAAAAGTGCACATCCTATGCCAATCTTGTAGGCGTTGATTTAGTGTGATGGCGGTTGAAGAACCACAAATTGGTTGCTTGAAGTCTTTTAGTCTTGCACCGCGTGACAAAATAACTCAGAGTTTGAGAAATTAGCAATTTTATCAAAAAAGTTTTTTTCTACAATTAACATGTGATTTCTGATTGGGTAACACGAAAAATACCAAAGTACAAGTACACTTTAGTTACTAATCTACTCAAAATATTATTAGCATCCTCTTTTAATTGCACAATAAATATTAGTTTGGCCTTTCTGAAAATTTTAAAAGCAACAACAAAAAAAATTATTAATTTAGGTTTTAAAGTACATAACATTAAATATTTAACTCATTCATTTTTTATAACACTATTCTGCTAAGCTTTTTATAATCTTACTCAACTTATTTAGCAACTAGATTTGTATTTACATTTATTTATTTATTTGATTATTTTAAAAATAATAGTAATACAAATAAAAATTTAAAAAAACAATTATTATACTAAAAATATCACGATTATGTGAAAAGAGTACGGTACAAAGTAGTAAAAAAATCTTTAAAAATATCTATTTTAATCTCATTAGCATACCGCAAAATACTGATGTAGATAATCTGATCTGTACATTTATACAGTGTATAAAATAAATAATTATTACAAAATCCACAAACAGGAACATGAATACTAATTAAACTAAACATATCAAAACAATCAATAATTCTACGAAGCACTTTAAAACTAGTGTTACGTCAAACTTAAAACGTCTTTTTTTCAAGAGTATTATATTCAAAACAGTTAGCAATTTCCTGTAACTATCAACAATGTCATACTTAAATGTTTTTTTTTATTTGTACAACGTTTTCTTACCTACCACTGTCGTTGGACCTGTTTGAAGAATAAAAAAAGAAAACAAAAATCTTAATTCCAAAATGCTGAGAAACTCTTCGTTTGGTCTCACGAAGTACTCAAAGTTTCAATTTTGTCAATACAAATATTGCTTTAATTGCCTATTTTATGTACTAAGTTGCTTTTTTTTAGTAAAGTAAAAGTTACAAGGTTTATTAAAAATTAATAATAAAAAAATATTGAAAAATGTGCAAATTACTTTCCAAGAATAAATCAAATTTAAATTAAAAATACTCTTGGCAACGTAGCAAATTTTTTAATAAAATTCAAATTATAACGTAGGCTGTGCAATGAAAGTCAGTTGATATTTCTGTTTTATTATGACTTTTACTTTGAATGAATATGCAAATTACGCCAGTGATGCTTAAGAATGTCATGAATTCGATACCGTATAGTGTTTAGAAGTAAACGGTGGCTAATATGAACATTTGTAGTTTTTAATAAATAATAACATTTGATGTGTGTATTAAGTTCTTTACATTATAGGTTTAAATATAGAAATAGAAATTTTGCCACGTTGCCAAGCGTAACAAAACTTTGAGGATCTGATGAGGATCTTGTGAGGACAAACGAAGAGTTTCTCAGCATTTTAGAATTAAGGTTTTTGTTTTCTTTTGGCACGGTCTACAAAGTTACCTGGTGTTTGTCCGCCAATTAATCTACACCCTGTATATACTATAAAATAGTATTTTGTGACTCCATTCAAAATTGGTCTTTAAGTGCATTGGTAATATACAACAAAGGATAAGAAGTATTGGTTTACCAGTATAAAAACAGTATTGATTGCAGTTAAGAAAGAAACCAGTAATCAGAGATCAATTAAATAAAAACCATAAAAACGACCAAGGAGTAATGCAAACTTGTTAAGGAAGAAAGCAGTCAATCTATTAAGCCCTGGTTTTTAGTGCTAATAATTTGTCAAGTACGTCAGATATATATAATCGGTATTGTCAATTTGAAAAATACTATGCATAGTTGATTATTTAGATTTGACATATGCCCAAAAAACTTTTAGATTAACAAGATGATTTAAGTGGGGTTGAGAGCTTGTAAGGTAGTAGTGACGACGGTCGCTAGCCAGTCACTATCAGCACGGCCTATTGTTTAATTTACAGTAAAATGTTGAACAAGTGAACAACGCGGTTTTGTAATTAAAGCTTATTATTAAAATGACTTTTATCAAAGTAATTTTAAATACTAGGCAAACAGACTAAAAAAAGATGAGAACGCAAAAATAGTTTGAACTTTTAAAAACATCAAACTTGTTTGACAAGCGATGCTATAAAGTCTACGCTGTTTAGAGTTGGTATTTCAATCATAGTTAAATCCATCGTTTAACTCAGTTTGTAATCTGAGATTGATATAATAAATCTATTTTAAGTTGGTAGTGAAATCTCTGAAATTTCTTGTATTAACTTCATTTTATATATGACATTTTATTTTGCAAAATGATAAAATAAACAAATTTAAACTGCATTATTACTACGTTTTTAAGAATATTGTTACTTAGGAACATGTAATGCACAACATTTTTAAACAAGAATCCATTAATAGTCTTCTTAGGCTGATATGCTAAAAATCTAAACTAAAAAATAAACCAGAATCCTATTATCACAATTTTATCAACATTTATTTTAAATTTAAATAAATTATGACAGATTACATTGACAAACTTAGTTAAAAAACACACAAAACTGATTTGAAAAAAGCTTAAACTCCTATCATAGCTTAAAGGCAAAATAAAAGTCTAGCCTTTAGTCATACTACATCTTGCAATAAATGACAGATTAGTAAAGAGAATTTTTAATCAAATTTTTTGGATTCACTTTTATCAAATTTAGATCGTGCAATTTCTTAATCCGGGTGATTATTTGTTGTTAATCTAATTTAATAACCTAATTTTGTAAGAATATGCTCAAGAAGCTTGAAAAAAACCATGACTCAGTAAACAACTTGTATATAAGCAATGAGGGGGTCTAGGACACTTCGGCGCCGCCGATTCGACGCGGGGACACATCGGCGCTGGTCATTTCGGCGCCAGAATTTTTCAAATAAAATAAGTATATACATACAGGGTGTAGATTAATTGGCGGATAAACGCCAGGTAACTTTATAGATCGTGCCAAAAGAAAACGAAAATCTTAATTCCAAAATGCTGAAAAACTCTTCGTTTGGTCTCACGAGGTTCTCAAAGTTTCAATTTTGTCAATACAAATATTGTTTTAATTGCGTATATTATGTACCAATTTGCTTTCTTTTTTAGTATAATAAAAAATACGAAGTTTATTGAAACTTAATAATAAAAAACATTAAAAAATGTGCAAATTACTTTTGAAGAATAAATCAAATTTAAATTAAAAATACGCTTGGCAACGTAGCAAAATTTTTAATAAAATTCAAATTATAAAGTAGGCAATGCAATAAATGTCAGGAGGTCAATTCTGATCTCCGGTGACTTTTAAATTCAAATAAAATTCAATTTAAATATTATGATATACTTTATTCTTTTGATAATCATTAATTTAAAATTGTGTGAGGTTGCACATTGACGACACATACCGCATTATTAAATTATGAATGGTGTTTTGATGCGTTTGCGAAATATATTATGTTGCGTTCGTCTAGTATGCGGCGGTCTGCCTTATGTCTGTCTCGGATTAACAACTACTACGTTGCCATGTCAATTCCGTGACCACCCTTGACAAAAACCATCGGTGACTTTTGTCGTTTCACCATGCGGCGATTTCAAAATAAATGTGTGAATTCAGCAAATAGGTACTATAAGTATTATTGAATTATAGAACAATTTATACATTGCAGCTGATACAACTATTATAAATTATTAGATTCTGTCATAAATAAAAATATTAATTATTTCAATGCACAATTGATTGTTTGAAAATATATTTAAAATAATTGACATGAATGTAGCAACTCTGACAGATTTAACATTTAACGCCGGCGATGCTTGAGAACGTCATAAATTCGATATCAATACGTGCAGTAAAGTGTTTAGAAGTAAACGGTGGCCAATTTGAACATTTGTAGTTTATAATAAAAAATAAAATTTAATGTGTGTATTAAATTGCCTATTTTATGTGTTTTAAGTTGCCTACATTATAGGTTTGAATTTAGAAAGTTTGCAACGTTGCCAAGCGTAACAAAACTTTGAGGACCTCGTGAGGCCAAACGAAAAGTTTTTCAGCATTTTGGAATTAAGATTTTCGTTTTCTTTTGGCACGATCTATAAAGTTACCTGGCGTTTATCCGCCAATTAATCTACACCCTGTATATATTATAATCATAAAAATTTATTTGTTTTTTATACATAATAAATAATGTATGATAAATAAAATCTTTAGTATGGTATTTTTTAAACATTTTATATTGTTTTTGTATACTTGACAATTTAAACATGTACGTACATATATTATGTTTTTATCTGTAATTTCTGATTGATATGTTATGTAATTTTTATGTATTTTATATTTTATTTATCAAACAATATTAATAATATTAAAAATAATAAGTTCAGGCGCCGAAACGGCCGGCGCCGAGGTGTCCTTGCGCCAAATCGGCCGCGCCAAATCGGCTGCACCAAATCGGCCGCGCCAAATCGGCCGCGCCAAATTGGCCGCGCCGAAACGGTGGGGCCAAAGTGTCCCATTCCGGCAATGAGGCGCACTTTCATCTCTATGGTTTTGTAAACAGACAAAACTTTAGATATTGATATTGAGCGGATGCAAACCTTCGTTTACTATTCAAGCTCCAAAACGACACATTTTGGACAAAATTGAAACAATGCCTGTTAATATGCTGCAAAACGTTATGCAAAACAACCAGGTACAACTCTAAAAATGCATAAATTTCAATAGCTATTCTTATACTTTTTGTACTAGTCCTAACAACTTAATGTTCGGACGCCACCAATTTGTAAACATATTTACTGATTGTTGTTCTGTAAATTGTTAACAATTAAGAATAAAACTTTACTAAAAGACACTTTTGTTAAAAAATAATAATTTCATATTAACAAAAACAAAATAATATTTTTTTTAAATAACAAATTTTATTGACAATTTATTGTTTGGTCAACGATTGTTTAAGTTATTAATACAGTGTCACATCACTTTTTGCCTTTACAACCGCTCGTATTCTGACTAGTATAGTTTCCAGCAAAGATTTGCAGTAGTTTGGCGTGATAGATCTCTATATTTCTGTCAGTTTTGTATTCAAATCAAGTACGTTTTGTTGGTCATTGTTTCTTAAGTAAGTTTTTATGTGATGCCTCAAGGTCTCAATAATATTTAAAACCGGAAAACTTTCATTTTATGATCTGCAAACCATTGTTTTGTTTGTCGTCTTTGCTGTATGGCTTAGCACACCATTTTACTGGAATATGTAATTCCCATCTAGATAGAGGTCATGTACGCTTGGTAACTGAGCGTTGACTCTGACTGATTTTATTAGATTTGCCTGTACATGATTTTGTATCCGACAGTCTTTCCATAGCATTGGACAATATCTCCTACCGTTGACTTTGCTAAATTCAAATTATTGCCTATTATCTTCATGCTTTCTTTTTTATGGTACTATTTTACAACAGTTTTACAAATGTCCTTCGATGTAGCTTTACGACCCACTTTTACAAACATGCAAACCGTAAATTGACGCTTATTACATTAATAAATGTGATTTTGACAGTGTTGATCTAAAAAAAAAATAAGAAAATGTCCAAACATTAAGTTCTTAAAAAGTTAATATAGACACATAATATTTATTTATTGACATAAGTAATGCTTAATTATGTATTTTTGTGAGATCATAAATACAAAAAACAGTTTACAGAACAATAATCAGTAAATATGTGTACAAATTGTTGCCGTCCGAACATTAAGTTGTTAGTATATTTATACATAATTAATTAATTTTAAAAATCATTCTTTAAATAATCATTTTATTTTAAAATCATTCCGTTTTATTGCCGGACCCTGTATTAGCCAATTGCTTACATTTTTCACGGGTAGCACTGAATTTGTAGTAGTCGGTTACTGATACACATATACTTTGTGTAAATTAGTTTTTATCCAGTCAGGTTTCAAGTTTTTAAGTATTACCTAGCAACGCTAAAAGGTTATTTAACATTGCTATAAACAATGCTCAGAGTACTATCAAAAATTTTTTAAAAAGTCATCAACAAATTATTTTCTATTTCTACACTAAAACCAAAGTACTTATACTCAATTCAAACAAAACAGGCATTTAATAAAAAGCAAAAATTAATTTATCAGTAATTGTTAAACGTAATCAAAATTATTGAAAAGCTCGAAAAACTTAGCAACAATATAATACAAACTAAAAAAATAATATTAACGACAGAACCAAAGTCAATTAAACTCCTCAATTTTCTATAAATAACAAAAACGTGTTTAATTATCAAAACCTAGTTATCAATTCAAAAAACATCATAAATTTTGTTTAAGCAACGGATTGTCAAAATATAATTCATTAATTAAATACTAGAAAAAAATCAGGTAATAAAACCTATGACTGTTAAAACATATACAAACAAATTAGCTTAAATTCTGAACAAAATACTTGCTTTATCATAAATGTTCAATATACATATACCTAAACGGAAAGACAAGTTCAATATTTCAATCTATAGACCAATTGTATTACTGTCTCATCTACCTATCTATTTAGGAAATATATTAATTTCAACCTAGTCAAATTCTTAGAGCAAAATTACTTTATCTCAGATACTTAATATAGATTCCGATCAAAACGTTTGAATACAGATTTGTGAAGTGAAAGATTGTTTTTTTCATCTCACTCGAATTCAGATAACTAATAAAGTTACCCTGAATAACAATAAAAAACCAAAAGATGTCTTTATAGAATTGTCACAACAAAGCGGTTTGGATATTTTCTATTTACATTACAATTACATTACACAATGTAATTAAAGCAAATTATATTAATATACTATAATTAAAACAATTTTGATTTTTCATAACATGTTATTTACTATTCTATTTAAGATATTAGATTTGGATTATAGTATTATGCATGATTAAATCATATTGAGTAGTAGTATTATCTACGATTTGTAACTATGAAAGTATACAAATAATTATAATCAATTAGAACTATAATACTATGATCATAAGTCAAAATCTATAAATGTAAGGTGCATACTCTGAACAAAGGTTTGTTTTTGTAGTTAAAGTGATTAATGATTTTTTTGTATAATATCAATTACTATTATTTAATATCTGGATTTTACCAGATACGATTCGAATAAATTCAGTTCAACATTTTTTACTATTAATAGAATATTGAGTTTTAATTTTAATTATTGTAAATAATCCATTTTTTACGTATTTGTAAACAACTATATGTTTTAAGATGTGCCAGACAACTTTGCTTTAAAATTGTTTTTTCCAACTTTATTTAGCCTTTTCTCTAAATGCCACTATAGACTGTTTTTTTTTGTATTGCTCTATAAAAACAACTACAATTGGCTTATTTTGAAGTTTTCAATATTCATTGCATGCTTAATAATAACATCATTATTGGTAACATCTGTTTCTTTATTAGCTATTGTTTCAGTGTGGCAATACTGTTTTTGAGGATCTCATCTTCAAATCCAGTATTTTTTGCAAAATCTTCTTTGGACTATAATTTGTTACATATGTTTCATTAAATCACTTTGTTGCAATGCCCATTTTCAATAAACAACCAAACATTGTTTTATAAAGAGAACATTTAATTTGCTTGTGATCTGCTCTATTTTTTATTGCCTGGAGAAATTTTAATCTCTCAGACTATTTTGATATTTGGTTGGTCTCCATCCATGTGGTCAACATGTTTTCACGTCTTAATTGGCACGTTTGACAAACTTTTAAGACTTGCTATGTTTGGTTTGCTATGTACAATTTTTATGTCTAACCACATGAAGCATAAACTGTTAATTACTTGATTACAAAATTCTTTTCCGTTGTCATAATAAAGTATGATAGGCGCTCCAAAAGTGGTAAAAATATCTAAAAGTTGTTTTGCAACTTATTCTGCTCGCTTAGTCTAAAATGTCCTTGTCCTTCCATGGCCAACAGCACCTTTTCAATAACATTAAATAAGCTGTTATATTAGACATAATATGCAAATTTTCGCATTTTCTGTTTTTAAAACATCATACCGGTTTATGCGCCTATAACAAACACTTGGTTTATTTTTTTCTATAAAGATCTCTTTTTTTGCCTATTAACTTGTTCATTAATTTTTAATAAAAACACAGACAGATCACATTGAATGCAAATATTAGTTAAGACAACGCAAATTGATGTGATGTGATAGGGATACAAATCCAATTTTTTTTTAAAGCTTTTCTGCAACTTTCATATAAAACTTTTTGTTGATTTTGTTCTAGTCGACACTGTATATTTTCCAACCGTTTTAGTTAAAATAGATGAACCAGCAGTGGTTACATTTTACAAATGCAGTTCTTCCTTCAAACCGTTCAATAATTTATAATTTGTGATTCACAAACGTTTATATTCCTGCATTGGAAAAAGGTTTATTAAATTGATTCAGACACAACTGAAAAGAGTTTAATCATGTGCCATCTTCATTGATAGTTCCACTGTAATAATGAGTTTTTCTCTATAAAATTATTGTTCTTGTGTAAACAACATTGTACATATAATTTAAATGTCCTAATGGGTTTATGGGATTGTTAATAATTGAACGAATAAATAGTTTTAATATTTATTAATCATTTTCACAAAAATATGTATATGTTCACAGTAGAGCAGTTGCAATACGACTAACCTAACTTGCATTATTCAAAGAAGAGTACATAAACGGGGAAGTCCTTATTGTATATTGAAACTAGGGGAAATCCCCATTGTATAATTTATTTTTAGAACATTCAATATATCCAATTTACAATTCTGTCCAACTCATAGTTTGTTCATAGCACACACTTTACACTATTTAAAATTTGAACACTATTCACATTTTATTATATTAAATAAACCTTTGAATTGTTTTTAATAAACATAAACCTTACTTAAAAAGTGACAAACTTCTATAAAAGTTGACGTTTATTCTGGTTTATTTTTGGTGGTTTTTAAGATTGTTTTGTTTAGGAAATTCAGGTAAATGCCCGTGGCGGGTAAGGAGATGGCAAGATGATAAGCCCAACTCAAGTCAACCCCGCCTGCGAGCGGTGCTCGCTGCATGGAAACTAAAGGGGCTCTGGCAAACACTTTCTCTTCATTTTCCGCTGTGATCTGTCGACCTCCCTTTGTCAAACCCTTCGGTCTACTCTAGACCACCTTTCGGTTCCCGACGCTATTAGATATCGAGGGCTAGGGAACCAAAAAGCAATCTCTCGTACCCTACATAGGAGGATAACCTATTAAAAAAATAGTCCCTAACCCGACATCCCCTATCTCCAAAAACCCCTCCCAATTTGGACCACCAACGACGACCACCTTTCAATCCAGATAGGTGTAAAAGAATGGACAAGGACAAGATTTTATGGTAATATGGAAGATACAACGCAAAAAACAAACGTTTACGGGACAGGGGTCGGATCCCCAAAACCGGTCGATAGTGGAGAGGTAGTAGATCACTTACGATCGTCAGCCAATGACTACGCCAAAACAACAAAAAACTCAGTTGAGGAAGAGGAAAAGCGCAAGCAAGAGGGAGCAACCCAATCGGCAAAACACTACAGCAAGGGCGAGGACGACCCGGCAAGGGAGAAAGAAACGAGAAACAAGAAGATTTGAATTGGAGCTTCTGAAGGAACAGGGCAAACGGGGCAGCCTGAGCAGGTCACCTATCAGGAAGATCCCGGATGCAAAGGAAGAAACACCAGTTGCTCAAACAGAGAACAAGGATGGAAAACCTGATCACATAGTCTTGGGAAACCTAAGTGAACTTCCCGCTACTCCATCTAAGGAAACAGGAATAAAAGCGGAGAAAACCCTGCTCCAAAGCAATAAAAGAATGAGGATGGCTGACTCTCCCCAGAAGGGGGAAGCTGATCTAGAGGACTTTAAGATGGACTATAGAAAGCTGAAGGATCTTCTAAGGAGAATAATAGCAGAGAGCTCAAATCTGAGAAACATTGCGCTGTTAAGCAATAGAATGAAACCGGAAGCTAGAGATGCAGCCAACAAGTTGTAAGGCTACTCATCAAGGCTGAAAGCGGATGGAGGGATTAACTTCCTAGAAAAAATGATAGAAAAACAGGAGGGTCAGGGGCCTGTTATAGGACAGCTCCCGAAATGTATAAGCCTAGTGGATAAAGCGGAGCAATCAGAAGCAATGGAGACAGCGGAGGAAAGGAATCAACGAGACAGGATCAACGAATGCCTATCACGCAAAAAAGGGGTCGAAGCACTACAGGAGCTGATGAAAGTAGACTGGACAAAAGACCTATTCACGGATTGTGAGCAGACGAGTGATACCTTTAAAGCTGACAGTAAGGAGGACTTAGTAGTAATATTAAGTAGTAGCGAGGGCACAAAAGGATACCCTGAAAAAATAATAGCGGAGAGACACCCGAAATTGGTAGCAGCAATGACGGAGCATCAACAAGAAACTAAATGGTGGTGTGGGGTCACAAAAAGCTCCATAATTGCCCAAAATGGCAAAGCAGAAGAGGAAAATAAAAGACTCACGTATGTAGTGAAAACCATGAAGGGGATGGGAACACTAGAAGGAAGTCTCCCAAATACGACCGGAAAGGTGACATGTTGGCAGAATGGGCAAACAAAAACGAACTCTGCGTCCTGAATGGAAGGGAAGTACCTACGTTCCAAAAAAACGGAGCAAAATCCTTCATAGATGTGACCTTGTGCACCTCTAAGATGGTAACAAAAATTAGCAACTGGCATGTGGGCGAGGAAGAGAATCTGAGTGATCACATAAACTTACATTTTGAAGTCAGGCCGGGGAAGGTAAAGACTTGGGAGAAGACAAGAGAATGAGCAAGAGGCAAAATTCCTCTCAAATCTAGACCTAAACACAACGGAAATGAAACACACTGCTGAGAAGCTAAAAGAATCTATAATAAAAACCTGCAAAAAGACTTTAAAGAAAAAAGGGGGCAGGGTAAACTACAAACCAATGTATTGGTAGAGTGATTATATTGCAAACATGAGAAGGAGATGTATAAAAACTAAAAGGATTGTGACAAGATTAAACGAAAAAAACCCAAGAGACATATACCTTCTGCAACAAGCACAAGAGGCATACGCAGGTGAGAGAAAAGACCTTAAGAAGGCAATAATGGAATTTAAAAAGATGGCCTGGAAGAAAATGTGTGATAATTTAAATGGGGATATATGAGGCAAAGGATATAAAATTGTCACAAATAAAATAGGACAAAGATCCCCAATAACACTGTCAGGGGAGGAGATAACTGCTGAAGCCAAGAAACTCTTTCCGAACCTAGGCAGAACAACGTGGTTAGAGATAAGAACAGATATGGATATGATACCGGAATGTACAGAAGAAGAAATACTTAAGGCAGGTGGCAAAATTATAAGAAAAACGGCTCACGGGACAGACATGATACCGCCGAAGGTAATCAGAGCGATAGCAACAAAAAGACCTCAACTCTGCGCAAAGGTCCTTGACAAACTCATAAAGCAAAGCATCTTCCCCAAAGATTGGAAAAAGGCAAAATTAGTACTAATCGAGAAACCTACCAAAATAAACGAAGACAAGGCATACCGACCCATATGTCTACTGAACCCACTGGGAAAGCTGTATGAGCACGTCCTCAACACAAGACTTATAGAGGAAATAGACAGGAATGGAGGCCTGAGTAAAAACCAACACGGGTTCAGAGGTGGCCACTCCACACTGGATGCACTTAGACAGGTTAGGAAAGCAGTGGGGCAGGTAACTGAACATCCTACACACAAACTGGCGGTGTTGATCACCTTTGATATAAAGAATGCTTTTAACTCGGTGCCCTGGAGGGGACTATTAGAAGAATTAGAGAGAAAGGGAATTTCATCATACCTCAGAAAAATCCTATGCCACTATCTACAGAATAAAATGCAGCTTCGGAGCAACTTTGGAAATGACTTGCGGGGTGCCTCAGGGGTCTGTCCTGGGTCCCACCTTGTGGAATATATATTATGATGGCCTGCTGAGAGAGCAGATGACACAGGGGATTACCACAATAGCATATGCTGATGATCTAGCTATGGTTGTCAGGGGTAACAGTATAAAGGAAATAGAAGAGGAGGCAAAGTGGGCGTCCTACAAGATAAGAAGGTGGATCAAAAAAATGGGTCTAAAACTGGCAACCCATAAAACGGAAGCTGTTGTCCTGGTGGGTAGAAGGAAGGACATCACAGTTAAAATCAATCTAGGGGATACAACAACCACATCCCAAAGCAGCATCAAATACCTAGGGATGAGGATAGGTAAAAACTGGAAGATGAGCCCTCATATAACAGAGGTAAAGCAAAAAGCGGAGAAACTTGTAATGGCCCTGGCACGTATCATGCCGAATGTAGAGGGGCCAAGGGCGGAGAAACGTAAAGTTATGGGTGCAACGGTGGACTCAATACTGTTGTACGCCGTACCCATCTGGATAGAAAGCTGCGAGAAAAAAAAAACAGAATAATACTAGAGCGGGCCAGAAGAAAAATGGCAATTAGAATAGCCAGTGCCTACAGAACAGTTTCGTCCAAGGCCATACAAGCAATAACGGGCACAATCCCCATACACCTTCTCGCCAAAAAACGGCCCGAAGGTAAAGGGAAACAACCAAAGGGGCACAGGAAAGACAAGAGAGTGGAGACAATGAAAAAATGGGAATCAGAATGGCAGTGCAAGAGTGACGTCGCCAGATGGACACAGACCCTCATACCCTTGTTGACACCGTGGGTAAACAGAAAACATGGTAACCTGAACTACCACCTCACACAGATCCTAACAGGCCATGGATGTTTTGGGTCATATCTAAAAAGAATGTGCCTAGCTGAACAGGACAAATGCCCCTATTGTGGAGAGAAAGATACCCCGGAACACACACTGGTGAAGTGCCCTCGCTGGAGAAGCACCAGAGAAGAGATGCAGCTAAGAGTCGGTAAAGAGATAACCGTAAACAACCTGACCACACTCATGCTTGAAAGTGCACACAACTGGAGGACCATTGATGATGGCAAACGAAAAATAATGGTTACAAAAGAGGAAGAGGAGAAAACAAGAGCAGGAAGCCAAGGATAGTAGGATAAATAGAAGGTGTCCAGACTTTGTGAAGTAATACCACAACGGTAATCCCGCAGGGCTTGGAGGGCGTAGAGGTTAGGGTTTTTAGTGGGTATACGGGTAACCGGGAGCCCCACACAAAGTGCGTAAGGCATTTTCGCCCCTCAATTAAAAACAAAAAAAAAAAAGGTTTATGCCCGTGTGACACTGACCATAATTATATCTTGAATTATATATCTTATATATAAAAATAGATAAAACTTTCAAAGTTGATAGAGTACACAAAGGATTATATTATATTTCTGCTTTTGTTTTTGCATAATAATAGGTACGATTCTTTTGCCAGTAAAGTAAGCCAAAATTCTCACTTAACCTACAAATATTTATTCTTTTCTTAATTGAAATTCACTTGTTGTCATTGATTATAATTTTACACATTTTAAAATTATTTAAAAATGTATTGTAACTAACAAGTCAATTTTATTAAAAAAAAAAACTAATATTTGTAGGTTAAGTGAGTGTTTGGGCTTACTTCGTTGTCAAAAGAAACGTACCTAATATTACATTGATTTGTCGCTAAATTAAATGTTTTCTTAAATTTAAAATAATATGTTTTACTTTTGCGGGATGCATATTCAGTTTATCCATTCGGTTAGTTTTGCCAATATAAAAATATTCGTGCGAGTCTTGATTTGTCGTAAAATATATAATTCTGTCATGGAATATACTTTTTTGTTGTGCCATGTATTATTTTGAAATGCAATGTCTATTATTTGTAGTGAAAAAAAAAATGCAATGTATTGTATTCTCGTGGATTGCATTATTTCAAATTAAATATGCCCAGCAGTTGCTCCCTGATTTTATACGTTTGGGTGCATATAGCATTGAGGGAACTTCTGGTGTCCGTAATAATGAGAATTTTCTTCCATTTTTTACCCAAACTTATGTTTAACGTTCTATAGATAGAGTATAATTTTGTAGTGAGTATAGATGATTGATCTAGAAGTTTGCCACATTCATCTATCTTAAATTGGGAAATATGTACCCCGTAGGATACCGACAGAGGGAAGCTAGTTTTTGAACCGTCAGTATAGATTTTGATATATTGAGGCCAATAATTGTTAATAAAGTCTTGGAAAACTTGATTAACCTGAGGAAGAGGTAAACTAGTAATTAACACCTTTGAAAAAACCCAAAAAGATTTAGCGGAGATAATAAATTTCTGAGGAATCAAAAAAGTTTAGAAAACGCACTCTTACTGATAACTCCAGAGAATTGAACAGAAACAATAAACGGCTGTTCTTTAGATGTCCAGAACGGTTTTTTTCTAAGGCCATAACATTGCTTATGCCAACCAGCTTTAAAACATACTTTTTGTCAAGAAAATTCCTACGGATTAATAGAAGCATTAAACCCGATTCAACCTCCATAACATTGATTGGTGTTGTGTTCATGCATCCTAAGCTTATTCTAATTGCACTATTTTGTATTTGATCCAAAACAAAAACGGAAAAAAAATTGAAACAAAGTCTAGCTTAGTAGTATAAAGGATTTGTAAAAAATCAGGAAAATTTTAGTGTCATTAACCCAACATGTGCCCAAGACACAACGCAACATATTAATTGCTTGTGAACACGACTTTTGTAGATGTTTAAAGTTCAAATTCCAAGACAATTTTTTGTCAAAAATGACTCTCAGAAATTTGTAAGAGGCCACGCGAGATATGGAAGTTCCATTGATTATAATAATAATAACTAATTGGAATCACATTCCGCGTGCGCGCTGAGAAAAACATTCACATGCACTTTTCTAGAGATAAATCGAGATTTTGTTTAGAAAGTAGGGCTGTAGTTTTCATTAAACACCTATTCATGTTTTGTCACGGTCCAAGTTGGTTCCAAACCTAAAACAAATTTAAAAGATAAATTACTTATTTAAAAACAAAGCATTTACTTATCTTTTGAGATCGGCCTCTTCATAGGTTGCCCATCGAGGCAGAGCTAATGAGATGCCTGTGGAGATTTATTGCAATTAATATAATGGTAAATTTATCTGCAAGTTTGATGATATAATTAATTTAGTTACATTACTATTTGGTTATTAATTGATAGATAATTGTAATTATAATTGAACGACAAACAATACTTACTGTTGATATGGAGGATTGTCAAGCCGGTGCTTACTACTTAAGCTGAATTTCGTTTCCCACACCTGTTCTGTTCCTTTTAATTATTAATTCCTGTGGATGTTAATTAATATCATAATTTTTCTGGTTGTCAATATCCTATAACTTAATCTAGTTACACAGTGAAGAAGTCTGATCTCGCACAAAGCGCTCAGTAATTAATTGATTGATTTACTTACGATTTATTTATTAATTCTTAATTGTTTAGTCAGTTAACATCACATTCACTTGACACTTTTATTTATATTCGTATAATAACACAAAAATTAGCCATCTTGTTTTGCTGATTGCTCACTTCTATGTCCATAGGTACCAACATTTGCAACGTTGCCGGATTGTGTTTTATGTATCCAAACTTAAGAATGAGTAATTTTGAATTTTAATGTGCAATTACGCTAGCCCTCGTTGTGATTAATTGTCTTTATCGGTGTATTTGTATTAGTCTTGTGTATATATATATATATATATATATATATATATATATATATATATATATCCTGAAATACGTATTTATCTGAAAGTGACATACGCAGGGAAAAACCTGCAATCGGAGTTGCTTCGAGAAGTTTTTTGCATCCAACTTTCTCCCAGTAAGCATCGCTTAGGCAATTATATTTATTAATCTGCTTTATGTTCTTTCATGTAAGTACGTATTTCTTTTATTGTTTTGCCCTTTTCAAAATTTGACAATTAAGAAGAGTACATCCTGTGGAGGCTTAGCTTTAGTTTTAGAGCCCCCCTTTGCTTTTTATGTTTCTTTTCTTGTCTTCACCAAGTGTGCTGCTAGCGTAGTATTAACTAACTTAATCTTACACCATTGAATTAATTATTGAAACCAACACGTGGATTCGAGTTTGCCACAAGGACTCCAACGTGAGATTTAAAAATAATTTTATCATTCAATCGTTGATTGCCATGTTAATTTGTTGGGAAGAACTGGTGACACGAGGACCACGACTTGGTTTGTAATCACCCATCGTGGGAGCGGCGGCTACCGATTAGTTCAACGTGTAACAAAAACTATCTGCAAAATTAGTTGTGTACTTTATGAAATCTTTGTTTTTATCATTTGGTATATTTTATGTTATCATCATTATTGTTATCACTTACCATACCTTTTGTCTATAGTAAAATTTAGTTTATTTTTAGAGTGAGTGTGTAAAAGCAAGTCAGTTTGATTTTCAGTATTATTATTTTCTTTATGTATTATGTTTTACCATATGGCTGCTTGCACATAAGTAAAATACATTTATTTGGGGATTACTCACTCATATTTGTTTTGTGCTATTCTTTTTCCTCGTCCAGCCATAGGTTTATTGGTTATACCAGGACCCCATTATCAACACCAAACGTCCTTATTATCAGTGTGATTATTGTGACGTCAATCGGTCAGTGTTTATTATTTTATTTGCCATTATGTTTGTTGTGAGAAAGCTTTATTATTTTACATGACCTTACTTTACTAGCTGAGCCAGGCTAGCTCTGTTAAGGTCACATAGCTAAAAGAGAGCGTATCAGTTTCTTAAAATACTGTCAGAAAAGAAGCCAGAATAGTATATAGCTAGGTCGTCCGCATAAGAGATGATATTAACTGATGGAATTGTCGAGGTGGTTAATTTGATTATGTATATATATATTGAAAAGTATAGAACTCAACGGACTGCCTTGGGGAAGGCTTTGCAAAGATATTTAAGATTGTTTTTAGTTTTTAAGGTCGCATAAGTTAATAATTATATTGATAAACGCGAGTGGGAGGGATAAGCTAATCAAGATCGATTTTAACGTTGCAATGCAAACATTGTCCTAGGCTCCCTTGATGTTTAGGAAGCAGACTCAGGTTGTCTGGCTGCGAGACCATGCTAAAATAATATTACAGTAGAGTAATGATAAATTATCACTGACACGTTGACCCTTGCAAAAACCAGTTATGGAATAGGGAAATGCGTTTTCCTTTTCACACAAATGTTTTCCGAACGCAGGATGAGATAGCAATCGGCCTGAAGCTATTTTTTGGTAGCTACATTTTGGGTACGGTTTTTTTTTTCAGAATAAAAACAATTTTAATTATTTTCCTTTTTTCTGAGATATCCCCTTGATAGAAGAATAGAGTTGAATAGCTTCTGAAGAGTGATTTTCAGCTGACTAGACAATTGTTGTATTATTAAATATAAAATGTTAATGTCTATTGAAATTTTATTTATAAGAGAGTGGGGAGTTGAAAAACTTGATTGATAGGAAAGAATATGAAGGGATGTAGTGCAGATGGTAGAGTTAATCTACATAAGAACTCTTCTTTCCAGTTTTTATCTTCATTTGGCAGAGAGCGGAACCGGAAAGTTGTAGAGAAGCGTTTTATGGTGAACCAAATATAAGAAAAAGATAAAATCCTGCTAAGGGTGCCGCAAAATGCCTTTAAACTATCGCGGTTTTTGCAAAATAAAAGTTTCCTGGCTTTTGCCATTGTCTTTCTTACTGCAAAAAGATGTGCTATTTTGTCCGTACAAATATTTTTTAGAAAACGTCGGCGTTTGTTAACCGCATCGGAATACTCTTTACATCTACGAGATGAGTTTTTTCCTGTAAACGTTCTACTTGATTTTCTTACAGTTTATTGAACGGAGAGATCTAAAGCCAGGGCTAGGAGTAAAGGTATTATTTATTTTCGTAACTATAAAAAAGTAAATGCTACCGCACGTATTCTGGAGTAGTTTCGCTAAGAAAAATAGCATTAATTTGGTGTCCTTGAACCGGATGGCACAGATCTGGTTATTTACCAAAACCAGATTGTACGTTCCAGCTAATGAGCCATTGATAGATTCAATTAAGTTGTAAAGATCGGATAAAAGATTATTCAGAAGAACAGAGCTGTATGCTGGATTGGCAGCTGAGAATTGTTGTATTGCCTTAATAAGAATTTTTACTAGTTTATTGATAAAGTTAGCGTCACAGAGATTATCTGGTTTATCAACAGGGAAAGCTAGGGGAGTATAAGAAACAGAAACAAAAAAAGAATTAATTTGAAAAGAAGAGACTTTAGGAATTTTGGGAGAAAGAATCTTCTTCTAAGTTTTGGGAATTAATCCAGAGTTGAGTTAAAATTAGATATATCACTCAACAAGCTGGCTAAGTTGCTTTTAGTGTTTGCCTTAGAAAATATGCAATTTGAGGAGAAAGGTCTCTGTTTAGACACTATTGTAGAAAACAAGTTGCGATTAAGAGTGCAAGGCGGTTCTACTTGAGGTAAGGTAGAGAAAAAGTCCCTAGATAACTAAGTAGAGTTTGTATTTGTTGAAAATAATTTATTGGCCTTGTGAAACGAATAACCATGGAATGCCATAGTTTCTTTTTTTGATTTTCTAATGTATTTTTGGCAGATTCTATTTGCATAGGAGATTTTATTTTTTTTAGTTGTAGTAGATAAGTTTATTTTTATTATTAAAATGTTTACTTTTACAGAAGATACAAGCAGATGAATCTTTAGTGAGACAATCTTTGATTTTGTTACTAGCCGCGCATGCCAAACACCTGAAGGAACAGCTTCTACAAATTTTAGAGGTATATCCATATCGCAGACAGTTAAAGCATTGTATCACTTTTGACACAAATTCAACTGGCTTTGAGTTGAGATTGTAGTAAAAGTAAAAAAAAAAGTGTGCCTTGAATGTGACTGCGTAACACCTACGCAACTATATAATAAACGAGCTCCCTTCGCCGAGGTTCTGAGAGGAATCGCGTTAAGTCATAGAAAAATGGGACATTTGAATCATAAATTTGTGCTACATATTAGCTGTGTTCCATTTGACAAAATATTCGCACTTGGTGGCACTAATTCAATCATTCTTGAATTTATTTGTCAAATTCATCTTACATTTTTGATTTGATTTCGAGGTAGGAAACGTTCTACAAACACTGAATATTTTCTAGTTCTAGTTTATCAAGTGTGTGATGCTCTTCCCAACAAAATTTAAAAAAATTTTAACTCACCGGTTGCATAAAACACACAAATAAAAAACACCTATTGATGTTTAAAAATGCAATTAACGTAAAGTTTGTTATTGTGTTTATATTACTAGATGTTGTTGAACTACAAAAAGAAATCGCCAGCAAAGTTTTTGAATCAATGGTGACGTCATTAATAGCAATAAAATATATTGCAAATGTTGCAGAATAACTCACCAGCACACTGTTGATACATACTTTATTAACATTTAAACAAATGACCTATTTTTTAGCATAATGTATTTTATTAAAACTTATAGACAGCTAAGACTGTACTGCCTTGATGTTGCGTGCACGATAAAGAACCCAATAATTTAGGTTGGAATTCCTGAATTTGCGGCAAAATTCCCAGATGTAGTAGTCTTAATCTCTGGCGTCGGTGACTTGGCATCAGAAATAGACCGACGTTAAATAATTAAATAATAAAAAAAAAATAGACAGCTAATTAATAAATATATGGTCAATACAGACATTTATGACAATTAAAAAGATTGAGCATATAATTTGTTAGCTGCTGAGAGGTGTTAATAAAATAAAACAAATTAATAATTAAACATAACTAACGTTAATGACACAGATTAAACCATAAATCAATCTATGACGTTCGAGTCTATATGTTTAACATTTCATAGTTTTGAATTTTGACGTTTTTATAACTTTGGCCGATCCATAACCTAACCTAACCGCCGGTGACTTAGGTTAATATACAGTTCTCACTATTAGATGCAAAACCAGGCAACCATCTATATACGTTATTCTATGTTGATTGTAAAACCAAAATATGATATTAGAACACTCCGGTATAATTGAGTTGGTAAAACAGGAATTATTTATCGGTAAAGTAGGAAATACGATTTTTGGTGCCACTTCACTTGACAGCTGACAAATTCGGTTGTCCGTGGCCTGTCTTTGAAATTGTACCTGTTTAATTTCGCAAGAACAATCCATAGATAATTTAATAAAAATGTTGGGAGAACTCCAATTGCTGCGCTTGTGTCGCGGCACATTTGGACAGGTAAATTAATCTATTACAAATCAAGTTATAAAAATTATTTTAATATTATATAACATAACCAATGCATATGTTATGTACATAATTGGTGTCAACTGTATAATTAATATTACTTTTCTATAACATTAGCATTAGATCTGTATTTTTGCAAAAAAGCAAATTTGTACTACTTATATAAGTTATTTTGATTTTGATTTGTTTTAACAGTTAATACAGGGTGATCTATTAGTTTTAAGACTAAATTTAACTACAAAAAGTTTACTGTTTAATAACTATAGAAATAATTAATACAAACAATTATATTATAAAAATGATTTTCTAGTACGGTGTGCAATACTTGAATTGTTTTTTATACAAGTGACCTATCATCAATTCTTTACAAACTCAAACTTATTAATTCTTTATTTCTTCAGTGAAAATTTGATGGTTTTAAATCTGATACTAGTGGTCACTAAGATATTCATTAGGTTGAGCTAATAGACCACCTTGCATATAGTTTCAAAATGACTATATAAATTATAAATACAGTGTGGGTACATTAAGCTATTTGTTAGTATGCACTTAGTAGTTTGGAGCTCTTTCTGGCTTTCGTTTGTATGATTTAATTAGTTTGCATTTTGTTTGTGTGAACTAAACATCAACTTTGTATGATAAAAGCAGCTTGCGTTCTTAAAAATATTATTGCATTGTCTGTAGGTTCGTAATATTCATGCCACAGCTGCAGTTGCTTCACGTGTAAAGAAGTTTGCCATTTATCGATGGAATCCTGATGATACAAGCAAAAAACCATGGATGCAGACCTATGAAGTTGATTTATCTACTTGCGGTCCAATGGTGCTTGATGCATTAATTAAGATTAAAAATGAGATGGATCCTACTCTAACTTTCCGTAGGAGTTGCAGGGAAGGTATTTGTGGATCATGTGCAATGAACATTGGTGGCACAAATACTCTTGCTTGTATCAGGTAAAAAAAACTTGCATGAAATCAAAAGAAATTGATACAAGAATAATTATCATCATTATTTTAGATTTGTAATTATTTATTATGACAAAATTGCTCAGTTAACTATTGAATACACAACATATTTGTATTTATAATATTAATAATAATAAGTATAGCATTTTATTAAATTGCAATTGTTGCTAAATAATACAATACCAATAAAAAATTTAAAAAATATTTAAAAATATTTTATAATAATACTACATATATGTACATACAGAATTCAGATATTGCACAATATACTTAAATACAGTAAATTGGTGTGATAGCTCAATGGTAGAGCCCTTGCATATCATGCGAGCAGTCCGGGGTATAGTATTTTCAATTGTTTGAGCATTACATTATTTTATCAATTTGAATGTGATTTTTTAACAATAGTTATAGAAGTAGTGTAAAAACTCATTGGATTACAGGTGAAAATAACTGCAACAGTAGCATTAATTTCTAAGTTTTGAAGAGCTTATTTTATTTTTTATTATAAATAATTTATTTTTTTTTCAATTAGTTCAGATATACCTGATTGTCCGGTAATACTGATACTGTAGTCTAATTATGATGTAAATAATTATCCCATTTAAATACTTAAGTATTAAGAATCTTATTTTTAGGCTAATTTTGTTGATAATAGAATCATGTTAAAATTTTTATTTATGCATCTAGGCATTCTATTATTTTGTTGCTTACTTCTTAAATAACAATACAAATATTTTGTAACTTTTAATTTATTTTTAAAGAAATCTATTGCGGTTTTGTTACCGGTTGGAAGAGTAGAGAGAAAGTTTAGTTAGTTAATATTTTGTTTTATTTTGAATTATAAAATTACCACATCTTAATTACTATAGAATGTTGTTTAGATGAAACTTTAAAATTGTGTAGAATGCACAAATGAATTCTTCCCTTACGATTAATGGTTAGTTTTTAATTTACATATTTTTTTTGCTATTATTAATCTATAATCTTACAAAAAGTTGATTGTTTTGCAATATCACTGAAATTTATATTACTTTGTGAGATATCATAATATATCATTTATGTATAAATTGCAGCAGTTAAAAGAATAATAAATTTTATTGATAACTGTTTTATCGTTTGAATTAGTTAGTGAAGAGTAAAAACTAATAACTTTTATTTGATAGGAGAAATGGATTTAAGTGATATGAAGTGATAATGCCAGCCAACCAATCATGTTATAACCTGGTTTTAATTTTAAACTGCATTTTACTTGATTAGAAAAGTATATTCTTTTTAGTTTTTTACTCGCTCACACATTGTAGATGATGGCATCAGCAATTTGCTTTTTTTGTGTGCATATAGCAAACTAAGGTTTTTTCTTGTCAAATTATGAGTTAATGAATACAGGGTTAGTCAAAATTGCCGGATTCTCCAACCGTACAAAATTTCAAAAAAACTTTAAAACTTAAGTTTTTTGGTTTTAAATAAACTATTTTATAAAAATATTCATTTTATTATGAAAACTTTTTTTTCAAATGTATATATTTTCTAAAATTAATTTTGACTAACCCTGTATAATACAAATGGTTTATATTTGGATATATTTATTTTAAGTAAAAATAGAAAGCCTAAATCATTTCAATACAGAAAAATTGGCTCAATTAGTTATAACAATTTAAACAATAATTTTAAATTACTTTTGCTATATTATTGTTTCAGCAAAATCGATACAAATACAAGCAAGTCAACCAAGATCTATCCATTGCCTCACATGTATGTTGTTAAGGATCTAGTACCTGATATGACCAATTTCTATAACCAATACAAGTCTATTCAACCATGGCTACAAAGGAAGTAAGTAATATTATCACATTATTTGTTAAAAAGACCTGAAATTATTTTTATAATGCATTATTTTTTATTTGTTTATTTATTAGAAATGAACCAAAGATGGGAGAAAAGCAATACCTGCAAAGTATTAAGGATCGTGATAAGTTGGATGGTTTGTACGAGTGCATTTTGTGCGCTTGCTGCTCTACATCTTGTCCAAGTTATTGGTGGAATGCTGATAAGTATCTTGGCCCTGCAGTACTGATGCAGGTATGATTAGAAACCAGTGATTTAGTATAAACACACTCAGACCTTTTTTATTGTTGCAACTTAATTAATTCATTCAAATAGTTGCTGGATGGAACTAAAAACACATGCGCATTTAAAGCGTTTGTACTACAATAAATTGCAATTCTGTCTAGAAGAATCTATTAAGAAATTTCAAATAATTATTAACTTTCAGAAAAGTTTTGGATTCTAATTTTGGTTTTGCACAATAAATAAAATATGATAGATGTTTATATGTTTATTCATCGAGGTTATGATCAAAATATTTATAATTTGAAAAAGACAGTGTTAAGCTTCAATAAAACAAACTTATTTGTTATAAACAATGCAAAATTCAATGCAGGCTAACTGCTGTTCATAACATGCTGCTTTAGTTGGTTGTTTAATCAACATATCGCAGATGTTGCAGCCTTAATCTGGGAATTATATTGCTCATAAATGTCATTTACCAGTTTTCCTACATTAAACACTGCAATGATGGGCATGGTTATTGAGCCTTTGTAAAGCAGCTTTAGTTCTAGTGGCAAACTGAGGTGTTAATTCCATATTTGCATTAATATTATAATACACCTTACTTAAATATTTTTTTAAACATATTTAAATTCTTAAAAATATTGGCTACACTTCTCAACGCTAGACTTTGTTTGTTTTTTTATTATGTCTGGGGTATTTTGTAATAAATAAATACATGTGGATTTTTACAATCAATCAGTAGAAGCAATTTATATTTTCATTATTAATACATATATTTATTTACAAATTACATAAACTTAATAAAAATAATAAATAAATAAAAAACTGATAAAAAATCTTTAGTATTTTACAAATGTAAAAGTGAAAAAACAAACAAAACTTAATCTAATAGAATATTCTATTGTAAATGGGGAAGGCTTCTAAGTCAAACACAGCATACTTTTTGAGTTGCTTAACGTGAACAAACTATAGATATAATATTGTGATTGTATGAATTTCTGTCAATTTTGAAACCCAAAACTTTTCTTTTTTTTTTATTGAGATCTTTGAATTTTACACTGTCATGGTGGTTTTCTTGATTGAGTTATACTGAATAAGGTGCTGTTTATTTTATCAATTTAATATATAAAAATTATTCCATGAATTATGAAGTATGTAGTTTTTACAAAATTTTATTGTAAGTTAATAATAAATAACATAGTTTGAAGCTCTGAGGTTCTCAATATCAAAAATGGTTATAGTCCACTATAATCTACTTATGGGTGATAGTTGATTTGTTCTTTATTTTATCATGTTTTTCTCTTTTTTATTTAGGCTTACAGATGGATGATTGACTCTAGAGATGAAGCTACTCAGGAGCGTTTAGAAAAAATCAAGGATCCCTATTCTGTGTATCGTTGCCACACAATTATGAATTGCACTAGAACTTGCCCAAAGGTAATTCTATTTTTTTATTGTCAAACAGTTTGTACCTACTTCTTTTTAAACACTGCTTCTATAATAATTTCTTTGCCATTTTTTTATTTAAATTGATTTAATAAGGTTTAATCAAATTAAATATTTGTTTGATTTTCTAATATTGATTAATAGTAACTAAAATAATTTTGTATGTATAGGGACTGAATCCTGGAAAAGCCATTGCCGAAATTAAGAAACTGCTTTCAGGCATTGCGAAGAAAGAAGCACCTGGAATGAATCCAGTGTGATTACCTTCAATCTTTTTATGGGAAACTTTGTAAGATATTCGTGAATCTTTTATCGTCGTACATAAATATATTTATTATTCAATCTAAGTATTTCTGAAAGCCTTTTACCTCAATTTTTATTATCCTGAAGTTCATTAAACATTTATTTATTTATTTATTTAATTTTTAATAAATACTCTCATGTTACCGAAATATACCTTTGATGGAAAGATTATATTTGTATAATGTTCTAGGCAAAATTTTTGATTATTTTAATTAAATAAATTTTATTGGTTGTGGAGGTTGTATTGATTGTTATTATCCTCACATAGTTTAGTAAATGTAAAGTATGAAATATAATTTTAAATGAAACTTAATGTATTTTTCTTAAATTAATTAACTTTAATTTTTTTTTAAATAGGAAGAATTTTTTTTCCATTCTAAAATCTGAAAAAATAATAGATTGTTCTATTGAATCAATTATTTTTGATAAAGCTTTGAACCAAATCAATATTTTTTTCTGTTTCTGTTTATATTAAATGTATTAAAAAAGCAGGATTTCAGTTTAATAAAAAAAAGATCAAAGTATACAAAAACTAATCAGAAATAATAATAATCTTGTTATATAGATCAGAGTTTTCTCAAACTATTGGCATATTTGTAAGTTATACCAAGTTTATTCAATTTTTTTAAATTTAATAGTTGTTCAATATGAACTTCCTTGTCTAAAAAAAATGACTAAAATTTCATGTTAACTGAACTACATGTAAACTGATGTAAAATATCATAATGAAAAAACACACAGGAAAAAGACTTTGAGAGTGTTGGATATTAAAAATAATTCTGTAGAATAGAAAGTTATGGAGATGAAGGGAAAGACAAGTAAATGAAAGGTTTGGTATGTAAGCCGTACAAAAAAGCAGAAAATAAATGAGCCATTAATTCTCATATCTAGAAAATAGTAAATGTTTTAGGGGCGATATATAAAAATATTAACTAAAATGCTTTGTAAGTTATGAATTTTATTGAATTGCAAGTTTGAAAGAAATATGACTGCTAGTTATAAGACATCAGGTTTGTAAAAACATTTGCAAATGAACACCTATTGATCGCAATGGACAATATTTGTCCTATTGTATAAAAAGAGAAACAACATTCTGGATGATTGGAAAATTGCATAATATTTGACATGTACCTACAAAGAAATACTAGTACAATTTCTGAAACTATAGGTCAACCTATTCAATCAATCAAAATATTTCTAGAAATTTAAAATATTATTCTTACATTACAAACGTCAGGACATGGCATTATAATCTATTCAACAAGTCTCATTGTGCAGGCTCTGATTCAAAATTATAAGTTTCCTAAATATCATTCAGAATAGATGATTGCAATCTTATTCCAAAATCATAAAAACACCTATGTAGTTGGAGAATACAGTCGTTTTCTGGCGAGCTTACTTGATTTACATAAAAAGTATGATTCAGTCAAGGACACTATTACAGAGGACTGTCGGATTTCTATGATTTACTTTTTGATATATTAGGTGCTTTCCTTTTGCCACTATTCCAGTTATTATTACTTTCTCACTTAATTGATCGTTCCATTTGTACAATAGCAAATAAGCCAAAGCAAGGATTTCATTTCCCTCTTGCCTATGGCGTCCTATCAAGTGATGGAAATTAATTAAGTAATATTTTAAAAATACTCGTATATACATACTCGTGTATACAATTGTAAACGGCAACAAGCGAGTTAATTAAAAAAAGAACAAATATTTGTGAGGTTAAGTGAGTATTTTGGCTTACCTCACTTGGCAATGGAAAGCACCTATGTTAGCTGCTGAGAGGTGTTAATAAAATAAAACAAATTAAATTAAATTAAAAGTTAGGTTATTCTGCCATATTATGAGTTGGATATTACGGCAATAAATACAAGAAAATATAATAAATTATTTTGTAGGGTTTATTAGAATGTGGACATTGCCAAGTTGTAGACGTAGCTCGGGGTACGCAACTCTCAACCAATAATAGTTCCGCTTTTTGGGTTGGCTGGTATGAAATATTCTGACTAACCAATGAGATCCTTATAAAGTTCCTCGGTTCCTCTTCACAGGCGGTACACAACGCACATCCAGAAGTCCTCCAAGTATATTGTTCTTGTGATTCAGTTACATCTGACGTCACAAATGTCTGCCAATAGTTACTCGCTAGAAAATGAAAAGTAACTATACGATACTGCTTTGTTTACAATACAGTTTTATAAACTAGCTTTTTAACATTATTTTTACTGTTTTTACAATAAATAATCTTGTTGTGTTAACGATAATGCTGTTTAAAGGGTTCGTACAGGAACCCGTGAGCGGACCGCTTTTTTAGAGCGGTTCCTGCTCTTTAAACAGCTTTTTTACATTGTTACCAACCATGTAAATAATCAATAAATAATATTTATATACCTTGTAATTGTAGGAGATTTTTCTTACTATCTACTACATTATTTAGCATATTATTATATGTAACTATACGGTTATTCAATATTTAAATTTTTGTGAAAAAATTCATTTTGAAGGGACAATTACTGTTGTCAATTTTAAATTAATACCCGATTTCCGCCGCTTTCAAACGAGCGCAGAAAATGGCAGAAAAGGAAGCTCTTCAAAATGGCGACCTTCCGTCACAAATCGGCAGCGGTGAAGTCATCTCGTGTTCCTGTACAGCAAATTGCCGATGTTGACATTTTGCCATGTTATTATTGGCATATGAATGACGGTATCTTGTTTACTTGACATTTATAATAACCTAACGTAAACAAAAAAGATGTTAAATATATAACACTATTAGAGCTGTTTTCCATTTGTCAAAATAGTCGAACATGGTGAAACTAATTCAGTAATTTTTGAATTCGATTGTCAAACGAGTCTTACATTTTCGATGTGTTTTCGAGGTAGTAGAGTACGTCTTACAAATGTCTAATATTTTCTGACTTGTCTCCCTTTTTAGGAATAGGTTGAACATTTGCAATTTTCCAACAATTTAAGAATGTTTAATTTTTGTATGAATGATAAGGCAAATATTTTTGTCAAAATGGAAGTTAATTCATTTGCAAATAGATGCTATTTCATCTATACCTAATGCCTTTCTGATATTTAATTTAAGAAGATATCTTTTGACAACCCGTTGCCTAAAATGAATTGGACCTATTATTTTTCCACTAAACGGCATTGCAGGTACAGCAATGGATTTATAATAGTAGATGCAAAATATCTGCTTTTTCTTTTGGATTAGTAACTAGATTGTTTTGATTATTTATTTTGAAGATTTTGTAATACCATACAATGAATTTATTGTTTTATAAAAAAATTGTTGCTTATAGAAAGCTGAGAAATTTGATTAGCTATGTTTCTGTCAATTCTATTTTTCAGATTGTATTAAATTGTCATAATAATTAAGAGCTAACTTATAATCCTTTTTAGTCTGTTCGGAACGATTACTGATGTGTTTTTTAAATGTGTTTTGCTTCTTATTTACTACCTGTTTTGTCTGAATTGAAAATAAGTACTTTTGTTTTGGTTTAATAACAGAAAACGGTACAATTTTTTCGATGACATTTTGAATAGTTTTTGTGAGATTTTCTGCTGCAATATGTCGATCATTAGAATATATGCAATGAGTATGAAAATCGAAATTATTAAGAAAATACTTTATTTTTACTGTGTTCAGCTTTAAGTTCTGTAGTAATAGGAAAAGAAGTTTTAACAACAGAAGCAATAAGTGAGTAATCAGAATTTCCTAAAGCAGCCTCAACATTAGTTGTAATAATCCTAATATGTGGGTTGCTGAATAAGTTGAGTACGATTATGAAAAGCAGCAATAATCATAGCTTGTTGTCCGGATAGTGTTATAAAAGATGAGATGCTTAACCATTCAGTATTAAGTACATTAAAATCTTCTAACAAAATTATTTCAGCTTTTCTATGATTACCTTGAAGAAGTCTGCCAATACTTTTAAAAAGATCATAAAAAAAGTTTGGAGAATGGTCTTCTCTTGAATATTTAGTTTAAGAAATATACTATTATAACCAAATCCCTTGAATTTCGTACGTCGCCAGTCTAGAATTCGCTTATTGTTTGTGGATGTAGGTTTGTGCCCCTTGCTGCAAATGAATGTTCAAGATGATAGTCGGAATCTACTAGATTAAAGCAATCTAGATATTTATTGTTTACTTTAGTTTCCGTCAAAAAGAGGATATAGGGTTTTTTATGTTCATGATGTTGATGAACAGAATTTAAATTCTTTTTTAGACCGCAAATATTAGAGAAATTAAATTTTAAGCCTCAAACTAATTCAATGTTTGGTTGATTAAATTAGTATACCAGGCGAGGCTGTTACACCAATTTAACCGTATCAATAGGTCATGTTTTTGCAAAGTCGTTATCAGATTGGCCCTAAAAATTTAGCCTCAGCTGCCCACCATTGCTGTATTTTTTGTAGTAACAACTAATAAAGTAGACCAGGATACTAACCTGATCGTACACGTCCCTACAGTTTTTAGCTGCTGATGGTAAGGGTTCAAATACCGTCCAATGTTAACCTATTTAGCCAACATACCACAAATGCAACCCTAGCTCAGTCTTATTGTGTCGAGCAAGCTTACACTATTCCAATCCAGCCAGTATCACTAATAATATTAGCAACTTTTGCCTTGTAGGCTAGTATATCGTTGCTCGTGTCACTACCACTAGGTGGTAAGGCGATTCATCGAAGAACCAGGATGTGTTGATTACTTGTACAACATTGTTGTTAATTACATACGTCGCTGTTGTTTTGATACCTTTTGGAGTATTTGTTGTTATAACTCTGGCATTTCTTTTTATTGATATATTGTGTTTTTTCTTTACTTTTTTCCAATCGGTATCCGTGTTCTGCGACTGGATAGAAACTTTCACCCTTTCGGACAAAATCAGCACGTTTTTTTTTTAACTTTATATACCTGTGATGATATTTAACTGTTGTTGGTTAAGTTGGTTTTTATGCAGAGCAGAGTAATCTAAATTGGTAATTAAAAAAAACTGGTTTTAGGACAGGAAGATGTCATCTTTGGAAATATAATTTTTTTGACAGTGACAGTTTTTTTTTGTACGATGCTTATGTATGGAGAGATTAACTTTACTGAGTTTGTGTGCGCAACCAGTCACAAAAAACGACTCAAGAACGGGTACAGAAACAAGACTTACTTTGGCAACCTCACCAAGGATGGAAGATTTAAAAGATTCTGCGTCTTTAGCATCGAGTGTGGTCTTTTGGTATTATAAAAAATAAAATAAAAATGGTGTAGTGTCCTTGCCTTGTCCACCTTTGTATGTGGCACATAAAAAGAATTTTTTTACTCTGTCGTTAAGGTGTCGTTTCCGCTCTCCAAGCTACCTATTGTTTTCTCAGTTTTTGTCTGGCTATCTTACGCTTCTCGATTTTTCTTAGAATTCTGAATCTGCACAACTGGTACCCACATGGGATAGACTGTTGGTGATTTTTGATATTGTTCATTTGTATTCCTACTTTAGTTTGTACAAAAGTGGTAGTAGTCTCATTGTCGAAGCAAGGTTACCGTGCAATAGTGTTGGTCCGCGTGTGCATTTTTACCATCTCCTGCCCAAATTATAGAATCAAAGATTCTTCGTGGAAATTCACAAAAATAAAACAAGCTTATAAAATATTTAAAAAAAATTATATTTAATATTTAAAAAAATATTTTGTTAGTAATATATAAAGTAAGCAATTAAAATTAAAAAAATAAATCAATATTTCAGTTAACCTGAGACTTTCTTCTTGCAATTGTTGTATACATGTTTAATTCGTTTATATTTCAAATTATGTTTAAATGATTTTTTGTTCTTCGTAAAATTCCTCTATTTTTTCTCTGGAAAGTGGAAGCTTGTATAAATTTGTAATTGATTTAAATACGTTTTCTAGTGTAACTGTTGTTATATTTAGGTTAGTTGTTGAATTTATCATGGCATTCTCCAATACTACAATACCGCTTCAACAATCCATTATTTTTCGTAGTAGAGTTTATTTCTCTAAAATTACATTATGAAATAAATGTAACATTAATAATATTACTTACTTACCGATCAATAAGATAGTCTAAGTAATCACCATACGCATCATTATAAGGAGTAATTGAATTTTCTTTTATAAAGTGTGCAAATAATGCCATAGATTCAGTCATGGTTTTCATTTCATATTTATATTGTTCTCTACGTTCCTTCAATTTTAAGATTAATTTTTTAACTTTAGTGACAGCATCTTCCTTTATTTTGATCTGACTTTTGACTGACTCATCTTTTAGTTTTACTTCTTTTAGTTCTGTTTCATATGTCATGTGCATATGTGTGGTGTAATTACAACCACACTTTTTGCAACTTCCTGACCATATATAAAGTGACTTCCAACCTAAATGTAGATATACAGCTCCAACCAGTTATAGAGGTATGGATTTTAAATAATAATAATATAATAATAATAAAGTTTATTGATTGATAATTTTACAGTTAAATAAAATAGACAAAATACACAATACTATACACAATAATAACATATCAATAAACTATATAATGTCACGAAGTTATAAACTTGTGTGTGACAAAGAAAAATATATATAAATGTACATAATAAGATTAAACAAAAATAATAATACAATAATGTACAAAGTAACTACTTAAAAACAAAACAGAAATATATAAAATATAACTAATAATTATAAACATAATATAAAATATAACTAATAACATATTTAATTTATATAAATTTAAATTAAAATTTGGTTCACTAAAATTTTAAGTTCCATTTATGAGGTTGTCTATATGTGATCTAGGAGTAGAAAAAATATATTTTTTAAGACGTTTCTTAAAAATTATGATAGAGTTTGCTGTTTTTATTTTTTTTGGAATGCTATTAAAAAGTTTTGGGCCCAAATATATATATATGATCTTTGTCCAACTGTTTTATGCATTAAAGGTGTAACATATTGTTGTTGTCTTGTGCATGCTGTTTTAATGTTGAGTATCATACGTACTGAGTTTTGCAAACTGTGGTGTAAAACAGTTGCCTTATATCGAGTATATTAGTTTCAGCAAACAGTGTATCAGATGGATATGTAATTTCTTTATTATATATTAGTTTAATAATTTTCTTTTGCTGTCTGTTTAGGGGTTGTAAATAATTAGTTTTTACGCCTCCCCATCCAATGATGCCATATGATAGTAGTAGTTTATTTATCTAAAGATCTGAATACAGATATAAGACATGTCAAAAATATACAATAAAATCTTATAGTCTAAAATATCACATATAATAATACATTTAGTATAAAAGTTACAGAGTTACATTTAAAAATATAATATTTAAAATTACAACTTTAACAAAACATAATTTAAAGTTTATCATTAAAAAAAAACATCATGTATGTTATAATAACATTTAGACACTAAAAAATTTCTTAATTCAGTTTTAAATATTTTATAGTCATTTAAAACTTTCATTTTTGGAGCTAATTTATTATACATTTTTACACACATATATAAAGTTGATTTTTCGTATTTTGACGTATTATGAATTGGAATACGAAGGTGATCAGCATGTCGTGTATTATACTGATGACTAGATGAGGTTAATTCAAATTGAGATATATCTTTGTGTACATGACTTATACATTTAAATATGTATATAGAAGGCAATGTTAACAACTTATTATTTATAAAACACTGCTTACAACTCTCACGGTTTTTAATTTGGAAAATCAACCTTATTATGCGCTTTTGTTGAACAAAAGCTCGATTCAAGTCAACAGATGAACCCCATATCATTATATTGTAACACATATGTGAGTAAGCCATTGCATAATATATTGCCATAATGGATTTGTTGTCAAGTACCGATTTAATTTGTAGAATAGCATAAAAAGCTTGATTAAGTTTCTTACAAACTAATTCAATTTGTAAACGCCAAGATAGTTTAGAATCTATTGTAATTTAAAAAAAAATTTACGCTGCTAGAAAGTTTGATTTGTAAATTTTCATGCTTAATTATAAAATTGTTTGACAATAATTTACGTCCATGAAAATGAACCGCAACTGTTTTTTGGTGATTAAGTATTAAACGGTTTTGAAAACACCATTTTTTAAATTCACTAATTACAGCAATAGTGTTTATTAAGAGTTCTGTTTCATTATCAGCAGAAACGGCAATTGATGTATCATCAGCAAACATGACAACTGTACCATTTAAAATGTGTGATGGTAAATCATTTACATACAAAAGAAATAATAGAGGTCCTAATACTGATCCTTGAGGAACACCTAATGTAACATCATACTCAGATGAGGAACAATGTCTTACGTTTACAATTAATTTTCGGTTTTCTAAATATGATTTTATCCACTGAGCAAGTAATCCTCTAATGCCAATTGAGTTTAGTTTTTTAATAACAAAGTTAATATCAACAGTGTCAAATGCACGAGATAAGTCAAAAAATAGTACAAGCACAAGCTTATTTTTATCTTCATTAGTTTGCACAAATTGCAATAACTGAATAGAAGCAGTTTCTACAGAGTATTTTTTCCTGAATCCATGTTGGTTGTTCACTAATGCATTATTTTTATCTAGAAAAGACATTATACGATCATATACTAATCTTTCAAAAAATTTAGAAAATGTATTTAATATAGAAATGGGCCTATAATTTTGAATATTAGTTACATCCGATTTTTTGTACAATGGAATTACTAAAGCTACTTTTAATGCAAAAGGAAAAACTCCAGTAGATAATGAAAAATTAAATAGTGCTTTTAAAGGATCTACTACAAACTGAACAATTTGTTTTAAAAGTATGATGGATATTCCATCAACTCCTGCCGATGATTTATTGTTCATAGTTTTTACTATATTTAATATTTCTTTATTAATTCCTACAGGAATCAAAATTTTTAGATGGTTAGCAACTTTACATGGAACTCAAATTAATTACTCTCCATCAATACTTTGAGCTTTAGGATTCGTATTTTTATTTACAGTAGGTGGACTAACTGGAGTAGTTTTAGCAAATTCCTCTAATAGGTGTGTTCCAACCGACACCAAACGCGGTTTGGGACCGTCAGGAACTATGCACACAAACAAATACTGTGTATAAAAGATTGCCTAAGAATGACAAGTATTTGTTTGTGTGCACAGTTTGGACGGTTTGCAAACTGTCCAAATCGTAGGTTGGAACAGACCTATTATCTACAGGATGAACATAAAATGTATTTAATAAAAAATCTGACGATGTAGTGCAGTTATTAGATAAATTATGATGAAAATGATTTATGAGAGAGTTTTGAGCAACATTGGCAAAATAGTTAGCAAATATATTAGACAATTTGCCATTGTTAGTAACTAAAACTTTGTCAATTTTTAATTTGATGTCAACTGCTTTTTTGTCTTTACCAAGTTTATTTTAAATTAGTTTCCAAGTTGCTTTACACTTATTTTCAGCAGTCTGAATTTGGTTAGAAAAATAACATTTTTTAGCATTATCTACATCACGCATATGATCCCGTTTCATATTTTTATAAGTTAGCTTAGTATTTAAATCGTTTGTGTGCGTTATTATCCAGTGGAGTTCTTTTAATTTTTTACTAGTTTTTATAATATCTGAAGTGAGCCAACTACAATTTTGAATATTGTTTACATTATGTTTGTTAGACTTTAGCGGGCATGTTAAGTTCAGAGCGGCATGCATAATTCTTGCAAATGCGTCAAATGATTCGTCAACATTTATTGAAGAATATACAGTTACCCAGTTTGCATTTTTTAAATATGTTTTTAAATGATTAATATTAGAAGGTGACATGCATCTGTAAGTATACATTGTTTTTTTACATTCTGGTTGATTATTTACATTTTGCGGATAAAACTTAAGTACTTGTGCTAAATGATCTGCAATTGAAGCATGTACAATAGCTGATAAATATTGATCTTTGGGCAAATCAGTAACCAAGTAGTCAATTGCCGTTTCGGAAGTAACGTTATTGCGGTTAGTAAATATTCTAGTAGGAGTAGTTAAATTGATGACTAATCCGTAGGAATAAAACAAATCCATTAATGACTTTTTGTTTTGCGATTCTTGTAAATAATCGACATTAAAATCACCGTTGAGTATACAATTTTTAGAGTATTTATAAACATCATTTAATGCTGCATACAATTTACTATTAAATAATTCAAAAGGTGCCAAATCAGACCTGTAAACTGTTATTATGTTTAGCTTTACATTGTTTAATTTTACAGTTATACCACATATCTCAAAATTAATAGTTTCAACATACAAATCAAAGTTAATTATTTTAAAATCTATATCTTTACGTAAACTTAAATAAATAGCACATCCACCATGTTGTCGATTATCTCTACTAAAATGGGTAGCAAGTTTGTATCCAGGAATATTAATAAACAGTAAATTGTCGTTTAAACACCAGTGTTCTGAGATACACAGAACATCAATTTCTTCGTTTATGCAAAAAAAATCAATTTTGTTTATTTTGTTACTAGTACCTTGTTCATTTACGTGAGCAATTTTAAGTTCTGCTTTTCTGCTAAAAAAGTTTATGATTGATCTAATATATCGATATTAGTTAATTCCGAGGTTAATTCTATTCTATTACTATCTGCATGGCAGTTATTTGTTTGCACATAAATAAGATTTTTATTGGGAACTATGTAAGTTACAAATGGCTCTATTAAAATTTTTGACAAATATTGAGATAATATTAGTTTACCAGTACGGTTTAAAGTATATCCGTCTGGTAACATATTGTGTTTTGACACTATAGAGTTTATATCAATAAACTTTACACCGTTTTTAAAATAATTTTTAGATTGATTATATAATTTGTCATTTATAGCAAACGCAAATTTATTAAAGATGGGTTTGTTGACGTTAAAAGGAACAGACAACAATATCAAATTTGTTGTTTTGGATAACTTAAGTAAATTACATACAATAGTATTGTTTAAGTTATTTCGATGCAATGCATCAACAGAACCACCAAATACTATCAAAAAGTCATTTTTTGAAAAACTTTCGGTTAATTTATCACATTCACTGACAATATCTGCAAACTTAGCATTTGGTTTTATAATTGTTTGAACTTGGATGTTACTGCCTACAATATTTTGCAACAAAATCGTTAAATTTTTGCAATGACTATCACCTAGAATTAACACTTGTGGTTTCTTGGATGTTTTGTTCGTTGTTACAACATTTTTCAAGAATAGCGTTTTTGTTGAGTTGGTTACATTTAGTTGATTATGTTTAAGTTTAACCATCATATCGGTGTTAGCTGTCTGAACTTCAATGGGACCAATTGGAACACTTTTAGTTTGAGTTTCTGAATGTAGAAATTGTTTAATACAGTTATCTGTCTGAGTTTGTGTTGAAGTTTTTATTATTTTCTTTTCTTCATTCTTTTGTGCGTTTAATGTTAAAGCATCAATTATTTCATTTTTGTTTTTAAGCTCATTACGTAGCAAGTCAATTTCTTTATATAAACTTGAAATTTTGTTATGTAATTTATTATTTTCGTCTTCTGTGTTGGTAAACGTTTTTTCCAATTCTGATAATAAGTTATCATACTCTAGTTCTTCCGTATCTGTATTGTTTGTATCAATTGTATTACCATTATTAAACGTTTCGTTTAATAAATCAATATTTGATACTATCGATTTGTGTTGTTGGCGAGTTACGCGACGCATGATGTAAGAAGAATAACAATAATTGATAAAATATAGCGCAATAAAACAAATATGCTGATTAAAAATATTCAGTTAAATAAATACATAAAAATACAAAGGATACTTAGCTTCACACCACAGGGTCTATTGTGGTGACTAATAATAACAAACAGAGGAAGACCTCGGAGAGGATGTTAGTTGGGAACTAAATATTAAGAGTGTAATTTAACAAATTTATTTAAAAATGTGTGTCTTTGCCAGGGATCGAACTCGGAATAGCTGGTTTCAATCAAAGTACGCTACAACTGAGCTACGGCGGCTATACGTTAGCATGTAGATACATATATAATTTGAAATATAAATATAAATTAAATTTGCAAGTTGTTATTAAAAGTAAACAATATTTATAGGTTATAGTAATTTGTAAAATGATTTAATATTGTTTAGCATACTAAGACTTACATTTATATGCAATTGTAATAGATTAACATTATCTATCAAAATAATCTATAGCACGTACATAAAAACTTATAGAAAACTTATTTCTTTTAAATAAATAAACTTGAGAGTTGCACTACGTGTATCACGTCACGTCATATAAGACTTCTAAGTGGGTCTCAACTAACGCATGATACAGCAGTTTTAACTGCGGTATATTTAAAATGTTTCGTAGATGTCTAAAATTATATGTTAAAAACCGTAGTTGTGGTCAATTTGGATGTCCCATCTAAGATGCTTATCTATTACAATACCTAGGTATTTTACACTATGCACTGATGATATTGTGTATATTGTATCGTAAATTGGAATGATTAATTCTGTAAAAAATGGAGTTATTCTAGAATTGCAAGAATAATCTATATAGCTTGTTTTAGATACGTTCATGGTTAGAAGTTTGAAGTTGAACCATTGTTTGATACAAAATAAACCAGTTTCTGCTTTTTGCTTTAATTCGTACCAGGTATTTGCCTCATAAAATATTGCTGTATCATCAGCGTAACTAATAAAATCTTCATTAGATTTTACATTGAATAACCCATTGAGATAAATAATAAAAAGTAGTGGCCCAAGAATAGTACCTTGTGGCACACCAAATTCCATGGTTTCAGATTTGCTTAATACATTATTAATTTTTACACAACTTTGTCTGTTTTTTATATAACTTTCAAACATCATTAACGGTATTCCTCTTATTCCACAATCTTTTAATGATTCCAATAGCAAAGTATGGCTTATTGTATCAAAAGCTTTAGCAAGATCTATAAATACACATAAGGAAACTTTGCTGTTGTCAAGACTTTTGTAGATATTAGTTGTTAAATGTTTGATTGCGTCTTGGGTAGACACGTTTTCTCTAAAACCATATTGGTTTTTTGATAACAAATTATATTTCTTGGTAAATTTGTCTGATCTAGTTTTAACCAATTTTTCAAATATTTTAGCATATGCAGTAATTAGAGATATTGGACGATAATTGCTGACATAGTGCAGATCTTTCGATTTTGGAATAGGTACAATAACCAAAGTTTTAAAAAGCGATGGACAATATCCAGTTTCAAAAATTTTGTTTATTAAATAGGTTAGTGGTTCAGTTATATATGGGCTAATTATTTTAATAGTTTCTGATTTAATGTTGTCTATACCTGGTGATTTGTTATTTTTTAGATTTAAAATAACATGTAATACTTCTTTAGAGTTTGTAGGATCTAAGAAAAAAGTGTTGGAATTTATATTTTGTTGACTTGGTTCAGAAACTACATCAGCAAGTTCAGACGAAATATTATTTGCTAAAGTCTTACCTATCGTGGTGTAATATTTGATAAAATAATTTGCAATTTCTTTGCTATCCGTTATATTTTCTTCATCATCATTTTTTAAATGTTCAAATTTCTGTTGTTTTGTTGAAGTTTGCGAAATGTTTTTAACTGTATCCCATAGTCGTTTGTTGTTATTTTTGTTAGCTAATATATGGTTTTGATATTAATCACGTTTTCTTTGTTGAACTATTTTATGTAATTTATTTTTACAGTTACTATATTCAGACTTAAGTCTAAAGTTATTAAGATTATTTTCTAATTGTCGAAATAGTTTATTTTTGTTATTTATTGATTTTATTAAACCCATTGTAATCCATTCTTTTCTTTTTATTTTGTTCGTTTTTATTTGTTTAAAATAAGTGCACTTTTCTATTTGTTTATTATCCATATCACTAAAAGTATTTGTACATACTTCTAGGTCATTAGATGTAAAAATAGTATTCCATGAAATATTAGATATACATTTAACTAATTTTCCATATTGAATATATTTTTGGTATTTTTCAACATTACTTTGTTTTGTATTTGTGGAGTTTATGTATATTTGTATTGATATTATGAAATGGTCCGTTATGTCAGTTTGTATTTCAAGTGTCAATATAAAATCTGTGGTGTTGTTCTTGTTTTTAACAAATATGTGATCAATACATGACTTAGAATTGTTTTGTATTCTTGTGTAATCGTTAATAGCAGACAAATATCCAAATTCAGCTAAGGTACTTAAGTATTCTTGACTTTCATGATTGTTTCCCAAAATATCAATATTAATATCACCCACAATAACACTGTATGTTACTAAACTGTCTTGATTGTTAATTAAATAATTTCTAAAATCATGAACAAATTCAATTGAGTTTATGGTGTGTGGCTTGTATATAGCAAAAATTTCAATATTATGCTCTTTGTAATAGTTCGTTATTTCAAGCTTTACAATATTAATCATATTCAGTTTGATTACACTATAATTGTAATTAAGATTAGAATTGATGTAAATTAAAACTCCATCATTTTGATTTACAGAGCCTTGATTGTATATAATATCGTAGTTTTTATAAAAAACAATTCAGTGTTACGAATCATCCATGTTTCTGTCAGAACGATGCAATCAAAATCTATTTCTAGATGTTCCAAGTAAATTTTAAATTCGTCAAGATTTTTACTTATACTTCTTATGTTGTTATGAATTATTTTAAAATTACACAATTCCTTATTAACATTGAGAATTTCTTTAGCCTCTGTAAGTGGTTCTACAGTATATGATTTAATTTCAGAAGTTTAAAAATTTCTCAAATATTGATCCATGTTTAAAATCAATGTATGTTACAAACAAAAACAATTAAAATACAAACATTTGGAATGAAATAAAATAATAATTTAAAACTAGAATATAACAAAATAAATTAATCTCTATAGTATTGATTAAGCATTTTTTGATGACTTCTTTCTGCTTTGTGATGCTGGTGGCACTTGTTGATGAGTTGCTCCGCAACTTTCTATTCTGTTCATTAATTAGCTTGGGTGTAGTGGCCAAGACTAAATTATGGTTTGCAGTTGTTGTTGTTATTGTTTTATTAGTTTCAGTATGACCGAACACATTATAATAACAAGGATTGTGACATACTGTTTTGTAATGATACTTTGTTATTCCGCAAAATATATAAGTATCTGAACACTTTGCGGAAGTACACACTGTAATGGGTCTTTCTAGATTTTTTTTGCATATATCAATAGAAGGTATATATAACTTTTTTTTTAATCTTGAATGGTACCAGTATTTTCTTTGAGTTGGAGTTCGTAATTGTTTAAACATATTACATTATCTTGTATAATATCAGCTATGTCTGCCAAAGGTTTTGATAGATCTAAGATTACTTGTCTGGCTTCATTTATAGACAAAGTAGATTGAACACGGTGTGGTATTAGACCTTTATTGTTGTGATCTTCAGCTATATAAGATAATAACTTCCAAGAAGCCATTACAGAATTATCCCAGCTTTCTGCAAACTCCTTTATATCTCGTTTACTAAAATTAACATCGTTTTTTAGTGCGATGAGAAATTTAAATGCTTCATTATCCATACAAAATATGTTTTTTATTGTGCATGGTATTTTCACATGTGTGCATCCATCTTCAATTTCTTTGAGAAGTCTACGCAATAATGGTAATGTTTCTCCAGGTCTATAATACGTGCTTTTAGTATTAGTGAAAACAAAAACAATATTTTGACTTGCTGATCTATCCAAGTGCGAAAATAAATGCTTAAGGCAAAACTTAAAATATGCGTTAATAATAGTTACATTTGGTTTTAATAAAATACAAATGCCGTGAATTCTTTTGAAGTGGCTTAGATAAGTAAGAATATTTGCAAAATTTTGGTTGTCTTGTGCATGGTCTCTGCTATTACCAATTCCTGGAGTATCAATTAAACAGATGTTTTGGTCGCCGTGTCCAGTTGGAAGTAGATATGCTCTGGGATCTAAGAAAAAAAATAATTAAGTTAATAAAAAGTTAAATAAAGTAGACACTGCATATTTAACTGTTATATATTCATATGTCAATGAAAAAAAAACGGATATCAGGGAATGCGGGAGAAACAAAAATTTAATTTATTTATAAATCTATCAAAAAATTTAATATATTATAAACTTGAAAATGTTATAAGATAACGAAACATGTAGTAAAATAATATATTAATTAATAAAAATAATAATAAACATATGAAACAATATGAGTTTAATAACAATAAATATTATAAGTTGGTTAAATCATTTTATTAGTTTTCAAAGACATTGTTTATTAGGAGTATAAGATATATTTTATTTTTGTAGCATTGTAACTACATACTTTAGCTAGCTGTTTTGAACAAAAGAAGCTTTAAAGTACTATTTCAGTTAAACTTAAAATCATAAAAAAACATGAATTTATAAAAATCTATCATGTTTTATCTAAACCATTTTCTATAGAAAACAAAAAACGTCTTCTAAAAAACTTAAAATAAATAAAGTTTTCATATAGTCAACACAAATAGAGCAAACTAAACACCCAAAAGTGGGAAGAGAGCGCTAAACGACACTACATTCGCATTCAAAATCAAACTAAAAGCCCTTACAGACGGTTCGCAAACGTGCCCAAATGTTTCTGATTCGAGGTTCGTGCAGGTTCGTCAATTGTCCATTTGTGTACCCTACACACAATACGCGAACGTCCCCTAATGTTGGCATTGTCAATATAGGCGAACTTGTCTACCAACGCGACCGATAGTAATGCGCGTGATTACTTTGTCAATTTTTAAAAACAAACCTTGTTGTACGATGTGTGATGAAGAAGAATTTATAGCTGCAATACTTTCTTCTTGTGCAAACATGCATAGAAGTAGTAACTTGAATTTGAAGTAAAAAGATGTAATCTTAAATAATATAACAAAAAATAGCATAGGCATCCAAATGTTAAAATCCATAATAATTAAAAATAAACATAATTTATAGTAACCTATGTTATAATAAAATATGGTAGTAAAAACAGTAATTGTTTTATTTTTATATAAGAATTTCCAGACAATAAAAGTCAAAACCATCATTTAATCATAAATAATAAACGCACGATTCACAATAGATAGACAAGTCTAGGCGAACCGTGTGTAGGGAGAAAAGATTCGATTTGCCTTCCTTTGATTCGTACAATATTTACCTCACTTGGCAAAAGGAAAGCACCTATCCTATAGATATAGGAGAACTTGCTTAGACAAGTGCGCATCAGGATTGCAAGGTGACGGCACTAAAGCTGTCATTTTGCCCAATGTTTGAACTCATGTACGCTGTGAACTGAGTATTTCATAAATGATTATGCACTTTGCATTGTATACTTTTGTTTTATTTTAAACAAGATTTTTTTTAAATTTTTAACAAATGTTCAATATTTAGAACTAGAATAGCTAAAACTGTTCTATAAAAGACTATTGATTACAATAGAATATTCATAGTTTTTCTCATAACGATTTAAATTAAAATCAGCAACTTAGCCAGCAAGCAATAGCTACAAAATGCAATTTATTGCATTTGTCACACCGCAAACCATTGTCAATTATTTGTGATTTATCACATTAAAACAATATTTTAATTTTCAGTTAACCAACATCCACCAAAATGGATGCTGTTAAAGCAAGACTAAAGCAGTTTGAACAAAGGATTCTAACAATGAAAGGTAAAATTGCCGAAGCCATCGAGAGCATCAACCGCGCTGTCGGGGATTTTTCTACCAGCAACGTGGCGGATGAGCTCATGTCTGTCATGAGACTGCAGGAATTTGAAGAGTCCCTCCGAGCCCCAGACTTTGCAAACGGACTTGAAAACCCGCGGATTGAAGAAATCTATTTTGCAGTTGCAAAACACGGTCTAGCATCTAATGTCTAATGAAGATGCTTGTAAAGCACCCGTCAATTAGTATCAATAGTTACGGCACTCAAACCATCTGCAAAGCCGGCGGTTAAAAATACGACACCAACGCCCTCTTCGAGCGTCGACGAAAAGCATCCATCACTTTTAGTAAGTGAAGCAAGACGAAATCCGCTTTATCTTTGAAAAAATGGAAGATTTCCGTAAGGCTATTGTAATCCTGCATGATGCAAAAACTGCAAAGTATTACACTTTTCAAACGCAAAGCAAAAAATCCGTCAAAGCGATAATGAAAAATCTTTCCAAAGAGTCTCACTCTAAAGAAGATGTTAAGAAAAAACTTGTTGCTGTACGTGCAGCTCAAAAACTCCTACAAAAGTCAAGATATTTTCACCATATCTGGACTTTTTGGTCTAAACATTAGGGTTGTGACAAAACGTCGTACTAGAAGATTCAGTCAGTGCTACGGGCACACGGCATTGAGGTGTTATGGTAATCCCATTTGTGTTAAATGCGCCGGTTCACACTATTCGCGAAAAGCACGAAAGAGAATGACGTGAACGCGCCGCTCAAATGTGCTTTGTGTTTAAGGTCACCTACTGCTTCATTTGCAAGCTGCGAAGTTCGTAAGAAATTACGAACGCAACAACTGAAGCAGCAGAGTAAAACCCGTTTGCAATCCGGTCCAAGCGTAAATTTTGATATGGCAGAACTTTTCAAACAAATGACTATTGTCGGCAGTAAGAATCTTTGCACGGTAAAATCTGGGAGGAAGATGGCAAACGGGAGCCATATCTAAAGTAAAGCCTATATGGTTGGCGTCGTGAGACGCATTATGATATTTATGATACATATTTTAATTTTATTTTTAATTACTCTGAGCTAGGAAGGTTTATGCACAAATTAGCTAAGTGCCGCACTTCCGGTATTTTCAATGGAGCAGAGTTTAGTCGGTAGGCGCTTCGTGCAAATCCGACACTTTTCGTAAGCTTTTAGAAGATTCTTCCACCTAACCACCAAAAAAAAAAAAAATATTTATTATTATTTATTATTCTATAATCGAATGCTCATCTTCAATGTACTCCTCTCCCCTCCCTCACACCGTTCTATTTGTTTTTCCCATTGGTCAAAGCAATGCTGGAAGTCTTCTTTTGTAAGAGCATTTAGGAGCTTTGCCGATGTTTGCTTCACTTCTTCCATCGACTCGAACCGGGTTCCTTTTAAAGCAGACTTAATCTTCGGAAACACGGAAACAAAAAAAAGTTTTAGAGTGCTAAATCAGGCAAGTACGACGCGTGTTTGAGCACTGGAGTGCCTCTAGCGCTTCACAAACAGATCGTTTTGCCACAACTTCGGCTCTTTCTTACAAACTCGCTGTAACAGTGTTGCCAAAACTTTCAAATAGTAAGTTTGGTTTACAGTTTAATCCTCTGGAACCCATTCAGTCATCACGATTGATTTTGGTCACTATTTGCGGAGTTAAAACAGAGACAAGTTGACAGAGACGTTGGTCATCTTCGGTGCTCTCATGGCTTCCAGAAAACCTTTTATACCATTGCAAAACACGCGCACAAGATAGAGAATTTTTACCATAGGTCTCTTTCAACAACTTATACCACTAAGTCAAAGTTTATTTTTATTTAGTTAATTTTTTTGGTTATTTTCGCCTAAAAGTACATTAATAATTATTTACATGTTTCTTAAATCATTACCAGCATCTTTCAGATGTTTAGTTATGTGTTTTTTCAACATACTTAAATTTTTTTTTTTTTTAATAGTTTGACCTAAGTTACATTTCTGTTTGTAGGATCTGTGTATTCGCGGTTAACGTCCGTCGGAGAACGGACTTGTAAAGTGCTTAACGGTGATTTAAACAGTGATTAACAGATGATTATCTAGGAAATTTAAAAAGTAGAAAACTGCGAATTAATACAAACAGTGATAAGAAGTGCAAGAAAAGTTTTGTGAAAATGCTAAAGGTGTAAAAACTGTGACAAGGACACATCAAAAAAGGTGCAATCGTGTTTTAAAAACACACTCGTGTCGCGACGTGCGACACGTTTAGTGTTTACGCAATAGAACATTTACCGCGGGAACAGCAACTTAAGCGCGAAATTGGCCAAGACGGAAAGGTCAAAAAACGCGATATGGATGCATTTTTAAAAAACGGGAAGTTGCAAAAAACACCGCCGGAGATTAAAAAAATTATGAACCCGGGTCAAACCCTAAAAAGGGGAAGAGGTATAAACTCGCCAAGCAATACCAATGAGGCAAAAAGAGTAAATAACCCTACAACAATTGAAACAATGGGGGAATTAATAAAAGAGCTTAGAGTTTTAACCAGTGAGTGTTCAAACACTAAAGTGAAAATTAAAAAGGTGGCATGCAAATCTCGTAGAGATGAATATGGAGAGACTGGAGTTCGAAGAAGTTCAGAAAACAGAACAAGAGACAACAAATAAAATAAAAATAAGGAAAGAAATGTCGACACAAACAGTAGAGACTGGAGATAATAAGGAAGAAAATATCCAAACCCATTTCATCTCCTACCAAGAGATAATAGAAATGGTTAATGAAGACGACATAAAAAAAATTATTAACAAAGAATGGAGAGAAACGGACTACAAATATGTAATAGTGGAAAAAAAATCTAATAATAGGAAAAGAGAGTGATACTGAAGTATTAATAAATGATGATGAAATAGGAAAAGAATCGTGTATTCAACTAGAAACCAATGTAAAATACCAAAACAAAGCAAACACAGAAGGAAGTACAATAATATCCATAAAGAAAAAGTATAGAAAAAAACAAACAGCTATCGTCAAGATGGACAAAAAAGCAGAGGAATAGATAATAAGAGAAGAAAGAATAAACAGAGGAGTCATAAGATGCAGAGTACATAAAGTAACAGCAAACAAGAAAAAACGTTACAAATGCTGGATGAAAGGACATGTAGCGGCGGAATGCAAAAATAGGTCATTGCTATGCATAAAATGCGGAAAGGAGCGACATCAGGTTGCAGAATGCAATAACAGAATATTGCATAGGACACAAAACGGGAGATAGAAGATGTCCGGCTACAAAGAAAAAAGAAACAAAGAAGAATATAGAGGACAACGATCCCAGTAACTGGAGACAACACGAGGAGCAGATCATAAACCAAAATGTATAAGTTTATACAAACAAACATAGGAAGGGGAAGAGAGGCGCACGATATACTGATAGCAACAGCAGAAAGAAAACAAATAGACATAGTAATAGTGAGTGAACCATATAAAAACAAACTAAATGGTAAGTAGATAAGAGACAATAAAACAAATGCTGATATTTTAGCTAGAGAAAAGTGTAGGGACAAAGTGGAAAAATGGGGAACACCAAAAGAAGGAATATTGTGGGCTGAAGTAGAAAGTATGATAGTATACAGCTGTTATATCAGTACAAACTGCGGAATGGAATACTATCTGGAGTGGATAGAAGAATTAGAAAACAGAAAAGCAAAAAAATCATAGTAGGAGGAGATTTCAATGCAAAATCACCGAGATGGGGAGGATACAAGAGAGCTTTAAGAGAAAAAATCTTAGAGGAGATGATAGCTGGGTTAAACCTTCCCATTTGCAACAAAGGATACAAACCTATTTTCGTAAGAAGAAGCTCAAATTCACATATTGACATTACCATAGCAACATGGGAAATGGTAGGTATAGTGAATAAATGGAACGTGACAGAAGAGGAATCACTGAGTTTACACAAACATACAATATAATACAAAGGAGAAATGAAAACAGGAGTACACGAGAGAAGGTAGATAGAACGTAAGAATAATGGACAAAGAGAGCCATGGAAACAGAAGAAGTTACAGAAAACAAAAACATAAAAAAGAGATGCGAAACATACTCCAGAAAAGCTGAAAAAAGCGGCGGATGACGCAATTTCCAGGTACAAAGATGGGGCAAAAAAGACCATACTGGTGGTACAAGGAAATAAAAGAATAAAGAAAAAAAAACAATACAAACAGGGAGGAAAGTCAACAGACAGAGAAAAAAAAAGAAAAAATACAGAAGAAACGGAGGAGAAACTAAAAAACGACAGAAAAATCTTAAAAAAGGCAATCAGGATTAGCAGATGAAGATGCTAGAAAGAAATGATGGAATCTATAGACGGTGATCCTTGGAAAAAACCGTACAAAATAGTGATGAACAAACTGGGAGGAAGAACAAAGGGAGTTTACCTAAAAGAAAACAAAGGAGAAGAAGTTATAATTACAAAATTGTTTCCCAAGGGAGAACCGGTAGAAGAACCAGAAAACAAAGAAAAAAAAAGAAGAAACAGTCATGGCAACAGTAGAAGAGATAAAGGAAATCATAAAAGAATTGCTTAACAACAAATCACCAGGTCCGGAGAAAATAACAGCATATTGTTAAAGCAGCTCTAGAAATGAATCAGGTAGAAATAACTCAAATAATCAACAGATGCCTGAAAGACAATTTTTTTTCAGAATGTTGGAAAGAACCTAGTACTGATTTAGAAAAAGAAAAAAGTAGAAAAAGCGACTTCATACAGGGCAATATGCTTAATAAACACACTAGCTAAAATAATGGAAAAAGTCATTGTACGGAGAATAGAACAAAAAATAGAAGAAAAAAGATGATGGAAAAAGGAACAATACGGATTTACCAAGAGAAGAACAACTTTAGGAGCTATAGACAACGTAAAAGCAATAGCAAAAGAAGCAAACAGCGGAACGCAGAGGAAAAGACAACACTGTGTAATGATAGCGTTGGACATACAGAACGCGTTTAACAGCGTGTTATGGGAAGCAATTATAGAAGCGGCAAAAAAAAGAGAACTGAAGAAGAAAACAATCAAGACTTATGGAGTTACTTACATGGTAGAAACCTAATGACCAAGAACGGAAGAATCAAACTTACGAGAGGGGTACCACAGTGCTTAGTACTAGAACCAAAACTATGGAACCTTGTTTATAATGAGTTACTTCATGTAAGGTTGCCGGAAGGCGTGACAATAACGGCATTTGTGGGGATAGGGACGTAGAAATGGATTTACTAAAAGGAACACTAGAGCTGGCAATAGATATGAATCAGTTATGGATGAAAAATAAGGGTTTAAAATTTGCAACACAAAAAACCGAAGCGGCTTGTCTAACAACTAAGAGGACTAATAGAGGAACAGATATGATACAGGTAGGAGACCAAGTGATAACCATAAAAAAAATTAAATACCTCGGGGTAACACTTGAAGCAAACAAATAGAATGAACAGGTTAAGGAAGCAGTCATGAAAACAAAGGAAATGAAGAGAAAGCTTGGTAGACTCATGTCAAACAACGGAGGTCCAGGAGAAGAAGCCAGAAAGCTAATAGCAACAGCAGCAAGAAGAAAATTAACCATAGGGAAAAATATCAAACACCTCGGAGTGACACTTAAAGCAAAGGGATAGAATGAACAGGTTAAGGAAGCGGTCATGCAAACAAAAAAAATGATGAGAAATCTCGGTAGACTCTTGCCAAACAACAAAGGTCCAAGAGAAGAAGCCGGAAGGCTAATAGCAACAACAGCAAGAAGCAAATGGATATACGCCGCAGAAACATGGGGAGAAGCCATCAAAACAAAAAAAAAACAGAAATAAAATAAGAGGAACAACAAGAGCCAGTTCGTTAAAGATCTGCAGGGTTTACAGAACGGTGTCACAAAGAAACTAATAAAAGAAGAAACCAGTAAAAATAAAGCTAAGTTAAGAGCAAGAGAGAAGACAATGGAAAGATGGCAGAGACAGTGGAATAGAAGAGAAAAGGTAGAATGGACAAGAGAATTAATCCCGGAGATAAAAGAGTGGGTAGAGAACAAACCCGAGACGTGCTATTATGCAACACAAATACTGACCGGACATGGAGTTTTTGGAAAGTTCTTGCAAAAAATTAAAAAAATCAAGAAGACAAAAGATGTATATTCTGTCAAGAAGAAACACACTATAATGCAGAACACACTCCAGTAGAATGCAAAGCGTAGGAGGAAGATAGAAAAAAATTAGAAAAAAATACTAAAAAGTGGATAAAACTAGAGGGCGCTAAGAAACTTTGCAACAAAAGTACTAAGAAAAAAAATGAAGAGTTTGACAATGAAAGAATATAGAAAAAAAAAAAACAATAGAAACAGACACACTAAATAAAATAAAAGCCATAGAAGAGAAAGGAGAGAAGCAAAATAGAAACAACAAAACAGAGAAAAAGAGATGAATTGAGATGATCAGAATATACCTGGCAACGAGAGAACACAAAGAAGTAATCCCAGATGAAGATACAAGGATATCACTGGAGGTAAAACTAACAAATTTAGGACTGCCAAAAAAAATACAGCTAATGGAACTGCATAAACTATTCATGAAGGAAAAAGAATACAATGAAGAAGTAGTGAACAAAAACCTAAGAAAACTAAGAACGCATCTGAAGACAAACTAAATAATTAAAATAAATAACACACGGATTGGAGAAAGAAGAGAATGTAAAGCTGGATGTCAGTGCAAATAAAAAAAGATTAAAAAGAAGACAAGAGACAGAAAAAGGTAAAAGCTATAGGAAAAGAGAGGCCGGGGACAGCATGCGTGCCACAAATTCTGTATGAAAATCCGCAAAGCAATAACCAGCCTACCTCAAACTACTGCCAAATCTAGACTAGTTTGACAAGGACATATAACAACAGGATTTACGCAGAGAAGAAAACCGGAAGGTATTGCCATGCGTAAGTCATTCTTAAGAACCACTTGTTGAGGCCAACACCTCACTACGTCAACAACAACAAAAAAGGATTTGTGTATTAACAATGTTTCTAAACTTTTTTTATCAGTAACTGTTAGTTTTTTAGAAGTAATTTTCTGTTTTATTTTAATTATAGAAGTAACTTTAATTGTTATTAGTTTGTGGTCTAAGTCTGAGAAGTCTTACTGTGTTAGTTGTAAGTTAAAACTATTTGAATTTGTGGCAATTCGCTCAATTATAGAACAAGTTTAGTCTTGTACTCTGGTACTATTTTTTTTAGTTTGTTTATTATTTTAAAGTTGAATAGTGTCAATCTGTGCATATACTGCAAGGAGTTTTTATTAATTTCTAAAAAATTTATATTTATATGTCTGGAAGTATATGTCGCTATCTTGTAGTCTGTAAATAGCCAATATTCTTATTTTTTGTTTAAACTTATTTATTTTTGCTTTTATACCGCTACAGTTATCCTGAGTTTCATATGAGAATTCTGTTTTAATATAAAGCTACACCACCTCCCTTCTTGTTGTTGTCACATGCTTCAAGCTTCAAATAATACATTATATGTTGGAAATTCTATATTATAGTATTCTTGATTTTTGTATAGCCACGTTTCTTACTATATGTCAATTTCATTTCAAGTATGCTTCTAGAATATTAATACAACATGATCTATAATGTCCATTAGTTTTTCATTGCATTCAGTTGAATTATTTATAGTTAAATGGTAAAAAGTAACAATATAAATATAATCAGTTTTCTAAAGACACCGCACTTTATTTTATAGTCAGCTGCATGATCTGTAGGTCTATTTTCTTTGCATTTGTTGTTGATATAGTTGATATGCAGTTTATGGATGTTTTATCTGTGAAGAGAATTCTATGTGTTAGGAATTTTACTTGTGCATGATTTTATTTTATGGCTATATCATATCATTTAAAGCACCTTTTTATGTTGATCATTTTATTAAATGTGGTCCCATTGTTTTTTGTCATATTTGTTTAATTGAACTAGAATCACACACACACAGCAGTCTGCACCACCGTTTGCGAGAGAAGCTGGTGGATGAAAAACCGAAGTAGAGAAAAGAGTGTGAGAGTTAGTACTAGTAGTGCTGGTACAACAACCTACTATTTCCCCAAGTTTATACTACATTGCATAAATTATAAAATTATTTCATTCATAGTATTTATACAATAGTGCATATGATCGTTAAGTAAAGGAATAGATATGATGATTAATAGTTGGAGTTTCAAGCTTTATCAAATTTGTTTCTATAAAAATTATCACCATCTGAAAAAATTTAAAATCTCTAGCATAAACAATACTTAATATACAATAGTAATGAAAGTAAATATGTATAGAGTACAATATTTATTATTAGTAAACAGTGAACAAAAGAGTATAACCCGGTCATAAATACTTAAGTGATGAGAATTGCACCTAAAACAATATAACCAACAAAAATCTGTTTTAATTGTTTTTTTTAATTTTTAGTACCTATTAATATTTCTAATATTAATTGTTTGTTTTATATTCTAATTTTTAAGTCTGTTTAATGTATTATAAGACTATTAAGACCATTAGACTTTCCAAAAGTGGCACATCTGCATCGTGTTATCTTAATTGTAATAGTACCACCAGCCGATCGGAAAGTCCAATACTATTTTTAATTGTAGATTAATCCTGTATGACCCAAACAAAGGGTCAATATTGAATTTATCAGCTCGAGTGGCTTAGTTTTTTCCATATACAGTGGAGGCGACAAAAACTGAGGTTTACGATGTTGGCAACCAAATTATACACTAAAACTTACTGTGTAATTACATAAACAATTAAAATAAATACAAAATACATCATATACACAAATGAATTATTTTAAAATTTTATTTAAATAAAAAACTTCAATTTGAATGGTTATAATAATAATATTTGAATAAATAAACAACTCAAATAAAATGTTTCTATTTTTAATTGGCAACTTAACCATTATAAAAATATCAAATGTATAGTAAAGTAGGATGCGTGATTCCAATCTTTAAAAAAGGTGATTCTGAAAACGTGCTTAATTATAAATCTTTTCAAAAATAATTGAAAAAGTCACACAAATCACAAGTTTTATAGACAAATTTGAACTGCGAACATCATATCAAGATAGATTTACAAAAAACAAGTTGACGGAAACTGCGACTGCTGAGTTTGTAAATTTTTCAAAAGCTTTTTAATTAATAGATATTGATTTTTTGCTTAAAAAACTGAATGCATTAGGAATAAGGAGGCATGTAAAACAAAAATCGCAAAATTACGGTTAGAAGAAATGGATACGAAACTGATGAAGCTGACCTTAGTATAGAAGTAGTTCAAGGCTCTGTGTTGGGACTTTTAATGTTTTTACGTTGTGTAAATAACTTGCCTCAACATATTAATAATGACGGACTTATTTGCATGTATGTAGATGATACTTCAATTCTTGTATCAACACGAAGCCCTAAACTACTCTTGCAAAAAATTGTATTAGCTTGCGAAGAAATGATTAAGTGGAACACTGCTAATAGACTTATAATAAATGAAAATAAAACGGTACATACAATTTACAAACAGAAAACTGCATTTAAATAATGATTTTGAAGTAAATAACATTAAGCTGTCTAAATCTATCAAATTTCTTGGAAGCATTATATACAATTATTTATCTTGAGATAATTAAGTAGACCACATTTAATCTAATACTGCGTATTTTTCTACTTTTAAATTAGATAATATAGACTCAGCTATGGGAATTAAAACCAAGTCCAAACCAACAAACGGACCTATCCACGTAAAATTTCATTATTATGCAATTAAAGTTAACATACTAAAACAGAAAAGAAAGAAGATTATAACATCTAAATAATATAATCAAGAACTCATAACATACGAAAATTTTATAATAATAGATCACCGTTTCCTATACAAAAAGCACAGCATTAAACCATAAACTGCGACTTTTTGCAAAAATATTCATTATCTGAAACAGGTTCTCACTATTTAATCGAATCACTACAAAAGAGCCAAAGAAGAATACTAAACAACATAGAATGATATAAAATTCTACTAGCAGTAGAAAATCTCATCAAATTTATATTAACTCTAAAATATTATTTCAAATTAAATATTTTTAACACAAAGTGTCATAGATATGATACTAGAGAACAAAGAAGCAATTTCATAAATGTTATAATGAGCACTAATAACTACGGAGATAGACTAGAAGTCAGAGTCATTCTCAACCTATTTAACAACATTCCAGAACAGTATAAAAACGCTACAGCACTAAATACTGCAAAACCAGCTCAAACATATTTTTTTCTAAATCAAAACTAAAAATAAGATGTAAAACTTTAATTAATATCACTCAAGCATTATAATTACAGCATGAGATTATGAACAAAGAAACAAGAAAAATGTAACAATATATGCCACTGACAAGCTTCCAGGCTTAGTGGCGAGATAGTTACAATAAACTTGCAATCTCGAACTTTTTATTATTACGGTTTTATAGTTCTAAAGTTTAGATATAATAAATCTCTCATGATGATGGCAGATGAGATTCTGCCGAAACGTCGAGTCCAACTCAATGAAACAACGCGTGATAATCCGAAAATAAATTTAAATAAAAAAAAAAAAAAATATATATATATATATACAGGGTGTCCGGAAAATACGTGTACAACGTTTGACGACAGACTCCTGACGTCAAAATAGGTCGATCTAAGCCGACTTAGTTATATCCAAAATTGTCTCGTTTAGCCGGTAGAGGGCGTCAAAAAAAACAAAAGTATAACAAAGTTGAAAGTATCTATTGTAAGAAACTAAGTAAAACAAAAACATTACTTAAGCAAATGTGTAAAATGACCGCCATCTTGCTGAATACACTTATTAACACTCTTTAAAAAATGATATTGGACCCTATCTAATGTCTCGGGATTATTAAAATGGTTGCCTGCATTTAAAATCCGCTGCAATAAATCATCGCGTGTGTTTACCGGAGTCTTGTAAACTTCTGTTTTAATAGCGCCCCACAAAAAGAAGTCACACATATTTAACTCAGGAGAACGTGGTGGCCATTTTACTGGTGCATCATTGCCTCTTCCAATCCATCGGTTGGGATATTGATGATGTAAGTATTGCCGAACGGCAACGGAAAAATGGGGCGGGGCACCATCAAGCATATACCACATTTCCCTCCGAAGTAAAAGGGGCAAATTCTCCAGAAGAATTGATAATGTGTCTTGCAAAAAATTTAAATAAATATTTCCATCTAACCTGTCTGGAATAACAATGGGACCAATAAGGTAGTGATCAATAATACCTGCCCAAATATTAATTTTAAATTGATGCTGATGATGTGCAACTTTAATGGCATGTGGATTTTCATCGGAATAAATATGTTCGTTGTGCAGATTGGTTACCCCAGATCTTGTAAAGCATGCCTCGTCAGTAAACATAATTTTTCTACAAAAATTTGGAACAAGGATTCTTTTGTTTCTAATAAATTGACAAAATGTAAGCCGCATGGGGGGATCAGTCGGTAAAAGTTCCTGGACTTTTTGTATGTGGTAAGGATGTAACAACTGTTATCTTAAAACCTCATTGACAATCGTTTTAGGAACATTTAACTCACGTTCTAAGAGACGGGTACTGGTACTTGGTTCTTCTTCAACTCTTTCCAGAATCATCTCTTCTGTTTCCACAGTTCGAGTTGTTCGCATACGACCCCAGCCTTCAAACTTTTTCTCAAAACTGCCCGTTTCCCGAAGATGACGCTCAATATTGGCAAATGTTTGGTGGTTTGGTATTCGACGGTTAGGAAACCTCTCCATGTAAACCCTAACACTCTGACGCCCATTTCCTTGACAAAACCCGTATACCAGGAGCATATCAACTTTCTGAGAGTTTGTATAATTTTCCATTTTTAATGGTAAAATGAACTTGTAATTCAAGAATGTTGATCGTATACTTAAGTAAATTTCATAGACTGATGACAATTTGTCAATAATTGTCAAATTATTAAACGCCATAGCAACAAGGTCACTTAAAAAATTATTGTTACAGGTAATTTAATATTTACAAATTTTTGACGCCCTCTACCGGCTAAACGAGACAATTTTGGATATAACTAAGTCGGTTTAGATCGACCTATTTTGACGTCAGGAGTCTGTCGTCAAACGTTGTACACGTATTTTCCGGACAATATATACATATATATATTTCAAAAATGAACAGCAATGCGATTGGTTTATCTTTTCAGAATGATATAGTATTGCGTTTTAGACTTACCGCCAGGTTGTTAGTAGTTAAGTTTTATAACAATATTCCTCAATTTCCTACTACTGAAAAAAAAAAACAAACGCGTATTATGTTTATAATTGTTTTTATAGTAAAAAAAAAAACAATAATAGTAGAGTATAATAAATCTTTTAGAAAAAAATATTGTTAAAACATTTATAATGTGACAAAACCTCCGGGTGCTTGTAATGTGGATAACACCAGCGTGCAGGCTGAGAATTAATATAATTTAATTTAAGTAATATAATAAAGATAAAAATTATTCTTAAAAACATAAAACATAATTTAAATATAAGCTATGCCACATGGGAAAGTTGCGGTTATGCAAACAAAACATAAAAGATTACCATTTATAAAAATATTTTATTTATTTATTTATTCAATTGCCTTTCTACCTTTTGGTGTAAGGCGTACATTTTATTAATTTGTGTATCCTTGGCTATCTCTTTTATTTCTTCCTAAGTGTTTCCTTTTCTTGTAGCCTCTTCTTTTATTGCGCTGTTCTATTCCTTTATGGGTCTTCCTTTTTTTTGTTTTCCTGTTACTCTTGTTTCATATATTTTCTTGGTGTTCCTTTCTTCACTCATTCTTCTGATATGTCCATACCATCTCATTCCTGTATGTCTCGTTTCTTATTTTATTTTATCTTGTTTTGTTTTCGATCTCATCTCCATTGCATTTATTTTTTTTATTTGTTTTCTTGTCATTGTCCATGTTTCGCTACTATATGTTAATGTTGGTCTTATTACTTTTTTAACTATTTCTGTTTTTGTAGTTTTTAATAGTTCTATTCTGTTGAAAAATGTGTTTTTGAACATGTTATATAATTTTGCTGTTTTTTCTATTTTGTCATCTATCTCTTTGTCTAATTGTCCATTGCTTTGTGTTATTGTACCCAGGTATCTGTATTGTTCAACCTGTTCTATTATTCTTATTTTGTGATTCAGTTTTTTTCTCGCAATTTTCAGTTTTTGTTTTTTTATAGTTTATTTTCATGTTTATGTTTTTTAGTTGCTCTTCTATTATTTCCATGTTGTGTTGAAGATCTTCTTCACTGCTATATCGTCTGCAAATAGAAATTCTGCTATTTTTGTTATTTCCATCTTCCAATGTCCTATTTTTATGATTTTCATTTTTTCTTTGCTTGTTTTATTGCCTTATCAAGCACAATTGAGAACAGCAATGCGCTTAGCACACATCCTTGCTTAACCCCTTTCTTTGTTTGGAATTCTTTCGATTCTTTGTTGTTCATTTTCACTATGTTTCTGTTTTCTGTGTACATGTTTTTAATTACGTTTATTATTTCTTTCTCAATTCCACTCTTTTCTAGTTCTTTCTATATATTATCTTTCTTGATCCTATCAAATGCTTTTTCGAGGTCAACGAAGAATACGTGCATTACTCGATTCTTTTTTATCATCTTCTCACTAAGTTCTCTTATTATAAATATTAGGTCCTGTGTGCTTCTTCCTCTTCTAAATCCACATTGGCTGTCCTCTATTGTCGATTCTAATTTGTCCCTCATTCTTTTTTTTAGAATTTTTGTAAATATTTTGCTCGATATGCTTGTCAGCGTAATTCCTCTATAGTTTTCACATTTCCTTTTATTTCCCTTTTTATGTATTGGTAGGATTATTCCTTTATTCCATTCCCTTAGCGTTTTCCCATTTCTTATTATGTCGTTTATTAGTTCCATTATTTGTGTAACTCTTTCTTCTCCCATAAATTTTATCATTTCCGAAGGTTATTTCATCTGTTCTTGGAGCTTTTCCGTTTTTTAACTTCTTAATTTTTTTTTATTTCTTCAATTTTTTCCGTTTTTCTGTTCTTAGGCACTCCTTCATCTTCTCTTGTTTTCTTCTATTTATTGTTTGGTTAGTTCTTGAAAGTATTGCCTCCATCTTTCCCTTATCTTGTCTTCATCCGTTATTATATTTCCATTTTTATCTTTTATGTTCATCATATTGTGTTCTTTCTTTTGTTTTATATGTTTTAATTTTCCGTAAATAGTTTTTGGTTCTGGTTGAAGTTCTCATTCATTTCTTTTTCAACTTTTGTCCGTGATTTTATCTTTGCTTTTTTTATTATTTTCTTTGTTTCATTTCTTTTTTCTTTGTATTTTTTGAAGTCTTCTATTTTTTTTTTGTAAGTATTTTTTCATTTTTCTTTTTTGTCTCTTATCTTCATCTTGACTTCCTTTGTCCACCAATTGGTTTTTTTAATATCTTTGTTTACTATATTTGTTGTTTCACAGCTCTCTTTTGCAGTTTCTAGAATAATTTGTTTGAATGTTTCCCATTTTCCTTCTATGCACGTCTTTTTTTTTCTCTTTGATTTTTTTTTTGTACAATTTCTTGATATGCCGCTTGTATTTGTTCTTCTTTTAGTTTGTATGTTTTTATCTTTATTTTAACTTTTTTCCTTTTTTTGTCTGGTTTTTTAACTTTTGTTTTCCATTTCATGTTCATTTGTAGTAAATGATGATCGCTTCCTACATTTTTTATTTTGTTCCAGTTGTTTCTGTTTACTAGGTAGTAGTCAATGATTGATTTCTCGTTTCTGGCTGGTTGTGTCTAGTGAATTTGTGAATTTCTTTGTGTTTGAATTTGGTGTTTGTTATTACGAGATTGTTTTTGATGCATAGTTGAATAATTCTTTTTCCGTTGTTGTTTTTCATTTCTTCTCCTTTTTTTCCCATTGCTTCTTCTATTCCGTCGTTTTGGTTTTCTACTCTCCCATTTAGGTCTCCTAGTATCATTATGTTTACTGATCCATCGTCTATTTCATGTTGTACTTTGCTATAGAAGCTGCCTTTCTCTTTTTTCTTTGCGTCTTCATTCGGTCCGTATGCTACTATTATGGTCTATATTTTATTGTCTACTAACTTCATTTCTACTATCGTAGTTCTTTTTGTTTTCCTCCACTCTTGTCACCACATTAACCAATAACCTCTATGTATTCTTTCTATCTCTTGCCCTTTCTTTTTTGTTTCTGGTATTTCTAGTATTTTTATTTTTTGGTTTATCATTTCTTCCACCAGTTCAGCTTTTTTTCCCATGTATCCTCTTATATTCCATGTTTCTATTCTTTCTTTTTTTTTGTACTTTTGCTATTTATGTTCCTTTTGTTTACATTGTTTGTCGTCGTGTTTATCATCTCTCTTATACCATTTTCTCGCCGTGTATTTTTCTTTTTTTCTAGCCGTTTTCCTATTAGTTTTTTGGATCTTCCACTTCTTCTAAACCTATTAATTCTTTATTCCATCTATATTCCTCTCCGTTAATTAATAACTTACGGTAACCTATTCTTACCCTGTTGCCATTCGATTTTTCTTCTCTTGCTATGTCTCTAATTTTTTTTGGCTTTCATTATTTGTTGTTTTGTTTCCCATGTTTCGGCTTCGACTCTTATTATTTGTTTTTCTTTATGTATTAGCTGAGCTTTTTCTATTTTGACTTGTATCTGAAGTTTTTCTTTCAAGAAGTTTTTCACTTTAATTTGTTCCTCATTTTCATTTGTTTTTATGCCTGTTATTATAATGTTATTTCTTTTTTTCTGTCTTTCTTCTTTTTCAGCTTTATTTTCTAGATTTCAATTTTTTGTATCATCTGTGTTTTTTCTTGTTCCTACTTTACTTTTTTATCCTTCATTTCTTTTTTTAGCTCTCTAATCTCTTCTTTTAGTTCCTTAGTGTTCTTTGTCATCTCCTTCATTAATTCCTTGAACATGCTTTTTAGTTCCTCCATTTCCGCCATTTCCTTTCTTGTATTTATATTTATTTTGTCTTCTCGGTGTGTTTTATACTTAGTTTTTTTTTAATTTAATTTTCTTATTTCGGTTAATTTCGCACACTCTGGCAACGTCGTAATTACCGCTGTACAAAGTACAAAAGTGTGATTTTCTTTAAAATTTTCATAAAAATATAAATATATTAATATATCAATCGTACCAGTCAAAAACTTCACCATGAGGCAGCAGATTTAAAAATGAGAAAATAAAAAATAATGTATTTTCTTTCAAAATAAAATAAACCGTAAAAAGAGAAATGAAATAAAACAGCAGACAAAATAAAAAGGAATGTGCTTCTGCTCAATAGCTTATACTAATAAAACAGAATTTTGGTTTGGTTTTTAAGTGTTATTAATAATAATAATAATAATAATAATAAAACTTAATAAGTTGTTGAGTATTATGTGATTAGCATTTTAAGCGAGTTTACTTTGAATTTTTTTTAAACTTGGGTAATTTTTTTAAATTTTGTTAATTTCTTTTTAAGGACGTAGTGAGATGTTGGCCTCGACAAGTGGCCTTTGAGAATGACTAGCGCATGGCAGTATCTTTCGGTTTTTTTCTCTGCGTTGGTCCTGCTGTTAGTTTGTAATTGTCACTAATGTGGTACTAGTTTGAGGTGGGCTGGTTTTGGTCTTGCGGAATTCACACAGTTTGCTGCGGCAACACATGCTGTCCCCGGCTTATCTCTCCCTATACCCTCTTTATCTGTCCTACTTCCTACATTGACATCCATCTCTCCTTTCTCCCATTCTTCCGTTATTCAACTTAGATATTTGCTTTGTCTTTAATGTTAACAGTAGTTTTTGTTAGCATTATTTATAATAGTTAATGTTTTATAAATATTGTTATTTGCGTACAGATAGAGTATCTGAGGTTCTGTTAAGGGTAGATAAGTAATGGACTAGTTATAATTTGCTATATTTGTTAATAAAAAGATTTGATAACTCTTTACCTTAGAAAAAAGAGACTTAATTACACAATGACTAGTAGAGCTTTTAGGGGTGTAATAGAGACTTAATTACACAATGGCTAAGGGAGCTTTAAGGGGTGTAATTTAGCTATCAGAGGTTATTCACACATAGACCGGTCCTAGAGGTGTGTAATATAAAGTACATTGGCAGGAAGGTCATCAAGGTACTGATAGCTATAGCATGCTTGGAAGGCTGAACAGATTGTTATTACAGGCGTTGGAGTTGTGTGAATAAAACTATATCTGGCAGTAAGGCCTTATACGTAACAGCCAAAAGTATGTTGTGCACTGGCAGTTGACGCCTTGGAGTTGCACAATTACTGCAAAAGGTTTTCAAGCTTACACAGGACAGTTATAGGTATAAACGCACTGGTATTAGAATATAACTTGGGATGTGTTAATTAGGTAATTGGTAATATACCATGTATTGATATAATTATGAGGATTCTAGCATAGCAATTGGTCTTGTGCTAGAGATATATATGTTTATTAATTAGACAAATTGTATCAGTAGTTGTGTGCAGGTTCAATTTATAGAGAAGTACACAGAAACATTAGCAAAGTATTGCAAGAAGACGAGATGGACCGGTTCAGCACGAATAGATTGCAATGCAGAGTGAGACTGGATTGCATGACGAAGGAAGACGTCGCTGAAGTTAGCCTCGTTTCCGTACCCGTTCTTGCGTCGTTTTTTATGACGTGATGCAAACACATAACTGTACATTACAGTCGCCCAGCAAAATCATTAAATTGAATTCTCTTTATATATATTTGAGTAAATTTACAAATTAAAAAAAAGTTCTGCAGTTAGGTACAAATAACAGCAAGTACAATTTAAGTTAATAATAATTATACTATGTTTTGTTATAATATAGTCAATTAACTTAATTAAAAAAACATAATACAAATTTTATGTGCAATAAAGAATAGATTCTATATTACCTGATGGAATATTACAGATTATTTATTAACAATTGAGAAACTAAAATTTTCAAAGATAATAGAAAAATTTATGTCGAGTGATAGTTTAACTAATCAATCAATGCACAGATGCACCGGCATGGTATGAGCGGCTCGCTTTTATTTGCTGTAGACACCTTTGTGTGTTTCATATTACCTGATGGAATATTACAGATTGTTTATTAACAATTAAGAAACAATAATTTTCAAAGAAAATAAAAAAATCCATGTCGAGTGATAGTTTTACTAAGCAATCAATGCACCGATGAGCGGCTCGCTTTTATTAATGTAGACACCTCTTTAGGTTTCATATTACCTGATGGAATATTACAGATTGTTTATTAACAATTAAGAAACAATAATTTTCAAAGAAAATAAAAAAGAAACCAAGTCGAGTGATAGTTATACTAAGCAATCAATGCACCGATGAGCGGCTCGCTTTTATTAATGTAGACACCTTTATAGGTTTCATATTACTTGATGGATTATTACCTGATGGAATATTACAGATTGTTTATTAACAATTAAGAAACAATAATTTTCAAAGGAAATAAAAAAATCCATGTCGAGTGATAGTTTTACTAAGCAATCAATGCATGGATGAGCTGCTCGCTTTTATTGATGTAGACACCTTTATAGGTTTCATATTACCTGATGGATTATTACCTGATGGAATATTACAGATTGTTTATTAACAATTAAGAAACAATAATTTTCGAAGGAAATAAAAAAATCCATGTCGAGTGATAGTTTTACTAAGCAATCAATGCACCGATGAGCGGCTCGCTTTTATTAATGTAGACACCTTTATAGGTTTCATATTACCTGATGGATTATTACCTGATGGAATATTACAGATTGTTTATTAACAATTAAGAAACAATAATTTTCAAAGGAAATAAAAAAATCCATGTCGAGTGATAGTTTTACTAAGCAATCAATGCATCGATGAGCGGCTCGCTTTTATTGATGTAGACACCTTTATAGGTTTCATATTACCTTATGGAATATTACAGATTGTTTATTAACAATTAAGAAACAATAATTTTCAAAGAAAATAAAAAAAAAAACATGTCGAGTGATAGTTTTACTAAGCAATCAATGCATCGATGAGCGGCTCGCTTTTATTGATGTAGACACCTTTATAGGTTTCATATTACCTTATGGAATATTACAGATTGTTTATTAACAATTAAGAAACAATAATTTTCAAAGAAAATAAAAAAAATCCATGTCGAGTGATAGTTTTACTAAGCAATCAATGCATGGATGAGCGGCTCGCTTTTATTGATGTAGACACCTTTATAGGTTTCATATTGCCTGATGGATTATTACAGATTGTTTATTAACAATTAAGAAACAATAATTTTTAAAGAAAATAAAAAAATCCATGTCGAGTGATAGTTTTACTAAGCAATCAATGCACCGATGCACCGCACGGTATGAGCGACTCGCTTTTTTTGCTGTAGACACCTTTATAGGTTTCATATCACCTGATGGAATATTTCAGATTGTTTATTAACAATTAAGAAACAATATTTTTCAAAGAAAAAAAAACCCTGTCGAGTGATAGTTTTACTAAGCAACGCACCGATGCACCTTGTGAGCGGCTCGTTTTTTGCTGTAGGCACCTTATTAGATTTTGTATTACGTGATGGAGTATTACATATTATTTATAAATTATAATATATATTTAAAAATTACGAAAACAAAATTAGCAGAAGTGGGAGTTAGTAAAGTGAAAATAGATCAGGTTATAGTTTAAAAATTTGATAATTTCCTAGTATTCAATCTTTCATTAGCTAACTCTTCAATGAAAATATGATAATAAGATTAAAATTAAAGTATAACCGATTATAGCGGTCATTTATATATATATATATATACACATTATACAATAAGAGGATTATAAATAGGTATTAAAAATTAAAAATATTAAAGAATTACTTTAAATATAAATAAAAGAACGCATAATAGATCCTCTTATTCTAATCTACTTTTGGGTATTATTACCAGGTTGGCCGTTCCCTTCATCAAATAAGATAATTAATCACATGAAAGAATTTATTCTTCTTAGTATTAAACCCATAACCACGTACACCAATTGTAAACAAAGCTAGAATTTTATCCAGAACTTGTTTCTAAATAAAAAAAAAACACTAATTAAAATTTTTATTTAATAATAAATAAGGAAACCAATAAGCAAAATAAAAGTTTACATAACATAAAACATGTATAGATAAGTCAGCATAAAAAACAAACTATAAAAATTCCATTCATTCAATTGTGGATTTTTTTTATAAAACTCAATTATATATTCAATATGCGACAGCGAGGCACACGCACATGTTGATTCACTTTACCAGACAACCTAACAAAAAAACACCCATTTATGAATAGAGATTTCCTGCTATATGTTAATTTACTAAAAAAGACATACATGTATCCTAGATATTATTCAATTTAAAAAATAAAGATGTATATACAGCACCGAGTTACTATTCTAATATTTTTTATAAAAATCAATCGTCACTTTCGTATGTCATCACCTAATGTAATATTAATTAAGATGTTTACAACAAAAGTAGCCGCTCATACCGCGCGTTCATTCATTGCTTGATAAAACCATCACTTGCTTATAAACTTTTTTATTTCTTTAATAAAAGTTAAACTATCACTCGACATAATTTTTTCTATTTTCTTTGAAAATTATTGTTTCTTAATTGTTAATAAACAATCTGTAATATTCCATCAGGTAATATGAAACCTATAAAGGTGTCTACATCAATAAAAGCGAGCCGCTCATCGATGCATTGATTGCTTAGTAAAACTATCACTCGACATGGTTTTTTTTTATTTTCTTTCAAAATTATTGTTTCATAATTGTTATTAAACAATCTGTAATAATCCATCAGGTAATATGAAACCTATAAAGGTGTCTACATCAATAAAAGCGAGCCGCTCATCCATGCATTGATTGCTTAGTAAAACTATCACTCGACATGGATTATTTTATTTTCTTTAAAAATTATTGTTTCTTAATTGTTAATAAACAATCTGTAATATTCCATAAGGTAATATGAAACCTATAAAGGTGTCTACATCAATAAAAGCGAGCCGCTCATCGATGCATTGATTGCTTAGTAAAACTATCACTCTACATGGTTTTTTTTTTCTTTGAAAATTATTGTTTCTTAATTGTTAATAAACAATCTGTAATAATCCATCAGGTAATATGAAACCTATAAAGGTGTCTACATCAATAAAAGCGAGCCGCTCATCCATGCATTGATTGCTTAGTAAAACTATCACTCGACATGGATTATTTTATTTTCTTTAAAAATTATTGTTTCTTAATTGTTAATAAACAATCTGTAATATTCCATCAGGTAATATGAAACCTATAAAGGTGTCTACATTAATAAAAGCGAGCCGCTCATCGGTGCATTGATTGCTTAGTAAAACTATCACTCGACATGGATTTTTTTCTTTTCTTTGAAAATTATTGTTTCTTAATTGTTAATAAACAATCTGTAATATTCCATCAGGTAATATGAAACCTATAAAGGTGTCTACATCAATAAAAGCGAGCCGCTCATCCATGCATTGATTGCTTAGTAAAACTATCACTCGACATGGATTATTTTATTTTCTTTAAAAATTATTGTTTCTTAATTGTTAATAAACAATCTGTAATATTCCATCAGGTAATATGAAACCTATAAAGGTGTCTACATTAATAAAAGCGAGCCGCTCATCGGTGCATTGATTGCTTAGTAAAACTATCACTCGACATGGATTTTTTTCTTTTCTTTGAAAATTATTGTTTCTTAATTGTTAATAAACAATCTGTATTATTCCATCAGGTAATATGAAACCTATAAAGGTGTCTACATCAATAAAAGCGAGCCGCTCATCCATGCATTGATTGCTTAGTAAAACTATCACTCGACATGGATTTTTTTATTTTCTTTGAAAATTATTGTTTCTTAATTGTTAATAAACAATCTGTAATATTCCATAAGGTAATATGAAACCTATAAAGGTGTCTACATCAATAAAAGCGAGCCGCTCATCGATGCATTGATTGCTTAGTAAAACTATCACTCGACATGGTTTTTTTTTTATTTTCTTTGAAAATTATTGTTTCTTAATTGTTAATAAACAATCTGTAATATTCCATAAGGTAATATGAAACCTATAAAGGTGTCTACATCAATAAAAGCGAGCCGCTCATCCATGCATTGATTGCTTAGTAAAACTATCACTCGACATGGATTATTTTATTTTCTTTAAAAATTATTGTTTCTTAATTGTTAATAAACAATCTGTAATATTCCATCAGGTAATATGAAACCTATAAAGGTGTCTACATTAATAAAAGCGAGCCGCTCATCGGTGCATTGATTGCTTAGTAAAACTATCACTCGACATGGATTTTTTTCTTTTCTTTGAAAATTATTGTTTCTTAATTGTTAATAAACAATCTGTAATATTCCATCAGGTAATAATCCATCAGGTAATATGAAACCTATAAAGGTGTCTACATCAATAAAAGCGAGCCGCTCATCGGTGCATTGATTGCTTAGTAAAACTATCACTCGACATGGTTTTTTTGATTTTCTTTGAAAATTATTGTTTCTTAATTGTTAATAAACAATCTGTAATATTCCATCAGGTAATATGAAACCTATAAAGGTGTCTACATTAATAAAAGCGAGCCGCTCATCGGTGCATTGATTGCTTAGTAAAACTATCACTCGACATGGATTTTTTTATTTTCTTTGAAAATTATTGTTTCTTAATTGTTAATAAACAATCTGTAATATTCCATAAGGTAATATGAAACTTATAAAGGTGTCTACATCAATAAAAGCGAGCCGCTCATCGATGCATTGATTGCTTAGTAAAACTATCACTCGACATGGTTTTTTTTATTTTCTTTGAAAATTATTGTTTCTTAATTGTTAATAAACAATCTGTAATATTCCATCAGGTAATATGAAACCTATAAAGGTGTCTACATTAATAAAAGCGAGCCGCTCATCGATGCATTGATTGCTTAGTAAAACTATCACTCGACATGGATTTTTTTATTTTCTTTGAAAATTATTGTTTCTTAATTGTTAATAAACAATCTGTAATATTCCATCAGGTAATATGAAACACACAAAGGTGTCTACAGCAAATAAAAGCGAGCCGCTCATACCATGCCGGTGCATCTGTGCATTGATTGATTAGTTAAACTATCACTCGACATAAATTTTTCTATTATCTTTGAAAATTTTAGTTTCTTAATTGTTAATAAATAATCTGTAATATTCCATCAGGTAATATAGAATCTATTCTTTATTGCACATAAAATTTGTATTATGTTTTTTTAATTAAGTTAATTGACTATATTATAACAAAACATAGTATAATTATTATTAACTTAAATTGTACTTGCTGTTATTTGTACCTAACTGCAGAACTTTTTTTTAATTTGTAAATTTACTCAAATATATATAAAGAGAATTCAATTTAATGATTTTGCTGGGCGACTGTAATGTACAGTTATGTGTTTGCATCACGTCATAAAAAACGACGCAAGAACGGGTACGGAAACGAGGCTAACTTCAGCGACGTCGAAGGAAGGAGGATCAGTAATGTCGGCGCAGTGAAAAGATGCGGTTAAATGGTTTGACGGCAATGAATTGTTTTATAAATTGGTGAAAATTAATTAAGATACGACATTCAAGCACGGTGTGGTGGTTGGGAGGTTCAACGTGCGTTGCGTCAGTTATATAAAAAAATAAATTTGTATAACTGGGCGAAACATTAGGTATCTTCCGAGGTATCTTCTTAGTTTTTCTATATCTTTATTAACTTCTTCCTTGTCGTATCATCATTCTTTCAAATAAATGTACCACTCACCGACTTCAAAATAAACCATGTTTTTTACGCCTGTCAACCATTGCGATATTAAGGATATTATTTTATACTATGTGTTTCCTTAGGTCTAGATGAAATACCAGTTATCTTAGTAAAAGAATGTGTTAATGAACTTGCCCCAATTTTAGCAGAAATAGTTAATCTCTCAATTCAAACGGAACAGTTTTCAGATATCTTAAAAATTTCAGTTGTACCGGTTAAAAAAAATAAAAAATTCATGAATTAATAAACTAACGACCAATTGCTCTTCTTAGCGTATTTTCTAAAATAATAAAAAAGCAGTGTTTTCCCAAACTACAAATTTTATGAACATAAATAATCAATTTAATGAAGCTTAACATGGATTTAGAGCCAATCACTCAACAGAAGCTGCAACAACTGATTTTGTTCAATACATTTACAATGAAATAAATAAAAACAATAAAATAATGGGAATATTTTTTGACTTGTTAATTTTAATTTTATACTAGACAAAATTTATGCATTAAGTATTAGGGGGTCACTAAATAACTATATAAAATCTTATTTGGAAAAAAAGCTATAACAGTAAAAATCAATCAAACTATGTCTGAAATGAATAACATAAACCTAGAGGTGCCTCAGGGTAGCGTAGGGGGTCCGTTGTTATTTTTGTTATATGTGAACGACTTAGCAGATCACATTAAAAAAGGAAAACTATGCATGTTTGCTGATGACACATCAATATGCATCAGTGCCAAAAGCAATGAGTGTTCATTTATAGCTAAAGAAATAATTGATACATTTGAACTTTGGTGTAAAAACAACAATCTAATATTAAATCTATCAAAAACTGCATCGGTAAAATTCTATAGAAAATACAAGAATTCATCTATACCATATGTTGTTACAAACAATATCCAACTAAATTTAAGTAACACTACAAAATTTTTAGGGTTAATAATAGACTCAAACTTATCATGGAAACCCCACATTTTGGCAACTATACACAAATTAAATCGGGCTGATTACGTGATTAGCAACTTAAAACGGGTTTTTAATTTAGATAGTTTAATAACAGTATACTATGGATTTAGTACACTCTATTCTAAGTTATGGTATTACTGCTTGAGGAGATATTTTTAATTCAAATCAACAGCACCAAATTTTAATAGTACAAAAGAGAATAATTAGAGAGGTACATTGTGATTTGTATTTTTTGTTTTTATGGTTGGTACGACATATCATATCCACACTAGAGTGGATATATGATACATATCCATTCAGTTAGGCGTGGATAAAAGTGACAATATATAGAAGGGAGTAGAAAAACGAAATTGTACTGTTCAAGCATGTCTAACTGTACATTGTTTTATTTTTTATATTTTATTTGTTTTTATGATAAATTTTAACTGTATGTATTGTAACGCATTTCTACTTTTTATCGCATATTTTAAACAGTATTTTTATTTTACAATTTTTTATGACTTATGTATACCACAATAGTGATCTGAAACATTAAATAAATATTATTATTAAGTGTATTCCTTTTTGTAGTCCTAGATTTGCCAGTTTTACTTCTAGTGAGATTCTAAAATCTCCATTTAAGGTTAGTTTTTTGTGTCCTCTGGTAGCCAAATATATTCTGACCATTTTGAAAGTTGCATTATCTGACAACCTCGAGATGGCGTATCTGCCGTATGAAAATTGCTTACCTTAAACAGTTTTTTTCTTCTTTTCCTTATCTCTGCAAGTTTGGTTAGTATTAATGTTTCAGTAAATGTTTTTCTCTTGTCAATCTTTTTACAGTCCATTCCTTGGTAGGCATAGTTGTCTTGGTCTTTTTTTGCTTCCATTTAGTTTTTCGCTCCCTTTCTTTGTCTTTTGTGGCTTTTGATCTGTGTGTTTTCTTCTATTTTAGCATTCTAACTCTTTCCTATTACCCCCCCCCCCCCCCCCCCCCCCACGCTTTGCACTCTACTAGCATATGTTATGCGTCGACATGCGTGTCTTCTGGACTGAATATACATATTTCTTTTTTTTTTTTCATCATATTTTTGTAAATACTTACTAAAGGCTCCATGTCCGGTGAGTAGTTGTGTTGTATAGTAAAATGTTGCTGGTTTATTTTCTACCCATTTTATTTCTGGTATTAGTTTCCTTGTCCATTCTTCTTTTTCTCTTTTTTCCATTGTATTCTCTGTTGCCCGTCACAAAATTAACGCAAGATTTGAATAAAATAGAAAACACAGTTTTTAGTCTTTTATATTGTTTGTGTTTATTTTTTATTGAATCATAAAGTACATGAGGTAGTCACTCTCACACAATCGTTCCGTTGCACTTATATAAGCACCCACGACCCTTTCGGGCAAAATACGTTTTTTTTAATATGCACAACACTTTTTTTATTGCTAACAGTAACTATTATGATGAACAGATATTTAATTGTTGTTGGTTAAGTTAGTTGGTTGGCAGAATAATACAGGGCGGTATGTTGTTGCAAATCGTTGAAATAACTTAAATGAAAATTTTAAAAAAATGTTTCTGACAAATCTTATGTATTTTCTCCGTATAATCCAAATCTGTATTTTTTTGTTGTGCTTTTTACGGCTATTTTACATCGCCTCAGTAATGGAATGGGACCAACAGCTTATTAGGTGACTTCCGAACCACCCTGGTCGATAAAGAGCAAGTTTTTAATTAGTCCTGTCAGAGATCAAACCCCGGAAATGGAGTTCCTATTTGAAATTTTAAAGTGAGTGCGGAGAACTGATTTTAGGACAGAAAGATGACCCCTTTGAAAATATTAATTTTTTGACAGTGAGTTTTTCGTACGATGAATATTTTTCGAATTATTTTCATTCGCCAGGTTAAATGGGGCACTCGGTATATGGAGAGTTTGCTGTGCGACTTTAGTAGTTTGTGTGCGCACCAGTCATAAAAAACGACGCAAGAATGGGTACAGAAACAACACTTACTTCGGCGACCTCACCAAGGATGGAGGATTTAATAAATTCTGCCTCTTTGATATCCAGTTGTGGTCATTCAGTCCCCGAGCCACCTATTATTTTCTCAACTTTTGTCTGGCCGTCTCCAAGAGCTTATGTTTCTCGATTTCCACTAGAATTCTGAATCTGTACAACTGCTTGCTCACCTAGAATAGTCTTTTGTCGATTTTCGATATTGTCCATTTGTTTGCCTATTGGCAAGTTCTTTAGTTTGTAAAAAGTGAACTCTAGGTTAGATTAAAGAGATTGACCAAGGAAAGAAAAGAGTGGTGGTAGTCTCATTGCCCCAAACTATGGAATCCTAGTACTTACTTTAGTAGACGATTTAAATTGTATATAGTTTGCCAACATATTTTATTTAATGATCATTGTTATTTATTATTATGACATCTAAGAAAAAATACAATTCAAAGTGGTTTAATGTTACTTAGTTTTAATAATGTATATTAAAAGCTATGGAATGTCAGGAAAAGAAAACAAGTATATAAAATATTTAAAAAGCATTTATTATTATAAAAAATATTTTGTTAGTAATATATAAAGTAAGCAATTAAAATTAAAAATAGATCAATATTTCAGTTAACCGGAGACCTGTTTCTTGCAATAGTTGTATAAATTTTTAATTGGATTAGATGATCCTTTTGAAACATCAACATATTTCAAATTATGTTTAAATGATTTTGCAACACCCTTTTTATGTTCTTCATAAAATTCCTTTATTTTTTCTCCAGAAAGTGGAAGCTTGTATAAATTCGTAATTGATTTGAATATGTTTTCTGGTGAAACTGTTGTTAAATTAAGGCTAGTTGTAGAATTTATCATGGCATTCTCTAATACTTGTCTTTCATAAACATATTCTTTTTTCATATCTTCATACCGCTTTAACAATTCATTATTTTTCTTAGTAGAGTTTACTTCTCTGAAATTACATTATGAAATAAATGTATCATTAATAATATTACTTACTTACCGATCAATGAGATAGTCTAAGTAATCACCATAAGCATCATTATAAGGAGTAATTGAATTTTCTTTTAAAAAGTGTGCAAATAATGCCATAGATTCAGTAATGGTTTTCTTTTCAATTTCATATTGTTCTCTACGTTCCTCGAGTTTTAAGATTAATTTTTTAACTTCAGTGACGGCATCTTCCTTTGTTTTGATCTGACTTTTGACCGATTCGTCTTCTAGTTTTTCTTCTTTCAGTTCTGTTTCATATGTTATGTGCATATGTGTGGTGTAATTACAACCACACTTTTTGCAATTTCCTGACCATAAATTAATTGATTTGCAACCTAAACGTAGATATAGAGCTCCAATCATTTGCAAAGGTATAGATTTTAAATAACAAGGATTGTGGCATACTGTTTTGTAATGATACTTTGTTATTCCACAAAATACGTAAGTATCTGAACACTCAGCAGAAGTACATACTGTAATAGGTCCTGCAAGATTCTTTTTGTGTATGTCAATAGCTGGTATATATAACTTCTTTTTAAAATCGTTGATGGAACCAGTATCTTCTTTCAGTTGGAGTTCATGATTGCTCAAATGTATTACATTATCTTGTATAACATCAGCTATGTCCGCCAAAGGTTTTGATAGATCTAAGATTACTCGTCTGGCTTCATTTATAGACAAAGTACATTGAACATCGTGTGGTATTAGTCCTTTATTGTTGTGATCTCCAGCTATATAAGATAATAACTTCCAAGAAGCCATTACAGAATTATCCCAGCTTCCTGCAAACTCCTTTATTTCTCGCTCACTAAACTTCATATCGTTTTTTAGAGCGATGAGAAATTTAAATGCTTCATTATCCATACAAAACATGTTTTTTATTGTGCATGGTATTTTCACCTGTGTGCATCCATCTTCAATTTCTTTGAGAAGTCTACGCAACAATGGTAATGTTTCTCCAGGTCTATAAAACGTGCTTCTAGTATTAGTGAAAACAAAAACAATATTTTGACTTGCTGATCTATCCAAGCGTGAAAATAAATGCATAAGGCAAAACTTAAAATATGCATTAATAATGGTTACATTTGGTTTTAATAAAATACAAACCGCATGTATTTTTTTGAATTGACTTAGATATATAAGAACATTCTCAAAATTTTCTTTGTCTTGTGTAAGGCCTCTGCTATCACCAATTCCAGGAGTATCAATTATACAGATGTTGCGGTTGTTATCTTCCCCAGTGGGAAAAATATAAGCTCTGGGATCTAAAAAAAAGATAATAAATTAATAAAAAGTAAAATGAAATAGACACTACATATTTAACTGCTATAAATTCATACGTCAATGTTCAAGATTAAAATAAAAAAAACTCTACCATTTATAACATATAGCATTTCTTATATTAATTTTCAAAGACATTGTTTACTATAAGATATATATTTTATTTTTGTAGCATTGTAGTACATATTTTAGCTAGCTGCTTTGGACAAAAAGAAGCTCTTTAAGTATTATTTCACTTGAACTGCCTTTCGCAACAGTTTTAACAGGACACATAGCAGTTACTCTCAGACGTTACAATTAATTTTTACTATTAACTCCCGTGCACTAGAATAATAAACTAAAAATTAAAACTAACGTATTGTTAGCACTGCCATAGAATTTTTTTCATGCTCTCAATTTTTATATTCTATGCTTTAACAGAAAACTTTAAAAAAGAGTCAATAATGTTATTTCAGAAAAATACAAATGCATTATATAACACCGGCAATTGCGCTATGAGACAAAACACAAATGTATTCACAAATTCCTTAAACTATAAAATAGCCATAACTATAAAGTAATGCATAGATACTTAGGCATAAGACCGTATTTGAGAGTGATTCAAACCATTGCGGCAGAACTTTGAACTAAAAACATTTTTTGTCATTATAACTTTTGTTACGATATTAATAGTTGTAATGTGTAATGTATTATAGTTAATTTTTATGTCACTTCTGCTATGTTCTAATTTATAATTGTGTTACAATATGCATATCTAACCTAAGAATTTTAAATTTAATTGATTTACAATTAACTATTTTGAAGTGAATTTTTGTGTTTCCAATTATTACTGAGATAAAAAGAAACTAAAAAAAAACTAATATAACAAATTATCACATTATAAACGACTTTAAAAAGTATTAGATACAATAAATAAAACAATTTTGGTATATACAGGGTGTAGATTAATTGGCGGATAAAAGCCAGGTAACTTTGTAGACCGTGCCAAAAAAAAACGAAAATTTTTATTCCAAAATGCTGAGAAACTCTTCGTTTGGTCTCACGAGATCCTCAAAGTTTCGTTATGCTTGGCAACGTAGCAAAATTTCTATTTCTCTATTCAAACCTATAATGTAGGCAACTTAATACACACATCAATTGTTATTATTTATTATAAACTACAAATGTTCATATTAGCCACCGTTTATTTCTAAACCTATATGGTATCAAATTCATGACATTCTCAAGCATCACCGGAGTAATTTGCATATTCATTTAAAGTAAAAGTCATAATAAAATAGAAATATCAACTGACATTCATTGCATAGCCTACGTTATAATTTGATATTTATTTCTATATTCAAACCTATAATATAGGCCACTTAATACACACATCAAATGTTATTATTTATTATAAACTACAACTGTTTATATTGGCCACCGTTTACTTCTAAACACTATACGGTATCGAATTCATGACATTCTCAAGCATCACTGGCGTAATTTGCATATTCATTCAAAGTAAATGTCATAATAAAATAGAAATATCAACTGACATTTATTGCATAGCCTACGTTATAATTTGAATTTTATTTAAAAAATTTGCTACGTTGCCAAGTGTATTTTTTGTTTAAATTTGATGTATTCTTGGAAAGTAATTTGCACATTTTTCAATATTTTTTTATTATTAATTTTTAATAAACCTCGTAACTTTTATTATACTAAAAAGAAGATATTTGGTACATAAAATACGCAATTAAAACAATATTTGTATTGACAAAATTGAAACTTTGAGGACCTCGTGAAGCCAAACATTTTGGAATTAAGATTTTCGTTTTCTTTTGGCACGATCTACAAAGTTACCTGGCGTTTGTCAGCCAATTAATCTACACCCTGTATTTTAAAAGAAACACTTTTAATTTTCCAAATAAATTTTTACACTAGCTTAAAACTTGAAACATATTTTCTATAAAAAACAAATAAAAACAAAAAAACTTTAAAATAAATAAAGTTTTCCGTAGTCAACACAAATACAGTAAACCAAACACATTGTAACCATTCACTCCTGACATGCCAAAATAAAAGTAAGGAAAGACCGCTAAACAACACCAATAGTAACATAGGTACATTCGCATGAAAAACATGGAATTTATTAGCAAATTATCCTTAAAACGCAAAGCGAGAGTTAATAAGCAAATAAATTACCTTTGCTACAGCAGTGGCTGCCGCAGGTGATACAGATGTATCAACGGATATTAAACTTAAGGGGGGAGAATTATTGCGCTATTATAAGGGTTCACAGCATCCAACTCAGCAAGAAAACGCCTGAATATAATTGAATAAAATTTTCACACATTGTAGAAGAAAGTCCAATCTGTGTCCTCAAACTTGTAGAAATTTGATGCAATAAGTCGTTTCTTTGCAATTAATTTGTAAAAAGTGACGTTTTAAATTAGTTTTTTGTTATTTTTTTACTCTTTAAATATAACTTCAAATTTTTATCTAAAAACATGAAGACATAGAATATTGTATGTAGTTCAACATATAAAAAAAGTAATGACTAAAATCTTATCGTTTGGATATTGAGTTGGTTGGCGTTTTGTCCTATAAGAACTAATTTTAATTTAAAAACGGCGCTGTACGTGTTAATATTTTTCTAGAGAGAAAAAGATGTGATAGGATTTAATATTTTTCCATAACAATACTACTAGTGGCACCACAACAGGACGGGGCGACTAACTTGGCAATTCTCTAGCGTTAAACTTTAAAATCATTATTTAAAATTAATCAAAATTTTCAGGACAGAGCACTTCATTTACATTTCCACAATAAAACAAAAATAAACCAATTAGTTAAAATTGATGATTTCAATAAGCGTGTATCAAGACGTATCATTTTATAAAGCCGTCGCTGCCCGAGAATAATGTATATTTATTATGTATAAAAGTTTGTGTCTGCGGGTGTATTGTTTTAAATAAAACTTTTTTCTTCATATGAAAAAGTTGAATAGAGTCAAAGTGTGCATGTACTGCAAGGTGTTTCCATTATTTTCTAAAAGATTTATATTTATGTTTACACCACCTCCCTTCTTGTTGTCACATGTTTCAAATAATACTTTATATGTTAGAAATTGTATGTAGTATTCTTGATTTTTCTATAGCCATGTTTTAGTTATTACTACACGTCGTCTTTTTCTTCGTTAAATAAGATTTGCAAGTTATCAATTTTATTAAGTATGCTTGTGCAATTTTAATACAATATACTCAGAACTGTAATGTCCATTAGTTTTCATTGCATTCAGTTGAATTATTTAGAATTATTTTATCAGTATTTTGTGTGTGAAATAAATCCATGACTTAAATAAGATAAAATAAAAGTTTAATGGTTAGAAAGTAATGATATTGAACCAGATAATTAAACTACTAAAGAAAACTATTAGGAATATTAAGTGTGCTCATGACAAAGTATAATAATTTTTCCAAGAACACCGCAATTTTATTTCATCGTCAGCTGCATGATCTGTAGGTCCATTTTCATTGTATTTGTTGTCGATATGGTTGCAGTTTATGCATTTTTTTCATTTGTGAAGAGCACAGTGTATTTACAAATTGTACATGTGTATGAGTCCTCTTCCACATAGCATGCTTAATTTAACTAGAATTCTTCATTGTTTCTTATAATATCATTTTTATAAAGTTTTTCACCCAAGCCTTCTGATATATTAACTATAATTTGTTTTAGGTTTTCATTTCCATCTTGTTTTCTAATTACTTACAATATTATTTTTAATTTCCTTTTCATATAATTTGGTTTTCTTCTCCAAATTAAGTATTCTCTCATGGCCTTGATTATTTTCTTTTTGTTCAGTTTTAAATTAGTTGAATTGTTGTGACATGAACTTCATAGAATCTTTAATTTCTTCTAATAATTCTTTTAGATATCTTTGTGATAGTTCTTTATATTGCTTTGATTGATGTTTTTTTTTTTCTTAATATTTATTTTATAGCTTATGATGGTTATGTTAATGTTTTTAGTTATTTGTTTACCTACTCCTCAGATGATTGTTTTTATAAATAACTCTTTTAGATATATTTGTACTTATCATTTTACTGTGTTTGTTATTTGTCTATTTGTTTTTAATAGTATTATTTTTTTTGATTGGCCAAATTTATACACACACATGCTCCATGCATACACTTTAAATTTATCAATACCATATTACATTTAAGATTAGAACGTATAAACTAAACATTTATACATAAACTAAAAAACATAATATTAGACCCTAATGATAAAATTATCTCTTTTGACATAATAAATTTATACACAAACATTCCTATACCAGAAACTATCACTGCACTTCACAACACCTTAACATCAAAAAACATAGACAAAAACGACATTAATGACATTATGCTTTTAACAAAATTTTTAACTTCTGAAACAATATTCACATACAACGACAAAATCTACAAATTAACAGATGGTTTACCTATGGGAGCTTCTAGCTCCACAATTCTAGCAAACATCTTTCTAAATACACTAGAAGAGGACATTATTATTAATAATAACAATCCATTTAACAATAACATCATTCTATGGCAAAGATATATTGATGACATAATTTGCATATTTAGAGGACCATTATCAACCATAACAAACTTTCATAATTTTTTAAACACTATACATCCTAACATACAATTTACTCTAGAACTAGAAAACAATAAACAAATTAACTTTCTCGACCTTACAATATCTAAAATTTACAACAAATTAGACTTTCAAATTTATAGAAAACCCACAAACCCTGGAATAATTATTCCATTTGATTCAAACCATAGTAATAACCATAAATTTTCAACTTTTCACTCACTTTCACATAGAGCACTAAATTTACCACTATCTCCTAAAAATTTAAAAATTGAAATTAACATCATTAAACAATTAGCTATTTCTAATAATTTTCCAATCAAAACAATTAACAAAATTATAAACAAACATAAACAAAAAATTGAATTAAGAAACAACACAACACTTATAAACATCAACAAACACAATAAAACACAATACAGAAAACTAACATACTATAATAACAGCAACAAAATTAAAAAACTATTATTCAAATATGACATTAACGGATCTTTTTCTACCTCCAACACAATTAAAAACATATTTTGTAACAACAAACAGAAAACAGACATTTTAATGAAATCAGGAATTTATAAATTAGACTGCCAAGACTGTAACGCTACTTACATTGGACAAACAGGACGAGCATTAAAACACAGAATAAAAGAACACAACACTAAAAACAACAAATCAACTTTCTCCAAACATCTTCAAATACATAAACATAACTTTAACCACAACAACAATACAAAATTAATACACGAATGTAAAAAAGGCTTAAAAATGTCTATTTTAGAATCTTTCGAAATTGATAATATAAAAAATAACAAAAAATATACATGCCTAAATGAACAAATTAACACAAAATATCAACACATTTACACTTTTCTTAAATCAAACATAAACACAACAAATAACACTTAAAATTTTTTATTAATCAATTTTACATAAACATAAACATATTTGTCATATTAATGTCAAAAATATTTTTTTATATATTTATACACGTAAGATTTTATTTATATAATATTTTAATTTTAATTTAATACAATTATATTTATAGTTACTGATGATGCCTTAAACGGCGAAACCGGTTTAAATATTAAAAATAATAAAAGCATATAAAAGTATAAAAATTTTTTATTATACAATTTAAAAAAAATTTATACATCGGTTGTTAACTAATTATCTACTTAAATTAGTAAAAGTTATAATTGTTTTTTAAATTTTTACCTTTCATTTCTACTTTATCGTTACCTCATAAAGTAAATTGATTGAAATTAAAGAATACTAAATAAATGATCTATTTTATTAACTAAGAAAAAATATTGAATTTGTACAGCAAGTGCAAATTTGGTGTCCTTTGTGATTACTGTTGAGTAGTGTGAAGCGGCAACATATACATTCAGCATTTATTACTTGCATCTTCAGACTGCTTACCACAAGAGCTTCACGCACACTGCTTGCGACTTACTAAGTGCTTGGCAATTATTAGTACCGATTGGTACATGAGCCATTTTTAGTTTATAGTTTTTCCATGTACTAATTGTTTTTATTTGAATAAAATTATAAAATATATACCTTGAGTTGAAGAATCTCCAAAAGTGTTAGATTCATTGTTAATATTGTCTGTGGTAGATGGATCCTGGTCCTCTTTCTTGAACCCAAACTTAATTGTTCTATCTTCATAATTCTCATCTGGTATGGAAAACTTAGTTGGGATCAAACAAATAATTTCGCTTTTTATGGCAGTTTCTAAATCCAAATATTGCAAGTAATTCGCAAATGAATTAATAAATGTTGACTTGCCAACACCTGTTTCACCAAGTAATAAGATGTTAATATCATTATCACTGATTGTCAAATTACTTAAATCTTTAACATAACTCATGTTTATTGTAAATAAAACAATGTGCTATAAATTGAGCAACGGCTCTGCAATCTGCACCACCGTGTGCGAGAGGAGCTGAATAAGCTGATGTTGCTGGGAAAAGAGACGAAGTGTGCACTATTTACACTAATGGAGAGAAGTGAGAGAGAAGTGAGAGAGAAGTGAGAACTATATGAGAAGTTAAGTTGTAGATGCTAGTGGTGCCACACCTACGTACAGACTAAACAAAATATTTTAAACCAATCAGGGTATTCCCGCAAGTATCAGAAAACGTAGTATGCTACACAGAATATCCGTATGCTTTATTTTCCTTTACACGACATTGCTTAACCTTGAATGTTATATTTAGCAGACACAATCACATGTTTATTATAAAGTTGTTTCATTCATTCAATAGCGCATATGATTATTGGTTGGAATTTCAAGCTTTATTATCAAGAAATTATTATAAAAATGATCACCATCTAAAAATTTTAAAATCTCTCTCGCATAAACAAAACTTAATATACAGTAGTAATGAAGTAAATATAAATTTGGCTGTTAAACTATTTAATTGAACAAACACATAGAAGAAATTGATAAAAAATAATACAAGAGGTCTCGTTTCGATTATATTATTACACATAGTTTGTACATTATTTATTAGTAGTAAACGGTGAACCCTGTCACAAATACGTAAGCGAAGAGAATTGCACCCAAGACAATTATAACCAAAATTTGTTAACATTCAATTCAATTTAATATGATTAAAAAAAAAATAGTCCCGGAGGTGCAATATATATCCATTATAATATTAATTGTTTGTTTTATATTCTAATTGAATAAATTTACTTCTCGATTAGTTAATTGATGATTAAATTAACGTTGATAATACCAGCGGTTAATCATGAATGATTGAAACAAAAACCAAAGATTGACCTTTTAGTTTTTTTACATGTTTGAATACTGCTAATATATTATACAGGGTTGGGTAAATGTATGGAAACGCCCGATTATTGACTGCAATTTTAGTTTATGTAAAAAATGACCTTAATAAAAGTTTTTGTAGAAATTTTAATCTATGCAGGGTGTCAATTATTGTTACAGGTAATTTCTTTTTAATATTTACAAATTTTTGACGCCCTCTACCGGCTAAACGAGACAATTTTGGATATAACTAAGTCGGCTTAGATCGACCTATTTTGACGTCAGGAGTCTGTCGTCAAACGTTGTACACGTATTTTCCGGACACCCTGTATATATATATGCACACGCATGTACGTCACTTACAAATCAACCTCGATATAAATCAAATGATCGTGTAACAAAAAAAAACAAATAAAGTGTCAGTTTTGTTATTTTCACAAATAGAGATATGTCCAATTTTATTATTCTCCACAAAAGATATAACAGTAAGAGACTAAGACTAAGAGTTTTGATAGACTCTGGCTTTCAATCTAATTTCATGACGGAAGAAGCTATAAAAAAACTTATTTGTAGAAAGATAAATATGCCACTGACAGGCATCAAACCAATCTTTTTCATACTTAGCAACAAAATTTCCAACCAACATCAGACTGGCAGATCTAACATTCCATATCAATTTTCCAGCAGAACTTTTCTACGACACTCTGTGTTAGCCAAACCAGAATAACCCAAAACGGACCCATACTCAAGAAAACGCAGTTACGATGAATTGTTGCAGGATGTGTACTATACTAACAAAAACGATCACAAGCTATCAGATGTAATCTATCCACTCGATCATACAGAAACTCCATTAAACAAAATTTGAGACTAGCAGAAATTCCGCAAACCAAGATCCACACCGACGAGAAAATTCTATGTGAAATTCATTACAGCAGAACACCATCCAAAATCCAGATAGAAGATTTGTAGTAAGATTACCTAAAAAACCAAATGAACCCGTACCAGGTCAATCTTTAGGTCAAGCAATGATACGTTTTTATGCCATCAAACAAAAAATGCATCAAAATCCAGACTTAAGGACAGAATATACCTCTTTTGTGGATGAATACAAACAACTGCAGCACATAAACAAAATAAATATTACACGCAATGATACAATATTTGCCACATCATTGCGTACTCAAACAGTCCAGCACAACGACTAAAACAAGAGTAGTGTTTGATGCATCAGCATCTGTAACCAATGGAACTAAACTTAATGACTGGACCAACCATATAAGATGACTTGTATGCCATCGAGCTACTCTTCAGAACACATCTCTATGCAATAACAGCAGACATAGCTATATGCAAAGAGGCGTCCAATCAGTTGAGTTGATCACTTGAAGTAACGTACGGACAAACCTATGCAGCATATTTGGTCATTAGATCGTATTAGTAATTGGCACATGACAATATGAAAATATATCCGATAAGAAGTAACATTAGTCTAAAAGATTTCTACGTAGATAACGTAGTAACCTGCAGCAATGACATGCAAAATTTATGTATGATTAAAGAAAAACTCACGAGCATCTTAGCATTCGCAGGATTTTTATTGTAAAAATAGAAATCAAACGTGAACGTAATACAGATGTCACATACCACGCCATTTGGGCAATAATCAAAACATCCAACTATACGGATTCTGTGATGCGTCAGAAGAAGCATATGGCGCTTGCGTGTACTAGCGGACGAAAAAACCTTTGTTTCTAACCGTTTCGTTGAGATACAAAATCTGACAACAGTCCAGAAATAGAGATATATTCTTACACAATATATGCTCACAAATTATCAAATTCAAAACTATGTTGGACTGGCCCAGAATTCTTGGAAACATCATAATCAAGCTGACCTAACAATATCGTGAACACCAGTCAAGAAAGTATACTCGAGCTCAAGATTACCACAAAATCATTAATTGTTACCAGAACTTTAAATATTAACATATTTACCAGATATTCTTTATTAATAAAACTACAACGCGTGTATTGGCATATTGTGACAGATTCAATCACAATTGTAAGTTTCTTGCAACTTAAAAAACCGGCAATTAGGGCTGTCAGAAGTGATAGAGATTCATAACTCTGCTTTGAAACTTATGCAATATGACACTTTTTTCAATAAGATTAACGATCTATTACGTTTTGACAAATGTGGACTAATTCGTGTAGGAGGACAAATCTCTAAGGCAAACATTGATTACGATGATCACATCCCGTATCGTATTGGACTCTAAACATCGACTAACTCACCTTTTAGTCACTCCTGAACATGAACGACTACTACATGCAGGACCTTCGATATTGTTATTGGCAGTCCAATTAAAATATTGGCCATTAGCTGGGAGAAACTTAGTAAAGAAAATTTGTCGATCATGCATACTATGTTTTTGCTCAAATTCCAAACCAACATTTTCAATCTGTGATTTGGATTGTGCCGAACCGTTCAACATTCGTGAAAGTAGTGGGAGAGTCGGAAAACGAGTAGTAAAATCATATATATGTATCTTTATATTAGTTAGTTAGCCACTGATCTAAGTATATCACTATTTATAAATGCATTAAAATGAATTATGTCCAGAAATGGCAAAAGCTTTAAAGTACACTCTGATAATGGTACAAACTTTATAGGCATTCTAATGAATACAACACCACTTTATTCCAATACTGCGCAAATGAGTCCATAGAGAGGAGTTTTATGTCGCCACGGGCTCCGACATTTGGAGAACATTGAAAAGCAGCAGTCAAATCAGCTAAGACGTTTATAAAGAAACTTTTGGGTTGGGTTTAAATTCAAAACCTTTAATTCCATTATCTACCGATCATTCAAATTTTCTTCCACGTACACAAACATTTCCTCATTGGATCAAATTTGCAATCTATTTCACAACCCGATTTGGATAACACACAGTTCAACAGGTTACCCAAGTAAAAAAAAAATGTCGACAATTAGTTCAATAATTTTGGACACGATGGACTCGTGAATACCTCTGTCAACTCCAGCAGCAATACAAATGGACCCAAAAACCCCACAACATGCCCTAAAATAAAAACCTAGTGGTACTGAACCCTATTTTAAGAATTGCTATGTCTTTTTTATAAAAAAAAACTAAATACTCATAAAATTATCGTGTTTTTAATTATAAAGAATATTAAGGGGGCAGTTTGATGTGTGTCATAAAACTACGAGCAGAACTCACGCAATTTAACTCCTTTTTAAAATCGTTTTTTTGCAACGTGTTTAGAATGATATTTTCAATCTAACGAAATATATAAAAATCCAAAACCTTCAATTGTTTATTAATTTTGAAATTAATTTGTAATTTTATTGTCGAAATATTTGCTTAAACTTTAAGAGTTATACTTCATTGAACATTAAACTTAGTAGACTTTTTTATTGTGCTATAAGTTATTTTTCTAAAATAACAATTTTTGTAGTTCTGCTCGTAGTTGTGAATGTATAATAAAATATAAAATTTTAAATTCCCGCGTGTATTAATTTTTCTAACAGTTTGGTACTGCTGCCACATTAATTAATAGTGCGTTCCGTATATCAACCGAAGTAACCGGCGGTTAGGTTACGGCTAAGATCTGTCGATGAAAATCTTGGTTGATTTATGGAACGGCAGCGGTTATAGACGCGTCAAAATACAAAACTGAAATATTATAAGCTCAAACTTCATGAATTTATTTATTATTAGCTTTATGCCCGTATTCATAAAAGTCAGTTACAGTAACGGATCGTTAAATTTGACAACCGCAAAATTATTTATACTTATTCTACCATAAAAACAAGTTTGGCATAATAAATAACTATCAGAAATGAATAAAAAATAATATTTAATAATAACGCAAAATAAATAGCATGTATTTCTATCAAATTTATAAAAATAGTTTTGACGTTTTATCGAGTTGTGAGGTTATGTTGTCACATTTAATAGTCATTAAATTTAATCAGCTTTTATGAATACGGGCATAAGTGTTATATTTTTTTAAATTTCAGTGCTTAATCTTAGATGATTTTATGTATTTATCTACCTGCTAATACAGTAATCCCAGTAGAGGTTGGCAGGTATAACAGGCAACTATGCACAATAATAATGTTTGCTCTGTTGCACTCATGCCTTTGCTCGTTTTAGCATTGACAGGAACATACATATACATTATAACCTATAATTAATAATTTAATAAAATACAGAAGCAACATTTGAAGCTTTTGTTCACTTTTGATTGCATTTCAAATTTACCGCCATGAATAACCACGATTAATAGAAATTCACCAACGTTCGTTCATGGTGAGTGCGGTCGCAACCTTTGTAACCTTTTTTAGGTAACCGCGTTCCGTATATAAACCTGTTTCAGGATAACCGGGATTTCGGTCGCTTCGGTTGATATACGGAACGCACTATAAAATCATATTGGGTGCGTTTTTAAAGTGCTCTTGCTGTTCGAACAATTTTTGCACGAACAACTTTTTTGTTTGTTCGTGCAGGGTAATTTAAAAACAGCATATAGCACTCAAACGTCAAAAACATGTTTTCTAAGGTTATGTTGTTTGTTTTGCTTACATGCCCAGTGTTGTCAATTAATACAATTCAAATCTGCATCAAGTAAAATATTTAAAATCTTATTATTCTAGATTCACACATATTTTGTATGAGGGCATATTTCTTGTATACCTTATATTTTTATAATATATATAAAACCGTTCCCATGTTTTGGTATAACCATGATAAATATATTATTTTATTTTTGCTATGTGGCAACACTGTACATGCCCGTCATGCACCACCTCTTGACGGGAAAATGGCAAGTTTTAAAAATAGCGCCTTTTATTGACGCGAACGTTTTACAAACTCAATGTTTCTTCCCAGGAGCGAAGAGGCGCTAAAACTCGTGGCGAAATATTTATAGGGAATTGACTTATCTTCTATTGTATGATCTGTGCTCTTGACTAGATGCGTGCAAATCAATGAAGTAGAGTAGGGTAGAAGGGGCATTAAGATGCGCGAACCGGACACACATGAACGCTGCCATTTTAGCTCATAAAAACTCGTTTGTTTACATTTGGTAATTGGTATCACGAATTAGGCAACTAACAATACTCGGTACATAGCACGACATCTATCATTGCATTTAATTTAAAAATAAAGAAACGCTATATTAGAATTAAAACTTTAAAAGTGATTGAATGATATAAGTTTATGGAATTTTTGTCTAGTTTATATCCGCTATTTTTAGTAAAATATAATTTACGTTTACATAAGTTAACAATTATAATTTTACAATATAAATCATAGTATTTTTATCTAAAAAAAACACATTTGCCAGTGTTCCTGCTTTATTATAGTTTTTCAATTTAAGAAACTATCTATAATAATTTTATTGTAGATTACTTAAACAACACAGGTATATTTTATTAATTACACAGTAATCGCATTACACATAATTACAGATAATATTCTACTAATTGGATTACTCGGAAATTTCAGAGATTTGCGCCCTTAATTATTTTATCTCTTTGAAATGTACCTGCATAGTTATTTTCTACTCGCAGACTAATATATAAGCAAGTTTATTGTAAATAATTATCATTTATCTCTAGTTAGTCATTAGGTATGTTCCATTTGACCGTTTTATGCACCTGGTGCGTTAGAAGTCGAGTGCGACTATTTTCGATGTGGAATATTCGAGCTCGAACATTGCGCCGCGGGCATTCCCGCTTAAAACGTCAGTTTTGATTTGTGCATGGCCGCCGCGCTTAAATTGTGCATTTTAAAACGAAGTTATCTCTGATTTGTACATAGCGGTCGTATAAAACCATAGCGGATATGTATAATATAGAATTTGAAATTAATTCATCAAATCTGTACTGTCTTTTTTAAATTTCGCGGGCAAGAGCGTCTCGCACAAGGAAATATGGCGTTTTCTACCTCGAAAAAACACATCGAATATCTAAAACGCTTTTGACAAATGGAACAACTTATTAGTCACACCCATAAAATTAGTGCCACCAAGTGCGACTATTTGGTCAAATGGAAAACAGCTTATGAGTAATATACGTAAACGTTTCGTAAATAAAAATTTTACTTAAATATGCCGCGCTTTTATTTTTATAGTTAGGTAACCCTCTTAAATTACATAAAAAGTTGAGTCAACAATTCTAATTAAATTGCCGCGCGGATTGAATTATCTCACTTACAATTAAAAAGTGCTATTTTTTTTCTTGGTATGTTATTACTAATCTTATAACAAACTACAGAATGTATTTACATTTTGAAAATAATTCGGGAAATGACAATTAAAACACTTTTTATTAAACTTAGACGCTCCCGAAAAGTTGAATTATTTCAGTTATAATTAAAAAGTGCTCATTTTTATTTTAGTATGTTGTTACTAATTTAATAACAAATTGCAGAATTTATTTACATTTTGAAAAATAGGTCGGGAAATGACAATTAAAACTTTTAATAAAACTTAGACGCTCGCGGAAAGTTGAATTATTTCACTTATTTGAGAAAAAAATCTTATACTTATACATAGAAATTCAAAAATTGAGAATATAATAAATACAGAAATGCAGTTTTACTAACTAATGTTTTATTTATTTAATTTTTGAAATAATAATAAATAAGTGTGTGGTTAATGAAAATGATTTTATTAACGTTTACACGTTTTTTTTTTTAAATTTGATAAACTGTTGATGGCTGTTGCAAATGTAGAGATATTACGCATTTGTACATAAATATATTTTGTGATAGTCATATCAACGAGCTGAAGATAAGCTATAATTAAATACAGACTTTGATATTCGGAATTGCCAGACATTATCTGAACATAAATAAATAAAAGATAACAATTATGAATTTGAATATTATGGGAATGAATGAATTTATACATTATAACAAACAATGTTTAAGGCATCATAAAAACTAGTTTACCATTTCATTAAAAGTTTATCAAAAAATTATATGCGACTAATTTTATATGGAATTATATAATAAATTATTGAGAATTGTGATCAAAGTGTTATCGAATTAGATAACTAAACAAACAAATCAAAAAACACAAACATTAATAAGGATTTACAATAGAACCAATCTATAGCGTTTTGTAAACAGGGTTGGGAAAATGTAAGGAAACACAATTTGTGACTGCATTTTTAATTTATTTTAAAAATGACGTTAATAAAAGATTTTGTAGAAATTTTAATCTATACAGGGTGTCAATAATCTACGTGTATTCTATGGGAAACTTCGTTATTTTAAATAAGCTTTTCAATGAACTCACAGCCAACTAAGGTTGTCATTTAAAAAAAGACAAGTTTGGTTTATATCTCATAAATCAAAAATGCCATGATTTTTTTGTTAATTTATTTGAATTCTACACAAAAATATCTACTGAATACATTTTTTATTTTTGTTCTAAAGTAAATAGACAAAAAATTATTTAAGATTGAAAAAATCAACCGTTTTTAGTTTTTTTTGAATATTTAAAAAAGTTGAAAACCTATGACAAATTTAAAAATGGCATTACGTTTTTCTGGAAATTCTGCCCAACTTTGCTAGTTTGACCAACTCTGTAAGATTTAAAATAACGAAGTTACCTATAGAACACACGTAGATTATTGACACCCTGCATAGATTAAAATTTCTACAAAAACTTTTATTAAGGTCATTTTTTACATAAACTAAAATTGCAGTCAATAATCGGGCGTTTCCATACATTTACCCAACCCTGTATAATATATTAGCAGTATTCAAACATGTAAAAAAACTAAAAGGTCAATCTTTGGTTTTTTTACATGTTTGAATACTGCTAATATATTATACAGGGTTGGGTAAATGTATGGAAACGCCCGATTATTGACTGCAATTTTAGTTTATGTAAAAAATGACCTTAATAAAAGTTTTTGTAGAAATTTTAATCTATGCAGGGTGTCAATAATCTACGTGTGTTCTATAGGTAACTTCGTTATTTTAAATCTTACAGAGTTGGTCAAACTAGCAAAGTTGGGCAGAATTTCCAGAAAAACGTAATGCCATTTTTAAATTTGTCATAGGTTTTCAACTTTTTTAAATATTCAAAAAAAACTAAAAACGGTTGATTTTTTCAATCTTAAATAATTTTTTGTCTATTTACTTTAGAACAAAAATAAAAAATGTATTCAGTAGATATTTTTGTGTAGAATTCAAATAAATTAACAAAAAAATCATGGCATTTTTGATTTATGAGATATAAACCAAACTTGTCTTTTTTTAAATGACAACCTTAGTTGGCTGTGAGTTCATTGAAAAGCTTATTTAAAATAACGAAGTTTCCCATAGAATACACGTAGATTATTGACACCCTGTATAGATTAAAATTTCTACAAAATCTTTTATTAACGTCATTTTTAAAATAAATTAAAAATGCAGTCACAAATTGTGTTTCTTTACATTTTCCCAACCCTGTTTACAAAACGCTATAGATTGGTTCTATTGTAAATCCTTATTAATGTTTGTGTTTTTTGATTTGTTTGTTTAGTTATCTAATTCGATAACACTTTGATCACAATTCTCAATAATTTATTATATAATTCCATATAAAATTAGTCGCATATAATTTTTTGATAAACTTTTAATGAAATGGTAAACTAGTTTTTATGATGCCTTAAACATTGTTTGTTATAATGTATAAATTCATTCATTCCCATAATATTCAAATTCATAATTGTTATCTTTTATTTATTTATGTTCAGATAATGTCTGGCAATTCCGAATATCAAAGTCTGTATTTAATTATAGCTTATCTTCAGCTCGTTGATATGACTATCACAAAATATATTTATGTACAAATGCGTAATATCTCTACATTTGCAACAGCCATCAACAGTTTATCAAATTTAAAAAAAAAAACGTGTAAACGTTAATAAAATCATTTTCATTAACCACACACTTATTTATTATTATTTCAAAAATTAAATAAATAAAACATTAGTTAGTAAAACTGCATTTCTGTATTTATTATATTCTCAATTTTTGAATTTCTATGTATAAGTATAAGATTTTTTTCTCAAATAAGTGAAATAATTCAACTTTCCGCGAGCGTCTAAGTTTTATTAAAAGTTTTAATTGTCATTTCCCGACCTATTTTTCAAAATGTAAATAAATTCTGCAATTTGTTATTAAATTAGTAACAACATACTAAAATAAAAATGAGCACTTTTTAATTATAACTGAAATAATTCAACTTTTCGGGAGCGTCTAAGTTTAATAAAAAGTGTTTTAATTGTCATTTCCCGAATTATTTTCAAAATGTAAATACATTCTGTAGTTTGTTATAAGATTAGTAATAACATACCAAGAAAAAAAATAGCACTTTTTAATTGTAAGTGAGATAATTCAATCCGCGCGGCAATTTAATTAGAATTGTTGACTCAACTTTTTATGTAATTTAAGAGGGTTACCTAACTATAAAAATAAAAGCGCGGCATATTTAAGTAAAATTTTTATTTACGAAACGTTTACGTATATTACTCATAAGCTGTTTTCCATTTGACCAAATAGTCGCACTTGGTGGCACTAATTTTATGGGTGTGACTAATAAGTTGTTCCATTTGTCAAAAGCGTTTTAGATATTCGATGTGTTTTTTCGAGGTAGAAAACGCCATATTTCCTTGTGCGAGACGCTCTTGCCCGCGAAATTTAAAAAAGACAGTACAGATTTGATGAATTAATTTCAAATTCTATATTATACATATCCGCTATGGTTTTATACGACCGCTATGTACAAATCAGAGATAACTTCGTTTTAAAATGCACAATTTAAGCGCGGCGGCCATGCACAAATCAAAACTGACGTTTTAAGCGGGAATGCCCGCGGCGCAATGTTCGAGCTCGAATATTCCACATCGAAAATAGTCGCACTCGACTTCTAACGCACCAGGTGCATAAAACGGTCAAATGGAACATACCTAATGACTAACTAGAGATAAATGATAATTATTTACAATAAACTTGCTTATATATTAGTCTGCGAGTAGAAAATAACTATGCAGGTACATTTCAAAGAGATAAAATAATTAAGGGCGCAAATCTCTGAAATTTCCGAGTAATCCAATTAGTAGAATATTATCTGTAATTATGTGTAATGCGATTACTGTGTAATTAATAAAATATACCTGTGTTGTTTAAGTAATCTACAATAAAATTATTATAGATAGTTTCTTAAATTGAAAAACTATAATAAAGCAGGAACACTGGCAAATGTGTTTTTTTTAGATAAAAATACTATGATTTATATTGTAAAATTATAATTGTTAACTTATGTAAACGTAAATTATATTTTACTAAAAATAGCGGATATAAACTAGACAAAAATTCCATAAACTTATATCATTCAATCACTTTTAAAGTTTTAATTCTAATATAGCGTTTCTTTATTTTTAAATTAAATGCAATGATAGATGTCGTGCTATGTACCGAGTATTGTTAGTTGCCTAATTCGTGATACCAATTACCAAATGTAAACAAACGAGTTTTTATGAGCTAAAATGGCAGCGTTCATGTGTGTCCGGTTCGCGCATCTTAATGCCCCTTCTACCCTACTCTACTTCATTGATTTGCACGCATCTAGTCAAGAGCACAGATCATACAATAGAAGATAAGTCAATTCCCTATAAATATTTCGCCACGAGTTTTAGCGCCTCTTCGCTCCTGGGAAGAAACATTGAGTTTGTAAAACGTTCGCGTCAATAAAAGGCGCTATTTTTAAAACTTGCCATTTTCCCGTCAAGAGGTGGTGCATGACGGGCATGTACAGTGTTGCCACATAGCAAAAATAAAATAATATATTTATCATGGTTATACCAAAACATGGGAACGGTTTTATATATATTATAAAAATATAAGGTATACAAGAAATATGCCCTCATACAAAATATGTGTGAATCTAGAATAATAAGATTTTAAATATTTTACTTGATGCAGATTTGAATTGTATTAATTGACAACACTGGGCATGTAAGCAAAACAAACAACATAACCTTAGAAAACATGTTTTTGACGTTTGAGTGCTATATGCTGTTTTTAAATTACCCTGCACGAACAAACAAAAAAGTTGTTCGTGCAAAAATTGTTCGAACAGCAAGAGCACTTTAAAAACGCACCCAATATGATTTTATAGTGCGTTCCGTATATCAACCGAAGCGACCGAAATCCCGGTTATCCTGAAACAGGTTTATATACGGAACGCGGTTACCTAAAAAAGGTTACAAAGGTTGCGACCGCACTCACCATGAACGAACGTTGGTGAATTTCTATTAATCGTGGTTATTCATGGCGGTAAATTTGAAATGCAATCAAAAGTGAACAAAAGCTTCAAATGTTGCTTCTGTATTTTATTAAATTATTAATTATAGGTTATAATGTATATGTATGTTCCTGTCAATGCTAAAACGAGCAAAGGCATGAGTGCAACAGAGCAAACATTATTATTGTGCATAGTTGCCTGTTATACCTGCCAACCTCTACTGGGATTACTGTATTAGCAGGTAGATAAATACATAAAATCATCTAAGATTAAGCACTGAAATTTAAAAAAATATAACACTTATGCCCGTATTCATAAAAGCTGATTAAATTTAATGACTATTAAATGTGACAACATAACCTCACAACTCGATAAAACGTCAAAACTATTTTTATAAATTTGATAGAAATACATGCTATTTATTTTGCGTTATTATTAAATATTATTTTTTATTCATTTCTGATAGTTATTTATTATGCCAAACTTGTTTTTATGGTAGAATAAGTATAAATAATTTTGCGGTTGTCAAATTTAACGATCCGTTACTGTAACTGACTTTTATGAATACGGGCATAAAGCTAATAATAAATAAATTCATGAAGTTTGAGCTTATAATATTTCAGTTTTGTATTTTGACGCGTCTATAACCGCTGCCGTTCCATAAATCAACCAAGATTTTCATCGACAGATCTTAGCCGTAACCTAACCGCCGGTTACTTCGGTTGATATACGGAACGCACTATTAATTAATGTGGCAGCAGTACCAAACTGTTAGAAAAATTAATACACGCGGGAATTTAAAATTTTATATTTTATTATACATTCACAACTACGAGCAGAACTACAAAAATTGTTATTTTAGAAAAATAACTTATAGCACAATAAAAAAGTCTACTAAGTTTAATGTTCAATGAAGTATAACTCTTAAAGTTTAAGCAAATATTTCGACAATAAAATTACAAATTAATTTCAAAATTAATAAACAATTGAAGGTTTTGGATTTTTATATATTTCGTTAGATTGAAAATATCATTCTAAACACGTTGCAAAAAAACGATTTTAAAAAGGAGTTAAATTGCGTGAGTTCTGCTCGTAGTTTTATGACACTCATCAAACTGCCCCCTTAATATTCTTTATAATTAAAAACACGATAATTTTATGAGTATTTAGTTTTTTTTTATAAAAAAGACATAGCAATTCTTAAAATAGGGTTCAGTACCACTAGGTTTTTATTTTAGGGCATGTTGTGGGGTTTTTGGGTCCATTTGTATTGCTGCTGGAGTTGACAGAGGTATTCACGAGTCCATCGTGTCCAAAATTATTGAACTAATTGTCGACATTTTTTTTTTACTTGGGTAACCTGTTGAACTGTGTGTTATCCAAATCGGGTTGTGAAATAGATTGCAAATTTGATCCAATGAGGAAATGTTTGTGTACGTGGAAGAAAATTTGAATGATCGGTAGATAATGGAATTAAAGGTTTTGAATTTAAACCCAACCCAAAAGTTTCTTTATAAACGTCTTAGCTGATTTGACTGCTGCTTTTCAATGTTCTCCAAATGTCGGAGCCCGTGGCGACATAAAACTCCTCTCTATGGACTCATTTGCGCAGTATTGGAATAAAGTGGTGTTGTATTCATTAGAATGCCTATAAAGTTTGTACCATTATCAGAGTGTACTTTAAAGCTTTTGCCATTTCTGGACATAATTCATTTTAATGCATTTATAAATAGTGATATACTTAGATCAGTGGCTAACTAACTAATATAAAGATACATATATATGATTTTACTACTCGTTTTCCGACTCTCCCACTACTTTCACGAATGTTGAACGGTTCGGCACAATCCAAATCACAGATTGAAAATGTTGGTTTGGAATTTGAGCAAAAACATAGTATGCATGATCGACAAATTTTCTTTACTAAGTTTCTCCCAGCTAATGGCCAATATTTTAATTGGACTGCCAATAACAATATCGAAGATCCTGCATGTAGTAGTCGTTCATGTTCAGGAGTGACTAAAAGGTGAGTTAGTCGATGTTTAGAGTCCAATACGATACGGGATGTGATCATCGTAATCAATGTTTGCCTTAGAGATTTGTCCTCCTACACGAATTAGTCCACATTTGTCAAAACGTAATAGATCGTTAATCTTATTGAAAAAAGTGTCATATTGCATAAGTTTCAAAGCAGAGTTATGAATCTCTATCACTTCTGACAACCCTAATTGCCGGTTTTTTAAGTTGCAAGAAACTTACAATTGTGATTGAATCTGTCACAATATGCCAATACACGCGTTGTAGTTTTATTAATAAAGAATATCTGGTAAATATGTTAATATTTAAAGTTCTGGTAACAATTACTGATTTTGTGGTAATCTTGAGCTCGAGTATACTTTCTTGACTGGTGTTCACGATATTGTTAGGTCAGCTTGATTATGATGTTTCCAAGAATTCTGGGCCAGTCCAACATAGTTTTGAATTTGATAATTTGTGAGCATATATTGTGTAAGAATATATCTCTATTTCTGGACTGTTGTCAGATTTTGTATCTCAACGAAACGGTTAGAAACAAAGGTTTTTTAGTCCGCCAGTACACGCAAGCGCCATATGCTTCTTCTGACGCATCACAGAATCCGTATAGTTGGATGTTTTGATTATTGCCCAAATGGCGTGGTATGTGACATCTGTATTACGTTCACGTTTGATTTCTATTTTTACAATAAAAATCCTGCAAATGCTAAGATGCTCGTGAGTTTTTCTTTAATCATACATAAATTTTGCATGTCATTGCTGCAGGTTACTACGTTATCTACGTAGAAATCTTTTAGACTAATGTTACTTCTTATCGGATATATTTTCATATTGTCATGTGCCAATTACTAATACGATCTAATGACCAAATATGCTGTTTGTCCGTACGTTACTTCAAGTGATCAACTCAACTGATTGGACGCCTCTTTGCATATAGCTATGTCTGCTGTTATTGCATAGAGATGTGTTCTGAAGAGTAGCTCGATGTCATACAAGTCATCTTATATGGTTGGTCCAGTCATTAAGTTTAGTTCCATTGGTTACAGATGCTGATGCATCAAACACTACTCTTGTTTTAGTCGTTGTGCTGGATTGTTTGAGTACGCAATGATGTGGCAAATATTGTATCATTGCGTGTAATATTTATTTTGTTTATGTGCTGCAGTTGTTTGTATTCATCCACAAAAGAGGTATATTCTGTCCTTAAGTCTGGATTTTGATGCATTTTTTGTTTGATGGCATAAATACGTATCATTGCTTGACCTAAAGATTGACCTGGTACGGGTTCATTTGGTTTTTTAGGTAATCTTACTACAAATCTTCTATCTGGATTTTGGATGGTATTCTGCTGTAATGAATTTCACATAGAATTTTCTCGTCGGTGTGGATCTTGGTTTGCGGAATTTCTGCTAGTCTCAAATTTTGTTTAATGGAGTTTCTGTATGATCGAGTGGATAGATTACATCTGATAGCTTGTGATCGTTTTTGTTAGTATAGTACACATCCTGCAACAATTCATCGTAACTGCGTCTTCTTGAGTATGGGTCCGTTTTGGGTTATTCTGGTTTGGTGTCGTAGAAAAGTTCTGCTGGAAAATTGATATGGAATGTTAGATCTGCCAGTCTGATGTTGGTTGGAAATTTTGTTGCTAAGTATGAAAAAGATTGGTTTGATGCCTGTCAGTGGCATATTTATCTTTCTACAAATAAGTTTTTTTATAGCTTCTTCCGTCATGAAATTAGATTGAAAGCCAGAGTCTATCAAAACTCTTAGTCTTAGTCTCTTACTGTTATATCTTGTGTGGAGAATAATAAAATTGGACATATCTCTATTTGTGAAAATAACAAAACTGACACTTTATTTGTTTTTTTTTGTTACACGATCATTTGATTTATATCGAGGTTGATTTGTAAGTGACGTACATGCGTGTGCATATATATATACAGGGTGTCCGGAAAATACGTGTACAACGTTTGACGACAGACTCCTGACGTCAAAATAGGTCGATCTAAGCCGACTTAGTTATATCCAAAATTGTCTCGTTTAGCCGGTAGAGGGCGTCAAAAATTTGTAAATATTAAAAAGAAATTACCTGTAACAATAATTTTTTAAGTGACCTTGTTGCTATGGCGTTTAATAATTTGACAATTATTGACAAATTGTCACCAGTCTATGAAATTTACTCAAGTATACGATCAACATTCTTGAAGTACAAGTTCATTTTACCATTAAAAATGGAAAATTATACAAACTCTCAGAAAGTTGACATGCTCCTGGTAAACGGGTTTTGTCAAAGAAATGGGCGTCAGAGTGTTAGGGTTTACATGGAGAGGTTTCCTAACCGTCGAATACCAAACCACCAAACATTTGCCAATATTGAGCGTCATCTTCGGGAAACGGGCAGTTTTGAGAAAAAGTTTGAAGGCAGGGGTCGTATGCGAACAACTCGAACTGTGGAAACAGAAGAGATGATTCTGGAAAGAGTTGAAGAAGAACCAAGTACCTAAAACGATTGTCAATAAGGTTTTAAGAGAACAGTTGTTACATCCTTACCACATACAAAAAGTCCAGGAACTTTTACCGACTGATCCCCCCATGCGGCTTACATTTTGTCAATTTATTAGAAACAAAAGAATCCTTGTTCCAAATTTTTGTAGAAAAATTATGTTTACTGACGAGGCATGCTTTACAAGATCTGGGGTAACCAATCTGCACAACAAACATATTTATTCCGATGAAAATCCACATGCCAATAAAGTTGCACATCATCAGCATCAATTTAAAATTAATATTTGGGCAGGTATTATTGATCACTACCTTATTGGTCCCATTGTTATTCCAGACAGGTTAGATGGAAATATTTATTTAAATTTTTTGCAAGACACATTACCAATTCTTCTGGAGAATTTGCCCCTTTTACTTCGGAGGGAAATGTGGTATATGCATGATGGTGCCCCGCCCCATTTTTCCGTTGCCGTTCGGCAATACTTACATCATCAATATCCCAACCGATGGATTGGAAGAGGCAATGATGCACCAGTAAAATGGCCACCACGTTCTCCTGAGTTAAATATGTGTGACTTCTTTTTGTGGGGCGCTATTAAAACAGAAGTTTACAAGACTCCGGTAAACACACGCGATGATTTATTGCAGCGGATTTTAAATGCAGGCAACTATTTTAATAATCCCGAGACATTAGATAGGGTCCAATATCATTTTTTAAAGAGTGTTAATAAGTGTATTCAGCAAGATGGCGGTCATTTTACACATTTGCTTAAGTAATGTTTTTGTTTTACTTAGTTTCTTACAATAGATACTTTCAACTTTGTTATACTTTTGTTTTTTTTTGACGCCCTCTACCGGCTAAACGAGACAATTTTGGATATAACTAAGTCGGCTTAGATCGACCTATTTTGACGTCAGGAGTCTGTCGTCAAACGTTGTACACGTATTTTCCGGACACCCTGTATATATATATATATATATATATATATATATATATATATATATAAACACTTACCAATACCATTGCTGTAGGTAACAAAACATAGTTGCCCATGTTCTTGAGAGTGTAAACTTGTTGAGGGAGATGGTGTTTCATCTAGGTGCAGTAAGGTGTTGTGGGTTTTATTGCACTTGCGACAATTTCCAGATATACATTGGCTTATAGCATGTTTTTTTTGCAAGCAATTAATGCAGACTCCAACTTTGTTGATGATAATATCATGTGTTGTTGAATATCAGCCTGCAGGAATTTATCATGTAGCTGAACTTAGCTACGGCTACGGATTTGTTTAAGAAGCACATTGGTGAATCCGCGCTCTCACTCAAGCATCGCCCAGGCTAAACGAATCCGTACCCGTAGCTAAGTTCAGCCACGTGAATTTATCCCAACTGTAGACGTTGCATAATTATTTGTGACATATATTTGTGTAAGAGGATGCTTTCTTTGAATCGGATGAAAATGTTATTTTATATTCTCTGGTTGCCTTCAAGAATGTGTTGATTTAAATAAATGATGAAATCTTTCAATGTAGGCAAATCAATTGGCGGATGCTTTGAAATGACTGATTTCCATTCTCTTCTTGAATTTAAGTCAAGTTTTAATAATATTAAATAAATAAGTCAAATGACTTAACTATGCTAAATGTCTGTCGTCCTTGGTCATGTTGATTAAACCAAATAATTGCTTGTTTGATTGTGAACAATATTTTGCTTGTTATTGTATTGTTCTGGCAAAAGTTTCTATGCTACGTGATAATTACTCTCAGTAATTTATAGAGATGATATGAATTCAAGAGCACTTCCTTGTAAAGTAGAATTTAGGTAATGGAATTTATGTATGTAAAAAATATTTGCCTTATCATAGATCATGCATGTAAAGCTGTCACTAAAAAATGTCAAAGATTCGTAAGAACCATTGAATTTTGGCAATTCAAAAGTAAACGAATCTCTACGGTACACACAAATAGTCTTGCGTATCAGGCAGATATTTTTATAATGTGCAATAAAATTACTATATTACATTAGAATTTAATTTAGAAAAAAATATTGTGTTTTATTGCACATTATAAAAAATCTGCTTAATACGCAAGACTATATCAAAGACTTTATAACATACTAATATTTTATAGCAGAAGTATTTAATGTAGCGTGAAACTGTATTATTTTGTTAATATAAATGATTGGCCGCTGTTATTGTTGGATTGTGTTTAAATAATTTATTAATTTATTTTATAATTTTAGTAGTTGACACTGAATTTATTTTTTGTATATATGTATTTGGCTTTGTTTTTTCTTTTAAAAGATTATCCATGTTGTTATTTAATGATCAAGAATAGTAAGCTCTAAGCATCTATATTGTTGAAAATAAACTGATTAATCAACAAAATCGCGTTCTTATACAATCTGTGCAAAATAATCAAACTTTTCAAATATTTTTGAAAAGAAATACAGTGGTTTTCAGGTTTATCCAGAAAAGAACTCCAATAACAGGCGCTTTCCTTTTGCTACTATTCTCAATTATTCTTACTCCACCTTACTTTATAGACCGTTCCATTTATTAAATAGCAAACAAGACAAAGTTCAAATTTTACTTCCCTCACGCCCATAGCGTCACAATGAAAACTAATTAACTAATATTTTAAAATTATTTAAGAATGAATAAAACTGTGAACAATGACAACAAGTCAATATTAATTTTAAAAAATATTGGTGAAGTTAAAACTTTGGTTATTTGTCTTATCTCACTTGGCAAAAGTAAAGCACCTAATGTTTCAAAATAACCAGAACAAACTTCAAATTATCTTTAACGTTTGTTAATATTTAAATTATTAAATATTGTATTCAAAGGTTAATTTAACACAATAAATTTTAAATTGTATAGAGCTGTTTTAAATAGTGTGAAATAATGTCAAAAATAAGTTTTAGACATAAAAATAACTAATAATCAAAAACTAAAAAAAAAAACAAGAATATAAAAAATTTATCTATTTTTTATTATTTTCTTTTCTTCAGGCTAGTTACTACAAATGAAACAACAAGATTATATTTTAAATTTGTCATGTTAAAAATTATTTTTACTGGTTGCCAACCGTGAAAATGCTGTAAATGCGCACAAAGCAATAATGTAATAATAATAATAATAATAATCAATTAAATAAACAATTAAATAAGTAGGTTATTAAAACTATATCTTAAATGCTAAATTAGTCTGCATTAGAAATAATTAAATGTAATTTAAATAAAAAATAAAATTCAATAAACAACATAAATATTTAGTACAAATAACTAGATTTAAATTTACGTTTAGTTTACAGAGATAAACTTGAATATTTTATAATATTAAAATAATATCCTATATCTTTTATTATAAAGAAAACCATAAAAATAAAATAGTATAATGGCTGAATGACTACGGTCGATAGTCGTTTGTACAAATCATTTTTTTTCCTTCTATGTATTATACCTGTTCAAAATGTTGTAAATTACTTGTGCAATAAAAATGTTATATATATTATGTATCAAGGGCCGAAAATAGGTTAAAAGCGTCAGGTTTATGATATGCGATTTACAGTCTACTCAAATACCGCTAATTGTTGTTTTGACCCGCATTTTGTGGCCGGTAGAGACAGACAAAAAAAATAATTTCTGTTTTTCTTTCTGCAATATTCGATAAAATTATTAATTGGATTATATGATCTTTTTGACAATTCAACATATTTCAAATGATGTTGAAATGATTGCTCAACAACCCTCTTTTGTTCTTCATAAAATTCTTTTATTTTTATTCCGGAAAGTGGCAGATCGTATAAATTCTTAATTGACTTGAATATGTTTTCTGGTGTAATTACAGTTGCATTAATGGATTTTGAAGAATTCTTTATGGCGTTATCCAATATTTCCTTTTCATGAATATATTGATTTTTCATATCTTCATACCGCTTCAACAATTTATTATTTTTTTTAGTAGAGTTCACTGAAAGTATATTATTAAATAAATATATCATTGATGAATATTACTTACTTACTGATCAATAAGATGCTCTAATTAATTACCATATGCATTATTGTAAGCTGTAATTGAATTTTCTTTTAAAAATGTGCAAATAATGCTATGAATTCGGAAATAATTTTCTTTTCATCTTCATAATGTTGTCTACGTTCTTTTAATTTTGCGATTTTTTTGACTTCAGTAACCGCATCTTCCCTTGTTTTGATCTTACATTTGACTGTTTCATCTTCCAGTTTTTCTTACAACCCCTTTTCTTGCACCATTGTGTCCACAATGAAATTGCCTTACAACTGAACAATAGATATAAAAGACCAATGATTTGTAAAGGTACATTTTTTAAATAACAAGGGTTATGACATTTTGTTTTATAATGATACTTGGTTAATCCAGAAAATACATACGTGTCTGAACATTTTGCTGCGGTACATACTGTAACAGGCTTGTCTAGCTTTTTCTTGGTAAATATTTATAGCAGATATGAATAATTTTTTTTTTAAGTTTTCTATTGATCCATTTTTTTAATTAGTTTGGTGTTCATGCTCATTTTTAAATTATCATGTATAACATCAGCCATGTCCGCTGATGGTTTTGATAAATCTAGAATTATATCCCGGGCTTTATTTATTGATAAAGTGGATTGAACATCGTGAGGTATTAGTCCGTTATTGTTATGATCTCCATTTATGTACGTTAATAAATTCCAAGAAGCTATTACTGAATTATCCCAGCTTCCTGAGAATTCTTTAATTTCTTGGTCAGTAAATTTAATATTGTGTTTTATTATCCAAACAAAAAATGTTTTCTTTTGTACATGGTATTTTTACTTTGTGTGCATCCATCTTCAATATCTTTAAGAAGTCTTCGCAATAATGGTAATGTTTCTCCGAGTCTATAAAACGTACTTCTGGCATTAGTGAAAACAAAAACAATATTTTGGCTTGCTGATTTATCCAATTGCAAAAATAAATGCATAAGACAAAACTTAAAATACGCATTAATAATAGTTGCATTTGGCTTTAATAAAATACAAATGCCGTGAATTCTTTTGAATTGGCTTAGATAAGTAAAAACATTCTCAAAATTTTGATTGTCCTTTAAAAGGCCTCTGCTATCACCAATTCCTGGAGTATAAATTAAACAGACGTTTTAGTCGCCGTTTCCAGTTGGAAATACATAAGCTCTAGGATCTAAAAAAATAAAATGTAATGTTATTAATATAGGTTCGGGACTTTTGACTGCCTCTTCAAAAGTTAAAAGAAAGAAACCGTTGTATTTTTTTGGTATTTTACCTCTTGTTGATCTAAAAGCCCACGCGCTTGCAACTTTTTACCAGAACCGCACTACGCCTGGAGTAATAATAATAATAATACCTATAGTAAAATATATTAATAATAATAATAATAACAACAATTTTGAATACACGTAATCAAAATAATCACGTGTAAACAAAACATTGAAGTTTATTTTTGTATTGCGCGCGTATGATATAAATTTTAGTAATTTTAGTGCTTTCAGGTTTCTCCAGATAAGAAACACAACAAAATATTACTAGCACAAACTTAAAGTAAGTTTGGCATAGACGTCAATGTCTAGATAAGTAATAAGTAAGTCGCGACAACGTAACGGTTTAAAATAATAGTAATAATAATAATAATAATAATAATAATAATCTTTATTTTGCAAAATTACAAAAAATGCGAAGTTCATCACATTGATGTTCTTCCACTTAACCTTAATTTCAACCTAATTTATCTTTCCATTTTGCACTTATTTTGCATTTCTAAATGTTTATAATGCATTGTAATCCATTTTTTAATAAAATATTTTAATATCGAAACGTTTGTCAATGTGACCATTTTATACCACAACGTCAAAAGTATCTTACGGCAAAATGCTTAATGTGTTACGTTCATGGTGATCTAAAAATTTTGTGTTAATATAAATAATATAAACATTAATATACAGTATACGCATCTACACTACATAAGGTATGCTTAATAATTTCATAAAATTCTAGTTTATAAGTAGTAGGAACTTCTCCAGAAGAGAGTCCTAAGACTTGCTATCCACAATTGCCGCGGTAAAAATAGTAACATATGATTTTGCAATTTACACATCTGGCATATTTCCGGAAAGCGTACTACATTGATGTTGGTAGTACCGTCGGAAACAGCCTTAAATATGTTTAACCAAAAGCTGAAATTGTCAGTAGATAAATGCAAATTTATTATATTCTCCTCTCGGACTAGAAATATAGCACCTCATTTACTAGTGCCAGTTTAATAAATTTCTTGGGGTAACATTTGACCACAAACTATCGTGGCGTATACACACAAGTGCGCTACAAAAACCAGATGCTTAAGAAACCAACGTACTTGGTGTGTGTTTAGTACTTATTGAGGAGAAGACCCTGAGACGTTGTTATTTTTTTATAAAGCATTTGTCCGCTCTGGTTTAAACTTTTCTTTTTTTCTTTTTGTAGTAAATCTACAACAGCTGTATTATATCAAATTCAAACCCACGGTATGAGAATAGCGCGGCATTTGGACCGTCTATTCCAAACCCACTGATAAAATTTTGTGTTAATGTGTACAAAAAAGACAGGTCTAAACCTGCCAAAATAACTGCGTAGTTTTACCCTCGGCACTGCTTTCACTAACACACAGTTAAAACGTAAAATAAAACTGCACCTAATTTTCAAGTAAAATGTGGCGCAAATTTTTAACAGAATTTATTTGATTATATAAAGAGAATCCATGCTTATTGAAAATAAAATCAAAAGAATATACAAACAAAAATTTTAAAAATAGTGCATACCAAACTTTAATTGAATACTGCAAATAAATCCATTCAAATTCAAATAAAGATTTTATAATTAAAAAAATTCAAACCAGTTGCAAAAAATCTTAATGTCGCTCTATTAATCGCTCTTCCGCTAATATTTTGTTTTATTTAAATTGTCTTACTAAACTAAGTAAATGTTGGAAGGTGTGATGCCCAGATGGACGTCCCCCGACCGGATGTCCAAAATCCAAGAAAGCGGCAAAAGTGCAATTTTGGACCCCATGTAATTAAGCCCGTTCTCTCTTAGTACATCTACTCTTCTAATATCAATATAAGGTATTTTACATTACCCTAAAGTAATAAATGCAATTTTAATCTGTCGCAGAATAGGTTATGAGCCCAGTCCCATGTGTAGTGTAGTGTAAAAAATATTGATTGGGCGCTTGCAGCTGAAAACGTTCTAATAATGGGTGGGCCATTTTTAAGTTGAAATTTTAATCATCAGGAATAAAAAATAAACAGCTCATTTTTCAATTATTTTAATTTAATTTCAGAGAGTGTACTCGTATATTCCGGTTAAGTACGAAATATGATTTTATTTAGATGGCCGTCGCGGCAAGTTTGGCAGTAGGCCATTCTCGAGGACCAATTATCAAGTATTTGCGGCACTGTTTCCAACGGTATTTTGGCGATAGCTTTGCAAATGTTTTGCTTCATGTGGTCAATTGTCTGTGGATTGTTAGCATACACCTTTTCCTTCAATACAAAAAAAAAATACATACCAAGGTTTTTGTGAAGAATCCGCTTTAGAGTGGTTCGCCGAATATTGTGTTGCTGAGTTCTGCGCCGAGTTGATGTTTCTGGGTTCTAGTGGGACAGAACGCCTTGGATGAGTATGTTTGGTGCGCACATTGTCTACCAGCATTCCAGTTTCACGCATTTTTATCAAAAACTTTGGTAATCCTTCGATCAATGGCGCTTCATTTCTTCCAAACAACGTACGCAATTTTCACGCTGTTGCAGACAATTGAAACTCATTTTTAAAAAAGTTTTCAGTTATTCAAAACGTTGCTCCAAGTAAAGCAATGCATCTTTTGTCTGCGGAGGTATCTAACCACACGTTTCTCATGTAATTGTGACTCGCGTTTGACGTAACCGTAAGAAATGTTTTATATGTGCCCGGATTAACAACAAATTTGTTATCAGTAAATGAGATGATTAAGAATGGGAACCAAGTTAAGACGTGTCTCCGCATGAAGTAACCAGACAAATTCTGGATGTTCGAGTACGACCCAAAACCAAAAAAGCGGAGCAGCGCGTGGCACACAAAATCACTGAGCAAGTTTTGCATCAAAACGTTGCTCATTATCTTCTTTGACGTCCGAGGAATCGTTCATTTTGAGTTTGTACCGCAAAGAGAAACTGTCAACTCAACGTTTTACCTCAAAGTGCTCAATAGATTAAAACGCCGAATTGCGCGCGTGAGGACTGACATCAAAGACACGGTCAAGCTCCACCATGATAATGCCCTCAGTCAAAGGGCCGCCATTGTTACCAACTTCCTGGCCAAAAAGCAATACCTTGGTGGTCCTCCAGTTCTCTTACAGTCCCAACTTGGCTCCGTGCAACTTTTTTTTTGTTTCCCCGAGAGTCAGAGAAAGCTGAAAGAAAAGAATTGGGAGTCCATAGAAAACATTCAAAAGCATGTTACAAGGTTATTAAAAGACATTCCTGTTAAGAAGTTTCAGGGTGCCTTTCAGGGGTAGCACACACGTCTCCAAGTATATTGATGCAGGGGAAGAGTACCTTTTGTACCAGTACGACCAATAAATCTATTTTTTATAGAAAATTCGCAATACTTTCATAATGGACCTTATGTGTTGGTAGCGACTGCTGATTTAGTCAATGGCGTTTACAAGTTAAACCTAAATAAGCCTAATAATTTTCAACTGGCAGCACACGTTACAGCAACAGGTGATATTTGACTTAGGAACTTTTGGGCTCATCAACAGTGCAAGTTTGAATACATCGAAAAATGGTGGATGGTGGTCGAAAGTTTATCTTTCAATGATATGTTGGCAGAAAAATTGAATTGTATTGTTTGCTGTAAAAGTAAGTTAACTAGGTTGTTTTTTAAACATAAATCCACTGGAAGTTGTACATGCCGACGGGTGTGGTCCCATGGAACACAGATCAATGGGTAGGTCTAAATATTTTTTACTGTTCCAGGATGATTGTATGAAAATGTGTTTTGTTTATTTTCTAAATACAAAAAATCAGGGGTATAGTTGTTTTAAAGAATTCAAAGCTATGATCGAAAATCAACAGGACCACAAGATTAAGGTAGCAGAGGCTGTGCACACAGCGGTGTACTTAAAAAATAGAAGTGCAGTTGCTGGGTTAGACAAGACCCCATACGAGCTATGGTAGCATATGAAACCAGACGTAAGTCATTTAAGAATATTTGGAAGTACGGTGATAGTACACGTCCCTAAAGAAAAACGTTTAAAACAGGACAAAAAGGCACAGAAAAAGATTTTAATTGGTTACAGCAATGAAGTTAAAGGCTGTAGAGTGTATGATCTAGCTACAAACTCTGTCACAACATACAGAGATGTAATTGTGATGAAAGACGTTATGAATCACCAAATTTTAGACGCTTTATCTGAAGAAGAAACATGTGTTTCAGTAGTATTACACAAAGTGGATAATCATACATATAAAGTGGAAACGTTGTCTTATGCCCGTTTGCACCGCTTCTACTTATTTCGGATTATCTATTGAGTTCCACTTAAGTAGACCTTAAAGTTTTAAACGGTTTGTACGGCACACAAAGTTATACTCAAGTATTACCCAAGTTAAGCCTCAGAATTGTAAGGCTTAAGGTGCACATAAACATAACCTATTATGAAATTTCAGTTTAACAAATTCAAAAGATGCATTTTATATTTGATTTTTATAATGATATAGATCTGGCTGCATTAGAATTAATTGGTTCATTGTCAAACTGAAATTTTAAATAATTAGTTTAATAAATTAAATTTATACAAAACATTTTATTATTTTTTTATATTACATATTATTTTTATAGCTTTCGTTGTCTCTTTTTTAATATCCAATTCTGCTTCCATTATATCATAATGCAGATAATAATGAAACTATAAACAAGTGTGAAGTTAAGCACATATACTATCTAATCGAAAACAGTTGTTTCTTTTTCCTAAACCACCTCGTAGCTAAGAAAACAAAATTATTTACACGTGCAAACCAATTTAAGATAAAGTAAACCTTAAACTTAAGTGTAACCTTCAAAAGGGTAATATAAGCAACAGAACGTTGCAAACGGGCATTAGTCATAAAAGAGATCTATCTAAGGAAAATGATGAAAATTCAAAATCCGTTGTAGATGAAAGTTAAGTCATGAACTAGTGCCCTAAGCACAATTTTCAACAACAGTACGAAAGTCAACAAAAGAAGTTAAGAAGCCTAGTTTTAAGGATTTTGTATATATATGCGCAGCATATAAAGAATTCATACTGTCAAATCCATTAACAGTTGAAAAATAGTTGGAAAAGTGGTGAACTGTAAATGGATTTTTGAAACAAAATACGGTAGTGAAAATAAAGTGCGTTATAGAGCAAAAAATACCAATTATACAGGCTGTTTCCTAAAAAACGCCGGAAGCTATAATTTTCTTATTTTAAATTTCAAATAAAGCGTTCGTAAAACATTGTATCTCCACGTCATATTATATGGTTTTGCAATGCTAAACACTACAGCGAAAAGATGTTGATCATATAAAAATGCATTTTAATTGCAGCGTTCAGCCAAACAAGGTGATCAGTCATTGAACAATGACGCTTTGAACCACATTGTATATCAGCAATTAAATCTTTTGAATCTAATAACCAATTAAGGCAAGTATTGATTATTTCCTCTAGTAACTTGCGTAAGCAACTAGTTAAGTAGATTGGTATATAGCTTTACCAGGTTTAAATACTGGTACTATGTATTATGAAAGCAAGTTTTCATGTCTCAGGACAATACCCTGCTGACTATATCCGGTTATGGCCATTAGTTGAAGTTTGGCAGAGCAACTTAAATGTTTAAGCATAGCATTGTGTATCAAATCGACACCTGGAGAAGTGTGCTTGAGATAACGCAGAGTCAAATTTCCAAACACTAAATGCTGCATTATACATTTCATCTTTGTCAGAAATAAATGACAGAAGGTTTTTTCCATGTTAATTTTAATATCTCGGAAATTTTTTATCGTAATTATCATCGCTGGAAGAAGAAAAGAGAATAGCATCTCTTCCAGTTTAAAAGTAAGTTACCAGAGTAATATGTATTGTGTATCTGTGCTTCATGTGTAATGTGATTTATGTACAATGATTGTACTGTTTACATTATGTTTGTACATATTAATAAAATATATATTTATTTTATTTTTTAATTAGATTATATGTTTATTTCAATTATAGTTATAGTGGTAAGCCAGACTTCAAACTATTCTGAAGAGCCGAACCTTAACTAATTTGCTGATTAAAAATTGTAAAAAAGAGTTATTCCAAAACAAAATGAGCAAATTATTTTGATTGCTTTGTAACACTATCAATTAAACAAATTGGTAGTGTCAATGTGTTTTGTATGTTCTACGTTTATATTTTATATTACAATAACTAAACTTGTCCTAGACTGGAAGTAATTAATTTACATTGTCAAATAGAAAACAATAACTTTACTGATTCAGTACAAAACGTTAGACAATACATCTTCTGACATGTTAGTCCTAAACAAGACAAACACACAAAAAAATATGAATGTCCATAAAAAAACCTGACTTGACATGTGAATTAATACCAAAACTATGTAAGAATCTAACCAACTATTTAAATTTAACAAAAACAATAATGGTTGTATGCTACAATACATTAAAGTTGACCTGTACGTAAGAAAAAAAAAATAAATCTTGCAAATGAGAAATGACGTGTGATAATTTATAGAAGAATGTAATAAATAGTTTTCAATTTATATAAAAACTTTTACAAATACTTTATTTTAATAAAATAAGTAAATATATACCTTCAGTAGAAGAATCTCCAAAGTTTTTAGATTCATTGTTCGTTGTATCACCGTCTTGGAAGCCAAAATTGTTAGTTCTATCTTCAAAGTTTTCATCCGGTATGGAAAACTTGGTGAGTATCAAGCATATTAATTCCTCTTTTTTGCTATTTCGAAAGTATAATATTGTGCAAGTAATTTGCAAAAGAATTAATAAATGTTGACTTGCCAACACCTGTTTCGCCAAGTAGTAAAATATTGATATCATTACCACCAATTGCCATTTGATTTAAGTCATTAATGTGATGTTAATGTAATAAATAAAATTGTTGCGTTATAAACAAGATTGCGTTATCACTTGTAAAAACGCCGCATAATATTATGTGCAAAACTTGTAATATATAGCCGATACCCCACCCCATTAATATAGATATCGACCAATTTGAAAAAGTCGACCTCTTTGATTTTGCTCAAATTTTCAGGGATCAAAATATGGATTAAAAAAAGAGATTTTCTTATCTCAATTTTTGAGCTTTTAAAAAAAGATAAAAAGGTTTGCAATGTCTCAAATTATTCCTTATTACATGTACTTTAAAACCCATATTTTTATGTTTAATATTGTGGCAGTCATTTTTATATATTAAGCTTTAAACATAATTCTAAAAAAACCGTAAATTTAGCAAAATTGCAAAATTTTGTTTTCTTTAAACCGTTCTAAATTTGTCAAATCTTTACAAAATTTGATCCACAAAGTCTAGATTTCTTCGTGTTTAATCTCTTTTTAAAGTTATCACACGAGACTTTTAATAATAATAATAATAATAATAATACTTTATTCACGGTATATAAGGTCTGTTCCAACATACGATTTGGACAGTTTGCAAACCGTCCAAATTGTGCACACAAACAAATATTTGTCATCCTTATGCAATCTTTTATACACAGTAATTTGTTTGTGTGCATAGTTTGAACGGTTTGCAAACTGTCCAAATCGTATGTTGGAACAGACCTATTCAAAACCATTTACATCTACATCATTATATACATAAATAACGATGAATTACAAACAATATTACAATTACACAAAAATATATAAAAGAATATTGAATAATAAAAACATGGAAAAAAGTATACGTAAATAAAAACAAAATATAAAATTATTCATCAACACATTTTAATTGACACTTAAAACTACATTTTGAAACACAAAATAAATCAACATTATTAGAGAAACTATTTGCAATTATACACATTCTACCAATTGGATTATTAAATCCATAATTGGTAGAATGTATAGATTCTCTAAATAATGGAGACTGTCTGGTTCGGCGATTATTGTTGGGGACTTGAAATGGAAGAGTTACTAGTAGCTCTTGGCAATCAATCTCAGACATCATTAGTCCACGTAAAAATGATAAATCGGCTCTTTTGCGCCGAATTTTCAGCGGCGGAAGATTATATTGCAATGCAATGAGGTTAAAATCGTAATTTTCGGATAAAATGCCTAATTTGTACGATAATAAACGAAAAAACTTGTTTTGGATACATTCTATATTGCATATATGAACGCTGTAGAATGGACACCAAACTGACGACGCGTACTCTAAATGAGAACGTACTAAAGCGCAATAAAGTAATTTGAGTGTGCTAGGAGATAGGTCAGTAGACATTCTGTAAACAAATCCTAACATTTTCATAGCACGGTTGCACATATAGCTTATAAGCTCAACAAAAGTTAGTTTTGAATCAAAAATTACGCCCAAATCTTTTATTTGTGTAACATGTTCCAAAACATTATTATCGATAGTATAGTCAAACGATACTTTACTTAAAGTTCTGTTGAAGCTTATCGAAAAACATTTATTTGCGTTAAACAACAAGTTATTAATAAGACACCATGAATGAACAGAATCTAAATCATTTTGCAAACTAATGCAGTCCTCGATAGATGATATTCTTTTATAAATTTAAAGATCGTCAGCAAATAAAAGATAAGACGAAGAATTAATAGAATAAACAAGATCATTAATAAAGAGTACAAACAAAATTCGTCCACAATGAGATCCTTGAGGAACCCCAGAAGGAACAACAATTGGTTGTGATAAAAAGTTATTAATTTTCACACACTGTGTACGATTTTCCAAAAAGCTCGACAACCACGCAACAACAGATTCATAAAAACCCAAAGCCCGAAGCTTAGCAATCAAAATACTATGATTAACGCGAAAGGCATTCAAAAGATCATTTTCGTAACAAAGAAGATTTGTAAGAGTAGAACGACCTTCGCAAAACCCATGTTGCTGTTCCACTAAAATGCTTTTGCACATCCATTGTATTTGACCAGTTACAATTTGATCAAACAACTTAGGAATAGCAGACTGGATGCATATACCTCTATAATTAGTAATATCCTCCTTAGCACCAGATTTATGTAAAGGCATAATGTAGCTTTGTGTCCAAACTGAAGGAAACTTGGCTTCATTAAGAGAAGCCTCAAAAAGTAAGTGCAATGGCGTAGAAATTGAATAAATACATTGTTTTAACAGCATAGATGGAACACCGTCCGGTCCAGTGCTAAAGTTACATTTAAGGTTCTCAATCCCTTTAAATACATCCAACAATCTAATTGAAAATGATCGATGTAATACGTTTTTCTTAAAGTCAAACAAAGGAGTTGGATGAGTTTGTGTATCGTAAACAGAGGAAAAGAATTCAGCAAAACTTTTAACATAGTCATGTCCATTACTGCAAGTTTTTTGTTTATAATACATTGTGGCTGGAAAATCATTAGTTTTTCTAGAGTCGCTAACAAATTTTCAAAAGTGTTTAGGGTTACTTTGAATGTTGTTTTCTGTTCGAGTAATATATTGCTTGTATAGACATGTACTGAGATTTTTACACGAAGTACGAATTGATTGAAACTCGTTATAATCAGACAATAGTCTTGAAGATTTTTTTTGAGTCTAGTAAGTGAAATCAATTCTTTATTAAAGCAAAATGGAAAATTGTTTTTTCGCCATAGTTTTTTGGGAACAAAATAGTCAATAGCAAAATGCAACACAGAGTAAAATAAATTAACGCAATTATCAACATCACAATTATAAAAAAGGGCGGACCAATCAACATTCAACAAAAAATTATTGATTGCGTTAAAGTCGGCATATTTAAAATCATTAAAAACATAATTACACATTAAAATATCACGTATCACATTTTACATCAATCACATAAGCAATATGATGTTGGCTAAGTTTTAACAAAACATCCACAGCTTTAATCACAGAAATATCACAGATGTTAGAAAAACATAAATCTAAGAACACACCACCATCATTAGGTATAGAAATACATTGAGCGCAGTTTAGAAATCCATAACAGTTGGAAACAAAATGAGCAGAATAAGTATCATTACAAATAACACTTATGCCTAACTCATCATTAACCCATACCGCTGCGGGTAGATTATAATCGCCTAGTGAAATTAGTTTACTGTCTGGATATTTGTCAGCGATAGACTCAACGGAATAACAATGATCTAAATATTTATCACATGCCGAGTTAGGTGGTAAGTAGACTGCACTGATAATATATGATACAAACTTAAACTTAACAATTACAAACAAATGTTCAACACTTAAAAATGTAGGTTGTAATAAAGTACAATTAAAACAAGTTTTAGTAGCAATTAAGACACCTCCTCCGTCAAGCTAAGGGCTTGTTAATGAAGAGCGATCACATCTAAACAAACTGTAACCAATTAATTGTAGCTCCGCATCGCTGATGTCCTGATTTAGCCAGGTTTCGGTCAGTACAATAATATCGTAGTTGGATACAGCTACAGCCAGCATAAGTTCTTTGAGTTTAGTTTTTATACCCCCGACATTCTGGTAATAGATGGAGATACCGCTGGTGTTTCTAGTGAAGTGTTTAGATTGTTGGCTGGATCCAGATTTCGAAAATCCACCGAAGATGAAGCAGGAACATTATTAACTCGCCCATAATTTAAAAATTTCTTGACCGCTATATTTGCAGGCCAAAAATCTTTGCAGAGAATAGATCGAGCATGATTAGCTGGAACAGAAACTTTAAAGCTGCTGTAGTTTCCAGATTTTACTTTTAACTCAACAACATCAACTGATATCGTGGAAAACTTAGATTTAATATGATTTACTATATCAGTTTTATTAGTTCCACGTCTAAGTTTAGAAACATGTACGTAAGAAGTAGGCACATAAGCCTGCAGTTTGTCATTGGTTGGGCCACAACCAAAACTAGTTTGAGTTCTTAGCTGAGTTTTTTTATTAGTTTTTCCCTTAACAACAAAGCTTGCTAAAGAAGGAAAAACTGCAGGTTGAATCAATTGCACCGTATCATTAGTGAGCGGCGCAGTAGTAGAAGCAATTAGTTTTTTACTGCGAGCTTCGTATTGAAGAATAGTTTTATCTTTTTCGGTGATCTTCTCTTCAAGATAAGTAATTTTATCTAAGAGTAGCTCGACCTCAACTCATCACATAAAACTTGGTAAAAAGTAATATTTTCTTTATAAAATTTAGGAAGTTCGGAGTCATCCAATTCAAATAAATTACCGCAATTACATTTCTTGTAACGAATAGCGCAACTGTTATGGAAGACACAATTGCTACAGGTTACACCTGATTGTGCAACAGTTTTGCATTTACAGTTTAGGCCAGGCATAATAACAGATGCAGTTACAAAAACAAAAATGACTAGAGCAATAAATAAATAAAAACAGGATAAGGTTGATACAAGGACACAATTCACACCGGTGCGGTCGATCACTAGTGACTGACTAAAAACAAATACAGGTAGACCACGATAAGGTTACACAAGAGACAGCAGGATTATAAAACTTATAGAATTAATACGTATACGTATACACCACTATTTTGATGTTTTTGTTATCTTCAAAACTTGTAATTTTTAGGTCCCGAAAAAGCTTTGTCACCCTATGTCGATTTTAGTCAAAATTTTAATAAATACTCTTTAGAACACAAGCAAACAAGTTATCTATATAAGAAATAGTATATTGGGCATTATCAAAAAAATTTAATATTCAAAAATTATCAAAATCGGAAAACCGCACATTTTTGTATCTCAATTTTAAAAAGATAAGAAGGTCACCGTGGACCTTCTCAAAATATTCATTATTTTGTCAAATATTAAAGAAACTTGATCCACAAGGTCTAGATTTCTTTCTGTTCAATTTTTCTTTAAAGTAATCACTCAAGATTTATAGAATTAATTCATATTCACCACTATTTTGATGCAGAAGTTGCACATGTTTTCGCGATCTTCAAAACTTGTAATTTTCAGGTCCCAAAAAATCGCTGTCACCCTATGTCGATTTTAGTCAAAATTTTAGTAAATTTTCTTCGTACCACAAGAAAAAATATTATTTCTATAAAAAATGGTATATCGGGCATTATGAAGAAGCCATTAAGAAAATGCAAGTCGTTGTGCTGCGTCGCCTGGTTGTAGGTGTTTTACTTTTGATAATAATATGGGGAAGATTTTCACTAAAAAACTTGTCGAGAAAGTTGCTTTCTTTTGAAAAATCTCAATTGCTAGGGCATTACCATTACAAAATCCGTAAACAAAAATTATATCTGCGTATTCTCCGTTGTTAAACAGCAGTTTTATCAAATTTTACTAACCGAACCAAAGAAAACTGTTTTGACAAGAATCAAAATTTTGCATTAATGCACACTTGTTAAAGTAATGTTGTTTTGTTTGTGTTTTTTTGCTTAATAAAAAGTTTTTTAAATATTTTGTATTTGTTGACTATCTCAAAACCGAAGCAAGATAGACAAAACGTGATTTAGATTTTTTGAAGAACTATGCCGATTTTGACGATTTTTGAATATTAAAAAAATCTTGATAATATCCGATATACCATTTTTCATATAAATAACCTTTCTTGTGGTCTAAAAAGTATTTACTAAAATTTTGACTAAAATCGACATAGGGCGACAGCGTTTTTTCGGGTCCTAAAAATTACAAGTTTTAAAGATTGCGTATGTTTTTGTGCAATTTCCTGCATCAAAATAGTGGTTTATACGTATTGATTCTATAAGTCTTGTGTGAACACATTAAAAAAAGGTTAAACACAAAAAAATCCAGACCTCATAGATCATATTTCTTTAAAATTTGACAAAGTTAGAACGGTTTAAACAAAGCATAATTTTGCAGTTTTGTTAAATATATGAGATTTTTTGGACTAATGCTTAAAGCATAATATATCAAAATGACTGCCCTAACATTAAATAAACAAATATGGGTTTTAAAGTACATGTAATAAGGAATATTTTGAGCCATCGTAGACCTTCTTATCTATTTTTAAAGGCTCAAAAATCAAGATACAAAAATGAACGGTTTGCCAATTTTGACAATTTTTTGACCATTTCTCATATAGATAACCTTTTTTCTTGTGCTCTAAAGAGTATTTACTGAAATTTTGACTAAAATTGACATAGGGTGACATCGCTTTTTCGGGATCTAAAAATTACAAATTTTGAAGATCGCAAAAACATGTGCACATTCTATAAGTCTTGTGTGATCATTTTAATTAAACACAAAGAAATCTAGATCTCGTGGATCAAATTTTGTACTAACTGTAATGTGCAAGTTACTTTTATTTTCTAAGTAACTTGTTTTCGTCTTTGTAAGACGCGTATGCACAAGCCCAACGATTATTTCGTTTTTCAAGATTAATATTTAATCACTTGTGTCATGTATTAATGGACATTTGTTCTAATGTTTAAAAAAGTTATAGCCACAATGGTATAAATCCGGCAAGTCGGGCTCTTTGCTACTTATTGTAACTCAAAGTGGATATAATATTTTTAAAATATATTTATAATTTATTGTTATTTTCATAGCTTGTAAACGTTGCTAATACTTTTATGAAAATAAATTTATAAATAACCTATGTTTATTTGAATATTCGTGTATAAACTCGGCAACGTGGGCTCTTATTAGAATTTATCGTATAAGTCCAAGTTGTTGTGTCCCAACCCGATTTTATTACTGTAAAAACCCATCAAGATTATAAACCATCTGTTTATGGTCAAGGGTCGGTTTCATCCCTATCTACCAATATAAATATGCGAGAGAAATAGTTTTAAGTCAGTTATATTTTAAAGACTGTAAAGAGCGGTAGCTCTGAGCTTGGGCCGCAAGGCTCAAGTAAAGAAATAATTATTAATAAATAATATTAAAGTATAAAAGTAGTGTTTTAATTTAACAACAACTCACAACAATCAACAAGAGTTACAACATTAAAGAGATACAACATTTTTGGAGACAGCGCTGGGATCGAACAGATTCCAGTTGCCTTTGCCGTTCTGCCGCCACCGCCACCGACGCCGCTGCCACTGCCCAATAACATACAAAATGCCATCCACGCCGTCCGAAGAATCGAAAATATCGCCATCGTGTTGCCGCTCGCACGAAGATATTTTCGCCGTTTCTCCGCTGCTGTGTTGTGAAAATTATTCTCCGCATCATGTTTAAATGTGCAAATGTGTTTACAGTAAATTTATTAAGGTATGAAACATACATATATCAACAAAACATACATATTTTATAGTCATTATTTAATTTATAAATAGATTTGACTCTATATTAAAATTTTAATTGTAAAATCATAAACAATATATAATTCTACATTTTAACTTTGAAAATCAATACATAAATCTTTGAAGATTGTAAATGGTTTTAGTTGATTAAACCTTAGCTAAGAGCTGGCGGGTAAATCAAGACGTATCCTGCTCTTGAAATTTAGCTATGTGCGATTCAAGAAGACTGGCGTCTATGTTTGTAATTTATTTGTTTTAAAGTAAGACAAATTTAAGTATTCAAAAATTAAAAGGTTTTCATATGAAGTAGTATTGACATAAAAAGTTGTAAAGGTTGAATTAATTGAATCAAACATTTTTAAACGGTTTATTTAGTAAAAGAAGGAATCAAAACTATTTATATATTTTATTCAAATAAAAATAAATGTATATATATTTAGTTTAATATTATGAGCTATTAATTTTATTGTATTTTGTTTAGTTAATTAATTATTATTATTATAAATGTAAATTTTTAAACTCCACATAATTATATTGGTAAATTTTTCTTTCATAAAAATTTCTAATTTGAGGGGGAAGTAATGTTGTGTCCCAACCCGATTTTATTACTGTAAAAACCCATTAAGATTATAAACCATCTGTTTATGGTCAAGGGTCGGTTTCATCCCTATCTACCAATATAAATATGCGAGAGAAATAGTTTTAAGTCAGTTATATTTTAAAGACTGTAAAGAGCGGTAGCTCTGAGCTTGGGCCGCAAGGCTCAAGTAAAGAAATAATTATTAATAAATAATATTAAAGTATAAAAGTAGTGTTTTAATTTAACAACAACTCACAACAATCAACAAGAGTTACAACATTAAAGAGATACAACAAAGTTAAGAAATGGTTTTATAAAAATATTTAAAATCTATTATCATTTAAGTTGTTTCTAAATGTTTCTTATACATTTGTGATAAAAAAGTTATAAATGTTTATTTGAATGTTCGTTTATAAACTCGACAACTTGGGCTCTTACAGTAAAAGTTATAAGAAATTGTTTTACAGAAATATTTATAATCTATAATAATTTAAATTGTTTCTAAAAGTTTACTTACACAGTTACGATGAAAAAAATATAAATTAAGTAAGTTTTGTTGATTGTTTATGCATAACATCGACAATTTATATTTTGATTTTTTTTTAATATTACTTATTATATTCTTTTATAGAAAGATTTTTTTGCATATTTATTTGTCAAATAATTTAATGATGTAGACTACAACAAAATAGTTGCATGTGTTTGAAACTACTATATTATTGATTAACAAGTATAAACAATATTCAAAGTATTACATCTTTAATTTTTATTATTATCAATGAATTTATGATGAATTATTTTAAAAGCAGTACAACTATTTTAAGGTCAGTCTATTCATGCATGTTTTTTTTTTTAATTTACGACTTCTTTATTGTCCTGATATTTATTCAGAATTTCCTTACATCTGGATAGTTGCAAAAAATAACAAGCGGCAATAGTAACAAGTTATTTACATAAATTTTAATATTTATTAAAAGTTAAATAAATTTTAATATTTATTAAAAGTTATATAAATTAGTAGTAGTGCAGTGCAAAAGGAAAATATTTATTTTCCACTTGCATTTGCGACAAACAAATAGGTTGAAAATTTTAAAAATAATTTTTATGCATATTGTTAATTGTAGAATCACCATCTTTGTAATTTTGAAAACTGAGACTTAAGTTTTTAATCTTAAGTTATGTGATTCATTACATGGCTATCATCTTATGATTTTATGTTTGTTTGTTGTGAAATTAAGAGCATTCAAAGTAATGTTAAAGTTTTAATCAAATTATCAATATTTAAGTGAATAATTTGAATCATATTTTTGTTCAAATACAATATATTCTACTAACTTGACAAATAGTTGTTAAATTATGAGCAGACAAAACTTTGATATTAGTTTAAGGATTAATAAATTTTTCAAAAATTTAGAAAATTTGTAAAATTAGGAGTATTAAAAGAAGAAGTATTAGAAGTAAGACAAAATAACAACATTTATTGGTTTAGCTAAAAGTTGCGGTTTAAAGTATGCAAATTACAATAATGTGGTGAAGTAATAAGCATTCAAAGTAACAGGGTCAAAATTTTGATACGCCTGTGCAGTATCTTGGATTTACTTAAAATTTGGTTAACAACGATTTTATTACTTTAGACTTAGCTGACATTTTCAACAAAAATGTTTGATACAGAAGTTTCAAAGCAAGCGGTCAAAAGTAAAGTTGAATTATAAGCTTTCAAAGTAGCAGGTCCAATATGTGTGGTCATATGCAATATCATAAATTTATCTGAAATTTAGAAATCATAAGTTTTATGGTTTGCGGATTACAATAAAAATGACAAATTGAAAGAAGTTTGACTAAATTAAATACGTAAAAGCAATTGACTGTGCTTTGAGAAAAAAATTGTTTGAAATTTTGAAAGTGTTTATGAGACACTAAGTAGCATTGAGGTTAACTGACTAAAGTACTAAGTAGATTATAGTTAAAAAAAGAGTGAGACAGGGCTGTTATTTATCATCAACGTTGTTCTATATGCATGCCAAAAAGATGGTAGCAAAGTGCTGAAAAGGGAAAGATCACTCCTTTGTTGCATAGGAGAAAGAAGAATATAATCTATTTAATTTGCCGATGATATGATCGTGTTTGCAGAAAGCACAAAAGCACTAAAGGTCATAGTTAAAGAAGAAAGAAATAAAATCAATGTATGGACTGAGTATAAACAAAAACAAAACCAAAGGTTATGAGAAAGAAAATACGTACATTAAAAGAGATAAATTGGAGCAAGTAAGAAAGTACTGCTACTAAAATAACAAAGAATTAAAAAAACAAAGATAAATAATAGTTAGCATAGGAATAATGAAAAAGGTTTTAGAAAGAAAAGAAAGATTTTGAGTAGCAAGTTAAGTATAAATTTGCAAATAACAATTGTGAAATGTTAAGCATAAAGTGTGAAGCTTGAACATTACGTGGTCAGACAAGATCCGGAATAAAGGAGTATTAAGAATGTCAGGGGAGGAAAGGGCGCTAGTAAGAGAGAAAAGACAGATAGTACATGCAATGAGAAGAGATTGTTTATTAAAGAACGTGATCAAAAGAATGGTAAGTGCAAATCCGTAAAGAAAAAGATAAAGAAAAAGATGCAAGATAACTGATGTTTTAAGGAATAGGGAAAGGTACAGTGAACAAAGCATAAGACAAAGAACCAAGAAAACTGAAGAAGATACACTTAGGACCTGCAAAAAGCAGAACACTAATAATGATAAAGTCAAAATGTCAAAATGTATGTTAAAAAGTATGGATTTAACTAAAGTTTAACAAACAGCGTAATATCAAATAAATGAAAAATAAAAATTCCAATTTCAAAATATTTAGAGAATACTGGTTTTAAATTATTCAGTATATAAAAGTAATAATAAGCATTCAAAGAATCAGTTTGATGTTTTGATACACATGGCCGTGATTTTACTGTATGCGGATTATAATAATAATACCAAACTAATATTATTCAAAGTAATGTTATCAAAATTTATTTTAAAAAATAATAAAACTAGCTTAAATTTAGCAGTGATGGTGGATTAGCGCATTAAGTACACACAATTTTTTGCAATTGTTATAAATATGATTTATATTCAAAAACATTCAAAACAATGATGTTTAAACAAACTCTTAGTACATAGCAAAGCATTTTAACATTACATACTATATTTAGATATGTAAGACTAAAACTTTTACAAAAAGAATTTTTTAACTGGACTAGACTATTTGGTTTTTAATTTCATAATTTTCTAAGAATCAAAAATTGCTACTGTTCTAGATTAATAATCAGTTTTTTTAAGAGATGTTAATTAAACTAACGCGTTAACTTCTTTCTCGTTTTTGAAATATATATTGTGGGTCAACAACATTTTGTTATAAAAGTTTGAAAAATACTAAAATTAAAAACATAGATGCAATCGGTAGAAAAATAAATATATTTAGTCGTATGTTTTATTATCCGCATAAGACTCAATTAAGCATACATTAGATGTTAACATCATGCAATAAAATAATGAACTCTCCGTAGATATTTTTATATAAGTATGCAATATCATTATTTCAACAAAATCAAAAACTAAAACAGAATGCTGCTGACTTTTGAGCATTTGTAATAAATAGCACAATAACCTGTTTTGATAGAAATTTAAATTAATCTATCCCATCAGAAGAAAATGCAATCAATGTAAGATACACATTATCTAAAAGTTGAACATATTTTTAATTGTGTAGCTATTGCAAAAACAACACTACATTATATTATGTAATATAATTCTATTATATTTATGTTTAAAATATTTCTATAGGCCGCAATTGGGTCTATATCAGCAGGTAGTGTCATAAATTAAAGTGATAACTTCTCATGTCCGACACAGAATCGTATTATAATGCAATGTTAATATTCTTACATTTATAATATATATCTAATTGAATAATAATAAATATTTAAAACAGTTTTTTGTTTTTGTTTTACTTATTGCTATTTAATTGCAAAGAGGCAATTAATGACGTGTATTATAATGAAGCCGCGTTGGAAGAATGAAAACAAACGTTGGTGAAAATAGTTAGTTTTGTTATATTTATGTTTAGGTATACTAAGATTTTAATTAATTTTGTTATACTATTATTATTATATTTTATTATTACATAAATAAAATTTGAAAAGTTATACGTAAATACATAAATTTATACAAATTGTTTTTAAAAGATAAGGATAAATGATTGCAATAGATAATTAGCCAATGGTAAAACTTGTGGCTTAGTAATGACTCGAAAAATATAGAATATGAAAGATTTTTACAAATGAAACTGCACATCTGGGCTATAAAATGTTCCAGTACAATGCATATAAAACAATTAGAATAAACATTTAAAATAAGAATATACAAAATTTCTTGCCGTCGGAACACGACTCAATATACACATTTGCTGGTAGATTTTAAATCTCGAAGTCGTTGGTTTGTGGTGAAGGCTGATTACAAAAAAGATCATAAATAAATGTAAAGAATTTAGGGTCAAATACTAGGAAACATTTGCTCGTAAAGCGGCAATGCTTTCATTCAAATATGTAATAATCATAATATATAATATATAATTTGATTTTACCCTAAATTATTTTATTTGATACAGAAGTAAACAATGATTAAGAAAAACAATATAAATTTAAATTAATTACGTTTTTTGATTCAATTAAAATTGGCATGTTTTTTTATATATATATTTATTCAATTATACAAAATAATTATTTATGGATCTAGTGCAGTTTACAATGATTGTTTATTATTATTACTGCATGGTTGCTAAATTGCAATAGAATTCAAAAATTCTAATTATAATTGATAGAATTTTGAAAACTTTTGGTTTTTGAGGTGGTCTAGCGACTACAATTTCTTGTGTACCTTGTTACTTTTTTAGTAAATCCAGTTTTCTTCAGAAACTTTTGCTAAGAGATAGACTGTTTTAAGCTTTTCTTTGGTTAGCTTCTGCTTGCCAAAGAAGGCTCTATGTTGCGTATTGTAAGCCTTTTTAGATTATAATCTTTTGGTATGCAGATGAGGCGGACTCTGTTGTTTGTGGCAGATTGTTTATGAAGTTTATCACTAGTTTGCATTTAATTACTGACAACCGTATAGTCTATATAACCGATTAGCTCTGCAACATGATAGTTATTGGTCAGTTAAAGTATTGTCTTGATTTGATGTTTTTAGAGCTACATTTAATAATAGCTAATTTTGTTTGAAAGAGCATACTTGCCCAGGGATAATTCCGGTTCTGATGCTATTGTAATGTTTAGATCCATCTGTATATCATATAAATTCTTTTGCTTTGCGACGGTAGTATTAAATGAAAAGATTTTTTCATGCAATAACTTTTTATAAAGTGTGATATTATTTTTAGTGTTTCTTTCTCATGTAACACGTTTGTAGGTCTAGGAACCTCAAGATTTACAGTGTGTTTGTTTATCTATATTTGATTGCTTATCACAAATAAGTGGTAGCAAAAGTAGTGTTTCCATAGCTGCTGTGAGAGTTGTTCTTGTTGCTTTCTTTATTTAATTGCGTTGACTTGTAGCTTGGGGAGGGGGAGACATTCGCCAGCAATTTTAGCTCTTTTCCTATAATGTAATTGTTTTAGTTTGATTTTTGAGCATGAAGTTCATCCAATATCTAACAAGATGTAAAGCGCTGCTGTTTTCCATTCCCGTAGCAGTTTATTGAAAATGAAGTATTGTCAAATGCTCCTTAAATGTCTAAGAAAGGTCCCAAAAAAATGTCTTTGCAGTGGATAGTCTTTTTGCACCTGGTTGAAAAGCTGATTTATAGCTAAATTGAGGATTTAACTTAAATGCCAAAAGTTTGACACAACTATTTAAAATACTTATAACTTAACACTATCATTGTAATCCTCCAACGGTAAAGCTTTTGTATGCAAAATATTGGTAAAATCTAAAAATATTGAACATACATAAATGTCAACATTTCTACACAAAATAGTGAATTTGGTATAGAATGTATTATTTTAATAATTAATGTCAAAATGTTGGCATTACTACTGTAATAACTCATAATCTAATTCAATCATCATTAAAATTTTCAAAAACTTAAAAAAAGCATGTTTGTTGAATTTTGCAAAATTCTAAAGTATTTAACTTAATTTGTAACTTTTTGACATTGTTATTTCTAATACATATAATCTAACACTACCATTGTAATCCGCTTACTTCAAAAGCCGTTTGTCAACCAAATTTAATTAAAAATAATGAATTTTATAATTAGGGGTTGTTATGGGTAAACTGCGCAAAATAATAAAATAAATTTAATTGTGCTTATTAATTGCTATTCCAAAAAGCAATTACTCTAAAAATTTTGTTATTTAATTTATTTATCAAAATACTAATTTAGGGTTGTTAGCAATTAAATAAAAAATGTATTGGATGTATGTATACTATCTTGTAAAGTCAAATTATTTTTATTACATATCAAAATATTTTTGGTGAAGGTGTCGTGGAGCCCGACTTGCCGGATTAGTTCCCGAAAGTGAACGGCAACGTGACACACGAGCCCGACTTGCCAAAAAGAGCCCGACTTGCCGGATTCGTACCCAGAAAGAACCCGACTTGACGGATTAATATACATATATATATATATATTGAATATATATATATATATATATATATTGAATATATATATATATATATATATATATATATATTCAATAACCTCTTAATACCGTTAGGTGTCGAGGTGTCGGACACACCGAGCCACAGAGAAAACATGTGTACGTATGGATGCATATATGAGGTAATGGACCCAAATTGAGAAGAACGCAACGATAATGCTTGTTTTTATTTTTTTATTTAATTTTTCAAATATTGATTGCTCACAGATATAATAGATAATACTTATAACGTACGTACAACACAAAATTAAAATTTATTGTATTTAATTAAAAAAAAAAAATGAACTAAATGTGCTAAAGATAGTATGAGAAAAATAAAGAAAGGCTAGAAAAAAACAAATTGTAAACGTGCTATGTTTTAAGTTGAGAATATTGAGATTAAAACTGAAATTTATAAATCCTTAGTTTTGTTTAATCTTTTTTTCGATTTCAAAATGTAATATTTTAAATTAATTTATGTCAAATAGTAAAAATGTTTATAGATGTCAATATATCATGTATTACGATTGAACAACAACCATAAAAGTTTTTATAAAAAATGCAGAAAGATGTGCAACATTACGTCAATGTTGGAAAGTATTAAAAGAAATTAAAATAAGATATGAAATAATAAAACAATTTACTATCTCCGAAATATGACTGAAATAATAACTTGCTCTTTATCCACCAGGGTGGTTCGGAAGCCACCTAATGAGCTGTTGGGGACGACTTGTTTAAAGAGGTTTGATGGAACAAAAAATCACAAATTTATTCTTACCAATAGATTACTAGTTTCGGCTCTACAGTCTCCTACAGATGAGCACTCATATAACTTATTACTCGTAAAATTAAATTTATGATAAAAAACAATTGTTTAATTATTTCATAAACATAAATTATTACGTAGTAGAAGTTACAACCATCAATTATATTAAAATAAGGTATTTAGGAATTACTTTGACAACATAAAAATACCTCTAAACATGTAAAGTACGTGCAAAGTATCTAAGTTATTGATCAGTTTAGAATGCAAAGATGTAAGTTTATATATTATATGAAAAAGTTGTTTAGAGAATTTACTAAAACAAATTGAGAAATATTTAGATATATTTTTTTGTTTAATATTTAATAAGGATAGTTCTTAGGATTTTGTCTTTAAATTTATTTTTTTTTGCATGTGTAGAAAAATAAATTTCCTATGACATAAAACATATGAGAAACCAAAACTTTCAATTGTTTGTTAAATTTTGAAATTAAATTGTAAACTTTGAGTTGTAATTTTTGTCTAAACCTAATAGTAATACTAGAGTATTACTTCACTGCAATTTAATAGACTTTTTATTGTGTTATAAGATATTTTTCTAAAATAATAATTATTATAGTTCTGCTTGAAGTTAATGATTCCAGCGCTTTACGACTGTTATATAGATGTTTTTATAAAAGATTTAACCAGAATTAAAAGTCAAAACTAGCGAATACTAAAATGATTTTAAAAATTGTAAAATAAAATAAATACTTTACATAATAATATTAAGACTACGTCCATAACATTTAAATTTATAATATAGCAATGTTTACAATAAATAATTTTACTTTTAAGTGTAGCTGTTAGGATCTTCTACAATTCGAGTAATAAAATAGATTAGTGTTTTTGCCTTAAATTGTATTCGGCAGAATTGTTGTAACTGGTTTGATTTTGAATAAAAGTCTAGCTTTGGTTTTAATAGTATTTATTTTGGTGTTTACTATTCAAATGTTTGCAAGAAAATCTCTTTTCCAGGATGCTGAAAGGCTATTTATATTTACAAAATTGGCCTGAGGCGCTACCCTTCTAAGAAATAAAAATACACATTAACAGGTATAATAAAGTAATCCGCTTAAAATTGCAATTTTTCTAATAATAAAATAACAATGAAAATACCCACTTAAAGCGGCAATATTACTAAAGATTAAAATAATAAAATAATCCGCTTAATGAGATGGAAATGCCAGGTAGAAAGAATATACAAATATTAGCATAATTTAAAATGGGAGGGAAATGCCAGGTATAATGTACAAATATTAATATAATTTATAATATAATAAATTAACTAAATTATTATCTGTTATTGGTCACAACAATTGTGTTAATGATATACCACGTTATATTAAAAACTCAATTTATATTTACAATGTGTCCGTAAAATTGTAAAACAATAACAATAACGCTCAAGAAGCAATACGCAAAGTGTATGCAACAATTTTAAAAACTGGTACATATAAAACAGATTATTGATACCAATGACGCCTACTTTCTTACACACATTTGTGCTATTAAGGAAAATAGTACAACGACAAAATTGAGAGTGGTATTTGATAGTTCCGTAAAAACAACAACTGATTATTCATTAAATGAGCTTACAGTACAGTACCGTCCACATATTAAAAATGTTCTGGCAAACCTGAATAGACAATAATGATCAACAATATTTGCAAATTATATAGAGTAAAAATCCGTCACTACCATTGCTAATATATGTTGCTACTCGTCTCCAGTGGCGTAGCTTCAAATTCTGGGCCCCCCCGCAAGAATTTTCTTGGGGCCCCTATCGTGTTTGTATTATACTTACAAAATAAATTTTTAACGCCTTAGACTCGTTTCACACGTATGGGGTTCCATTCGGTTCGGTTCGTTTTTGGTTTGTTTTCGTTTTTTTTTTTGTTTTTATTCGGTACCTAATAGAAACAATTTAGCACTAAATACTCCTCCATAAAGCGATGAGAAGGTGCTCCCAATGAATTATAGTATTCTTTCTTCTTTTTTTTTAATTCTTTTATAGAAAAACAACGTGGCAACAATTTGACTTTTTTTCATTATGATTACTACTGAGCCTAAGTACAAAAAAAACACAAAACCCAATATGGACCGTGTATGTGTGAAAAAGTTTCATTTGTTTTTGGTTGCAAACAAACGTATACATAAAAAAACTTTTTTTTACTTGACTTGATTGATGTGTTGATAAATTTTTAGTCTTTAATCTTTAATCCAAATATTTTAATAAAATAAAATAAGATCTTTATAATCTTCATTTGTATTTTATTAATTAAATATATTAACGACCGGTTTTGACTATGTAGTCATCTTCAGGTTTTTGCATTAAAAACTAAACGTTGAGTGAAGTTAGAGTTGTTGTTGCATTTGAAATTGATAAATTGAAGGAATATCTTCTTTCATCGACAAAGAATCAAAAACCAAATCCTCAATGATGTCTTAATCCTTTTGATGAGGAGGCTAGAATAATTATTGGAGTTTTTCACCAGAATCGTGTCTATTGTTGAAAATGAGGTACACTAATGATTGGATTGATTATAAGTTGGCACAATTAACGTTTATTTTAAATATACTAAATAACATTATGCTCGACAAGAAAAATTACACCAAACACGAGAATGCAAGAGAGCGACAGTATGAAGATTGAAGAACAACACAAATGCAAAACTAATGTTATTCTAGGCTATAACATCACTTGCACTGTCACTATTTCATATGTATGGTAACAGCTCATTAAAGAATTGAGCGCATGTGCCTGTAACAACCGAGTTCTTTATTGGCTGAAGCATGCAAACAAACCAACGCAACTTACGTGTAAAAGCAGAAGCACTAAAAACAGCCAAATAAACAACGACAACGGCGACGATCAGCCCGGCTGAAATACCTTTATAGTAAATTAAACATTATTTTTTTATTTTATAAAAATTTTGTATTATTACTTTTATTAAATAACGATCACTGATCAATGTATCTAATTAATTTGGTTATTTAATTCTTAAGGCTTAGGGGCCCCAAAACATGTCGGGCCCCCCCGCACCGCGGGGCCTGCGGGGCCTTAGCTACGCCGCTGCTCGTCTCAAGCAATTGGCAAAGAGCAAATCAGTATAAACATACCTCTGCTGTTGAACAACATATTTTTTATGTAAATACTTGTATAACAGGAACTGATTCAATCACGTAAGCTAAGCTTCAACATCAATTAAGCCAGATGTTGATGAAAAAAGGATTTTATTTGCATAAATGAAAATCAAATAACAAACAAATCTTGGATACAATTGGTAACCAGAACGAACCTTTGAACAAAACAAAAGTGCTAAAAACATTAGGTTTGCTGTGGAATGCAAGAATCCAATTTGCACATTTAAAACCAATCTGTGTGCAAAGTCTAAGGTTGCCCCATTGCAAACAATATCACTGCCTCGATTGGAATTGAGTGGAGCGACAAACTAAACTTTGATAAACAATTCTACTGGTCAAATTCAATAATTGCTCTTTGATGGACCCGCTTACCTTCTAACAAATAAAAAACATATTTGGCAAATCGTTTAACTAAAGTGCAAAAGCTGACAAATACAAATTGGAAGCATGTACAATCACATAATAATACAGCTCACATTATATTTAGGGGTGTAAATCCAACTCAACTCAAGGAATCAACTTTGTGGTGGCGTGGACCAAATCTTTTAAGAAAGATTTCTTTAACCGTACTATTGACAAATGGAATAAACTTCCAAGTTCAGTATTTCCCTGTAAACTGCGTAAATCTAGTCTTCAATATCACGTTTCAGCGATTGTGGTTTTACTCGTTGAAATTCAAAGGTATTTTTATGGGGTCTAGGACACTTCGGCGCGGGGACACATCGGCGCTGGCCGTTTCGGAGCAGGTACGGATAAATTATACAAACCAAACGTGCCATGGTTTGCGGTAGCTAACAGAATTCTGAAGCATGTTGTACCAATAAGAGAAACACAGGCATCACAAATTGTAAGTTTATTTACATTCTATGTATTATTTATTATTTCCATTTGCCAATGGACATCTCCGCCACTTATAAACCAGTTAACTTATTTTTGAACTCTGCAGCTTTTTTAGAATAATTACGGCTCTCGGCGGCTGATCTTAAATCTGTGAGTCATTGACTTTGAATTTTGGGTTTTCACAGACCTTCTACTAGTCCACCATTTTCAAAATCTTTAATGTCTACACTGTTTTGGGTTTTATATCCATTAGATGTTTTACGCAACCAGCTATGTAATGCACAAGTGGTTTTCACAAGAATGTCAGCTTTTTCGAAAGATAACGCAATGAGTTTTTCAAATATACAAAACTGAGAAACAAGCAATCCAAATACGTTTTCTACGATACAAAGCTTCAGTAAGTTATTTTCTATTGCACTCTTCAAACTGCTTTTTGAAAATATCCCTCCATCAGTTGCTTTTCTGTTTGCACCCACATCTATATATTCAAAACAGTATTGGTCATCAACTAATGCAAGCAGTATAATACTGAACGTTCCCTTGTAGTTGTAAAGTTCTTAGCCTGAATGGAAAGGACTTTGTAATATAACAAGCTTTCCATCTCCAGCACAATTTGGAAAATTCCACCGTGTGGAAAATCCTTGAATAATATTCTTCCATTCTTGTTCAAAGCTTAGCACCTGAAAATAATAACTTAAATTACTTTAGTAATTATTTTTTAAAGATATCAGGTTTTTATTATTTATTTATTTTTAGAAAATTTAATCACAATTTTAACTGGATGATTTTTTAGAAAATACGTAGTCAACAACTATCGAGATACTGTCGTCTTTCCCGAATAAGTCATCCGTGACCAGAAAACTAATCGCATAAAAACTAACTTCAAACTTTGCAGTCCCAAAAGGGAGTTTGAAAAAGGACAAATAGCACCGATAGGGTCATAAAGGGGCTACAGGAAACTGTACAGATATTAGATGAAAAGCCTAAGAGAGATAAGAGAGAAGAAGACAATAAATTTGATTGTTTTGGCAAGTCGGTGGCTTCTTCGTTGAAAAAGCTATCAGAATCAGTCGCTTTGAAATCAACAAAGTACATACAATCTTATCTTGTACGACGACGGTTACCAAATACCCAGCATTCCCAGCAAATGTCACGACCTTCTTTATCTGTCTCATCAAGTAGTTATGAATATGCTGCAAACCCATGTTCAAACCGTTCTTACTATGACGCTAATAGTCAACAAAACCAGTCAGATCTGCTTTCAGAGAAAAATAATGCTTCAGTCTAACTCCATTCTTACTACAACAATAATACTAATTTAAATTTACGTTTCAATCATAAGCAAGAATAGTCAGATCTGCTTTCACAGGCAATAAATGCTTTACAATATGACGACAATAATTAAGAAATGTTTGTATTTGTTAGCATTATTTAACCTAAATTACAAACGTTAAACTTCTATCTTCTATATATTATTATGTATCTGCTTACCTTAATAAAGTCTTTCAACTCATCATAAATGGCTTGGCAAACTTTAGGGATAAAATTTGAAATTGTGCATTTTGTTAGACAATACAAATATTGCAATAAAGCAAAATAATCTCTTGTTGTGAGATATCTTAATGTCACTTCCAATTTTAATTGTGGTGTTAACGCATCTCTCGTGTGGGTATCCATTTTTATAGCACGTTGCGTCACACAATTCAGTAGAGTATCAAAATTTTGCAGAATCTTTTGCTGCAAGTTCTCCTAGAAGTTTTGCAGAAGCACCCAAAAGTAGGTCGACGACTAATAAATGGTTTTTTCCACTAAAAGTTTATCGACTATTTTGCATGCTTCGGAAAGTTCACTCGCACTGTAAAATACACTTTAAAAATGAAACTATCGTGTTACTTATTTTTGTTTTCGCACATGTAGTGTAAACCTTTACTGGTGTGCAAATAGAACTAGCGCGACTAAATCCATGCATGTCTAAACTCACCTTTATTCATATGCCAATAAAATTGATTTGTATGAATACTGTGTAGACGTAACTTATGTGAACATAGCATTTCAACAACGTCTTGATGACAAACCTGCCGCCAGGTAGCGTGTATTCCCTAGCTGAAGATCGCATTACCCGTCATATTTTTAAACTTATTTGATCGAATTAACACGTTGACGTGATTATTCAACAGCGAAGGCAACCGACCTTGAAGTGTTGCAAATTCAAAGGCGTATGTATGTTCCAGATTTAGAAAGTTCCCGCTAAATAATTTAAAAAATTTGGATTTGAAAAAAAATTGTTTTTGTTTAAACAAAATAAAAAATCAAAATACATATTTAAATTTTTTTTTTTAAATTAAAAAAAAAAAAATTATTTATCAAAAAATTCACAAGTGATGCCATCGGTGTTGAAATTAAAAAAAATCTTTAGCAATATATTTTTTATTAGTTTTAAACATAACAACCCTGATTAAAACGCATGTCATGTTTGTTCGGGTTGTATTTAAAAACTCCCATTTTATTGTTTGAGTGCTCGAACCGCTGATCGCATTATTTAAAAACGCACCCTAGATAATTGCTAAAAAAATCTCTTTCTAAAAATAAAAGAAAATACAGGGTGTTCCATTTAAAAAACTGATGATGACGTCATATTCCGTGAAACATGGGTTGTATTAAAAATCAAAATTTACCACTAAATTTAATCTATTTAGTTTTCTACAAAAACTTTTATTAAGGTAATTTTTTACATAAACTAAAAATGCAGCCAATAATCTTGTGTTTCCATACATTTACCCAACCGTGTATAATATATTAGCAGTATTGCAACATGTAAACAAATTAAAAGGTCAATCTTTGGTTTTTGTTTCAATCATGATTAACCGCTGGTATTACAAACGTTAATTTAATCATCAATTAAGTAATCAAGAAATAAATTTATTCAATTAGAATATAAAACAAACAATTAATATTATATGTATAATGAATATATATTGCACCTCCGAGACTAAACAAAAAAAAACAATTAAAGTAGTTTTTTTTTAAATCATATTAAATTGAATTGAATGTTAACAAATTTTGGTAATAATTGTCTTAAGTGTAATTCTCTTCACTTACGTATTTGTGACAGGTGTTATATCACCATATCGATAACTATATCCTAAATATACATTCCTTCTCCACTCATTAAATAAATCAATTCCCAGAAATAATAAAACTGAACCTTTGCCCTATTTTTATTAGTTGCTCTCATATTCATATTCTAATTCTAATAATCTATTGTCATTCCTTAATATGTGAAGCATTTGAAATCTTTAAACAAACATCCGTTTCAAAGTGATAATGTCACATCCCAGAGAAAATAATAATCTTTGCTCCATATCAATAACACCACCCTCCGCAAAACATCCCTATATGTGTTGCATGTTTAGTTTTAAGGCAGTTGGTTATACTCTCTTGTTCACCGTGTACTACTATTGTACATACAAACTATGTGTAATCGAAACGGGACATAACTCTTGTATTATTTTTTATCAATCCTTTCTGTTTGTTCAATTAAATATAATTATATAAATTTACATTTACTTCATTACTATTTTATATTAAGTTTTGTTTATGCGAGAGATTTTAAAATTTTTAGATGGTGATCATTTTTATAATAATTTCTTGATAATAAAGCTTGAAAATCCAACCAATAATCATATGCGCTATTGTATGAATGAAACAACTTTATAATAAACATGTGATTGTGTCTGTTAAATATAACATTCAAGGTTAAGCAATGTCGTGTAAAGGAAAATTAAGCATACGGATATTCTGTGTAGCATACTGCGTTTTCTGATACTTGCGGGAATCCCCTGAATGGTTTAAAGTATTTTTTTATCTGTACGTAGGTGTGGCACCACTAACGTCTACAACTTAACTTCTCATATACATATAGTTCTCACTTCTCTCCATTAGTGTACACTTCGTCTCTTTTCCAGCAACATCAGCTTATTCAGCTCCTCTCGCAGACGGTGGTGCAGATTGCAGAGCCGTTGCTCAATTTATAGCACATTTGTTTTGTTTACAATAAACATGAGTTATGTTAAAGATTTAAGTAATTTGACAATCAGTGATAATGATATTAACATCTTATTACTTGGTGAAACAGGTGTTGGCAAGTCAACATTTATTAATTCATTTGCGAATTACTTGCAATATTTGGATTTAGAAACTGCCAGAAAAAGCGAAATTATTTGTTTGATCCCAACTAAGTTTTCCATACCAGATGAGAATTATGAAGATAGAACAATTAAGTTTGGGTTCAAGAAAGAGGACCAGGATCCATCAACCACAGACAATATTAACAATGAATCTAACACTTTTGGAGATTCTTCAACTCAAGGTATATATTTTATAATTTTATTCAAATAAAAACAATTTGTACATGGAAAAACTATAAACTAAAAATGGCTCATGTACCAATCGGTACTAATAATTGCCAAGCACTTAGTAAAGCTGCGTTTGGCTATTAATCCGGAGTAAGAGTAGTGTTGGAGTAGATTTTTTTGTCACGTGATCACGGTGTTTTTAGAGTCAAACTAGCCGAACGCATTAAGGAGTTTGTCAGTGCTATGTGTCAGTGTCACCTCTCAAATAACCAACAAAACAACATACAATTTTTATAATACTAAATACAGCAAAAAAGTTAAATTTTGTTTTTCTTCCTGGTTGTTTGGAGTAATGTTTAATATATTTTTTAAATTTTCATCTAATTTTGCTCAATATTAAAAATAATAATAATTTGATTTTTCTAGTATTTATACTAATATTAAATGTACATACAATTGAAACATATAAATTACACAAATCTATGTAATTTTATCTGAGTTTTTTATTGTCGCCTAATTATTGTTTCCCCATATTGCAATCAATTAGAATTTTATAAAAATTACTTTCATCTTCAAATATAAAATTCCAGTTTTCCCATGACAATCAAGAAGCAATAATTTTAAACTACGCGCTTACTTCTGCTGCCGACTCCCATATCCACGCTAGTCGAGGTATGGTAAATAGAGTTGCTTTTTTTATTCCACTCCGTAATAGCCGAACGGCCAAAAAATGATTCCGTGCACTCCAAAAACAATACCCGAACGTTCGTAGAACAAAAAGAGTAAAAAGAGTGACTCGAGTAGGATAGCCAAACGCAGCTTAAGTCGCAAGCAGTGTGCGTGAAGCTCTTGTGGTAAGCAGTCTGAAGATGCAAGTAATAAATGCTGAATGTATATGTTCCGCTTCACACTACTCAACAGTAATCACAGAGGATAAAAATTGCACCTGCTGTACAAATACAATATTTTTTCTTAGTTAATAAAATAGATCATTTATTTAGTATTCTTTAATTTCAATCATTTTAATTTACTTTATGAGGTAACAATAAAGTAGAAATTAAAAGTAAAAATAGTAGAAAACAATTATAATTGAATGATTGAATGTGAAATTTTTGTTTAGCATTTGTAAAATTATATTACAGAAGCTTTTACTAATTTAAGTAGATAAATAGTTAACATCCGATGTATAAATGTTTAGTTTATATGTCCTAATCTTAAATGTAATATGATATTGATAAATTTAAAGAGTATGCATGAAGTATGTGTTAATTAATGAATAAATATGGCAAATCAAAAAAATAATACTATTAAAAACAAGTAGACAAATAACAAACACAGTAAAATGATAAGTATAAATATATCTAAAAAAGTTATTTATAAAAACAATCATCTGAGGAGTAGGTAAACAAATATCTAAAAACATTAACATAACAACATAACCTATAAAATAAATATTAGGACCAATAAAACAGAACAATCAAAGCAATAAAAAGAACTATCCCAAAGATATCTAAAAGTATTATTAAAAGAAATTAATGATTCTATTAAGTTCATGTCACAATAATTCAAGGAATTTAAAACAAACAAAAATTAATCAAGGCCATAGAGAATACTTAATTTGGAGAAGAAAACCAAATTATATGAACAGGAAAAAATTAAAAATTATATTGTAAGTAATTAGAAAACAAAATGGAAATGAAAACCTAAAACAAATTATAGTTAATGGCTGCGTTCAGGACGACTCATCGCTGTCAATCATTCAAAATAAACGGGCGGCGGGAATCATCGTTTTCTGGCAGCGCTTTTCATTTGACTCATCATACATTTAGGTACGCTTTTATGCTGACAAAGCAACTTATTAGAAACCAGCGTTTAATCAGCAAATATATTTAAAAAAAATAAATTATAGTTTATCTCCAATTGATGAGTCAGCGCTGGCGCTAGGAAACAATGAAGAATTCTAGTTAAATTAAGCATGCTATGCGGAAGAGGACTCATACACATGTACAATTCATAAATACACTGTGCTCTTCACAAATGAAAAAAATGCATAAGCAACAAATACAATGAAAATGGACCTACAGATCATGCAGCTGACGATGAAATAAAGTGCGGTGTTCTTGGAAAAATTATTATACCTTGTCGTGAGCACACTAATTATTCCTAATAATTTTCTTTAGTAGTTTAATTATCTGGTTCAATATCATTACTTTCTAACCATTAAACTTTTATTTTATCTCTTATTTAAGTCATGGATTTATTTCACATACAAAATACTAATAAAATAATTCTAAATAATTCAACTGAATGCAATGAAAACTAATGGACATTACAGATCTGAGTATATTGTATTAAAATGCCACAAGCATACTTAATAAAATTGATAACTTCCAAATCTTATTTAAAGAAGAATAAGACAACTTGTAGTAATAACTAAAACATGGCTATAGAAAGATCAAGAACACTACATACAATTTCTAACATATAACGTATTATTTGAAACATGTGACATCAAGGAGGGAGGTAGTGTAACTATATTATTTAAAAAAAAGTCTTGTATGATACTCGGGGTAAATGTAGGTATATAAAAGTGTTAAAATTTGTAATATCTGACTTATGCGCCATCTAGTGATGTTAACACTAGGGAAGCTTAAGTGACGCTCTCTTAAGCGTCCCACTTCTTGTTTGTGACGCTGTACGTAACAGACGTGTTTTTCCTTTGCTCCAACAATATACTATTAATTCACACAAGTGTTTGATTACGTTAATCCGAATATCCAACAGGTTATGGGCCCAGTGCGCGTGTTAATTAGTAGTGCGGTTTAGTAATCGAGATCTTAAGACTTTTACCGGTCGATCGTCGCGAACAACCACGTGTTTGGTGTGAGGTTAAAGATGTCGGGAAGTTACTTAGTGAATGTGCCGAGGCTGAAGGGTCGTGAAAACTATGATGATTGGGCCTTCGCGGTGGAGAATTTCTTGGTTCTCGAAGGACTTCATGGATGCATCATAGAAGACGAAGCTGGCAGACAAACTGAAGCTAAGGTGGCTGAGTGCAAAGCCAAATTGATATTAACGATCGATACTTCGTTATATGTCCACATCAAGAATGCAAAGACAGCAAAAGAGTTGTGGAAATGCTTGAAAGGAATGTTTGATGACAAAGGGTCGACAAGGAAAATAACACTGCTGCGAACATTAATTTCCACAAGATTAGATAACTGTGATAGCATGCTGGCGTATGTTAGACAGATTGTGGAAACGGCCCAACGGCTGAAGAGCACAGGTTTCGAAATTTCCGATGAATGGGTTGGATCTCTCCTACTGGCAGGTTTGCCGGAGAAATATTCGCCGATGATAATGGCGATTGAGCATAGTGGAATCGCCATAACGGCCGACAACATCAAATCGAAGCTGCTCGACATGGAAGATACTGACAGTGCAGGTAGCGCATTCAGCGCTAGATGGCGTGGACAGGCAGGCAACTGTAATGGGAAAGGCGTCCGGGGTGCCAGTGAGGTCACTGACAAGGACAAGAAGAAGCAATTGTCAAACGTCAAATGCTACCATTGTAAACAGTTTGGTCACTACAAGAACAAGTGCCCACAGCAGAAAGACAGCGATAACAGAAATGGAAGTGCACGGAAGAACTTTGGACTAAGTGCCGTGTTCCTATCGGGTGAATTTAACAAAGATGATTGGTACGTTGATTCAGGTGCCAGCGCTCACTTCGTTGCTGACGAAAAGTGGCTGCAGAGCACGTCCAATAGTGAATTTGTTAAAGAAATTATCGCTGCAAACAAAGAAACAATGACTGTGTCGTGCAAGGGTATCGTCAAGCTTCATACGCGTGTGAACAATGCGGTGAATGACGTCACCATCAGAGATGTATTTTGTGTACCCAAGTTATCCACAAATTTACTTTCAGTTAGCCAGATGATAAAGGCAGGGAATAAAGTGAAATTTGATGAGGATGGTTGCTCTATCTACACGCAAGATAATCAACTAGTGGGAACAGCTACACAGACGAACAATGTTTACAAGTTAAACACAGCTGATGATGAAGCATGTTTGCTTGCAACTAACACATGGCATAGAAAGTTTGGTCATGCAAACAGTTCAACACTAAATCAAATGTCGAAGAAAGAAAGTGTCATTGGTATGAAAATGGATGGAGAAGTCGTTGAATCCAAAAGAAGCTGTATGGTATGTTGTGAAGGAAAACAGACTCGAGCACAGTTTCCTAAGAAAGGAAATAGAGCAGAGAGCATTTTGGAGCTCATTCACATGGATGTGTGTGGGCCAATCGAAACGAAATCGTTTGGTGGCTCTAGGTATTTCCTCATAATAGTTGATGACTACAGTAAGATGGCTTTTGGTTATTTCCTGAAAACGAAAGATGAAGTTTTCAACCAGTTTAAACAGTTTGCTGCAATGGCGGAGAATCAAACAAATTGTTCCATAAAGATAGTGAGATCAGACAACGGTGGTGAATTTTGTAATAAGCAGTTTAAAGCTTTTATGAGTCAAAAAGGCATCATTCACCAGATGACCACTCCTTACACGCCCGAGCAGAATGGCTCAGCTGAGCGGATGAACAGGACGGTGGTGGAAAAGGCTAAATGTCTCATGTTTGATGCAAAACTGGACAAACGTTTTTGGGCTGAAGCCGTTAATCACGCTATCTATTTGAGAAATAGACTTCCGGTAGCAGGAAGGGGTGAAAAAACACCGACTGAAATTTGGACAGGCCGTAAGCCAGATGTGAGCCATCTTTGCATCTTTGGCAGCAAGGCAATGGTGCATGTGCCAAAGGAGAAGCGGCTGAAATTCGACAAGAAAGCCAAACAAATGATTTTTGTCGGCTTTAGTGACAATACAAAGGGGTATAGGCTATATGATCCTGCAGAGAGCAAAATAATCGTGAGCCGAGACGTCATAATCCTTGAAGAAGATGACTTGTTGACCATTAATGTAGATCACAGCCTGGATGAAGATCAACACATTGGTGTTGAGGCAACTGATTCAGTGGGGGCAGCAAGTGAAGACGATGGTGAAGAGACTCCAGTGTCATCGGATGAGTCCATTGCACCGTCGGAAATAGTCAACAGCAGTGGAGACTCATATGTCCCAGATGACTGCAGCGCATCAGGCAGCGAGGGACATGGTGACTACATCGAACAAGAAGTAAGAAAGTCATCCAGAACTCCGAAGCCGAAGATACTTCACGATTATGTGACTTATGCAACCTACGCGGGAATTGACAATGACATCGACGTGCAAGAAGACCCCTCCAGTGTGGAACAGGCGTTGGCTCGTCCAGACCACGAGAAATGGAGATGCGCGATGGACCACGAGCTCAGCTGTTTTGAGAAGAACCGTGCGTGGGAAATCGTCGACGTCCCAACGAAAGGGACGATTGTGAAGTGCAAGTGGGTTTTCAAGCGCAAGTGTGACGGTCTTGAAGTGCGGTATCGTGCGCGTTTGGTGGCTAAGGGATTCAGTCAACAGCCAGGAGTAGATTATAACGAAATATTTGCGCCTGTTGTACGTCACTCGACCTTAAGATTGTTGTTCGCTCTATCAGTAAGGTTAAAGTTAAAAATGTATCATTTAGATGTACCAACTGCTTTTTTGAATGGGGATTTAGATGAGGAAGTTTTTATGATGATGCCTGAAGGTTTCAATGTGCAAGACAATGTTAACAAGGTACTTAAATTGAACAAAGCCATTTATGGTTTAAAGCAGGCATCTCGGGCATGGAATAAGAAGGTGAATGTTGTCATGAATAAATTGAACTACCAGAATTCTAAACATGAACCTTGCTTGTACACCAAGAAGAATGGTGATCGTTTGACTATAGTGGCATTATACGTAGATGATTTCTTTGTTTTTTCAAATTGTGTAGAAGAAATCAAATGCTTGAAAAATGTACTTATAAATAAGTTTAAGATCAAAGATCTTGGTGAGCTAAGGCACTGTCTCGGAATGGATGTCGAGTCAGGAAATGGAGAAATTACTTTGAGTCAAGAAAAGTACATAGAGCAATTGTTAACTAAGTTCTCAATGGAAGATTGTAAGACTATAAAGACTCCTATGTCACGAGATAACGCCGTAGAGCTAGCCAAAGAAGTTGATGTGCCATACCAACAGTTAGTTGGAAGCTTGATGTATTTAGCGGTATTGACGAGGCCTGATATATCTTATTCTGTAAGTTTTTTAAGCCAATTTAATAATTGTTATAATTCAACCCATTGGTCTTGGGCAAAGAGAGTGCTTAGATACCTAAAACTAACCAAAGGCTTAAAACTGAAATATGTACAAGGTAAAGAAACTTTGGAGGGTTTTACGGATGCCGATTGGGCGGGAAACCCAGCTGATCGCAAATCAGTCACAGGGTTTTGCTTCAAGCTATCAGGCGCCACAATATCGTGGGAAAGTAGAAAGCAAACTACCGTTGCATTAAGTAGCACTGAAGCAGAATATATGGCTTTATCTGAAGCCACTAAAGAGGCCATTTATTTGAGAAATCTAATCAGTGAACTCGTGGATGAAGATAAATGCGTGACTGTTTACAGTGATAACCAAAGTGCTATTAAGTTGTCAGCAAACCCGGTGTTTCATAAGCGTTCAAAGCACATAGATGTAAGACACCACTTTGTAAGAGACGCTGTAAACGCGAAACATGTGGAAGTAAAGTATTTGTCCACACATGAGATGCCCTCGGATGTGCTTACAAAGGCATTGTGTACAGAAAAGCACAATAAGTTCGTGAGAGAGATGGGACTCACTCAATAAATGTTAAATGTAGCGCAATTATCAGATCTAGTGGGGGTGTTAAAATTTGTAATATCTGACTTATGCGCCATCTAGTGATGTTAACACTAGGGAAGCTTAAGTGACGCTCTCTTAAGCGTCCCACTTCTTGTTTGTGACGCTGTACGTAACAGACGTGTTTTTCCTTTGCTCCAACAATATACTATTAATTCACACAAGTGTTTGATTACGTTAATCCGAATATCCAACAAAAAGCTAAAATAAATAGTTTTAAACAAAACATAGAAATATTGCCTTTGGCGGGGACTTCAACGCCAAGTCAGGCATATGGGGGTCTCCCAAAGACGACCGGAAAGGTGACATGTTGGCGGAATGGGCAAACGAAAACGAACTCTGCGTCCTGAATAGAGGGGGAGTACCTACGTTCCAAAAAAACGGAGCAAAATCCTTCATAGATGTGACCCTGTGCACCTCTAAGATGGTAACAAAAATTAGCAACTGGCATGTGGGCGAGGAAGAGAATCTGAGTGACCACATGAACATACACTTCGAAGTCAGGCAGGGGAAGGTAAAGACTTGGGAGAAGACAAGAGAAATCACCGGATGGTCTTTCCGCAATGAGCAAGAGGCAAAATTCCTCTCAAACCTGGACCTAAACACAACGGGAATGGAACACACTGCTGAGAAGCTAAAAGAATCTATAATAAAAACCTGCAAAAAGACTTTAAAGAAAAAAGGGGGCAGGGTAAACTACAAACCAATGTATTGGTGGAGTGATGATATTGCAAACATGAGAAGGAGATGTATAAAAACTAAAAGGATTGTGACAAGATTAAACGGAAAAAACCCAAGAGACATATACCTTCTGCAACAAGCACAAGAGGCATACGCAGGTGAGAGAAAAGACCTGAAGAAGGCAATAATGGAATCCAAGAAGATGGCCTGGAAGAAACTATGCGAGGAACTAAATGGGGATATATGGGGCAAAGGATATAAAATAGTCACAAATAAAATAGGACAAAGATCCCCAATAACACTGTCAGGGGAGGAGATAACGGCTGAAGCCAAGAAACTCTTTCCGAACCTAGGCAGAACAACGTGGTTAGAGATAAGAACAGATATGGATATGATACCGGAATGTACAGAAGAAGAAATACTTAAGGCAGGTGGTAAAATTAAAAGAAAAAAGGCACACGGGACAGACATGATACCGCCGGAGGTGATCAGAGCGATAGCAACAAAAAGACCTCAACTCTGCGCGAAGGTCCTTGACAAACTCATAAAGCAAGGCATCTTCCCCAAAGACTGGAAAAGGGCAAAATTAGTTCTAATCGAGAAACCTACCAAAAAAAACGAAGACAAGGCATACCGACCTATATGTCTACTGAACCCACTGGGAAAGCTGTATGAGCACGTCCTCAACACGAGACTTACAGAGGAACTAGACAGGAATGGTGGCCTGAGTAAAAACCAACACGGGTTCAGAGGTGGCCACTCCACACTGGATGCACTTAGACATGTTAGGGAAGCAGTGGGGCAGGTAGCTGAACATCCTACACACAAACTGGCGGTGTTGATCACCTTTGATATAAAGAATGCTTTCAACTCGGTGCCCTGGAGGGGACTAATAGAAGAATTAGAGAGAAGGGGAATTTCAACATACCTCAGAAAAATCCTATGCCACTATCTACAGGATAGAATCATAGAATGCAGCTCCGGAGCAACTTTGGAAATGACTTGCGGGGTGCCTCAGGGGTCTGTCCTGGTTCCTACCTTGTGGAATATATATTATGATGGTCTGCTGAGAGAGCAGATGACACAGGGGATTACCACAATAGCATATGCTGATGATCTATCTATGGTTGTCAGGGGTAACAATATAAGGGAAATAGAAGAGGAGGCAGAGTGGGCGTCCTACAAGATAAAAAGGTGGATCAAAAAAATGGGTCTAGAACTGGCAACCCATAAAACGGAAGCTGTTGTCCTGGTGGGTAGAAGGAAGGACATCACAGTTAAAATCAAACTAGGGGATACAACAATCACATCCCAAGGCAGCATCAAATACCTAGGGATGAGGATAGGTAAAAACTGGAATATGAGCCCTCATATAACAGAGGTAAAGCAAAAAGCAGAGAAACTTGTAATGGCCCTGGCACGTATCATGCCGAATGTAGGGGGTCCAAGGGCGGAGAAACGTAAAGTTATGGGTGCAACGGTGGACTCAATACTGCTGTATGCCGTACCCATCTGGATAGAAAGCTGCGAGAAAAAAAAATACAGAATAATACTAGAGCGTGCCAGAAGAAAAATGGCAATTAGAATAGCCAGTGCCTACAGAACAGTTTCGTCCAAGGCCATACAAGCAATAACGGGCACCATCCCCATACACCTTCTCGCCAAAGAGCGGGCCGAAGGTAAAGGAAAACAACCAAAGGGGCACAGCAAAGACAAGAGAGTGGAAACAATGAAAAACTGGGAAGCAGAATGGCAGTGCAAGGGTGACGTCGCCAGATGGACACAGACCCTCATACCCTTGGTGACACCGTGGGTAAACAGAAAACATGGTAACCTGAACTACCACCTCACACAGATCCTAACAGGTCATGGTTGTTTTGGGTCATATCTAAAAAGAATGTGCCTAGCAGAACAGGACGAATGCCCCTATTGTGGAGAGAAAGATACCCCGGAGCACACAATGGTAAAGTGCCCTCGCTGGAGAAGCACCAGAGAAGAGATGCAGCTAAGAGTCGGTAAAGAGATAACCGTAAACAACCTGACCACACTCATGCTTGAAAGTGCATACAACTGGAGGGCCATAGATGATGGAATACGGAGAATAATGGCAACAAAAGAAGAAGAGGAAAAAGCAAGAGCAGGAAGTCAAGGATAGAAGGATAAATAGAAGGTGTCCAGACTTTGTGAAGTAATACCACAACGGTAATCCCGCAAGGCTTGGAGGGCTTAGAGGTTAGGGTTTTTAGTAGGTATACGGGTAACCGGGAGCCCCACACAAAGTGCGTAAGGCATTTTCCCCCCTCAAAAAAAAAAAAAAAAAAAAAAAGAAATATTGCCTATTTGCAAACCAAAAGATAATGCCATACATATTTCATTTTAAACTTGAAAAATTTATTAACAAAGAAAAAAAACTAATTATTATTGGAGATAATGGAAACAGTGTATGCACAGTTTGACTATTCAACTTTAAAATAATAAACTAATCAAATATAGAAAATAGTACCAGAGTACAAGACGAAACTTATAGAACAAGTATTGACCTCGTTGCCACAAATTCAAATAGTTTTAACTTACTTGCAAACTACAAAAATAAAAACAGCAATACAGAAATGTAACTTGGGTAAATGATAAAATTATCGAACTATTTAAAAAAAAAGAAAATGTAAGTATGTTGCTATAACAAAAATGGACATAATGAATTGAAAATAGAATATAAAAATAATATTTTGTCGCTCATACTAAGACTTTAAAAAACTTTTAATTAAAACAATTGATTTTTCTTTTTGTATATTATGTAATAAGTTTTAGCTAAAATGTTACCGAACTAAAAATCGAAATATGTGAATTAAATGGCAGAACAGAAATATTTATAAATACTTACAAGCAGGGCCGTAACCAAAAAATGACGAATCTTGTATTAACCTACTTCAATCGTAACATGCCGATTGAATGTAGTTGCTTAAAAATTAAACAATTCAACTATAGTGGAGCAATAATATCAGATACTCAGAGTTCATCCTGATAACCAATTAGTATTTGCACTCAACGATCTGGGTCCTGAGTTTTAACAAACGCAATCTTCACGTTTATTTAAACATTTTTCTGATTATAAACAGGATTTCACGAGAACTTGATTTTGCTTTGTGGAAAGCAACGAGCTGGAAAACCTGTTACTGATGTAAATAATTCTGTAATTGCTAAGCGATAATTCAATTGTATTTTGTTTGATTCTTTACTCCATTTCAAACTACTGGTTGGTAATAATAAATTGGACTGACCGAGTCACTCACTTAAGTGTTCATTTCCTCTTCTGACTTTGAGACTTGTAATCTGTACAAAAAGGAGAAACTTTCAATTTCTTGTTAACAAAATTTTGGGCGTGTGAGTGGGCACTCAAGTTCAAGTTTAAACTACTCAATGGTAATCATGATCTGTAGTGACACATTCACTAGCCAAAGCACTTGCAGAGAGGAGAAAATTCTAATTCTTTGATAACAAACACTCTGGCAGGTGGGTGATTACTTCAGCTCAAACTACTGGATGGTAATCATGAACTGTAGTGGTCCAAACGCCGATCTAAATGTTGATTATCAAGAGATTGGATTCATTATCCCCTCTTCTAATATAAAAACTAAATGTAGAATTGTCTTTTAAAAACGCTTCACATGAAAGAAAAAATTGGTTTATTTGAAGAAATTTTAAGAAAATTGGATTTCAAACAGATTTAGTTTGAATTTATGTTAAATTTAAGTTATGGAGTCCTTAATAATACAAAAATTAAGAAATAATATACAATAAAATTATACATATTAATAATGCTTTTAATAAGGTAATTTATACAAAAAATAAAATAAATAAAACATTTAAAAACTGTTTGTATGCAAAAATATAATTGATTTTATTAGTTTTAAAGCTGAAAATAATTGGTCCACACTTACTTGTGTTGGTGGAAATGCAGTAACAGCCCACGCACTATTTTGCACAATTTTAAGATATTTTAGTCGGAGTCGCTACAATTTTGTAACGACTCCACACCTCTGTTCTAAATAAATACATTTTATATGAAGAAAAAAATTGGTTTATATGAAGAAATTTTAAGAAAATTAGATTTAAAACATCTGTACTCAGTATTTTTATTAAATCTAAGAAAATTACATTTTGCAGGTTATATTTATTATCTAAACAATGCCAATAGGTAGATTCATGTATAGAATGTCTTTTGAACACGTTTCATATGAAGAAAAGTTTTATTTTAGGTATATTTTAAGAAAATCCTATTTGAAACATCTTTACGCAAAAGTAATAACACTTTCATAAAAAAATTTAGTCATTATTGCATTATTTCTGCAAAATAGTTTGTGTATTGAGCTATATTGAGCACTTTTTTTTTTTTTTAATTGAGGGGGGAAAATGCCTTACGCACTTTGTGTGGGCACTTCTGTTTGCATAGTTTAAATATGTATTTAAAATTTTGCAATTTTTATTTTAATAGTAGTCGCCTTTTTGACTTTTATTAATTATTATTATTTTTTTTAGAATGAGGAACTTACAATATGTTCATTACATGAAATGATTTTTCAATATTTTGATAAGTTCTGGACAAAATTAAACTGAAGACCAATTTATTTAATTAACAAATCAAATTTAAAGAGAAGCTAAGTATGCCACTTTAAGTCTGAATTCAAGTCGAGATAGATAAATGTAGGAAGATCAAAATTTATAATAATAATACAGTGAAACTTCTCTAACTCGAACTTCTTTAAATCGAATTATTCTATAACTCGAATATTTTTTGGAAGCAATAAGGTTTAAACAATTTTTATACAGATTTTTATCTTCTTAAGTCGAATTTTTATTTCTCAATTCTTTCTCTAAATTGATCTAATATTAATGCGTAGCTAAACTTAGCTTGAATATTTCGGAAAATTCTTACGAGGTTTAACCAATTTGTGGCAACGATAGCAAACAAACTTGTTGGGTGCTGCTAGAATTGCATTTCTAGGCACATGTAAAGTAATCAAACGGCGTTAAATATGTTTAGCATGTTGATAATCTTTCCGAAAAACAACATTTTGAACAATTCTTTATTTGATTTAAAAATATTATAAATTGAGGTTTTTCAAAAATTTGTAAAGCATGGAAATTTTTTGACTTTTTTATTTGGGTGTTTCTAGACTTTATATCCGCACTGTATATGTGTTCATTCCATAAAAATACTATAAAATTAAATGTTTTGTTTAATTTGTAGTATGTATTATGTAATAAACTTTAAGACTTAAATTAGGCATATTTTTCTATAATTCGAATATTTTGGAATTAAAACAGCGAGGACGCCCAACAGTCGATTTTATAAAAAGTAATTAGCGTAACAAACGCAACAAAAACTGATCAGCCTATTGCGGAACTAAGTTATGCTACAAAGATAAGCTTAAGAGGATCTGGACATACAGATACTTTCAAACTAATTAAAAAGATTAGTTTAATCAGTTTTATTATATGGGCAACTAAGATCAGTCTTCTAGTTCGTTCCTTCAAATTAAAACTTGCATAATGTAGGTGAAGATGCCCTAGCCTTATTAGTAGATGCTAGGTTGTCTAGTAATTAATGTAATAGTTTAATTAGATTGAGCAATCCCAACAGATTTCAGTATTATAAAACTATACAGACTAAAAACAAATGCTAAATAAACAAAGAATATTATAAAATAAGTCAGGTCATAGTTTGTACAAACAGGAGTTTCTTTTATGGACGCAAAGTCAATAATTTGGTTTGGCTATATTTTCACATTTTTTTTTGGCCTTGAAACTTGTCCATTAGCCAGCTTAGGGCTTTATAACATCTACAGTTCTTGATGTTTGTCTAGTATGTTGCCGAAAAAACAAAATCTGTAGACATTTAGCAAAATCCTTGTCATTTTTCTACGAGATACTGCATCTAAAAATTGAACCAATTCAAGTTTCTGTGGCAGAAAAAAAAAACGAATGGATAAAGAAATAAAACATATGTACATAGTACCGATTTCATATACAACGACAGATTAATTTCAGTCAGCCACAAATTGATTTTTGCAATGGTTGATTGTAAGGTGTGCAATGCTCTCACTGATACTTCGCATACACATAAATGCTATGTTTATGGCGCACTTTGTAAGATTTTAATTCAATTGACATAGTTATTAATGGAGTAAGTAAAAAGACATTTTAGAAACAAAGGGATTCATTGTAGACTCTAACCCGATTTTGGAGACAAAAGCAACACGGCCAAACGAATTTTTTTTTCTAATCCTGAATTTACTAATTGTTTTACATATTATATTGATATTCAACTAAAGCCTTTTGGCACGAGTTACACTCGATATTTTTTTGCCTGCCCCAATTAAAAACATTATTTTCAATGTTTATTATAATTTGTCACTACTGTCAGATTTTAAGGTATAATGTCTACATATGAAATTGTATCTACAACAATTTGCAATTTTGTTAAAATTGTTTAATTTTTTTAAGTGAGTATTTAAGATGAGTATGAACGAGGCTTAAGCTCGTTCATACTCATCCGATTTGCGTTTTGTGATTTTTTTTATTGTAACAAAATATTTCTCGCAAAATCTCGTTCATACTGATCCGATTTTTTTATTGCGATTTTTTCTAGTGACATTTTGTTTTAAGAGCCGTCTTACACGAGACTGATTTTAATACAAGTGTCAGTGCAATAATTTTGCGCGCCAATTTTTTAAATTTTTAGCAAGCTTTTAAGCAAGAAATTGGTACAAGTTCTAATTTCTTAGATGAAATTTTACTAAATAATTGACACATAAATCCGTCAATGTATATATAAGTCGCCAAGATCACTGGATTATATAATTAAATTTTTAAATAATTGGCGCGCAAAATTATTGTACTGGGCTGCTATTCTCGAATTTACACGCACATGTTAGTGCAGGAATCGGTTCGAGTAAAAAGTTTCGCATGAGAACAATGCGCCACACGTTTTGGTATTCTTGAACACCCGTAGAATCTCATGAACATAAAGCCTCGTTCATACTCATCCGATTTTTTCATTTTTTTTGCGATTAAAAATGGCCGCCTGTCGAAAACAAAAATTGCGATTATTTTAACTTTTTGCGATTTTTTTAAGAATGTACCTAACTTCATGCCATTGAATTTTTATTAATAATGTAATTAAATGAATTGTAATTAAATATTATTGTTAAAATAACTGTAATTGAAAGTTTCGCTAAATTTAAATCAGATTTTACAGTTATTAAATCAAACGCCAGTTCTGTAATGAAACAGATCAGATTGTGGTTATGTTTGTATTTGTAACTTCACTTCATTATACTTTTTGTTGAACCGACGTTTTGCGCGCTGTTGCCAAACTTACGTACAATAATTTAATGCTAAAAACAATTTATTTATTAAATACTAACAATCTCCAATGTTAATTATTAATTAAAACATCAAATAAAGTAAAATAATTCAACTCCAACAATATAACAAAAATATTTTAAAAAAATGACGCGTTTTGTAACATATCTACATTTGTTTATGTGTTCTCGAGGTTAACTTTGATCAAATTAATTTTTTTAAATTGTATTTTTGAAAGTCATTTTTGATGATATTTTGTATTTTTATCAATCGGACAAAGTTGAATCAGTTTGAACATTGTGCGATTTTATTTTTAATAAAAATGCCTAACTTCATTTCATTTAAAGGTTGATATGTCATATAGGTTATGTATTTAAAAAAATAATAATTTTACTGATTATTACAAATTACATAAAACTATGTTTACAAAAATAATTAGTTTTAAATATGTGGTGAAAATTGGTTCATATAAATACTAAAAATAAATAATTTTACTTTTAAACTTTAAATAATGTTTAAATACAATAAAATAATTATTGTTTAAAACAAGTATAATTAAGAAATGAATTAATAATTTATTTATAAGTATAATTAAATTAAAACATATTTTTAAGTTTTGAAAGGTATTATAGATCTAATTTTTAAATCAAATATTAGTATAAATATAAAAGTTACTAAAATTAAAACAAAATGTCCCTAGAAAAAATCGCAATAAAAAAATCGGATCAGTATGAACGACATTTTGCGAGAAATATTTTGATACAATAAAAAAAATTGCAAAACGCAAATCGGATGAGTATGAACGAGGCTTAAAGCCTCGTTCATACTCATCCGATTTTTTCATTTTTTTTGCGATTAAAAATGGCCGCCTGTCGAAAACAAAAATTGCGATTATTTTAACTTTTTGCGATTTTTTTAAGAATGTACCTAACTTCATGCCATTGAATTTTTATTAATAATGTAATTAAATGAATTGAAATTAAATATTATTGTTAAAATAACTGTAATTGAAAGTTTCGCTAAATTTAAATCAGATTTTACAGTTATTAAATCAAACGCCAGTTCTGTAATGAAACAGATCAGATTGTGGTTATGTTTGTATTTTTAACTTCACTTCATTATACTTTTTGTTGAACCGACGTTTCGCGCGCTGTTGCCAAACTTACGTACAATAATTTAATGCTAAAAACAATTTATTTATTAAATACTAACAATCTCCAATGTTAATTATTAATTAAAACATCAAATAAAGTAAAATAATTCAACTCCAACAATATAACAAAAATATTTTTAAAAAATGACGCGTTTTGTAACATATCTACATTTGTTTATGTGTTCTCGAGGTTAACTTTGATAAAATTTATTTTTTTAAATTGTATTTTCGAAAGTCATTTTTGATGATATTTTGTATTTTTATCAATCGGACAAAGTTGAATCAGTTTGAACATTGTGCGATTTTATTTTTAATAAAAATGCCTAACTTCATTTCATTTAAAGGTTGATATGTCATATAGGTTATGTATTTAAAAAAATAATAATTTTACTGATTATTACAAATTACATAAAACTATGTTTACAAAAATAATTAGTTTTAAATATGTGGTGAAAATTGGTTCATATAAATACTAAAAATAAATAATTTTACTTTTAAACTTTAAATAATGTTTAAATACAATAAAATAATTATTGTTTAAAACAAGTATAATTAAATTAAAACATATTTTTAAGTTTTGAAAGGTATTATAGATCTAATTTTTAAATCAAATATTAGTATAAATATAAAAGTTACTAAAATAAAAACAAAATGTCACTAGAAAAAATCGCAATAAAAAAATCGGATCAGTATGAACGAGATTTTGCGAGAAATATTTTGTTACAATAAAAAAAATCGCATATCGCAAATCGGATGAGTATGAACGAGGCTTAATTCGTGTGCGTTGCTTTATTACTATGTGGCAACATGGCATTATTCTGTCATTTCGGTTTGTTTACTTATTTTTGCATATATTTAAGGGTTATGTTTGAGGTTATATTAATTAATTTAATTCTTATTTCCTTTTTATAAAAAGCATATAAGAACTAAATTAATGAATGTTACCTCAAACATAATTATACAGTCAAATACGTCTGTTATTTTCTGAATTCACCGGCTAACTGAAGGCTGACAATGCCATGTTTATACATTTATATTTTGACTAATATTTATTTGGTAACTTTCAGATGCAAAATTTGCTTTTGGTATCCAACAATGTAATTAAAATTAAATATATTAAAGAACGCAATCGTGTGCGTAATACATATTGATAAATATGTTTATTTTTTTGTTATTACTTTTCTTGAAATATCTAAACCATATACTCTGCATGGCAATATATTCTTGTAGTAAATCTATTAATTCCTTTACTATATATTTTTTTAATAAAGTATTAAGTATAAAATAAGAGAAGAGTATAATAGGATTAAATTAATGTGTTAATTAGTTTTTACTTTCAATAAAATTTATAATCTTTCAATTACAAACCGGTATTCAACAAGTAAATATTAACAAAAGCCCAATTATTTATTTTTTCCGGTATTTTCCATCATAATTTAAGTTTCGCGCTTCACTTTCGGACGAAAATTGAGTAAAACTACTGGTTTGTAGCAGTAGAACAATATCATGCGAAAGAGTCGCATAAGATTCCGTTCGTCCGATTCAAGAATACCAAAAACACAAAATGGTACGCAAATATGGCGGATTCGAGTGCAAAACTCGTTCGTCTAACTTCGAGAATAGCAGCCCTGACACTTGTATTAAAATCAGTCTCGTGTCAGACGGCTCTTATTTTAGTAACTTTTATATTTATACTAATATTTGATTTAAAAATTAGACCTTTCAAAACTTAAAAATATGTTTTAATTTACTTGTTTTAAACAATAATTATTTTATTGTATTTAAACATTATTTAAAGTTTAAAAGTAAAATTATTTATTTTTAGTATTTATATGAACCAATTTTCACCAAGTATTTAAAACTAATTATTTTTGTAAACATAGTTTTATGTAATTTGTAATAATCAGTAAAATTATTATTTTTTTAAATACATAACCTATATGACATATCAACCTTTAAATGAAATGAAGTTAGGCATTTTTATTAAAAATAAAATCGCACAATGCTCAAACTGATTCAACTTTGTCCGATTGATAAAAATACAAAATATCATCAAAAATGACTTTCGAAAATACAATTTAAAAAAATAAATTTTATCAAAGTTAACCTCGAGAACACATAAACAAATGTAGATATGTTTAAAACGCGTCATTTTTTTTTATTTTTTTGTTATATTGTTGGAGTTGAATTATTTTACTTTATTTGATGTTTTAATTAATAATTAACATTGGAGATTGTTAGTATTTAATAAATAAATTGTTTTTAGCTTTAAATTATTGTACGTAAGTATGGCAACAGCGCGCGTAACGTCGGTTCAACAAAGAGTATAATGAAATGAAGTTACAAATACAAACATAACCACAATCTGATCTGTTTCATTACAGTACTGGCGTTTGATTTAATAACTGTAAAATCTGATTTAAATTTAGCGAAACTTTCAATTACAGTTATTTTAACAATAATATTTAAGTACAATTCATTTAATTACATTATTAATAAAAATTTAATGGCATGAAGATAGGTACATTCTTAAAAAAATCGCAAAATTTTAAAATAATCGCAAGTTTTTGGTTTGACAGGCGGCCATTTTTAATCGCAGAAAAAATGAAAAAATCGGATGAGTATGAACCAGGCTTTAATGTTTGGAAATGAATGTAATCTAAGCTAAGAAAACTTAAAAACATGTTTTTATGCAAATTTAGAAAACTAATCAGAATAAATTTATTAACAATTCTTTACTTTTGCTTTTTTTAATTTCATTGTTTAATAATTTCAGCGTCGTTTTATAGTACGGGCCTGCAGTAAAGAAAATATTGGTTTGTTAAACATATTTTTTTACATTTAATAGAAAGTCCTAACAGGCTTTTTAAAGTTTTCAGTTGAAGCATAGAATATAAAATTAAGAGCGTAAAAAAAATTCTTTTAATTTAAAACAATATGTTAGTTTTATTAATTTTTGGCTTATCAGTCTAGTGCTCCAGGGCACGGCAGTTGACAGTAAAAACTAATTGTAACATCTGAGAGTAACGGCTAGTATCCTGTTAAAACTATTGCAAAAGGCGGTTTAAGTGAAATAATACTTCAAAGCTTCTTTTTGTTCAAAGCAGCTAGCTAAAGATTGTACTACAATGCTACAAAAATAAAATATATATCTTATAGTAAACAATGTCTTTGAAAATTAATATAAGAAATGCTATAACTAGCTTATAATATATTACAATGTTATAAATGGTAGAGCTTTTTTATTTTAATCTTGAACTTTGACATATGAATATATAGCAGTTATATGTAGTGTCTATTTCATTTTACTTTTTATTAATTTATTATCTTTTTTTTAGATCCCAGAGCTTATATTTTTCCCACTGGGGATGATAACAACCGCAACATCTGTATAATTGATACTCCTGGAATTGGTGATAGCAGAGGCCTTACACAAGACAAAGAAAATTTTGAGAATGTTCTTATATATCTAAGTCAATTCAAAAAAATACATGCGGTTTGTATTTTATTAAAACCAAATGTAACCATTATTAATGCATATTTTAAGTTTTGCCTTATGCATTTATTTTCACGCTTGGATAGATCAGCAAGTCAAAATATTGTTTTTGTTTTCACTAATACTAGAAGCACGTTTTATAGACCTGGAGAAACATTACCATTATTGCGTAGACTTCTCAAAGAAATTGAAGATGGATGCACACAGGTGAAAATACCATGCACAATAAAAAACATGTTTTGTATGGATAATGAAGCATTTAAATTTCTCATCGCACTAAAAAACGATATGAAGTTTAGTGAGCGAGAAATAAAGGAGTTTGCAGGAAGCTGGGATAATTCTGTAATGGCTTCTTGGAAGTTATTATCTTATATAGCTGGAGATCACAACAATAAAGGACTAATACCACACGATGTTCAATGTACTTTGTCTATAAATGAAGCCAGACGAGTAATCTTAGATCTATCAAAACCTTTGGCGGACATAGCTGATGTTATACAGGATAATGTAATACATTTGAACAATCACGAACTCCAACTGAAAGAAGATACTGGTTCCATCAACGATTTTAAAAAGAAGTTATATATACCCGTTATTGATATACACAAAAAGAATCTTGCAGAACCTATTACAGTATGTACTTCTGCTGAGTGTTCAGATACTTACGTATTTTGTGGAATAACAAAGTATCATTACAAAACAGTATGCCACAATCCTTGTTATTTAAAATCCATACCTTTGCAAATGATTGGAGCTCTATATCTACGTTTAGGTTGCAAATCAATTAATTTATGGTCAGGAAATTGCAAAAAGTGTGGTTGTAATTACACCACACATATGCACATAACATATGAAACAGAACTGAAAGAAGAAAAACTAGAAGACGAATCGGTCAAAAGTCAGATCAAAACAAAGGAAGATGCCGTCACTGAAGTTAAAAAATTAATCTTAAAACTCGAGGAACGTAGAGAACAATATGAAATTGAAAAGAAAACCATTACTGAATCTATGGCATTATTTGCACACTTTTTAAAAGAAAATTCAATTACTCCTTATAATGATGCTTATGGTGATTACTTAGACTATCTCATTGATCGGTAAGTAAGTAATATTATTAATGATACATTTATTTCATAATGTAATTTCAGAGAAGTAAACTCTACTAAGAAAAATAATGAATTGTTAAAGCGGTATGAAGATATGAAAAAAGAATATGTTTATGAAAGACAAGTATTAGAGAATGCCATGATAAATTCTACAACTAGCCTTAATTTAACAACAGTTTCACCAGAAAACATATTCAAATCAATTACGAATTTATACAAGCTTCCACTTTCTGGAGAAAAAATAAAGGAATTTTATGAAGAACATAAAAAGGGTGTTGCAAAATCATTTAAACATAATTTGAAATATATTGATGTTTCAAAAGGATCATATAACATAACATAACATTAAACCACTTTGAATTGTATTTTTTTCTTAGATGGCATAATAATAAATAACAATGGTCATTAAATAAAATATGTTGGCAAACTATATACAATTAAATCGTCTACTAAAGTAAGTACTAGGATTCCATAGTTTGGGGCAATGAGACTACCACCACTCTTTTCTTTCCTTGGTCAATCTAACCTAGAGTTCACTTTTTACAAACTAAAGAACTTGCCAGTAAGCATACAAATGGACAATATCGAAAATCGACAACAGACTATTCTAGGTGAGCAAGCAGTTGTACAGATTCAGAATTCTAGTGGAAATCGAGAAACATAAGCTCTTGGAGACGGCCAGACAAAAGTTAGAAAACAGTAGGTGGCTTTCGGGACCGAAAGACCACAACTGGATAGATATCAAAGAGGCAGAATCTATTAAATCTTCCTTCTTTGGTGAGGTCGCCGAAGTAAGTTATTTTTATCCTGTACCCGTTGTGTCGATTTTTATGACTGGTGCGCGCACTACTAAATTTTTAAGTGATATCACACAAACGAACGCACGTATTATCATACACTAAAATCTGACAGTAGTGACAGATTATACTAAACTTTGAAATTTCGTGAAACATTGTTTTTATTTGAGGGTGACAAAAAATAATCGAGAGTAGCTCGTGATAAATTCTTTAGCATAATTTTAAATGGGTGTATCATAAATAAATCAAATATTATCCTAACTACCCTTTTGTTCAAGTATCCCCACAAAAATAATCGTTAGCCGAAAAGGAAACACGTAGGCTGTAGTCCGCTCATCACATTGCAAGTGAGAATGCACCGTTCTGATACCGTATTGACAAGAAGTGCAACCACGTCTATTGTTGCCTTTACATAAAGCATCAGTCGGTTTAAAACTATTTGCATTTCCGCAAGAAACTGTACCCGATTTTTTACGAAGATTATAATGCATTATAAAAACCAAATATTTAAAAATATAATTTATATATTTAAATATGCTGACTTTCTTAAAAACCGCAACACATTGATGTTGATCGATTTTAATAAAATTTTCACAAAACGCCTATTTTGATGAAACAAATGATTAAAATTTAAATAAAATCTATACATCCTCTTTTTGTTTCTTTTTTGTCATTTCTTTGTAGTCACTTAGTATCAATTATGTGTATTGAACAAGTTATTGGTGTGTACAGCCAGACGCGAATAGTGTGGCCCCTATAATAGGCAACTTAGTATACACAAAAATTATGTTAAATGTGGTTAAACTAATGCCTTTGCCCGTTTTAGCATTTTTCATTTGCGCTTACATTTTAAACACTCCATGGGCGATGTTGATCTGGGATTGAAAGATGCTAAAACGAGCAAAGGCATAAGTTTAACCACATTCAACATAATTTTTGTGTATACTAAGTTGCCTATTACAGAGGCCACTCTATCCGTGTCTGGCTGTAATAACTGTAAATTTTTCGATTAGTTTGTCCACTATTGCTTTGTCAAAATGTCGACAACTAAATGATTTTGAAAATGACCGTTTTATTGGTATGAGAGGCTTAGAGGTTCAACAACGCCGCCCTGGATCTGGACGTTCCCGGGTGACTACAGATAGTGAAAAACGCCGTTTAAGACTTTTGGCCACAAGAGACAGATGTCCAACAACTCGCTCAACTGCAATAAAAGGTACAGAATGTCAATGTCATCTGTTTTTTGCCAGATAAAATTTTATGGACTGCATTTGTACCGTCAATTTTTGTGTCTTCTTATACTCCACTTCACCGTACTCGCAGTGACAGGAGCAACGAAAAAGCAAATTGGGGTCAAAAATGGCATCAAATTGTGTTTAGTGACGAGTTTCGATTTTGTTTGTAGGCCCACTACTGTCGTATGCGCGGAGAACGCATAAATTCAACATTTTTTGTGAAACAACACAGCCCTCATACAAGGAGTGGTGATATGATGGGGTGCAATATGTTATGGTAGCTGATCATCCTTGTACTTAACTTAAACGCAGCCACTTACATTGCCATTATGCTGCAGCCTGTTGGATTTTGGAAAATCCAATCCCGATCGGCTGCGGATTCAGAAAGCTTAGAATGATATACCTAAAAAATTGATCACTTGATTGACAGTATGCCCGGCGTGTAAATGCATAACAAATCGTGGTGAAGCAACTCACTATTGAAAAAAAATTCTGTTTTCAAATTTTAATCATGTTTTATCACAATAATTTTGTGAAAATTTTATTAAAATTGATCAACAACTTCTGTGTGTTGCGTTTTTATGAAAGTCAGTATATATTATATACAGGGTTGGGTAAAATGACTATTGGCTGAATTTTTATTTTAGTTAAAAACTGACAAGTTTTTGTAGACTTTTTTAATCAATATAGTGACTATTTTGATTTCCAATGCATGCACCATTTCAAATGATATGACTTCATCAATTTTTTAAATAGAATACCCTAAAATTTTTTTTATAGAAGAATTTTTCAACAATTTTACAAGGTTTTATAGGTCTGCGATTCGTTATATTCAAAATATCCTTTAAAATAATAAAACAAAAAATAACATGTAATGTAACTACATTTTTATAAAGTAATTACATAATTTATTGAAACTCAATTCAACAATTCCAGTTCATCAGTATGCACTGTTTGACTTTTCGCCGCTATAACCGCATCGAGTTTAGTATTAGTTATATAATAGTCAATTAAAAACGGTTGCAGAATTATTTAGGTTTTCCGGTAATTGCGTAATTATATAAATAATTTTTCTTGAATCTACTTTCATTGCAAGTTTGTAAAAAGGCCAATAAACCATCCTGTATATATCTATATAAAAACTACAATTATAAGACAATAAATTAAAATTGTTAACAAGGATAATTGGATTTATAAATTAATTACAAAACAATAAACTTGTTTTGTAAATAAATCACAAAACCAATAATTTTGAGCATTAATAATACAAAATAACAATTTTTTTTTTGACAAAACATAATTTCAGTTGTTAAACTTGCTAAATGTCTGTTTGAAAGCTATTGCACGAATCAACAATAATTCATCTATTATTTTTAAGATTGATCAAGCCACAAATAGCATTTGTGCATTGCAAATTATATTTGTCATATTGCATTAGGTAAGTAATAATTTTGTTTGTAAACTTCAAGCAAAATGCAGTCAATAATTTCCTAACCATAGTAGTCACCTTAAACAACAAAACATTACACTTAAGATTAATTTAATTATGCAAAAAATAATAACTTTTGATTCATAGTCAATATTTTAATTAACTAAAAGGAATAAATAAAAAAATAAAACATTTCTTTGGGAAAATGTTTATTTACCAAACAATGTTTAACACAATGCAATAATACGTAAAAAATTACTATTATTATTAAATTCTTTCAAATATTAGATATAGATAATTAATTTTTGTAATACATTAGAAAAAGTATAGCTGAAATCCTGAAATAAGTCTACATTTTCATATCAAATTTAGACAATATGAAATTTAGAATGCGCCCACATTAGCTGTTCTATTAAATAAAATGCTGACAAAAAAAGTAAAAAACACCTGCCATCTGTTACATAAATATATGAAATGAATAACAAAAAGTTATATGAATATGTACAATTACTTTATTTTGCAAACAATGGTAGATAATACAAAAAATACAACAACACAGCCCGAGTGGGTTGAAATAGTTCCACTAAACATGTCATGATGATGAAAAAAAAAATTACCTACGCAATGAAATGTACGTCAAAGGTGACGCTTCTTAATGGTTGCTTGTGCCTGTTTTAACAACACATCAAATGATCTATCTTCGACTATACAACCTTGTACAGGCGACCAATAACCACCATCATCTTTAACGTTATCCAAATCTGAATAAGTAGTTTGACAAAATAACCTTCTACCGCCAAAACTTAAATCATATTCAGGTAATTCAGGATTCCCGTTACCCCTTTCTACCGCCTCATAAGCATCTTCCTTATGTAGAAACGTTACAAATCCATAATTATCAGCTCTTCTTCTGAAATGTACACTTATATTTGTGATTGGTCCAAATTTACTAAATCTTTTACGTAAATCATCACGTGTTACATTATCCGCTATCTTTCCTACATATATCACACGCCTTTCTTCAACTTCTTTAATTTGTTCTTTATATCTTCTTCGTACTGGTGAGGGGGTACGACTGCGACTCGATTCACGACTTGATGAACTCGTACATGAATCACTACTAGATGTGCTGCTGGAAGAACTTGTTCTTCTACGTCTTATATTATTTCCACTGTGTATTGTTTGAACGGAAATTGTGTGCATTGTAGGACGTATCTGTTCTTTATCTAAGTATACTATTGTTTTATCTTCACCGTGCTCAACTTGTTTGGTTATCACAGGTTTCACTTTAGGTAAGTGTTCAACTATTGAACTAATGAGAGAGTTAGGACTGATTTTCACCTGAGTGTTTTGTAATATCTGTTCTAGATGCCCCCAACTCTCTTCAGTATTTGTCCCCACACTTACTAATGTCTTCATGACCATATTGGAAGGGGGGGCTGTAGGTTTATCAGGAACTTCATTCCTTTCATTACTGTGGTCTTTATTCTGTTGCTGTAATATTAATTCCTGCGCCATTTTCATTAGCATCTCTTGATGCCTCAAGCGTCTACTATTCTCATCCTCTTCAAGAACACCAGGTGCAGGTGAATTATTACCACTACTGCTTTGACTGCTTCTATTCTGTAATCGTTTTTTATATTCCTCTAAATTAAGTTTTTTCTTAATTGTGTTGGTTTTTAATAAAGATACCATAAGTTTTCCATCTGCATTTTTTACCGTTGGCTGGCTACGTAATATAGAACGATCATCTTCTTCACATGATGAAAATCCAGAATCTTTTCGAGGAGTATTTGAGCAATAATCATGATCCAATTGTACGCTTTTGTTTTCTTTAGGTTTTTCTAAAGGTGTTATATGAGTTTGACGTTTCTTTGCTGGAACAATTGGCGGTATGACTTGTACTTGTTTACGTTTACTAGATTGCCGTATTCGATCTATTAATTCTGGAGGGAGCGAGTCTAGGATTTGCTTGTTTTTAGCCTGATCTTTGGTAGGTGTTGTATATACAGCTTCATCAGTTGGTATGACTTCTAATGGTTTAATCGGTGTAATGGGCGGAGCTGTTTTCAATTTTATCTTTTTAGGTGGAGTTTTTATCGGAGATAAGACCTCTATTTTTATAGGTGAAGGATACTCTAATTTAATTGGTGATTGGTTCTCTATTTTTATTGGTGATGAAAACTCTAATTTTATTGGTGATTGATATTCTAATTCACTCTCGCTATTGCCCTGAGCAGGTATGACTTTTTTAGGTGTAGAAAATTCTTCTTTTATGCATATAGGTGCTACTAAAACTAAAAAATGCTAACCCTTGCTTAAAACAAACCAATAAATACTTACCCTCTTCAAAAATATCTTGCCCCAATAAGGAATGTGTTTTTAATTCCATATTGGTAGTTTCAGTTGCTTCAAATTGCTCTAACAAACTTGTCAAATCACCTGCTTGTAATACAGGCTGACTTATTGCATCTGAAACTGTTTCTACATCTATTGTGCAATCATCTTCATCATCCTCTTCTTTCTGAGTAACTAAACTATCTACTTTAATTTCAGACTTAATCTCATCTTCATCACTATCATCATCGCTGTCATCAATTAAATATCTTCTTCTAGCCATATCAATTCTTTTACCACCCATTCGTGGCTTATCATCTGTTTCTTCCACATATTTTGTGATGTCAAAACCATTTGCTGATAACAGGTCATTTGGTGGACTACCTGTCGGTAATCCCAAGTCATCGGCCAAATCATTGACCTATAAATTAATTACAGTAATTAAATCTATTTATTACAGCAGTTTCAGCACTTTTTGGTTCTAAGAAAATTAATGTTATAAACTTACATCTCCCACATCTATGTTTACTAGATGTTGCCAATCGTTCATTATCTTATTAAAATCTTCCCGGGAGGGTGGGGAGCTTGATAATAAACAGAACTCATCTGTGTTGCCAGATATGGCGGGAATAAGACCCACGTCTCCATTGAGCCTTAAAAAAAATACAATATAAGTTTGTTAACTTAATGATCAAATTAGGTTTTCAACAAGTGCATAATAATAGTTCTTTCTTAATGACAGACTATAGTCATAAACTCATACAAACACTTTTAACCAAATCACCTACTAAATACAGGGTGCAACAAGAAGAAAACTGTTATTTTTTATTTGAGTAATTAACCCTTTCGCTACGAGGAGCGTATGTATACGTTTTGTTTTATTGTGCTCCATGTGCAAAGAGCGTATATTTTCAAAAGCTTGTAAATCGCAAGCGGAGATCGTACGAATGTTGTTTACATAATAAATGTGCAGTTTATACACTGAATTCACATGTTAAGAAAAAGCTCGCCTTTACTTGTGCGCATTTGTAAGTTAACATCGCTTTCGTAAACACGTGTTTTGCAGTTATTTGCGACGTGTAATTATTTTCTGTCAAAACTAACATAATTTAAGGTTATTTAAACTGCTGGTTAAATCGTTAATCGCCCATTTCCGCCAGATATTTTAATCCACAGTTAGCATTAATCCATGTATATGTGAGTTAAACCACTATTGTAATTTTGGCCCTTATGCATAGTCGTCATATTTAGTAGCTACTAAGATGCTACTAGCTGGATATTACTGTTGACCAAATGCATAGTGATATTTAAAACACTACTAAGCTTAGTTGTCGACTAAAACGTTAGTAGCCAAATTGCCTTGTTTTGTTTGTGATTAAATACATTGCAAATATAACCTACAACTATCAATTGCAAATATTGAGATATTTATCATTATTTTATGACATATTGCTGTATTTATTGCAATAGATGGTAATATTTAAATATTAACACCAAAATTTAGTGGTTGCTTCAAGTATAATTAATAAAATAAATTAATGTTATTCATTTTAATAATTAAATTAGTTTAGTGTTTTTCTGTAAGATGGCAGCACATCTAAAATTAAGTTATAATATTAATATAACAACAGCAAACATTTGATGCAGTGCTTTTTGACTCTTACTCTGACTGACTAAATGATTATTTGTTAATTTTAATAATACTTTAAAATTATTATAGCTTAAAAGTTATTAATTGTTGGTCTTATTTTTTCAAGTTCTTATATATATTTTAAAACAAAACAAAAATATATTTATACATTTGCATAATTTTTTTCAATCAATTTTGTTAATTAAGTTTTTATTTGCAGGTTTTACAATCATTATTGAATCTTGCAAAACCTTTTCATTATTTGTTTTTACCGCGCAAAAATGAGATATGATATAGAATTTTATAGTTAGTAGTTACTAACTAAATTATACTAAAATCAACTATGCATATGACACATTTAGTATGGTGTGAGAAGCTACTAGTTAGTAACGTTTTAGTAGCATACTAACCAAACAACTATGCATAAGGCTGTAGGTGTTCTTACATTTGTCAATTTATTGTTCTTTTTTAAGGAAGTATCGCATCTGAACAAAACATCTAAAGTAGAAATTCTAGGATACCCTGTACCAGAAGATTTATTTAAATGTGTAATTTATTCTTCCAGATTGTTAACTAATGCTGAGTAGTTGCAGCCTTATGCAAAGTTGTTTGGTTAGAATGCTACTAAAATTTTAACTAATAGTTACAGTAAAGCTCCGCTAATCCGATTCGCTTTAATCCGGATGTTCTTGTAGTTCAAACAAAATTAAAAAATGTAAATTTTACATTTTGTACCTTGTAATCCGGACCAGCGGACCGACCACGGTTCCCCTACCTAGCACGTCGGGTATTCTGTCGACTAACGAAAAAGAAAATCCCAGAATTTTTAGTTTATTTCAACATGAAAGCAAAACGACCACACAAAACATTAACTCTAGTCAAAAAACAAGAAATAATACAAGTTGCACAATGGAAGTTATGCAAGGTTGCATTCGCCAAACTAAATTATCAAAGTTTTTCTTAAGAGGTTTCATTTTTTTCTTAAAATTTTATTCTATTGTCATTATAATAAAAGCTTTATTATATATTGTGGCTTTTTTGTTTAATTATTATATTATTGTTCCAGTAATCCGGATTGTTCAATAACTCGGATCAAGACATGTTTTAATTGATCCGGATTAGCAAAGCTTTATTGTAGTTGCACCATACTAAATGTGTCATATGCATAGTTGAGTTTTAGTAGTTACTAACATTTGCTTTAATAATTTCAAAGTATAATTAAAATTAATAAACAATCATTATGTTTAGGTAGAGTAAGATTTAAAAGAGTAAAATGCACAGCATATTATCTGTTTGCTGCTTATATGTATATGAGCCGTTGAAAACCAGAGTGGTCTAAGTCAAAAACTGCTTTTGAAATACAAGATCCTAAAATTCAAACGTTGGTGAAAAATCGTGAAATAAAAAGTCAACTTTTTGTTGCAATATTTGTTTTTAAATAGAACTAACATAAAATTATCATAAAAATTAATTATTGTTTTCTTGCAATTTTAACACATAGGTAAAAAAAACAGTTAACATTTTTGTGACTGGTTTTCAAAGGTTCATATATTAATTTATATACCACAATTTTGATTGTGCTGCCACCTTACAAAAAAACACTAAACTATAGTTGGTTCGAGTTAAGACTGCATTTGTAGTTGTTATAGTAACTGGAAAACAATGCTTTCTGCTAGGTTAAGACAAGGTATTTGAATGCATTTGAATAAATTTAGTTAACGTTTTTTACTATTTACTATGTATCAATGTTTTGCATTATTGTAACTAGGTTAACACATTTGTAAATAATTATATGTACTTGGAAATATAAGAGTAAACATAATGCAATTCTAGGATTTTTTAAATAAAATATTAATAGAAAAATAAAAGTAATTTAAAATTAAATCAAGTACATACATCATATTAATATTTAATTAACTTATAAACAACTATATTGTTATTCTGTTTTAAAATTTATTAATTATTTAAAATCATTTTGTTATAATATAATAAACAAAGTGAAGTTAGGTGTGTTATAATAGGTTTGTTCCAACTGACAACAAACGTAGTTTTAAACTGTCAGGATTGTTGTTGAATTAACGCGTTCCAACCATACATAAACTTTATCGGGCGTTCCAACCTGACCCCAAACTGTCAGAAACAGTAAGTGATCAGAAGCATGTATTAAAAACCTGTAACAGCCAGACATGCGCAGATTAAAAACGATACCGCTATTGAAATTGTAACAAATCTTGCCGCATCTCGCATTTATTTATCTAGTGAAATTTAAATTTAATAACCGTATTTTATTTGTCTGAAACTACATTTTTAAAGATAATTAACTGTTTAATTATTTATTTATTTGCACAATCCTAGTAATAAAATAATGTAGTACATAGCGTCAGGTATGTTAAAAAATGTAGTTCTTACAATTTGTTTACATCTTAAACTGTAGTCAAAAACTTGGTTGTGGCGCGTTCCAACCAACAAGCAATTTGCGCAAAAATATTCCATGTATTAGTCGCAAGGTCGTAACTAGTTTGCAAACTGCCAAATGATGTTGGTACAGTTGTGTGACACTAACTTTATAAAACGCTCCCATCACTGCAGTCTTAACGCGGACCAACTATAATTTAATTATTAAATCAAATAACATTAATTTATTTTATTTATTATACCCTACTCAACCACTTTATTCTCTTACTTTTTTCAGTTACAGAGATCTAGATCACAGTAAGCTTCAGTAACATTTATGCAACTAATACACTTACAAAGTGGTTAACACTCTGTATACATCCCCATTATTTTAAAATAATAAAACCTCGCAAAATCCACCTTTCCCTTTATTTTTTTGTAAGTTACCAAAACAGTTACATTCTCCACAAATGGGATAGCTTTAATGTTCTTATTATTGTTTATGTTGTGTATGTTTACTTATAATTTTGATTATATAACATTTTTAAAGTAATATTTGTATTTTGGTTAGTTAGTTAATATTTTTGGTATATCAGCCTATTTTATATTTCCGTTCTCTGTATATTAAAATTTGTTTATAAGAAAAATTGTAAAGTCATAAATAACATTTTTCCCTCTTTTTACACTTGAAATTCAAAATCAAAAGAATGTCAAAGAAAACAAAACAAACATGTGCGTTCACTTGATTTTTTATAATAATCTAAACTTCAAATATATCTTGTTTATTTTGTAATATCAAAACAACAAAATAAACAACTAAGTTCTGCAAATTTTTAGCACACAAAACAATTTACAAGCTGACTTTGCTGAATAATATATTATCAAGAGAAATATAATAACAAGTAGTCTGATTCTTATCTAAAATTGCAATGTTATTATACGGGGCATTAGTAGTGACGTCACACGACAGTGGCTCCATTGGCGCCAATGTGGATTATCAAAAAAACTATTTTATACATAGGTGGAAATACTTGTTGGATTTAATTGTGGCCTTATAAGATATTTTTCAGCAATTCAGTGTTTGTGCAGTGATTATTTGTTCAACAAGGTAATATTTTATGTATAATATGTAGATAATTAATAACACAATTTTAAATTAACACATATTAAAACATTCACTACAATATAACCTCACAAAATGTTTTATATAAATTTTAAAATACATTTGTTAAATTTAAGTTAATTAATATATTTTTTATTATATCTATAGTATTGTATATTCAGTAAAACTAATTTATGATAATAGGCAGTATTTTACTCAAGAATTGACTCAAAGAATTGCCTTGATTATCCAAGATGATATTTTTGTTATTTGTTTATTAATTAATTATATATTTTTAGTTATTGACTTTATTAATGAAATTATAATAAACAGCTAAACTTTTTATCAAATCAAATAAGATTTTAGTCAAGTAAATTTTGATTATTTAAGTTTCAGATTCTATTATTGGCAGATCAAAAGCAATTATCTATAATATATTTGTAAAATAAAACATATTTTATAAAACATAATTGCAAAAACAATATATGCATAGTTTTGTTACACATAATCGGAACATAGATAATCAAAATTAATTATTACTCGGTTAAATTCTTAAGACAATTTAATTAATTGATTATGTTTGTTTTCATTATGTAAAATAATATAATTGTGTATACATTATATACATATGTATATATATATTAAATATTTTAAATAGCAAAAAAATCTCTGCCGATAAGCTTTTTCAAATCGCTTACTTATTGATTTTAACAAATCTAACGTATAATGATTAAATTTAAAAACATAAATATATGTTATTATAAAAACTGTTTGATGGTTCATTATTTAATATTAACATATTTACATATTTAGTTACTTATTATTATTTAGTTAATAATTTTTCTAAATTTATCAAATATTAAAATTTGCTAAATAAATATTTAAACTTAAACTTTAATAATAATTTGTTGCAGTTGATCAAATTTACAGTATAATTAACATTGAATTCAAAAAGTATTTATTAAATATTTACAATGTTTGTGAGGTTATGTTGTATTTCCGAATTTCAATATGTGTTTATTTAAAATTGTATCTAATATATACAAATTGTACATCAAAATATGTCTTAATATAATATTAATCCATTTTGGTGCATTAGATTGCAAAAAAATATCTTATTACAACACAATTAAATCCAACAAGTATTTCTACCTATGTATAAAGTAGATGTTTTGATAATCCGCGTTGGCGCCAATAGCGCCACTGTCGTGTGACGTCACACTAATGCCCCGTATTATTATTACCAACAAAAAAAAAACTAACTGTAAAGCAGAAAGCATATTTTCCCAAAGATTGGTTATTAAATCAATTTAGTAATAATCAAATTAAGAGTTATATGCCTACTTTCAGCTATTATAAATTTATATACAAAAATGTTTGCTTCCGATTAACTTATACAATGCCTCAGATACTCAGAATTACCAATATTATCTGATTTCTAATATGGCAGATTAGTGCAATGGATTTAAGCCCCATATATAAAGTTTATGCTTTTATAAGAAAAATGGCAACATGAAAAACTTTAACTACTCAAGACAGAGGGTCCTCTTGACATGAATTATATTCTCAATAAAATAATTCAAATTAATTATACCTGTGGTATATGTATATAAATGTGATACATTGTCTAAATTTGCAAAGAAATGCATATTATTATAAAAATGCATTTCAGATTTTAAAGCTTTTACATATACAAAAATATGTAATAAGAGAAAAAAAAACATTTAAGTTTATTTTTATACAAATTTTTTTGCTTGTCTAAATAATACAATTAGCTATTTAAAAATCACATTTCACCATTGTTTTCTGGTTTGAAATGTGTTTAACTTTTTTAAATCACAATTTTTACTTTTCTAATTTCCTGAATATCGTATTATAACAAAATATTTGCATTTAATTTATAGTTAAATAAGTAAACATTTTATGCCTCAAAGCATTAGTTATGTAATTTAATTTAAATTAGCAAAATCAAAACTACCATTTGAAAATAACAAATGTTTTATTTACTTACTCTCTTTCATCATTATCCCAATCCCAATGATAATTATTAACGGAGTTACTATTACCATCTAAACTGTGCAAAGAATCATCTGCACAAGTATCCTGAAATATAACATTTTTAAAAGCTGATTCAATCAGTTTTATATAAACCTGTAATTAAAAAAAATAACTTACTAAAAAATAAGATGAGAAGTCTTCTTCCTTGTGGAAATTAAGGAATCCAGCATCCATTTGTTAAGAAATTATTTCTTATACCCGTATATCAATAAATTATGAATTATCAGAACATTATTAAAATGATTTCAATTTTCTGAAAGTAAATTACATGTCAGTTTAAGAATAGGTCTTAGTAACTCTTAGCGAAAACAATATTTGTTTATATTATAGAAAATAAAAACAAGGAAGTGAAGAAAACATGTATAGTGATTGTTGGGTAAAAATGATTTAACAATATGTATCTATTATAATTTTGGAACAAGGTTAGCCCTGAATTTATACAATATAATGGTGAAATATAAATATTTTCAGTCCAAATTTTGGAGGTACACATATGGTAATTACTAAAATACCCCATTGACAACAACATCTGCAAGATGATTTACTCAAACAAATTCACAAGTCCGAGGTGAATTTACCGATATTTGATACATAATTACCCGTACTTGTGTAGGAAATGTGGTTCCTGGGAAGTGAAAGTTAGGTTAAGGTGGCGCATGTCACATATTTTAATGTTTTTCACAAAAACTACGGCATAATATGCAACAAAAATTGCACTCACCTAAAAATACTCGATGGCCACTAAATTATCAATAACGAATACCACTATTAATTAATTAGTTTAATAAATAAAAAGGAAATTGTGTATAAAAAATAACATGTGAGTAGCCAGCACTCACTCCATGCAGTCAAACTAACAGTTTGTATTGTTATCCGTTGAGTCCTCGTGTTTTTCTTTATGAATGCGGGCGCGGGAGTTTTAAAATATATTCACGTTGCACGTTTGAAATATTTTTATAAATATTATATAAACAAATATGTAGTACTTTTTCAAAAATAAGTTCAACAGTTAATAATAATTATAATAAACTACGCACCAGAATTTTTATAATAAATGCTAGGCATTGCATTTGTTTATAAACAAGCATGCCAAGAACGTCCGTTAATTATGAATCATAATGTTTATGAACATATCAAAAACAAAACAATAATTTATAATTGTTGGAATTTTGACTTTTTAGGGCCGTAATATCCAACTCCTAATAAAGCACCTAATAAACTATTAGCTGAATAACCTAACTTTTTTTAAATTTTAAATAGATTTAATTTTGTTACACCTCTAAGCGATTAATAAATTATATGCTTAATGTTTTTATTTGTTATAAATGTATATGTTAAGCATATATTTAATTGGCTGTCCATAGGTTTTAATAAAATAAATAAAATTAAAAGTTAGGTTATTCAGCTAATAGTTTATTAGGTGCTTTATTAGGAGTTGGATATTACAGCCCTTATTCTTTTTAATAATACTACAAATTAATGATTATAAAATTGTTGACGTACATAATAATTATTGTACATTTGTGTTTAATTATTAATAACAAAAGTATTTATTAATTAAAGCTTATTTTTAAAATTAATAAAATGGTTTTTATTAAATAATCAATATTGCAAATTTATTTAATATCCGGGTTATATATTTTATTTATCTTAAGAAAGCATTAAGCGCGGGAAACGAGAGATAGGTTATGTGTAGTCAATGTGATACCTTCCAAACCACGACCTTTTAAGATTAGAAATGTACAAGGTTGTGTTATATCAATGACGTAGAACATTTTAAACTACTACCGTATACACTGAGTTGGCTAAAAGTAACTTAACAACAAGAAAATGCCAAATAGTAATAAATTTAATGAATGATAAAAATAAATGCTTTAATTAACAATTTTAAATCGACAGAAATCTATTCTATTTTAATTACGACCGCTAAGCCTAAAGCGTGGTTTAATTTTGTTATAATTATGTACTTACAATTTTTAATAACACGTTTCAAAGTTGCTCTATATTATTATTTTGTATACATTTGCCATCTACACAATAAATAGAGTTTATTTCAGATTATATGCTGCTGAAAAGACAATATTGTTTAATCTCGTAACAATATTAAAGTTGGTTCAGTTTCTTAGAAGTGAAAATGGGAATATAAACGTAATTTAATTAGCATTATTGTAGTATACATATAAACTTACTTGAAAAGGGGATTTATTGAGACTACCTGGGGATGACCTGAAACTATTTATTGGGGTTTATTTGGAAGGTTTACTTGCATAAATAAGTAATATTATAATAAGATAAATAACACATTTACTATGTACTTGTGATATAGTATATATTTGTAATATAGTACATAAATAGCATAACGAATACGAAATTGAAACAGACCCGAGCAAAATTTCATTGACTAATATATTTTAACTTTTTTTTTGTCTTTTAAATTACGTAGTGTCTTGAATAAATCGCTCTAAAAAAATGTATAAAATATCGCATTTGTAGATACCAAGCGAAGCATTCAGTTGATGCCAATTTCGAAATACGGTAATAATGGACTTATGTGTTTGTTCCAGAACTATACATCTAGACTTCTTTGTTTAAAAGATATCAGCCAATAAAACTTTTAGTCTCAGAATGGTTAGTAACAAGCAAACGCAGAAATAAAGTATGTTTTCAGAGAGTTCAATACCCAATTTGAGATAGTAACCTAAGAACAAGAACAAACTGGTCTGTATAATAGGCAACTTAATATACACACAAATTATGTTTGCTTTGTTGCCCGTTTTACAGCCAGACACGAATAGTGTGTCCCCTATATAGGCAACTTAGTATACACCAAAATTATGTTGAATGTGGTTAAACTTTTGCTTTTGCCCGTTTTAGCATCTTTCAATAACAGAACAACGTCGCCCGTGGAATGTTTAAAATGTAAGCGTAAATGAAAAATGCTAAAACAGACAAATGCATTAGTTTAACCACATTTAACATAATTTTGGTGTATACTAAGTTGCCTATATAGAGGCCACTCTATTCGTGTCTGGCTGTAGCATCCTTCATTCAGGCTTACATTCCACACATTCTATCGGCCACGCTGTCCTCGGATTACTGAATGTTATACCTACTCATTGATCTATAGAAAAGTAACTTATTACAGTATACATGGTTGGGTAAATGTACGGAAACACCTAATTTCTGACTGTATTTTTAATTTATTTTAAATATGACCTTAATATAAGTTTTTGTATATTTTTTAATCTGTATAGTGACGTATTTTGATTTTCAATGCATGCCTCGTTTTGCGTGATATAACGTCATCATCGGTTTTTTTAAATGGAACACCCAGTATTTTTTTTTAATTTTTAGAAAGAGGTTTTTTCAACAATTACAATGATATAAAGTATTATGGATCTACGATTTACAGTTTTTGAAATATTTATTAAAATAATAACACAAAATGTAGTACGTTTTAAATGTACTAGTAATAATAATAATCATATCTAATTGTAGTTGAATTTTTGCATCAAATATTGATTTAGTTTTACGTTTTTTTTTTTTTAATTGTATTGAAAATAACAGAAAAACTTTAATTGTTTTTACTTGTTGCTATGGTAATTGAAACATAATCTACTACATTTTGTTTTATTATTTTAAAAACCGTAAGTTGTAGACTCATAAAACTTTTTATCATTGTAATTGTTGAAACATTTTTTTTAATAAAAGAAAATACAAGGTGTTCTATTTAAAAAAATTGATGATGACGTCATATCTCCTAAAATAGGGCTTGTATTAAAAATCAAAATACATCACAATAGATTAAAATTTCTACAAAAACTTTTATTAGGGTCATTTTTTACATAAACCAAAAATGCAGCCAATAATCGGGTGTTTCCATACATTTACCCAACTCTGTATAATTCAATGGTTATAGTATACATAACACGGTTATGGTTAGAACTACAAGCAGTTGCGACACAAATCGCGTTACTTATGGCAGTTAATTTAAAATGCAAACAAATGCTTGGCGTGTTTGAGTTGTCTTTTGACCAAACTGTCAATGCACAAACAGTTCTGTACACTTTACAAAAACATAAATTCCAAAGTAATTCAACTTTTCATAATCTCAAATACAGTGTGAACGAGAAAAGCCAAGATTTACAATGTAGGCAACTAAATATACACATGGTAAATATTTAAAAAATTCTTAGATCATCATTGTAGACGTAACACAATTTTTTTGTGGTAATTAATGTATTTATAAATAATTAAAATAAATAAAAAGTACATAATACATAATAGTCTTACATTTTCTTTTTAAATTTAATTTCAAAATGTGATATCTATTTAGGAGTTAATATGTCACAACAACATAAAAATATCTTTAAATTTTAACAAGTAAAACTATAAGTCAGTGAATATTTACAGCAGTCTTGTATTTTGTTTGAACAATGTTTATGGATAGAAGGTCAAAGAGCTATAACGGAGTGTGCTATGTGCTGTTAGAGATTCGTTTGAATTAAAGTTGAATTTTTAAGTGTAATTTTTGACTTGCTGTCAACTGGAACTATGTTTTGAACTGTCCCAACAAATCTAAAAATGTCATAGACAGAAAATATGGGTGTCTCATCCAATGTCAAGGCCAAATTGTTGCTGAAGTTAGAAAAAACAGTCTAGGACACAAAAGGTTTATAAAAAAGTTTTTGATACAAAATTTTATATAGCTTAAACATGGTTTTTATAAAGTTAATTTTTTATTGGTAGCAATTTTACTTATTGCCAAAAATGTGCAATATTTGTTTTTTAGTAAAATTTGTAAAACTAGAACCAATTGATCAAACACGTTTTGTTTGCTTTAAAAATGTTTGCTCAATTTTGATTTTAGGTTTTACCCATCTTAACCTTATATTTAACATTACAATTGTTTTGTTTAGACATAATTTTCCTGTGCTTATTGATACAGGAAACAAAATATGTTGTATGTGTGATGCAGTATGGGATCAGATACGTTTTTATGATGTAGATATTCCCATTTTTTTGGTAAATGAAGAACTTATTTGTTGGCCTCAACAAGTGGCTTTTGAGAATCACTATCGCATAGCAATAATTTTAGTTTTTTTTGCGATAGTCAGTCTTGCTGTTAATTTGTCCATGTAATTGTTACTAATGTAGTTCTTGTTTGAGGTGAGCTGGTTTTGGCATTGCGGAATTTGCACAGTCTGCTGCAGCAACACAAGCTGTTCTTGGCCTATTTTTAGTCTAGTTATTTGCATTGTCTTTAGATATTTTAGTTTTTCTATATCTTTATAAACTTTTTTCTTGTTGTATTTTCTTTTTTTCTTATAAATATTTTGTGCAGCTTTATTAGGTGTATCTCTATTTGCCAGTTTTACTTCTAGAAATATTTTTGACCATTCAAAAGTTGCATTGTTTGTCAACCTCAAGGTAGCGTATCTATCGTTTAGAAAATGCTTAGTCAATTCAGTAAAATTGCTTTTCTTAAGTAATTTTTTTTTTTTTCGTTTATTGGTTTTTTTTGTAGACATAGTTGGCTTGGCTTTTTTTGTTTTTTTTTATTGCTTTTTTCTATGTTCTTTTGCTTCTTGCTCTTTTATTTTTAAGTGTAACTCCGAGGTATTTAATTGTCTTCCCTATGGTTATTATTTGTTTCTCTACTTGTATTTTCTTCTAACTTTCTGTAGAGTTAGATCTAGCTTTTTATTTCTTATCTATTTTTTTATCATATCTATTACCAATTTTCCAACTTATATTAAAAGTTTTTTTGTTATTTTTTATTTTGCTGCTTCTATAATTGCTTCACAAAGTATGCTATTGAAACCATTTTGTATATCTAGCGTTATTATGACACAGTGTCTTTTTCTGTATGGTCCAATTGTACGTAGAATCAATCTTTCTTCTGTAAATCTCTATTGCTCCTGTTTTCATTTTTCTTTTCTTTTATTTCTTGTTTAATTTTTCTTTTTTTTTATATTTTTTGCAAATGTGTTGATTAGACATATCGGTCTATACGCCGTTGTTTTGTTTGCTTTTTTTTTCTCAATGTTCTTTTCTTCAGACATCTGTTTATTATTTGTGTTATCTTTATCTTATTTCTTTCTAGCGCTGCTTTCAATATTTGTGTTGTTATCTTGTCCGGACCTGGTGCCTTGTTATTAGGTAGTTCTTTTATGATTTGTTTTATTGCTACTGTTTTTTGTCAGCTATTTTTATTGGTTCTTTTACAATTTCTTCAGTGGAAAAACAATTTTTCAATTATTACTTTTTTATTCTTCTTTATATATTCTGGTCTATAAATTCTAACATTTCTTGTCAGCATCTTTTTTCTTCTTCTTTGTCAGAATTTTCTTCTCTTTTTCTCTGTTTTTTTAAATTTTTCTTGCTATTACTACCAATACGGTACTTTTCTTTTTCATTCTCTGTACTTGACGATTGATTCTTTTGCTGTCTTTTTTAACTTTTCCATGTACTCTGAGATGTTCTTGTTTTCTGTCCCTTCCTCTGCTTTTATAGCTCTTTTTGTTCATTTTTTGTTTATTTTTTTTATGTTTTATCTTCCTTCTCTGTTGACTTTCTTTTTCCATTTTTCTGTTTGTAAAGTATTGTATGTACTTATGTATGTTAAATGTAATATCAAACATCTACAGTTGGGGAATTTTATGTATAACCAAGTTTAAGTTGGCTGTAGTTATGTTAGCAGTGAATGTCACTAGAAGTCACGTGGGTGCGTCGGTAATACAGAACGCTAGAGAAGTGGTAAAATAGTCGTTAAGAAGTAGCTGTAAAAGTAACATAAGTGTGCACATGTACCGAGTATTTTCTATACATCATCTAATTGTATATTCAATAAATAACCAACTACAACGGTTGTTTATTATTAAAACTTACAGGTTATGGGCCCAGGTGCGTCGTATTCATTTGGATGCTTATAGAAAGTCCGGATAAAAAATAAAGTGAGGTTACGACCGCGTGCACCAGTAAAATAAATCCTAAAAATCGGGCATGTTCCAGTAAAGAGAACAAGTAAAAACAATTCGCGTGTGTTCCACTGAAGAGAATTTCGTGAATTAAATAAAAACAAACAGTGTGTAAGAGTCTGTAGCACGGCAGACAGTGAAAAACGTAAACAGTAATAACACAAAAAAAAAAAAAAAATCATAGCGTCCTCATAAATTGAAACATGTCTGTTACAAGTGAAGAACTGAGTCAAGTGAATAAACTAAAAGATCGTCAAAGCTTCAAGCTTTGGAAGTTCGAGGTAGACATAATATTAAAAGCGCACGGTTTACTGGAAGTGACAAATGGCGATAAAGTGCTCACGGAAACGAGTACCGCGAACGAAAAGGAGGAATGGAACAGAAAGGACGCAAAAGCGCAACGAGTCATCATTTCAACAATTACAAAAACATGTATTACCCACATACTGAATTCGAAAACAAGCAAAGAGATGTATGACAAAATTAAAAATATCTACGAAGGACAGGAGGACCAACGTAAGTGCTCTCTCATGCAAGATTTCTTTAACTATCAGTTTAAAAAAGATGCTGGTATGGCAACGTTTTTGAGTGAAATTGAAAATATGGCATTCAAACTCAAAGGGTTAAACATCATGTTAAACGACGATATGGTTACGTCTAAAATCCTTTCAACTCTGCCTTCGCATTACAAGCATTTTGTCACCGCGTGGGAGTCTACCCCTTCTGATCAAAAAAATTTACAAAACTTAATATCAAGACTACTTGCCAAGGATGCAAGAAGTAAAAACAGAGAAAAGAATGAAGAAACCGTAGCGTTTAATGAGACGGAGCACAGAAAATGTTATAAGTGCAATAGAAAAGGGCACTTAGCGACAAACTGTAAAAGTAAAACATTGCCACCTATATGCAAAATATGTAAGAAAAATAATCACCTGGAAAAAGATTGTTTTTATCGAAAAAAAGATTCAACCACTCCAAAAGGAGATCAAGTGTCTTTTTTGGCAGACATTACTGCAAAAAACGAATGGATTGTCGACTCGGGATCAACATCTCATCTCACAAATAACAAAAATATGCTAAGTAAAATCGAAAAATGCAACTCATCGATAAAAGTGGCTAAGAAATCTCATACCATGAATGCCGAAGGTATCGGGACAATTGTGTCAAACAGTTGCACTTTAAAGAATGTGATATACGTCCCTGAATTGAGCAAAAACCTATTTTCCGTTAACGCCATAACAGAAAACGGTGGTGAAATCGTATTTACTAAAGAAAAAGTGGAAATATATAAAAATAAAATAAAAGTGTTGGAAGGGAGAAAAGAAGACGGTCTATACAGCGTGGCCATTGAATGCAACAAAGAAGAGAATGCCCTATCAACAACGCCAAATACAACTGAAACACTTTGGCATCATAGAATGGGACATTTAGGTAAAGAAAACCTAATAAAGCTACAACGTCTATCCGAAGGAATGACATTATCTTAAGAAGAAGTGAACTGGTTGGACGAACTCTGTGAAACCTGCGTAAGTGCAAAACAAACCAGACTACCATTCAAAACGGAGAAAACCAAAGCAACAAGACCCCTAGAAATAATACATTCCGATGTATGCGGCCCAATAAACCCTGCAACCTGGGATGGTAAGAAATACTTTATTACTTTCTTAGATGATTACACTCACCATTGCATGGTATTCCTATTGGAAAATCGCCATGAAGTAGAAGACACTCTCAGAGAGTATATTAACATGGTTGAAGCCAAATGGAACCTAAAGACCTCCAAATTCAGATGTGATAATGGTGGTGAATACATAACTAAAGGAATAAAGAGATGGGCTAAACAGAAAGGAATTATCTTAGAATATACAGTTCCTCACACACCACAATTAAACGGCAAAGCTGAACGCCTAAATAGAACCCTAATGGAGAAAGCAAGAGCGCTAATCTCAGGCGGAAATCAGCACAAACAAATGTGGGGAGAAGCTGTTAGAACAGCAGCCTACTTGACGAACCGAAGTCCTACTTCAACCCTAAATAAAACTCCACATGAAAAATGGACTAACAAGCTACCTGAACTGTCGAAAATCAGAGTGTTCGGAAGCGATGCGTATGCTAAAATAACGGGTAATCTAAAAAAACTTGATGATAGAGGTAAAAAGATGACAATGATAGGATATGGATTAAATGGTTATCGATTGTGGGATAGTGAAGAAAATAAAATTACAACTCATAGAGATGTAGTCTTTAATGAAAACATTAAAAGTAAATTCAATGTAATAATTGAAGAAAATGAAGACGAAAAAGAAGACAAAGACAAAAATGAAAATCAACCTAATGAAATACAAAACACAACAACAGAAGAATTACAAGAGTCCGAGGAATCAGAAGAAGAAATAATAGTCAAAAGACCAATAAGATCAACAAGAGGAAAGGTACCACAAAAGTATGAAGATTACTCCCTCTTGACGTATGAAGAAGCAATAAGATGCACCGAAAACAAAGAATGGATCGATGCAATACAAGAAGAAAAGGAATCACTAGAACAAAACCAAGTATGGACGGAGATAATTAAAAGTGAAGCAGATGGAAAGAAAATTCTAAGTAACAGATGGGTTTTTAAAGTAAAGAATGATGGAAGATATAAAGCTAGATTAGTAGTTCAAGGTTGTGAACAAGAACAGGGAATTGATTATGAAGAAATTTATAGCCCGGTAGTAAACAGTACATCGCTTAGAATTATACTAGCAATAGCCGCTGCAAACGATTACAAAATCACAGGTTTTGACATTAAAACGGCCTTTCTATACGGAAAATTACCAGAAGAAACATACATGCAAATGCCAAAAGGATTCCAAAATCAACATAAAATCTGCAAATTGAATAAATCCCTTTATGGACTAAAACAATCTCCCATGATCTGGAATATGACGTTTACTAATTTCCTGAAAAACAATGGATTAAAACAAACTTTATGCGAACAGTGCGTTTTCAGAAGTGAAAATGGAGAAATAATCCTAGCAATATATGTCGATGACGGCATAATAATTGGAAAAAACCAAAACGAGATTCAAGATTTACTCATGAAACTGACGCAGGAATTCAAAGTAAAAATTTACAGTGAAACAAAAACATTCTTAGGAATGGAAATCGAAAGAACAGCAAACGGACTAACATTAAAACAAAAAGAATATTCCAAATCTGTCTTGAAGAGGTTCAGAATGATAAATACCAAAACGGTGAAAACCCCCCTAGAAGCGAATAATATAGACGAGGAAAACAACAACAATGATAGTGCGTTTCCTTACAGAGAGGCGGTAGGAAGTCTCCTGTACTTGACAAACAAAACTAGACCAGATATGACGTATGCCGTAAGCACATGCAGTCGTTATGTGCAAAGTCCAAATACATCAAATGTGACAAACCTAAAAAGATGCTTAAAATACCTGTGTGGAACAGTGGACAGTGGCATCCAGTTTAAAATAAATAATGAAGTGAAAGTGTTAAACGCATACTGCGACGCTGATTATGCAGGTGATATAGCATCGAGAAGAAGTACAACAGGATATGTGATATTTCTCGGCGAGGCTCCAATCAGCTGGTGTTCGAGACTACAACCAATAGTGGCCCTTTCAAGCACTGAAGCGGAGTTCATTGCAGCAGCCGAATGTACGAAGGAACTGTTGTATATAAAAGTGCTAGTGAAAGAACTGATCAATGAACATACACAAGTTAATTTGAAAGTAGACAATCAAAGCGCAATAAGTTTAATCAAAAATGGTGTAATGAACAGACGAAGTAAGCACATAGAGGTGCGTTATAAATTCATTTGCGAAAAGGTTCGTGAAGAGGCAATAAATGTTGAGTATTGTCCTACAAATGAACAAATTGCGGATATTTTTACAAAGCCTCTAAAACGTGTGAAGTTTGAATATTTTAAGAATCAAATCTGTCATTAATTTGTTGATATATTTTCTTTCAGGGTTTAAACAATGTTGAACTAGAAGAGTTTTTTTTTTATTTATGTTAAAAGTTAAATTTAAAAGAATATTCTATTATCTAATTACTTAAGATATTTTGATATTATAGGGGAGTGTTAAATGTAATATCAAACATCTACAGTTGGGGAATTTTATGTATAACCAAGTTTAAGTTGGCTGTAGTTATGTTAGCAGTGAATGTCACTAGAAGTCACGTGGGTGCGTCGGTAATACAGAACGCTAGAGAAGTGGTAAAATAGTCGTTAAGAAGTAGCTGTAAAAGTAACATAAGTGTGCACATGTACCGAGTATTTTCTATACATCATCTAATTGTATATTCAATAAATAACCAACTACAACGGTTGTTTATTATTAAAACTTACAATGTAGACTCAGCAATTTTTATTCTGTCACTGTCCAGCTCGTTGCTATAGTAATGTTAATGTATGGTTTGAATCTTTCTCTTACAAACGTTGGTTTATCTCCTTGGTTGCATATTGTAAGATGTACAGCCACTATCATCTCCTCAAAAATTTGTTTTTTCCTGTTCACTTTGTTCCTTAACATATTGGCAATTTTGCATTAAAATTAATTCTTATCAGAATTTGTTTGTTTTTTTGTTTTAAGCTGTGTTTATTAACTCTTCTATCTACTCCTGATAATATTCAATTTTGCAGTTTGGACTGATGTAACAGCTACACTACTATATCTCTTGTATCAGCCACACTATTCTCTTCTTGGGTGTTTCCCACCTTTTTATCTTCTCTCTACACTTATCCTTTATAAGATAGCCAAGTGTAAGTTCTTATTTTGTTTTTATTTAGTTCACTTACTATTATTTTGTCTATTTTTTCTCTCACAGCTGTTGCCACCAAAAGATCATGCGCATATTTTCTTCTGCCTATACTTGTTTGGATGATGTTATACATTTTTGTTTATCTTCTCGTTCTTGTGCTTTCCAATTATCTGTATTCTTGTCTTCTACGTTCTTTTTTGGTTTCCTTATTTCTCTTTTTTTTGTTAATAGTTACGTCTCGATTTTGTTTGTGGGCCCACGACGGTCGTAATAGAGTCAGACGTGTGTGTGAAGAACGCATAAATTTAACATTTTTTGTTGAACGCAACACAGCCCTCACACAAAGAGTGATGGCATGGAGTGCAATATGTCTGTTCTTTTGTTATCAAATTTTATCACAATAAGCATTTTGTAAAAAAATTATTAAAGTTGACCAACAAAGTTTAAAATTATAAAATTATAAAAATTTTAATGTTTTAAATTTTCCAATTTTATATTTTTACTTTTGTAAACATTTGACTAATTAATCTAATGTGACATTGAGCTCGTCCAGCGAGCACAACCGTTGTTGTTGAAGCGCTGATTTAGCAAAAAAATTCATGTGCTAAAATTTAACGTTATCAACAAATAAAAAGTACTTAAAAAAAAAAAATAATAAAATTGATGTCTTGGAAATACCTTTTTTATGAACAGCGCTTACAACGCTTAAACGCACTAATTTTATTTAAATCCTGTAAAAATTCTTTGCGTCGTAGCTACAGTTGCTGGTTCCACTATGAGTTAGCATCAATTTTCTTATTCTTAATTTAGAAACAAACAATAGAGATAAAATGTTATCTATTCCTATTTATAAGTTCAAAAACTAAATTTTGTTGGTAATAACATAGATACTTGTTCTATAATGCATCTATCAGTCACAAGATGGAGTTACCATTCACAAGTTTAAAAAAACTGCGATATAAACTATTGGTGTATCACTAATCAGAGTAGTGTATCTTTTTACTTGGTTTAATTTGTTATATCAATATCATAATTATATAAAAAATGCAATTTGTGTTAATATTTAAATAATTAAAAAAGTTATTAATAATAGACAATCAATTTTTCAGGCATGTTAAAATAATACTTTACATAACAAGTGACAAAAAAGCACTTTAACCATATTTACTTACATATTTTTAATTTTTATTATGAACTTTAAACATTTATTTAAAATTATACATATAGTTAATGATAAAAATAATCTAATTTTAAATCATTTTGATTAGTTTTTAAACAAAACCTAAATAAATAAATATTAAATGAACAATAAATCTACTAATCTATTAATTAACGCTTAACCGGTAAGATGCCGTCTGTGAGACTGATTCGTTTATTTTGCTGATATTCACAAAACAATCCCGATCTGCAACTTATAACTTTACCTAATCTTTTATTTACATCGCCACTTTCTGTCGCTCTATTTTCAACTTTCTAGCATATTACATAATTATATAATTAGCCGGTGTTTGTTTGCATCAGTCTGCCAGACTGCACCTTACCGTTAGTTTTTTGTGTAACTCATCGAATGGCGGGATCGCTAAACGTCTACGTTTTAGCAACATACTTTTTGAGGAAACTATTATGCAATGATTTAATGCAAATAAACATAGTGTTAGTAAAGCTGAATTTGTTATATGTGAACATAATAGTGATAGTGTATTAGTACAAAAATTGCATAAATATTGACAAAGCTTAGGAGCTGCTGTGAAAATTGTATATAAATTTTTTTTAGATTTTTTGCCATAAATTATTTACTAGTTTTGTATTTTCATATTTAAGTTGACAAAATTATAATATATTTAAAAAGTATAAATTTTTTTGCGTTTTTGTAATATCATGAGTAAAACCGCATTTTTCGTAACCTCTTTTATTTAACTTAATTTTTTATTATGTAAATATTTTTTTAATATTGTTTTGTTACTGATTTAGTAATGTCAAATACATATTTAAACTGAATTAACAAAAAAAAATCACATAGTTTATCAAAAATTTCTAGTTTTTAAGGTCTCAAAAATGTAGTCTCACAGACGGTTAGCGTAACAATATTTTACCTTACTAGTTAAAGGTTAATGCTTATATAGTTCATGTATAGAGATGATAAGAAAACAAATAGAAATGTTTTTAAAGATACAAAAAAAATCATTTTTCATAAAAGTTTTTGATTGAACTTACAACCAAAAATGTGATCATTTAATCTAATATATAATTTAAAAAAATAAGTGTTATTAAGTACATTATGTCATAACTGTAGGTGCAAATTTAAATATGTTAGTAAATAGTGCTTAATAAAGTTAAAAAATAATATAAAGGGTGGTTCAACCATAATGCACGATGTTAATTGTGAGTCACACCTTAACGTCAAGTTTTTTGCCCAACTTAATTTCTTTATTTCAGTGTTTGACAAATTCAACCATGGAGAGGTACACAACTGAGCAGCGCGTTAAGATTGTTAAAACCTTTTACAAAAATGAGCGTTCAAATTAAAATGCATTTCGTGCACTTTGTGATTTTCTTTGTCAGCATAATCGACCAAATGTGTTCACAATCGGGAGAATTGTTCGCAAATTTCAGCAAACCGGGTCTGTAGAAAATGTAAAAACACCTGTGCATGCTTGTCCAGTTTGTTCTGCGGAAAACATTGCTGTTGTTCTTGATACTGCGGCAGAAAAACCATCAACCTCGGCTCGTCGTCGTGCCGAACAATAGAACATCTCACAAACATCACTGATGCGAATTTTGAATAAAGATTTGAATTTACACGCTTACAAGGTTCAATAGACTCAAGAGCTGAAGCCTGCTTACTCCTTTAAGCGTTGTCAATACGCCGAATTGTTGGTTGAACAGACAGAAGTGAATGGTAACTTTACAAAAAAAAACATCTTCAGCAACGAGGCACACTTTCATTTCAGTAGATTTGTTATCAAGCAGAATTGCCGCATTTGGGCAAATAAGAATCCACGAGTAATTGTTGATGCATCCACAAAGAGTGACTGTTTGGTGCGGTTTATGGGCTGGCGGCGTACTTCTTTAAAAATGAGGTCGGCCAAGCAGTTACCGTGAATAATGTTCGCTATCGCAAGATGATAACGGACTTCTTGTGGCCAGAAATTGAGAATATGGACCTGGACAATATGTGGTTTCAACAGGGTTGTGCCACTTACCACACAGCCAACGAAACAATGGCTTTTTTCGCAAGAAATTCAATGGCCGTGTTATCTCACGTCGTGGCGATTTTAATTGGCCGTCACAATCATGTGATTTGACACCGCTGGACTTCTTTGGGGACATTTAAAAGAAAAAGTGTACGTCAATAAACCAAGAACAATTCAAGAGCTTAAGGATGAGATAATTCGGCATATTAACGACATTGAACCTCAATTATGTCTCAGAGTCATTGAAAATATTGACCATCGGATAGAGGTATGCCACCGAAGCCGTGGCGAGTATTGGGCCAATATTTTGTTTCACACATAATTGTCATAGATCCTTCTATCATATTGTCAATAAAGGTCTCAATGACCTTCAACTAGAAGTCACTCAATTAAAAGAAGAAAATTCGCTGTTGAGGGAAGCTTTAAAAATTAATTTTTAACCTAAATCCAATGAAAAACAAGAAAATAAGCAAAGGAATGCTGAATGTGTTAATCGACAAACTCCGGCGTATGAAGAAATTTTAACCAAAAACTTGCACAAGGCCGAGAAAAAGAATATTTTTGTATCAGATTCAAATAAAAATGATGCGACAAAGAACACTAATTTAGTCAAGGAAACAGAGATTGACAAAACATAAAAGTTTGCCGTAAAAAGAAAATAAATGATAAAAAATTGTGAAAAATTGAATTCCAAGCATCCAACAGTATACGCGTCATATAAATTGTCCGCGCCAAGCATATTCGATGAAATTATTAGAAACGTCGCGGTCAATCGTTTTTTTTTTGTTGGAAAGAGTCCGAATGTACTAAATCGTATACCTCAATGTAGTAGTGAGTAGTGAGAAAAATAACGTATCTAACAAGAAAAACAAACTCTAAGAAATGTGTAATGTAGGCGAATTAAATGTATATTTTATTAATATTCAAAGCATACAAAACAAAATAAATGAACTAGAAGCATTTCTTAAAATTAAAAGTACTTTTAAAATAACATGTGTAAGTAAGTAAGTAACCATTTGTTAAAAGAAATTGAAATTTCACTTTTTCAATTAGAGATTTTCTAAGCTAGAGGCTAGCTTTGTAAGGAAGGTGTATGAGCGTGGAGGGGTGATGCAGCTTGTAGATCAATTACAATACCAAACATTAATCATTTTTCAGTTGAAATACATTGTGAAATATCTGCATCACTTTTACCATTATATACAGATCAACGAAAGGTGATTTATTTTAATATATTTTTGTCAACACTAGGTGTAACAGTTACATAATGTTGATATAAGTAAGCATGTTATTATTAAATTTTAACGTTTGGTTTAATACTAATGATTCAAGAGTTAAACAATTGTGCGATCTTTTATTAACTTATGGTTTACATAAAACAGTAAACTTTAAAACCCGCAAAGAAAACTGTTTGGACAATGTTTTTTCGAATATGCATTGTTCCGATGTGAAATATATATCATATAGGAACCTACGTAAGCATTAAAATCAGTTAACTATTTCAAAAACAAACACAAGAGTATGTAAGACCAATAACTCAATTTGGTAAAAATAAATTTTATGCATTACTACATTAGATTAGATTAAATTAGAGTTTTATTGATAATAACAGCACTCTAAAAATTAAGTTTAATTTATTCATGCATATATTGCAACAATGTTATATGAACTCTTTTCGGGAGAAAAAAATACAACACAGAAATAAATAAGTTGAACGGTTTAATAATAAACTGCGCGAAATGCGAGAAACTTGTCTTTTAATTAAAGAAGCAAGCAATAGACATTCAGAACTGAAAAGCCATTACAAAGCATATTGACAAGCGTACCAAGTTGCTCTTAAAGAAGCAAAAGTATCTGCGAATGAATTATTTATTAAAAACTCTAAAAATAGTTCTAAAGCATTATAGTCCGAGAGCCAGCGACTGTTTAGAGTTAGTCATTTTACAAAAACTGAAATTTTTTTCTAAGCTTTATTTGGTATCACTGGTAAGTGAAAGCAGCCTCCCACACACGTAAAATAATAATAATAAAAAAACTAATACCACAAAAGCTAAAACTTTGTTCACATGTTGATCATGCTATAAATAAAAGAAAAAACGTATTCAGCCAAATTTAGAGTGGGGGATTATGCCCCAGCTTTTCACGTGAAGAAGTGAAAAATATTCGCTGGGTAAACTGATAACGCAAAAGCTAAAATTTGGTAAACTAATAGTTAAATTAATAACTTAAACAAAAAAAACATCCAGCTGTACATTTAGTGAGGGAAAAGTGTCCAGCTGATGCAGTGAAGAGTGCTACGCATGGGTATGCGCTCGGGCGCGTCGTATCTTTGACTGCATCAGCTAGACACTTTTTCCTCAATAAACATAAGGCTGGATATTTTTTACGTTTAACTTATTCAGTTAACTATTGTATTACCAAGTTTCAGCTCTTGCGGTATCAGATATCTAAACTTTTTTCATTAAGGGGAGAGAATAGTTTCGCTATTATAAGAGTTTACAGAATCAAACTCAGCAAGAAAACGCCTGAATAAAATTAAATAAAATTTTTACACAATGTAGAAAAAAGTTCAATCAGTGTCCAATTAGTTCTTTATTAATTTTTTGCTCGTTAAATATAACTTCAAATTTTTAACCAAAAACATGAAGACATAAAATAATGTATGTAGTTCACATATAAAAAGATTGATGACTAAAATCTTATTGTTTGGGTATTGAATTGGTTGGCGTTTTGTTCCATAATAACAAATTTTAATTTAAAAATTGTACTTGTCAATATTTTTCTAGAGAGAAAGGTTTTTCCATAATAATACTACAAGTAACAGCACAACAGTACAGGGCAACTAAACTCGGCAATTCTTTAGCATTAAATACAGTAAACTTTTTAATAAATTATAAATCATTTAGAATCTTCTTAAACTTCACACTTGCGCCAGAAACTATTTAAAAACAAAAAAAACATCACTAAAAGCATTTGAAAGATACTTTAATACTTTTATAAAGTCTTCTTAGATTTCTCAGTCTTCCTAAAACTTCCATGAATTTTTCCGGACCTTTTAAAGTATTTTGTTATCCTTATAATAACTTCTAAAAAAATCTTGTAAAGTCATCTCAAACCTCTCAGTTGCGCCAAAAACGCAGTAGTACTCAAAAGTCTTCTTATAAACATTAAAAGATACAGTATTTATTTACCTGATATTTTAAATCTTTTATAGTTTTTATACTAAGAGTTTTTCATAGGCACCACAAAGATTTCAAAAACTCTTTTTTTTCTGTTATAGTATTTTAAAAATTACTGAAAGTTTTCCCAAAAAAAGTTTTAAGTATTTTTCCAAAATTCTAAAAAAAATTTAAATTTCTATTTGTTTGTTATAGTATTTTAAAACCTTCTCAAGCTTTTCCCAAAAATCTCAAAAAAATTTGAAAGTTCTAGAAGGTATCTCAAACCTTTTCAAAATCTCTTCAAAACGTTAAAAAAATTCTAAAAGTTTGTTTTTTGTTATAGTAATTTAGAACATTCTCAAAAACACTAACAATTAACAAATTAAAAAGATATTTATTTGGTATAGGTTTAGACATATTAATAAATATTATGCAAGTACAGAGATTACATTCATAATTAGAGTCCAAGTCTAGGTACCTATGATTATAAATATTTTCTAACAACCGCAAATGTATAAAATTTCACTTAATGAGGTCTGGTTTGAGCAGCCAAGCCCCATGCTGACAACCAATTGCATTTATTGCGTGTGTTCACGTGCTTATCACGCGGTTTTGTTTACATACTTTTAGTCCAACGTTGATTTGAAAACTGTATAGATAGCTTGGCGTCACTCTAGTATATTTGAAGCAGAGAGACGCCAAATTTTAGTAAGAGAGAGGACAGGGTCGGTTTACAGCTATTCATCTGCACGTATATAGTATATTTGATGCCGGATCTGAGGACGGTGTGGTGGGGAGAAAGGAGCCTTTCATGCTAGATATAATAGACCAACCGCTGCGCGGTTTGTTTCTAGAAATTTCGGTCGCTTGGGCTATTCGGTATAACATAAGACTGCAGTATTAAATCTTAGCTCAGTATTATGCAAAGTGACCAATTTTCTATTTGCTATTTTTATGTCCACATATTTACTGTTTATGTTATGTATAAATATTTAAATATGTAAATATTGACTTTAAATTCGAAACCAGGTGAGTTAGAATATTAATTGCATGGACGGTTTAATGAGAAAGAGCTGAAATTTGGTAATACAAATAGTTAACTGAATAAGTTAAAAAAAAACAAAATTAGCTTTATGTTTATTGAAAGAAAAGTGTCCAGCTGATGCAGTTTAAGATACGACGCCCATACCTATGGCCAGCGCTCTTCACTGCATCAGCTGGACACATTTTCCTAATTAAATGTACAGCTGGATGTTTTTTTCGTTTAAGTTATTAATATAACTATTAGTTTACTAAATTTTAGCTTTTGCGGTATCAGTTTACCCAGCGCATATTTTTCACTTCTTTACGTGAGAAGCTGGAGCATAATCCTCCACTCTAAATTTGGCTGGATACTTACCACTGATACCAAATAAAGCTTAGGATTTTTTTTTTTGCTTTTGTGAAATGACTAACTCTAAATGGTCGCTAGCTTCCGGACTATTATGGTCGCTCATTAATTCTAGTCATAACAAAGCACAATGTGATTCAATCTGTGACTTATGTTTTTCTAACGCAACAAAAGTTGCACAAAATCTTCGAAATGCTAATAACGGTCCAATTAATTTTATGTTAAATATAACTAGTAATTGTCATTGTTTGTTTAGAGAGTATAGTTTTATTGAAATTAGAGATATACAAGTATTATGTGGTTTAACTCAGTTTACTTCAAAAGATATCTTTGGTCTAACATATGATTTACTCAAAAGTGTTGTAGACATCATTATCATACCATTAACTAAATTAATTAATCTTTGTATATTGAATGGCTTTTTCAAAATCTCTTAAAAGGACGTAACTAAATCTGAATAATTATAGACCAATATACTGTGTGAGTCGGGAAGAACGGACCAAACTCCAAGAGTGTATTCTATACGTAAAAATAATGTAAAAAAATTCAAACGTTGTTATCCAATTTTGTTTTGTTTTCAAGGTATAGCATAATTAAATTTTTTTATCTTGTATGTCATGTTTGACGTTCTAAAACATTTGATAGCTTTTTTGTTCTAATAATGTGTCAGTATTGCGGCAATTTAACGTTTATTTTGTTTGTACGATTAAAGTGTTACAAAGTGCCACACACTTTTTCAAATTTAGAATATGCAAATATGGAGTTTGTTTATGGTTTTTGTAATGAGAATGCTACAACTGCTGTTGAAGAATATTGTCAACGGTTTCTAAATCAGAAACATCCTAATAAAAATGTATTTATCAGAGTTTTTAACAAACTGTGCAAGACCGGAAAGCTTCCCAGTGTTAACCTAACATCTGAACAAGCTGCTTGACAAGATTTAGAAGAGGTAGAAGATATTCTGGATGTAGTAACAGAAGATGCAACAACCAGCTCACGAAGAATTAGTATTCAATTAGGTATTTCACAAAAAAGAGTATTAAACACACTCCACAAGCAACCAATAAGGGCCGCTTTTACAATCCCCAGTTAAAGCATAGTTAGGGTTTGGAGGGGAATAAACCGGGGTTAACTTATCCGGTGCTTGGAGCAGTAGTTATACCTAGTATAACGCCATAACGCACATAACCTTGTAAGCGCCGCACATATTATCATATTGGTAGAAATAAATAAGAATAAAAGTAGAATTTGTTGCTCCAATTTTTGTCACTATCTGATTCAAACACCTTTTGTAACAGACAATCTAAATTTGCTTATAAACAACTTACGTCACTATTGGCGTTTCAATAGGTTATATAGAAAATAAACTAACCTAGCATTTGTAAAATGCATTGCGTATTGTACCAGGTATAACTGTAGGTTAGTTTATCCGAAGATTGTAAAAGCGGCCCTAAAGCAAAAAAATTGTAAAGCGTTTAAAAACACTATACAATTTTACCTTAGCACAAAAGCTTACTATAGTATTAACGAATGCTTAGTTGACAATTATAGGAATTACGCCAGATAATATACGTGCATGCATACCATATATGGCATTTATTAATTTACTTATGTTTATAATATTTTTGTACATTTGATTTTAATATGTTCTTTGTTGTTTAGTTTTTACAAGTACGGTTTGTTTACTTATTTTAATTCTAAACCAAATAATAGTTTTTTAAATATTTATTAATGTATTTTTTTAATGTATTAATGTAACTTATTATAACCTGACGTGTGTAGTAAATAAAGCTATTCTATTCTAAATAAAATTGATCACTTATGCCCGGTTTCACCAACGTCTAATAAAATTTATTCGTCGAATAAATGCCTTATTCGCCCAATAAACGTTTCACCAACGTTAAATAGCGTTATTCGTCGAATAAATCTCCTAATAAACTAACCGGCCAAAATGCATCGAATAACTCGACAAATAACCTCAAACCATCTAGGTGACATTTATATATTGTAAATAATGAATGTCATGTTCAATTTATTTGATAATGTTGATTTCAAATTTCATCTCTATTGGAAATAATTACAATTTGGATTCTCAAAATCAGCGGAACAATCTCATTTAAAAGTATGTAAAATTCACAGTAGATCATTAATTTTATTGTAGATTGTAATTTTAAGAACATATTTAAGTTTTTCAGTATAATTACGCAAAAAATGTACTCATTAGCAGTTTAACAAAATAGTTGGGTTTATATTATAAATTCTTTTCTCACATGTGTAATTATAAAGAAAAACAAAAAATGTACTTAAAATTTCAATCTACAATAAAATTGATGACAATTTGTGCATTGACTTTTAAAGCTTTATCTGTAATTATATACCGGCAGTGTAATACGATCATAGCAACAAATATTTTTAATTTTGTGTTGATATATTCTTACTTCATTAATAATTCGAGGTTATGCATGCATAAATACTGGTTCATTTGAACTTATTTGGCGAATTTTCTATCTACTATATTACCAACTTAATAAAAATCACGGAATAGTTATTTAATCTCTGAGATACCTTGGTGAAACGTAAAATGACTTATTTGATGAATAAATTTTATTCGACGAATAGTTATTTGACAATTTATTAGGCGTTGGTGAAACCGGGCATAAATAAATCAGTGATGCATATTTTAGTCTATGTGCTTTCCTGGTAAATGTGAAAATATAACCTCACTTGGTTATTTAAAAATCATTAACGTAAAGGAAACAGCATTCACAGACAAGTAAGTTCATCAACAAAATTTAAACGTTGGCCGTTTAAAAAAGTAAAAATAAAGCTGTAGGACATTGTGAATAAAATTTAAATTAGAATCTTGTTTTAGCTAAGAGTTGTTTGTTTTTTTTAATAATAAATAATACAATGTAACAACTAATATGTTTCTACATTGTATTAATTTTATACATCTTTTGTAAAACTTGTTTGTCTTTTATAATTGATGCTTTATTGTAAAGTATATACGGCAAGTCTGGAAGTGTATTAAAAATAGGCCAAGATGGCAAAGTAATAATTGGGCAAAAGAAGTAATGTCGCTTACGCTGAAAAAATTGATAGTAGCAGATACAATGCCAAACATAAATGCATTCAAGAATATAGTCAACAACCAGTCTACTTGCAAGAAACTCGATTAGAGGATGTTTAACAATTGATTGCAAGGTTTAGGTGAAAAGTGGAGGTGTTTGAATGAGAATGGAAAAAAGTAAAAATATTAAAAAAAAAAAATATATTTTTTTAATTTTGTCTAAAGTAGGATGTTTATTTATTATTTGATTATTATTACTATTGATGTAATTATGATTATGAAAATAAATACTTTTATTGTTATTGTAAATGTTTAAATTAGAGCGTCTACAAGCTGAATTATTTGATGAAAAATCGTTCTGCTGCAAATAGTTTAAGACTTCAGAGCGGCGGAGACCTCATAGCTGTTATTAATACAACAAAATTATATGTTATTACTACTAACAACAGTACAGTACTGAACTTGTGTTTTGCGTCGTTTATGGTAACAAATGTTTCAAAATACAACTTCTTAATACTTTGTGATGCATATCACCCATCTTTAGAAGTTGAATGTTTATGCACAGATGATGAGCATCTTATCTGTTATATTTAATTTTAAACATGCACCTTACCTAATAAATAATTACTTGATGTCAATAAATTGGTTAGAGTTATGTTCTGATACTACTGATATTGATACCGCAACTTCAATGATGACTGTTTTCTAAAATTTGTACCAACAAAAACAATACACAATCCTAAGTTTCCAGTCTGGTTTAATACAGAGTTTCAAACACTAGTTACTCAAAAACGGCATGTTCATAAAAAATATAAACTATCAAACCAGCAATCTGATTACTTAATATTTGCTGACTTTAGAAAACGTTGTCGGACTCTTACCGAGTTTTGTTATGATATTTATATAACACAAATTGAACAATGGTACTTGAAAACCCCAGTAATTTTTGGAAATTTGTAAAGTCAAAATCTGGATTAAATGAACTACCATTGTCTATGTATTTTAATAATGTTCAACTTAATGGCGGTAGCGTAATTGCTAATGCATTTGCAATCTAAAAGTTAATTTAAATTTGTGTCTATCTCAATTAAATATTACTCCTAGAGAGGTCCAGACTGCACTGCTAAATATAAACGTGAAAAGTAGAGCAAGGCCTGACGGAATACCACCTCTAGTACTTAATTTGTGTAACTCTACTTTATAAATTCCATTGCATATTTTATTTTCTTTATCATTAGCTCAAGGTAAATTTTTATCATTATGGAAATTGTCTTTTGTACCAATTTTTAAATCAGGAAATAAAAACGACGTTAAAAACTATAGAGCAATTTTTATTCTATTTTTGATTTCTAAAGTTTTTCAATCACTTATTGCTTGTTTTATGAGAAACTTATTTAAATATGTTATTATATCCCAACAGCATGGATTTATAAGTGGACGATCTACTGATACAAATCTTTTCTTATACAAATTATATTATAAAACCTTTTGATGCGGGTTTTGATGTTTACTTGGTGTACATAGACTTTAGTAAGGCTTTTGATAAGGTTAATACTAAACTATTGATATCTAAACTAGAATGTTATGGTGTTTGCGGGTTACTTTTAAAATGGATAACATCTTATTTAACAAATCGCAGTTTATTTTCAGAAATATATTACATATCATCTGGTGTCTCTCAGGGGTCTCATTTAGGACTACTTCTTTTTAACATATTTATAAACGATATTTATATTGGTTTGAGGTTTTGACGCTCAATGATTTCAAAACTCTCCAATCAGATCTCAATACAATTAACAGTTGGTGCATTAATAATGAAATGGTTTTTATTTATTTACTAGTCAACGGAAGCCATTACAAAATAAGTATATATTTACAATTTAAAAAACATAAATTAAACATAAAACAACTAATATTAAAAATAAGAATAAAACTTAAATAGTTACAAAATATAAAAAAGGTCACGTATGGGTGACAAGTGCACGTTGCAGAGTTTTAAAAAAATCTTAAAAAAAATCATAAATACCTATAGAGCTAAGCAAGTCAGGACAGTCAATAATCCTACAAAGCACTTTAAATGCTAGTGTCACGTCATAATTAAAACGTCTTTTTTAAGACTGGTCATATTAAATGTAGAGAGCAGTTCCTTGTAGCTGCCTGCAATGTTGCATTTATACGCCAAAACATGAACAAACTTTTTTTGAATTTGTTAAATTTTTTCTTTACTGACGGCGGTGTATGGTGACCACACATTTAAACAATACTTGAGATGGAGGAGTACCAGAGCGTTGTAAAGGATAATTAGAGTACAATGGTCACAAAACTCCTTAAAGTTACGCTTGACAAATTCTAAAAGTTGATAAGCTTTAGCCGCAGTATCGATATGTAGTGTAAATAAAAAGCTTGAATCAAACGTAATGCTTAAACCACGAATAATGTTAACTCATAACAACATTACATTCATGAGAGAGTAACCATACATCACCGTAGACTGATGTCTAGAAAATGTCATCACTTTGCATTTATTTAAATTAAGTAGTAAATTATTAGTCTGACACCAACTAGAATAAAATTTGTACTTCTTCATTAAGTAGTACAGCATCATCCAAAGACTGAATTTTTATAAAGATTTTTATATCGTCCGCAAATAATAAACAACGCGCATTAGAAAAACAGTGTACCACATCATTGATAAAGATATTGAACAATAAAGGTCTAAGATGTGACCCCTGTGTAACACCCGACGTAACATCAATATTACGAGAAACGCACTGACCGATGCGCACAAATTGAGATCTGTTAGATAAATAGGATTGAATCCACAGTAACAAAGTGCCATTAAATCTAATACCACGTAGTTATAATTAGTATCTTGTAGTCAACGGTATCAAAAGCTTTTGAAAAGTCAGTGTAAATTGAATTTACTTAGAATCTGTTTTTGAGCGCATCTGTTATATAAGATTCATACAACAAAAGGTTGGAAAATGTCGATTTGCCAGTTCAAAAACCGTGTTGATTGAAAGTAATTTTAGATTGCAAAATAGCAGTCAAGTAACAGGTAACTAACTTTTCAAAAACTTTTGGAATAACTAATAAAATAGATATAGGTCTATAGTTTGTTACATCATTTGTAGCACCGGACTTATGAATCGGAGTGACATAAGCTTGTTTCCAGCAAGTAGCAAAAGTACCCATAACCAGAGATAAGTTAAATAAAAGCCATAAGGCCACCATACTTTTAAGGTTTTGTAAATAGGCTTGAGTCTGTGCAACGTAAATTTCTGAAGTAAATAAAAAACAAACTGCGTTGTCAAAACATAATACTAACGTTGCAACAAGTTAGGGTCAACTTAGTAAAAAAATATTATGATATATGTTTGCTTCTAAAATTTTAAATAATTTGATCAATTCATCTGTTTGTCTTGAATGCTTTTCTTTAAACGTATCAAGTTATAGAACACGCTATTCTTTACTTTTACACGTTCCGTCAAACATCATATCGTATCGTAAAATTTGTAACATTGTAAACAGATACTGTGACAGTCTTAACTTTGCATCATCTTTAAATTGTTTTAAGATTGATGCTCGTCATGCCATAGATGTATAACAGTTGTTTTAATGTGTTAATCTAGTGTAAGTGTAATTTTAATGATAGTTTTATGCCTTGTAAAATGTTTGTATGACGTTAAATAAACATAATTATTACCGTTATTATTATTATTACTGAGCGGCTTGACAATGAGCAAACAAAATAATTTTTACAAAAAATACTCAGAATTAATTAATCTTAAAAATGTCAAAATATACAAGGTGTTCTGTTTAAACAAATAAGTTCACCAAATTTTCATAATAAAATGATCTTGTTTAAAACTAATAAACCATTGTTAGAATACTTTTTTGAATTTTTGTATGGTTTATTTACATCATAGGTACTTTTGACAACCCTGTGTATTGACATTGGTACGGGCCTGCAATATCCAACTATAACAAATTACCTAATACTAGTAGATTATTAGCAAAATAATCTATTTTTTAGCGTAATGTATTTTATTAAATCTTGTAGACAGCTAAATAAATATATGCTTAATATAAACATTTTTAACAAATAAAAACATAATTTATTAGCTGCTCAGAGGTGTTAGTAAAGTTAAATAAATTATACTAAATTAAAAGTTAGGTTATTTTGCTAATAGTGTCTTATTATTATATATTATTATTATTATTTAAATATCGTTGAATATAATAATACGATTAAATTTGGAGAGATTAATACAATTAACATTTATAAAACAAAATTGAAATGTTAAATTGTTTTATATATTTGAAATCTGAAGAATATCCCGGATTTAATTAACACATACTATGTTCTAAATGTAATGCTCAAGCAAGCATCTGAAGAAAATGGAATACTTTTACAACACAAAACTATACAATTGACAAATAATCATTAAAAATGTTGTATAATACATTTGCAGGCGTACTTAATTAATCTATTTTATTATTACAAATTACGCTATTACTCTCATTATTACAAAAGGAGCAAACAAGCGATTGCAAATATAGCGCACAAAATATTGCTGTGCAATCAGAATATCTCTTATCGGAACTACAGCTTCTTGTTTAATTTTAAGTGATTACTTAATTTTGTTATACCAAAAAGTGTAATTATTCTTTAATTATATAAGGAATTCTTATACTTGATTATAAATCGATATTTATGTATTTATACTATACCTACAAATTGCCATTGATTAGTAATTGTTGAAATATTGATGACTTAATCTATTGATGTTAGCTGTATTATATAATATGTATAATTAATTCTATAATACAATAATAACCTTAATGTAAAAGTAATATTGAAAATCATTATCATTAATTAATTAACATTTGTTTTAATTCATGAATAAACAATAAATGTACTACATGAATAAATAACTTATTTTACAAAATTAATTGTATATACACAAAAATCGGCCAAGGTAGAAAGATCAACCTTGAATATAAATATTTGGCAAAACCATCTACTTTGCTTAAATTCTTAATTTGTTATAATAAGTTATTTACATATTTGAAAAAATAAATTGATAAATCTTTACATTTGTATGACGTTGAGTAGTTAAATTAAGTATGAAATGTAAATGTAGATACAACATTTATTATAACTTATGCCCACTGTCTATAATTATATCTTAAATTATATAGATAATTATAGATGCAATTTTAAAAGTCTGTAAAATGTACAAATTATCATCAATTTTTGTTTTTCTGCAAGATGTTATTACAGACAGTGTCATATTTTTTTTCTGCATATCGGGCTGTCTACAATGCTCATAGTATGCATATGTTTTCTTAATTGAGAGTGCCTTGTCAAGATTTCTCTTAAAGTTTGCAGATTCTTCTGGACAGTCTCAAGTAGTAGTCGGTCATTTTAGAATTAGGTATGTATTTGCTTTTAGTATATTGTTAAGGCTTTTTAGTAGTAGTTTGATCCATGGTTTGGGTCCACACATTTTGAGTGACTTTTTACTTAGTACAACTCAATGCTATTTAAACAAGCTGTCAACATGAGGGCTCTATGGCATTCTAATATTAGCCATAATGTGATATTTTTTAAGTTACTATATCTATTACTCCATGGGTTATTCTGGCTATCTTTGCCTCTGCAGTGTACTAAAGTCTGGTTGCTGATGTTGCTATTTCCATAACATAGATATTAAGGGGCGGCAGACACAGCATTGCTTTCATTGCTGCAGTCAGCGTTGTTTGCATACAATATGTTGCACTTAAGCATGTCATTTGTTGCAACTGGTTTAGTTGGTTTGCAGACAATTTGTGTTTGGTTCATAACCACCAGACTAATGCTCCATAAATCAGAAAAGGTCTTATAACAGCTGTGTATAACTAGAGTACTGTCTTCAGACAGTCTCCTATGTCTTATCAACAACCCGTATACATTTCCAGAACTATATATAGACCGCCTGTAAGCTTAATGTCAAAAATGACACCTAGGTGTTTTACCTCAGTTGCCAACGTTAATGGGGTGTTTAGGAGTTTTGGTAAATTTAATTGGCTAATTTTTTTTTTGTTATTGTGAAAAGAACCAATTTGGTTTTTTGTACCAGTTTTCTATTATTTTTAAAACCTTTTTTATTAGGCTAAAGAGTATGCTTTCAAATTTGTTACTTAGCAAAACTGGTATACTATCTGCGTATTTAAGTGTGTAAACACCACGACTATTGAGTCGTTGAATCAGGTTATCTACTACTATATACTGTAGTACTGGTGATAGTATTTTATTTTGAGGAAAGCCACTGTCAACTATTTTCTTGACTATTGTGTCACCTACACTGTTACGGTTTTTTTCTAGAATGTGTTTCATCTATCCAATAATTGTTGGCTATGTGTCAAAAGTGCTGTTTTTATTTTATAAAAGGCAGTTTTGTTAAATTCATTTTGATGTCTATAAATACTCTTTTTGCTGTGTAAAGCTAATTTTGTAGATCTTCCTGAGTAATTTTTTATTTTTTTTTATGTCATAAAGATGTAACATGCTTCAAAACTTTTTAGCAGGTGAGCTAAAATGATATCCTATTGCAAAAAGATTAGAAAAATTTTGTGCAGTTCTGGTGCCTTGTATGGTAAGAAGTTTTTGATTGCCCAGGTTATACACGTATCTTTTGGTGTGCAGCGTCCTATTTATATAATGTGTCACCCCGACACATTGGATAAATAGGACGCTGCACGCTCAGTCTGGAAAGTGACTTTTCAAATATATCTTGGTTCTTTCCGATAAGTTGTCTGTGTATGTGCTATCCTACCGTTTTAGACAACCGAGTTGTTGTTGGAGATCTTTTTTTTAGTTTTGCTACACTAGTAGGTGTTTTCAACCTCTTTGCAAAAAGCTTTTTACGTTTTCTTTTGTTGTTAACAAATAAGTTTTTTCTTATCTTTTTGGACGTTTTTCTAAAACATCCTGCCAGATTAGCGTCTTGAGTTTTTTGCTGTATTGAAGGATTTTTTTACAGCCGTTTTGAACCATTTGAGTTTGTCACATAACTAAAGTATGGTTCTGTCAAAACCAAACACCGACCTTAGTAGGCAAGAGTTCTTGTATGCCAGTGTTAAAAAGTTTCTCAATTTTTTTAAGTCTACTTAAAACATTATAAGCACTTGTCTCAAAACGCAGCTTTGAGTTTTTGTAAAACTTGTGTTTTATTTTGAGTGTATGCTCTAAGCTAAATTTTATCCATCTGTAATCTGATACTGAAGCCTTCGTAGATACATTCCAGTTCTGGATTTCAAAAAAAACACACAAAATAAAACATAAGTCTTCAAAAAGCAGCTTCGAGCATACACACAAAATAAAACATAAATCTTCAAAAAGCAGCTTCGAGTTTTTGTAAGACTTATGTTTTATTTTGTGTGTATGCTCTAAGCTAAATTTTATCCACCTGTAATCTGATACTGAGGCCTACGTAGATACATTCCAGTTTTGGATTTCACATAAAATGTGTAATATCTATTACAGTCCGATTGCAAGATGTAACAAACGTCAATTCTACGGTTTAGTTTAATATTTCTTAACTAGTACTGAAATAGGGAAAACCGGTAAAAAAACCAGAAAATGAAAATAAAGAAGAAGAAGAAGAAAAAGAAACAGTCATGGCAACAGTGGAAGAGATAAAGGAAATCATAAAAGAATTGCCTAACAACAAAGCACCAGGTCCGGACGAAATAACAACAGAAATTGTTAAAGCAGCTCTAGACGGGAATGAGGTAGAAATAACTCAAATAATCAACAGATGCCTGTAAGACAGAATTTTTCTGAAATTTTGGAAAAAAGCCACCCTAGTACTGATTGAGAAAAACAAAGAAGTAGGAAAAGCGACTTCATATAGGCCAATATGCTTAATAAACACACTAGCTAAAATAATGGAAAAAGTCATTGTACGGAGAGTAGAACAAGAAATAGAAGAAAAAAGAGAATGGGAAAAGGAACAAAACAGATTTAACATGGGAAGAACAACTTTAGGAGCTATAGACAAAGTAAAAGCAATAGCAAAAGAAGCAAACAGCGGAACGCAGAAGAGAAGACAACACTGTGTAATGATAACGTTGGACCTACAGAACGCGTTTAACAGCGTGTTATGTAAACAAGAAAACAATCAAGATCATATGGAGCTACTTACAGGGTATAAACTTATTAACCAAGAACGGAAGATTTAAACTTACAAAAAGGGTACCACAGGGCTTAGCACTAGAACCAAAACTATGGAACCTTGTTTATAGTTACTTTAAATGAGGTTGCCGGAAGGCGTAACAATAACGGCATTTGCGGACGACGTAGCACTAGTAAGTAGGAACGCAGAAATAGATATACTAAAAGGAAGACCAGAGGTGGCCATAGATATAATACAGTTATGGATAAAAAATAAGGGTTTAAAATTAGGAACACAAAAAACAGAAGAGGCTTGGCTATCGACTAAGAAAACAAATAAAGGAACAAGTAAGATACAGGTAGGAGACCAAGTAATAATTATTAAAAAAAATGGAGTGACACTTGAAGCAAAAGAATGGAAAGAACAGGTTAAGGAAGCTGTCATGATAACAAAGGAAATAGAGAAAAAGCTCGGTAGACTCATGCTAAACAACGGAGGTCCAGGAGAAGAAACCAAAAGGATAATAGCAACAGCATCAAGAAGCAAATTGTTTTATGCCGCAGAAACATGAGGAGAAGCCATGAAAACAAAAAATAAACAGAAATAAAATAAAAGGAGCTACACGAGCTAGTTTGTTAAAGATCTGTAGGGCTTACAGAACGGTGTCACAAGAGACAGTAGAGGTGATTAAGGCAACACCTCCCGCAAATATAATGGTGGAAAAAAGGATAGACTAATAAAAGAAGAAATCAGTAAAAAGGAAGCTAAGTTAAGAGCAAGAGAGAAGACAATGGAAAGATGGCAGAGACAGTAGTATAAATGAGGAAAGGAAGAATGAGTAGAGAACAAGCCCAATACGTGTTATTATACAACACAAATACTGACCGGACATAGAGCCTTTGAAAAATTCTTGCAAAAAATTAAAAAAATCAAGAAGACAAAAGATGTATGTTATGTCAGGAAGAAACACAATAATGCAGAACATACTCTAGTAGAATGCAAAGCGAGTTAAGAAGATAAAAAAAAATATAAAAAATACTGGAAAGCAAAGTGAATAAAACAACAATTATTAAGAAATGCCTAAAAGATGAAAATAAATGAAGGGCGCTTAAAAATTTTGCAACAAGAGTACTAAAAAAAAAAATTAGGAGTTTGACAATGAAAGAATAAGAAAAAAAAAACAAACAAACAATGAAAACAAACACACAAAATAAAAGCCATAGAAGAGAAATGAAAAAAGCAAAATGGAAACAACAAAACAAAAAAAGATTAAAAAAAATTAGGAAGGTCAGGACTATTATTCATACCAAGAAATAGAAGAAAATAGAAGAACATTTACAGAGACTTCACCAATCAAAATTGCAGAGATAAAGAGAAAGTGAAAAGAAATGTTGAAGGAATGCAGAATAACAAAAGTAACGAGGCAAATACCAAATGGTAGATACGCTATTTTGAAGTTGACGGATAACGCAACTTTTGAGATAGTGAAAATACACCTGGCAACAAGAGAACACAAAGAAGTAATCCCAGATGGTGATATAAGGATATCACTGGAGGTAAAACTAACAAATTTAGGACTGCCAAAAGAAATACAGCTAAGGGAACTGCATAAACTATTCATGAAGGAAAGAGGATACAATAAAGACGAAGTGAATGAAGACCTAAAAAAACTAAGAACGCATCATAGGACAAACCAAATAATTAGAATAAAAACAGACGGATTGGAGAAAGAAGAGAAAGTAAAGCTGGATGTCAGTGCAGATAAAAAAAAATTAAAAAAAAAACAAAAAAGACAGATAGGGAGAGAGGAGCCGAAGCAATAACCAGCCTACCTCAAACTACTGCCAAATATAGACTAGTTTGACAAGGACATATAACAACAAAATTTACGCAGAAAAAAAAACCGGTAGGTATTGCTATGCGTAAGTCATTCTTAAGGGCCACTTGTTGAGGCCAACATCTCACAACGTCCAAAAATAATTTTAAATTTTTTAAAAAAGTACTGAAATAGTATATAGTGTATCAAAGACCAAAAATAAGCTTTAACAACCCGCCGCTTTGTATTGTACTAATGTTTTTATAGCTGTAATGACCGCTTTTAGTCTTGTAGCCTAGCTAATCTTTACAGCAGTAAAGTTGCAGGTAAAGTGCTGGGACATAAGAAAAGATTTTATATTAAGTTTGCCAAGTTTACAAACTTTGAATTTTACTATTTATGGTTTCTCGACTATAGGTCTTGTATTCTGCATCACTTTGAGTTTGCGGCATAGTGTTGTTACAACTGCCTGACAGGTTGCATTAAATTACATCAATGCAGCCCGGAACTTTTTACAGGGATTTGAAAAAGTGTTTACCACTCCCAGTTTTGTGCAGGTGGATTGACTTACTTTTTCACATCAATGTTTTCATCTTGTTGTATATCTTTAGTGGCTACTTTAATTGGTGGTTTAATAATTATGTAGAGCACACTGTTGTTTTTTCTTCTATGTGTGACTATTTTCTAAAAGGTAGGACGTGTTTTCTCGGCAGTAAACAAGGTTTTATCTAACTCTCGAGTTTAATTTATTCTGCCTGGGTTTTAGTGGTTTTGCCTAAATAACAGGACAAGTTGGTGACAACTACTTAGAGACGCTTAAGTACAGCTTTTTTGTAACTAAATCCTATTAATTTTGTAGGCTTGACTCAAACTTTTTTGCCTTCTTTCTAGGTTACCTAAATAAGTTTTGCTTTTTTGTTCTAAAAGGGTTTTTTTGCCAAATGATTAGAACTTTTTTTAAGAAGTTTTTTGCTTGAATGGGATTTTTTTCTGTAAGGTTTAAAAAGATGACCATCCTAACACGAGATATGTCAGTCTTGTTTGAAAGAATGTTGATTTGCTTTTGCAGAAGCTTGTGGACGCTACAGTACTGCTTTTAACAGTGAATATGGTATCTAAAGGTAGAAAGTTTTTTTTTAAATTTTAGTTTAAATGTTTATGAGAACTATACTATTTTTATTTTTCTGGCTGTCTCCTGATTTGTATTAGATCTAGACATTTGCAATTTTTTGGCATCTATTTAACCCTAGACTGGTACAAAATTACATTATTGGTACACACGGTACAGAGTCAAAATTATCCTAGTGTACTAGTCTAGTGTTAATATCAACATTGTGCACTCCACTCTGCGTTCTGCATCTGTTGTGAAGTAGGTACAACTAATCATTAATTTTTTTAATGCACCAGGCTTTCTCAGTTTACTTTATGACAGAACCAAATCTTATTGAATTTTCAGCTATGCAACTTTAATTTTTAAACGCAAAATCAGCAAAGTTTTAACGTTAGGTAGTATACATTTTTAATTAAATTTATATTTTACCTTATTATGTTGTCATTATTAATATTTACTGTTAATACTGTAAATTACTGTTTACCGTCAATAAAAAATATTTATTATTAAAAAAATTATAATATATAACAATAATAATCAGCTGTTTGGATTGGTACAGGAATGTATTTAAGACAAACAGTTTTTTAACGGTTTATTAATTGTATGTTTATAAACATTGTCTAGCTAAAAAAGGTGCATTTAAATCAGAAAAAAACAAACAAATTTGTCCGGTCCGTATAATTAAGACGGCAAATTGCTGTTATGCAATAAAATAAATCAAACAAACAACTAAACAAAATTAATGTTTTGTGCTGTTTACATATATTTAACGCAAACGTTCCAATTTGTATGTGAACATTTACAAATCAAAAACGAAGATTTGTGGATTTTTATTATTTATTTATTCATTTAATCATTTATTCATTTAGCGTAAAATTCTTAAGTAAATTCATAGCAGAAACGTATTTGCAACATTTTTTTGGTGTATAAATTACTTCATCACTAGTTATGAATCTGTACAGTAAAGAATTTAGAGCGGTATTTATTGACAAAGACAGGTTCAAGGCGGTCTCACAATAATACGCATATAGATAAACTTAGTTTTGTATTACTATTTTCTGGTTGATTCAAAAAAGTTTTATATATTTCTCTCAAACTCTTTGCTAAGAGATAAGTTGGTTTTACACCCACATTTTTCTTTCTTTTAATAACAAAAAACCATATACAATTGTAAAATTTTTAACATATATCTCAAAATGTGCTTTGTTTAAAAAATCAGTTTTAATTCTGGCTATTATTATTATTGTTGGAGACATCACAAATATTTTTACGTTTGCAGAGATGGCACGTACATGCTCTAATTAAAGTAAAGTACCTAAATAAATATGTTCTGGATACGCATTGAAAATACTGCAATTAATACACTTATAGTCAAAATTATCGAATACTTTTTGTAACCACTGTTACTTAAAAATAATTTTAAATTATTGACGTAAACTTATATGTGCTGATGTTAGTCATCTAGTAGGCTGATTACTCGTTTGTTTTAAAATCATTTTGACGTTTAATTTATTATTGTCTCTTGCAAATTTTATCATAAACAATTGATTACATATTTTAAGAATTAAAGTGAATTAAGTCATTGTAGTGTAATTAACTAAGTTATAGTAGATAATGTTTGTCTTTTCCTCAATTAATAACATCAGTATGTCACCAGCTAGACACTGCAATGAAGTTCAAGCGGCACAAATTGTGACTCTACATAATGAAGGATATACACAAAAAGAAATCGCACGACGTCTCAGAAGAGGTCAATCTATCCGTATAGAATATTTAAAAAAAAATATCAACTTATCTTACAAAGACAAGAGCGCAAGAGATGTACAGCAGCAATTGATGATCGATTTTTGATACTTAATTCTACACGAAATAGCACATTGACCTCGAAGCATCTCAAAAATGATCTCCTAATGTAAGGAGGCAAATTAATGTGAATTTAAAAACAGTCAAGCAAAGATTAAAAAAAGCTGGCCTAAAGCCAAGACGTCCAGCCAAAGTACCACGTATTCTTCAAAATTACAAAACTCGTTGATTAGAATTTGCCAGAACACATACTCAGCGGAATATTGAGAATTGAAAAAATGTACTATTCACCGATGAGATTAAAATTCAATTATAGTCGGACGAGCAAAACCACGTCTACAGAAAAGTTGGAGAACAATACGCCAGCTGTAATCTCATAGAAACCGACAGTTTTGGAGGTAGCAGTATAATGCTTTAGACAGGTGTTAGTTGGGAGAGACGCACCAAACTTGTGGGAGTGTTTTGACAAGTGACTAGTGACTTGTATATTGAAAATATACTGGAAGATCAGATTGTGCCATATGGCGGTCATAATGAATACAAAAGATTAAGATTTATATTAATGCACAATAACGCTCGACCGCATGCAACTGGCACAGTGACTAATTGCCTCGATGCAGTCCAGATTCAAAGATTAGATTGGCCACCATACAACCCAGACTCAAATCTGATTGATTATGTGTGGGATTATTTTAAACGCCGCATACAACAAAAAAATCCTGTTCCAACTGCAATAGAAAGAGAGTGAGTGGAACGCTTTCTGAAAACAATTTGGAAGTGCTAATTAATTTTACATCTTTGTAAGCGTCTCAGCGCCAGGTGTCCCGACGGCAGACCTGCTAACTTTAGGCAGGCTTTTTATGATTGAAATGGAACCCAATCTCAAAATATAAAGTTTCCAAAAACTTTTGCATTTTTTTGAACCAAGCTCTTGGACTATTAAGTCTAAAGACCGAGCTGTCCAGTGTATAGGTATATTACGACCCATCTAATTTGAAAAATGTCTATTAAGGCAATTTGTAACAATCACGTTACTATGCGCTAGGCAGCCAACCAGCTGGAATATTATATTTCTTTTAAATTTAAAATTTTCATCATTCATTTAGGGTATTTTTTTTTTTTTAAATTTTTATTTTAACTAGATTTACACATAAAATATACAGTATATACAATACAAGTAAATAAAAAAAAAAACGCGTCAATATAATTGATTAATAAAGTAAAGTTATTGAATAGTGCTTTGGCAGGTATTAAAAAACTCTTTTTCTATGCTATTTAGTTTACTGTTTAGTACAAATTGGTATAGTTTGCGTTTAAAAAGTTTAAAGCTAGTGATAGTTTGACAGATTCGGGTAACTGATTAAATAAAGTCTGTTCCAACATACGATTTGGACAGTTTGCAAACCGTTCAAACTGTGCACACAAACAAATATTTGTCATCCTTAGGCAATTTTTTACACACAGTAATTTGTTTGTGTGCATAGTTTGAACGGTTTGCAAATTGTCCAAATCGTATGTTGAAACAGACCTATAGTTTAATTAAGGGTCTTAGGTAATTACTTTAGCCTCATAAGAATTAATTCATGGGGGTTTAAGTCTGGAGATTGAGCAAGCCATGCGTGTGGCCTACCTCGACCAATCCAGCAATCTCCGTATGTTGCTGTAAATAATCACGAGCAAACAAATCAAAATGTGGTAGTGCACCATCGTGCATAAACCACTTTGCAATTTTTGTTGCCAATGGTACATTATCCAGAAACTGAAACATGCGGATTTTCATTTGCCCACACATGATTGTTATAAAAATTCTTTACTGCATTTCTTAAGAAACTGGCTTAATCGGTGAAAAGAATATGTGTCAAGAATTAAAGAATTAGAATTAATGTTTGCAAAAGCCAATAACATAACGCAATACGTGAAAGAAAATCAGTAGGTAGTAGTGCTTAAACACGTTTAATGTGGCAAGGTTATAACAAATTGCCTTCAAGAATTTTCCAAATTGTCCAATGACTTACATTCAAAGTATTGGCAATTTTTTGCGTAAAACTATTTGGATCTTTCTCTATCATGTCTAGCACATTATGTTCTAGTTGTACCGTTCTTACTGTCATTGATTTTCTTGGCCTTCTATTTTGTTTCAATGTGACTGTTTCACAAAGACGTCAATAAATGTTTTTAAAGATTTTTGGTTGGGGATATTATGACCAGAAAACCGTTCATTTGTCCAGCTTGTAATAAATTGCCATCAGCAAATCCATACATGAAATGCATGTCAGTCATCTCGGCGTTCGTATAGTGATTCATGGTAGAAGAATTCACTAACTACTAAAGACACGTCAAACAACTAAACGTAACTCAATCTAAACAACTGCCACCAATACATTTGATGATCAATAATGAGATGTATTTAAATAAAATCACTTGTACATTAGTAGATAAAACAGCCGTTTCAAGTTATTGTTAACAATTTTTTGAACATGATAATATCATTAGTTTTTTGTACTTGCTATACTTATTGGCGTACGTCATACTTTTATTTACATTAATGATTTCAACAAATATATAAAATATGATTGACGCAAATTTTGTTCACTCTGTATCTTCAAAACAAAGAGATTTTTTAGAATTGATCATAGAACAAAATATTCTTAGAATAAACCAAAAAATAACTTTTTAAATTTTTGCCACATGTTTACCTAACTCCCTGTATAGTATTTTTCTCAGTAACATTGAGTCTGTGTTTGGGGTAGAAATAAATATTTGATCTAGTTTGATGGCTATCCTTTTTTGAATTGTCATTAAATTAAATTAAATTTTTTTGATGAAACAAAAGTGTCTGGTATAATATACATTCCATACACGGTAAGATAATAGTTGTATTTAAACACTGTTTTGCAGGAGCTTTGAGACTGCATACTAAACATAATTCAAACTGCCTTTTTTGTTGCACAAACAATTTGTTTGTGTACATACTACATCGGCAAACAATAACGCCAAAAAACATAATAGACTAAAAACATGAATAATAGACTGTTTTAAGATTTTGTTGATTAATTTATTTTTTTAGGATTCTCAAACCATATGTGATTGATTGTAGTTTTGATATTGTATAGATGAGTTGTTTTCTGGCAAGAAAAAGTAACCTTTGGTAAGTTGCAGTTACACCTTACTAACACAAAATCCAATTTCCAACCGTTGAATTGAATATAAATAAATTATTTTATTAATGCTATGCCGCAGATTGCTCTAAATTATCCACATTTGGGCGCAAGGAGCTTCTTGCCGCGCGGGTTGTGCCGGCGGCTTCATTTGGTCGCGGGTTTCAATATTTCAAGGAAGTTTTTGAGCAACTTTGCCAGGCGACACGGGCCGCCCGGCAAAGTTGCTTTAGTGTAGCCCTGCCATAATGTGATAATATCTTACATATCCAAAGTAAAAAAAAGCTTTAATATTATTGTCTACAATGTATTACACAAATGTAAGCATATCTGAACAAAAATTATACATTATTATTATAGAATAAAAAGAGGTGTTGATAATATGGATACAATGACAACATACTATACAACAAAGCGTCAATAATTTATAATATAATTGGCACATCATTTATTTGAAAAAAAAAAACATTGAAAAGAAAACTAATTCAACGACGCAAAAAACTTCTAGACTTGAATTAACAGCTTGCTTTACCAGCTAATAAACAAGAGCACAATGTCCAAAATGAAATCAACATATTAGAACAATATCAGCGATTGAAAGCATGCTCGAACAAAACTTACTTGAAAATGACCAAAATACATCTAGAGATGCAACTGGATGCCCATATTCATAGTCATATTTGCAGATCCACATAAAAATGCAAAGAAAAACGATAAAAAGATGTATCAAACTTAATACACCAGTTTTTTGAGATTAATTACTTTGAAAGTAGGATATACTATTTTCGAAGTAATTAATTTTAAATCATAAAAACGGATATAATCTAATCAACAAAAACAGACTAGTTTGTGACAAACACTGGAAAAATACATCAAATGTTTAACTATAAATTTAATATCAATAAATATACTTTTCTTAAATTTTGGTTTTGTTTTATCCTTTTCAATACAACTCCTAATATCTTTTACGCTTACATTTTATAAATCGTAATAGTAGATATTATGCAACACATAAAAGTACCTAAGTACCTACGTCGTGGGGATAGAGGATAAAAATGTTTGACGAAAAATAAATCAGTTAATTCTTTTTGTTATTTTAAACATAAATAGATTCTTAATAACCACCGCTGTGAGGAAAAGAGTTTTAAAGTATTAATTTAATTTCAATTTCAATTCATTAATAAAAACGAACAGATCATAAATTACCAAAACTATTTTAACAAACGCATATTTGGAAATTTTTAGCCGCAAGTGGAATTACACCTGGCGGTGCGTCAATATTGATGACCTTGTGTCTCCCTTCCACTACCTATGGTCAAGTCAAACTCAAACGTTGCGATTGCGATCCCGAAGAAATATCGAAATTGTTTGGCCAATGTGCTCTTGCGAGTCGCGCGTTCGCTCGTTGAAATAAAGTTGCGGTTGAAATCGAGTGTCTTCAACAATTATTGTGAGTGTTTGGTGATAAATTGATTTGAAATAAATTAAGGAAGCAGATTTGGAATTAAATACAAGTAAGCTTTATATTTAATCTACATATTTTTAAACTAAGATATAATAATACATATTACATTATTAAACAATTAACGTTCTGCTGACAGATTAAATTCTGTATTTGATTATAAAATAATAATAATAATAATACTTTTTTTTAATGAATATTTTATAATATTAAGTTCTTGCTGATTAATACAAAGTAGAGTAATAATCAAAATTTTATTATAAACTCACAACATATTTGCAATTACATATTTACTTAAACAAAATCTGGAGTTTGTAAAAATTATAGAACCCACAAACCACGAAGAAGTTGTAAACATAATGTTTATTTATTTAATGATTAAATTTAATTAATGTAAAGTTAAATTTGTTATGAAGTTGTTACATAAATTATGCATACTTTATCCTAGTACCACAGAGAATAAAATCATAATCAAATAACGCATAAATAACCCACTCAACGTTATGAAATTTTATAGTTATAATATAATGTCATGGAAAGAAAGACCTTGTCTGATAGAAATTTTATATGCATTTTTACCTTTATTTTTCACAACATAAATTTTGTTGTATCAAAATATATTTACTACTAGTACTTTACTTTTACTTTTATTTATAATATATGAAAATTTTATATTTGATACTGATTGAATAAATCAATAAGTTGTAATAGGAAAACTCTCTCTCATAATAAACAAAACTATTAAATAATCATTATAAACTAGTTGCAACTATCTAATAATTACTACCTATCAAAATAATTGTAAAATGACAAGTAATTAACGCTCAGAAAGATTAGTTTGGTTTTAATTTGTATTTTAAAATAATTAACTATCAAAATTAGGTGTAGGTTATTAAGTTGAAACTTTGAAAATATATTGTTATTATCATATTATTTATTATACAATCCTCATTCTAAATGAAAACTTTATTATATAATATGTCTCAACAACACAAAAATACCTTTAAATTTCAAAAAGTTAAAACTATCAGATTGAAGACAAGATTTAAGCAACCTATGAACTTTGACCTCAAATAGTTGCAAATTATAAGTCTCAGGAAATAATAAATTTGAATTTTGAAGCAATTTGTCGATAGTCACTAACAGCGAGTTATTATACTACGAGTAAATATTTGTTTAGATGGCAATATGTACTTCTTTTGAACAATGTCTATGAAAATATCTATTAAAAAGATCTACAACTTTACGCCGATGCTGTAAAGTGTAAAGTATCTAGGCCATTAGTGAATCTTAATTTATAATTTAAAATAATATAAATGTGTTATTACTCCAAAGTGTCAAAGTTAAATATAGATCTTATTAAGCAGTTTCTGCACACCTAGAAATTATATTGCAAGATCGTAATTAATAAATTATTATTATATTATGCTTTGTCATTCTAAATAAGTAATACAAACTTTATAAATTATTATAATATGATAATAATTGAAAATCATATTCAAGTAAAAAGATTTTTATTTCTACAGGAAGGACATTTTTACTGATCAACGTTTGAAATAAGTACGATTATTAACAAACATATATTTTGAAGTAATTTTTATCGTATTTATTTATGTCTGATAGTTTAGCTAAAGATTTTTTCATTTTGGTTGTTATTTAAAAATTTATCAATTTACGCTCAAAAATTATCATTTTTATAATAAAATAATTTGATTCTAAATCTACTAGCAAAAAATTGATATAACAAAGTTTATGCAGTTTTTGTTATATATTAAGATTGGAAATCATGTTAACCGGGAATCTTAATCTTAGTTTTTTCAAATAAATATTGTAATTTAAAGAAACATTTATACATATATTGAAATTCTTTGGTTTTGTCGACTAAAATGATGCTATTAGATCTATAGATAGACAAGTAATTGAGTAAAAACTTTGCAAAATCTTGACTTGAAAGTTGCAGCAACCTCAGTATTGCGATATGAATTTTGCAACAAAAAGCGGGTTATTGAAACACTGTTGTGTGTACTCTACGTTTGAATTTATGAATTTTCATGGCAGTATTCTGTGGAAAAAACTATCTTTTGATTGATTTATTTTGAGTAAGTTATAAGGTAACCAAATAAGTAATACTGGCAATACACTAATGATAAGTGAATTAATTACCATTACACTAAACTACTTTTTGCCAACGTGGTATTATTTCTTGTATGTCGGTATTGTAGAAATCTATCGATTTTGAATTACAATATTTGGCGAATTATTAATTTCAACTGAACGCAAGAGTGATTGAGAAAAAATCTGAATTATTTTGCATTGTATTCAATCTACGCCTGTGCAATATTTGTTTCTTACTGCATACACTTGAGGAAAATATTTGCGATTAAAACTTTTTTATTTGGAAAAGTTAAGTGAGTTAAATCTAAAAATGTTCTTCTGCATTACGAATTAATTTGTAGTTGGAATACTGGCTTGAGAAATCAACTACTCCTAGTTAATTTATTTGCGATATCCGTGGAATTGAAAATATTTTTGTGGAAGTTTACTTTAAATAAGCATAAATAACTTCAAAGAAAAGAAAAAAATCAAGTTTGACTTACCTGAACAGAACATTATCCAAAATACCCAAAAATTAATCGCATGAATATTATTGAAAAGAAACAACTAAGATGAGAATGAGAATGAGATTGTTTGTTATTCTGCAACTGCAAGTTTTTTTGGAAAATATTAGTATAAAAAAAGCACAGATAGTTTTCATAATAAACGTGCTTTTCTTGTCAATTACACGTTTTTTACATCTTTGTACTAGTACAAAAGGGTTTTTCAATAAGGACGCCTAGATGTTGAAATGGAATAAAACAAGCTGTGTGTGAGGTATTTACATTTTCTTTTTAATTTGAAAGGCCTATGCCTAAGTGTGGATTATGACATTGTTTAAATTCCTGCCTCGGTTTTTTATGGTGGCACGGATACGAGTGGTTTAATTTTCAATAACTCTTCCGCATAGATCTGGCTGAATTTGAGCGATGGCCTGTGTTATGTTCACCTTTAGGGCATCGGTCTATTGTGGTTTATTTGCATTTGCGTCAAATTGCTCACTCCAGCGAGAGATAACCTTACTCTCAAAACGTTTATGTAGAATGTAAATTGTGGCGTCCGCTGTGTGGCACGTGGCACCTTCCTGCTGGAACCACATGTCGTCTAGGTCCATATGGTTTAATTTGGGCCATAAAAAATTGGTTATCATTGTTCTGTAGCGCTCGCCGTTGATGGTAACCGTCTCACCAACGTCGTTTTTAAAAAAGTACGGACCAATGATGCCGCCGGCCCAAAATTCACACCAAACAGTAACTTTTTGAGGATGCATTATTACCTGGTGAACCGTGTGTGGGTTGGTGTTGTCCCATATATGGCAATTTTGCTTGTTAACATAACCATTCATCCAAAAATGCGCCTTGTTGCTAAATATGATTTTTTTGCCAAAATTGAGGTCCTTTTCCAAACTATTCAAAAGTCCAGTCAGCAAACAAACAGCGTTGTCTATGGCCATGAACTTTGAGCTCTTGGGTCAATTGGATCTTCCGACGCAAAATTTGCCAAATTGAAGTATGCAAAAATCCGAGTTTTTCCGCATGGCAAGGAATCGACTGCTTTGGGTTCTGCTGTACACTTTTACGGACCGCGGCGATGTTCTCTGCCGATTGTGCGTTCTTTGAGCATACAAGTGTTGGCTGATTATTTACCGAACTTGTCTCAAATTTGGCCACCAAACGTTGAAGAGTCGACTGTGAAAGGCCAAATCGTCTACAGTAAAATGGGCGCAATGCGCGCAAGGTTTACACTAACGAACACTCATTTTGATAATAAAGTTTTATCATTTGAACGTGCTGTTCAATCGTGTAACTTGTCATGGTGATTGGCATAAGTAACTGAATAATAAACAAAAGATTTGATAGATGTCACCAAAACAAAATGGCTCTTACGGGCCGCCAAAATCTACCCGCTCTAACTGAAAAACCCTATACATAGCATGTATCATTGCCAGAGGGGCATTATTTAACAATCCTTTCAAATAATTTTCTAGAAAATTTAAATAGTTGTCAGCAATTGGTGAGGCGACCTTAGCAAAATGATCTAGTGCGAGAACTGTTGTGCAGGCATCAACAGTTTGATTCCCTGTATCTAATTTGTCGAATATATTTTGATGCGGTCGTCTCCTTCGCATGGCAATGGCAAACCAGTTTGGATTCCACGTGAAACAATTAAATGGTTTTCAAAAACAAATAGACTAATTAGCATATTATTAATAATTTTACTAAACATTTACTGAAAACCTATGTTGATAACACTGTGATTTATTTAAATCTTAAAAGTAATTTATTTCTATTTATTATTCTATTCCTTGCAAATATTGTCTCATCTCTGAAAAATTTGTATTGATTTTCAATAATCCAGCAGCAAAATTCCATACAGACTAGCGAAATCTGTAGAGAAGAGCGCTTCTAAGCATTTGTGGTACATTAAGTATTATGATCAAGTTTTTGCAGTATATTGTTTTTGTTGTCTAGTACTTGCTGTATTAGACGATGAGTCGACGGTTTTGGAAAAGTTCCGTGTTTACGTAGGGGGTTTTGCACTTCTTGGAAAACTCATAGGTCTGGTGTTGACAATTTAAAAATCTCAACCTTATATTCTTGCGCTGTAAACGTAAATATAAACACTTTTCCAAAAGTGCAAACAGAAAACATTAACTTTGAGGTGCTTTACTGTTTCAAATAGTAAAGTAAAACAAGTTTCTATCAAATAACACCTAATTCTTTTTGCTGTTTCAGGATTTAACTAAAACAAGCAATTCTTAATAGTCGCGTTAATAAAAAAATGACAACACTTAGTTTTGATTCCTTTTTACCTCTTCTAGTACCGTAGATAAACTAGTAACCTTGTGGCGTAAGACACCCTTTATATTTCATTAACCAAAACTAGTAAAAAAGTAATAAAATATAACGCTGACATCAACTGCAATGAACACAAATTAGAGTTGCTACACTAGTAGAGCCTACTCATCATAGTATGCTATGCATCCGTCATACGTGAATTACTAATTTTTCAACATTATTGCAATCTACGGAGATATAAAATTTTATAGAGAATGTAATACTAATTTATTTACGGATTTTCCTTTTACATAAAGCATTTAAAATAGCTTACATTTACCGTTTATATAATATACTTCAATCAATTACATGAAGTAACATTAGTCTGGTTTTGAAAAATTTAAGTACTAGTTGAATTAAAATCACAATTGCAATTTAAAAGTTTTGCTATTTTAGTTAAAGATGAGACGCGATTATGGCGTATAAGGAGAAATTTAACATTTTACTCCGAGTTCTACGAGTTACCTTATTTCAGTTTTCCAGCTTAAATAATGAATTTGTATAATAAGTATAAAACATTACGTTTTTTTAATTGAAGACATTTTGTATTTTTTTTATGTATCTACAGACTATATAGTAAGTAATATTTAATCTAAACCAAAAATTCTTAAAAAAATGTTTTGTATTTTATTCAATCATTTGATAGCTGTGGATTCTATCTGACGTATATTCTAAATTACTCTAATTTAGAATATACGTCTACTACTACTACTATACAGAATTTTTAACTACAAAATCTTTACATTATGATTAAAGAAATTAATCATTTTGGAAATCTCATTGCATATTTCAGATATATGATTTTTAAACGTTAATTTAAAATAAAAAACCACCATTACACATGCATGTGCACCCATTAGTAATGAATTATTACTCACGGGAAACATTTGTTTGCTATTTTTTTAAAGAATGCAAACATTAAAAAAAGCAGCACATTTTGAAATTGAAAGTTTTGCTCCGTGCATTATGCTTATTGTAATGCATTTGGTGCATAATAAATATTATAATCAATAATCATTTTATTCGAAATTATTGCCTTACAACTGCCTCATTAGAGGACATTGCGTCTCTTCTTTATATATTTTACACAATAATCATTTGATAAATTGACACAAAGCTTCTTTAAAATGTAAGTTTATTGTGAAATCTTTTATTATAATAAGTAAAGCTAGAATTTATATGCGTTATGATTGTTTCCAATATTATATGCATATCAATTTTGAATGTATATCTGTACAAATCATAAGAAAGTAAAGCAAATGGCACCTTCTTATTTTGATTTATTTTGCCTATTTTTGGGTTTTATGCATATTTTAGTTTTTATACATGTTATATATTTATTTGAAGCTTATTTTAAGTAATTTCGCCTATTTTGGCATTTTTGTGCATATTTGATGTTTATTTTTCTCCTCACTCGAGCATGAGCAATTATTGCTCGACTTTTTTTGGTAAAGTATAACTATGTGTATAACGCCACACAGTTTACAGACACGTGTGGTTGCTGTTGTGAAAAAATTATTTTTTAGCACATACCTAATTAAAATTTAAAATATATACAAAATGCCAAAACAAAAATCGAATGTAAATGACTGGATAATAGGGCACCTAGAATTAAGATTAGAAAAGTGCCAATTAATTTGCTTGGCAAAACTTAATGTTTATAGAGTCAAATTACAAGTTAGTAGTTGCATAACAAAATTAGAACCCGCAAATGCTTTTCTGGTAGATTAGGAGACTAGCGCGTTAAAAGTACGTGGAGATGTTGCAAATATTGTAAATAAAAAATATAAACAAAGTATTTTTAAAAAATAAGGATTTTTAATATTGGAAAAAAATTGCTAGATTTGTAACTGGAAAGATCATCAGATGAAATTATTAATATTGATGAATATTAATACCAAAGCTTAAATTCGCACCTATAACATGAAAGAAGCTTTTTGGCATATAAGAACTTGTTAACGGACAGAAGAAGGTCCTACTTAATGGAAAATTTGGAAAAAACAAATTATAATTTTTAAAAATGAGTTATGTTAATTACTATTAATGTCAAACTATTATTATTATTATTTGAATTTTACTTTTGTTTCTTTTGTTGTGTTTATTATTATTATATTGCTTTTTATATAAAACATAAATATTTTTATGCTTGTTTTGCTGTTTTTTAATGCTCATTTATGCGCTTATTTTGCAGTTTTTTTATAAATCGTAGCTGTAATAATAAGTATAAGAAACTATTAAGGATCTGTAATATTTTATTAGTTTAGTAACGTTACACCCTAATACACTCAACGTACAGATACTAACATTATTGCAGATTATAAAGAATCATACAATTAGAGATTAAAGTCTCTGGAAATTAATTTCGAAATGAACATGAGTTGCAATTGCAAATCTTAATGTAGCAATTTTTAACAAAATATTACAAAGAATACGAAAAGACTTTTGATTACAACATAATTAACTGCGTTTCGTAAATTTTAAAAGTTGCTGGTAGAAATCGTTAACAACAATATTTCTGCATTATTTATATTTACCTTGAAATAAATAAAACTTAAAATTATTCTAATTGTTAATAAGTTAGTTCAGTTTTTAATAATAACATAATTTATTATTTATCATTTAAATACTTAATTTAATAATAACACATCGTTAAAGTCGTATTTTATTATTATTATATACTTAATCATTTTGTTAATAATTTTTTAATTAATTTGATTTTCTATGAAGCGTGCAAGTGTTTTTAATCAAAATCGACAATAATAAACATAATGTCCCATGTAATTTCAACATTTTCCAAGAACACATTTAATTTTTCTGACATATGTACGAGTACGTAATTATATCTTATAGATATAGCAAATACATGTCGCAATTACAACAATTTTTTTGCTGATGTCTGTAATAAATGAATATTACGTGTTGTCGTCATTTTTTTATAAAATAAAACGTTATATTGCGATGGGTTGCAAAGTGCATTACTATATATATACACCATAAATAGAATATATTGATGTAATGGTTGTAAATCATTTTCGACCTCGCTTAAATGCAAAAAAGTATTGATGTTAATACATAATGAAAAATAGATAATAAGAAGCGACGATTGGCAAGAACATATCACGTTGGAAATGAATTAAAACTTGATTTGTAATTAGGTCGAGTCATTTTATATAATGATTATAATTTTGTTTTTCATTAATATATATATTTAATACAGCATTTTAATTTTTAACATTATTATTTGGATTTACATAAAACAGGTTTACAACGTCATAAACAAAACAATTGGAAGTTTTTAGTAAAATTTAATGATTTTTTTAAGGATACGTTGGATCTGATAAACAAAGTAGTTACTAAGAAAAAAAAAATAGCTTTTAATTTTTTTCTTTTATATTGATATATTGTCAGAGGTGCGTATAAACTATTTCCCAAAGGTTTAGGACAAGAGTGCTCAAACAGTTGATCGCGATCGACTAGTCAATGTATAAAAAGTACACTAAATATTTATCTTTTAACAATTAGAAAAGGATTCTCTAAAAAATATTTTAAAAAATTGCCATATTTTCTTTGCATTACTTATAGTTGTGAAATTTATAAAAACTGTTTTTATCTTTTCTTTGATGGAATGATGATTATAAGCTAAAACTAATCTTTTTTTGTAGATTTAATTGCTCTCTAACATAACAAAACTTGCTTACTTTATTGTTTAAAATACAAAGCTGTTACGTATAGATAGAGAATTATTGTCAGAATATGCAACGTTAGTTTGAGAATCTTCATTGTGAAGTTGTAAGAAATTTTTTTAGTTAGGCCTTTTGTGGCTGACAACGTTTGGAGGGGTCTTTCTTATACTGGTCATGTTAGCAGCTCTTTCTTCAACATGGACTTTCTATCATATGAGAGGACCGGGCATGTACATAGCACTTGCTTGATTATCTCGTGATCTTTTTAACATTTTTTACACGTTGAACTGTCTCTAATACCAATTGTGTGCATGTGTTTTTTAGTTGGTAGTGTTTTGTGAAGATTTCTGTCATAATTCGCAAGTTCTTTCTGGAAAGTCGCAAGCAGCAATTGGATGTCTTAGCATTTGAGGCCTTTTTTGCTTGTTTGCAGCCCGGAATGTGTGTTAATTTTTAGTATGTTATTAAAGCTTTTGTTTGTAAGGGCACGGCGATATTCAAAAGTTAGCTTTGATGTGATTTTAGGTTTGTTTATAGCAATTAGGGCCGCTCTACTATTTATTAGAATTTTGACATTTTTCTAGATATTTTGTGTTTCACTATTTCCATAACTCCAAAGGTTATTCCAACTACATCTGCTTGGAAGATAGTCGTGTGCGTTCTTAGTGGTTATGATATTTTGAAGTCTAGACTTGCGAGAAGATGCCCGCTTTAGAACTTTTACTGGTCTTTGAGCCGAGCCATGTGCGTTGATTCTAATCGAATTATAGACCATATTAGTGCCTCGTATGTGAACATAGGTCTTATGACGGCTATGTACAACCATAGCACTATTTTTGGAGATATTCCTCATGTTTTCCCCACAGTTCGTCTGCATATCCAAAAAAACATCAGAATCAGTTTGGTTTTCAGAGGGTTAACCAAGCATAGTTTTTGCACAAATTTTTGATTATTTTTAGGGTTTTTTGCATAAAGTTTTGCAGAGTATGCCTTTGACTTTACTGTTTAACAAGATTGTTATGTTATCTGCATAACTAATTGTATAGAATCCACAATTATTGAGTAGCTGAATGAGGCTGTCAACTACTATATTCTAGATATAGTGGAGATAATACACCTCTTTGGGGACAACATTTAGCAATGACATTTCTGACCGACGAATCCCTTACGGTAATAGGCACGGCTCTTTTCTCTAATATGTGGTTTTATTGAAAGCGCCTTCAATATCTATATATACGCCCAATGTGGACATTTTATCTTTCATTGGTCTTTTGATATGGTTTGTTACAAGATGTAGGGCTGATTTGCTGGTTTTTTTTTTGGGTGTGTGCATGTTGGTTTGGGAGTATTGGCTTAGTAATTTTCCACAATCGTTTTTTTGTGTGTAATTTTTCACTTTTTTTATGCTATAGTATGTATCTAAAAGCAATGCGTACCTTATAGATTCTTGCCAAGTGAGTTATGATATCTTTGCCCTATCTCAGAAAAAATCTCAAGATCTCATCTAATCTTGGCGTTTTGTATGGAGTGAAGTTTTTAATTGCCCATGCTACACGCATTTTTTTATTGAGGTGGCGAGCAGCTTCACACTCTTTTGTTGTGGTTGTGGTCGTAACGTTGGGGTCGTAGCGTTGGGCTAGACTTGTGCTAGGGCGGTACAGCATAGGAAGTGGGTTTCTAGAAGTAGTTTGGTTTAGCTTTGACGCACGCTGTTTTGGGTTAGTTGGTCTAGCACATAAAGTGTCTGCCTTGCCGGAAAGGGGGTTTGTTTTTTCAAAGCCAAACGCGCGTTTTTTTGTCTTTTTGCCTCAGCCCCGTTAATCCTGTGTTTTTTGACACCGGTTTGGACGTCGATGAGGTATCCGTAGACCTACCGAGTTTGTGGGTATCTATAGGTTCACTTGATAAATTGGTTTTGAGATTTTTGTTTTCTATAGTTGAGAGAATAAACATTTATTTTTCTTGCTTTCTACCCGCCATAGACTTTGCAAATAGGGATGTCGAAAATTGATTGCTAGAATTACCAAAGAAATATAGCTACGAACGACTGACGTACACCAAACCAATAAGTGTGCGACCTACTGCATACCCTTTCACTTCTAAGGACTCACCCTGTTGGCTATCTGACTGGACGACTCAGCTTATTGTTAGAGTTGGGTTAGTTTTGACAACCAATTTAAAAAGAAATTCAGACTAAAGTAAAGTGTTTCCAAGCTCTAGAGACGCATCTATAGGTGACTCAGCTACCTTCTCTTACGGATTTCCGCGCACGGCACAAACACGTGGGTTGTCATTCCACAGAGCCGCAGCGCGACTACTACTTTGCGGGGTCATTGTAATTAGTCAGGAACTTTGACCTTGAAGGTTTTCTTGCCGGCCGGACCCACTGATCACGTTGTATGAGAGATAACGTCATAACGTGATATAGAATTCTACTATTGCTTCATTTGTGTGGTATTAGCGGAAGTATGGTCTTTGTTATTAATAGCTTTTTTACTTTTTTTTTATTTAAGGAACCTGTTAGCTAAACGCACTTGTTGTTTTATTTTTTCATCATTAACTATGTCTAGAAATGTCCATATGTATTTTTTGAAATGGTTATGATTTTTTTATAATACATAAAAATAGAAAATACCATAACAAGGAGTACGAGTTTTGCTGTTGTACTTTATTAATGATGTAGTGATGAAGCAGAAATCAGACATCATTGGTCATTTATTGATGGGTTTCAGATATCTAAGATATAAAGTCAGTACTGCTTTTTGATTGAGGGCATTTTGAAGAAGTTTTATTTTGAGTTATATAACTTTTGAATTGAATGTTTTTTGAGTTGCCTGGAATGTTTGAATTATTTTTAAATAGTAGGACAGTAGGTGAACAAGAAATGCTTTATCTTCAGTTTGTTGGAATATTTTCCTGAAATGATTTTTAGTTGTGTTTTTTTTCCAGAATGAGACCAAATTGTTATTTTGATCTGGAAAATGTTTATCAACTTAAATATATTTTAGCTTTCAGAAATTGATTTTTACACTTCTGTTAAAGTCTGGATTGTCTAATATATTTTTGGTTATGTATTTTATTCTCGAAAATGGGCCAAACAACAGTTTTTGAATAATTTCAGAGAATACATAAAAATTAAGAGTTGCCTTAAATCCATCGATTTTGGAATTAATTGTTGTCCTTGTGCTCTTGGTGTTGGTCGGTTTGGCGTTTCTGATGTCTGACTACTGTAGTGTTTGATACAAATTTATACAAATTCTTCACTAAAATTTTTTTGTGAAGCACAGTTCAGTACAGCTGTTGATTGGCTATATGTATTAATGCTGTTGATAATAACATCATTTGACCTTTGTAAACGTGTTTTATTGAATAATAATAATACTACATATATAATTAATGTCAAACACAATAATGTAAAAAAAAAATTAATGTTGCTACTAAACGCAACAAGAAAGAAGGGAACAAAATCTTCTTCGAGAGAGGAAATCTTTTGCCGGGTGAAGTTTTTGCAATGCATTTATAAACAAAATAACATAAAATTCAGTAGACCAAGGAAACCTGACTGATAATCAAATAAATATTTATTGAATAATAAGTGTTAACGCTTCGATCGCACTGTTAAGCCACGCTTTGGGGACAATATCAAAAGCCCAATGATAATTGGGTACCAATTTAATATTACTACCACACATTTCGGAACACCGACGATAAGAAGATTATGGAGTTAAATTATATAAAATGCAGTAAGTGGTAATTGTAATATTCACGTTAATGGCCTTCCAGTATACAACTGGAGTAAGGTTTATTTTATGATTTAATCTCGGATTTAATTAATAAGTTTTCTAGCCAAGAAGAAACAGATACTTTTTTTATTGTTAATTCTCTCAACTTACGAAAAAAATATTTATTTATAATATATTATTGCGGATTTATTTATAAATAAAGTGGAACTTTCTACAAAAAAAAATACTGCGCTTGATACAAATTACTCCAGGACGGCTACAAGAACTCCACGAGTATTTATTATCAATGTTTTACGCGCTGTAATCTCTTTCCAATTTAATAATTATTTATATTATACTACGTGTGTTAAAATTATTTGCTTATCAATTTTAATACAAGTATTTTACTTTTTTTTATCGCTGAAATGTGTTGATACCAACATTTATATTTATCTATAATTTATTGTTTGACCTTGTTGATGAATCATAAGTTTTATATTATGCCTATTTAACACAACTATATGCTAAGATAAATAAAGCACATTTACTATGTACTATATACGAATATATTTAAAAAACCGTAACATGTTTCAACCTTCTACAAGGCTATCATCAGAGGGTGATACAAACAAATATTAATATAAAAGAAAAATTACATATATACGACAGTAAAACATAAAATGTACAGAGAGGTGAAAAATTACATTGAAATTATTATGAATAAAATGATTATGAATTACATACAATAATACAAAAAGGAAAAAACAGATTAAGCAGGTAGAAAAAAGATTATAGAATGGCGGTTTTTATTTAAAGGTAATTATGACAAAAGAACATTCCGCAAAAAGGGGAGAGGATTAAATGATTTCAAAGAAAGGAGATTTATACAGGTTGGTTTAATAATTAAGCAAGTTTACGGAAAGACTATTTTTTGATTTAGTAATTTCAAGAGCTTTTGACAAATTTATTTTTTGCTTTTAGAGCAGTTGTGAATTTTAAGTTAATCAATATCTGGGAATATGTGACTATTTTTTAGAATATAATTTGCAAAAGTACTATCTGAATGGCGTAATCTGAAAGAGCGGTAAAGTTCTTTAACAGTGAACGTATCACAAGAAATCCCACATTTTTAAAAAGACACGAAATTGATAATTAACTGTTTGTGCGAGGTTATGCAGAGGTAGAAAAATCTTCAAACATGGTAAGACACCTTCTACAGTAGGTGCAAATTTGAAGAGGGGGAGGAAGAAAGGTATAGAAGAGTTCCTAGCTAATCTCAAAGATTATTTGATAGTTTCGTATAAAGATGCAAAAATAACCGACTTTAAATCCAGGATTAAAAAATATCTTGACGCATGTCAATAAAGATGAAAGTTTATCATAGGTGCATTAAATGAATACGTGACCTTGAAAACAAAGAACAAACAAAAAATCAAAAAAATGACAGAAGCATTTGCACGCTGCAGTATGCAACACAAAAATACTGTGTGTTTTGTTGTACTAATGCCTTTGCGCGTTTTAGCATTCTTGCGTTCACTTTTCACACATTCTACGGGATAAATTAAAATAGGATCACTGTACTTATATAGGCTTTACGCATGCAGATTGAGTTCCAAAACTGAAAGCGAAGCACATTTACTAGTAGTAACTTTTTTTTATCATCAAGAAACAAGAAATAAAAAGACATTAATTCTAATACAGGGTTGGGACGACAAACAATGTACCACCGAAAATCTGATTCTGTTTTTGGAAAGAGTAGTAGAACTCAAAATTGCTACGCAATACTTAAAAAAAGAGTTTTACTTATCAGTTTTTGATTTATTTTATGATACTATTATGGTTTCATTCAGCCAGAATAAGATCATCAACCTGGGACGACATGATCACAGCTCTAAATGATCACATATGGAAACAAATTGGATCTTATTACTAGTGGAGAAATGAATTGGTAAATGGAAAGAAATTTTCTTTTTAGATTGATTTTAGTACACATTTTTTACAAACTTATCAAAATCACAGTTGAACTCAATTAGTAGTGATGAGGATTTTGGTAATAAAACAAAAAATATAGATGTTGGAATTGTGGTTGGGATATTTTTATAGGGTGTAAAGGAAAGCAAGTAAAGTTTTGTTGTTATGTCGGGAATTGTTTCTATTTACACGTTACAAGTTTTATTTAGGTAAAAGTATAAGAGACTAATGTGAGCTTTGATTCTAGAAATAATACTTGGGATATATTTATATGCCAAGTATTATAAGAGTAATTGTTAATCTAAATAAAGTTTTAAAATGACTGCAAGTTGTAAAAATGTTTAGTGGTTTAACGAGTAAAAAGGTAGGGACAAATGATTTCTTCTTTATTACGCATTTTACAGTTTTTACATTGCCCTAGAAGTTTTATTAAGTGACTTCCGAATTATCTGTAGATTTTATTTTGAAGGTTAAACACTCAATTTGGTTACCAGAACTTTAGCTTATCTTTTTCCTAGATTGGATAATATTAGATATAATAATATAGATACCGTTAGACAACAATCTAAAAAACGTATTTTGCTATACTAAGTAGAAATCTTTCTGAATTTAATGTACTCTTTTTTGGTCTAAGAAACGCGACACAGATGCAACAAAGGTTGATGGACAATATTTTTAGACTTGAGCTAGAACCGTATGTTTTTTGTCATCTAGATGTCATAATTATTATCAATGGTAATGTGATGACCATTTTAATACATTAAATGCGGGCTTAAAGAAGCAAGTCTTACTATTAATGCCAAAAAAGTTTTGAAAGCTATTTCTAAAATATTTAGGTTGCGGTGTCGACAAGGAGAGTCTTAGAACGGACCCCAATCAAATGTGCTGTATGGTTAATCATCCACTTTTACAAAATATAACAGAGAATAAGAGGTTTATAAGATTGTGTTTATGGTATTGACGATTTGTATCAAAACTTTCTACACTTATTACTATATCACCCATTAGTAGATTAGTTAAGGGTAAGTATAAGACAAAACATACTGCTATCGAACGCAGATGCTTTGTTCTTGTATTTGCTATTGATAAATTTGGGTTCCACGAAGATGGAATTCATTTTACCGCAATAGCAGATCATTATTTACTTCTGTGGCTGAATTAAAAGAGAGATCTTAACAAAAAAGTAGGTGGGCATTTACATTTTTTCAACACATTACTGCACCGAAACTTTTGGTACTAAATTAGCAATTGTTATTTCTGTATAGAATATAGTAGTACATCAGAAAAATTGTAAGGCTATCTTATTCAGTTGTCATAATGAGGTACTGTCAAGACATTTTAATTTTTTTAAAACTTATTGAAAAATTAGGCAACATTATTTTTTAGTCTAACCTAAGAAAAGACATGCTACATTATGTGTGATCATGCAAAACTTGTGGTATTTTATTTTATGGAGCCCCTGATGGTTGTTAGTATGAACTGGTTTTTCAAGTTTGTTATGTAAGAACCACTTGAACGGGCAACCTATATTAATGTGAAAAAGAACAGACAATTAGCAACAATTTGTTGTAAAAGATTTGAAATTTTTGATGTTTCAGTATAACAACATGTTTGGTATAATGCACTATACCATTTGCAAATAAACTTTACGGAACGCGTAAACAGGGTAATTGGTACAGCTATATATACCTTGGCGAAGATACGTATCATACAAGATGAGACAAGAATATCTACAAAATAGGAGCTGCCAGCTGTTATTAGGTTTGCAACCTACAAGGTTTCTGGATATTCACCAAATAATTTAGTTTTTAGAAATAACTTTATATACGATGTCAAAGCGTAGGAGGATAAATCAATAAAACTACTAATTACTTTAAAACCTGATTTAAAAAAACAATATCTAAAGAAGTTAAATTTGCTATTGTCACTATACGCCAATGTCAAGAACTGTCTATTAAAAACTTACAAAAGAAAGAAATACATATAATTTAAGAAAAAAGGACATACAATTTCAAGTAGGCGATTTAGTCTACAAAAGAAATAAGGTTTTGTCAAATACTGCTAACACCCGCCTCTACTGTTAGGCAGCCGAAAATGTAAGTTACAAATTATATTTGTGGCCGATGTGTTTGATGTAGATAAATTTGTTCTTGATGGCTTTTTTTGGTTGAGTAATTATGTGTAATGTCTTTTTTTGCACTTTCTGCAGTGTTGTGGTCTACATTATATTGTTCGGTAGTTTGATTCAAACAAATTGAGGCAGTGTTTAAGTGTATTAACTTTAAAAATTATATTATCTTGTATAACTACTAAATGTGTAAAATTTGTTGCATCGATATTACTTTTGTTGTTGTTGATGTATCAACTTTCATGTTGATTAAAAGCATTTAATTTGTATACTGCAACGGAGTGTTTTTAATAAAAATCTATTTGTTGAGTTTATACTTGTTGTAGTTTTGCTTTTTGACGCATCTAGACTCAAGAACTTTAAGTCTTTTTTGAAAAATATTAGCCAGTTTTTGAATTGCGGTTTTTTGCATTTAAGAAGATTCATAATTTGTGCTTGCAGCTTCTCTCTTTAATAACTTAAGTAACCGTTGAACATTATTAATGGAATTATTTTTATTTATTAATAAAATTTGTTGTAAAATGTTAAGCAATTTTCTAATGTATTGCCGAATGTTGTCAATTTTATTATTAGAGGCTATATTTGTTCAACTACTGATGTAACGGACAAAGCTGATGTTTGATTCTTGTTTTTTTCCACTCGGGATGTTAATTCAAAATAATAATTTTTAAAACTTCTATCTATTTTTTTCTTTTGTGTGCTAAGCTGAATGTTTCAAAATTGTTTCGTACACTGTACATTTGCATCCGGTTCAAAGAACCAAAATCTTGTGGTGTCGATGATTATAAATAGCATCTTTCTTTTTTGAAAAAAAAAGAATGTAAATTAAATTGATAATTGTGTACATTTATTAATTTCAGAATTTGCGTGCGTCTGGTTCGAACATGAGGTATTAGAATTAAAACGCCTAGTCGGTGTGATAGTTTTGCGCTAGTATATGCACAAAATTATTATTAAGTTTACATGTGGACAATGCGGTTTAAATAAATTATCTGATTTGATTATGGATAATAATATAACAGTACTCCTAAATGTGACATACACATCTTTAAATTTCTGTAGCATTTAAATGGTAATGCAAAATAACAATTCTTAATTATTTAAATATTCCAAATTAAGAACGTTCAGACAAATTAATTAATATTTTACTACGCTTTATGTTTGCAAATAATAATTATAATACGTAATCAAATCTAGTTATTAAAAAATGGATTCAGATATTTGTTGTCTCCGTATCTGACCACGAATTTTAGTATTAAATGTTAATTTTTTTATTAAACTACGCATTATCAAATAGATATATCTTCTTTAATAGAAGTTAATGTCTTTATTAATTAATTTATTATGATAATATGTACTATGTACTAATCAACCGATCTAATAAAACAACGTAATACGAATTAAAGTACTTAATTATATTTACGTAAATTTTTATTAATGTCATTCAACACATTTTGTTAAATATTATAAAATCATAAGTAGTTTAATAATAAAGTATTTTCGAGCAGAATCGGTTTACAAAGTTTTAATATTGGGATCATGCATATCATATTTTGTTAAACAATTATACAATACAATTGGTAATAATGTTTCGGTAGAATAAACATTTTGATTATAATTATATTTATTTAACACGAATACAATTTATTTTGTAAACATTGCTATTGTAGTTTTTATAAAATTGCACGTTAATAAAAGTTTAAAAAATCATTGCAACCAAAATATATGTTTTTATAAACATTATTATAATATTAATGATACATCATAACCTTATTATGAAATACCTGTAAGGTAATACATGTATACAAAAACTACTTACAATGACAAGTAAATCAAGCAAAGGGAGGTCGTTGGAACTATTAAACATTTTGCACGCAAAAAATAATTAAGGTGACGGTGAGCAACCAAGACAAATAAAATGATTTAACAATTTGCTTAATTTCATGACACTTTGCTAATATTAAAAATAAAAAATGTGTAATTCCCCATAAAGTTATTTATCAAGGTTCATATTTGCCAATAAAAACACTAATTTTGTACAGGGTACTTCCAGTAATAGTAGATATTATTGCAAATTATATATTATGTGCATTGTTATGATATATATTGGATTGTTATTAATATTGAACTCAGTCGGGTATAAAATTAACAAAACTATTAGCTAGCTATCTGTTAGTTAATAATTATGAAAGTGATTAAATCTTTGTTGTATTTACAAAGAATGTTAATAAATGTTATTCCAATTAAAACAATAATTTTATTTGCCAATAACTTTTTTATTACAGAGTAAATTTAATATTATATATATTTACAAGTATTGGCATTATTCAAAGTAAACAGAATATAACAAATATTAGAAATAGTTTTAAAATATTCATGTTGTGCATGCTTAATTATATAATAAATAAAAAGTTATGCTCTAAAGTAAACCGTTTTCAAAATACATTGTTTATTATTATTGATTAAATAATAACAATTTCAGTACAGCCAATATTTATTTTTATTTTAGTTTTAATTTACTATAAATATTGTTTTAATTGGCTACCGTTGCTTTCTAGACAAATTTTGACGTTTCGTAAGAGATATCTGGTTCACCTATGTAACACAACATTGTTATTTTGAATTAATTCCGTTGACTTAAAAATGCATCTTCTGAGAACTTCAACAGTCTCTGATGATGTTTGGTAGATTGGATCTTTTATATGGGTTCACACATTATAAGAATAATATAATTTAGACATGTTATCTGGTGGGCCAGTGGTGCTGTTCTCCTCTACCAATTACACGTTCTTCAAACCATTGATTCAAAAATTGTCTTACAGGTTACGGAAGTGCGGAGCGAGACATAACATATCTCAGGGGCAGAGCATCGGCGATCTACCATAAACGTATTATACGGCTAGTAAAACCTAGTTACTAGGTAAAAATAACTGTTAAAAGTAAATATTTAATGTACTTTTATACAATACATGTCAGAAATTACAAAAATATTTGATAAAAGGCGATCAACTTAAAATCCTCTCGCGATCGACCAGTCGATCGCGATCGACTGTTTGAGCGCCCCTGACATATCTAATCGCCTCAAGGACATTATCTAACAATCCTTCTAAATGATTCTCTAGACAATTTAATCTATTTCTTGCTTCATTTGTGAATAAAATTTGTAGGTTCTAATTTTAAATAATGCAGCGGTAAAAGTTTATAGGGCTAGCAAAATATGTAGATAAGACGGCTTAAATAGGTTGGATATAAACTATGACGTTTTAATGCAGATACACGACAAACAGAGATGCCGGTATTATTATAAAATTGTCACTTGCTGTATTGACTTAGTCGACAGTTTTGGAAAAAAAACTGTAACGTAGTTGGTTGTGCACTCGTTGAAAATCTTATCGGTCTGGTAATCGCAAACTTGAAAATCTTAATCCATATTCTTGAACAACTGCTAATTTCCATTACAAAAACTGTATATAGATATTGGCGTATTCTCGGGTTGTAAAAGTAAACATCGACACTGTTAATAAGCGCAATCCGAAAAATAAACTTGAAAGTGTTTTACTTTTTGACATTCAAGTAAATATTTCCATAGTAGCGTAGACATTTTGTATCAAATACCGCTTAATATCATTTATAGTTTTGGCTGCTTCAGTATTTAACTAAAATGTTTGCTTTATAGAAAATGACCACACTTTAGTTTTTACTTATTTTTATCTCTCCTGCACGCAAGTGAAGTGGGAACGCAACCTCACGTCGTGAATAAAAATGATCCACAAAATTATGACACCGTTTAAGATTAATTAAACTATTGATAAAATAAATATAGATTAATAATATGTAATGAGTATTATTGGTACGATATTTATTTAACTTATATAATTAAAATTTGGTAGGCATGTTAAAAGTAATTAATGTAATTAGTACATCTAATGTTTAAAAAAACTTGTATTCTTTAAATCATGTTGGATAACGACACTTGTGTAATTGTAATAATTTCCAGATTTCCGGACTTTGAACTCATTTATAACCTGTGTGTACAAACAGTTGTTCTTAATTATTTCTAAACTTGTTTAGTATATTAATACCTACTAATACTTTTTGTCATAGCATGCATATGACATGAATAATTTTAATTTTTTAATAGATTTAATTTTCTCTCAGAATAAATCATTAGGAAAGCAATTGATCCAATATTTAAAATGAATCAACACCATTGCCAATTTTTTTTTTAATTTTAAAATATCCTCATGTAGTATACGAATCAGGTATCATGATTCCAACAGCTACTTTGATTTTCAATATTGTAACAAAACCAGTAACATTTGAGTTATTTTTCTCTCTATTATTTATGCGAGTTAGACTTACTTTATAGGTACTAAAATATATATTCACATGTTTATGTTGTCTTTTGCGTTTAGTAGTTTTTTTTGTAAAATTTTGTTTAACTGTGCTTCGACTGTCTTGCAAAAAACCGCAAACGTCAACTATTTTCGGCAACTGTCGATAAACCAAAAACTTGAGTTTCTAACACACATTTTGTTTATCAGAAGGTTTTAGAACAGTTGTTAAATAACTATTGGGTGTTTTCTTGAGAATGTAAATGTAAATGTTGCCGATATACTTGCAACAAAAATCTGTGTATTGGTTCTTAACTTAATGCTAAAGTCTACAATTTTGTGAATATTTGTGTGTAAGTGGTGTTAAAAAATGATTTAATTTAAGATTATTTTATTGGTACAAACTTGTAAATCTTTATATAACAGATTATACGTAAATTACTCGCACTAAGAAATGATTAAAAATTTCAACAAAAAATCATTTTTTTAATTTTCACAATGAGTACGATTTTTGAAGCACTGGCAACTTGCTTAGGCATGCTAGAAATCAAATAGTCAATCTTAGCCTGAGTGGTTAAATTCTAAGTTTCTTGAATACGAATCTGAATATCATGTAAAGTTATTGAGGGTAGCTGAAAGTTGCTCACTTTTTTACCAGTTGTATTCTACACGAGTTTAATAGGTGACAGGTCTGGAGACCGAGAAGGCCATAGAAGTAAATGAACACCTAGTTTTAGGAATTTTATAGTAACTATAGCTGTATGCGGCTTTGCATTATTCTATTGGAAAATGGGGGTTTCTAACCTTCTCAGATAAGGCGTTAATATGTTTTTGAACTGTAATGTAACACTAGAGGAGACTTACTTCCACAAGCAATTGATTGCCATACTATTACCCTGCCTGTAAGAGCTGTATGACGTTCAACAGAAAACTGTACATTTTTCTCCTCGACTGTTGTGGGCATACAAACAAAATCTTGATTTGTTGTTAAAGATAACTTGCTTTCATTGATCTACGTATTGTAATCTTGCATTTGCACCATTCCAGACGGCACCTCTTATGGTGAGAAGTTAAGCGCAAACAAAGATAAGAGCATTACGACTAAAGACCAAAAATGATTAAATTATTGCTAAATTAATTAAACGGAGATTTCTTGGTTAGTTAAACGATTTTTAGAGTCCAGGTCGCAATCTCTGCCTTTATGCCTGTCTCTCAACACTAAGCTAATGTACTTACTACTTCTGCCAATTTGTTATGCAATATCACAAACTGACATTTCTTTTTTTTAACTCGATTTCTATACCACGTTGCTTAATTGTTGAAAACGCCGACAGACAAACTTGGGGAATATTTTGATTTAAATATAGAATTAATTAACTGATTTGTAGGATAAAGAGAAAGTTTTAAAACTAGATCTAAAGCAGAATATTGAAGATTGCATGATATAATAGAAAATAGCGATTTTGTAAGACTCAAGTTTGAAGAAAATGTGGAAGGCGCAATCAATAAATCTTGCAACTACATACTAAACATAAATTTATGTTTAGTATGTAGTTTAATTGGTAAGAATCAATATACACAAACGTGTTAGCAACTAAAGTATCTATGAGACAAGTGGGCTCCGTTCTTACTAAATTTATCTTTAATCTACAAAGTTTTTGACAAGTTGTAATTGTTAATTATAAAATTGGTGTTGCATTCTATAGAACAGAGGTGGCCAGCTTGCGGCACGCGGGCAGCATGCCTAGAACATTTTTGCGGCCCGCGATATTTATAACAATTTTACAAAATATATTTATTTAATAATGGCCAAAGTAGTAAAAACTAATTCATTTAAAAAATACATTATTTGTGCATCTATATATTCAAAAACAAACTGTAGAAATTATGACAAAAAATTTACTTTAATTTTAAAATAATATTCTTGCGCGTATATGACAGATATGTGTGTCGAAGTGTATTATTTTCTAATTTTTTTATTCTTTTTTTTTCAAGTTTGTTTATCTTCGACCATTTTTGCTATCTTGCTCACTCTATTCTTTTTTTTCTGCTGCTTTGTGAGCCTGTTCGGACCTGCTCTTTGTTTTTTCCCGTATTTTTAATTTATGTATTTTTTTTTTGTTAATTTGGTTCTATCCTATTCCTAGCTGTATCTCCTCTATTAATGTTACTATAGGTTTAATTTTTAATTTATTTCTTACTTCCGAGATTTTCACTTAATCTTTTCTTGTTATTTCTTTAATTATCATTAAAAATCTCATCTCCATTGCATTAATTTTGCTTTCATTTCTTTCTGTTGTTGTCCAAGATTTGCTTGAGTATATTAGGGCTGGCCTTACTACCTTTTGTATATCTGTTTTTATTGTCTTTGTTATTTCTTTTTTAACCAAGAATTGTCTTTTGAGTGAATTGAATATTCTTTCTCCTTTTCCAGTTCTTGCACCTGTTTCCATGTCTATATTCCTTGTTTCTTCTATTATTGTACCAAGGTAGTAATATTTTACTTGTTAAATTATTTGTCGATCCAATCTTGTACCTCTTAGGTTTTGTCGCTACTACCATTGTTTTTGTTTTGCTTGTGTTTAGTTCCATGCCTGTTTTTTTTAGTTTTTCTTTGTATATTCTTTTGTTTCTTTGTAGCTTCTCTTCTTTGTCTGCTATTAATATCATATCATCCGCAAACATTAGGATTTGAATACCAATTTGTTTCATTTTTCTGTATCCTATCCTTGTGTCTTTGGCTCTTTTTTGACTTTTTTTATAGCCTCGTCTATTAATGTTGCAAAGAGTATAAGGCTTAGAGTTTGCAAAACATTTAAATTATATTCTGTTTCAATTTTTCACTTCAACAAAATGTCTATAGTGAGTCTAAATCTAATATATAAATATATAATTTTTATATGCGGCCCGCGGAGTTATAAAGCATTTCCAAATTGGCTCGCAAGATCATTTGGGTTGGAGTATTTACGGATACCTTAAAAAAATTAAAAATTGTGCCCATTTTTAAAAAAGGAGATAAAGAAGATGTTGGAAATTATCGGCCGATAGCCTTACTTCCAATAATTTCTAAAATTTTTGAAAAATTATTGAAACAACAACTTTTCCAACACATGGAAGAACATGATATTTTTCATACTAGTCAGCATGGCTTTAGGGTTGACTACTTTGGCCATACAAGCGTTAACTGATAACATCATAGATGCTTTTGAAAAGGGCAAGTCTGTCTTCAGTACATTCCTAGACCTAAGCAAGTCTATTGATTGTGTCTCTTACACTATTCTTATTTGTAAATTGTACGCGTATAATATATGTCCAAATAATATTAAACTACTGTCTTCTTACTTATGTAATAGGAAACAATATGTAAATCATAATCATGTATCATCTGCAACTGTTAAAGCTAGTACATGGGGGGTACCACAGGGGTCAGTTCTTGGCCCCTTGTTGTTTCTCATATATATTAATGATTTTGCCAATTTTAATGAAGTAGGTCAAATTGTACAATATGCCGATGACACTACTATTAGTAATCGCAGCATAACAATTGAAGAGGGTACTGTTTTGAACGAAACAGCACTACAAACTGCAGTAGAGTGGTTTCAAATTAATTCACTTTGTTTAAATGTTGAGAAATCAACTAAAATTCAATTTACCCGTAGACCTACAACTACAACACACACATAGTTTCTTGGTCTACACTTAGACAAAGGACTTTACTGGCAGGAACATAGGGAACAGGTTGCAAATAAGCTGAACAAAAATATATATCTTTTAAGAAGCCTTGCTAATTAAGGACTGTTTACTTTGCAATCTGTAACTTAGCGCTAATGTATGGCATCCTGGTCTGGGGTTATTCTTCAACAAAGCTCAAACTATTTTCATTACAAAGGCGTGCAGTCAGAATTGTTGCCGGAGTGAAATACAGAGCAGACTGCAAACCACCATTCCAAAACATGAAAATACTAACATTACCATGTATGTTTATATTAGAATGTCTGCTGTTTGTGCATAAAACAATAAATTCTAGTACATTAAACAAGGATGTCGACGATTTGAGAAACTGTTTTAATAGGCTTGAGAAAAGTAAAACTAGCACTCGATACTATGGTGTCACATTTTACAACAGATTACCAAATAATATTAAAAGTTTAGAGTTGCCACAGTTCAAACGCAAATTAAAACAGTTTTTCTTAGAAAAATCATTTTATAATTACGAAGAATTTTTGAATTATAATTTTCTACTTTAGCATTAGATTATATTTGTTTACAGTACCAAAGGCTATTTTAATACTGCCGGTATCAACACAGACATACAATTTGTCATATACAGAGCAATTACTAAATATTTCATAAAACAACTACTATGTTTTTACCACTAATTAGTGGTAAAACATAGTAGTTGTTTTATTTACTTATTAAATATGGAGTACCACATAGTAACCGTCGCAACAATCTTGATGATTAAATATTTTATATAAATAGTACTTATTGGACACGGCAATCAGTATGTCTCCGCCAATTAATTTTGATGTTGCGATATTGTTACGATCACACTTGTACACTTTATATTTACAAAACCCTAGTTTTAAATCTGCAATAGAGCTTATCAGCCACGTTTCACTAAGAATACAAATATCAGGTTTCATTAATGATATATTGGTATTTAGTGTTAACAATTTTGTGCGTAGTCCGCGCATATTTTACTAAAATATTCTCACATTTTTTAACTTGGTACAGTTGGAGGTCACATCTAAGGCACGTGCAAACGATGTTGATGAAGATAGAGGTTTGGATGCTGTTGATAAAAAATTGTATTTGGCAGTTTATGTTAGCGGCGTCAATTGGTAAATAAACTTACAGATACTGCCTTAGGGTGACAAATAAGCAATATTATTGCTTATAATATAAGTTGCTTATTGTAAGCGCTTACAAGTATGGGCACAAACACGTAGAAAGCTGAAAGCGAGCGCTAGTATAGAGTGTTCTGCATGTTTTGACAAACTATGACCAGTTGTGTGAATATAACTGTTTGGTATCAATTGCATCAGTCATGATGCAATTCAGTAAATTAGTATGCAATGAACTAAAATGACCATAAACAATATAAAGCAAAATATAAACTTTTTTTAAAAGACGAAAGTTGTACGAGATATTCTGAAAAATAATGTTTTGCTTATATATACTTGCTGCTTATAAGCGCGACTTGTAACTTGCAACAATTTTGCTACGTGTTCGGGTTTATTTGAATGTATGGCAACATTTACTTTAGCTTAAAGTCGATTATCGCAGCTTGCTAGTCGCAACTTACAACTCGCTTCCTGCGTGTTCGTACCCTAAGGGTACAAAGAAAGCGAATCACCTTTTTGCAAAGCCATTGTAAAGCTAATTGCAAAATTTGGGCAAAAAGGTCATGTTGCTGATGCCAATTTGAACTCATACTCTCAGTTTAGCCAAAAAAGTTGCTGTTGTATCTAACAGTGTTGCAGAAAACTCAGGTTTGTCTATCTCAAGACGTTCAAAGCAATTAAAGATCTTACACTCTAGCCTTTATTGCATACTGCATAAAGATCTTAACCTATATGCTTATAAAGTACAGTTGACGCAGAAATTGAAGCTGGTTGATCATGCAACAACGAAAACTTTTGTTTCTTGGGTGCTGAAAATGCAGGCAGGGAATTCTGACTTTTTTAGAAAAATTATCTTTAGCGTCAAAGCCTATTTCTATCTCAGTGGGTTTGACAATAGACAAAACTGCCGTAGCTGGGATTTCGAAAAGGAACAATAGTCAAGAAACCTTTTTAGTTACAGTTTAGTGCGGTTTTTGGGTTGGCGGAGTTATGAAACTACTTTTTTGAGAACGATGAAGATGCTGCAATACAGTCAATGTGGATAATACCGTAAAATGCTAACTGACTTACTTTGGCATATATTGTATAATATGGAAATGCTAACTGACTTACTTTGGCATATATTGTATAATATGGAAATAAACAACTACAGTGCTACACAAAATTTCCTGGGCGCATTATTTTGCAAAATTTGGACATAAATTGGCTCCTCAGATTGTGTGTTTAACTTTGCCAGACTTTTTGGGCTACGTGAAGGAAAGGATATATGATAATGCTCTGTTGCTAATTCCACCTCTCAAAGACAATATTCAAGCTGTTATTCGCCAGATAGAATGACTCTCTGCAGACAGGATTTGAAGCGGGCAATTTACTGGGTATTATTTTCCACAACTAGTCGCAAAGTTTGTACTTTGAATTTAAATAAAAACAAGGCATATTGCCATCAAAACAAGTATTTACTTGCAGTACAAGGCTAGGAATTCTAACAAATATTCACTGATATGCAAGACCGGAAGTTTTAAGAGAGATTTTTGAACCGGAAATTCATCACAAATATTAAAGGTCAATGTTCATAGACTGCTTAAATTTTATCTTCAATGTCATTTGAAAATGGAAAAAAACTTTCAATAAATAAATAATTATTTAATGAATACGTCATCTGCTCGTAATTAAAGAAAACATATTTTGGAAATTATTATTAAAACTTGTTTTTTTTTTAATGTTAAAATCACTTAAAATTTGATCAAAAATTAGCATTTACTTAAAATACTATAACTAGTTTATTTCTTTCATTTAAATGTTTATTAACTGACTGCATTAAATGGACAAAAGCTCTACAATACTTATATACTATGAACGTTGTTCATTCATCGTAATTCAAATGTTGTGTACATTTCTTTGCATATTATAACTTTGTATGACTTCTACATTAATTTTTGTTGTATAATTTTGTTGTTGTTCTTCTATACTTATTGTCTATTGCATGTCAGTATTATAAATCTTTTTAACAAATTACATTTGCATGTCCTCTTACAAGACATACGTGTTTATGTTGTATATATAACCAATTGAGTGTTATTCTTCCAACTGCATATATGTATTACATGCTTAATAAGTTTGTTGGATATTCGGATTAACGTAATCAAACACTTGTGTGAATTAATAGTATATTGTTGGAGCAAAGGAAAAACACGTCTGTTATGTACAGCGTCACAAACAAGAAGTGGGACGCTTAAGAGAGCGTCACTTAAGCTTCCCTAGTGTTAACATCACTAGATGGCGCATAAGTCAGATATTACAAATTTTAACACCCCCACTAGATCTGATAATTGCGCTACATTTAACATTTATTGAGTGAGTCCCATCTCTTTCACGAACTTATTGTGCTTTTCTGTACACAATGCCTTTGTAAGCACATCCGAGGGCATCTCATGTGTGGACAAATACTTTACTTCCACATGTTTCGCGTTTACAGCGTCTCTTACAAAGTGGTGTCTTACATCTATGTGCTTTGAACGCTTATGAAACACCGGGTTTGCTGACAACTTAATAGCACTTTGGTTATCACTGTAAACAGTCACGCATTTATCTTCATCCACGAGTTCACTGATTAGATTTCTCAAATAAATGGCCTCTTTAGTGGCTTCAGATAAAGCCATATATTCTGCTTCAGTGCTACTTAATGCAACGGTAGTTTGCTTTCTACTTTCCCACGATATTGTGGCGCCTGATAGCTTGAAGCAAAACCCTGTGACTGATTTGCGATCAGCTGGGTTTCCCGCCCAATCGGCATCCGTAAAACCCTCCAAAGTTTCTTTACCTTGTACATATTTCAGTTTTAAGCTTTTGGTTAGTTTTAGGTATCTAAGCACTCTCTTTGCCCAAGACCAATGGGTTGAATTATAACAATTATTAAATTGGCTTAAAAAACTTACAGAATAAGATATTTCAGGCCTCGTCAATACCGCCAAATACATCAAGCTTCCAACTAACTGTTGGTATGGCACATCAACTTCTTTGGCTAGCTCTACGGCGTTATCTCGTGACATAGGAGTCTTTATAGTCTTACAATCTTCCATTGAGAACTTAGTTAACAATTGCTCTATGTACTTTTCTTGACTCAAAGTAATTTCTCTATTTCCTGACTCGATATCCATTCCGAGACAGTGCCTTAGCTCACCAAGATCTTTGATCTTAAACTTATTTATAAGTACATTTTTCAAGCATTTGATTTCTTCTACACAATTTGAAAAAACAAAGAAATCATCTACGTATAATGCCACTATAGTCAAACGATCACCATTCTTCTTGGTGTACAAGCAAGGTTCATGTTTAGAATTCTGGTAGTTCAATTCATTCATGACAACATTCACCTTCTTATTCCATGCCCGAGATGCCTGCTTTAAACCATAAATGGCTTTGTTCAATTTAAGTACCTTGTTAACATTGTCTTGCACATTGAAACCTTCAGGCATCATCATAAAAACTTCCTCATCTAAATCCCCATTCAAAAAAGCAGTTGGTACATCTAAATGATACATTTTTAACTTTAACCTTACTGATAGAGCGAACAACAATCTTAAGGTCGAGTGACGTACAACAGGCGCAAATATTTCGTTATAATCTACTCCTGGCTGTTGACTGAATCCCTTAGCCACCAAACGCGCACGATACCGCACTTTAAGACCGTCACACTTGCGCTTGAAAACCCACTTGCACTTCACAATCGTCCCTTTCGTTGGGACGTCGACGATTTCCCACGCACGGTTCTTCTCAAAACAGCTGAGCTCGTGGTCCATCGCGCATCTCCATTTCTCGTGGTCTGGACGAGCCAACGCCTGTTCCACACTGGAGGGGTCTTCTTGCACGTCGATGTCATTGTCAATTCCCGCGTAGGTTGCATAAGTCACATAATCGTGAAGTATCTTCGGCTTCGGAGTTCTGGATGACTTTCTTACTTCTTGTTCGATGTAGTCACCATGTCCCTCGCTGCCTGATGCGCTGCAGTCATCTGGGACATATGAGTCTCCACTGCTGTTGACTATTTCCGACGGTGCAATGGACTCATCCGATGACACTGGAGTCTCTTCACCATCGTCTTCACTTGCTGCCCCCACTGAATCAGTTGCCTCAACACCAATGTGTTGATCTTCATCCAGGCTGTGATCTACATTAATGGTCAACAAGTCATCTTCTTCAAGGATTATGACGTCTCGGCTCACGATTATTTTGCTCTCTGCAGGATCATATAGCCTATACCCCTTTGTATTGTCACTAAAGCCGACAAAAATCATTTGTTTGGCTTTCTTGTCGAATTTCAGCCGCTTCTCCTTTGGCACATGCACCATTGCCTTGCTGCCAAAGATGCAAAGATGGCTCACATCTGGCTTACGGCCTGTCCAAATTTCAGTCGGTGTTTTTTCACCCCTTCCTGCTACCGGAAGTCTATTTCTCAAATAGATAGCGTGATTAACGGCTTCAGCCCAAAAACGTTTGTCCAGTTTTGCATCAAACATGAGACATTTAGCCTTTTCCACCACCGTCCTGTTCATCCGCTCAGCTGAGCCATTCTGCTCGGGCGTGTAAGGAGTGGTCATCTGGTGAATGATGCCTTTTTGACTCATAAAAGCTTTAAACTGCTTATTACAAAATTCACCACCGTTGTCTGATCTCACTATCTTTATGGAACAATTTGTTTGATTCTCCGCCATTGCAGCAAACTGTTTAAACTGGTTGAAAACTTCATCTTTCGTTTTCAGGAAATAACCAAAAGCCATCTTACTGTAGTCATCAATTATTATGAGGAAATACCTAGAGCCACCAAACGATTTCGTTTCGATTGGCCCACACACATCCATGTGAATGAGCTCCAAAATGCTCTCTGCTCTATTTCCTTTCTTAGGAAACTGTGCTCGAGTCTGTTTTCCTTCACAACATACCATACAGCTTCTTTTGGATTCAACGACTTCTCCATCCATTTTCATACCAATGACACTTTCTTTCTTCGACATTTGATTTAGTGTTGAACTGTTTGCATGACCAAACTTTCTATGCCATGTGTTAGTTGCAAGCAAACATGCTTCATCATCAGCTGTGTTTAACTTGTAAACATTGTTCGTCTGTGTAGCTGTTCCCACTAGTTGATTATCTTGCGTGTAGATAGAGCAACCATCCTCATCAAATTTCACTTTATTCCCTGCCTTTATCATCTGGCTAACTGAAAGTAAATTTGTGGATAACTTGGGTACACAAAATACATCTCTGATGGTGACGTCATTCACCGCATTGTTCACACGCGTATGAAGCTTGACGATACCCTTGCACGACACAGTCATTGTTTCTTTGTTTGCAGCGATAATTTCTTTAACAAATTCACTATTGGACGTGCTCTGCAGCCACTTTTCGTCAGCAACGAAGTGAGCGCTGGCACCTGAATCAACGTACCAATCATCTTTGTTAAATTCACCCGATAGGAACACGGCACTTAGTCCAAAGTTCTTCCGTGCACTTCCATTTCTGTTATCGCTGTCTTTCTGCTGTGGGCACTTGTTCTTGTAGTGACCAAACTGTTTACAATGGTAGCATTTGACGTTTGACAATTGCTTCTTCTTGTCCTTGTCAGTGACCTCACTGGCACCCCGGACGCCTTTCCCATTACAGTTGCCTGCCTGTCCACGCCATCTAGCGCTGAATGCGCTACCTGCACTGTCAGTATCTTCCATGTCGAGCAGCTTCGATTTGATGTTGTCGGCCGTTATGGCGATTCCACTATGCTCAATCGCCATTATCATCGGCGAATATTTCTCCGGCAAACCTGCCAGTAGGAGAGATCCAACCCATTCATCGGAAATTTCGAAACCTGTGCTCTTCAGCCGTTGGGCCGTTTCCACAATCTGTCTAACATACGCCAGCATGCTATCACAGTTATCTAATCTTGTGGAAATTAATGTTCGCAGCAGTGTTATTTTCCTTGTCGACCCTTTGTCATCAAACATTCCTTTCAAGCATTTCCACAACTCTTTTGCTGTCTTTGCATTCTTGATGTGGACATATAACGAAGTATCGATCGTTAATATCAATTTGGCTTTGCACTCAGCCACCTTAGCTTCAGTTTGTCTGCCAGCTTCGTCTTCTATGATGCATCCATGAAGTCCTTCGAGAACCAAGAAATTCTCCACCGCGAAGGCCCAATCATCATAGTTTTCACGACCCTTCAGCCTCGGCACATTCACTAAGTAACTTCCCGACATCTTTAACCTCACACCAAACACGTGGTTGTTCGCGACGATCGACCGGTAAAAGTCTTAAGATCTCGTTTACTAAACCGCACTACTAATTAACACGCGCACTGGGTTCATAACCTGTTGGATATTCGGATTAACGTAATCAAACACTTGTGTGAATTAATAGTATATTGTTGGAGCAAAGGAAAAACACGTCTGTTATGTACAGCGTCACAAACAAGAAGTGGGACGCTTAAGAGAGCGTCACTTAAGCTTCCCTAGTGTTAACATCACTAGATGGCGCATAAGTCAGATATTACAAATTTTAACAAAGTTTACTTAAACATTATTATTTAAATTAAATAATGTAAACATGCAATGTGCATTGCTATTTTTATACTACTTGATTCTCCATTACTTGTAACTAATGAGTTAATATTGTAAAATTACATAATTTAAACATATTATTTTTTATCTTAATGTTAACTTATGTAATTACATATAACTTATTAAAAAAATAATGTCTTTGGAATATTATTATACAGTTATAATCTCAGTATACAGTAAATTAACACGAAACTAAAAAATAAATACCTACAATTAATGTTGTTAAACTTGACTTGTTTTAAATGGTGTTTTAAATTCCTTTGCAGAATTTGGCAATAAATAATCAGCAACCGGTTATATTCAAATTAACCCCAAACATGACGCGCGTATTCATATTAAATTTTCCATTGAATCAAAAATATAATGAGTTCATATTCACATTAAAATAATTTACCGAAATTAGCCTGAAGCAGTTATATCCTGTATTTATTTATTTATTTAGGCAATAATCGTAACTACTTTTTATATATTATTTTTTAGTATTGAGTTTTTGGATTTAATATCAATAACTCTTTATTAGTACTGTCATTTTAATGTGCATACCAATGTACATAATTTCTTAACCTTCCCTCAGTACAATTACAAAAAAGTATGAAATAAGTACATTTGTAATAAATAATAATAATTGGCTTTCTCTAGAATACAGGTCATTCTTTCCAGCGATGTTCATTTAATTTGTATTTGCAATAGCACTACTTACGACATATTGTTTAGTTTGCAGGAAAATTCTTCAACGCTATTTACTGCATTACTAAATAATACTTTAAGAAAATCGTAGAATATGCGATTTCTAGTGCAAATTTCAAAGTTATATGTGTAAAAGTTTGTAATAAATATGTATAGTTATAATTAATGCCGAAAACAAGTTGCTCAACCGAATTATTTCCGATAGAAAATTAGTCTGGTTAGTTTAAAAATATTGACAATTCAAATGAGTCATCTTGTAATTTCGCAAGTAATTTATGTCTTAATACTAATCATGACATTATGTTATTCATATAGTCTAACAATAAATGCTTTTATGTTGTATTAATGGTTTATTGCATTTTGTCTCGACCTAATTAATATTGGAGGTTATATAATTGCGTGTTGCACCGTTTTATGTTAGAGAGTAATTCAATCGGAAACTTTGAATTATGAATTATTAACATTTCAATTTATATTTATTTTATGCAATTCTTAAAATAAGTTTGTATTTTATGATGCTATTATAAATTAAATGAATTGTCAAATATTGATTAGAAGAATAATAGACAAAACAAATCTATTATCAATTATCAAATAGAATTAAAAATATGCATAACATCCGAATACAAATATGACATTGTAAATAACATCGATTTATGTTCGTACTCGAAAACAACATAATGGGGCATCTAAAAATAAGTATAGGAAAAAAATCAAATAAAGTAAACACAATTGAAAACTTATAATTAATCACTTCATTACTGATTACAATTTAATACATAAATGAAAAAAGTCCAAGTCGATCCATAATATTATTGCTAAAATAGTTAGTATACCCGGAACTTTCTTAATAAACAACTTACATACATATCAAAAAATATCAGTGTAGTAAATTATAAATTCTTCAAATTTATTTCAATCAATTTATATTGTAGCCAGATTTATTATAATTTGTGGGTTTAGCAATTTATTTACTACATTTTTAGTACAATTGCAAATTTGTTATAATTTGGTTACGTTTTAAAATTTATTTTTACGTCCGGTTTATAAATTGCAATATGCAAAGGCATAACAAACTAAACTTTTGTATTTGCAATTTATAAACCGGATTTTTTTATATTAAAACCTAATTGTTGTAATTAAAGCTGCATTTAAATGAACAAATTATTTATCATCACATTTGAATCATTTAAAGTTAACTTAGATATTTTGAATAATATTTTTACCAGTAAAAGTTTTAAAAAAACTAATTCAAAAACGTAGTATATAACCGATTTACAGATAATCGAATTTTACTGTTTTCTATAAATAACAAAAACTTCTATAAAATAGAAAATTTATAGGTAATTTAATACCTTCTTTTTGAAATGAATAAAATAATTTAATCTAAACTATAATTATTGCAAACTAATTTGCATTTAATTTTATGACTGTGAATCTTTGTATTGTTACACCTACAATGTCAGTTAGTAATTAAAAAAATGAGTCCAATACACTTTAGGCAACAGGTTGTGAATTAAATACTAGGAATTCTTAAAATATTGGCAAATCAATTCTGACCAACATTTTTAATATGTCATCATAATATCAGAATTGTTATATATCTAACAAAGGAAACAATTCTTCAAAGTATTGGCTAATTTCATTGCATTGAAACTTTTAGAAAAAAATATCTTTATTTCACGATGATCAATATGTTGCTTAATTACTTACAGATGTTTAATAATTTTAAATTATAATTCAATTTTAAAATATGTCTTTATATACCATACCTTATATCATAATTAAGAACATTTATGCTGAATTTTTTCGTTGGTATTATAGTGGACATTAATTGTTCCGGAATTGAGTAATCCGTAAGTTTTTTACCAGTATCCAAAGCTAATAAATTCATTTGGGTTGAATAAGATCAAATAATCAACACTAAGCGAATTATAACTCAAATAAATAAAACATCCAACGTTTATGTATAATTATTGTATGTATGCATTCATATACCTGGATTGGAACATTTTGACAATTAATAAATTCAAACGTAGCTATGATGCTATGAAACATAAGTGATATATTTTTGAAACATTCTATTGTAATTGAGTTCATTTTACTATCTATACTTAAAGTGATGTATTTACAATAATTGTGAAAATATTTCTGTTTTGTTCTGTGCTGTTTGTTTTCAACAAAAACCTGCACATTTTTTTATAGCGTTGCCCCCTCATTTGCGGCCTTTTTGTAGTATTTTACCCAGCCATGGCAGCCACTGCTATATGATGTTGTGCCATCGTTCTTCTTTGTATCGTACGTTGTGTTCTTTGAATTATCATTTAAGTTTTAGGACGATTTGTGCAATATCTGTTTTTTCCAGCTTGTCTATACTTTTCTTGGTGAGAATCTATATTTGCGCACCATTTGTATTACAACTTCTCAAATGCTGCCTATCTTAATTTAATTCTCCTATTGATCTCTGTTTCTTGGTTTTATTTAATCGGCTTTATGCTTTGGCCCATATACTATATTTATTGATCTGCTTTAGCAGGATACTTTTTACTGATATTTACAATAAAAGGTTGGTTGGTTATCACCTGTGTCTTGTCTGAGTTTATTTTAAGACCTACCAGTGACTTTGTGGCTAGGTCTTCAAGTATCTGTTCGTCAATAGTCTTCTTAGGCTGACACGCCAAAAGTCTAAACTATCTTCAAGTATCTGTTGTAGGTTTTCCTCAAAATTTGCGAATATAACTACATCGTTGGCAAACCTAAGTTGGTTCAGTCTCTTTTTGTTGATGTTTATGTCTTTATCTTTCTATTAAGGTTTTTTTAAAGATGTTTTTAATAGCAGTTATAAATAATTTAGGGGAAATGGTGTTTTATTGTCTTACACCTTTTTTAATTGAATTTGATTTTAATTCTTCTTCTAGTTTAATGTTGATTGTAACTTCCTTGTAGATATTGTGGAGCAGAGTTATATTTCTGTAGTTTATTCTGCTGTTATGTAGAAATTCTTGGACTGGATCTAGGCTGTCGAACACCTTTTTAAACACTACGAATGCTATATAAAATTTTAGGTGGTGTTCTGTGGCCTTTTCAAGAAGTGTTTTTAAGGCAAATTGGTCATTTTTTTAACCTAAGAGTTTTAATTCCATATAAACTCAATTTCTTAATATTTCAGTCAAAATCAAAGGTATTATCTATATCAGATATTAAATTAAACAACGATCTATATCCAAATCTTTTTTAATTTGTTTTTTTGCATAATCTTTACGAACGTATTGTTGATACAACTTTGAAATTATCCTAAATTTTTTATTATTATTAGGTTTTCTCAATAAATGCAAACATTTTTATTGTCTATGTTATTTTTGCATTATATTTGGTATTTTCCGTAGCAAAATGGTCTAGTGCGAGGACTGTTGTGCAGGCAGCCCGGGTTCGATTCCCGGCAGCGGCAATATCTAATTTGTCGAATATATTTTTGATGTGGTCGTCTCCTTTGCAAGGCAATGGCAAACCAGCGAAGTATTTACCTAGTAAACCCCTCTAGTGGTGTGGTTCGGATTCCACGTTAAACTGTAGGTCCCGTATGTTTTGCGGAACTATTATTGCACACCACAAACATACGAGAGGGGTGCTGACACTCGTAGCGAGTATGGCACTATAAGAAGAAGAAGTATAGAGAGAAACACCTAAAATTACTCTATCTCTTTTAAGTATTATTCAAAATTATTGCCGATTTTTTGGCACAATGTTGCATATTTTTTGAACTGAATCATTAGGTTTGGTTTCCAAATATATTGTTTTGCAAGACTTATAATTTACGTCTTTTTAAGATGAGTTTGTTTAAAAAAATAAAAAAGTCAATATTTGCTTAAAGTTTTAGTGACGTATTTTTAATGTTGTGAAAAAATTAAGTTATCATGTTTGTACAGAATTGATTGACTATTATTATTTATAGTAATTCAGAATTGGTTATGGCTCATATTATAACAACCAGCTTACAAGATGTAAATATTAAATGTATATATATATATATATAAATTTCTTTAAAAATCTCAGTAATAAATACTATGTGGAATTAGTTGAGTTAATGACTTAAAATTGTTTCTGGGTCAGTAATAACACTTGAACAAGTCTAATGTGCAAATGTCATTTTTTTACAGAAATGAATCGAAAAAGTAAGCATTATTTGGATTTGAAATGAATTAAGTATTAAATAATCAAATTACAAACCCCATTTTGCGGTTACAATCATTAAAAAGTCGAATACAAATGGTTATTTTTAAATAAATAAACAATTGCAATAGTCGTATTTATTATGAAGTAATTTATTTAATGTTATATTCATGTTTTTATCAAGCTAGTTTTTCAGACAATTTATAAATGGATTCTTTTTTGTGTTTGAATATCAATTAATAGGATTCGTGTACTAAACAACATTAAGAACATGCATTAAAATATAATAGTTTATTTGTGGATGTACATAAACAATAAAGTTGAGGATATTTATACAGACCGAACAACAATATTTGCAGTCAAAGTTTTAAGATTTTGAAAGCTTGAAAATATGCTATACTGTTTTTATTTTGAAAATATCTTAGTATAATTATTAAAACGTGCCGAACACCTATTTGAAATAGGTAATTTAAATGTAAGAAGAAAACTTTCAGGATTATTTTCTAAAAAACTAGTTTTGGAAGTTGTTGATGCAGAGCCTAAAAGATAAATGGTCAACATAAAATCCCATGCCAGATCCAGCCTTCTTTCACAATCAGGAATATTTTGCAAACCATTATTTTTTTTGTAAAATTTTTTAACGTTTTAGTCTCTCAAAAATATATACTGGTTTAAGAATCGTTAAGGGTTTATGATCTTTGTATTATGTTTTTAGATTTCTTAGTAGCTTATAAGTGCTGGTTCTTAGCATTTTCTTTAACCTCTACAATACTATAAAACATTTTATAGTCATTTTTATGATTCTAGAAAAAAAAAAGATATTTTAAAACTTTTTGCGGACTTTTAAAAATAGTTATCTTTGAGACTTTCTTATTTGCATAATTTTTTAAAAGTTGTTATTTTTTTGAAGTTTTCTAATATCTTTTCAAAAAGTACTTTAAATTCACTTTTCCAGCCAAGAACTGAGTAATCTTGTTCATCTTTAACACTGTATGCACACACTCAATGTACAGTTCTGGTTCAATTATGGTGGTACACTTTTTGACTTTTTTTTTATTTGGCAAAATACTCGAAAAAAAGACCTTCAGTTAGAAATACTATTTCTAGGCATTTAATGTAGAGTAGAGAGCAGCAATGCAGCCAGCATTGGGCTATTAACTATTGTACTGTCTTTATTCTGCCCTTCGCAACCATCAGCTACCAAAGCGTTCGGTCAGAATCTTTATTTTTTTTGTGTGTTGCTAATTTTATTAATTCTTTCTGAAAATTGTGGACATTGTAAACACACATCAACCTTTGGAGATCCAAAACAACGTTGTATACTTTTACAAAAATATTTCTAAAATATGTTTAACTGTAAGGTTTTCTTCTACCCTAGAAATAATGTACATTTTCAAATGTCTGTTTTTGGACTTGCATGTCAGACGCAATCTGGTTTTGCATCTCAAGCTAAATTTAAAACGCTAATAACAGTTTGAAATATTTTGCTATGCTCCTAAAGATCAAAAATATTTGAATTTTTTATCAATTCTACATATAAAATACATGAGTAACTCATTTTATTACAAAATGTCAAATGTCTGCTTTTGCATCTATATGCTTTATTTATAAAATGACGCAACTTATATTTGAAAGTTGTTTCTTAACTATAAGCATACAATATTGCAGTTAAGGATGGGGTGACTTTTTAGTATAGTTTTATTTTGCCGTAGGTGGCGGTAGTTCCACGCTCCACTTCAATGCGTTTCAATGTATTCCCCCACTACCCCTCATTTAGACGAAACAGCCATCTTATTTTCTGAAAATTTCACATTTTTGCGTTCAGTAGTTTTCCTAATGAACATGCCCCCAGTTTATGGTAGAAGTTTGCCAGCCTTAACAGATATGCGTAAAATTCTTATAAGTTGGCAATTCTGTACCAAATCTATCAAATTGTATACTAAATTGTTAAAACCTTACTACAGGTGCTTTCCTTTTGCTAAGTGAGGTAAGCCAAAACACTCACTTAACCTCACAATTTTTTTTTTGTAAAAAAATTTACTATATCTGTCTAAAAATAACTAAAATTTGCATAAACCACTTTATCTGTCAAACAATTTACAGTAATAGTTTATGTTGGCAAAAATATAGCAGACTTGTCAAATAGTATTTTAAACGGCTTGAAATACTATCAAAAAGTAATTACATTTGTCAAACTAAACTGCCAAAATATTACTACATCTGTCAAAAGTTATTAAAACTGTCAAATAGATTTTAGCAATCTAATAAGTAAACATAAATTTGACAGATCTGTCAAACAAGATTTTAAACTGTCAAAATGTTACAACAACCGTCTAGTTACTAAAACTGTCAAACAATTTAAAGCAATAAAATAAAATACATACAGTCTGCCATATATGTCAAATAGTATTCAAATTTGTCAAAAAAATTGCTACATCATTTTTTAAACTTTCAAAAATATTTGTCAACAAGTTACTACATATTTCAAAAATTTATTAAAACTGCCAAATAATGTACAGCAATGTGTAAATATACTATAAGTATATAACTTTTCAGATCTAATCAATTTATTTATTTATTCAATCTTTATTTACATATTGTTACAATATATAAAAAGGCGATGTTCAGCATACAATTGTTTTTCTACTTAACTTTTTTTTTCAATTTTACGAATAAATTTTGAAGCTGTCAAAAGTGTTATTAAATTTGTCAAAAACTATTCAAAAAGTTATTAATATTGTCAGGTCAAGTGTGTAAAATTTTATTCAAAGAACGTTACTACATCTGCCAAAAAGTATAGGTCTGTTCCAACCTACGATTTGGACATTTTGCAAACTGTTCAAACTATGCACACAAACAAATTACTGTAAATAAAAGATTGCCTAAGAATGAGAAATATTTGTTTGTGTGCACAGTTTGGACGGTTTGCAAACTGTCCAAACTGTAGATTGGAACAGACCTAATAATATTATATTTAATATTATTATTCAGTATAAGAGTTCAAAAGTTGTGTTTTAGACTGTAAAAAAGGCAAAATAACTCTCAAGTAGTTTACATGTTTAATGTATATACAGGGTGTTAAAAAAAATATAAAATATTTAAGGGGATGGTAGTTCGAACCTAAAAAAAAACAAAAAAGTTTTAATAAACATGGGTTCTCATAGCATAGGTTTTATAGATATGGAACATTATTTATTTTTATTATTTTTTTTTCCTCTATTTTTTATTTTGAAAAAACGTGCATTTTTTATTATAGTTGGCTGATGTTTTGTGAAATAAACATTCAATATTTGATAGTTGTTGTTAGTGCACAAGTTTTTATTGCTATGGCTGATTACTCTAATGCAGAACTGGCTGACATGCATTTCATGTATGGTGTGGCAATCCCAAATCTTTATGTAGAAGCTTATCCAAATCGCCAAATTCCTTCACATCGTATGTTTGGAAGAATTCACCAAAGATTGAGAGATACCGGTTCACTTTGAAAACAGTGCTATCTTTCCGGCAGACCAAGGTTGGTATCTACTCCTAGAGCAGTACAAGAAATTATAACACGGATAGAGCACAATCCAGGGATGAGGTGCGTAGAATATTAGCCGAGGTAGGAATTGGTGCTACTCTTGTTTGGAGAACTCTCCACGAGCAGCTGCTCTATCCATGCCATGTACAACGAATACAGGCCTTAAATTTAACTGATCATTAAGCATGTTTAGTTTTATGTCTCTGGTTTCTACGCAAGGATGCTGAAGACCTGCAGTTTCTTGAGAAAATTCTTTTTACCACATCGTTGGGCCGACGAAAATTCCCATGCTGTAATTGAATGTGGACATCAAACACGTTATTCATTAAACATTTGGATGAGTATTGTAAGCGACAGGTTTCTAGGTTCTGTTTTACAAAACCGATTAACAAGCGCTGCTTACCTCAACTTTTTGCAGAACGCAATGTATGATCTTTTAGATGACAGGCAACAAATGTGGTTCCAGCATGATGGTGCTCCAACTCATTTTGCGATTGCCGTTAGAGAGCGTTTAAACCAAACTTTTTCACATAAGTTGCTAGAAAAAGACAGACCAGTTTTATGCCAGCAAGATTGCTTGATTGAAACCTTCTTGATTTTTTTCTTTGGGGATATTTGAAATCATTAGTGTACGCTACTCCTGTAAATAGATTCGAGGAGCTGCAGTTAAAAATTAATAAAAAGTGCCAAGAAATCCGAGCCAATGAGGGGGTTTTAGAAAGAGTACGAATGTTCTTCAGACAAAGATGTCATGCCTGTTTGGAAATGGAAAGAGGGCACTTTGAACATCTTCTATAACTCTGTTCTGTGTAAAAATATATAAAAATAAATCATGTTCTTTATCTACGAAACCGTTGCTATGGCAACTCATGTTTATTAAGACCTTTTGTTTGTTGTGGTTTGTACTACCACCCCCTTTAATATTTTACATTCTTTTTTAAACAACCTGTATATGGCCATGTATGAGTCAAGTGTACTGAATGAAAATTTGTTTTTGGCTCAAACCACTGAAAATGCCTTTCTTTACATGAATCTTGATTATGTTAATTATGTTTTAAGGTTTTTTTAGTAAGCTATTTTTGAGAAATAAGCAATCAAAATTTGAAAAAATTGAGTTTATTTGTATTTTTGATCGTTTGTAACTTCTCAGGATTGCATTTTTAGGAAAAAATTATAATGAATTTTTTTCATTCAAAGTAGACAAAGTTTTGTATTTTATAACTCAAACTACCAGTTAATAGAATATTCAAGTACTAAAATTGAAAAACTAACAGATTTGTGTACAAAAATTAGCAGCAATATATCAAAATTGATAGTTTCTAGCTTAAAATAATAAGTTACTAATATTATCAATAAATTAAAACTGATAGAAATGAACATATTTAATCTAAAAATAAACCGGGAATATCATCCGGGTTGCCCGTGAAGTTACGTTTGATAGAATTTCGATTATAGTTTGTGTATTTTTGGAGGTTATTCACACCTGCAAATTGCATCTGTTCGTCTTAGGTAAAGTCAAACCGGAAGTCTACAAAATACTGTAAATGACCCACTCAGAGACGATTTAGGAAACGTAAAATTTTGTAATTTTTTTAACTTTATATTGTAATTCTTTTTCCTCAAATTTTGAAATGAACGATAGTGGTGCTTATGCTAGTAAGTTCTTCCGCATTGCAAACTTTTGCTTACAGGTATCTCCGCTCTTGTAGCTACTAAGTCTTGGCCGCAGTCATTTATTTTTCACTTATTGGAGCACATTGTATGTTTCTCTAATTTGTAAATTAATTAGTTTTTATAATTAATATTTTCTTTAGTAATTTTGTAGAATATTTTTATATTTTTACAGGAAATCTGGATAGTGGGAAGAAACAAATTTTAAATATTATAAATCAATCAATTATAAATGGCATTGAAAATGCAAATTGCGAAACTAGTTTACTTATAATATAGAAATATAATTTAATTATTAACAAATAAATAGAATAATTAGTTTCTGCCTAACATTTTTAAAAATCACATTTTTATGTTTTTAATTATCTGAACATATTGTATATCAAAATTTCAGTTTAATATATTGCCTATCATATTTTTTGAACAATAAATTTTATATACAAATCATTTTTTTTTTTTAATTCAAAAAAATAACTTTTCTGTTTGTTACACTGATTCGTAAACACCATGTGTATTAATGATGATGTTAATATTGCTTCATAAAAATAATTAAATATAAGCCCGGTAAAAACTTTGCATTTGCAAAAATTGTATAACCATTTTATATTATAAAATTTAATTAATTTAATTTGAATACATTTAAAAAATAGTTTAATTTTCACTTTTATGACCTAATTTTCATATTTTAAAAGTGATTATCTCAAGTACTGTGAAATTTGTATTTAAAATATTATCTCGTTCATGTTAATATAAGCGGGCGCATATTACTCATATCTCATTAGAGAGGTAGTAATAATACCATCATTATGATTAATTATATTGCTAATTCAACGGTAATGCAACCGTATTCTTTTACTCAAGAATTGCACATTACCCAATGGAAAATTATGATCCTCAATTTCGTGTTGGACTGCATAAGTTCTTTTCTCTTTTACGAATCAAAACATATTTTTTTAATAATTTTTCATTTCTCAACCTACAAGTTATGTTATTCTATTCCAAATTGGTCGCTACTATTATTAGTACTATGGTATGTGTTAACTATACGTTCCACTAGTACGTGTAATTGCTTTTAGCACAAGGAAGGAATAAATACATCTGTAAATTGTTGTATAATTTATTAATTAATATTGAAATTACGTGTATGAAGGTTAGTGTCCCATTAGGAATACAGAACAATTTTTCTTTTATACTTGAGATTTCCGGAAACTAATATATTTTATTAATATTTTTCATTACAGTCTCAATTTGTGATAATATCATTTCTGTTCATGCATAATCTATTAATGCTTAAAATATACTACATATAGAAATAACGTTAATAAATTAAATAAAAGCAAATCAATCTATACCACGATACTATCGTAAGTTCATTATATTGAAATTATAGTGAATTTACATTAGTAAAGTCGTTATATTAATATGCGAGCTTACAGAAACATAATATATTTAGTTAATGATTATAAAAGTATAAGTTAATTATATAATTATCAATCTGTAAAGTGCTTATTTATGTTGTCGAGTGATTACTACAATTTTCCGATAGTTTGTTATTACTATAGAATTATTTTATGCGCTGGCACTTGTGACGCATGCTTTCCTTTTTGTCTGTTGTGAAGAAATACTACAATTGGCATATAGGTAAAATGTAAATCCTTGAAAAAGTTTCATCATGTAGGTTGAGGTATGAACGAACACTCACTAAAAATTTCACGAATCAAAAAGTTTAATTATTTATAAATTATATATTTTGTGTTATATTAATTCTTTATAATTAGGCAAGTCCAAATTAGTGTGTAATAAATAATAATTTTTATAATGTCCAGTAACTAAGCACATGAAAAATTAACATATATCCTTAGATCGTAACCTTAGCTCCTTGTTCCTGAATTAAAAAGTACAATGTCAAATTATGAATTTATAATAAATAAATCTTATGATAAATTTTATTTATTAGAATATTTGTTATGGCAAAAATCAAAAAAACACATTCTTTAATGTTGGTAAATTAGTGATAATTTTAATAATGAGATTATTATTATTATTATTATTATTATTATTATTATTATAAACGTATCAATTATAAAGCATTTTGACACCAATGATTTTAAACGTACGGTAAAAAATGTGCATACACATGTGTTTTTCAATGATAGATTGAATGAAACAACCTCATAAGCTACGGCCGTCACGTTGCGCCCTGTACGAGGGACAGTGCCAAAGTTTGCGGAAAATGTAAAGCAAAACACAAATTACGTTATACAAATCGTCTTATTGCTTCTCAAAATATTCTCCTTTAAAATCTATACACTTTTGCATTCGATGAAACCAATCTTCAAAACAATTTTGCCACTCTGAGCGAGGTACCTCTAAAACAAGTGATTTAAATGCTTTAACGGCCTCTTTAGGAGATGAAAAACGCTCGCCACGCATTTTATTTTTGATATGTCAAAATAGGAAGAACTCATTGGGCGATAAATCAGGCGAATATGGGCAATGAGTCATTAATTGGATGTTGTTACTGGTCAAAAACTCTACAGTTTGTCGTGCTGTGTGAGCGCTTGCATTGTCATGAACAATGATTTGCCGGTTTATGTTGTTTCTTTTGATTTTAACGATAACTTCCGGCAAACAAATTGAAGTATACCAGTGAGCGTTAACTGTTCTTTGATCCTCTAATGCAACAGTTGCAACATGACCCGTTTTTCCGAAAAAACAAGCAATTATTTTTTTTGAAACACTTTGTGAATGCACTACTTTTGTGGGTTTAGGTTCATTTTGAAACACCCATACAGTCGATTGCTGTTTAGTTTTAGGCTCATATGAATATATCTAAGATTCGTCACCTTTTACGATGTTATATACCGAATTTGAACGACCCCCTTCGAATTTCTTTAGCATTTCCTTGCACCACTTGACACGTGCTTTTGTTTGTTTTTCTTTCAAATTGTGTGGGATCCAACGACTGCAAAGTTTCCTGACATGCAAATGATTGTGCAAAATCGTATGTATTTGTGTCGCTGCAATGCCTAAGGATGCCTCTATCTCAATATAGTTCACATGCCGATTTGACAAAATTATTTCACGCACAGCATCAATATTTTTTGCGACAACAGAGGTGCATTGACGACCTTGCGAAGATCATCATCAAACGTTGGTCTTCCACGCTTGAATTCTGCGAACCATTCGTAAACCTAAGTTTGGCTTTATCCCCAAATAACGAACTAAGTTTTTCCATACATTGCTGCGGTGTTAAACCGTATCAAAAATCATAAAAAATCATCACTTGGAAGTCACGATTTGAAATTTCCATTTTTCACACAATTATTACACTCGTTAAATTTTGTTGAAACGAATCCGAGTAGTTTGAAACCAAACTGTCAACTGAATTATAGGTGAAAAACGTAATTTTTTACAAATATGACAATCGCAGAACGCTGGCAATACAGGCAGTACTTGATTTTGCAAACTTTAGCAGTGCCCCTTGTATAATACATTTTCATTGGCATTAAAACGCATTTACTTATGATATCAAAATGATGATGACTTTTTTTGAACAATTTTAAAATCTGGTATTGATATATAATTTATATAAGATGGCTTAGTTTTTGATTATTATATTTGGTTTGATTTAGCACGTTTAATATGGAGTTAATTGCAACTTTAAAAATTTTTTTTTGGATATCAATAAACTCTATCTCGGATCTGTTTTATTAGTCTGGAGGTGCAATTAAGTTTTTCAATTTTTCATAGTTGTTGCCTAATGCCTAAAAGACCAAAGTTTAAAGCGAATGGTTAAAATTATGTCACTTATAAACTTTTTGAACGTTTAAAGATAAAAGTATAGATTAATACAATGAAGTTTATGGCGCGGATGTAAGGAAATCAAAAATCTTGGAACAAAGTATGATTCATTCAACTTGTACAAGAGAGTAAAAGAACTAAAAGAAAACATGTGTTTATAGAAGTGATTTATGCTATCAAAATATTGAAGAACAAAGAAGCGCCACGAAAAACCATCAGAGGTGCTCAAGCCAATACAAGAATACTAGGTTTATGTACTAGTAAATTTGTTTAAGATCAAGTCCGGCAGAACACCGCAGGACTGGTTATTATCAGCATTTGTCACTCTCCTAAACAACACACATTAAAGTGCGGTGATGGTCATTTATAATAAAATTTATAAAAAAGTAGAAAATGATATAGGTGACACTCAATTTGGATTTTGAAATGCATATGAAACCCGGAAAACATTGTTTGCTTTTAATATCTTAACCCAACGATATAACCCAGGAAGAATTTGCTTACTTTATTGACTATAATAAAATCTTTAAATGAAGGCCCTTAACAACTAGACACAAGAATAATATCGATTTTTTTTATGGGCAGAGACCAATGGAAAGTGACAAAACCAATCAAATCTAAATTAAAAGAGAAGTTAGGCAAAGATGTGGTGGTGTCATCGTTACTGTTTAATATCTACTCTAAAGAGATCATGAAAAAAGCGTTAGAAGAGAAAAAGATGGGGTAAGATTAATGGAAAGCTAATAGCGGAAACTATCGGAAAATATTTGGAGTATTATGGGTAGACAAAGTTATTAACGTTCAAAAGACAGATACTTAAATATCTGGTCCACGTTATGAAAAATGATCAACTTTTCAAGAAGAAGAAACAGAAACTTTGTTTTTAAAAAGTTTTTTATTTTTTTATTTATTTTGTATATTATTGCGCCATTTGTGTAGTAGAAAATTAAACGCTTTTTTATAACCAATGTAATCTACGTATAGTGCTCGTTTCTTTTTGTGCCTTGTTTTGTCATTGCTTTGTCTAAAATTGTCTGTTTAATTCAATGTGATTGTATATTTTGTTTGTGATAGTTCTTGTAAATATTTTGTAGATGGGGAAACATGTGTTGACGGTATATTTCAGGGTTTTGTATTTTTCTGGTCTTTTAGTTTAAGATAAAAATAATACATTTTGTGATAAATGATGGAATTTTTTTGTAATATAATAGGTTTTCTTTCTGACGTGTGGTGACTTATTTTTGAAAAAAAAACTTCAATTTTATTTATCTTTCTCCATATTTGAGTAAAACAGATTTTGTATTATGTCAGCACATCGGGTGGGAGGCTTCACTCTTCTCCGCCTACCATCAGGTTTGCCTTGTACTATAATTTTCTTCATGTTGTTGCTTCTTGTGATGTGACACAAAAACTTGCAAAATATGCGGTTGTAGACTGTAGAGGAAAGTTGTTGTTTGGGTTTGATCTTTTTAAACACTGATACATTAGTTTGCATGGCATTCAATGTTATTCTCAACATTTTTTTCTAGCAGCTCATCTTGAATGCATGCGTTGACAATCTGCAGCTTGAAGTGGCGGAGCTAAGATTTTTGGGCCCACTGCAAAACATTGAAAAGGGCCCACTCATAGACAATTTTGAAAAACAGTACAGTTTTGTGATTTATTTAACTTTTATTTTGTACATTTTGGTGGGCCCAAGTTTTGAAATAATTGTCGGAGAGCCTCTATGCTTGTCGGCCCTTTCGCATGGCAGACTCTTGCTTACAGGTAGCTTTGCTTATGGAAGCTTGCAATGTCCACGTTTTTGTTCTATATATGATCACAGAAAACAGGAATGTTTAGACAAAGTTGGTTTTGGTGTTTTTTTTTATTTGTTGTGCTTTTTACGGCTATTTTACTACGCCACAGTAAGTCTACGACTTGTTTACAGAGGTTTGATTGGACTAACAGTTTACGAACTACTCTGGTGGATAAAAAGCAAGTTATATTTTGGGGATTCAACCTCGGATTGCTTGCATGATATGCAAGGGATCTACCATTAAGCTATCACACCATAAATAATTCTTTATTATATTATGTTTTTTCTATTTTGAGACATAGCTGTCTTTCCCAGATGGTTGCGGTCTACGATCATAGTTTTAGTTTTTGTTAGTTTTATTTGTAGACCGTATTCTAGGCTGATGTTCTATAATCTTTCACTTAAAATTATAACTAATTTTTGCTGTGGGCAAGTAGTAGCCTGACAGTTGTAAATCTGAGGTTTTATATTTTTTGGTGTGTTGGAATTCCTATTTACATAGATTAGAATTGCTCACAGTGTATGCCATTTTACTTTATTATTTTTTTAATCTTTTGTTGTTAGTCTGGGTTAAATGATATGTAGCATAATTTTATTTGTAATAGCAATTAGACAAATGTTGTTCCATTTGGTGGTTGACCCTTTCTTGTGTAGGAAGATAATTATAATTAAATAATTATACAATAGATACCTATTTATTAATCGTGTTAATAGTTGTGAGTTTTATCTGGTTCTGCGTTAATTCGATTTCTTGAATTTGTCCGTATTTTTTATTCATGTTGCATTTGTGTTAATTTTAAATGATTTTGGTATTTTAAATTTTAATTTGAAAACTTTTCTTCTCACTAACAATATACCTGTTACAGTCCTAGAAGTTGTGATTTATACTAAAATGTGAAATAACAGTTATTATTTGTGTAAAAATTTTTATTAGTTCATTGTACAATAAAAATTTTCAAACAATTGAAAATTATATGGATATCATATTTCTATTTCTAGGTACATACTTGGATGCTCTAATAATACTTAATTATAGTACCAAAAACTGAAGATACATTTAGATTAACGAGTATTACGTTGTTAATGTAAAATATACTAACAAGTTTGCAAAACTAAACTACATGAACTGTTTTGGATGCACATACATGATTGCAAATCAATATTACTAATACTGCAAATACTGTTTTATAGTGAAAACAAATTATTAGGTTTATTGTAATGAATATTGAATTGTTTCATTAAATGTTATATACTATCATCAGGACGACAAGCATATATCGATATCATAGAGTTTCTAGGCACTGACATACAGCGTTCATTTGCATTCATTAGAAAACTACTTTGCCATGGAATCTATTATTAATAATAATGGATGTACACTTAAATGAATTATAAATGGTCGCAATATCGATTTGATTTCTCAATTCATTTATATCTGACCGACCGTGTGTTTTTATTTGTTTGTGTTGTAAGGTATTATGAAATAAATAGTAATCTGTGTTTGTTGAAAATAAGCAGAAAAATATATGCCCACCTGAATCTTGTAATATTTCTTCATTTGACATACTAACAAACACATAAAGAAGTCAAAGGTTAAACGCGTTAAGCTGCGTATTTTCATATTTGAAGCATAGTGGTTTGTTCAGTTAATAAATTATAGAAATGAAACAGATACGATTATTACATAGCTCATGATGCGAGTTGTATCGATAACATATAAATGCACTAAGCTATTTGTAAATACTTGTTGGCTGTATTTAAATTGATATATTGATTGCTATAATACATTACTTCAAGCAACTTTGCAGTAATCTGAAAATAGTCCGTCATGAATATTCAAAGAAACATTTTTTTTTTGCAAATCATACTTTTTGACATGTACAAATACTTAATTGTTGCAGATGTAAAACAGCCATGTAATTGTATTTTACAGTTATATTTTCCAGTAAGATGTAATGAACACATAAGGAGAATTTGTTTTTGTAATTTTGTGTTTTTGTAAGAATATAATTACAAAAAAAAAACAATTATTTTTGATAACACACCACGACATATTATACAAATGTTTTTTTGTGAACTTATTGTGCTTTAAAAACAACAGCTACTTACATCCTTGAGAGCTGTTTATTTGTTGTGAATCATTTTTTTAATAATTTTATAAACTGATAAACTTCAAAAATAAACGAAAAATAAATTATTGATTACATTTGATATTGTTAATTATAGGAGCTATTATAGGAGCTATTATAATAAAGAGTACTATTAAAGTGACGCTCTGTCAGCAAGCTAAAATTAATAGAAAATTAAGAGTAGTAACATTTCCGATTGAAGTTCTTTGTCGATTTATTGACAAGTAATTAAAATTTCTGTTTTTTAGTTTATGTTGAGATTTTTAAAACAGTAACGAAACATACAGGGTTAGTCAAAATTTCGGTAAACACCTAAATAATTCTCTATTTGGTTTGGTTTTAAACAAAAACTATTGATTGATTGTTTATTTTAAACTTTTTTTTTTTTCAAAAAATTGTGCATGTTTTATTCAATAGAGAATTATAGATAGTGTCACACAGATATAAGATAAGTTTTAAGATCAATTCTCTGACTTTTTTGTTAACTTATTTGAATTTTACACAAAAATAGCTATAAAATGCATTTTTAGTTTTACTCTAGAGTAGATAGACAAAAAGTTATTTAAAGTTGAATAATATCAACTGTTTTTAGTTTTTTTCAAATAATTTAAAAAGTTGAAGAGTTATGTCAAAATTAAAAATGGCATTACGTTTTTTTAGAAACGGTGCCCAACTTTGTTAATTTAGCCAACTCTGTAACGTTTAAAATAACAAGTTACTCAAAGAACACATAGATTATTGACACTGTATTGACTGTATACTTACTTGCATTAACACATCTTCACACATCACACTATGAATTTGGAAGTTCCAAAGCATCTAGCTGGGAAATTAAATAGAGAAGCTAGAAACTTATCTATTAGCCATTAATGAAGCTTCACTTGGTTAAATTATTATTTTTTTCTACAAAATAAAAGTCTTTGTGAACATTTGTTTAATAAATATATAATTTTAAACAAAGAATAAGTTGTTTTAATCTAATTCCATTATGTTCATTATTCTTTTTGATTTAACTGTCTAAATAAGTACGATAAGATTATTAATATTACTTTTATTATTTTCCAGAAATGACAGACACGGTGATAAACGATTTAGAGATGCGGCGGCGGCAGCTAGCAAACCGCCAAATGTCGACAGTAGCAAGTAGAAGACAGCACGCTGTATGTGTACGTCGAGCTCATAAACATTATGGTACCACTAAAAACCCATTTGTTATCCTAGATGGATTAAACATGACAGTTCCAAAGGGTTCAATTTACGGGTTATTGGGAGCATCAGGTTGCGGAAAAACTACCTTATTGAGTTGCATAGTTGGCAGGAAACGTTTAAATTCAGGAGAAATATGGGTGCTTGGTGGTACCCCAGGCTCTAAAGGAAGCGGTGTTCCCGGTCCCAGAATTGGCTATATGCCACAAGAAATTGCTTTATATGGAGAATTCACAATACGTGAAACGATGTTATATTTTGGATGGATTAGTGATATGACTACAACCGATATTCAAGATAGATTAACGTTTTTGTTGCAATTTTTGATGTTGCCAGGACCAGATAGATTAGTAAAAACATTGAGCGGTGGACAGATGCGTAGAGTGTCGCTAGCAGCTGCTTTGATACACGAACCGGAGTTATTGATTCTTGATGAACCTACAGTTGGTGTTGATCCTATGTTGCGACAGAATATTTGGGATCATTTGTTGCACATCACTAAAGGCGGTAGGACGACTGTTATTATCACTACTCACTATATAGATGAAACCCGTCAAGCACATATGGTAAGATAAATCATTACATAATATTATAATATTGACTGCAACGGTTTTGCTATGTTTTATTATACAGAGTTGGGTAAATGTGTGGAAACATTTAATTTTTAATATATTACTGCATTTTTAATATATTTTAAAAATGACCTTATACGAATTTTTTAACAATTACAATGATGTTAAGTTTTATAGGTTTACGACTTGTGGTTTTTGAAATATTCATTGAAATAATAGTCAGGGGCAAAAAGACTTTGGTCGATAGCTTTTTTTCATTATCATATAAATAAAAATGCTGTAAAAAATTGGGTGTTATCACACATTTACACAACCCTGTATATTGTTGGGTTATGTAAGGCACAGAATATCCAATATAAGGGGTGATCTGAGTGTCTTATACCGGTAGTTTTTTTTAACATTAGCATTGTGTACTAATAATTTTGAAGAAAATTTTCATTTGTTGATGTTTGAAACTGCATAAATATGTAACCGTTATGAAGTTTTGAATGACATGAAATTAAAACATGGTCATAAATTATAAAAGAGAATCTATCGAAGCACCCTGCAAAAGTGTGGACTGGCAGGAATGTGTATTCTATTTATTAATTTTAAAGAAAATATCAATTTAGTATATTACTAAAGATATGTAATAACAAAAGTTGTATTTTTAGATGATACAAGTATCCTGTTCTTAATCAAATATTTACTTTATATTCAGAATACCAGAATACATTATAACATTTTTTTTACTAAACAAATCAAACAACCTTCAATTTATCAGAAAATATATTAAATGTTCTCACTTATGAATAAACACATTTTACAAAACTCAAATAGTTATAAATGTTATAATCATTGTTGACACACGCCAAACACTTTTTGTCATCAGTTTAATTTGCTATTTATAGGAAAATTGTTAATCATCTGAGTGAGTTGTTCAGTTCATGGTTCATATTATTTTATAAGAATTTTAAAAACGCATCAAAAGAAATTACTTCATGGTCAACTTGTTTTTTTTTATATCTAAAGTAATTTTGTAACAATCAATCATTATTAAGCATTTTTATTTTAATTGAAATAAAGTTATTATTTAAAAGTTTGGAAGTGTTTTTGTAAAGTAAATATTATATTATGTCGTAAAAATTTTGATTTATTGTTACTATAATACTAGATTAAGGGAGGATTTAATTATATGAAATACTTTTTTGTATTGAAATGGAGATGGCAACAATAAAAAAACTTCAAATATTAGTATGATCCGAAGAAATGTTTTTTTTTTAGATTTCTTTAATATTTTTGTTATATAATTTGTATAAGTTGTCTTGGTACATAATTAATCTATTTTAATATCTTAGATTGCTTGGAAAATAGAAATATCTTATAACGCCACAATAAAATGCAAAATTTATTTATTTTTTATTTTAATTAAAAAAATAATTGCATTTCTCAAATTTTAAAGGCCTTAATTTTTATTTTATTTTTTTAAATTAAATGTTTAAATTAAATTAAGTGGAAGACCATCATTGTGATGAACATCGCTTTTTTTGTAAAATTTCAAAAATAAAGACGATTATTATTATATTTTCAAAAATTTGTTCAATGTTGTGTTTAACTTTTACATAAAACTGTGGCAGTTTAATCAGTTTTTTGAGTAGTGAATTCCTATCGGCTTTGTCAATCAGTTAATTTTTTCTCATTAGTCCAACTCTTTTTCAAAGATTGCGGAAATAAACTTTGTTGTTTTATTTGTGCTGTGCGCGACGCATATCTAAACTCAGCCAGGTTTTTGTACCACAATCGGTGGTTGTTTTGAACAAACAATGCATTTCAAAACCCAGTTGTACGTTTTTGATTTCTTGTAGTAATTTAGTGTGTACCTTGTTTGTACTTTATAATTTTTACATAAATATTTAAAATGATTTGAAACGTATTGATTCCTGTTATACTATATACTAAAAAATCATTTTTTATCATTTCCACAATAGTAGCAATTGATTGATGTAATGCAAAACAAGAAAATACTTTTAGTAAATAAATGGCACACTACTAAGACCTATTTCTTTTTTGCGATAATGGAAATGGTCTCATTAGGCATACGTCTCTAATTTTCCTCCTGGCTTATCTTGTACTGGTTTATGCGCTAATCATGTTTTGCAGTTTCTACTGTAGCGCGCATTATCTACAAACATGCACGGTAAAAAATACACATTTATGTCTCAAGCTGTTTATTTATCCGGATAATAATACATTTTTGAGATAAGACGTCTGGTACGTAGTGTTTTGAATCTGGTTCGTGGATGACATTAAAGTTATATTATTGTAATTTTAACACCCACCAGATAACCAATCTGAAGGGCTCTTCTGATCAAATAACTACTTCAACGCAGAATGGTTGGTTACTATTATAAATAAGGTTGCTTCTATATATTCTCAATACTTCAATAACAAAAAGCATAGCAAGACATTTCAATTTTGTTGCATGGTATTTTTTCGTTTGTGGTGTTTTTTTTAGGACGTTGTGAGGTGTTGGTTTCAACCAGTGGCCCTTGAAAATAACTAACGCATGGCATTACCTTTTGGTTTTCTTCGCTGCGTAAGTCCTGCTGTTATTTTGTCTTAGTCATTGTCTCTAATGTGGTACTAGTTTGAGGTAGGCTGGTTTTGGCTTTGCGGAATCTCCGGCTCATCTTTCCCTATACCCTATTTTTCTGCGCTATTTCCTACACTAGCATTCCACTCTCCTTTTCCCATTTTTGTGTTATTCAGCCTAGATATTTGCATTGTTCTTAGGTATTTTTTTAGTTTTTCTATATTTTCAATAACTTCTTCTTTGTCGTATCTTTTTTTTTTCATAAATATTTTGTGCAGCTTCATTAAGTGCATCCCCTTTGGTAGTTCTACATTTGTCAGTTTAAGTTTTAGTGAGATTCTTGAATCTTTATTTGGGATTAGTTCTTTGTGTTTCCTGGTTGCCAAATTTACTCTGACCATTTTGAAAGTTGCATTTTCTGTCAACCTCGAGATGGCGTATCTTCCGTTTGGAAATTGCTTAGTCAATTTTGTCAACTTATTTTTCTTGAGCAGTTCTCTTCTTTTTCTCTTTATTTTTGCAATTTCTGTTGGTACTAATGTTTCAATATATGTTTATCTTTTGTCTCTCTGTTTACCTTTCATTTCGTGGCAGGTATAGTTGTTTTGACCTTCTTTGTTTTTTTCCTTTTTATTACCTTATTCCATATTCTTTTGCTTCCATTTAGCTTTTAGCTCCTCCTTTCTTTGTCTTCTGTGGCGTTTTATTTGTGTGTTTTCTTCCATTTTGGTTTACCTAAATCTTAAAGCTTTAAACTCCATTATTTTTTTCTTCAGTACTGTTGTTAAATAGTTTCTTGTGTTCTCTATTTGTTTTTGTTACTCAGGCATATTGATGATTGTAGATTTGTCTACTTTGTTTTTCAATATTTTTTTTAGCGTTTTCCTGTCTTTCTTCCACAATTCGCACTCTACTAGCTTATGTTCTGCGTCGTCATGCGTGTCTTCTTGACAAAATATACATTTTTTCTCTTTCTTCATTTTATTTATTTTTTGTAAGTATTTTCCAAACGTTCTATGTCCGGTGAGTAATTGTGTTGTATAGTAACACGTCTCTGCTTTTTTGTCTTTGTCTATTCTTTTACTTTTGGTAACAGTTTCCTTGTCCATTCTCCCTTTTTTCTTTTTTGTTGTTTCCGTTTGTGGTGTTAACAAACGGCTTGCGTACGCTATCACCCTATCACCTTTAAGATACCGTTAGCTTAAGACGCAAACGGTTTATTTCAGTCCGGTACATTTGGTAAATGCTTTTTTCTGTTTCAGGCCAAGAAAACAACGGATTTTTTTTGAAAAGTTAGAAAATTTACAAATGCCGAATTTTTTTAATCGACCAGTGACTGATTAACTATCATAATTCAAATAGTGCAGCTCTCTTTTACCAATTTTCCGGTACCCGCTACTTTTGTTAAAATATAATCCATTTCTGTTTTTAATGTTATGTGACTGGCCGTACGTACAATTAATTACGCAAAAACTATGCCAGCTATTTTCTTGCTGGACTGTTTTTTGATTTATTATAAGACGGACAGTCGCGCTTTTTACTTTATTTCTACCGCACTGATAGCAATATATTGATCGTTGTCTAAGGCAGTCTTGTTAAGTATGACCTAAGTTGTTGCAATATTTGACAGTTTGGTGTGGCGTTCAAAACTTGGTTCTTGATTTAATCCTGTTAGATTTAGTTTTAGAGAGTTTTTAGGAGTCGCTACCCAATTTGTTTTTTTGATTAATAACTTTGTTGTTTTAATTTGTTTACATCTCTGTTTAAGTTTCTTGACGGAACTAATATTGTCATATCCCAATCTATCAAGTAAGGAGTCAAGTTTTGCTTTAATGTGTAATCTTGTTCTGAAAACCCAAACTGGAATTATTAAACCATCACAAATACAATTGCTAAAATTAAGAATCAACATTATAAGTAAAATTAAAATAATAAACTTTTATTATTTTAAATCCGAAATACACATAACTCAAAAACACCTTTTTCAATTGTTTTAAGACGTACTTTCTTGATCTTATCAATTTAAAATAATTCCACAGCACTTAACATTTTTTTCTGTTTATTTATTATCTTTCTATGATGTTCTCTGCTACTGGTATCTTGTTTCATCTGCGATTTCTAGTTTTTTTTTCTGTTTCTTGATCTGTGTTGGAATGCCCAATAAAAGTTTGGTGTTTTAATTTATTTATTTATTTAACGTCGGTCTATTGTGGCTAACAACGCTAATTACTGATGTCAGAAGTTAAGACTACCACATCTGGAAATTGCCGCAAATTCATGTCAACCTAAATTATTGGGTTCTTTAACGTGCATGCAACATCGAGACAGTATACGGTACCTACTAATGTTTTTTTTTTCTTATCAGAAACAAAGCGTACTCATCACAACAATTTTTTTCTTAACCAGAAAAACTGACTCTCCAAATAGGGGACATCACCGCCCAGGTTAAGTTAAGGTTGGTCTTGATATTTTAATTAATATAATGTGAACCTATCTTGGTACGTCATTTCACTAAACATGGACACTATTGTCAAAAGAGGGCGGTACTGAGTTTATATTATTATACCAAGTGCATATGCTTATATATACCAAGTGTTTATTTCAACGTTACAACTTATTTCATGTAGTATACAGAGTGATTTGATTTCCTGATCGAGTTGCCGTTTCCTCTCAAATCACTATGAGTTTTAATTTTATTTTATTTATATTAGTCCAGTCAACGAAGAAGTTTTTGGCAAATAATAAAATGTAATCTAAAATTTAGTAGAAGTAATTTTGTAGTAGAAAGTTCTGAAAACTTAAAAATATTATGGCACGTGTAATTTTTGTAAATAATTTATTATTTATTAACATTATCAAAAAAAGTTCTTCAGTTTGAAATCAAATTTATGATATTATCATGCTTTTAAGAAGACAAAAATATTTCAGTGAAATTTTTGTAATAACTTGGAAATTAATACTTTATTAAATGTATAAAAAGTGCGTAGAATGTCTGTAAAACAAATTGTGAGACATCAGAAAAATGCTGTTTTACAAAAAACATAATTAAGTCATACATTCCTCTTAAAATACATGCATTGTGCGACAAGAATGACAGGAACAAAGAATTAATATTTGCATAAAAATTACGCATTTTACATAAAACCAAACTGGTTTGACAATTGCACCTTTAAAACAAATAGAGTTTTTATTCAAATAAACCACTAGTATTAGTCTCTACGTTGTTATGGAAACCAATTTCCAAAAAAGATTCAGCTTAAAATATGAGTAGAATTCTAGAATTTTTCATCAATGGTTCTTTAAATCAAAATACATAGAAAAGACGATGATTAGTTTGCATATAAATAATTTGACATTGTCTTGGGCAAATTCTAACTTTTATACTACTTGATGTTACAAAAAACATTTTTTGTCTGTAAATGCTATTAACGTTTGAAAACACTTAGCAATGCTAAGTGAATGTATGCTCAGTAGATACTTAAAACAATGTTATTACTAGTTTTAAATATCAATATAAATACTCAACAAACTATAAAATTAAGTAAGATTTATAGTTTTATATATACATTGCAATTATAATAAAAATGTCTTATATTTATTCTTGTTTTTTTGTGGTTAGTACTGTTTAAGATTTATTATATACTTTTTAGTTGTTGACAAGTAATAAAAAATGTATATTGCAGTGGAACCTTGATACTTTAATAAAAATAAAACTAATGAATTTATACTCTATCGACCATATTCAACCTGGATTACGCAAGCCGAAGGTCCTTCAGAGTATGAGACGTGAAATTGAAACAAGATATGTAATGTTATATATGTTCTTGATACAAAATGGCGTTTGATCTTAGTATTTCCTTCATAGAGTCCAACAACTAAGTAACTCTGTCGCCTCTATAGTAATATTATTATATATTAGTTGACGGTGTTAGAGTAAACCATTTTTTGTACTTAGTTAATTTTGACAGTATTAACACATATATTTGTTAAATTTAATATATACATCTTTTTGAAATACTACTATATTTCTAAGATGGTTGGGCAAGTCTACCAAATGGTATTAATTTTCACGAGTATAAAAATCTGAACATTACATACTAGCCTTAGCGAGTCTGTATTTAAAATGTGGAAATGATTATAATAAATACAAAACTAAAAATTTAATGTCAAAACAACATATGTATGCGTAATACACTTATTTCACACAGGTGTGTGCGTAATGGAACATATATTTATAATTGCATACGTTTTCTAAGTAATAAGACAAAATGTTATACTTTTCGAATTGTAGACAAAATAATTATTTTAATTTTATAAATTAATACATACGAAATGAATAGTCAATGGCACCAACTTTTTTACCGTCTACTGAGCAATATTAGTAATTATTAATGCAATTCATTATCAATTTCAGTTAGTATGGATCCTGCTTACGTTTTGTATAACATGGAGTAAAAAATAAGCAAACTTGACACACTAATTTAGTTTTGCGTTACTTTTTAATGAATTATTATTACTCAAGACGCCGATTTCAATTTCATTTCAAAGACTCGAACGGAATTATATAACAATTCACTCAATCATAACATTCTTCTTGCATTTTTAGTCAGTAGGTCAGTTTATTACTTTTTATTCTTCAGTGACCTCAATCATTTATAACCAAACATTATTGAAAAAATAATTTTGATTTTTTTTGCATTTTAAATAAACATATAGATAAATTATTATAATAAGTTTTGTTGTTGAGAACAATAAAAGAAAGCAACGTGTACAACTGATTACTAGAAACTTGTGATCTTGAAAGTGCAGCAGTTGATAGATTAGATTTGGTATTAGACGTTTAAATTCCGAGTTAATATTATACACTATTGTATAATACTTAAATGCAAGGTCATTAAAAAACTTACTTAACCATGTTATTATGGAATATATAAATAAAAATGCCAACTCTGCTACGAGACTTTTTTACTATTTTTTTCTAGTACTCGTTTTACACTACAATTATATTGGTACTTTGTTTTAATGATATGGCATCTTATTTTTATATAAGCTTACTGCCATCATTTACTTGCGGTTTTAACCAATAAGAGAAGTAAGTTGAATAAAACTAACTGCATATCCTAAAAACTCATTGACATTGACAAATAAGAATTATTATAATAATTATTTTTATCTAAAATCATAATGGTGATTTAAGTCCTCGAAAGAAAACTAAAGAGACATCCCAATGTTCTAAACGTCGAACAAGAAAGGGAAGTTTTTTCTGTTGTTGAAGTGATTGATTTTTTTAGGCCAAACTCATTTACAAAAAGATGGAATTCACAGGTGTTTAAGAATAAATCCGTTAAGACCTTAAAAAGTACTTGCTGTTGAACACTACTAACGTTTGATATTTTATTGAACGTATTCTGTAGGGTGATGAATTTACTTTTAAAGAAGTGAGCATCATCAATACTATGAGTAGACAATTATATCAACAAAAATAGTCATTAAACATTTGGTGTGGATTATTTTATATTAAATAATTGCGCAATTGGTCTACAACTTCTACCTAATTGAATTAATTTAGCGATGTATATTCATTCAATAAAGCTCCGTTAGCAGACAGAATAAATGTTTAGTACTTAATGTAACATGATGACCACATTATGGTATAACTAAGAAATTTATGGAATGAAAACAATCCTGATATGTAGAGGAATGAAAACAATCCTGATATGTGGATTGGAATAGGTGGATCTACAGTATGGCCTACTAGAACACCGGTTCTGAATCTTTTAATTTTTGTTGGGCTATTTGAAAGGAAAAATTTGCCGCGAACCTGTTGTTGGACCTGAAAATGTCATAGCTTGCATTCACGCAGCGGTTGCGTTAATTTACGAAACATGCTGCATGAGAGTTTGTGCTTTAATGTTAAATTGTGCCAATGCTTGTCAATGCTTGCCTTTAAGTAGAATATTTGAATACGAAATGTAAAAAAAAATCATAGATAATATTAATATTTGAAGTTTTTTTTTTGTTTTCTTAGTTTTTAGTTTTTGATTTGTTTTGGCTTATTGAATTGGATTTCAAGAGAACGAGCATCACTTTTAAGACATTATTTATAGTATTTTATGTAATAGTCATAGATAAAGTATAGTATTCTACTTGCGGGTAATGATTAATTCATTCATTCTTGAATCATATTTGTCATTGTCCCTTTGCTAAATATTATACTATTATAGTTTAATATAATTTAATTAAAGATCTCTAAAAACAGCTTTCATGCAGTAAACAATCTCTAACGGAGACGTATCAGAAAACTAATTTAGTCTTAACACTTATAAAGCAAACAGTGACCAGCATCACAACTTTAATAGTGCTTAAAGATAAATCAGAAATGTTCTAAACGGCGCCGTGGTTGAGGCCTACATTAGCAGGAGAATTGATTTGGAAAATAACAATTGACAAAGAAATAGATGGTTGTTTCAATCCGAATACAAACAATAACTGTGCCGTAGCCAATACGTAACTGTCATTTGATTCAAATTTTTAAACTTAAAGTTTAAGATCAACAATTTCAAGTAACTTGATGGTCTGCAAGAGATAAAAGAGGGGTTAAAGTAACTAGAAACCAAAATTGTAATTGCTGAAGCAAGTACGAGCAGGCAACATTAACACAGACATTTATTGGCCTAGAAGAATAGTTGTTTTTAAACTTATCTAAAAGTTATAAAAAAAAATTAAAAATTATTAACACTACATCTATTGTAGGGAAGACAGGACAGAAACCTTGTAAGTAAAAAAGGAAATGTATGCAAACATTACACAGGTGTCCGGAAAATATATTCAAATATTTATATTGTTAAAAGTTAAGTATAGTAACGTCTTCAAGTTGCAAATGGGATTTTTAGATACACAATTTTCCTGGTTCTACTACTTTTGTGTATTATACAATGAAAATGCTAAAATAGTTTAGGTTCATATGTCACCCAGAAGATTTTAGTAGAAACCACACAAACAATTTTCTTAACCAAAAGGCAAAAGAATTTGTATAAATTTTTGTCATCACATTAGTTGACGTTTAAATACTAACCACGGTAAAGAGGCCAAAAATACAGAAAAAGGGCCAAGGTAGCATTTAGCGTCTTGTGGTGGGGGTACTGAGTTCAATTTTTACTCTGCCGTAAATTAATTACAATTTATGAAATACGGTTTCAACAAGCGACAAACACATTTACAAACATTATTACCTTGCTTCATTCTACCTCTTATACCCAGAAGGACCTTCGGCATGCTAGAACCAAGTTAGTAAGGTTGATAGAGTATAAAAATGCCCATTTCTTTTTAATGATTAAAATTTTGTTATGGCATTTTTAATGTATTCTTTGCTCATAATATAATAATATACTATAGTTAAACAATAATTTATGGTATTATATTAAAGTGATACAGTGCGGCTCTACGGCGGGAAAATGATTTGCAAGGGTCTTAGGGCAATAAAATCCTTGAAACTGTCGTAAATAGTGGTAAGTTTGATGTATGCCGCTCTTGCTTTGTTAGTGCGGCCAGCAATTGGGGTGCTGCAAACAATGCTTTCCTGCTCTTGATACTTAATATACTATAAGTGTATATTTTGTTATTTTAATAATAGAACAGTAATTTTTAAATGCTGAAGAGGTTTAAATATCTTATTTTGATTTTAAACCAAATTTAGTTGTTAAATTAAAATATTTACCACATAAATATATACAAATATCTATCAATGATATTAGCAATATATGAGACAAATCAAGGATATTTTTTACAAATTTCTGAATCAACTAAGCTAAATAAATATAATTATTTTGTTAAATATCATGCTAATAGCAATTAAAGAAAAGTGATGGAAGAGACTAAAGTGCGAAAAATGTTGCAATTCATCGAGTCTTACATAAATGAATATTACATGTTTATAACCGGCCAAAAAACTCATAACCGTGGCAAGTCGATTTTAGTGTGTCAAGTTCACTTTTTTATGAATTTTGCATAATATTAATTACTATATCTATTTGATCTTGTCTTATTCAAAGTTTATGATCTTGAAATATTATATTTCCGTAGTTGATCTGAAGGTCAAGTTGAAAATATGCGAATATAGTTCAAATATTTATATATCAAATATTAAAAAAAATGAAAGTTTCCTTGAGTTATTAAACACGTGTATACTTGTATTATTATCATTTACATTGAATCTTCTGAAGGTGTTATATTTCATATATTTTTTTAATGTTTATAATTTACTATTAATTTTAATGTATTGTCTATTTTTGGATTTTAATAATGTGCACAAATTTAATTAGAATATTAATGTGTCATTTATGAAACTGTTATTGCAACCAAAACGTATACTATATTATACGCATCCTAAAGTGACATCTATAATGTGATGACATTTAAATAAATTATTTTATTCTTTTGTATATGTTATAAATATTATATGGGCCTATTCTGTAAAAAAGTGAACATTGATGTTAGCTAATATTGCTGTTAAAATCACTTTATTCAATCAATTACCGAGTTTTTCAAATCTTACCTTGCAACGTTTAAAATATTCATTAATACCGCCGTTAAATATTAGAGACTACCCAATAGTCGTAGAAAACAGCTCAGTATACAATTAACACTAAAATGGTCATCAAACTTGTTGCTCAATGTACTATTATATACGTTTATAAACTTATTATACTCACTTATAGAAAATGAACTAAGTGCTTTTTTTACTTGTATAAATTGCATGTTTATACTAGCGGAAATTATACCGTGTTTGTTGCACAAGAAACTATTTTAACTAATTTATATATCTAACTAATTTATTAACAATTTTTTATTACACGTTTTGAAATGTTAAGGTTAGTGTCATTTAATATCTTATTTTGGTATGAAAAAGTTGATTTTTTTGTCGCTTTTTTAACTTGAATTTAATTAACTCTTTCAAGAGCAGAATTTAAATCTAAAAAATGCGATATGTAATATGTTTTTCTTGAAAACGACATATACAAGGTGTTAGTAAAAAAACGTACGGTTGAATAACTAAATAATGATTCAAAAAACATTAAATGGTTTTTTTAGTACTATAATGGCCGGTATATGCATGCGCGATTTTGCTTTTAATTCACTTGCAATGGCAACCAACTTTAGTGTTTTGAACAGCAACATATATTTTTTTAGAATGTCTATGATATTATGAATCCAACTATGTAAAATAATGATATTAAATTTAAACCACCGATTCTGAAAGAGATAAAGCTTAATAATAATAATAATAATAATAAACTTTATTTCTACTTATTACAAATAGACCACTTAACCTTACTAAATTTACACAATAAATTTTATCAACATTTTTGCTATACTCTTTAAAAACTCGGAATATTTGATTCGATTTTTTTGCGTAATAATTTGTCGGTGGTGTTGGCGCAACGTGCATTTCCCGGTTGTCCGACACCAACTGGACAAACACTACGACTTTTAGCTGTTTGCTTAGAAGAGTGTGGGTTAACAGAAGATGCTGTCATGCCTGGGCGGCCCCGGATGTCCCAGAGGACTCCGAAGTATAGCATCAATCGGTAAAAGACTTGTAGATGTTTCCTTACAAAGTGCAGACAGTGCATCAGCTGCTAGCCGTTGACAGCCAAGCGCGTGTAACCTACGTTCATGCCATCTTGAATTTCGATCATGAGGAAACCAACTTTTTATCGAAAATTATAATGAGCGACGAGGCCCATTTCCACCTCTGTGGATACGCGAATAAGCAGAATTATCGCTTCTGGGGTACCGAAAATTCGTGTATAGCACACGAAGTCAGCCGATATATTTTTTCTACTTAATTAAAAAAAATATTTAGACTTCAAATAAACACAATCTAAAAGCAAAACTAAAGTTTTTTATTTATTAAAAAATTTAACATAATAGCTATTAATGCACTTGAATGATTACAGCATTTGCTTACTTTTGGTAGTAATAGCATTTATTGTAATCTATCTTCAGTGGGGACCTAATCCACTGTTATATTTTGTTTTGTTTTTTAGTTTTGAGGAGTTTTGCTTATTTTGAGAAGTACCTAGTAATAATTGGAATGTTGATATAATATACAGGATTTTCAAAAAATAAGAAATACATTTAATACTTTTAAAATTTTTAGTATTTAAATTTTGCTGAACAATAAAACTTACATTATCGCATTTACACCCATCAATTAAAATTGATACTAACTATAATAATATTGTTTTTAGAGCACTGCACTACTACTACTACTACCTACACTCACTGCAACTTTATTCAAATAATTTTTTTTTTTTTATTTACAATATTAATGTACATTAGAATCAAATTATCAATTTATGACACTCGTTGACAAGTTGAACATAAACGGATCACTAATGTTAGCATTAAACTATCACACAAATATATGCATTTCTATTATCTATCAAAACCCGAAACAATGTTGCCTAAATTATTATTTTATATACTAAAAGACGCATGGGCTCAATAGGAATCAGGAACACTGAGTGGACATCAAATTATACCGCAATAAAACTGAAAAAAAAAATCCTAAATTGTCATACAAATTCATAAACAATCTGATGCCCATAATGCAAAAAAGGATAATTTTGTATTAGGTGTTTAAAATTAGTGTTCTTTTAATGGCACAGAAGTGTCTTTTTGGCCAAGATTGATCCAAAGTGCAATAAAATACTGATTTTGCCAAGAAATACAAACAATATTTTTCTATAATTGTAAATAAATATACTACCCGCTAAAAGTACAAAAACACCAAAAAAACTCTTAGTCTAATTTTTATTAAAATTTTAGATATGTAAATTATTTACATTAAAAATGATTAAAATTGTTGATCAAATTACCTTTGAGTATAAACGGCGAAAGTTACGGTCTAGACGCCCTAGAAACACTACACAGCGTGAAGATTGGGCTCTTCAGCTTGTTGCTTTCTTAGACCAATTTTTAACAACAAGAGCAACTGGAAATATCTGGAGAGTCTTAACTAACCAAAGAATCTCCGTTTGATCAGTTTACCGGAGTATTAAATTATTTGGTCTTAAGACGTACTGCCCTTTCCATTGTTTGCCCTTAACTCCTCACCACAATCAGTGCCATCTGGAATGGTGCGATGAGAGACTACAATGGGCCGACAAGTTACCTTTGCAGCAAATTGAAAATTTGTGTTTGTATTCTCACTATAAGATTGTTAGACGTGCCAAAGAGAACGTTTACAGTTTGCTGTAAAACGACATAGATCTTTCATGCAGGTTGATGGTATGGGAAGCAATTGCTTATGAAAATAAGTTTTATAAACACAAATTGTTACACTAACATGGTTTTAGATCCAACATTAATGCCCTATCTGAAAAGATTGGAAACACCCATTTTCCAAAACAATAATGCAAAGCCGCATACAACTAGAGTAACTATGGAATCCCTGAAACTAATAAATAAATAAACTAATATTGATTTACTTTTATGGTTTCCTTGTTTTTCAGACCTATCACCTATTTGATAGGTGTGGTATAATATCAGTATAAGACTTTGCCATCTTTAGCGTGGGATTTAATCTCTCATTCAAGTAGTGGAGAGTCAACTCATTATAGGAATAAAATGAAGAAATTATTATGATTTTTTGTTAAAATTTTAATCATTTCTTAGTATGAATACATGAATAATATAAATACATATTATTTGAAATATCATATAAGTATATAATTTCAAGCAATTAGGGCTTTTTTTTTTTTTTATTGCAATATAAAAAGTTATACTCACACTAAGTTTTGCGTTTCTTTAGAACAAAGAGTACAAAATATCAGAGGAGATGATTATGCCTCAAGCGAGTAATATTGACTTATTTTGATATTTGGCTTTATAAGAACTTTTGTTGCTTGATGTGACGTGAGAATAATTTTGTGCATGTACTAGTGTGAACAAGGTTTAAACATACGGTCTTTTTTAAAAAATGTTTTTTTATTATTGAATTTTATGTTATTGAAACGAAAACGTTACAATTTGATTGCTAAAGTTTTATTTTGTGTGCAAAACTAATACATAAACTACTATCTTATAGTATTTAGTTATAATATATATTATGTGTAAATATGTAGATAAACAAGTGGACATGTGGTATTAGCAATAGCAACAATATAATTAAGCTAAACGTTTACTAGAGAAGTACTATTTATAACAATCGTTTATGTTTGATTTCAAAACCACACACGTTATTATTGATATTGTCAGCGCTTGTCTATGAATAAAAACTGGTTAACAGTATTAGTTGTTGTAGCTTTACATGTGGTTTCTTTGTGCATTTAAATGACTAGACAGGTTATTAATTAGTCTATAAATTAGAAATATTAATAACACGTATAAATTTTTTGTTATAAGATATAATATTGTTTTTAATATTATTATATGCCAACTTTTTTTAATATCTCTAGCTATGCAATTGCATACTGCTATTGAAAATACTCATAATAAAACTGAGGGGTAATTTACTATTTTTTTATACAATAGTAGCTACATCTCTAAAATAAAACAGAAATGAGGTTACGTACTAGAATTTTTGAGATTCATAGATTAAATGCATAATATTCTTTATTTGTAATAGAAATTAATACCATTCAACGTTTAGCTAATTTAATTAAAAATAACTTTAATGTGTAGGTGATTACTCATTTTTCTTGAGATTCATAATATTTATCTGTTTTCTGACTTTACACTTTACATGAACCTTGAGGTTCATATCTAAAATAATATGCCAAAATAATTATGTTGTTTTGCACAAGTTTCAAAGTTTAACAGTTTTAATATTCGAAAAGTGATTGTGCAATTAGAAACTCAGTGATTTTGTTACGTCACAGCTATATCTTGTTTGATAAAATGTTGGAACACTTGACGTGCAGTTAGGAACAGTTTTAGAACAATTAAAACAATTTTAAATACAATTTAACCAATTTTAAATACATTTAAAATTAATTTGAAATAAACTCATAAACTTCGAAACAGATTAAATACACTTGATAATAGTTTAGGTGTAAATGAGTATACTTGGGAGCTCAAATTGGTACGCAAAGAAGGTGCACCTAGAAACACTTTAAATCAATTCAAATTGCACTGCAAATTGCAATATATATAATATACATAATATTGTATAGTAATATTTTAGTACATTTAAGAATAAAATTTAGGTACCTTTTAAATACATTTTGGAAGAAACAACTAAAACACTTTAGACACAGTTGAGAACAGTTAGTGCAAAAACGTTTAAGAGAAACTTAAATTACGTTGAAGTAGCTCAGTACACGCAGGAACGGGTTAGGACACATTAGTTGCATTTGAAAACATTTTCTGTACATCTTTATACACTGGAAAAGTTTAAAATTAATTAAAAACAGCTCAGTTAAATTGAAAACATTAAAACAGATTCATTTTAACCTAAAATGTTCAGTACATTCAGAAAGAGCTTGGAACACTTTAGGTACAGTTGAAAGCTGCACTTGAAAACAGCATGAAAACAGGTTAATTCTAATTTTAAATAGCTCAAAACAACCTAGGACCAGTTTGTAACATTTTAGGTGCAGTTAGGAACAGTTCACTTTATACCAGTTGTTACCACTTTAAAAATAGTTTTTAAATTAATTTGTAACACTAAACTACACTCACTAAACTTGGAAACAGCTTAGACACACCAGGGAGTAGTTCAGGTGCAATTGAGAATACTTGAAAACAACTCAAATTGAATTAAAGCAATCAATATTGAAAACAACTAAATACATTCAAGAACAGCTTGGAACACTTTAGTGCAGCTGAAAAAAGCTCTAATTTTCTGTAGAGCAATTTCTAGCACATTAAAAAGAGTTTTAAATTAATTTGTAACAGCTCAGTAAACCTGGAAACAGTTCAGGTGAGAACACATTTTGAAAGAGTTCAAAATTAATTGGAAACGTAAGCTGTTTAGAGAGAAACTTAAATTACATTAAACTAATTAATTTGAACTAAAATAGCTCGTACACCCGGGGAGAGCTTGGAACACTTTAGATGAATTCTGTCTTGATAAGTACAACAATATCATATGCGTAGCTTAGTGACTTCTAAATTTTTTTGTTTTTTTAAATGCTTTTTTGGTTTAAATAAGTGTCGGTTCAGTATAGTCGATATAGTCCTAGAATTGATCTACAGTTATTAGTCAAAGCTTAGTAATATATTTAGTAATATACCTATTATTATTATTATTATTATAAAATAAACCTATTATTTTGTTAAGATTTGAACATACAGATAATGTAAAAGTGTTTTTAATATATATAATTTAATATAATTTTTTCATCTTTTATTAACTTTAATTTAATTTTTATTTATTAAAATCTACCTATTTCATGTATGTATTTATATTAATTTTTGTATTTGTTATAGATTGGGTTGATGCGAGGTGGATATCTCTTAGCAGAAGAATCCCCAGAAAGCCTAGTTCAACATTATCAAGCCGAATCATTAGAAGATGTATTCCTTAAGTTATCTGTCATACAAAATATGGGAAAACGTCGGCGTAGTTCAATCGCTACCGAAGTAACGACAGCTATCACTATACCGTCTGGTGCAATCAATCAGGCTATTGTTGTCGACGAAGATCAAGGAGAAATTTCAGGAGAATTTGGCGATAACATATCTATGTCTTCAAGAGGAGGCCGCGTTTCTGTAGTACCCGACGATCCTGATAATGCTCCACCAGAAATTCCACCTCCGGAAGAAGATTCAAAAATGACATGCGCCGATTATTTTAAAGTTGCAAAAGCAAGTCATCTGAAGACTTTAATTTGGAAAAACTTTTTATGGATGTGGAGAAATTACCCTGTAATGTTATTCATCATAGTACTGCCCGTAGTTCAGACAGTTTTGTTTTGTTTATCTATAGGCCACGATCCTTACAACCTACCTCTATCTGTCGTCAGTTATGAGTTGGACAAAAATGAGGTTTGTAAGCCGGTAATTGAATGCAATAATACAAGGTTGAGTTGTGGGTATGTCGAGTATCTCAGGAAAAAAACGTTACAAGTGGTAAGTTATATTGATAAAATACTAGATTAGTTCTTGGCAAAAAACGATGATGGTTTGATATTGATGGCTCAATTTTGACACTATTATTTATAGTAGCAATATTTTCAATTAAACGCTAATGAATTGATGGTTCTTGTTCATTTATAGTCAAATCAGTTAATTTAATAATTTGATTTTGTTGAGCACACCTCTCCTTTTTAAAATCGCTTGGTTGCAACGTGTAGAGAATGAAATTTCTAATCTAATGAAATATATAAAAATCCAAAACTTTTAATTGTCTATTAAGTTTTGAAATAAAATTGTAATTTTTTTGTTAAAATAATTGCTTAAACTTTAAGAGTTATAGTTTATTGAACATTAAACTTAGTATACTTTTTATTGTGCTATATAATAACAATTGTTACAGTTCTTCTTGTAGTTGTGAATGTGTGATAAAATGTGAAATTTGAAATTCCCGCGTGTATTAATTTTTCTAACAATTAATTAAAATGTTGAGGACTATATATAAGATGTGTCTCTCAATTTATACAATTTAAGATTAGGTAGCTCGATGCACTGAAAATATTATTGTACTAAATAGGTCTCTGATTTGTTCACAAACTTATGCTGGTGCAAAAATATTACAGTAACCAAAAATATATTCTGACTATTTTTTTAAATTATATTTAAAGTCTAATCAGTGCTTAAATCTACATAAACATTAATGACTTTATTTTCAGACTTTTTATGATACCGAAGACGCTGCTAGAAATCAAGTATTGGCTGGTAAATCCTGGGCAGTATTAGTATTTCAATCAAATTATTCTGATTCATTAAGAGCTCGTTTAAATGATGGACGAGCTGTTAGCGATGCAGATATTGAAAATTCAGCTGTTGGTGTTTTTCAAGATATTTCAAGTAAGTTAACAAAATATTATAAAACTATCAACTTATATTTTATACAGAACTATTTTATTTAGAATTAATTTTATTTGTTTTAGATGAAAATATTGGTAGTTTCTTAAAACGCGATCTCTATTTTGGCTTTGAATCATTTTTCCAAGACTATCTACAATCATGCAGCATTGATAAAAAAATTGGTACTATTCCAATCCGCTTCAATGACCCAATTTATGGATACAGAAACCCAAACTTCACCGATTTTGCCGCACCGGGTGTTATTCTGACCATTATCTTCTTTTTGGCTGTAGCGTTGACGTCAGGCGCCATGTTATTAGAGCGTAATGAAGGAATATTAGAACGGTCTTTGGTAAATGGAATAACAAGTACTGAATTGCTTTTCTCTCACGTTGTAACACAGTTTACTGTAATGGCCGGTCAAACCATCATGGTATTGATTGTCACATTTGCTGTGTTTGATATTACCAATAAAGGTCCCATTGCTTTAACAGGTTTGTTGACAGTCCTTACTGGATTGTGCGGAATGTGTTTCGGTTTTGTTGTAGCAACACTGTGCGATACAGAACGTACAGCTACGTATTTAGCTTTAGGCAGTTTTTTGCCAATTGTTATGTTATGTGGCATTATTTGGCCAATTCAAGGCATGCATTACATTTTACAAATAATTGCATATACATTGCCGCTTACTAAAAGTACTGAAAGCTTGCGACACATATTGCAAAAAGGATGGACTTTGAATAACCCAGACGTATCGATAGGATTTATCAGTACAGTTAGCTGGATTACATTTTTTCTTACTATGAGTATATTGTTATTGAAGTTTAAAAAGGGTTAAATACATAACAAATTATTAATACGTGTGGTTTAGTATTTTATGCTCAATTATAGTGTTGTAGTATGGGTTTTATTTGACTAAAGTGTATTTTTATGTATTTATATATTATTGTTTTCAAATTAACTTATAAACTAAATGGCCATAATGCATGTTCACCAAAGAACCTTATCTTATAAAAACATTTAATCTGTATATAATTCATTGCATTTTAACATTACGTAAGTGGGCATTTTAATTATTTTTTCTATTTAAAGTTTAGTGTTTTTATTGTTGTTGATTGGCTGTGGATTTTTTATTAAATTTGTGAAATTATGTTGTTGTTCATTTATTATGTATAATGTAGTTGAAAATATACAAATAAAAAAAAATTGAAGTTTATTCATATCATATTCCTTATATCTTTATTATATCATATTCCTTCATCGCAGATAAGAGTAAGTATCTTATTACTTTATTTTTTTACGTTAACTCTCCAGTAAACGGGTAAATTTGGTATAACAGCAGCGCAGGGGTGAGGCCTATCAGGAACATTTTAAAATAGGCTGCAAAAAATATTTGTTTAAATATTTAAGTGAGTTGCTTTTGAGGATTTCAAAGTACATCTATTTATGTTTTATTGAGCATAATTGAAATTGTAAAAACTAACTAAACAAAAAAAATAATTACTATTTTTAGAACTCATAAAACTAAAAAGCTGTTTTTTATCACGATTTTTATTTATACAATATTATAAGAAAACTAAACAAAAAAAAACAGTCATACTGAAGTAACAAATGAAACAAAAAAACAATGTTTTAAAAAATCTGGACACAAAACAGGAGGTTCTAAAGTTGGCTCTAATTTCTGTCGGTACACTTCATGCTAAGATGTGTTCTTTACTAAATTAATTTGCCTGTTTTTTTTTCTTTTGCAATATTTGCAGTAATTTCTCTTATTTGAGGTCGGTTTGACTTCGTCTTTAGAGATTGGAATTCTAAATAAGTTATTATTTTCCGAGACCAAATTAATACCAAATCATTTTAGAAACAACCTAAGGTTTTTAGTAAATTTATTGATAAATTTAATGAGATATCGGAAGCAACAGCTCCGATTACCGTCTGAGATCGCCGCCGTGCAATGCTATGCCGATATTGGAGAGTTCGGATAGTCGATGACCGCGCGTGGTTATTGCAATGTAAGTAGTTTACTTGTTTTGTAATAAACATACACGGCATTTCCGGCTATTGGCATTTTTGCAAGTCGGCATAATAAAATAAATAAATAGACCAGCAGAACTTGTCTGCGCTCTTAGTAGGCTTAGTAGTCTTAGTAGTCTCAGTATGGCCAATATTCGTAGTTAAGGTTATAGTTATAAAAAGAAAAGAAAATTTAAGTAATTTTAATTTAATTTAAAATTGTTATGTGTAATCCAGTACCCCCCATCACCCTAGCGTGACATTTGGTGGGGACGCCGTTCGATTCTTTTTTTTTTAATTTTTAAATGTTTTTGTGAAATTATTATGCGTGTGTGTGCGATTTACTTTTAATAAGCAATAAGTATGGTTAAATTACGGTGAGATGGCTCAGTTATAGAGCGTTAGCGTAGCACGCTAACAGTCTGGGGTTCGATCCCCGAATATGACTAAAATAATAACTTGCTCTTTATCCACCGGGGTGATTCGGAAGTAACCTAAAAAGCCGTTGGTCCCATCAACCCCCTTCAAACAAGTCGTAAGACTTCTGGGGCGATGTAAAATAGCTGTAAAAAGTGCAATAAAGAAGAAAGAAGAAATTAGATAATGGGATATGGGGTCGACCGACAAACTGTCGGATGATAACGGCGAGTTTAAAAGAACGCATGACACTCGGGAAAGACGGAGAGCCGCTAACGAGGAATATATAAATTTACGACCGAACGCTCGGAGTTCGAACGTATTTACTATAGACAGGAATAGTATTTTTAATAAAAGCAACAAACTCGCTCGTACCCCACCCAACAAAAAGAATAAAATTAATTATTCTTGAAAAATTAGACAAACGTTAAAAGTTGAACGTTAAACAACACGACTTTCCGGGCCCCTTTATTAAATTCGGTAATTAACTCCTCAGAAGATCCACAAGCAATTGCGGGTGGATTTGAAACAAATAATAGTTCAGATAATTTACAAAATAGTGCGAACGGCTTAGATATAAATAATAGCTCGAAAATATTACAAATACATGCGGACAGTATACAAGAAATCAATAGCATCGCAAATTTTCTAACTCACGCGAACGAAGAAATAAATAATATCGTGCCACCCCAGACACCAATAGAACACCATAATATGAACATGTTTTCACAAATAATACTGTTAAAACAAATACGAACATAAAAAAGTAGTAATTCCTTCGCCTACGTTGTTTAACCCACCAATAACCCGATATTCTACAACTATGGCCAATGTAACATTATCAGATGCCCTTAACCAGGATTTAAAACCGGTGCAACCAAAATTTACTTTACCCTCCATTTTTGACCCCGCTAATACAAACGTCGTAACTTTTTTAAGACTATTTGAACAAGCATCCTTTTCAAATGGATGTAACGATCAGTACCGAATTATATATTTTTGTACTTTTCTAACAGGCGAGTCCTATATATGGTACTCAAATTATCGAAGGGAAGTATCATTTTTTTCAAAAACGTGGACCGACATTAAAAAAGATTTTATTTCAGAATTCGGTGCTGAATACCCTAGTCAAGACATTAAATTTAAATTACAGAACAGAAATCAGGATCAATTTGAATATATAAAAAATTATTATTACGATCTTGTTACAGTATGTGATGAATTAGGCACTATTTCAGACGAAAGGTTTTTAGAGTACTTTGAAAATGGATTACACCCTCTGTTTTATGAAAAATGTGCATTATTGAGAACCACAAATATGTTAAGAAATAATTTTAAAAGTATCGTTATAAAAGTTTATAAAATGGCTCTTCAAACACAAATGAATAATGCATTTAATGCATTAAATCTTAATGGGGTCAAGCCAGAGAGTAATATGAATACCGAGGTAACTCTAATAACACGGACTACAGATGGTAAACCTAAATGTTTTTGATGTGGTAGAATTGGACACTTAGCGAGGTCTTGTTTTGCAAATTTAAATAATACTCAGCAAAGACCTAACAATAATTATAACAAGATCGATAATAATAATCGACAGAATTATAATGAGGATTATAATAACTCGCAAAATTATAATCGCCCCCAAAATAACTTCAACTGGTCGTCTAACAATGAGAACCAGCGCAAGCCCTACTGTCGCCCTATATAATTGTAATAATGAATTTACCCATAGCTATATATTGTGTGTATATAGAAAAATTAACAACCAAGATAATGTTAAAATAATACTCGATACTGGGTCCGCTCAAAATGTAATTTCTAGGGGCTTAATAAAACACTTCAAGCCGGTTGCCCGTAATAAATACCTCCTGGAAATAACGTATGCATTGAAAATATTAGTACTAAATGCTCGGCATTAGTAATAGAAAATCTGTCACAACCTTTTTAAGAAAACATGGTGCAATTATTAATTTTAATCAGAATAAAGTTACTTTTAGTGTAAGTTCAAATATAGAAACTAATGTATGTTTATTAAACAAAGTTGTGTGTAGGAAAAATAATGACCATACGTTAATAGCGATCAAGAAAATGTAAATGTGTAGTAAAAGAAGATCATACCAGGTCACATGGTAATTAATGTTAAAATCACAAACCCAAACATATCAAATAAAATTTATGGAAATGATTTATTTCTAAGAAAGCGAAATCTATTAATAAAGGAAAATACAATTATATCAAACATGAATAAACAATATATTGTTGCACTAGAAAATACACCAAAGAAAGCAATCAAATTATTTGCTGGAACTACTATTGGATATGGTTACAACAGAAATGAAATAGAAGATTTGTTCTTAACAACTCGAGAAGTGAATACTGATGATAATAATCTAACCGAACGTATAAATACCGGTGGAAATTTAAACATGGAAGAACAAAGCAGACAAAACACATTAATTAATGAGTTTAGCGACGTATTTGTCGACGACAACTCTAAAATAGGATTCACCTCTCTGTGCAAACACGAAATAATAATAAATGATTTTTGCACACCTATAAAAAGTAAACTATATAAAACATTATATAAAGAAAAGCAAATTATATAATTATATAATTATAGGATTAATGAAATGCTAGATACAAACATAGTAAGGTCTAGTAAATTGCTATTTTTGTCTCTCGTGGTTTTAGTGAAAAAGAAAGACGGCAAATGGAGATTTTGTGTTGATTATAGAAAAACCAATGAAATACCAAAAAAAAAACAATTACTCTTTACCACTTATTGAAGACGTTCTATTCTCATTTGAAAATAATAAGTATTTTTAAGTATTGGCAGGTTGAAATGGAACACAGCATTTGCAACTAGTGAAGGGTTGTATAAATTTAATGTGTTACCATTTGGTTTATGTAATGCTTTGGCTACATTTCAAAACTTAGCTGACATTGTGTTTGAAGGATTAAAGTGGAAAGAAATGATAGTATATTTAGATGATATTGTGATATTTAGCAACACATTTGATGAACACTTAATCAGACTTAAGCATGTTTTAGAAAGACTTCGATATGCCAACCTTACTTTAAACACTTTGAAGTGTAACTTTGCAAAGAATGAAGTTAAGTTAAGATAAGGTTTTTTGGAAAACTAACCAACAACAAGCTTTTGAGCAATTAAAGCACGCCCTAACAAACTCTCCTGTCCTAGCTCACTTTGATCATGATTTGCCATGCAAACTAAGGACGGACGCTAATAAAAATGGGACTGATGCAATATTACTGCAAGAACTTTACAAAGACAAACATCCAATTTGTTATATAAATCGCTCTCTATCAAAAGCTGAGAAAAATTACAGTATTTCTGAAATTACTAGCATTACCTGTCGTCTGGAGTTTGGGATACTTAAGGCATCTTGTGCATGGCAGACCCATTACAGTCGTGACATCATCACGCATTGTTTGTTAAAATCATGTAAAAATCCTACAAGTAGACTAGCAAGATGGGCTATAAAACTATCAGAATTTGACTATGTAATATCGCATAAAAATGACGCACTACATCAAGATGCAGATTGTTTGTCACAAAATCCGATTTTTAAACAAACATTAGAAGACGAGGAAACTGCTTAAGAGATACCTACATTTGTAATAAATTCCACAGATTTACAACAAGAACAGTCAAAGGATCCTGAAATTGCCAAGATGATAAATGTATTACGTCACTCTGACCACAGTTTTCAAACCCAGCTCTAAGAAAAAAATTAAAAAAAATTATACTTAAAGAAAGCATGTTATATAAAAAAACGTTTCACCTCAAGGTTTAGAAAATTTAATATATTTACCATGTAATCTTGTACCTAAAATATTGTATTCTAACCATTCTGAACCTATGATAGGTCATTTAGGAGTTTCTAAAACATATAAAAAACTAACACAAAGATATTATTGGGAAGGTATGTTGGAGGATGTAACAAAATTTGTGAGAGGTTGTCCAGATTGCCAAGCCAGGATAAAAATAAACAACAGAAAACCACAAAGATTACTTCAACCAATCCGGGTCGGTTTATCATTTGACAAGATTGGAGTAGACCTTTTAGGATCATTTCCTAGAAGTCGAAAAAGAAAAACAATGGTAATGGTTGCACGTGATTACGTCACAAGATATGTAGAAACAGCAGCGTTAAGAGACAGAGCTGATACAGTGGCAAATTTTCTTGTAAACAACATTATCAACAGACATGGCTGCCCGAGGTCCATATTAAGTGACCGAAGGGCAACGTTCCAATCAGAATTGGTCACAAGTTTAATAAATGGTATGAGTATTAGGACAGATTTAACTACATCTTATCACCCAAGTTGCAATGGTTTGACCAAAAGGTTTAATCATACTTTAGCTGCTATGTTAAGTAAGTTTATCTTGACTGACCAAATAGATTGGTGTCAGTACTTAAGTCATTTGACTCTGGCATAAAATACTTCTGTACTAGACACCACTCAAAGAACATCAATTTTCTTAGTATACGGCAGGGAAGCAACTTTACCAGCAGACGCAGAGTTAGTACAAAATATTGAAAAAAGTCCAATAAAAGATTACCATAAAAAAAAATTTGCAGCTAGAGCTATTGCAGTCGAAAACATTCATAAAAAACAGGTTAAAGATAAAAGTAAATATGATAAAAGACATCAACATGTTAAATACCAACCTGGTCAAAAGGTTGAAGTTTTTACACCAATTCGTAAAGTATGGAAAAGTGAAAAACTCCTCTTACGTTGGTTTGGACCATATGTAATATTAGAAAAACGAGGTGAAGTAGATTATCTCATTTAAATGAGTCTTACAAAATATATAAGTATAGCAACATATTACAACCCTTGGATATCATGTTCACAAACATTATTTACACTACCGTAAAATTTTAATACAATTTTGTTTGTAATTATTGTACTAATTTGTTAAACACTAATACAAGGATACAATGTTATTTATTGTCTTCCTACTAGTTTGTACAAAACTATTGGTCTGTGGCCAAAACGCCATGTTTAATATAACAGAAACAAAGAGCCGTGGATTGGTGTTTGAAAAAATAGACAACGTTAGATTTGTGAGCGGATATTGGGATCTACTTGTACACATAGATCTTAATCATTTGCATGCTCGTCTGCAACAAATCCAAAACTACTTCAACACTACTAACGTTATTTGTAAAAATGTAAGTAAACATGGAAACCACCAGCCTGTCTCAACGATCTCCCTTTAATTGAGGGAATGATAGCGCGTATTGGTAAAGTAAGAACTAACAGCTTAGACTTAATTGGTGCTAATCGAGTAAAAAGAGGATACATTAACAATGTCGGTACAATTTTTAAACAATTATTTGGAACATTATCGGACGATGAAAGTAAACGATATGATAATATGCTCAATAACTCAAAGCACATTATGTCGGAACAAACTACAATCATTCAATCTAAAATATGCAAACAACACTTTAATAAACATTGAATACAATAAAAAATACTAAATAGTTCACTAAACTTAATGACAAAATAGTTGTAAATTACTTTTGCATATAGTATTTATATTTTAAATTGTATAATTAAATTTTTTTATACTTTTATATGCTTTATTTTTATTATTTTTAATATAAACCGGTTTCGCCAAACAATCAACAAACTTTATGGATTTTGCACGTTGACCACGGAGTTTTCCAGAAACAACAACTTCACATCCTTTAGCTCCTGATTTCATGATGAATCTCAATACACCGTAACATGCACGACGTACAGCAAGACCACCAATCAATTTGTATCTCAATGATTCAGCTTCAGCAATGGCGCAAAGACAACGTGTGGCTACCTTCTCAGCATACAATTTAACTGTATATTTTGGGAAATTGAATCTCTTTTGTACTACAGATGTCAATTTACAAATACGACGTCCTTTTTTTCCCAACACATTTTGTGTGTAGGTGGCCATAATGATAATTTTGGTATGTGTTGGTGTGACACGTACGTCCACACCAGAGTAACCATCTTCAGCTAATTTACGAGTCAAAAACTCGTTTAATTCAGCTTTGAAAACTCCATCTCCAACAAACTTGCGCTTCTTAGATATTGTCGTGGTTGCCATATTGCTTGGTTCACGTTAAAGCAAAGCAACGCATGGCTTTATGTATCACCCACGTCTACAAAATTCTTATTAGTTTGCCCTAAAAAATCCAAAGCGTTGACATTAAGCGGAGAAGGAAAACTATATTTAGAAAATCCGTTCTTTCTGCATGTTGCACACCATACGTTGATAACAAATTCAAATACCTGTGCAATTATGAAAACCACATTATTTTATGGAACTGTTTTACCTAATATACTCCATAAATTAATTGATCCATCCAACTTAATCCTTGCTATTCCAAACGTATCTACTATTATCTATATCTGGGTATTCCGCCTACTTAAATGAGTATAGTGGCGTTGAATGATAACTAAGTTTAAGTAAGAGCTATCATTCAACGATAGTGGCAAGCTAAACGATTTAAAAATACGGATTGCCAAAATGCATAAATATAATACTCATGCTATTTTGTCATAGTAACACCAGCACACGGGTGAGGCCTGTCAGAACATATTGTGCTTTTACACAAAATTAAAGTTTTATATGTATTTATATTTGAATAACATCAAAACATGTTTTTTTACAACTTTGAGAGGCACATAAACGTTTTCTCGCCGATTCAAAACAAACGGTACGTTTACTCCTATAGAAATTAATTGATTAACTATAAAGACATAGTAGAATATAAAAAACAGATTACCGCAAGTTTTAATGCTGGTTGTTCTGCATAGGAGGAAAGAATAATAAAGTTATAGAAAACTAAGAAAACATAAGGCAACACATGTCCAGAAATCATTTCTTCTATTTTGTGATATACGGCATGGAAATTTATAGTCTATAATGTCAAAATCATCTTTGAAATTTTTTTAAGTCTAGAAAATCCATCTTAACTACATTATGGCTCATTGTTGCTTAATTATGATATATTATTAAAATGTACTAGTTATATTTTTATACAATGCGAAGTTACGAAGTTTAAGTTAAGTTGTGTTAACGTCTTGTTTGAGCAGCCAGTTTTTATATTTGCATCACAAGCTGAAAAAAAGTTGTAATGTCCACCAACTCTCTTTTTTTAGCGTAGAATATTATTTGTGACTAACATAAGTCAAAATAATTGTTGTAAAACGTTTTAATAGGAATCCATATAGTCTAGTCACTATGTACATTTGAAAATGCAAATGAATCATTTTTTTATATTGTATATGAGAGGGTTAAACCTTAAGTTGTCGACCAAGTTTTTTTATCAGCTTTCTATACTATCTTAAACAAAAATCAAAAAAGCGTTTTTTGCAATAAACCGGCTCCGGACGTAAACCAAAAGTTGCGACCATATGATGTTTTGTTACTTTTTTATGCTCTACAATTTAGATTATATGACTTTTTTATGTACTAATGATTGAGATGTTACACTACCATGAAGAGTAGAATTTGAGGCACTTTTTTTATGTGGCGTATGACAAATAGAAGCGCAAAATGCTCTTGCATACGCATGGCAAAAAAAAATCTAGTCTACACAACTTTCTGCGTTGATTAACTTTAAAAGCTTTTCAATCCCACTGCCGGACACAATCATATCGATTGTTTTCACAAACAAAATCAATATATGGAATCTTCCTTGCCTTACAACATCGTCTTTTAAATCCGATGTTACGTCAGCGGCTTCAACATTGTTGCGGGCTATTCAGTATAGTGACTGATAAAATGTAACAAATAAAGTTTAGTTGCATTTCTCAGCAGTTGAAAACTTGTAGATTTATGTTTGGAATATATTGGAATCCATTGTGTGAAATGTTCCATGACCGTCGTGTTAACGTTGAAGTCTGCATTGACAATTTTTCTAAAATATTGAATTCAGCTCGATGTATACACGATTTCTCAAAAATTGTTATTTCTTTGTTCAGTGCACAGAACTCCAGGGTCGAAGAAATGTTGATAAGTTTAAATAATTGCGTTGTTCCTATAGATCAACTGTTATTAGTATTATATTTTATGCAACAAATAACACCTTCTAAATGTAGGGGTCTTTGCAGGAGTGCATGTGTCTACAGCATCTTTCTTTATAGTCAGAATGACAAATGCAGAGCTTATCAAGTTTTTCAAGAAATAAAAACACCAAATAAACACTGAAATATTTAAAAACAAAATACAATATTTTTTTATTAATGTGCAACTCTAAAATTAAAATTATTGATTTAGTAGTTTAATTGCCTGGGTCAGTACATAATGTTGCAATTCTAATTCATAGCAATCAAAATAGATGTTTTCAGAATAAGCAGTTTAAACTATTTCCGGTAGTAGCCTATGGCAGTTGACTTAAACTAGAAACGTTTCTACGTGTAATTTTCTCAATTTTGAAAGGAGTGGATAAACATGTGCTAAAACAGCTAATCAATAAAGAAACAAATTCTGAAGCAAGAGTGCCAAAAGAAGCTTCTGAACGTAAATAATAAATTGTTGCGTTCAAAACGATTCATCAATCAATCACTGATTAATGAGTTACTTGGTCAGCAACAAATGTATGATGAGTAAAATGACAAACGATGCTCAGCGGTAGCAAGCGCGTTTAGTACGCATGATGAGTCGTTCTGAACTTGGCCATTAATTGTTTTTTTTTTTTTTTAACTACAATAACAATTTACAAGTTATTTAATGTTTTCAAAAATTTTGGTACAATATTATTCACCTTAGTTGTGCCTATTATGATAATATTATTTATTAATTATTATAATATTAGTTGTTCGGGCGCTGTCTGTTTTGTATGCTGCAAAAAACTAATGACAGAACAAAGCAAACTTTGCTGTGTTGCCACATGGAATTGTACGAGGAGCACTGCTAAAGTTTGCGGAATCAAGTACTGCCTGTATTTCCAGCGTTCTGCAATTGTAACATTCGTAAAATTTTACGTTTTTACCTAGAATTTAGTTGACAACAATTTGTTTCAACAAAATTTAACAAGAATAATAATTGTATGAAAAACGGAAATTTCGAATCATGACTTCTGAGTGATGATTTTTTTATGATTTTCGACGCGGTTTAACACTGCAGCAATGTGTAGAAAAACTTAGTTTGTTATTTGGGGATGAAGCACCATCCAAAACTATAGTTTACAAATGGTTCGCAGAATGCAAGAGTGGAAGACCAACGTTTGATGACAATCTTTGCAAAAGTTGTCCAAGCACCTCTGTTGTCGCGAAAAACATTAATGCTGTGCGTGAAATTATTTTGTCAGATTGGCATGTGACCTATAGTGAGATAGAGGCACACTTAGTCATTGCAGCAAAACGAATACATACGATTTTGCACGATCATTTGCATGTTCAAGAAGCTTTGCAGTCGTTAGATCCTACACAATTTGAAAGATGAACAAAAACAGGCACGTGTGGTGCAAGGAAATGCTACAGAAATTTGAAGGGGGTCGTTCAAATTTGGTATATAACATCGTAACAGGTGACAAATCTTAGATATATTTATATGAGCCTAAAACTAAACCGCAATTGACTGTATGGGTGTTTCAAAATGAACCTAAACCCACAAAAGTGGTGCGTTTACAAAGCGTTTCAAAAAGAATGATTGTTTGTTTTTTTGGAAAAACGGGTCATGTTGCAACTGTTGCATTAAAGGATCGAAGGACAGTTAAAGCTGACTGGAATACTTCAATTTGTTTGCCGGAAGTTATTGCTAAAATCAGAAGAAACAACATAAACCGGCAAATCATTGTTCAGCATGACAGTGCAAGCGCTCACACAACACAGCAAACTGTAGAGTTTTTGACCAGTAACAACATCCAATTAATGACTCATTGCCCATATGCGCCTGATTTATCGCCCAATGACTTCTTTCTATTTTGACATATTAAAAGTAAAATGCGTGGCGAGCGTTTTTTATCGCTTAAAGAAGCCGTTAAAGCATTTAAATCACTTGTTTTAGAGGTACCTTGCTCAGAGTGGCAAAATTGTTTTGAAGAGTCTAAATTTTATCATGTTTGGCATAGTCCTTAAATGGTTTAAAAATTACTTCTAACTAATCAAATTACAAATTTCAATAAAAATATATCAAATAAGTTACTTATGAATGCAATAAAATAATATATAAACAATTGTTATGCACAAATGATCATCAATTTTATTGCAAAAAAAATCACGCATTAGCAGTTTTAACAAAATATTAAGATATAATTATTGTCTGTGTCATACGGCCGCGGCTTGTTGCAGGTAAAGCCACAGAACTGTACTACTTGTTTTGGGCTAATATTAGGGATCGCACTCGCAGCTAACGAGTACGCTATCTAGCGGCAGATTTGTCAACAAGCTGATGTTGAAATTTTGCTATGTTCACAGTAGTCACGGCTGCACAGTGTTCATACATATCAAGTTTATTGACATATAAATTACTCATATATTGTTTAATTAGGCGCGTTCGTTTCGCCAATATCACTGAAATTTTGATCACTTGGTGATGACCTAAAATATTACTGAATTTTTGTTTAACATGATACATAACAAAGAACGACCAATTTTACCTTATCTCAAATTGTTTTATTCATTACTCGCCATATTTTTAAATTTATGTCACCGAATTTGTTTAATTTATTATCACCAAGTGATCAAAATTTCAGTGATATTGACAAAACGAACGCGCATCTTGACATTTAATATAACCTAAGTAAACAATAATGGCGTAAAATCTAGAAAACTATCATATGAATGGCAACGCCGGCACATACAATAGTTATCATTCCAGCCACAGTAGCGCTAACAACTTAAAAAGTAATCCCAATACAACTGGCAAAAAGCAAAACAAATAATCAAAAATCAAGATTGTGTAGGTTAAAAATACAAATATGTAAGTATGCTTTGATTAACAATTCTATATAAATATAAATATTACCATAGTAATCATTCTAAATCAACATTCCAAATTCATCAGACACGCACCAATTTTCTCAAACTTATTTCATTAAAATAAAATAAAATAAAATGTACTGTGGTGGATATTCATATACTTGCGGATCACCATCTTGCGCCTACGTTCCAGTGTCCTACTATGTGCCCTGCCCGACTACAACTCCAGTCACGACAACGGTATCGTATGGAAAGCCCTTCGTTAGTGGATATCCTTGCTGCGGATCATATTGCTGCTAAAAATTTCATAAGAAGAAACAAAATAAAGTAAGAAGAATTTATAATGTAAAATGATCAACAGTACAATAAAAAAAATTAAAACTAAATTGTTTATTTAATAAAATTCTCCAGTTTAATTTTTATTTGTACATGTTTATAATCAACCTGCTGTGATACAAAACTAATGATTTAGTAAAATAATTGCTACATATACATTTAATTTAAATAAAATATTGACTTTTATATTAATGGCAATATCCACTCATTATTTTCATAATCTACAATCAGTCTAAAATGTTTGATAAATATATTACATCCACATTGTCCAGTTCTTGGAACAAAATATTTTTTTTAATACTCCATGTGGGTTTTAATCAAAACGATTGGCAAAAAATCTGACATGTGTCACAAATGAAACAAACTTAGAAGAAATCTTGGAGTAGCTGATAAACATTTCCAAAGAATTTGATAGAGTATGGCATTCTAATGGTATGATAATAAATATGTAAGTTTCAATAGCTTTGCAGATAATAGCACCCTTTATATATTCGAAAAACTATAGACAAATATAACAGTGCTTCAAAAAATTTTTAGATTGAAATCTGTAGCATCTAAAAACAAATATTTCACTCTTAAATTTGACAGTTTTAACTTAACTAACATAGAATACCGCAGAATACCTGGGACTCTTGTTCCAAAATATATTGTTTTATATTGTTGCACATCAATTCAGAATTGGTTATAGTTATTATATTAAGATTTTTATCAAACATTTTGACATGACGGAGTACCAAAACTAAATACGATCTAATGACTGACGTCATCTTTATTCATTAAACAAAACTATTTCTTTTTGATTATAGTAAAATAGACACAAGTTAAACGACATCTTATTAAACATTGTTTTATTTAAATTTGATTGATCAAACATAAAAAGAAATAAAAAAATAAAAATCACGGCAACCTATTAATAATTGAAAACTAAGTAGAATGCAACATTATTTACGTCATGTTAATTTGATTGAGATATGATTGGCAACAAAGTGTCAGAGGAGTTTTTAACGTCATGCAAAAAGACCCAAAAATAAGTTTATTATAATCTTAATTTTTTTCAAATTGTCTCTAAAAGGCATTTTTTTAAATTTTGCGGGGGGGGGGGGGTTATAAATCCTAGCTACGCTACTGTACATCAACCTGTAATGGGTGCGTTTTTAAAGTGCTCTTGCTGTTCGAACAATTTTTGCACGAACAACTTTTTTGTTTGTTTGTGCACGGTAATTTAAAAACAGCATTATAGCACTCAAACGTCAAACAAAAACATACGTCAAAACTTGTAAAGTTTTTTGGTAAGTTGATAATATGCGCAGGTAGCAGTATAATTGCAGCTGTGATTTTAAATTTAGTAATGACATGTAAAAAGTTTATTATAATTACAGATCAAAAATAAATATATATGTAAAAATATGTTTTCTACGGTTATGTTGTTTGTTTTGCTTACATGCCCAGTGTTGTCATTTAATACAATTCAAATCTGCATCAAGTAAAATATTTGAAATCTTATTCTAGATTCACACATATTTTGTATGAGCGCATATTTCTTTTATACTTTATATTTTTATAATGTATATAACACCGTACCCATGTTCTGATACAACCATGATAAATATATTATTTTATTTTCGCTATGTGGCAACACTGTACATGCCCATCATGCACCACCTCTTGACTAGGTGCGTGCAAATGTTGTTCGAACACTTGTTCGGGTTGTATTTAAAAACGCCCATTTTATTGTTCGAGTGCTCGAACCGCTGTTCGCGTCATTTAAAAACGCACCCATTAATTCATTTCTTGACATAATCTTTTTTTTATATTGATTTGTTTTGTGTTGACAGCATCCAGTTCTTTTCTGCTTGCCTCTGTATATTGTCTTCCCATCTTAAATTGAGTCTGTCAATGCTTTTCTTTGTTTCTTGTGATTTCCACTGCATAATATTTTTTGTCTTTTTGTCCATGCCATGATATCGCTTACTTTGGTTTTTGCCCTGATTTTTCTCCTTATTTCAGCTTTCTTTTTGCCATTTAAAGTGTGTGGTTGTTGACATTGGTGTTATCTGTTCTTATAACCTTTGATTTTTGGAGATTTATTCCTAGCTTTACTTTCTATGACGTTTAATTTAGTTTATACAACATTGTTCTTTTTTCTGATTGATGCTGATGATTACAATGTCATCGACAAATTGAAGATGGTTTAAATTTTTAGAAACATCTAACGCTGGGGTGAAGAAATTAAATTACCTTGTCTTACCTCTCATCATTATGGAACCTTTTTTGTAGATGTTTTTAATGAGGTTAGTATATCTTGACTCATTACTCATTGCCTTTAACACCGCATATAATGTGATCCGTTGTACTGTAGATGCTTCAAAATCTGGTCTGTTCAACGGACAACTTGTTTGTTATTTGTTAAGGTGGTTGATTATAATTTTGGTAAAAAACTTATATAAAACGAACAAAAGACTGTTCGATCTATAGTTTTTAATGTTGGTTTCGTCATCTTAAAAAAAAAATATCACCTTGGCGTTCCTTTAGGTATCGGATTTTTTTCTTCTTTAAGCATCTGTTGAGAATGGTAATCAGTACATTCTCTAGAGTTTTTCCTCCAGTCTTCAACAATTATGTTATAGTGCAATTTTCTCTTAAAACCTTTTAATTTTTTATCTGTTTAAGACTACGCGATCAAGACAGTTTAGCTTAGGTACTAATTAGAAATAAAGTCTTTAGTAGACATTCTGGAAAATAAATGTAATTTGATCCTTTTATGTTATTATGTTGGTTTTTAATTTTGTAAATAAGGAATTTTTTTTTATCAGACAACTTTTATATTTATATTGTTTTCTATGGCTTCTTATATTATTGTGTGTTATGAAATCTTAAGTTTTATTTAATTGCTTTTTTTATTTGTTTACTGAATTTCTGTTTTTTTTGCGTTTTGCTAGAAGTTTTTGCTTTGCTTGAGTTTTGTATTGACTTATACTTATAAAATTTTGATTTTGATTGCTACTTAAAAGTTGTTAACTATTTTTTCCGATAACTTATTTATTCTCATATTCTTCAGACCTTTAGTTAGTTCTAACTTTTTGGGTCATTTGAGCGTTGTAATCTTTCATTTTTTTTTAGCTGAATCCTTGATGGACAAAGAATTTGTTCCATTTGCTTTTTTAGTTCTAAGTGTGTGTTTATCTCTTTTGGAATTAAAACAACTAAGAATTGACACATTCGTACAGGATTGAATACATAATCTATTTAATTTTTTACTGTGCCATCAAAACTTTGTTCAAGAAGTCAGGCATTGTGCATTCAGTCTAAAATTGCCTAGCATTAAGGTCGCAGATTATAACTTTAAACTTTGTATTTTCTTGGTCTTTAGCTGTCTTAATAAAATTGCTCAATCTCTTTGTCTGTTGATGTTGATGTGTATGCCTGCATAATCTGTATGGTGGTTTTCTTGTTCAGTTGTTTTTGTGACAAAATGTTTTTGCTACTCTTAGTATATGACACAAATTGCTTTGATTTTTTTTTTTAAACGCTAACTCCTACTATGTTACACTTGATGTTTTGAAGTTCAGTTTTTATACTCAGTAGGTAGATAAGAAGTAATTTCGTTGTGCAAATATTGTATGCTTGCGTTTGATTCTCGTTTTTTATATGTTAGTGTAAAAGTTTTGCCTCCTCCAGAATCCTTAAAACTAGCTGATGGTTTAATACAAGATTCTGAGTTTTCAACTCTACTCGCTTGGGGTATTTTTGTTTTGAATGTGACATTTTGTGGAGGTTGTATAAGGAGTTTGGCATTAAAACGCTAAGCTTACCAAACGTGTTGGAGAATTTTTTTTACAGAAAGTAGCTTAATCGCTCATTCTAAGATCAGACGCTGCGGTTGTAGGTATATACAACCGCCTAATCTAGACAGACGCTGCACTGTTTGCTAGTTTTAGTCTGCTCCGAGTGTTTGATTTTTTCGGTTCTATTTATATTTGAAAACATTCCCCTATCCACCGCCTTGGGAAGCGCTCAATGAGGGAGTTGCAACACCAAGAGTTACATTTTTTTAACTCTTATTTTAATGATTATACCATTATATCTTGGTAAATTATAACATGTTCTTTTATCTTTATCTATTCTACTAAATAATAAAATAATTCAGTTATTATGTATACAATAATAAATACTAAATGTTGCATTGTCAAACTGCAATGGATTCCCGAACAGCTTGTTTTATATAATTACCAACCTTGTAAGTTATCACCATATATTTCCAAAAAGAGACGCTGGTTACCGACAATTAATAATTATTTAAATTAATTAAAATGCATATAAAAGCATCTAAGTAATAGTAATTGGCGTGTTCGGTAGCGATTGAGTTGCTTCGTTGTCCTCGTTGTCCTGAACTCATGTATTTTTTTTTACAGTAACCATAGTAGTAAATCAACAGTTCACATTTTAAATTAAATCAATTCACTTCTCACAATTCTCACTTATCAAAACTCCATTTTTATAAATTAATAAAATTACATAATTATGTACTGTGGAGGATATTCATACACTTGCGGAGTTCCATCATATGGGTATGTTCCCGTTTCCTATTATGTGCCTTGTCCAACTACAACTCCAGTGACAACCACAGTGTCATACGCAAAGCCGTTTGTCAGTGGATACCCATGCTGCTGCTGTTAATTACTATATGCTGAAAGACAAAAACATACAAAAACTATATGGTATAAAATGTAATAAGGAACAGTACAATAAAGATTTAAATTAAACTTTTTATTTAATTAATTTTTATATTAATAGCATTATTAAAAATGCAAACAAAATGTTATTTGTTATAAAAATGATTAACCACATTGTTGGGTTTTGTTTTATCTTTAATTGACAAATATACGAAACCCATAATAGCTTGCCGTTTGTTCTATAAGTAAAACCACACTTGCTAAAAGTTTTACATTGAAAACAAGATTTAAACAGCAACAATTTATAAATTTAGAAAGTAGCAAACTTGAAAACTTAATTTACTTGTTAATAGTAGAATTACATTTTTTTTAAATAATACATCTTGACTATCACTAATTTGGCTTACTTTGGCTTACTTCATTTGGCAAATTTATACTAAGTTTTTGAGATAAATTTACTTTATTGTAAGAATTGAACTATGTAGAAAATAATATATTTTTGAATAATTTTGGATAAATTCAATTGACCTATAATTGAAAACTTGGGCATGTCTTTATTTTAAGTATATGTTAAACTTTGCAATATTCCAACAATTTTGTAATGTTTTTTTTTATAAAAAGAAATATACTTTGGTCTGAATGAGAGTTGATTTATTAGCAAATATTTTAAAAATGATAAGTAATATCTACAGCCTGTTCTTAAATAAGTGCGAAAAATTTGACTGGGTTATACCTTGGGTTATTCTAAAGAAAAAGTTGTTATAAATATGTCCAAAATTAGTTTGTTACAGGGTGTAAAAATATTTAAAAATTGAGAAATAAATAAATAAATAAATAAATTTATTTGCAAAAACAAAACTACTGTAATTGTTAAATATGTTCACCCCGGTCGTCTTTCTTTTTATTGATTAGCAAAAACGTTTAAAAATCCGAGGTGTATTTGGATTTTGCATGATGCAACTATGCAATTCTTCAATTGTTCGATATTTTTAATTGGGATAATACTAACTAAAAATTTGAGGTGGCACCAGAAAAAAATCCAAAAGATTCTAGTCTGTAGTGTTGACCGATAAAATCAAAGTTGTGTTCTTGCTTAACCTATTCAACAATTTGAATAAACAGCATCCAAATGGAGCGCCGCCTTGCATAAACATTTGGTTACTCTTAAAAAAATAATGGTACGTATAACCAGTTTGCTTCCCAATTAAAAAGACACTAATAATTCCAACCTACACGTTTAGCAAAAGTTGATGTTGATAACAAATTTCTATTATTGCGTCTAGGTTGTTTTGAGAATTTTCTGCAATCATCTGTAGAAACCATTGACACAAAACAATTTTTTGCAAATAATCTTTTGGTAATAGTGTTTTTTTTTTCAAACTGTTTGTTGACTCACGTTTTGTGTAAAAACAGTCAGGCTTGTACTTATATCCGGACATTTCTTAATTTAGTTAATAACTATTTTTTTAGCTCTACTGCTCCAACTTCTAGATGTTACCCATAATCAGATGATTTTTTGAAAACTTCTATTTTCACAAAGACGTTGGTGGAGATGCGCAAATATGGTGTGATAAAGTAATTATTTATGTTAACTGGTAAAGAGTATTTAAAAGTAGAAATATTTTTAAACTTTGTGGAGCATTGAAATTGATATAAGTAATTAAAAAATTATTTTATTTTTGTTAGTTTCAATAAACAAAGAGTTTCTTATGTTCAAGATGCCAATATACAACGTTCAAATTATTTTTTTAGCCAACAAATTTTAGTGAAATTAATTCTTAATTCGCCAATCGTACCATTAGGCTTTGTGGGTGGTTTGCCAACTAATGTGTACTACTACTAAAACAGTATACAGGGTTGAGTAAATGTGTGGGAGCACCCAATTCCTGACTGAATTTTTAATTTATTTCAAAATCACATTAATAAAAGATTTTGTTTATTTTTTAAAACGATTTTGATTTTTAATTTGTGCCTTGTTTTGTGTGATATACGTCATCATCAGGTTTTTTCAATAAAACACCCTGTACTTTTTTTTTGTTTTTGGAAAATAATTGTTGAAAAGTTTTCTTTTAAAAAATAAAAGCAATACAGGGTGTTTCATTTAAAAAACTTATGATGACGTAATATCACGTGAAACAAGAACTTTGAAAGCTAGATTTAGCTTTAAAAATATAATAGTTTGGAAGCATAACTCTGAAATTTGGGTACAGCACTTTTCATAAGCTAGATCTGTACACATAAAACCAAAATTCCAACTTTGATTGGCACATCCAGCTCCAATTTAATTCTTAATACAACTTTTTAACTACACTGACAAGCAAAAATCAGAGGTCACTTTAAAATTATGACTTAGTTTTGGAATTTTTTGTTTTATCCTTATGTTAATTCTATTCCTGCAATAGCATCTGTCATAGCTCTTGAGCAGTTTTTGCAGGAGGTGTATGCTTTTGTATACGACGTTTCAACTCATCCCAGACATGTTTTATAGGATTTATGTCCGGACTGAAAGCTGGTTAATAAAACCGCAAAATTCCCATTTCAACCAGATAATCTCAACAAACAAACTGAAGCGTATCTTTGTCCGCGTCTTCTCCACATTTTCAAACGTCCGTCTAATCCAGTAAGTACCCAAACAGTACCCTGCTCCAGTCCTTATTATTCCATGCCCGGTGATTTTGGGCAAATCTTGCAATTTTGCAACACGATGTTGGCATTGTAAAGGTGGACCTGTAGCCATTTTTTTAAACACAAACCAGCAGCCTAAAACCTTCTCTCCTAAAAATCCATTTACTAACATTATAATTTTTAACTTCTTTGAGTTGATTTCGTAGATAAACTGCAAAAGCTTTTCTATTCCGCAAACTTGTAGACACCCAAAAACGGTCCTCTCTGTTTGTGGTGACTTTTTTTATCAGATTAGTATCTAATTAACGCTGGTACACCTTTTGTACAGCACAAAGGCTTTTACCAACAATCCTTACATTTTCACGTTTTCCTCGCCCATCTTTAATTAACGCTATAATTTTTGTCACAACAATAGGGCCTAAAGACATTATGACCTGTTAAGTACAGTACACTGTGTGAATGACAAGTTTTGTAGAAAAAAATCAACACTAAATAAAAAAACCACAACGAAATGTAGGTTTTCAATTAGAGCGAAATGGATGCTGTTCATAAAAGTCTGTAATACGGTGATAATAACTGACAGATAGATAACATTTGCCAGGAAATGAATTGTTAAACGCCTACTTTAGTTTACAATTTGCAAACGTAAGTTAAAACAACAAACATAAAGTTAAAACAAAAAAAATCAAAAATAAGTTTTGAGTTTGTTATAAGATCTACTTGGTACATATTTGCACTTGGTTAGTAGTTTTTTTCAATTTTCATTCAAGTCTGTCTACTGTTTGATAAGAGTAACTTATAGCGGGATTTTTGACAGGTGTGCTTTATGAACTAAATTCAGAAAAGTAATATTTTCTAAAACAAACTATTTTATAGTTGGGTATAGATTTAGTTGGACAATTTTATAAAAAGTAATGATGTTTTTCAAATATTTCTGGAACAAATTTGAGTAATTTTAGCGTTTTCCGGTTTCTTAACCTGTTTCCCTTAAATAAAATAATACTAAAAGCTACCGAAATAAACGTCAATTTTAAAAGTTTGTCACTTTTTAAGTAATGAGGTTAATAATTATTAAAAATAATTTAAAGGTAAATAATAAAATATAAATTGTAGAGTAATATCTAAATTTTAAATAGTGTTAAGTATGTGTTATACATAAAATAAATTAAACAGAATTCTGAGTTAGATAATTAAACATCCAATTCAAAGTTTGTATAAAATACACTTTACACTATTTCAAATTTACACTGCACTCACTCTACAATTCATAATTAATAATTAAATTTATCTTAAAATATATTTAATAAACATTAAAGTTATTTAAACAATAACAACCATCTATGGCAATTCTTGTGTACTTGATAAAAAAAATGCATTTAAAAGTGTACTGTAATAATGAATATTTACTATACAAGAATTTATGTTCACGCTTAAATCTTCTAACAAACGTTTTATCCAACATCTTTCACTTTCAACGTATGTTTGCTTTGCTGATCTCCAAGATATGGCACAGTTGTGCACTTTAAACACAAATCCTAATGTTGATTTTTTTTATTAGATCTCCTCCCTAATCTGCATCCACGTACCCGCACAGCACTTCACTTTTACCACGTCCAAGTTAAGATAAATAGATCCTTTTACATACCGTAACTAATTTTAATAAAAACCAAGAAAAAAATTTCTTTCAAGGTACAGGATTAAAATCTGCTCAGAATACTTACAGCAGCACACTTTGGCCTTGATCCCAACATGGCATACATTATACTGTAAATAATTACCTTTGTTTTGTAGATGATTTTAGCCACTATTCACTACATCATATATTAAATTGTTATATGTATAAGGTAATTTAATAATATTGTTTAAATTTTTTTGCAAAAAAAATCATTTTGATATGACAATTACTGTTGTCAGTTTTAAATTAACACTTGATTCCCGCTGCTACTAAACAAGCGCAAAAATGACAACAAGTATCAACGTTGACTGCCACGTCATTTTGCATGACCGGTGTATTACTTCTGGGTAGTACTAAGTGCTTACAATTGCATGAAAAGAAATCTGCTATTCTGCTCTCAATCAGAGTGTAATATGTAATCTTAGTTTTTTTTTTGGACAATTTCTTGATCACAACTTTTCAACAATTACAAGCGGTAGGTTTAAAGTTTAAAAAACTCAATAAATGCATTTTTTTTTCAGAAACATGAAAAATATCTTAAGCATGTTATCAACAAGAAAGAACTTTGGAAATCTTCAGAAAAAGTAGAATCAATTATAAAAGCCATCCAGATAAAAATAAAACTTTTGTAGGGCTAGTAATTTATGGTAAACTTATATATATATTTCATCTTTTTTATTGCGCGTTTTACAGCTATTTTACATCGCCGCCCAGAAGTTTTACGATTTGTTTGAAGGGGATTGATAAGAACAACGGCTTATTAAGTGACTTCTAAATTACCCCTGCGGATAAAGAACAAGTTATTATTTTAGTCATATTCGGGGATCGAACCCCGGACTGTTAGCGTGCTAACCTAACCTAACCTAACGTTCTATAACTATAACTCATTTAGATATAGTGCGACACATTGTTAGGTAGAATTGGCAACGTTTTGCAACACCAGATGAACAATGAATCTATGAGACCAAAAGCATTTATTTTTCAAACTTGTCGAAAAATGTTTATTATAAATTGGATCACAAACCGTAATCTGTCATTATTAGCAAACAAAAACAAACAAAAATACCTTTTATAGCAGCATCACGTTTGCAAAAGTATGCAGTATTTTTATTAAAAATAAACTATATAGAATATATTAAAATATCAAGAAGTTATAATTCCTAATAAGTTAAAAAGCAAATACTAAAGCAATTGTTAGATTATATATTTGATAGCCAAGTATAGACCAATATTTAGAAACTATGATTAAGTCATGCTAAAAGCTTGTTTAGAAAATAGAGATAATCTTCCAAAGGTGTCAAAGTAGGACATATTAGTGTGTGGACACAACGGCGATCCGACCATCGAACAGTGCTCCGATCATCGAACAGCGCTCCGAGCATAGAACACTAAAATTTGTTCTAAGTTCGGATCCTCACACACCACTCTAGCCTCGTATTTATATTGAACTGAAACTTTTTTATCGGTGTGAGAGTAAAATTATTTAGTGATTAAAAAATATAATGTAATAGTTTTACTCTCACGGCTAAAAAAGTTTCAGTTCAATATAAAAACGAGGTTCGAGTGGTGTGCGAAGGTGCGAGCTTAAAAGAAATTTTAGTGTTCTATGCACCGAGCGCTGTTCTATGATTGGAGCGTTGTTTGATGGTCGGATCGCCGTTGTGTCCACACACTTAGGAACAGGCACTAAGACCTTTTAAAAGACTTCATTTAGATTTTTGTCAAACCAAATCAAGAATAAATTTCATTATGATAGATTTGTTTAGCAAATAGATTGAAATATTTGTTTTAATTAATTTTAATTTTTAACTACTGCAAACATCATGCAGAGAAGTTTTTCCAGATTTAAAATACTTTATGTGGTTGTCATAGATATTGAATCACAATTCTGAAGAGTTTCAAGTGTGCATGATTGCACATATAAATAACAAAAGTATTAAGATTCTTCTACAAAGATACCTTATGAAACACAAGATCACAAAAGAAATTTATGTCTTTAACCAAGTTGCATTCTTGGTTGAAAACAAAAAGAAACTAAGATAAAAAACTTAGTTGTAAAATAAAAAATAGCAGAATATGGTGAACACACATAGACAAAAATTATTGCAGCAGATGCTATCAGAACATCCAAACTTATTCCTAACTCTTTGGTTCATAGACCAGAGTAAACTAGAAAAACAAATTAGACATAATTTCTTTAAGTTTCTAAATATGTTACAGGACAACCAAACCAACAAAACAGATGAGTAAAATCAACAAACAGGTAATCCAATAAGTTTGAATTTATTTACATACGCATTTTAAATTACCACTTGTTTGCTTGCTGCTATAACAAAAAAAGAAAGACAAATTATGAAAAATGCAATCAATATTTGATTTGTTAAAAAACGTAGTTTTTTCTTAGTATGTGCATACCTGTAAGGTTAGAAAGCTTTGTTGTTGCAAAGACAGAAACAAACCTATACTTAAAAATCTATAAACAACAAGTGTATCAAGTATTTAACTTATATTAAAAGCACCAATTACTTAATTTAATGCACCACTAAAGCAAAAAATAAGTTAAAGTAAATAATTACAGCTTTCTAGAATATGTAATGATTATATTTATTTGACATTTAAAATTTTCTAATCCTTGTTTCTTTTTTTTTGTGTGCTACTTCAGTTCTTCTTTGGTGGGCATCCGGGTTTGCAGCATGGTGTTGGACAACCTGGTATTATTGGGCACCCATATTTGACTTGACATTCCACTGGTACACAGCAGTTCACAGGCACGTAGTATTCGACGGGCACGTAACACTGAGAAGGTGTATAATAAGAATATTTAAAGCACTGAGGGTCGCACGGTTTTTTATTTTCCATAACTTGAGATTTTGAATGATGATTCAGTGAATGACTTTAAAATTGTGACAGAGTTTATGAATAGTATCCATGCACACATTACACGTTTTTTTTGTTTTTCTACTACTGTGATTTATAATAATATAATTGAACTTTGAGTATTACACAATTATGTGGCATTTGGCAATACAACATTACTAGCAAATTGCAAAGTTACAAGATAGTACTTCACCAACGATAAGGTAGGTAGATGATTATTGATTTATTACTCTTATTATTATATTACTTTCCTACACACGTTTTTTACTTTTCTTTATTGGTTGCGTTTGTTTTGCAATGTAACTACATTATAGCTGTTTTCCATTTGACTAAATAGTCGCACTTGGTGGCACTAATTTTATGGGTGTGACTAATAAGTTGTTCCATTTGTCACAAGCGTTTTAGATATTCGATGTGTTTTTTCGAGGTAGAAAACGCCATATTTCTTTGTGCGAGACGTTCTTGCACGCGAAATTTAAAATAGACAGTTCAGATTTGAATGATATGGTAATATCTTTCTTCATTAATTTCTAATTTTATATTATACATATCCGCCCACGACCGCTATGTACAAATCATAGATAAGTACAATTCAAAATGTACAATTTAAGCGCGGCGGCCATGCACAAAACAATGTTCTAGCTCGAATATTCCACATCGATTATAGTCGCACTCGACCTCTAACGCACCGGATGCATGAAACGGTCAAATGGAACATACCTAATGAATTATTTGGCGCAGTAGCATATTTTGATGATGATATAAAAAAAAAGTTGAAAACAAAAATGTTTTAATAATAATATATCATAATATGTTTATTATAAATAATTAAATTAGAGGCATGAATGTTATTTATGGTTCAAGTAATTTGTGAACTCCGCAAACATCTGCAACGACGTTATATCAATTCATTTATGTATAAAATGCTGCAGTTAAAAAATTGCATTTAAATGTTTTTATCAAGTTAAAGCCTGTGAAATTTAATTTAATCACTTTAAGTGATAATCAACAAAACGCACCTAACATCTGGGTAGAGCGTGTATTACCGGAATCGATCGAGTTGTAAATCTAATATAATAAATATTTGTATATTCATAATGTATGTGACACCATAATTTGCTTTACTAGGTTTAAACCTCGATTTAAACATTTTCTGAGTAACTACTATAAAAGCCAAAGTTAAAGAACTAATAGTTTTGTACACTATTTTTTCAGAAAAACATTCAATTCTACCAATCTAGTAAGCTTGAAGTTATTCAAAAGTGTGCTGCTATGGATACATTTGTTTATTAGTCATAAATTCAAAATTCGGGTGTCGTGCAAGGCGATTCTTCATATTCCACGGTAAAATATTAAAATAAACAGCAGCAATATGTGTGACTGTCCGTGTTACAATTATTGCTACTATGCACCATCACAATGTTATGTACCCGTGGAGTACTACGTACCCATGAATTGTGCAGTACCCGTGGATTGTACCATCAGCTATGGATGTCCAATAATACCTGGATGTCCTTGCCCATGTTCCTGCGGCTGTGGACCATCAAAGTGTTGTAAATAAGAGGGTAATTTACATTTGATTTGATATAAAGATTGCATATATGTCTGGGATATGAAGCAATGTGACATATCGTGTATATTTGTAATGTTAGCTTTGGCATTAAACGGATCTGACCAATAACCTATGTGTTTACGATATTGATTTATTTAAATTTTCTTATTTAGTTATATGGTAAGTACTAAACTTAAATATAGCTTGTTGCAATTAATACTACAATTAATGTAAATTAATTAATATTACTTAAATATGTCGTAGTCTTATAATGTAATAATGCTTTACATAAAAAGCTTAAGCAGTTCATGAAACGCAAGCAGATACTGTAAAATTTCATAGGTTACCTTATTTGTGTATTTATGTGTATCCAATATAACTTATTTTAGCTTAACCTGGCATTACTTAACCTAGCCTAGTCTATAATATTTTATTGCACAATATAAAATAAAATATAAATTATAAATTTTGGGTAAGTGGTCAATTAATATAGTGTTTTATATTTAAACTGCCGGCAGATAATGAGTTAGCGTAGGCTTCTGTAAAACCGCATTACACTAAGCTACAACATACTCATCATATTTGATGGTTAAGTTTGTTTTCCCATACATGCTTTCTATATACACTGAAAAAACTGTGCTTTTTTTGCTAGTAATTGAAGACATTTTCTTGCTAATGTATGATGCAGAAGCCGTGTCGTATGTCAGCGTTTAGAGTTTATATTCTTGAATTAATTTTCTTATGTTGCACCACTATAGTATTTAATGCAGGTTCTTTTGATCTTCCTGCAGTAGAAATACATATGTCACCAACTAACACATATTTGTGGGTTCTGAATCTTTCAAGAATCTTGTATAAAGATTGGTGTAGTAATAGTCCAATCTTGAAAATATTATTAAGAGACACCTTAGTAGTGGTGTGGGCAAAAGCATCAAAAACTACACGTAAGCTTAAGTTTATTTTTATGAACAAACGGTATTGTTGTAGCAGCTAGTTATTTTTTGCTAACTTTTGTTCTATTGACTGAAGACGTCTGATGGCTACTGATCGGGAAGATCCTAGTGTGGCCAAGTTTGGATCTTTTCTCAGTGTCTATTTTATGACAAATCGTCCTTTGTCGTTACGCCGATGAGTTGCTGGAAATATTTTTTGCATTTACTTATTTTTTAGGTCATATAATTGACCTCCTCTTTCTAAACTTTTCTATGGTATTTTGTAGTTTTATTAATCCTGCATATTGAACTAAACTTTTTATTGGCTAACTTTTAAAATTATCCTCCCATATTTTGCTTTTTGGCACCTTATAAGGCCCTCACACCATAATGCAGAGAACATTTTGCAGGCCTTGATTGCCCCTTTTAAATATTGCCTCTTCTTTTTAATTTCAAAAATTATTCCAGATTGTGGCTTGATAATATAATATATTTGTGATTACAATAACATCAAGATACCCGTCCGCCATAATCTGTTAATTTATAATATAACTATATTCATTTATTTATTTATATTTGTTTATCATTTATTTATTTTATTTTTATTTAATTAATGTGGCAGCAGTACCAAACTGTTTTTTTTTACATTTTATTATACATTCACAACTACGAGAAGAACTGTAACAATTGTTAAGTCTACTAAGTTTAATGTTCAATGAAGTATAACTCTTAAAGTTTAAGCAAATATTTTGACAAAAAAATTACAAATTAATTTCAAAATTTAACAGACAATTGAAAGTTTTTGATTTTTATATATTTAATTAGATTGGAAATCTCATTCTCTACACGTTGCAAAAAGCCGATTTTAAAAAGGAGTTAAATTGCGTGAGTTCTGCTCGTAGTTTCATGTTATGACACTCACCAAACTGCCCCCTTACTTTTAAGATAAAACTAAAATTCACATTATTGGCTGCCATTGTTAAACGGTTCAACTCTTTCATTTTTTGCGTTAAATAGGATACATCAAGAGCTATCCAAAGATGTATAATAAGTAAGTCTTGCGAGTTATTTTGACACAAAAAAAATTATTTATTTTTTTTTTACCTTTTATAAGCAAAAGTTTAAGCAAGGCAAGCAACTTTTTAAATTTTATTGAAATGAACTCAAATGACGTCTGTCTGGCATCAATGTAATACGTGAAAATGCTACGACAAATTTTTATTATTTTAAAGTACAATACGCAAATCAAAATTTAAAAACACTTTAAAAACTTTAAAGCACTATTCATATGCAACCTAAAATTCAAAACTTATTTTCTTCCATTAAAGTAATTTAATAACAATAATAACACTTTTAGGTACTGGACAAATATTTAAAAATACTTTTAGATAAAACCAAACAAACTAGCCCTTCAGAAACAGACAAAAACACTATTCATATGCAATTCTGTATTGGAAAACACTTGAAACAAAACTTGAAAACTGTCTCAACTATTCCGCATCCAGTAATCCAATACTGTTTCGATATTAATTTCTATACCCGGTAATAGCATGAATGCCAACAACTATATTTTTATGATATAAGATAGGATCCTGAATTACCTAAACAATCTAGCCTCGCAGGGACAAGCAAAATACACTATTCATATGCGATTCTGTATTGGAAAACCCTTGACGGAAAACTCTAAAACCGTCTCAAATTGCACAACCAACAAAACAAGGATTTCTTGAACCTGATGCCAATATCAATATTTTTATTTTTGATATAGAATCCTACATTTTCTCAATACTTTTACAAAAAGCAAATGATTTTTTCCCGTATAATAATTACTAACTTTATTTTGTAGCATAATTTATAATAATTCTCCTTAAAATAACTGAAAAATTTATTTTGTAGCAATTTCATTATATTTTTCTTAAAATAATTAACTTTATTTTTAAAATAATTACTAACTTCGTTTTATAGCGTAATTCATATTATTCTTAAACTAACTGCAAACTTAATTTTGTAGCACAATTTATTGTGTTTTCCCTAAAATAATTACTAACTTCATTTTGTAGCATAATTCATAATAATTCCTTTTAAATTAACTGCAAATTTCATATTGTAACACAATTCATTGTGTTCCCTCTAAAATGGCTATTAACTTCATTTTTTGGCACAATTCATTGCGTTTTCCCTAAATTAATTACTAAATTTATTTTGTAGCATAAAAAACTTTATCAACAAAACAAGGGTTTTCCTGATTCAATAAATATTCTCAACATTGAACATTCAACAAAAAAAGGCTTTTTAATAGCGATAAATATTTGTGAATCTGGTCCATAATATGGAAGCCAACATTTATATTTTTTAAATTAGTGGTAAAAACATAGTAGTTGTTTTATTTACTTATTTATATTTTTGGTTTTAATACCCTACATTCTCACATTTTTTTTAAATTTAGTTAGATCTAAATCCATTAGTATTTTACTTCTGGAGCTACGTAAAACAACTAGTTAATACTTATACAGAAGAAACTAACAATAAGAAGCAATTACAAGACATAAATACTGCATTTCACATGCAGTATAATTCAGTAGTTTTATGTTGCCAGAATTGCATTGCGGCTAACGGTGGACTTTTCGAACATAAATTGTAAAAGTAATGGTTTTTCTTTATGTGTAATCATTACAATGATTAAATAAAATTATTATAAGGCCTATTATTATTTTTGTAAAACTTAAAATTAATTTTATTTTATTTATTCAATTTACCTTTCTACCTTTCGGTGTAAGGCGTACATTTTAATAATTTGTTTAATATATCTTATTATTAATAAGTCTAATAATCTTCCTTATTTTATTATTTCCGGCGTTGCTTTACTTTGATAATTGCTTCTATTACTTCGTCTTTTTGTTTTTTTTTTATTTCATCTATTTCTTCTGTTTGTCTGCCCTGTATCATTGTTTCATCCTTTCTTGTTTTGTTTTCTTTTACTTCTTGTTACGTTAGTAAGTATTCCCTCCATCTTTCCATTATCTCGCCTTCTTCCGTTATTATTTTTCCATTTATATCTATTATGTTCATCATAGTGTGTTCCTTCTTTTGTTTTAAATATTTTAACGTTCCGTAGTATAGTTTTTTTGTTCTTTTCCCATGTATCCTCTTATATTCCATGTTCCTATTCTTTCTTCCTTATTTTTCTTCTTATTCTTTTTCTTTTCCCTTTTTTTTTTTCCTTAATTTTTTTTTCTTTTCTGTATTTTTCTAGTTATGTTCCTTTTATTTGCATTGATCTCTGTATTGTTTATCTTATTTCTTGAACCATTTTCTCGCCATTTCTTTTTTTTTTCTTTTTTCTGTATTCTTGTTAGTTTTTTGGAATCTCCACTTCTTCTAAACCCTTTAACTCTTTATTCCATCTATATTCCTCTCCGTTAATTATTAACTTTCGGTAACCTATTCTAACCCTCTTTCCATTCGCTTTTTCTTCTTTTGCTAAGTCTCTAATTTCTTTTTGTACGCATCTTTCTTCGTGTGTAAGGTCATTGTCAATGTAAATCCTGGTCTCTTTCAGATTTCTTTTGGCTTTCATTATTTGTTGCTTTGTTTCCCATGTTTCGACATCAACTCTTATTATTTGTTTATCTTTATGTATTAGATGGGCTTTTCCTATTTTTGCTATTATCTGAAGTTTTTCTTTCAAAAAGTTCTCTACTCCCTTTTGTTCTTCATTTTCATTTGTTTTTATTCCTGTTATTATAATATTATTTCTTTTTTTCTGTCTTTCTTCTTTTTCTGCTTTGTTTTCTAAGCTTTCAATTTTTTGGATCATCTGTATTTTTTCCTGTTCCCATTTCATAAATAATTAAAATTAATATATCTTTCAAAAGTTTGAACTTTGATATCTCCAAAACAAACGCCATTTATTGCTTAGAATACAGTCTCAAACACAAATATTTATTTTTTGTCTATATAAGAGACTAAACCTCATGTAATTTCAAAATTTTATTGATAAATTTTATTATTAGTAAAAAGTATCTAATATAAAATAATTCAAATAAAGTTATTTCTAAGGATATTATTATTAGTCTAGTGCGTTAGTGCTCTTGTTACTTAAACATTGTAAAAATAAGCAATAGTATAAACTCAATATAGCAGTATTGTTTACTATAAAGCGATATAACAGAGAAAAACATGTTTTATAAGACATATTTTATGCAAGCGTTCAAGTTGAGAAAACCAAGTTAAGTTTTTTTAAGTAATAATTGCAACGAGTTCATAATTTTTTCTATTTTGCATTTTTAATTTGTTACTCGTCAAACATAACCTAAAATTATACATGTAACAAGTGAGCAAATCTTATTTTTTTTAAATAGATCACAGGTTGTAAATATTATAATGTTAAACTGAATAAAAAACTATATTTGAAGCAGAGCAAAACGTAATATAATTTACAGAAAAAATATAATATCAAAGAAAAAACTATTAAAAATAACAGAAATGTGATTAAAATTATCATCAATTGATGAACCAAAACTGTCTAAAGGGTCAGATTTAATACCCATTTGTTTAAGCAAAAATAAAGTTAATATTCTACAATGAAAGCGTATAAAATAATGTAAGCAAAGTTAATATAGATAAAATACAAGAGAAAACAAATTTTGAATGATTAAAAAAAAATAACATTATCATTGGTAAGACGGAAAAAAAATTATTTGATAATAAGCAAAATGCAAAAGTTACAGAAAAAATAAATAAATGAAAAAGAAAATGTACAAAAAATGTGCAAAAAAGATTTAAGCCCCACTCTAATATATATATATATATATATATATATATACAGGGTGTGACAAAAAACGTACGGCTGAATAACTCCGTTATATTTTAACAGAATTATATGATTCAAAAACCATTTTAAATGGTTTTTTGAGTATTATAAAGGCAGATACACACATATTTGTTTTTATTTTTAATATAGTTGCTATGGCAACCAACTATTTTTTAAATGACAAATTTGAAGAAAAAAGTTTGTTATAATTTTTTCCTAAAAATGCAATCCTGAGACGTTACAAACGATCAAAAAATATAAATTTAAAAATTAAGCCATTTTTGCTATTTTTAAGTATTTGTGTGGGTACATTGTAAGATATTTCGAAACGTAGCACACGGCACATCCTAAAAATTTCAGGGTATCTTTTGCACATATTAAAGCACGTTTTAAAAATAAAGAAAATACTTATCATCTTAAAAAAAAAAAACTGTCATTTTAAGTTCTTCAAAGTTTTCAAAATTCAAAGAAAAAAAGTTATTGTTTGTGAAAACTTATTCTTTGGACAATTTTGAAGAAAAAAGTTTTTTATAATTTTTTCCTAAAAATGCAATCCTGCAAAGTTAGAAATGTTCAAAAAATGTAAAAAAAACTCAAAAACTTCAATTCTTTCAAATTTTAATTGCTTATTACTACTACTAAATTTCAGTAAATGCCGTGCATTATGCTTCGAGATATCTTACAATGTATTCACAAAAATACTTAAAAATAGCAAAAATGGCTTAAATTTCAAGTATTTCTGTAGAAACATTGTAAGATACCTTAAAAATTTTAGGAAGTACCGTGCACTACGCTTTGAAATATCTTACAATGTATTCACAAAAATACTTAAAAATAAAAGGCTTAAATTTCAAATATTTCTGTAGATACATTGTAAGATAGAATTTTCAGGGTATGTTTTGCACATATAAAAACACGTTTTTATTCATATTCGAAAAAAACAACTTTTTAAAGTTCTTAAAAAAACAGTTTTTTTTTTAATTACAAGTATTTTTTTTTTCTCAAATATTGATAAAAACGTGCTTTTATACATAATATATAATAATAATTAATTTAAAAAAATCTTAAAATTATTTGACATATATATCTTTTTCTGTGTATTGTATAAAGCCTTGTTCATACTTATCCGATTTTTTCATTTTTTCTGCGATTAAAAATGGCCGCCTGTCAAACCAAAAAATTGCGATTATTTTAATATTTTGCGATTTTTTTACGAATTTACCTAACTTCATGTCATTGAATTTTTATTAATAATGAAATTAAATTAATTGTAATTAAGTATTATTATTAAAATAACTGTAAATTAAAAGTTTAGCTAAATTTAAACGAGACTTTACAGTTATTAAATCAAACGCCAGTTCTGTAATAAAACCGTCAGATTGTGGTTAGGTTTGTATTTGTAACTTCATCTTCGTTTAACCGACGTTACGCGCGCTGTTGCCAAACTTACGTACAATTATTTAAATCTAAAAACAATTATTCAGTACTGACAATATCCAATGTTAATTATTAATTAAAACATCAAATAAAGTAAAATAATTCAACTCTAACAACATTACAAAAATATAAACATTTTTTTACGCGTTTTGTAACATATCTACATTTGTTTATGTGTTCTCGAGGTTAACTTTAATAAAAAAAAAAATTTTAATTGTATTTTCGAAAGTCATTTTTGATGATATTTTGTATTTTTATCAAACGGACAAAGTTGAATCAATTTGAACATTGTGCGATTTTATTTTTAATAAAAGGGCCTAACTTTATTTCATTTAAAGGTTGATATGTCATATAGGTATGGTATAGTATGTATTTAAAAAATAATAATTTTACTGATTATTACAAATTACATAAAACTATGTTTACACAAATAATTAGTTTTAAATATGTGGTCAAAATTGGTTTATATAAACAATAAAAAAATAATTTTACTTATAAACTTTAATTAATGTTTAAATACAATAAAATAATTATTGTTTAAAACAAGTATAATTAAATTAAAACATATTTTTAAGTTTTGAAAGATATTATAGATATATTTTTAAATTAAGTATTAGTACAAATATAAAAGTCACTAAAATAAAAACAAAATGTCACTAGAAAAAATCGCAATAAAAAAATCGGATCAGTATGAACGAGATTTTGCGAGAAATTTTTTGTTACAATAACAAAAATCGCAAAACGCAAATCGGATGAGTATGAACGAGGCTTAACCTTCTAGTTAATGACAATTAATTTGAAAACATAAAATCTAGTAGAAAACCACATTGCATAACAAAAAAGTTACTTCAAAAGTTTGACCTCAATTTTGTGCAATTTTACCTCTTCTTTTGTAGTTTTTGTACTTGCAATGATATTTGTTTGGCATTCAAACATAATTTTGCAAGTTTATAAAAAATTGACAAAAAAGTTTCACCTTAATATATACATAATCAAAAACCTTATTACACACATAGGTGTTAAGAAAATATCAAATAATGAAACAAAATAATTTTGAATAAAGATTTAAAAAAACCGACAAGTTCCAAGTACAACAGCAAACCGTAGAGAAAACATCAAAAATAAAAACAAAAATTGTTTAAGAAAACTAAATAGATAAAAAAAAGAAGTGCTATTATTTAGGAGAGATGGTAACGCAACGCCTCCTATTAGAAAGAATTGCGTTACCATCTGTCACATATTTCTACACACACATAAAATGTAAAAGTTATTGTAATTTTATGAAAATTGTTTTTCCAACCAGTAAGATGCTAGGCACACTGATGATGGGTGCATACCCTAAAACACTTGTGTATGTGTCTCACACTAGGTGGAGAAGAAATTTTCATAAAATACATCATTTATTGGTTTTAAATGTTTTTATTTAATCTAAAATCAGTGAATGATTATGAGAGTGGCAAATTTATTAATAGTACAAAAGTTTATAAAATATTTTTTTTTTGCTACACGTTAAAGATTTTTATTGCATTCGGAACTTTCGTTGAATTACAGACCAATAAGTTTACCAGTTATTATAATATTTACATTAAATTTTTAATTACATGGTAATTGTTTAGTACGCTCTTGTTTAATCTTTAGAATAAAAAATAATTAAATGATATAATATAATTTGTAATAAGATATTCAATTTAATAGTTACATTATATTGGTTGCATTATACTAAAGAAATATGTATATCAAGAAAACGTGACAATAAACAATACACATGTTATAATAAAAATGTTGTTGGTGATTATTTTTTATCTGTTTTTATATCGTTTTCTTTGAAAATTGTTGTTTTCATAGACTGGTTTCATATTAGAACATTCCAAAGAGGCCAAACACTTTGAGTAACAACGTTGTAATAAACGCGTCCAGGAGTAGTCAGTTCTTATACGGTCTGTGCGCTGTTGAGGCTCGTAACATTTGCATGACGCAAATGATTTTGTCAATGGACTCAGGCTTAACTTGCTTTTAGCAATGGGAAGATTGCAGCATGAACATATTTTTTCCAAAAAATTATACGGGAAACTGTTACCAGAATTATCCCAAGGAACTTCAAAGTTCATTTGATTATAGTTACGTTTTTGTGTTTTTGGGTACTGTGGTTCAGGGCAGCTATTACAACGTTTTTTGGCAAAGTTATCTTCAGTTTGTGTAGAACTGCTTCGATATGAATTAGAACTAGTTGTTGGTATTTTACAAAGATTTTTTTGGCAGTTCAATATATTTTTAGAGCAGCATGTACAACAATTGCAGTTTTTAATGGGTTTTCTTGTTATGTAGTTTTTATCATAGATTTTTTCTACACTAGAACATTCCGAAGGGGTCAAATACCTTGAGTAACAATGTTGACAACAACGCAAACAAGAACATCCAGTTTTTGTACGGCAGGCTGTGCGATATTGGCGCTCGCAACATGTGCATGACGCAAGAGACCTCGTCAATAAGTCCAGGCTTGACTTGTTTTCGGCAATAAGAAGATTGCAGCAGGGGCATATTTTCTCCAAAAAATCACACGGAAAACTTTTACAGTAATCGACACTAGGGACTTCAAAATCTAATCGATTAGTATTGCGTACTTGTGTTTTTGAGTACCGCGGTTCCTGGCTACTACTACGGCGTTTCTTAGAAGAGTTATCTTCGGTTTGTCTAGAACTGTATCGAAGTGAATTAGGACAATTTGTTATTATTTTATAAGCACCTTGTATTTGCTGACAATTCAATATGTTCGGATCGCAGCACGTATAGCAATCACATTTGCTTTTACATGCAGAGTTTTTTGCTGGTGAACCGGGTCGGATTGAAGGTGTAAACGGACGAGGTTTGTCAGGACACGGTGGACAATACTGCTTACAACAGTTATAATAGGCACAATTAGAGCAGTTACAGCCAATCAAACTAGGTGAGCAGGACCCATAGTTTCTACAATAAAATGCCATTAAATATTTACATTACAAGAATTTTGACGACTGTTCAAATATTTGATTATTTTAATTGCCAAGCAACGTGCAATTATATTAAATAAAAGAAAAATAATATCGCAAAAAATATTACAAACATTACTGTCATCATTCTTTAATCTGGGTTCAAAATTTTAGCAAATCATCATGAGTGCATGGTAAATTACAAAAAATAATTTATATGTATGTATTATTTTTATTATTTCAGCCGTAAGTTAATGGAAAAATGTAAAGGATTTACGGTAGATGGACAATCTCCATTCTGTTGCTGTCCTACACCTCCCCCGGGATGCTTTACAGCTCCTCGACCTTCACCCGACCCAAAACCCAGGACACGTCACTTTGTCCCACAGTATAATCCAAAATTTAAGCCAGGATGTTACACCGCATGCAGACCTAAGAATTTCAGAAGTTTAAAATATCCCTGTCAATATTGCCCAGGTTGCTGCACGCGTCCATGCTGCAAACACGTTCCATGCTCGCCATGTTGCAAGTATGACGATCCTTGTAAAGCGGTTTGTTTCGATCATCCAGAAATGCTCCCATCTGGAAGATATCCTCCAAATGTTTACAAATGCCCTAAGAGATGTTAGTCAGATATATTGCCAATCGCCATTTTTATACATAGTAACTACATTTTATTTATGTTTGGAACTACCCAAGATTTAAGATTAAAATTAATTATAACTAATAGTACTTAAACTCATTTGCTTATCACCAAAAATTTCTTTAAATATTTTACATTACACAAATGAAAAATATGATTGGTTTGTATGAATATATAGCATGTAGTTTTGATTTAAAGCGTTAAAGTTAAGTTTTATGAGAAATAATAGCTTATTTTTTTAATTTTGAAATAGTTTATAAATTATATTATTATGTCGTCATAGAAATACTTTTATATCAACTAGTAAAACGACACTTGCAGACACATTGATAATCATCAAAAAAATTTATATTAAAATATTATATTTATTGTCACAGACGTGTAGAGCAAATAAATGTATAAATTAATCATAACAATTATGTTGATGACACTTCATAGAAACCGCATAGAATTACACTTATTTATGCATCATTTTTTATGCCGCTAAGTATGAATACTGTGCAGACGTGACTTACGTAAACCATTTGATTAACAATGTGACAAATGCCCTTGACAAGAATATTTACCATTAAATTTTGTACTAACATGTTGAGTTATTATACTATTTAGAGCAGGGGTTTTCTGGCCCGCGAGATTTATCAGACTTTTACAAAATATATTTAATTTATAATGGCTAAAGTACTGACCACCAATGTATTAAAAAATACATTGTGCACCCATATATTCAAAAATTAAATGTAGAACTGCGGTTAGTATCATTATTATTATATTATCTCTGCTTACTGTAAGAATAATAGTAAACACAATAATAATAATTTATTAATTTCAATTTTTCACTCCAAAAAAATATTTATAGTGGGCCTAAATCTAATATGTACATATATTAGAATAGTTCTACTTTCTGAGGGTGCACACACAAAAAAATAAGAACCAGCCTAATGTATATGGATATATGTATGATGTTATGATGCATTTCCAAAGTGGTCCGCAAGATCATTTGGGTTGGCCACCCCTCATTTAGAGTATGAGTAGATAATGACAACATTTTGCTTACAATCGATTGTACAGAATTATGATTATCGTTTTGCAAATTTATTACATAATATTTTAGTAATCACTGCAATTTTTACCATTTTTTTTTACTCCAACTTATTTCGGCTACGAGGCTAATTACTGATGATTTTTGGATCTTTTAGGGTGCACGCAACATCTTTTTTAATCACAACACATATTTTTCTTAACCAGAAAAAGTGACTCTTCAAATAAGGAACTCAACACTCCTTGTATAGCAGTCAAGTATACTAACCACTACACCACCAATAAGTTAACTTATTATAATAACTAGTAATAAAACTTTTAATAGAAAACAATGTATTATTATTTCATTAAAAAATTATAAAACTTTTTAATTAAAGCAAAATTTATAGTGGGGGTGCACCGGACGCGCGCCCGGGGCCCGGTTAGCTTGGGGGGCCCGGATAAATATAATATGAAGGAAAATATTGTTTAGTCTAACACACTTGTTTTGTCTTTAATAATTATTAAATAGGAATTGGATACATTAAGTAATACTGTTTTCCAAAGAATCCAAAAAACAAACAAGATGAACGGGGATTCTCGTCACGCCACGTATCGTATCGCCCGTGTACTTTTCACTTTGTTGTATCTCTCTCGCAGAGTATTCGAATGTGATTCATGTGATCTGCCATGTGACATGCTTGTCAGTACTCTACGACTACAAAAGTATTCCAAACAAAGGAAAAGGTTCAGTAAGCTATTTGTCTCATCAAATATGTGAAGAGTTTATTCAAATAATGAAAAAAACAATTAGAACAGAGCTTTGTACAAGAAATCAAACAAGCTAAATAATTTTGTATCATAGTTGACTCAACACCGGATATAAATTATCAAGATCCGCTAATTTATATATGTGAAGCAAGAAAAAGTACTACAAAGATTTTTTGACTTTATTCCGATTGAGAGACATACTGCTGAATTACAAACCTTACAAGCATACATAGTGACAAACAAACTTTAACAATTAGGTCTAAATACAGAAAACTGTTGAGGCCAGGCTTATGATAACGCCTTTAATATGTCGGGTCAATATAATGATCTCGAAACGGAACAGAAAGCAAAAAGTATGTGTAGAAAAAATATTTAATGCAAAGTTAAAATGCAAAGAACAAAAAGAAGAAATAAATTTAAAATTGAACTATTTTAGTGTGTATAATAATAAAAGACTTGAAAAAAAAAGAATCTTTTGTTATGACGAAGTTACATATTCGTTTAAATGTATTTTTACAAACAAAAATTCATTACAAATTATTAGAATCACTTAGAAAAACATATATACAACGATGATATTGGGAATTAAAAAGATTTCTAAAATGAATTTTATCATTTTAAGGAATTATGTCAAAATTTAAACAAAAAAACTATTTATGAAATGTTTCTTAATATTTTGATATTGTTGGAAATATTTATGATTACACTTGTTTTAAATGCTTTGGAAGAAAGATCTTTTTCAACAATGAAAAGAATTTAAAATGATCTAAGATCTACTTTAGGGTTTGCATAATTAGATGCTTTATCAATGTTTTTTTTAATGTGTTTGATATAACAAAAAATTGGAAAGTTTTTTTAACAGTTTTTATGGGGTTATTTGAAGTCAAAGGTCTATGTCAACAAGCCCACAACCACCCGTGCATCACAGGAGGAAACGCTGAATCAACAAAATTCAGCAACATTTATGCAAAATAGTCATGGAAACTTTCGACAAAAGAGTGCGTATGTGCCAGAAAAGCCGTTGAGGCCATTTGCCCAGTGTGTTATTCCATAAATAACCCTAGCCTATGTATTTATAACTGTGTTTTAATTTAAATCTTACGTTAATTTTGGGACACCCTAAGCTAATTTATTTTATTGAAAAGGGAGCCCAAAAATACAAAGCGCCCGGGGCCCGGCGGACCCTAAAACCGGCTCTGGTAGCAAATCACCACCAAACCGTGCTTATTACACAATATACTATTATTAAAAAACGAGTTTTAAATATATATATATATATAATTTATATTTTCTTCAACTATGTAGTTTTGTAATAATAGTATATTAAGTATTAAGGACATTTTACCAATCAAAGACAATTGTTGACGATTTCAAGTATTGTCGGTAGTCCTTAACGTTCGTGTTGCTTACGAAGTTTTTTGTGCAATTGAATTTATTGAGACGCATTTAAATACCTAACATTGATTCATAGGAATAATGTCAAGTTTTGTGTTACGTAATACGTTGGCGTTTGCAATTTGTAAATAACTGCAGTAATTGCATTTTTTGTAAATAAAAACGTGAATAACCAGTAAAAATTAGCAAATTAAGTAATTCTAAACACAAAATTAATGCTTAAAATGTTTGGTTCTAATTTATGACAAGCCGAGAAACAAAAACTGGTGCCCCAAGAAAATTATAATTAATTGTAAAAAATCTTTGGTGGCTTACTTTGTGAGAAGAAAACCTGTGGACTGAGTACTTGATGTGACAAAGTTTTTTAAGTTAATTGCTTTCTTAAAGAAAATGAATGTGGGATATTAGCCAAAAAGTCCAGTGTTTTTATCAAAAAAAAGTATTTACTTGAAGCTTGAAGACAAAAAATGGTAGCACGTAAGATAAATTATTGACATTTGTACGATAAAATTGTTTTATTTTTTAGATAAGAATAACATTGAAAAAATAGCTGGTAAATGTAAGCGAGAATTAGCGAATTCAATAGTATATATTTGTGTTTAATTTTATGTACATTTTTAAAGCAGCTGTGAGGTAGTAAGTAACACAAGCGTAAGCCCTATAATATGTGTTTTGCACAAAAAAAAATGAAAATTGAAGACATCAACATAATTTTTGTGTATATTGATACACAAAACTCATATCAAGGACACAATTCACAAAACTAATAAATTAAATTTTATAACTCAATCAAACAATGACACTGACAAACAGCAAATTGTAAACAACGCAAGCAAAAACTGTCATGCCTGTCCTTATTAGTTTATCAACGACAGTAGCGCTTCTGTCAAATTTTTCTAATACTAAAATATGTATAATTATATAGGAGTGAGCGAGTGAGCATACTGTGACTATCATGCAATGAACCAAAATGTCTGTGTTTAACTCTTGGTCGCTGTGGTAGTTAGATTGTATGTACTATGCTCGTTCCAACTCATACCAACGCGTTCATTGAAGTACTTTCTAAAATATTAGATGATAGTATTGATACATTTTTTTGTTAAATATTTAAAAAAATATTAAGTTGTGAATTAAGATCAAAAATAATCAAAATACTAATGGTATTCTAGTAAGTATATTTTGTTTTAAAAAATATATTGTTACACCCGAGGGGTTAACAACTTGCGTAATCAGTGTACAAAATAAAAATAATCATTACAGAATCAAATAATAATTACGTAATATTCGTAATCATTACAGAATCAAGTAATCATTATATAATCACGTAATAATTATATAATCACGTAATCATTACATTATCTTGTAATAAATAGTGTAATCAAATATTAAAATACGCGTATTCAAATAATCAAATATTGATTACGCGTATTCAAATAATCAAATGTTGAGTACGCGTATTCAAATAATCAAATATTGATTACGCCTATTCAAATAATCAAATGTTGAGTACGCGTATTTAAATAATCAAATGTTGAGTACGCGTATTCACATAATTTCACAGGTGTTTTTATACAATCCTTGGCATGTGTGTGTGTGCAGTTATTTATTTATTATATTAAAATAAAAACCTACTTCAGTCGAATATAATTATTCAGTGGTACAAATTTTGTTGTATTATTATTATTTTTGTTGAATAGATTTTTATATGTTTATTTTTTAATGTAATAAATCACATTTTGATTCTTGGTGGTGGATTTTTTCTAATCTACATAAAACATTAATAAACATCGAGATAGGTATTTTTTTAGTTTATGTTTCTTATTATCTATAAGAAATAATTTCTTACTACAATTATTGTAGTAAGTACTTTATTGAAGATTATTATAAAACATAAGTATTATAATAATATATTAATATTAAACATTACCAAAATAATTTTATGATCGGTATAAAATAATTAATGCATGCAGATTTAATACAGAATTATTAAATCTTAAAAAAATGTGTACTTAGTGAATAATCATGTAATCATTACATAATCACATAATCATTTTCATAATCACGTATTCATTGAATAATCATGTATTCATTACATAATCATATAATCATTACGCTTTCATTAAATAATCACGTAATCATTGCGTATTCATTAAATAATCACTTAATCAATTCATAATCATAATCATGTAATCATAATCATAGTCATGTAATCATTACATAATCACGTAATTATTACATAATCACGTAATCATTACATAATCACGTAATAATTACGCGTATTCATAATCAGGTGTACATTTTTTTACTTAGTTGTTAACCCCTCGGTTACACCCAGTTATCTAATTTAAGATTTTTATATATAACTAACGCAACAAAAGCTTAACCACCCATCCAGCACACCATGCGTTCACGTTAAATAATTAATTAACTATCGCTAAACCGTTGTTCAGTGTTCATTCACTCGACTACATCACTTTACTGCGGAAAAGAAATTGGGACTACTTTCCTCACGCCGCCCCAGTTTAAATTTGCCGCACTGCATTCAGAGTCTATGAAGTCTATCCAATCCATCTTGTCTTCTTGCATCAGCGCGATATTGCTACGGTCGTTCCCGTGTGCTTTTCTATAAATTAAACCTGCACATAATTATTAATATATTCTGAGTAATTACCAAATACAGAAATCTCTCTTTTTATTATAGGACCAACAAGACGTTATGCCAGAACATTCCTATTTCTATAATTATATCAATACATAGTACTCCATAATAGTGGTCACCTAATTAACACAACCCCAAAAAATACTCTAATAACATTGTGTTTATAACTGCTTCTTACTAGTGTAAACAACCTCAAGGCCCAACCGGGCAGTGGAAGCAACTCTAAGATATCAATTGCCAGTGCACACAGCGTGCTCTCAACGGCTGTTACGTACAAGACCACAATGTCAGATACAGTATTAACACACAACCCTACTGCCTCAAATACCGGTGTATGAATAACAGCCTAGTATATCCCTAACTCTACCAAGTACTAGCATGCTAGAACTGTCAAGTACCTCAATAACCTTAATGCCAATGTATTTTGCTTTGCACATCTCCAAAACCCCCTGACACAGTTATGAAGTACCTCAATAACCTCATTGTCAATGTACTTTGTCACCTCAAAACCTCTTTGATCTATGTGTGAATAACCTCAACACGCTACATGTTCGTAAATCACAATGTACACAGTACATTAACTACATTAGTATTATAAACATTAATTTTGCTAACAAAAACGTTAACAATATTTTCAAAATGCGAGTCTGAAAAACTAACATTTTTGTAAATTTCTTTTATTTAAAAGTCTTCGATCGTAAGTTGTCGGATTGCAAAGCAAATAAAAATATATAATAAAAAAAAAAAGATATATGTCTCTTGTAGACCGATACTTCATTCAGCTTATATTCTATGTTATAAACTGGGATTTTACTAAGAACAAAAGCAGTTAGTTTTAAGCACACATTCATTACACGGTTCTGTGATGAGTATTTTCTAGAGCTATAATATGTATCAACGTGTTTTCATGAGGGTGTGAAGATTTAATGGATAGACTCTGAATTTGCTTTAAATTCACAGTTTAATACTTCTTCTTCTTGTATTCCTTGTAGTCCATTTGAGTTATAATGTTTCAGAAAAGAAAAATATAATTATATAAGTAATGCATAAGAACTTCTAACCTATCAACAAAAGCTCACTAAAAGTACACATAAATATCTCCACAATAATTTAAAAGTGTTTATTTTGAATAAAATAATGTTTTCAATGATAGACAATGTAGTTCAATAATAGTCGGGAGCTTGAAGAGAGTTCATTCATAATTTCTGTGAGCAAGACTATTCACTGTGTACTCCACATCATTCTTTTTAAAAAAATTGATTATTTGAGTTTTCCAAATCTTCGATAAATCTTGAATCGTATATGCAGTCATACTCAGATACCGCTTAAGTTTCGTGATAATCCATATTGTGAATAACGCTAAATGGACTGTTGCCGCCTGATATTTAATTATTGAAGCATGTGTGCGTTTATTGCATTTTTAATGTACTGCCACCCGTTGCTGCTGATGAAACATTGTGTTCAATAATACAAAATAAATCTGACAGAATCTAGAAGTTTGGTAAAAGACCAGTCAATCATATTCACATGCTCAACCCATAATAGGGAATTGTAGTAAAATATGTTTTTCATGCTCCTAAAGACTTGGTATGGCAATAACCTTCAGTACATTAGTTTGATGACAATAGAAACATTATAAAGCAATTTTTTTTGTAAATATGTATTTATTTAGGTTATTCAAAATATATAAAATTGTATATTTTTATAAACATATGCAAATATAAAGCTTATAACATTAGTACAATATTAAAAAAATACTCTCATATAAAAAATTTCAACAGTCTTTTCATTATATTATAATAACCAAAAACAAAAAAAAAACAAAATAAAATATAAAATGGATAAACAATACTAATTCTAATCATTTGTACTCTCAAATTATAAAAAACATCCAATAATTCCGCAACAAGATATAAAACAATTTTTATTTTTATTAATACAAAATATTAATATATTAGAAAAAATATAGTTAAGTGCATCCTTCTAGTCTCAAAAGTAAATAAAAAATAATTCATTGGTTTAAAATAGAAAAAGAATACGTATTCTAAATTCTGGAAGCATAAAATATAACAAATTACGATTATTAACAAATACTTATTTTTAAACAGCTGTAACATCAGTTGTTTCAATTCTGGAAATTGGTTCCATAACCTTAACATTTAAATTAGTTTCAGATTCTGGACAAATCTTTAAGTTTTGTAGAATCTCAATCACATTATCTACTATAATAGGAGCAGGTTGCTCCTCCTTGTTCGCTTTCACTGATGGTTTTGCATAATGAAGATAACAAAATCCTCTGTACCCTCGCCAAGTGATTTCATTAGGTTTAATTCCACGTTCGTTCAGGGCATTCTTCAAATCTCTGACTCGAACAGTTTTCTCAATATTGCTAACCATTAGAGAAAAATCTATCTGTGCCTTGTTTTTACGGAATGGTTTTCTGTTAAATTTGTTATTTTTTCTAGTTGGCTTACGAATGGTATTATTCTCTGAAACCTAGAATACACCAATATTAATTTAAACTTTTAAATAATTAATCTTTATTCAATTATTGCATATCAAGCACAAGCAATAAATTATTTTGAACAAGAATATTAAAAGCCGTAAGCTGATGTTTGTGAAATAAACATGGTTGTAGCTTCATTTAGTGCAAATTATATACTAGTTGTGCATCAATCAGTAGCATTAACATTTATGTAGTAAGACAACCATTTCGCGGGTTCTGGACGATTTATAAACGTCAATTAATTAATGACGAAAAGATTTGTAGAACCAAAACAATTGTCTGTGCTTGACTTTTAAGTTTTGATAAATTATTTCTTAAAACGTAATAATGTCCACAAATGTTTTTAAATTTCTTAAATTACTCGATTATTTATTAGGTATTTTAATACTTTTGAAAAAGAAAGATAACTTTTATATAAACATTTTTTCATGAAACTTAATCTAATTTCATTGCCAAAGTTTGTAAAAAAGCTAATGAATCACCCTGTATATATTATTAAATATTTTGATTGTATTTTTTAAGAACTAAATATCTTATTTGTAGAAGAACATTAATAATTAATTATTGAAGTAACAATATACACATTTTTTTAACTGGAATTACAAAAAAAACTGCAGGTATATAAAAGGCTATCTATAATATAAAATGATAGATGTACTTACAGATTCGCCATTCTCTGTTTTCACTTCAGGGTTACGCGCAACTCTAGGACGACGGAAAAACCGCCGCCTCTGGAAAGATTTCGTATGTCCATTCTCATCTTTACTATCCTCTACTTGGGAATCTGATGTCTTTCCTTCTGATCTTGGTCGTCTCCTCTGAAATCTTTTATAACGGAAGAACCGTCTAGGCTCATAACTCTCTATGTCTGTGTCATCCTCTTTTAATGTCACATTGATACCTTTCCTACAATAAAAAAATAATTTGTTTGATAATTATTATTACTGTTAACATTATTAACATACTTATCATCAATTTCCTTAAGTGCCTGCAGAACAGGCATTAAATTTAATCTTCTATTTGACAATATATTCCAAATTATTCCTTTCGGTCGAGGTAGTTTAGTTTGCACTTTAATAATTTTTGTTGGGGTTAAAATGTAATCAACTGGCACATCAAAAGGCTGGAAGATATCCGTAGGCAGTGTATCAAAAACCTGTAAATAATTATTTTTTTTATATCTATCAATATTTCTCATACAGGTATCGAGGTATAGTCTCTAGTTTTGAAAATCAAAAATAGAAACATATAAATATGATAAACTATGTATAATGAGATGAATTGTCAAGAATGATTAGTAAAAATTACTTAAGGTGGGAAAATTGTCGCATAAAACTATCGTGCAGCTTTTCTCGGAAGTTAATTAAGATAATTCATTTCCGTTTTCGGCATTATTATGAGTATAATAACAACATTTGAATAAGCTATTTTGGTAAAAATATATTAATAAATAAAAAAGTTTAATGGTAAAATTTGTTTAATTTGTTTCAAACTTAGTTCATATTAATGATATTTATATAAAAAAAATTATGCCGCAAAAATAATCACAAAATGATTATTTGTTTGCTTTAAAAGTAACACCGAAGATGAGGATATTTTTGGGTGTAAACAATAAGCCCACCGATGGCTCCGCCCATTACGTTCGGTACTGTTTTTATTACACAATTGGTAGTATGATTTTATTGGGTGATCGTCGCCATGGGCGGTATTTTACTACAGTGCGAGTGAAGCGCTCCCGGTGGTTTATCACGGAACCATTCCTGACAATTCTGTCCTTAAAAGTATAAAAAATGAATACTCTATGTAAAATATATATATATTCAATAACCTCTTAATACCGTTAGGTGTCGAGGTGTCTGACACACCGAGCCACAGAGAAGACATGTATGGATGCTTATATGAGGTAACGGACCCATATTGGGAAAAACGCTACGCTCGGCATCACTTTGGGTTCACCCATCCAACTTGTGACCAGAGCGGCCGTTGCTTAACTTTCGTTAGCGCTGGTATTTGTACATGCCCTCTCTGCCGTACTGCCGACCTATGTAAAATAAATGGTTATATAGCAAATATTTTACTAAATTAATAATAATCATAAGAAAATTAATGACAGTTGTAACCCTATATGACCGGTACGTTTTCTTGAGATTTCCGCGATCAACTAAAAATAGAGAGATATGGAAATATAACTGCTATTTGCTAGCTGGTATGTACAGTTTCTCACCGCAGAACGATTAATGAGACAAGGATGAAAGGTATTTATAAAAATAATCTAGTACAAGAACAAAAGACACAAGTGAATCTAAATACAATGAAGTTACAGCTACACCATAAATAGATAACCTTCCAAAGTACCTAGAAAATACAAAAGCTAGAGAAAACATATGCTGGAAGAATGTAGTGTGATGACGGAAGAACAAAAAAAAAGGTACTGAACAAAGATGAAAATAGAATGGATGAAAGCAGTAACAAAATTATATCAAAATGGACATGCTTGTGACCGTACAGAGGCAGATGACTCCTCATGTTCTGAGCCAAAACTGACTTATACTGTTATGACTAAGCCAATCAAAGAAAACGAATATGCTACACCCTGACAAAACCAATAAAAAAAGCACGCCGAGACAGCCCTAGCCCTCAAAAAATAAGAAAAACCCAAACAAAGTAGAATAAAAGATTACCAACTAGACAACACAGAAAATTGATTAAGCTCACAAGCAAGTGAAAATTAAATGCAAACAAAGCTGAGCTACCACCTATATTTATCTAGGGAGTCAAGAAGAACATAACCCGCACACAAACCTGCAAAATGAAATTGCATAAGACTCATTTACCATTAAAGCCTTTAACAAGCAACACCAAACAAGTCAAATACAAATATTAAAAATAGCTCTCATTGAGAAAAACACAGTTGCTTACAATAAACTTTAAGCCCTAGAGGATGTTAATAAACCTCATTATCACACTAGTCCGTAAAATGGCATAATGACAACTAAAAATCAGGGTATGGAACGTTAATATCCCAAGCCAACATAGAAAAGAAGCAAAACATTTTATACATAATAACAATATTGACGTAATGCTAATCTCTGAAACACACTTTACTCAAAAAAAGCTACATCTCTTTCCCAAAATATAACAAATACCACACAAATCACCTAAACGGCAAATGGAAGAACGGCTATCATCTTTAAAATACCATCAAACACTACAAGCTAGAAATAAGAAAGTAATAATTTAAAAAAAACAACACCAAAGAAAAATAGCAGACCTCATAGATTTCTACATCACAAAGAGCATAAACAGCAGACAATGCATAACAAAATTGTATCATAAACTAGCGGCAGACCGTTTATCAATTTTAACTAGACTTGCCTACTAGAACACCCGACAATCACTTTCAACAGCATGATAGAAATACAAACTTACCTCAAAACATTTCATCAAATCAAATGTCAACAAAAAAGACAACACACCAAGAAGTGAAGCAGATAAATGAAACAAACCCAAAAAAAGCACCAGGCCAACCTAATTACCAAATTTTCACCGCAATTATGAAAACAGGTGTGCTATTCTCAAATCCATGTGAATAGTAGTATGTGAATCAATTCAAATGAAAAAATTCACATAAGAACAAATAATACACGAAATTGAAATTAAATTGTTCATATGGAATATGTGGCATTACTGTAAAACGCAGCAAACGTAAATAAGAAAACCTTTGTAGCTGTCAAATGTGATAGGACGTATAAGTTAAAGTTTGAAGTAATAAATTTAAATAAAGCAAAACGGGCTGCAAATATCTTTCCAGAGCAGAAGGTCATGTTAGTGGAGTTTTTAGAGAAGAATAATCAATTAAAATCTGGAAAATTTACTGCACAATTTACATATAAAAGTGCACAAGTTTTGTGGAATAATGCAAGTGAAATTTTAAATTCTCTACCTGGTTCCAGAAAGGATTGGAAGCAGTAGATAAGAATAAGTATTTAACCCTCTAATGCCCAGCGCCGTCTCAAAACGAGATACACTTAATAACATATAACGTAAAGTTCAAATATGTTTTATTCTTAATACACAAATTTTTGGAAAAACTGTAAACAATATTGGAATGCACACAAAACTCTCCTTCGCAAAAAAATGCAGCCATACCTGGCAGGTGTAAACGAATGATTCAATGTCGATGAAGATTAAAAATTGGGGCATTAGAGGGTTAAATACGTACTAATTAGTAAAGAAATGTTTCTTTTACAAAACCTTACCTATTTTTTATTTAAATATTCAATACATGCAAGTAGGATTAATATTAGAATTGAAGACCTCAGGGCAACAAGGCTACAAGCCACATTTTTTTTATAAAACATTTTTGAATTTAAAACCTAATAAGTTTTTTTAATTAATTTCTTTATATGTGCATGACAATCTCACAAGTATAGAGAATAGGATTGTAGATTTGGTGGGAACAACGGCAATTAAGAGGAATGCAGATGTAGCTGAGTCTTTGGTATGTTTTAAAATTATCGAAGACCAAGTCGGAATTGATAATGCGATTGTTACCACCGACATAATACAAAACCGATAGCAATACCAAGAAGGAGGTAGATGGTGGAATACGTAAGCAAAAACCTGCACGTGCAGAAAGATTGCAGAAAACAATCTCCGCAACTAACAAACTAATAGAGCAAAACAAGAAAAAACACCAAATATTGAATCACATGTGAAATTACGTCACTTTCACATACGGTTCTATTCACATGGATTCGAGAATAGCACCACTGGCCATTTTCCAAGCAAATGGAAAATATCACAGATTATAATGCTGCCAAAACCGAGTAAACCTTCAAATAAAGTCACTTCATGCGGACCAATAAGCTTATTACAAACCCTATCAAAGGTGTTTGAAGATCCTCCTCAGAAAAATTAACCCATTAATCAATATAAAAAAGATATTCTTATCCAATCAGTTTCGATTTAGAAACCAATTTAGAAACCAACAACTAAACAAACTCATCAGATAGTCAACAAAATTCACAAGAACCTAAAAGAAAAGATACTGCTCAGCCCTTTTTCTCGCATAAGCATTTGACAATTTGACATCTAGGATTGTGCTACAAATTGAAAAAATTATTACAACACCATATCTATATTGGTGAAACATGGAAACAAATACAGCAACCTACAACCAATTAACTGGGGTACCACAAAGAAGAGCATTATTAGGGCCCTTATTAAATTCATCTGATTTACCCACAAAAAAACTAACATTTTTTAGGCCAATATAATAAAAAAATTCATTATTTGTGCACCCATATATTCAAAAATTAACTGTAGAAATGCGTTTAGTATCATTATTATTATATTATATTATAATCGTAAACACAATAATAACTCATGTTTCAATATTTCACTCCAAAACAATGTCTATTGTGAGTCTAATGGTGGAATTCATGAAAGCTGATTACAGTTAATCAGCGTTAAATGTGACAACATAACCTCAACATACTATAAACTGTCAAAATTGTTTTTATTAATTCAATATAAATACTTGATATTTACTTTGCGTTAGTATCAAATATTATTTTCCTTTTAGTTCTGGTAGTTACATATTGTGTAAAACTTGCCTTTGTGGTAGCATTACTATAAATAGTTTTGCGGTTGTCAAATTTAATCAACCGTTAATTTAAATGGCTTTCATGAATTACAGCATAAATCTAAAACAGTAAAACCCGATTATAACAAACCCGCTTATAACAAACTCTCGGGTATATAACGTACTTAATTTGAAACAACAAAAATTTTCTCATAAACTCAACGTTATTTTTTACTGGTTATAGCAAACCCGCAAATAACAAACATTCAGATAAAACAAACCAAAATATATCTTAAACTGGCACAATTTTCCTGTTGTAATTTACTTTTCGGAGTTTATTTTCTGGGGTTCCCCAATTTATGGATTTACGCGGTATTTTCGTGGAAGTATTGTATTTTGTTTATTTTGTTTCAAATCAAATTATCCATTTGATTAACTTGAGAAAATCGTCTTTAAACGCTCAAAGTTTTTTTTACAAATTGTAAGTCTTCATACATATATGTCAACATGCCGTTTTTTTTGTAAAAACGATCCTTACGTTACTTTTAACATAGAATAATAAATATATAAAACAAATTACGATATTTTTTATTACCATTTATAACAAACTTCAGATATAACTGGTTTTGATACATTTTTTGAGTTTGTTATAACTGGACTTTACTGTATATGGATATATAATTTTATATGCGGTCCGCAGAGTTATGATGCATTTCCAAAGTGGCCCGCAAGATCATCAAGTCTTCATACATATATGTCAACATGCCGCTTTTTTTGTAAAAACAATCCTTACGTTACTTTTAACATAGAATAATAAATATATAAAACAAATTACGATATTTTTTATTACCATTTATAACAAACTTCGGATATAACTGGTTTTGATACATTTTTTGAGTTTGTTATAACTGGACTTTACTGTATATGGATATATAATTTTATATGCGGTCCGCAGAGTTATGATGCATTTCCAAAGTGGCCCGCAAGATCATTTAGGATGGCCACCCCTGGTCTAGAGCTACTGCAAGATTTTCCCCATGTTTGTCTAAAAGTAATGACTATAAATCTGATGTTGAATGTTTTAATCAAAAACCATAGAGTATCTGAGATAGTTATTTTTGACAATAAAAATTAATATATTACTTGAAAATGTTGGTCTATAATTTGAAAAATTAAACTTGACTAATTTTTTATAGAAATAGGTTAAACATTTGCAATTTTCCATCACTCAGGTGCCTCTAGTATTTAATTTAACAAGATATCTTTTAACAATCCGTTGACTAAAATGAATGGAACCCATTATGATTTAAAATTTCATTTTTAATCATATATTTTGCTGTGTTAATGTAACATTATACATTCTATAGCTATTCAAAGAATTTTAGAGTACTATTTATACAAAATGTATTTATGTAATAAAATATTCTTATAAGCATTAATAAATTAAAATAAATAACAAGCTATAGTTAGTAATATTAGCTTCAATAATTGGGCATACAATTTAAGTTGATAAGATAAAATATAATCTCTGATAAAAACAACATCCTAATTGTAAAAATTATATTATGACTAAATAATATTGGGGATTCACTTACTTGAGTATCATGAACAATTGTCACAATAACAGTATTATCATCTACTGCACCCATCTCTACCAAGACAGCATACTCCAAATCAGCATAACCCTTTCCTTTTCCAATACGATATCCATCTAATGAAACAGCAACACTCCCCAACACAAGCAAATCAATTTCAATAGAATTTTCGACATTTATCATTGTGCCAGTATTTTCAATACCTCGCCTACTAATTGCATTCTTGATATCAATTTTTGTTGCATCTTCAGCAATTGTGATATTCTTAAGCAAACCTTCTTTTAAACGAGGCACTGGTACGTACAATTCTTTTTGCTGCTCGAGGACTACAATCCTTGCAGCTTCTTGTGCCTTATCAGGATTAACTTCAATTTTTTTGGCATTTTTAAACTCATCAAGTTCTAACAATTTAGCAGCTGCCTCTTCACTGCCTTTAAAATTAGGAATGCGACCATAGACAGGTAGAGGAAAATTTGCTAACTTATTTTTACCCAGGTGTTCCCAGACTTTCCTACGAAACGTTCGTTTTGTGACTGGTTCATCTTTTTCATCTAAAATCAAATTAGCGATCAAGAGGCGTAAATTTAAGGTTATGTCAATTGTTATTTGTATAATTAATTAATGAGAATGTTAATTAACCTTTTTTGATTGTGGTATTCGGCTCGGAATTGGAATTGGTTTCGGCGTCTTGAGAACTCATTTTACATGCATGTATGGATAAAGCAGCATGCAAGGAACAAGAGAATGAAATTGACTGTTCTCTGATAAAACGATTTTTATCCCAATATTATTTCTTCTACCCACTCAAAAAAACTTGTTATTCATTCTCATTGGTTGCCATGATGTAATCTACTTTTTTTTAGTCAAGGCCAGCTATTTCGTCTGTTATTTACCTACATTTGCAGTGGCGGGTAGCGATTATTTTTACCCAGATTTTTTTTTTCAAAAACAGTGGTGTAGACATTTAAAAACTAAATATTTCTTTTATTAATCATAACTAATGGCTACAAAGGTTCCAAAAAAAATAAACAAATTACCTATATGTATGTAGCACATCTTATTTAATACCATAAATTAGTTAAAATCGCATATAATATAAACTGAATAAACATTTTGTCAATTAATTTAAATATAATTAGAATAAATGATTTTAACTTTGACTTTCACATTATAAACGCCAAAGTTCTGTCTGCATTATCCTCGCTCTCAAATCATTCATAGATTTTCCGATGCACTATTCTACCTTCCATAATAATTTTTTCCATAAAACAACATGTATTTTTTTAAAATTTCAAATTATATAATTTAAATTTGTTTGTTTTGCAATTTCACGGGCATTTTTATAGTGCATTCCGTATATCAACCGAAGCGACCAAAATTCCGGTTATCCTGAAACAGGTTTATATACGGAACGCGGTTACCTGAAAAAGGTACCGCACTCACCATGAACGAACGTCAGTAAATTTCTATAAATCGTGATTATTCATGGCGGTAAATTTGAAATGCAAATAAAAGTGTACAAATGCTCCACATGTTACTTGTCTAGCGTCTAGTGTTTTGTGTGTCTAGTAGTTGGAACGTTGTGTGCATTATGAATTAAAAGATAATTAAACTTTTCATAAGCTTAAGGGCCTTAATGTTAGCTGCTGAGAGGTGTTAATAAAATAAAACAAATTAAGTTAAATTAAAAGTTAGGTTATTCTACCATATTATGAGTTGGATATTACAGCAATAAAAGTAAGAAAATGTTTTAATAAATAATTTTTGAAAAGTTTATTAGAATGTGGACATTTGGACATGAGTGCAACAGAGCAAACATTATTATTGTGTATAGTTGCCTGTTATACCGACTAACCTGTACTGGAATTACTGTAGAAGCAGGTAGATAAATACATACAATCATCTAGGATTAAGCACTGAAATCAAAAATATATAACTAACGCTAATGACAAAGATTAAACCGATGTCGTTCCATAAATCAACCAAGATTTTCAGCAACCAATCATAGCCGTAACCTAACCGCCGGTTACTTCGGTTGATATACGGAACGCTATTGGGATTACTTTTTAAGATCTTAGCGCCACTGTGGCTAGAATAATAACTAATGCATGTGCCGGTGTTGCCGTTCATATGTGGAATCACTTTTTAAGCTCTAATGCCCGTATTACACTGTCAATAATTATATCTTGAATTATATATATAAAAATATTTAAATCTTAAATAGTTTGTAAAATGCACAAAATACCATCAATCTTATTGTAGATTGAAATTTTAAGAATATTTTTAGGTTTTCTTTATAATTAACACATAACATGTGAGTTATAGCATTTATAATATAACCTAACTATTTTTTAAAAACTGTTAATTCGTACATTTTTTGTGTTAATTCTAAAGAAAAACTAAAAATATTCTTAAAATTTTAATCTACAATAAGATTGATGATTATTTGTGCATTTTACAGACTTTTTAAGATTTAAATATTTTTATATATATAATTCAATAAAGAATTATAGATCAGTGTCATACGGGCATTAGGGCCACTGTAGTTAAAATGTGAATTAATGCATGTTGCTACACGTGCTTATATCATATGATTGATATGTTTGTGTTTATATGCTGTACAATTTAAAATGCCAAGGAACGATTTAACACTTTCAAATAAAATTGAGGTTTTTAATTAAGTTTTTTTGTGTTAATTTTGCATAATTGAACCAAAACAAGCCGCTCTCGATGTGGTCCGATTAAGCGGAATCGACTGTATTTAAAAACAATTTTCAGGTTAAAATAAATGTAGACATAAAGCATTTTGCCGTGAGATACCGTTGTGGTATGAAATGGTTTTAAACCGTTGCGTAACTCGCGACAACGCAACGGTTTAAAACTATTTGATACTACAACGATAACTTCTATTTGACAGCCGAGCGTACAATTTCACTGATATTCATCACGTTCATGTCATTTTTATATAATTAATATTATGATTTCCCTCGAAATGATTTATATTGTCAAATTTCTCTGTACGCGTTACTACAAAAAATCTGTATGACGTCATGCGCAATGGCGGACAAGTTTCAGAACAGTATAGGTCTTGCACCTTTAGGCCAGGAATGCACATGCCTGTTACTTGCACAATTTGAGGAGCAGAAGTAACAAAAGAGCCAAAAGTGCCAATTTTCCAAATAATTAGATTTTTCTAAAGATGCCATCGACTATATCCTATCAGACGGTAAAGTACCAGGGCTTCAAATTCCGTAAACAATCAAGCAGATAAGTAATTATTTGAAAATAAAGTCTTTTGTTTTGATATGTAAAGAATTTTTGTTTTAATTTCATTATTTAATAATTATGGTACTTAGCCTCTTTGTTACTTCTGCTCATTTCATACCAGGCCAAATAGCATGCCTCTCGCTGGCATGCAAGCCGATTGTGACAAATCAAAAAGATTTGATTTTTTGAAATGCAATGTGCATGTAAGGTGTTGGGAGTGGCAAATAAAAAAAAAAGCTTAAATAACTAAAAAAGATTGACAAACTTTTAAAACAATGCAGGATATACCTGTTCCAAACTGCAAATAGGCTGAAATAGCATATGTATCCCGCTTGCCTTAGCAAATTACATTTACGTGACCCCAGAGTTTAGCAGGGATTTAAAGATACAATATGTAATAATTTCTTCCGTTGACCATTTCTGATATATTTTAATTAATTAACATCAAAATACAAATAACCGTCAGATGTAATTTATTACTTTATACATAATATGAGTAAATGCAACTCGCATCACTTAAAGAGTAATCGCTAGAAGAGGAAGAAGAAGGAAGACTTTGTGCAAGTAGCTCCACTTCACAAAATGTAATGGATATGCCCTGGCGTGCACATAGATAAATATTTTATTTAATTATTTTTATTTAGAAAGCTTTAAATAACAAAAAAAAAACACAGAATAATAAATATTAAATTTATGTAATCCTAGGAGTAATCATAATTTTTTGTAGTTTATTAACAAACACTTAAATTCACATCAACGGTAAATAAAAACATACATACATAGTTGGAAAATGTATAAAAAATATGATTATTGCTTAGTTTATCAAGTGAGAAAAATTACTCACTCTTATAGAAAACTTTAGTATCAAGTTATATTGATTGAATACAACGTTCTTAAAACCAATAGATTTTAATTTTAATTGTTTTATCCCATTAATAAAACAATTTATTGACGCTGCTCCTCCCTCTTCTTTGGCTTATATTTCTCCCAATGACGATGATTCACTTTAGTAAAATCTGTACAATTTTTGGCCAAATCTTTTAAGTATTTAGATAGAAGGAGAAGCTCACGATCCTTATCTCTGTTAGAATGTGCTTGACGAAATGGCCTTATCCTAAGTCCATTCTTTGGGTTCATTATGAAATTACGACGGATATCATCAAACATAATTGTGTTTTTACATGAGTATTGTTCAAATTTTCCCCAAATTACTCCTAGTGGTTTTACCTAAAACAAAACAAAAAATTAGAATTAATTCATTAATATTATGAGTAAATGAAAATATTAAAAAAATGGTACATACATCAACTACTCCATATTTTGGTGTATGTACTGATATCATGGCCGAAGAATCCAAATAGAAAAGTATTTTATAATCAGGATGTGTCGACACACCTAGTAACTTCATTTTCTCCTCAATCCATTTCATACCAGTTGCTGACCAAATGACAATATCATAATCCAAATATGCATCTGTTAAAAACTCATGTAAGTAAGGCCTCATTAATTCAGCTCCTTGTTCTGCTGTAGATCTATGATCAAACAATGTGTAATCAATATCCAACACTAACAGTTTCTTTCCTGGTCGTGATTCACTTAACATCTTAATTTCATAGTCTTTTATACGTTTCTGTACTTTGGCAAGATATACTTCCTGGTTCTCTATTGCAACTTCTTCATCTTCAATGTCTAAGTCATTGACAACTTCAGGAAGGTCTGTGGGGGCTGTGTTTGCTTCAGCGATATCCTCTTCTAATGACCCCATCATCATAAGTTTGAAACCTTGCTTCAGTTTCAATTGTCCTATTCTGCATTCATCGTCTGGACTTTTGCCTATAGAAAAATATTCAAACAAATTTAAAACAATTCTAATTAACTTAATCCCTATTTTAGTTTAAAGAGAAAAATTTAAAAAAAAAATTATATTCTGTAATAATAGAATGATTCAAGCACAATATTAGTCCCTAAATATGTTAATTATTAGTTTAGCCATCCCCATTAAGATTAAGTTGGTTGTCAATTGTTAATATGAAATTAGCATTTTTATATTCTTACCAACATTACCCAAGTTGGTTCAAGCAAGCTAAAACTCATTGAGTATGAAGGGTAAAATGAGACAAGAAGATCATTAATTTTTGTGTTGAAAGGTGAATAAATACTTTACAACAGAGTATAAAAAACAATTTCAAGACCACTAGCTTACTCTACCACCTGTTATAAAAAATGTAACAAGCAAAATGCACTTTTTGGTTAAATAATAGTAACTCTAATCATTTATACATTGTACTACTTCGAATATGCAACAAAGTATGGGCCAACAAAACGATTCCCAAATTATGAAAAACCAGTCTAATTATACCAATACAGAAGAGAGACAAGTTAGAATGTAACAACTATAGAAGGAATAACTCTGCTTAACATGACAACAAAATTAATGAAAAAAATACTTGAAAGCATATCAAACAGTAACTTGAAGAAGAACAGAACAAGTTCAGAAAAACAAGAAGTACCCAAGGTCATGTCTTCACCATAAAATAAATAACCAGTCAAATGTTAACAAAACCAGAATTGTCATATCTAAAACTCATAGGCATGTAGAAAGTGTTTGACAAGATACTTCAATCTAAAATATGGAACTACAGAAAATATAGGTAGATGAAAAACTAATAAACGTCATCAGAAGTATTTACACAGTAACAATGAATTGTGTAATAAGTATGAATATGAAATCATCAGCTTAAGTCCATTATTGTTTATAATCTTCATGAATAATAGATGGCGCCTGCCATTCTCTAGCAATACCTAGCAATGGGAACAGACAAAATTGATAATTTGTGGTTCATTTAAAATTTAAAATAAATATTTCAATATACAATTATAATAAAATTTGATATAAGATAAACCAACAGATAAAATAATTATTTGCACAATATTAGATTTTAATAAACCTCCCTAAATTGTTTTGCACAACAAAAAAATATATTACATAAAAGTATATTATCAGTATAATATATTTCACATTTAAGAACTTTCCAAGACGGAAAAAGATATTGCACATAAGAATATCAGAGCTATGACAACATATAAACTGATTAATGAAATAAATCAAGAGCAAATATTGTTTTTACAACTACAAAACCAAATAAAACAAATGCCTGACATAAAAGAACCACAGCAAATTAGTAATTAGAATGATACTCTAAACTAAAAACGGTTTTTGAATTTTGCGCGATAATATTACATTAATTAACAACAAATTAAATGTTTTGATAAAGTAATATGTTTTAGCTTTGTTTAGTTTTTTTTTTGTGTGTAGTAATTATTTATCACTAGACTGATAACAAAGCGTTTATGCCCGAGCTAGTACAACTACTAGCAAAGTAAAAAGATTTAAATACTTAGGATATGCGCTTTGTACAGATAATAACAAGAATGAACAAGAAATGACAAAAAAAACAAATAAAATATTGGGACACACATTTTATAACAGGAACGAATTTGCTAGTAGTGAAGTAGAAAGAATGAGATTATAAGAAAAAGAGATATGAATAGAAATAATGACAAGAGACAGGAATATACAGGTACAAAAACAAATGATACAAGCAAATGAATCTAGATACAATAAAAATTACCGATATACCATACAAAAGCTACCAAAGCACGTAGAAAATACAAGTTTAAGTAGAAAAAATGATTGTAAGATTTAGATGTAATGAGGAAAAAGTGTGCTAATTTTGGATTTTATTCTCCAAAATAAGAAAAATGAGCAGGACGTCTGGAGAAGCTAGAAAAAACATAGAACATATGCTAAAAGAATGCAGTGCGATAAAGAAACAAAAGCAAATGGAAAAAAAAAAAAACTTAACACAGATGAAAGAGGATTGTATTTATCCATTACAATCATCTTTCAAAACAAAAAGAAAAAAAAAAATTGAAACAGAAACTAAAAATAAAGGGAGTTTCAATTATATTATAAAATTAGTTGTAAAGTAAAAATTATGTCAAGTTGTAAGATTGACAAGACCGAAAAGTAAGAAATAAACAATTATTATTAATAAATAATAAAGAAACATTTAGGTAAGACGTTGAGTAAAAAAATGTTGCTAGCAAATTTTGTACTATGAGTAAGCATTAAAATTTGTCTAGATGCCTTTGAATAAGTCCATGTCAGTTTTAAACGGTAATAATTTAAATAGCTCATCTCTAAATAGAATTTAAGAGTATTGTAATTTCAAATAATCTTCACCAAATGATTGAAATAATATTCAATGCAACAGAGTATGTGGGTTATAGAATATGTTTATAGATAAATTATAAGTAGGAAATTTTTTTTTATTTTTATTGAACAAAAAAACCTCATCACTAAACCTCCAATATCATGTGTCAGTAATGTTTTATTATATTAGCAATTATTAAATAAAGAATATACATATTTGTGTAGAACTATTGTCGCACACCACAAACATACGATACTATAAGAAGACATATTATATGTTCCGAAAAAACCAGAAATAAATTCACCATAAATGATAAATCCATTCTTCATATAATAAAACTCTAATAACCGATTCATCGATAGTGAAATTTAAGTACTGGCTTTACATCAATTCCTATCAAATCATCAAAATAAAAGAAAAATTTGTAAATACCTTTCAATTTGAGGTTAAGTAATTTTTGACGGTCTGGACGGACACCTGTTTCTTTATGTATCATACTTTTTAAATCACCAACTGTGTCATTTTCTGATAATTCGATATCGTATTCTTTTCCACTCCATTTCACCAATATTTTCGTCATTCCCTCCATTACTTTGGATTGCAATTTATTGGATTTGTTTTCTTTAGTAGGTTGGCAAGTAAACGAACCGGCAGCTCAGCTTTTCAAAACACGTCTTTCTGAGGCTATAAAAATGGATGATATTTCAACTGATTCAGAAGAAGAAGATTTGGGGTTGATGAAGAAGGCATTGGACGTGGAATTGCCAGCAGATTTTGATCCCAACAAAATTCCACAGGATGGTAATATTTATTTTTTTAACCTATAAGTTGTTTCATTATACAGGGTCATTCCTAATTTCAGGATATCAAAATTGTTATTTGTACCATCTTTTGCTTTGAATTCTTCTTTGAGAATAAGTTTATTAACATAAACAACACAGAAGTGTGCATGTGCACAGTGAAAGCTGGTTGTTGTTTTTTCAGCTCAAAGCGACAACTCATCCCAATTCATCGGTTGAAATTGTATCTGTCATTGTGAAAGTTGGCAAAAAAAATCTTCAAGTAATAAAATTGTTAGAAATGAATTAATAATTTATGCAAAGACAATTTAATGATCACTAGCTGGAGAAACAGTCATTTTTTTGATTATTTATTTAATAAAATTGTTGATTGCTGCTAGAAAACTAGTAACTAGCTTTTACTGTTCATCTTGTCAATACAGTAGAGTTACAGTTGTCACTGGAGCACACATGCTATTTACTAATAATATAATTACTATGTGATAATTCATGTTTATGAAATACTGACTAGAGCCTCTTACAGTCTGTAGAAGAATCTAGTTGAGCCGAAATGATTTTGTAAGAATAAACTTGTGATAAACATGACATGATAAGAAAAATGAATTCTCAGAAAATGCTTGGCTAAGATCAAATACCTATAGAGGTTGTTAAAGAAGTGGCGAAACAGTAGTCAAAATGGCTGATGAATATGCTAAAGTGATTATTAATGTGGCAAAAAAATTTCACACGAGTGGAAAAATGCAAAACTAGTTTTATTTTTGAAAGATATAAAAAGTATAGAGAATCTATCCTTCACGGCTATATGTCTGTTAAACTTACTAAGCAAATTCTACAAAAAAACTTGATATGAAAAATACTGATGGTAGACATCAAGACTGGAAACGGACTACATTGAAACCAGTGTGGGTTACGAAGAGATAAATCGATTTATGCAGTCTTATGCTTTGTAGTACACAGTATTATTTTCTATGGAGTACCGGTTTGGCACAGAGTGCTTGAAACTTAATAAACATTAAAAAGTAAAATCATTTATTTTTTATAATATCTACAATTAATAGATTTTACAAAATTATAAAGAAAACACAAAAGAGGCTAAAGAGAGAAAAGTTTTTGCTGATAGTCCAAGAGTAATTCAATTTCCCTAAAAAACAATTGATTTGCATAAACACATGTTATTTTAAAATGTAGATGGATTAGACATTCTTATTTGTTAACGTGAATTGGGTAATGATTATTCTTCTAAGAAAAAAGGCTTTCAATAGCGATTGAAACGTAGACTAATTAATCTAAATAATTTTAAAATAAATATTGTCTTTGAAAGCCGTTTTTTCTTAGAAGAATCACTCAATCCAGGTTGACATGTGTTTAAATTTGATTACAATATTTAGTACTTTTCAATTTTTTTAAACAAGTATGGTTTTAATTTGTAATACTATTTTAAAAATTTCATATTCAAGTATTAACTCTTAATTTTTAAAATACTTTTTGGGTTATGATGTAGGTTATGAAGATATTGAACTAGAATAAGTCAGAGGAACCGGATGTTTTTTAAATGCGCAGTAAACAGCAAGTATAAGAGTTAGAGAAATTGTGGTAGTGCAGTGGAATGTGCAACATCGTGTGTTTGTGTACAATAATTATGTTAAAAGTGGTGAGTCTATTCAAACACAGCGCTTGTTTCAAGCACATTACCATAGTTCTGTAAAACGCATTTTACGACTAGATTTAAAAATCCATCTGTATAAGATAGCAATTGTCAAAGAGTTAGGTGAACATGACTATCAACAACTTTTACAATTTGCAGAAAATATAAAATGAAGAGCAGCTCCACTTAAACAGTTTGGTTTATAAACCAAACTGCCAATGGCCATGGATAATTCACAAGTGATGTGGTGTAATCGGCCTTATTTTTTTTTTAACATGGCGTACTACACAATAATGGCTTGTAATTTTTTATTGTAAGGTTTTCTAAAATCCCATGTTTATGAAGATAAAACCCCAAACATTGAAAGAGTTGAAGGTTGCCATTTGCCGTAAATTTTAATTTCATTGCAGTTACTTAAACAAAATGGCATTTTGAAAAAAAAGATTTTGATGAAAAAAAAACCATGTAAAATTAACTTCTTCTTTGAATCACCCTGTATATACATTAAGCACATTGTGTGGGGCTTCCGATTGCTCGTATCCTCACTAAAGGCTAGTACACACTAGTAGACCATGTTCCGCGATTTGTCTATAGACTGTCTAAAGACACGGTCTATAGACCGTCTTGACTGTTCTTTGTCTCGTCTAGGTCCACACTACAATGTGAATTTTTCAGTCTCATCTTTGCAGTCCACCATGGAGAACATTGTTTTGTGTGGAATGAGTTTCTGCTTAATGCTAATTACAAGTGAAAAAATGCAAAAACGTAAACGTTAGTGGACGCGCGCAGTGCTCGCAGAAAGACCTAGGTTTGGTCATGTATTATTAAATAAATTAAGACTGGAAGACGCCGACAATAAGACGCATGGTAATCTTCAATTAGTTTTAAAACTTTCTTGGTCTAACACTTGTTTTCAAAAAAATTGTAAAACTTTAGAAAATAACTGTAAACAGCTAAACCACACCACTCGGTAGGTGGAAACAGACTGGGATGTGTCTCGCCTCTAGACGCCGAGTAACGTCCACGCTGTCAAAATGTTGCACAACATGTCTAACGTTGCATGCAGTCTCCAGTTTCGATCGGGGGACTTTAGAGCTGCTATTTTGTCTATAGACATGTCTACGTAGACAACTTGAGACACGTCTCAGAGACCAAAATCGCGCAACATGTCTACTAGTGAGTACTAGGCTTAAAACCCTGAACCTCTATATTCTCCTGGACTTGGGGAATCATCGTTGTGGTATTACTTCACAAATCCAAGACATTTTCTATTTTTGGCTTCCAAGTCTTATCCTCTTCTCTTCTTCTTTAGTTGCTATTATTTTTCTTATTCCTTCATCAATGTCCCTTTACTTGCTTGCACCCACTATAAGTGGGATTGGATTGCTAATGGTTATCTCCTTCCCGACAGTAGGGGCAGCCGTCATTTTAGTTAGGTATGATCCAAAGCATCCATGCCCTGCAAGGATCTGTGTAAGATGGTAGTTTAGGTTTTCATGTTTTCTGTTTATAAGAGTCTGCGTCCATTTGGCGACATCTCCCTTGATATCTGTTATTCTGCTTCTTATTTTTTATCGTCTTTAATCTATTGGCTTTTTTGTGTTCTTTTAGTTGTTTCTCTATGTTGTCGGTTTGCTGTTGGACAAGGAGGTGTATGGGGATAGTTTCTGTTATTGCCTGTATAGCTTTAGTGGAGACCGTTCTGTATGCACTTGCTGTTCTGATTGCCATTTTCCTTTTGGCTCTTTCTAGTATTACCCTGTATTTTTTAGTGTTACAGCTTTCTTTCTATATGGGCGTAGCGTACAACAGTATCGAGTCTACCGTCGCCGCCATTACTTTACGTTTCTCCGCTCTCGGGTCTCCTACGATTGATTTGAGTCATTTTGCGATATCCTTTATTTATTATGCTATTGCTCTCACCACTATAGCAAGATCGTCAGCATAGGCTATTGTAGTAATTCCGTATGGCATCTGTATTCTCATTAGACCGCCATAGTAGATGTTCCACAGGGTGGGGCCAAAAACGGAGGTGGGGTGCCACAGGTCATATCCAGAGTTTCTCCGGATCTGCACACTATACTTCTATCCTGTAGATAGTTTCTTATTATCTTTTTAATGCATGTTGATATTCCCTTTCTCCCTAGTTCTTCTGTTAGTCCCTCTATGGCACCGAGTTGAAGGCGTTCTTGATTGTAGGTAGAGTGCGCTCAATGGACCGGCGGCTTCCTTGACATGCCTTTTTTTTTGACGTATTGAGGTGTTGGCCTCAATAAGTGGCCCTTAAGAATGACTTACGCATGGCAATACCTACCGGTTTTCTTTTCTGCGTAAATCCTGTTGTTAAACTAGTCTAGATTTGGCAGTAGTTTGAGGTAGGCTGGTTATTGCCTCGCGGATTTTCACACAGAATCTGTGGCACGCATGCTGTCCCCGGACGCTCTTTTTTTATAGCCCCTACCTTTTTTTGTCTCTTGTCTTTTTTAATCTTTTTTTTTATCTGCGCTGACATCCAGCTTTTCATTCTCTTCTTTTACCAATCCGTGTTATTTGTTCTAATTATTTGGTTTGTCCTCAGATGCGTTCTTAGTTTTCTTAGGTCTTCGCTTACTTCTTCCAGTTCCATTAGCTGTATTCCTTTTGGCAGTTTTAAATTTGTTAGTTTTACCTTCAGTGATATTCTTGTATCTTCATCTGGGATTACTTTTTCGAGTCTTCTAGTTAGGTATATAGATAGCGTATCTACCATTTGGTATTTGCTTCGTTATTTCTGTTATTCTGCATTTCTTTAACATTTCTTATCTCTTTCTCCTTATCTCTGCAATTTTGTTTAGTATTGTAGTTTTTGTAAATGTTCTTCTATTTTCTTCTATTTCTTGGTTTGCATAATTGTCCTGACCTTCCTTATTTCTTTCTTTTTGATCTTTTTCTCTGTTTTGTTGTTTCCATTTTGCTTCTCTCGTTTCTCTCCTTTCTCTTCTGACTTTTATTTTGTGTGTTTGTTTCTATTGTTGTTTTTTTTTTCTATATTCTTCCATAGTCAAACTCCTCATTTTTTTTCTTTCTGACTTTTATTTTGTGTGTTTGTTTCTACTGTTGTTTTTTTTTTCTATATTCTTTCATACTCAAACTCCTAATTTTTTTTCTTAGTACTCTTGTTGCATAGTTTTTTAGCGTCCTCCATTTATTTTCATCTCTTAGGCATTTCTTAATGATTGTTGTTTTATCCACTTTGCTTTCTAGTATTTTTTCTAGTTCTTTTCTATCTTTCTCCCACGCTTCGCATTCTACTAGACTGTGTTCTGCATTATCATGTGTTTTTTCCTGACAGAATATACATCTTTCGTCTTCTTTGATTATTTTAATTTTTTGGAAAAACTTTCCAAAGGTTTCATGTCCGGTCAGTATTTGTGTTTATAATAGCACGTCTCGGCCATGTTCTCTACCCACTCTTTTATCTCCGGGATTAGTCCTCTTGTCCATTCTCCATTTTCTTCTCTATTCAACTGTTTCTACCATCTTTCCATTGACTTCTCTCTTGCTCTTAACTTAGCTTCCTTTTTACTGGTTTCTTTTTTTATTAGTTTCTTTATTTCTATTTTTTCTTTCACTATCATGTCCGCTGGAGGTGTTGCCGCAATCACCTCTACTGCCTCTTGCGACACCGTTCTATAAGCCCTGCAGATCCTTAACGAACTGGCTCTTGTAGCTTCTTTTATTTCATTTCTGTTTTTTTGTTTTCATGGCTTCTCCCCATGTTTCTGCGGCGTATAACAATTTGCTTCTTGCTGCTGTTGTTATTAACCTTCTGGTTCTTCTTCTGGACCTCCGTTGTTTGGCATGCGTTTACCGAGCTTTCTCTCCAGTTCTTTTGTACCCATGACCGCTTCTTTAACCTGTTTATTCTATCCTTTTGCATCAAGTGTCACCCCGAGGTATTTGATTTTTTTTCCGATGGTTATCACTTGGTCTCCTACCTTACCTGTTTCTCTATTAGTCTTCTTAGTCGATAGCCAGGCCGCTTCTGTTTTTTGTGTTGTTAATTTTAAACTCTTATTTTTCATCCATAACTGTTTCATATCTATTGCCAGCTCAGTCTTCCTTTTAGTATATCCATTTCTTTTATTGTCACGCCTTCCGGCAACCTCATTCGAAGTAACTTGTTATAAACAAGGTTCCATAGTTTTGGTCCTAGTGCTAAACCCTGTGGTACCCCTCTTGTAAGTTTGAATCTTCCGTTCTTGGTCACTAGGTTTCTACCCTGTAAGTAGCTCCATATGATCTTGATTGTTTTCCTGTTCAGTTCTCTTTTCTTTGCCACCTCTATAATTGCTTTCCATTACACGCTGTTAAACGCGTTCTGTATGTCCCGGCTATTATTACACAGTATTGTCTTTTCATCTGCGTTCCGCTGTTTGCTTCTTTTGCTATTGCTTTTACCTTGTCTGTAGCTTCTAAGGTTGTTCTTCCCTTGGTAAATCCGTATTGTTCCTTTTCCTATCCTCATTTTTCTTCTATTTCTTGTTCTATTTTCCGTACAATGACTTTTTCCATTATTTTAGCAAGTGTGTTTATTAAGCATATTGGCCTGTATGACGTTGCTTTTCTTACTTCTTTCTTTTTTTCAATCAGTACTAGGGTGGCTTCTTTCCAACATTCTGGAAAAATTCCGTCTTTTAGACATCTGTTGATTATTTGAGTTATTTCTACCTCATTCCCGTCTAGAGCTGCTTTAACAATCTCTGTCGTTATTTCGTCCGGACCTGGTGCTTTGTTGTTAGGCAATTCTTTTATGATTTCTTTTATCTCTTTCACTTGCCATGACTGTTTCTTCTTCTTCTTCTTCTTCTTCTTCTTCATTTTCTGGTTCTTCTACCGGTTCTCCCTTGGGAAACAATTTCTTAATTATGACTTCTTTTCTTTCGTTTTTTTTTTAGTTAGACTTCTTTTGCTCTTTTTCCCAGTTTGTTTATCACTATTTTGTACGGTTCTCCCCAAGGATCACCGTCTATAGATTCCATCATTTCTATCCAGCATCTTCTTCTGCTATCCCTGGTTGCCTTTTTTTTAAGATTTTTCTGTCGATTTCTAGTTCCTCCTTCGTTTCCCTTGTATTTATTTCTCTTTTTTCTATCTTTTGACTTTCCTCCCTGTTTGTATTGGTTTCTCGCACCACCAGTATGGTCCTTTTTGCCTTCTTTCTTTGTACCTGGGAATTGCTTCATCCGCCGCGTTTCTCAGCTTTTCTGAGTATCTTTTGCATCTCTTCTCTATGTTTTTGTTTTCTGTAACTTCTTCTATTTCCATGACTCTCTATATCTTCTCTTTGTCCATTCTTCTTACATTCCATCTACCTTCTCTTGTACTTCTGTTTTCCTTTCTCCTTTGTATTATATTGTATATGTTTGTGTAAAGTCGGTGATTCTTCTTCTGTCACGTTTCATCATTCACTATACCTGCTATTTTCCATGTTGCTATGGTGTTCGGATCTTATATGCTCCGAGTAATAAACAGATTAGTGCTAATGACACCCTCGTCCTACTAAAAATTTAATTTATATTTATGATAGGAAATATATTTTATGTAATGAAATTTCTTATAATCCTTTCCAGGTATGTTTAATCTCCTACAATAATAATCCCTACAATATAATTTAATATGGTACTTTCCCAACAATTCTTTCTAGGAATCCCCAAATTACCTAATTAGCAACTAACCAATCACAACACATTTTACACAATTTGAATGAGTATATATATTTGTAAATTATTTGTTTTAAGTTAGTATTAAAGAGAGTCTTTGCGATACCAGAGTATAATTTCTACCTTATCATTAAAGCATAATTTGTGTAAGATATCATTCTTACTGGTCCTTCGACAATTTCATACAATCAGAGAAATAGTGCGTGTTGCAATCTAAGACACCATAAAACATTTGGTCCAATCGAACCGGATTTTAAATCAAGACCTGAGTCATCGAATAGTCAAAGTGCATCAAGCAATCAACTCATCCATAGTTGAACTCAAGATGTCAAAAACCGAAATAGCAGCATTAACCCTGAAACGCAAGACATTTAAAACTCGCACAACACAATTAGAAACATATTTCAACAAGTTTCTCGACAATCCAGAACGGGATTATAGGCAGCTCAGAAGTCGTTTATTAACATTGGTGTATTCAGACTACAATGAAATTCAATCAAAAATAGAGGAGCTGGATGACACAGAAGATCAAGCAAAAAATCGACAAACGTTTGAAGACCAGTATTTCGAATTAACATCTCGAATAGAAGATGTCTTGAGTGGTGAACCAATAATTAGAACTGATACACCAGCATTATCAGTCAATTCAACTTCACAACAAGTGCAACTGCCAAAAATAACATTGCCCACATTCGCAGGGGTTCTAGAAGATTGGTTAACATTCTACAGTACATTCGATTCATTGATAAATGAAAACGGTTCTCTGAACAACGTGCAACGATTCCACTACTTGAGATCTTGCTTAACGGGTGAAGCATCAAATACAATTCAAGCATTATCAATCACCGATGCAAACTATGGCATAGCTTGGACAACACTACGCAGCCGATATGAAAATAAAAAACTAATCATAGAAAATCATATAAATAAAATATTTCAACTGCCTATGGTTAAAGAAGACTCCGCCAGCTCAATTAGATCTCACATCGACACATTCTTAAAGCACGTCAATGCTTTAGACGTATTAGGCGAACCAACAAGAGATACTTTATTGTTACATCTATCAACAATCAAATTAGATGCACTTTCAAAAGACAAATGGGAAGAATATCGTCTAAAATGCACGAATCCATCAGTTCAAGAACTAACCAACTTCTTACAAGAACGCTGCCAAGTCCTTGAGTCCCGAAACGCCAGTAAAAGTCAAAGGACACAACTACAACGAGTGCAAACTCCAAAAACGGATCGTCATCAAGGACACTCAGTCGTTTCATACACTAACACTCAAGCAAAATGCAAGTTGTGTCACCAGCATCAACATGAGCTATACCGATGCAATGCATTCCACAATTTAAATATAGCGGACCGAAGGGCAGAGGTCAAAAAACAAAAACTTTGCTTCAATTGCTTAAAACCAAATCATGGAGCAAATGAGTGCAGATCCAGGCAATGCACAAAATGTGATAAAAAACATAATACATTATTACATGACCAACAAGAATTGATAAATACACATTTATCAACATCAAGCGATTGCTATTCTGCCACCAATGACAGCTACAAAAGCCAAATGACCCTATTATCAACCACATTGGTAATCATAGTCGATAAACATGGAGAACATCGTCAGTGTAGGGCACTATTGGATAGTGCATCACAAACAAACTTCATCAGGGAGGACTTGGCCGCAAGTTTAAACATAAACACACAATCAGTCTGTCTCCCAATCAATGGTATCGGAAACGCAACGGCCACAACAATCACTAAAAGACTAGTGACAACAATCCGATCACGAATCAATGGATTTAAGGCTAAACTTGAGTTCTACGTATTACCCGAGATCACACAAGAACTACCAGCTAATTCATTTTCGAAAAATCAACTGAACATACCTCAAAACATTACGTTAGCCGATCCAGAATTTAACAAACGTGGAAGGATAGATTTATTGCTAGGAGCAGAAATATATCTCAGTTTACTAAGCATCGGACAGATAAAACTAACCACAGCCCAATTCGGTGTTACAGTGCAAAATACGCAATTTGGTTGGATAGCATCAGGAACAATTCCAACAACTAACAACTCAGAAGTGGTTACATGCAATTTGAATACATTGGAGACGCAAATAGAAAGGTTCTGGCAGTCAGAAGAAGTGAACACCCCATTACTTAAAACCACACATTGTAAAACGGAAGAACACTTTAACAAAACAGTATGTAGAACAGACGAAGGAGCATTTGTGGTACGGTTACCATTCAACATTGACCCTAACAACTTAGGCGACTCAAAAAATATGGCAATCCGCAGATTTTACAATTTGGAAAAGAGATTATTCAAAATGCCTGTACTCAAGAAGCAGTACGTGGAATTTATGCAACAATACGAGAAACTGGGACATATGGAACCAATTAATGATACCAATAACGGCTACTTTCTACCACACCATTGCGTTATTAAGGAAGATAGTACGACAACAAGGTTAAGAGTCGTATTCGATGGCTCCGCAAAAACTACAACAGGGTTATCATTAAATGACATTCTTCAAGTTGGCCCTACAGTACAAGAAGATTTATTATCAATCTTGCTCAGATTTCGCATTCATCGTTATGTGATTACCGCCGACATATCCAAAATGTACCGACAAATCTGGATACATAAGGATGATCGACAATATTTGCGAATTATATGGAGAGAAGATCCGTCACTACCATTGCAAATATATAATTTAAAAACGGTGACATATGGCACTGCGTCAGCACCATATCTTGCTACTCGAAGTCTCAAACAATTGGCAATAGAAGAACAAACTCATTATCCACATGCCTCCGCTGTTGTACAAAATGACTTTTATGTGGATGACTGTATAACAGGAACTGATTCACTTGAGGAAGCTAAGGAGCTTCAACGTCAATTAAGCCAGATGTTGTTAAAAGGGGGATTTCATTTGCATAAATGGAGATCAAATAACGACCAAATCTTAAACACTATTACCTCAATTAACCAGGAAACAATAATACTCATGGCAAAAACAACAGTGATAAAGACATTAGGATTACTGTGGAATTCAAGTAGTGATTCACTGCACTTTTCAGTGAAGCACAATATCCAACCTACACGTATCACTAAGCGAAATATCTTATCAGAAATAGCACAACTATTTGATCCAATGGGTTTGGTTGGACCAGTCATAATAAGAGCAAAAATACTAATGCAACGTGTTTGGCAGCTAAAAATTGATTGGGACGCAGCCGTTCCAATGGAGATACATACGTTTTGGCATCAATACAAGGACGATCTCACATCTATTGATACTATACAAATACCACGTCACATACACGAGCACCAAAAATATAGCAACCTAGAACTACACGGATTTTGCGATGCATCTGAGGCAGCATATGGTTGTTGCATATATATTAGATGTAAGACTACACTTGGCGCAATCAACACCAATCTATTATGTGCAAAGTCTAAGGTTGCACCATTGAAAACAATATCACTACCTAGACTGGAATTGAGTGGAGCAGTTATCCTTGCTCGTTTGGCAAAAAAGGTGAAGAGTGCACTCAAGCTGAACTTTGACAACGAATTCTACTGGTCAGATTCAACCATCGCACTTGGATGGATCCGCTCACCTTCCAACAAATGGAAAACATATGTGGCAAATCGTGTAACTGAAGTGCAAGAGCTGACAAATACAAATTGGAGACATGTGCGATCACATAACAACCCAGCGGACATCATATCTAGAGGTGTAAATCCAACTCAACTCAAGGAGTCAAGCTTGTGGTGGCATGGTCCAAAATTTCTACAATTAAACCAAGAAGAATGGCCATCGTTAGAAGATATAGAACAAAGTCTTCCTGACGAAAAACCAGCAGTAGCACTTCCAGTAATTGAAGAAATTAGCAGTATTATTACCAAGTGGTCTTCACTCTCAAAATTAAAGAGGATAGTAGCTTTCTGCCTCGGGTACATTCACAACTCTCAAGGGCAACCTAAACTTACTGGCCCATTGACTGTACAAGAAATAAGCAAGGCTACAACAGCACTTCTTCGAATTGCACAGAAAGAAGAATTCAAAGGTGAAATATACAGATTGAAACAGAATCTGTTGATTGACAAGTCAAGTAGATTGCGGAAGTTAAGCCCCTTTATCGACGAAGACGGGCTACTCCGAGTAGGTGGAAGATTAATGCATGCAAAACTACCATTCAATCAACGTAATCCAATAATATTACCACGGAACCACCCTTTAACGGAACTCATTATCAACATGAACACTTAAAACTGATTCATGGAGGTGCTCAAGCCGTGTTGTCAGCAGTACGATCAACATATTGGCCGATGGCGGGCAGAAATACAGTGAAGAAGATCCTACATAGATGTTTACGTTGCTGCAAAGTCAATCCAAAACGACTACAACCAGTAATGGGACAACTCCCACAACCAAGAGTGCAACCAAGTCGCGCATTTACCAACACAGGTGTGGATTTTTGTGGTCCATTTCAAATGAAGTTACAACATTCTCGGGGAAGTCGTACAACCAAAGGGTATGTCAGTGTCTTTGTATGTTTTGCAACAAAGGCAATACACCTGGAATTAGTGAGCAGCCTGACCACGGAAGCATTCATAAATGCACTAAAGCGTTTTATGTCACGTCGTGGAAAACCATCAAACCTTTATTCAGACAACGGAACAAATTTCACTGGAACTCATCACGAGCTTGCAAGGCTTCGAGAGTTACTGAATTCAAGAGAACACAAGGACAGGATAAACCATGCACTATTAGAAGATAACATCACCTGGCACTTTATCCCACCTAGATCTCCGCATTTTGGAGGTCTATGGGAAAGTGCGGTAAAATCAACCAAGACCCAATTAAAACGAATAGCTGGATTAACTGCCTTGACCTATGAAGAAATGAATACCTTATTGGCTCAAATAGAAGCATGTTTAAACTCTCGACCTTTAGTGCCATTAACCGAAGACCCGGAAGACCTTGCAGCCCTCACCCCTGGCCATTTCCTAATTGGAGAAGCTTTCAGCACGATAGAAGAACCAAACGTTATTCACCTAAAGGAAAATACTTTATCTCATTGGCAACGAATACAGAAAATGACACAACAGTTTTGGACACGGTGGTCCTCAGAATATCTTTGCCAATTACAGCAACGATCAAAATGGAATCAACCAGTGGCAGAGAATGCACAAATTGGGAATCTAGTAGCGATAAAAGTTGAAAACATTCCACCACTAAAGTGGCAGCTGGGACGAATCACGGAACTACACCCAGGAAAGGATGGCATCGCCAGAGTAGCCTCAGTTAAAACGGCAGCAGGCATCACTAAAATTGCAATAAGCAAACTAGGACTACTTCCCATCGAAAATTGAAAAGATTTCTTTTCAAGGCCGGCGGAATGTTCGGATCTTATATGCTCCGAGTAATAAACAGATTAGTGCTAATGACACCCTCGTCCTACTAAAAATTCAATTTATATTTATGATAGGAAATATATTTTATGTAATGAAATTTCTTATAATCCTTTCCAGGTATGTTTAATCTCCTACAATAATAATCCCTACAATATAATTTAATATGGTACTTTCCCAACAATTCTTTCTAGGAATCCCCAAATTACCTAATTAGCAACTAACCAATCACAACACATTTTACACAATTTGAATGAGTATATATATTTGTAAATTATTTGTTTTAAGTTAGTATTAAAGAGAGTCTTTGCGATACCAGAGTATAATTTCTACCTTATCATTAAAGCATAATTTGTGTAAGATATCATTCTTACTGGTCCTTCGACAATTTCATACAATCAGAGAAATAGTGCGTGTTGCAATCTAAGACACCACAAAACATATGGTAACGTCAATATGTGATTTTGAGCTTCCTCTTACGAACGTAGGTTTGTCTCCTTTGCTGCAAATTGTAAAGCACGTAACTCAGCTATCATCTCCTCTAAGATTTTTCTTCTTAATTTCTTTTTGTATTCTCCTCATCTCGGTGATTTTGCTCTGAAATCTCCTCCTACTATGATTTTTTTTGCTTTTCTGTTTTCTTAAACTGTTTTCTAATTCTTCTATCCACTCCCGATAGTATTCCATTCCGCAGTTTGGACTGATATAACAGCTGTATACTATCATACTTTCTACTTCAGCTCACATTATTCCTTCTTCCATGACATGTTCTTGACATGCCTAAGGGCATCAAGTGTAGAGTGACTTTCTCTGAACCCATATTGGTTCTCACTGAGGCCTTCATTTTTATCTAGTTCCTCTATGAGTCTTTTGTTGAAAATGTGCTCATACAGCTTTCATAGAGTGTTCAGTAGGCAAATGGGTTAGTATGTCTTGCCTTCATCCTTTTGGTAGGTTTTTGTACATTCCGGTATCATAGACTCGTCTCCTCTTAGCTCTTTCCATGTTGTTTTGCCTTGGATTGGAAATAGTTATTTTGCTTCGGACATTTTTTCTTCCCCTGTCAGTATTAGCGGGGATTTTTGGTTTATTTTATTAGTGACAGTTTTGTATTTTTTTGCCCAACATGTCTGAGTTAAATTCTTTACCAGTTTCTTTCATGCCATACATTGGTTTGTAGTTTGCTCTACTTTCTTTATTGTTCAGTGTTCTTTTCAGGTTTTGATTATATATAGTTTTCTTTAGGTTGTCTGCTGTGAGAAAATGTATATATTGTATTGATATAATACCCACAGTGCGTTTGTTCCAACGAAAGAAATGATTTGTTTAAGTAGGCTAAGTTATAGTCATACGATTTCTAATTTGAGCTTAAGTTTTAACAGGGCTGACCAAAAAGCTTTCACTAATTTCAACAATTTTTTCCTAGACCAATAATAAATCTTCAAAGATGATAATTAAAAGCAGAGTTATATTTAGTAAATGTAAAATTAATCATGTAGCTATATACTACTACTACTACTATTACTACTACTGGCCTGTCACTCCAGAACATGAGTACGGACGGATGATTTGAACTGGAATTAACGCCTAGGTGATAGTTCTTAAGAAATTGCAAGCGTTAAAAGTCTCTATGTAGTAGGTAATGGTAATATTCAATCCTTTGATGACATACACTTAGGTGGGAGGGTGTATCATTTCAGAACATGAGTACGGACGGCTGATTTGACTGGGGTTCTTTCCACTCACCCAAGTTGTCAAGAAATTGAAAGTTTCTATGTTAAACAAGGTGATGGTGACATCCAATTCCTTGATGATGGACGCTTGGGCGGTTGGGTGAGTTACTTCAGAACATTAGTACGGATAGATGGTTTGAACTGTGCCTACCTGCTCAAATGTTAGTTAGCAACCCATTGAAAGTTTCTCTTCTTACAAGCGTACAAAGTCTCTGTGTCAAAGGAGGTGATGTTGACATTGATTACGGACGAGTAGTTTGAAACTGGGGTTCCTGTCCACCCAACCAACTGTTTGTCATCAAGAGATTGGAAGTTGCTCCTCTCCGCAAGCGTCACTATGTGACAAGAGGCGATAGTGATACCAATCTCCTGATAACCAACATTTGGGTGGGTAGGTGGGGCACTCCAATTCATGATTACTATCGAATAGTTTGAATTGGAGTGCCCACTCACCTGTCCAAGTATTTGTTATCAAGGAATTATAAGTTTCTCCTCTCTGCAAGTGTTAAAAATCTATATTAAAAGAGGAGGTGGTAATGCTAACCCTTGATGACAAACACTCCAGAGCATCATTATACAATTCTATATACAAATTCACTACTGGTATTGTCTAAATGATGAATTTAGCCTACAGAATGTAAATTTCTTGGATTTAGCAAAAATTCTGACTAAAGCTGATTCTTATCAAATTTCTTCAAATGAACAATTTTTTATTTCTTTAAATAAAATGTTTTTAGATGACAATTCTACATATAAATCAACTTATTGGTATTGTCTAAATAATCAATTTAACATCTAGAATATCAATTTTTTCAATTTAATACAAGAAGTAATGTTGTTTTAAAACCAATTTTCTTAAAATTTCTTTAAATAAACAAGTTTTTTTCTTTATAAAAATATATTCAAAATACAATTCTATATATGAATCTACCTATTGGTCACAAGACGTTTCAACAAATCAGAATTTCAGTATTAATTTCTGAAAATCAAACTTATGCTTATGTTCCGAATATCAACCGAAGTCACCGGCACTTATGTTACTGATATGATCGATTGCTGAAAATCTTGGTTGATTTATGGAACGGCAACGGTTATAAAAACATCAAAATTCAAAATTGAGAAATGATCAACATATGGGCTCATGTATTCATTTATTATCATTTATGGTTTAATATTTGTTATTAGCGTTAGTTATATTTAATTATTTATTTGTTTTATTTTATTAACAACAATTATAAGCTTAATGTTTTTATTTGTTAGAAATGTTTGTATTAAGCATATATTTATTAATTAGGTGTCTATAAGTTTTAATAAAATACATTACGCTAAAAAATAGGTTAGTTTGCTGATAGTTTATTAGAAGTTGGATATTAAGGCTCTTAAGCTCAATAAAAAGTTTAATTGCTTTGGAATCCATAATTAAAAAGTGCACACAACGTTACAATCACTAGACACACAAGACACTAGACTAGCAACATGTGAAGCTTTTATAAAATAAATAAAACAACTTTTCTATGTACTATATTACAAATATTTATTTTATAATGAACTATCACATAGTAACGGCCATCACCATTCAATTTGTGAAGCTTTTGTTCACTTTTGCATTTCAAATTTACCGCCATGAGTACCACGATTTATTGCAATTCATCGATGTTATTTTAGGGTTAGTCCGATTGTCACCAATTTCAGGTAACCGCATTCCGTATATTAACCTGTTTCAGGATAACAAGGATTTCGGTCGCTTCGTTTGATATACGAAACGCATTATACATCATAACCGGTCGCTTTTTGTCTGATATTTTAAACGTCATGTCAATTCAATGATTAGAAAGTTCAGATTTGTATTATTATGCATTATATGTATTCTTTTTCTAAATATAATTCATGAAATCTGATTAATTTTAATGCTCGTTAAATATGACAACATAACCGCCCGGTTGGTGTAGTGGTTAGCCTACTCGACTGCTATACCAGGGGTCTTAGGTTCGAGCCTCAAGCCCCCTATCTGGAAGGTCAGCTTTACTGGTTAAGAAAAAATGTATTGTGATGAGTACGCTTTCTTTTGGATAAGAAGAGAAACTTTAGTAGATCTCGTGTACTGCCTTGATGTTGCGCGCACGTTAAAGAATCCAATAATTTAGGTTGGAATTCTTGAATTTGCGCCAAAATTCCCAGATGTGGTAGTCTTAACCTCTGGCGTCGGTGATTAGCCGTGGCAGCAGAAATATACCATTTTTAAATAATAGAATTAAAAAATGTGACTACGTAACTACAATATTTGATAAACTGTCAAAACTATCTCTTCTATTTACCGCGAATAGTTATCTATTACGTCAAGTTTGTTTTTTAACTTGCAATATCATAAATAGTTTTTCGGCTGTCAGATTTAACAAGTCGTTACTTTAATTGCTTTTCATCAATTCCAGCATTAGTCTGATTATTAATCGAAAAATACTTTCTTGTTTTATTGCCAATCTTTGGTTTTTTCGTCGTTGGTAAAAACTAGTTGATAATATCGATAATAATAACTTTTGAAAATAGCAAAATTGGTGAAAAGTAGTCCATTCTGCTCTTAGTATTATGATGTTATACATCATACGGTAGTTTATTTTTTAATTGTGTTTGATCTAAATTGTATTTATCCCTTTTCAAATGTAAACACATGATATCTGATTTATAATCTATTGTTTCCAGGACATGAGTATTTGCAATATGTAATGTACGAGGCTAAGCGCTGCAAAAAATTAGTAGTTGCGAACATCGACCGTAGTAAATTGAAGCAAACATCATACCAAATCAATGTGGTAATTATGATTTTAATTGTATCTATTCTAAAATAATTTAACTAATTTATACTACTATTTTCTATTGATTGCAAATTAAAACAATTTTAGAAAGAAGAAATTGTGAAAGCTCCTTCATCAATGGTTCCAACACTGGAATGGCAAGAAGCAACTATTAAAGAGTTCACAAAATTCAGACAATTCATTTTATGTAAACAGAAAGGTGAACCATTGAAAAACATCACCAGCGTTTACAAAGATCTGATACAGAAATCAAAACCAAAATTTTCTACCATAACTATGCTCACAGTACAATCAAAAGTTCAACTTTTGGATTATTGTTTGACACATTTACAATCGCTTGAAAGTGGCCAGGGCATTGGTGATGAATTAGGTACTTGGATTTATAGTGTGCTGGCTACATTGGATATTCCATTAGAACCAGAAACTTGCAATTCTTTAAGAGAACTGGCGCGGCAATGTTCTGTCATTCGGTCAAATTTGCCTAAGGACTGTGAAGAATTTGTGTACACACCTTGTAATTTATTTATTTGTATTGTAGCTAGGTATTTTAAACAATTAGATTTATTGGATAATGAGAATGATATGTGAATTTTGTGTTTTATATAATCATATTCGAATTATTTATAGAAATGTATGAGTTTTTATTTAATAAATCATTTAACTTTAACTTGGAAAAAATGAGCAAATCATTTGTATTTATAACCAACATTAGATATTATGACCAAGGAGACCATCTTATTGAAGAGTGTATTGTAAAGATGTAGAATGATCTACAGAATGCACTAAACTGACTGATTGTTGCATCAAATGAATTTCTGTATAAGTGTAGCACAAACTAAAATTATGGACTATGATAAGGACGAAGTAGGCAGTGATTGTAGAATCGGGTTGAACGGTGAATGTGTATCTGGGAAGATGGTAATTTAGATGGGAAAATTGAGTGACGAGTAAATGCATTGCGAAAAGTAGTTGGAAGTATGTATATGATTGCAAAGAATGAAGTTTTGTTCAAAGAGGCGAAGATGGCCGTTTATAAAAGTGTGTCGACACCAACTCTGCTGTATAGATCTGAAGCATGGGTATGTCAAAAGAAACACAAAAGTAAAATAAAAGCGGTTGGAATGAGGTACTTAAAAAGTGTGTGTGGACAGAGTTAGAAATGAGTGGATAATGAACGAATATGGTTTGAAAGTAACATCTGTAAAGCAGTACGACCGTAGTATTCTACGTTGGTTTGGTCATGTTGAGAGAATGAGTGAGGATGCAATAACAAAACAAATCTATGATGGAAATATATTTAAGCGGAGAAAGCCCACGTGAAAGTTGGTCGTATGTAGATGAATGCGTGCGAAAAAGAAAAATTAAGAATATGAGAGCATGCATGACCAGATGTATGGATATTGCTGAAGCAAAGGAGGTGTTTAAGGACAGAAAAACGTGGAGACTAATTGTACGAAGTAAGGTTTTAGAACCAAAGTAGGCTAAACAGTATTACTGCCTACCTCGAAAGGCGTTACTAGGTATGCATGTAAGAAAGAAATTATACAGTATTAAATTAAAAAAACAAAAAATCCGCATTTGGCACCGTAGATATATTTGGTTCTCTGGGTTTTCTTGGTTTTCAAGTATCATCCCAGTCTCGATAGTTAAAAGTGCGTATATATTTGTAAGGCCTGACTCACTGTGGGATAAGTGTGTTTATATTATGCTAGTGTATTAGTGCCATGTATTGGGTTGTTATCAAATAGATAAATAAAGTATAGTTGACCGAAACATTGTAACCCGTAGTTCTACACCACTACCATCTACAAACCCCAATATTTACCTAAGCAAGACGCACATTCTATCCCATGTGATAAGAATAAATTAGCGCAACATTAAGGCTAGAATCTGTGTAAGAAATTGTATGTTATATATATATATATATATTTTCAATTTTAAAAATTTAAATGCAAAAGTTATATTAAATAGTTTTTGTTTGCATCTCGAGCTGGTACGTACATCTCTGCACTGCAAGTTCTTGATTTTATTATGCACTTTTGGTTGATACTTTTTTAGTAGTTCCGTTTCTTTAATAAAGTCTAGAAGCGTTTGTCAAGAAACTTCCTTTTACTAAGTTTTATTCCTTGACAGTTTTCAGTTTGCTGTGTTTCGTTTTAAGTTTACTACAAATGATTTGTTTTCCGCTTTTATAAAATGAGGTAAAGTGAGAAAAACTGAGGCATGTTTCCCCAGCCATATTTTGTCTCCGCTGCCATTGCAATCTTTGGTGTCATCTGTATATCAGATGGTTCCTTTGATTATGGCCTGCTATTTTTTATTTGTCTACTTGGCTTGCATGTATGTAAATGTCACACACTCGCCTTTATCATTACAACTAAGTGGTAGCAAAAGCAGTGTTGTTATGGCTGCTATGGACGTTGTTTTCATTGTTATATGCTGAGAGACTATAAGTCTTTCTAGTGCTCGGCTTTTGATATGTCAAACTCCCTTTTCCACTAAGTAATCTTATTTCTGGTATTTTTGACAGTTAACAAAAATGTCTGTCATTATTTCGAACTCGTGATTTACTACCTTTGGACAGCCACCGGTTTTAATAATTAGGTTTTCTCGGGTTCCTATATTTCTGTAGAAAGGTTTATTTAGATTCAATGTTGAATCGAATGTGTGCATTGTCGGACAGAAAACGCTCATTTCACACGTGCCATTTTTTACGTTTATTCCCTTTATAATTTGTTAGTGTTAGGTCTATAACTTTACTCAGTGTCACACTTTTTCTCCTAATCCTCTTCCCTACTATAGTCACCTTAACTGTTACTTGATTTCTGGAACAAAGGTTCCATAATTGGATATTAGGTTTAGTCCATGTTTTGCTATGATACATGTACGGGGATTGTTATCTTTTGTTTGTGAATCTATGGATTCTAGACAAGGACGATGTCAACGTCATGTTTTACATTGTACGCTGCGCCGGAGGCTGCCCTGCAATGATTTACATGAATCTGCACAACCTTCAACATTTTTACTTACCATTGGTTTTCTTGTCGTGGCCTCTTTGACGACGCGCCTCTGTTATCTTTTTAGGATGTGCCCGAAAGGTTATTTTAGTAAAACCCAAGTGCGTTTGCCGAGTTTCTTTTGCCAAGTCTCGGTAGTTTTATTGATTCAATAGATTCTGCTTTTTTGGCATTGAAAGAGCACACTTTAAGTAGCTAATGTAATGTGTCCTTTAATTTCTTCATTTTGATAGTCGTTTTGTTTTCCAAAACCCTGAGAGCTGGAAGAATTGTGGTTGGGTGGGATTTCGCACTATTAGTTTTACCCACTTGGGGTAATCTATAGTTAATTTCCGACATAATTTCTTTTGTTCATTTTATTCCTACTAAGACACTTTTAGTTTGTAAAAACAGTTTATAGATTTTTGGTTCTCTAGCCTTAGTTACCTAATAGGTGGTCAAAAAGTTTGACTAAGGGAGGTCAATAGTTTATTACCTCAAGAAATTGTTCTTAGTTACTTTATGTAATTTGCAATTGACCGTAATGGTAAAAGTGAATGCACCTTAAAAATCCAATCCGGTTACATTCATTGACCACCATAAAAAATCATACCGGTTAGTACCCGCTAACAAATTTTGACATCCCGCCAAACGCCATCAAAGTAGCACCAACAGCAATAGTATTTGTTTCTTGTTCCGTCTAGCACTAGTGCTGGATTACTTTCTCTACTTTAGAGTGTTGATCTTTTTAAGTTGCCTCAAAGTTAATCTTTTCAGATTAACCTTTGCATAACAAAGTACAAACAAACTCGCTTGATGCAAATTTAATAAAAGTGTTCTAATCGCAGTGGCTTTTCATGAAAAAAATGTTACTTAGATTTGACTGAAATGAAACAATTTCTATGACAAAGGTCACAGCCCAAACTTTACAGAAAATTACAGGAATGGTAAGTTATCTCAAATAGAGTTAAAAACTTCTTTGACTATCGATCTACTAGTCAATCAGCGTTTATTATTCTTGAAATAAAAAAATGCCGATCTTAGCATGCAATAATAAAATTATTAACACACAGTTGTTATACGCATTTAGTTTTTTTTTGTAAGGACTTTGTGTACATCATATTATATTAAATATTGTTCTTGAACTTTTTTACAAAATAAACTGTAAATTAAATTATTATTATTATTATTTTAATGACAAAACTTTAAAATCAATTACTCAAACTCAATCTAACTCAAAAGCGGCCAACCAAATAGAGACAATTGTTTCAAATCTTCATCAGTGCATCTTGGTGGTACAACATTGCTTAATGGTGAAGGACAAATTCAAATAATTGATTTACGTGCATTTAACACAAATTAAATAATAATTAGTGGTGCAAATTAATTGTAACTTCATGGTGTTGCATCAACCAAAAAAACCGAATACCATCTATAAACGTCAGCATTACAACTGGCAACCAAATTGCAATGTCTAAAAAGGTAGACAATCAAATATAGTTGAATGAAAAACAAAAGTTTACAGTCAATTACTCAAACCCAATCCAACTGCAAAGCGGTTAACCAAGTACAGAATTGTTTCGGTTTTCACAAATCCTCATTAGGGGTACGGCATCGCTTGAGTCCCACATCCGATCACTTTACATCACTCATATTTTGTTTATTATTCAGTTACTTATGCCAAATTACCATGGGAAGTTACACGATTTAACAACACGTTCAAATGATAAAACTTTATTATCAAAATGAGTGTTTGTTAGTGCAAACGTTGCCTGCATTGCGCCCATTTTACGGTAGACGTGGTAGCTCTTCACAGTCAACTCTTAGTGGCCAAATTTGAGACGACGGGTACGGTAAATAATCAACCAACACATGTACTCGGGCTTTTGCAGACATCAATTTGGCGGATTTTGCCTCGGGATTTAGGCCTACCCCCGAACAAAATCCAATTGACCCAGGACAGTAGACAACGCTGTTTGTTCGCTGACTGAGCTTCGAATCGTTTGGAAGAGGACCCCAATTTTGGCGAAAAAATCATCTTTAGCGACGAGGCAAACAAAATTGCCGTATGTGGGACAACACCAAGCCACACAAAGTTCACCAGGTAGTAATGCATTCTCAAAAAGTAATCGTTTGGTGTAGATTTTGGGACGACGCATGATTGGTCCGTGCTTTTTCGAAAACGACGTTGGTGAGGCGGTCACCGTCAACGGCAAGCGCTACAGAACAATGATAACCAATTTCTTATGGCTCAAATTGAACCATATGGACCTAGACGACATGTGCTTTCAGCAGAATGGTGTCACGTGCCACACAGCGGACGCCACAACTGACATTCTGCATGAACGTTTTGAGGGTAAGATTATCTCTCGCAGGGGTGATGCGATTTGACCCAGCTAGATTTTTTCTTGTGGGGTTTCTTGTCGCAATCTATGAAAATAAACCACAATTGAACGATGCCCTAAAAGTGAACATAACACAGGCTATCGCTCAAATTTAGCCGTCATATTCTACACTTAATGGCATATTCTATTTTAACATCTACCCGCCCTTATTGAAAAACCCTATAAATTAAATAAATGATATCAAAATAAATTTAAAATATAAAAGCTTTCAAAATGATTAAGTATTTGACATTCAAAATAGTATATTGCGACCTACTGTTTTTAGATGCATTTAAATCCTTGCTAATAAATGTACTAGATTGGCAATAAACGCTTTGTTACGGGTCTACTAACGTAAATCACTATTACATAAAAAATAAATAAACTAAAGTAAAACATAATACACAATAACTTAAAATATAAGAAAAGGATCAATGTAATATTATCGTGCAAAAACAGAAGCAAAAATATATTAAAAAAAGTGTCTTAGGTTTTGTTATTTCGATTATTAATTTCCTGTCGTTCTATTATGTAGTAGGTCATTTGTTTTATTTTGTCTTGTTAAAGATTCGTTCTAAAAACTTTTTTTGTCGTTATGTTGTTGTGTCTCTCATATGCATGCATTATATTTTTCTGTCTGCAAAAGTATTTAAATGTTGTAAAATGTGTTTTATTGTCGTTTTATATATTTTTCCGTGTAAAGTATTTGTTATCGTGTAATATACTTTTCTGTCGTGCAAAACTTTTTAAAGAAGTTATTTAAAATGTACTGTCGTGCTTTTGCATTTATTTAATCTTTATATCTGTTTGTTTATTATATTCTGTCGGGCCGATAAATCTAACCCTTTAGGGCCGCTTTTACAATCCCCAGTTAAAGCATAGTTAGGGTTTGAATAGAGATAAACCGGAGATAACTTATCCGGTGCTAGGAACAGTAGTTATTCAAGGTCTCTATAAATGTCTGGGATTATGTAATCACTTTAAATATGCCGTCTTTTTAAAATTGTGCACCAAACTATTTACTTTGTTTTGACAGTTCAAATGTCAAGCAAGGTTATAAGGATGTATACAAATGATGAGAATATTTTTATTATTGAATCTTAAGACAACTTTATTTACGAATTTACTAGAGCTTCACAAACGTACATTAGATGGTTACATAATCCCAAACTTTTATAATGACCCCGTACCTAGTATAACGCTCATAACCTCGTAAGCGCCGCACATATATTAGGTACGTTTCTTTTGCCAGTAAAGTAAGCCAAAATTCTCACTTAACCTAGAAATATTAATTCTTTTTTTAATCAAAATTTACTTTTTGTGGTCAGTTATAACCTTTTAAAATAATTTAAAAATGTATAAAATTATAAGTAACCACAACAAGTGAATGAAAATATATTTGTTAAAATGAATAAGGAAAAAGTAAAATTTGTTGCTTCAATGTTTGTCTTTTCTCGTCACTATCTGATTTAAACAAATTTGCGTTTTGTAAAGGAGACAATCTGAATTTACTTATAAGTAACTTACGTCAATGTTGACGTTTCAATAAGTTATCTAGAGATAAACTAACCTAGCATTTGTAAAATGCATTGCTTGTAATACCAGGTGTAACTATCGAATAGTTTATCCGACGATTGTAAAAGCGGCCCGTCGTAAAATTTATTTGATTAGGAATTGCATTCCTTTGTTCTTGCAACACTTTTGAAATCTGTCGTTAATTTAGACTATTATTGTGTTGATTTGCTGTTGTGCAAACAACTTTTTTTAACGTGCCAATAGTATTTCCTTTATAATATACAGGGTGTTTCAAAACATGTGTCGGAAAATAAAGGGTGGAATTGGTTGGCTAATTATAAGAAAAAAAGTTCCCATTAACATGGTTCCGCAAACGCACCGTTTTCAAGATCAAGGTGTAAAAAAAATATATTTTTTTAATTTTTAACGATATCTCAGAAACCGTTTGAGATACAAAACTCAGCTTTTGTACACATCTTAGCATTAATATTAGCTACTTTTAGCGTTTATTACATTTTTTTCATGTGCCATTGACCGAGATTTTAGGGTTGCGTGAGGTGTATATGGCTTTAATTTCTATAACACTTGGGAAATTGGCATTCTGAAAACACATTGTGAACCACCAATATTTTCTACACAAAAAGGTACTTCTAGTCAAGTCAAGTTTTGCCGTTTAGGCTAAATGAACAATCATATCGTAATTTTCTTGAAGAAGAGCTGCCAGGACTTTTAGAGGACGTTCCGGTTCAATTAAGAAACAAAATGTGGTTCATGCACGATGGTGCTCCTGCACATTTTATTTTAGTTGCGCGTCAATTCTTAAATGAACATTATAGGAACCGTTGGATAGGTCGAGGAGGCCCACAGGCTTGGTCTCCTCGGTCTCCAGATCTAAATGTTTTGGATTTTTTTTGTGGGGTCACTTAAAAAGTTTAGTTTACACTACATCATTTAATACTGATGAAGAACTAAAAAATCGCATTATTGCATCCTGCAATACGATACGAAACGCTCCAGGCATTTTCGAACGGGTGCGTCAGTCACTAAGACGTAGGTTGGAAGCCAGAGTTACCGTAGGAGGAGATAATTTTCAACAACTTTTGTGATTTTTCTTGTTTTTTATATTATTGCTTAGTTTTGTAAAATAAAGGTTTTGTGATCATGTTGCTACTTTTTCTTTCCGTTCCTGAGATATCGGCAGAAAATATTTTTTTTACACCCTGTATCTCGAAAACGGTGCGTTTGCGGAACCATGTTAATAGGAACTTTTTTTCTTATAATTAGCCAAGAAATCCCACCCTTTATTTTTCGACACATGTTTTGAAACACCCTGTATTGTGCACCAAGCCAAATTATAACAAGTCAGAAAATTTTAATTAAATAATTAGTGGAAAACTAACCATATAAGCTAGCTATAAGTTCTTTGATAAGGATACATAAGAGCACTTTTAGTTTAGATAGCCCATACTCAATCAATATTTTCAACAGGCTGCTAAGTTATAATCAATAGTTAAAACTTTAAAATGTATGGGCTATCTAAATTAAAACTGGCTTTTATGTATCCTTACGAAAGAACTTATAGCTAGCTTTTATAGCCAGTTTCGCACTAGTCCTTAAATTATAATTTAAACTGTATTATTACATTTCGTTGTCTACACCTCAGATTTTTTCACCTGCTTGTATCAAAGTACAGTGCTTTGATACAAGTCGCTGACTCAGTAGGCTAAGCATCTAGAATTCTACTCATATATTAACAAATAAAACTGTCATTGTATTAATTTTTTGTTTAGCAGTTTTCTGAAAACTTTTATAATATAAAATCGACTACTTCGGACGCTAAGATCACTAATGAAATTTAACTTACGCCCATGCAGGCCATGTAGGTTAAGATTTTTTTCAGCTATTCTACTTCTTTTATAAAGTTCATAATTTTTGGTTGTATCTTCTATCGGTTTCAATTGTTACATTTCTTCCTTCAAAGGTAGTTATTCCTTTATTTAGCTTGCCAAAATTACCCATTCAACCCATTATTACATCATATTTGTGGGAATAATTGCATAGTATACCAAACGCATTCCCACAAATATTAAGTAATGGCCTAAATTTATTAAAAAAATTTAATTAATTTTTAAGAAATGAAATTTGATCATAGAAATATCATAAACAATTATTTAGAAAAATATATTCGTTTAGATAATTTAATAAACTATATCCAATTACAGAATGACTATGACATAATATACTAAATAGCACAACTGCGAAAACCATAACTTAATTAAAGTCCAATGAAGATATAAGATATTCACCTAATTAAATTGCCGGTAATGCAATCACGAATCGTTTCCGGTGCAGCTTCCGAGATGCCGCTACTAACACAATGTGCGAGAGGAATGTGATATTGATATCGAGCTCTCGACCATGCGGCCTCCCACTAGAATCGAAATAAACTCATAAATTCCTTCCACATGCCGGCCCCACGGTGCTCTCCTGGTCGGATTATATCGACTTTCTGTATGTTTATAATACGACTGAAAGCACTCCCGTCGAATGACCGTTCATCGTACCCGGCGCGCTCCCCCAAAGTGTTCTGTGCGCGCTTCAGGCTCAGGCCCGCAACCAGTAGACAATTTGAATTTGTAGCGCTCGGCGAATTCGCAAGCCGCTCACCTGTCACCGGAAATCAAAATAACAACAAAAACGTATTTGAGTTCGGGTCGCTACGAACGTATATTCAGCAGTTGCGCTCCTTCTGTATGCTGAATTGTTGCGCGTAACCTGTTGATATATCTGATTGCTAAGGATAGCAGAACATATTTTTGTTTACAGCGGGTTAGTGCGTATTATGCGTTTCACTTGAGTGATTATAGTGTTTTATTTATTCATAATTTGCGTAATCTACTGAATAATTTATTTTTCACACCGAGTTTAGGTGAGTCCATTATTTATTATTGTTTGTTATGTATGCTAAGATTATTCTATACCATTTGTAAAATTGGATTTCAATAATAATAAAAATAGTGAAAAAAAAAAGTTCAAAATTTAATTACAGTTTTATTTAAGCTTAATATTTTTTTATTAATATTTAAATTAATATAAATAACCCTACAACAAATGCCATGAAGGTATTAATGCTGATAAAATATGCGCATATTAATTGCAAAATCTGTTTAATATCAATTATTTTATATAATAATATGAAGAAGAAATAATCATATTTTTTTTCTGCAAATTAAAAAAAAAAAAAAAAAAAATTCAGTTAATTGTTAGAATCTTGGAAATCTTACATATTTGATTAAAAACTAAATGATGTAATACAACATATATAATTGCCTCGATAATTACTAATATTTCTTAAATATATAGTTGTATATGTCTAAGATTACGGTATTTTAACGGTTTATTTAATTCATAACAATCTACCATATCACAAGTTTTTTGCATTACTTATGCTGTCAATTCCCCATTTATATAGTGCGTTATGGAAAGCAGTCAACAAATTGGTCATTATATGAGTTTTTGCAAAGGTTAACAAACCAAACAAAATTCTGTCTAAAACAAAATAACGTGGATTTAATAATATTAATCTTGCTGTTAATAACAGCTTTGTTAATTAAATCTTATAAATCTGAACTTTTGAGTATGGAATCTTGCTGTAAATATGTACATATAGCACATGTACATTACAACTGAATTAAAACATAAAATCCATCTTTAATGATGATGATTTATGATATCAAATTTATTATATTATCTAGCCAATAAATTGCAAAGTTTAAGAAACTGGTAATAATAAACTGATATTTTTTCAATTAAAAATCTGTTTATTAAAATTACGAAATTCGTTTTAATACAAAAAATTAAGCTAAACTATTATAATAATCTGGCAATTTGATTGTATTCCGGACCATCGACAAATCGAATAAGTTTCCAAATTCATTATTTACCGAAATTTATAATCCTCAACTATTCAAGGTCAATATTCAAATTTTGTCTTCACTGAGGTAGTTTCAACGAGTATGGTTCTACTCAATATTTTTTTATGTTGTTGGAGAAGAAAAATAATAAATTCTACAAATGTTTTTAATTATTATATCTGGCTTAGTCCTTATTATCAATAATTCAGTTAATTGTGTATCTAAATATAACGTTAATAAAATACAAGATTAGTATATAGTCAAATTTGAACAGAACTCGATCTGTTGACGTCTCTTAAGATAATACGATATGAAAATTTGCAAAACTTAGTTACGCCAATGGGAGATAGAAATGGGACACTATGTCGTTTAAAATCGTTCTTTATAAAATTTAAAAAAAAACTAATATTTTTAATTTATAAATATTTTTTGTGTTACCTTTTTTTATCATTTGACTACTTTGGGTTACACATTTTTAATATGGCTACTAACTAGAATTTACATGCTGTATATGAGATGAATCTATTGTGCTTCTTACCAACAGAACATAATATTTCTTTATCATAAAAAATAACTAAAATTGTCATCTGATTATTGATTTAGGTGGTATTTCAGCTCTTACGTTCTACGGTCTTAACCTACATACTTAAGAAACCTTGGTCATGCTGTGAAAATATGTTTATATTAATTTGCCTAGTATTTTCTGTAATGTGTTATTTATTAGTATCATATTCAAATTTCAAGTCTCTAGGTGTAGCGGAATTGAAGAAATCGAATTTTTCTAATTTTTCGCGGAAAATTTCGAAAACCAAGTGCGGGATCGTGTTCTACTAAAAATTTCCTATAAGATACATTTTTTCTAATATGAATTTTGATTATTTTTTGCATATTTACATCGCAAAAACTGAAAAAAAAAACAAAATATTTCTAAAAAATTAAAATAATTACCAATTAGACTCTATTGCACCTAGAGATCTAAAATTTTAGGAGTCGACATACCAAACATGTGTGCAAAACATTTGAGCAAAATCGGAGATATCGATGTGGGGACGATTGTCCGAATTTCAGTGGATAGGGTCCTTTTCAATATTTTTCGGTGAGGCTCAAAAATATTTGTTACGCCACTGAACATTATTTATAGGTTTAAATTTGTACAAGTTGTGTGTTTTGAAGTTTTAACAACTTTTAGTATCATATCAATTAAGTTATTATTATTAAATTTATAATAGCTTATTTCATACACAAAATTTATCAAAAGTTGCACATTTATTACATGATTTTCAAAAAATTGTTCATAAAATTCTTTTATTGTAAGATATTTATTAAAAAAAAACGTTTGAAAAACCATTTATTAAACAAAACTTATCAAATTGCAGAAAAATCAATTAATATTGCGCCAAAAATATGTATAGCATAAAGTTTATAAAAAATTGCTCATACCCACTTTTTGCTTAATTTTGATCAAAGAATATATTACACCAATTTATGCCATACAACAAAACTATTTAAAGAAAAACAATCTTGTAAGAAACTCATTGTTGTATGAATTAAAAATTGCTCAAAATACTTATTTTTTTATTATTAATCAAAGTTCTTACTTATTTAATTATCTTATCTAACCGACATTTGCGATCTGTCAACAGGAATTTGTATATAAATGTAATTAAAATTAAAATCATTTTGAGTTGTTTGTCAATATTTAGTTATAGTTAACCAGGTCTCAATTAGGTTAGGTTAGTGTGATTTAATATTTAAATAAAAAAATATTTTAAGATAGTGTAGACATATTTTATAATGTGAACAATTCTAATACAGTTTTGTGAAAAAATGGTTTAAATTTACTACAAATGATTTAAAAACCATAAAATGTACTAGACGTTTTTGCTAGATAAAACGATATAAGGCTAATAATAGCAACAAATCAAAAACATTTGTTATAAAATGTTTTGAAAATAAGATATAATAGATTTATTATTGCAAAAAAATAATATATTTCAATGCGAATACAAATAGATGCCTAGGTTTGATTCGGGAAGGTTTGCTTAGGATCTGTTAACAGTTTTTAGTAAATTAATTTTTTACTACTTTTAAATGTACAAGATTGTGTCAAAAAATATATTTTTTTGAATATAAAATTATAATTTGCTACTTTTATTACTACTACTATTGTTAGAATATAAACTTATAATTTGTACCTGCTGATGCCACTATGTGAAATTTTGTGACTTTTTAATAAAAATCTAAGCAGAAATAAAAATTCAAATGGTAATATGTTTGAGGTTATGTGTGTCTTTTTGTTGCTTTAACAGTGGTTGGTATTGAAATTAAAAATATAATTTAAATTAAAAAAAAAATTCTTGAGAAAATGTAGGATCTTATATCAAAACTAAAAATATAGCTGTTGGCTTTCATACTATGGCCGGGTACAAGAATTGTGCTACAAAATAAAGTTAATTTAGGGGGAATTATTATGAATTATGCTACAAAATGAAGTTAGTAATTATTTTAGGGGAAACAATGACATGTGCTACAAAATGAAGTTTGTAATTAATTAAAAAAATATGAATAATGCTACAAAATGAAGTTAGTAATTATTTTAGGGAAAATACAATGAATTGTGCTTCAAAATGAAGATTGCAGTTAATTTATGGGGAATTACATTATGAATTAGGGAAAACAATGGCATGTGTTACATTAAGCATTGTGGTATCAAATGGTTTTTAACCATTGCGTTGTACCGATTTACCGGTTATTAACTTTTGACCAGCGCTGGATGTATGGTTTCTCACGGCAAAATGAAGTTTGTAGTTAATTTATAGAAAATTATTATGAATTATGCTACAAAATGAAGTTAGTTATTATGTTAGGAGAAACACAATGAATCGTGCTATAAATAAATTGAAGTTTGCAGTTAATTTAAGGGGAATTATTATAAATTATTGTACAAAATAAAGTTAGTAATTGAAGCATGCAAATAGGAAAGGGTCTAATACTCGTGTTACAGTATCTATTATTCTCTATTGAGTTATATTATATGGCCATGTCTGAGTCAAGTGTAGGTACGGAACAAAAATTTGATTTTGTTCAAACCACAGAAAATGCTTTTTTTTAGATGAGCTCTGATCTTGTGAATTTTAGCTTTTTTTAATAAACCATTGCCGAGCAATCAAAATATAAAAAAAAATTTTTTTTACTTTTTTTTACGTTTTGTGATCGATTGTAACTTTTCAGAGTTGCATTTTTAGGAATATAACTGCAATGAACTTTTTTTTTCAAAATTGTTTCAAGAATTATTTTTTACAGCCAAAATTTTGCAGAACTTTAAAAAACATTTTTTCTTAAAAAAAGATTACGGTTTTTTTTTAATATGGATAAAAACGTGCTTTTATATGTGCAAAAGATACCCTGCAAATTTCAGGAAGTGCCGTGTGTTACGTTTCGAGATATCTTACAATGTATTCACAGAAATACTTAAAAATAGCGAAAAAAGGCTTAAATTTTAAATTTACATTTTTTTATCGTTTGTAACTTCTAATGATTGCATTTTTAGGAAAAAATTATAACGAACTTTTTTCTTCCAATTTGTCTAAAAAATAAGTTTTCACAGACAATTTTTTTTTCTTTGAGTTTTGAAAATTTTACAGAAGTTTTTCTTAAAATTCTATTTTTCAGTCCAAATTTTAAAGTTTAATAATTTTTTAAATAATTGCGGTAAAGATGTGTGGGACCAAAAAGTGTAACTTTGAACCCTACATCATTCATCTTCTTTGTGCACTACATAATTATCATAAATATAATGTTAGAAATAAAACACGATTACGCAATATTTCACATTTGTTAACAACGTGTGAAAAATTGCTTTTATTTTCTGGTTCTCTTACTCTATAACAAGATGCCAACAAGTATTTTATATATTAATTATATTAACCAGTTTAAAAAGTTTCTGAATTTATTCTTGATAAAAAAGGCATATTATAGTTTTAAACGGGTTTTTGAAGACACTACCTAATTAGTTATTATCGCTTATATGAAGCACAATGAATAAACAAATGCATCTATCTATCATAGTAGTAAGTCTAAAGTCCAAACTAGTTGAAATATATAGTTGCTAAAGGTTATTAGTACCTTTTTGACTGAAGGTAAACATTGCTCTTTAGTAATGTAAGCGTATATTTACTATTTACTCAAAAGTTATTATTATTATCATAAAATTTTGTCTGTTAATAATAAAGTTGATGAAGCTGTTTTTTTAGAAATTGTTGTGGATTCGTAATTATGACTTTAATAGTTATGCAAATCTGGCTTGCTATCTCTGGGGAAATATCAAATTTAGATTCGTCATATGTGATGCGATGATTCGAAAACTAATTTGTGCAATTTACACTTCTGCGTTGCTACCCTAGAATTGTAATAAATTTCTACCAAGCTTTGTATAATCATTTAAAAATTATTTGATTGTAAATGCTAATATTTCTTGACCGGTTTCTCAATGTAAAAATATAGAAGAAGTTAAAAAATTGCCCTTTCATTATTTATTCAATAATAAAATGTATACATATATGGCAAACATAAAATGTTGATATTAAAATTATTAATTAATTAAAATTGTTATTTGTTGTAGAGGGCTTTTTTTAAATTTATTTGATTCCAAATAAAAATAAATATAAACCATAACAGTAAAAGCATTATTAAAATTAATTGTAGCTTGGCCACTATAAAGCAATTTTAAATTAACATAATAATATATTTAATTTAAAAGTTATACACAAAAGTATTCAACGGTAATACATCGATTGTTATGAAATAATCTGCAAAATAATGTGGAAAACAAATGTTGTTTTTTTTCAAATGTTTTCTTATTGCTTCATTATTGCGGAGTTTGCATTTGATTAACACTTTGAGTGGTCTTTGAAATATTTCGAAAGTATTTTTGTGACAAGATCAATTACGAACATGTGAACGAATTATATTAAAAACTTATTGGTTAAGTTATAAAAAATATGGTTGTTTTAAAAATTTTATATTTCACTTGCTTGTTATTTACTAGTAATACCTTCTTATATAGAAAATAATGGAGAAAGTTATTGTACGGAGAATAGAACAAAAAATAGAAGAAAAAGAAGGATGAGAAAAAGAACAATACGGATTTACCAAAGGAAAAACAACCTTAGGAGCTATAGAAAAAGTGAAAGCAATAGCAAAAGAAGCAAACAGCGGAACGCAGAGGAAAAGGCAACACTGTGTAATGATAGCGTTGGACATACAGAACGCGTTTAATAGCGTATCATGGGCAGCAATCATAAAGGCGGCAAAGAAGAAAGAACTGAACAGAAAAACAATCAAGATTATATGGAGCTACTTACAGGACAGAAACCTAGTGACCAAAATGGGAAGATTTAAACTTACCAGAGGGGTACCGCAGGGCTCAGCACTGGGACTAAAACTGTGGAACCTTGTCTATAACGAGTTACTTCGAGTGAAGATGCCGGAAGGCGTGTCAATAATAGCATTTGCGGACGACATAGGAGTAGTAGGTAGAGATGTAGAAATTGGAGTACTAAAAGGAAGATTAGAGCTAGCAATTGATATGATACAAACATGGATGAGAAGTAAGATTTTAAAACTAGCAACACTAAAAACTGAGGCGGCATGGCTATCGACTAAGAGGAATAATAGAGGAACAGGTAAGATACAGGTGGGAGATCAAGAGATAACCATAGGAAAAAAATCAAATACCTCGGAGTGACACTCGAAGCAAAGGGATGGAATGAACAGGTTAAGGAAGCGGTCATTGGAACAAAGGAAATGGAGAGAAAGCTTGGTAGACTTATGCCAAACAACGGAGGTCCAGGAGAAGAAAGCAGAAGGCTAATAGCAACGGCAGCAAGAAGCAAATTGCTGTATGCCGCAGAAACAAGATAGAAAAAAAAAAAGAATATATACTAGGAAGCAAAGTGGATAAAACAACATCATTAACAAATGCTTAAAAGATGAAAATAAATGGAGGGCGCTAAGAAACTTCGCAACAAATGTACAAAAAGAAAAAATTGAAGAGTTTGACAATAGAAGAATATAGAAAAACAAACAATGGAATCAAACACACAAACTAAAAGCCATAGAAGAGAATGGAAAGAGATGAGAGAAGCTAAATGGAAACAAGAAAACAGAGAAAAAGATCAAAAAGAAAAAAAAATAAGAAAGGACATGACAATTGTGCATACCAAGAAACAGAAGAGAAAAGAAGAACATTTAGAGAGACTACGATACCAAACGAAATAGCAGAGATAAGGAGAAAGAGAAAATAAATATTGAAGGAAAGCAGAATAACAGAAAAAAACAAGGCAAATACCAAATGGTAGATATGCTATCTCGAGGCTGACTGAGAACGCAACCTTTCAGATAGTCAGAATATACCTGGCAACAAGAGGACATGAAGAAGTAATTCCTGATGGAGATTAAAGGATATCACTGGAGGTAAAACTTACAAATCTAGGACTGCCGAAAGGAATACAACTAATGGAACTGCATAAATTATTCATGGAGGAGAGGGGGTACGATGAAGAAGAAGTGAACGAAGACCTTAGTAAGCTAAGAGCACATCTGAGAACAAATTATATAATTAGAGTAAATAACACAAGGATGGGAGAAAGAAGAGAATGCAGAGGTAGTGCAGATAAGAAAAGGCAAAATGACAAAAGAGACAGACAAAGGTAGGGGCTATAGGGAGAGAGGGGCCGGGGATAGCATGCGTGCCGCAGATGATGCGTGAAAATCCGCAAGGCAAAAACCAGCTCACCTCAAACCAGCGCCAAATGTAGGTTAGTTTAGACAGGGACATTATAACAACAGGATTTGCGCAGAGAAGAAAACCGGAAGGTATTACCATGCGTAAGTTATTTTTAAGGGCCACTGGTTGAGAGCCAACAACTCACTACGTTCTAAAAAAAAACAACCTTATATACAGTAAAGTAGCACATAAACATCTGGGCATTGTATGGGTGCGTTCTAATTCATAAAAGCTTGGAGATGTTTTATAAAAGTATCGATACATGTCAATTAAATCCATCAAAGCTTGGAAATTTTTAATATTAAGTTTGGATTCTTGTTTATATAAATGTCACAATTATAAACAAAGTGAAATATGAATATATTGGTGAGTTTGGCTTAAACATATATTTAGCAAAAGTGGACAACCTGCAGGTTTTCTTAACATCAAGTCATATTTCTTCAATCTTCGGCGAACGTTTCGTCAGAAATTCTAGTACCATAAACATCATCTAATTGGCGAGACACAATTGTTGAAGATTATATATTTGCTGTACAACAAACATTGGAAATAAATTATACTATACTATACTATACTATACTATACTATACTAAGTAATAAAATTAAAAAATTACAGCCGTTTATTTCAGTGTCTGGAATTATTTGTCCACGACTGTAAAATGTTCAACATAAACAAAATGTGAAATAATAATTGAAGTCACATTTTACCGTCGATTTTAATCAAAAGGTGGTAAAAATGTGCACTTTTTAGAAATTCTACTTCAATTTTAATGTTTTTTTTGCGGGTTCTAATTTAATTTTATTGCTCTATAATAATTTTCAAAATTGGATCATGTATTTATTAGACTATTCATTTGCAGTTAATACTAATTCTATATCTAAAAAATAAAAAAATGCTTAATGAAGAAAATTATTAAAAAAAAAAACATTTATAACAGAAATTGATAAATATTAGAAATTTATTTAAAAAAGAATTAGTGACAAATTATCAGTCATGGTACCAACCTAATCTGATTCAATTTTAATCATTTGTATAGTCACTACTTTTTATCATCACGTATACACTAAGTTTTAGCACGTAGTAGTACGTGCTTGCATATTTTATCAGTTTGCTCATCATTTGTCATCAAATTTATAGATTCTCTCAACGCATTTATTATAATCAATATCAATATGATGTGATTGTGATATATTTTTTAAGCTTTATGTGATGTGTAATTTGCAAACTTGTGGAAACATGCTACTTTTATAAGTTTTATTATTAGTGCTCAGGAGGTTTAGTTTTGAAATGTGGCAAATCATTACGCATGCGGTATTTTATCATTTTTGTGACGTCAATTAAGTGTCATTATTATACGTTTTTAAAAATGAGTAGTTTTGAAATACGTTATATTATATTGCATGCGGTAATTTATCGTTTGTGACGTCACGTATTAAAATACCGCATTTGTAATAATCTATAGTTTTGAAATGTGTTATGTCAAAATAGACGTTATTATACCGTCATAAAAATAACACTATCTAATTGCCTGTGCTATCACCATTGGTTTGATAGATTGTTTCGATTTAATGAAATAAAATGGCATATTTAAATAATTTCAATTTAATTTTGTTAATACAACAACGTGAAGCAAGCAAATTAAATCAAAATAGAATTTTAAAGGATTAATTCTTGAGGTTAAACAAAGAGTGTTCTCATAGTTTGTAAAAGTGTTTTATTCTCAAGGTTGGTTATCAGTTTTTGTTTGGCGATGATGCTGCAGCCCTAATGCCACGCTGTAAGCAAATCCACTGGTTTGGTTACAAATGGAATAAATAATTATCTTAATAGGCGATGGACAATATTTTAATGCCCGTATTCATAAAAGTCAGTTACAGTAACGGATCGTTAAATTTGACAACCGCAAAATTATTTACACTTATTCTACCATAAAAACAAGTTTGGCATAATAAATAACTATCAGAAATGAATAAAAAATAATATTTAATAATAACGCAAAATAAATAGCATGTATTTCTATCAAATTTATAAAAATAGTTTTGACGTTTTATCGAGTTGTGAGGTTATGTTGTCACATTTAATAGTCATTAAATTTAATCAGCTTTTATGAATGCGGGCATAAATGTTCTAATAATATATTTAAAATTTTTATTCTGCTTTTACATTTTATAGAACGAGCAAAAGGTAAAGCAATATGAATAACACATTTTAAAATTAAGCATCTAGGTGGTGTAGTGGTTTGTGTACTCGATTGCTACACCAGAGGTCTTGAGTTTGGGTCTTTTATCTGGAGGGGTTAGTTTTCTAGTTAAGAAAAAATATGTTGTGATAAGGAGTACGCCTACTTTCGGATAAGAAGAAACTGCCTCGATGTGGCGTGCACGTTAAATAACCCAATAATTTAGGTTTATAGTTTCTGAATTTGCGGCAAAATTTGGCACGAAGCCAAAATTATTTACATTATACAACATTGAACAAATTGACTTTTCACGCACGCTATAATTTTTAAGTTTGAAGTTTATTGGAAGCCAAGTTATTGGAATCCTACTATACTTTGATTTATTATGATTTCAATCTTATAATGTAATTTAAATGTTGCATACAACATATGCGTAAATACAAGACACTTCTTGTTATTAATTGCATGGATTGGTTGGTTGAAAATAGCATTCCATTTTGTCCGTTGTGGGCTAATGTTTTAGTTTCTTTATAGTTGTTCATTAGTACATATTTTCTTATTTATCTTGCACAGTCCAATCTCGGTTTTTTCTTGTTTTTTTTGTCTTGCCTTCTATAACTAGTTGCATAATTCTTCTAAATCTAAGAATATGTTTAACCATTTTGTCTTTTTGTAATACTTTCTTTTTAAATAGTTCCAATTTTTTTACATATTATGTATTTTTTCTTTTTTTAATCTCACCATTCTTCTGTAGCACCACAATCTTTGCATTCATAAAGCGCTTCACTTCACACGTACGCTTTTTTTTAATTCTCAAGTTATAATATTCATATTTCAATATTATACCAAGAAGTTTTTTTTTGCAAATGGTTTTTTGTTTTAAGTCATCTTACTAGTATTAAGTTGCTTGTATAATTAAAAAGAAAAACAGGTTTTTTGTAATTCTACTTCTAAAGTAACAGAAATTTGCACTTCTTTTAATGTTTTGTTTCTTATTTTAACATTAAACTGTTGCTTTTTTTTGTTTATCACATATTATGACTTTGGTTTTATTTTTATGTTATAATCATGTGTTTAATACATTTTCTAATATATTTGCCAAATGTTGCTTCAATACCTACATGTAGAATTTTTAAATTATGTTAATATGTTTAACTGGTTTAGAATTAAACTAAAATAAGTCAATATTTTATACAAAGTGCGAAAAAAAACAAAATTATTGTGTTTAACTGTAGAATACTAGAATTACAACTATGTAACAAAAGTCATTAATTAAATTTTGTCATTGTAATTCTTTGTAATGAATTTCATTGCATGTTTGCGAGATGATTGTTTAAATATATCAAAATACAATCTTTATTAAGCTGTTTGTTTAGGATTAAGAAATAATTGCAATACTATTATTATTTATTACTGTAGTAATTTTTATCGACTTGTTTTTTTTTTTAATTTTTAAATTATTTAACGGGTGATTTATTTTTGCTTTTTGAAAAAAGTACAACTTTCCAAAACAATAAAATAAAAAAAAATTGGGTAATCAAGAATGGTTCTTTTGTATGATGATAAATTATACAAAAGAACTATTCTTGACATTTATTTTTTAAAGATTATTGTTTTTAAATGTTGGTTGTAACTGCTGCTAACATGGTTTATTCTGAAATTCCAATTTTTGATGACGTGTTTGAGTATTTCGTGTGGTTATTGATTGACGCAAGTAATGTTGGCTTCCAGTTTTTCAATTGTTGTCGGTTTATTTATGTAGACTTTGGACTTTACGTAGCCCCAAAGTAGAGAAGTGTGATATTACATTATCTAAGCAATTCACCGGTCACCAAAATGTGTGAGCTGGTAGTTTATATCCGAAGCTGAAGCTCTATGACATCAAGTGGAAGCGGAATTGCGTCACAAATCAAATTGCCGGCTTTAAATCTACCTCAATTTTCTAGCGCATATGACAGATGTTTAGAATTTGTACACATTTGCTTCATTAGTAGATGAAAACAGTAACATAAAGAAGATTGAGAAAATGCACTACTTAAAGGCAGCATCTGAATTGGAAGCGGGGGAGGTAATTAGGGCTTTATCAATAACTGCAAACAACTATGAGGTAGCGTTGGCTCTATTAAAAAAGCGATACGAAAATATTTAAGCAATAGTGCAGTGCCATGTTAAGGTATTATTTAAACTCTTTTTGATACCAAGTGCTTCGCTTGAGGCACTTCGTTCACCGCTGAATAAATGCACACAGCACATACATGCGCTTTGTATATTAAAGAGCCCAAGTGGAGCATTAGGACGACGTGTTGACACATCTAATTGTTCAAAAATTAGACAATAAAACAAGAAGCCAGTGGGAGAAATGGTTGGTGACAAATGATGTTTCAACGTTTAATCAATTGCGACAATCTGACAATTAAATGCAGGATATGAAGGTGACGCAAAACAAGACGACAAAGAATTTATCAGTTATGGCTGCAGCAAAAGCATTCAAATGTTACTTATGCAATCAAGAAAACTAGCATTTGGTTAGAGTCTTATTAGATTCAGGTTTTCAACTGCATTTTTTACGAACAGAAGTGGCAAGGAAATTGGGATTAAACAGGCAACAAGCAACTTTTTTACCTATATCGAGGGATAGCGAGTTAATTACAAATGAAGCAGACAACCACAACAATGTACTCAAGACATGATAATTTCAGAGTAAAATTAAAGATATTTATTTTGGATAAAATCGCCTCAAACGTACCATGTCAAACATTCAACAAATATTAATGAATCAAGGCAAAAAGATTTTCTCATTGGCGTGGATATATTCTACAGTATGCGTAGGACAAAAATGTACCACAAACGATAAGGTGCTTTAAAAAAAACATTACTAGAATGGGTTGTATCAGGAACCATACCACAATATATGGATAATATAAAATGCCACATAAGCAATGTAATAGTGCGTACACATTTGCAACAATCTGCCGTATCGCAACACCGTCGCGTATCATCGTCGCGTACCATCACTCCGCAACACAACAGCGAACCGCAACATCGACGCGTAACATACTCCCGCAACACAATGCCGTTCCATTGCTGTATTGTTGCGCCCTGCCGTACTAACTTGTAAAGAGAGCTGCAACATCGTCGCGCAACGTTCCTTTGATCCGACGGCATAAAACCGACAAGCGATGGGACGCTAGAAAAGTCCCATGTTGCGAGGAAATGTTGCGCGAGGATGTTACGCGACGGTGTTGCGGTACGGCAGATTGTTGCAAGTGTGTACCGACTATAAGGTTGGACAATTGGATATCTAAATTCTGAGAAATGGAGGAAATTCCGACAAACTACGTTCACATGAACTTGCGAAGTTGAATTTAATAGCGTACATCAAATGGTCTGTTTATTGTTGCACTTTCATGGAAGGAGGATCAGCATTAGACGAGTTACACCAACTAACTTTAAAGATGTTTTATTTATTAGAACGGAAATGAGCAAGGAATGAAGTAAAAAGTATACTAACTTCATTTCAGAATATGAATCAATTGGCCATATGCAACTAATAGAACCAATAAAATGTAATAGAAAGGAATTTTATCTACCTTATCATGCTGTCATAAATGAAGCTAGCCAAACCACCAAATTACGGGTAGTATTTGAAGCTTCTAAGAAAACAACGAATGGTAAATCTTTAAACAATGTTTTATATTTGGCGATTCAAAATGATTTATTTAACATTCTATGTCGAATTAGAACACATAAATATGTAATATCAGCAGATATACAGAAAGCGTATCGACAAATAAAGGTTCGGGAGGATGATGCAACTTACCAACGAATATTATGGCAGAACAATATAAAAGAAATGGTATAACATATCGACTAATTAAGTTAACATATGGTACCGCACCTGCATCATACTTGGCTACTAGACGCTTACAAGAATTAAAATAATTAAATATCTCACAGCTATACTAGTACTTTATAAATGGGCATGCAACACCGAAGAAGTTCTGCCTAACAGTCTCCCAGACAAATTAAGGGTTCTCACTTTAGAGAATCCGGATATGGTAAAAACGTTGGGATACCAATAGAACACTAAGGAGGATACCTTTGGGTACGAAAGCGCTAAATTTAATGTAGAAAAACGAACAATAAAAAGGTCTATTCTAGTTAGGTTATCTCAAGTATTTGACCTACTTGTATTAATGAGCTTTATAATAATAAAAGCAAAAATATTTGTGCAAAGACGTGGCGGGAAAAGATTTATTGTGTCCGTACCAGCGCAAATACACAGAATGGAACAATTTCCTGATACAGTTAACGGATATTCATTAAATTATTATACTAGGGTACTTGGCAATAAATGAGACTTGCAATTTGGCAATGCTAGTGAATGCTAGAAAATTTGCTAATCAAGCAAGTGAAAACAATATGTTTTTCTTGCTTGGAATTGTGTGCAGTAACTGCATAATTAGTTAGCAAATTATTTGGGGATTAAGGTCTCAAATTTAAGAAAATAGCACATTACTCTGACTCAACAATAACTTTGGCATGGATTAAGACAAGTTATTGTCAAAAAAGTGGAAGACCTTTGTTTGTAATCGCGTTGGCAAGATTTGATATTTTGAAAGACTAAGAAATTCAAACTTGTGGTGGCTTAGGCCTCAGTTCTTTAAAACCAATCTGCCACTTCCGCCCGAAGTTAAATACTAAAACTTGGACATTTATGAAAAAAAAGTATTAACACTATAAACAAATTTAAGGCTAAGCGGTTTGGAATGGTTTGAAAGATACTTTTTATGTAGGTTTTTCAGAATAACGGTGTGGTCTCAAAGATACATCAACGCATGCCGATTGAAAACCAAGCCTAAGAATGTTGTACTGTCAACCGATGAACTACGAGAAGCCAAGACTCGATTAATTAAAATAATACAGAAAATCGAGTTTGCTAAAGAGTTACAACTATTATAGGAAGGAAAGGATATTAATACGGAAAGTAAGCTGTTATGATTGAATCTATGGGCTCACGCGAGTAGGGGAGATTAAGACATGCTTCATTACCCTATCCAATAATAATACCATTAAAGCATTCCTTTACAAAATTGTTCATACGCTACGAGCATGAAAGAAATTTTTTGCCTGCCTCTACCGAAAGCATCTTTTTCGGCCCGCATATGCTCATTGGCTTTTTTGGCTATTCACGGTATTTGATTGGCTGTGAATTAAAATTTCATATGTAGATGACGTTTACTTAAAATCTGACAGTAGTGACAAATTATAATAAACATTGAAAATAATGTTTTTAATTGGGGCAGGCAAAAAAATATCGAATGTAACTTGTGCCAAAAGGCTTTAACAGCGCTTTGCTTTAGCAGGCCTCTCTCGCTTCGCTCGTTCGTGCTGCTAAAAGCGGCGGGCTGCTAAAGCTTATTTTCGGCCATTGGTACACTATATACTATTGCATTCCGGGCCTCAAGCAACATTTGCTGCAATAAGAAGTTTATACTGGCTATTAGCTGCTAGAAACACAGTAAAAGGCTACTGCGAAATGATGAGAGATTTACCAAGACAAAGAGTGATACTTACATATTTGTTTCTTAAAACAGGAGTGTACAATTGTGGGTCTATTACTGCGATTAAAAAAAAAATCTAAAATGTTATGAAGTGGTATTCTTGTGCATGGTCACCAAAGCAGTACACATAGAATTAGCAACAGACCTAACCAACAAAGCGTTCTTAGGAGCCCTGATAACATTAGTGTCCAGAAGAGGGCTAATATTTATATTATATTATATATATATATACATTTATAAATATATATATATATATGTTTTAAATATTTATCAAAATTGCAAAAGAGGACAAAGTGAATGGTAAGCTAGGGTACAAGCTCAAAAATGGGCTAAATAGCAGTCACCGAATACGATGAAAATTTGCTACGATTTAGGAATTGCATCAGGGTAAAGATGGAATTACCAGATTGCGTATTTGTCTTTGCGCATGCTTATGTGAACAATATTTTAATAATTTTGACTTGCTTAACCGAACATCTATTGTCTTAGCAGAATTAGTGGGGTCCAAAACATTGCAAAAAAGATTTTGCTTTCAAAAAATTATATTATGTGTGTGTGTTATCAGTGAACGATTAGAGGCATGTTTTTTTTGTTAGATGCTTACTGTGATACAATAAATAAAAAAATAAGGTGTATACCAAGAAGCAATTAATGTTAATTGTAAAGTAACAACGGCTGCTGTATGTATTTATCGAATGTTATCTTTAATAGTTAACCATTCCCTGTGTTAGTTATCCTGTGCATGTTGCTGTGGTACGTATGTTGTCAAATACAGAAGTTTTTTTAGAAGCGGGTAAGCATTATTAATCTTTTAAAATCAAGATACTATTCAAATTTCTTTAAAGTCAATAATTATCTTGAATACAAAAACAGCATTTTTAATAATTAATTAATAGTATGTTAATTTATTTATGAAAAATATGTATATATTTTTTTTTTTTCATAAAGAACGAGAATAACGAGATGATTAAAGTCTACCATATTAAAGGTAAATATACGTTAATTATCTATCTCAAAAGCAGTTATTTTACAAAAATTAAAAAAGATATAACAACAAAAAATATATAATTTATACGTCAATAAAAACGTAAGAAAAAATAAATTGAATTGTACGTAACAATTACGTCATTACTTTTACTTTATTAAATTAATAATCTCTATTATAAAATACGATGTGCTATGCTGTCATTTTACTTATTATGTTATCACACGATATTATATTTTTTTCACTACTAATTTATAATTGGATTTTAAGTTAAAGAGATTAAATAGCGCTGAATCGCCGCTATGCATTATTCAGAAATACGATTAATATAATTAGAAAATTGCTCACGTCTGCTCGAAATTGTGTCAAGGTTTCATTTTCATAAAAAATATAATATATGTATTTACATCACATTGCACTTGGAGATGCATTCGCATATACAGGAATTTGTTGTCGTTACTTATTGTAATTTGGTTTTGTAAAACGGTCCAAGATTGAACATCTGGTTCTCTCGGACCATATGCTACGAAATATTTCAATATTTCTGATGAAAAAAAACTGAATAAATTTTCATGTGTAAAATTGGAATTGAAATGTTTTTCTACAACATTTAAATGCGTGAAGTGAATCGGATTTACTTAGTCATTTGGCTAAATGTAAAACTATATTAGAATATAGATGTATTTTATTACAATGATGCTTGTGCATTATGACGATTTGTTATTAATATTATCATCTAGCAATAATATAACTATTTTAATATAACATCTTACATTAGGCTAGTCATTGTTTATGCGTTTTATTTTCTTAATATATAATAATATAATCTATTTCAAGACTACATATATACAAAATCTTGGCCTTTGTAAGACTACTAAACTTTTTTTTTTTCATTTGGCAACGAAATTCGTAATAATGATTAAATTAATAGCTTACTTGGTGGTAAACATTACAAATACACGGTCCATTAAACGAATCGATAAATTCCGCACGTTAAAGTTTATTGCACCGGTCATGGGTGGTAACAGAAATACGGTTATTTACAATTTTCCAAAACGTGTAAATTACTTTTTGTATAGATTTTTTGCCATTTTCGACATTTTCACATTTTTGTCTGTAGCTCAACGTTCTCAGCCTTCAAGATTAGCGGTAATCATATGAATGAATGTACGTAGCTGAAATTGTCACATTAAAAAGCCATTAAATTTACAGTTTCTCCGTTGGCAATTTTGTTTTTATTTTATTATAACATAACTTAATCATGTATTGCAAAATATGTTATAACATTATATACGTAATTTTTGATTATATTCAATTATCATATAAATGTTATTTATAATTTTTTGTAGTTGTTAGCATTATATACAGGGCGCATCAAAAGTGACGCTCGTGCTCTTAAATTTCGATTCAGTACGCCCAAACAAATCGAAAATTAAGAGTGAACATTTTTCCAATTGTCACTTGTTAACGAGTAACTAAAAAAACATTTAACTTTAGAACATTTGAAAAAGTAACAATAATATTATCTATAATTTTTTTCACAAATAGAGTTTTACTTTATGAAGGCACGATTTAACATTAAAGTATGAACCTTCTGAAGCATGTCTTTGTCAATTAACATAACCGCTGCGTGAATGCAAGTAATGCATTTTCAGATCCGACAACACGTTTGTGGTAAACTTGTTCTTTCAAATAGCTCTAACAGAAGAAATCCAAAGAATTTAGATCTGGTGATTTAGGAGGCCAAGGTGTGAATTCACTTTTTCCACATATTGTCGGTGAAAGTGCAAGACCTCGTATTTGCATTTTTTTGCAGGTTTCATCTCATGCAAACCGGGGTTGTTCTACATAAACGTGTATAGAACTTCAAATCTTTCAGTTTTTTTTAGTTATCATATTAGGATTTATAATAATTCAGGAAGATAGAACATGAAACTCTTTTATCTATACTTGAAATATGAAGTTTTTATCGTCTCATGTAAAATTTTACCGACGATATTACGAAAGTTTTTATTCAGGAAATGTCTTACTTGTATGACACACCGTCACATTATGGTACGGTGTGCCATCATGTTGGTACCAAACATTTATTCTGTTTGCTAACGGAACTTTATCGAGCAGTGGCAGTGGTGAATTTTTTGTTAAAAATTAGATTAGATTAGGTAGAAGTTGTGGAACAATTACACAATTATTTAATAACTCACAATAAAAGTTTAATGTCTACTTTTGTTGGGATGACTGTCTACGGATTGTTTAAGGGTTTTCTTCTCTTTACTTATGCAGATTATGAGTATTGATGATGCTCACATTTGTAAACGTGGATCACTCTACAGAATACTTTTAATGAAATGTGGATCGGAAAAAATTTACTTGTAGCATATTGCCGTCATGTAAAACTTGTACTTTTGAGGTCTGAACTGGTAGAGACTATTTTTTTTTAAACATCTGTGAATTGTATCTTTTTGAAATGAGTTTTGTCTGAAATGTTTCGAACTTTTGTTGATGCATCTACTTCAATAATGGTATGAATTTCCTCTTCTTGTTCAACATTTACAACATTGGGGGTCCGGTTAGTTTTTTAAGTCGGCAATTTTTAATATCCATTGTTTAACACGTCTTATTGTTTGGTTTGGAATCTTTTCCGGATATGCTCTAGGTACTGCATTGGCGTTATCGTTACGTGCACCTAATATTTTCAGCATATCAACATAATCTTGATTACTGTAACATCGTTTATTTTGTGTATTTATGAATTTAATGAAGTTAAAATTGGGATGTAATTAAATTAATTTATTGTTAAATGTCACAAATAAATAAACTAAGTTTTTAGGTGAAAACTTGGGGCGCTCTCAAATGTCTTAACCGAAAACGCCATTCATGTGTTTTGGATTTGGATTTCAAGAAAACGGGCGCCACTTTTGAGATACCTTGTATACGGTTTAAATGGGACTAATAATACTTCTTCCCAAAATTGGACTTGATTTGAATTTTATAAAATCTTGTCAGATTACTCTGTATAACTACAGTTTTGTTTTTTTGCGAATTGTTAATGGAAACGAAGTTTTGAATTGAATTATTGTAAAAAAATGTTTTTTTATTGTGGCTGCCTCTACGTAGAAGGTTACAGACCAACTTAACTGTTAAGCAGTAGCACTTTTGAATATGAAAATTGCTCTACTGAGTCAATGTGCACTTAATCAAAAATCAAAGAAATATATGTATATATATATAAATATATATAGCGAATACTTTTGTAGAGATTTCCTAAAAGATGTTGTTTTTTGCGGTAGAAACTGTGCCGAACATCTTGTTTATCATTGATGTTTTCTTATTTGAATTGGTTTCAGATTTAAAGACAGTATTATGCGGCAGTTACATTTGGATACAGTTAGTAACATTTTTTTAGCTTAATAATAATAATTTACCTAAAGCATGTGTGGTAGCAAATACTATGTTTGGGTAGTGTTGGTGAATTGGCCGAGTAATTTAATCATATTTTTTCAAAAAATAATAGTATGTATAATACTGGAAAAGGTAAATTAATTACATGTGCTGTTTGACCTGGAGTAGTAAACTATGTTGTTGCCTCTACAAGAAAATTTTTATTTGTGGATTTGGAAATGTTAATGATTATGAATTTTTAGTAATGTACACTATGCAATCTTAAATTTAAATTAAAAGTGATGGAAAGCAATTACAACTAACCTAAGAGTTGTCTTTTTGCTCATGGAGGTATCTAAAGTTGATGGAGTAATGTATGTTGCGTTAAAGGATAGACGTTCTGAATTGAGGCACATGTTTAGAAGTTTAGCAAACTTTTTGAAACATTTTCTACACTAGCAAGTGAGTTAGATGAGATTGATGAAAACTTTGAATCACACCAACTAGAAGAACGAGTTTTTTATGTTATCTACCTAGCTATGAAAACAAGGAGTTACAGGACAAACACAATTTTATTTTTTAAGTTAAAACGATTATCACTATTATACTATTCCAACGTTTTTCTAGTAACACTATTTTTTAGCAATTCTACAAAATACGATTCTCTAAGTCGCGAGGTCAGGATTGTAAGTGGATGTTTTGTATTTTATTGACTACTTTTTGAACAATTTGTGCTTTATGCACTCTGCAATTAAGTTTTCTGAGCATAATTGTTAGGTCTAATTTATAACTGCTTTTAAGTTTCTAATTATGTCTTTGTAGACATTCTCCGTTATTGTAGTTTTTTTTTGCTTATACTCAATTAAGAGAATTCTTTCAGCGTCTCGGAAAACTGGGGCTATTATTTTTTGTGCAGAAAGTTGTTTCTTTGCTTTTTTGGTTAGTGAAGAGCATTTATGAACCAATTGCATGGACTTTTGTTTTGTGAGAAGATCCTAGTGATGTACCCAGGTCTCATCTCTAGTTTTAATTCTATAGAAGAAGAATTCATCTTTGTTTTTCTAGCAATAACTGAAACTTTTATTTGACGGTCAATCAACATCAAATCTTCAACGTTGTTGATGATTACTGACAAAATTATGTGCTTTCAGAGGTCTTTTATGGATGTTTTTTAGGTTAGAGTTTTTTTTTTAATAAATATTTTATGTACAAAAGCGGTACTCAAGTTGCAATTTATTTATTTTTGCTTCTTTAAAAATAACATATGTTAAGCAGTTGGAAACAATCTTGGAGATGACACTATAAAATGTCACTGAAACTTGACCATAAACTTGACATACGATTTTTTTACGATCAATTGTTTTTATAGATAACATAAAAAACTTTTTTTGATAAAGTGAAACATGATAAATTACATCAGTTACTTCTCAGCAAGGGCTCGCACGATGTTAGAACAGTCAGTAATTTGTATTGGGACCAAAGGGTACAAAAATTAAAAATCAACTAAAAGAACAAATGTAGATCCGTCCTGGCGTGAAGCAAGGATGTATTCTATTGGCACTTTTATTTAACCTCTACAGTGACATCCTTTTTAACGAAACTTTGGAAAAGGAATCTGTCGGAATAATTATAAATGGAGTACTTGTTAATAACACATCAGGTATGACAATGTACTATTAACAAGCAATCTTAAAGATATAAAACACTTTCTAAAAAAACTAAAAGATTGATGTAACGAATATGGTCTAAAAATAAACTTTAATGAAAAATAAAAAAGTTAATGGTAGTTACAAAGTCTCCACATAATCAGATCCAGATAAATTTGGCAATATTTATAATTCTTTCTGACGTGTATTACATACACTTCTACAAATGTGACAGACATGATTTTTTTTTTTATTTTAAAGTTTTTTTGTAAATTATACAAAATTAAAACAACAATTTACTATTTAAATTGATGCAATCTATGTTTACAAACATAATCCTTAACGGGCTGCAAATAATTTTTCTACCTATGTCATGTTCACAGAACATCACTCTCCGATTCAAAATACTAGTGTTATGTTAGATTGGAAGTCATATTTTGTGGACACCGAACATTTTTAACTATAGTTTATATTTATTTTTAATTTATTCAGATTTCGAAAAATAGTATAATAAAAGTATTTTATGACTTTAATCTTCAAAAATTGAATTATTATTATTAATATTATTGTACATAATTATTTAATTAAAACTAATACATAATATATGTGTTTTAAACAATGCTAAGCGGACATAAACAATGATGATGGATGTAATAAACTGACAAGGACCGAAATCAAAGTAATGTCCGGACGTGATTATGATGAATTTACGCATATTAACATCTGTCGGGCGGGCCCTATATTGCTAGATTGATGAATACATAATGAAACATGATTATTAAAGAATATACAATATACTGCAATAAGCGATGCACGATAAAATTGTAGCAATCTAGTGAATTAAAATAGATATAATATTGTTTTGCTGAATATATTTGATAAATTCTTGCGAGAATGTTTGACCACCACACACGAGAAACAAAGGGTACATGCATCAGCAGTTTGGTTACTTTGCAATCTTTGCACAAAAGTTTTAAAACTTACTAACCAGTGAATTCACAGCAAAGATTTTCCGCTTTGGTGGTTAGCTTCGTTCAGTGCTAATAAAGAATTATTTTATAACTTTTTATGTAATTGTGCACTTGCTATTTATAATATTTAAACAACATTATGATATATTTTTGTTCAATTAAAACTACATGATCAAATTCTTATAATTGATAGCAAAATAAATTAATTGTTCTTAAACTTGTATGTATATAAGTTACTAGCTAAGTGGTATAACGGTCATTGTAAACAATGCCCGGGCAAATGTAGATATTGCTCATAGCATGTTCCTAACTAATACATCATTTAATAAACTATTAGAAAAATAACTTATTTTTTAATTTAATTTATTTTATCTCTGAGCAGGTAATAAATTATATGCTCAATCTTTTTATTTGTTATAAATGTCTATATTAAACATATATTTAATTAACTGTCCATAGTTTTTAATAAAATAGATTACTTATGAAATAATTAAATAATTTATTCAAACTTAATCCAACAATCACAACGTCAAGCACAGACAATTGTTTCGGTTTTACAAATCTTGTCAGTGTGTCTTGTATGACTACGGTATCAAAGGACAAATTTAAATAAATAATTTTGTACTTGTAAACACAATTGATAATATAAAAAATAAGTTATTCTGCTAATACTTTATTAGAAGTTAGGTTTTACTACCCTTAAGATTATAAAACATGATTATTAACATTAACAAATACATATATTATTGAGTAATGTTTGGCGAGTTTGGGTTAAGCTAATACGATTCAAGCAGGAAATACAGTCTATTGTAGTGAAAACAGCTACTTTGGCGTCATTCTTATTTTCACAGGAAATTCTATAATCAATTTATTTTTCTCCAGTACTTTCAAAAAGAATTAAACTATATTATGACTGTAACAGTGTAAAAATGTTACGATAGTTTTATTATTATATAAATCTTTTGTATAAAATTATTAATTTTTTTTTTGTAAAATAGTTAGGAAAATCTAGGGTGTTGTATTAAAACCAAAAATTTAGATGTTGACATTCATACTATAACGGGTTCATAAATATTTATAGCATCAGAGAAGCACTTGTTTTGTTGAATGTACAATAGTTAAGACAATTATTGGGTTTTCTGTCAAGTGTTTTCCAATACAGGGTCTTATGCCTAAACTAAAAAAATAGATGTTGGCATCATTCTATGGCCGATACAAGAATATTTATCAGAACAGAGGTGCCCTAATTTTGTTGGATATGAATAGTTGATACAATTTTACAAAATTAAGTCAGTAATTATTTAAGGGGAAACAATTAATTGTGTTACAAAATTAAGTTTACAGTTAATTTAAGGGGAATTATTAAGAAACATGATACAACATGAAGTAAGTAATTATTTTAGGAGAAATACAATGAATAGTGATACAAAATGAAGTTTACAGTTAATTTAAGGAGAATTATTGTCAGGAACACAAATTTGACATTTAAAAATTTGAAAAAAAATGTCATAATTTGTTTTTGACAGAAAAAAATTGGTAAATTTTGGAAGGCCATAAATCGGGTTGTGGGCAAAAATTTGATATAGCAAATTGTTTCTTCTTTTAAATGAGACTATGCGCAGCTCTTTAAGTTAATCTCCTGGACACGTCTATTTTTTTGCGCGAAACAGTTTTTTTGTCAACTTTGACGAACTGTTACTGGTTTACTTGTAGAGATATAAAAAAGAAGACAACAATTTGTAGAAGAAGGTTGGATCTTTTAACTAAGGCTAGGCGCAGTTCATTTATTGCCCGGGTTATCCTGTGGCGCACTTTTAAAAAGTTCTTTAAATCGCTTTTTTTTGTACGCCACTGATCAAAATCAAAGACCCAATTTAAAAATTTGTTTAGTTTAAGCCAGAGTAGAGCAAAGTGTAATCTGACTAACGAATTAATAGATACTGACTAACAAATCATTACCAGTACGAATAACGAATAATGACTAATAGTTATAAATAAGCTTTTTTTTTATTAACGACTATCCGTATTTGATGTGACTAATGACTATGATTATTAGTCATTAGTTAGTAAAGAACGATTACGTGTTTATTAGTCACCAATCAAAATTTGCATAGTAGTGACGAATAACAACTAACCAAAGTTAGGAAATTTAAAATTGTTAAGAAAATTTAAAAGATTTTAAATAAAATTTAAGAAAAATTAAAAAAATTAAAACATTTTTTATAAGAAAAACATTTAAAAAAAATAAGATAATTTAAGAAAATTTGAGATTATTAAGAAAATTAATGAAATTTAAAATTATGTTTGAAAATTTCAAGCAACATAGAATAAAATAAAAAGAAAATCAAGAAATTTAGAAATTTTTTTAGAAAATCTAAGAAATTTAGGAAATCTGTTATTCACACATGGATTTGTATTAAACTGTAAAAGATTGTTATTTATACACTGGCATTTGATGCCTAGGGATGACGTGTTAGCACCATATTTGGCATCTTGTTTTCTGTTTAACAGTTTTAATAACTTTTTGACAAATGTAGTAAAGTTTTTGACAAATTTGAATAAAATTTTACCCATCTGACAGATTGCATTTGTTTTATCACATTGCTGTAAACTGTTTCGACAATTTTAGTAGTTTTTGACATTTTTAATAGTTTTTTTGACAGATTTATTAACACTGTTGACAATTGAAAATACATTTTAACATATTTTATATTGCTGTAAACTGTTTTTGTAACATTTTTACAGTTTTAGAAACCAATTTAAAAAACAATTTGTCAGATCTGGTAAGTTTATTATTATTATTACATTGCTGAAAATTATTTGACACTTTTAGTAACTTTTGACAGATGTAGTAATATTTTTGACAGTTTAGTAACTTTTTGACAAATGTGATTACTTTTGACAATACTTTTGGCAATTTAGAACACAATTTACTATTTGCTATATTTTTGCTTACATAAATTTTTACTGTAAATTGTTTGACAGATAAAAATTTTTTGAATTTGTTTGTTACTGTGTGACACATGTAGTAACATTTTTGATCATTTAGAATAAAATATGATATCAGTTGGTACGCATTTTATTATATTGCTGTAAATAGTTTTAGTAACTTTTTATTTTTTTTACTAACTTTTTGCAAGTTTAAAAAAACAATTTGACTAGTTTTTGCCAATTTAACATATTGCTAAAAACTAGTTTTTGTAATTTTTTAACACATAATAGTTTTGTCAAACATTTTTGGACAAAATACTATCTGACTTGTAACTGTAACTTGTTTTAAAGTTTTAGGAACTTTTTGATAGACGTAGTAGGTTGTTGACAGTTTAGTATAAAATTTGACTGATTTGTAAACGTTGTGCCATGCTGATACAAAAGGATAAGACAAACCGGACTAACTGAATCGTACCGTAGTGGGGCAAAAATAACTTGAACGAGAGTAAGAAATAAACAAAACTTTGTTAACGTTTTTGCAGTAAAATGATTTGATGGCCGTTCTTGAAATGTGTTATTTAATTTACAACGTAAACGTAGTGGATAGATGAATTAGCGTTTGTAGCGTCAGCGTACAGAGTGTTAGACAAAAAACGTACGGCTGAATAACTCCGTTGTTTTTAACCGATTTATATAATTCAAAAACGTTTTAAAATGGTTTTTTAATTAGTATTATCAATTCAGGTACACACATATATGTTTTTATTTGTAATATAGTTTCTATGACAATCAATTTTAATTTATTAAATGGCAATATACTTTTTTTGTTTTTTTTTTAATCTCTATTCTATTTTTAATACAATCATGTAAAATAATAATATACATGTTGATAAATAAAAAAAAACATTTTTTTAAATATTTTTAATTTGTCAATTTTTATGTTACTATGTTATGCATAATCACATAAAAAGATTAAAAAAAATTATTTATTTTCAATGCTAACATTCAATTACGATCATTTTAAATTTAAAAAAATATATGCTTTTTTAATTTATCAGAAAATTTTGCTATGGAAGTATATTATTATTTTACATGGTTGTATTGAAAATATCATAAAGATTCTAAAAAAAAAATTAAAAATGTATGTTGCTATTAAAAAAAAAAAATAAAAAAAAAAAACATTTATGTGTGCTTTCACAATACTTAAAAAATCAACGGTTGAAAAATATTTTTATTTTTTAATTTTTTTTTAATTTTATATATTTTTTATTATATTTAATTTTTTTTTAATTTTTGAAGTTGTTTTTCTTTTTTTTAATTCTTTTTTTTAAGAATTCTTAAATTTAAAATGACGGATATAATTTGGAATAAATATATTTGTCAAAAATGTCTAAATGTTTAAATGTCTAAAATATAATTTTTATTAGTGTTTACTTTTTAAAGTTATTATTTTTTTCAATAAAAAAATATTAATAAATAATTAGTCAAATAAATGCGATATTGACGAATACTCGAATACAAAGTAGTTTTGACTAACCATTAGTTGCAAGTAATCGACTAATGATCAATCTGTAATCGTAAATAAACTGACTAATGACAAATCATTTTAAAAAAATATTGTGATTAATGACTAATGATTGATTAGTTAGTCAGTAATCATTTATCAAACTAGTATTTTGACTTACTTGATAGACACTAACGCCTAACTCTGGTCTAAGCACGTTAAAAAAATGAGAACTTTTGATTGTTTTCTATTCATTAAAAAATTAAATTTATGAAAAAATATTCTAAACTAAAAAACATCTATAGACGCGTTTCGAGGTTTACCTCTCATCAGTATGGCTTTATTTATTTAAACTAATTGATTATTAACTTACTTCGTCAACATTGTTCACCACCACAATTCAAAGTGAATATTTTAAAGGGTGTATTGACTATTTATACTAACTGACTTAATGACTTTATTTAATGGCTATGGTTAATAGCATTCTGAGAATGAACAAATAAACTAATTATTTCGGGATATTAAGCTGATGGTAATGACATGAAAGAATTAAAACAGAAATTTGAAATTTAAAAATAGATAATTTTTTTGCATAAATTATAATTACTATTATACAATTTCGTGTATATCAGAACATATATAAAATATATAAAGAAGAGACGCAATGTCCTCAAATGAGACAGTTGTAAAAGCAATAATTTCGAACAACTGTCTCATTTGAGGACATTGCGTCTCTTCTTTATATATTTTATATATTGTTTTCTATTCATTTTTGTCGTAAAATGTTTTGATACTCTCGGGAAAGAAAATGATGTTTGTTGGTTTTTAAACAATTTTTTTTTATAAAAATACCAAAATTGTCTTTTAAAATCGTTTAAAAAAAATAATTCCGGCACTATTAATAGTACAGGGTTGGGTTTTGAAGTTAAAAAAAATTGAAAATTCAACAAATGACAATCGAAAAACCTGTGTTTGCACTTGAGGTGGTGGAAGTAGTTGTAGAAATAAATGAATGAAATAATTTACAAGCTAGGGGGCAAGAATTTTAAAGAGAATGGTGAAAACCGGAAGTAGATGCGACCACTGTGTGAAATTTGAAATGGTCTAAAAATCAACTGCAGAGGATCGTTTTACGCTTTGCCGTTTAAAAGAAAAATCACTCCACTGGCTTGAAATCTGCACAATGGAATTTTTTTTCTCCATTCAGGAAAAAGAAGTAGTGGTGCGAATTACGTCTTATTTTTAATTATTTAAAAAAAAAAACAATTTATTTAAAACAAACTTTATTCAATATAATTTTATATTACATGTATTTAAATAAATTCTCAATTGTATTTATTAAGCGTATAGTTTGCTGGTTGTTGTAAGACTGATTTAAAATAAATAATATTCTTCTTAAAGTAAACTAAATAAAAACTAACATTTCTAGTTTTTATGATTCCATAAATAATATGAAATAAAATATAAAAATAAAATTTATATAAAAAGTAATATGTCTGCATAAATATAATTTCATAAGTAATTGTATATACAGGGTATATATAAGTTTGGGTTTTGCAAACGATAAATATTAATTTTATTAAAATATTTGCTAAATCACTCCTCAGATGTGCAAAAAGTTCTCACCTACGAATGAAGCAAATGGTACGAAGTGATCAGCTAAACACTAGTTGATGTACCTATAAGTCGTCATGGTACCATTTTTAATGAAAACAAGCTCAATGAAAAACCAGCTTACACCGATATACCGCCTCCTCTATATGTTATTCTTGAAGATATACAACAGGCAGAAAATTATTTACTCGTTTTTTTTACACACGTTCTTGTCTATCTGGTAAACGCGGACAAAAACGAGACTCATCCGTGAATAATAAGGAGGTTCATTGTTTCATTGTCTAATCTTTATGTTTACGGGTAAATTGTAGTCGCTTAACACAGTGAGCTGAGAGCAAAAGTGGACAAATAGCAGATTTTTTGGACATCAATATGTATATCCCTAATCTTTGATGAACGGTTTATGCAGAAGTTGCAGTTCTATAAAATCTTTTACTTGGCATGACACAAATATAGATAATAAACCACGATTGCGTAGTGTAAATAACACCTAAAAACAGTCTTGCTGGTTTGTGGTGCGAAGTTTACCTGATCTTGGTTTTCTTGTATATTCTTCAGTTTGACGATGCATGGAGTACTGCGTTCATCTTTGTTTAAAGCTACTGCTCGGGTTACATTTTGTCAACCTATAAGTGCCAGTACCGACAGTTCAAATGGTTGTTCAACTAATAAGATGTGAATAAACAGCATACTAGATTTTTTTGAGTTTTGCATTTTTTTTTATTTTTTGCTGTTTTGATAAATTAAATGTTTACTACTTTTGTTTCTTACAATTCTTATTTTATAGATGTAAAAAAAGAATCTTGTGTTAACAGACATTTACTTTGGCGTCTGGATTTTTTGTCTTATTAACAAAGTTACTAGTGTTTTCTGGTTTTGTTGTTGCCGGTGATAAATTTAACCTTAAAAGTTGAAATATAGGAATAGAAAAGAGTTTTTAATTGTTTGTAATTTAGCATTTATATTGTGCATTATAAAAATTATTAGTGTTATTTTTAGATACGACACTATTTAATCCTAATCATAATTTGAGATGACGGTAGTTTTTGTGTTGTGCGATAATTTTCTATTCTGTATAAATTGGAGGAATGGAAATGACGACAATGTCTACAAGTTTACATCTTAGCTTTATAAGTAAAGTTAGAACGAAAGTCGGTTGCAAACGCTCAGAATTGACATGAATGAAAGAATAAAAAAACCTAAACTTTTTCAAATATGTGCAAAAAAAATGATTTTTTTGACTGATTAGAATACAATTTGACATATCTGGCAGATTGCATGCATTTTAATACGTTGTTGTAAATTGTTTGACAATTTAACTTTTTGAAGTAACATTTTGACAATTGCAGTAGTATTCTGGAGAGTTTAAAATCTTGTTTGGCAGATCTGGAAAATTTATGCCAATTATTAGATAGTTTTAGTAACTTTTGACAGATGTAGAAATATTTTTGACAGTTTAGTATCTTTCTGACTTATTAAATTATTTTGTATATGCTTAATTTTTGCCAACATAGTTATTACTCTAAATTGTTTTTAACAGATATAGTAACATTTTTGATAATTTAGAACATAACACATTAGGCAGATGATATCATTTTAACACATTGCAATAAAGTGTTTGACAGTTTTAGTAACTTTTTGACAATTTTAACATTTTTGATAGTTTAAAAAGCAATTATTTTGACAGTTTTTGTAACTTTTTAATAAATGTTGTAATATTTTTGACAGTTTAGTAACTTTTGGGCAGATGTATTTACATTTTTTGATAGTATAGAATACAGTTTTGGACTGTTTAGAATACTATTTGATAGATCTGCTATCTGTCAACATACATTATAAATTTAACTTGTTTGACAGTTTTTGTAACTTTTTTTGACTTGGTTTTGTAATAGTTTAGTATACAATTTGACTAATTTGTCAACCTTTTTGTTACGCTTGTCTGTAAACTGCAAAATTGTATGTTTCTTTTGTTTTTCAATATTTTTTAGGTAAGGTAAGGAAATAACAAACAAATGAAATTAGGTGGAGTGAAAAAATAACAAACGCACTAATTAGTTTTTGGGGGAATTAAACTGTTTAATGCAACATCTATGAAGCGGATAGATTAAATAATTATCACCAATGCATCAGACACGCTAGGTCGGAAACCAATAATTAATTTAAAAATCTCTTTACGGTATCTAGAATATAGTTTAAATCATTTTCCATTTATTGCTATCAGTTTTATCATGCTTTGTAATTATAAACGCATGTGTTAACCATCCCAATAATTTTGTTGACGATGTCAAAAAAATAATAGTTATTTATATATTATTGACAAATTTTATTATTTCTTTATACGTTATAATCTTAAAAATACCTTTCTTAACAAAACTGATTATTCATGCAAACAATAATTATTTTCAAGGTTTGGTAAATGTTATCAACATTCATTAAAATTCTATTGATTGTAACAATACAATTAAGTATAATAATTAGTAGCAATGATAATATTTTTATTGTGATATTTCTTGAGAGGCAATAAATTACTATTGTCAGACTAAATATGTTTTTGTTTCAGGTAACCATCATTTATTTTATTGGAAAATTCTAATTGGGTACCTAATTCAGTATCGAGTTTAGGTAAGAATACCACGGTCATGAATAGAATTAGTAATAATTACTAACACTAACCATTTTGAATTAAACGAAACAGTTCTGTTTAACTTTTTTTGACTTTGGTGATTTTTAATTTTATAGACGCCAAGACGCCAATATTTTCTTGTTCATATATTTTAAAAATAATATTTTTTTTATATGTTTTAATATGTTTACCTATTGAAAAAAAGATGTTAAATTAACACATTTTATGCTGTAAATATACAAATAACATAATATAACGCAAATGACTAATGAATTTCTTAATATGTTCAACTGTTATTGTCATTGAAGTTGTTTTATGAAGCATAAAATATATAAAACTACTAAAATACATAAAACTACTAAAATACATAAAATCAATTCCACATGTGCATGACAAACACAATATAAGTATGAAAAATATAAGAATACATTATAATTAATACAATATTCAACAAAAAATATATATAAAAAAATATAAATAAATATACTTTAGATTGGAAAAGTCATTTAATTGAGTTTTATTTTCCATTGCATTAAAACATTTGAATAAATAAAATAAAGCATATTGGGACATAACACATAATCAAACTGGGAAAACTCAAAATAAATAAATAATAATTTGGTATATTTACATCTGAATTGTATATTTAATTTATGTAATATTCACGACAAACAAGCCTGAGCTTTGTTTTTCATTTTGAGTTCAACATAATTAAATAATAATAAGTAATTATAATACACAAACAGGATCAAATGTTATAAAATAATATTTTTAATTACAATATATGGAGCACATATTTCTCTTATAATCAAATATAAAAAATAACGAGCTTTTTTAATGAAGCATGTCCTGAATTAAATGGAAAGATAACAAGTAGAATTAAATCTATATGCAGTGTATTTATGCATCTGTAGGTAAGTACATATGGGTTCACATCATTATCGTTAGTAATTGATTATATTCTTTATAATTAAAACATATCGATTTCAGTGTATTAAAATAGTAACCTACATTTTTGTGTTTGTAGTAATTTGAAATGCACGTACTTTATGTAGCCGTTTCTGCAATTAGGTAGGATTTTTTTCTGTAATAAGCATAGGAAATACATGCCGTGTACGGAAAAAATAGTTTTTCCACGAGTTGCACTTGTTGGAGTATGGAAAATTGATTAAATTTGGATTTTTTTTTATATTTAATTTTGCTTTTGTTACTAAAACGAAAAAAAAAAAATTGTAAATGCATTTAAGATGTTTTATTGAGAAAATTGATAGAAATTTTATTAAAATGTCTGATATACGTAAATAGTCTGATCTAAATTTAATATTAGTAATATGAGGGAACAAAAATAAAGCCACCATGGCTTTATTTTTGTTCCGTCATTCATCGTACAACAACACTATAAATCAATATAGAAACACCAATTTTGCAGGAATTTGCATATTATTTATGGCATCGTTTAATATTTATTTCTTCCACTTAACAACTTCAGTACTGTTTGTATGCTATATGTGAATGTATGTGAATGTATTTCTTTATTATTAATAACTTTTTTAAACCGACTGTATTGTATTTTGGCTAGCATCTACATCTATCTATGGCAAATATCTACATGTGTTGCAGTAGAGCGTATCTGCTATGTAATCTTTACCGCACAAAAACGATATTGAATTATTTCTACCGGAAAACAGAAAATAATATTTTTTTAATATAATTTGCGGTTTAAAAAAGAAAATTATATAAAAACATAGTGCATTGACTGAGCGACTACAATTTCATGTAAATTGATACTAATTAAATTTAAATTTGCTTGAATTATTACTAATTTTGTTACATAATATTATAGGATTGGTTAATCATAAGAAATTCTTTAGTGGAAATTTGAATTAAATATACTATTTTTGTTTCTAATATCATATTTTAAATTGTATGTAATGTAATTTACTTATAAATCTAGTAACTTGGCACAATAAGGTTATTACACAGTATATGTAGTAAGAAATCTACATATATTAATTATTTGAGCTTATTATATCATTCACATTCTGAAAAACATTGATTCTGTTTGAATAAAGAGAGACGCCAATTAATTTCCAAATAAATCTCTTCAAGCGCCATGAAAACGAGCACAAAGGATATCATAATTTGCAATCTCTTTTTACTAACTACAGTCGGTCGTATAATAAAGTAGCAGTGAGCCAGTTAATTTCAAATCTCTTCAAGAATACCTCAGTAAATTTAATAACTGTAAGGGTTGCGTAAATATTTTCTCTAAGATTTTAGAGTCGGTATAAGAGAATTAAGTCTGTAATTATTTATCATTGCGATTTTTTTTATAAACATTGATTCTAAACACAGGTCAGCTTAGGCTCAGTAAAGATGCCTTATTTAAATATGGCAGATCAAAAGTTAGGGTTGGTGGTCTTTTCCGAAATATTAATTAGAATAAGCAAGTATTTTATGTTAAAGAATAGATACGTTCTATAAAAAAAATTGTATATATCATTCACATTATTCATTCAATTAACTGTTTTTCTCCAAATTGATTTTTTTGCTTGTCTGTTTGGTTTCATTGTTTTTTTTATTCGAACATTTTCTATTATTTTTTCCTTTCATGTCGGTATATGTTTTTAGCAGACATGAGACATTAGCAAAGTAGTTCAGCTGAAAACGCTGTATGTGCAGTTTATAAAAATAATTATTTGTATTAATTGTTCTCAAAACATAACACCCGAGTAATAAGTATCTAATACTATTTTACACAATTCAAAAATATATGCAAAACACATCAAGTAATCAAAATAAAATAAAATAAAACAACAAAAATATTTGTTAATAGATTTTATACATAAATTTTAAATATGTATGTATGATTCTTTGCTGCAAAGTAACTGAAGACTTTTGTTGTTGTTAACCAAAAGTCTGGCATAAAAAAAATATAGTCATTCCGGATTTCTGATTTACTTGCTCTTTTGCATACACAATTAATTAAGCAACAACTGAACAAAACATACAAATAGTTTTAAAGTTTTAGAAATTCTTATTGCAAAATATTGTGAAACCATTTTTTTATCTACCATAGTTTACATAAATGTTTTAAACTCATTCAGATAAGGCTTTAACAGGAAGCATTGGAAATATCATTTACGTGTTTTTGTTTTGCTGAAAGTATTGACAAACTGTTCTTTTTAGACGTATATGTACAAGTACATATGTACATGTACATGCTAATCTTACTACCAAGGTCCCATATATTATTATATCTCTAAACAGCTAATGGAATTTAATTTTGTTTTGTGGTATCAGTATTGAACTATTATTACTGTTATTGGATGAAAACATTAATTTATTGAATATCTATTGAAAGATATCAATACATATTGATAAAACAGCAACATTAAATTTGTTAACAGTATAAAATATATTTATATTATGAAATAATATCTTTATTATTATTTATGTATATATTAAATTAGTTACTGTTTGCCATTCTTTCATAATTATCTATATAATTTCAAAAATTGTTTCCGGTCATTAAAAGCTTTTCTATATTAATATTTATATTATATTATAAATATGAAATGTGATGGAATTATTATTATTCATACTCGAAACATGCCTCTATTGAAAAACATTTTATATTGATTTTGACAATTTATAACATCGAATTGGATGGTGGATTTGTACATTAAAAATAATGTAATACAGAATGTTTGCCTATTAAGTCAACGGGTTTTCTGCGATTGCGAAATTTTTCTGTCAAATATGATTTTTATGCTCTCAAACTAACTTGCACTTGATCTCTCTACTTGTTCTTATAAAACAAACATATGATAAGCCGGGATTAGTTTCTTTAGGTCCACAGCGTTTTTGACTAACTATACTAGCCCTGTGAATCTATTTATGCTTTATACAAGGTCTTTATAAATGTCTGGGATTATGTAATCACTTTATATGTCGCCTTTTTAAAATTGTGCACCATACTATTTACTTTGTTTTGACAGTTTAACTTCAACTGTATTTACGCACACCGAAATGTGACTTTTGCTACAACAGAATTTAGAAGAAATAGTGTAGTTTTAGATGCATTTCTTTATATTTTGAAACATTATTCACACATAAGCGTATATAGGTTTTATTATATGCAAAAGTTGCACATAAGAAAAAAAATGTTTGCATCTGTTGAGAAATCTTAGCTTTCTATATACTTTGGAAGCTATATCAATAACATACTTGTTCTAGAGAAGTTTATGTGAGATTATAACTCTGAGAAGTCGAGGTTTTTAGAATTAAAATTAATTATGTTAGGAATACTTTAGTCAGATATCTTTCAATATCTTTGTTTATAGAAACATATTTATTGGTATGGTTTTTGGTAAGTATGAAGTATGAAGTATAAATATTATCTGCAAAACTATGAATAGGACTTCTGGTTATTTAAAAAAGTTTATTAATATTTAAATAGAGTTAGCGACGGTGCGGAACCTTGAAGAACTAAAAACTTTAATTAAAACTATAAATTCTACGAACAGAAAATGTTATGTTCTTTATGTTATCTACCTATAGTTTGTCCGCGTTAAGACTGCAGTGATGGGAGTGGTTTATAAAGTCAGTGTCGCACAACTGTAATTGCAACATGTCCTCGTTGGTATTATAATACAGCTAACTTCACTTTGTTTATTATATTATACTAAATTATTTTTTTTTAAATGTATACATATGTTGGTATGGGTTATTGATTGATAACAATAACCACACTACAGTTAATCACTCAACAACAATAACCACAATACATAATAACCAACCAATGTAACAGTAACCACAACAAATTCACACCACCCGCAACACATAACAACACCCGAGAAAAGAAAAGTAAGTTTTAACACATATATTTATAATTTATGTAATATTTTAGAACTGATGATGGTCTAACAGCCGAAACCGACCTTAATAAAAATAAAAAAGTAAAATCAGCACAATAAAGTATATATAAATTTTATTAAAATACCCTAATCTCAAATTTATTTTCTATGATGAATAAGTTGAGCAATATTAGTGTATCATTAGTAAAGTGGCTGTGCTCGTATTTATTAAATAGAACATTCTGTTAAATTAAATTTATTTACGTTTGATGATATTCAAATTACATCCGGTGCCGCAAGGTTTTCATTTAGGACCACTGTTGTTTTTAATATTTATTAATGATGTTGGTAATGTGCTTATACCTTCAAAGTATTTGTTGTATGATGATGTTATTAAGATATACACAGTCATCGAGTCGACTGAAGATCAGTTGCGTGTGCAAGAGGACATTAATAATTTTGAATACTGGTGCACACAAAATAAAGCCATATACCTTTGCCATTTAATTATAAGATGTTCAGTTTAGTTTTAGATTATATTTTTTAAATTTGAGATTTGGGAGTTATGTTTAACAGTGGTTTAACGTTTATTGAACACGTTAATGCTATATGTGGAAAAGCATTGAGAGTTTTGGGGTTTATAAAAAGGCACGCTAATGGTTTCACGAATGTAAAAACCGTAAGAAATCTTTTTGTTTCTTTAGTGCGACCACATTTGGAATACGCAGCACTAATATGGACAACGCGATATCAAGTGCATATCGGGAAGACTTAGGTTGTGGACACAACGGGGATTCTAGCTCCGATTATTGCATTGTACAATTGTTTAGCTCTCCAACCCTGGAGCTTCAGTTTAGAAACATACAAACACAAAGATTGGAGCAATGAGTGAGAATAACAAGCTAAGATCAAAGCTCCAGTGTTGTAGGGTCAAAGCTCTGAGTGATGAGTTGGTGCGAGGGTCGAACGACACTTAGTTTAAAAAATGTGCTATTATAACGTCGTCAGTCTAAATAAAATATGGATTCTACTTATTGAAAGCTGGATTTGTTTGCTCGAAGTATCTCAGCTTTGAGTGGTAGATTCAGATTTTTGATACTTCAAATGATTTTTCTTTTCAACAAAATTGTTTTTAGAGTCTGACATCATTTAGTCTCTTGGTATGAAGGTGACTACAGTATACCCAATAATTTTGTTTTAGCTTTTCGTTTATATTATTGGATTGCGATTTAAAAAGTTAGCCTGAAGAAATTTACTCTAGGGCTAGTATTTTTCTAAAAAGGTATGAGTAGGGTAAATGGAAATGCCTACGACGATTAGCTATAATTGGCTATCAATGTAAATATGTTTCAATTGGCAGTTGCTTTATACGATTCAATGTAGTCAATAGAAAACAAATTACATGGGTTGTAATCGGAAATTTGTTGTTTTGGGCGGGTTTGCCTATTTAAATATGAACACCAGCAACGAGTGCTTGGACGTCTGTTTTAAATTAGGGCCAATAATAATAGCCACTTGTATTCGTAATGTCCAATAAGCTATTTGTTCCAAGATTCTATAATGATCCCGCTTTTTTTGCGTAGACAAGACAGAATCAAACGCTGCACTTTAAATTGAAAATGAGCAAAATTTTGCTTCAGTTTATAATTCAGTGGTTCTGCGTTGTAAGGCTTGCATCGCGGCTGGCGGTGGGCTTTTCAAACATAAGTTGTAAATTAAAGTAATAAAGTTTTCATATGACCTACTATTAGTTGTTTTGTTTATAATATTATATTTCTCAAAAGTTTGAACTTTGATATCTGCAAATCCAAATTTATCGGGAAAAAATTTTTTTTGTATATTTTGTTTAAAATCAAATCTCGATCACAATTTTTTATTTTTTTGCTTTTTATTATAAATTACTGCGCATTAAAATGTTGTTAGCATTTTAATGCGCAGTGGTTTGTAATACACATATTAAGCAAGATTTGATAAAGATATATATTTTCTTTACCGCCTTTTATTCCGCTAAATCTCAATCTAATTATTACTGAAGAGTCAATACTAATCCTATTAGAGCTTTTTTTTTATCTCCGCCGACCATAATGTACATAGAGTTGCTAATTGCGGTCCTTTTAACGTAACGCGTTTGACTTGAGGACAGTTAAACCGTGCAAAAGAATGGCGATTAAGGGTTCTATTCCGATTTTTTTATCATTTGAAAGATATTCAGTTTTAATAATAAAAGTAGTATTTAGATGTAGCTTTTTTAGTTTGTAAGATATAAATTTAAAAAAAGTAAAGTATATGATTTTTAGAATTTGAATTTTAAGAAAAAAATGTATCGAGTCTTGCACACGATTAGAATTTAAACTATGAAATTGAACCATGACACAAATATTTTTCTGAAAAAAAAAATGTAAATGTTGCTATAGCTCTCAAAGACTTTAAATCAGAAAAATTAAATAAATGCTTGGTTTTTAAACTAAGCAAAATACACAAAATGTTATATTTGTCATTTTTTGTACAAATTCGGTTTTCCAGAAAAAGGCCCTATGCTCTGCGGAAGCTGAATAGCTTATTAATTCAATAAAACAAGGCGTAACTGTTATATTACCTAACTAGTTGTTCATTAACGTACTTTATTCAAAAATAATTAAAAAAATCGATTTTATTGGGTAATCTTTATCATACAAAAGAACCATTCTTTACATTTTTTTTAAATAATTTTATTCAAATGTTGGCAGTAACTGCGGTTATCATGGTTCATACTGACGTTCTAATTTTTGATGACGCGTTGGAGCATTTTGAGTGGTAATTGGCGAATGACGCAAGTAATGTTTGTTTCCAATTTTTTAATCATAGCAGGCTTATTCATATAGGCTTTGGGTTTTACGTAGTCTCAAAGGAAAAAGTCTACGAGGTGTGATGTCATGGTACTATGAATACAAGATACGTCAGTAAGGTAGACACGTTTTGGTTTGTCTTGCTTATGACGTCACGGGATTTAATGAAAATATTGAGAATGCGTTTTAAAGCCTTTTTATTTAATTCAATTTTTGCTTTTAGTTTGTGAATTTCTAAATCTTACCTTTTGATGATATTTTTTTGTTTGTCAATTCTAAAATATTATATTGTTTATTTATTCATTAGAACCTAGCTATTTTCTTTTTTTTGTTTGAGTTCCAACTTCTCTGTGCGTTTTTGATCTTTTTAATATTAGAGTTTGATGAAAACTTCGCAATATTAATTAATAAAAGCTTGAACTCGGGCTCGATTTTTGTTGAAACTAGATAATAATAATAATAATATATTTATTGCCCAACAGAAATACATCCAATAACAGGACAACATAACATAAATAACATTAATAACATATCTCTATAACTATACTACATACTACTACTAAACTAAATACATAATTATACACATTAAAAAAAATCTCTTAACTTATTGTCGCTACTCTAAAATATATACGAACAGCTTCTAAAAGCGCAGGTAAACTGTGATCAAATAAGTCTAAATCTACGTTTACAATATTATTAAAATATGGATGGCTAATAGTAAAGACATCTACTATTAAACTACTGTATATAATAAAAAGTTTTATTTTGTTTATGTGCATTAAGTACATATATACAGAGTTTCAAAACATGTGTCGGAAAATAAAAGGCGGGATTTCTTGGCTAATTATAAGAAAAAAAGTTCCTATTAACATGGTTCCACAAACGCACCGTTTTTGAGATACAGGGTGTAAAAAAATTATTTTTTTAAACTTTTTGACGATATCTCAGGAACGGAAGAAAAAGTAGCAACATGATCACAAAACTTTTATTTTACAAAACTAAGCAATAACATAAAAAACAAGAAAAATCACAAAAATTGTTGAAAATGACTTCTTCCTACGGTAACGCAGGCTTTCAACCTACGTCTTAGTTCTTCATCAGTATTAACTGATGTAGTGTAAACTAAAATTGTGACCCCACAAAAAAAAATCCGAAACATTTAGATCTGGAGACCGAGGAGACCAACCCTGTGGGCCTCCTCGACTTATCCAACGGTTCTTATACTGTTCATTTAAGAATTGACGCGCAACTAACCTAAAATGTGCAGGAGCACCATCGTACATGAACCACATTTTGTTTCTTAATTGAACCGGAACGTCTTCTAAAAGTCCTGGCAGCTCTTTTTCAAGAAAATTTTGATATGATTAATCATTTAGCCTAAACGGCAAAAAATATGGACTTATTAAATGGTCTCCTACAACACCTGCCCAAACATTAACGGAAAATGTTTGCTGATGATGGCCTTCCATTATGGCATGTGGATTTTTGTCGGTCCATACATGATTATTATGGAAGTTCATAATTGCATCGCGAGAAAAATTTGCTTTGTTCGTAAATAAAACTTGTTTTTAGAATCGAGGATTTTGCGCAATTCTTTCTTGAAACCATTGACACATACCCAATCTTTGCGGAAATTCCGCTGGTAAAAGGGCTTGTACTTGCTGTATGTGGTAAGGATATAACATCTGGCTTTTTATTATGTTCCACACTGTACCGTGACTAAGGTTTAGGTTTAAAGCTATTCTTCTAGTGCTTGTTGATGGATTGTCTTCGATTTCATGAAGAACATCTTCTTCAATTTGCGGAGATAGCAAGCGAGGTCTCCTATTTCCTGCACCTCTTTTATGTACACTTCCAGTTTGATGTAGACGTTTGTGAATACCAATAAATGTTCTTTCATTTGTTACCTGTTGGAAACCTTTCTTGATAAATTCGACGGGCTTTTGCTGCTTTTTCATTGGCAACGCCATAAACAAAATGTATATCGCACATCTTGCTATCACTGTAATTATTCATTTTGCTATCACCATGCAAGCAAATTACTAAGAATGGGCAAATTAATTGGGTAATAAAGATAATAAGTTCCCGCGATATTGACCCCATTTGAAAAAAAGGTTTTTTTTTTTTTTTTTTTTTTTTTTATTATAAAATATTTACATATTTACAGTTTATATTATTTGTTTTTTTCTCCCCACTTGCTGCTCTACACCGTTTCCATGTGGATGGCTGCAGAGCTTCGTATTCGGGGCACCATTTTATGTTTCTATTTTTCTGCTTCTGTCTTCTTCTAATTAGATCTTGTTAATATATAGTGTTTTTTAATTTTAATTTTGAATTCTTTATAATTCTTTATTTTCTTGATACTTTCAGGCAGTTGGTTGTAAGTGACAAGTCCATTGCCTAGTATTGTTTGTTTTGCTTTTTCTGTCCTTGTTGTGTGTACATGTATGTTGCTTCTTCTTCTTGTGTTATGTCCGTGAATTTCTTTGTTGCATTTTATTTGGAGGTTGGTTTTAATTCCTTTATTTTTAATTTTGTATATTAGTTTGCATTTTTCTATTTTTATTTTTTCGTTTATATTTAACAACTAAACGACAATTGTCAATAATTCAAATGCATGAACGCTGACGACTAGATCAATAACAAATGTTTTTATCAACAACAAAACATTGTTGTTTCTTTTTTTCCTGTTTTTCATCATAAAATGCCGTATTTCTCTAAAACGGTTTACGTTAGAGCTTTTGACTAGGAGTATCTTTTTTGTGTAGAAAATATCGGTGGTTCACAATGTGTTTTTAGAATGCCAATTTTCCAAGTGTCATAGAAATTAGAGCCATAAAAACTTCACGCAACCCTAAAATCTCCGCCAATGGCACATGAAAAAAGTTGAATAAGCGCTTAAAAAGTAGCTAATATTAATGCTAAGATGTGTACAATAGCTGAGTTTTGTATCTCAAACGGTTCCTGAGATATCGTCAAAAAATAAAATTAAAATATTTTTTTACACCTTGTATCTTGAAAACGGTGCGTTTGCTGAACAATGTTAATGGATTTTTTTTTAATAATTAGCCAACCAATCCCACCCTTTATTTTCCAACACATGTTTTGAAACACCCTGTATATAATATTTATTTTTCATTACTTATCATAATTATTCAAAATTTTTATTTATAAATATAAATAAATATAATTAAATATAATTAAATATAATTAAATATAATTAAATATAATTAAATATAATTAAATATAATTAAATATAATATACAGAATAAATGTCATTTATATTTACTAATTAAATGACTAACCTCTGCTGTTTCAGAATTTATTATGTTTTTTTTTTCACTGATTTTTTTAAATTTTTGTTGTACAAACTTTAGAAGGTAAATTAATAAATGGAATTGATTGATTCAAAAGTTTATACTTTAATAAATAATCAGAATAATTAAAGTGTGCGGTAGATATTTGTCCAGTATCCGGGTTAAAGTAATCTTTTCTGCGGCATTTGGTCATTCACTGCTTCCTAATACATCTACCGCAGCTCAACGATCTTTGTTACGTCACATCGGAAGAAAGAGATGGAGCTATAGATGCGTACGGACATATCTTCTATTCCTAGTATTATGGTGTGACATCACATGATCTAAGCGGCCAATTCACTGGTTCGAAGCATGAAATTAACTGTTTACCGAATCGTTCTTACAATAATAGTTTTAAGGGCTGTGTGGCAAATAGTGCCGTTCTGTTAAATCCAAATGTTATCAAGATTACGGACACTAAACCGTTGTTTAGTCTGGATGTAATGGTAGTTTTTGAACAACTTATGGATGCTTTCCAGCCTAAATACGCCAATTTTGTTTATTGAAGTAGCTATTAAGCCAGAAATGGGCATCTTTTCTGTACAAAATTTTGGTCGAAAACAGTGGATCTTCTACAAGCTTTTCAAGAGCTCCAAGACTGAAACTGTGACAATTTGCAAGGTCGGCCAGCTTCAATTCTTGCATGAGTTGAATTTTGTATGCTTTTAATATAAGATTTTTACATAAAATATGCCAAGTTGGTTCTATACGACAAACCAAGCTGTTTATAACGGCGCCGAATTGATTCATCACGGTCATCGTTTACACTCTCAGCTACTACTATTTTTTTAATTTGGTTGTGCGTTTGGTAGGCCGATTATGTGGATTATAAGTTGCTCTAAGCGCATGAAACACATTACTCGCAGAGCGCTGATTTTTGTAATACAGTTGAATAGTTTGTAGACGCTGTGCCAGAGTAATGCCCGTATTCATAAAAGCTGATTAAATATAATGACTATTAAATGTGACAACATAACCTCACAATTTGATAAAACGTCATAACTATTTTTATAAATTTGATAGAAATACGTGTTATTTATTTTGCGTTATTATTAAATATTATTTTTTATTCATTTCTGATTCTATTTCTGATCTACCGTCTGCGTCGGGTTATAGGTTATATTTGAGTGTACTAATTTAATAGAATACAATTTAACTTAATTGTATGCAAACTAAAGTAATGCCACTTATATCCAATAAATAAGAGGCCTTGCGACTTGTAATAAATTATGAGGATGATTTCTTTTCGAGCATGTCAAGCAAACTAAATGAGTAGCAAACAAATTGCGACGAATCAACACCATGTTCGATTATTTATTCCAACATCATTAGATAAAAAAAATTTGTAGTGCGATAAGTCGAAACTCGAGAAGGTGCTTTACTTACATATTTGAAATATGCTAATATTTCTATTTGCTAAATTGTTTATTTGTTTACAAATTTTAATGTGTGTGTTATGAAATTGTAATAATGTAATAATACTCAACAGAAGAATATAATATCTAATATAAAGATTGTGTGATTATATAAACAAATTTAAATAATTTATTCTTGCTTATTTGTTCAAAAAATACTCAAATAAAATGATGTTATGCGCATTCAATGAAAACTTACTATATAAACATTTATATTATCGTGAAAATTGTAAATCTGATTATTTTCTCGGCTATTAATATATGTTTGAATAACAAACTACCGGTGATTATTTATGTAGATTCTTATCGCCTGCTCATTGAATTAATTGACGTTAATTAATTATTAAAATAAACATACAGGATAATTTAATTAAACGGTGTGAATCATTATGTTTTCATGGCAATAACCTATAATTATGTATATTAGTGGCACGCTTAAAGGTACCATAGGAAAATATGATGTAAATAATGTAGCAGTATTAGTATAACGTAAAATTTTGAATATTTTTACATTTACATACTGATCAATGAATATTTATTTTTTAATTGCTCAACGACAAAATGTTTTCTGTATATGCATTCAATCAATCATACTTATAAAGCAATCGTTAATGTAGGATAACTTAGGGCATTTCAGACTCAGAGTTACGGTTTCTGTAAACCTTCATCTTTACTTGGTTAATTTTATGTTTTTCAGTTTATAATCTTTATCTTAACTAATTAAATATTTAGATTTATTTTGGTTTCTTAAAAACTTATTTTAGACTAGACTAAAAGTTTTTTTGCGAGAAGAAGATTTACTATTAGTGGGTTGTGAATGAAATTGCGATTAAACTACTCACTAGCATGAAACTGAGATGAGATGTTTTGATTATTGGGATTTATTTTGGTGATGAGGTGCTATATAATTTATCTGAAAATAGTCAACTCGAAGCGAGCCTCAAATTATTTGACTTTCAAACTGATTCAAACTTAAACTCATATTATGTATCTAACTTTGACAAGTGCCAGTATCAAAGGCGTACTGAAAACTTGCTAAGTTTTTTAGTAATCTATGTAGACGATGAACTGTTAGTTCCAAACAATGAAGTTCAATTGAGTTTTAAAGAAAAATCAACTTGGCAGAGGCAAATCAGCATCTCAGCTGATTCTAATACACACATATCAAAGGAAGCATTAGGAGTGCAGTCAACTCCGGCAACTGCAGATAAATAAACACGCGGTATTAGGCTACGCCCTCTGAGAGCTGTAACAATTAGAGCTTAACAACATGGGGCATTCTTAGAGAAGGCATCCCAACCTCATAAGCTCGTCACAAAAGAATTTCAAAATTTTCTATTGTAAATCTTTTTCGAACTCGAACAAGATCTAATTAATTTGTTGTAACCGTGCCTGATTAACAATTAAAAAAATCGACATAGGTTTGCGTATAAATGTTTGCAAACCCGTCAGGTAAAGAAGATAAATAAATAAATTTAAACATCGAGAGAATACAGCCTGATGACTTCAGAACGTTGGACGAGTGGGTAGCTAGAGTTTGCAAAAGATTAACACCCAGAAAAGTTGCTGAGGAAGAAGTTTACAAGCCAGAGGTTGGATTGGCGAGTCTGGCAAGGATTGTCACCGAACTCGTACCGGCAGTCAAATCAGCTCTACAACAAAAAGCCAACTGCAATCTAAAGTTGCGTTTTTGGTTTTCAACCACTACGATTATCTGCCAACCTTTCGAGGCCTGTGCCATAAAGACGCAGAATTTTTTTTTTAAGTTTTAGAAGAAGTTTTGAAACTTTTGGAGTACCGGAAGTTTTTAATTCGCTGTATAACCCAGGCAGAGCGAAGCGAAGCTAAAGCTGGCTAGAACAAACAGATGGAGATTTTAGTACAACTCATTGCAACCACAAACTTTTAATCACCAGAGAAGCAACTGCCACCCTTACAGCGTAGGAGACGAAGAAAAAGTCTTATTCTTACATGGTCTCACACTAGAAGAAGAAGTCATCTTTGTTGCACCTGTGGCTGATAGAAAACCAGGCAACCTTGGACTAAACCTGAAGGTTAATTCTCATTGGCTAGAAGGACCACTGACCACTACAGGAGTAGTCATGCCCAAACACGGTTTTGCCGATATCTTTGTGGACGGGCTCACACACTCGCTACAAATACAGAATCTTACATGATCAACCTCAACATTTTACCGCTTTTTCTACACTCGATGGAGCCACATTTTACTTAAATGTACCAGCTACCTTTCAAAAGCTGATGGCTGATGGAAAATACGCGTTAGTCTACTTGGACGACATTGTAGTCTATTCAAATAGTTACGATGCACATCTACAACATCTTTGATTGACGCCATGGAAAGTCTCCAGGAGTACGTTCTAAACTGTAAGACAGGCTTTTCAAGCAGAGAAACAGTTGCTTGATTGACTGCTTTTTTTAGACCGATTGAGACCAGGCTATATCTCGAACATAAAGCATTCCTACTGAAGTCTGAATATCGAGCATTGGTTTGGCTCAAGAATGCCACTGATGCTATAGCGAAATTCACGTGATGGTTGCTGCTATTGGCCGAGTTCATTTAAACGGTTTGAATATACAAATAAACTACAGTGTTGTTACATTATTTATATTAAATTTGTTGATTGGTATTTCTGGATAAAACTAATGTTGTCTTACATTGAATAATGGCAGATTTATTAGTAATTATGGTACCTTGTTTTATAGAAGAGTCAATTTTATGTTTGCCCAAAGATATCTTTTATTGAAAGACACATTTTTTCCCAATTGATGGTTACACATACGGCGCAGAGTTGAATCCGCATTATGCACTATGATACTATTACTTAGATTATATTGATTATAAGTAGGTAGAACAATAAATAGTTAAAAATGCAATAAAATTGTGTATTATTCTGATACTGTTATATCATATATGCCCAACACGTACTGGGTTCATAGTAGACGTTATAATTATTTAATTAAATCACAGATACGTATTTTTTTCTTCTGGTTTATATAAAAGCAGAATGCATTTGATTTTGATTAAAACTAAAATTCACTTACATTAATTAGGTTGCTCGTGGATATTTGTATATAAGATTTTCGTTATAATTGAATTTCAATCAGCAACATTTTATATAGGTATTCACAATCAAGATTTTTACTTGATTATTTTTTTTTCTTTTGTCCCTTACCCGTATCGTGTTATATTTATATAAAAGTAGATTCCCAAGAAACTCATGTTAATATAACTTATTCACATCTGGGGCTCCTCTCAGACCAAGTAGGAAACGTACACTTTAAGAGGATAATAAACTGTGGTCTAAGCCTTGCTGCCTTCTGTAATTTCTGTTATAAATAATTAATTCACTTTAATGTAAAAAATCCAAATATTATACGAATGATATTGTTCTTAATCTCAGCTAATATTAGTCAACTTGAATTTACTAAAGAAATTTTGATAAAATCAATATTATATTTTCTTCTCAACGGGAGAAATTTAAATTAATTAAAATCACTCTTATTGTAAAGTTTCAAATTGAAACTATAACAAACCGGTAGATTTGAATATACATTTTATTTCAGCTAATTATAACAAAAATATCTATGTGATAATAAATTATTTTTGTTTCTCCGTATTATGATAATACTATTTATAGTATACCTAGTTTGTATAAAAAATTAAATTGAAAATTAAAAAAAATGTGTTCATACTTGTATACAAAAAATAGCTAGTTTATTCTTTGTTTCCCTTTCATTTTTTCGTTGCTTTGCTCTATCTTGCTACTAAGATTAAGATATGAAAATTAGTTCACTGGAACTAGAACTAGGAATATAAAAATATTATATGAACAAATTATACTACACACCTTTTGTTTGTAATACCTATTTACAATGTATTGAGGTCAAAAGCTTGTAGAGAAATTCCTTTGTTTTGCTAAAATATGCATTTATTCGATTAGTAGTAAAGTGATTTAATTTTAGATACGAAATTATTATAAAGTTTATAAAGTGATTTTATACTTATGGTGTATGGCCTTGTTCCTTTCAATTCATTGGCAGCTGTCTGGAGAAATTGTTTTATAAAAATGTACATATTATTATATTAGTGCTTCTATTGCGAATCAATGAAAAGAATTGAACAATTTAATTTTTAGGACTTGGATTTTATGTCATTTGAATATTGGTCAACGTTGTCATAAAACGTACATAAAGCACTTGTTCTAGATTTTATAGAAATATCATTTCTATGGCTTTACTGCAAACTAAGGCAACTTGCTATTTTAAATATTCAGATATAATCGTATTATATTCATGTGCCATATTCAGACTAAAGTATTTTAATAATATGTAAGTTAACCTTGTATTTATCGAACAATATTTAATTTGCGTTTGGATTTCAAAATGTAAATAACGATATTTTAAGGTAAAATTTATGATAAGCAAAACTCAACAATAAATGTATTTGTTATCAACCCGAATTATTATACAAACAAGCTGCTTCGAGCAAAATCAAATTAAATTCTGTTTTTTTTTAATTAAATTTGATTATTGAAAAAAGCAATCATAGTTAGTATTTTTATTTTAAAATAATAATTAAAATGAGGTTAACCATGCAGTTACTAATATTTATGTTCTAAAATTATATTGTAAATTAAGCATAGGCATTTATTCATGATTTTTCAAAATAAACGTATAAAATGTTTAATGCTTATCGATCAATATAAAATAATAAATGCATGTGATCATAATTTTAATTGATACATAATTAATTTTAAAACTTTATTATGGTCATTAATTAACGGACTAATCTCATTTATTTATTTGATGAATATTACTCAGGTATAAACTATTTTTATTATTAGTTTACTTTTGAAATTGCGTGTTTGTACTCTTTCTAGACTAGTTTATGTAGCATTTTTGGTACTCTAGTTAAAAATAATAATATGTAACACAGAACATGTCTTTAAAATTTGTTTATGTATATTGTATTATTGCTAACAAGAAATTAATCAGAGTCATTATTGAAGTGATTATCTTACTGAATCGCTTTTACAAATAGTAAAATTTATTATATATGACCGGATAAGAAGAGAATATATATAGATAGTACTTCAAAAGAGAGGCATAGACGGAAAAACTATAAATCTATTAAAAGCTTTATACAAAGAAAATAAGAACATTGTTAGAACCAACAATTAAGAATCTCAAGAGTTTGAAACCAAGATTGGGCTAAAACAAGGGTGTGCAATGAGTCCAATACTATTTACAATAGTGATAGATGAAGCCATAAAAAAGTAAAGAAAAGTATGAAGACTAAAAGTAGGATATCGGAAGCTGGAAGCAACAAAGATTATGGAATTACTATTTGCAGACGATATGGCAATAATGGCGGAAACGGAGGAAGATTTACAACACAACATCAACATAATAGACATGGAATTAACAAAAATAAACATGAAGATCAACATAGACAAATCCAAAACAATGATAATATCAAGAAAAAACAAAACTCATAGAATAACACTACATGGAACAAAAGATTGAGAACTTTAAGTACTTAGGAACAATAATTAACAATAAAGGAAAGATAGACAACGAAATAAATGAAAGAATGGGAAAAACCGGGAAAATATTCAACATGATTAAAAATACATTTTTTTGGAAGAAAAGAAATACCAAAGAACATAAAAACAGATATAGTAAAGAAGGTAATAAGACCAACAATATTGTATTTCAGCGAAACATGTACATTGTCAGAAAAACACAAAACGAGAATAAATGCAACAGAAATGAGATTTCTAAGAAAGATAGAAAATAAAACAAGAAGAGACAGAATAAAAACGATGTACACAGACAAAACTTACAAATAGAACCCATAAATGAAAATATAATGGAGGGACAACTAAGATGGTTTGGACATGTATGCCGAATGAAAGGTACGCGAATAACGAAAAGAATATATGAAACAAGAGAAATGGGAAAAAACCCCCGAGGAAGACCGAGAAAAACCTCGAACGACAATGTAAAAGAAGAAGCGGAAAGAAAGGGAATACCGTGGGAAGGAATTAAACAAACAACTCAGGACAGGAAAAAATGGAGATAACTGTATCAAACGAAATAATGTAAATAGCCATACACCGAAAGGTAGAATGGAATATGTTTAAATAAATAAATAAAATTTATTATAATAATGAGATAATACTTTTCTTGCCTTGTGATTACTTGGAACTAACATGGGAGGGGTACTTCGAATTTATATATAGGAAGAATGTTGATTCATTTAGTTTATACACTATCAATTTATACCTGATTGTAAGGTCAAAGCTTCTTAGATTATGGGAATAACGCTGAGTATTTATTTGTTACAGTTTTGAGATGTTTCATAAAGCTTTGCTTATGGCTTGTTGCTATCCAAATACTTATGACCAAGTTCACACAGGAAAATTTAGTGTGTGATCGTACTGGTTATATTTGATTATACGAGGTATATAATGTGTTAAAACAGTTGGAACCACGTGAACCTTAACAGCTTTATCTTGCAATTTGTTTAATTAAAAGTGTAGTAATGGCGACTTAATATGTAATGTACTTTGGGCAGGTTTTGTGCAGCAAGGTACAGGTTTTTAATTGTTTCTGGTTATAACAGGATTTGAGTTTTGAATGAAAGATACTATGGTAATATTCCAATCTCTTACAGTGTAGTAGCAAAATTGAAACACCAGTTTGGATGTACGTGTATTGCACAAACAAAACAAATGATGATGGAAGTTTATGGAAAGCAGTTTATCCTACGAAGCGCTAAGTTGTGGTGCTGCGGAATAGTTACTATTATTTACTAATTGATTACTGGACTGATAAAAAATTTGGAATCATAGACTTCTATTTAATTTAATTTGATTGCACTGTTGTTTTGCACCTATGGAAGGTTTACAACCAGTGCTTACCATATATTATTGAAATTGGAGAAATATTTTTATCAAACTTTAAATTCAGGTATTATTACTGTTAATATTTGTTTCTTGTCGTTAAAAAGTTACACATCAAAGTGCTACTTATTGTTACTTAAGATGTCGTCTAAGTCTTCATCATTATTATTTTTTTCCTTTTTTTCAAATTACTTACTTATTTTACGATTCTTCTACTTTTTCTTCATTTTCTTGTACTTTTTTTTTATTATAACAATAGTCATCTTACATTTTTTTTTTAATTTTGTTTTTTTTTTACCCATACCTTTATTGTGTCACTTTGTACACATATTTTTTTTTAAGAATGCATTTTGTAGCGTTCTGTATTTTTTTTGTTAATTGTTTTGTGTGACTACTTAATAGTCAATACTTTCTTACAAAGCTACACCTCAAATTCTTATAGTCTTTACAATTGTCCACGTTTCACATTCGTATAAAAACATACTCTAAACAATAATTTTAAATTAGTTTTTAGTTTTATGTTCAGTTTGCTACTATAATTCTTGCTGTTTTTCTTAAAGGATTTGTTTGTTAATTCAATTTTTTCCAAATTACTTTCGTACTAAGTTACTTATTCTTTATTTGCGTTTTTTGGCAAAAACAATTGTTAAAACAAATGGGTTTCAATTCTCAACTTTATGTTTGCGTTATTGTCACCTTTCTAGCACTCTGCTATCATTTACTTAGCATAATTTTTGAAAGTTAGACTTTAGCAGTTTTATTTTTGTCATGTAACCGGTTTGCTACATTTTATCTCAAATACAGATTACCTTTTGTTTTATTAAATATCTTTCTTCAATTATGTTTACTATACCAAATGCCTTTTTTTATTTTTTGAACTCAACTTTTTATTAGTTTTTTTTAAATTTTGTTCACAAGTTTTCTGTTTATTTTACCCAACAAGATATTTACTGAAAGCTTTGCTAAGCTAATTATTTGATGTTTATTACACTTTATTGTCTTAAGGAAGTCATTTTTTGCGAGGAACATAAATACATTGAACTGTTCAGTAGTGTCAGGTTTTTACTGACTAAAAATCCCACCATTTTCTTTTATTTCTCCGAGGTGGGTTTCTTGCACTGCAGTCTTGTTAAATCTGTTATACAGCTATTATGTTTTATTCCTTTAGCAGCTCTGTCCCTTCGATGATGTTCAAATTTTTTTGGAAACGGATTACTTTTAGCTCTGTTTTGGTCAGGTTGTATTTGTTAAAGGAGGCTGTGCGTTGCAGCTTATAAGCTTAGCCTTTACTTAGCAAGTGTTTTGGAGTACCATCTTCCTCCATACACTATTCACTACCCAATTCTTGTTAACACCATCTGTGCCATTTTTCTTTTAGCATCATCTGAGTAGCAGATACTTGCCTTGATTGTTACCGGGTATCTTTTATTATTCATTTGTTTTGCAGTGGTATTATTACATCAAATCAAATGATTAATGGAGAGTGAGGCGCAGTGGTTTAGTTACCCGACTGCTGCATTGAAGATCGTGGGTTTGATTTCCATATACTAGGATATACTTGTCACATACTAATACGCTTTCCCACTCTCCAACCCGTTTTGCCAGCGTGGTGTTTTACGGCTAGATCCATCTCTGGTGGAGTGATGAACAATTTTTGTAGTGGTTTGGAATCCTAAGTGGAAAGTCCGACCTCATTATTAGAGTTTTTTTTTAATGTAACGCATTTGTTATACTAGGACTGTGGGTCTTGAGGTTTACAGTATGATTATTTATTTGAAGTCTTTATGCTGCTTGTCTGGTCTTTGCTATCATCATCAGGTGAAGTGTTTGTTTTCATTGCTTGTGTTTTTAACAGACATGCTAGTCTTTGAAATTACATAGGTGGTTGGCCGTGCATTTGATTGATTGCCGTTTTGCTTGGTTTACTGATAGTCTTTTTTTTTGCACCATTTTTCTACGGTATTTAGTATGTCATGTTTTGACAAAGTTGCTCTAAGCTTCCCGTGTATAAGGGTGGTGAGATCATCTGCGTAGACTAAGGCAAATACGGTTATGTGGTTGAGTATTTTAAGTAGGTCGTTTATGACTAGGCACCACAGTAAGAATGAAAGTACAACTTTCTGGGGCACCCGCCAGAGACTTTAGCTCTTACAGTATTTCCATATAATCTTATGGTTACAGACTAGTTCTTGAGCATAGAGTTGACCCATTTTTTTTGGTCTATTATTTGGCTTTTGATTGTTTTGCGATGATTTGAGGGTAGTATTGTCAAGTGCTTTTTCCATATTCAGAAAAGCACACAAAGCTATTTCTCTGCATTGAATAGTGTTTTTGCACTTGCTGATTAGCGGGTGTATAACTAGTTTGCAGTATTTTCCCGTTTAGTAGGCATACTGATGCTGGTGCAGTGGCCGAGCCTTCTGTGCCCCGTTTTGTATTTCGACTTTTTTTTTAATAGTTTTAGTATAAAGGATATAAAGCTGATTGGTCTGTAGGATCTAGCCTCGGATTTAGTATAAATACTACTTTGGCCGCTTTACAGCTGATTGGTATGAAGTATGAGTGAAAGTGCTAAGCTTGCTCTAAAGATCTTGCATAGAAGTTTATGATTATTATGGTTTTTGCTTTATCCCAGTCCCTAAGGACATTGTCTTTTTGTTTGGCAGTTTTAGGTTTTCTGGATTAGAAGCTTTTATCAGCGTAGATCAGTGTGTCTGCAGCAGTTCTTGCAGAGTGTTCTTGACCTACTCTATGTATTTTCCGTTCATGATATGCCGTGAGACTTGTTCCTTTATTATTACCACATGTCACTAGGTCTCTAAAACATTTTTTTGTATTTATGTGCTTTTTACTGCTATTTTACATCTCCACAGTAAGTCTACGACTTGTTTAAAGTGATTTGATGGGACTAACAGCTTATTTGGTGACTTCCGAACTTCCCTATTGGATAAAAATCAAGTTATCATTTCAGTCATATTTCGGGGATTAGACCCCGAACTGCTTGCATTATATGCAAGTGTTCTACCATTAAGTTATCACACCACATAGGTCTCATAAAGGCATTAGATTGAGTACATGTTTTGCTATGATGCATGCTCCCTTGTAAATCCAAGGGTTTTGGATAAGGGCGATATCAATGTCGTGTTTAACAATATCCGCACCGAGGGCCGCAGGAGCTGCCTTGAAGTGATGCAAATTGATTTTTACAATATTTAACATTAAACTTACCGTTACTATTTCTCGGCGACCGGCTATAGATTCTGATCTATGCTCTCCAGGGCGGTCTTTGATGTTAGTCATACTTTGTGTGGATGAACGGGACGTAAAAATTAGTCCCAAGTATAGTAAAGCCACTTTAGCTTCTCCTATGGAAGGATGTTAAAACGCACGAAAGCATAACGGATACATACATCAAATGATGTGGATTGATAGAATATGCCAAGTATTTTATGTTTTCAATTAGGTACGATACTAATATACTAATAGGATAAAAACAGCGAGCTTTCTATGGTTGAACGAAGGGAATAACTTTTGTTAACAAATAAAACGTGTAGCAGATAATATTTTTAGACAAGCTGAGATTGGTTATTGTTATTAATTTAACTCAAAAGGATTTTTGGGTGGCTTTTAATGTTTAATTTTGAGTATATTTTAAGGCTTCTTAAACTTGCTATATATAATTGTGTAATTTCTAACTTAATTCTATCTTATTAACATTTAAAGAAAATTGTGTTTTTTTATGAAAAAGAACACTAAAAATAACCATAATCATTTTTTAATTAATTTATGTTATTGTGTAACGATTCTAATATACCTAAATATAATTTTTTTTTTTAGAAATTGTAACGATGATATTATTTGATTTAAAAATGAAAGGATTGAGATTATTATCGTATTATCCTGTCATACTTTCTATTGGCAAGTTATATTTTATTGAAAATTAATAGAGCCATTTGAATCATTAGATTGTTACAAACATTATCATTAGAAAGCTGTATTTGTTGTTACATAACTATTTAAATAAAATTGCTGAATTAGTTTTATTGTTTGTTTAATTAGAGATAAACATATTTTAATCGACTTTTAACAAATATTTACAATCGGAAATTACATACTAAAAAGATATATCATATTGCAATAATATATTATTATTAATCGATTATTGGTTAGTGTATTAGCACAAATTGGAATGGTGTTGTTTGATTAACACAGGTGTGTCGTAAAATTTAACGACCTACAAATAATGAACATTCAATATTATTTTGTTGTGGCCCAACGATGTTTTATATTTGAGTGAGGAATTATAGGACAGTTTTTGGTTTATTGGATCAATTATATACTTATATAAACTGACACAATTTAAATTTACTGGATAGTAAATAAGAAATGTATAAACTACAGTTTAAATGAGAAGATATAACAAGTTTTTGGTTTTGATGGAGGGTATTATTGCGGGACCTTGTAGGTTGGATAATTAATATTAATAGTACAAATAAAAAGCTCAAAGCAAGCTTTAATGAAGTGTTACTTAGTTTAAACTTTAATATTTAAATTGTTATCTAACACGTTTTACAGCTTCAATTGTTAGAATTTTTTGCAAGCCTTGTACTACGATATTATTTTAATTATATGTTTTTGATGGCGGTATGTTAGATATCAAGATCAAGGAGTATCAAAAGAGAGTGGACATAAACCAAGGACATGACTTAGATACACAAGATTAAAAAAAAAAAACAAAAAATAACGACAGTAGAAAAAAACGAACAATCAGAATTTTGGTTAGATACTTTTGATATAATTGGAATGGTAGAGACGTGGATAGATGACAAAAGATGGGAAAAGTTAAAGCCCAACATGCCGGCCAAATACATTTGGAAATACCGGCTATAAAAGCATAATTACCGTTATCAAAAAGAAAGTAAGTCAAGAAGAGAATAGAGTTATGGAAACTAAAGGAATACAAGAAAGAAACTTTTTTTGTGGGGAGGAGAAAAATAGAAAGCGATAGCTGTATATAGCAGAGGTATGAAAAGTACCATGCAAAAGTTAAAAACTCTAATACAAGAATCAAACCACACATGAGATGAGAACACAGGAAACAGAAAATCAAAGGATTCCAAAGAAAATAGAGAAGGAAAGGAACTGGTAGAAATGATAGAAGAAAGGAAAGGTTGTGACATTTCAAATGGAAATTTCAGCATATGGACAATCCGTAATAGACTACGTAATAGTAGTAGAATGAGGCAGCGTGTAAAGACAAATGTAAAGTAGGAATAAGAGTAAAATCAGACCACTAGCCTTTAGAACTAAACGTAACTGGAGAAACAGTAAAAAGTTAAGAAAATGAGAAAAAAAGAGAAGAGAAGATAGTTTGGACGGAAGAAATTGTCATAATAAAAAAATTTAAGAAGAGATTAGAGAAAAGGGAAACAATGTAAAAGAGATAATGAGGGAATTAGAGAAAAAAATTAAGGAAGCGGTAGTAAAAAAATATATTAAAGAAATGACGATATAATTTCAACAAGCAAATGGGCGAACAGCGAATGGAGTCAGAAAAAGCTAGAAGCCCGAAAAATGTTAAGGCGCTGAAGAAACAACAAAAACACAATAGAAGAATATTTAAAAGAACCGAAGGCATACAAAGAAGTGTAAAAAGGCTAATGGTGAATTTATTAAAAAAAATTAGAAAAAAAAAAAAATAAAGACAGAAGACAGAGAGATATTGTGGAGGTGTGGAATGAATATTTTTGGAGTTTGTTTGGAGGAGAAAAGAAAAAGAAGAAAAACTAGACAGACAGGAGCCATCAAACGGAAGAAATTTTAAAGAAAACAATTTGGAGGAAGATAGTAAAATTAAAAAAAAGGTATGGATGGGATTTAGAATGAAGTGTGGTTGTATGATTTGGAAGAGTTGATTGAGAGGTCGAGTGAATTAATAAACGGAGTATGAAAGGGAGAAGGGTTTTTGAGTCAATGGAGAGAAAGTCTTGTATGCCCGATACACAAGAGTGGAAGCAAAAATCAATTAATTAACTACAGGAGAATAACACTACTGGGTATGGCATACAAGATTTACGTTATTTTCTAGAAGAAAAGTTTAATGAAGAACTGGATATGAATGAGATCATTTAAGACGGATTTAATATATACGACTTTGTAACTGCTTACTCTTCAAGTAATTAAAATTGAACAATTTGACAAGTGTAAAGATATCTTTAGGATCATTGTGAATCAGCGATTTTAGTATAAATTTAAGGTTCTATCGAACAGTGCTATGCATCCTGGACAGCAGGCGTGGTACATAAGTATGGACTACATCTTAAATTTTTTACCTATTTGTGCCGGGCGTGTTTTGCTTGCTTCTCTTAGGATGAGTTTTTTCTTTTCAATTTAATTATTTTTAAACTAAATGTTTTGTTTCTTTAATTTTATTGACCTTGAAAGTTGGCTCAGTTTAGACTCAAACATAAAAAAAGATACTTTTTATTTACTTTATACAATTCTGGTGAAATTTTAAAATAACTTTTCTTCTAGCTGAAAAAACTATAAAAAAATTCACAATGACAAATAATAACTGTATGGATAAACTAAGGGCACTTTTAATCGATATTTAAGTCTTGAAAGTGAACTAAAACATAAACCTGATATGTTGTTTTAAAATGCTTACATTTAAAATTTCTGGCATGTTCTACTACTGGAATAGATTCGTAAATGTTATTACATTTTTTGTTTAAGTTTTCTGCTATATGTTTGTAATTACTCAAATATAACTATGAGTCAAGCAACTATTTATTCCTAGAAAATGTAAACGATTTTTCTCTGCTATTTCGATTATATTTTTTTCTAGAATTTGAACAAATATTTACATGATAATCATGATTGTCCAATTTACCATTTGGTAACTAAAGTTTAAAAATAAAATATTACTATTTGTTTATAGATCAATAATAAAAAAATCTTAAATATTTATATAATGACAAATGTTATCGATAGAAAATTATTATTATATTTTGTCTATGGTTGATTATTAAAGATTTTACAATATTTTTATTTGTAAAATTATGGATACATATTATGTATTGTATTAATTTAAATTTATTTTTGTTTCAGGTAAGCTACGTCCGTCCTACATTCCAATCACTACTCTTATAATGTAAGTTTATTTTTCAATTGCAATATCATCTATTTTACAAAATTAGTTAACAGAATGCAGGCTTTTGGTACTTATTTTTTTTTGTATTTTACCTGCTTATTATTTGCTAATAATATTATATAAGATATTAGATACGGAATATGTAAAGTGGTCCTTAAGAACCGGGGCATTTATATGGGCGTGTTCTAATTCATAAAAGCTTGGAGATGTTTCATAAAAGCTTTGACAAGTTTTATGTTTATGTTATGTTTATATTTTCTTACTTTGTATTTTTATTGTGGTTATAATATACAAGGTGTCCCACGATGTGGGGCAACAACTTTGTGTACGTAATCTTTAGACTAAATATAGTTAAAAAGGCTAATAAAGCTAATAAACCTGTTTCAAAATTAAGAGTATTTATTTATTATTGATTAAATAATTACAATTTTAGAAAAGCCAAAAAGGAAATAGCTGTCGGCGTTTAAATGGTTTTTAAAAACGAATTGATAATGAGCACGTTATTACTAATACCACACCAGTCATTTACTGAAAACCTATATTGATAATTTGTCAGTGATTTTGTGTGGATTTCTCAAAATTTGGGAATGTTTCTTTTTTTGTATAAGGCAAATGTTTTAATCAGAATGGGAGCTAATTTATTTGCTAATGTATTAAGAATAATAGTTGGAATTTCATCTGATGTTTTTCTGGTATTTAATGTAAGAAAATATTATATGACAACTAATCGAAAAAGAATTGGATTTAAAATAGTAGAGTTTGCAAACATATTTGCTGTTTTTAGATTAGTAAATAAGTGGTTTTGGTGAAAGTCGTTTTTTAGATCTGTTTTATAATCTTGATTAATTTGGTAGGAACCATTACTGATGGATTTGTTGAGTAATTTTTGATTCTTATTGACTGCTTCTTTTGTCTGAAAATACAACTACTTTTGTTTTGCTTTAATAACATACAACGGGACAATTTTTTTATGACTTTTTGTGATTTTCTGATGTATTATGTGGATTCTCGGAATATAAGCAATGAGCATTGAAATTATTAAAAAAATGTTTTGTTAATGATTGATGAGGCGCGGTTTAGGTTTATAAAAGTAATAAGTAAATAATTGTAATTTTCTAAAGCAAAAGAGATAATTGAAAGATACAGATCTAATCATCTTTTTCCATCACGAAAAATAGGTGAGTTGCTGAATAAGTTGAGTAATTATGAGAAGCAGCAAAAATCTTAGCTTGCTGGCCGCATAATGTATTCAGTACATTAAAATCTCCTAATATAACAATTTTAGCTTTTCTATAATTGCCTGTCAAATCGTCCAGAAGGGTTATCAAAAAAACACTTAAATAATGTCCTAGATTAGTTGCTTTTCTGTAATTCTCGGACTGCGTTTATTAAAATATTGAATTTTGTAACCATTAGTGGAAGCTATTATTAATATGACGAATTTTATTATAATAAAAAAATAGAATTCTGAACATTCCAAAAACATAAATGATGATAACTGTTTTGTATATTATTATGATCTACATTTCGCGATATAAACAATAATTATGTTGTAACAGGAATAGTAATTAGCAGTGGGAATTCTATATGTCTCGATGAAAATTATTGAATATTGCGTGACTATATCTTATTAAAAAGTAGTTAAAAAAAAATAACTTTTTGCATGTTATATTAATTAATTGATACTTTCTAGTAAATTATATGTTTATAAACAGACTTGGAAAAAAATATGGGCAGAGCGAAGGGAGTTCTGTCATCAGCTTTTATCCGTAGTAATAGACAAGCTCTTGCAGTTGATCTTTCTAGTTATTAAGTATCTAAATAATCTATAAAATAACAATAGAAAATAATTTATTTTTTTAAATTGTTGTTGCAATTATGTCAAAATAACAAAATTGTGGTTTATATAAATTTTAAAACGCAGTTTACATTTCTTCAAGAATTTACAGATTAATCTATACAGACTAGAGATATAATTAATATTCCTAAACTGCCATTAAAAGTTTTAATTGTGTTATTTTTTTATCAAACAATATTCCGAACTTTCCACTAGTTACGTGTAATATATAACGTAGATTTGATCTTTACAGACTATCACTTCCACAGTTGGTTTTAATAAGTCGACGAAGATATTTTGTTTCGCAAATAACAATGGCAGCATTGTCTTAAATTACTTGGCTAATAAGAAGGGCAAGGGGTACTTTCTCACCTTTACATCACCAACAATTGAGTAAAATATTTATATTGATATCAAAAATTCTATAAATATGTAAGAATCAAACTAACTTTTATAATAACAATATAATACAGTTTTTTGTAAGTTTGACATAGTGTATTTATTATATGGTCATCATAAATAATTATTTATGAATAAATGGTTGTATTGTATGAAAGAAAGAAATATAATTTGAATCATTATCAAATTACTACTACACTACTATACATAAATTAATTATAAAGTTGTTTAATTGTTTTAGTTGTAAATAAATTTACATATATTTCCATCTAGCTTTATTCCATTTTTACATTAAAAAAAAAACATCACTTGAGACTAGATTAATTTTATATTTTTTAGTTCTTTGGCAGGTTGTAACAATGCATTGTAGTTTAATTTCAAAATATAATTAAAGTAAAAAGTTTTTCAATAAGGGCGGGTAGATGTTGAAATGGAAAAAACATGCTATGTCTGAGTTATTAACAAAATTCTTTTTTTCATTTGAAAGGCCCATGTATGCCATTAAGTGTGGAATATCGACATCGTTCAAATGCTCGCCTCGGCTTCTTATGGTGGCACGGATCGGAGTGGTTCAATTTTCTATGACTTTTTTGCATAGATCCTGCTGAATTTGAGCGATGGCCTGTGTTATGTTCACCTTTAGGGCATTGGTCGATTGTAGACCTGCGACTTTAAGAAAAAGTATAGCAGAGTCAAATCGCATGACTTTGGTAGCCAATTCACATTACCTCTGCAAGAGATAATCTTACCTTCAAAACGTTTATGCAGAATGTCAGTTGTGGCGTCCGCTGTGTGGCACGTGATGCCGTCCTGCTGGAACTACATGTTGTCTAAGTCTATATGGTTCAATTTGGGCTATATGAAATTTGTTATTATCGTTCTGTAGCGCTCGCCGTTGACGGTGACCGCCTCACCAATGTCGTTTTTGAAAAAGTACGGACCAAACGGTAAATTTTTGAGGATTCATTATCACCTGGTGAACCTTGTATGGGTTGGTGTTGTCCCATATACGGCAATTTTGTTTGTTAACATAGCAATTTATCCAAAAATGCGCCTTGTCGCTAAAGATGATTTTTTCCACCAAAATTGGGGTCCTTTTCCAAACGATTCGAAGCCCAGTCAGCGAACAAACACCGTTGTATATGGTCATGAACTTTAAGTTCCTAGGTCAATTGGATCTTGTACGGGTGTAGGCCTAAGTCCCGAAGCAAAATTCTCCAAATTGAAATCTGCGAAAGCCCGAGTTCTTGTGCACGGCGAATAATTGACTGCTTCGGGTTCTGCTGTACACTTTCACGGACCGCGGTGGTGTTCTCCGCCGATCTTGCGTTCCTTGAACGTACAGGTGTTGGTTGATTATTTACCGAACGTTGAAGAGTCGACTGTGACGTTTGCACTAACGAACACTCATTTTGATAATAAAGTTTTATTTTTTGAACGTGCTGTTAAATTGTGTAACTTGCTTACCATGATTTGGCATAAGTAACTGAATAATAAACAAAAAGTTTGATAGATGTCACAAAAACAAAATGGCCGCCACGCCACGGAAATCAGCAAAATAGTAGATTCAAAAACTTTTCACTAACCTCACTACTGTGTTTCTTATTCACGGCTTTCAAATAAATAATTCTTAGTAAGTTTGAATTACTCAGATAACTAAAGGAAGGTTTATAGCAGAGGAAGTTTCTAACGACTGGCTAACCGGAGGTGGTACGAATCATTGAAAAATTGTTTTTGTTTTTTACCCGCATCTTTACTGTCATTATTTAAGAAGTTATTAAACTTCAAAGTTTGAAGTAAAAAACGACAGATCTCTAAACTTACACAGATTTTTGTTTTTATGGTTATGTATTACTCAAATAGTCTAATGCCCGTACTAATAGTCAGAGATTAAATCTCGGATCAATCCTGGATTCATAAATCCGAGATTCATTTTGTTAATCGTTGATTGGCTCTAACCCAATTCACGTATATCATTAGTCGCGATCGACCAATACATTGCTCGCTTAATTCTCGGATCGAGTTGAAAACTATGCAACCGTCAATATAATCTTAGATTCAAATAATCTTGGGTCCACCTAAGATTGTTTATTAGAGTGTCATATATTAATTATGACGTTTGGTAATAAAATACATTGGCCGATCGCAACTATATTCATCATCACAATATCCGTGAATTGGCTTAGAGCCAATCAAATATTAGTAAAATGAATCTTAGATTCATGAATCCGAGATTTAATCTCTGACTATTAGTACGGGCATAAGGGATTATTCATAGAGGTTTTTTGTGCCAACTCTAGAATCTAAACTGTAAAATAAGAGATTCTTGAAAAAGTGAAACTAAGCAATGCAATCTTGGGGTCTAATAGTGTATATAAGTTTGAATTATGTCTTTTGGGAAATAAACATTATATAATTTAGAATTTTTTTAAATATATTTAGTTCGTTCTTGGAAAGTGAGTGCTTTTTTATTGAGCGATGTTAGATAACTTTTTATGGTTGCCAATTTATATAAAGACATTTTATTTTTATTGTCAAGTCATTATTATCATGATCATCATAATCTGTTTCTTTTATTCACATTGGGTGTCAAGGATTTATTTGTTATACAATATAATCTTTGTTTATTTATGATTTTTACGTTAATTAAGCCCACGAATGTAGCGGGTTTACAGGATTATAAAAAAGCTTGTAAACATTGTGACAATTTAATTCAAAAGATAGTATTGATAAGAATAAAGTTAACCAATTTTTGAAGTTTGGATTGAAGAGGTAAGGAATTGTCTTGGTAACATCTCTCGGGTCTTCCGCCGTACAAGCAGGTGTTGGATGAAGAACACGGGTTAGTTGGTGCCTGAAATTTGTTGTCAGCATTTAATGCACAAAACGGTACAATGTGCATAATGCATGCTTTTTTAACTTTTTAGTAAAGCCTGATTTTGAGTGAACAGATTCAACTTTAGAGAAGTACAGCTAATCCAAACTTACTGACGACGATGGTCCAAACTACCTTTTCCTATTTATTATTAACACTACTAAGCTAAACTACCTGTGACTGCAAGAGTATAAGACTTACTTTCTAAGTTGTTAGTAGCAAAATAAAACTACTTACAAAAAGTTAGATGAATACCTAATTTGGTCATATATGCACAGGAGAACCAAGCACAAGATTGAACACAGTTTATGATTTAAATAAAATGACAAAACAAGGCTTACATAAATCAATTTATTCTATCTAATTTTGACTTAATTTAGACAGAAAATTTTACCAATTTACGACAACATACATTTAAATTGGCTTAAAAGTTAATTAATATTTCTTTATTTGACCAAAATTTATTTGTTTGAAAAATAAAGTAAACAATAAAGATTTGGACCGTTTTAATCTAGTAGATTCCGATTATCATTTTAAACATTCATTTACTAACCAACAAAGAAGTTTAGTGTACCTTCATACACAATCTTTATTATTTCCTTATAATTATAACGGCGAAATTTAATGTATAAACTTAAGGTTTTTAATAATTGATTCTTTAGAATTATTTGAACTTAAGAGGTTTGAAGTCATTTTGATCAGAAAATACTTACCATACTAAAAATGTGGTGGAGTTTAAATAAATACATTAAGTATAGGAGGATATTTAGACTTTTAGGTATAATATGTGTTGTTGATCAAGAATTGATCGAACATACATGGATATAATAAGAATGATAGAATATAAAACTATTGCTCAATAACGCAAAACTGTTAGAAACAATAAAATTCTACAAGAGGAAAAAGATATTTATGGATTTAATTTCAACATTTTAGTAATAATTTACATACACTATAACCGCACACTTATCCTTAAAAAAGTGTGCGGTAAGACACATCACGCTTAAAACTTATTATTTAGAAATAATCTCAATTTTAACAACAGTTAGTATATTTATATGATTTACGAGAAATCACAGCAATGTGTTTTAACACAATTATCGTTGTTTTATGGATCATATAACAAACTAAGTATATCTGATTGTAATAAATTTAAATATTATAAAAGTTTTACTGTAGAAACCTGACAACTTAATATGGAACCGTGGATGTTTTTCAAATTATACTGTAGTAAATTTGCTCGTGAAGGATGTGCATATGAATGCTGGTTTTTGCTTCTTAACTTGAATGAGTTGGGTATAAATATAATAAATCTAAGAATACAATATAAGGCCAGGACACGAAATACTGCAGACCTGTAATAAGCATTCTGATTTCCAAATAATATTATGAGTCTTTTATTTATTACAAACTTTTTCATTTATTTTCTTGCTTGCTGATTATGTCGAGCGTTATATTTTACTGGATTTGTATCGAACTCTCTCCTACTATTTTAAATGATGTCACTATTATTATTTAATTTAGCATAATACTTGACAATAATCATTACTGTTGTTGTTTACGTGCTTAATTAGTACAGGGTAAATTTCAACGATAGATCTGTTAAAATATTAGTAATATCAACATCATTAAGCTATGTGACTACGTATACCTACGTAAGAGGTACATATGTACTCATACTATGTAGTATTAAAATTAGTTATCAAAAAATGTATACGTTCAGTAGGCTTGTCAATCATATGACTACGATTTCTAAACATTCATTCAGTATATATTTCGAATTGATATTACAATTAATTTATCTTATAGTTTAAATAAAATAACTTTTTAGTCAAATGATATTAAGTATATTAAGTCTGGTCAATTAATGTATAGTTATTCTAAATTTCATCATTGGGCCATATGAGAGCATACTTTTAAGTGTACCTTGAGTTAAAAAAAGACAGTTTAATCGTCGCGCAATGTCCGATATGTTCTGACTTTCATGAATTCCGTTGACACCACAAAACGTAGTTCCGGCCATAATATCGTGCTGGGATGACAATTCCAATGTACTTTTATATTCGTTATTTGTATTAGTGAATAGCCAATACACTGCATACGCATGATTTGGCCGATCATCTGGTGATCCACTAACCATTACCCAAAACGTATCTAATTCATTTTTCCTAGTTATTACTTTTGAGGTTTGTGTTAAATTAGTATTCTCTGCAACACTCTCGTACAGTTTAATAATGGCTAAACAAAAAGTTTTGTCGTGTTGAATTAGTGCTGGGTCGAAAAGAAGCACTAGTTCGTTGCCTCTATCCAATTGATATCTCTGGAATTCATTATGTTCATACTTAAAATGATCTTGGAATGAAGATACTGCTATTATTTTATTGCAAGGATCATGTGGACACTTCAACGGTTTTCTGCTTAAAATTGAGCTACTGCATTCGTCTAGTAATATGGCTTTTGGGTCTTTAATAGATCTTTTTAACCATATTTTACTGGATTTGTCTTCTAAGGTGTGCACAGTACAGATCTCTTCGTCTCGTTTTTCATTTTTTAAATCTAAATAACTATTGGCGATTCCGGAATATGAAAAACTGTTCAGTTGTCGCAACTTGTCTTTTGTGTTGTCATTAAATAGTTGGTGGATTTTTGATGAGGACATCTGAAATAATTTTTCCACCGTAACCGCCTCGTCGTTGTCGTTAAAGGGAAGCATTGGTTGTGGATATGTTTCACCTGTAACATACCTTCTTGCTCGACCAATGCCTGGTTTATATTTCAGTTTTTTTAAAAATTCATCTGACACGTCTTGTCTGGTAAAACTATCCGACTCACATATGCCGCATAGAGGGACGCCTTAAGTAATAAATTAATAAATTATAATTAATTAATATTTTATGATTTATATTTACCTCTAGACGATTTTTTAAAGCAAGGATAGCAGATTGTGTGTCCCTGGCCGCATTTAAATACTGGTGGACTATCGGGAGTATGTGCACAGATGCTACAAGTCATTAACGTCAACCAATGTTCAGAAGATGTGGATGAAGGAATTATCCTCATTGTCTCCCGGTTTACGTCATTACTTTGTAATTTTGCACTGAAATTTCGACTCACAAACTCATTGGCATTGTACGTCACATTCTAAATAATTTTTGTAACGGCAATCTTGATTTCTTTTATGTTTGCTTTCCACTCATAGGCTGTGATCGGCTATACCTAAATGTTTGAACTAATGATTGGTTTGATTATAAAAGAAAATATTTGATGAGATTATTGTCTTATTTTCTTGGTTTTGACTTAGATGTTGTACTGCTAATTTTTGTAATGCATGTGTTGTTTTAATTTAATTTCAACGTCTACTTGCTAGATTTTGTATGGGTATGTGAGTGTTATTAATACAAATTTTAGTTTTTCCAAATGATTTGCATTGAGTTAGTTTTTGTAACATGTACGCAGGTGTGCTGACGTCCTGAGTTTGATTATTAATCTGTCTGACTGCTTGATTAAGGTTTTGTAATGCATCGACTATTTGCCGATGAATTTTCAGCTTTTCTAAAACAATGTTTGGGTACTAATTAAAATTACACCTTTCTTAGCGTGCCAGCGTCAGGTGTCTTAACACCTGACGTGCTGACTCTACAAAAGGCGTTCTATGGCCAAAATACAGTCCGATCTGAAATTCCAAATCTCTTGGACTTTTTTGACACCAGCTCCTGGACTATTATAGTTGTATTGTTAATTATATTAGATATGATCGTTAATAAATATGTGCTACTTCATTGTGGTTTAAATGCACCTGACAATTTTAAATTTTAGTTCATCTCGTTAAGTTATTAGTATAATACTTATTGTGAATCTTAAAAAGTCTTGCATACAGTGCCGCATTATAGCTTTATTTTTGAATTCGGGAGCTTATTTGTTTTATAAATGAGTTTATAAAACTATTTTCTTAACAATTCTATGTTGACAGAATAACAATTAAAGAACTGATGGGCATATGCGGTATGTTTGAATGCAGTATGTATTGCGTATGTTAGGTTAGATTAGAAAATATTGCGTGGCTTGTCTGTACTACCTCAATGTCTATGTCTAAGAATTGCATTAGCTAAATGCACATACTACTAATTATGCATTGTTTTATCTCTACGTTCAGAGAGACCATCAGTTTTCTTTAGACTAAATTGGGAAAATACAAATTTAGTTTTTATTACAGCATTGGTTTTCACAACTAATATAAGAAAACCCGCAAAGGGTGAGAATTTCATAAGTTAACGCGCCACGGCTGACGGCTGTGCAAAATGGGATTATTACGTGTCAACCCAATGAAAATGACAGATAATTTATTCATAAAGACTTTGGCGGAACCCAAATTTATTGTTATTCAATAATTTGGAAGTACTTGAAAACTCCAAGATTGTTGTGAAATGTGATTTAATACATATACATACTATTGATTGAAAATTTGAAATTTATCAACTTGAATTTCATATTTAGGTTTTATATAATTTAGCAAACAAAAAAATAAAATTTCTGAAATAATTTTATCATATTTTTTTAATAATAACTTTGAATTGAAGATTTTTTAACGTGAAAGTTATTCATCTGTTAAATTTATCAAATGTTAGTAAAAAAATTGATCCTAACGTGTTTTAATATAATGTACAGGTAGCGTGCAGATTTTAAATTAAATACAACAATGCTTTCTCTTTTACTTTTTACTTAAATATATTAAAGATTAAGATACATGCAATGATAGAACCACTTGTAAGCCAGCCGGAAAATAGTAATAAAGATAAAGAAGTAAAATGCTTTCATTTGTAGTTTAAATATTTTCTTTATTAATTGGAATAACATTAAATTAACATAATAACGTTTTTGTAATTACAAAATTATTGCTTTTAAAGATGCTTTTACTATAGTACATAAGTATAGGAGATAGTGGAATTATATCAATTCATGTATCTACTAACAATGAGTGGGTGCACGATAACTTAAAATATAAGAACTATGAATTCAGTTTAACTTTACGGGTTCAAACTAAACGGTCAAAGTATTAATTTAATAATCAACTAAGTTGTTGCCCACAAAATACAACTTACAATAGTGGCGAACTTACATGCACACAGGTCATGGGGGCAGCCGCCTTGCGGTCAGGGAGAGGAGTATCACCACAAATAATATTATTTGCAGATCATACTTAGTAACTGTCATTTTTTGTATTATGGTAGTTGGGTAAAACGCGAAAATGTTTGTGCGTTCAGCTGATTTATTGTAAGCTTAAGAGATATATATTTTTAATTAGAATAATTCTATCAAAGTTATAGAAATATTAAGAGTTATTGTCTTAATTAGAACATACTGTGGGACAGTAAACAACCATTTTACAACTTTCTCGTTATTGAAAATTTGTTGTATTGGTTTTTTTGTTCGTTTATGAGCTATAGTTTGCTAGTCATTTAGTTGAACATTTTTGCAATGACAAGGCTCTAATTGGCCTGTTGATCTATCATATTTGCTTACCACGAAAGGGAACGGCGTGACTAGGTATACAATTAATTGTGCCTTTAATAGTATTGTGAAAGAAGAATTTGGCCAGGTACTAGCTGAAGCTAATGTTGTATCTTCCTCTTTAAGTTACTCTTTATGAAATAATGTTGTCAGTCAAGGTTGTGAGCCATATTTTTTATGATGACTTACAAACTAGTTTATGCTTTATTGTGGTCTTCCTAAGGAATTATCAGATGATGCAACTGTTTCTTCAAAAACAACATTTTTTAAGGCCGATGAGGGTTTGTCTGTTGATAAAATTAGTGTCATTTGTATCTGTGACCAAGTCATATCCGCCATTGTTCCTGTGGCATAGATAGTCGTTTTATCAAATTATTGTTTATGCCAATTTGCTCTATAAATATTGCCATTAATAGTTTTTTAGGTTTATATGCCAACAGTTTAAACTAACTTACTTGGCACAATATTGGTTAAATTTTGTTGCTGGTTTCTTGCTTGATGTTAACAGTTGTAGTTGAACATTGGGGGCACATTTGGCTAAGGTTGGTTAGATAATATGGACGCGGTTTAGTTTTTAAGGATAACGTGCCAATAGACGCATTTCAATAACGTTGTTAATACTGTGACCTAGTAGATTTCTGCGACTGTCGTTACTATTCTTGTTGGTCACATTTCACTTAATACTATGATTATTTGCTACATAATTTATGATTTTTGCTGTTTATTTTAGTCTTATATGGACATTATATCTGATACATTTTTGTTAGGTACTAGCATTACGGTAACTGAAAACAATATTGAGCAAAGGTATGTTTTTTTTTTCAGTTTGTTTGAGGAAAATTATATAGAAGGCACAGTCGGTAGCTTAATTTAACTATGAAAATCAAGGCTGGTGCTTATTGGTCAGAAATTGCGTTGCCTTAAGTCAGTGTTGCGTCCTGGTAGGTTCAAACTGACATTCTTTGATTTGTTTGTTGAAAGAAATTGTGTTTGGCTTAGGAATTGAAATGGCGCGGTCCGTAGGTGAAATATTTTAGATTTTGCTGTATATCATGTCAGATGCAGTTTTTTTGTATTTGGTTTGGGTAGCAAAAAGTATTTTGTAATTAAACTCATATATAGTTAATTTTTTTTTACTCTATGAAACTTTTGAATATTCATCATGTATAGCCTGAGGTGTTGTGTTTTGGTTCTATAGTAAGCACATAATAATATTTTTTGTTGTTTGTAATAATATTGGCATGTTGACTTAGTTTTAGCTTGTTTCAGGTTTACTGAAAAGTTTTGTTATCATAATATACGGTCAAGAGTATCGGCTAGTTGCGGTAGATTGTGCAAAAACACTTTTGGGTAGTTTATGTTATATTTATGGACATTTTTGTAAAACAAAAAATTGGCGCTCTACTGTGGAATTGAATAAATTAGAGTAGTGTTAAAATTATGCCATCGGCATTTTACTACCTTGGAGACTTTTGTAGCAGAAAAACAAAGACTGCTCTTGTTTTTGGGCTCATGCTGATTAGACATTGTTGAAGGTTCCTTGTTTGCTATTCTAGTCGTATCTATCATTACTAGCTCACTGTCAATTAACGTTTTCAGATTCTTCTTGATATAAACACCAAAAGCAGTTTGTTGATCAAAGTTGTGGATACATATTATGATTGAAAAATTGCAAAAACGGTAGAATTTTGACGTAAAACATAACCTAAGTTTTTTGGTTAGAAGGCAAACATGTTCCCAAATGTAGAGAAGTTAATAAAAAAATGTAATAATATAAAACATTAGCTAATCGCATAAATTGTTACAATCAATATTTTTATCTCTTTGTACTTATTGAGACGATATTCGCATCAATTGGAAAAGAGGGATGTAATGTAAGTCAATTCATCAATTTTTTGGTATCTGGATATGCGAGAATATACGTACTGCTCTGTAGTCGCAAATAATACGTATATATAAAAATCTTCAATTAAGAAACATCTAGTAGCACTGGCATGGCTAAAATCTATTTCGCAAACACGTTGTCAGTTATTTCACTTTTGGGTGTTAGACCACCAGTACTTTCATTTATCTCATAAACTTTGTTTTATGGTATATCGGATCAAATCCTCTGTTCCACACAGAAATAAACGCGCAAATCAGAATAATTGATCGTAAAAGCAAGGTATATAAAGGAACGACGACTGAAATTAAATGCTTTGGTGTACGAAAATTATTGCCCAATGTATCAATGTTAGCATACTCAGCCTAGTGTAGCAACAAGTACCAATGCTGTACGATGTGTGACTTTTTTTGGAATAAATGAGTATGTATAAAAGAAGAGTACAACAAACCGATTTCAATTGATACTCTTACATCTTTTTTGTGAAGATGACTGTAGGTTAAAAATGTTTGCCATTAATTCTCCTCTCCCCCCTCCCAATTTTGTTCTAGGAACGGCCCTGAACCTAATAATAAAATGTAAATAAAAAAGTTGCGTTTATGTAGTTGATTTAAAAAATCTCTATCGACATTAAAATATTCCATTGGTTTAAGTTTCTTTATTTTAGCTAACTAGTTGTAGCATTTTGTTCAAAATGTAAATAGCATTGATAATCCACAATATAATTTGCAAAACTAGTTTGCTTAAAATAAAAAAACTTAAATTAATAGAATATTTTATTTAATAATAAATAAAAGTGAATTATTATACAATCTGGTTTGGTTCAAAGAAGCCGAAAGTTTATGAAATAAAAGTATATGAGATGAAATGCACAAGATAGTTGCAGCGATAAATAGATTAACAATATTTAGTTTACAAGTTATCTTCTTATCAATTCTAAAACTAATTGCTATTAATTGTTTAGACATAAAAATTATTTATTTCAAAAAATGAATTCTATTCAATTAGATTTTAGAATTTAATCTAATCTAATAAATTCCATATAATAATATAATCAATAACAATTGATCGTATGTTTAGGAATATTTATATTTTTTTAATTTAGTTTAACTGTATTAGAATTATTATTATCTATTGAAATCAACAAGATAAGCCTTATTTAAAGTTGCTGATCGATCGATTCACTCACAGTTTATAAATTAAATTTAAGTAAAATTTGATTTTAAAATTTAATTTTATTGAAATGGCAACTCAACAGTCGTGGCAAACATTGTTAACTGTGGCGGAAGCAATTGATAATACCATTGCACTAATTGTGGTGTTTTGAATGAACAAACCAATGATGTCGATAAATATTTGGAGAAGATGCTGGTTATATTAAGTTCATTGCCTAAAAGTGAATGCAATTTTAACAAAAAAAGGATTATTAAAAGAATCGATGAAATTAAGGGTATGGAAAAAGAAACGGATTACGAAACCATTATTACAGCAGTAAGAAGTGGGAACATGAATACAATCAAAAATGTTTTAAAGGGGAATGTTGATTTAGAATTGAAGGATGAAAATGGTAACAGAGCGCTTCACATCGGATCTCAAATTGGTGATCAAGCTATAGTCAATTTGTTATTGGAAAAGGGTGCTGATATAAAATTCAAAAATGAAGAATTGGATACTGTATTACATGCGGCATGCCAATATGGTAACGTTGATATTGTTACAATGTTTTTGGGAAAAAAAAGTGTTTATCAACATTAGGAATCAGTTTGACAATACGCCTTTGCACGTTGCGTTTGCACATGGTAAAGTAGATGTTGTACAATTATTATTGAATCATAGTGCGGATTATACAATTAAAAATAGGGACAATAAAATGACTTATGAATTGAGTAATACTGAAGAAGTAATTCAAGCTTTCTTTGATGTTAAACTCAATACATTATCAAGAAAACAAAAAGAAATGTTATTAATAATAGCTTTACAATTAAATTGGTTAGGTATCATCGACAGCTTAATGACATCTAAAGTAAACATAAATTGTGTTAATGATAATAATAAAACTCCTTTAATAATTGCTGTTAAAAATGGACAAAATTGTGTAGTAGAAAAATTATTAAAATTCTGTTCAGATGTGAATGTAAAACAGGAAAATAGAACTGTTTTACATTATGCGTGTGAAGGTGGACATTTAGAATCGTTTAAATACAGTTTGGGAATAATATTGATGAAACTCATATTAATTCTGCAATAGAGAAAGACAGTTATCATATAGTAAAATGCATTTTGGAAAATGGTTACGATATAAATAAGAAGCATCATACTAATTGTAATAAAACTTTATTGCATTGGTGTGCTAAATACAATAGTTATCGTACGGCAGAATTGCTCCTATTGATGATGGTGGTAATTTGAATTTTACATCTTTTTCAGATGCATGTCGGCATGGTTCTGAACAGGTTGCAAAACTTTTATTAAAAAGAGGAGCCAAAATTAATTCAAAAAAATTTATATTATGTACACCATTGCATTGGGCATGTCAGAATAATGAAATTAACATTGTTAAACTACTTTTATCACACAACGCAGATACTACATGCAAAAACAAAGATAGCAAAACTGCTTTAGATTTTGCAAAAGAAAGAAATCATACAGAAATAGTAAGAATATTAGAAAATTAATCATCTAAAACGTAATAAATTAATTACCAAAACTCATCAATCCATCCATTGATTTACAATTTAATATAATTAACAAAATGTAATTGATTATGTAATGAATAATAAACACATGTCAACTAAACTAAAATTATTTACAGATGTAGTTTATTATTATAAATTAAATTAAATAAACATGTTTTTATTTTATATAATTTTGTTGGTAACTGATAATTTGGGAATGTAATTTGTCATTAAATTGGGGGAGGAGGTTGATAAATCTTTTTTTTAGATCATTGATTTTGTAGTTTTATTTGAAATGTGTGGATGAGTGGGGCACTTAGTTTATTGATTGTGGGCGAATAATTTCAACTGGAGTGCTTGCCCACTCCCAAGTATTAGTAATTCTGCTAATTTAGAACAAATTAATTGGTTATGCGACTTGACAGTCGGACCGGACAACTGGAGTTCTTTGATAGCAAACATGATATCTGCTTTATTTTAAAGTTTGCAAATAACGTATCTCCAGCGTCAAGAAATGTTTTCTTTGTTACTGTCTTATTTTCAAATATTTTTTTGTGTTTTGCCAGTATATACTTTAAATGATGCGATAGTTGCAGTTTATAATTGTTGAACTGGTTTAGTGAACATTGCTGGCTGTTTCTTCAAACTATTTTTTCAATTTTGAACTTGCGTCTTCTTAACTCACTCTTTGGTGGAAAATTATTTGAATATTTTGCATACATAGTTATAACGTTTTTCTAAGTTCTTACGTTTAGGCAGTGCAACTGAAGCTTGACAAACGAAGTAAATACAGTTATCATTGATCATTGTAAAAAAAAATCATTTTGCATTATTTCCGATTTTTTTGTATTTATTTGTTCTTTACTTTTATTTACTATTTTTTTGAATTCAGTTTTTTTTTTGTACACATTATACAACCTACTTAAACTGTTCATTTTTACTTTTAACTGTTTAGTTTAATAAATGTACGACCAAAATCCACTTTTGATATGACAAGATAATGATCAGTTCTATATTCAGTTTGCGCACCACCGCTCAAATGTCTCTAATTATTCTCAACTTTTTCTATACACCACAAAGTCAATTATAGTTTTGGACGCTTCCTTATGCCATGTATAGATGTGATGAAACCATGTGTTTGATATAAATAATCTTTTTTCGATGTACAAATTCACCAATTTCTTGCCATTTTTGCTCTATCGTCTTCATACTTTCTTAGAACCCTTTGGGTTCTACATTTTTATCTTCACTATTACTAGAAAAATTCTACGGATGTCAATTTTCATACGTATCTATAAGATTCTAGACGAAATCAATTAATTCTTTATTACATGTTGCTTGGCAGTGGGGTTCAGAATTATGCCTACACCTTGACAACTGCTTGTTCAATCATTTACATCAGACTACCGTCATTCATAGTACCCACAACTTTTTCTTTCCTCTTTGTTTCACATACACAGATTTTTTTTTTTCCAATTTTATTTTTTCTAATTTATGTTCTTTCCAAATACTTGTCTCACCCCGCGTCCTTTTGATTTCAGCTGCGTATCATAGCTTTGATCACCATAAGTTTAATTTTGTTTCTACTATAACCAAGCACATTAGGATTGCTTTGTTGAGTTATTGAACCATTTAATACCAAAATAATTTTTTCGGCATTTGAATGGTGTTATTAGCACATTCATATTCGTTTATAACATTTTAGCATGCTCGCAAAAGGATCTCGAAAAACTAAACAATGATAACAATTTAATTATATATTTTAAAGTGTGGACTGTTTTATATATTTAAGTTTATATTATTGACGTTTTCTATATACCATTGTATGTTTTTTTATGTTTTTTATGTATATGTGAAACTAAATCAATCTATCTATATTTAATTGTTAGATATTATATATTAATTTATATAATAAAGTTTTATTGGTAAAACAAATTTACGTCATTCCAATTATCAACCTAATATGACGCATACTCTATTATTATTATTACTATCAATATTTAATTAATTTTATTGATAATTTATTTACATAGTTTTGATATCAAAGCTGTTTTTATATGATGATTATACAGTACAATAAAAAATAATGTGGAGTATTGCACTCATGGGAATAATAATAATAACGACTTTCTCGACTTAATAATTTTCTTCATTTTTTTTAATGCGGGCGTTGTGCCCAGTGCTTAATTTTAATGAAATTTTAGCTTTGCAAGAAATATCTTTTGCACAACCAGTATTATTGTCGTCGGGGTTTAATTAATATTAATTAACCAAGAAGGAATCACGAACGATGTACTTTAATATTTAAAAGAGAACATTTATTCAACATTTTATTATTTATGCAAGGAAAAATAAAACGCACTTTTTAAGAAGATTTTATAATCATTTAGTGGAATACTTTAATACTTTTGTTTTTTAATTAGATAAATATAATAAGTTGGCTTGAGTTGACTAATTGCTCATATTTATAATAAACTCATTGTGATTATTACTTCATAATTTTCTTGTGTACTGCCTAAAACAAATTAAGATAATAGCTAGTAGAAAATTAAAACAAAAATTAATTGGGTGGATTATTTATTAGCAATAACATAAAATTACAATTTTTATATGTAACTACTATAACGACAATTTGTTTAAATAGACTTAAACATAAAACTCGAATAATATTTTATAAAGCCCAGCATGTCATTTGATGTTATGTGTACCGGTGTGCAATTATCAATTATTTTGTATGTAATAACTATGTGTTGCAAAAAAATAATTGATTATTGTGTAATAACAGGGATAAGAAAAGTAAAAATGTTTATTTGTTTTATGTAAATTAGTTAAGAGAATGTGCCATTAAAAAAGATAGGTTTTGGCATCTATGCTATTACTTGGTATTAGAATAATTTTCGGGTCAGAGAAGCTTGTTTGTTGCACTTACATATTTGATAAAATTTTCAAATTTTCTGTCAAGAGTTTTTCAATATACCTTGTTTTATCTAGTATCAAAGTATCTATCAATGAAATATGTATTTGTTTTGTTGTATAATATGTAATAGTTGAGACACTTTATATCCATTTGTTTACCCTTCCCCTCTTTTGTCGGAGAAGTTGGAGTGCTTCTCCCCATATGTATAGTGTTTTTGTTTGTCCTGCGGGGCAAGTTTGCTTGTGTTCTTAAGTATTAGGTTCAGTATCTAAAAGTTTTTTAGGAAGTGTTTTTATAGATTGCGTTCAATACCTAAAAAAATGTTAAAAATTGTTTATAATTATTGGGTCCAGCACCTCAGTTTGTTAGGGAGATTGGGTACAGTACCTAAAAGTTTGTTATGGAGAGTTTTTAAATATTGGGTCCAATACCTGAAAGTTAGTTGGAAGGCAAAAATTATAAATGTTGTATTATAAGAGTTGCAGTATATTGAATAAAAATTTAAAAATATGCACATTTATATCAATTAATTCGTGAAGATTGGCAAACATTTGTTTAGAAATTTTAAAAAAAAATCTATTATGGTTTTTCGTACAAAAAAAATGGGTCAACTTTGGAACGCTATTTCAACTTTAACGACCTGTCCACTGGTTTATTTGTTCAGATATTAAAATCAATTTGCGTGCTTGTTAACCAGTGGCAAATTTTCAAATAATAACGACATTTCTGTAAACTTGAAAAGAAAAGTGTGCCACACCTGTTTACTCCGGGTAAACACAAAGGGTTAGAAACTATATACATAGACTCAGAACTACCCAGAGAGCTATGGAAAGACAAATGTTGGGTATCAGTCTGTGAACGCACCAGGAATAAGGATATTAGACGAAGAACAAAGATAACGGAAATAACGACAAAAACTGGCAAAGCAAAAGTAACAGTAGTATGGACACGTGGCGATAAAAAACCGACGATAGATGGACAGCAAAACTACTTAATTGGAGACCATGGGGAAATTGGAGAAGTATATTCAGACTTATGAAAAGATGAACCAACGACGTCAAAAAACAGCTGACACCGCCACCCGCACAAGATAGAAAAGATTCGAAATACTTTGTTCTATCAGTGGAGATAATGAGGTTTATGAACAGCTTAAAATTAAAGGCTTAACTCAAAAATTAAATTTCTGTAAAAAGATGATTGTATTTCTATTTTAGAGCATTGTCCCTTTATACAACTTTGAGAAGACACAAAAATCTATATGACGCCATTTGAGTATTTTGATACTTTTTGAAAAGAAATTATCTTATTTAAGTTCTAAACATTTTGGTTTGTTGCGCAACTTTTTCCTATCAAAAATACCAAAATAACTTCGGTTGGAGTTTGAAGTTTCAATGATGGAGACGGTAATTTGTTTTTAAAATTAGTCATTGTGACCGTGTCCGGAATGATAAGTTAATTAAAAAAAAATATTGTTGTTTTTTCGTGATGCACACATTGAGGTATTTTTTCCCAACTCTACATAGTTAAAAAAAAAGACTTTATTTACCAACCGGTTTTAAGGAAAAATTGCACTTTCTTATGGTGATTAGATTAATAGAAAAAAAAAAATCAAATTGTTTATTGGATAACTGCGAAGGATCGTTTTCTTCTTCCGTTCGCAAATCTGCACATTGGAAAAATCTTTTGGTATAATTTCATTTTTATTTATTGTGCTTTTTGCGGCTGTTTCACATTGCCCCAGTAAGTCTACGACTTGTTTATAGAGGTTATATGTGAAAATACTAGTGAATCCGCTGCATATCTAGTTAAAATCAATTTGGTAGTAATAAAGTTACGGCCATTGACTTTTTTGAAAAATTGCAATAAGATTATATTTTCGAAACGACCTAAAATTTTAAAATGTTATAAGTTTTGAAATTAAAAAACCATTTTGATTTTCAATATTACAACAAAAACAATAACTTTGGCTTTATTCTTATCTCTACATATAATGTACACTTACATAAAATATTTGTATACTTTCTAAATTTACTGGTCAATTATGGATAAATAAGTTATATGTAGAAAAGAAATGCAGCTGCTGTTGCTGTCATAACAACATAAAAGTATTTAGCTGAAACCACCCTTGCTGAAGCTATCTATTTAGAAATGTCTACAAGTATAAATAATGCAAAGATTCTGTAACGGCGATTATGCGAGATTGTAACTTCAATAATGCATATTTTGAAAGATTTAGATATAGATTCGTTGCTTAGTTTAATATTTAACAGCTAATATCTTGGATTTTGACTTTGAAATATTAAGTTGCGTATGTAGAATTAAAATTGACTATGTTGCTAATTAGTTAGATATTGTCATTATTAAAACATTTGCCATAGCTTGAAATTTCTAATTACATGTTGAAATATCTTTAAGTTTTATTGTATTGTGTTGCTTTTTAATTAAAACGAGTATTTTCTTTTGATGTAAGTTTGTATTCTTTAATAAGTATATATATATATAATCTATAACCTCTTAATACAGTTAGGTGTTGAGGTGTTGGACACACCGAGCCACAGAGAAGTCATGTGTATGTTTGGATGCCTATATGAGGTAACGGACCCATGTTGGGAAGAACGCTACGCTCGGCATCATTTTGGGGTCACCCATCCAAGTCGCAACCAGAGCGGCTGTTGCTTAACATTCTTTAATAAGTAATTTTTTAAATCTTTTTGTTTGATAATGTCAATTTACGTTTTCCAAATGTTTGGTAAATTAATATCGACGATCCATCGTAATGTTATACGTTGGAGCCAAACTGGATTGTAAGTGAGAAGACGAGGTTAAGGCAGAAAACGCTCAACCACTGCCTTAGATGACAGATTTATTACATTGAAAATGCTTAGAAACAGACGACAAACTGCAATGCAAACAAAAAACGAATTCGAAGAAGTTTGGTAAGAAGAAGACTTAATGAAGTTGGTTTGAAGTCATTTATGCCAATAAAAGCGCTACAACTTCAGAGACAACATCGAGTAGCGCGACTATGCTATGCTTGAGAATACCAGAATTATGGTCAATTAAGTCAAGTTTTGTATGAAATGAATATATAAACGTCAAGGAGAGCAAAAAGCACAATTTAATTTTACTCTTACAGTTTCTTTTGATGAAGGATCAGTTATGGTATGGGCGGAATATGTTTAGAAGCACGCACAGAGTTGGTGGTGATTGAAGGCGGCACTTTAACTGTGGATAGTTACATTAGGAACGTTCTGCAACCATGTGATACTTTTTATCTTACACATCGGGGAAAATTGTGTCTTGATCAAATGGGTATAATGAAATTGAATTGGACAGCACGTCCTTCTGATCTAAATTCGATTGAACATGTCTGTGAAATGCTAGGAAGACGTCTTAGATTATGAATTCTTGATAAAAATCACAGAAGAAATGAAAGCTGCTTTAGTTGAAGAATGAAATCATTTGTCTCAAGAATTGATGAATTATTGAAAAAAATAATCCATGTAATTTTTCTTATTAATTAGATGTTTAAATTAATTTTTAAATATTGAATGGTTGAGGTTGATACATGTTTGAACTCTATTAACATTAATAATAAAACACAAATAGTGTAAAAATTAAACTTTTTTTGAACTTTTACACTATTTGTGTTTTATTATTAAAATTAATTTTTACTAAATAATTCTATTGCAAAATGTTATTTTTTATTTTATTATTTTTTAAGTGTCATTATTGCATAAAGCTTTGCAAATAGAACTACAAATAGTTATGTTAACTTTGTTTTAAAAAACTCGTTAAAAAAATTGCACTGAAAAAACTAAAATCGAATTTATCTTTATTCTTTTAATGTTGCCGGTGTGTGTATATTCAGCTCTGAGTGTCTCAAGTATAGTAGTCTGAAAACGATTTTAGTTAATATCGATTTTAATAAAGGCGGTGAATTCGACCCATTATGTTCAATGATTATTTAATTAATTCAATCATTCATTTTTGTTTTTTGTTTTTTTATTTATTTAATATAAATTTATTTTTGTTTCAGGTAAGCTGCACTGTACTTTGTTATAAATGTAAGTTTATTTATTTTTAATTTTCTGGCGTATGAGTGGAAGCTTGTCGCAATAGCATATCTTCGGAAAAAACCTTTTTTTTGGCAACATAATAAGTACTATAAAACAAGCAGTGGAATAAGCATGTATTGCTTTCTAAATGACATCAAATAATGATGCAATAATAATAAAATACATAATAGTTAAATAAATAAAGTAATAGTGATAATAATAAAAAAAAAATTTAAAAAAAATGGTGTGATAGCTCAATGGTAGAGCACTTGCATATCATGCGAGCAGTCCGGGGTTCGATCCCCGAAATATGACTGAAATGATAACTTGCTCTTTAGCCACCAGCGTGGTTCGGAAGTCACGTTTTAAGCTGTTGGTCCCATCAAACCACTTTAAACAAGTCGTAGACTTACTGTGGCGATGTAAAATAGCCGTAAAAAGCAAAAATAAATAAAATAAATATCTGCTTTTTGTTTTTCTTTTTATGAAATACTGCTTTTGTTTTATACATGATAATTATAATTATTGTCATTATTTAATAGGAGTTAAGTAGTAGCAAGTTTTGTAATTCGTACTCGCACACATACAAAAGTTTATGTACAAAAATATTATATTTAAAATCTAATTTACAAATGTCAGTATGATGGAAAATAATATGGAATATGTATTACGCAATGATGCAACAATTATTTATTCAAACAAACAAATTTTGTTCAAGAAAGAAAGTATTATTTCAGCCGCATGGCTATTAACATATTTTTGCTGAATTACCTTCACTTCCGCATGTAAACAATAAATAACAGTAAAATTGTGGGTAGTGTTTATTTATTTATTTATTTATGTATGCATAAATATATTATTTTTGAAGGATACAACCCTTTGCCTGACACAAGGACAATTTAAAACCGCTTTAAAAATCAATAAGAAAAATGATTTATTGCGTTCCCCCATATAGACATGCATCATTCTTGAATGTGTGTCAATGTTAGTGTCCCTGTCCTCAAAACGTTTTCTCTGTCCGTCTCTCTCGCGTATTGAATTAGAGTGAGGTCAGCTACTGTTATATTCATACCTACGTCCAGATTTTACGTCGTTGATCACCACAGAAATAACCAGACAAACATAAGCCTCATTCGGACGTTTGTATATACTGTTACTTGTCAAGAGATAAGCATTGTTATTAGTAAAACCCACACTGATATATGTATACCAGTAAAGCGGATATTTTGCCCATCGAAAATGTGCCGCCGGGAAAATTAAGTCGTTAAGCTTTCCCCAAAGGGGATCATCTATTTTATTATTATGGAATGTAAAAATAAACAATTTTCCCGAAGCGAATATCTTTTAGGACTTGTTTATTAAAAATTTATATTAAATAATAAATAATATATATTTTTTTAAATTATTATTTTAAATTTCGGGTTAAGACATAATATTATTGCTATAGGTATATGTAATAACTAACTGTAATCTATTACTCTTAAATAATGGCTTAATTATTTTTAATTGCTGAATAATGTCTAGCATTTATAAAATCGGTGAATAATGCTAATGATGTTTAGTGAATAATGACACGTTGTTATTGCATTACCAAATTGGTATCGATGGAGTAATAAAATGACAATAAATTATAGTGATGCTACCCCAATCAAATCTTATGTTACATATTATTATGAAATAGTCATAGATAAAGTATAGTGTTCTACTTGAGTGTACAGGTTTGTTTACTAAAATCGTACCAACTCACTCACCTACGTTACGTCGTAAGTTAACTCTTGTGAATAGTTACTAACATTATGAGCTCGTATACTATAGTATACTTAGTAGCAATGTAATTTGTTGTTAGTTTGAAGTTCTACGATGGTTTAAAAACCTGTCCAAAAATGAAAATTTATAGTGAAAGTGGTCATAATAGTAATGACCCAAACTATGATTGTTGAGTGAAAGATAAACCGCAACGTTAATATATTTATTTAAACTTTAGTGTTGCTTTTCTAATATCTTTTCGGGTTTTTTCGGGATTTGAAGATGACTGATTGTTGTGATATTTTGACAAAGATATATTAGCGTTTCGCTTCGTACTAATACACAACGATCGTAGTTTTGATCATCGATTTCATCGAACTTTACAAGTTTGGGTTATTGTTTTTAGCACTGTTTTGTTTTGTTGCTTCAAAACTCAAGCAGCTCCACCAATTAATTTTTTTTTTATTAAAATTTGTCGGTTTGATTTAGGCCCGGTTGCACCATATGTAGTTAACTGCCAGTTCAACTAACTGGGGAGTCAACTTTGACCTTGGTTCAACGGCGCTTGGGTTGTACCATACGTCGGTTAACTAAACTAGGTTATTATTTTTTTTTTCTCAAGTTGATGGCAGGGAATCTAGTGATATCTAGGGAATTCCCTAGATTTATGGGTCGCGCACAAATGTTTAGTTTTCTAAAGTTTAATAAAAATTGTGCCGTATTAATTATAAATGCGGGAATTACAAAAAATTATATTTTTATATAATAAATTAATCAAATATAAATATATCAAAATTAGTTGTAATAAATTAAAATAATAAAATAATTTACTGAATTTATTTAATCCTATTATACAAAAACATAGAATGGTAAATCTATTATTATAATATATAATTTAATTAATTTAAAACTTTGTAAATTAATACAGTGTTATGGATGTTTAAGATCACTAAAGTGCATTAAAAAAAATATTTTATTATTATTGGTGAAAAAATACCATGTTCAAATTGAATGCAAATGTAATTTGTTAACTTAATTTCATATATCCCGCCATAAAAGTCAATTAAAATAACAATCAAGCATCATGAAACATAAAATAAATTCTCGTAAATGTCAACAAATAAATAGGGGTTATGTTTAACTGCAAAATTTGTAGTTAACTGCCCGACGGCGTCCGTTCAACTTAACCTCGAGATGAACGAGTTCATCAAGTTGGTACAACGTAATTATAACGTTGAACTCGTTCAAGCAATGAACTCGAGATGAACTTGGTTGGTACAACCGGCCCTTAAATTAGCCATATGATCTTGAAACAACTGTTCTATTCTTTTTGAAATGCGGACCACCGACAGTTTACTATGGTTTCTGGAATATTTACTTAATGCCGAATAGGTCTACTTAGTTTTTATTTTTTGATTTATTCGGCTTGAATTTTGTGTTGGTTATGGAAATCGATAAATCTTAAATTTGTTTATGTTTACAAAGAAAATGCACTGGAAACGCACTATACACTTCTAAGCCTGTAAAACTTGTAAAACTAAAACCATAATGCTGGCACTTTCTAAATGAGGTTCTAAGATTGAAGCAACATTGCGCATGGCATTTATATGGCCGTTAACGCGAAATGAAGTCTCATTTTGTTTAACGTAAAGAAGATTTTTATTAACTTTTTTTTTTATAGTTATTGTAATAACTATTTTATCAATATCATTCAACTGTAGAGCCAAAATAGAACATCAAAGCAAAGTGTACTTGCTATATTAAATAAGGTTTAGTTTTTACTAGAATATGTTTTATCTCTACATATCTTATAAATGACAATATGCAAGAAAACAGGTACAGCGTAAGATATAAAATATGTGTTTCTGCTGTGGCGGAGGACATTTTGCAATATTTTGCGCCACTGCAAGCGATACCAACACGTCTATGAAGCCTGATGTCAGATTTATCAATTCATCTTGAGGATACTTGTAGTATATTTTACCTAGGAAACTCTCTCCAAAAATTCCACACAAACTGCTATTAAGCGGGACACTACATAACACATCTTAGAGTGCAAAGGGTTTTGCCCTGGACATTTTGTTGTAAGAAAAAGCCAAACTCTTTACCAGAGCCCAATAGTAAAATAAAATTAAAGTGGAGAGTCCGACACCTGGACTTAGCGACAATAAAAACACTACGTCAGACTCAAAATGCACGGTAGTTGAGCAATCACAAAGGTCTATTGACATAACCAGGACTATCTTTACTGCCAAACTTAAACTACTCAGAACTGACTTTTGGTTTGACTTTACAGTCAAGACCTGGATGTAGTTTGCAGGAAAAAGTGAATGATCTTCTCAGGATTACAAACTATAATTGGATCTGATTCTATCAAACGTTATTTGACGCTGCGCCACTCGGATGATATTTGGTTTAGTTTTAGATTGAATTTGTTTATTTTTACAGTTTTCGTTTATTTGTTGATAATTTTGCCAACTTTTGTACAGTTTGTTTTACAATTTATTTTGAAGATTTTAATAACTTGGTTTGAGTAGTTTCAATTATAAAATACAAACAGATGCATGACTGTAAATTTGACAGTTTTAATGTAATTGTTTTAACAGCTGGCATAGTAGACTTTGACAGATTTTGGTTATTTATTCCAACTTTTGCATTTTAGCACAAACAAATCATTATCATTCTTAGGCAATTTTTTATGCACAGTAATTTGTCTGTGTGCATAGTTTGAATGATTTGCAAACTGTCCAAATTGTTGGTTGGAACAGCAACAGTTTTTTTAGACAATTCTTGATAGATTTTGACATATTTTAACAGGTTTTGAACATAATTTTATAGTTTTAGATTTAGAACATATTTTGACAGTTCTGGCACATGGTTGCTAATTTTTTTAAATAAAACATTTTGAAATAATTCAAGAATGTACAGACCTGGATTTTTTTGAGAGTGTATGTTACGGTAATAAACAATAGTTTTTTGACAGATTTTGTAACAGTTTAAAATACAATATAACATGTTATATTGCTGTAAACGGTTTAACAGTTTTTGTAGCGCTTTGACAGTTTGTCTGGAAAGTTGCTTCCAGCTTATGGCATATTTACACATTTCTGTAAATTGTTTGATAGATTTAGTAATTTTTGACAGATGTATTTTTGATAATTTACTAATTCTTTAACACTTGTAATTACTTTTTGATAGTATTTTTGGCAGTTTAGAATACTATTTGACAGGTCTAATATATTTTTACTAAAATAATTGATTTTTGTAAATTGTTTGACAGATACAATAATTTTTTGAAGTTATTACTTACTTTTTGACAAATGGAATACAATTTTAAATTTTTTTGTAAGATTGTATGCATTTTATTACATTACTGTAAATTATTTGACAGTTTTTTGACAATTTAAAATTCTGTTTGACAGATCTGGGAAATTTATATTATTTTATTACATTGCTGTTTGACAGCTTAAGTAATATTTGACAGATTAGTAATATTTTTGACAGTTTAGTAACTGTTTTGACAATTTAGAATACAATTTAATATATCAGGCAGATGGTACGCATTTTAATATATTGTAAATTGTTTGACAGTTTTATTAATTTTTTTAAGTTTTTAGTTACTTTTTGGCAGATGTAAAAACAAACTTAACATTGCTATAAGTATTTGACAGTTTTTGTAACTTTTTGATAAATGTAGTAATATTTTTTGATAATTTAGTAACTTGTACTTACAAGTATAAAATACAATTTTTGACAGATGTAGTACATTTGACACGTTAGGTTAGTATACAATTTGACTGATGTGGTACAGATTTGACAAATTATAAGATTTTTACAAATACCTGTAACTGGAAAACTTTATGCTATTCTAGCTCCGCCAATGGGTCATTTTAAATTGATAAAAATATAAGCATGTTCAATGAAACGTATATAATATACTATTATAAATTGTGAGTAAGGTTAAATAATAAAATAAAAGACGGAAAAGAGGTAGAAGAAAAAATAAACACAAATTTGTTTGGGATATGGCCGGAACAAATAACAAAGAGAAAGACTTCTGGAACAATGTAAGGACTTTTGAGGTAATTGATTAGGTGAAATCATGGGTGTATAAAAACGGAGCTCAATGAAATATATGTAAAAAAAAGAAAAAGAGTAGTGCAAAGGGAAGAATTATTACTGAGATTTGTAAAGAAATATCACAGAAGCAATGGAGGAGACAACAATAACTATATAATGGAACAAAATTTTTTCTTAGAAAGAAACAATTCAGATAAATTACAGAGGGGTTAAGAACACTAGAAAATCAATAAAAAAGTCAGAGGACGAAGAGGGAGAATATACTCACGTGGGAACTAAGGGTCAATCAGTTATGTAAATGAAAAGGCAAAACAAGGCAATACATAACAAAATTTAAAGTTGGTGAAAGTGTAGACTCAGATCACGTCTAGGTAATTGGTGAAGTAATACCTAAACAGACTAGAGTGAAAGAAATTGTTACAAAAGTAGTATGGACGGAAGACTATAAAATAATAATAAAGACAAAATACAGAGAAAAGAAAAACTGGAAATAAAAGCAATACGAACAGAAAAAGAAGAAAATGGAAAATCATAAATAGAGACAAGAAACGGAAAATAGAACAAAACAATTCTAATGAAAGAATGAAGAAAACATTTCACAAAACTGAATGAAATGAAAATTAAGAAGAGAAATTGTAGAACTTGAAGAAATTCCAAATATTATATAGAGGCAAATAAAAAAATTTAATAAAATGAAAAAGTTTGGTTTGGATCTTATAATAAAGCGTGGGTGCATGTTATGGACGATTTGATTGATAGATTAAGAAAGATTATGAATTATGTGTGAAAGGGGGAGAAATCAATACACAACAAAAGAAAATAAAAGAATTAGCAGATAAGTACAAAGGAATTACATTACTCATGACGGCATAATGAATAAAGAAATAGATAAAAGAATACTACCAGATAGCCAGGCGGGATTTAGAAAAGGGTGCGGTTTAATAGACAACGTATATTCTGCACCATGTAGATCAATAAGAAATAGCTGGAAAAACTGTATGGGTGCTGAAAGAGAGAAACTGTGGACGAGTCTGAGAGAAAAATATGTAAGTGAGCATCTGATAATAAGAATTAAAGACACGTAGAAACGGTGAGTAGAGTCTCAGTGAATGGAAGAATGAATCCAGTTTGTTTGCCGTATATATTGCATACGTAGAAAAATAGTTGAGAATAACGCAAGCAGGCGGAGTTGTTCGGGTAGAGAGAAAGCGATATTGTTTACACATGCAGACAGCGTGTTTGCTTCAGAGGTCTATTTTTCAAACGGCCGATTGGTGGTTTCAACTTTTTCTAAAATTGCTTTAGTATTGCGTCTGTTCTTAGAATTTTTGATTGTTCTGTGAACAAATTTAAGACGATGAGTTTTGTTTCTATCCGTACAAATTGAATATTATGCAGGAACTTTTTGAACGCGACTTTAATGCTTGAAGAAATGCGTGTGAAGCACTTCCTGAACACTTGCTTGTGTTTTTCAGTGATGACTTAGATAAGGCTCATTTTAACTTGACTGAATATGTCAATATGCAAAGTATGCATTTACCATGAGACAATTACTGCAATCATAATAACCTCGTAATAAATAAACAAAAGTCAACATTTATCAATTTTTCAAAACAATCAGATTTTAGTCTTTTAATTAAACATCAAAGAAAATCTTTAATTCAACAACAAGATTCAATGTTTTTAGGCGTCAGAATTGATAATAAATTAACATTTGCCCAACATGCTAACGACATATGCAAGAAATTATGCAAGGCAAATTTCAGCATTAGGTGACTTAAAGAAATAAGCAGTATAAATGTAGTTTTGTCATTTTATTTTGCAAATGTACACTTCATACTTTCCTATGCTACCGAAACATGATATAACTCTACTGAAGTTGCAAGAGTTTTTATTCTGCAAAAACGAATAATCCGCAGTTTAATGGGATTAAATCACCAAGTCTCATGTAGGCCATACTTCAAAAAACTAAATATAATGCCTCTTGCTAGCATATACATATATTGTGTACTTTTATATGTAAAAAAAAAACATTCATAATTTTAAAACAAATTCCGATAACCATCACTATTCTACCAGGAACAAAGCGTTACTGCTGTTACCACAACACAAATCGGCACAATATGCCAACTCTCCACTATGTTGTGGTATCAAAATCTAATAATAAACTTCTCAAAAGCATCAAAATACTGCTACTGCCTTTATATAAATCAAAGTGGAAGAAATTAATACTTGATTGCAGTTTCTACAGCGTCCAAGAATTTTATGAACATTTTAAATAATATAATTTTACGTATTTTAAATTGTATTTTTATCTCATATATGTATATGTTTCAACTTATGTGTATTTTATTGTATTTTACTATGTGATATTGACTTTTTCTATGTATAATGTATATATCGCCTGGAATAAATGGATTATTATTATTATTATTATCATCGTGTGGTGCGCATTCTTGGCAGTTGGGGTTATTGGCCCATATTTTTTTTTTTAAGCAAATGTGCAAATTGTTACAGTCAATTTGGACCTTTATGTAAATTTGCTTGAGGGTTTTTTTGCTACGATTTTTAGCTGTAACTTTTTTGCGTTTACATCATTTTGCACAAGTCATACAAAAAGTCGGAAAATATGGTGATGAATCTGTGATGATTTGGGGCGGAATTAGTCTTGATGAAAGAACAAAGCTTGTGTCAGTTTCAGGAAGGTTAAACGCTGAACGGTACATCAATCTTGTTTTGGAGGGTTATGTTATACCAGCCGTTTATGGTATAGGCCCAAATTTTGTGTTAATGTAAGACAACTCTACTGCGCTCATCATCATGAACTACTTTCAGCACCACGGGACTCAAACCATGGATTGACTTCCCATATGCATAAGTCCTGATCAAAGCCTCATTGAATCTTTGAGGATTATTAGGTAGACGTGTTTGGAGCGCCGAGATCCACCTCAGGCTCTTCAACAGCTAACAAATGTCCTAATTGAAGAATAGTAAAATATACCACAAGAAGACTCAAGCATGCTTCAATATGTCAAGCAGTAATTTGTGCTAATGGAAGGCACGCACGTTATTAATTAATCAAATCTTTTTAACAACTTTTTTACGTTATACAGGCACGATACTTGCTTGCTCTACTTTGTTTTTTGTAGTTTTTTTGAATTGTTATTGTTATCTTAAAAGTGATATGTAAAATTTGTTTTGTTTTTGCAAATTTATTTAGACAAAATGTGAGTCCTTGAATTAACCGTTATTAGATTTGCATATGTGTTCTTCTAATTATTTTGAGCAATGTATATAATATGTTGATCCATTATAGCGGAGAACACATATACGCAATTGCAACTATGCATTATTACGTTATCAATAACAGTGATATTGATCCACTTGCAAATATTTTATACTTCAGAACAAATGTGGAAGGCAAATACTGTCCCCTACGCATACTATGGTAACAAAGAAAACAAGAAGGGGATTAATTTAAATATTTTTGTTGGAAATATGAATGCATAAAAGACATTTTTTAACCGTACTATCGACACATGGAATAAACTTCCAAATTCAGTATTTCCCGAAACCACAAATATAATGTTCACAGACTACTTAAATCTAGTCTTCAATGTGATAGTTTCAGCGAGTGTGGTTTTACTTGTTGAAATTCAGAGGTATTTTTATGTTGTTATGACATATTAAGTAATACCTAAATATCACATTTAGAAATTTATAAAAAATAATAATAACTAAAAAAACTGATGAATTTATAATTCATACTTTTTGATCTTGTGTTCATTTTACTAATTGTAACAAATGTTTTTTAATATTTATAATAAGTTGAATGGATTTATAAAGTTTGATCAAGTCAAATTTAAATTAAAAACTTTATAATATATAATGAAAGCTAAAGAATTATTATTACACATTACATACAAATGTATGATGAAATCATTTATTAGTAACCTGACTGAAATTGATATAATTGTGATAAATGTGATTTTAAATTTAACTGTTTTCTCTTTTTTAATCAATGTATTCATGTGCGCTATTGATATTTTTATTTTTTGATATTTTATGCAAGAATTTCATTTTTACAAATTTCATATAATTTTTTTATTTATTCTAAATATTTTATGATATGATTTATAAATGATTAAAATGAGGCAATGTATTATAATTAATTTAACGTTTACAAAATAGATAATTAAGGTTTCTGAAGTTGAAGGGATTTCAAAGCATTTCAGATTCTTATTAAAGTTAATGGAGATACGCTTTATAATAATATTTCTTATGGTATTTGGAAAATAAAATCTTGTATAACATAAACATAATCTTACAAATAATATAATGTATTTTGATCAGTATATATTTTTTTAAAATATAATATTACATGTCTGCTTACATTAATAAATCAATAAATCACAGTTATTACAATTTTATAAATATAATTGACGTAATAAAAATGGCAAAATTGCAGATTCGGTAATAAATATTGTATTAAGTCAGTGCAAAATTAATTAGTCACTTTGTGAACTACACGGGGCTATTTTTTGACTTTCAGAACTTTATACATGAATAATTGAATACGCATATATATATATATATATATATATATATATATATATATATATACGGACATTCGCCTATTTACGGGCGATACATTTTCTACCTTTTAGAGGCGATCAAAATTTTTAGTTAAATAACAGAATCACGCTATTCAGCGATACTTATTATATCATGAAGCAGTAATATATTTTTGATTCAACCATTACATTCACAGATATTTACAAAATAAATTTAAAAATTGAAGACGAGGTTTATTTTTTGGCCGAGAGAGTTTTATTTGCTGCCGATTATTTGTGGTTTGTGTCTTAATAACTGTGACCAGGCTAAAATGCAGTAGGAAAAGGTTCAACTAAATGCCACCAGAATTAAGATAAATTGCAGTATTGTATAGCTATTATAAAATGTGTGTAAAAGACCACTAGGCGCCTTGAAGTGAGCGTTTATGTGCGCTTGGAGCGTGCGGTTGCCTCAAAAGTTTTAACGCCTGTATCAGGTTAAAAGTATGCGCAAAAACGCTTCCATAAGGGATTTAACATTTGTTTATTCTATAAAACAATAAACATTTTATCTAGTTTATGTTAACTAAAGTTTTGCATCTACTTTCAACCACTTTTTTTGCCTGTCTCTACTGAAACCGTTGTTTTGGCCCAAAAATGCGGGCCGAAACGACAAAGGCTTGTAAATTATTTGCGGTATTTAATTAGCTGTAAATCACGATTTCGCATGATGACGCCATACTTCATCTACATCTGACAGTAGTGACAGATTATAATTAATCTTGAAACTTCCTGAAAAATGTATTTATTTGGGGCAGGCAAAAAATATTGAGTGTAATTCGTACCAAAGTGCTTTAGCAGCCCTTCGCTTTTAGCAACATGAAGAAGCAAAGCAATAGCGAACTGCTAAAGCTTATTTTCAACCCTTGATACACGATTCACTACATACTATAGGCGTTATAGCTTTTAGTTTGATGATTGTTTGTGTAGAAAATATATATTTCACAGCTAATTTTAAACACACACTTTTAACTTGTTCGAGGCGTCTAAACTCTAACACATTGTTTATATGCCTCTGATGCAACTATGATATTTGTATTACAAAAAAGAACAAACAATAATTGCTTATAAATTAACAACAAAAAAAAATGTATACTAAGGTCAATAAGTACCTGTAATAATAATAATAATGCACATTATTGTGATAACTACATTAGCTGTCGCGTTAAACCGGCAATTTATACACATTTTTTTTGGGTTGTTTTATGTACGTCATATATCTTGTTATAATTTTATCAAGTTGTCATATATTATGTTATTTTGTTAACAAGAATGTTATAATGTTATCATGTTATAATGTTATCCTGTAATCGTGTTATCGTGTTATCAAGTAATCGAGTTATTATGATATTAGGTTATCATGTCTTAATGTTTATTTTAGATAACATGTTTTCACATTGTCAAGTTTTCATGTTAGTATGTTATCATGTTATCAAGTTAAAATGTTATCATGTTATCATGTTATCATGTTTTTATGTTTTCATGTTATCATGTTATTATGTTATCATGTTATCATGTTATAATGTTATCATGTTATCATGTTATCATGTTATCATGTTATCATGTTATCATGTTATGATGTTACCATGTCATCATGTTATCATGTTATCATGTTATCATGTTATCATGATATCATGTTATCATGATATCATGTTATCATGTTATCATGTTATCATGTTATCATGTTATCATTTTATTATATTATCATGTTATCATGTTATCATGTTATCATGTTATCATGTTATCATGTTATCATGTTATCATGTTATCATGTTATCATGTTATCATGTTATCATGTTATCATGTTATCATGTTATCATGTTATCATGTTATCATGTTATCATGTTATCATGTTATCAAGATATCATGTTGTCATGTTATCACGTTATCATGTTATCATGTTATCATTTTATCATGTTATCATGTTATCATGTTATCATGTTATCATGTTATCATGTTATCATATTATCATGTTATCATGTTATCATGTTATCATGTCAACATGTTATCATATTATCATGTTATCATGTAATCATGTTATCATGTTATCATGTTATCATGATATCATGTTATTATGTTATTATGTTATTATGTTATCATGTTATCATGTTATCATGTTATGATGTTACAATGTTATCAAGATATCATGTTATCATGTTGTCATGTTATCATGTTATCATGTTATCATGTTATCATGTTATCATGTTATCATGTTATCATGTTATCATATTATCATATTATCAAGTTATTATGTTTTCATGTTATCATGTTATTATGTTATCATGTTATCATGTTATAATGTTATCATGTTATCATGTTATCATGTTATCATGTTATCATGTTATCATGTTATGATGTTATCATGATATCATGTTATCATGATATCATGTTATCATGTTATCATGTTATCATGTTATCATGTTATCATGTTATCATTTTATTATATTATCATGTTATCATGTTATCATGTTATCATGTTATCATGTTATCATGTTATCATGTTATCATGTTATCATGTTATCATGTTATCATGTTATCATGTTATCATGTTATCATGTTATCATGTTATCATGTTATCATGTTATCATGTTATCATGTTATCATGTTATCATGTTATCATGTTATCATGTTGTGATGTTGTCATGTTATCATGTTATCATCTTATCATGTTATTATGTGATCATGTTATCATGTTATCATGTTATCATGTTATCATGATATCATGTTATCATGTTATCATGTTATCATGTTATCATGTTATCATGTTATCATGTTATCATGTTATCAAATCAACATGTTATCATGTTATCATGTTATCATGTTATCATGTTATTATAATACCTTGTTTTCAAGCTATTATGTTATCATGTTATCATGTTATCATGTTACTATGTTATCATGGTATCATGTTATTATGTTATAATGGTATCATGTTATCATGTTTGTTATGTTATAGTGTTATAAAATTATCAAATTATCATGTTATGATGTATTCATTTAATTATGTTATTAGGTTATTCTGTTATCGTTTTATCAAGTTATCAAAATATCATGTTATCAAGATATCATGTTGTCATGTTATCACGTTATCATGTTATCATGTTATCATTTTATCATGTTATCATGTTATCATGTTATCATGTTATCATGTTATCATGTTATCATATTATCATGTTATCATGTTATCATGTTATCATGTCAACATGTTATCATATTATCATGTTATCATGTAATCATGTTATCATGTTATCATGTTATCATGATATCATGTTATTATGTTATTATGTTATTATGTTATCATGTTATCATGTTATCATGTTATGATGTTACAATGTTATCAAGATATCATGTTATCATGTTGTCATGTTATCATGTTATCATGTTATCATGTTATCATGTTATCATGTTATCATATTATCATATTATCAAGTTATTACGTTTTCATGTTTTCATGTTTTCATGTTATCATGTTATTATGTTATCATGTTATCATGTTATCATGTTATAATGTTATCATGTTATTATGTTACCATGTTATCATGTTATCATGTTATCATGTTATCATGTTATGATGTTACCATGTCATCATGTTATCACGTTAACATGTTATCATGTTATTTTGTTATCTTGTTATCATGTTATCATGTTATCATGTTATCATGTTATCATGTTATCATGTTATCATGTTATCATGTTATCATGTTATCATGTTATCACGTTATCAAGTTATCATGTTATCATGTTATCATGTTATCATATTATCATATTATCATATTATCATATTATCATGTTGATATGTTATCATGTTATCATGTTATCATGTTATCATGTTATCATGTTGTGATTTTATCATGTTATCATGTTATCATGTTATCATGTTATTATGTTATCATGTTATCATGTTATCATGTTATCATGTTATTATGTTATCATGTTATTATGTTCCCATGTTATAATGTTATCATGTTACCATGTTATCATGTTATCTTGTTATCATGTTATCATGTAATCATATTATCATGTTATCATGTTATCATGTTATCATGTAATCATGTTATCATGTTTTCATGTTATTATGTTATCATGTTACTATGTTATCATGTAATCATGTTATGATGTTACCATGTTATCACGTTATCATGTTATCATGTTATCATGTTATCATGTTATCATGTTATCTTTTTATCATTTTATCATGTTATCATGTTATTATGATATCATGTTATCATATTATCATGTTATCATATTATTATGTTATCTTGTTATCATGTTATCATGTTATCATGTTATCATGTTATCATGTTTTCATGTTATCATGTTATCATGTTATTATGTTATCATGTTATCATGTTATCATGTTATCATGTTATCATGTTATCATGTTATCATGTTATCATGTTATCATGTTATCATGTTATCATGTTATCATGTTATCATGTAATCATGTTATGATGTTACCATGTTATCATGTTATCACGTTATCATGTTATCATGTTATCATGTTATCATGTTATCCTTTTATCATTTTATCATGTTATTATGATATCATGTTATCATGTTATCATGTTATCATGTTATCATGTTATCATATTATCATGTTATCATATTATTATGTTATCTTGTTATCATGTTATCATGTTATCATGTTATCATGTTATCATGTTTTCATGTTATCATGTTATCATGTTATTATGTTATCATGATATCATGTTATCATGTTATCATGTTATCAAGTTATCATGTTATCATGTTATCATGTTATCATGTTATCATGTAATCATGTTAACATGTAATCATGTTAACATGTAATCATGTTAACATGTAATCATGTTATGATGTTACTATGTTATCACGTTATCATGTTATCATGTTATCATGTTATCATTTTATCATGTTATCTTGTTATCATGTTATTATGATATCATGTTATCATGTTATCATGTTATCAAGTTATCATATTATCATGTGATCATATTATTATGTTATCATGTTATCATGTTATCATGTTATCATGTTATCATGTTATCATGTTATCATGTTATCATGTTATCATGTTATCATGTTATCATGTTATCATGTTATCATGTTATCATGTTATCATGTTATCATGTTATCATGTTATCATGTTATCATGTTATCATGTTATCATGTTATCATGTTATCATGTTATTATGTTATCATGTTACTATGTTATCAAATTATCATGTTATCAAGTTATCATGGTAATATAGTTTTATGTTATCAAGCTTGCATGTTATTATGTTATCAAGTTATGATGTTATTATGAAATCATGTTATCAAGTTATGATGTTATTATGATATTATGTTATCAAGTTAGAATGTTATTATGATATCTTGTTGTCATGTTATATTATGTTATGCTATTAAGTTACCACATAATCGTATTGTCCTACTATTATTTAGTATGTCATTATGATTATTATCATAACATTAATACATAATACATGATAACATGGTTTACATAATAACATGATAAAGTATTACATAATAACATGACATCACATATTGACAACATTATAACTTCATAACAACATGGTTAAATTTTATTATGTTTTGCATTGTAACAATCCTATGTTTACTTCTTGTTGTATAATACAAACCTGAAACTACTGGTTTTATATTTATTTCATTTTAATCCAGATATGATTACAATACTTAAAATTTGTTTAATTTATATAATTAATGAGTTAATTGTTATACTTTGGTACTTATTAACATCGAAACTACAATTGTTTCTATGCATAAATGACACGTTACATAATTTAAATTCTTTAGTTAAATAAATAAAAAATTTATAAACCACAAAATATTATTTATCTTAATTCCATTATTATACGAGTTCATTGGAAGTAAACAGACAAAAGGTTGAAAAGCCATAAATGGGCAAGGTCATTCAACACGTGAGGGAAATATTTTAAAACTACTTGCTGTTATATTTTACTACTCGTTTTTTGCATATAATTTTTTCTATAATCTGTCTTTTTCAAGATTTATAAAAAAATGAATTGGTAATATTTTTGCTAGTATTTATATACTTTAATACCGCTGTGAAGTTATCCATAACTATATCCATAAAGGTGATGTCAGTCAAAGTGCATTTTCTCGCTTATAATGCATCGGAGAGCAATTATATTTATACCGCTGGATAGCCGGAAGAACAGCGCTTTCAATGGTATATAACATGTTAATGCGCGCAATTAATTGCCTAATTAAAAATAGTGATTAGCAGTAATTAGCAACGGGTCACTCCGAAATTGTTAATTTTTTTCTGAAAATATGCGCGTTAGTGAGATAAATCGATTCGTAAAAAAAAATTTGTTTGGGCCCATCATTTGCTCCTTCTACAGCTAATTGAAAATAGATAAAAAAAGTAAATTATCGTTAATTAATCGCTTATTCAGCGTCGCATGGCAACGATACCAATACCATTGAAAAGACAATAAAATTCTGCATCGGTATCATATAACACATGCCATAAAAATGCAGCAAATTGCTAATTGCATTTATTATGCAGTTTGTTGTAACTGCACTTTATGCACTTTTTGGATCAATTTCAATATTATGGATGGGTGCAAAACAACATAATAAATCAGTTAAAACAATAATATGACTTTTGGACCCACTTAGTTTTCGAGATATATCGGTTTAAAGATAAATGCAAGCGTTATGCAGTTTCCTGTTATAGCACTTTTTGCATCACCTTAGATCAGTTTTAAGGCTTTGTATGCATTGGAAATAACGTAATAAAGAATTTAAAACTAACATTAGCTTTTTAGCGTAGTTTTTGAACAAGATATTGCAATTTAACGATAAATACGAAATGCATTTATCTATTGCCGCGTAACTATAAATGTAGCGCCAGTTAAAGTGCGTTTTCTCGCTTATAGTGCATCGGAGAGCAATTATATTTATACCGCTGTATAGCCCGATGAACAGCGCTTTCAATGGTATATAACATGTTAATGCGCGCAATTAATTAACTAATTAAAAATAATAATTATCATTAATTAGCAAAGGGACACTCAAAAATTGTTAATTTTTTCAGAAAATAAGCGCGTTAGTGAGATAAACTGATTGGTAAAAAAATTTGTTTGGGCCCATTACTTGCACTTTCTACAGCTAATTGAAAATAGATAAAAAAAGGGAATTATCTTTAATGAATCGCTTATTGAGCGTCGCATGGCAACGATACCAACAGCATTGAAAAGACAATAAAATTCTGCTTCGGTATCATATAACAAATGCAATAGAATGGCAGCGCGTCGTTAAATGCATTTATTATGCAGTTTTTTGTAAATGCACTTTGTGCACATTTTGGAGCAATTTTGACGTCATGGATAGATGTAGAATATCATATTAGATCAGTTTAAACAATAATATGACTTTTGGACCCACTTAGTTTTCGAGATATTACCGTTTAAAGATAAATGCATTTATTACGCAGTTGATTGAAATTGTACTTTATGAACTTTCGGGATGAATTTTGACATCGCGGAATGTTGTAGAAAAAATGATACATCGTTAAAGTTAAAGTTTCAAAATATTTTGATTTATAGATAAATGCATTTATTATGCAGTTGATTAGAACTGCTTTTTATGCATTTTGTGCAATTTTTGTATCAAGTTTGACTTTATAAATAGATGTAGAATAACATGATAGATCAGTTAAAACTATAATATGACTTTTGGACCTACTTAGTTTTCGAGATATTACGGTTTAAAGATGAATGCATTTATTATGCAGTTGATTGTAACTGCTTTTTGTGCACTTTAGGCACGTTATGGATCAATTTTGATATCACCCATAGACGTGGAACAACATAACACATCAGTTAATGTTGTTATTAGACCTTTGGACCCACTTAGTTTTTGAGATATTGTGGTTTAAAGTGCAAAATGCATTTCTCTATTGCCGTGTATCCATAAAGGTAGGGTCAGATAAGTAGCATATTCTCGCTTATTATGCATCGGAGAACAATTATATTTATACCGCTGGATAGCACGAAGAACAGCGCTTTCAATGGTATATAACATGTTAATGCGCGCAATTAATTAACTAATTAAAAATAGTGATTATCAGTAATTAGCAACGGGTCACTCCGAAATTGTTATTTTTTTCTGAAAATATGCGCGTTAGTGAGATAAATCGATTCGTAAAAAAAAATTTGTTTTGGCTCATCATTTGCTCCTCCTACAGCTAATTGAAAATAGATAAAAAAAGTAAATTATTGTTAATTAATCGCTTATTAAGCGTCGCATGGCAACAATACCAATACCATTGAAAAGACAATAAAATTCTGCATCGGTATTATATAACACATGCCATAAAAATGCAGCGAGTCGCTAATTGCATTTTTTATGCAGTTTGTTGTAACTGCACTTTGCTCACATTTTGGAGCAAAATTGACGTCATGGATTGATGTAGAATAACATATTAGATCAGTTTAAACAAAAATATGACTTTTGGACCCACTTAGTTTTCGAGATATTACCGTTTAAAGATAAATGCATTTAATACGCAGTTGATTGAAATTGCACTTTATGAACTTTCGGGATCAATTTTGACATCGTGGAATGTTGTATAATAACATCATACATCGTTAAAGTGAAAATTTTGAAATATTTTGATTTAAAGATAAATGCATTTATTATGCAATTAGTTAGAACTGCTTTTTATGCATTTTGTACACTTTTTGTATCAAGTTTGACTTCATAAATAGATGTAGAATATCATGATAAATCAGTTAAAACTATAATAAGACTTTTGGACCCACTTAGTTTTCGAGATATTACGGTTTAAAGATGAATGCATTTATTATGCAGTTGATTGTAACTGCTTTTTGTGCACTTTAGGCACGTTATGGATCAATTTTGATATCACCCATAGTCGTAGAACAACATAACACATCAGTTAATGTTGTTATTAGACCTTTGGACCCACTTAGTTTTTGAGATATTGTGGTTTAAAGTGCAAAATGCATTTATCTATTGCCGTGTATCCATAAAGGTAGGGTCAGATAAGTAACATTTTCTCGCTTATTATGCATCGGAGAACAATTATTATTATACCGCTGGATAGCCCGAAGAACAGCGCTTTCAATGGTATATAACATGTTAATGCGCGCAATTAATTACCTAATTAAAAATAGTGATTATCAGTAATTAGCAACGGGTCACTCCGAAATTGTTATTTTTTTCAGAAAATAAGCGCGTTAGTAAGATAAATTGATTGGTAAAAAAAAATTTGTTTGGGCCCATTATTTGCACTTTCTACAGCTAATTGAAAATAGATAAAAAAAGGGAATTATCTTTAATTAATCGCTTATTGAGCGTCGCATGGCAACGATACCAACAGCATTGAAAAGACAATAAAATTCTGCATCGGTATCATATAACAAATGCAATAGAATGGCAGCGCGTCGTAAAATGCATTTATTATGCAGTTTTTTGTAAATGCACTTTGTGCACATTTTGGAGCAATTTTGACGTCATAGATAAATGTAGAATATCATATTAGATCAGTTTAAACAATAATATGACTTTTGGACCTACTTAGTTTTCGAGATATTACCGTTTAAAGATAAATGCATTTATTACGCAGTTGATTGAAATTGCACTTAATGAACTTTCGGGATAAATTTTGACATCGCGGAATGTTGTAGAATAACATGATACATCGTTAAAGTTAAAGTTTCAAAATATTTTGATTTATAGATAAATGCATTTATTATGCAGTTGGTTAGAACTGCTTTTTATGCATTTTGTCCACTTTTTGTATCAAGTTTGACTTTATATATAGAGGTAGAATATTATGATAGATCAGTTAAAACTATAATATGACTTTTGGACCCACTTAGTTTTCGAGATATTACGGTTTAAAGATGAATGCATTTATTATGCAGTTGATTGTAACTGCTTTTTGTGCACTTTAGGCACGCTATAGATCAATTTTGATATCACCCATAGACGTGGAACAACATAACACATCAGTTAATGTTGTTATTAGACCTTTGGACCCACTTAGTTTTTGAGATATTGCGGTTTAAAGTGCAATATGCATTTATCTATTGCCGTGTATCCATAAAGGTAGGGTCAGATAAGTAGCATTTTCTCGCTTATTATGCATCGGAGAACAATTATATTTATACCGCTGGATAGCCCGAAGAACAGCGCTTTCAATGGTATATAACATGTTAATGCGCGCAATTAATTACCTATCTAATTAAAAATAGTAATTATCATTAATTAGCAAAAGGTCACTCAAAAATTGTTAATTTTTTTAGAAAATATTCGCGTTAGTAAGATAAATTGATTGTTAAAAAAAATTTGTTTGAGCCCATTATTTGCACTTTCTACAGCTATTTGAAAATAGATAAAAAAAGGAAATTATCTTTAATTAATCGCTTATTGAGCGTCGCATGGTAACGATACCGACACCATTGAAAAGACAATAAAATTCTGCACTGATACCATATAACAAATGCAATAGAAATGCAGCGCGTCGTTAAATGCAATTATTATGCAGTTTTTTGTAACTGCACTTTGTGTAGATTTTGGAGCAATTTTGACGTCATGGATAGATGTAGAATAACATATTCGATCAGTTTAAACAATAATATGACTTTTAGACCCTCTTAGTTTTACTGCTGCGAAGTTGGAAACAAATTTTAAAAAACCTAGCAACAAAAAATTGAATTTTGATAATTGGATTCTATAGATAAAACATGTAAAATGATCATATATCAATGACAGAAATCAAATTTAATTAATTACTGAGATATGAACGGATAAAGTGCGCGCTAATATAAAACAGTCATCGCACGTTCATTTTGTTCCTAGGTGATTTAAGGGTAGTAGATATTGAAAAAATGGAATTTTGAAAAATGGATTCCTTAGATAAAATATGTGAAATGATCATATATCAATGACAGAAATCAAATTAAATTAATTACTGAGATATGAGCGGATGAAGTGCGCGCTTATTAGCGCGCGTCATCCCACGCTCATTTTGTTGCTAGGTGATTTAAGGGTAGTAGATATTAAAAAAATGGAATTTTGAAAAATGGATTCCATAGATAAAACATGTGAAATGATTATATATCAATGACAGAAATCAAATTTAATTAATTACTGAGATATGAACGGATAAAAAGCGCGCTAATATAAAACAGTCATCGCACGCTCATTTTGTTGCTAGGTGAAATAAAGCCAGAATACCACTGCACAAAAATAAATCTTGACGTTGAATTATATTTTTAAGTTAAGTTTTTACTAAGCCAACAATATTGACGGCTTAAGTTAAGGGTCCCTTAAAGTCATAAACTCCCTTAAGGACAGAATTGTCTGGAATGGTTTCGTGATAAACCACCGGGAGCGCTTCACTCGCACTGTAGTAAAATACCGCCCATGGCGCCGATCACCCAATAAAATCAAACTACCAATTGTGTAATAAAAACAGTACCGAACGTAATGGGCGGAGCCATCGGTGGGCTTATTGTTTACACCCAAAAATTATTAAATATTGCTTGCATTTGCTATAGAAATATGTGTTTTTTTCTTGCCGATCTAACGGTGTATTTATAATTGACCTAGCTCTCATAATAAGGGAGATAATGCCTTTTTTCTGAGAGTATATTTGTTGCTAGGTTTTTTAAAATTTGTTTCCAACTTCGCAGCAGTAAAACTAAGAGGGTCCAAAAGTCATATTATTGTTTAAACTGATCGAATATGTTATTCTACATCTATCCATGACGTCAAAATTGCTCCAAAATGTGCACAAAGTGCAGTTACAAAAAACTGCATAATAATTGCATTTAACGACGCGCTGCATTTCTATTGCATTTGTTATATGGTATCAGTGCAGAATTTTATTGTCTTTTCAATGGTGTCGGTATCGTTACCATGCGACGCTCAATAAGCGATTAATTAAAGATAATTTCCTTTTTTTATCTATTTTCAATTAGCTGTAGAAAGTGCAAATAATGGGCTCAAACAAATTTTTTTTACCAATCAATTTATCTTACAAACGCGAATATTTTCTAAAAAAATTAACAATTTTTGAGTGACCTGTTGCTAATTAATGATAATTACTATTTTTAAATAGGTAATTAATTGCGCGCAATAACATGTTATATACCATTGAAACCGCTGTTCTTCGGGCTATCCAGCGGTATAATTATAATTGTTCTCCGATGCATAATAAGCGAGAAAATGCTACTTATCTGACTCTACCTTTATGGATACACGGCAATAGATAAATGCATTTTGCACTTTAAACCACAATATCTCGAAAACTAAGTGGGTCCAAAAGTCATATTATAGTTTTAACTGATCTATCATGTTATCCTACATCTATTTATGAAGTCAAACTTGATACAAAATGTGCATAAAATGCATAAAAAGCAGTTCTAACTAACTGCATAATAAATGCATTTATCTATAAATCAAAATATTTCGAAACTTTAACTTTAACGATGTATCATGTTATTCTACAACAATCCGCGATGTCAAAATTGATTTCGAAAGTTCATAAAGTGCAATTTCAATCAACTGCATAATAAATGCATTTATCTTTAAACGGTAATATCTCGAAAACAAAGTGGGTCCAAAAGTCATATTATTGTTTAAACTGATCTAATATGTTATTCTACATCTATCCATGACGTCAAAATTGCTCCAAAATGTGCACAAAGTGCAGTTACAAAAAACTGCATAGTAATTGCATTTAACGACGCGCTGCAATTCTATTGCATTTGTTATATGATATCGGTGCAGAATTTTATTGTCTTTTCAATGGTATAGGTATCGTTGCCGTGCAACGCTTAATAAGCGATTAATTAAAGATAATTTCCTTTTTTTATCTATTTTCAATTAGCTGTAGAAAGTGCAAATAATGGACCCAAACTCTTTTTTTTTTACGAATCATTTTATCTCACTAACGCGCATATTTTCAGAAAAAATTAACAATTTTTGAGTGACCCTTTGCTAATTACTGATAATCACTATTTTTAATTAGGCAATTAATTGCGCGCATCAACATGTTATATACCATTAAAAGCGCTGTTCTTCGGGCTATCCGGCGGTATAAATATAATTGCTCTCCGATGCATAATAAGCGAGAAAATGCTATTAATCTGACCCTACCTTTATGGATACACGGCAATAAATAAATGCATATTGCACTTTAAACCGCAATATCTCGAAAACTAAGTGGGTCCAAAGGTCTAATAACAACATTAACTGATGTGTTATGTTGTTCTACGTCTATGGGTGATATCAAATTTGATCCATAACGTGCCTAAAGTGCACAAAAAGCAGTTACAATCAACTGCATAATAAATGCATTCATCTTTAAACCGTAATATCTCGAAAACTAAGTGGGTCCAAAAGTCTTATTATAGTTTTAACTGATTTATCATGATATTCTACATCTATTTATGAAGTCAAACTTGATACAAAAAGTGTACAAAATGCATAAAAAGCAGTTCTAACTAATTGCATAATAAATGCATTTATCTTTAAACGGTAATATCTCGAAAACTAAGTGGGTCCAAAAGTCATATTTTTGTTTAAACTGATCTAATATGTTATTCTACATCAATCCATGACGTCAATTTTGCTCCAAAATGTGCGCAAAGTGCAGTTACAACAAACTGCATAAAAAATGCAATTAGCGACTCGCTGCATTTTTATGGCATGTGTTATATAATACCGATGCAGAATTTTATTGTCTTTTCAATGGTATTGGTATTGTTGCCATGCGACGCTTAATAAGCGATTAATTAACAATAATTTACTTTTTTTATCTATTTTCAATTAGCTGTAGGAGGAGCAAATGATGAGCCAAAACAAATTTTCTTTTACGAATCGATTTATCTCACTAACGCGCATATTTTCAGAAAAAAATAACAATTTCGGAGTGACCCGTTGCTAATTACTGATAATCACTATTTTTAATTAGTTAATTAATTGCGCGCATTAACATGTTATATACCATTGAAAGCGCTGTTCTTCGGGCTATCCAGCGGTATAAATATAATTGTTCTCCGATGCATAATAAGCGAGAAAATGCTACTTATCTGACCCTACCTTTATGGATACACGGCAATAGATAAATGCATATTGCACTTTAAACCGCAATATCTCAAAAACTAAGTGGGTCCAAAGGTCTAATAACAACATTAACTGATGTGTTATGTTGTTCCACGTCTATGGGTGATATCAAAATTGATCCATAGCGTGCCTAAAGTGCACAAAAAGCAGTTACAATCAACTGCATAATAAATGCATTCATCTTTAAACCGTAATATCTCGAAAACTAAGTGGGTCCAAAAGTCATATTATAGTTTTAACTTATCTATCATAATATTCTACCTTTATATATAAAGTCAAACTTGATACAAAAAGTGGACAAAATGCATAAAAAGCAGTTCTAACCAACTGCATAATAAATGCATTTATCTATAAATCAAAATATTTCGAAACTTTACTTTTAACGATGTATCATGTTATTCTACAACATTCCGCGATGTCAAAATTTATCCCGAAAGTTCATTAAGTGCAATTTCAATCAACTGCGTAATAAATGCATTTATCTTTAAACGGTAATATCTCGAAAACTAAGTAGGTCCAAAAGTCATATTATTGTTTAAACTGATCTAATATGATATTCTACATCTATCTATGACGTCAAAATTGCTCCAAAATGTGCACAAAATGCATTTACAAAAAACTGCATAATAAATGCATTTTACGACGCGCTGCCATTCTATTGCATTTGTTATATGATACCGATGCAGAATTTTATTGTCTTTTCAATGCTGTTGGTATCGTTGCCATGCGACGCTCAATAAGCGATTAATTAAAGATAATTCCCTTTTTTTATCTATATTCAATTAGCTGTAGAAAGTGCAAATAATGGGCCCAAACAAATTTTTTTTTACCAATCAATTTATCTTACTAACGCGCTTATTTTCTGAAAAAAATAACAATTTCGGAGTGACCCGTTGCTAATTACTGATATACACTATTTTTAATTAGGTAATTAATTGCGCGCATTAACATGTTATATACCATTGAAAGCGCTGTTCTTCGGGCTATCCAGCGGTATAATAATAATTGTTCTCCGATGCATAATAAGCGAGAAAATGTTACTTATCTGATCCTACCTTTATGGATACACGGCAATAGATAAATGCATTTTGCACTTTAAACCACAATATCTCAAAAACTAAGTGGGTCCAAAGGTCTAATAACAACATTAACTGATGTGTTATGTTGTTCTACGTCTATGGGTGATATCAAAATTGATCCATAACGTGCCTAAAGTGCACAAAAAGCAGTTACAATCAACTGCATAATAAATGCATTCATCTTTAAACCGTAATATCTCGAAAACTAAGTGGGTCCAAAAGTCTTATTATAGTTTTAACTGATTTATCATGATATTCTACATCTATTTATGAAGTCAAACTTGATACAAAAAGTGTACAAAATGCATAAAAAGCAGTTCTAACTAATTGCATAATAAATGCATTTATCTTTAAATCAAAATATTTCAAAATTTTCACTTTAACGATGTATGATGATATTATACAACATTCCACGATGTCAAAATTGATCCCGAAAGTTCATAAAGTGCAATTTCAATCAACTGCGTATTAAATGCATTTATCTTTAAACGGTAATATCTCGAAAACTAAGTGGGTCCAAAAGTCATATTTTTGTTTAAACTGATCTAATATGTTATTCTACATCAATCCATGACGTCAATTTTGCTCCAAAATGTGCGCAAAGTGCAGTTACAACAAACTGCATAAAAAATGCAATTAGCGACTCGCTGCATTTTTATGGCATGTGTTATACGATACCGATGCAGAATTTTATTGTCTTTTCAATGGTATTGGTATTGTTGCCATGCGACGCTTAATAAGCGATTAATTACCAATAATTTACTTTTTTTATCTATTTTCAATTAGCTGTAGAAGGAGCAAATGATGAGCCTAAACAAATTTTTTTTACGAATCGATTTATCTCACTAACGCGCATATTTACAGAAAAAATTTACAATTTTTGAGTGACCCTTTGCTAATTACTGATAATCACTATTGTTAATTAGGCAATTAATTGCGCGCATCAACATGTTATATACCATTAAAAGCGCTGTTCTTCGGGCTATCCGGCGGTATAAATATAATTGCTCTCCGATGCATAATAAGCGAGAAAATGCTATTAATCTGACCCTACCTTTATGGATACACGGCAATAAATAAATGCATATTGCACTTTAAACCGCAATATCTCGAAAACTAAGTGGGTCCAAAGGTCTAATAACAACATTAACTGATGTGTTATGTTGTTCTACGTCTATGGGTGATATCAAAATTGATCCATAACGTGCCTAAAGTGCACAAAAAGCAGTTACAATCAACTGCATAATAAATGCATTCATCTTTAAACCGTAATATCTCGAAAACTAAGTTGGTCCAAAAGCCATATTATAGTTTTAACTGATCTATCATGTTATTCTACATCTATTTATAAAATCAAACTTGATACAAAAAGTGCACAAAATGCATAAAAAGCAGTTCTAACTAATTGCATAATAAATGCATTTATCTTTAAATCAAATTATTTCAAAATTTTAACTTTAACGATGTATGATGTTATTATACAACATTCCGCGATGTCAAAATTGATCCCAAAAGTTCATAAAGTGCAATTTCAATCAACTCCGTAATAAATGAATTTATCTTTAAACGGTAATATCTCGAAAACTAAGTGGGTCCAAAAGTCATATTATTGTTTAAACTGATCTAATATGTTATTCTACATCAATCTATGACGTCAATTTTGCTCCAAAATGTGCGCAAAGTGCAGTTACAACAAACTGCATAAAAAATGCAATTAGCGACTCGCTGCATTTTTATGGCATGTGTTATATGATACCGATGCAGAATTTTATTGTCTTTTCAATGGTATTGGTATTGTTGCCATGCGACGCTTAATAAGCGATTAATTAACAATAATTTACTTTTTTTATCTATTTTCAATTAGCTGTAGGAGGAGCAAATGATGAGCCAAAACAAATTTTTTTTTACGAATCGATTTATCTCACTAACGCGCATATTTACAGAAAAAAATAACAATTTCGGAGTGACCCGTTGCTAATTACTGATAATCACTATTTTTAATTAGGTAATTAATTGCGCGCATTAACATGTTATATACCATTGAAAGCGCTGTTCTTCGGGCTATCCAGCGGTATAATAATAATTGTTCTCCGATGCATAATAAGCGAGAAAATGTTACTTATCTGACCCTACCTTTATAGATACACGGCAATAGATAAATGCATTTTGCACTTTAAACCACAATATCTCAAAAACTAAGTGGGTCCAAAGGTCTAATAACAACATTAAGTGATGTGTTATGTTGTTCTACGTCTATGGGTGATATCAAAATTGATCCATAACGTGCCTAAAGTGCACAAAAAGCAGTTACAATCAACTGCATAATAAATGCATTCATCTTTAAACCGTAATATCTCGAAAACTAAGTGGGTCCAAAAGTCTTATTATAGTTTTAACTGATTTATCATGATATTCTACATCTATTTATGAAGTCAAACTTGATATAAAAAGTGTACAAAATGCATAAAAAGCAGTTCTAACTAATTGCATAATAAATGCATTTATCTTTAAATCAAAATATTTCAAAATTTTCACTTTAACGATGTATGATGTTATTATACAACATTCCACGATGTCAAAATTGATCCCGAAAGTTCATAAAGTGCAATTTCAATCAACTGCGTATTAAATGCATTTATCTTTAAACGGTAATATCTCGAAAACTAAGTGGGTCCAAAAGTCATATTTTTGTTTAAACTGATCTAATATGTTATTCTACATCAATCCATGACGTCAATTTTGCTCCAAAATGTGCGCAAAGTGCAGTTACAACAAACTGCATAAAAAATGCAATTAGCGACTCGCTGCATTTTTATGGCATGTGTTATATAATACCGATGCAGAATTTTATTGTCTTTTCAATGGTATTGGTATTGTTGCCATGCGACGCTTAATAAGCGATTAATTAACAATAATTTACTTTTTTTATCTATTTTCAATTAGCTGTAGGAGGAGCAAATGATGAGCCAAAACAAATTTTTTTTTACGAATCGATCTATCTCACTAACGCGCATATTTTCAGAAAAAAATAACAATTTCGGAGTGACCCGTTGCTAATTACTGATAATCACTATTTTTAATTAGTTAATTAATTGCGCGCATTAACATGTTATATACCATTGAAAGCGCTGTTCTTCGGGCTATCCAGCGGTATAAATATAATTGTTCTCCGATGCATAATAAGCGAGAAAATGCTACTTATCTGACCCTACCTTTATGGATACACGGCAATAGAGAAATGCATTTTGCACTTTAAACCACAATATCTCAAAAACTAAGTGGGTCCAAAGGTCTAATAACAACATTAACTGATGTGTTATGTTGTTCCACGTCTATGGGTGATATCAAAATTGATCCATAACGTGCCTAAAGTGCACAAAAAGCAGTTACAATCAACTGCATAATAAATGCATTCATCTTTAAACCGTAATATCTCGAAAACTAAGTAGGTCCAAAAGTCATATTATAGTTTTAACTGATCTATCATGTTATTCTACATCTATTTATAAAGTCAAACTTGATACAAAAATTGCACAAAATGCATAAAAAGCAGTTCTAATCAACTGCATAATAAATGCATTTATCTATAAATCAAAATATTTTGAAACTTTAACTTTAACGATGTATCATGTTTTTCTACAACATTCCGCGATGTCAAAATTCATCCCGAAAGTTCATAAAGTACAATTTCAATCAACTGCGTAATAAATGCATTTATCTTTAAACGGTAATATCTCGAAAACTAAGTGGGTCCAAAAGTCATATTATTGTTTAAACTGATCTAATATGATATTCTACATCTATCCATGACGTCAAAATTGCTCCAAAATGTGCACAAAGTGCATTTACAAAAAACTGCATAATAAATGCATTTAACGACGCGCTGCCATTCTATTGCATTTGTTATATGATACCGAAGCAGAATTTTATTGTCTTTTCAATGCTGTTGGTATCGTTGCCATGCGACGCTCAATAAGCGATTAATTAAAGATAATTCCCTTTTTTTATCTATTTTCAATTAGCTGTAGAAAGTGCAAATAATGGGCCCAAACAAATTTTTTTACCAATCAATTTATCTCACTAACGCGCTTATTTTCTGAAAAAATTAACAATTTTTGAGTGTCCTTTGCTAATTAATGATAATTACTATTTTTAATTAGTTAATTAATTGCGCGCATTAACATGTTATATACCATTGAAAGCGCTGTTCTTCGGGCTATCCAGCGGTATAAATATAATTGCTCTCCGATGTACTATAAGCGAGAAAACGCACTTTAACTGGCGCTACATTTATAGTTACGCGGCAATAGATAAATGCATTTTGGTATTTATCGTTAAATTGCAATATCTTGTTCAAAAACTACGCTAAAAAGCTAATGTTAGTTTTAAATTCTTTATTACGTTATTTCCAATGCATACAAAGCCTTAAAACTGATCTAAGGTGATGCAAAAAGTGCTATAACAGGAAACTGCATAACGCTTGCATTTATCTTTAAACCGATATATCTCGAAAACTAAGTGGGTCCAAAAGTCATATTATTGTTTTAACTGATTTATTATGTTGTTTTGCACCCATCCATAATATTGAAATTGATCCAAAAAGTGCATAAAGTGCAGTTACAACAAACTGCATAATAAATGCAATTAGCAATTTGCTGCATTTTTATGGCATGTGTTATATGATACCGATGCAGAATTTTATTGTCTTTTCAATGGTATTGGTATCGTTGCCATGCGACGCTGAATAAGCGATTAATTAACGATAATTTACTTTTTTTATCTATTTTCAATTAGCTGTAGAAGGAGCAAATGATGGGCCCAAACAAATTTTTTTTTACGAATCGATTTATCTCACTAACGCGCATATTTTCAGAAAAAAATTAACAATTTCGGAGTGACCCGTTGCTAATTACTGCTAATCACTATTTTTAATTAGGCAATTAATTGCGCGCATTAACATGTTATATACCATTGAAAGCGCTGTTCTTCCGGCTATCCAGCGGTATAAATATAATTGCTCTCCGATGCATTATAAGCGAGAAAATGCACTTTGACTGACATCACCTTTATGGATATAGTTATGGATAACTTCACAGCGGTTACTTTAATTTGTTTACATAAAACAATTTTGAAAATACCAATAAAAAAAACTAAACGCTATAATTATATATATGTCATTATCTATTCTTCTGCTTTTAACTACAAATTTACAGGTAACAATACTAAATATATTGATAAATGTTAAGCACTGGTTATGTCATGTTTATGTAATATTCATCACTTTACCAGGTAATTTCAACAAGGTTTTGCTTAGGATTGTAATAGTAGCGGCGATGTTTAAAAAATATATGTTGTTGACATGATACTTCAATTTCGTTACATCGACGAAGAATTAATGTACCTGAATATCGCATTGCTTAGTAAAAAGAATTTATCGTAATTTTTATAGATATTATTTTATAATAATTGCTTAAAATGTATTATAACATTTTATTAGATCAAATATAATTGATTTGAATAAAAAATGCAATCATGACATACATAGCGACACTGAAATTTGCTTCAATTGACATTTGCATAAAAAGACAGGAAAATATTTTACACAGTAGACATGTGTAACTGTGTGTTGCCTTTTCTTATATCACCAATCGTCAATTCTCTATTCTAATAAAACCATTCTAAAAAGTAAAAAATTAATCTATATATTTTTACCTGCTCTTTTATTACGGTAATTATAGAGATTTTGTATATGTAGACATAATTAAGCCAAGAAAAACCGGAAGATTAGTATTTCCCTTTATGACAGAATCATGCAGTTGCGGGTCACAAGAACGAAACAATCACCTGCTCATAAATCAATCAGTTTAATTATATTAATCATATTATCATCAAAAATATGTTTTGTTGTTAATGAATTGAGAAGTGTTTAAACACAACTTTGAAAATGTACGATCTTCTTTTCCAGAATGATATCATTTTACATTAAATCAAAGGGAATCAAATAATAATTAAGACATTATAAATAAAATAATATCGAATAATAATACTTATATATTTTTTTTAATTTGATTATAAGTTTTTAGTAATAGATTTTGTTTAATTTATTGTAAAATCATTATGTTTATTAGTTTTAACTAATGAAATAGATAATATCAAGATTTTTTATTTAGCAATATAACCTAATTTGTAACATAATACTATGATAATAAATCATTGTAGAAAATATGAAACAAATGTTTATTAAAATCTCATTAGAAAGCATTAATTCTAATCCGGATGCGACTGAAAGGGTACATATAATAATACGAAAAATAGCATTTATTGCTTTATATTTGGATATATATATATATATATATTGTAATTTAAGAAAAAGTGTTTACTGTTTAGTAAATTTGTGATAGAGTGGAGAATATAATTTAGCGATGTTTTATTTAGTAAAGTTTTTAGAAGATGGATTGTATTACATTTGTAATCAACGGCAAATGTATCGTAACGAGAACAATTCTGTAAGGAAAGTTTGCTACAAAAATTTGGGAACGTATGACGCGAAAGTATTATTTCGCGGTGGTAAGTAATATCAAATTATTTAAAATAATAACTTAATAATTCACTAATTTATTTAATAACAAATTCTGTAATATTATTTTTAGAAAAAGATGAGATGGTGCTGAAAATGAATGAGATAGAAGCAGCTACGTCCCAGGAAGACGAAATTATTCCAAATCAACAAGGTAATTTATAATTTTATAAATATATTTAATTTTTTTTAATTATTGTGTTATTTCTATTGTAGAAGATGATTCTCAGGAAAGTTTGGAAAACGTAAACGCCACAAATAAAATTAACATTTTACAAAATATATCATGACATTCAAAAGAAATATTACCAAAAGAAAAGAATATTGAAATTTACGAAGATAGAAATATTGACATTGTCAAAAAATTAAATACTAATGATAATATTGATATTTCTAAAGAAGGAGTTATATACAGTAAGTTCCCAGAGGAAAGTGTGTCACAATGTAGTCAAAGATGCAACTATTTCTATTTCCGTAGAACACACATCAGCCCAATTATATGCATTTATAAATAATACAAATAAAAAATAATAATTAATAATTAATACTGTTTTTTTTATAAACCACCCACTATTTAGCTACACTAAAATTAAATTTTAATAATTTAAGTATTATATAATAATTATGTAATGATTAATAAAAAACAAATAAGTTATCCATTTATAAACAAAATATATTTATTATCCAATGGTATACATTTTTTTAAATTAATTATTAAGTGCTATTACGCATATAAACAATGTATAAAAACTTCAAACTACTGAAACTGATCAAAAGTGTGCAAGATGCTACAAAAACTATTTCTATAAAGAAAGATAAAGTAAGGGACATTTATAAAACACAAATAATTTTTGTTGTAGTCATGGTCAAGGTCATGTAACACCTTAATGTGCGTGAATGACCGCTATAGACGCCTCAAACTAGATGTTTATGTGCGCCGGAAGCGGGAGCTTAGCTTACCTTAAATTTTAACGGTAAAAATGTGCATAAAATTTCGCTTTTACGAGATAGTTAATGCGGTTATTGTATAAATGTACAATTATTACTATGGTTACAGATACACATTGACTATTTAAATATGTTATAAACCGCAAAATATAAGGTTTGCATTTTATAATAGGTCTGTTCCAACCTACAGTTTTGGCAGTTTGCCAACCGTTCAAACTATGCACACAAACAAATTACTATATAAACGATTGCCTAAGAATGACAAATATTTGTTTGTGTGCACAGTTTGGACAGTTTGCAAACTGTCCAAACCGTAGGTTGGAACAGACCTAATATTAATTATTTTTTCTAAAATATCTGTATGTTTCAGACATAAACATGTACAAAAATGTAAAACTGTGGATATTTTATAAAACTGATGACGATATTCATTGACAACTATATTTTTTATAAAATATTTTCTTTTGTGATTAAAAAAAAGTTACTAACATTTTTTTTTTAATTTTTTTTTTTATTAAAATTACATTGTTACTGTTGTTTCAAATAATTATGTATATTAAATAATTCTAAATCTAATTAGAGCTACTTATAATCATTTACAAATAATATTCAAACAATGATTTTGATTTGTGGATGCCTACTGATGCTTCTAGCAGCGCATACAAACAACTTATTAGAAGCTTAGACGCCTCGAACCAGTCAAAAGTAAGCGTGAAAAATCGCTAGAAGCCTCAAACTGGGTGTTTTTGTGCGCCTGGACCGGGCGCTTTTATCAAAAACTTCAACGCCTCGATCAGGTTAAAAGTATGCGCAAAACGCCTCTATAAAAAAGTTTGAAAGTGATAGAAATGTAAGATTGTTTGTTTTTATGCATAATAGTTATCGGCAAAGGTAGTAGAGGTAGCCCCCATTTATTTATTAAATTTAAATAATAATAGTTATGTTTTATTAAATTTATTATATTATTAATAATCAAAACAACTGACATTGTAACGTAAGTAAGTCGTTCACTTACTGACTAATTCTAGTAATTAATTTTTGGAATTAGCAATTTTTGTTTTTTTATTAAACAATTTTTAATAAAATATTCAATATTTATTCTATTTTTTTAATTGAATATATAGCAGTTGTTTCAGTACAATTGAGTAATTATTTATTTCTAATAACTAAATCGTTTGCATCAAACTACTTTTTGATTGTACTTTACTATTTATTATTTTGTTTATTAATCAATTGAATTATTTATAAACAAATATTTTTATTTAGAAAAAATATATAATATTACGAAATATTTATCTACGCTGCAACTCCCAAGATTCAATGAAAACAACATATGTTATTGAGATTTGTGCATATTTCTTAAAACCTGCTGCAGTAGCCATCTAGCCGAGCAAAATTAGTACTAACCGCTAGACGCCTCGAACTGGCTGTTTATGTGCGCTGGTGCGAGCGCTCGCTTCTAAAATTTCAACGCCTCGATCAGGTTAAAATTGTGCGCGAAAACGCCTCTATAAGGGAGTTAACATCTCTATATATATATATATATATATATATATATATCAATTAATTCACAGCTCAGGACGCGCTGCACAAAATTTCACATCTTGCTACATTTTAAGAATTCAACTTCCATTTGGCTAGACTAGTATTTTCGATCAGTGAATGTACTTTTTTCTGTTATCAAGTTGATTTATTTTTTTTGGCAACATGCAGTCTCAGTTGGTTTTTCGCATATTTATATGACCTTTTGCCTGTTCACGCTACATTAATTAAATAATAAACCATGCATATTCGGCTTGAAACAATGGCGATAAGGCAATGAAACGTTATTAAATAAATACTGGCGTGGATGCAAAATATTTAATCTAGATCGATAAGTTCGGCGCGTGCAATTATAATAGTAAGTATATAAATATTTTAGACGTAGACGATATAGCTATCAACAGATGGCCTGATAAAATAAATACTTACTGAAATAAAGCATGATTCTCATATTTTTGGTTACATTAAATTTAAAAAGAACTATAATTGGATATTTCAGTGTCGATTTATCAAAATCTTATTTATGTTGTGCGCGTGTTTTTTGGCGACTGATCTGCCCAGTCATCGGTTTTCTCTAATTGAATTTGTAAGGATAATAGAAGCCTGTGAAGAATGTTCGGTCGTATTGCCACGTTCAATTACATTAAAATAGATTTTTAGTATTATATTTAAATTCTATGATGGTTGTCACATGTTTGCATACACATTTTGGTGAGAAACATGAATAACAGGCGTTAATTAATTCAGTATACATGTCAGCAGATCCTTGAAGCATTGTTTGTGTGCTAAAATTGTTATATGGAGTTGTTTTAATTGATTTGCAAATTTGCTATTGTAACTGAAGGAGTTAACTGAAGCTGTTTAATTTCTTTTTTATTTGCGCGCCAACTGGCAACTACGAAACGGCCTCATGGGAAATTTGTGAAGAAATTTTTTTTTTTTTAAATTTTATTTTAAAATTAATTAATTAAACTATTTTTATTGTATAATTAAACGTTGTTATTTATTTATTTATGTCGGCTTTCTTTTTTATAAAATCAAAATTTGAACATCAAAGTAATTTTTAATCCAATGACAAATTTTCATTATTTGGCATTTCTTCACTTATAATTTAAAAAAACAGTACAAAATATATAAAAAGTCTTGGTTATTAAGGGGGCGGTTTTTTGAGTATCATAAAACTTTATGCTCAACTTACTTTTTAAAATCGGTTTTTGCAACGTGTAGAGAATGAAATTTCCAGTGCCATGAAATATACGAGACTCCCAAATCTTCAATTCTTTATTAAATTTTATTATTATTATTAATGTAGCAGCTGTACCAAAGCTGTTAGAAAAATTAATATACGCGGGATTTTTTTAATTTGAAAAATAAACAATCATCTGTGATTTGTGTTTGACGAAGATAAAATTTACAACTCTCCGTTTGGTGTTTGGGAATATGATTGGAGATTATCTGAAACGCACAATACTACACCAGGTGCCGATCCAATAAACAATGCTATGCTATGGATATGGCCAACAAGCTATTGATTGTAGTAGTATCAATACTTGAATCAGGCAAAATTATTATTCCTGTATTGAAAAGTGTTTGTTTTCTAAAACTTACATTTGAACAGGCTCTAACTTAGCGACTCAATAATAGATTTGAGATTAAGATGTATTTCGGAACTAAACTTGCTTAGATTGAGAGAAAATAGTTATGGGGTGTTGATTGAAAAACATTGTTGCATTGCGCTTTATAATCTATGCATAGGGCAGACACGGAAGGGGTTCAGAGTATATCTGAGAGTACACGCGATTTCTATCGAAACGCTCAAATAATTCGGTGACTCTATAGATAAACTCTGACTGTTTTCTACTTATACTATAAGAAAATAACTTTGTTTTTTAGTAAAACGTAGAAATCTGTTAGAAAGTCCGCATTTTGTTACAAATTTTGTGTTTGAATGTCTCCTTGAGATATGAAAATTTATTTTTTTGCGATGAAATTAATGTCTGGAGGTACGCACGTTAATGGAGGTTTACTTAATTATTATGGTTCATATAGATACACTATAAAATTGTTCAGTAAAATGCAAAATATTTTCAGAAAGTTGGCATTTTGTTATAATTTTTGTGTTTGAATGATTTGTTGTGAGTGTGAGAAAATTTATTTTTGTATGACGAAATTAATGCTTAGAAATACGCAATTTATTGAAAATCTACGGTTATAATGGTTTACATAGGTCTAAAACTTTTTTTTAAAGTTTTATACGTGAAAAGCTGTCAGAAAATTGGCATTTTACAGTATTTGTATATAATGTTTTGTTGAGTGATGAGTTTGCTTTTTGAAATTAAATTCCATGCATCCAGCAAGACCGTACTACTATATTTTATTTTATATTTTTTTATAATATACAATTTATTAAAACGTGCTGTTGTTTTTGTTTTGGTCAGTTTTTTCACTGACTCTCCGGACAATAAAGTTGGTTCAGCGTTGCTAAATAACGTGATCGAAGTTTAAAGTTAACATAACTTATACAGGGTGTTAATGAATAGGGATAACAAACTTCTAGGGTAGGAAGGGGGTTCATTTGAGATACTTTTTATTTATAAATTTATAGGTAACCATGTTCACTCTAGAACTTTTTTGTTTTTTTTATACAAGGTTTGAAATATTTCTCTTAAAAGTCTAAATAAAAAATTTAAAAAATAGGATATAAAAATTATAGGCAATTAAATTGTCCATTTTTTTTAAAGAGCTTTCTATCTCTAACCGTACTCATGTCATAAATCAAAGAATTATTTTTTTCTTTTTTTTTGTTATTTTTGTTAAAAAATCATGCTTATAAGTCAAAATTTTGAAAAAGTTTTGAAATTTTATATTAAAGGCTATTCAATTGCGCTTCTTTCACATAATAACATGTTTTAATGTAGCTTGTACTGATTGTGTGTTATTAAAAAAAACTTCAAGGGGAACATTTTTGAAACTTTAATGAGATATCTAAATTGGTTACAATAATTGCTCAATATGTCCACTAACTTTGATGCAAACATTGCACTTTTGCAGCATATTTTTATAAATCTTTTCGAAATTTTCAGGAGTTTCTTGAATTTTCGGCGCAGCTGCTATAATACGCGCTAACAAATCTTCTTCAGATTTGACTGGCGTCTCGTACATCAGACTTTTCATGTAACCCTTCAAAAAGAAATCTAAGAGTGTTAGGTCGGGGGATCGTGGCGGCCACATTAGGCTCCTCTCGCTTAATCCATCTATCCCCAAACTGTTCGTTGAGGTAGTCCCAAACACACATCTGTAGGCGAACCTCTATTGGTACTTTCTTCAACAATTCTGGCAAGATTTCTTCTAAAAAGATTTTGTAAATTGGACCGGTGAGACGAGGTGAAAGAAGGTATGGCCTAATCAAACGACCGTCAACAATGCCAGCTCACACGTTGATTTCGAACTTGTGTTGGAATTTAGATTGTCGAATAGTATGACGGTTTTTGTCTGCTCAAATATGGTTGTTGTGAGAGTTAAGAATGCCTTCTCTGTTAAATGTTGCTGTATTAGCAAAAAGAACATACCGTGGAAATTAAGGCTGTAAGCGACGAACCAACGAGAAAAGTTAATACCTGGTGGAAAATTGATTGGACTTAAGGCTTTTTGCAGATAATAGGGGTGGAGTTGATGTTCTTTCAAAACTTACCAAACACTTACATGATTAGCACCAATCTCACGTGCAATGCTACTAGTGCTGCTGGATGTGTTTTTCTCTTATGAAGCACATCTTTTTCAAATCGTAAGGTTTGACGATGTCTTGCAACTCTATTGGTAGGTATTGGATTTAGAAATTGGGCTGTATACAAGCATGTTGTAAGTCTACCATTACAATATGCTTTGCCGTACATAACATCATATTAGCATAGTTTTGAAAAGTATGCTGATTCATGATTTAAGCTTGTTACTTAAATTCAATTATTTTGTTTATCAAAATCATAAGCGATATAAGACATGAAACATGGCCAACTTGAAAAAGAAAGTTTTTGACTAGGGTGAACATGGTTGCCTACGAGTTTATAAATAAAAAGTGTCTCAAATGAACCTCCTTACTTACCCTAGAAGTTTGTTACCTCTATTTATTAACACCCTGTATAACATCAATTAAGGGCATTACAAAAAATAAAATTATTATTCTATTGTACTATTTTATCATCTCTAATTAACAATAAAAATGTTCATTTTGTGTGTTAACTGAACAATGGAGTAACATAGTCCTTATATTTTCTGACCGCTTGAGTTTGGCTGTTTATTGTCTTAGCTAAGGGTCTGCACGTTTCAGGAGCAAATCTATTCCAAATTTGCTCTATTTTGTGCAACACTGTTTTAATGGCATTAATGTCAGGACTGCTGGAAGGCCAAGGAACAACATTTATGTGAAGGTAAAAATTACTCTGTGCCAGTCTTGCATTGATGAAGATAATTTAGTTTTTTTTGCCAAGGGTTGCTTTTCATTTGCTTATAAGAAAACATTTTATTTTTAAATACAACTAATATGCTCTTGTTTTTTATCAGAAATTAATTGGAGAATATTAAGTTCATTCTTCACTGTATGTATTATATTGCGGCAATATGTGTTAAGTACTAATTAAAGAATTTTGAACTTGCGTGGTATCTACCACGCATCATTTTGTTCAATAAATGCATCGATTGCCCAATGCGATAAAAAAAACAACTGCTGATTATTCTGATGATCCGTTCTGCATTGTCTTCGCAGCTTACTAGTTATTTGTCATTTTTAATAGTGAAATAGTACATTTTTTTAATTAGAGATGATAGAATAAAATAGAATAATAATTTTGTTTTTGTGTTGCTAATTGGTCATAATTGTTTTTAATTAACTAACAATATAATATTAAATTTAAAAATATTTAAAAAAATTAATAAATTCAAATACCTATTATATAATTATATATGTATTTAATTTTGTCTCAATATATAGTTGTTAGGGCACGTATACTGTTTTAAAAATTCTTTATTTATAAATACTTACCTGGATTAAAGTTTGGCAGTCAAGTTAGTTATTAATCTTAAAGCTCGCTCTCTATTACGTTTTACTAACTTACTGAAGCTTCGGAAGCCGTATGCATCCGTGCTTAGGTCTTGAAAAATTATCAATTCATTTCTAAATTTCAAAAGTTGGTGCGGTGTCTATGCTATTAATACATCTTAAAAATGTCTATCAATTTTAGTCTCAGCAAAAACCATTAATAAAGTTAATATTGAATAATCGCTGGAGAAGCTTTACCCAGACTAGTAAAGGATTTATTATTTCTCTAGCTTCTGTTATTCTCGTCATTTCTCTATTTTTTATTAAGATCTTCACTAAAGGAGTAACACGAACTATGCAGTTAAAATTCTCTAATATGAAAGTCTTATTTATTCTTTTAAACAATTGAGTTTGTAAATAATAAATTGTAAAAAATCAATAAGAACCCTTTCCGAAACTTGATATATTGTTCAAGCGTTTCACAAAGAAATGTAATTTGAACATATCTGTCTAGATTTCATATTTCCAATAAATTGTTTTATTTTGTTACATTTTTTGTAAAATATATTAATGGCATCAAACTAAAATTGCTAAACTTTTAATTGTCATATTTGATAAAAATATTGAAGGAAGTCTTATATTAACTTGCATATATTTTTTTTATATTAGCACGTCTCGGTTTTACATTACTGCGAAAATGAATAAATAACATCGTTCAACATTTATTTCAGATAAATTATGAAATCTGGACACATGCCAAATTGCCACTTTTATTTGTATGATGCATGCAACTTAGGATTTATGAAACAACAACGTACATTTAGTTTTACACAATTTATTTTGTTATTACATGGTTTAGTAAATTTCTAAACAAATTATACAACATGTTGTTATTTTTGATTATTATAGTAGGTATATATATATATATATATATATATATATATATTTACAATGCAACATGCAAAGTCACTTTTATACTTTTCTAATTATTGAACATATAGATAGAAAATCAAATTTTTAGCAGAAAGCTAACTGTACCTTTCTTTTACACTCTTAAATAAAAAAGTTACAACAGGTTTTAATTTGTGTAGGCTGGCCGATAGAACAAATAACGCACGCCCATTATTTTATTTCCATGGCCAACGTTGCTTGTTAAGCAAACTGTTATGATTGTAAATACCTAACCTTTTACATAATACAATTCTTTATCTTCATTGTAATTTTATTTTACCCTATTCTGAATGAAATGCCATCACACAGATTTAAATATACCAATCATTCAATTAATTTATTAGACAAGCAAGCAATTTTTTTTTTAATTTAAATCTTCTTTATACTATTAACAAATCAAGTTGCATTTAATATAATGTAATATTTTACATTAAATGCGATATAATTATATTAGTTAGTATAAAACGAAGCATTTAAAAACAGGAATATATTAACTTCTTCACTCAACCTTCATCAATAAAAGGGGAAACGTAAAACTATAAATAGATTTTATGTGTATTTTTTTGTAGTAGACCGTTTCTTTTGGATATTACAGCATCCTTTTAACTTATTTTCGCTGTAATAATATTTGTATAGGCTACTATTATTTTATTTTACATTATATTATTTTAAATTATGATGGATGGATTTATTTCATATTATATCACAATAAATGTAGTACAATTAAAAACACTTTTATGCTAGGTATCAATCTACGTATATAAGCGTGAAGAAATTATTATTGTTATTTTTTTCCACTTGTAAAAAGTGTAAACCGTTTTTGCGCATGTTAATTGATTATTTAATTTGAAAATGCAATAGTCTAAGTATACAAATAAAAAATTTGTTTTTTAAGTTACAGTTAAATTTTTTATTTTATAATTTTTACGCTGCGTATAATATGGTTTCAATAAATACAACAATCCAATATTAATTAAATTATTATTTAATACAAGATAACTTGCTTAGAATTAAATTAAATAAGTTAATATTAAAACTTAAAACATATTAACCGCATTAAGCAGTAATGGTCCGACGGCGGATATTACTTATTATATTTTATCTCAAAAAACACATAATATTGTTAATTATTTGTTCCGTTTGTGTGAAACAAGTAAACAAGTTAACAACTAAACAACAACCTATCTAAACAAGTTAACAAATAAACAAATAAACCAGTATACAACATAACAACTAAACATGTAAACAACAAAACAACTAAACATGTAAACAACTAAACAAGTAAATAACTAAACAAATAAACAAATAAGTAACTAAACAGAACAACAAGTAAACAAGTAATCAAGTAAACAACTACACAAGTAAACAACAAAATAAGTAAAAAAGTAAACAAGTAAACAAGTAAACAAGTAAACAAGTAAACAAGTAAACAAGTAAACAAGTAAACAAGTAAACAAATAAACAAGTAAACAAGTAAGCAAGTAAACAAGTAAACAAGTAAACAAGTTAACAAGTTAACAAGTAAACAAGTAAACAAGTAAACAAGTAATCTAGTAAACAAGTAAACAAGTAAACAACTAAACAAGTAAACAAGTAAACAAATAAACAAATAAACAAGTAAACAAGTAAACAAGTAAACAAGAAAACAAATAAACAAGTAAACAAGTATACAAGTGAACAAGTAAACAAGTAAACAAGTAAACAAGTAAACAAGTAAACAAGTAAACAAGTAAACAAATAAACAAATAAACAAGTAAACAAGTAAACAAGTAATCAAGTAAACAAATAAACAAGTAAACCAGTAAACAAGTAAACAAGTAAACAAGTGAATAAATAAACAAGTAAACCAGTAAACAATTGAACAAGCTTCATCTATAACTCTTTTTTGTTATTTATTTTATTTTTATTCACTTATTAATTGTAATATTTTTTTGCGCATAGTAATAGTTTAATCGAATTGCAATTGCAATTTTCTAAGTATATAACTAAACATTTTTTCTTTAATGTAACAATTAATATTATCTAAACTTTGTAGTGTTTATCCGTCGGCAGTTGAATTTCTTATTTTATAATATTACACCGCATAAAATAAGCTTTTAATAAACACAAAAATTCATTATTCAATTAATCTGAATGATCACATTACAAGATATCTTGTTTTGAATTAAATTGAATGCATTAAGATTAAAACTTAAAATATACTAACTGGATTAAGGTGTAATGATCCGACGGCGGATAAATTATTTATTTTATATTATCTCAACATACACATAATATAGTTATTTATTTGTTTCGTTATACAGTTGTTTGTGTGAAACAAGTAAACAAGTAAACAAGTAAACAAGTAAACAAGTAAACAAGTAAACAAGTAAACAAGTAAGCAAGTAAACAAGTAAACAAGTAAACAAGTAAACAAGTAAACAAGTAAACAAGTAAACAAGTAAACAAGTAAACAAGTAAACAAGTAAACAAGTAAACAAGTAAACAAATTAACAAATAAACAAGTAAACAAGTAAACAAGTAAACAAATAAACAAGCAAAGAAATAAGCAAGTTAACAAGTGAACAGGTAAACAAATAATCAAATAAACAAGTTATCAAGTTAACAAGTTAACAAGCAAACTAGTAAACTAATAAACAATTTATTAAGTTATCAAGTTATCAAGTTAACAAGCAAACACGTTAACAAGTAAACAAGTAAACAAATAACTAAACAAGTAAAGAATTAAATAAATAAACTAGTAAACATGTAAACAAGTAAACAACTAAACAACTAAACAACAAACTAACAAAACAAGTAAACAAGTTTACAAGTAAACAACTAAACAACAAACTAACAAAACAAGTAAACAAGTTAACAAGTAAACAAGTAATACTCAAACAAGTAAACAAGCAAAGAAGTAAACAAGTAATTACGTAATCAAATAAACAACTAAATAAGTAAACCAGTAAACAAGTAAACAAAAAAACAAGTAAACAAGTAAACAATTTATTCTGTAACCTTTTATTGTTATTTATTGTATTTATTGTTTTTTTTTTTACTTATTAAGTATAAACCTTTTTGCGCATAATAATAGTTTAATTAATATGCAATTGCAATTTTTTAAGTATTTAACTAAACATTTTTTCTATAATGTAACATTTAATATTATCTAAATTTTATAGAATTTATCCGTCGGCAGTTGAATTTCTTATTTTATATTATTGCACCGCATAAAATAAGCTATCAATAGATACAAAGATTTAGTATTCAAATAATCTGATTGATCACTATTACAAGATAACTTGTTTTAAATTAAATTGAATGCATTAGGATTAAAACTTAAAATATGTTAACTGGATTAAGGTGTAATAGTCCGACGGCAGATAAATTACTTATTTTATATTATCTCAACACACATAATATAGTTATTTATTTGTTTCGTTATACAGTTGTTTGTGTGAAACAAGTAAACAAGTAAACAAGTAAACAAGTAAACAAGTAAACAAGTAAACAAGTAAACAAGTAAACAAGTAAACAAGTAAACAAGTAAACAAGTAAACAAGTAAACAAGTAAACAAGTAAACAAGTAAACAAGTAAACAACAAACTAACTTAACAAGTAAACAAGTAAACAACTAAATATGTTAACCAGTAACCAAGTAAACAAGTAAACAAGTAAACAAGTAAACAAGTAAACAAGTAAACAAGTAAACAAGTAATCAAGTAATCAAGTAAACAAATAAACAAATAAACAAATAAACAAGTTAACAAGTAAACAAGTAAACAAATAAACAAATAAACAAGTTAACAAGTTACCAAGTTAACAAGTTAACAAATAAACAAGTAAACCAGTATACAACAAAACAACTAAACATGTAAACAACAAAACAACTAAACATGTAAACAACTAAACAAGTAAATAACTAAACAAATAAAAAAGTAAACAAATAAACAACTAAACAACTAAACAGAACAACAAATAAACAAGTAATCAAGTAAACAACTACACAAGTAAACAACTAAATAAATAAAAAAGTAAACAAGTAAACAAGTAAACAAGTAATCAAGTAAACAAGTAAACAAGTAAACAAGTAAACAAGTAAACAAATAAACAAGTAAAGAAGTAACCAACTAAACAAATACACATGTAAACAAGTAAATAACTAAACGTCTAAATAAGTAAGCCGCCAGATCATTACTATTTAATTCAGTTAGTTTTAGCTGCATGCATTCAATTTAACTTGTCAAACAATGTGGAAGTAAAAGTTTACTTATTATATATTTTGTAATCTGCATACTTAGAAATTTTTGTTAAATAAATTTCAATTAAATAGAACAATTTTGCATATTAAATTACAAAAACTATTTTTTTATATAATATTTATTATTAAAAACTGTAAAATAAGTTTGTTAATTAGGTTACAGTATAATTAAAAATTTATATTGATTATTGAAAACTATTGTGATTGATGTAGTGTTGTATGATATTAACGCGTAATAAAACAATAAGTAAAAGCAGTAATAAATAATATAATGATACTATATTACATCGCCGTGAATTTGTGTTTATCTCAAAGTCATGCCAGTTCAATAGCCTGCTTAAGCAGCAGATGTTTCAAACAATATAATAATAACAATATCTCTATTATGCCACTTGCCGTCGCTAGGTATTAAAATAAATTTAAGGATTATTTCAATAAAAATAAATAGTACTGCTTGTTTTGTATAATTTATCAGCATATTGCAGCACAGGATAAAAATTTAATCAAAACTAAATGATGCAAATTGAATTAATATAAAACGTTGCAATAACGAAAGAAAATAGTAGGCGGTTACAAATTTCTATCATTGCTAAACAAGCAACCCACCAAAGAGCTGGTCACGCCTATAGAAGATCACATATATTTTGGCGCCTTCACCATGGTTTCATATGTTGCGTTGCGTATATAGAACATACGAGACCACGACTTCGTATGTTCTTTGTGATCTTGCATGTTGCGTTGCGTATCTAAAATGGTCTTGCATGTTGCATTGTATATATATATATATATATATATATATATATATATATATATATATTATATATAATAATAATAATGACATTTAAATAAATTCATTATTTTTGAATCTTATTATGAAGTTAATATTTTGTAACAATAGCCACAATTGGCTTTCATCGCTTCTTTGTTAGTTTACAAAACAGTTTGTAGTAACAATTTGCACATGTATTATGCATTTGCATAGTTTGCCTATTCCTACAACTTAATTGCATACAATTATTTGCTTAGGACTTCGAAGCCAGAAAATATAATGCATTTGTTTAATTGAGTGAGCAATGTTTGACCCAGAAAACTTAGTTTTATTTAAAATATATAATCAATATTAATATTTTTGTTTATTGTTAAATTCTAATAGTTTTTACCAATATACAAATTCACTTGTAAAAATGAATTTATGAATTTATTATCTATTTACGAATTACTGTCTTATACAGTACATTTTACTCTGTACACTTTCTGCAGTTTTACATTACAATTCTGATTACAATTTATTCAGCAGAATAATTTGTGGACCCATTTCAATGTTTCAATTATTACTTTTGATAGATTTGAGATTTAACCAACGCAAATAATTCAAGTCTTATGACACTATAGTTGCGTTCTGTTTTTGCAAAATTATGCAATTTTGTATGCCAAACAACTCGTATCAATATCTACAAATTACTTTTGTTTTACAAATGTTAAAACTAAATGGTTTAATACAATTTATTCTTGGATCTTACGGGTACAGTGTTAAAACTATTTTTGATATAGATAAATGTTGTTAAGTTGTTTATACAAAAATATGTGGGCTCATTTTTCTTTTTTATTAAGACATCGGTGACGCGTACAGACCATTTTGATAGTTATCTGTTTGGTTTTTTTAATATTTTGCTCACAGTAGATTTGTTTGATTTGAGAAGTTTCTTGTTGCATCTAGTTTTAAACAAGTTTTGATGTTGGCCATTCAAGTTACTTACATTTTTACTATTTGAGCTCGCCAAATTTTGACATAATAATAATAATAATAATAATAATAATAATAAAGTCATTTATTTCCATATAACATGATACAGTAAAATGTAGAAGTACAAAAGACAGATAATGCATGAAAACAAGTCACATGAACAAGACATAACTAATAAGTATGGTTAAAATAATCGTTAACAGTGTATGGTTCAAGACAACACAACAAATCATACACTTTTTTTTGACAATGCCATAATGTTTACAAGATTTTATATCTACTGGTAGATGGTTAAATATCTTCATGCAAGTATATGATGTTCCTTTTGAATACATAGTCAGTCAATGGGCGGGAAGACTAAAATCTGTTCCACGCCTTGTTTCATATGGGTTTGGCAACAAATTAGAGTTAAAATAATATTTATGCTTATAAAGAAACTTTATGCATTCATATATGTATATAGCTGGTGCAGTTAGCATATTGTTTGATTTAAAAACTCCGCGACAAGAATCAATAAATGTAATATTATATAATATTCTAATGGCTCGTTTTTGGTTGATAAAAACTTTATGCAAATCTGTACTGTTTCCCCAAAAAACAATACTGTATTTTAGATGGCTATAAAAATTGGAATAATAAAATATCTTACATATGTTTTGGTTAGTATTTCTTGATAAAACCCTCAGTCCATAACAAGTCCTAGTTAGTTTTTCGCAAGTATGTTTGGTATGCTCTGTGTACTTTAAAGTCTCGTCAAGTATTATACCGAGAAACTTGGCACACGTTGTGAAAGGGAGTTTATAGGAATTGAGTGTGATATCCGTTGGAGTTGGTATAGAGTGATTGGTTTTAAAAAGTATACAGTTTGTTTTTCCTTTATTTAGAATCAACTTATTGTTACTGAACCAATTTTCTACAGAATGCATAACGTTGCTACCTTCCTGAACAATGTCTGTAAAGTATTTACCTTTAATGAGTATATTAGTATCATCTGCGTAGTTGATAATTTCATGAGTTGATATCGAGTTGATATAGTTGATGAAGTTGACCGTTACTACGTGATAATTCATAATACATGATTAAATAAAACAATTACTTGTTTTTATATCACCATTTATTTCGTTACACTGTGACTGCAGTTTTGGCTGAACCTCAGCCTTCTTCCAACATTCATGTATTGTTATTTATGTAATTAGTACATGAACTGTCGAAATCATCAAATTTTAGTTATTGCTCGAAAAATTAAATATCAGAAACAAGTGATTTTAAAATTTAAATGATGAAAGTGTTGGTACGATGGATTCTCAGGCTGTTCACTCCCGAACAAAAAAGACAAATTTGCGACGAGAATTTGACTACTTTATTCCAAGATGGAGGTTTTTCTATAGAATTATAACTGGGAATGAGACATGGGTATATTACTGGTGTCCTCCTAGTAAACTGAGTATGCAATGGGTTTCATAAGAGATCTCCACTACTCAAGAAAGCGAAGACGGAGTTTTTTGCGCGAAAAGTGATAGCTTTAGTTTTCTGAGACGCTGAGGGGGTTTTCTTAATTGAGTATATGCCAAAATGTAGTCAAACAACGGGGAATTAAGAATTTAAAAAAGACATTGCAGTTATGGTCAGAAAACTTTACTTTTGCACGACAATTTCAGGGTTCGCAAACCACGAATTGTTCAAGAAGTTGTCAACTAATGCGGCTTTAAGGAATTACAACATCCACTTTACAATTCCTACTTTGTTTTCTGTGATTGCCAGATATAAACACTTTTTTACTGGCAGTTTAATTTTGATGACCCATCAAACGACAAAATGACCGAAGCTAACTCCTTGCTTAGATGTTGGTATTCAACGATTATTGGAAACATTCTAAGATGACACCTCTACATATACTGAATAAATCTTTAATAATATGTATCTAACACTTTTGATTTTGATCAATAATGTAACTTGTAAAAGAAGAGATAGAAACTTGCAGCCGTTACCAGGTCTGCAGTTCTAACTCTTACATAGCTTTTCAACCATTAAATAATTGCATCTTTTGTATGAAATTAACATCATATATTTGCGCAATAAATGTTAGTGGCTATGAACAACTTCTGGCTATTTCTATAACGGAATTTGCTGCGACTGAAAAGGAAAGAAATTGAAATATTTGCGCTTTGTTGGTTTTACAATTCCTTGGGCATGCGGCCGTCTAAACCAGAGTTATTATTGTGCGTTTTATAGCTATTTTACATCGCTTGAGAAGTCTTACGACTTGTTTAAAAGGGATTGATGGGACCAACGGCTTATTAGATGACTTTCGATTTTGAATCATTCCGGTGAATAAAGAGCAAGTTATTATTTTAGTCATATTTTGGAGATAGAACGCCAGACTGTTAGTGCTATCTAATCGAAAGGATGGGGATTGCGAGTTTGGGTTTGAAAGTACGATTTAAAGACGCGTCCAAACCAGAATAATTGGAAAACGCGAATTTGGGCTTTAAACTGCGATTCGATGACTTGGTTCGATTTTTTGGATGCTCGGAACTGATATATTATTTTTGAGCCGCCATTGACCGGTAAATAAACGTTGAATTGATTTGCGTGCGTTGGTCTCGGCAATAGAATTTTAGAATACTTGAGATACGGTTATGAAACGCTGTTTAGGAGATGCCAACTTTGGATTTGGGTTTTTGCTAACGACTGGTGGCTTTAATAAGATTCAGTTTTTGGGAGTCTACATGGGTATTTAATGGAGATCATTTTTCACAAGTAATCGCAGAGTTTGTATATTAAATTTAAATATAAAAAATTATACTACTTAAGAATAAATAAATGTTTCTTTTATAATTAAAATGAGACTTTTTATTGGAAAACACTTTACTTCTTATAACTAATTGAAAGATAAAAAATAATCTAGACAATGAGAATATGTTTTGTTTAATTAAATAAAATGAAACTGTTCTATAATTAAACTGTGTCTGTAATATGAATCATAAAATATTTACTTATCATCATAGCAATTATAATTAGTTCAAAATTAAAATATCACGTTCAAATAATCTAATCGTCTCATTATTCAATTTATGTGTGGCTATTATATTTTATTGCTTTGCCTTGGGCGAACCAAGTTAATAAATCGTCACATATGCATCTAAATTAAGTAATTAGTTACCAAAAAAAACATGATTTTTTTCTTGATCATTACTTTTACTACGACTATTATATTATAAGAAACATGTTCACAGTCTATAGTAAGTGATTATTCACTCACACCTAACCTTTTAGATGAATTAGTACTCTGAATTTAATAGCTTAAATAAATACAACGAACCAGTTATTTCAATGCATTTCTAGAAACAGGTGGAAATTATTAATTGATTGAATGAAGCATTACATAATTTCGTGATGATTTAAATATTGTTTTATGGATTTTTTTAAATATTTAAAATAATATTAACCTTGCAAAAGTATAATAAAATTCAATTTGCAAAAATGAATGTGACCTTGTTTTTTATTTCTAAAAATATATTGTAAACATAACATATTTGAAAGTATATTTAAAGGTTAAGCATAGAATTCATTGTTTATTTTATTTTCATTATAAATAGTAATGTGTTTATTTACATACATATCATCTATAATAGTTGAAGTAATATTGATATAAGTTATTATTCTACAAGTTTGAAACTATCGACAAAAATGCAAGCAGGAAAACGAGAGATATTATTTATCTATCTGTTTAAAAGAAAAAAAATCCATACTTCCTTTCTACATAGCCCATTGGTAAAACAACTAAACACTTAAAATATTTTATTAAATTGAACTTCAATATTACTTTGCAAAACCTTTTCGTATTATATATTATACGCTGCTCAAAATAATTAGAGAAACACGTACTTAGGACTTCATAATTTTTTTTTAATTTTTATCAATATGCAAATTTAATAATGCTTAATTCAAAGATTTACATTTTGTCCGAATAAATTTGCAAAAACAATAAAAATTTTACATATCACTTTTAAGATAATAATAACAATTCAAAAAAATTACTAAATACAAAGTGGAACAAGAAATGAAAATTTCACTTTAAAAATTGGTGTGTTTAGGAATAGTAAACAATGTTGATAGTTCATCATAAATTGTAGAAATCATTCGTGTTAATGTTTCTATCGAGAATGGCACCAGTATTCGACAAGTAGCAAGAAATTATAACGTTGGTCCTTCTGTCATCTATTTTATGTGGAATCGATACCTAGAAACCGGAGGATATAAAAGCCGCATTGGACAAGGTTCTAAGAGGAAAACAGACCGAATTCAGGACCGGCTTTTATTCGTCTTTCTTGCGTTCTCGTATATCCACAGCCAATGATCTTCAAATCAGACTCAGAACTTATAACGTGGAGATATAACAGTTAGGTATTATTTGCATTTTGCTCGTGAACATATCGCATGATAACTACGACAGTGGAGACCAGTACTCTTCACAGATGAGTCGATTTTCTTTAACTTGTTGTGATGGTCGAGTACGTGTATATCGACGTTCATATGAACGCCATTCTGCACAAGCCATACAAGAAGTCGAAAAATATTGTGGTGGATCTGAGAAACCTTTTGTACTAACAACTATGATGTTATATTATACGGATGAGGTTTGCATCGGCTAGCCAAGAGGAACAGTCGAGGTTTGATAGATATGACAAAATTAAAGGTGGGAATGATTCATTATTTTACATAATCTTTTTGTTTGTTGACGGCACTTCACGATAACCCCGAATATCATAAATTAAAACCATTGGTATGGCATATACAGAAAGAGGAAATGAAATTGTCGGCGTATTAAAAATAGCATACTTCACTATGGCGTAGTATTTGACATCTGTAATTGTAATATTTGCGGTAATCTGAAAAGTAATGCGTACACCAACGCCGATGTTCGCTTGAGTGTCACAGGCTTGATAGAGAGCGAATTGGTAAATTAATTAGACAACCCATGTTCTAAACATTAGAACAAATGTCCATTAATACATGACACAAGTGATTAAATATTAATCTTGAAAAACGAAATAATCGTTGGGCTTGTGCATACGCGTCTTACAAAGACGAAAACAAGTTACTTAGAAAATAAAAGTAACTTGCACATTACAGTTAGTACTACTAATACTGCAACATTGAAAAAATAAAATTGAAAAATGTGGTTAAAATTTAAAAAAAATAAAAATAATAATAATAATAAAATTAAAATTAAACAAAAAAGAAGTATTTTGAAAATAAATTATAGATAAAAGGAAAAATGAATTGGAAATCAATTAATATCTAGACTATGCAACACTAGAACAGGTAAAACATGTTCGTATAAATGTACACACAGTGTCTCAAGTTTACTAAATGTAACCTGCAACAATGTCGAACAGTCTTGAAATTACAAAATGTAAATATTAAAATGGTCTAAAATCATCCATATACGCGTTTCGAAATTTATTTCTCATCAGTATGGCTTTACTTTAGACTTAAACATAATTCTAAATTAGATAAATTAACTTACTTAGTCAACTCGGTCTCGTAGCAACGTTTAAACTAAATTTATAAAAAAGAGGGTGAACTATTTATACTATCTGAAGGATTAATGACTTCTGAGAATGAAGGATTAAGAAATCTCACATTTTTCGGACTAATTACCTAGCGATAATTATGTTCTAAACACTAACGTTCAGTACTATATTTTTTAGTAATATTTATACATATTTATATTACATTTAACTTACTATTTATTGCAAAACATAGTCACTATGACTTGACTTAATTGTTTGAGTGCCCTTTGATAAAATGCTTAAATCTTTGGCTATGAGGTACGATTTGAACTAGAGGGTTTCTTAATAAATAAAATTGTCCTCATATGTGACATATATTTGTAAAATCATCGGGATGTTCTTGACACGCTAGTGATGTGTATTTTTGAATGGCACCGTAAAATGATAACCAAATTTTAATAACAACTCGACGGCAATGATCTGAGCAAATGTGGTTCTTATAGACATACAGCTTCCAAAACAATCAATTTATTTAAACAGCATTTTTTGTCAATTGCCTTTTTTTTAGTTGTAAGAAAGAGTTGCCGACTTTACATACTAAGTATTGAAATTTCTGTGAATCTATTATCGATTTTTTTTGTTATAAAAGCCAATGTTCGCCGCATTGAAGTGCCTACTTTGTCTACTTAAATACTCAATATAAATTAAATAACAAAATTGATTAAAAAATCGTGTTAAATTAAATTATATGAACACAAAACTGAAAAACAATAATTGTTAACATTTTAAATCACTCAAATAAACAAAATACATACATTAAATGTACAATTCTAATATTTATTGGAAAATTTGCAGTATACAACTAGATTTTCGATTATCTCAATTTTTTATAATTGTTTTGGTAATTAAATTATATTCTAATTTTTTAGCATGCGGTGTTGATTGAATTGATTACGTCTATGGAATTGAGAGCAACTCACTGGCATGCTGTGCGAATAATTGCTCAGTTCGATAAACATTTACAGCTCGCAGCCTATATTTCCCTGGAATGCTTGCGATACGAAAGTAAATATTATTTATTATTGTACAAAACCAAGGGCACGATAAAATTTCCATAGTGCTAAAAATGCGTATTTATAATTAACCCAGTTTAAAATCTTGTGTTCTTTGACATTGGTTGAGATTACCCGGATTTTATAATAAATTACCTCGATTTGACGAAACATTCGTTTAACCTTTTTTTTAATAATTTATTTTGTTATTAGTATTTTTGGTGAAAATAACACTTTTTTATTATTATTTTTATGTTTAATTTAAAATTAATATGACCGCTTTTTGACCGTCGATTTCCTACTGGTTGGAAAGAAGCTATTTTCCGACTTGATTTAATGCAATTTTATGCTGGAATTCATGAAAGTCAGTTAAAGTAACGGTTCATTAAACGGCAAAACTGTTTATAATAATGTTACCACAAAAACGATTTGAGCATATCGGATAACTATCAGAAATGAAATGTTACATTTAACAATGATTAAGAATAGTGTATATGGTATGAAATGAATTTAATAATTTAATTAAAAAATTTTGAAAGAATATTATTTATTACTATTCACTCTTCATACAAAAGCGAACTTTGTAGTTTTAATATAATTTGACTCCAAGTAAAATAGTATCTCGATTGAAACTTTTTTAGAAGCTTTGAGCTATAGCGTTTTAATTGGTTTGTAGTATACTGTTGGTTTAATGCAGACTTTATAGTAACCTTCAATTTGTTGTAAAGATTTCATTATGTTTTTTTATTGATGATTCATAAACGGATTGGTTGACCGGTTGGCCACTTTAAAGGTTGAGGTTAGACTAACTTTTCAAGGAAACAATGGGTGATGATTTATTTTAGGATTTGAAACCGAAGATAAAATGTGCATTTATAATTAGGAAGTTTAATAAACGTTGTTTTTTTTTGCAAAAGAATAGTATTCACAGGAGCTGGGTCAGATTTGTGGTCTAGAACGTATTCTTGGATATTTACCATTTGCCTGAAGAAAATATATGTCTTTTATTTTATTATGAATCCCGATTAATTTAATCGAGAAAATACTTCATTGAGGTGAAAAGTGGTTACAAAGTAAAGTGAAAAGCAACACTTTTTTCAAACGACTTTAGTAGGGTTTCTTCTAATGTCTTGCGGTGGGGCCTAAAAATAAATTATAATGATAAATCCTACAATAACGATCACTGATGCATAAGTAGCAATTTTTATTATTTTTATATATATATATATATATATATATATATATATGTGTGTATTGGGTACTGGTTCAGGAGGAAAAAGAATAATTTTACATGGTTTGCGCGAGGTTGGATCACGCAGTATAAACAGTTGTCTATAGTTAGGTGCTTTTATTTGCCACACCCTTGCAATTTAGTTTCAACAGTCTACCAACAAGATGTTGAGTGAATTGTCGCTTTCCTTGGGATATTACTTTGTACTAATTGTATTTATTGTTTGATTGTCATAACTTTAAACTGTAGGCTGAACCGTATTCTTGGTGCCTCTCTAAAACTTTGAGATCACTTATTAGCGACTATTGATTTTTGATTTCGATGGTTTGTCAAGTCTTATTTTACGCATTTTTTGCAACTGCCAAGAACTTGTAAAAACGGGATTAATATTGTTACTATTATTACTATAAAAAACAAAATTTGGAAGTATTATATTATCTGCAGCAATTAAGACCAGAAAGTTTTACAAGCTACGTAAGGAACGTATTCAATTACAGGGAATATACTAATAAAATAATCTAAACTTAAGTTGGTTATTTTCTCTAAAGTGAATATTAAAGAAGTTGTGTCTGTTTTGGTTAAATACTAAAGCAGCTGAAACAATATATGGTATTTGATACAAACTGTCCAAGTCAAATATGCTCAAATATTGATCTCACCTCTAAAAAAATCCATTGAGCCAGCCGGTTGATCTCAGTAACTACAGACTCAGCAGAATCTGAGGCAGTCCTCAATCTAATTTCTCGCAAATGTACAACTACCTTCCCACAATGATCCAACGTATCCAAAAGTGTCAAATATTGATTTATCTATTTTAATTTAATCTATTTTTTTTTGCTTTGGCATCTTTAATAAATTACATTTTGCGCCGTGCGCTAACTTTTTTTTTGAAAAAAAAAATCACTAGTGCTCTATAACTCTGTAAAAATGTATATGATCATTTTTATTGCAAATTTTTTCAGCTTTCATTGTGTATAGTTAACGAAAATGTGCTCTGTTTTTGGTGATTGACGCTAGAGCTTGTCATATTTGTCAGGACTTTTAGTATATCCTTCACTAGGTACCTATAAATCAGTGTAAAAAAATTTAAAACTTTTGAATTTTTTTAAAGGTAAAAACTACTTTGACTGGACTCTACGTTACTATGGAAATATGGAACACCTTGAAGTCTATATATTTTTCTGTTTACGCTTATAAAAAGTGTTGATGTGTCCGTTTACAACGCGAAAGTACGCTGATATATATTACACTTACGGTTTTTATTATGGAAACTTGGTAGAATCTGCCCGAGAATATAAGATTTTAAAATAGGCTACAAACCGACGTTAACATCTACGTGAACACAGCACAATTTAATGTACTATGAATGCAAGTTTGGATAACATTAAAACGTCATGGTTTATATTTATTTCATATTGAACCTGTTCAAGCCCTCTTAGCTACAGATTTTGATAGTCATATTGAATTTCAAATATAGAATTATTGATAATATGCTAATTAGTCTATATTGGTCGTTTATGAGAACCGCGTCATTTAAAAAGGCACTCCTGCAAGCATACAGTACAATTTTTACAGTTTATGGCTGTATTCTTGTTGTTTTTAACAATATTTTTTAATTATAGTATGATTTTGTTGTTTATGATATTTTATGAAGGTTTTTATACTTTTTAATAGTTTATAATACTTTCTGACAATTGTTTAAGTTTAAAATTTCAATGCCAGATTTTGCTGTTTTAGCATTTTATGAACAGACTTTTGCAGTTTTTAATCTATTTTGGAAAATTTTTGTTATTTTATGACCGGATTTTTTACTTTTTAACAGTTTATGATTATATTTTGATGCTTTCTTACACTTTATTTTTGGGTTTTGCTATTTTAGACATTGTTTAAATGGAATGTTGCAAAAGTTTACAGATTATGGCTTTTCTGACATTATTTTGATGTTTTAATGCCGAATTTTGTTATTTTTTGACTGGTTTTTGTCGAATAAGTACCAAAATCTGACATATTTTTTTATATTTTATAACCTGATTTTACAGTGCCCTGTAATCCTATATGGACATATTATATTAGTTTTTCTATACCACATCTCTTAGGCAGCCTTTTATTGGGTTCCTATAGCTTAAAGTGACCAGATTTTAAAACGCTCAAAGGGGTACAAATGGGGGGGGGGGGGTAAAAAATAAAAATTTGTTGCACAAAGAAAGTTAAAAATTATTTTTAATGACAAAACAATAAAAACAATGCATAAATGCTTTAAACATGTGAAATAATAGAGAGAATATCCTCTCTCTAACATCATTAGTGCCGGGCAAACTAAGACAATACTCCACAATAAACAGCAAATTCTTGTATGAAACATTTTGCTGGTTAAAATAAAATTAGTAAATATAAGTAACATTAGCGCTCACGTCCGCTCTTGCCGCGCCTTTGCTGGATATTAAAGTTTTGCGGAAAAAAAATGTTTTGGGGGGGACGATTACGCTGATAGGGGGACAGTTGGGGGGACATTTTTATTGGGGGGACGGCCGTCTTCAAAGGGTGACTGTCCCCCTCAAAGGGGGACGAATGGTCACTTTACTATAGCTTGATATCTGCAACCCAATATAATTAAGTTTTATGATTTGTTTTATGGATTACCCACCACTAGTTTGCATCGGAAATGACTATTGACTTGGTTGATATAATTATGTTTTTTTTCCTGCTAAATCTAAACAGGAGCCGTTGCAGATCATTCTTTTTTTGTGCAATTAGTGGAGTGTTGTCTGCGTAACATAGGATTTTTGAGGATTTGTTGCCTTTTTTATAGCTTATTTTTAGTTCTTTAATATTTTGAATTATTACGATCATCAGGATATTGAAGAGTGCTGGGCTTAGACTATCTTTTTGTTCGATTTCAGCTTTTACGTATATTTCTTGTGCCAAGGAGCGAAACTTTTAAGAAAGATTTTATTAACCGTACTATTGGTACATGGAATAAACTTTCAAATTCAGTATTTTTCAAGACTTATAAGCCAGAAATGTTTAAGGTCAATGTTCACAGACTGCTTAAATCTAGTCTTTAATGTGATAGTTTCAACGAGTGTGGTTCTACCCGTTGAAATTTAAAGATATTTTTATGTTGTTCTGACGTATTAAGTAATTCTTAAATATCACATTTTAAAATTGAATAAAAAAATGCTTTATTAACAATAATTTGGGTTATGCTGTTTCTGTTTCGATCTTGGATGATCCTGATGTATTTGTTGTTAATTCCATAATGACGCAGGATAATTATTCTAGTCTATCAGCCGTATCTAAGTGCTTGCGTTAGATTACCATGCATAGGAAGACTTATTTTGACTTTTTATGAATAGAAATTTGCATTTTTAACAGAAGACCAATTTTTTTTGCTTTTTGTAATATTTTTATATTTTAAAACCGTATTTTGCTATTTTTGATATTTTATTAATAGAATTTTGCACTTTTTAACAGTTTATGGTCGAATTTTTGTGCTTCCTGAAAATAAGATGTTTCTGATTTTTTATTAATAGGTTTATGCACGTTTGATATTTCATTTGGTTTTTCTCACATTATTTTCATGTTTTAAGGCCGGACTTTGCTTTATAGAATTTTGCACTTATCAACTGTTTTTGACAGAATTTTGGTTTTTTTTACATTGTATTTTATAAACATTTTGTTGTTTTTGACATTTTATAAGTAGAACAAATTTTAGTTTTCTATCAATAATTTGATGTTTCAAGGCCGGAGACCTTTTGTTAGTAGAATTTTATATTTTTCAACAGTTTTATAATTTTGTTTTAATATTTTGATATTTTATGAAAGGATTTTGCTATTTTTGACATTTTATCAGTTTTTTGCACTTGTCATCATTATTTTATACTATAAAATAAAACAGGTAGGGTCGCGAGTTTCAAGTATATTTGTACTTTGGGTCGCCAGTCTAAAACGTTGAGAACCGCTGATCTAACGATTTGGTAGACGAAGTTGTGACTTTACGTCGGTGGACACATGTGTAGGGTTTTCCAATAAGAGGTTTCATTTTGTTATTTAAAAAGAAAACGGGTATTTTTTAAGAGAAATCAATAAATGTTTATTTCATTGTAAAGAGGAAGGTATGCCATTAACATTTGAAAACGATATCAGTCAAATTCACACATTCTTTTTCATGAAATTTTCCATGACCAATTTGCACATTTGCGGCTGTATGTCTTCGATAACTTCACGAATTCCATCTTTATGGTCTTGAATCGATTGTGGAGCATTGGCATAGACCTTATCTTTCACGAGGCCCTAAAGAAAAAAGTCTAATGATGTTAAATCACAAGATCTCGGTGGCCAATTGTTCTTACCTCTTTGAAAAATAACACGGTCAGGAAACTTTTCTTGCAAAATTGCGATTGTTTCGTTGCTTGTGTGGCAAGTAGGCGCCGTCTTGCTGAAAATAAACGTTGTCCACATTAATATCTTCCAATTCCGGCCTTAAAAATCATTAATCAAAGCTCGGTAGCGCCATCCATTCACCGTAACAGTTGCACCAGCCTCAGTTTCGAAAAAAAAGGGTCCAATCACACCGCCAGCCCAAAAACCAGACCAAACAGTGACACGTTGAGGATGCAAAGACTTTTCAACAATCATTCTTGGAATGCGACAATTCTGCTTGTTAACGTAGCCTCCGAGGTGAAAATGGGCCTCATCACTGAAGATGATTTTTTGATGAAATTCCTGATCATTTTGATGCATTTGAAGGACCCAATCAGCGAAGATACGACGTTTATGGTGATCGACCGGCTTGTGTTAACCGAACTTTAAAAGCCTTAAGACTTAAGTCTTTATGCAAAATACGGTGTTTTGTCGTTTGTGGAATGTCTAATTCCAAAGATCGACGACGAATCGACAAACTTGAGTTTTCTTCAACGCTACGGGCTACAATAGCAATATTCTCATGTGTTCTTGAGCGATGCACACGGTTTAGATTCTTCACATCACAGACTTGTCCCAACAGCTCAAATTTTTTCATCAACTTTACTATTGCCGGCCTAGAAGGTGCTTTACGACGACCTAAAAGTGCTTTAGTTTTACGAACGGTGACTGAAATTTTTTCACTATTTTAATAATTTCAATGCGCTGTTGAAGCGTGTATCGTTCCATTTTTAATAATGGCGTAGTTTTTACTTGTCAAATGTCAAAGGATAATAGCTTCAAAATTGACTGCTGCCCAAATAGCCGGCTATTGAAAATGAAACTTCTTATTGGAAAACCCTTTATAAATAACACAAAATAAGTCATTACGCTGCTTTGACATGGTTTTTTTAAACATATTTTATGGTATTGGCTGAATAAAATAAACAAAACTAAATACTAAAGACTAAAGAAATTATTTAAGCAATAATAGCCACAATATTTTTGAAATTGTTTTTGTCTGCATAACATAGAATTTTTGGATTTGCGTCCTACAACACAGAATAGTTTAATTACTAGAATTTATTTTAAGTATTCAATTCTTGTATTACTTTATTAATTTAAATAAAAAGTTGGAGAATGAGAGTTAAAACTATATATTTTGAATGTTTTTTATGATATTATGAAAACAATTTTTGTATATAATACGGATTTTATAATAAAATATATTTAATAATTATCACTGAACGAACCAATGAGTTATTAATTAATTAAATCAATAATTTAATAACAAGAAACCAGTAATTCAATATGCTAACAGACAATTGTATGTATTAAGAAGAAGCTATTGTAAAAACTGTTCATAGAATTTATTAGCATGTACGAAAATTACTTAGTAGTCACCGTCTTATTTTTAGCTAAACCCTGAATTCATCAATCATAGTATTAACTGTTATTACATTCTTCCTTCGATATTTCAATTGCACCAGGACGTAAAGTGTTACATCGCAACACTTGTAATAATGACATTGAATGTCAAATTGTTTCCAACAAGTTATTAACAAATCTAATGCTAAATTTGAAACAAATGTAGTATTCATTCAATAATTTTACCATGATACAATAATCAAAATGAATAAAATAATTTTAATTAGCTAATATAATTGATATTGTTTCAAATTACATATTTTACTGAAATATTTTATTTATTTTATTAATTCAATCAATTTCAATTGAAAACTATTGCAAACCATATGTGTTTTATTTCAATTTAAATATTTAATCAGTGCAATTACAACAATTATAATGTTATAATAATATATCTATACATATATAAATAATGTAATAGTAGGTAATTATCTAATAACTTATTTGGTAATTTGCAGGTTTTGATAGTATTACATGAAAAATTCTAAATTAAAAATTACTTTAAATAAAATATTTATTGAAATCCTATGAGCAGAAGTAATAGATTTAACTAACTCTCCTAGTGATGCCTTATGACATCACAACATTTATGATTTTTTTCAGGTGGTTTTAAACTTATTTTCAAAATTTTCTTAATTGGTTTTGTTTACATATGTGTCTAGAATGCAGTATTAATTTCCTAGTTACGTTTACAATTATTTTTTCCTTAGTTTTACAAAACCATTATTAATTAAAAAACAATATTTTGTAATTAAGATTATATACATAACAATATTAATAATGAAAAATTGTAAATTAAGTTAAACGATTGTTCTAGCTTAATTACTTTTTTAATTTATACGTGTTAAGTTGGTATAAACACGGATTAAATAATTTGCGTTAAATTAACAAATTAACGGTAATAAATATCAATTTAAAGCAATCTTCAACAATTATATATTGACCACATTCATCAACACGTACATGAAAATGCTTTTAGAATACTCATAATTTACGTAACAACTTCAATTTTTATCAATTTTATATTCAAAAGAGGGGAATAAATAAGCACAACAAATGCGTATATAAATTAATTAGATTAACCTATTATATTTATATAGCACTACATAGTCTGATTTAACTATGACAAGAAAGATCGTTATTTAGTTATGAGACCTACTGAAATATATTTAAAATACAATTTTAATTATTTGTTGCTGCGCATACTATAACAACCTATTATTGAAATATAGCTTATTTATACGAGAGCTGGTATTTTTGTCTTCGAGTTTTGATGTAATTTATGTAAAATCAATATATACTTTATTAGAAATTCTTGCGTTTTATTGAAAAACCAATATATAATAAAAATATTATATACGCGGAAATATTGTGTTTCATCCCGTATTTATGGGCAATTTCTTTTATACTTTGGAAAATAATCGAAAATTATTTACACACAAAAAAAGTAAAATCACTGATAACTGACACTTCGTTATCATGTTATAATTATTAGAATGTACTAGAGTTTTTGATTGTTTATACTGATTTGCGTATATGTATTTATATTTAATATACTACCTACCAAAAGTAAATGAACATTAATAACATGTAGCTTAATTTTTATGTAAACTTCTGATAATATGTAAATTATTGACACCACGGGATGATTAAAATTTAACAAAAAATTATAAGTTTTTTATAAAACATCAATAATGAGTTACCTTTCTATGATTTCTGAAACATTCAGCAACTCGCTTAGTCATTTTAGAAATTAAATTGCCAATCTCAGCCTGAGGGATTAAATCCCAAGCTTTCTGAATACGCATGCGAATATCATGTAAAATGACCGGAGGTAGCTGAAGATGGTTCAATAGGTTATAGGCCTGGAGAACCAGAAGACCATAAAAGTAAATCAATATAAGCTAGTTTCAAGAATTTTATAGTAACTCTAGCTGTATGCGGATTTGTATTATCTTGTTGGAGAATGGGGGTTTCTAACCTTCTCAGATAGACCATATTGGTTCTAGAATTGTGTTAATGTAGCGTAATGTTCCTGAAATGAACACTAAATGAGACTTACTTTTATAAGCAATACCATACCATCTTTCTGCCTGTTTCTGCATTGTGATCTCGAATACCAAAATCTTGATTTGTTGCTAAAAGACAACTTGTTTCTATTGATCGACTCATTGTAGTCTTTCATTGTGCCATTTTGAACGGCACCACGACTTGAGATCAAATGATGAATTTTCCTGTAAACTGATTGAACGGAGATTTTTTTGGTTAGTTAAGCCTATTTAGACATCAGATTTAAAATAAATTCTTAAGACCATATTCTTATCTATCACACTCTTGCAGCCAAGAAAATGTATTTAATGAGGTTTTAACCAGTTTGAAAGAAAGGAGAATTACAATAAACCTGAACTGTATCCATAAGTTAATTAATTGCCCAAAACTCTTGAGTAAACTTAACTTTAATCTTTTGTAAAAATTAGATATAGCAGACATTCACATCTTTTTGTAGACCTGCAGCATAAAACAAATTATGGATAATACAGTCCTCTTGTTCGGATGATGCGCCAATGTAACATTTTACAAAACATCTCTCATTTTGATTTATTTGTTATCACATAACATTTTTAAACAAAATTGTAAATTCATAAATCTCTAATTGTATATTGATATGTAAAGGCAGCATGCCGTAAATAAATGTATTATTATTATTATTATTGTCACAAATTGCTCTTCTTGTTGTTGAAAATCGGTCCCTGAGAGAGACGAGCCAAAGAGGCCGATCTTTACGTTCTGTAGTGTTTTTAAGGCAGTGATTCTTGACCTCGGGTTGCAATCCAAATTTGAGTAGGGGGAGGTTTTTGGGTGCGTTAGGGGAAACCTTCAAATAACTTGCAAAAAAGATAAAGTTTTATTTTTTAACGCATGATGATGACAACAATATTCTCGTGGAGATTATGCTTATGATTTAGGATATTTGAAAAACTTTGAAAATGAAATGGACAGATTTATTCCACAAAATGTTTATATTGGGAAATATAGTTGGGTTAGAAACTCATTTGAAGTAGATGTAATGGGGTTTGAAATTAATAATTCAGATCACAAAAAAAAATGCTCAAACTTGTATTTTGAGCATTTTTGTGAAAAAGAAAAATGCCAAATTGAGTTTTACGAACAGTGATGTCTATTTCAAAACTTGATGGGCCGGATTTTGCTGTTTTTGACATTCTATGAATAGAATTTGTTTCATTCAAACAATATTTTAGATCTCAATTTTGATATTTTTAAGAGTTTGTAAAATTTTACACTTTTTAAAAACTTAACTCCGGATTTTGGTGCATACTGACAATTTTTTTAAATTTTTAGGCCGGCTTTTGTTATTTTGAATATACATATATTATTATTTTATGACTGGATTTTACTATTTTTTCACTATTATTTTATAAATGGATTTAGTTATTATTGTTATTTTATGAATAGAATTTTTTAACAGTTTATAGCTGGATTTTGGTTCTTTCCGACAATATTATAATATTTTATAACTGGATATTGCTATTTTTTACATATTATTAATTTTACACTTTTCATTAAATTTTGCTATTTCTAACAATATTTTGATAGTTTATGGCCAGCTTTGCTATTTTTGGATTACATGAAATTAATAGGAGAATATCCACGAACATGTTAGAGGATGTAGGTGACAACATAAACGCCACATGCTCTAAAAAGCTCTAGTTTACTGTAGAGGTCAAAGATCTAGCAGATGAACGAAAAGCTTACCTAACATACAGAAGTCAGAAAACACTAGACAATTACCGAGAATACACCGCAGTAAGAAACAGAATCAACACCGAAATAACAAGAATAAAAAAGATACTGAGTATGGGGACAATATACCTGAACAGTGGAAAACTAGTATCACTGTGCTTATATTTTAAAGAGCGACCAAATCAATTAACAAGGAGTATGCTTTCTATCAACAACTATGAAATTATTTATCAAGATCTTGCAGACGAGATTGTTAAGCAAATTGGAATGGTCAAGGAACAATAAGCATTTCGGATTCACAATTGATGCAATATTTACCCAACGACAAATCTCCGAAAAATCTATTGAATATAACTAGCGTGTGTACGCTTTATAGAGATGAAAGCAAGAGATATTAACTCCAAAACCATCTCAATAATTAAAGCTTTGAATACTGACAACAAAAGAAAGCTTATGATAAATTGAAAACCAACCAAGAAAATACAGGTTGGTGAAGGTATTAGACAATGGGATAGTCTAACACTCTTCAACAAAATCATTGAAGCTATAAAAGCCATGAGAATCGGGTATATAATAGGCAAAAACAAATTCAGTATTATATGCTACGCGGACGACGCAATATTTCATGCAGAAAACGAGGATGACATACAGCGCCTGCTTCATAAGTTTAACATAATAGCAAAACAATTCAATATGCAGATCTTTATAAAAAAACTAAGTCGATGGTGTTTTGAAAGAAGCCAATCAGATGCAAAATTACTATTGAAAACAGTCCAGTAGAAAAAGTAGTGCGTTTAAATTAAGTAGGCGTTGAATTATCTAGTAAAGGAAACCTATACAATGATGTTTAACAACAAATAAACAAAGCATCAAAAATTGTAAAAATAAAAAACATATGGAAAGACAAATTTTTGCAAAAAGAAAGCAAAGTGCGGATATATAAAACCTACGTCAGACCTATTATGACCTATGCAGATCTAAACAAACAAACGGGCGCATACAAGCAATAGAAATGAAGACCCTCAAAGCCATATAGCAGGCGAAGAAATTTGAAATGAACGATTGAATGATAGCAGACAAGTGAAAGAAGCTTCAAAAGCAAAACCAAATACAAAGAAACTCTTTGGACTCCTAAGAGATGCATGGACAGTTGGACATCCGGATTACAGGAAGCGCAGCAGTTGGAAAATAACAGGATTTGTTGTTCAATAAGAAGAAGAAGATGAATATAAATTTTTATTTTTAACAGTTTAATACTAAGTTTTTGTGCTTTTTGACAAGACATTTTTGATTGTTTATTAATAGAATTTTGCACGTTTCAACTGGTTTTGGTCGTATTTTGTTTTTTTTGTTTGACATAATTTTAATATTTTATGACTGGATTTTGTCATTTTTAACATTTTACAAATAGGCCAGATTTTGATGCTTTCTAACAATACTTTGATATTTCAAGGCAGGATTTTGCTATTTTTGATATTTTAAAACTAGAGTTTTACATTTTTAAACAATTTATTGATTGGATTTTGGTACATTTTGACAATATTTTGATATTACATGACCGAATTTGCATTTTTTCACAGTTTATGACCCAATTTTGGTGCTTTTTGACAATATTTAAATGTATGCCCGGAATTTATTATTATAGTCGTTTTATAAATAGAATTTTAAATTTTTTAACAGTTTATTGTCAGATTTTGGTTTTTTCCAATAATATTTTGATATTTTATGGCAGGATTTTGCTATTTTTGACATTTTATAAACAGAATTTTACATTTTTCAACAGTTTTTTGGTGCTTCCTAACAATATTTTGATATTTTATAGCCGAATTTAATTATTTTTGAGATTTTATTATCATTTTTAAACTTTTTAACAGTTTGTGGCTGGATTTGGTCTTTTTGACAATGACATTTATTTGTTTCAACGCTGAATTTTGTTTTTTTACATTTTATAAAAAGACTGTTTTGACCTATTTTGGCTCTTTCTGAAAATATTATAATAGTTTATAACCTGATTTTGTTATTTTTGACTATTTATGAATAAAGTAAATGCAATTGTAAAATAAATAAGTAATACTTACTTACTATTTAGTATCTTTCATTTTGATTTGATTTAAGCAACAAAGCAAGCAATGCGCATTTGTCATTAAAGACAAATTAAGAATTTATTGCAGTTTACTTGGTTACTTTGTTAATGATATTGAGTTACACAAATTGAAGTTACCAAACAGATTAGTCAACCGATGAGTATTTTTTCAGTTTTATGGATAATATTTTATTATTTTTTTTAGTATTAAGTTTATTAGTTATTAGTTATGCATTTGAAATTAGCGATTACAAGTTGGCACGATTTTTACAATATGAAATGCATTGCTTGCAAACAAGCCTAGCCGCGTGCGGTAATGTAAAAATGCTTTGGTCGCAGGTTATTTCTCTTTAACGCTGAATTCACAAAAAAATTTAAAAGGTATTCACGGCGCTCTGTGCGTTGCTCAGCCAACGGTTCCAACGGTGTAAAATTGTTAAATTTTATTGCCAAATTGTTAATCCGGCCCCTCAATTATAAACTGGCGTTAAAAACTGTAATCTAGCTTTTAAAACTATAATTGCAGTTTTTAAAAATTAAAATTTGGCTATCAATTGTTACAATTTACTGACAAACTGTTAATCTTAATGTTGCTGCCAAACTGTTAATTTGGCATCAAAATTATAAATTTGATCTTTAAAATTGTAAGTAACAACGTATCTGGGTACTCACCAACATGTTAAATTCTACTGCCAAATTGTTAATCAGTCTTTTAAATTATTAATCCAGCCTTCAAAACTTCAAATCTGGCTTTCAAAACTGTTAATTTGGCATCTGAATTAACTTTAAAAATGTAATTCCGGCTACTCAACGTATTAAATATTACTGTCAAATTGATAATCCGACCTCCAAGTTATAAATCCAGCATTTTGTAAATTTGGCTTTTAGAACTAGACTGAATTTCTAGTTCTAAAATCCAACAACATTTGGTTTTAACAAAAAAAAAGTGAAAGTACACTATATTATTACTAAAGAAAAAGTATGTATCTTTTTAAAACTATAAATTTGTCTTTTAAAGTATTAAATTTAATAGCCAAACAGTTAATCCGGCTTCTAAATTTGGTATAAAACTGTAAACTATCCGGCTTTTAAAAGTGTAAATGCGTTTTATAAAATAAAAATCTGGCTATCAACATGTAAATACGCTCTTTAAAAATGTAAATTAGATGTTCTAAACTGATTTTTTTAAATTGTTGTGTCTAGTTGATTATAGTGTCAATAGTTGAGACGGTATTCAGGTTTTGGACAGTGTTTTTTTGCCTGTTGGACAGTGTTTTTTTGCCTACGGGGTTAGTTTGTTTGGGTAGGAAAGAGTGATGTGTCCGGCGGGACAAGTTTGTTCGAATTAACTAATTGGTCGGAAGTATTTTTAATATTAATTAGGATTACCGCCGCCTCAATAACGGCGCACAACTGAAATAGCTGTGCGACGTAATTGATACGGTTTTAGAGAAAAGCGTACACAATTTTGGCTTCATATTTTGTCAACTGTTAAAAAGTTCAAAATTCAGTCAAAAATAACAAAAGCCGGTCATAAAATGTTTTAAATATTTTCAGAAAGAACTGAAATTTGGCCAAAAACGGTTCAAATGTATACAATCTTGTTTATAAAATGTTGAAACATCAAAATATTGTCAAAAACACCAAAACTGTTGAAAAACGTAAAAAAATGCATAAAATCTTGCAAAATCCGGCTATGGAATATCAAAATATTGTTAAAAACAGTGCAAAGTTTTATTTATAAAGTCTGAAATCGCTGGAAAATATTTTAAAATAGCACTAAAATCTTGCTATAAACTGTTGAAAAGTGCAAAATTCTTTTCATGAAATTTAATAATAATAATAAATAATAAAATCTAAGCAAAAGTATGAAAGTATTATTAAAAAGCACCAAAATTTAGTCATTACTTGTTAAAAAGTGCAAAATCTTATTATAAAAAGTCAAAAATAGATAAATCCGGTAATAATACATAAAAAAATTAAATATAATCAAAAACTGGCAATAAAACAGTTAAAATGTCCAAAACATAATTCATACAATGTTAATATTAAATTCTGGCTATACAACATCAAAATATTGTTGGAAAGCATCAAAATCCAATTTTAAATAGTTGAAAAATGCACAATTTTGTTTATAGAATGTCAAATAAAACAAAATTACTATAAACTGTTAAAAACTGCAACATTCTACTTATAAAAAGTCAAAAATGATCAAAATGTCATAAAATATTTAAAAATATTTTCAAAAAGATATTAAAATCCGGCTAAAAACGGTTGAAAAGTGGATAATTTACATTTACATCTTAAATTTAGAATTTTTTACAGTTTCTTATCTTTTATTGGTTATATTTTGATAGATGTTATGTAAAATTTGGTAATTTTAGGTTAAATAAGATTATTTTTGACAGATAACATTTTAGATTAAGTATTTTTGACTGTTGATCATCTTAGATCGTATTTGAAGATTTGGCAATGTTTGACATATTAGAATAAAGAAATTATGTTTAACAAATGACATACATTTTAAGTAGAGTGGATAGATGGTTATATCTTTGTAACGAAATCAACGACTTAACATTTTCTTTTACTGTAAAAAAAATCACAAAAATCTATCGTGTCAGATTCGAGATCTGGCGTTTATTAGTTTAAACATTGGAGTTTAATATCAAGAAACTAACGGCGGTGTAGGATCAAAAAGTACAATTTGTTTGAAAAGTACACGCTAATATAGTATGCTAGTTGTTGGAGTGCTATTTTGTCTTGTAAAAACCTGGTCACCTTGCATATACTACTTTCATAATATCCAATCATGAAGGCTATACTACTCAGGGCAGGGTGCTGCGAAAAATATTATAACGATGTGTTTCTATTGGCTAAATAACTTAAGACATCATGTAGTTAACTAATAAGTTTAGTTAGATAGAGTGGCCAGCCTAACTGATGATGAATAATTGCAAAGGCTGTAGAAGTTCCTTTGATAAACAAACCATAGTTGCGTTCAGAACGACTGCCAATCTTGCAAACTGAACGCTGCTGCCGACTACCGCTAGGTCATCGTTTGCATTTTACTTATCATACTTTTAGGTGCGCATGCTTCCTAACAAAGCAACACAGCAGTCAACAGTGACCAAGCTTACAAGTTACATCTGAAAAAAAAAAATCAAGACGGTTTGCCGCCAGATCGGGTAGTCAAGTTTTATAAAGAACATTATGGTCAGCGGTGCGAGCACATGAAGTCACCAGTTCTTTAAAGCTAGATTTAGCTTCCATTCGTGGTATATGTATAATGCAGGTGCGTTTATGTTAGAGCTGTAATACTTTATAAGAAAGTTGAAATTGCAGGTATGCATACAAAATGCGCACAGATGGTTTTTTCTTTAAAATCTATTAAACAGTATTATTTTTATTTAAAAAAAAGTGACTAAAACGCCGAGTAACGTACATATCTAGAAATGATATATTCAAAATGAGTTTAGATTTAGGTGAACAAGAGGATCAGCGGATATAAGAAGCATCCAATTTTTAATATTTGCGTACAATTACATGCACTATATAGTAATCTATGGAAGTAGGAATAATATATTTAATGTAATGTTTACAAATTCAAACATGTGTCTCTAAACGTGATTTTTTTTGCGTTTTATAATGATGTATGTAGGTTATTATAAGACTACTCATAAAGAGAGATTACTCATTAAAATTAAAAAAGTTCTTATACAAATTCAAGGTGATGTTGCGACTAATAATTAACTATCTCGCTAATTGTTAATATATGCATTTTTCATCTATCCATATATATCAAAAAGCTATTAATTTGCAGTGATTACCCTTGAAAAGTTCCAGGTTATTGGAATCGTGACTTAATTTAGAATTGCCCAGGCTTAATACCGCTGTTCTTGACACATATATCCATCCGTTTTCCTCCACTCGCATAGTTGAATTATTTGAAACGAATCTCATCTCGAGTAATGAAATTTTAGTTCAGATGTGTGTGTGTGTATATGTGAACTTGTCTGAAGTTAATTGAATGTGACTAATTCTGGATAAGGAATAACGGTTCGGTTCGCAAACAATTGTCACCTCGACTGCCAAGATGTGCTATTATGTTTTAATAACATCTCCTGGAATCAAATCGGAAACTACCATCTTGGAGAAACTCTCGTGCTCTATTCATCTGTTGATGGCAGAAGATTCACAACAAATTTGATATCTTCACTAATAAAACTATATTGACGTGAATAACATTAGACAATTTGACGGGATAGTATTGTCCGTGAAAATTTCCTTGTCTACTCAATATTTAATTTAAAAAAATGAACATGATTACTAAAATTAATGCCATTCATCCCAGATAACATTACGGTGATTTTTAAAACAGAAAACAACATATTGCTGATGCATATTGTAATTGCACATATAAGAAGAGCGAAGAAGGGGTGCACTTCGGCTGTTAAACTATAGTTAATAATCTTATTGTGAACATGGAATTGGAATTAGTATTAAATATCAAGATAAATAAATTGCAAATGTAAAAACTTATGTTTTTAATTTTACTATGTTAATAACATTTTGATTACCTTAAAACAATATATTTTTATCAAAATACTGTGAACATAAATTTTCTTATTTGCTAGTTTAATTTAGGCAACCAAGTATACTCGGAAGCTATGAATGTGTTTGTTGTGTGTTTGTATGTATAATGCACATTGTACATATAAACACAACACTAATTAGCATTTATCAGTTTTAAATAGGTATTATGGTGTTTGTTTACATGATAACGAACACTGATTAGTTACTTAAAAGGCGTAAATACAATCATGTTATTGACATCTAACACATTTGAAATAATAATTAAAAAATTATAATTTTATTTATTTAAAATATATTCTTACTATTTATATTTTAATATTTTGTAATATTTTGTTTAAATTATAAATAAAACAAATTGTAAAAATATTAGTTTGAATTGGCGTTAGTTTGGCCTAGTTTATTTGCTAGGGCCAGGTTTATTGCTATGAAATTATAAGTTTTCTTTGCCAACAAATGAATGTTTAATATTTTTTGTGTTTTTCTGCTAATTGACCATTCAATGTTGTCATTATCTGACTTTAGAAGACTAGTTATCAAGTTATGTTATCTAAATATAGGTGCTTTTTTTTGCTAAGTTAGGTAAGCCGAAGTAAGCAAAACAACTTGCTTTACCTCACAAATATTTGGCTGTTTTTCTTACTTATTTACTTTATAGTTAAAAATTGAAAATAAAGACAACCTACTTGTTTATAAAAATATTTTAAGTACAATATTTATTATTTTATTTAAATATAATCAAAAGAAAAGTCATACAAGTTGAGTTGAATGAATCATTAATTTATTTCATAATTGATTTTTTAAGAATCAGTAATTCACTTCTTGTTTAAATGCCACATTTTTTTTTAGTTGCACTAAATGTCTAGTGTATTTCTGAAGACTTCTTGTGCGAACGCTTTTGAATTGTCAAAGTATTTTCAAAGAACAAAGTATATTTAAGTCTTGCGCAATGCTTTTCATGTTTTCATAGTTTTAATAGACGCAAGTATGCATTGCTTGTTTTTTTTAACTCATTAAGCTTTTAAAGGCAATCTTTAGTTTTTTAATAAGTTGTGTTAGGCTTATCAAAACAAATTTTAAGCCCAATTAGATTATCTAAAAGTCATCTTGTGCAAATAGAAGCTAGTTTTTGTAGACTAACGTAAGTGAGTTTTTTAGATTTATATAGTCTTTTGTCAACAAGACGTTCATGCTTTTATAATTTAGATTGGTCTTTCAATAAACTACTTTTTTCAATTAATATTTGAATATAAGAAAGGTAGATAGGTTGCAAATAATTGCTTTTAAGTTTATATATTGATACATTTTTGTAGGCGATTTTAATAAGCTAGGTTTATTTCCTGAAGATTCAGATTAAACTTTTTAATTATCTAAATAATAATCATTTTTTATCAAATTACTCTTCAATAGTTTTTTAAATTATAATAAGACACTAAATCTATTCTGAATATTGTAATGAAAACAACAAATGTTTGCATATTGCATTTGGAAAATGTCAAAATAATTGATAATAATTTAATATCCGCTGTTCACTCTTGTAGTTGGACTTTTTAAGTTGACTTTCAAACACTCCTCTGCTCTTTATATTTTTTGCTCTTTCTCAACTACACTTTTCATACATATTTTCCATCTATCCTGCCCAACTAGTACGGAAACTAACTCTTCTTTTTTCTCGACATAAATTCTTGTTTCATATTTTTTTATTTACTTTATATTCATATTTAGAAACTCATATAGGGTGCGTGCATTCAACTGCTACAATGATTCATAACAACGTTTTTCTTCTAATGAATACGTTCATAACCTTCTAATAAACTTGGATTTATAATGTGGTTTTTTATATATTATAAACCTTCAAAAACAACATGCACACATCGTGATTTACACACAACTTAAATACATGACAATCTAAACCACTTTTACACATTGGACGAATTTATCTTAATTTAATAATAATTATGTATTTTATTTATTTATATTTATTTTCATATGCATGTCAACTCCATAAGGGTATCTAATTTTAAAATATATAGGTGAATTTGTGGGTAGATTCCCTGTGGACAGTATGCAACGACTCAAAGCGATTTTAAATATTCTGAACACGGAACAGAGTTACATGCATAAATCATCTTCTTACATAGTGGCTGTTACGCCGTTATCAAATATACATGAAATACATGGCTAAGAATAAAAATGTACATATGTTTTAGTTTATGCGAACCAAGTTATTGTAAGAGACATGTAGAGCATTAGTAATTGTCAGGTGATTCGTATTAGTCACTGCAAATTATCGATGTATGAGTCTCGGAGGGAATGCTGGATTAATACTAATTGTTTTGCTGTCGAAGATAATGCATGTGGCATATTACTCATGTTATCAAATAGTTTAAATATATCACTTAATTTTTATCTAAAATATATACTTTTTTAACAGATGATGATGTACTTACTATTCATGATAGTAATTGTACTAAAATTTAGTCAGTTTACTAGATTTCGATTTCGTTGATCATTAATCTGATATATTGCGAAATGACATTCTATCTTGATATTCAGATAACATATGAAACTGTATTTTATGGAGATTAATGCAGTATGCAAATCATATATAATTCGATTTTTAAATTTATCACATCGACACAGAAAAGCCAAACCAACTTTGGTATTTTGTAGAAAAAAATATATAACCACGTTCTTTTAATTTATTTTAGTACACTCGTTTAATTTAAAACTAAAATCAGTGAGTCACTTAATTAAAAAATCATATCACAATTAATTAATTAGTTGTCACATAGCAATGCTATTCAACGTACTATTTTAATTTTTGGCAGTAATTGAATTATTTACTATCCAATAACGAATTAATTTCGAGTTAATCACCTCAGCTAGAGATTCGCTCGATATATTAATAGCTGCAGGGCCAGTAGATAATTAATTTTCATAAACATAATTCGCATTTCGTTTACAATGTCGAATTCATTTGCAATAATTTGCATGCCTACACCAACAGTATTAACATTGCAAATTATCGCACGAGTTAGTTACGTTACTACTGAAATGTGTAAATTGTGAGCGATGCCCGCGGCTTAGCAAGGCGTAAAAAGAAAGGCAATTATGTAAATCTATTTGATATGGTTTCATAAGAAACAAAATAAAAAATGTAAGAGAAGAATATGTAAGCATGTTATGAATTTAAATGTGTTGCATAAATTCGCAATATATATTTTATATTTACTATGTATATAATATACAACCGTATTGTTCTGGAGAGGGTGGTGCGAATAACATAAAATACTTAATATTGTGTTTAAAGCAATGACCATGAAAATAGAGCATAAGACCTAATCTAATAGTAATAATTTTACCGTGGAATTATATACAGGTTGGTTTATAATAAGAAATTTCTACAGGTTAGTCAAAATTAGCAAAACTTCAAAATTATTTTTTATCCGTAGAAAATTGAAAAAAATCATAGAAAGTTTTTTTGTTTTAAACAACCTATTGTTTAATTATATTTTTAATAAATGACTTTATAAATGCTAAATGATGGCGGAATGCGGACATTTAGTATTAAATTGAAGTAGCTGGAACTGAAGTTGCTCGTTTGATTATTTACATCATCAGTTGTGTTTATAAGCACAAAAATAAGTTTGTCTTTTGCTATCATGCCGTGGTCATACAAGGCACACTGACGAGGTTTGTAAAATCGAAACAATTGTCTGTGCTTAACCCTTGACCGCTGTGATCGTTAGATTAAGTTTGAATAAATTATTAATTTATTTTATATATTTTTGATATACAGAGTGTTTATTTTATTATGGAAGTTTAGCATTTTTTTTTAAGTAAAGCGCCCTGTATAACTTTTACATTTTTAAATTTTAAGATAATTATACTATTTGCTAATGGTACTACAGTTTTAAAATCTAATAAACAACTTGATGTTTTAGTTCAAGATATGGAGAAAAAAACAATCTAAAGCTTACTAATGGTTTTTATCAAACAAACTTAGTCTTAATACAAATAAGACTCAACATATTCTTTTTTTGTTAAAACCTGGAAATACTTTAAAAGAAATTGTAAAATTTCTTGGGTTGCAATTAGATCCTAAACTTACATGGGAAGCACATACAACTTATCTAAGCTCACAAGATTTCAAAATATATTTTTTTGTTGCGGAGATTAGCAGAAGTTACGTCTCGGTTACTAATGCTGTCTTTGTATTATGCAAATATACTATATTATTATGGAATTTTAAACTGGGGACATGCTGCAACGTTAAGCAATGTTTTCAAAATACAAAGAAGAGCTGTTCGCATAATAGGTGGCCCAAAATATAGAGATGACTGCAAACAGAAATTTATTCAACTTTCAAATTATTTAAATTAATTTTTTTGCATAGATGGATTGTAAGAAGAAGATTGCCACTAAGATTGCTGTATTTAGAATATTAGATTTTTTCATTTGGGGACTTATAATCGAAAGTTATCAATAGGCTAACACATTGATCAGTTAAAGCAGAAGATAATCGAGGAAGTTCAGAGTATTACTGATGAACTAGAAAACTGTTTACATGAAGTTGTTAAAAGGTTGTTATTTTTTATTTGTTTGATTGAAAAAAAATTTAAATGTTAAAATATTCAGGGTGTTCTTATACTACGGTACGCGAATAAGGTGTTTAGTCTGCCTTTACCAAAACCATCTGGTTTGGCCACAAAATGCGGGCCAAAACCATAATTTAATTGCGCAAAAAGTGAATGCATTTTTTGTAGTATTGGAGTAGGTTGTAAGTTACTGTTTTACATGTTATACTCTAAAATATGATAGTAGATACATATTATAATTAACATTGAAATTACTTAAAACACTGTTTTTATTTGGAACAAGGAAAAAAAATATCGAGTAATTGTGACAAAATACTTTATCAGCCCTCACTCGCTTTGCTCCTTTGTGCTGATAAAAGCGGCTAAATCAATTTTTGGTTATTTTTATAAATTAAATATTTTGTTAAAACGGAATCAATTTGTATGTGTAACAATTTGCAGTTTTTTTATCAATTTTATACTTTTTTTTTGCAGTAATTCTTGAAGATAGGTTTTTTTCAATATCTTTTGTGTTTCTCTATCTTGTGCTATTTGAAACTATTTTTTTTTGCTATGTGCATCATGTCATCTGTCAAATATTTTCTTCTAGATATCAAAAGGCGAAGGTATAGAAGAAAATTTCAAACGTACCAAAAGCGTGTCACATATTAATCAAATCAAACTACACAGGCTTGTAACAAAAAAGGCTTAAATTTCAAATTTTTTGTGAATATATTCTAAGGTACCTCGAAGCATAGTGGACGGAACGGTATTTTTTGCACATATAAAAACACGTTTTTATTCATATTTGAAAAATATTTCAGACTTTTCCTTGTCATTTTTGTTCTTTATGTACTCATTTTAATTTATTAAGCTGTGAGTCTTGTTCTTATTTAAATCTTTTCGTTTTTTTACTCTGTTTTTAGAGTAATTCTCAACATTGTTTTTTTTATCGCTTTTTGTGTAGTCTTTAACCTATTTGCACTTTGGTCTTTTATGATAAAGTTTAATTTTCCAAATACTGCGCATGCTAATGCGTTTTTTCTATTCACTTTTGCTGTTTGATATTCTTTTTTCAGTTTGATGTTGTGGCCAAGATAAACGCATTTATCTACGTTTTTCCAATAGTTGTGTTGTCTGTTTGAACCATTACGTCGCTAGTTTGCTAGTATTACTTGAGATTAAAATTACGTTGTCTGCAAAGCGTAGTTGGTTTAAGTACGACCTGTCTATATTTATTTCTTTGTTTTTCCATGTTAAGTATTTGAAGAGAACATTTAGTGCCAGAGTGAGTTTTGGGGAAAGATGAGATCTCCTTAACATAAACCAATATCATTTTATAACAAAATTGTTGAAAATTGATATTAATTTATTAAATAATTTTAAAAATCATAAGTTGATGAGTGTGAAAAACGTTATAATTTATACAAAAATAATACCAAAATCTCTCGGAAAACACATGTGTTATACCAAATTGATATCAAAATTGCATATAAAAGACATGAAATTTCTCATGGTTCTACTAATTGTCAAAAATTGTTCTGAAAATTAATTTTAAGCTTAAATTGTTGAAGAAAACTATTTACTGTTATGATCATCATTAAAAATTGCACAGAAGACGTTGCGTTAAATGAAGTTTATTGCAACAGCGGAATTGCGTAGACAAACCGTGTAAGGTTTAAAAATGACGCGCAGAAAACTTTAAGTTTAGCATGCAATTAAAAACATGTTTTGCGAATTTTGCCGTAATAAAGATTGTTCGTTTAGCTTGGGTTTAAAGAAACTATGAAAGTCGTTCAAAAATTTAATTTTTATTTATTAATTTTTATTAAAAACGTTTTTATAATTTTTTTATTAATAAATGCCGATGACCGATTGAAACAGAGACACATCTTAGAAACATTTACGTAATAATTACAAATAATCTCAAACAAATAACGGGCGATTTATTTAGAGGTAACTTTATGAGAATAAAAAAAATTAAAAAAAAAATTATTGAGTAATTTTTATTTTCATACAAAATAACCATGCTTTACGTTTATTTTTTACAGATTATTTCAAATGTTGGCTACAACTACAGCTAACATGGTCTTTTTTGAAGTTGTAGCCTGCTTATCCATGTAGACTTTGGACTTTACATAGTCTCAAAGTAAGAAGTGAGTAGAGGTGTCACATGATCTAGGCGGCTAGTTCACCAGTCCAAAACGCGAAAGTAACTGTTCACCTAATCGTTATTGCAATAAATCTAAGGTTTCACTTCTGTGTGGCAAGTGCGCCGTCTTGTTGGAACCAGATGTCGTCGATATTACGGCCTTCAATTTCAGGCAGCAAATAGTTTGTTATCATGGCTCAATATCGGGCATCATTTTTGAAGAAATATGAACCGATTCTATAAACCACACTAATTTGTTGATTTTTTTGGATGTAATTGCAACTCTTGAACTTCTTCTGGTTGCTCTTCAGCTCAAATTTGGCAATATATATATTCTGCTTGTTGACGTAGCCTTAAGGCAGAAATGGGTCTATTGCTGAACAAAATGTTGGTCGCAAACAGTGAATTTTTTTTAACGATGACAATTTGGAAGGTCGACCGGCTTCAATTTTTGCACGAGTTAATTTTGTATGCTTTTAAATCAAGATTCTTACGTAAAATGCGCCAAGTTGTTCCATACGACAGCCAAAGTGTTGAGAACGGCGCGAAATCGATTCATCACAGTCTTGCGTACACTCTCAGCTACGGTCGCTATATTTTCTTCAATATGTGCTGGATGTGGTCTATTTGATCGCGTATTTAATAATGAAAATTGAGTTCCAAATTTTTTTATGGTTCAGCGAGCTGTGCGTTTGGTAGATCGATTATGTGGACCATAAGTTACTCTAAGCGTACGAAACGAAAACGTATGGCCACACCAGTATACTCACACCACGAATACAGCTAAATAATTTCTAGACGCTGTGCCAGGCTAAGTCTTTCCATGATGAAATGTCAAATAATACTGAACAAAAATATTATAGCAGGTACTTTTAAATTAATCATCATTTATTTACAACATTCTATAATTTGGTATTAATTGGGTTTTCTGCGTCTTACTTTATAATTTATAGTTTTAAATGGAGAAAATTGTTTTGTATAATCATGGTTGACGTTTGTATTTATTCACTGAATTATATTTAACCAAATAATAGTATATTGTTCAACGTGTTGGTTACAGTATGTAGATATTATTCACGAGGGTAAAGTTTGTCTACAACTTACATCGCAAAACACACTATTACAGAATTTTGCAACAAGTGTAAATCTTATAGTAAGAGCAAATAATTAATTTATTAGATTTATACATGTGTCGTATTGCTGTTTATTTAAAACGTATTTTTTTATTACTATTATTACACGCGAGTAGAACATTATTCTTTATATATGACTATTTAATACTAGATAACAAACATTATTATTATATATTTTTTTTTAATTCTAAATAACTTAATATATTATTTTGTTTCAGAAACTAATCTACGGTGGGTACCAAAATTAGGCACGGCGGAGTGTATGGCCTATGGGCCTCTCCAGTTATAGGAAGAAAGGCGGGGGCAAAACCCGGGCCCCCGGCAATGAAACAAACGGGATTTGGAAAGCTCGGAGGACTTATCAACAATGCCGTAGGTGGAAATAAGAAAGCACAAGCAGGTAGTTTTTTTTAATTCAAATATTATTAATATTATCTAGTTTATAATTTTGCAAATTTAGGGTGTTTTCATACTGATAAATACATAAAACTAGAAATACAACTTTATAAGTATATTGTATGATACCTATTTCCTACAAATATTAATGTTGCTGTACGAGTCTTTGTTGAGTACTGCCATTCATACAAGTGCGAAATTTACGTTACGTGCCAGTTGTATACTACAGTAAATCAAGAATAACACAAATTTGCCGGTGAGTCCACATAACTTCAAAGAAAAAAATGGAGAGATTGCTAAACGGTACCAATAGTTAGATATTCGCATGCAACTTTAAACTTAAAACTCATCAATCTATCTAGCATAAAATACGGGAACATTAACATCAATTTATGCACGTGCTGCGCAACACGTAATTTGTTAGCAAATTATCCGGGCGAACCTTAAAAGCCAAGCGCGGGAGCTGATAAGCACTAATTAGATGTATATTGTGTTTTTTTTTGTACCTTGAATATTTTGTTTATTTCAGATTGTATTACGTTTATTTATTATTTTTCGAAGCTTGTCACTTTTCCGATGCTTCTCTGCGTAATATACATTTTTGAAGCGCGTAAAATATCATTTTTTTATCAAAAACAGTTTACAGTAAAAAGAAGGAAATAGTAAATTGTACACAAAGCAAGAAATAGGTTTATTTTACTTACGTATGAACAATTTTAAAAGTAAAAAATGGCGTTTTGTGCAAATTGTACACTATAATTTGTTTACGACTTCAATACCTGTAATTGTATATGTGATGTGATACATATTTAGGAATATATGTACTTAATAAGTATAGTCCCCCGGTTAACATAGGTGAAATGCCCCATCACGAATATCCAAATTACTTAAAAAAATACTTTCCTAGCATCAAAAAAACATATAGAATTTTAAAATTTTGATACCACCCTCCCCTTTCCATAGGAGACAAAAATAGCATTTATTCGTTTTTATTTTTTTTTTCTCAGTACCTATTGAATGAAAAATTCTAAAAAAAATCATGGAAGTAGAGTTTTGGGTGGTCTTCAAACACATTTTTTCAGCTCTCAAATTCTTTATGCAACCTTTAAAAAAATTCCAGAAGGGTTGAAATTTACTTTTGGTTATCTTGTACAACCCTTAAAAAAATTCCAGAAGGGTTGAAATTTTGCATGGAATTTTATTTTTTAACCTTATAAGTAATTGAAAAATCTACATCCATGATTTTTTTGGAATTTTTGCGAGTGGTGCGCCACTTTTTAAAGTCGATTTTTTCATTTTGTTGCTGTTTATACTGTTTTTTTTTTCTTTTGGTGACTCTGCAATGCATTTATAGCTTTTAAAATACTGAAATTTGGATTCTACGGAATATTATACATCGAGTAGGTATCCTGGTTATAATATTTTCATCAATTTGTAATAATTTGACAGCTCAAAACACGATTTATCGTATTTTTTACGATACAAAAAACAAATAATGTAATTTTTTTTTTCAAATTTTTAGATTCGTATTCCTGGTATCAAAATTAGTCAGTAAAATAATTTTTATCTAAATCGGTAAAGGTCAAAAAAACCACTCCTATCAAATTTTTTTAACAATTTTAAGACTTTTTGCACTAAAAAATCAAAACTTAAAAATGGTTAGTAATAGTGACACTGGACAAACTCCATCATCTTTAGAAGGATAAAATTTATCAAATTAATCGGTTTATTTTTTTTTAATCTCTTCTTTTTAGAAAAAAAAACATGAAATTCACATTGTCATTTTTAAATGGTTTAACTTTTTTAATTTTTATTTTTTTATTGGATAAGGTTTATCAAAAGCTTTCTAACGATGTACAATAAAGTACTTTTGCGGGTAATACTAACCCGAAAAAAATTGTATCATTTGGTTTTGGGTGGTCCAGAAGGGTTGAAATTGATTTCAGGTTATCTAAACCTCGGATTGCATCGAATTATATTTTTTTATGTAATGAACAATTGATAAATCTACATTTATGATTTTTTTGAAATTTTTGCCACTAATAAAAATCGATTTTTTTACTTTTTTGCCATTTTTCACAGTCCAGAAAAGCTGAAGTTAATTTTAGGTTATCTAAACCTCCGAATGCATAGAATTTTATTTTTTTTATTTAATAAGCAATTGATAAATCTACATTTGTGATTTTTTTAAGATTATTGCGAGTGGTGCGCCACATATCGATTTTTCTACTTTTTTGTCATTTTTTTACAGTTTTGGGTGAACCAGAAGAGTTGAAATTGATTTTATTATACATCATTAGAAAGTTTTTATAAACCTTATCCAATAAAAAAATAAAAATTGAAAAAGTTAAACCATTTAAAAATGACAGTCAATAATGTGAATTTCATGTTTTTTTCTAAAAAAAAAGTTGTATAAAAAAAATTAACCGATTAGTTTGATAGATTTCATCCTTCTGAACATGATGTAGTTTGTCCAGTGTCTATTACTAGTCCTAAAATTGTGAAAAAAGTTTGATAGGGGTGTTTTTTTTACCTTTATCGATTTTGATAAAAATTAGTTTACTGACTAATGCCAGGATTACGAATCTGACATTTAAAAATATGAAAAAAAAATTACTTTATTTGTTTTTTGTCTCGTAAAAAATACTAATAAATCGTGTTTTGAGCTGTCAAATCATTGCAAAAAAAAATTATGGATGTAGATTTTTTAATTACTTATAAAGTTAAAAAATAAAATTTCATGCAATCGAAGGTTTAGATAACCAAAAGAAAATTTCAACCCTTCTGAAATTTGTTTAAGGGTTGTATACAGAGTTTGAGGGGCTGAACAAAATTGTGTTGGAAGACCCTACCTTAATTTTTTTTTTTTTAATTTTTATTCAATAGGTGCGTAGAATAAAAATAAAAACGAGAAAATGCTATTTTTTGCCCGCTATGGAAAAGGGGTTGGTACCAAAATTTTAAAATCATACTAAACATGTTTTTTGATGCTAGGAAAGTAATTTTTTAGGTAATTTGGATATTTGTGATAAGGGGCATTTCACCTATGTTAATCGGGGGGACCCTTTTTTGAAGACTTTATGAATAGTTTTTGTGAGATTTTTTTCTGCAGTAAATGGATTTTTGGAATATAATTTTATTGTATGTAGTTTACTTTTTGTTTCAAAGGACACTGAGTAGTTTGTACTATCCAGTAGTGTCAGATTTTTACTGTCTTTACCCTCTTTTTTTTTCCTTTCTTTGAGACGGTTTGCCTGGCGCTCCTTGCACTGCGTGCCAGCTGATCTTATTGTGCACCTCTGACGTCTTAATTCTTTAGCAGCACTGTGATTTTGGTCCAGATTTTTTTGCTAAAAGATTATTTTCAGTTTTTTTGGTTAAGTTGTGTTTGCCAAACGAGGTTGTGCGTTACAGATTCCATGCATTGTATTCCTTTAGCAAGTGTAGGGGAGTCTTTTTTCTTTCATACACCTACGGCATAGATGTCTATCTTTATTTTTATTTTATACATGTGCTTGTTAGGACTACAGTGTCCGGTTATCAGGTTTCCTTTTATTTCCTGGATCTTTGCTATTCAGACCAGGCGAACTATTCAGATTGTGATTCATGCTTCTAGACTGTTTATGCAGGGTATAACAAGTTTTGGATTGTCTCGAACAACCTTGGCGTATCACTCGATGGAAGTCACCTCTGCCTAGATTCTAGCTTTGGTGCCATTCTGGGACCTATTTGTGTACTAGATAGTTCCTTTGATTGTGATCAGGTATCTTTTGTTTATTTACTTGTTTTGCTGTGCTATGAGTTTTTATGAAGTCCGACTTTATTATTAGAGTCTTCTTCCTTATTTTACATTTGTTAGGTCTGTGGGTTTTGAGGTTTAAAATGTGTTCATTTATCTGCAGTCAGTACGCTGCTTGATTTACCAATTAAGTGAAATGGCGGTAACGATAATAGTTCTTTCATAGCTGCAATGTGCGTCGTTTTTATTGCCTAGTGTGTCAAGCGTAAGTCCCAAATATTTTAGTTCCTTTGTCATTGCTGCTGAAGATGTATATGTTTAGTTTTTAGGTCTGTGGTGTTTTTTTCATCTTGTGAGCGGTACAATCAATTTGCTTGGGTTTACTGATAGTCTTTCTTTTTTACTATCATTTTTTTTTACAGACTTTAGTGTCATGTTGTATACAATTACTTTAAACTTCCAACGTACGAGGATTGTGAGATCATTGGCGTAGCCTAAGGCAAAGACACTTGTTTTGTTGAGTATCTGTACTAAGCGGTTTATGAACAAAGCACTACATTAAAGGTGAAAGTACACTTCACTGTGGGCACTCGCCGGAGACCTTAGTTCGTTTCCATATAATGTTATTGTTACAATTTGGTTTTTAAGCATAGTAATGGAGGAGATTGTATATTTCTCTTTGCAATGGATGGCATTTTTGCACCTACTGATTAGCTGGTGTGTAGCTTGTTTTCAGGATTTTTTGTTTGGTAGTCATACTGGTGCTAGTTTAGCTTGCTCTGTGGATTTTGCTTAGAAGCTTTTTCAGAGTTGCTAACCCTTTCTGTAGGACTTGAATGGTTTGAATGTGTTGATCTAATTTAGCAGTTCCAGATACTCTGGTTTAGGAGCTTCAATCAACGTAGAGCCTGAGAAATGTATATGCAGCATCTCTTGTAAAGTGTTCTCGACTGACTCTGTGTATTTTCTGTTTTTGGTCAGCAACGTTCTAGGTCTTTGCTTAAAGCTTTTTGGAGACGGTAACGGTACGATTTTTGTAGGGCATTGTTATTTGACGTGAGATTAATTATATAAGTGGCCCTGTCACTGTTTTTTTGGCTTTGTAGTATTTGCCGTTGTCTTGTCAAGCTCTCTGTTCCAACGAGTATTTTTGTTGGAGGTATGTTTGACAGTCCTATTTTTAATTGTTGCCATGGTAATTAACCTGATATTATTGTAATTGTGGAAAAAAAAGTACTAAAATTTTTTATAGATTTTTTAATATAATTTAATCTTGATATTTCTTGTTTATTTTTAGTTTCAAAGTAGGATGAAATTAAACTTTTTCATTGTCGGTATTTTTATTGAATCTTTTATTTTATATTTGGTAATAAGCTGTTGTTGGAGAGAAATTAACTTAGCAGTTAAAAAAATTGAGAAATAATGCAATATAGGTAATTACAACGTACAACACTTGGTTGAAGGAATTAAAAGGTATAAAAAAAATGATAAAAATAATCAATCCTAAAAACATTACAAAGTGGGATTAAATGGATTACATATTGAGAATATATTATATCTTGTTAAGTAGCGGCTTCGTAAACTTATTAAAATCATCTATTTAAATTCAAAACTTATAAGCTTTATGTTTATGTATTGATGAAAGTTTACACGATTGGCAACAGTCTAAAATATACTGTTCAGACGGGCTCAGCGCTACCTCCGATTGATGACTCAGTTATTGCGACTGTTGAGTCGTTCTGAACGCAGCCATTGACTCAGCGGTGGCGTTCAGTTTGCTTGATGCTCTACTAGAGCCTTCTACTGATGAAATAAGTTATATGTAGAAGGCTCTTGTAGAACCAAAACTAGTAATGTATTCATAATAATAAATTTGTGATAAGCAACTTAGTAAATTGTTTTATTATTTCATAAACATGAATTATCAAGTAGTAGAGGTTACAACCGTCAATTATATTTATGGTAGCTATACAAGTGCAGGGCATTTACAATGGAAGCTTCAAAACTACAATTTACTTCAGAGTTTGTGTAAAATTTTACAAACATTAGCGATTCAGAACACAAATACAGCACAAATATTTGTTGATGTTGTTCAAAAATGGAAATAGTAGATGCCGGTATTTCTTGATATATATATATATATATATATATATATATATATATATACAGGGAGTTTATAAATGAATGGGATTATGTAATCACTTTAAATATGCCGCCTTTTTAAAACCGTTCACTATACTACATATGCTTTCATATGTTTGCTTGACAGCTGTCAAAGTTGATCTGTCAAAACAAATAGTTTAGTGAACAATTTAACAAAAGCGGCACATTTAAAGTGATTACATAATCCCATTCATTTATAAACTCCCTGTATATATATATATATACTGCCGTTTATAAAAAACATGATTGTTTTTATTTATTTGAAAGTATGAGTTTACTAAAAATGACTGGTAGTAGTGTACTGGGTAGTTACTGCTTTTATGCTAAATATTGTTGGAGGTTTTACCAATTTTGTTAGACAAAATGGTTTGAGGCTAATACTATCAACAAATCAAAAATATTTGTCATAAAATATTCTGAAAATAAGTGATAATAGATTTATTATTGCAAACAATAATTTATCAATTCAACGATATTTGGCAGCACAATAACGATTTTCTCAAAACAACAGTAGCAGTAATTGGGTTTTTTTTTTCTAAGTCTCAATTGAACCCCACTTACAAAAACGGTGATATAAAATGAAACTGTTTACTCTTTGATTAAAATTGTGCAGATTATATGAGTCATAATGGCTTATTGAAGCACATACGACAATAATATTAATTTTTGACGAGGAATTATATTCTTGGTTTTACTATTCTACCATGACTTTTTTGAAATTTGATTACTTTTTTTTAAATTAATTGTTTACTCGGGAGTTTTTAATCAATGTTTTAACACCAGACTGGTAATGTTAATATAAATCATAAATCTCCTAAAAAATTATTATCTCTAATATTAATAACATTATTTTTATCCTGACAAAGGAACGTCTTGTCATGTTATATACTTTTATCTTATATACTAGGATAAATAATTTTATTACGAACGAGAAAGAACTAAAAGGTTTCCTTCAATTTGCAGACATTATGTCTGTTATTGTTATTTCATACAGTTTTATGGATGCACGCTGTCGTTTCTTACTTGTTTTTAATACAGAATCCCAGCGTAATGTTGAAAAAATCATTATATAAACATTACACGTGCTCTCAAAAATAGAATCAAGACTTATGATGTTTTATTTATTGGAAATATATTTACTTTGCAATAAATTATTTATATATTTTATTTATGCCAAATGATTGATATTTTCAAGTGTCTATAGTAAATTGCGTGTGTGTAGCGATATAATAATTATGCAACACAACTAAATTTAGTAAACACATGTATTACAATATGAGTTTTGGAAAGTAATGCAGTTTATCCTAGTGGAAAATTGACATTCCGTGCAAGTTGCATACAAATATTAATTTATTAAACTTGCTCTAAAGTGCACCAAACGGAAAGAAATATTATTTTTGAGATTAGAAGACATTACCAAAATGACGGCAACCCTTCTAGAGCACTGTACTAGGGTGTGAAAACCATTGATGTTAATTGGAACCTGTTATGAAATTTTAGATTAAGCGACATTTACTGACATTTACATTAAATGATTCTCATATTACAAAACAAAACAAAATAAGTTTTCTTAACAAATTTACAGTTATGAAATGAATTAATAATTTATTCAAGGGTCAAGCAAAGAATTGTTTCGGTTCTACAAACCTTGTCAGTGTGCCTTGTATGACCACGGCATCACATGATAGCGAAAGACAAATCTGAATAAATATTGTTAGGGCCGCCAGGCGGCGCTGATGATCGGGGACTCCCAGAGGTTGTGGGGTGCTTTGGTGAACGGAGTTGAAGCGGGGCTATGTTTGCCCAAGTGGCCGTACAGAAACGATGCTGCGTGGGCGGGTAGTACTTTGCCCCCGAAAGCTTGGTGGTGTACCTTGAGATCCGGCGAGTGCTGTTCCGCTTCCTTGTCGTGACTATTGCCTCGACAACCATGCGTCAGCAGGAGACGTGGCTGAAGGTTTTGGGGATGTCCATGGTCTAGCGGGAGTCGTCAACAGGTTATCGTTCACTACACTTCACTACACTCACTACAAATGGTGCTGTCCATAAACTCGCGAGGACTTTTGTCTTGTGGTTTGTTGCGGTTACGGTGCCACAGTTTGTTCTTGCGCCCGGATGTTACTTGCGCGTTGTTCTTGGCACTCATTGTCTTGCACTTTATGTGTATAATCCTTAGTATTCCTGAGTATGCACGTGTGTCGCGTCACGTGCTGTTTCCTGACTTCCCGTTATGCACTGGAGAAATTGTTCTGTAGGCTCCGCCTAATGGAAAGCCTTTGTTTCTTTGTTGGTATTAATTCCCCCCAACTTCTTCTTGTGAGCTTCCGTTGTTGAAGCTGGTCATAGGTCGTTCAAGTGGACTTTGGTAGGAGCTCTATAAGGTTGGTCTTCCACCCAGTAACAGTTGGGGCCTGCTGCTGTGATGACCTTTTCAGGTCCCATCCATTTGTTGTCAAGGCTTTTAGCCCTGCCTCGCACCATGACTTGAAATCCTGGGGCGTAGGTCCGGATGTTGGCTGCTTTTGGGTATTGGCCCAGAAGCAGTGCGCTTGGTGTCATTCCGGTGGCATCATTGGTTCTGCGGTTGTTGTGGTACACCGCGAGCGGTTACAGTTTGTCCCAATGCTTCCTCGGGTTCTCTTTTATTAGGGATCTTATGGACTTTTTCAGTTTACCATGGCGCCGCTCGACTGAGTTTGCCTGTGGATGGTAAGTAGCGGTGGTGTGTTGTCTTACCTTCCAGCCCTGCATGGATTTCTTGAACGTCTGGCTTTGAAAGTGAGGCCCGTTAAGTCCGATAAGAGGATTTTTGGTTATTCCCATTTGGGTTTCGAGGGCTTGGATCGTAGATTTGCTGGTCGCTGAGGGCGCTAACGGCACAGCTTCCATGATGGCAAGGGCCACCTTGTTTCCAGCTCTGGTGGTGCCAAAGAGTTCTATGTAGTTATTTGCCACACGTTCCCAGGGTTTCCCTGTTGGTTGTGAGAAGAGCGGAGCTTGGTTGTTAAGCAGCGTCGAATGTATGTTTTCACGTCTGCTCTAACTCCAGGCCAATGGTAGGACCTTATGATTGCTTTGTGGGTTTTGTTACGTCCAGGATGGCTTGCCCTGTCGGTATTTTGGTGGTATTGCAATACTTCTTTTTTGCCTTTGGTTGTACTGATATTTGCTCTTATCCGGCGGAAGTGCGGAACAGTTTGCCGTTATTCCCCAAGCGATAAAAAACTCTTCTCGGGTAATTTGGGTCCACTGCGAGCTTATTGTAACCTCGGATGATGCCTTGGGTTTGTAGGCATTTCCGTTGACACCTTCTTACTATTTTCGCTAGGGTTTCACCTTTAAGTATGTTGGCTTGGTTAGTTTCCTTGTGGGAAGGATGGGATTTGGCGATTGTCCTGATCAGGTAGCTTAGGGTTGGCTGATTGTTGTCGTCTTTGGGCGGCAATAGTCGATCATTGTTTTCAAGGGCTGATTCTACTGGCTCATCTCCTGGGTTCCAGGACAGAACGTCAGGCAGAATGTTGGTGTTTCCTGGAGTGTGTTTGACAGTGAACGTGAACTTTTGCAGTATTAACGACCATCTGGTTCTATTTGGCCTTGGCGTCGATGGAGTTATTCAGTCACCTAATGCTCTATTATCTGTTCTTAACTTAAACGGTTCATTTTCCAAATAGGCCCTGATCTTTTTTACCGCTTGCAGTATGGCCAGACACTCTAACTCATTGGAATGGAACTTCTTTTGTGATTTAGTTAGCTTGGCACTGGCATAGGACACAATATGTTTGTGGCTGTCCTCTTCTTGGTACAACACCGCTCCAAGTCCTAGGTTGCAGGCATCCATTTGTAAGACGAACGGAATACTTGGCCTAGGTCGTGCTAATAGGAGGGGTTGTGCTAGTGCCGCTTTCAAAGTCTCTTGTTTGACTTTGGTTCAAACGAATGTTTTTTTGGTTCTTTGCAGCGTCATGGGACATATTCCCTGAGTCATAAAACGGCGGAGAGCGGTTCGGTTCTGTTATACGATAGTGCGGCCAACCGTAGGCTTAATCCGCTCAATGGTCGCTGCAACAACGCATTGAAATTATTAAAATTCACTACAAAAATGGTGAACATTTTTCAGTCACAGTTCGCAAAATTAAAGCACTTTTTGGTCGTCGTAAACTACCTTTTCGACCGGCAATAGTAAACCTGGTAGAAAAATTTGAGCTGTTGGGATAAGTTTGTGATGTGAAGAATCGAAACCGTGTGCATCGCTCAAGAACACATGAGAATATTGCTGATGTAGCTCGTAGTGTTGAATAAAACCCAGGTTTATCGATTTCTCGTCGATCTTTGGAAGTAGACATTTCACAAACGACATTACACCGTAAAAGAACACAAGCCGGTCGATCACTATAATCGTCGTCTTTGCTGATTGGGTGCTTCAAATGCATCAAAATGAATTTTATCGAAAAATCATCTTTAGTGATGAGGCCCATTTTTACCTCGGAGGCTACGTTAATAAGCAGAATTGTTGCATTTGGGAGTTGAAAGTTTTTGCATTTTCAACGTATCACTGTTTGGTGCGGTTTTGGGGCTGGAGGTGTGATTGGATTGTACATTTTTTGAAAATGAGGCTGGTGCAACTGTTACGGTGAATGGATGGCGCTACCGAGCTATGACTAATGATATTTTATGGCCGGAATTGGAAGATATTGATGTGGACGACGTTTATTTTCAGCAAGACGGCGCTACGTGCAATTTTGCAAGAAAAGTTTCCTGATCGTGTTATTTCTAGAAGAGGTGATCACAATTGGCCACCGAGATCTTGTGATTTAACACCTTTAGACTTTTTTCTTTTGGGCGACGTGAAAGATAAGGTCTATGCCAATGCTCCACAATCGATTTAAGACCTTAAAGATGGAATTCGTGAAGTTATCGAGGACATACAGCCGCAATTGTGCGAATTGGTCATAGACAATTTTATGAAACAAATGTGGTATTGCAACCGCAACCGTGGCGGCCATTTGACTGATATCGTTTTCAAATGTTAATGGCATACCTTCCTCTTTACAATGAAATAAACATTTATTGATTTCTTTTAAAAAATACCCGTGTTTCTTTAAATATCAAAATGAAACCTCTTATTGGAAAACCCTATACGTTGAAATCAATATTTTCATGATTATAAATATTTTGCGGCTTTTATACGATTTTGAATCGCAATAAATTATTAAATGAAGTAATAATTTAATCGTTAGATTCGGTTTGAATAAATTATTAATTTGTTTGGCTTTTCTCAGTATATACACTGCTCACAAAATTAGGGGGACAATTCATTTTTATGTTTCTAGAACTTTTAAAATGAAGACGATATTCATACAAAACATTCAAATTTTTAAATTCTTTTGTTCTAATAAATGAATCAATTTACAGTCATGTATTCATTTGTTTTTAAGATTTGATGTTTAATATTGCGTGGGAGACAACTACCATAATATATTTTATTTCCAAACAGTTGCAAAAATGATGAATATGATGAATAGATGAATTCTGAACATAGATATTAGATAATAATTTTATTCTGTCGCTTAGAACCAGAAGCAAAAGTAGCATTGGTTGTTACTTTTTCTTATATTTGATATTTATTTGATAATTATTTTTAAGCAAATTTTCAGTATAACTTTCCACAAGTTTGTAGGCTTCTACTTAGGTTTTTTGCATTGCTTTCAGGATCGGCCAACAATATTGCAGATCTAAGCCAAAAATAATGTTGTCTATAATCTTTAAGATTTGCTAGGGTGACTTAAACAACAACTTTACTAAGTTAAATTCTTCCGAAGGTATATACAGTATGCACACTTACACTTTTTTTTTCACTGCCATTTCTCAATGCGATTCAATGGAGAGAAGGTTTTGTACGTCTGATACACAAAAGTGGAAGAACAAATTAAGTAACTACTGGGGAATAATACTGGGTACGGCATACAAGGTCTACTCCATGGTATTAGAAGAAAAATTGGATGAAGAAATGGGTATAAATGAGTTAATTCCAGACGGGCAAACCGGTAGGGAAAAGGTAAACGTATATATTTTACATTGTATGGTTGAAAAAGAAATAGCAGAGAAAGGGGGAAAAGTATATGCGTTATTCCTGGACCTAAAGTTGGCATAGAGAAAAACTGTGAAAGTGTATGAGGTAGAAACGAATTATCGAGCATATGGTAAGAAGAATGGCAGAAGTGTATGAGGAGACAGCAAGCAGGGTATGGTTTAACGGAAAGATGAATGAAAGGTTTTGGACAACGAAACGAGTGAGACGGAGTTGCCCACTCAGTCCAACTTTGTTTGCGACTTACATAGCAGATGTAGAAGAGAAACTGAGGTTGGTCTAAGCAGGGGGGACAGTAGTAGGTAAAGAAAAAGTGTGGTTACTAGCATATGCCAACGACATGGTAATAGTTGCAAAAGAAATGAATGAAATTATGAAAAGTTTAGAAAGATATTTTAGAAAAAAAAGATTGGACGTTTATGTAGAAAAAAGAAAATAATGGTGTTCAGAAACGGGGGTGGAAAAAAGTGGAGGACTGGAAATGGTATAGGCAAAGGTATTGCGGAGGTAAATTCTTTAAAATATTTACAGCGAGAGGTAGCACATTAAAGAGATGGCTTGAAAACAAATAAAATAGTGGGACAAATATGGGGAATAAGTGAAAGAAAATTTGATTGTATGAGAATAAGGTTTATGGAAGGAACAAGAAAAAATAGAAGCAATACATGCAATATATTGGGCATTGGTGCTGGGTTTAAATAGAGAAACACTAGCATATACTGGAAGAGAGACATGGCACGAAATTATGGAAAGAGACATACAAAAGCAAGAAAGGAGAATACAAGTGAAAGAGTGTAGGTTCAACGCGAATTATGAATGTATTATAGACATTGAATAGCGATAGATGTGGTAATAAAGAGCGAGTGACAAGAGGAGGATTTGAAAGTGTACAGATTGCGCGGAAAGACTAAGGAAACTATGGAACTTATGTTAAAAGAGTGTAACGAGATGAGAGAAAAGCAGATGGAAAAAATGAGATGTTATTAAAAAACGAAGAAGAAAAGTGCGAAATAAAGCTAGTAAAGTATTTTTTAGTATAATAGTTACATAAATGACTTATTACACTATCGAGTAGATAAAGATAATTTTTAAATTTACTTATGTTTAATATATTTTATTTTATATAATATTCTATGTAGATTTTCTGGGAATTTGTTAAATTGCGCGGTTTAATTTTGCATTTAAACAAGTTTTTGCTAAAAATAAATAAATACGGTTAACATTAAAATGTAAATAATGATAACTTAATTTAATCCGGCCCTGTTCTAAATCCGTTCCTCTAAGTAAGCGCTGTCCGCAATGCGGCTAAGACGACGAACTACGATTCGCGAAGAATTCCCACCATCTCGGTTGTTAACTGCGTACGAAAAAATGTCAGCGCTCAGTCGGTATGTGTAATGACGTCACACGACCACTTTATAGTAAACGGTCCTCGTGAGAACGCCATTGTCAACGATTTTAGGTATTTTAAAGCGGTCGGCGTGCATACCACTCCAACATAACGCACCCCCAACATATCGGATCCCGTCGCGAATTTTAAATATCCCGCCCGAGTGCCATCATGGCCGGTAAGTGGTCATCCATGACTCCGATGCTGTGATATGTGACTAGTTTTGTGCGCCAACCGATTATTCACGAAATAATGGAAGGTAAACGTGATATTTTTTTTCTGTCAAGCCGAACAACGGCCGTTTTCCTTTACTGTGTGTGCATGTGCGCTTTGCAGAACGTCAGCGTGCCGCCCTCGCCGGCCCATTTGGATAACAAAAATATGGATGGCTTGGCTTGCGGAATGTATTTGTTTCCATGTCCTAGCACAACCTCACATTATATGTGGCCCCAGCGTGTTCTCTCAAATATAATAATAAGTCTACATCTTAGAAAAATAAAACATTTTAATTTATATACCATGCATTTGCAATAAATTTACCTTCTATTAAAAAAAACATGTTTAGTATTCAACATTTTTCTTAATTGCTATAAACATTAATATGTTGGTTTGATTTAAATATTGGTCTACTAGGATCAAGGATGCACTCCTAACAATAAAAGTAATTCTTAATATTAATATGTTTGATTATGCATATTAATTGAATCATGAAAATAATGGAAAGTTTAATACTCCTATGCATTAGGTTAACCTTGTAAGTTTTCACCTCGACCTATCTAACCTAATCAAGACTAGGGATTTAATTTAGTTTTAAACAAATATTTGATTTAATTGTTGCTAGGTTAGGAATGAAGTAATATACTTGTTATTAAAAAAAATTAACCATATTTGTTGTGAATGTCACAAGCATGGTGATTCAAACCAATTGTAGTAATAAAAATACTAATACTCAATTGAAGTATTATTAATTGATATCAATATTATTGTTAGATAAATATTCACCTAGAATATTGACATGTACAGCGTATACTTTACTGTCACCGAGTGCAATATTTGCTATTATTTAATATTGTCATGTTTAATGGTTATGTTGCTTGTTCATAAAATAATATTTTGTTTTCAACAATTAAAATGTCATGCTACTAGATTAAAACAAATATTTTGACAATGGAATTGTCATATTATTGCTATATGTAACTTAAGCTGGTAAAATTTGTGCAACTCCTGTTATCTCATTTGATTCTATGATAAATGTTATCTTCAAAGTGCGATTTTTGCACAAACTTTATACAAATAAAGGAGTTAGACTATGGATACAAATCGTAAGTTATATTCTGTATAAATAGGTTATAATGAAGATATAATTAAAAAATTGTTTGTTACATTGATATTGGTCATATTTGTTTTTGAAAAGAATCTCTGATCATGTGACACACTTACGTCAAATATGATGGTTTATTTTACTTTCCCCTATGTTAAAATTTGAAACCAAATATTGCTCTCTGCACTGATGAAATGCACAGTATCATTTTGAAAAGTTAAAATTATCTAAGAAGAATGGAATTTGAGAAAATAATATTGTAATTATGGTTTCTGTCATTTTTATCTAATTTTGTTGTTCTTTTTGAAGAGATTGATTATCATAACTTCCGGGTAATATTACAATGCAATCACGGCTATACTTGTTTATTGTATTATTTATTATTACTTTCATGTCAGCTGTATAAAATGGTCTCTCAGAAATTGATAAATCTTAAATCAGGTTTGTAATGAAAGAATAAAAACTAGATAATTGGGTCGATACAGGGAGATATAGAAGAAAACTTGTATTAAGAAAAATCAGAAATAGCATTAATATTTGAACTTATTATCTAATATTGCATCATTGTGAAATCAATTTAACCAATTTAATTTTTTAATAAAATATCAATAAGATATGTGCATTTTTCCAGTACTTTTGTTTTGTCATTGTTTTTTAATTACAAATAATTGAACAATTTTCATATGACATGTTAATTAAAAAAATCAAATTTATTTTAAGATTATGAACATAATGATTCATTTATATTTTGACATATTACTTCATGTTTTGGTTGACACTGGGTATCCAGTAGAGATGTGTCATACGCGACCGATTCGATCGATTCAAACGAATCATTCTAGTGAACCGTTTAATTCGGATCAGTATATCATTTGCGAACGCGTCTTTTGGCTTGCTCCAACATTGATTTTTGTTGGTTGAGTTTTATGATCTTGTCTCAATATTGCTGCCTAAAATACAAACTAGCATTTTTATTAATTTTACTTGAGCAATTATTAGTATTAAAAGTCACTGTCAAATATTTTATCTAGCAGCCGGAACAGTTTTTTAAATCAAAAACAATATATATGACATAATAAACCTTTAAATACGAATGGGTTAAATTAAACGAATCATTTCAGTGACTGATCAGAATGAATTGGATCATCACCACAAACGAAAGTTCCCATCACTAGTATCCAGTACAAATTGCTTTTTAAAGTACTACAAAGTGTTGACATATATGTTGTTTCTCATACACCAATTCAGCCTGTCAAATATTGAACAAATACATATCACACAAGCTTTTAATAACTATTAATGAAAAATAAAACAAATTTGATAAAATAAGCTTTGGTAGCAACGGAACAATAAAAAACAGTTATTTTATATAATTGTTGGTTGTGGCTTCTACTACGTGATAATTCATGTTTATGAAATAATAAAACAATTTACTAAGTTTTTTATCACAAATAAAACAGTTATTTTTTTTTTAATTTGTAGAAATAGTTTTGGCAGTTTATTAAATATTGTGGTTATATTGTCACATTTTATGGGCATTAAAATTAATCAGCTTTTATGAATTCTAGTATTAGTTTAGTTTATGCATTATATAGTGTTGCAGGAGAAATAAAAAATTTGGTGTGATAGCTCAATGGAGCCCTTGCATATTGCGTGAGCAGGGTTTGATCCCCGCAGTATGACTGAAATATTAAGTTACCTAACAAGCTGTTGGTTTCATTAAAATAGCCGTTAAAAGATCAATAAAAGATAAAAATTGCTGCTTATGGCTCTGATCACCAGGCTATATCTACTCTAATATGTGGATTGCTTCTTTTGGTGCCAGGCAATAATGATAATACTTATTCAGTGTTGTACTAGAGAGCAAGCTGCTGCTCTAGGCATGTAAAAAATTAAAATAACAAGATTTCACAAAAAAGGTGTAGAGAGAGTGTTCTCAACAAAAAGTAAGAAAACTTAGCCTATTTCACTGTTCCAATTGCCCTGACCAAATGTGTTTTATAGTTAATGTTTCAGTTTTAATTTACTTTACGTATTTTGTTTTTGTTCAATAGTTTGTTGATATTTGTACCCTAAGTACAGTGGCACACATAGGTGCCATCCTGACTTGAGAATGATTACTCCATCTTATGTGCACATGGCTGCGAGTCGTCAAAAATTGAACTGAAACATAAGTTTTTTATGGATTATATGAGCAATTACTATTTCATACAATTTAAATTCAATTTTTTTTCAAAAATGAACATCAGGTTTTTGATAGGTACCCCAGATGACCATACGAACGTGTTAAGAAGTGTATATACTACACTAGTATTTTGAGTAAAAGTTCTAATTCTTAATCTTTACGTAGATACGAGTTTGAAATTGGCTCAAAACTACTGTTCTAAAAGAGATGACACTGAACTTGTCTAAATAATAATTAACATTTGTAACTTAATAATGTTTGGTATGACAAGTCTTTTTTATTGTACGTCAATGGTCCTACACATTTTTACACTTGCTGAATATATTGATATAGTATTTCGATTGGATTTAGTAATGAAATGTCCTGGCTGTTAGTAGAGAATATCTTAAACTATCAGTTTTATGGTAAACGATGGACTTTGAGGTGTTCCTCAAAATTTAATAGCAAATTAAATTTTAATTTGTTATTAATTTTGATTTATAGCAAATCAAATTTTAATTTACTTATTATTTTATTATTGCACATTTTTTGATATGGTGAAATTATGAGGTTTCTTTTGGTATATTGTTTTGCAATAAAACTTTGAGAACTTGCCTTAGATTCCTTAATCTTTGTACCACATTCAAGAGTAGTTTCAATCAATTTTGTGAAACAGTTTTTTTACTCAAAATTGTGCATATTAGCACCTCTTAAATTGTTTACTATTTATAATGCCCTTGTTGTTTTGGAGGTTTATAAATAAATGTCATTTTACTCAATATTACTATAACTATGACAAAAAATAATAATTACAAAGTAAGAGCTACATTTTCTTATAAATTCAGTTTTAAAATATGTAGTAATAACTGTTGCAGGTTTTAGTTTTAAAATAATAGAATATCAATAAAAATCAAATTTATTACACATATAATTGCTGCTATCAAATTTCCTAAACTATAGTCAATTTTTTTTACACTTTTTAACATTGGACAAAGCAATTAGATGAAAATAACAAAATGTAGTTAAAGAATGTGGATTAAATTGCCACCTGACCTAAATAGCATTAATACATTTTCCTTTTAGCTATGCTGTTTCAAGTACCTATCTATATTTATCCTCCTGATTTGATAAATAAAACAACTTAAAAATAAATTATATATTTATAATATTTTTATATATAATCTGCACACCCTGTATATTGAAATATGACGTTTATAATATCTTAAAACTTATGTATGTGTAAACCTCCTGTATATTGAAAGAATTAAAATCAATGGCTGCGTTCAGTACAACTCATCAGTTGCCAGCGCTGACCCAATAAGCGCAGAGCCCGCCTGAACGGTATATTTTGCCACTGTTGCCAACCGTGTAAACTTTTATCAACTACATAAACATAAAGCTCAAAGTTTTGAGTTTAAATAAATGATTTAATTAGTTTATGAAGCCGCTACTTAACGAGATATAATATATTCTCAATAAGTAATGCCATCTAAGGTGAAGGTGTAGGATAAGATTACCCTGAAGTTGGCAACGAAGTACGGGAATTGATTATCTTTATTAGTTTTTACTTCTCTCACTCAAATTATTACAGCGTTAATATTGTAATCTCATTTACCTATGTTGCTCCTTTTCTCGTTTAAAAACATATATAATTGCTATGTAGTTTGGTTTTAACATGATAAATTTATTTTTCAAATAAAAGCGCGAACCAAGCGAACCTAGATATATGATGAGTAAAATGACAAGCGCTGCCAGCAAACGATAGTCATCAAGCGCGTTCAGTACGCATGATGAGTCGTCCTGAACGCGGCCAATATATTTGTTTATACATTTTTCATCTATAAACATAAATTGATTAAAATATGAATTGCAAATTAGTGTTAATTTATTCCTAATCATATTAAAATAAATTATACAGGTGGGATACCATATGTTGACAATACAATGTTTATATAACTTAATCAAGCTAATTATTTACACAGAAATTTATCATTATTTTAAAAAATGTATACAATTTACTGATTAGAATGACATCACTCCAATCCAATGAATAATTTGATTATCAACCATTGCTTAAAATGGAATGAGGTGCAGATTAGTCAATACTAGTTTTTATAGCTCATGTTATAAAATACATTATTAATTTGAACTATATTAATTCTGCGTTGCCAAAAGATTTAAGATAACAATATATAAATGTATAGAATATGCATGCACTATGTACAATATTAATTTATCTAATGCTGATTCAAAGTTCATTTAACAGCTTCACCAAATTCATTTAATTCTATAATTAAATCACATGCAAAAAAATTGGCTCATGTAAACATTAATAATTACTTTTTTAATGTATGTATAGACCCCCACATTTAATAGTGACATTTTATTTGTGTTGCTTGCTTTATTTATAATACATTATTAATGATGCCAAATTTTATATACCTTTCACATGCAAACAACATCAGAGTTGAATTGATTATAGAAACTAGAATTAGTTATATACATTTAACTTTTCCATATACTTTTTCGAATTGTATAAATAAAATAATCTTTCAAGAAATATCTATATTATTATTATTATTGACTTTTTATTATTATTGTTATATTGTTATTAGCCAAACAAATTCTATAAATTTGATGGTAAAAATTTTAACTCAGACTTATTTTTCAAAACAGATATTTACTGAAAATTATTAGATATCATAGTTAATCTCATATAATAATAATATTTATTTCAAAACGAACAAGTTACATATAAAAAAATAAATGTACACATTGTGTTTGAAGATGTCAAAAAGTGTTTAATAATTTAATTAATGTAGTCTTTAACTGAATAGGGTTCTAGTTCCACAAGATATTGTAAGATTTCATTTTTAAATTCTTTTTTCTGATTGCTTCTGGTAGGTTGTTGTAAAATTGGATACACGTATAAAGTGTACCATTTTCAAATTTTTTTAGGCGGTGACAGAGAATTTGTTGTAAACGTTGTTTTTATTCCTTAAATTGTAACTTGTTTCTTTGTTTAAATAATCTGCAAAGAGAGATGGATGGTTGTTTAAAAATAATAGACAGAGGTATATATACAATCCAAATACTGTCAGTACATGTTTCATTATGTTTTTTGTTTGTAATTATTTGAAGAGCTCTTTTTTGGGTAATAAAAATGTTTTTTGTTACATTGTGCTAAGTATGTAGTAATCTTCAAACATAACTTCACTATGTGTATCATAAATTTGTTTGAAAAAACGATGTGGTAGCAATTATGTAGTGGTTGAGTATCAAGTTAAGAAGTAATTAACATCAATATAACTAGTTTTTGGCCACAATTTGAAAAATATTTATGCAATGTCCTAAAAATGCAAGTCTTTTAAGAAGTTTCATAGGTTCATGCCACCAATATGTACTGCTTTAATGTTAACACCAAGTTCAACTAACATAGAGTTTAGATCATAATGGGGAAAATTAATACTTATGTAAAATTGGGATGTTTTATATATTTATATTGATGTTTTTTAAAACTACCCTGAAGAATGCATATTTTATTACTAATTTTACGAAAAAATATTTAGAAAATTTAGTTGTACAGCAGAAGGCTTACAACATATGATTTGTTTTAGATATTTTTTTAATGCATCTGCTATTATTGTGAAGCAAAAGATGAGTTCTAACTGAGCTAAATTAAATTGCACAGTAATCTATCATCTATTAATTACAATTATGACAATGGACAGAATAAAAATGCTACATGTGCTTCATAATAAATGTCTGCTTCAAATGCATTTGTCATCAATGCTAATTAAATATTTTAATTTGTCATGCATTAATTACTAATATGATTTCTTGATTTTCACCTTGTAATTACATGTGTAATTATACAGTAAATAATCATTTACTTTTGTTTTAACAAGTATGTTTGAATTAAAATAAGTTACACTGTGTACAAACAAATGTATATTATAATTTTATTGACATGTAAACTAAATTATGTTTTCTTTCTAGCATTGAATGATTATTTATTAATTTATATTTTTTGTTATAGGCAATGGAGATATCCAATGGTGCTTTTCACAAGTGAAGGGAACATTGGATGATGATGTGACAGAGGCAGATATCATCTCCTGTGTAGAATTCAATCATGATGGTGAACTTTTAGCTACCGGTGATAAGGGAGGTCGTGTGGTAATATTCCAACGAGATCCCTTATCAAAAGCGGCACTACCAAGACGAGGCGAATATAATGTATACTCCACCTTCCAGTCACATGAACCCGAGTTTGACTACCTCAAGAGTTTAGAAATAGAAGAGAAAATCAACAAGATCCGATGGCTTAAGCGGAAAAACCAAGCTCACTTTCTACTTTCCACCAACGATAAAACCATCAAATTATGGAAGGTCTCAGAAAGAGACAAAAAAGTAGAGGGGTACAATACCAAGTTAGAAAATGGCGGCAGAATTGATCCGTCAAGTGTGCATTCATTAAGAGTACCTACAATAAAACCTATGGAATTAATGGTTGAGGCTTCACCACGTAGAATATTTGCAAACGCACACACTTATCACATTAACTCCATATCCGTGAACTCAGATCAAGAAACTTACTTGTCCGCTGACGATCTCAGGATCAACTTATGGAACCTGGAGATCACAGATCAGAGTTTTAATATAGTTGATATTAAGCCTACTAATATGGAGGAATTAACAGAGGTTATCACAGCCGCTGAATTCCATCCAGTAGAATGTAATTTATTCGTTTATAGCAGTAGTAAAGGTACTATTAGATTATGCGATATGAGAGCATCAGCTCTCTGTGATAGACACGCTAAATTATTTGAAGAACCTGAGGATCCCACAAATAGGAGTTTCTTTTCGGAAATTATTTCCAGCATATCTGATGTTAAGTTATCAAATTCAGGACGTTATATGATTTCTAGGGATTATATGTCTGTTAAAGTTTGGGATTTGCATATGGAAACTAAACCTATCGAGACTTATTTGGTAAGTTTCTTTAATGCTGTAGCATATTATTTCTGTATATAATTCGAAGAGTATGTGCGGTAAGTCACCAAACTAAAACTAAATGAATATTGACAACTATTATTTAAATAACAAGTTTATTTATTTTGCAGTATTTAATAAAATGAATTAATCAAAATTTTACTACTTTACATCAAATCGGCCTTTGAATGTGTACTAAGGTTTATGATATCTTATTTTAACCTTAAATCTAACAAACTTTTGCATTTGATCAAATTACTAATGTAAAAAATGTAGTCTGTGCTTGTAGTATCAATTAAAAACTTTGTTGAAAGAGTTGGAAAACTCTGGACCAATGTTTACACCAAATGGCTATCCTAACAATCTTTGCATTTTCTATAGATGTTTCCATATTCAAAAGAAAAACAACACATATTCGCAACTAATCAAGGTTACAGACTTTTTTGTGTCATGTTTTTGATACGTTATAAATAGTAAAATTACCATGTGCATTTGTCATTTCTAGCTCAATCAACTTTAGTAAACAGGCCAGTAATCAACTATAATTTTTTTTTTTTTGCTTATGCTTTCTTTTACTCTACTGTAATTGATGTGATTTTAATATTAGACATCAAAAATATTTTCAACCAACCTATGCGTTTCTACTTTTTATAAAATATTCAAATAAGCAAAAAGGATAGAGAAAACTACAACTTTGAGAGAGAACTGTTTTAAGGATTTGAATATACAAAATATAGTGAATTGATTTGGAACAACGGTTTTTTTTTGGGCAACCCAAAGTACGATTATATTTTAAGCTTGTGACCCTAAAATAGGATATAAAATTTATTTCCATCATGTGAAATTAAAAATAAAAACGATTGGGTTCATCAAAAGTGCCACCGCATGTCGTGCTAAGGATCCACCCTATTATTGTATTTATTTTGCATGACATCAAGACAGCAGGGCTTTCAAGATAGTTCTGAAGAAAATATTGTGAAACCATTCTGGCAAATCTTTCTTTTAATACTCCCCAATTCAGCTGAACCATTTTCTATTTCAAATGGATTTCTAACCGAACTATATTTCTCGACATGGATTTTTTGTGGAATATACTTTTTTATTGTATTTTCAAGGTTTCTTAAATGTTCTAAAAAGAGGCATGGTGTCTACAGGAATATTGTTGTCATTAAGGCTTCCAAAATAAGTTCAATGTTGTAAACTGCCAGTTGCCGTTGCACTTTTTTTTTTCTAAACTTACAAACTGTCAATGGATAGTAATGATGAGACAGTACTACTGAAGTGACATACCTATTGATTAATATTATATCAACGATATTAAAAATGCGTTGACAAAATAAACCTTATTTGGGTACTCACGTTTGACTAAATTGACCCATTTTTAGTTAAATTGACACTTTACGAATAAAACCGTCGGAACCATTTTGTTTGAATCACTTGTCTTATCTAATTTAAGTTTTCTCTATGTCTATGATGCCGTCATTGAGGAAAGTGATCTTTATTCAATTTAAAAAAATACATAGTTTTAATATTTGGTATAAGTAGAATTTCTCATAAATTGATGCAAAGATCATTATTATTCAATTTGTTATTTAAAATCTATAAAAATGTGAATGAACCGTGTTTTTTAATGTACAAGATGTCTCAAAAGAAAAATGAACAGTGAACATTTTCTTTAGTTGTTACTTATTAATGAGTAATTAAGAAAACATTTAACTTTTGAACATTTTATTTATTATGCTTAAATTTTCTGTTAAAAATTGAATTAAGTTAATTAGTTAGAAGTTGTGAACTAATTACACAATTATTTAATAGCCCCCTACCAAATGTCTATCTTTGTTGTTATGAAGTTTTCTTCTCTCCTTTCATGCAGATTATTGATGACACCCACCTTTGTAAAAGTAAATTCATCAATCCACAGAATACTTTCAATGAAACCATAAGTTGCACAAAACACATTCCTCGCAGAGTGCTGATTTTTGTAATACAGCTAAATAATCTATAGACACTGTGCCGGGCTAAGTCTCCATGATGAAATGTCAAATCAAAAATATTATGACAGCTTGACTTGGCGCAAGCTTGATCTGTCATAAAATCTCTGCTGAAAAAGTATTTACATTATTTTCAATCTATCACCCCGACAACTTGATGATTCTCACATGATTTTAGTTATACATATCTGCATTATTTACTATAATATTATTGCAATTGTGAATTTTGGTGTCATCTATATCTCAGAGACAGTATTTTATTACAGCTATTTAGTAAATTTATCAATCAACGATAAAACTTATTTTTCTTTAAATGTCAACACTTGTCGGCACAGGAAGGAATTAAGTTAGAAGGTCCAAATTGTGTGTGTTGTTCTTAAACATACTGTAAACTTTCTACGTAGTATTATTTTTTGAAAATTTAAACATAAAAGACACTCTTAATACATACATATGTATTATTTATGAATTTAGTTTTGCGTTTTTTACCAATCTTCAAATGAATATGTCATTAAAATATGCAAAAAACTAGTATATTTAAAACATATATACAGAAAAACCACTAAAGCACAAATTTGACAATAAACACGGTTTTTAAATGTTTGAAACTAAATAATTTTGGTTGGGATTGTGGCATGCTTAAATTTTTTAGTCAACTGTTTCATTTTTATTTACGCTGAATTTAACTAGATCCACAGATTTCATTAAAATTTAAAAATTATTACAACTTTCAGTGTTTTAAACATTGCAAATATTTAACATAAAAAGTTTGATTCTTTATAATTATAAACCAAGTGCATTACGGTCCAATCTATTAAAAAAATTTGAGAAATACACAAATTTTTATTAATAGTTTGGCAGATGATATCACCATATTTCATACTTTCTTAAGAAATTTCTAGGTTAGCATATGTAAACAGATCTGGACACAATCTGACCCCCAACCACTAAACAATTTTACTTTATTTCTTATTGAGTCTAAAGTTAAAATTTGAGGTATCAGCCATATCAAATATAAAATTAAACAAATCTGTATCTTGTCTTCTCACATAATCACTGGAATGAGCATGTTGTTGACATATTATTGAAAGTATCTGAAAAACTAGGATTTTCTCGACTTCAACTTTTTTTTTCTGTGCAACTTTTGCATATATATTATACAAATATAAAACCTATATTGTGTGTATTGAATATTGTTTCTAGTATGCGGAGGAGCATCTGAAACTAATTATTTCTTCTAAATTTGATTCAAAAAATAATTTTTGAATGAAAACCGAGAATGATCTAAATAAATGAATTGCAACATAGGAGTACTTTGCATATTCTTTCATTTTTCAATATAATCAGTTTGCTAGAGCAATTTATTGATTTGTCTTCTTGGTGCAAGATGGAAGCCATGCCATATCTAAATAGGTTAGTTTTGGTGGTATCAAACACATAAATTTGATTATTACAAGTTACAACTAATTAAAAGCAAAATTGCAAAAATAATATATAAAATAGGTTAGGATTTATGTTTATATTATTTTATATAATATTACAAAGTTGATTTCAAACCCCAATCAGCAGTTTATGAGTATAACATTGCCGTAAACCATCTACTAAAATTTGAACAAGTTTGAAATTATGAAACTGTGGTGACAGGTCACAAATGCCAACAAATAGCAGTGAATCCGTGGAATGATTTAACTGGGGGGTTATTCTGGCATGTATCTCGTATCGCTTAACGCAATTAATGACATCATCATTAATTTAAAAAATCTGCTGGTGATCTCTTTTCGTACTACAGGACCAGCTAGTAATATAAATTCAATACCAAGCTTCAAGTTATTTGCATTTTTAAACGTCAATATGTATTATTAATTACAAATTTATGATTTAAATGTCACACTTCCCCTCCGGTAGGGGAAATCTATGACGTAGTGCGAGATCGCAATGAGCGCCAGAATAGGGCCTCTGTTCGAATTTTGGTTGATGATGGTGGGTGAGGGAGACTGTAGCCTTATTAATTTCATTGTTGGCCTAATTTTAGAACTTAATAATAAATTAAATTAAGAATGTTAAAGAGAAAAATAATTGGATTAATGAATTCAGAAAATAATTATATAAATAAATCACAAAATCAACAATTTTGGACTTAATAATTTTAATAAAAAATAGCCTTGTTTTGACATTAAATAAATTTGTCAATGTCAGCTGTTTAATTCATTTATCTTCCGAATATCATTTGAAACATTCTTTGGAAAATAATTTACAATTCTACTACCTTTTAAAGTTAAAGCTTTGCTTTTAATATATTTGTTATAGTTTTTGTTATATTATTTATTTATTTCTTTACTATTCTGTAGGAAGATCCTATTATTTTTATTAACAATTTACTGATTTTATCATACGTTTCATATTTTAATTTAGTTTTTACATTTTTTATTCAACTTTTACTCTGTCTTTTAGTTAGCATTTAAAATCATTTATGAACCATTTTTTCAGGCGAACATTTTTATCTAAAATTAAATTTTAACAACCATTTAATAATCTGCAACTACAATTTTTAATCAAAACAATGTATCATGCAAAATGATAAATTACCAAACATTTTGTAGCTTTTAATCGGCAGCGTATGTATGACTGAATTTATATGGTATATTATATGAAACTGCACGGTTTTGTGTATGGTTTTGTTTGTCACAATCAGTTTTTTTAGAATACATTTCAACCAACAAAATGCAAACTGGTATAAAATACAAAATAATAGTAACAAGTATCAAATAAAATAAGAAAACTTTAAAAATTATTATAATATTTTGAGTGTCATAAAACTTCGAGCACAACTTTTTCAAATAGTTTTTTTTGCAACATGTAGGGAATGAAATTTCCAGTTACATGAAATATATGAGAATCCAAAAGCTTCATTTTTTTTGTTAAGTTTTGAAATTAAATTGTAAGTTCTCTACAAAAATAAATAGTGATAAATTTATCTGACTAGACAAGATAGTTTATTGTATCTAAAAAAAATCAGTCAAAGTAAAATCAATTATTCCTTTATGGTAAACAGAAGATTTGTGATGTTAATGAGTTCTAACAATATTTCTATTTTTAGGTGCACGAGTATCTGAGATCAAAGCTTTGTTCCCTGTATGAAAATGATTGCATCTTTGATAAATTTGAGTGCTGCTGGAACGGCAATGACACGGCAATAATGACTGGTTCCTACAATAACTTCTTCAGAATGTTTGACAGGGCGACAAAACGTGAGGTTACACTGGAAGCATCCAGGGACATAGCCAAACCGAAAACGATCCTTAAGCCCAGGAAAGTGTGTGCTAGTGGTAAACGAAAAAAAGATGAGATCAGTGTGGACAGTTTAGATTTCAACAAGAAAATATTACATACAGCATGGCACCCGACTGAGAACATCATCGCTGTAGCGGCAACTAATAACTTATTCCTTTTCCAAGATAAGTTTTAGCGTAATTCTCCTCGTCTCATATTCAGTTATAAACTAATTCTTATAAGTATTAGTTACAGGTTAAAAACATAAAAACAGACAGACAATAAAAGTGGACTTGTAATTAATAAAATTTATACCATAAATTAATTAAAAAAATGTGTTTCTTCTATTTATAAGCAATTGATATTATATAAAACGAGAACCCCTTTGTACGTTGCACATCTTTTATTAATGTAAATACATCTTAATTTCTTTTTATTAATTAAAATTAAATTAGTTTAATTATAAATATTCGCTCATCATTTTTATTTTCTGTCTTGGCTATGTTTTTTATTCTGTGATATTTAATTTTTGATATACATATATATAGTGAACTTTATATTCTTATTGGATATAATTTTAGCATAAAAATTAATAAAGATCGGTGGTTTATTTATTTTTTTAACGATATAAATATATATATATACATGAATATATATTTGCATACAGCTTGTAGCTAAATTTTTTTACACCAATCAAGCTGTTCGTAGTACTCATGCATCATGAAAATGTACAAATTGTAAATACAAGTTAGTAAATTTTGTAACGAATGATTTGTTTTTATTTTAAAACTGTTATAATATGATCCACTAATTTAAATTTAAAAAGGAATTTTGATGTCTGTGCTCTAAAAAATTAAACTCACGCCTAGTACTGAATATGGGCGACTTATATTAAATAGAATTAAATAAAGATCGCGTCAGCCTTTCAAGTGCCATGTACGGTTTGTTTGTAATGTACAGGTTCAACCTGAAACTACGAAGCTTGTGGCTTATATGTTTCTTCTCTTCTCTTTTTATTTTGTATAAAAAAAAGTACGTACAGTAAGTTCTCGATAAGATTAATCGATATACTTTAGGTTATATATATTGAAGTATAAATTATAATTTAGATGTAAGTTTGGTTATCTTTTTTTAAATTGACACCAAATAAATCATGTTAACTGATGTTGTTACTGATTCTTAATTCATTCATTGTTATTATTTTTTTTTTTTGTAAATTGTTGGTATACATTCCTTTTCAGAATGGTTTGCTTAATCTGTCTAAATACAGTTTGTTATTTCTTTACTATTATTATTTCCTCATTGAATAAAAACAAAACACATTTAATTTAAATGTTTCATCAATTCCTACCTTATACGCATCTGCCAAGGAAAAGGTTTGTATCTAACAAAATTTTATTTATTATTTATTTACATAGTCCTATATTCTTAAAGTTGAAAAGTATGTAGGGCTGTGCTGAGACAGTTGTTGTCTAAAGCTGAATATCAAAATGTAACATAGAATATAACATTTATTTAAATTTGCTTTGAAAATTCAATTACTACCTTTTTATAAAAGTAACCCTGAAAACTGATTATGATTATAAGCATTGATATAAAAAATAGATTATATAAAGTAATAACCAAAAATACTTTATTCTTGAGTTATAATTGAGCTTTTGAAAACCAGAGTGGTCCAAGTTGGCAAAAATTTTACTCATGGTAAAATTGCTAAAAAACAATTAATTTTTATGAAAATTTAAACATAAACATAATTTTTCACGATTTTTCTGCAACATTTGAACTAATAGTGCGTTTCGTATATCAACCGAAGCGACCGAAATCCCGGTTGGATTTCCTGAAACAGGTTTATATACGGAACGCGGTTACCTGAAAAAGGTCGGTGAATTTCTATAAATCGTGGTTATTCATGGCGGAAAATTTGAAATGCAAATAAAAGTGGACAAAAGCTTCGCATGTTACTCCTCTAGTGTTTTGTGTGTCTAGTAGTTTGGACATTGTGTGCATTATGAATTAAAAGATAATTAAACTTTTTATAAGCTTAAGGGCCTTAATGTTAACTGCTGAGAGGTGTTAATAAAATAAAACAAATTAATTAAATTAAAAGTTAGGTTATTCTGAAATATTATGAGTTGGATATTACGGCAATAAATACAAGAAAATATTATAATAAATTATTTTTGTAGGGTTTATTAGAATGTGTAAGTTGTTTTGGGAAGACATGAATGCAACAGAGCAAACATTATTATTGTGTATAGTTGCCTGTTATACCGGCTAACCTGTACTAGCGTTCGTCCGAGGAAGTTCGTCCAAGTCGTTCGTAAATACAGGGGTGCGTTCCAATTTAGAGAGTGTCGTTTGGGCGAACGTCCTGATGTAAGACGTCAGAAGTACGTCTTTTCTCTTTTAAAAAAGAACGCTTTTGTCAGTTTTTACCTTTTGACATCTGTCAACTGATTCAACTTATCAAACATATTTTTACTTTATAAAACTGAATTTATAGTAACTATTAAAATAAATTTATTGTAATAATTATAATTATTTACATTCTAGCAATGTACATAGAGAATAGCTCCGATTGTCAGTGTAATACGGGCATTACTTAATAGAGCGTTCTAATTGTAAAATAGCAAGTAAGCCAAAGTAAGAATTTTACTTGTTTCCTGCGATACTATAGTTTGTCCGCGTTAAGACTGCAGTGATGGGAGTGGTATATAAAGTCAGTGTCACACAACTGTAATTGCAACATGTCCTCGTTGGTATTATAAATCAGCTAACTTCACTATGTTTATTATATTATAATAAAATGATTTTAAATTATTTAAAAACTTTAAAGCAGAAACAATATAGTTTATTGCTTCTTAATTAAATATTAATATGTTTAGTAGAAATGTATATTAGTCAATTTTAATACTAAAATTTATTAAAAAGAATTCCTAGAATAGCATGACGTTTACTCATATTTAAGTTTTTGAGGTTATACTGTACGTCATCAACAAAAAAATGTAATTTACAGTTGAAATACATATAATTATTTACAAATGCGTTAACCTAGTTACAATAACGCAAAAAACTGATAAATATTAAACAGTAAAAATTGTTAACTAAATTTATTCAATTACAAGTAGCTTTGTTTTAATCTGGTAGTTATTCTATTGTAAATTGGGTAGGCCTTTAAGCCAACCAGAGCATTGTTTCCCAGTTGCCATAACAACTACTACTGCAGTCTTAACGCGAACAAACTATAGAAAATACTTGACGTTTGTGGGACATTCTCTACCTTGAAAAACAGATCGAAAATGTAAGACGCGTTTGACAAATGAATTCAAAAATTACTGAATTAGTGCCACGAAGTCGCTAATAATACATTTTTAAACATCAATAGCGGTTTTCCATTTGACAAAATAGTCGCAATTGGTGACACTAATTCAGTGATTTTTGAATTCATTTGTCAAACGCGTCTTACATTTTCGATGTTTTTATCGAGGTAAAGAACGTCCTACAAACGCCAAATATTTTCTGGTGCGTTTTTTATCGAAGAGTGACGGGTCATGCCAAAAGTTCTGTAAACAATATCGACGCGGCAACATTGCAACCAGCAACTTCAAACAACTGACAGTAGTGACAGTTACTAATCTACTAACCTAACCTCAAATACATTTCTGTTTACTCGGTTTTATTAAATAATCATTATAATTGTAATATATCATTTTAAAATTTGAAATGGACACTACTATAGTGGCATGTACTTTATGTGGAGAAACCGATTTTTATCAAGCAGATGGTCACTACTTCTGTAATGAATGTAATACACAAACACAAGAATTACAAGATGGAGAAGCTGGGTTCCATTCCGCCTTTTCGGGGACTAAACGGGTGAAAAAAGTCTCTAATGAGAAACAATTGACAGAAAAAAAACATCCTCTGACTACATGGGAATGCTACAATTATATTTTATTTCGTTGGGTTAAACGATTAATCGAGTTAGGTGCTTCAAAAGATTTAAAAGAGTCTACACAATTACTGTGGTTTAAATATTTAAAAACTATTGAGGTGGTTCATAATGACCCAAATAAATTACCTAATTTGCCGTCACATAAATATGAAAAGTAAGATATTTATAAAGTTTTATTTATTGTATTCCACTGTAAAGTATGCCTATAGATATAGTGTCTTTACAACGTGAGCTTAAATTATCTCAGCGGATTACTTCATTAATAATCACTAATCACTTTGGGGACACAATTATGTTTGAATTATATATCATAAATAACTTATAACATCTCGATGTTCAAAGGTGAAAATATTATAAATATTCAATATTTTTACCCTTGAATACTACCGGGTTCCAGGTATATAATACAATAATAATTGGTTGCTAATGAAATAATCCATTAAGATAATTTAAGCCCATGTCGTAAAGACACTATATAATAATAATAATAGTGTCTTTATTCCTAATATAATTTATACAAAAAAAGGCGAAGTTCAGTTTTAGCACTTGTCTTCCATTTAACCTTAAATTTTTACAATAATTTATTTTCTAAAATTAAACTGCATCAATTTCCTCATCTTCTCACATTTCTTATTCCATAACAAAGATGGTCTGGTGTTATAACATCCATTGTATACAATGTACACTTCTAATAACATTAATTTAATATAGCCAAAATGTTGTCAATCTGACGTTTAGAATTTAATTATTTTTATTCTATGGGCATACTATACAGTACAACTACTTTAGCTTGGCCCATGGAATGTGAATGTGAGAAAACACGTGAAGGTATGACTTAATAGTCATTATAGTGGTCAAGCTAAAGTGAAAGTACTTTCACAATGTTTACAACTAAGTTTTTTTTTAAATTTATTTATCTTTATTTCAATTATGTAGTAATCAAATTATTTTTAGGGATGCTGAAATCATTTATGGTGTCACTTTGAAAAAAGATAAACGAAAACGAAGAGGTAACATGACTTTGAATGATTTGGACTTGATGGGAGCAACAAATGCAAAAAGACATAGATCACGTTTACTGGCAAGTTTGTTTGTAATTTCCTAAAATGTTAATAAAACATAACTGAACTTGATGAAAATAATGGTAATTGTCATTTTAGGCTGATATGCCATAAATATAAACTAACTCTTCATGAAAAAAATAAAATAAATAACATTGATATTAGCATATAAAACAATAAAATGTGTAGTATGATACATACATGTATTTAAATTGGAGGGACTCATAGAAACAATAGGCTACATTTCCAATTTTCTATGAGTTCCTGCTAGATCGGTAGCGGTTCCCCGTTACCAACTTTGTAAATTGTCACTATAAAATTCCAAAAGTTTCTGATATTAAATGTTATTTTAGTTAATTAATCATTTGTTAGCATTACTTAAATATTATTAATGTATTTTGTTATTTATACAGGGTGTAGATTAATTGGCGGACAAACGCCAGGTAACACTATGCAAAAGAAAACGAAAATCTTAATTTCAAAATGCTGAAAAACTCTTTGATGGCCTCACGAGGTCTTCAAAGTTTTAATTTTGTCAATTCAATTATTATTGCAACTAGATGGCAAACCAGTCTTTCGTTTGATTATTTATAATTCAATTATTGTTTTAATTGCGTATTTTATGTACCAAGTTGCTTTCTTTTTTAGTATAATAAAAGTTACGAGGTTTATTAAAAATTAATACTAAAAAAATCTTGAAAAAAGTGCAAATTACTTTCCAAGAATAAATCAAATTTAAATTAAAAATACCCTTGGCAACGTAGCAAGTTTTTTAATAAAATTCAAATTATAACGTAGGCTATGCAATGAATGTCAGTTGATATTTCTATTTTATTATGACTTTTACTTTGAATGAATATGCAAATTACGTCGGTGATGCTTGAGAATGTTATGAATTCGATACCGTACAGTGTTTAAAAGTAAACGGTAGCCAATATGAATATTTGTAATTTATAATAAATAATATCATTTGATGTGTGTATTAAGTTGCCTACGTTATAGGTTTGAATATAGAAAATTCAAGTTATAACGTAGGCTATGCAATGAATGTCAGTTGATATTTCTATTTTAATATGACTTTTACTTTGAATAAATATGCAAATTACGCCGGTGATGCTTGAGATTGTCATGAATTCGATACCGTATAGTGTTTAGAAGTAAACGGTGGCCAATATGAACATTTGTAGTTTATAATAAATAATAACATTTGATGTGTGTATTAAGTTGCCTACATTATAGGTTTGAATATAGAAATTTTGCTACGTTGCCAAGCGTAACGAAACTTTGAGGATCTTTTTCTTGACGAGCATTTTGGAATTAAGATTTTCGTTTTCTTTTGACACGGTCTACAAAGTTACTTGGCGTTTGTCCGCCAATTAATCTACACCCTGTATACATACAGTGCCTGAAAATCTGTTAGGGTTATTCACACATAGACCAAGTGGATCCTCCGTCATTGAGGTACTTCACAACTGTTTGAGGTTATTGGTCTTGGATGTGTGTGAAACAAAGTACATTGGGGGTCATTGAGGTACAGTTGTAGCATGCAAGAGTTGGGGTGGTAGTAGACTATAAAAGATTATTATTCATACACTGGCATGAGGCCTTGGGGTTGTATGTTAACATCGTATTTGGCTTGAGTTCTTTACGTAACAGTCATTGAGGGCATGCTTTGTGCTCTGGGATTTCAGCCTTTGGGGTTGCACAAACAACTGCAAAAGTTTAGGTTTAGTTATAAACACATTGCTATTGGAGTATATCTTGGGGATGTGTAGATTAGGTGGTTGGTAATTTAGTATACTATGTATTGATGTAGTCATAGGGATTCTTAAAAAGTTCCAGAAGGTTAAACATCTAAAGAATCTTAAAAAACGATCTTCCCAAAGACTTTTTTTATTTAAACTTTAACAGTTTGTGTAAATAAGAAATAAACTATTGTAATCAAAAAATTGTTACAAAATATTAAAAATTAAAGGTGATAATTAAAAAAAATCAAAAATTTCTGTAAACTTTAAAGAGCTATAACTCAGAATTTATTAAATATACCTAATTATTAGGTCAATATTACTCAATTTACTTGTAGTTTCTGGCATTCATTTTATGACTAGTTAATTCGGGGTAAAGGTTCATGAGGAAGACCAGAGGATAGTTATTTTAACTGTTCATTATTTATTATTGTCGATACTATTATATTTTTTTCTGTAACTCTTTGACAATAAAAATCATTATTATCATTATTATTATAAAGATGCTAATAATTATCAAGTTTTCTTGACCCATATCGGGGCCCAGATGCCTTGCATATACTGCACCCACCTTGTGGTAGGTCTTGAGTATTAATAATGCCATTCGTCATATTTTTATCTTATAATTTGTCTATATTTAAAAACTTATAGGTTGAAATTTACAATTTATAAAGTTCTTTATAAACAAATTATTGAATCGATATTTCAATGAAACTATAATGAATTACTTATTAATATTATAAGCACAGCAAGTTGTATGTGTTGCCAATTTCATGGACAGCCTAATATACATTACTTATCAACAGATCTTTGTGTAGTGCACACGGAAAAATATATGATATACATTTTGGTAAAATTTAAATTAAATGATTCAAAAACAACTAAATGATAGTTACTATTTATTTTGCTATATATATATATATATTTATTTATAGTATGATGGTTGAGACTAAATAATCAGTAAATTTGTGTTTTCAGAATGAAGCAATTATAGAATTACATACTTTATCTGATAAGAAAGAAAATGATATGATAAATAAAAGCCTAGCAAATGTTCAAAGCACTTCAGTTACAAAACCATTAAAATTTACAAAAAAAGCAAAGAAGGAATTGAGACAAACTGTTGGAAAGACGGTTTTGAAAAAATATATAAAAGGACAAGAATTTCCTTCAAAACCTTCACAAAAACAAAATCGAAACAAAAATTTTGAAGTATTAAATAAACAGAAAGCTATCTCTATATTATATTTAGCTTTAATTACTATCAAGGAGGATATTCAATTGGGTGATTTGATGCGACTAATAAAATGTGGAGAATTGCCCATCACAAATTCTTATAGTTTAATTCCTGAAGAATATGATACAAGCTGCATTAAGGAAGATTTTTTAAATAAAACTATTCCTGGTCATCATAACTACAGATTGAATGCAGGAAAAATGATTTCTCATCTTAAAATCCACAGCATTATTCCTATACAAGATATAGTTAGTCTTTGCAAACGATATTGTTATGAATTAAATTTACCTGGTAGGTATATTAATAATTTCAAATAAATTTATTCTTGACATTGAGTTATTTAAGCAGTTCAATGTTGGTAGGTTTTAAGCTCAAAATTATAATTCTTTGATATGTAGAGAAATTTGTTGGTAAATTAAATTTGTTTATCTGTTTCCAAACCATTATGATGAAAAATTAGCACGAAAGGGTATTAGTCCAAAAGCACTATCTTCATGACAAATATGTATCTGAGACATCAAGGACAAACATTTTCATTCTTTATTAACTTAGGATTGAATGAAAGTTATTTTTACTAATATGTAGAAATTGTAGCAACACTGTTCCAAATGATCAGCAATATCACTAATCATTAATCCAAAGAACAACAATTATAGATTGTATCACAACAATTAATGAAAAGAGTAAGAAGAGTGACAAAAGCAGAAGAAGCTCTGGCTTTACTGGAATGATAGAATAGATTATGAATGAATGAAAAATTATCCAAAGGCAATTATTCTACAACGTTCAGAATTTATGAAGGACTTTGCCTCATGAAATTTTATTTATTATTTTTTTGCACTCGGAGCACTAATTTCTTCTTTTACCATTTAAGAGTGCAAACAAGTTTAAATGTATTGCATTTGTCTCTTTACTACTATTATTTGTGGGGCCAGACTAATTCAGAATAACATGATGTTATGATATGTAGATTTTTTTTAAAGAATCTCTATAGTGAATTTAAACTATATTTGGTTTAAAGTAAAGTTTGTTTAGAAGAAACAATTCATTCAATGATAAGCCTCTTTGGTCTATGAAGTATTCATATTTAATTAGAAAGTGACAACTTGATGAAATAGCTACGCATTTCTTTATTTTAATATTGTGAGCATTCAATGATTAAATATTTAGCCAAAGAGATACACAAAGTGCATTCAATGAATGACTGCAGTCTTTAAAACAATACACATTAATAATTACTTATTTTTTTGACTGTTTTTTATTATTATTTAATAATAATTGAAATCACAAATGTTATGGTTTAGTTTGCACGACTGGATCTATTTCTCTATAACATCTATCCAAGAGATCTTCTGATCCAATCTGTTTCGGGTTTTCAAAAACTAAATTTATATTTCATTTTTATTCAATTTATATAAAAAATGTTAATTAATAATTTATTTATTATTTTAGAGGAAATAGAAGAATATGTAATAAACTTGATTTCAAGAACCAAACCAAAATTCCCAATACATAAATCTGTACCAAATTATGAAGGAAGAGCGATGAGTTTTATAATTTTTGCTCTTAAAATATTTTTCTCAATGGATGGATTTACAGAATACAAACTATCAAAATTTGCAAATACCTTATCCACAAAAAATATGTTCAATTTCAATGACTGGTTAAATCACATAATATATAGAAACCTTGTGATAGCAGAACATCATTTTCCTACACAATATGAAAGCAAAAATCATCCTCAATATATTGAAAATTATATTGACTTTAAAAATAAATTATTAGAAGATGTTGAAATATCTGAAGAATTGTACAGTGATTTGTGGTCATTTTTGGATGAGTTACCAGATGAAAAACGATCACCACATATTAAATTTGAGCATTCTTTAACACCACAAACTGATTTCCTACAAGATTTAATTGATAACAACATTACTGAAAGTTCCGGTTATTTGAAACAACATCTATCAAAGGACTTTCGCAATACAAGCTTGGATTATTTAGTAAATTATAAAAAATATCTTGAACAAGAAGTAGAAGTAGTTCATCATGGTGCTAATGTAGCATTTGAATGGACAGATTTAAATATACAATGCGAGTTTTACCACCGTATGCCTGATGTTTTATGTAAATTTGTAGTTAAACCAAAGAATACTGAAAACATTAACAATAAACCTGAAGATTCAACGATACTTAATATGGACAAACGTATTAATTCTTTCAAAGAAAGACTCAAGAAAAAATCTGGAGAAAACAGTAATCAAATCAGGACAAATGATTTACAGGATAAAAATGAAGGTGATTTATACAAAATACATTATTTACCTGAAGAGATGTTTTGGTTATGCCACGCCAATGCTCAAAGAGAAACAGATTACAATTTTTATAAAAAATATGTGATAAAACTTCCAGAAACTTTTAGAATAGTTTTAGAAGAATGTGGAAGAATTATTTCTCATGAACCCAAAGAAATTTTGGAAGAATATATGCTATTGGAAGTCTATATGTGCTATAATTTTCATAGAGAATCAAAATGTGACAATCCAAGTCTGGAAAAATTAATTCAACAAGCTGTTAAGTTATGGTGACAATTATAAATATAATAATAGTTTTTTTATAACTAATTTATTTGAACAATAAACCTTACCTACATTCCAAAAATTGCAGACATAGCCACTAGGTATGTATTAAAGTATTTCATCAACAGTGTAGGAGGCATAATAAAAGAAGATAACTTTGAGTTATTATTCAGTAGTAGTAGTAGTAGTAGTCAGTGATATAATATATTTTAAATCAGTTACGAATTTGTTTAATTTTTTTTAAGTACTGGTTTTGTAAGTCTTATGCTTGTGTTGTTACTTCACAGCTGCCTTTAAATATGTATGTATCTATAATTATCACAAATATATATATGTACTACTGAACTCTTTACTGAGAGATTTGTCAACAAACTGCCAACTTACATAAAGTATTAACAAAAAAATAGCTTTTTTATTAGTTAAATGCAATTAAGCAGTTAGCAGATTGTTGTGTATTGTTTTTATCAAAGTTACATTCTTACCTGAACATTTAATCTACTTATTAGTTCTTGATCTCGATGCTTATTTTTGGTCAAATGGCAGTTTTGTGAATTAAAATGCCAATATATATAAAACGGGACAATTTACATAGAAACAAATGTTATATAAGCTGCGTTCAGCTATTAATCCGAAGTAAGAGTAGTGTTGAAGTAGATTTTTTAGTCAAACATAGCCGAACACATTAAAGAGTTTGACAGTGTCACCTCTCAAATATCCATATTTATGGATGAAAATGTAAACCTATAGAACTAGCAACGGCAAAAAAATGGTTCCGTGCACTCCAAAAACTATACCTGAACGGTCGTAGAAAAAAAATGAGTAAAAAGACTGACTCAAGTAGGATAGCCAAACGCAGCTATAGTAACAAAAATGAATTCAAAACAATAAAAAAATAATAATTTCCTATTAAGAATGGGCTGCACTGCAATGCTTAATAAGGATAGAAAACTGGCAGTTTAATAAATAAAAATTAATATTATAAACAATTTATTACCAAACTAATAATGTACATTACATTAAAATCGATGAGGTCGAATTGGATTTTCTGCATCAAATAATTTTGGATCTTTAAGAAAACAGGTTTCTTTTAACATGGTACCCATCAATCCTGCACTCTGTGCCTTTACAATTTCCTCTTCGACTTTCTGTTGTTTACTTTTACACAAACCAGTAATGTGGCGACCGTAGATACGGCCTGTGTACGGTGATTGAAATTGTGATAGCAACTTGATGTTTTTATAATCGGGTGTTATGTTGTGTTGACATAAAATACATACAACTTTTTCCTTTTCAAATGGATTGGGCATATCAAAAAGGGGTGCATCTGGATCCTTAGTTGTTATATTTCTAATTACAGTTGATTGTATTAGAGGAACTATAACAAGTATTTATTTTATATAAATGGAAACACTACCAGTTATTAATTTACCTCTAAAATAAGAATTTATAATGTTATTTCTAATTATTCCAAACATTGTAATTAATTTTTATAATAGGTTATGTTAAAATATATCTGCACTTGCAGTGCTACCAACTTCATTATTTAGTTATTTTAGTTTATTAAAAAATTTCATGCGACGCTTTTGCCCTGTTGTCAGATGTCACACATTACTGCCATATAAATTTTATTTGTTTCTATTTTTATCTAATAAAATATAACAAAAAAGTTTAACTAAACAATTCGAAAAAAAATCTAAGTGTAGCAGTTAAGAGTTTGACTTATTGCTTATCTCGTATTAGTATCCCGGGATAACAGTTCTAAATACGCATTTTCATCTATTCTAAGATAATTGCGGCAGTCATAATTTTATTCATATAATAAGTGTGAATACTTTTCACGTTCTAAATAGTACATAGTGTATCAAGGGCCGAAAATAAAGCCTCGTTCATACTCATCCGATTTTTTCATTTTTTTTGCGATTAAAAATGGCCGCCTGTCGAAAACAAAAATTGCGATTATTTTAACTTTTTGCGATTTATTTAAGAATGTACCTAACTTCATGCCATTGAATTTTTATTAATAATGTAATTAAATGAATTGTAATTAAATATTATTGTTAAAATAACTGTAATTGAAAGTTTCGCTAAATTTAAATCAGATTTTACAGTTATTAAATCAAACGCCAGTTCTGTAATGAAACAGATCAGATTGTGGTTATGTTTGTATTTGTAACTTCACTTCATTATACTTTTTGTTGAACCGACGTTTCGCGCGCTGTTGCCAAACTTACGTACAATAATTTAATGCTAAAAACAATTTATTTATTAAATACTAACAATCTCCAATGTTAATTATTAATTAAAACATCAAATAAAGTAAAATAATTCAACTCCAACAATATAACAAAAATATTTTAAAAAAATGACGCGTTTTGTAACATATCTACATTTGTTTATGTGTTCTCGAGGTTAACTTTGATAAAATTTATTTTTTTAAATTGTATTTTCGAAAGTCATTTTTGATGATATTTTGTATTTTTATCAATCGGACAAAGTTGAATCAGTTTGAACATTGTGCGATTTTATTTTTAATAAAAGTGCCTAACTTCATTTCATTTAAAGATTGATATGTCATATAGGTTATGTATTTAAAAAAATAATAATTTTACTGATTATTACAAATTACATAAAACTATGTTTACAAAAATAATTAGTTTTAAATATGTGGTGAAAATTGGTTCATATAAATACTAAAAATAAATAATTTTACTTTTAAACTTTAAATAATGTTTAAATACAATAAAATAATTATTGTTTAAAACAAGTATAATTAAATTAACACATATTTTTAAGTTTTGAAAGGTATTACAGATCTAATTTTTAAATAAAATATTAGTACAAATATAAAAATCACCAGAATAAACACAAAATGTCACTAGAAAAAATCGCAATAAAAAAATCGGATCAGTATGAACGAGATTTTGCGAGAAATATTTTGTTACAATAAAAAAAATCGCATATCGCAAATCGGATGAGTATGAACGAGGCTTAAGCTTTAGCAGCCCGCCGCTTTTAGCAGCACAAACGAGCGAAGCGAGGACTAATGCGATATTTTTTCGCCTGCTCTAATTAAAAACATTATTTTCAATGTTTATTATAATTTGTCAATACTCTCGGATTTTAAGTTATGACGTCTACATATGAAATTGTAATTCACAGCCAATCAAATACCGCAAATAGCCGAAAAGGCCAATCAATGGGCATATGCGGGCCGAAAATGATGCTTTTGGTAGAGGCAGGCGAAAAAGCCATTTTTTGCTCTGCATTTTGTGACGATATTTTTTATTAACTGTTAATAATTACAAGAATTTCCATAAATATAAATAAAAACATCTTATTACCACAGTATAAATAGGTGTTGCTTTATATACCTACTTTATTAATTTTTTATACGTACATATCGCACATGACATAGAAAAGTGACACAACTAAAAAATAATAATTTTTGCAACTCGGAAGTGTCACTGATCTATGAAGACTACAGTCTAATGCCCGTATTCATAAAAGTCAGTTACAGTAACGGATCGTTAAATTTGTAGAACCGAAACAATTGTCTATGCTTGACCTTTGGCCGCTGTGATTCGATTGACTGATTTTGAATAAATTATTAATTCATTTCAAAATTATTTATACTTATTCTACCATAAAAACAAGTTTGGCATAATTAATAACTATCAGAAATGAATGAAAATTAACATTTAATAATAACGCAAAATAAATAACATGTATTTCTATCAAATTTATAAAAATAGTTGTATCGAATTAAATTTAATCAGCTTTTATGAATACGGGCATTAGTCAAAGAATAGCGACACAACTGTCCTCTAGTGGGAATAAATTTATTAATCTTGAATAAATTTAAGCTAGAAATATGTTGCTTTTTCATAACGATGAAGCAAATACTTGTGAGAATACATAATATTGTATTAATTCTAAATGGCACAATTTTGAGTTGTGTCACGTGCGATATATTATGTATGTACAAACTAAACTGGAAGTTCATAATTGATTAAAAAGTGTCATTATTTAACTGTGTACAATTTATCATAGAAATGCTACTCACATGAGTTATACTATTATTTTTTTCCTGTTCAAATGGTTTATCCATCTTTTGAATCTAGATAAGGTACGCCTAAAAGGGACAAATGCTGCTTTGCTTGGGTTCATCATATAGTCTCTCTATTTTATACCATCTGGCCTACGTTGTCTACTGCATCCTGCATCATGTTAGATACAGTTGCCCCAAATATACCGCGCTTACCAGTATAATGGATCTTTTGTTCTCTATTGCCGTGGCAATGAATGCAAAGTTAGTAATGCCAAAAACCTCTTCAATTTCTAAAATGTTTTCCAGAATGTTTAGTATTTTTTCACCTTCTGACTAGCTGATGTATACAGGATTTTCCAGATTAGTATGCATTTCGGTATTGGTGCAAAAGCAGTGCCTTTAGTGTTAGTGTATATAGCTGTTTACTAATTTTTAATAACTTTTGTATAAGAGATCCTGTAGGATTTATGCAAGGCATACTTGGGTCCTATGCCGTAACTAGCTTCCGATGCGCCCGTTGCAAAAACATCCCCCTTCCCTCTGTTCACAGTCAAATAGACTGTTGCGTATTTCTTGAATTTTTTGCTAACAATGTTAAGAAGTTAAAGTGGTTATCTGCGCCCGGTAAATACTACTTTAACTTCTCTCCAGCTGTTTGGTATAGATCACGTCAATTCTCAGTATTCTAAAATAATTTGTTAACAATGGCGTTTGCTTTTGTCCAGTCCGTTTTGTTAAGCATTTTAAGGTCCTGTTGGTTATGAGCTTTTCCTGCAAGATTCCTTTGACCAACTTTGCGTAATCCTTTTTCGTTAGCAGGGTTTAATATTTGTAGTTAGGTTTTTGTTCAGCGCTTTCTAGAAAAGGGAATATGTACGTTTGTTTTGAAGTCGCACAATATTTCTTCCTGCAATGTTTTTGCTATTTTATATCATTGTTACATGTGACGCGGGTTGTACAAGGCCGCTGACTGCGTTTCTCTTGGCATTGTCGAACAGTTTCCTACTACTCGCATTTGTTTGGTGTCAAATTTGACAGTGCTTGGAAAGCTTTTTTCAAAAATTGTTTTTATGGAGTTAACAAACGTGTTGTTATATCTAGCACGTAAGCTGTTCTCGATGCTTTTCTGCACTCGACTATTTTGTTATAAAAACGCCTAGTCCCCAGTTAGTTTTCCTCGGGTTTAATGTAGAAGCGTTTCTTCAGATTTATTGTCGAATCGGATATATGTGGTATTTTTTTATCACTGTGCTCGCTCTATAACTTCGCACTTCGTCGTATTTCTAAACGTGTGCAAGTAACCTTTATTTATAATGACTGTTAGTTTTTTAAAATATATTCTTAAGTTTCTTTCTTGTTACCCCCATGTAATATGGTGTGCATTATCTAAGAATTACTAATCAGCTTCTGGATTCTTTCAGGTGGAAGAAAATCCCGCTCATCGTAGAAAACGTATGGGAATCCAAAAATAATCACCCTCCTGATTCCATTCCTTACTCTCACAATAGCATTAGAACATGTTTCGCTCTGATACGGCTGGTTAGAACCATCTGGAGGATATGCTTGGCCCATTTATCTTTTTATTAATCTATGGTTTTTGGACAAGAGCAATATTGTTTCATAATGTATGCGCCGAGGACCACCCTGCAGTGGTGTACATTAATCTGCACAATCTCCAACATTTTTACTTAGCATTAGTTTTGTCGTCATACTTCCTTTGCCTTTTCTACGGGACGCGCCTTTTCCGTTTTGTAGCCATTCTTTTTAGAATCGGACACTGCCCAGTGGGTTATTCTAGAAAATCTCGGGCGCAATTTGATCTCAAATGTTTTTATCTTTCTCAAAGTGCCCTTATCCCCGTTTATTCTGGACCTGGTATTTATATCAACAAGACCCTTTTTATTTATCTGTTAAATTTTTTATTTATGTACCTTAAAGCTAATGTTTTGTTTCTAATAATAGTGTAGGGAAGGAGAACGGCAGGATGAAATAAAAACTATTTTTTATTTAAATTTCCCATGCGTAATTCTGTCACTAGCGCCCCGAGCGTGATATGATGGTACTTTCGGTTTGAACATATAGATTTAGTTAGTAGAGTGGCAATTTTCTTATAATGGAATGTTAAGTTTCTCAATACTATCATGTTTTGATTACAAATTGTAAAAAAATAATAATAAATGTACAATCAACCTTCTACAGCCATGTATATATATACATTGTTATTTTGTAATCTATACAATTCCAAGGATGGAATATTTTTAGTTCTATTTATTAGGGGAATAATAGATAGAAGGTTCATTTCTAATCCTATTCACATTCCTATCCAAGAGTAAGAAGAAATTGAAATTAATGACGAGGTTGTGAATTTTCCAAACAAGTTTTTTATACATAGGTTTTCTTATGGGCGATACTTATTGCATTTTATTGTAAATATATTCAAATTACAATTAATTTACTTTGGCACCTTAAAACTTGTTGACATTACTAGGCATTGCACTATAATAGAATTCATAGTATGCACACGCATATATTTCTTAGTCTTGGAACAATATATAATAGCTTTCTGCAGTTTTAGCATCCTTATGAAGTCCACTGTGTTCTTCTACAGTCCATTGTGTGATATGAGAGTCCTTATGGAATCTATTGCACTGATCTAGCTCATTTAAAGCTTTTAGCACCAGCCATGTTGTTTCTTTTCAATCTATAATGTTTTCTTATCTCCTACCTATAATCACATTCTACTCTTTTGCTGGAGTCTAATGAACTATTTGTTTGCCTAAACTGACAGTTTTGAATAAACTGGATGCGACGTTACTCAGTAACAACAGAAAGTAGAAAAAATTATAATAAAACTACGGTCTTCTTGAGAAGATAGGAACTAAGCAAACTTCTTCTGTTACAACTTTAAAACTATCATTTTAATTCTTCGGTCACATAGAACAAGAAACAACATTAAATGTCCCATTATTTATTTTCAATCACATACTCCAATATTTTGTGTATTATATCCCAAACAAAACGAATACACACTTGTATGGTACAGTACACTATGAAATTATATTTTAATAATAATAAGCATAATGGTTTAATATTAACACATATATTTGGAACAATATAATTTATACTTAAAACCTACGAAAATACTTGGCAACATAATTTGGTTTGGGAAATAAGAAAAACAAAATCCCAATTATCAAATTTAACAAACTATGAATTATTTGAATCAAACATAAATATACTTTAATATAATTTTATTAAATCTAAATTGCAATTATTTTCGTATTTTATACCATTATTTTATTATATAAGTATTTAGTGCATCAGTATAATGTTTGTTTAGCAATAATTTGTTAATTGGCCAAAGCCAACTACACTAAACCAAATCAATTAAACACAAAACATGGGAAGGAATAATAAATAGAATGTTACTTAACAAAGGAATAAAGTCAAAAATATATTGTATGAACCATAAGAGATCTACTCTTGTATGACCAATATTTCTTGTACTTCCTATAATCACAGCCCAGTTTTCAACTTTTTAATAATGAAACATTTTTTGTTAAGAAATTAATAAGAGAGTAAAAAACTAGGACTTTGAAAAAATAAAATATATCGTTAATAGCAGAAGAGGAAATTAACAATATTTGCACCATAAACATTATAAGCACATTTTATAGTCCATTTAATCAGTCAATGCATTAAATTATTTGGCTGCTTTAATAACTATGACTGCATTATCACAATATCGAGGTAAATTTTCTATAATATATACATCTAAATACTTTCAGTCTCGAACTTGTAAATTCCAAATAGTAGATCTTTTACCCCCAACAGTTGGTCGAGCCACTGAGCTAAATTTAAATTTGTTCATTTGAACATGTGGACCAAGGCCTTGCTGAATAACAGCCAGTTCATTAAACTCTATATAACCACCATGGACGTCTAAATACAGTAACGATGCCATCTTCTTCAATGAAAGTAATGCACGGTAAGGTATTAAGTAACAGCGGGACAGAGCAAGAAATCCCAATTCTTTTAAAGACACAATGTGGTTGATTACATTTCCTGTTAATCCTGTACAGTCGGAAAGATCCAATTCACGTAATCCCTTACACGTCTTAACAATATCTAATACATCTAAAAATAATAATTAGCCAAAACTTTACAAAATTAAATACTTTCATTCTTACGTTCATCTGTTAATAATTTCCGGCAACCAGAAATGTTGAGTCTATCTAGAGTATGTGGTAAATTGGCACTGATAAAGTTAATTGATTCGCTATTGAGGAATGTCCAAGCTAAATTTAGTTCTCTTAACCTATAAATATTATTTCATCATTACTTTACATAAATTTGCATATTTAATAATGTTGCTTACTTCCTACATTTCTTCAAGACATGTTTTAGACCTGTCAATTGTAGTCCTTCGGCCATAGTCAAATTTAACACCTCCAACTGGTCATTTCCACTAAGTGACCGCATTACTTCATTATCTAATACAACATGTTCCAAACTAAGTTTCTTTAATCGATGGCATTTTGACAACACCAAAGCTAAACAAGATGTAGAAATATGTACCATACTCATATCTAAATATAATAAACGTGATTCAAAACTTTCATCATTAACAAAGCAGTCTGGTAATATGGCTGGTGAAGCAATTTCACTTTGTGCCAAACGCAAAATAATCACTTGTCGGCTTAATATTTGGCCTAAAACACCTTTGTACAGTACACGGTTAAAAGCATCCAAACGTGCCCATAAACTTTCATCTTTAGCCAATCGATGAAATCTACTACAAACACAGGCAACATGTGATAATTGTTTCTTTGGGAGAAAATGGAATACTTGGAGTATTACTTCATCTGAGAGAGCTTGGAAATAATCTGTAAAGATAATAAAATTAATTTTAATAAAACTGTAAACTATACATTTACAAAAACCATATTATACAATAATAAGGAAACGGAAACGGGATAAAACAATTTTGATATTTCAAAGAGACCTTCAATGAGAAGAAATTTCAAACAAACATTTCTATCAGATGCTTGCAGGCAACTTTCCGCGTCCATTTAACCCAAATCCAGCTAAACAAATAATTATGTATGAAATTAGTTGTATGTATACATAAAAATAATTTAAATTCTAACACCACTCTGTTGAAAATATCTTTAATAAGCCACAACCAAAATCTCAAGTTAAGTAGCAACGTTTTTCTAATTATTTTGTTTTAGAGTGAAAATACATAGTTACCTATTTTGCAGGAATCCTGATCATGGTAATTAATTTCATCATTTCGAATATAGATCTGATCCAATTCAGTTAAATTTACATTTTGTTGAGTTCGTTCATTTAAAGATGTAGCATACTAAAAATTAAATAAATATTCTATATCTATATATTTTTAATGAAATAAACTTACATCTGGAGATGGACATGAATTAGAATCCTTATCACATATATCATCATTGGATTTGCAGGTCAGTTTACTAGTTTCATCATGAAGAACTATTTGACATGTATACTGATCCTTTTCGTGCTTTTCAGCTTCATCATCGCTCTGTGTGTCAGAATCACTTTCCAAAACTCCAAGACCATAATCATACACATCATCTAATCGCACACTGTTATTTGTTAAACTCCAACGTTCTTTTACTGGTGATTCATATCTAGCTCTCTTCCTATATAATATTAATATGTATTATTAATAAAAGAATACACTCAGAGTAATTCGTATTCAAAAGTATTAAATAAATATTTATTTAGTAAGTGGATAACACAAATTAGCAACATAATAAAAAAAATATATTTATTTAGTAAAAACAGATTACTTGGTATTCAGTAAAGATTTAAATACATTTAAACATCTACACCCTATAGGTGTTTTCCATTTAAGCGCTTTATGCACCCGGTACGTTAGAAATTTTTTAAATTTTGCTGGCAAGGGCATCTCACACTTGATAAACTAGAACTAGAAAATATTTGGCGTTTGTAGGACGTTTTCTACCTCGAAAACAAATCAAAAATGTAAGACGCATTTTACAAATAAATTTAAAAGTTACTGAATTAGTGCCACCAAGTGCGACTATTTTCTCAAATGGAACACAGCTATTATGTCATAGATTGTAAAAGTTAACAGGAATAATACAAAAATAAAGCTATCATTAAAATTATTGGCAATGTATAATATTAACTTCTGGTTCTTTAAACTTGTCATTTAGCATTGTAATACATAATATATATATTTATTAATATTTTTGTATTGCAAATATGATTATTATAAAAAAAAAAATGATTGTTCATTCATTTGCTAAGTTGATACATTTCAACAAATGCTATCACGAGGCTATTCAATTTTATTTTATTCCTCTTTTGTGCTCTAATATTTTATAAACATTTGATTGATCTATGTATATATTTAATTTATTTCTATCCAACATATCTCTCTGGCTTTAATAACATTAATATTGTTCAAGGCAACAAAAGAGCCAAAATTGCATTTTTTCTTGTTTTGATACTATAAACATTTTTGATAAGAAATGCTAAAAAAATTCTTTTCTATAAAATATTTATAGATTATAAACTAAAAGTAATGCCAAGACTAAATGTCAAGAAAATATCTATGCTTGAAAAACTAAATAAAAACTGAAAGAGTTACTTATAAGTGATAAATCTCACAAAAAAATTGTGTTTATCAACTGAATCTAAAGATGATGATAAAACATTTCAATACTTAGTTAAAATTTAATTTAATTAATTTATATATATTATTATATACTTTACTAAATTTAAAAGTATTAAGTATTAGCAATTAGTTAAGCAAAGCAGTAATCTACTGACATAATAAATGCCGATACTAATTATTATTAAACTGCTTCTACTAATGTAAATGTGCTTAGAATGCAATTATAACTAAACTATTTATAGAAACTAATGCATATTTTGCACCTGCCATAGATGTTTCAATTATTAAAAATACCAAAAAAAAAACAATTAATAGTTATTGGAAAATTATTAATCGACAAAGTAAATTTTAATATAACCTAAACTATTATTTCTAGGATTAAGTTACAAACATTTTATTATTATATATTTAATAAGACAGGTATTTTACTTCACATTTTCATTCAACAAAATAGTTTTAATCATAATTATTCAATTTCATAACCTGTAAAATATTTTCTTAAACTCTAGTTTGTTTGCCTCGTGGAAGTTAAACGAAATAAAAGAAATAATTGAAAACAGCTTACCTAGCAGGAGATCTGTCCATTTTTGCAGCATTTACATCCAACGGTTGCAAAATATTTTTCGTATTCATTTTATCAACAAAATACACGGGTTAATATTCAATCGGTAATCATTCCCTCCATTACAATCCCCGCCAATAATCCTAACCATCAAAACAGCAGTGTTCTAATATACCCAAGGAGCGCAGCACTTCTGTGCGTTCAAATAAGGTGATCTGTGGTTCAAATGGTTCAAACAAGTTGATTGACGTGTTGCAAATTTATTTAATTGTTAACATTATGCAGTGTAAAGACTATTGAAAGTTTCTGTTTTTTTTTTTAATTTATTTGAAAAAACATGAAATACATAAAAAAATCGAATTTAACTTATAAATAAATAAATAAATACAAAATTATTTCATTTATTTTATCAATCATTTTCTATATCGGCACTAATAATTTTATTGGCTTCCCCATATAAATATAGTAACAATATATAGATAAATCTATTTTAATTTTTATATTTATATTGATTTTAGTCTGAAGAAATATGTATGTAACATAAGAAACGTCATTAAATCAATTTTATTAAGAAGAAATTTTATAATTCTATAATAAAGACTAATATCCCGTTATACAATAAAATATAGTAACAATATACATACATACATATGAAAAAATATAGTTTTAGAAACTAAACCCATAGTTTAAGAAACTCAATAACTTTAAGTAATTTAATTTAACAATTTAGAGATACGAGTGGTACAACAAATTAAATAATAAATTTAGTTAAATGTGCTTTTTTGAAACTCTATTTTAATAATATTCTTCAATTAACAGACATGCAGCTGTGTATATTTTCCCAATCAGTTTTTTTCGCCAGAAAATTCTTTACTAAATACATTTCATTTTTGTTTATATATTATAATTTTAATAATAATTTTCAACTACCGTCTGTCAAAACTAAATATTTTTTAAAATATAATAAATATTTATATTATGCAATATGCACCACCTCATGATCAGGTGCATGAAACAGTTGTTCGAGCAAGTTAAATAATATTAAAACGCGATTGTGTTTGTTCGGTTTGTAAACGCCCATTTTATTGTTCGAGTGCTCGAACCGCTGTTTGCGTAATTTAAAAACGCACCGGTAGAAATATGTCAAATATAAGTTAAACCGAAATCGCCATGAGAAAGATTGTTCCAAATCAGTGTTCCTTGATTTTTATATTTTTCTTTCCTCTATTGTTTAATTATAATATTAAGTAACGACAAAGCAAGTGTTGCAAAGACAAAAAAAATCAATGCCTAATCACATAAATTTTACAACGCCAAAATAATGCAATCCACGTCGATATAATACATTACACAACTAATAGAAGTTCTACTTCAAAATAATACACGGCACGACAAAGAAGTATATTCCACGACAGAATTATATATTGTAAAAAAGGAATATGCGTCTACTTTCTTTATCATCAAATCACTTAAATGTTACTTTTGACGTTCTAATATTAAATAAATGGTATCAAAATAAATAAAAACTTTCAAAATGATTGAATATTCAATAGAAAAATATCCATATTCAATAGAAAAATATCGATTACGAAACACTTGCTAATAATGTACTAGCATTTAAGAAAACATTTGATTTAGCTACAAATAAATGTATTGTGCAAAGACAGACATGTTTAAAAGACTATTATTCTAAAATTTATTTTCATTCTAACATTCTTTTTTGCTGATGTTGTTCTATTCATCAGTTCATGTTCATGTTGTTGTGGCTCTCATATTATTTAACTGTCGTGCAAAACTTTTAAGGGATGTTATTTAAAATAGACTGTCGTGCAAATAGCTTTTTATCTGCTCATTACTATACACGACCTCATGCACCGCTAAATACGACGCAACTTTTATTTAAAATTGTAATAAAAACTTATTTAGAAATTTCATAAATTTAAAATATAACCACATTTATCTTGGTAACATTTGCGTAAAAATAACAAATAAACCAACAATCAAATATTTAAAATGCTTTATAAGAGCTCTCAATATTAATGTACTTATATTACACACAAAAATTATCATTAATAAATAAATATTAAAGTGACATTTACGACCGCTCCAAACTGAATAGAAATAATAATGGTTTGAAGAAGTTAAAAGTTGCGTTCAGAACGACTCATCAATCACTGATTGATGAGTTACTTGGTCAGCAACCAATGTATGATGAGTTACTTGGTCAGCAACCAATCTATGGCTGCGTTCAGGACGACTCATCGCTGTCAATTATTCAAACTGAACGGGAGGCGGGAATCATCGTTTGCTGGCAGCGCTTGTCATTTGACTCATCATACATTTAGGTACGCTTTTATGCTGACAAAGCAACTTATTAATCCTGGTGGTTTAATCGGCAAATATATTAAAAAAAAATAAATTATTGCTTATCTCCAATTGATGAGTCAGCGCTGGCAACTGATGAGTTGTACTGAACGCGGCCATTGATGAGTAAAATGACAAGCGCTGCCAGCAAACGGTAGTCAGCGAGCGCGTTCAGTACGCGTGATGAGTCGTTCTGTACGCGCCCGCGGCCATTATGTTCATTTTAAGAAAACCAAGGGAAATGTTGTAAAAACGAATATTATCATAACGTATAGTGCAAGAGCTCGCGTAAAAAATGCAAGATTTTTCAGAAGCTTGATATTTCGGGATTGAGTTCTATTTCAATCATGAAAAGCAATCCTAGGGTCAGCAGGTCTGCCGTCGTGACACCGGCGCAACATACAGAAATATTGTGTGCCTCGGAACTTCCGCGCGTTTTAGCATCCTTCTATTGCGATTACATTTCGCACATTCCGTGAGCTAAATCAAAGTGGAATTAAGGAGGTAAAACTGACGGATTTAAGCATCATTGTAATAAAAAATTGATTAGGTAAGATTAGAAATGGCAAAAATCTTCTTGTGGGATTACTCATAATCACTGTAAAAAATGAAAAAAATCAACTGTTAGATATCTAAAATATTAGGTATTTTTCAACACAATCAACTAGTTTTGCTGTATTTTACATTTTCCGTTCTGAAAAGTTCTCCTTTTGAATATCTGTAAAATTGAAAATATATTTTTTTTAACAATAAATTTGAACTGTATTCTTTTCTTTAAATATGTACATTTTTTTAATTTATCAAAAGATTTTTTAATTCTATTTATTACGTCTGTTCCAACCTACAATTTAAACAGTTTTGCAAACTGTCCAAACTGTGCACACAAACAAATATTTGTCATTTTTAGGCAATCTGTTATACACAGTAATTTGTTTGTGTACAAAGTTTGAACGGTTTGCAAACTGTACTTCATTGGTTGAAACATATAGATTAGATGATTATGAAATCAAAGGAATTAGAAAAAAATTTAATAAATAATCTAATTTGTTCCACAATTATTTATCAACTAAATCATTTTTACAACACTTCAAGAACGGGAGTATGCCGCTCTACTATTACTAGACTGAACTTTATTAGTATGTCTGCGAAGCCGTCCATATGAATAAGTCATTTATTATACAGGGAGTTTATAAATGAATGGGATTATGTAATCACTTTAAATGTGACGCTTTTTTAAAAGTGTCTATGGTGCGTTCGTTTATTCTACTCCACGTGTTCCTTTAACTCTAATTGCTCTTTACGCGTTCGGCAATGTCAAGCAGAACAAAAGGAGCACGTTTTTAAGCGTTCGGATATGATGGAGTGGAGATGATGGTGTCCACTCCACAATCTCGAGAGATCATGTGATAACCGTATTTGAATTTTATTACATTTATTTAATATAATAATACTTATATGTATTTTTGTAAACATTGACAAATAAAAAGAATGTCGCAAAAATGTAAAAAACCCAATTCGATTATAAATGCATGTTGATTATATGTTTAAAATTTAATGTAATAAATGGCTTTCAAACAATTAAAATTTTAAATTTCTTTAAAATTCACTTTCATTGGTTTTATAGGTGACAATATAATACTAGTGTAATATAATCAAGTGTTTTAAATTTTTATAGAAATAGAAATAATAGTTCCGTTAAGAAATAACTTCAAATTAAAATTAGTATAATATGTTTATCTAAATGTCAGCTTTAAGGTTATAATTTCTGACGTCGAATTACAACATTGCGTACGGATATATGTATTTACTCTAACAACTATCCACACCACTTCAGTCTATTCTACTCCAACTCTACTTTCTTTAAACGAACGCACTAATTATTTGTTTTGGCAGATCAACTTTGACAGCTGTCAAGCAAACATGAACATATGTAGGGATGCGTTCCAATTTTATAAGAGAAACGCGCCCGGCCGTTATTTTTTTACCCCAACGCGTTCATAAATGCAGGACGTTCGTCCGAGAATGTACGTCCAACCCGTTCGTAAATACAAGAGAAAGACGCCCGGGTAAAAATAGTTTACCCGTCTCTCGTATATTTAAAATGTTTTTCGTTCTTTTATATTAACTAAAATACTAAAATGAAAAAATAATTTATTCTAAGTTATTTTAAATTCAATTTTATAAAGTTTAAAAATATATGTGAGATTAGGATTAGGACGTTAGGTTGTGTCAGTTGACAGGTAGAAACTGACAAACGCGTTCTTTTTTAAAGGAGAAAGGACGTACTTCTAACGTCTTACGTCAGGACGTTCGCCCAAACTACACTCTCTAAATTGGAACGCACCCTAGTATAGTAAATTTTTTTAAAAAGGCGGCATATTTAAAGTGTTTACATAAACCCATTCATTTATAAACTCCCTGTATATATTCAATGGTCCACAGTCTTGAAAACAACTTACTACTAGAAATTGAAAAACACTTTGGAGAGGTAAAACATTCAATGCAAACATAGGTTTCAATAGTATATTATTTTATCGTAAAAAATTATAAGCCAATCTTTTAAAACTTACAACATAAATTTCATAAAAACTATCACTATAAATAAAAAAATACCAAGTAGTACATAAACTTAATTAATAACCATCAGTCTGGGAGCAATATTCATCGACATCAATTCTTGGAATAATAATTTAGCGGCATACGGCAACCTTACTTGTGATATTTGAGTTTTATTTTTGCAACCTTTGCATTCAAAAGTATTATTTCTCATATTTGCTATGGCAATTAGACCACAGAAATTGCAAATATGTATCCTATAAGGATCGGATACTTCAAATAATCTTTCTCTTAAGAATTGTGCAGCTCCATGAGAAATTTGACAATCTCGTTCCATCTCTCCAAAACGTAGGCCACCGTCTCGGGCCCTACCTTCCATAGGTTGTCTTACTAAAATCTGTACAGGTCCACGAGCACGTGAATGAATTTTATCATCTACCATATGCTTCAAACGTTGGTAATAAGTAGGTCCTAAGAAGACCTGGGCATTAATTTTGCGACCAGTGTGGCCATTATACATAATTTCATTTCCTCTCAGTTGATATCCGTATTCTTGTAGAAGGGTAGACACTTTTTGTACATTGACGGCATCGTTAAATGGTGTAGCATCACCAATTTCTCCTTTGTTGGAAGATACTTTTCCTTGAATACATTCAATTAAATGGCCAATTGTCATACGGGAGGGGATAGCATGAGGGTTGATAATGATATCAGGAGTTAATCCCTCACATGTGAATGGCATATCCTGAATTAAGAAATAAATTTATTATTTTAAGTAAATGAACACAGAAAGTTAAAAAATTTACCTCTTGTCGGTATTGAATTCCACATGTGCCCTTTTGTCCATGACGAGATGCAAACTTATCTCCAATTTGAGGGATACGTACAGACCGAACCCTAATTTTACAAAACTTGTATCCCTCAGAATTTAATGTTAACATGACTTGATCAACAACTCCAGTTTCACTGTTACGTAAAAATGTAGAAGCATCTCTTTTTGAAAATTTCTTTGTAGTTCCATCCAACTATTAAAATAAAGAAAAGAACGTATTAATACCTTTTATGTTCACATATCTGTATTTTGAGATTTAGAAATAATTTAATGCTATTATGTACCTCATCATCATTTTCTGGTAAAATGATAGTTTTACCAATAACGACATCATCTCCAGAGACACGAATACCTGGCGAAATAATACCATCTTCATCTAATTTATCATAAAGAGCGTTCCTCATGCCTTGACATGTTTGTCTTGTTGGTTTTTCAAATTGTTCCTCTTGATCACCAATTCTCTTAGATTCTGCATCTTTATAAGAACGGTAGAACACAGACCTGCCATAATTATAGTTATATTATAGAGTATGGCTAAATAAAATTATAAATTCAATCAAATACACAAGTTCACAATACCATGTAATAATGCACTAACTAATTTATTGATTTAAGTACCTGAAAAATCCTCTTTCTACAGCGGAAGAATTTAAGATGACAGAATCTTCTTGATTGTAACCAGTATAGCACAAAATGGCAACAATACTATTAATTCCAGCAGGTAATTCTCTGAAACGTAGATATTCCATAGAACGTGTTGTTACCAATGGTTTATGGGGATAGAAAAGTACATGAGCAAGAGTGTCCATCCGTACGTGGAAATTGGTAATGTAAACACCCATAGCTTGTTTACCCATAGCACTCTGAAAATAATTAATGTTATGCATATAAAAATATTGATTATCAGTAATAACATACTTGATAAGTATTTCTTGGACTTTGATTGTGATCAGGGAATGGAATAATAGAAGCGCAAACTCCTAATATCATAGCAGGATGAATTTCACAATGCGTGTAAGTTGTACAGTAAGCATATTCTTTTTCCTGTCGTAAATCATCAGGTGACATAGCAATCATCACCGTTTCCTCTTCTAATGTGTCAATATACTCCACAACACCAGATGCTACTAATACTTGCCAACCATAATTATTATATTCACGATCCTTTAACATGTCAATGTGTCTTTTTTTCAACAGAAGACACCCACTTTCAACAATCAACAAAGGCCTACAAATTCTCCCTGCATCTGTATAAATTCGTATTTCTCTGTCTCTGATATCACGAATCATTGATACTTCAGATACAATGATATCCATCTGACGTCGAAGTTTTCTTAAAGTTGCCATCAATTGTTCAGGATCTCTATGTATACCAACCTAAAATAACCAAAATTAATGTACTTGTGAAACAAATCATTAAAAATATTTGCTTACCCAGCATCCATTTACAAATATTTTAGTAGCATCTGCAATAGCAGAAGGTGCAATTTCTTCTAAATTTTCCATAGACCATTCTTCCAAGAACTCAAGAATTGGTGAAGGTTGAGAACCGACAGAAATGTAAGCCATAAGGGCGAGATTCTTTACTAGACCTACAGCAGCTCCTTCAGGTGTTTCGGCAGGACAAATCATACCCCATAGTGTGTTATGCAACTGACGAGGTTTTGCCAATTTACCATCTCTTCCAATAGGTGAATTAACACGACGTAAATGTGATAATGTTGATGCAAATGTTAATCTGTTTAATACCTGAGATACACCAGCACGGGCTTGATGGGCTTTTTTCTGATCACCCCAATTACCTGATAAAAATAATTAATTTACCAAAGTGTATCAAATTTTGATAATTAAATGATTATGTAATTCAAGTTGATTTTATTAAACTTGGCTATTTGATTATTTTAATAATCAAATCTTTATGATTAAATTCAATAATATTCCAACATAAAATAGAATGTTGAAAATTTGCCATTTAGGGCCGTAATATCCAACTCCCAATAAAGCACCTAATAAACTATTAGCTGAATAACCTAACTTTTTTTAAACTTTAATTTGATTTACACCTCTGTGCGACTAATAAATTATATGCTTAATGTTTTTATTTGCTATAAATGTATATGTTAAGCATATATTTAATAGGCTATCCATAGGTTTTAATAAAATAAATAAAATTAAAAGTTAGGTTATTAAGCTAATAGTTTATTAGGTGCCTTATTAAGAGTGGGATATTACAGCCCTTAAAGCATAGCCTTAGTATAAACATCAACAATATGTAATGGTTGCAAGCTGGTATAACATCCAATTTTCTCTGAACACAGTTTTGTTCTTATTTTTGAACACCCTAAGAACTAAGAACTTTATAACAAATGCTTTTTCTCTAAATGATACGTAAAGTAATTAAAAAGTTAGAAAAATTACCTGTAGCAAGAGAATATCTAAGACCATCTGTAATTAATTTGGTTTTGATAGCCAAATCCAAATTGAAATCTTTACCACGATCAATAAATTTCTGTGCATACATTCTAACTTCTTTCAATAGATTTTTGAATAATCTAAAAATTAGATAAATAAATACTGTTAAATCCATTTCCAATAAATTAAAATCAAAATACATACCCTCTGAATAGAAAAGCAAGTAAAGGACCGGCCAAATCTAATCTTTTATTTCCGTAGTGATCTCTGTCATCTAATTCACGTCTTCCTAAAGCTGCCAACAACAATCTATGTACCATATAACTAAAACAATCAAAATTTCAATAAATAATAGTTACTGAATGTGCTATTATAATTTACCCCAAAAAATAGGCCTTTTTAGTTTCACAAAAATCAGACACACCCACATGAGGCAACATTTCCTTCTGTAAAATTTCTCTAGCATATTTAATACGCTTTTCTTTAGTTACTCCAGGTCTTGCACCTCTAGCACCAATAAAATTTAAAGCAACATTTTGTTCTTGAATTACAAAAGCTTCATCCAAAGATGGTTTAACCATCTCCATCATTTCAGGATCATCAAAATCATAAATAATATGTTCAAGAATATCTCGATCAGCGACAAAACCTAATGCTCGGAATACAATCATAATTGGAATTTCCTGTTTAATGTATGGTAAAATAGCAATAATTCGTTGACCAATTGCAGCTTTTTTAATAGCCTGACCACCACGTGCCATCATGTTAACCCAAAGTGTAGAAGTTGGACGTGAACTATGTTCTAAACATGAACGAATTTCAGCTTTGTAAGCGTATTTACCATCTTTCATAGCAAATACATATACAGTATTTGTTGCCATTTTTTCTTGAGCAATTAGTACTTTTTCGGAACCGTTAATAATAAAATATCCGCCAGGATCTAACGGACATTCATTCAACTCAGTCAAATCACGATCTGTTAATCCACTAAGCAGACAATATGTAGAACGTAACATAATTGGAATTTTTCCAATAAACGTTTTCTGATGTTGCGTCACAATTGGTTCTTCACCTTCTTTTACTATAGTTTTTGTTATATCAACATACAGTGGTGCTGAATATGTTAGATTACGTAATCTTGCTTCATTAGGCATCATAGGAGAAGGTGCACCATCTTTCTCCCAATGTGTAGGTTTGGATAAATAGATTTGTTCAAATTTTAACAAATACCTAGGCTGAAATTTGTAATTAAATTTAATTATTTGTTTTTTTACCAACTGTTATTATTATTTAATTATTTATCAGGATAATCAGTCTTTGTATAAAATAAAACATCAAATAAAAATTTTATACAAAGACTGATTATCCCAATAAATAATTAAATAATTTGTAATTAATATTTTTCAATTATACACTTACTGGATTCTCTACTTCTCCACTTGTATGTTGAGCTTCGGCTTGCAAGTCGATTTGTGGTGAATCTTCAACAATCCTCTGAACAGACATCTGAATAAATTCATCAAAACTGTCCAGCTGTTGTCGTACAAGACCTTTTTCATCAAAATATGCATTAATAACAATCCAACAGGCTTCCTGCCACAATTCTGAACTGATTTCTTCACCATCTTCCTCATCAAATTGATCTAAAAATATTTAAGTTTTAGGTTATGTTTCCGTTGTGAACTACTTAGTTTGGTTGTGAATAGGTTCTAATATAATTTATTTCATCATATTTATTTACCATCGTCCTGTTCATACATTTTGTGTGTTTATTTGTTTATATTAGTATAACAATTATTTAGTTTGAAAATAAACAGAACGCCGAGCCAATTAGTTTAGACGGCCATTTTGATTTCTATAAGATGAAGTTAGCATTGTTAGCAAGTTTTTCGATTGATTTGCCGTGTTGCCAAAATTATATGAACTGCAGGGTGAGCTAAATTGTTGAAATATTTTCTGTTTGTGTCTGCCTACCACTTGGTTTTTAGTTTAGATCTCATTATTTGATCGAAAAATGAATAAAGTATAAGAATACATTTGTAATACTTTGTAATCTGTTTTCACTTGATAAGTGTTCTTCAATTTGGAATGGCTTAACAGTTAATCAAATATTTTTTAAACATTTCATATTATTCTTGCATTAGTTTGTTAGGAAAACGTTAATAGGGATACTTTTTAAGATCTCATATTTATTTAATTTTAATTTAAACTTCTAAAAATTAAAAACACAAATAATAGTATAGCCATATACAGGGTGATTATAAATGTTTAGGATTATATAACCATCTATACTTTGTTCGCGTTAAGACTGCAATAGTAGTTGTTATGGCAACTGGGAAACAATGCTCTGGTTGGCTTAGAGGCCTACTCAATTTACGATAGAATATCTACCAGTTTAAAACAAAGCTACTTGTAATTGAATAAATTTAGTTAACAATTTTTACTATTTAATATTTATCGATTTTTGACGTTATTGTAACTAAAATAACGCATTTGTAAATAATTATATGTATTTCAACTTTAATTACAACTTTTTGTTGCTGACGTACAGTATAACCTCAAAAACCTAAATATGAGTAAACGCCATGCAATTCTAGGAATTGTTTATAATAAATTTTAGTATTAAAAGTGACTAATATACATTTCTATTAAACATTTTAATATTTAATTAAGAAGCAATAAACTATATTGTTTCTGCTTTAAAGTTTTTAAATAATTTAAAATAATTTTATTGTAATATAATAAACAAAATAAAATTAGCTGTATTATAATACCAACAAAGACATGTTGCAATTACAGTTGCGTGACACTGACTTTATAAACCACTCCCATCACTGCAGTCTTAACGCGGACAAACTATAATGTACTTTTGTGCCGCTCTAGTGAAAACGGGCAAACAAAGTTGCCTATCTTAGGATTCAATAATCAAAATATTTTCATATTGTTTATATGTTTATAATTATCAGTTGTAAACTCTCGAATACAATCCGAAATAGAATAGAGCCTTTCCCCATTATCAAACCGCCCATTCCTAAAGTAAGATTCAATAATAAAAATATTCTCTTCATTTGTATACATTCTTATAACATCGCTTGCTTGACAGCTGTCAAAGTTGAACTGTCAAAACAAATAGTATAGTAGACAATTTTAAAAAGGCGGCATATTTAAAATCATTACATAATCCCATTCATTTATTAACTTCCTGTATATAGTGTCTTTACAAAATGGACTTGAATTATTTCAGCGGATTTTTTCATTAACAATTGCCTTGGAGAGGCAATTATGTTTGTATTATTTACCTAAAAGCTATTTAACATCACGGTATTTAATATAATATTTTCACGCTTGAATACTACAAAGGTCACCCAACTACACTTGTTTATCATGATATGTGCATTACAACTTACATTAAACTAAATTTGTATTGATGAAAATAATATTTAAATATCGTCATATTTGTTGTGACTGACAGCAGCGCCCCCATTGGAATATTTGCTTATATGCATAAAACATTTTTGATTTAAAATTTTTAAGGCCATTTAATGACCATTCATTCATAAATGTATTTAACAAATGTGTTTTTTGCAAAAGGACAAATACGATGTTTCAGGCGCATATTAAGAAATGTATAAATATTTAATTAAAATAAATATGGTTCCATCAACATCTGAAAATGTACAAGAGGCTACTATTTTACCAACATCTCCAGCAATCATCGGTGGAGTTGGAAGACAGCAGTAGTAGTAAAACAAATCGGCCAGGATTGACTATTTTGCAGAGAATGGTTAAAAGAATTTCCATGTATTGTCCATAAACATGAAAAAGTATTTTGCCTAATTTGTGTGAACAGTTAAAAGGAAATTATAGTGCCTAAATTATCTGCATCAGAATTAAAATCGATCGACGCTTTTATTAAGAACGGTTTTGAAAACTGGAAAATAGCCATAGAGCAATTTTGTGTACACAAGAGAAATAGGATATTTGGCACAAGAAGGACTTCCAATACGAGGACACACATTGGTCTTCCCATAATGTACTGAATGAAATTGTATCCATTATAGCAAAAACCGTACAAAGATCAATTTTGAATAAAATAAAAGCATGTAAGTGTTAATAAGGAAATCTTCCGTGTGTTTTCGTACTGTTGAAATAAATTTAACGGTGAATGAATATTTTTTAGAGTTTTTTGTGATTAATGAATTAATTCCCAAAAACTTGTACATAATTGTAAAAGATATTTTGTTGCAATTTTCAATGGACATTAATCAGTGCAGAGAACAATGTTAGTAAAAAAAATTGCGACTTTTAAGCAGAATAAAAGTGGACAAACCTCGAGCAGTTTGTTTATTTTACAGCTTATACAGTAAATCTAGTTGTACAGGCTCTATGCAATGTATTTCTGCTGTACGAGATTTTTTAACACAAATGAGAAATTTAAAACATTTATTAGAAATTTATCTAAAAGGAATGCATGTTTCAACCATCTGCAGATTCAGAAGGCAGACATGGCAGTTTATCTAACAGAAAACAGCTTGCGAGCCTGGTGCCAAAACATGTACTACTAGATTTTTTAAACATTTATTAAAGTTTGAAAACATATTTATAATTTATTTAATGATTCATGTCAAAAAACATCTCTGCATTTGCAAAATGTAGAAATGAGTTGATATCACACACTTCCGCTTCGCAAAAGAAAAATTTGTTGACGATTAGATGATGCGACCACTACTGCACACATTTTTCATTCAGCAAAAGAAAAATACAGGCAAGTCTTCATTGCTGTCATCGATCAGACGTTAAGTAGTCTAGTTATTAGGTTCCAAACAGAAACAATGGATCATCTATCAACAATGGAAAAGCTTGCTATTGGTCTAACTGATGTAGAATGTGTAGCCAAGTTTTATAAATCTGACCTTGACAAAGAACGTCTTACCTTACATTGAGACATTTTTATTGATATTGCTAAACAAGAAAATCGAAAAATGAAAATATCAGCTGTAATAATGTTTTTTAAAGATCATCAAAATGGCGTTGTTACGGAAAATTTGTTGTTCAAATTTAAACAATTTATCACTTGCTTAATGACAATTTTTACTTGTACTGCAGAGCGTTCCTTTTTCTGTCTTAGGCGACTTAATACATAATATATACGCCAAACAATAGGCCAAGAAAAGCATTTGGTGATGCTACACGTTAACAGAGAGGAAGCAAACTCCATCAATGTTGATATTATTGCAAATGAATTTATAAAATGTTATGCTGTGAGACAAACTACGTTTTAGCGTTGGTGAACGTTTTTAAATGTTTATTATTATATTTTTCTAATGCTATAAAAAATATATTTTTGTTTTATTTGAATATATTATATTTTTAATCTTTCAGTGTAATATATACAGGGAGTTTATAAATTAATGGGATTATGTAATCACTTTAAATGTGCCGCTTTTGTTAAATTGTTCACTAAACTATTTGTTTTGACAGATCAACTTTGCCAGCTGTCAAGCAAACATATGAAAACATATGTAGTATCGTTGATTGACAAATATACTAAGATACGCAGCCTGGGATAATATTATGTTCATGACATGTAGATGGCGTATACACGTCAAAATATTAATTAAAATATTAATGAAACTGTATTTGCATTTATTTTGCAATTATTATAAATATTTTACTTATACATATCACCATTATTCACTAGAATATCATAACGATTGTAAACAGAATTTACGTAATATAAACGTTTATAAATTTTTGTGTCAGTGCCATCTATATCTCGAGAACGGTATTTTATTTCAAGTTGCGTATCTTAGTAAATTTATCAATCAACGGTAGTATACTGGACGATTTTAAAAAGGCGGCATATTTAAAGTGATTACATAATCCCATTCATTTATAAACTCCCTGTACTTAGTATACTTACATATTAGTTCCTATTATTTTTATGTCATCACTGGCTAGTCGTCTTTAAATATATATTTACTATAATAGTTCCTATTCTTTTCATTTTGTGAACATTTACATTTAATAAAACGTTTTTTTACACAATGGTGACTACACAGGGTGTCCGGAAAATACGTGTACAACGTTTGACGACAGACTCCTGACGTCAAAATAGGTCGATCTAAGTCGACTTAGTTATATCCAAAATTGTCTCGTTTAGCCGGTAGAGGGCGTCAAAAATTTGTAAATATTAAAAAGAAATTACCTGTAACAATAATTTTTTAAGTGACCTTGTTGCTATGGCGTTTAATAATTTGACAATTATTGACAAATTGTCACCAGTCTATGAAATTTACTCAAGTATACGATCAACATTCTTGAATTACAAGTTCATTTTACCATTAAAAATGGAAAATTATACAAACTCTCAGAAAGTTGACATGCTCCTGGTATACGGGTTTTGTCAAGGAAATGGGCGTCAGAGTGTTAGGGTTTACATGGAGAGGTTTCCTATCCGTCGAATACCAAACCACCAAACATTTGCCAATATTGAGCGTCATCTTCGGGAAACGGGCAGTTTTGAGAAAAAGTTTGAAGGCAGGGGTCGTACGCGAACAACTCGAACTGTGGAAACAGAAGAGATGATTCTGGAAAGAGTTGAAGAAGAACCAAGTACCAGTACCCGTCTCTTAGAACGAGAGTTAAATGTTCCTAAAACGATTGTCAATGAGGTTTTAAGAGAACAGTTGTTACATCCTTACCACATACAAAAAGTCCAGGAACTTTTACCGACTGATCCCCCCATGCGGCTTACATTTTGTCAATTTATTAGAAACAAAAAAATCCTTGTTCCAAATTTTTGTAGAAAAATTATGTTTACTGACGAGGCATGCTTTACAAGATCTGGGGTAACCAATCTGCACAACGAACATATTTATTCCGATGAAAATCCACATGCCATTAAAGTTGCACATCATCAGCATCAATTTAAAATTAATATTTGGGCAGGTATTATTGATCACTACCTTATTGGTCCCATTGTTATTCCAGACAGGTTAGATGGAAATATTTATTTAAATTTTTTGCAAGACACATTTCCAATTCTTCTGGAGAATTTGCCCCTTTTACTTCGGAGGGAAAAGTGGTATATGCATGATGGTGCCCCGCCCCATTTTTCCGTTGCCGTTCGGCAATACTTAGATCATCAATATCCCAACCGATGGATTGGAAGAGGCAATGATGCACCAGTAAAATGGCCACCACGTTCTCCTGAGTTAAATATGTGTGACTTCTTTTTGTGGGGCGCTATTAAAACAGAAGTTTACAAGACTCCGGTAAACACACGCGATGATTTATTGCAGCGGATTTTAAATGCAGGCAACCATTTTAATAATCCCGAGACATTAGATAGGGTCCAATATCATTTTTTAAAGAGTGTTAATAAGTGTATTCAGCAAGATGGCGGTCATTTTACACATTTGCTTAAGTAATGTTTTTGTTTTACTTAGTTTCTTACAATAGATACTTTCAACTTTGTTATACTTTTGTTTTTTTTGACGCCCTCTACCGGCTAAACGAGACAATTTTGGATATAACTAAGTCGGCTTAGATCGACCTATTTTGACGTCAGGAGTCTGTCGTCAAACGTTGTACACGTATTTTCCGGACACCCTGTATATTTAACTCCAGATAGCAAACAAGTATTTGTAAATTACTGTATTCTATTGTTAATTTCGAATGTTATGCACATCTATTTGATAAAACATGAATAGATGACAAAACTTTTCATTGTATGTTTACTTTTTTTATTTAGTATTAAAAGTGCAATTCACAAAAAAAATAACAGACATGCAGTCTAAATATGCGCATGGCACTTTCTTTTGATTTATTTGCATGGTGTTTGCATCTATAGTAACTGTCATTTATCTGCGGTTTGCATCTTTTATAATTATAATTATACTGTGTGTAAAACAGGATCTGAATATTTATAGTAAGAACTATAGCTTAAATTATTATAATAATTTTTGCAATTATAATTATAAACCGCGTACAACTGTTTTGATACTATAAATATTGTTTTTTTTTTTTTAAATCTAATTTATTTATTGCCGCTTTTACAATTGTCGGATAACTTATACCAGGAATAAATTTATCTAAATGTATATACCTGGTATAGCATTAGTTTTGCCCTTGTTACAGTTTAGATAACCTATTGAACCCATTTATACGCAAATTTGTGCGCGTTACTTGGTTGCTATACTAGTGATATCTACTACTCCAATCACCGGATAAGTTATCCCTGGTTTATTTTCCTCAAAACATACAAATAAAGTTTTATGAAATTGCTAGGACTCCTAAAATAATCGGGGCCATTGTAAAATTTCACCCGCACACTCGAGTAGAATCTTAATAAATACCAAATTAGAACTAGAAATAAATACGAACCACCTGAAGGTCCCAATGATTAGGTCAATCAAGGAAATAATGCTCGACTATTATCAATTTTCTTTTGTGCAAAATTTTTAGCAACAAATCCTACTTTAGCTGTAACACGTTTATGCATTTTCTAAAAAAATATTTATCACGAAGATGGCCGTTTCTGGAACTGACTTATAAATTGACGTATACGTTGTTTATACATTAATTTGTTGTGCGCGTTACTTAGTTACTATAATAGAAATAAGTTATAAGGAATTGTAAAAGCGCATTTTTATATATTCCTTAGATAGCGCTATTCCTTGTTTAACCGACAATTGTAAAAGCGGCCCTTAATCTCAAAGATGGCAAAATATAAACTTGTAACGAACCTCTCTCGTATAAAGTATGTAGAGTTGTTAAATCCAGTTTCCATGATTCTCATTCCTATATTCCAGATTAATCCAGTTTCCCTAATTTCCCACTCTTTTGTTATCCCTTTTTTACAATTTTTATCCCTTCCCATTCCATAATTTTAATATAAATATTGATGAGTTCTTTTGAAAAGGCACTTCACAGTCTATAGGGCGTAATCTTAACCATCTCCAACCGGAAGGTACATGAGCCGTAAGGTCTTGAACTTCTAGGCACTCACAGATTGGGTGAGGTTTAGTCGGTAAACGCACTCGGAAAAATAAATCTGACATGTCCTGTAAGCGCAAAGTTTTAGAAAATTCCCCTCCCACGACAAAAAAAATAAAATAGGCACTTCAGTTCCAGTAAAACCCGTCGACAAAACCACAGTAAGTACGGCTATGTTGCACATTAACTGATTGATTGCCCTGCTTTTATGTTGAAAACACCCAAACCATATTTTTGGTTTTTTTCGCGTGACAATTCAAAATATAATTTTGACGTTTCGGCAGAATCTCATCTGCCATCATCTGGAAAGATTTATTATATCTATTTTTGATATAATATAATATATCAGTATGACATTGATATATAAAACTAGTTTTGTTGTCAAAGCTAACTTACAAGAAACTTTATTGAGTGTAAAGTTTCTTTGTCTGACTTCTGGTAGTTGGTCGATTAATTGATTTTTCTACAGTCAGAACTTGTAAAGGAACTGGTTGTGATTTGGGTGCTGTATTTAAATTAGATGTAGTTGGTACAGAAGCTGTTAGTAGTTTTTTTAATTTATATATATATATATATATATATATATATATATATATATTTATACATACTCATACCCGTAATATTAGTTTTGATGCAAAAGTAATAAAATGCATGAAAAACAAGGTGGACACAAGAAAAAATCATCAATAAAATGATGATCAAAAGGAAGACGGGAGAAACAAAAAAAGGGTTTAGAAAAACACCGGTAAAACAGCAAGATAACCGACACAGAACTCAACGAAAGACAAAAAACAATAAAGTTTTTAGACAAAAAAGAAAACCTCAACAAATGCGAAATATGTTAAGTCATCAACAAGCTACTTCTGAGAGACAAACTCAGTGTCAGGGTGAAACTACCAGAAAGGGCTAATCAAAATGTAGTAAGATGTGCTTTGTAAACATGCAGGAAAAGTCTGCAGAAAAAAGAAATAGGCTCAGGATAAAATAGATGGAAATGATGGAAGTCTTTTTTTCTGTGGGGGAATTGGGCTTAAATTAAACTTATCAGTTTTTTATTTTTGTTTGGATGATAATTTTTGTCATGGAGGGGACTAACAGAAGAACTGCAGAGAAAGGAAATATCAACATGTAATACATAATATGCCACTATGTGTGGAACACAGTGTACAGATGCTACACGAAATTACCACAATAGCCTATGCACACAATCTTGCCATGATTGTGCGCGGTAATAGTATATAAAAAAAAGTTTGCGCAAAATGGGCGTCCTATAAGATGAAGAGGTAGATAAAATAGATGAACTTCAGAGCTGGTAACACAAAAAACGGAAGTTGTGGTCCTAGTGAGAAATACATCTCTAGAACATTAGACTCCACATAACAGAGGTCAAACAAAAAACAGAATCTAGTAACACCTCTGGCACTAATTATGCCAAACGTGGAATGTCTAAGAGCGGAGAGTAATAGAAGCGGCCGCGATGGTGGACTTAATACTGTTGTACCGCCTATATGAAAAAAAAAACTGTAACATATATGTAAAAGTACAGGGTAATTTTAGAAATGACCAGCAAAAAATGTCAATAAGAATAAGTTCCTGCAGTCTCGACTAAAACTATACAGGCAATATCGAAAACAATTCCCATACACTTCTTAACCCACGAGCAAGCCGACAACATAGCAAAACAACTGAAGAAACAAAAAAAAAAACAAAAAATTAGAAACGATAAAAAACGTGAGGGAAAATGGAAGATCAAGGGAGATGTCGCCAAATGAACGCAGACTAAAGTAATGCTGCAACTGTGATTCCGCAAGTCTAGGAGTATACAGAGGTTCAGGGTTTTTGTGAGTATACGGGCAACCAGAAACCCCACAGAATGTGCTTAATGCATTTCCCCCTTAAAAAAATCTTATATTTCATTTCACCATATTTGCTAAGTGGCGTAAACTGTGATTTTAATGTTGCTGAAATTAAGAACAATTCCTAATTTTCTTAAGGTTGTCATTTTAAAGATTAAACAGAAAAGTACAGATAAAAGTAGATTCAAATTTGAGCCATCAAACACAATTTTGGTCACATTTAAAGAATATGTTCTCTGAAAAAACTTTATTTTAAATGTTCCTCTTTGTGTTGAATTTGTTCAGTCGTTCAGTCTTGCCATACTTTTTTAATACTGTCTTTATCATTACAACTGCAATGAATTACCATCACAACTGCAATGAATTCGAGTTAAAAGCTGCTATTGGTTCTTTAAGCCTCATTATTCTAACTTTTAGTACGTTTTGTAAACATCTTTTTTTAACCAATGTTTGTCCTAAAATCAACATAATAATATATTCTCCTCTCCTGCTTTAGATCTTTAACTTTCATCAGCATGTATACTACACTATAGTCTGAAAAGATTTGATAAAATTAAATTAAAGTATTAGTTTCAAGAGTGCAAAATATTCTTTTTTGTAAATTGTATTGTTTGCAAATTATAATCATTTTAATATAATCTGTTGTAGTATATAGCATGTAGATTAATTGGCGGACAAACGCGAGGTAACTTTATAGACCGTGCTAAAAGAAAACGAAAATCTTAATTCCAAAATGCTTTCAGTTTTGTTAATACGAAGATTCTTTTAATTGCGTATTTTATGTACCTATATGCTTTCTTTTTTAGTATAATAAAAGTTACAAAGTTTATTAAACATTACGTGAGTTCGTTTGTGTGATATTATCACTTAAAGTGATAGATATTACTAATATTATGCGTTCGGCATGCCATATCACTTGTCACATCAGCCACTTTGATCACGTCGCATCAGTTGTTGCGTTCGTTTGACTGATATTTTCACTTTAAATCATTTAAAGTGATTCATATTAGTAAAATTGCACGTGCGGCGTTGTCATATCACCTGTGAAATGAAAATAATCAAGCTACTAGTCATGTCGCAACTGCACTACATCCAAACAAATTCATTTGATCACTGATAAAACAAGCGGTAAATTTAAAATTTATATAAAAATCAATAAAAGTTGCAAAGTTGGTTGCGTATATAGATGGATCACTGGATGATGCACAACAGGTTATGTTATAAAATATTTTCTGACAGCTGACTTGATAGAAGCGTGTTTGTTTTGTTTCACTGAAATGTTTATCACTCGGAAAAAACTTTTTTTTTTTAATTATAATTTTTTTCGAATTATAAAAATTTCAGTGAAAAATATACGCAACTAACTTTGCATTTGCATCAACTAAGGAGTAGTTTCAGTAACATAAATTTAAAAATATGGCGGAAAATGAATAAATTGATCTGAAATAAAGTGAGATTTGTTTGTTGTGATATGGCGAAACGAGCGCGCCTATTAATAATAATGTTGAAAATCAAATTAAAATTAAAAATACGCTTGGCAACCTAGCAAAATTTTTAATAAAATTCAAATTGTAACGAAGGCAATGAATGTCAGTTGATATTTCTATTTTATTATGGCTTTTACTTTGAATGAATATGCAGATAGGTATGTATATGGCATATGGTTATTGCAATGGGTGCGTACAGAAATATAAGAGCGGACCGCTCTTTTAGAGCGGTACTTGTTGCTCCCGGAAATAAACAAAATGGCAGCTTACCGTTGCCGACAATTGCCGATTTGTGACAGAAGGTCGCCATTTTGTTTACATGATACCTAAAAACCGAAAAAGCTCAATGGCAATGCAGCCAAAGATGAACAACAAAACAACGTTTCATGTGTGTATTAAGTTGCCTAGTTGGCTTTCCTTTTGCCACTATTCTCAGTTATTCTTACTTCATCTTACTTAATTAGACCGTTCTATTTGTACAATAGCAAGTAAGCCAAAGTAAGCATTTTACTTCCACCTTGCCTATGGCGTCCTATTACGGGATGGAAATTTTAAAATCATTTAAAAAAGTATAAAACTGTAAACATTGACAAGTGAATTAAAAAAAAAGAACAAATATTTTCGAGATTAAGTGAATATTTTGTCTTACTTTGCTTACCTCTCTACAGTTACCTGGCGTATGTCCGCTAATTAATCTACACCCTGTATAGAAATCAGTTTAAAAGACATCTGGAAACTTCTTATCTAAAATTAAGATTAATAAACTAAAATAATTATCATTATTAGTTTCTGTCAATAAATTAGAATTTGTCAGAAAATACAAAACTTATTTAATAAATGACAAAAAAAATCACTATGATTGGAAAAAATATTAAAAATATATTTGTCACTACATAATATAATAAATATTTCAAGTCACAAATATAATACATATAATCATGTAGCCTGTATCTTTGTAAAGCATTACAAAGATTTTATATTAAAGTTTGATGAAATGATGTTTTTTTTTGTTGGTGAAGTGAAGGAATAAAGATCAAAATTAAATTAAAATATTTACGAAGTTATCCACTTTTGTAACGGAACGCATATTTAATACTGCATAAACAACTAAAAGAGTACAAAAAGGTATCATAAAAATTAAAAATTAGTTATTTAAAAAAATTTCACTGGTTAGTTATTGGTTGGAACACATAAACTTAACATTCTTAATAATAGTATTTAATAACAAACATTTGAAAACATTTCATTCTTCAGATTTTAAACAACCTCCATTAAGAAACATATTTGGTATATCTGGTCCATAATACACTTTACTATTAGTCGCCAATGCTTCATATTTCCTAATCTCAAGATATTCAGGGGTATACAACATTTTATTAATTTCAACCTGCTGCTTGGCTTTATAATATTCTGCATCCGCTATAGATTTTTGTTTGGCCAAATGCATTTCATCTTCAATGGAAGCTATCCTCTGCAACGATTCCTTTTCCATTATTTTTTGGTCGTATTGGATTTTTGCAACATGAGCCTCCTTTTCTGCTTCAATAATAGCTCGTTTTTTATCTGTTTCTGCATCCTTTTCTACAACTTTTTGGTGCTGCATAGATATTAATAATTTCGTTTTCTCCCCTTCCATCAATTCATAATTCTTTCTTATTGCATCTGGTATTTTTGGTTTGGTCACACGAACTGCATGTATAGTTAATCCTGGTGCCATATCATGTACATCTTTTTGTAGAGCAATTTTTAAATTTTCATCAATTTGATCAAATAGATCTATGTAGACTTCATGTAGTGAGTGTACACTGCAAAATTGATTCAATTCATAATCGGCAGTGTAATTCCTTACTATATCATATACTAAAAAAGTAAATAATGTTAGAATAAAATTATTATTGTATTATTAAAAGATATACCGCTTGCTGATGTGATAAAATTAACAACTTCAACTCGATCAAAATAGATCATAACTCCACTACTTGTTCCACAAGGAACATTTTTAACTTCATCTGTTTGAAGAGTGATCTGCACTGATCTATATGATGTCAAAAGTGGAATCATCATGTGATAGCCGGGTTCACTTGTATGTGGCAGTAGTGCCCCACCCTGGATATTTAAAATAAATTAAAACACTGAAGAATTATTTATTATAAATATTATTTACCCGGAAGTACACCCCAACATGTCCTTCTTCAATTCGGTGAAGGGAGTACATAGTTATCAAGAAAAATGTAATGCATATACTGCCTATCACAACATGCTCCATGGCTTGTGTATTTATCTGAAAATTGCCAATATTTCAGATTGCTATTATCAGATACACACACACATAACTAAACTAACCGGCATTTTATATGTGGAAAAACATAAACAAAACTATTGATAATACTTTAACCTAGATGTATTTAAAGTTGCATAGCATAAAGATAAAGCATTTGCTAAATTGATGACAGTGGCAGCTTAAAGAGTAAGAACAATTGAAATGAAGTTATCAAATCAAATAAAGTATTGATTTTGTCTTTCATTGGTTCACAACAGTTCCAATCACACGACACACAGACATTTGTCGTACTTAGTTAGGCAATCTTTTATACAAAGTAGTTTGTGTGCTTAGTTGAAGCATTTTGCCGCGAGGTACCGTTGATGTTGTGGTATCAAGTGGTTTTAAACCGTGGCGGTCCCGGTTATTTACTGTTAACTCTATGTACTAAACAGCAAGGTCAATTTAAAACCGCTGTTGGAAGTAGTTTAATTTTATCGATATGTCAAATTTAAATAGAGGGTGTTAGACAAAAAAACGTACGGTTGAATAACTCTGTTATTTTTTAATCGATTTATACGATTCAAAAACCATTTTAAATGGTTTTTTATGTATTATAAAGGTAAGTACACACATATTTGTTTTTATTTTTAGTATAGTTGCTATAGCAACCAACTTATTTTTTTTAAATGGCAACACACATTTTTTATTTTATTTTTTGAATCATTATGATATTCTTAATACAACCATGTAAAATAATAATATACTTTTATAACAAAAATTTTTGATAAATTTAAAAATCGTATTATTTGTTTTTTATTTAAAATGATCGTAATTGAATAGTTGGCGTTGAAAATAAATAATTTTTATTTTTTGGGGTGTTTTTACGTTGTTATGCATGTGTATTACGGGTTTAATTTATGTAAAATCATACACAAATTTTATTAGATTTGATTGAAAATATTAATTTTATTGCGTAATATTTTTTTACTGATTTACAACACGAGAAAATATTAATATAAGCATGTTTCCCACTTGAAATATATAAAATATATTTATATTATAATAATTCTTATTTTGAATATTTATAGAAGTAAATTGTTAACTCTTAAATATTTGCTTACAGAATAGGCATAATTATTATTTTACATGTTTGTATTGAGAATATCATATAGATTCTAAAAAATAAATAAAAAATGTATGTTACCGTTTAAAAAATTAAGTTAGTTGCCCTTAGCAACTATAATAAAAACAATAATCTGTGTACCTGCCTTTATAATACTTTAAAAACCATTTAAAATGGTTTTTGAATCATAAATCGGTTAAAAAATAACGGAGTTATTCAGCCGTACGAAAATCCCAGAATTTTTAGTTTATATCAACTTAGCACCAAAACGGCCACACAAAACATTAACTGTAGTCGAAAAACAAGAAATAATAGAAAAGTTGCACAATGTAGGTTAAGCAAGGTTGCATTCGCCAGACTAAAATAGTTTTTTAAAGTTTTTCTTAAGAGGTTTAATTTTTTCCTGAAACTTTGTTCTATTATCATTATAATAATAAGCTTTGTTATATAAAGTAGCCTTTGCTTAATTATTTTATTATTGTTCCAGTAATCCGGATTGCTCATTAATTCAGATCAAGCCATGTTTTAATTGATCCGGATTAGCTTTTTTACTTACTAATGGCTATGACATTTGAGGTCTTACTGGGGCGTCCCAAAATTTGACGTAAGAGGATATTGCTTTTTGCCGGTGCATATCCTACAATCAGTGAAATGCATAACAACTGGAATGATCACGCCCATATATAAATTTTGGTCTTGCTTGTTGAAGAGAGAAGAGGTTCCAGCGTGTATGATGACTGTTTTTAACTCGTGTGTTAGAAAGGGACAGATGTTGTGGCTTGTATATTTTGTCGTTTTAAATCAAGACCGAATTCTAACGCAAACTTTAGCGTTACGTTAAAAATGACAAGTTTAAAATATATAATGTTCCATATCTCCGAAACCGTTGCTATGACAACCCATGTTTATTAAGAATTTTTTGTTTGTTGTGGTTTGTATTACCACCCCATTAAATATTTTACATTCTTTTTTGAACACCATGTATAACGAAAAATTACGTTGACCAAACTCACCGACATAAATAAATATGAATTTATGAAAAAAACGCTATTTTATATTAAATAATTGATTATTTCATAAATTTTATATTCAAAATGAACTCAAATTATATTTTCAACAACAGTCGGAATATCTATTTCAAGACTATACTTTTTGAAATAAATCATGCGCCTCCATTATACAAAATAACTACAGGGTGATTATAAATGTTTGGGATTAAGTAACCATCTAATGTACATTTGTGCCGCTCTAGTAAAATGAGTAAATAAAGTTCCCTATCTTAGGATTCAATAATAAAAATATTTTCATGTTTATAATTATCAGTAAACTCTCGAACACAATCCGGAATAGAATAGAGCCATTCCCCATTATCAAACCGCCCATTCCTAAAGTAGGATTCAACAATAATAATATTCTCTTCATTTGTATACATTGCTTGACAGTGCCAAAGTTGAACTGCCAAAACAAATAGTATAGTGGACAATTTTAAAAAAGCGGCATATGTTCAATACAACCAGAAAAATCTAAAGTCTATTGTTATAATTAATGGAATTTAAAAATATATATATATTATCTTAATAAATAAAGCAATAGTGATCTGGTTAGATGTTAAATTAAAAAGGCATCAAGAATTTCTTGTTTTAGGTAAACCTGTAATTTAAAAAAATCTGTATCTTGAATAGTAAATTTTTACATTCATTACTTGAGTGCAGTTTGTAGTTGGCCATCCTCGAGCTTAAAAAGTATTCTCCAATATATTGAAAAAAATCAATTCTAAAATACAGCAATTAGACGTAGAGGAATTACAAAAAAAGTAAATCCAACAATTTAATTAGAATTAATTATTTATTAAATATATTAATTCTACAACCATTTATTATTAATGGATCGTTTCTTTCAATTTATAAAATTGATTTGTCTACAAGTTCTGATTTTTATTAATTTTTAATATAAACAATTGATTCCTGCATTGTTAGATATTTCTATAAGGATTTAAATTGCAATGCAGGCCGAGAATTTCATAATCAAATTTGATGTGCAGGCATTCCTAAATAGCAAAAATATAATAAACAGAATATAAATTATAAACTATTTTGGCCATAGTGTGACTTTTGAATAGTATTCATTATAAAAAAATTATCAAGAGTTATATGGTAAAGATTTACTTAACAATATCCTTAATTAAAGTTTACAGAATATACCCGCTCATCTGCTCTGCGTTGCCCAATAAGTAAACTTGATTACCAAAATGATTAATGCTTCATTACAATATAAATCAATAAGTTTTGCAATAGAAAATTTTTAACCCTAGGGAAATCCTTACAAAATATAATCTAAACAATTTGCAATCTGTTTTCAGTAATGTATTTAATTCTTTCTATTATAGGACAATACAATAGATTCTGTTAAGCTTCTCATTTGTGTACAAAATGTAAAAATAATATTCATCAGCACCAGTTTATCCAATTGGGCACAACAAAATGCAAACATCCACATTATAATAATATAAAATACAATAACAATTTAACAAAACTGTGAATATAAATTTTATTTTTTCAACTAATAATTTCAATTTGACACAAGTAGTTTTGTTTTGGATAAATAATTTTATTTTACATCGAGCCACTATTCGAGAGAGAAATAGTCAATTTTGTTAGTACATATTAGGTAGTACATATGAATATTAGGTAAAATTTAAAATAATAGCTCAATGTAAAATGATAATTAATAAATTATACAGATATAAAATATATGGGACGGAAAATTAGGTATTTAAAATAAATATTTGGTATATATTATTTATTAAACATTTTTTTATAAAAATCGGTCTTTATTTATAAGAAATAAAGCACACTTGGTACATACTCTTGATCACTAACGCATCAATATAAAACAATGTCAAATAAAGTGGATATTCCAACATGTCGAGCCCGTAAGTAGGACCCTATTTCTAAACAATATAATATTTATAAGATGGCACTCACAGCTCTGGCGCGCTATGATATACTCGTGATTGGAAATACAACAGAGTCTGTGTTTGTACTGCTTAGGTTACAGTAGTAAATGCTAGCACACGCACATTCATCCAAATAATTTTCCGTTTTTCATAAATCAAGATGGGGAATTCAATTTCCAATTTTTTTTTCATTTATTAATTGAAGTCCCCTTGCACCCTTGAGCATTACAAAATCTTAAAAAAATATCCAAACGTATATAGGACTCTTGATGGACTGTCAGTTCTAGCCGATCTCGGCTATATATATCTCAACTAAAGCAGGTACGTTCTATCCTAGCTCTTAGTAATAGTTTTATCACATTGTAGACTCGCTACACATACAAAAGTATTAAAATACAAGCAATCTCTAGGCCTCTGCCATTATTTTTTTCATCACACACGCACGTATTTATACCAAAATTTAATTCTAAGCATATGCAACAAATACTGAAATGGAAAACAATTTAATATTTTGCTGTTTTTGGCACTAAATAATCGAAGTATTTTCATTGTTTTTGCCACTCTCAATAATTTATGTTATTGTAAAAATTACTTAGATTTAAGATAATTGGTAATAAAATAAATAAATTAAGAATTAATTTGAGTTTTCGTTGCATGTGCCAGTTGCATCGGTTCAAATTCGTGCGCCCAAATACAATACAAAAAAAAAGGAATACAAAAAAAATGTCAATAGATATCCTGAATGAAACAAAAAATCCAAGTGCGACATAATCGCGTCAAGAGGGTAACTGAAATTTTTAATTCTAGTAGTACAAATTAATTGAAACTCTTTTAAAGGAAGAAGTTTTTTTGCGTTTTTATCTTCTTAAATTAGAATTATCAACCACTTGGGCTGGGAATCGCAGGTGTTGAGGTGGGCGGAACTAGGGACCTGCACTTCAGTCTCCTCTGCAATAATAAACTTTCTGTCGGTGGACTGAGCCCATGTGGAGGTGCCTGATACACGTTAGGCCTCTCCAATTGCATACTAAAATGCTGCTGTACGACTCTGTGCACATTATTTGCGCTTTCAGCAAATTGTGATAATTCCCAAGCTGAATTATTCTTCCTTATAATTTCAGGAGTCGGAAGTGTAGCTAAATCACTAGCGCATTGAAGCCAGGGATGTCTGAGAACGTCGGCGGCACTCAACCTCGAACTGGCACGTTTCACAAGGAGGGATTGAATCAGGTTCTTTGCCTCAGTTGAAATGTGTCCCCATTCTGGATCTGGGAAGTCGTATTTTCCATCTTGAATACTTTGGAAAAGTAACTGCTGACATGCAGAACAATTGTCCCCTCGTTCCCAACCACAATCACCTCCACACTTGCCATAAAATGGTGGATAACCACATAACAATATATACATAATAACTCCCAACGACCATAAATCACATCTCTTATCATAAGTTACAGTATCATTATCACCGATGAATGCTTCCACTACTTCAGGGGCCATGAATTCGGCGCTTCCTACTGGCGTTAGCAGTTGTGGTGTTGCCAATGGACTAGATACGCTTGATTGGAAACGTATTCCCGACCCCAGATCTAAGTCACATATCTTCACTGGACAGAGTCTGTCAGTATACACGCATAATATGTTCTCTGGTTTGAGATCACGATGCGCTATACCCTTCGCGTGCATAAAACTTAGTGCCGATGCTACCTCTCTCACTATTTCCGCAGCTGCTGCTTCTGTAAAATATTTGTATTCTTGAATTCTACGAAGTAGCTGCCCACCATTTATCTGCAACAATCAAAATTATTCATTACTATCAAAGCAATTTATAAGGTCAATGAATAATTTAATTTTATTAAAATTAATTAAACTGATCAGTATCAAGGTGTTTTAGATATAAATTATTTTACAAGAAAGTGCAACAACATATTTTTTATTGATAGTAGGAGCAAATGCTAAATTAAAATCCATATTGCTTTTTATTAAACCTCTTAAAAAAAAATCTCAAATGAACAATTGCATGACAATAAAATGTTTTTATATTACCATTCATTTATATGTATTTGTCATGCCAACAATACATTCAATTTATGTATGTCATGAACATTTTTAAATACAAAATAGCATATATTTAATGTATGTATGAAGACTTATAAACCAGTTATTTAATAATTACATCAAAAACAATAAAATTTAAAATATTTTTTAATTTAATTGAAGTAACACATGATGCATGTCTAATGACCATTATTTAAGAAATTTCCTATATTTTATTGCTGCAAAGAACAAAAACAAACTACTATTACCAAAAAACTTAAACAAACCTCGTCTTAAATTTTTTTTATCTGTTAGATCTGTTTAGTAAATAATCAATAAAAATATTAAAATTTTGGAAGAAACTAAAAAATGAATGCAACTAAAAAAGTATTAGTAAAATGTTGCATTAGGATAACTATACTGACATATTCAACTTTACATTAATCATTGACTATGTAATTGATTTAACTTTGATTTTAATAACAAAATAAGTGCAGTCAACTATTAAAAAAAATTAGGTTAAAAACAAATTTAAAATAAGCTTCAAGTGCCACTTGAAATTCCGTCCGAACAAAACAATGTTACTTCAAAACATCACTATAATCTGTATTTGTATGAATAATTTTAAATATTTTGTACCTATCTGTGTTTGGAAATAAAAGTCTCACATTTGAACAATTTAAACTATTCAATTTATTTTTTTGTTTGATATTCTAAATAGCAACTATAATAATCATACTATTTATAAAGTGCTAATTCAACATAACATAACTAATAATTTGTTTGTAAATAATAAAAAAACCATGTAAGATTAGATAATTACCTTTTCAAATACCAAATAAAATTTATCTTCATCCTCAAAAAATTCCGTTAGCTGAATAATATTAGGATGTCCCTGGCAATGATGGAAGGTCTCAACTTCACGGAAGACACGGGCACGTGCATGTCCCGGCACCTTGTCTATCATCTTAACAGCAAATTCCTGATCCGTGTACATGTTGACGCATGTTTGTACACTGGCATACGCACCCTCACCCAATATCTCACCGGTCAATTTATAGAGATCTGCAACAAAGAAAAAACATAATTAATAAGTTGTCTCTATTGATAAATTTTATGATTTGAAACAAATTGTGATTCAATGTGGTCCACGACATACGTAGCTTGTTTCGTGTCATTATTAGTTTTCTGCTTTGTGTATCCGTGGTAAATTAAATGTTGCCATAAATTGTCAATGTACATAATTCTCTTAATTCAATAAGCTAATGTCCTTTTATTGAGAATTCTTTACATTATTTTTTTGAATTATGAATCAATATAAACACATATTTTGCTCTTCTTTTGAACTGGTGAACCTGTTCAGTTCAGACAAAAAGGTCTATTGGATCAAAGAACGAATAATTGAAGACAGGATAATTTTTCCAATAACTTATTTAAAAACTTAATCGATAAATAAAGTGAAACTGTAATTCCTGCTATGAAATGACAAAAACACATCTAAAATTTCAGTTTTCATAGAAAGGTACAGTAAAAAATGTCCACAACCCTCATCAAAGTTTTCTGTAGATAGGGCCTGGACAATTATTCACACATGTAGTAGTGTATTTAACTATTAACCAATATTTAATAATTAAAGCAAAAAAGCATGATCATTTATTGTTAAAACTAAGTTGTATAATTATTTTAAGTGTTAAAAATAATGAAAAGGAAGACTTATTTCTCCAATTTATAATTTGCATAATTTATTGTTCACTCAATGAAAACTTTCACTTTAATTTATGCACTATTTATAATCTTTTGATTGATCTAAATTAGCCATTTATTTATGAAAATGTTGAGCAAGCTTATTATGAGTCATGTTTAATCTTATAATAATAGAAGATGTGGAAGAATTTAGCACTAGGATTAATTGTTTGTATATTTATAAAAAATAACATATATGTTACTTTGCATATCTTGAAAATATAATAAAATAAAATTTTAAAATTACTAATTTTGGCCTAATTTAACAAACCATTGAAAAACCATTAGATAGAATATATTGTGTTTATTGTATTTTTTGGATGGTAAGAACTTGTTATAAAGAAAGTAAACAAAATATTATAACTAGTACATAATCATACTGTTTCACAAGGTCAAACAAATATACTGAAGTTCATCAAGTTAACAGAGAAAACATCATCAAAGGTGTGAAGTGCCAAAATAAATAAAATTAACAAAGGAAATTTTTTGGCACCTGGCATCTCTTATCATTACTACACATGTAATTTGTTTAATAATTATTATAATAGTTTTATTAATATTGTCTAAAATATGTTTATAAATTGCAAATGTGTTGTGTAAATTATAAATAAATTGTTATTAAATTTTATCTATTATAATTACTACATTTTATTTACTATATGTTTATTTATACTATCAGTTTAAATTTTAATTTGACAACATGTTGTCATTAGATTATTTTGTGCTGTGCACACAAAATTTTTTAGGGTCATGATATCCACACATATGCTCATATTTATGCTGACTAGATTGAATTTGAAGATAAACCCAGACCACAAATATTTACTAAAAATCGTGGCAATAATATAGATAATTAATTAAAAAATGTCTAGTGTTTGTAAGATTTATTATAATCTACTTAATACAACTGATCTGATAAGACCAATTAGAGTCTACACCAAACTTGTTATTGCATTTTGAATTAGTATATCTGATGATAAAACTTTATTTAAATTATGTATTTAAAGTAACTACTCTCAAGGTCTATTTACACAGAGTATATGATTTGTTCATGGATAGAACCAACACGTCATATCTAATGTCAACATGTCCTTGGATGTCATTACATAATATTCTATAACATAAAATATTATATAAATACATTTATTTATAATTATAGGTACAATGGATACAAGGAGTTCGTAAAGTGACGGAAAACACGTTACGACGGCCATTTTGTTTGTGACTTTAAAATATATTTTTAATCATTTAAAAACATGCATTATGTTACTAACAATTAAAATGATGTGGAGAACAATTGAATCCAAAGTTAAGACAAAAAGTATTTTTTGATGACCAATTGAACCAAAATATTTGGGCCACCCTGATAGTTAAACTCTGCGGATGCAGAAGTTTTTGCGATACAGTAATAAAAAAACTTTTTTACGAGTAATGGTGCAAAAATCGGCAATCGTAACATAATCCATTTACGTGGTGCAATTAGATTTTAAATGATACAAATAAATATTTTTTGCGGCACAAGAAATAAAAATAATTCCGCAAAGTGTAACTAACAACCAATTAAACTTCAATACATGGTTGTAATTTACAAGTGGTAAACTATTTAATTTCAAAAAGTTTAAACTGCAGTTTGGGCTACAGTTTAAACTTCTCATTATAAATTATATACATTTCCTTCCTTCCAATAAAATCAATTTATTTTATTTTTCAAAATAACAGAAATATGAAATGTTCATAAGATGTTGTTGCACAACAACATTTGTGAAAATGAATACAGCCAAAACCGGCCTTAATAAAAAATAATATAATTCAGCACAATAAAGTATACCTTAGATTACTAAGAAATATATTATAACTCCGCAATAAAATGCTTTATGTATAAATACGCGTATTGTAATTATCAATTAAATTATTTAAGTAAAATATTTTTAAATTTAAACCAAACATTTCAATTTACATCGTCAATTTGCAAAATTTTAAATTGCAAGCTTTACGTTGTCTTCCGAATTTTAAGACAAAGTATATAACAACCCAATTCTTGTAATTGTAGCTAGATTTATTTGTAGTATTTTTAAATTTCCGTTATAAATGCATTTTTTATTTTAGTGCTGTACTGCAAATTACACCCTCTGAGCTGTGCTGAATGCCATTATTTTCTAAATTTAATAATAGTTGGTAAGAGTAAAACGAAAAACATTTTTATTGAGCTTTGTGGCTTGGACGAAACATGCATGTTCTATTCCGAGCGGCATATACTATTTTTTATAATAATTTAATTATACTTCGTAAAAAACTAATTGTATAATATAATATACACAATTAAATAGCTTTTTTTGTTGTTTTTCTCCGTTGAGACAAAGTACAGGAATGACTTCATCTGACTATTATAATGCGCGTCATTATAATAGATAAAGTCATCATATTCCTGTACTTTGTGTTATTGAAATCAGTAAAATAATAGCAGCGCAATGGCACGCCGCCATAGTATTACTCCATCAAAACCTGTTACTCACATATTAATACAAAATGGTATTTTACTGACGTGTAATAGTTTATTTACTAGGCTTGTTTGTTAAAATATATAAATAATTATTGTTCTTATTATTTATAGTAATTGAAAAAAATCTAAAATCTAAATTTTTGATTTTTGTTCAATTTTACTAACTATGCACAATTTGAAAATACTTATAAATAATATTGTATTATACAATAACAATAATTTTTTACCTTGGAAGCAAGATGAGACCAGGGATGAACCAGTGCGCTTCTTTTTGCGGCGACGTCGCTTGGCTTCTTCTTTGCGGCGGGCCAGTTCTCGAGCTCTACTATCGGCGTCCATTTGGTCGCCACTGTCACCACCACTGCCCTCGCCACCGTCATGATGATGTCCACTATCGCCACTAGATACTGAAACAAATACAATATATTATTAATATTTAAATTACACCACAATTATCACAAATAGATACTAATGAATAAGTAGCTGTATTCAATTTAATAAAACACATACAACAATCGATTGAATTTAACGAGGGGAATGTTTCACTCACCTGAAACACGTTTAAAAATAATAAGAGTAACAATGAGTGATTATCTCTCGCAGTTCGATTTAATTAGTTTTTATCTGTATGCCGAAGCTGAGAGTGGGTTTAACTTTCAAACTTGAACAATGCGTGTAATAATGGGTATAGGTGCATGAAATTATTATAAAACGTGACTCATACCTGATAATAAACGGATGTATTGTGCAAAATTTTTAATTGGTGATTTCTCTTTCGATCCTTGCAAAAATATAAAAATAACGATAACAAATCTACATACATAAATAGATTTGATATCAGTAAAATATTTTGCAAGAAATAAAGAAAAACCATTCGATTTATGTTTGTAGTAATAAAATAATGTATACTGGTTTAAATAAAATTGGCGTTTTTATAAATTATCAAACCTGGTTCAGGCCTTCCGAGTTATGAGTTTGACAAACAAGTTCACAAACGTTAATTATCTAGAATTGGTTTGTGGCTGAAACTGTGAATGGCCACAGGCGACCGATGGTGAACAAACTCACAAATTATTTACGGCTGAGTAGGGGACGAAGATTGGCTATTTTGTCTATTAAAGTATTTTAGTTTCATTTAGATGGCACCGTATGACGCATTAGGAAAATACAAAACACACGTATTATGTTAATAAATAAACTAATTTGTATTTTAAGTAAAATTAATTTAATTTAAAAGTTAAAATACTATTATGAATTTCAGCTGCCATGCAAGTTGTGGCATGGTTGCCAGTGTTACTTTGCTATAGCGCCCTCTTTAGAAATAAAAAAAAAACATTTGGGGTACCTTATAATGAAAACAAATTAGTTGTTCGAAATACTGAGTATAATCAAAATAATATATGAACCCAGTGTTTTTTAAGTAGAAATAATTTAGTTAAAATCTCATATCTGTTCAGGGTTAGAATGAGAATTACATTTCTAGATATTATTCCTAAATAGCAGGTGCTGGGAGAAATCAGGTATTTTCTTTAACAAAGCAATCTCCCATCGTTCCTTGTAGGTATTTTTAACCAGTTATAACTTTTTAAAGCGTACAGATTGAAAAAATAGTACGCAAGGTTCGTGTTTGCGGTAAAGCAAATGTTTTCAAGGCCCGAATCAATAATCACAGAATTTAATTACGACATTTGTATTTCCTATTTATTCAAGGAACTAAAACGATAAATAGTAAATTAGTACTGATTGCATTAAGTTTAAATTAAAATGATTGTAAAAAAAAAAACAATGTATAGGATGATGGTGTGATTATGAATAAGTAAGGTCAGTTTTATTAGTCGCTAAATGGTCCTTGTTTATTCATTCATTGCAAGATATAAATAACTTCACGTACTTATACAATAGCTGCAGCAAAATTGGTATTAATCGGTGCATATATTTTATACAATATAATTTAATTCAAATGTGAAAATCCATCTAATAATAAATTATTATTTGTGAATCGAACAAAGAGCAATGCAACACAAATACGAAATACGAATTGAAATATTCCTCCCTATAGAAGCAAACCGAAAGTCGATTTAGCTTGGGCACATTAACGTCATTTCCGCCCCTAAACCCCGTTCTCACTTCTCCCATTCCAACCAGAACGACGCACAGTATATAGGGGCCCCATATGACCTTGTGTCCCTTTGAAGCAGACAAAGAAAATGAGAGTTCATATATTGTACAAGGCGCACGCATATTCAAACAGCATTTCATATTTTGATACGAAAAAACGTTAACAAAATTCAAGTCGCGCCCGACTAAAACGGACACACTGTGGCGCCGGGCTACACAGAAAAGTAAATAAATACAATGGGATGGAATACGACAAGGACGGTTAAAAATAATGTAAAATAGCAATTGAATACAAAAGTAAATTTATTTCTACTACGTAGTGAAGTATTTTAAGTATGCGTAGTTCTAGTAGCTTTATGTACATACATCATTTATATATATGTATAATGCAAAGAGTTCTAGTGCTTTAGAAACTAGATTTATACTTTATCGATGTATGTTTTAACATGTTTGGTGAATGTGCCGGGCAACCATAACTTTTAGTACACACTAATCAGATTTTGGTACGATTAAAAATAGCCGGCCGCCTGTCACAATGAAAAAGTTGCGACAATTTTACAAAAGTGAACCAATCCACAAATAAATTATGCTTGAGTGAAATAGAACTTAAGGCCCGGTCACATCTTTTCAAACATCAAATATAATTATAAAACATTTAAAAACTACTGCAAAACTATGTGCAAAAATGAATAAAACATAATCAAATAATAGTACGTAACAAGTAACCAATAGTCTTTTCTGACCTGGTTTCAAATAAACTCAGCAATACTACAGATTATTTATTAGTTGATAAAATAACATGAATATAATTACCAATTTTTGAGCACTTGATATCCATGATCGCATTTTATTACGCATGCACAAAATTTCGAGACTCAGTGTGATCAAGAAAAAAAAATCGATTAATCAGCCACTAGCCATGTTTAGAAATGTATATTCTTACACACAATAAAATTAGAAGTTATTTGATAAATGATTTGCACAACAACGCAAACAAAACACATATGAAGTAAAAATGCCATCTCAATATGTGCAGATAAGCCCATACGATATCTTTAGTTGATCTGTTAATATTTCTTTGACAATAATAGACAATTTTCATTCAAACTAAACATGAAGGAGACATTGATGAGTTTCATCTGGTACACCAAATACCAAAATAAATCTAGTATTATTGTAAATGGAAAATTGTTCAACGTGCAACTACAATCTTTTTATCTGTTAGCTAGTAATAAAATATTGTGAGGACCTATCCTAGTGTGTCATCATGTATACAGAGCCTTAAAGATCCATTTCCCGATTACACATTTCTATATAAATAACTTAAATCAATATAATTATAAAATGAGTTTTGTCTAATATATTTTATACTACATTATAGCTTACTGTATTTTACTTACAGTTTCATTTAATGATTGTAATTATGTTGTAACGGTATTATAATATTATTTGCCATATATATTGCGACTACAATAATTATAGATTTATTAAAAAATAAATCTTTGCAAATCTCGGAGTATTTCCATCTATGGAAAGAAACGATAAATACGGAAACGCAAGACTTGTTTATTACAATTCGAAGGATTGTAATCACGTTTCCTTATAAATGCAAAAATACTGTTTTTTTTTTTATAAATGTATGAATAAAGTGTATTGTATAAATAATATTGTATTACATTTACAATAATTATGGATAAAGCAAATTTCATTATATCATCGACTTATTATGCAAAAAATATATAATATTTCTTAATGCAGATACTGAAAAACATTTTTACAGTAATTTTGCCCAGAAAAAAATTCGTTAAAACAAGAGGTATATTAAAAATTTTGAGAGCCGAAAAATCTTAAATAATTGTAAGAAATTTAAGAATATTCGAAGCAAATAGTGAATATTAACAACCAACTTCATTCTAATGAGTGTACAAGATGCAAGTGTCATTCAATAAAAAGATAAGACTTTAAGTCTTCGGAAAGTATTTATAGTAGCAGCTAATGTAAATGCCACAGTGAGCTTAACCAAAATTGTCGTTTGACCTTTTAATTGTACTTTCCAAATAGTAATTACCCCTTTTTTACCAATTTTATATGGCAACCCTCACCAAATAAAGAATTAATTGCTTCATAACACACAAAAGGCATGGTGAATAGTGAACCGCAAACCGAACCAAATTAGAAACCGTTCACGCCATTATGCGATGTGAATAAATGAGGTCCCCATTGTTGGCGCTTCCCACACACAATTAGATTTTTTTCACCTTGTGTTTTATAGTTTTTCCGCAATTCAGAAACAATCATCTTGATATGATAATATTTTACTAATGGAATTGTTACGCTTAAACGGCTTAAATGAATGTGGATTTTCTTGAGTGTTTTTTTTAATAGCGGCAGCAACGATGTTGGAAAAATGCGATGGTAATTCTGCATGGTAATGTACTCTGCTCCACTTGCATTGTTTTTAATCGGCACCGCATCGAGTTCATATGTACAGAGTAAACGGGCGATTAATATTTATGTCGGTTGATTTTCTTAGTTCTTCTATTTTGTTCATTATTCATTTCGCGGGGAACGATTTATTGTGTTTCCCGGTTCAGTATCCTCGGCTGCACATACTGTTTAATATGCAGCATACTTACTTTCAGTTAGTGATGTGTTCACCGATCAATTCAAGGTGACTAACACTTTGTGTCGCTGCAATAATATATTAAATAAATGCAGCAACTGCAACAACAGTACTCTTTTATTTATTTGAATTTATAATGTGTTTATTGTTAAATTATTTATTAATGTGTGCAGGTTCACACCGTGCATGTCATTAGTTGAGACCAGTTTTACAGCATTTTTTCATTGTTCCACACTGCGCACATTATTAATTTTCTAGAATTTATTACTCGTAACATTACATAAACGTATCGAAAATAGATTCAAAATTTGCAGTTACGGTACAAAGAATAGACAATTAAAACATCGCCATCGGTTTTTAGTTAGATTAAAATCCACCTCTTTCTCCCTGCGTAAGACCGGAATGGTTAAGGACAACAATGAACTTTGGTTCAAAGCTGTGGCTAAAAGCCCAAAACATAGCATCTAAATCACCTCTAATTTTGATATCCCATAGAGTGAATGAACAAATTCAGCTGTAGTTTCAAACTGATGCGAACAAGAACCGACCGAATTTGTTAGTTCTGATTTAAATGCACCTTAAGCAGACTTACGATTTATATTTAACAAGTTTTCGCAATGTAATAATTCACATAAAATCATTTGATTAACTTTCTATTGTCTTTTAGTGTTTTATATTGTTAAATACAATTAATCAAGCAGATCGAATGATCAACATTCCAAAAAAGAATAAAAATTAAAAATTTGTATCATTGTCTAAAGTATGTATGTAAGCATTAAGCCTACTGTTTTATTTTCCATACGATTATATCATTGAGATTGGGTTTTAGCACCGTCATCTAATTCCACGTGCTACAAATATAACATTACGTGAGTCGACAACAAACATTTCGATCCTGAAAAACCGGAGACATTGTTTCTGCACTTTGAACGGATAAAAATGCGCATTAAATAAAAAGCTGACCGATTTTACATTATATAACAATCGTGTGATTTATATTCAGAGATAATACAAAAAATAATCATGAAACATTATTACTTTAAAAAAATATTGTCTTTCGCATTTTATCAATAAGTAAAATATGAGACATCATCAATAATAGGATGAGCATAAATATACATCTGTGTTGGTTTATGTTTTATATGTGTGCATTGAATTGAAACTGTAAAACTGGGTGAGATTTTGTGCAATTCAGTGTTACCAAGCCGATGCTTGGGTCGGTCATTCAACTCTGTGTGTGCCTCAATACAAAAGTGTACCTCTCCGTTCTAAAACGCACCGTGTAGTAAAATGCAGCCAACTAGTTTTTTTTTTCAGCCTCTTCTAGTGTATTGGTAAATTGTGGGTTACTTTTACGTAACTTAAGCGCGTACATCGTGGGTTCTTTTATCATGAGATGATGTAATAGAAATTAACTCAAAAATATTGATTACACTGTGTTTATTTAATCGTTCAATATTTATTCTTACAGATGTATCTAAATGCAAATAGGATGTATCATTAAATATTCTCATAAACATTTATAATTACGTAATTTCTTTTTAAAACATCTGGTTATGTTTTGATAGATGAAACCAGCTAAAAGTAAAGTAAGTTTGTAATTAAAATTAACTGTATTGGTTTTAATGAATTAATTGAATATTATTTCTGACAATGACAATTTAATTCTAATGCACTGCCAAGATGATGCTAAAATGAAGAAATATCCTTATTTAATAAAGTTCATAAATAATTCTAATAAATTTATATTTCCGGTAACAATTTTGATTGAATCCTTCAGTAACTGTACTTATCGGAAAAATATTTGAAAAAGCATTTGGTCGGTATGCGTTTAGATTTTTAGATAAAGGCTTTATGTTGAGTAGTCTCATACTTCCAAAACTTTAGAAAAAAAAACAATTTTACCCAATTTTTTTTTATTATCAATTTCCCACTGATTATGAAATTATTCTCAATGGTAGAATATACTTAATAAAATAAATCTATTTGTATATCAAATGAATTACGTTATAATCTCTCCCGATAATAATTGTATTTTTAATATTATTTACTACTCGTTATTTTAAGGAATAGTTCTATAGATTTTATTAAAATTATAAATTAAATCTTTAATAACTGCAGAATTTTGTTACTTTATATTATTATGTATAATTATTGTAGATACCTTCAAAAATATATTGACAAACTTTTACAATTTAGTTATACACAAATATGATGTAGTAGATTATTATATTTTGTATTACAACGATTTACATTTTTTGGCATTAAACGACGGAGTTTTGGACCAAACAACGCATTAGTACTGTAACACGCGATTCTATAATATGGGCCTTTAGGTCATGCCAGGCTTGTTAGATTTTTGTTGTAATATAATTTTAAAGTATTCTGTATGTAAACCATTGAATTTATTAAATATTACACTACCTCATAGAAAACATTGCATGCATTAAAGGCTTAACAAATTATAACCGTATCCAAACTGGTTAATATATTTTATTGTCAGTCGAGTAAAATCGTAGTTATTTATTATTTTTTAGTTATTTCGTTAAGCTTGTGATCATTAAGGTAACTTGTGAAGCGACCTCGGCTGTAGGCTCCATTCATAACCTGTCCATCCTACTTTACACAACATAAAAAAATCATTCTATTCAATACAAAACAGGAAATATTGTTGCACTTCAGTACAATTGTATTCCATAAAAAAATGTTATTATTTTCAATTCATCAGTATACCATACTGTTAGTACAAAACTTGTTCGCAAGGCGGGCTGCTATTGATTTTAAATGGTCTACAAGCATATATTTTTGCTTACTTTGAATCGTGCTTTCCCACTGATTATGAAATTATTCTCAATGGTAGAATATACTTAATAAAATAAATCTATTTGTATATCAAATGAATTACGTTATAATCTCTCCCGATAATAATTGTATTTTTAATATTATTTACTACTCGTTATTTTAAGGAATAGTTCTATAGATTTTATTAAAATTATAAATTAAATTAAGTTCTTATTTAACACTTTTATTTATAGAAGTAATAAAAAATTAAATCGGAAGAACACTATAAAATTTTCCATTCATAATATCGTCTATTGAAATTACAATAACAATTAACCTTTTTTAATTACACACGCACATAATAAGATCACTTTGGAACTTTTAACGGCTTTAATGATACCGCATTATATACGAGGAAAATTACAGGCTTTTAAATCACGTCAAAGTTTTACCAATACTTTTCCAATTAATTGATAAATCTGTCCCGCTTGGCTAGATTTATCGCAGCTTTTATATTTTATCAAAACTTTTCTGTTGACCTTGACTCCATCAAGTGCAAAGGGAAATGCCTTCTTTTCAACGTCCGCAATCGGACTTAATTCGTAATGTAATTAATTAAGAAATTTAGCAAAAATAATTAATTAGTACATTATTAGCAGTAATGAACAAGACAGGAAGTAAATCTTACATAATTATTTTAGTATTTTACGAATGAAAGGAATCGGCAGTTATTTTTATAATTACATAAACTAGGAACACGGTTGAATAGTGCATTTTTATTGAATGAGGACGAGAGATTTTGTAATGCAACCATTCACCCTAGAGTTTGGCAATTTTATGCATGAGTCGTTACTTTGTAATCCAAGAAGGGCTGGGTTATTATTGATTTTGCAAATGTATAGCATTGTAAGAAAAATTTATTAACCAAATTTACAGCATCGATTAAATTTTATTTAGCGACACGCAAACAAAACTATTCAACTAAATTAAATGATGAAGAATACATAAAATGAATTTCACTGAATATATTATTAAGAATAACTTGATGATCCGCTAAAAATTATGTTAATTGTAGTAATTTTAACGTATAAATACATTTTCAATCGGCATGATGTATTTACAAATATGTAAGTCAACTCATTTTATTTATTAAATCAAAATTGTATTTAACTGAAAGAAACAATATTGATTATTATATGTCACAAGTAAACGATTAAATTTGCATGCTAAACTATATTCAATAATAATTAGTGAATAAAAATCAATTGAAATTCTAGAGACATGATATCCAATTATTTTTTTAGAACCTTTGCCTAAAAAGCATTTGATTAATAGTATATTAATAAACTGGCTGTACTGGTACATACTTATAATTCACTAAAGTAAAGTAACTTTTTTTTTAATTTCAAATAATGGATGTGAATAAACCATTACACGCAAGTAAAATACAACACTTTATCAATTACTATTACACAATATATAATATTTTAGCAGTTTAGTAAACAATAACAAATGCCATATTATTAGTCATTACGTAACTTATTTCGGTTTCAATAATGATATAATTTTTTGTTACTTAAACCTCGTCAATTATGTGCCTCCATTATTATTGCATTGATCTTGAACGTATTTTTTATTAAGATAAAAATGTTATGGTTCATATTTTGATAATATCCTACGTGCGACCTTACTACGTACTAGATTTTTTAAAATTATTTAGTGTGTCCTACATTTAACTACATGTATTTAGAAATTGTAAATAAATCTCTAAGGATATTTGTTTTCGATGTGATAAAGCGATGCATTACGTAAATGGTATTATTTATTTAAATTATTAGCAACAATTCCGTTCAATTATCAAGAATTTCAATGTTAATGAAAATGTCTTGGCAACAATTTTAATATCTTTTCATTATTAATAATAAAACATTGTTTGTTTAAAATTAGTACCGCTTTGTTTGCAGTTGAATAAACGTAAAATAATTTGGCTCTGAATCTGTAACATGTGCGCACTTCTACTTCCAAACACCGCCAAAATAATCACAAACAAACAAAACCAAATTCGATCAAGATTTTAAAATAATTCGCCCACGTCAATGCTTATTAAAGAACATTTCTCTCTGTAGTTATAATTAGTTTTGATCATAAAGCAAAGTAAAAAAAGTTATAATGTGGATGGCTGCATGAACCTTGATAGTAAGTTGGCAAGTAATTACTATATTTATTGCTGATTGCTTGGGTCATTGACCACGTTCAATTAGAAACGTCGCATTCATAATTTTCTTCGATAACGAGTTTTTATTTTAATTTCAACTAGAATTGATATTATATTTTTAAATTAATAAATTTAATAAATCCATTGCTCTATATTCGTTCAGTCATTAATATTAAACACAGCCAAATTTCAACATTACCAGGGGGCTATAGCCTTGAATTGTATTAAAATAGTAGGTGGTTTAAAAGTCGAACGTCAAATATATTGAATGACTAATTTATTACAAGAACTGGTTACTGTTTTAAACTTTTAGTAAATACCAAATTCATAAAATATAAAAACGTGAAAAAATCATTAAACTTACACAATGCAATTTTGCAACCAATGACGCTAATCATAATGGCTAATTCTATTATGTTTATACATATTCAATGACAACGAACATATTTTTCATAAAAGTACAATTTGTTTTGAACGGAGATGTCAATATTTATTGATCATTGAAAAGCATGCATAAAAATAGATTTGTTAAATACACAGTAACTTAAAAATCGATATAATTAACTTTTAAAACTTTTTCAATATAAGCTATACACACTTGATTGAAAGATTTAAAATAGAAGTATTACATTGTAATATTATTTAAGTAAACAAACATAGAAATGCAGTGCAGAATCTATTTTAAAAGGGAGGAAGTGCTTTGGATTGTATTATTGAGACTTATGAAAACACTTATATATCAATATCCTTAACATTATTGTTAGTTGTGACCTCTACTACGTAGAAATTCACAATTGCGGCTTGACTAGACTAATCTTCTAGAGATGTTATTATTTCATAAACTTAAACACAATATTTATGCAACCTATTCCCTACCAGCAGTCGCAAAAGCAGGCACTAACACTTATATAGTTAACAGTTCTAGCATCAACATGAGCTTACTTTTAGATTAAATTTTATCAATTACCTTCATAATACAAATTTATAAGAAAACTGCTTGTTTAGGGTGTTCCTATTTCAATTTTGCGCTATTTGTGTGTGTCGGTAATACTACATTTTACGGTTAGCACACCTTCCCGCCGTACAATTGTCGAATTAATCGAGAAATTTGAGGCGATTGGGTCAGTTCAAATCCAGAATCCGTGCAGCTCGGTGTAATGAAAACATTGTAGTAGATAGTGAGCACAACCATGCTTACAAGATTCAGTTGACACAACTTTTGAAGCGAGCAGACCATGAGCAGCGCCGAACGTCCTCAGAATAGATATTAGATTGTCACATTTCGGGAGCTGAGAATCCGAAAGTGATCTTTCAACGTTCCATGCATCCACCACGACCTACTGTTTGGTGCGCATTTTGGGCTGGCGGGAGTGTGATTGGGCCGTTTTTCTTCGAGGATGCGGCTCACTGTCAACGGCGTTGGTTACCGTGAAATGATAAACTACTTCTTCTAGCCTCAAATCACTGAAATAGATCACAAAGATTTGTGGTTTTAACGGCGCAACCTGCCACACAACGAACGAAACAATAAAACTGCCGCAGACAAAATTTGAAGAAAAAGTTATCTCGCACGCCGCGGCGATGTGAATTGGCCACTGTTGATTAAATTGAGCCAAAATGTCATTAAAAATGTTGTCAAAAAGACCAACAAGTGCCAGAAATTTTCACACAAACACCCATTTTTCAGAAGTCTATCTTGTAAAATTAAATACCAATAAAATTATAGCTTTCTTCTTATATTGCCCGAGCTCGATACAAACGTTAACACATCTCTCGTCTGTATTGGTGTGCGATAATAGTTCTACACAAACTTGTGGGACCTACAGTTTAACGTGGAATTCAAACTACACCACTAGAAGAGTTTGTTATGCAAATACTTCGCTGATTTGGCATTGCCTTGCGAAAGAGACGACCAAATTATATTCGACAAATTAAATGATCGCTACGTTCGCCACCTTTATAGCCTGACCCTAAACTTGATAATATCATAAAATTGTTGAATATGTTCCCACGTGGCCATATCTGCTTAGTAAATTTCTCTAGTAGTATGGCTGTTTAATATTTGAATTGAACACTTCGTAGGTCACTAAAATGTTATATACATAATTCCTGCGCCAATTCAGCTGCATAAAAATACAGAAAAGCATTGAGAAATTTAGTGAAATATAGATTAATCGGTTTTGAGTGAACAGCTGATTTGAAGTCCAGATATGTATCAAACATCCTATATTGTGATTATTACTAATTGATTTAGAGTAATTATCACAAATGAGTCTTTTTAGACGCAGGCATCTTATACTAAATGCTAAAATTGTTAGTACATACTTAATAACACGATTACTTGAATAGAATAAAATTAGTCTGATAACCACATCACATGTTGACAACAAATAAAAAAAAAACAATTTGAAACAGCAAATAAACAAATACGTGTAAAGAGTGATAAGAAACTATTTGTGTATGAACTACTTGTAACTACAAGTATACGTATTTAACTCTTTTTATTTGAGAATGAATGCAATGGTATCAGCTATGTATTTTTACTATATGTACATAGACAAATGGCTTTAGTAAAATATAATTCTACATCAAATGAAAAATTAATATTTGTCCTCAATTTACAAATCGTCATATCATTGAATCAATTCAATCGTGTGTATATATTTCCTAATGTAATATATACCGTTAATAAAACTTCAATATGTATGAACAATACCAATTAGAACCTACCAATAACTCATTGAAATTGTCGCTGATATTTTGTATTAAATTCATCCAATAGCTATTTGTTATTATTGCATTGAAAATCTAAATAATATCAAATTTAAATTAATTAATTACACAAATATTTCTATATCTTGTTGATATGTATTATGTTTTCAGCGATAATATTATATTTCTTTTCGTCAGCACGCGGAGCGTCATTTTAGTCGTATGACTAATCAATAAATTTTGTAAAATATGCATTTATCAACACACGGGTACAATGAGTCTGCAATAAACAACTTTACCAATTTATGATGAAATTATGTCACTTATTGGCGTATACTTGATTTTTAGCACAAATTTAGTTGTTAATGAACCGCAAAATATATCATTTCGGTAATAAAGATTAACTGGGAGCTTAACCAACCGGTTAATTTTATTCACTCAACACTAAACAAATAATTTCGGTTTAAGAGAAAGGTAATACATATCATATATGAAATCAATATTATATACAAAAAAACCTTAAGATTATTTAGAACGAAAAATGATACTTTTATAACAAGCATAACTAACTACTAAAACAATGAAGCATTTCATATGCTTCCTTTAAAGATGGCACAGAATGAATGAAACTTTGGAATCACGTATGCCGGAAGATACTTAATTTGATGAATCGAATAAATTAATAAAAGAGTGAGTAGGAACCGGTTGCACGCTGTTTGCTGGTACTACGATGTTTATATTCCGTACACTAGTGATGATTCTTATTTTTAGGAAATAAAACTGGTATTATTTTAGTTTGTTTTTAACTCGCTAGTAAAATTGCTTCAATTTTGAGTGTTTTTGTGCTTTTGTACATTCCAGCAAAACAAAAAATACAAAAAATACGATAAATATATAAAAAAATCATGTTATATTATATACCTTTTAAAACGTTGTAAAATTAATAGTCAATCCTTAATCGGTTAATGACTTTTGCATTCCAGTTGCCTTGTAAATATGTCGCAATACAAGACGAGTGAACATTGTCATAGATCATGGTGCAAGATATTTATATAAAGATCATGAAACAGTTTCGAGTTCAAACTGTAGGCTTTAAACTAGAAAGTCTAGCTGCGTTCGAGAGCTCGCGTCCGCGAGTGGGAAACATAATATAAAATAATCCACAACCTATCAGTTGAGATCATACGCGAAACCGGTTTACCTATCCTTATAAAGTGTCAATATATACAGGTTTCAATTAAAAACTGAAACGGCTTAGAAGAGATAGAAATAAAAACTAAACGACAGTGCAGTTTAATTATTATATATGAAATGACAAACCAAAAAAAAACAGCGCTATTAGAAAATTATTAGAGAATGATAAACACAATAAAAAACCGGTACTAAAAAAACAGAATCAAACAATTAGACTAATAAAAAACAGCGAGCAGCTGTTTTACAAACATAAATAAATAACTACACACCTGTATCCAGGCTTTCGGATTCCTCTAGAATTCTCTCAACCATTTTCACGTTATTTTTATGTTTCTCTGGATTCGTCAAAAATAAACTTCCAATATCTATATCTATTTGGCGTTAAGGAGCACTCGCTTCTAATTGTTACCGACGCGCACTCACAAATAAAAAAAGGAATTTAAGTGTTGATTTTGAAAAAAAACTTTTCGTTACTATCTGTCCATCGCGGCCGAATCGTTCTGGTGTTTTAGTCCGACTGGTTCAATTCCGCTCCGCACATCAGTTCTGACTTGGTCACGTAGACAGGGGAACGAGCGCATGCGCCAGGCCACATCGTACGATCCCGTGTTGCCATACGTACCGCATAAACCCCCAATCTTCACGTAAATATACACTGTTGCAGTAAAAAACCATGTTAATTAGTTTGTGCTCTTATCAACTATGAATATGACTCAAAACTAGAATATTTATGTTTGCGGAATTTTGGAATTGCTATTTGAAATGGTTACACGAGGCAGGATTATAGGAAATATACTAATATTATTGTACACCATTTTTTTTTAATTCAAGCTTGAAATGAAATATATAATTGCATCAATTTTAGTCTTAAAACAAACACAAACAAGTTACGTTGAATAGTTTATCTTTATAAAACTGAAAGTGCTGAATTGTAATTGTATAGTTTATCATGTGTTTAAATAATAAAGTGATTAATAGTACAACTCAAAATGTGATCTGTTTACCATACAATGAATTAATTTCGATGCACTGTCTTCGCTTTTTTTTTAGAATTTACATGTGAATATTGTATAAGATATTATAAAAAAATCTTGATATTGTATTATTGATGCTCACACACATCTAATACATATACGGCTAATAAATGGCAAATTACTTAATCTTAAAAGTGAGAATACTGAAAAAATAACACACATAAACACATAATTGAGTTGATCTCGTTGAACATAATAAAGAGTTTTTAAAATGGGTTTTTCTTTTTAGCACTTTTAGTATCAAGTTTTTTATTATTATATTATAAAGATAAATTAGTCTTTATTTATAAATTTGATTTAAATTGTTCGAGATTATCGCTTGTTGAAATAGATTTGTATTTTTTTAGTTTTCCATAATAGTTAGTCAATTGCAAAGCAAAAAAATAGATCATTTAATTTTAATTTTATGTGACATACATAATAACCGCAAAAGATCGACTAAATATAAACATTTTTAGGTTATGTGAGTCACGTGTCAGAATAATTGCACAAATGTATTTTTTTTGCACAATTGTGCAGTGACACTAATAATAATAAGTCAATCGTGAAGTGAGCAATTAGATATCAACTTGTGTCTTAAGATATGTGAAACAGAAATGTAAATTTTGTTCAAAACTGCAAACGCAAGCCAACCGGTTATTTTTTTTAAGTCAAGAAATAAATAGAGAAGCGACGTTTTAAATGTGGACATTTTTCAGATTTGACATTCACGAACGGTCAGAACAGATGATATTTTTTAGGTTATGTGCGTGCTTTGACGATCAAATCTGGAAACTCATTGCGATCTCGCACTACGTCATAGATTTCCCCTACCTGAGGGGAAGTGTGACATTTAAATCATAAATTTGTAATTAATAATACATATTGACGTTTAAAAATGCAATTAACTTGAAGCTTGGTATTAAATTTATATTACTAGATGGTCCTGTAGTACGAAAAGAGATCACTGGCAGATTTTTTTAATTAATGATGACGTCATTAATTGCGATAAGCGATATGCGATACATGCCAGAATAACCCCCCCCCCCCCCAGAGTAAGCTAGATATGACGTCACAAGTTGAACTCGTGTATTTTATATGCATATTACATTCTTAAAATAATACTAAAGATATTTTATTTTTACATCATAAAACACTTGAATATTATTTAAAGAAAATAATGCGTAAACTGTCAACTGGAGTAACTAATACAAATTCTGTTCGTATGTCGTTGTTGAGTCACATTGATGGTGATATATCACACCCAGATTACTCCAAACTGGTCAGTTTAGACAAACGAACGATGTAATTTTTTTCTCAAGTGCCAATCAGAAAACATTAAATTTTAAGATTGTTTTAAGTTATGTGTAACACAATAGTTGCAAAGCTGCAAATTATGTGTCAACATTTATATATGTGACAATTCCGATAAAGTAAATTTGTTCCACAACTGTGAAATGTCAAATAGTCACCATTTTACTCATCCTACTTTTAAAATAGTTGAGCTTATAGAAGCGACCGCTAATTTGCAGCTGTTTAATAACACTTTTAGTTTTGATTACCGCCATCCGCTTACACAAGTAAAACACAACCTGAAATTTTACAACTGCTAACAATCAACGCATCGCTTTATGCTTTAGATTGATCAGTCAACTACAACTAAATTGTACAGTAACAAACTAGTCAAAATAATAATTTTTTTTTCAACATTGTTTATATAATTTCAGAGTGAACTATTTCATAAAAGAAAGATAACCAATATCGTCGACATTAATATCCAATTATTATAAACAAAACTTGAACTACTAAATTACTACTGATTGACATTTTTATATTTTTTCCATTTGTACCACAATCACACGACCTTTATAGACAAAACAATGCAATAAAATCAATTTATTTATAACAGTTACGTTTTCAATATTATGTTGTTATAAACACTTTATTCTATTATTAATTTGTGTAATTTCATAATATATTATGTTATTGTTTGTATTATATTTCTATGACTAAAAGAAATTTAGTCAAAACTAAAGTATAGTTGTTATTGATAAAAACTTTTATATCATTTTAAATAAGTATATCACTTTATCAATTTTATTGTGTTTATATTAATATGATGCCCACCTTTTAATTAAATATTCTCATTTCAAATTAATTCTAACAACTCCTTCCCAGGTTTAATTGGTATATAGGTATGTTACGCCCAAACACTAAAAACGATCAAAACGTTAAATAGAGTAGAGTAGAAACGTTAAATAACCAAATCAGATCCTATCTTTGAGATCTAGCAGGATTAAAAAATAACCATTCATAAATTTTATTAATAGAAAAAAAAAAAAAAATAACAAGCAAAATCATTTATTCTTGAAGGTACTGTTACTATGGCATTTTGAATTGCACAGAACCTCTTTAGGCCGACAATTTTAACTCTAAACTAAAGAAAATTTTAATGAGTTAATGCGAATTCATTTCAACTATCAATTTTAATCTACACTTCTTTAGTTCACAGTTTATAAAAACCAGATTTGTTAGAACTACAGTCTTACCGCAATAATAAATACTTAATTTGATTTCTGGTGTGATCAATACATTTTGCCGGGCTTATTTTAGAATCAAATGTAATTAGAAATAACCAGCACAATATAGTCCATAAGTCGTACTGAAGATCTTCGTAATATTAATATTTATATTATTTGTTGTGGAACGCATAGTTTAGTAGTAGAGTTCGAGTTGCTTACTGAAAGTACCAAATTCAAACCCCAAATATGATCAACAATTATTCACGCTTCACGGTATTTTGGAAAACACTTAAACATGTTAAGCTTGTCGGTAACGTAGAACCAGCCCTGTTACTTACACCAAAATAACGTTCAAAAATAGTCTATTCAATTTCAAGGTAGAGTGTTAAAAATAAACATAAGCTCATAATCTGCTAAACCAGCTAATAACCCACACATCTTCTGGTTGCATAAAATAAGTCTCTCGGCAAACAATGCATACTATGTTAAGGCGCAATTCCACTGAAGCAACATGTAGCATGCGGTATTGACGCACTACATATTAATTGTTTCTGCCAGGAAGCATGTCACCATCCTAACCATGTGCCCATGTTTACCAACCCAGTTGCTTTCTCTCGATATCCCTGTGAATGCTTCTTACTTCTGGTCTCGACAGTATTTCTTCTTTTTTTATTTTGTTTTATATCTTGTGTTATTTTCGTTTTTCGTCAATTTCTTTAAGGTCCGTACAGCAACTACTTCTTTTCCACTTTCTTCACTTCTTGTCATGCCCTTCTTCCAGTTTTTTTTAAATCTTGATTTGCATTGTCCACTGAAAAAGTATACCACGATGACAGTCTAAATTGAATTTCAATAATTAACTTTTCTGTATCAAAATTCATATCAGATTGAATGATTTTATTTTGATATTATTACCTATTTATTTTACTGGTGTCGTAACCTTGATACACCACTAGTAAGATTCAGTGCCGTAACTAGCTTTTGGAGCGCCCGGTGCGAGAACGTCATTTTGCGCCCTCCAACCTTCAAAGTTATGAAGTTTAGGTAGTTTTCTGCGCCGCAACCAAGCTGCGCCCAGTCCGGGGGGCACCAACGGCACCACCCTAGTTGTTTTCACACGATTTCGTTGACAAAATGCTGCTTAAATTTCACTGAAATTACTTAAACTTCTATGACAAAAGTCACAGAGATCAAAATCGACCCACAGGTAAGGTATGCTCCATATACTTACATATTCGGACAGGTGTCACCAAAGGTTGCGCTACTCTAGTGAGATATGGGTCTTAGAATTTGAATCATACAAAAAAATAATCTCCAATGTAATTTTTAAAGACTAAACCAATAATAAAAGAAAACTTATGTTAATGTAAGAGCAATTCCATTTCAAGCGAACCAGAGCAAGAGGAGAGGGGGGGGGAGGTGCATTGAGAAACTGGCTTATGTATTTTTCTTCAGTTTCTTTAACTTATTAGTAGTCCTTTGATCGGTATATGAGGGTATAAAACCCGTAAAAAAAAGTTTTTTTGTTGTTTTTTAACTAAATCGCATTTTTTTGTTTAAAAATCGCAAATTTAACTCAAAAAAATAAATTTACTAGTGAAATTAATCAGAAAATTTCCGTAGAATCCAAATCTGACGTCATTTCAAGTCTATACCCTGTCTAAAAGCCATAAAACCATGTTTTTGTTCTCAGTGAGCTAGGCAAAAAGATGCATCTAAAAAAAAAAAATTAACCGCCAAAGTGACGTATTTTGATGTAAATTAATTAGAAAATATAAATTTGTTTTGTGTATTTGGGTTTTAAAGGTCTAAAACTCTAAAAATCTGCAAAATAGGCCTATTCTTCAACATAAACTCTTACAAATGCACGTTTAGCCGCGCTCAGAGAAACAATACTCCAAATATTATTAAAAATTTGAATTCTGGCGACAATTTTACATGAAAAATAGTAAGTGTTGTACTCATCGTCTATAGAAAAGTCCATCTAGAAAATGTTTACACAATTTTCTGAAAAAAAAAAAATGCGTTAAAAATAATTATTTTTTTATATTTACAAAAAATATTATAAACACACTAAGGTGTGGTTTAAAACTTTTTTTTGTTAAGCGCAAGGCGGATTTATGTTTAAATGCCAAAAATAATAATACTCTCAAATTTTGGCGCCGATAGATCGAGTCTAAATTTGTGCCGCAAGCGCAAAAACCATCAAACAAAGATAAATGGCCCAAAATTGGTTCAAGCGACAAAAGATGTCTTTGTTAAACTTCTGAAATGAGCTTAAAAAAATATAATCCAAATAATCTAAAAAAAAATTTTTTTTTTTTTTTTTAAGTAAATGTTGAACAATTTTATTTTGGACTATTTTCCTTGTAGAATTGTTTGCAAAACTCAATTTTTTAATAATATTTGGTGTATAGTTTCTCTGAAAACTGCTAAATGTGTATTTGTAAGAGTTTATGTTGAAAAATAGGCCTATTTTTGCAGTTTTTTTGAGTTTTAGACCTATAAAACCCAAATACACAAAACAAATTTATATTTTCAAATTATCATACTCTAATAAGTTATAGAAACTGAAAAAAAATACTAAAGAGCAAATTTCTCAATCCACCCCCCCCCCCGCTCTGGTCCGTTTAAAATGGAATTACCCGTAATTAATACCAGTAAATATACAAATACATGTTAATATATTATGAAAAAACATTGTATAATTTATATGTAAATTCTTAAAAGACATTAATAATACTTTTCTATAATTTCCATATAAGTAATATACTACTAAAAACAGCCAAGATTGTGACGATTATTCTTTCGGCCGTTAACGGAACAATTTAAAAAAGAAATAAACTTAAAATTAAAAACAATTGATGCGATTAGCTTAATAAATATAAAATGTATTGTAGTTTGAAAACTCATGAAGTACCAGGTGATATTAAATTGCAGAAGGTAGGAGAACATAGTGAAAGTTTCCGAAGTTATAATATATTTAAAAAAATACCTCTTTTCAAATCTATTGATAGTTATACTCAATTAGCTAGTAACAGGTTCCTGTGCGTTGCGACAATAATTACTTGCGATTAAAATGAAATAAATAAAAACAATTGCCCAGCGTGTGTACTGGTTGTAAGTTAATTTAATCTTGGATGAATTATACACATAAACTTGATAATAAATTATGTGGGCGTGTTACTAATCGAGATATAAAATCCATGCATGCGTCCTATTCTATAGCATAAAAATAATAATAAATATTACATAAGATTATTGACCTACACTTTTTTACTTATAATCAAGTAGTTTATTGTACATAACATACTTACTTATAAGCATACCTTTAGTCATTTGATAAATCACCCCTAGTTTTAAATGCGTCGCAACGAGCGCACTGTTCCATTTTTGCAATAGAAATAAACCAGTAGAAGTTTTATTCCCCAAACGCTGTAGGGTTTTTGAATGAATGAAGTATCCATTTATGCTTGTTGCGTGGGTGACGGTAGAGACAGTTTTGGCAGGAAAACTAGGGTGGAAAAGTCTTGAACCCCGGGAGGTCACGTAACCTAACGGCGCACATTGTATGGTACTAGCAAGCAATGTTGCCGGTTGTATTTATCGAATACTATAACATGCAGTTCTGCTGAAGCAAAAATAACACAATGTGGGCATCAAAACAAACAAATAAATGTAAATATTACTTAAAAATATATTAACATTTTAGTAGCCAAATATTTTTATTAGTTTAACAATAAACATCTGAATGCGTCAAATTATTTCTAGTACTATAGTTAAGCGTTAATTACGATTCATGGTATGATTTGCGTGTTGTGGATATAAATTACTATTGAAAATTTATTACAAACCTCTTCAGGATTATATTATTAGAAATAATTTATTGAAAGTGTGAGCACGTTTTCTCTCGTCTATACAGGGTGTTTAATTTAAAAATAGAACCCACCAATTTTCTTTTTTCTCCCTTTTGAAAAGAGACACTCGAGTGATATGTAGAAATAACGAGATTTGGCAGCTTATGTTTAATATTATAATATATCATCAGCCGTATGCACGCCACTGCTTGCATATAGCCTTTATTACAGCTAAACTTACAGTTTTAAATAGATTCTGATTTCCAAATCAGTAGTTTTTTTGCCATAAAAACTACGCATCCTAAGCGGGTTGGGGAGAGTGAGATCGTATAAAACATTAAAAAGTGTGTTTTCATTTTTCTCTTACAATCTTTGGCAGAGCAGTCGGATGCCTCGTGATAAGTATTGTAAAACAAGAGGAAAATAATATCACTATCAAAAAACAAACACATGACCAAAAATTGCAGAATAAAATTTGATACAGTAAACGCAGATTTCACTAGCCAAAACGTAATTTACATAATCAGATAAAATCAAAAAACGACACGGGCCATTGAAGTTTACCTGCACATATAACAATAAATTTAAATGTACCGTTTTTCTGCATTCAGCGGTAAAATGCATTAAGAAACAAGTCTGGCACGTAATATCTGACTATATAAATTTGAAAAATATTTCGAAATTGAAATTAAAGGCCATTAAAGAAAAACTTCAAGGAAAACATTTTTTTTATTAAAGTTTTTATTTAATAGCACACAATCGTGTTATTAGGTGAAAGAAGCGCAATTGAATGGCCTTTAAATTTCAAATTCCAATTTTTTTTCAAATTTTTGGCTTTCAAACATGATTTTAACAAAAATAACAAGAAAAAAAATTCATTCAAAAAAGATGGACTAAATTGTCCTATAATTTTTATATCTTATTATTTTTTTTAAATTTAGACTTAGATTAAGAAAGATATTTCAAATATTGTATAAAAAATCAAAAAAGTTTTTGACGTGCAGCTTCTAAAGTAAAAAGTGTCTCAAATAAACCCCCCTACCCACCCTAGAAGTTTATCATCCGAACGATGAAGCAGATAAGCTTTTTGAAATCAGCCTACTTTGTACCGCCTTCATGTTACCATTAGTGCAATCTGATTTTGATTTAACATAGTTGAGAAACACTTGACGTAATATTTTTGTCTACAACTATACTGGTAGTAGTTTCATAATAATACATCCTATGGCGTCTTTTGACGTCATTTCGTAATGGTTAATATAAATAGTTTTGTTACAATGTTTTAGACGTGTTTAAACCCTTAAAAATGTTGGAATCACATTAGTTTCATTTATCCCCACTTAAAATGTCAAATATATTTTGGTGCAAACTGATCTTTATTTGATTGATATGAGGTTGATAGCTGAGGTGACATTTGATAACAGTATAAACAATGTTTTATATTTTGTAACCAGATAGAATTTGGTTAGATACATTTCTCAATAGGAACTATTCATTTCCGAAAATAAAGTCATCGATGACAATTGTATTATAATCGCCAAAGAATCAATTTTACCTTTCTGAAATAAAAAATGTGTTTCCAAGCCACCAAAATTATGTTTTAAACATTTGCAAATACTTTTTTCAATTTCAAAACTTTTACCACCTAAAGTGTTACCTACAACGGTTGAGTTCGCTGCACTTATTGCATGGATAAATTAACCAGTACAGAACAAACAAGAAGAATAATTTTAATAAATGAAATTTAAGAAGCTATAAATATTAATTTGGTTTTCTCACTAGCGTATTTATAATTTAATTTGTTATAGTTTCACATCACACTTGAGGAAGTACAAATTCAAATCAAGATTGTCATCGACTGTCTCTACTCACACAAATGAACTTAACATAACAATGGGTCTGTTTATAGTTTTCAACACAATAAATGTTGAAAGTTACTCTTTCAACAAATTTTTGATCTGAAATCGAATGCCAGCCAGACTGCGTTGAGGGTTATCTCAATGTTATACATATATGTATTATATGGAAAGAAACTGTATTTACACTTTTTTAAATAAAAATAGAATATAATGAATATACATGTACTGTACGTACGTTATTCGAAATGTAATAAGTAAACGATTAATTTTTACAAAATAAATATAGTTAATGATTAGACGATGACGTAACATAATATTTAATGTATGTTATAATGTGATACATTTATTTGTAAATGTCACATCGCAATGTAAACAGTGAATTTATTTGGTTTTGTTGCGGACACGAGCACTTATCTCGGTAAATATACTGCTAGAAACAAGTGGCCGTTTTATATACTTTTTATCGCCCTTTGTGTGCCATTATGATATTGAAATTTGCATGTATATCTGAGATTTTTTATAGCATCGTCCTTGTATTTTTTGTTAAGTACAACCAACACACCATCCGAAGTTAATAAATACCATGACATAAATAATATTGCACTACTGAACTAGGGGTGCTTTAAATAAACATTGTTCCCAAAATAGAATGTTGAGTTAATTGTAATAAAAACTTGTATATAAATACATATATACAAGAATCTAAAGAAATATTTCTTCGAATTATAATATAATTAAATAAACAATTCTCATAAATATACAGGGTAATTAATAGTAAGAATCGACAATAGAAATTATATAATAATAGTTTATTCGATTCATATCGATATCGCAATGCAATTAATATTTGGCGTAAAAATGCGAATTACAATAAAATCACATACAAAATGCATACAATTAAATTCTTGAATCTCGCATTCGATATTTCCATGCAACAATTTCACGAGAGAATATAATTTATGCGACACTTTTTACATTTATTGTTAATTATTTTTAATTCATATTTTCAACTTCAAGCTAAATAAAAAACGTTTATATTTTATTTTAATAATTTAGCATACAAGATAAATGCCAATAAAAAAATATTTATGATTAAGATTCAATAACTAAAGCCCGGGTTACTGTCTCTACTACTCAACTTTGTTTCTACAACAAACAAGACTTTTCTCGTGTTCTGTCCACATGTTACTTGCAGGTTAAAGAACTTAGTAATTCTGAGTGAACTTGTAGCGCATTAATGTGTTCGATCACAAAATCAAAATAATATAATCTAAAATATTGACCAACATTAAAGAATGATACAAGAAGAACTCCAACCAAACGTTTTAATTAAATACAGCAATGATAGTCTCTTTGTGTCACAGTCTTCTAAGATTGGTTATAATTATTGATGTTTTGCTTTTCGCAGGTCCTTCAGTTTTCTCGGTCCTCCATCCTTTTCCTCATTTCACTGTACCCTTCTTCTTGCCTTAAAACATCAGACATCTTGAGTCATCTCTTTCCTATTTTCGGATTTGCAATCACCATTCCTTCAATAAACAATCTTTTCTATATGTAGCATATCCATTCTTTCTTTTTTTATAATTATCAACTAGAGCTCTTCCCTCCCCTGCTCTCATTAACATTTCTTCATTCCGGATCTTGTTTGAACACTTAATCCGCATTAATCTCCTCCACATTTCGAGTGCTTCTATGCATTTTTTATCCTTTTTATCTATCGTCCAAATGTTTATATCTAACTTGCTACACAAAACCTTGCTTTTTCTTCTAAAAGCTTCTTTTGCCGTTCCTATGCGTACTCTTATTTATCTTTCGCTTCTCCAATTTTCTATAATTTCAGTCCGAAGTACTTACCTTTCACTTGTTCCAATTTATCTCCGTTCACATATACGTCCATTTGTTCAGCCTCTCTTAACCTTTGCCTTGTTCTTGTTTAACTCAGTCCATTCCATTTTTTCAAGTTCTCTTCAGAATTTTCAGTTCTTTTGTGCTCTCTGCAAACACGATCATATTATCAGCAAATCGAATAGATGTTATTTTTCTTCCTCGTATGCTCAGTCCCTTGTCCTCTTTCCAGCACTCCGCTACCATCTCTTCGCCATACATATTGAACAAAGTTAGTAGTAAACAACAGCCATGTCTCACTCTTTTTCAATTTCAAACTACTCGGTCCTTTTGTTTTTTAATCTTATTGCTACTTGAACCAATAATTTTAGAAACATGATTAGCAACAAAGATTCATTGCAAATAAATAAATCATTCAGCAATACATAGATACAGCTTTTTTCATCAACTGATATAAAGTTAGAAGATTGATCAACACAGAACAAAAAACTAATGTTAAATATTCTCTGTAAAGTGTGCTTCAATCTGATATTAAAATCTAGCTAAAAATTGATCAATAAATAATCAATTTGAACAACAAATTGATGACCAGCTTAATGTTTCTACATAAATAAAATATACGTATTTTCGTTTTAAAATTTATTTGATCGATGTGCACTTTTACTTCAACGCCATTGAATCGATACAATATTAATTATTTATTTTTAATTACACAATTGATTAATCGCATGACCAATAAGCATCTGCACAATTGCGTTTTTGATTGTACACGTTCGAATAGGATCGATAAATTCTTTATATGCTTTAATATATCATTAACAATCGAGTTATAAAACAATCCCAGTTCAGCAATATGGTTTTCGTAAAAACAGAAGTTGTGAAGATGCCATTAACATTCTGGTCCACGAGGGAGCATGTATGTTGATTTTATTGACTTTATTGGCGTTTGACTCGGTCGACAAAAACATGTTGCAAAAAACTTATTCAATTAGGTACAAAATCTACAACACTATACGAGAAATTGTGAGCACAAATTTTATCAGAGTAGATAATAACAAGGAACTGTGCGTGATTACTCAAGACCAAGATGTGCTACAGGGAAATAGTCTATTCAGTACACTGCAACATCAGAAATACAATGTATAATGTACGCAGATGTACGTTAGACTCAAGTTATAGACACTGCATTTAGTATAGTATATAACATAAAGATTTGACCAGTAGTCACTTATAGCTTTAATTCCCTCTCTTCCCCATTAAACGCAAAACTCGTATTACAATTAAATGCCTCCAACACCTTAGCATTCCACCTAACAGGGACCAGTAGCATAGGAGAAGAGATTATGCAAAGATTCACTGAGTTAACAAACCAAGTTATATAAAAATGCAAAAAAATAATAAAAGAGAAGAATATGCAGTTTGTAACCGACAGATATAAGAATGGACCCGCATTTACATCAAATGTAAAAAAAAAATAGCTTTCCAAAGAGACCGACATCTCATAACTTGCGTCACCTTACATGAATATCACAATCTCATGCACAGTAAGACATACTTCCATTATCCAGAAGAAGATTGTTTGTACAATAGCGTAATTTATTAACAAAATAATTGTTTTATCCTAAGTTGCAAATAAATAGTTATTATTATTATTATTATATAATGATAGTTCAATACAACTCATTCCTGTTAGCAGAAAAAGATTATTTGAATTATTAAAAAAGAGTGTCTTTGACAAACATAATGTTTACTTCTTATATACCCAATAATGTCCAAAATATAATAAATTTATAGGCTTCTTAATTTATTTATTTCCACATTACTTATTTTTTTATTTAAAAAATGTATATTTAGGAATTACCACATTCGTTAAAACTGTTCCACTAAAGAAAAGATTCATCGTGTCTAGGTCATCGAGTTGTTTTTACTCGTAAATAATTCAAATTGTTTGTCTTTAAATAGAATTTAGAAAGAATCATATATTATACTTTTCGTATATCCCCATTCTATAAAATTATATTCTATATGAGAGCACATGCAAATTTTATTCTAATATATCCAAAAGTTAGCCAGAAAAACAAAAGAAATGCTTCCTAGTTTTCTAGAATTTTTTTGAAATAATATCGACAGAATAATCCTTCAAGAGAAGATTATGTAAAATTTTAAAAAGTTTACTGCACGTAAGCCTCATTAAGCCCTTTGTACCTCCTCCAGTGGTAACCTCACTCCGTTGTCCTGGCATTCAACCACCATAGGTGGCTGATAAATGCAAGTGCAACGCTTAGAGAAGTCTCCCTTGTACTGGCATTGTCAAACCAGCAGCCCTCCCAACATGAACTCTCTAACGTATGAGATGTTCAATCGTCTCTTCAATAATTTCACATTCTCTACACGTTGAACTATCTACAATACCAATAGTGCATGTGTTTTCTTAGTTGGCAGTGTCCTGTCAAGATTCCTGTCATAATTTGCAAGTTCTTTCTAGACAGTCGCAAGTAGTAATAGGCGTTAGGGGCAGTTATTGCCTTCTTTGCCTGTCTGCAACCCGTAATGTCATCCCAACGCCATCTCAGTCCGTTGTGTGTTAACTTTTAGTAGGTTATTAAAGCTTTTGACTAGTAAAGCAGCCAAAGGTTCAGATCCACACGCCATGAGTTGACCCCTTACACTCCAGCCCGTCCGCCTTAATGTTACCTACTTTGTTGAAATGTTCTTCCACCCAGCAGCTCAATGTTATTTTCACAAGCTGCTAAAGTAAGGGCACGGTGACATTTAAAAATTACCTTCAAAGTGATTTTAGGCATGTTTATAGTAATTTGGGCCGCTCTACTATCCGTTAGAATTCGGACATTCTTGTCAGATATTTCACGGTTCATTACTTCCATAACCCCATAGGTTATCCCAACTACTTCAGCTTGGAAGATAGTCGTGTGCGTTCTTAGTGATAAAGATATTTTAGGGTCCAGGTCTTGCAAGAAGATTCCCGCTCCAGAACCTTTACTGGTTTTTGACCCATCCATGTAGAATCTAATCATTCTGCTCCTCTTGTTCATGTGTACTTCTTTAAAACATAAAGAAGAGTGACATGTTATCTGTTTCAGCTCCTAACAGAGGTGTTTTCTTAACAATCTCCTCCAGAAGAGTTCAGTGTTTGCCAGCCCTCCCTGCAGTGTGTCAAAGTCAAACTGCATTCCGATGCAAAGCTGCCATTGTCGCCATCTCCTCAACGTAAATGTCATTTGTTATACTATGCCATTCATTGCAACTGATTTAGTTTGCTTGCAGACGTTTTCTGTCTAGCTTTCGGCCACCATATTAGTGCACCGTATGTGATCATAAGTCTTATCACAGCTGTATACAATCATAGCACTATCTATGGAAACAGTCACCATGTCTTTTCCAAGGCTCAGGTGCATTGCCAAAAAAACATATAAACTTTTTTGTCACTCAAGTGATTTCGATGCGGTCCGTTACAAAATATAGGGCTAATTCGGTAGATCTTCCTTGAGTGTATGCATGTTGGTTTGGGTGTACTGGCTTAGTGATGAGAGCCGTTTACCAAATTGATCTATTGCATAATCAAGATCATTTTGCAAAGATTTAACCGTTACGCCCAGATTTTCGTATAAATTGCTGTATATTTTCGTTATGATTAAAGATTTATTATATTTAAGTATAATTTCATACATCCTTGATTAATGATTCTATCCAAAAAATATCAAAAAGCTCACCATATTTGTTGATATGTGAATATATAAAATATTTTTTAAATATTTTTGGTAGATTAAAGAATTAACAATTTTTACCATTTCTTAATTATTTCAGTTCTGCCAATGATTCTAACCTTTGCACACCTAGTATCTAGAATTTTGAAATGACACTGCAATATTGTTGACAATGTTTTCCAAATGTCCCCGAATCAGCAAAACAGGGTCTTAACGCTGGTTTATATACAAGGTTTCCACAATTCTTTCAAACGTATTAAAAACAAAAAATCCTACAATTACATTAGAATTTGAGCAACAAAACAAACAAAAATCTTGTTAATTTAACTAGTTACAGGGATAGGTGTCCGCAGGAAATAAGTCAATGTAATAAGTACCTTCAATAAATTCCATAAATAACTGACGTATAGATCGGAGTTGAAGAAAATTTGAGCAAATGGATCAGAGTTAAACATTTACCGGAAATACGTATTAAAATAAATTTTCAGGACTCAGGAAAATTTTGTGTTCAGGTATAAACATTTTTTTTTAAACAAAATGGCAGACATAGTAACATGTTTTAAAAATGTTCAACAATAACTATCTCAGTAACAATACTTATTAAAACGCATGTTAATTCTTATGTTGACGCAAATAAGAAGCTTATACAAGAATGCTGTGCAATTTTGATCTCACTGTTCGTAAAAAAATCGGCACAAAAAAATAAATTAAAAACCTCGTATTCACAAACTGCTGCTTTCACAAAAAAAGCAAAATAACTCAAAAATTGATAAATTGTTATAAATAAATGACACCAAAAAAATATGGCTTTATTAAAAAAACAAATATCTGTCATTGATGTCAAATTATTTTTAGGTTTTACTGTATTGTTGAATCGTTTCAACATAATTTCTGACGTAGCAAGCAAACATATAATCGGGAAGTAAATGTTAAACACTTGAATTGAAATAGTTTTAGAATTTTTAAATACTAGTAGGTATGTGCAATACTTCCTAAACCTTCATTCGGTACCTTCTTATTATTAATAATTTGATATAATTGTCAAAATACACAAGTAAGGGATTTCATTAACACGTTAGACTTTTAAAAAATACTGTACAACTAAAGAAACTTTTTTTAACGTAAACTCTATTCGTGGACAGACTGTATACAACAAACAATAGAATGACTGGTGTATTAAAAATTAATATAATCCCCCGCATAAATATTTTGTGCTAAACTTTGTTTTAGAAAATAGAATCAGTGTGTATTTGAAAACAAATAAGACCTTCCAATCAATACAGGAAATGTTGATCGCAAACAAGTTTAACTTGTCTTAATCATCAAGACATCTTTATTATTAAAATAAAAAATGTTTCCTATAGAAAATCCAGATCCATTAGAACTGATCATGCGTTCAGTTGGATCAATTAAAATGATAATGTAACTGTATCAATTACATTAAAATGATGGTAATTTATTGTTATTTTTCTCTGTGATCCGTAAATCGTAGCGCAAACACGCAGCTCTCCTATTATAATGGTTGTTTTTACGTTTCTTTCTGAACCGAAAAATTAAAAAAAAATGTGAGCGTATACAACTAGAAATTAATTAGCCGAGGCCAAACAAACGGCAGCCCATTAAATAATAAAGTTCTTCGACTCACCATTCTTATATTCGTGGTTTATTCCATTGCTTATTAAATCCCTGACGTCTGCCTCCTGTAACAAAAAAATAAATAGGTTGAATTTAGCAAAGGCCTGTGAGATGTCACGTAGGCTGTTGTGTTTTATAAACAGGTAGACCCGGTGAGACCTTCATGTGAAATAAACACGATTCAGGGACGTAATTTGTTGTTTACGGGAAGCGCAGAAGACATGAGAAGTTGGTGATATTTTTATCAAAAGAATAATGTAAATAGTAGTGCGCTATTTTATTTAGGCGCCGATTATATTAAAGATCAAGTTTCGTTAAGCGTTATTATAAAAAAATATACTTGGAATGCTGGGGACTGGATTGCATTTGCGTTGCAAAATAATATAGTGCATTTTTTCTGAAAGCGATTGATAATTAAATGCCAACGTAATAAAATTTTCTGAATGCATAAAAAATAGATAGATTATGGTTTGATTTTCTTTGCGTCGTATTGCTACGGAAATTTTCATTGAAAATGGAGAATTGCTTGTTATAATATTACTGTGTAATTACAATCTAATATGGATGAAACTTTATATTGATTGTAAGATAGGGTAAAATTGAATGCGCATATAAATGATGTAATTAGCACGTACATTGATCAATGAAACGCGCAATATTTATTGGAAAGAAAAGGATTGATAGTACATACATATATATTAATTGCGTACATTGTTGGCTATTGTTATTATGATGACGATTGAAACTGTTGATTTAAAAATATCATTGCTTAAATAATTAACAGATAATAAGAAATATATCGTAATACTAGCGGAGCTAGTATTAGCAAAATAAAAGAAAAGGGTAAAAAAAATTAAAATAAAGGTTTATTGTTTTGTATATAACAAAAACCCTTCTGTTAAATAAGATTATATATAATGTTCATCGACCGGATAGTAGTTATTATTGACAAGAGTAAACTTTGCGAGTGAATAAGCTATTACATGCGAGTAGAATACTATATTTTATGACTATACTAATACATTTATTCTTTAAAAAAATAATTTGAAATTAAATAATTTTTGTATGCTATAAAACGAAAATAACAATTGTGTCTAATTATTACGCCACCGGAGCCGAAATACTTAAAAGCAGGAGGTCGGGGATGTCGATTACGTTATTTTTGGGCAAATATGACTCAATTGCCCCGTATGTCACATACAAGGGCGGCGCTATCTACAATTGTGCCGCAGCAAATTCTAATGTTACAAATGTCGCCCCCGTCTTTTTAGATGATAAAAAACATAAATATTACTAATAAATTGTAAATCCACTCAGTTTGCTGCTTGCATTAACAAAGGAAACAGAAGCATAGTCAAGATTACATATATCAATTAAAGTGAGAGGGGAAAAGCCGTTTTGTTTTTATGCGATCGTGTCGTCCGTAATATTTTGGGCTGGATCTGAAAAGGTAAGAATTAATTGCGTCCTGAAGATGGAAGCAGTGGTTACTTTCTAGAGTACCACTAGGTCTTGGCGGAGATCGTCGGAAATACCCTACAAGGTTAAGCGTCTTGAAATGGCCCATCGCAACCTAAAGATTTTTTTCAGTGAATTACTGGTGACAAATGTTGTGGCTTCGAAGTTGATGGTGAAACTGACTGTATAATTTTAGCACGGAAGACTCCAATCGTCACAAGTCCAGAAATTGGTTTAATTGCTCGTTGAATAGTTACCTCAATGATAAAAACTAGAGTTGCTACTGTATGCAGCTTACTGTAATTGATTTCCAGCTAGTATGTGCTAGAAAGTGGCATCGGAAGTGTACACTAAGTATATTAATTCTGAAGAGCACTAAGTGTCATGTGAGATGACATAGCAGTCAACGTTAATACTTGTTGCAACTTATCTATGACGCGACCTTGAACCAGTGTGACTATGGGTGCCGTCAACTTATCAAGATTTGTCGTGATAACATTGTCCTTCCGTAGAGAATTCAAAGTCAGACGTTTGCGCGGAGAACGCATAAATCAAAAAAATTTGTGGAACGCAACACATCCCTAACTCATGGAGCAACTGTTCACCAAAAGGTACACAACTGTCTATCATCGGGCGTTTACAGAATGTTCGTAGCAATAACTTTAGTTGGTGGTTTACTTTTGCACCGATGATGTAATGCACTATAATATTTGCCGTGTTTTTTATGTTGATAATGTCGCGTAGTTGATCAAACGCATCTCGGAGTGAGCGTGTGTTATAAATGTCAGCATCGCCTGGCGGCTGTAACAATTTTGTTCAACCCTATTTCCACTTTTGCGACACAAGTTTACTTTCCGGTAAATAATAGTAAAAGTCGAGTCTCCTTACATCTAAGAATAGAATGCGTGATCATATTCAGAGAGTCAATTTTAGTATTTTGACTATTGGATGGTTGTGATTTGATTTACTATAGTTGTCGGAGTCGGTGTTTGCAACTGCTCGGATTTGCCTCGGTCTTCGCTGACAAAGTTTGCTAGTTCGGAGAACGTGGTTCTTCCTAAACGTGACCACCTGAGCCGAGTCTAGACTTAAGGGTTCAGTGCTTCTAGGTTGTCTAGGTCTTTTAGATCAAAACGTGATCAGATCAAGCACTTGCAGATCCGGTTTCAAACAAGAAGAGGTTTTATCCAAAGCTGGTAGGAATTTACAGTACATTTTTTATAGATATACATCTTTTCTTTGCAAGAGTTTTCCATACCCAACGGTAGAAGCGTCTAGAAGTCATTCCGGTGGGATAAAACAAGACAATGTATTTTTTGGCTAAACATTCGTCCGATTTCTTGTATTAGAGCGCCTTTACGCAAAGTCGCCCTACGTTGGGCGTCAATTGTTGTAGTCTAGCTTTGTCGGAGATGATAACTAGCATCGGTTTTAGGCTTATGTTGATGCCCAAGAATGCCGTCAATTCCAATACCAGTTCAGACCTTTGATAGATAAACCAAGGAGAAGTAATCACTCAAGTGATTGCACACCTCGTCAGAACATTTTCGCATGGCTACTGTTGCTCGTTTTAAGCAGGACCACGTCGTGCAAAACAACCTGTTCTTTAATTGGAATCGCACTCTGGATGAGTAGGTATAAATGACCCGCACTCTGTGTGAACAGGAATGACGCGAAACAATTACTAAGTGGAATAATGTGGCTGCGTAACTACCTCTTGGGCCATGTGACTGTATCCGTGATGTATAGCACCCTGAAGCGGCGCCATCACTGGTCACAGATTACCGGTTATGTCATTAAATCACACCCATTAGATGGGTTCACCATGGATATTGGACATATTTCAGCCGATGTAATCAGAGTCCTTTTCTGGCGAAAAAAAGTAAGCTTCGTGCGCAGTTACACATTACTCGTATTCTGGCGACCTTGCTGATGACGTCACACCTTACGTGAGTATGCTTCAGTAACATGAAAACAGGTTACTGAAGCTTACGGAGATCTAGACCTCCGTATGTTAAAAAAGTTAGGTGCGCGCGCCGATTTATGTTTACACATGCGTTAACATAATTTAATTTAATACAATAGATACTTTTTGTTACCTTTTTGTGATGTTAGCGTATGACGTCGAATGTAACTGAAACATACTTTTAGGTAACTCAAGTAAGCTCGCCAGAAAACGTCTTAAATGACAATATTAAAAAGTTTTGAGAATTTAATTATTATTGTTGTTATGTTGTGCGACTATATCTAAAGCATCGTCAAAATTGTTTTTACTTATAATGGAAAATGTTTGCTAATTACAGTCAAGATGATCCAAATATTGTTGTTGTTAGATTTTCAAATTCGATCAATTTATTTCGTTACGGCTGAAAATGTAACATTTCTCTATAATAATAAGTTCAACAAAACTTTGTCGCTGGCACATTTCTAAAGAGATAGATATATTTGCTTATTGTAGTAGGTCTTATCATTATCCCACGTCATTTAAATGGTTTATATTGACAATGGTATGAGGGTAATTTAAAAACGTCATACCTGTGCTCTTTCAAAGTATTTATGGAAGTTTAACAACAATGTATACAAACAATAGTGACGTTAACTAGATAATCTGTCCAATTCTCTTATGCATATTGCTAGATGGCAATACTTTGATCAAGGAAGGTTGCTAAGCAATTTAGTAAAAAACATAATAAAATCGTAAAATTGCTTAGGGCTAGTATTTCAATCATAGCTTAATCCTATGTTTAACTGAGTTTATTTCACATTGTGAACTAATATTAAATTAATAAATGTATTTTAGGTTGGTAGTAAAAACCTCTGAAAAGTCTATTATTTCTAATTTCATTTTATTCTGTAAAATGTTTGCAGCAAAATGAAAAATTAAACATATTTAAGCTGCATTAATACTACATTCTTGAAAATATTGTCAATTAAAAACATGTAATACAAAATATTTTTAAGCAAACAAAACCTATTATCAGTTTTTTAAATTAAATGTCTCGCTTTTTCCTGCATCAGAGCAAAATAAGTAACCTATTTACAAATAATGCATTATGACAGATTACATTAACAAAGTCAGTCAGTTTTATAATTAAAATACACAAAACTAATTTGGAACAAGTTTAAACTCATGCAGCAGATATCAATTATATCAGATAAAAACTCATAACTTCACTCAAAACCCACTAAACTATTATAAATACTTAATATTAAAACCGTTTAAGAGCCGTCTGACACGAGACTGATTTTAATACAAGTGTCAGTACAATAATTTTGCGCGCCTTTATTTCAAATATTTAGCAAGCTTTTAAGCAAGAAATTAAAACAAGTTTTAATTTTATGGATGAAATCTTACTAAATAATTGACGCATAAATCCGTCAATATATACATATGTTGCCAAGAACACTGCATTATAAAATTAAATTTTTAAATAATTGGCGCGCAAAATTATTGTACTGACACTTGTATTAAAATCAGTCTCGTGTAAGACGGCTCTAACACGAGATTTATTTAATACTAATATATTTACAATTATTTTGCGCGACAACGCATACAGTATATAGATTATAAAAGTTTTAATAATTAAGGCACTAAATAGTTGTACTGACATTAGTAAACTGTCTAATCAGTCTTATGTCAGACGTCTGTTAACAACCCTCAGCGCTGCATAAAAAATGTAAGATTTAGGTAAAGAAAATAACTGTTGTGCCCTTTATGTGACAAGAAAATATATGCCTCCCTTGCTTGTAGTATTTCAAGCAGCAAAGCTGTGAAGACAATTTCGTTACAGACTTGTTTCACATTTTCCCATGACGTTTCACTTCTCAAAATAAAAGTTAAATATAAAACATAACATTTTACTTTTTAGACATAGTTTTCATATAATTAAAAAAAAACTGATAGCATAGTCTTTTAAATCATTACCACCCATAATATTAAATTATAGTCTTGGAGTTATTAAAAAAGTTTTCTACAAAACTTCCAACAAGCAAAGACAAAAGTTTCTTTGTCACCTCCTGAAGTTTGAAATGTAAACTTTGCACTTTATAATAATATTCCTTATGAATAACACATTAATTACTTCGCATAACTGCACTCGATGTATATAATAAAATAAAAGCAATTAATTTGAATACTCACATTAGTAAGCAGGCATATAATCACTGCAAACATTATGATATATTGTGCCATAGACAAACCAGAGCACTATTTAATATCTGTGGTATTTGTACGTCTACTGAAACCATTGATGCGTGCACTGCTGTTGCGATGCATTAGTAATCGATGCATAGCGATTGCAATTTTTCTATATTCTGCACTGAAATTCTTGATGGTGGCATGATGCTGTTAAGATGAGTTTAACCAAACTATGTCATCGTTGTTGACACTAATCAATAGTAACGTGATTACGTATTTTTACATAAAACAAAATCAATTTGGTTTAGTTAAAGTTTACTATGATTTGAAATAAATCGAATTTTATAATTTATTGCGTAGAGAACATTATACAAAAATATAAGTATTTGTAATTAAAATATATATCTCTGATTTAGAGTAGACACTCTTAGTGTAAAAAGATAATATATGTAAATAATGTTGATTATATTCGGTATATAAATGACAGATAAATATTACCCCAATGTTTGTCAACGATAATTCGAATGCATTATTTCATAAGTTGAGAACATTTACACAAGTCCCAAGCATACAAATACTATTTACTTAACTTCTTGGGAGGGGGTTTTGACGACTACTATTTTAGAACATTTAACTCACACAGAATTATTTTGAGTAAATTAAATAAAGTGGAACGCAAAGACATAAATTAAAATGGAAAAGGATTTTGGATTACCCTTAAATGCCAATTAAGAGCGATCTTAACGATATTGCATGTCGAGACGGTGAATTGTGCAATCGATAATCGGCCAATCCTTAATTCGTGAGATGATTGTCGGTCACTGTGAAACAACATTAGATCTAATTGAAGTTTGCAATTTGGACTGAATGAGACATACCTAAGTATGATAATATTGCAAAGTTGATACGAGGAAGACAATAAAAATGAACAGCATTAAAATTGATAACGAAAGATAATGAAACGTTTGTTTATAGACAAATGTGGAGTGCGATGAGTGATGAGAATAGATATATTGAAGGCCAGACGCACACCAATGATCTAATTTTATTACATAAAAGTTGAATTATTAATAAAAGTGTTTGTTACGTAATTGTTTTATTGCAAAGGGTGTTTCAATTAACAAACACTTATGAAATGCATACAAACAAATAAAGTAATAACAATAATTTGACGTAAATTATAATTAACAACATACATAGTAATCATAAAGTAATCATTTTCAATTAACGTACAAAAACTTTTTAGTTGTTATTAATTGTTTGTCTTCATTAAAAATAAATTATTCTTAAATAAAAAGTTAAGACTATTGCTTGTCATTAATAATAGGTTCTCATACAACAGCGGTATTATTTTTAATTAGTATTGATTGAAATAAATAATAAAAATAAATCGACGTTTTTATTTTATAATTGGCAAACGCAAATTCTGTTATCAATTGCTGTTGTTTTACTTGTATATATTTTTTCATTTGTTTAATTGCATTTAATTATATGAAACGTATTGCGTTCTAAATAAATAAGTATTAAATATTGAGAGTTATGCAGCTCCTTTTACTATGTTTTGAATAATAATACATGATTTAATAGAAAATTATTTAAGAACAATTAATCAATATTTAGACTCCACAAATCACTTATACAATGTTCCTATTTTAATTACATAAAATACGTTTTGTGTAGAATTTCACGAATAAAATTATAATACTGCATAGACAACGGGTTTTATTTATTTTTTATCAAATTATCTTATTGTGATGGCCACCAGAATTCAAGTTCATTTTAATTACATAAGCCTCATTTGAATCAGTCTGTATTAACATTTTTGTTAAACTTCAAAATATAATATTGAAGAATTACTTAAAACAACATAAATATACCTCTGCTTTTCAATGAGTATACGTAATCGCATTCGCTGAAACTATCACAGCTTGTCTTCAATGTGATAGTCTAAATATTGTTTTGATCTTAGAAAATAATAAAGCTGAAAACTTATTCCATTTGTCGATAGTTCACTTGAAACATCATTCTTATAGAATTAAGTCCTATACCTAACTGTCAGTAAATATTTGTTAGTATTCCTAGAAAGCCTCATACTACGAGTAAATATTTGTTTAGGTGGCAATATGTCTTATATTTCTATTAAACAATCAAAGTGTTTAGATCATTAGTCACTTTTGTCAATCTATTCTTCACGTAGTGCATCCTGTTAAAAAACCTCATGAAATCCCATAAACAAGTATAGGGTAATAGCAACAACGCGGCACAAGAGAACTAGTAGTAATACAAGTTTATATGCCAACCAGCAGCTATGAAGATAATGCGGTAGAAAAAGTATATTGCAGAGTAGAAAACTTCTTAGAAGAAGAAGGCCGAATTTATTGCAATATTGAGATGAGTGACTGGAATGCCAGAGTAGGTAAAAGTAGTGTAGGAGAAGTGGTGGATAAGTATGGACTTGGGCAGAGAAATAAAAGAGGAAAAAGACTGAATCTGCAAAAAAAAGGAACTGATAGTTACAAATAAGTGGTTGACAAACCACAAGAAGAAACGAAGAAACGGTATACTTGGAAAGCACCTGGAGACGAATACAGGAAGCAAATAAATTTTATAATAATTGAAGAGAGGCAGATATACACAGTGACCATATACTTGTGAAGACGGAGCCAAAAAAAATGGACAAAGACAACTCAGCAAAAGAAATTATTGTGTACAAGAAAGCAAAAAAAAGGAAGCCATAGATACAAAAAATGATAACTAAAATAGAAGGAAGAACAAAATTTAAAACACTAAACACAAAAGAAGATAAAAAAAAAACATAGAAGTCTTAATACGGAACTAAGAAAAGAAACAAATAAAGCCAGAACGCAACAGGGTGACCAGATTTTTACAAGCATAAAAGATGAAGGTAGTTTTAACCCTTCTACCGTTAAATCCTCAACCCTTCTATTAAAAATCAGTTTCAGAAAAACTGCACTCCAACAACTGGCTAACTATATTGACGTGTAGAATTCGAAAAGTTGTATTACTTTTTTAAATTATTAAACTACAATTTTTAAACAAAAAAACCGCCAAAGATTTAAAAAAAAATCGAGTACTTTAACATGTATGTCATTTGGTAAAAATATTTTCTTTAATCTAATATGTCAAAAATTGGCAAATCTTAAATAGTTGTCAAAAAATACACGATCTAACATGATCAACTATCAAAAATACTTAATCTTAGATGTTATCTGTCAAAAATGATCTTATTTAACCAAATATCTAAAATTAACAAACCTTACATAGCAGCTTTCAAAATATAACCAATAAAAAATGATCAACTGTCCAAAATACTTCATCTAAGTTGTGAATGTAAACCTTGCACTTTTCACTTTTAGCCGGATTTTGGTTCTTTTTGAAAATATTTTAGACAGAATTTTGACTTTTTATAAACAGAATGTTGCAGTTTTTAACAGTTTATGTCAAATTTTGGTACTTTTAGACAATATTTTTATACTTTCTAGCTGGATTTTGCTGTTTTTTACATTTTCTACAGTTTATGTTTTAAATCTTTCTGATAATATTTTGATATTTCATAGCCGCATTTTGCTATATATGATATTTCATTAAAAAAATGAACAGTTTATAATTGGATTTTGGTGATTTCTGACAATTCTCTAAAACTTCTAGATCAAATTTAGCTATTTTTGACATTTTATAAACAAAATTTTGCATTTTCAACAGTTTTTAATCAGACCTTTGAGGTTTCATAAAAAAGTGTAAAAGCTTATGGCTAGATTTTAGTTTTGACAATATTTTGATGTCAGAGCCGATTTTTGCTGATTTTGAGATAGTCGGATTTTGGTACATTCCAACAACATTTTGACGTTTAATATGTTATGATTATAATTTTAGACTTTTAAACCGTTTTTGAAATATTTTAATGTTTTAATGACCGGATTTAGCTATTTTAAACTGTTTATGATAGAATTTTGCACTTTTTAACAGTTAATGATTAAACTTTTGACATTCCATAAAAAGAATTTTGCATTTTCAATCATTTACACCCAAATTTTGTTACTTTTTAACAATAATTTGATGTTTCAAGACCAAATTTTGCTATGTTTAAAAATTCATAAATGAAAATTTTAAGTTTATAGCCGGATTTTTGTGCTTTCTAACAATACTTTGATGTTTCAAGGCAAAATTTTGTTATTTTTGAAATATAATAAATTTTACATTTTTCAACAGTTTATGGCGGAATTTTGGTGCTTTCTGACAATATTGTCAAATTTTAAGACTAAATTTTGTATTTTTAACAATTTTTAAATAGAATTTTACACTTTTCAACCGTTTTTAGCAAAATTTTAGTTCATTTTTGAAAATATTTTGTTTATTTTTACTTTTTTAAATAAAATGTTGCATTTTTAAACAGGATAAAAAAATAAAAAAGTTGTGTTAATAATAATAATAACTTTATTTACTTCTCATGCCTTTAAATACAATAAATTTCATAAATACATATTTAAACTTAAATTTAAGAAATAATATAATACTATGTTAATAATAATAACAGAACACTTGTAAAAATAAATTTTTAAGAAAATAATAATTAAAAATCATAATAAAATAAAGAAAAAAAGAAAAAACATAAATAGTAAAACTTACTTACAAAAAAAATAGATAGATAGATTGTACAAACAAAAATGATGAATAGTATACAAAAACTTAAACACATTTAATAAATAGCCATTGGCATATCCAAACAGTTGCGTCTAAAAATAAGATGGTTATTAAATATATCAAAATTAGTGTTTTTTTGAAAGGCATTACATGTGCGCATAAAACGATCTAATGGATTGTAAAAAGCAAAGTTTGTTCTATGCCGATTGCATCTAAATAATGAAGAGTGTCGCGTATATCTTTCCATACAAAAATTAAAGTTTAGCTTACTTAATAAATCAGGACAGTTGATATTGCCTATTACTAATTTATTTAAGAAATATTGGTCATTTAAAACCCGTCGTTCTTGTAATGGTCTCATATTTTGAACTAGTGGCAACTGATCCCGAAATTTATAGCTAAAGTATTTAATAAACTTATTTTGGATTGCTTCACATTGATCAATGTGTCCCAATTGATACGGTGACCATACAACCGTTGCGTATTCCATGTTGGATCGCACTAATGATCGATATAGTGTTAAATATGCAAATGCAGTTAATTCTGAGCTTGACCTATTAATAAAACCTAACATTTTTTTAGATTTGGCACATATTTGATTGATATGAGTTTGAAAATTTAATTTACTGTCCAAATGTACTCCTAGATCACAAATTTGTGACTTTCGTAATAGATTAGTATTATTAATTTGATAAGTGGTACTTATAGAATTTGTACCTCTAAAAAAGACATTACACAACATTTGGGTTTATTCAAGTGTAAATCATTTTGTACGCACCAACTGTTTAAATTGTTTACATCTTCTTGAAGAAGCTTGCAATCTTCAAGTAAACCCTTACTTGAATCTAATGACCATTGATGAAGATTATAGTGATTATTTATACTATCCGGAGTAAAAGAATTAACATTTTCTAACAGCTTATGGCAAAACTGAAGTGGTATTTCCACATCAACAGGTTGAAGCGCATGTCCATGATAGGGGTGTAAACTTCAAAAATAGGAAGTAGATTCTTCTGTACTGCAATTCGTACAAAATCAATAAAATTACGCTAGATAGAACAATATAAACATAATACAAGATTGATAGAGTGATAACTACTATTAAGGTCACAGCTTCAAATCTTAGGTTCAATCCTCGCAATCATGACTAATAAAAAAGTGTATTTGTCGTGTGATTTGGGCTTTCCTTTAAATAAATTTGACCAATTATCATGTTATTACTAATGTTAGAGGTCATCTCTGAGATGCATACAAAATTTTCCTTATTATAGGTGATATAGGTCAAAAGATAAGAAGCATTTAATTCAATAAAAGTTTATATTGCATCATGGTCATGCAAAAGTTCACACGAGATAAATTATATTTTGTTTACAGACAACAATATAAACATATTTTTTGAATAAAAATATGGGCCAACAACAATGTATGCAATATATAAAAATATATCTTAAACATATTGAAAACAAATAAATGGTATTCAAATAAAAAGTACAATAAAATTATTTTTTTAATTTTCTTTTTATTTAGAAAGCTTTATTAAATATTGATCAATTAAATTTTTGCATTGTATTTATTCCACATACTTGTGCGTTAATACAAATTTCAGTCTAAAATTCTTAGACCATGTAAACAGATCTTATCTAAATCAATAGTTTAGTTTAAAAACTATTATAATCCGGCTAATCCGTTCAGATAGTGCAATTCTGAAATTATTATTCCGTCGCGCACTCAATTCCAGTTCATCACACTTAATTGTTTTTTTATGGCAACTTTAATGAACTGACGTAACCTGAATCAATTACGAGCGTTAAAGTGCATACCGTTTTATTTCTTTTGTTGGTAAAGTCAAATTTATTTTATATGAATTAAATAATAAATATAGGACATAGGAGAGCGTGGGTCGCATGGGCTTAAAATATCGTTTCTAATTTTATGTAACAAAACTGCGTCAATTTAATTTTATTTCCATTTAGTCTATGCGATGTTTATTTTTATCATAATTTAGATTTATGTATAGCAACAAGTGTTTCATGTAACGACTATTTTAAGTTCAAATAATTTCATTTTTTTTAATACGCAGTTTTCGGAATCTTTAGATCTTATAAATATTCCGTTAAAGTGAAGAGAAATGTTTAATTGTTGTTTACCAATTAAAACAAATTTAATAAATTACTTAACTTAAATTAATCAATTTTATATTTGCAATAAATATGGTTTATATGTAAAAATAGGCATCTATCTCGAGACGTCTCGAGTGGTGAATTTATCGATGATGAAAATCCATCAAAACAATTGAATTTGATTTCATCAAACTAACAGCAATAACAAGTTTCGGTTAACTGTTTTGGTTGGCATGTCCATGCCCACTCATATTGTTCAATGATTGAACTGAGCTATATTAGCCTAATCATCTATTTTTAATTCAAGATGTGTACCAAGCAACGAACAGGTGTCGGTGAACTTGGAGTTTAATTTGTTTTTTTGCACCGCAGTCGGTACTGAATCCGTAGTTTTTGCAGAAGGTATCACCAAATTAAATAGACTAGCGCAATTAAAATACTTAAAATTGTTACATAAATATTTACAAAAAAACTAATTTTCTTCTTCGTTTGTTTTTGCCAATCTCCTCTACCGCAACTTCATATCAGTCACTGATACTACTCCACCTATGTTTTGACTAAACCTGTTAATAAAAATAAAGCATTTTTAAATGATATTGTAATAGACAATATTAGTGGCATATCTCCCTGTAAGTAGTGTAAGAGATTGCATTGCGGAAGGGCCTACAAGTCTGAGGTGCCCTGCGACGTTTGTTTTAACATGGAGTAATAGTTTTTTTCAAAATTTTGCGTTAAATCGCAAAAATTCTAGCTACGCTACTGATTTCACTATACGCTCTACAAGTTTCTGTAGATCGGACTTCATTTAATTCCGTTTTGGATAGTATTATGGAAGCAGAGATTGGCCATGTACCAACTAAAGTGAGTGTTACATCCTGATGTTCCAATAAGTCTTTGATTTCTTTGAAGAAAATCATACTCTCAGTCAAGATTGTAAAGTAAAAGAGCTAAATTTTTTGTAATGACTCACAAACTAGATGCGCAAACTAAATAGCGCAGTAGGTAGATAAAATGTTACGTTTTCCTAGTTTGTTCAAGCTAATATTCCTCTTCGTATCGTTTGATGAAGGGAATCGTGTTCGGCATAAAAATCGAAATGACGCAAGTAGATAGAATATTTTGTCTTTGATAGATATCATATCTAATGCAGTTTGGCCAAGTACCAAAATAATGTTGACGGTTATTTGCAGTGATCTTAGCATGTTGACGTAGTATTTGCTTGTTCTAGGTTCACTGATCTTTATGAGTATACATCATCGCAATTGATGTCAACAGTAGAAGTCTTACTCGTTATTGTTGCGTATTGGCTCGCTACAGTAGATCGTGCAAAATACACTGTCTTTGATAGAAATATTCGGAGATTCTTGTAAGACACCAAATTGACGCAGTCTGTAAATTGTTTTTTTGTTCAACTAAGTGTCGTTACTGTTGTGACACTTTTTGGTGGCATTGTAAATACGTTAATTGACGCAGTTTAAATTTGTTCAAGGAGACATTCGTTAGTGAGTAGTCTATTAATTGCAGTTATTTACTTCATTTTTCGTTGTATGTTATAATAAATACGGTAGTTATGTTGACTGATTAAACTGCTTGTCCCAGGAAACTGTATGTAAGTTCTCTAACCTTTGTTAATGTAGATCCTACACATTTTCCTTATAAAAGTAGACTTGGCATCAAGTACCCTTATTTGTTATGGAAACATATGTCTAATAAAGTCTGATAAGTCGTGTAAAAATCGAGAATTTTCTCCTACGTTGCTTCTTGTGATAAAATATCTTGATCCGTGTTCCAATCCAATTTTTACAATCTCTCTTCCCTCTTTGCACCCTTTTTTGTGTTTTATTCGACATTTTTGTAATTCTGTAGATATTTGAGACTCTCTTGTTTGATCCTTTTGATGGTTTTACTTGTGGGATATTAAAAAACAATTATTAGTGTACCCTGCTGTAACAATTGTTAGAAATATTGTGGTAGAACTATATGTTGTATACTGTAATACTTTCTCATAATAACATATCTTCATGCCAATAAGACAAATCTTATTCAAAGCAACTTTAGAAGAAGCAAAATAATGGTATCATGTTAAATAAAGCAAACACACATATTCTTTTCATTACTTAATGCAAATAAGAGTGCTAATAAATCGATAAAATTTGTAGGTATGTACATAGACAATAAATTATCTTAGCAACAGCAAGTAAAATCGCTGTCTACAAAATTAAGAAGCAATATTTATTTAATAAAAAAAAAATAGCTCAGAACACGGACGGTATTACTCAAATGGCGTATTTTGCATTTATTCAATCTTTAATTAAGTATGGAGTGTTGCTGTGAGGTAGCTCTCATCATGCTAATCACATTTTTGTATTGCAGAAGAAAGCTGTTGGTGTACTTGCGGATCTTGGTTTCAGAAATATGTGTGACATTTAAAAAAAAACTAGGCTTTATAAAAATTTACAATTTGTCCCTGATTTTATTGTACCACATTATTTTATTATAATGTTTATGCAAATAAAGTTATCTATCTATCTGATTGTTCTCATAAAAAGTATTATTGTCCAAAAGAACAGCTCCTGACTTTATGGAAAGATGATGCTGCACAAATCTTCGAATATGATCTCAGTCCAGCTTCTTCAGACTTTGGTGGGTAAGGAATCGTATAGCAATAGAATTTCAGCAATGAATGTATGTTTCATCAACTCGAGGGAAGAGTAAGAGCTGCTTGAAATGTTTTGCTATAATTCATATTTGCCATATTCGACAAATTTAACTGAAATTTTTTATACATAGCTGTGATCATATCTTTAAACACGTACGTTCGTCTATAGGTACTTTTAGGTCCGCTCACTTCGCTCATAGAGAAAGTATAGATAGTATATCCAGTTCTAAGATAGAGCAGTGATAAAAAGTACATAAAACTTTAAATCTCATATACTTCTTTATCAGTGTTCTATCTTAGAATTGAATATACTATCTATACTTTTCCCGCATAAAAGACCCTAAAAGCCTAAAAGTGTATAGTGTATGAAAGTGAGAGAAGAATGTAGCAATATATTCACGTTTACATCGCCAATGTGTGTTGTTTATCGGTGCCCCTATTTAAAATTGAATATACTATAGTAAGCATCTTTTTTTGATTAGAATATTCAAATTCAGTGGCCAAGCAATACGGAAAAGCACACAAGCACAATGTTAAAAAAATTAATAAAATTGTACGCTTTTTCCCAAATTCGTCTTTGAGGAGCCTTTCTCAAAATTTTGGGGCGGGTCAAAAATCCAAGCTCCGTCACTGGTTTAAATGGTCAGTATACAAAGGTTAAAATACGTAAACCAATAACAAAGTTACAAAAACTAAGCCTTAAGGGTGGCAATCATTTCACAATTTTGTCCACAAACTCTTTTTTCATAATGCGCAAAATTTCTAGAAAGAAAATGTTCCCGAGCGATGTTACTCTCTAGAGTAAGTTGCCTAAATTTGCTCTTACATTTTTGGATGCCTCTAGCAGCTCTCTATGTTTTTTCTGATCTCAATATAAAAAAAATAAAATAAAGCGGTTTAAGAACGGTCAACGTTCTTTATAACTGATGTTTAGTAGTGCCAAGGTTTTTTTGCTAATATTCTTTAAGAGTTGATAAAAAAATTTTCAAAGTTTTTTGTAAACATTAATCTTAGAGTTCACATAGTCTTCTACTGTATTTCAAAATCTTCAAGACCATCTAAGTCGCTTCTTGTACCGTTCATAATCAATGAGGCAACCCTCAAACTATATATTATATTTTTTCCAACCCTTCCTTTTTTTATAATTATAATGTGGCACAAAAACTTACACTGTTGGCCATGCCTAAACCGGGTCCTTTTCTGATATTTCAGATTCTGTTTCCTTTTCATTTTCTAAAGTGTTTTATTCTTTGCCATACACATATCATCTTCATCTAATATAAGAATGATTTTATATCTAATAGAACAATAACAATGTATTCCATACACACTTCTGGCTAGTGTGAGCTAACATTTGTTCTTAGAAAATAAAACAAACTCTGTTCATAACAATTGTTGAGTTAGAGTTTCTTTAGCATAACGCAACTGCATCCGTATTTGTTCCTAAATCCCAGTTATTACTCTTAAAAACTACTTTTCCAAGCCTTGCGGTTGGTATGTATTGCTGTGCACAACTCCCAAATAAGTTAAATGAGAAAATGTTTTAAGCAAATAGTATCACATTTCTTAACGCAATTTAAATTCTTCAATATCTATTTTAATTCTGAGATATTGTACTTCTTTGGGCGACTTTCAGGATGCAGAAGGTTATCTGTTGTCTCAAAAGCCCATTACATTTTTTGATGATTTCAGTAAAAAATCCAACAAATTAATTTATTAAAATAAATTTACTAATGTTCATAACCTATCTAACTATATATTAACAACATTTAAAAACCAGTTATAAGATCAAACATATATAACTGTAAATTCATACTCGTACGTTATGCTTATTTTATTTTAAACTCTTCAGAGTTGAAAGTATATTTATTGTGTTGGTAGTTTGCAGCAAAACACAGTTTGTTTATCCAATTCAGAGTCCATTCAATTCACTAACCTTTGGAAAGGTGCCATCATTTAACATAAATTACATTTTTACTATAAATAACACTAAAATATTTTTGTGTAGCGCTTCTAAGCCATTTTCAGAACATCAACGTTGTTTCCTTCCTACGGTCATTAAGTATAAAGTTTCCTGCTTGCTAAATAAATAAAATATATAATAATACATAAATTTCATAATTAATATGTAGAAGTAAACTACAAAATAGTTAATAATAATAATTAAATCAATTAAAATAATTAAAAAATGTTAGTTTTACTAGATTGTTAATTAAATTAATGTACTTACCAAATTCCAAGTAGTAATTAAAACAATTTCAACTATTATACATTTATTGATTTCCTTAACAGTAACTTACAAGAATTTAAAGTTAGTTTCGTATAGACAAACTGCTGGTTGTTCATTTCCTCATAGGCACTTCCAGCTATTGACAATAGTCGCATAACTACCACAATGCCTCTACTTTAAGAATGATTTGTCTCAAAACACAAAACATTGCTAGTTAATGATAAATGCCTCATATTCAAAAGAAAAAGTGTTTCCCAACTTTGCTCGTTCAAACCGCAAACAATCTTATGTTAAACAAGCTCAACCATATATACCATAACATAATTCTTTAGACTCTCACTGTTTCCCAGATGTCGTGTAACAACGTTTTTATTTTGTAATTTCTTCATTACCACATAATTTGCAAACAAATAAAAAGACAATTTCCTAAAAAATCTTTATTTTATATTTACTTTATTATCCCATCTTATTTAAAATATTAAGTAGTAGATGTTCTTATTTACCAAGTTGTATATACCAAGCTGCCTACTTATGTTCTTCCAACTAACTGCAGTATCTGCATTCCTCAGTCATAGTAATCGTCTAAAGCAGCATTTCTTAATATTTCTTTCTTTTACAAAACTGATGCTAATACATGCAATAGCTATGTTTTAGGTCCACATAAAAACTAATAACTAATCAAATATTACCAGTCTTCATCTTTAAAACTTACACTTAAACTTAACATAGCGTTTATTTAAAAAAATATAATAACATTTTTGTTTCTAACATGTTACAGTTATGTCCGGTGTAAAAAAAACCCTAATGCGATACCTATAAATACATTTTTTAATAATATACTTTATAATTTAAATATTTTCTAATTTCTATATTATGTTACGTCACCATAAGTAAAACAAGATGCACGTTGCTAGGTAACAACTCCATATTGTCATCGATTTGCTTAAAGCGGTTTACTATACATCATACTGACATTGGGTGCGTACAGGAAGGCGTGAGCAAAAACCACTTGGTTTCCGCTAAATCGGTAGCGCTCGCTCCTGATTGGTTCCGCTATTCAAATCGGTAGCGGAGAACAAAAATCAAGAAATTTCAACTAATGAGCGAAAACTGATTAAAATGTAGTAGTAGTCTTCCAGTACGCACCGTTTGTGATCAACTCCAAATATAAGATCTAAGAAGATAAATCGTTTAATGATGGAATTCATGAAAATGTCAACACCAATTATGTTATTTATGGTGTTCAAAAAAGTTAATAATGATTAATTTAACTTATAAAACAAATTTGTAACATCGATACTTTAAAATTGCATTATTATTTTTAATCATAACTAGTGCAATATTATAGATTAAAATAATAGTTGAGAAAACTTAAAATTAATAAAATTTAATAACTGTGCAAAGAATACAACAGTTTTTATCCTGGCTATAAAAAAAAATTGATTATACCCGACAGATCATAAGACTTATAGGTTATATAAACATTTAATCGTAGTTAAATATTTAACAAAACATTTATTTGTTTAAATTTAATTATAATTTAATTATATTATTTACCGTCTATGAATTAAAATTTGTCAGATTTGATAGAATGTTGATGTAATTAGCCTTTAAATATAATAATATGTACCCATAAATTCCACCATAAATATTTTATACGTTGTTTTTTTTTATAAAACAGACACCGAAAATTAGTAATTAAGTATTAATAGTAAAATACACAAATGACAATAATGAAAAGAAGCAGAAAATATTAATAAACCTCTTAGATTTTAAGAAAAACTCAAACAGTATATGGGTTATTCCATTACTTTTCGACTAATTTGAAAAAGTCGACCTCTTTGATTATGTTCAAATTTTCAGGGATCAAAATATGGATGAAAAAATTAAATTCCCAAAATTTTGGATCTTAGAATATTGCCTATTCAAAATGACACACATTTAAAGGTCAAAAATAAAATAAAACGTCTTTTTTAGCTTATTTTGTATCTCAATTTTTGGGGTTCTGGAAAAAGATAAAAAGGTCCACGATGGCTCACATTACTCCTTATTACATGTCCTTTAAAACCCATATTTTTATGTTTAATATCGTGGCAGTCACTTTGATATATTAAGCTTCAAACATTATTCCAAAAAAACCCGTAAATTTAGCAAAATCGCAAAATTTTGCTTCTTTAAACCGTTCTAACTTTATCAAATCTTAACAAAATTTGATCCGCGAAGTCTAGATTTCCTCGTGTTTAATTTCTTTTTAAAGTGATCACACAAGACTTATAGAATCAATACGTATACACCATTATTTTGATGCAGGAAGTTGCACATGTTTTCGCGATCTTCAAAACTTGTAATTTTCAATTCCCGAAAAAGCGCTGTCACCCTATGTCGATTTTAGTCAAAATTTCAGTAAATACTCTTTAAAACACAAGAAAAAAAGTTTTGAAAATCGCGAAAACATGTGCAACTTCCTGCATCAAAATAGTGGTGAATATGAATTGATTCTATAAGTCTGGTGCGATTGATTACTTTAAAGAAAAAATGAACACAAAGAAATCTAGACCATGTGGATCAAATTTCTTTAAAATTTTACAAAGTTAGAACGGTTTAAACAAAGCATAATTTTGCAGTTCTGCTAAATTTACGTTTTTTTTTTAAATAATGTTTGAACCTTGATTTATCAAACTGACTGCACCAACAATAAATAAACAAATATGGAGTTTAAAGTACATGTAATTAGGAATATTTTGAGCTATCGTGGACCTTCTTATCTTTTTCTAAAGACCCAAAAATTGAGATGCGATTTGCCAATTATGCCAACTTTTGAATATTAAAAAATTCTTGATGATATACCATTTCTCATATAGATAACCTTTTTTCTTGTGCTCTAAAGAATATTTACTAAAATTTTGTCTAAAATCGACATAGAGTGACAGCGTTTTTCGGTACCTAAAAATTAAGTTTTGAAGATCGCAAAAATATGTGCAATTTTCTGCATCAAAATAGTGGTGTATGCGTATTGATTCTATAAGTCTTGTGTGATCACTTTAAAAAGAGATTAAACACGAAGAAATCTAGACCTTGCGGATCAAATTTTGTTAAGATCTGACAAACTTAGAACGGTTTAAAGAAAGCAAAGTTTGCAACTCTGCTAAATTTGCGGGTTTTTTTGGAATAATGTTTGAAGCTTAATATATCAAAATGACTGCCACAATATTAAACATAAAAATCTGGATTATAAAGTACATAGAATAATTTGAGCCATCGTGGACCTTTTTATCTATTTCTAGAAGCTCAAAAATTAAGATACAATATAAGCTAAAAAAGACGTTTTATTGTGAAATTTCTAACCTTCAAATGTGTGTCATTTTGAACAGACAATATTCTAAGGTCCAAAATTTTGGGAATCTCATTTTTTCATCTATATTTTGATCCCTGAAAATTTGAGCAAAATTAAAGAGGTCGACTTTTTCAAATTAGTCGAAAAGTAATAAAATTACCCATATAGAATTTTTATTTTTTTAAATTTTTTAAACAATGTTTACAATAAAACAGCTTCTTTTTACCAGTTTTGATTTTATTTTTATTATTTAATAAAATTTAAACCGTCGCTCAGTTATGATTGAAGAAATTTCCTTACTCTTAAACTATAGCCGTCAAGTCATGTGACACTGTTTGTTTTAAATATCTTTAAAAAAATATTGTGTATTTAACATTTATTGATTAGAAATACATACACGTTTTCCTTACTAAACAAATATCGCAAGTAATCATATACCTGATAAAATAAGGTGAATCATCAGTTCCTTAATCATCCGTAGTACTGACAATAAAATACTGATGAAATTTTTGAAAAACTTTCTTTTAAAATTTAACCTTTTTGAAATCAAAAATAATCAAAATACTTATCTTAATTAAAGACCTTACACGGCATTAATAAACATTCATAAACGTGATGCAATCCGCGCAATCTTTGCATACATTTCATTGATGTTAATTAAGAATTATCTGTACGATTATTATTTTCAACTCGATTAATTGTGACATATATATTTTTTTATAAATAATATCAACCGCTCTATAAATAACTCATTTTGGCATCGTACAAAGAAACGAAAAGTTGCTCGATCACGGGGAATATTCGCGTAATTTGGCAGCCGGTGTGCAGAATTTCCCTATTCCACTTAAAATTTAAAAATACTTTTCTCTTTATTTCATTCAGAATGTGACATCAAGCGGCTATTTTCTGTGATGATGTTACGATGGGGCCACGACCTATCTCACACAAAGGGCTCCAATAAACAGCACATTTTAATATAATAATATATGATTCATTAAATTAATATTATTTTATAATTATTATAAAATTCCTTCATTAAAATTTTAATTGCTTATTACTCCGGGTATCCTCGATTATTGCCAATTTTAATTTAATTAAGCTCATGTAATTTTCCAGAAAATATTAATTTAATAGAATTCATTTTAATAATATTGAAATTAAAATATTATTAATAATGAAATGCATCCAACTCAAGTTCGAGTTTTTTATTCACTTGATCCCAATATATGCAATTTTAAAACATTGTGTACACCTCTAGGTCGCAACCTAACTTGCAGACTATTATATTAATTTTTGATACAGAAAATGCAAAAGTTACTGATTTTTCTACCTTTTCAATATAAAGATTTACATTGTGACGCAATATTCTTTAGAATTCCATCATGTTTCCACATATGATGAAATTGTCCCATGATAGGGACTAGTTTCTGGAAATGTTCTAGAATCAATTTCACGAAAAAAACATAATGATCGAATTGGCAGTGATTGTAAAAAATTGATATATAGAATATAAACCGTGAAAAAATTAATACTTATAATTAAAAAAAATCTCCTTGTTGCAGCTAGGTTTTAACAAAGGCAGGCACTTTGTTAAAACCTAGCTGCAACAAGGAGATTTTTTTTAATTATAAGTATTAATTTTTTCACGGTTTATATTCTATATATAAATTTTTTACAATCACTGCCAATTCGAACATAAAACGTTAAAAAATGCACATACATAATATTGCAAATCAAAATTAATTTATTTGAATAATGTGCATTGAGTGCCTGTCATCCAAAAACGTTACTAGTTAACAACGATTTTAACATAGACGGTGAATACGGAGCAACTATAATAATAAAAGAAGAATGAAAGATTGCTGAAGTTAGAGTAACAGCTAAACTCTCTTATTTTGATTATATCACAAATATATTTAAAAAAGCGTAACTAGTTTCAACTTTTATTAAGCCATCATCGGACGGTAATACAAATATGAAAGAAAATTTACAAAGCATTTATACGACAGTAAAACATAAAATACACAGAGAAGTGGAAGATACATTGAAATTATTATGATTAAAAATGATTATGAATTACATAATAATATAAAGAAAAACATATTAAATATATAAAGAAAGGATTAATAAATAGCTATTTTTCCATATAAGTAATTATGACAGAAAATTCTTCGAAAAGAGAAGGAGATAAACTAATTCAAACAAAGGAGATTTATACAAGTCGCTTTAGTTTACGGAAGAATGATTTTTTTATTTAGTAATTTCAAGAGCTTCTAACAAATTTAATTTTTTGCCTTTAGAACAGCTGTAAGTGATTTTAAGTTTATCAATACCTGGGAATGTGTGACTATATTCTAAAATATAATTTGCAAAAGTACTATCTGAATGGCGTAGTCTGAAGGAACAATAATGTTCTTTAAATCTAGTTTCAAAATATCTTACAGTTTGCCCTATATATCGTGCATTACATGTAGAACAACTCAACTCATATGCTCCTGATGATAAAACTGTATCTATTTTGACTTTTAAACTTTATAAATAATTAAATTTACTCGAAATATTTCCTACTTTCTCAGATATGTTACTAAAATATATTTCATAGATTCCATGACTTTTATCTTAAGATAAATTAACTGTATAGTGAGGCTGGCTATACTCTTTCAATTGTTATGACCTATTGATATGATTTGATTACGCTCCTTTTGCCGAGAATTTGGCGTTAATGATAGGCTAAAGGCTATGTGGACCACTGAAAAGTAGGCTTCAAAATTTGTGACTGTTAGGGTGTACAGAGTCAAACGGAATGGTTGAGTCTGAGTTGAGTCGTTAAGTCTAAAAAGTTAATTTTATTCAAAGTTTCAATCTCTTCTGTAAATTTAATACTGGGATGAATACTATTAATGTAAGTTGGAAAAATGTCTAATTTGCGTGAAGTACCTTTAAAGCAAGCCATCATGATCATATAGATACCAGAAGGAAATATGTTTCTTAATAAGTAAAATCTTTTCTTAGAAAAAATGAATATTTCAGCTAACAAGGGACTTAGAGGTGAGACTAGGCTAGGCCTTTGTTTTGTTTAAAAAACTTACTATTAAATTGAAAGTAGCTATTTTTAATGCAAAATTTCAAACAAGACAATATTTCGTCGCAAAGGTAAAGGTTAATAATTTATATTTTTAAATAAGTTTAAGACTAACTCAGTGCATTCATTTGGAAAAAGGTTGAAGAGCACACTACTGATATAAAGAAAACTAATTTAGAATAACTTTAAAAGTTTAACTATGAAAAGTGGTCCATCTAATGGTATCTTTTTAATCATTTATTATTTTGACAAGGACAAGACCAGTAAGAAATCTTGACAGAAAGTCAGTATCATATCTCCGCGGAACGAAATAAATCGCTTTACGCTTTAACAACGTTAGAAAATATTGCAAACTTATTTCCAAAGTCAATGCTGTGTAGCCTAAACAGTGCGTTTATTAAAAAGAAGTTTTGGCCAAAATGAGGTACCCACCGCGCGTGCTGTATGCTAACTTGTGCAAAAAGTTCATGACACTGGTATGCTAGTGGCCACACACACAGTCCCCGTCGTCGTACGGTGCGCATTGACAAGAATGTGGCTGCCCTAGCCAAGAGTGTGCGACTCAGTCCTGGAACATCAACTCGCCATCGATCTCAACAACTCAACATTTCACGCACCACTCTAATGCAAACTTTGCACAAAATCCTCGCATTTTCCCTTATAAGGTCCGATTGACTCGGCAACTGAAGGCACACAACCATCCAGTTCGTTATCGCTTCTCAGTTTAGGCCTTGGAGCAGCTCGAAATGGACAACGATTTTGCTCGAAAAATCATCTTTTCTACGAAGCGCATTTTTATCTCAACGGCTATGCTAACAAGCAAAACTGTCTCATCTGGAGATCGGTAAACCCGTACGTAATTGTCGAGAAGCCAATGCATCTTCAGAGAGTGACAGTTTGGTGAGGATTTTGGAGCGTGGCATCATTGGAATTTTTTTTTTTAATATTGCAGGAAACGCTATTCGGTCAACGGTGAGCACTACGGAAGCATGATAAACAATTTTTTGTAGCCGGAAATTGAAGACATAGACTTGGACGATCTTTGGATTCAGTAGGATGGCGCGCCATACCACACAGCCCATGCCACAATCAATCTTTTGCGCGCCAAGTTCGGTAATCATGTTATCAGCCGTCTCGACGATGTCAATTGGCCACCTCGGAGCAGCGATTTGACGCCGCTACTTTTTTTGTGGGGTGCTGTAAAGGACCAATGTTATGCAAACAATCCATCAACGATTCAGGCCATTAAGGCAAATATCAAGCAAGCCATTCGTGAGATAGAGCCAGAAACCGTCACCAAGGTTTTGGAAAACTAGGTTAACAAGATGCGCTACTGCAAAGCCAGTCGAGGTAGCCACATAAATGAAATCGTGTTCCATAAATAATGGAAATGTTTGCCATTTCGAATAAACCAATAATAAACCAAAAAAAATTGATTTTTGTACACTTTTTTAAATGTTAAAAAAAAAGACCACTCTAAATGGACCACCCTTTCTATAACTAAATTTTAAAGAGAAATGTGTTTTTTTCTTTGATTAACTTATTTAATTTAATTTCTTATGAGTAGGGCTGTTAATGTATGATACCACGGGTCGTATTGAAGCATCTGTTTGTGTTTTTTTTTTAAGTGAAACAAGCCGATTCTTAAGTATTTTAGCTATTCTGAATTTTGAAAAAACGGCATCTGGTAATGTATACAGTATACTGAAGTGCAAGTTCTGATTCAACAATAAGTGTTTCTGTAACATTGCTGTTATCTACATGTGGTGAGTATTTTGGGCACTTACTTAAAAACAACAACTCTTTTTGTGTAGCAATCATTTTGAATCATAATAATTTCAATGTAATTTTCTACCTTCGTATATTTTATGTTTTACAATATAGCTTTGTAAATTTTCTTTTATATTCATACTTGTTTATATCACTGTCCGATGATGGCCTAGTAAAGGTTGATACTAGTTACAATTTTTTATATAATATATTCGTGATATAGTAAATGTGTTTTATTTATTTTATAATAAACTATCACATAATAATAATATAGACAGAAAAAGTCATGTTATGAGAAGCCAAAAAATACCGCTTATTGCAGAACATCATGCAAAAAAAAAATTGCTAGTAAACAAAAGCCAGGTGGAAAAAAAACATCATAGCTAAAAAAACTGCCGACTGGTATAAAGTTGATTCAAGCACTTTGTTCAGGCTCGTTATGAAAAGACATGGTACTTAAGAAAAAATATAAATAAATTTACAGTAAATAATCATTTATTAGGCAAGGTCAACAGAGGAAAACCATCCAAAGACAAGATCGATCTCTAGTTCATCATTAACAACAAATGATCTTAAGGGTCCTTGCTACGGTCTTTCCAGTTTCTTAAAGGGGCGCCCGTAAGGGGAAAGAGCGTTTGAGGCGTGATGTTTAGAAAAATATTATGCTACATTATTGGTTAAAAATTTAAATACCCCAGCATTGTCCGAACGGAAGTAAGTTTTGTCTATTAAGCGTCTTTTCTGCCTGATTTGATGACTCCGAAGTATTCTGATATACGCACATTTTCAACTACATATTGAATTAATCACAATACAATTTAAACGAAATATGATATTATATAAATTTATGCGAAACGTTTTAATTAAGTTTTATCAATGGAGTATTTCATTTTTCTTTTTGAATTGCTGCCGTGTAAATTCGGCAAAATATATTTGTTTATTTTTATGTGATTACGTGATTTTAAAGAAGTGAACTTTTGTAAAATATTCAGAATCTTTGTATACAAGGAATAGATAAGTAAGAGATAGATATAAAAAAACTGTTTCAAAATAAAACTTTAATTCCCTGTACATACATAAATTATGTTTCGCAACACAGAATCTATAGGCAGAATATAGAAAATAAATATAACTATAATTATAATATTGACAGTAAAATAAATGACATTGACAATATTAATTAATTATGACGCACAATAATTAAATATATAACAATATATTTTAATTCAATTTTAATTTATATAAAATATATAAATTTAATTTTTTAATCAATTTTAATTAATAATAAATTTTATTTTTTGGTCTTTTTTTAATTTTTATAATTTATATCAGACCGGTTTCGATATATTTGTTCTATTTTCAATTTATATTATTGAAAATGATATAAATATGTATAGGGTTTTCCAATAAGAGGTTTTATTTTGATATTTAAAGAAAACGGATATTTTTTAAGAGAAATCAATAAATGCTTATTTCATTGTAAAGAGGAAAGTATGCCATTAACATTTGAAAACGATATCAGTCAAATGGCCACATTCTTTTCATGAAATTTTTCATGACCAATTTGGACATTTGCGGCTGTATGTCCTCGATAATTTCACAAATTTCATCTTTAAGGTCTTGAATCGATTGTGGAGCATTGGCATAGACCTTATCTTTCACGTGGCCCCAAAGAAAAAAGTTTAAAGGTGTTAAATCACAAGATCTCTGTGGCTAATTGTGATCACCTCTTCGAAAAATAACCGGTCAGGAAAGTTTTCTTGCAAAATTGCTTTGTTGCTTGTGTGGCACGTAGCGCCGTTTTGCTGAAAATAAACGTCGTCCACATCAATATCTTCAAATTCTGGCCATAAAAAATTATTGATCATAGCTCGGTAGCGCTATCGTTCCAATTTTAATATTGGCGTAGTTTTTACTTGTCAAATGTCAAAAGATAATAGTCTACTATTTAAAATGAAAGTTCTTATTGGAAAACCCTTTATATCGAAATCGGTCAGATGTAAATTATAATAATAAAAAAGACCAAAGAGTAGAATTTATTATTATTAATAATAAATAATATATAAAAAAGTAAATAAATAGCTCATAATATAATAAATATAATATTTCCATAATTAAAACAGAGATTTTCCCACCAAACTTTCACTCCGTATGAGGATTGCACTATATAATGAATAATTTTAGTTTCTGGACGGATTACGTATAGTTAAACTTCGGCAATGCCTCGGATCTAATATTTCTGGAAGCAAACATCTTTCATAAAATATAGTCAACTTTTTAATAAATTCTTCGCAAAATAGCTCATCTTTTACAACTTCAATAATTTCAATTCCAATTTGTGTGTATATTACAAAATAACATAAATTACGCCCCGTGATGTGCATTTGCCCTTGTACTTGATAATAATATGGATGATTCTTTTTTAAAATAATGGTATCATTATCTATTTGTGCAAATCTTATTTTTTTTTGTAAAATACCTTCTTTTGGCGATAAATTTCGGGCACTAAATGGACATTTTATCTCAACGACTATATCCGTATCAATTAAACCATCTGGACTAGCAGCTAGAAATGGATGACATTGATCCACAAATAAACCACATTCTCTTACAGTCTTATGAATTGTATATTCTAGTGCCTTGATAGCTGCAGGTTCGTGAGTTATACCATATGCCGTTCCAATACTACCTTTAAAATTGCCATACAAAAGTGCTTTTATTGTATTTGCACACGAAGTTGTAGCTTTTAATCGGCAAATTTTCCCAAAGTTAGAAGCAGTAATTCTAATTTTTCGATGATGAAACCAAACAGGATTTTGATTTTGGCCTAACGTCGCCTTCTCAATTTCAATGGATCTTTCTGGAGTCATTGCCAACTCTTTTAGAAATTTTTCTTTTGCTCATATTCCATCAAAGGCAAATCTTCTTCGTTAGAAGCTGCATTTGGTCCATAATCCGCATCAAATGAGACAACTGCTTCCAATCGCTTTTTTTTTTGTCTGATCCTATTTCGAATTACTGCTTTCTTAGCTATAAATTTTTTTGTATATTTTCCAATTCTTTCCTTGTGCAGCATAGAAATGTATTTATGTTTTGCCGTAAATGCCAAAGCAGCAGCTTCACATCGCAGATTATAGCCACCTCGCTTGCAATAATTTTTGACAAAATGAACAATATTTATTTTTTATGCCAATAAATAGAGGTTTCTTTGTAACAGCCCCCATAATACAGGCAACTCCCGATGAAGCATTGTAGTTAGACCTATATGAACGTTTACTCCAAGCACCGTCTGCAATAACTGATATTTCAGGAATCCCGTCTGTGTCAATATTGCCTGCTTGTATGGCCAAAGCATGTTCTTCTTTGCCGTTTTGTTTTAAACATTCCCATAAATTTGAGTGTACATCATCTGCAACTTTTTTGGAACATGTATTATATGTATTTTGGGACATATTTGGGATATTAAGGTGCCCTAAAATTTCATCCAACTGCGAAAAACCGCATCCAGATGATACAATACCAATAACTGCTGCATTATTTGTGTCAATGGCGCAATTTTTGTGATTATCAAGGTCAATTTCAATTTTTCGACAACACATTTGACATTCGAACATAACCACACTTCTTAGACCCAACTGGCATTCTTTAATAAATATGCAATTTTGCTATCCACAATCAAATGGCTTATGAACGGAAACCTCCAGTATTTGTTCAAATAAACCGCCAATATCAACAATTCTACGTCCAGACAAAATCGGTGAATTTAAGTTAGCCTGGACAACATTTGTTGAAGGTGTGAGCAAATTTGGATAATCTTCCTCTAAGAAGGTTTCCGAGATTTGAATATCGCTTCCTTCCACGGCCTGGCTAAAAGTGGATTCCGCATTTGAAATGTCCATATTATCGGCGTTGGATGTATTGGCATCGTTTAACTTTTTGAGTTTTAGTGCTGCGGACACCCTGCAATGTTTATTCTACTTTTATCATTTATTTATCAATTTTAATTGTAGAAAACCTTCATAACCTTAGTCCCAGTGCCCTCATCTACTAAAGCAATTAATTTATCCCACAACAAATAAATATAAAAATGAAAAAATGAATTTATTTTGAATCTTGAATGGTTGTTTAACCCGTATGACACTTTCCATAATTATGTCTTGAATTATCTATATATAATTATAGATCAGACCATTTATGTGTGTAAAACGCACTAACTATCAAGGTCACAATTATATCGATGCGAACGTGATGTGCGCATATCATTTTGTATTTTCTTATATTTTTTTAATTTTACCACTTCAGCTCCACATATAGCAATTGCTACCACTTTTTTAATTTGTTCTGCTTCCATTTTTCATTATTTTCATTAATTGTATTACTTACTGTAGCAATAATCAATTCAAAACTAATGACATAACCTGCAAAGTGTAGTAAACGTTGAAACATGATTTGACAAAGCATAATTATAGGCAGTGTCAAACGGGTTTTAGAATAAATTACTAAGGTTATGTTTTCATATCTAAAAATTACGACACATACCTCTTCATCTTATTTCGGACACTTAGATTGCGAGATTTATAACGCGGCATAGTTGATATCAAAAATAATAAAATCACAAGATTTACAGTAACTAGGAACAATGCGAGACGCAGGGTTGTCAGTATGGGTAATATATTGCAAATTGGGCGATGTAAAAAAGGGGTTTTAGGGAATTTTTAAACATTTTACTTTATAAACAACTTTTTAAGAACTTCAAATAATATTATTATTCATTTGATGCCAAAAAAAAACTGGATATATTATTATAGTAATAAAAAACAGGAATAGAATGATTTTATTTAACAAAAACGAAAAACAGCATAAATAAAGGCCGCAGTTTTTGTGCCTATTTTTTGCTGGGTTTGTCACGATCGAGCCGAGCGCTTACATACGAAACGCTACGTGAGGGTACGTGTAAGAATAAAGAGATAAATTAATATAAATTTTACCCCCAAAAATTTATATGCAATTTACAAATTGGGTGATTTGGGCGATAACTGGTGATGTTTTTCTTTTTGATTAGATTGCACATTGAGGCATGCTAAAGCATGCCGACATATGCATAATGTGACATATTTTACTTCTTATATGATGGTAATTTCAGTAACAAAATATATGTAGAATGAATTTATAAGAGTATAGATACAAAATTAATTTATAATTAAATTGCTAAATAAAATCTTTTGGGTTGCTGGTATAACCGTTGTGGTATTCTCTGTTTTTAGCTTTGCATCTCCTTTCAATAGTAAATATAATAAATCTGTTATTGTTGAACGGCATCGTGAGCGAAATGCAGACGGGTAGTGCGTGGACACGTAAAATATCAAAACTTACTTCCAACTAGGCAGAGCCAAATTTTTAATTTTATTATTATACGGAAGAGGCAGCACCTGCTTGTCGTTCAATTTTAATTAAAACAAAGTCAAATTACTCAGTTAATTTAAAATATAAAGTTATGAATTTTTGCATACGGACTAATTTATCTATTGTCTAGGTAAACTCGGTCGAAAATTTTAAATTAAGATTATAATATGACAAATCTGAAGAGGTAGCCCAAACAGTACACAAATTAATTATTTACGCAAAAACAAAAAAACAAAATCGCAAAACTCGATCGTATTGACTTTACTAAATGTTTAAGGAATCTATGTTTCAAATTTCAAAATTATATGTTTATTAGCAGCAGAGTAAAATGATTTTATGTTAACATGGAGTTTCATATGTGCTATAGGAACTATCAAACCGCCTTAAAACTGATTTCAAGGCAAGTAATGTTCTAGATGTTTCCGACCACATAGTTAAAAATCGATTAAAGAAGTGATAGACACTTGTAAAAAACCATTTTGACACGACATTACAAAATAAGCCGTTTAAATTTTGCTCATGAGCATATTAGTTAGCAACTACGACAATAAACATATGTCCTCTTCACCATTTACAGGTTGTGATGGTTTAGCACGTGTTAAGTCCCAACAAACGGTATTCTGCTTCTGCAGTATGAGAAGTCAAAAGATTTGGTGACGGCTCTATAATGGTTTGAAGTCTCAAAGGAAAAACCGACCTCCTAATAATCCAACAAAGTCTAAACGTTCAGCGTTACATCAATAATGTAATAAAAAACATGTTGTATCTTCAGCATATGGTGTAGTTTGATACTAATGCAAGATAATACAAAACCATATACTACAGGCATAACCATAAACTTCCAAAAATAACGAGATTTTCATACTATGGATCAAGATTCAAGCATGTTTGAGATTTATTGGATAGACGTATTCGGAAACTTCCAAAAGCAACCCAAACTCTCCAGCAACTAGAAACAACCTTAATAAAAAATAGCAAAATTCCTTAGGAAGATCATACGAAGCATCCCAATAGATGTGATAAAGTTTGTAGTAATATTATTAACCACCACAATGTAACACAATGTAACGCACAGTTGATGATTGTGAGCGGCACGCTCTTTATGCAAATATCCGGTCAAGAACGTGTCCGCAAGACTGTTTGCTTTACAAATCAATTATTAAGCATATTATCAGTAATGCTTACGTCGGTTGTGCGCTGGAAGAAACTTTTGGAAAATCTACTCAATGAATAATGCTGATGTAAATTCAAATCAACATTGAGATGAATTTACATACTAAGACTTTCTTCCGGTGAACCGCTACGCGCTATATAAAAACGTTGTCGGTAGATACATAGTTAGTTCTAGTTCTCGTTCTGAGTTCTCGGTTCTCGGTTCTCAGTTCTAAATTCTTAGTTCTAAGTTAGATCTAAGTTAAACATATATTTACTAAATGTACATATTATGCTAGAACCATTAATTAATAAATAATTAATCGAACAGTGCGAGTTTAATTAAAAAACCACTACAAAAAATGGTGGCAGCGGTGGGATTATTACAAATAATATATCCCAAGCGTTAAAATAAACGCATAATAATAAATAAAAATCGAAATAAAAATAAAATAGTCAAGTGCCCAAAGAAATAATCAATAATGAAAGAATAAACAATTTGATGAAGAATAATAATTTAAAAAGAAATTATCAATCGAAGATTCCCGCATCTGGACAGCAACTGAAGCATCCCAAGATTCTCGAGCGTAGCCGACAGAAGACCAACAGTGAAATTAGTGACAAAAAGCAGAGCAAAGTGCGCGTAACGTGAAATCAATTAAATAGGATATTAATAAAACATTTATATAATGAAAATGTAAGTCGAACTTATAAAAACTAACTATGGTAATTTTTGTTAATTAAATATTCAACTATTTTATAATTGTGAATTTTTATTGTTAAAACTTGAGAATTATGGCGGAAGCTGATGAAAATTTTGTCGCGGTTATTTCGTTAGATACCGCAGTAAAATTAGTTAAAGATTTTGATGGATCCAAAAAGGAATTAATATCGGAATTTGTAGACTCGTGCGATATGGCTATGGAATCTGTTAGGGAAAAATACCAAGAAATTTTATTAAAAATTATAAAAACGAAAATAACGGGCAAAGCAAAAAGTTTTATTAGGTATAGGAATTTTGATAATTGGGAAGACCTAAAAACACACCTCGAAGAGGTATTCTCGGAAAAAAGGTCAGTGGCACACTGGCAATTGGAATTAAATTCCTGCAGACAAATTAAAGGCGAAAGTATTGAACAGTATTCGGGAAAAATAGAAAAATATCTTTCAAATTTAATAGATGCTTCTACTGTAAGAAAAACTATAGAACAGGCAGAAGTAATTTCGGACGTGCTTAGAGTACAAGCACTCAATGTTTTTATACAAGGGTTGTTAGAACCAATAAAAATTCAGATTAAAGCTCGTAATCCCAATTCGTTAGAACAAGCAATGGAGTTAGCTAGGGCAGAAGAAAGAGAATTGCTTAGTCACAGAGATTCTGCTAAATATTTTAATTATCAAATTCGTAACACAGATAGGGAAGATAAAAAATGTTTTAAATGTAATAAAATAGGACATTTGGCAAATGCATGTTATAGTAAAGTGAAAGTGCATAATTTAGAAGTAAAACAAAGTAGATATGAGCAAAAAGATACTGGTAAAAAAACTACTGGCCCGTGTTTTTATTGTAAAAAACCCGGACATCGTATAAGTGAATGCAGATCTAGAATTTTTAATGAAAACAAAAACAAACATTTAAACTTGAACGCTCCCTCGACAAGCGGCCAGTCGAGCGGAAACTAATTGTAGAAGGCCGTGGAGTTATAGAACTTAATAATAAGAAAAATAGTGTAAAAACTTTAGCTATAGATAAAAATAGAGAATCGTATAAAAACCAGATAATGTTGGAACTACCTTCTAAGTGTAGCAAGGTAGGACATTTTAAACTATTGTTAGATACGGGATCAGATGTGACTCTCATCAAAAGAAATAATTTAAAAGATCGAACAAAGATAGATAACAATGTAGTTACAATTACAGGATTGTCTAATGAACCGTTTTATACGTTAGGTTTAACATATGACCCTGAATATAAAACGAATTATCATATTGTTGATGATACATTTCCATTAAAATACGATGGAATATTGGGAAGCGATTTTTTAAGAGTAAACAGAAGTAAAATTGATTATGAAAACATGATATTAATTATAAATAACAAAGAAATAAATTTGAGATATGAAAATAAAATGCTAAATATTCCAGCAAGGACTGAGATTCTTGTGGAAGCTAATGTAGAAAACATAACAAGTTGTTCTGATGTAATAATTGATAAAAAGGAAATAGAACCTGGAGTTTATATAAGCAATTGCGTAACAAAAGTAATCGATAATAAATGTATTATATCGGTAATAAATATTAACGAAGATGATTTCTTAGTGAATGAGATTAAAGTAAACGGTGAGAAATATAAAAGTGTGACAGTTAACGTATGTGAAACAGAAAATGAAACAAAATTATGTGTAACAAATCATTTGGCAAGAACTGATCAATTATTAAATTCGTTAAGGTTAGAACACTTAAATAATGAGGAAAAAAGACATGTAGTTGATATTTGCAAAGAATATGCAGATGTATTTTTTGTTAAAGGAGATAAACTTACTTGTACTGATGTTGTTTATCACAATATACCAACAAAAAATGATATAAGCCCTATAAATGTTAAGCCGTATAGGTTACCATTTAAATACAGAAACGAAATAAAAACACAAACAGAAAACATGTTAGCAGATAATGTTATTTCTAAAAGCAACAGTCCTTGGAATGCACCTCTGATTGTTATACCAAAAAAAATGGATGCTAGTGGAGTACGAAAATACAGGCTAGTAATAGATTATAGGAAATTAAATGAAAACACCGTTGGCGATTCGTACCCTTTACCTAATATTGAGGATATTTTAGACCAGTTAGGTCATTCTAAATATTTTACCACGCTAGACCTCGCTAATGGCTTTCATCAAATCCCTGTTAACAAGTCTGATAGAGAAAAAACAGCATTCTCAACCCCTTTTGGTCACTATGAGTATAATCGTATGCCCTTCGGTTTACGTGGCGCTCCAGCTACTTTCCAACGTCTTATGGATTCAGTTCTAATAGGATTGCAAGGCATTAAGTGTTTTGTCTATCTTGATGATGTTGTAGTATATGCTAGTAGCTTGTTGGAACATAATAATAAGTTAAAAGAAATTTTTCAAAGGTTTAGAGATAACAAAATGTTACTGCAGCCTGATAAATGTGAATTCCTGCGGAAGGAAGTATTATATCTAGGACATTGCATTACGTCAGATGGCATAAAGCCTGACCCCAAGAAAATTGATAGCGTAGTAAATTTTCCTTGTCCCAAATGTCCCAAGGACATAAAAAGCTTTCTAGGTCTATGTGGATATTATCATAAGTTTATTAAAAACTTTTCCGATTTAGCTGTGCCTATGACAATTATTAAAAAAAGGTATAAAGTTCGAATAGACATCTGATTGCGAAAAATCATTTTCTTGTCTAAAAACGGCGCTAACTAGTGCTCCCTTGTTGATATACCCAAATTTTGAAGATCCTTTTGTATTAACTACAGACGCTAGTGATTATGCTATAGGAGACATACTCTCTCAAGGACATACAAACGAAGACAAACCTATCGCTTATTGCAGTAGAAAGTTAAATCCGGCAGAACAAAGATACACTACTACAGAAAAGGAATTGTTAGCTGTTGTATGGTGTACACAACATTTTAGGCCATATTTATATGGACATAAATTTGATATTATAACTGATCACCAGGCACTTAAATGGATTTTTAACACAAAAGACCCAGGATCGAGACTGTTTAGATGGAAATTAAAACTTTCCGAATATGAGATTGATAAAATAGTATATAGAGCAGGAAAGAAAAATCAAGCAGCGGATGCTTTAAGTAGAATACAAACAGAAAACGATGTAACTTTTGAAGAATTTGATATATACCGAAAAATTAATAATTTGCCACTTACTAGTGATAACGTTTTAGAAGTATCCGGTGATTTATTTCAAGTTGATCCAGATTACTCTTTAGGTCACTCTGTAAGTTTAGATCTAAAAATGAGCAAATCAATAGCTTTAACTTAAAAAAAAAAAAATTACAAACAAATCGACGTACTAGAATCACAAGATCCTAAATTACATTCTGTACTATATTTAAAAGATTCCGATAGATATATATTTTATTTAATTACCAAGGAAAAATATGATCATAAACCTACTTATAAAGATTTATTTTTAACTTTAGTAAACTTGAAGACACTGTGCCATAGAAAAAACATTAATAAATTAGCTTTACCTAAAATAGGATGTGGATTAGATGGACTACAATTTGAAGTAGTAATAGAAATGATTAAGTATTTATTTAAACCACCATTTGAAATAAAAATATTCGATAACAACCAACCACAAGTAAGCATAGTTGAATTAATGAACGACAGTTACGAAAAATATTTAAACGCTATTGAAAAGAATATAGTAATAAATAATAAAATATTAGAGAACTCTACAAAAATCGACAATAAAATAAAATTGATTTTTATACCAAGTAAATTAGATACTATTCCTCAAATGATAAGCAATTCAGAAAACCTTAAGGATGTTATAGAAAAGCTTACAAACAAAGTGTTAGACTTGTATACGATTCATAAAATAGACTCTAAACTTGTATTTGTCGATAGAGAAAATTATTGCGACAAACTAAATAGTAGTAACTATTTCGATGTGCTTTTAAAATTAAGGAAAAGCCTCAAAGATAATGTATATGATTTCTGCATAAATAGGTTTGGAAAACGAGATAACATTCGATGGATAAAGTTAAGAACAATGTTAAGATATGTATTCAAAGGTATTACGTATAAGATAGTAATAATTAATGATGGTATTTATAAAATTGATAAAGAAGAAAACAAAGTGAAAATATTAGAAGAGTTTCATGACCAATTAATTGGAGGACACCAAGGCGTAAATCGTACTTACAATCGAATAAAAGAATACTATAGTTGGGATGGTATAAAAGACTATATTACAAATTATATAAAGAAATGTGAATTATGTCAAAAGAACAAAACGTATCCTCATAATACCACAAAGATGCCTCTAGAAATTACAACCACGGCAGAAAATGCATTCGAAAAATGTTTTATGGATATAGTTGGACCTCTAACAGAGACAGAAAATGGAAACCAATACATACTTACATTCCAAGACGACCTTACGAAGTTTGTAGAATTTATTCCAATAAGTAACCAGGAAGCTACTACTATTGCTGACAAACTAGTTACTGATATTATTTGTAGACACGGAATACCAGAATGTATTCTCACTGATCAAGGATCTAACTTTCTTAGCGAGATATTTAGAAACACTTGTAAGTTACTAAATATAAAGAAAATAAATACTTGTGCATATAGACCTCAATCAAACGGTACATTAGAAAGATCTCATAGGACTCTGAAAGAGTATCTAAGACACTACATAAATAGAGATCAAACTAACTGGGATAAACTATTAAGTTATGCGATGTTTACTTATAATACAACTCCGCATACAGCTACAAAATTTACACCATATGAATTGCTATACGGAACAAAACCTAGATTACCAAGTGCTATTACAAATAAACCACTGGAAATCAAGTATTCATATGATGATTATGTTATCGATCTAAAACAAACTTTAAGAGAGTCCCGTAGTTTTGCCAGAAGCACTTTAATAGAAAGAAAAAAGAAATCAAAAATTCAATACGATAAGAATATAAATGAAGCAACTTTTGAAATTGGCGATAAAGTATTATTGTACGACGAAGCTTTAAAAAGAGGTAGGAGTAAAAAACTAGATTCTTTATGGATAGGACCTTACGTTGTAACATCGATTGATTCAAAAGTAAATAGTACAATAAAAAAGGGTAAAAAACTTGTAAAAGTACATAATAATAGATTAAAGCATTATTTCGAATAAAAAAAAAAAATTAATTTAGATTATTTCCATTCCAGGTATATAATAGCCCTCATCATGTGCACCATTCATGCCAAAGAAATACCTGATTACGAACAAGTTAGTTACATAAATTCCCCAGGTATATATTATGAACATTTAGGAACTTTAAAATTATATCATGACCTATGGACAATAATCACGTACATAGATTTTAAAAGTTTTGATTCTAGATTTGATCAATTAGAACGTTACTATTTAAAAACCATTGCTTATTGTAATAACGTACACGCTAATTATAATCATGGTAATTATAAATACGTTTCTCAAAAGTCATGTGAAAACTTTAAACAAGTAACTAATCATGCTGTAGAAAGAATCAAAAACGAAATTAGTGTTCTAAAACAGTTAATAGGACATAAACTTATACAAAAACGTGGATTAATAAATGCTATAGGTGCAGTATGAAAATATTTATTCGGAAACTTGGACGAAAGCGATGCTAATTTTTATGATGCAAAAATAAAGGTGTTTTCTGAAAACGAAGAATCGGTTGTAAAATTGATAAAAGATCAAGTATCTATTGTTAAGTCTACAATTACTAATTTTAATGAAACAATCGGTGATTTGAATTATAATGAACAGATATTGATGAAAAACTTTAAAAAATTGGAATCCCTTGTTGCTAATGAAACAAAAATTTTTGAAGATCTTAATTTTAGAACTCTTTTAGAAGAACATATTTCGATATATTCCATTATGTTTACATAATATCAATTTGAAGTTTTGACTATAATAAACGCCATTATGCTCGCACAAGTCGGAAAAATACATCCGATAATAATCACTCCAACTAAATTAATGACTGAATTGGAATCCTTAAGTAAAGACTTACCAAATGGTTTATCTTTTCCAATCAGTATTAACAACGAGAATTCTCAAGTTCTAATAAATTTAGTTGACATTTCCGTATTTTATAAGGATAATAAACTAGTATTTGTTATAAATGTCCCACTAACTGACGAAAAAGATTTTAATATTTACCATATGTTACCATTACCAAGTAATATAAGTTCGAATAGATTTATGTTTGTACAACCTAGTATAGATTATTTAGTTTTAAGTATTAATAAACAAAAATACATTACTATAAATGAAGCAACTTTTTACAAATGTAAATCTTTAACTAAAATACAATTTTTATGTAAAGAAGAACAGCCTATTCATTTATCTTACAAAAATAAAATTTGTGAAGTGACCTTGCACCATGCCAATAAATATATACCAAAAACCTGCGATAAAAGAATAGTAGAAATTGAAGAACCTATTTGGACTAAGTTAAAAACATCGAATACTTGGATTTATACAATACCAAGTACAGAACAGTTAACCTTAAATTGTAAAGATAGATTGCCAAGAAACATCAATATTAACGGTGTTGGCAAACTAACAATTTCCAATAACTGTAAGGGATTTACAAGTACTGCCATATTGATTCCAAATCAAAACTACATTAGTGAATCAATCATGCTATTTGACTTCGTTCCAGAAGCTAAAATAGAAATCGATTGTTGTGAAGATAACAGCATAAACTTAACTACTATACCTTTAAGTGGTAATTTCAAAACTATCGCAAAACATCTAGAAGATTTGAACATGGCAAGTCACAAACTAAATGATATAAATGATATGGCTGAGAAAATTCAAAATAATATTAATAGTAACAATTTGCTTCATAGATATTCACTATTTACGTATATTGTTTTAGGTATTTTAGTCTTAATAATAGGATATTGTATCTTCCGAAAATGTTTTAATAATTCATGTTGTAAAAATGCTACTATTTGTATCAGAATGGAGCAAAGATCAAATCCACATCTAAATTTAGACAATCAAATTGAAATGACCTCTAGATCAAGACCTAGTATTTGCTCTACTCAAACTCCTCATATAAGTGGCTTATCCAAAATTACAGATCGACGAACTTCTCGAAAAGATTCTAAATTATAACTAGAATCTTCTTTTAAGGGAGGGGGTGTAGTAATATTATTAACCACCACAATGTAACACAATGTAACGCACAGTTGATGATTGTGAGCGGCACGCTCTTTATGCAAATATCCGGTCAAGAACGTGTCCGCAAGACTGTTTGCTTTACAAATCAATTATTAAGCATATTATCAGTAATGCTTACGTCGGTTGTGCGCTGGAAGAAACTTTTGGAAAATCTACTCAATGAATAATGCTGATGTAAATTCAAATCAACATTGAGATGAATTTACATACTAAGACTTTCTTCCGGTGAACCGCTACGCGCTATATAAAAACGTTGTCGGTAGATACATAGTTAGTTCTAGTTCTCGTTCTGAGTTCTCGGTTCTCGGTTCTCAGTTCTAAATTCTTAGTTCTAAGTTAGATCTAAGTTAAACATATATTTACTAAATGTACATATTATGCTAGAACCATTAATTAATAAATAATTAATCGAACAGTGCGAGTTTAATTAAAAAACCACTACAAGTTATTCTTGTTGGTAGAAGACACATGCGTTTTATAAATAATTAGATATTTTTATAATCATTCCATTAACAATTCCTTATATTTGTATTTCATATCGACGATTATTGTAGTATTTATAGTATACAAATATTTGTTTATTTATCAAATCGGATGTCCGATTAGTTGTAAGTATTTAATTGGTTTCATTAATTGAACGATAAATAAAAATTAATCATAACTAGATACTACAGTTTCAATGAAAAAAAGATTTGTAATGAAATACACATTTCTTTAATTGTGTTTACAATGCAAAATAACATATTTTTTAATAAAAATATATTATCACATGTTTACTTATATTTATATTATGTGGGACGCAATAAGAACCGGGAACCGTAAAAATATTCAGTTTATACATATTTATCAAGACCTTGAAATTCTCGCTTTTGATACGATATAATATCTATGTGCTACGGCCGTAATAAATTGTATAATATATTTATTTTTATTTTAAACATCGTTGGTTCTATAATCACATTTTTCTTAAGGACACTTTCAGGGTTGACTTTATACTGATAATAAAATTATCTCTGGTCGAAAGAAAAATATAATTTTATATGTTAATAGTTATTAAATAATATAAACTAAATTAATTAATAATTGTTACATTTTGAACAAAAACTGCAAATAGTATATTAAAAAAAAGTTTCTGAAAACAGGTGTCGTATGTAGTATGTATGCATGTATGTATGTATGTATGTATGTATGTATGTATCTGTGTTGATTGAACTTGTCTAAAATATTGTTGCATAACTAATCCCAATGTAAAAAAATCCAATTTATGTATTTTTTAAGTAAAATAAAGAATAATTTATATAATAAAATACAAAGAAATGTAATTTTGTCCAAATCAAATTTAGACGCACGTTTAAGAATCCAATTTAATTATTTTGAATATTATTTTTTTTAATGACTATAATAATATTTTGAATTTGCATCATCTTCTGACGTAGAACGGAATCGGGAATTAAAATAAATAAACGCAGTACTTATCTAATCATTTTTAAAACATAAAGAGGCTGAAATGAATATGCCACACTCATTATATTAAATATAAACAGACCACTCTATATTTATCTACGCGCATGTGATACCAAAGAAGTAGTGCCGAATAATTTCATGACATACGGCGAGATTATATTAACATTTATTTAATTATGTAATGTTAGCCTAGAAAGATTGCCATTTTAATTATTTATAGATTCGTATAAAAAAAATGCATTTATTTATAATCCAGTTAATTGGTTGTTTTCTGATTATTTATGCAACGTTTGCTATTTAGTTGTTTATTATTATTGTAAGATTAATATGTATCAATATAATTGATTTTTAATCCGATAACGTGGTTTAATGAAAGATTTTATTAGAGAAAAACATATTTTTTTTCATCTCGATATAATTGAACGATAAAGTTATATAAAAACTAACTTATCTCAACTATTTACATCAATGTTGTGACTTGATTAGAAAGAATATGATGCAACAAGGTAATGACTATTTTTTAGTAACACTAGTGGTTCTGTAGACATATACAAATAGAAAAATTTATTACTTTGTAGAAGACCAGACTTTTCCACCCTTGAACATATTATTTAAGAATTAATAATGTTAAATAGTTTAGAAGTAAATGAAAAAATAATAAATGTTTTTTTTAATTTGTAATTACATATATCAAAATAATATGATCGTGTGTGTCAAATAAGTTCCCTTGTGAATGAATGCTATTAAACCTATTTTTACACACATTTGAAAGTAAAATATTGAGTGTTTAAAAATAAAATTTTACTCACGTAGTTTTTACTGCACATTTTAAAGAATTTTATTTTTTAAGTCATTAAAGTTCTCTCTTTTTTCCATTTCTGTCTTTTTAATCAATTAGTTTTACATATTTTCTATCCTAGTATCTTCATTAAATTATATGCTATACTTTTATGACGTCTAACCAATCTAATTAATAAATAAATATGTTTATGTTGATTCAAATCAAGAAACTTTTAATTTTTTTCTAGTTTTTAAGACATGTTCGAAATATATGTACATTTCATAAGATTAATGTAACACATTACAAAAGCCAAAATTGTTTATAAAATCTAATATCATTTTTCACTCAATACACATTTAAATATTCATTTTTTAAATATAAATAAAGAAAATAAGAATAAAAATATATTAAATATAACAACTTTTAAATATCCAAGAAAAAAATTCTTATTTCAACATTTGAATTTAATTCAATTATTAGTAATATTAGACACAATTTCATTTACATTGCATAAATAAGCATTTTGGGTAATATTTCAGACCATTTGTGCAACGTTTGATATTTAATTTATTGTTATTGTTGAATTCAAATGTATCAATATCATTGATTTTTATGTAGATAACGTAGTTTATTTTAGAAATACAAAAACATATTTACAACAATTTTGTCAAATTGATATTACTGAAAAATAAAGTTATGTAAGAAATGATATCCCTAGTATTGATAATATTTTGTTTAGTATTTTTGAATACATTTATTAGTGTTAGCTAGATTTCTATATCACTCGTAATATAAAGACATTCCAAAGCAATGTTAATAATATTAACTATAAGAATGACTAGATTCTTGTTTAGAATAAAAACCGTGTGGTTCCACTTGTTGAAATTATCACATTGAAGGCAAGAATTAAGCAGTCTGCAAACGTTGATCTTCAATATTTCTAGATTATAGCTTCGGAAAATAATAAATTTAGAAGCATATTCCATGTGTCGTTAATCCGATTAATAAAATCTCTCTTTGGCCTTACATCTCTGAACTGTCAATGAATAATTCCTAACAGCCTTGTACTACGAATAAATTTGATTAGATGGCAACATGTCATCTGTTTCGCTTGAACAATGTCAATAAAAATATCTATAAAAAATGCAAAGATTTGTAACATTGCGCTAATGATGTAAAGTATCTAAGTCATTAGTCTATTTTTGATCGCCAATGATTTGAATAGTTCGTCCATTAATAGAATTTAGAAGAGATAGTTTCTGATGCTCCTCCGCATACTTACATACAATATTTTATACAAAAATGTATATAAGCTATGTCAACATCATGGACGTTCCGGATTTCGACTACCAACATCCGAACAATCCACTTCGTAGAGAGAACCCAGCCAGCTGCGACATCTACGCCAGATAAATGCAACTAATTTGATACTATTAATTATTAAAATTTATATTATTGTAGCCGCTTTAATTTTCAAACAATGCCAAAAAGAAAAGCAGTGGCTCTGAAAAACCCTCAGTTAGACATCAAAAAGCTCAAAAATCAATTAAACCGCCGTAGATACAGCAAGACAATAAACGCATCGTCCACCACAACAGCGATTTAAATAATAAATGCTTCCTCTCATCCACAGGAACCAATAGATCAAAAATTTGAGCTACCTCGAAATCGGAGTCTGAACCGGAATTCCTACCAGATGATTCGCAAGACTCAAACCACCACAATAACGGCTTCATAATCACAATGTCAAAGATGAAAAAGAAAAAACAGACCAGTTCAAAGAAAAGAAAAATAAATAAACAATCCGTCTCACAGCTCAATTACATCGCTTCTCGCACACAGAGTCGCCAGAGCAATCCTGTAAACCAAGATTCAGTGCCAATTTCGACGGATAGCTACCCAAAGACGTCTTCCGCATTCTACGTTAATAAGATTGTAATGCATCGTGCAAGTGCCACAAAACAGGGAATTAAACTCATTGCTAGTTCGATGGATAACTTCCATAGAGCCATTAATTATCTAAATAAAAATGAAACACTTTTCGTATCAGACTGAAGCTCGCCAATACGGCTAAAAAAAACGAGAAAACAAAAATCGGGCATTATCAGCCAATGCCATAGATGTCAAATGTTGGGACATTCGGCAACCCTTGAGTTTATGTGTGAAATGCGCAGGGTCTCATCCTAAAACCAATGTTCAAGAAAGAGAAGTGATGATAAACCGACTCCTCCAAAGTATGTCATATGTCAGGAAGCTCACACTGACAGCTTTAAAAGGTGCCTAGTGCACAAACAAGCATTGGCTAGAACTGATAATAGCAGAAAAAACAAACTTTTAGCACACAAAAAAACCATCCAGGAGTAAAGCCCGGGTCTCAAAAAATAAATCTTTTGCACAGACAACGGGATCTGGCACTCAACACTCAAACTTTTAAATTAACAGCTGACACTCGCAAAAATCTCCTGGCAAAATTTAAGATAGCATGCAAAAAATATTTAAAAAAAATGTATCTCAAGTCATTAAATATAGTAGTTTCATAATGGCTGACATACCTAATAAAAACATTCTGCTTCGATATGGTTTTAAAATAGCAACGGCATAAATAATAAAAAAAAGAAAATAAAATCAACACTGAGAAAAGAAATTTTCGTTAATTCCTCACAAAAACGTCTATTTAAATAGCGCTCCAATTAGAGTTAGACAGAGAATTAATTTTCAGATTGCACATAACAGCTATATTGACTACAGTACAATAATTTTGCGCGCAAATTTTTCAAATACTTATCAAGCTTTTAAGCAAGAAATTAAAACAAGTTCTAATTTCTTAGATAAAATCTTACTAAATAATTGACACATAAATCCGTTAATGTATAAATACGGGGGCGGGTCATTAAGTCCGTGACTTTTTAAATAAAACACAGGTTTTTGGATAAAAAACTTTTAATTTTATCTCCTTTGAGCTCTATACACTTTGTCCAACACTTCTCCAATTTTTTTATCCCTTCAAAAAAATATGATTTGTCAAAGACATCAAAATAGGTATTTTGTGTGTGAGATGATTTCATCGTTGGAGTCAAATCTCTTTCCGCCGAGCCATTTCTTCAGGTTTGGAAACAAGAAATAATCACTCGGCGCTAAGTCCTTCATACATTTTTGCCATAGAAACTGCACATGTGTGCACCCTTGCGTCCTGGTAAAAAAGAACTTTTTTCTTGACCAAATATTGCCGTATTTTTTTCAAATCCTCATTAAATCAACCCAATAAGTTGACATAATATTCACAATTTTTTTGTTTTACCCTTTTAAAGGGAGTCAATGTGGATTATACTGCGTGCATCCCAAAAAACAGTTCCCATGACTTTATTAGCTGACAAACCAACTTTTTTACATTTCCTCCTCAAATCACGAAACCAACCCAATCAGAGATCACATGTTGGTTTTAGTAAAAAACTTCTTCAATAAAATCACTAATCACTCAAATCCTGAGTTATCTCGTCTTGCTGTAGACAAATAGACTTCCAACTACAAACAACTAATCAACATACTCGCTATATAAGAAAAACTCGTGGCTCTTCAACCGCCATCACACTGAATCAACGCATACAAGGCTAGCGCAGAATGCGCACTTCCAAAAATCTCTCAAAAATGTCTCTTTATGGTACCCTGAAAAACTTCTTTCAATCCTATCTTGTTCAAATTGTATTAAGTTTGCTTCTTTTTAACTGCCTGCTTTGTCTAAAGTCAGTATAAATACTTTTGTTTTGGTTTCATAACAAAAACAGAAACAATCTTTTTGAATGGTTTAAGTGAGATTTTCTGCTGCAATATGTGGATCCTCGGTATATAAACAATAATGATCAAAATCAAAACTATTAAAAAAATGTTTTATTTTTACTATGTTCATTTTAGAATAAAACTAGATGAGACGCGATTTAGGTTTAGTAGTAATAGAAAGAGATGTTTAACAATAAAAGTATGAAATAAATAAAAAAATAAATGCTATAATAACCTTAAGAAAAGTTGTAATCTCTGAAATAGTTGAAAGATCCAATAATCTTACTTTACCAAGAAGTCCATTACGAGAAAAATAGGTGGATTACTGAATAATCTGAATAAGATTATGAGAACCAGCAAAAATGTTGGCCAGATATTTGTTGTAAAAAATAAGTGACTTAATAATTACTTTAAAAAATCTTGACAAAACTTTCAAAAAAGTCAAAAACAAAATTTGGAAAACAATATATTTTGACAAGCTTCTTCAAGGTAATTATGAATTAGAATTCTAAACATTGTCCAGGTTGTTAAGAGCACACCGACCGCTACCTTGATTTGTAGTATTTTAACAAAAACATCAACTTTGGCTTCATCGCTGCTTCTACAAATAATTTGACAATCGATTTATATTTTTACCAGTACATTTAGAAAGGATTAAAGTATAAATTTTTACTTTAAAGTCTGGTTGCTAAAATTTTGAAAAATCCTTTGAAAAACCTAAGTCTCTATCTAAGTCGTTAAGTTTGGTCTTGGAAAATAACTACGGTTGCTTAGAAACGCTCGATATTTCACTGGCATCGCTAAAGTTGTTTTTATCAACATCAAGTTCAGAACTGCTTGTAACATCTTCTAAATTTGTTGGTTTCTCAAGTATTAGCACGTCTGGACCATGTGGCACTGGCCTAATTGCAGACTTGAGGTTCGGATAAATGATGTTTTTAAATATTTTTGTGTTATATCCACGTACATTGCACATACAGAAATAATAGCCATCATGGTGATTTGTTGGTTCTTGCCAAATCATTGGTATTCCAAAGAGTAAGGATTTCCTTGTTTCGTTACTCCAATGCCTTAAACTCTCTTCACATATCTTATATACAACATGTGGTGTCCAATTTTTGTCTTCATCACCAATCATTATTTCCCAATAATAGGAAATAAATATATGTACATACAAATTATTCTTAAACAATTTTATTATTACAAGTTTAAAAAAAATATATATAAAATTAAATTAAATGTGATTGATCAATCCTGTCATTTACAATATTATACAAACATACAATAGACGCAATATTTCTACGAGAAACTAGACTTTTTAACTCATCCATGTTTAACAATACAGCGTACGAAACTGAACGATCTGGATATTGTTTTGTTTGTTTATAGAAACACATTCTAATAAAACGATATTGAATAGACTCAATAGTTTTTGAGTGCGCTGCGTAATATGGACACCATACAACACTACAGTATTGAAGCTTAGATCTGACATATGCAAAATATAATCGTTTCAGGACTTGATTATTGCCAAATTCTGAACATGTTCTATTAATGAAACCCAAAAGCTTATAACTTGCGTTGGAAATATAATGAACGTGCTGTTTAAACGACAAAAAACTATCAAATATAATTCCCAAATCTTTAATGATATTACAGCGCTCTAAGATGTGTGAATAAATTTTATAATAAAATTTTATGATGTGTTTATTACGTAAAATGTCATACCTTTGCACTTTTTTTGGTTCAGTTTAAGCTTATTAATAGTACACCATTTATTAATTTCATTCAAATCTTTTTGGATAACAAAAGAATCACAAATAGTTTTTATACAAAAATAAATTTTTATGTCAACTGCATATAGCAAAATTAAAGATTTAACGCACTGCACTATATCGTTTATAAAAAGGAGAAATATGAGCGGACCTAAGTTAGATCCTTGTGGAATACCCTTTATGCCCAACAAATTGAAGACGGTCTTGTAGATAAGATTTTAACAAAATAACTGTATTGCCATGTATTCCAAAATGTGGTAGCTGGCTTAATATTATGTTGTGATTAATAGTATCAAAAGCCTTTTGAAAATCTGTATAGATAACATCTACTTGACAGCGGTCGTCTAACGCCACAGAAATATACTGCGTAAAATTTTGTAGGTTTGTTGACGTAGACCTTTTTTTATAAAACCATGTTCACGTGTACTTATCATCCCCTTTACATAGTTGTATATTGTTGCAGAAACTATTGATTCAAATAACTTGGCAAAATTGTTCAAGATTGAAATTGGACAATAATTTGTAATATCACTAGATTTTCCACTCTTAAAAACAGGGCATACACGTGCTTTTTTCCATACTGCAAGAAATTCTGAACATTTTAAAATTGAATTAAAAATATGATTTAAAGGAGCAAGTAATATAGAAATACAATCTTATATTATAAATGCAGGAATTAAATATGGAGCAGCTGTAAAGTTTTATTTCAAATTATTTTTTGCAGCCTTACTTATTTCTTGTTTACTAATGAAGTTTAATAACAAAAAAGGTGCATTTAAATTTTAAGTTGATAAATCGTAAGTAGCTCTATAAGGATCCTCAACACTTTAAAAATATTTGGAAAAACCGTTTACAATAGCTTGAGAGTCATTCAATAGTTCGTGATTCCAGTAAAGTTGTCCTGGTATTCCTGTTGCTTTTTTCTTTTTATTAACAGATCAGTGCAAATGTTAGCCTTAGCATTATTTAGATAATATTTGTATTCATTGCGGATTAAAGCTTTTATTTCTTTGCGAACATTATATATTACAATTTGATATAATGATTTTTAACGCAAATTAGTCGTATTGTTTGATTTAAGAATCATGCCGGGTATTTTTGTCGTGTATTAACTGATGACACAAACATTGGGACACAAACATCTAAACAAGAATAAAGTTTGGAGTACAATAACTGGCATGCTAAATTAAAATTGGTACACGATAACAAGTCATTGCAATCTATTTCAGTAATAGACGCATACAGTTCTGGGTAATTAGCTGCTTTAAAATTGTAAACTTGCATGTTTGAGTTGGGTTGAAAGTTAACAACATTTACCCTTTTAACAGAAGCAGTTATATGTAATACTGGGTGACGTTGATCTTCTTTAAGAAGAGGCTCAAATCTTACAATAGTGCAATTTATATCAGAAGTTGTTAATACAAGATCCAATAATCTTTCATTATGATTTAGCACTGTATTGCAGTGTAAAAGATTGTTAAAACCAAGAATTTTTGTTAAATGCAATGATTGGGGACTTTTTGTAGAATTTGTGATAGTATCTTGATAAAAAGACGAAACATTAAAATCTCCTAAAGTAAGAACGTCGTTAGTGTTTAAGATCGATGTATTCTAGTAATAACTCATAGTTAGCTATAATATGTTTGCCGCTCAACACAACATTAATAGCAATAATATCAACTTCAGGTAAAAGTGATATAACATGCTTTAGCAACTCTGATTAAAAAACAATATCTACTGCAATTAACACTCCTCTTCCCCTTTTACCCGTTCTATCATCTGTATACACAATGTAAGTATCTGGAAATAATTCGCTGCTAAAAATGCCATCATTTAGCCAAGTTTCAGTAAGAAATTATTAGCTAAAACGTTGTTATATAAATCATTGACTTTAGTAGACAAACCTCACATATTCTGATAATAGATATCATATGTTTTAAAAAATGAAGTATGCAGTTGGGAGTTAATTAGTTTTTCGACTGAATAATACGAGGTGTACCGTTTACATACTTGATACGTAGATCTTCGTTGCCGTTATCTAATCTATTCTTTAGCTTATCACGTATTTTTCTTTCGTAGTTCTGCTGCATAGGTGTTTTATCATTCCTCAAATTCACAGTTTGCAAATCTTCTAGTGTTTTTGAGCTTTTTAGAGTTTTGGAAAATATTTGTTGAGTCACTGACGCTAGCAAAAACGACTTTAATGGGCCTGCGCTTAGAATTATCTTTATTTTTACCTAGTCTGATCACTTTAACAAGTTTGGGAAAAACTTCTGTATCAACAGCCGCCTAGATTACATCAATCACCAATTGAGACTCACTCTGCTCAGAATTGGTGTTTCAACAGTGATGTAATTTTACTTCTAAATTTCTTGACAACAAAACAACCACACACATAGCAAAAATTATCTGGATTATTTTTGACAAAGTCTTGGCATTTTAAACACAAATTTAACTACAAAAAGCTCACTAAACTCACTAAACATCGACTGCCTAGACCGCAAACAGACTAATAAATGCGCTTGTTACACAAAGACGTCTCTTTATATCTCATTCGCCGACGGTCTGACTGCGAATCCCAGCAATTAAGTTTTACTTTCGGGAATTCCCCTATACTAATCTATTGATTTGTACACAAAGAAATATGACACCCAGTTAATTTATTAAAAAACTGTGCGTGATGGAAACAAAAAATGTTGATTCTTTATCAGATTAGCCACCAAAACTTAAAAAAATGAACAAATCCAAACCACAAATTTTTTAGTCTGTGATAATTCGTCTTTCCACTAAAAACCCAATGTACTATTATTATTTCTTTTCAAACTATGTTAATTGCTGTAACCTGACTCAATATGATAGTTATAAGCAAAATTCCGCTTCAAGATGGTCGGATAATTCAATTCGTCTTTTATGTAGACACTATTTTTGTAAATTAAATATTACATATTTTTTCTAAATATTATTTACTAAATAAATAAAAAATAAATTGTATTATTATTATGTCCTATTCCCAATGGTTATGTAGATTAGTTATTTTAAATGTTACTTATATACAAATTCTTCATATGCATGTTGAAATACTTTATTCTACCCACAAAACAATGTTTTTTAAATTACTAACTAAAAAGTAGTCATACTGAAATCAATATTGTATTTTCATAATATACTCACGTGCATTTTAGTATTAAGCTGGCATACTTGCAAAGAATCTTTCAAGTTATTAAACAAAGCCCTTACCTGAAACAAAAAAGAAAAAAATTATACATCCATAAAACATAGTTCTGATAAATGTACAAAGATGTTCAAAATTAGATCATCTATAAACTTGTTGTCAACATATGAAGAAACATTTATATTAACTTATGTCTCAAAATGTATTTTTATCAAGATATTCATTGTTAATCATTTTAAAAGTATGTTTCAGCGTCCACCATTTCGTTTCTAAAATCAAGTTGAGTGTTGCTATTATTATTATGAGAGACACCACACCAGTTTACGTTTAGAGCAATAACACACACTCTAAATTTACTGAAGAGTTAATAAAAATCTTCCTTCTGATATTAATTGGTATTTTTATGTACTTTACCATATATACTCAGCATGCCTGTGCCATCTCTTATAACATATTTGAGGTGTCTTCAACCATAATATTAATAATAATAATTGTATGAATAATTTGAATGAAGAAATGATAAATAAGATCATTGAAAATATGTGGGATAGATTAAAAATGACAATAGTTGATTGTGCAAAAGATGTGTGTAGAGTGATGGTCGTTGGAAATATAAAGAGAGATGCATAGTAGAACAAACAGGTAAAACGCATATAAAAAGTGAATTGCAAAGAAAAATTAAGTAAAAAAAATAATCAAATGGGTAAAAAAAAATGTGAATTTAAATAAAGTAGTAAATGAAAGTAAAGAACAAATAAAAACAAAAAAAATCAGAGAAATGCAGAATGAAAAAATAAAAAAACTAATTTGATTGTATAGGCGAAAAGAGCAAAACAAAGACTGCAAGAGAGAGTTTGTGGATTTCAGAATAATCGTAGAAAAATGATTTGAAATGAGATCTCCGGAGAGAATATTTTGAGCAATTGTATAGTGACTGTGTGAATCCTATTGCAGACAGAAAAGAGACTGGGAAAATAACTAAATAATCTAACCAAAGACAAAGTGGTAAAACCTATAATTTGAAAAGAAATTGATTGGATTAAGGGTCAAATATTAAAGATTGATTAGCTTATTCAATTGCTCAAATGCTTTAGAAAATTGACAGTGACAAATGAGTGAAAGGTTGATGTGTAAAGACAGTAAGACTAAATGTAAAATTATATACTGCTATTGTTAGTGAACTAACAAAATTTTTGAAATGCAGTGTGATTTTATGCTTAGAGCAAATTTTTGCACTTCAACAAGTGATTAAGAAATGCATGACGGCGAAGAAGAAAATGTACTGTACGTTTGTTGATCTATGTAATGAAACATTGTAAAAGAGTTTATTGCTATATATGATGGTAGCATAAGAACAAAGTGTTCTAGAATCGGGTTAAAAGGTGAACGCTTAAAGCAGGTGGATGCTTTTGTGTATCTGGGAAGAATGTTTAAAAATAATAGTAATTTAGATTAAAAAAATTTGAAAAACTAGTAAACGCATCGCGGAAAAAAGTTAGAAGTATGTGTATTGCAAAAGTTAAGTATTATCGTTGATTGATAAATTTACTAAGATACGCAACTTGAAATAAAATACCGTTCACGAGATATAGATGGCACTGACACAAAAATTTATAAACGTTTATATTACGTAAATTCTGTTTACAATCGTTATGATATTCTAGTGAATAATGGTGATATGTATAAGTAAAATATTTATAATAATTGCAAAATAAATGCAAATACAGTTTCATTAATATTTTGACGTGTAAACGCCATCTACATGTCATGAACATAATATTATCCCAGGCTGCGTATCTTAGTATATTTGTCAATCAACGGTATTATCTAAGAAAGCAATTATAGCAATTTATAAAAGCGTGTTGACACTAACTCTGCTGTATAAATCTAAAGCATGGGTATGTTAAGAGAAACACAAAAGTAAAATAAATGCGGTTGGAATGAAGTACTTAAGAAGTGTGTGTGGAAAAACTCGTATAAACATAGTTAGAAATAAGTGGATAATAAACAAATATGGTTGAAAGTAACACAGTACAAATGCAGTATTCTATGTAGGTTTGGCAAAGCTGATAGAATGAGTGAGAATAGAATAACAAAGCAAATCTATGATAGACATGTATTTGGATAAAAACGTAGAGGTAGACTAAATAAAAGTTGGTTGAATGTTGTAGATGAATGCGTGCAAAGTAGAAAAAAACTAAAAGTGGAAACAATAAGAGAACATGGAGACAAATTGCACTATGTAAGGTTTAAGAACTAAAGTAAGATACTGTAGTGTTACTACCTACCCCAAAAGGAAACAACGTGACTAGGTATGGTTGTATGTATGTATGTATGTGTTTTGTGTACGGCAGTTGATATTCTTCTGGGTTCAGAAGACGGCCGTGGATTGCGTTTGCGATGTAAATTAACTGTTGTCTTAACAACTTTTACATCTAATTATTGATGTCACAAACATTAATATAACGTTAAAATAAAAATAACTTTCACATAAAAGGCATTTATTGTATTGCAAGTCTGATTACAAGTTTGTTACAAGTGTAGCTAGTACAAGTGTAGAAACGGAACTGCTCGTAAATTGTACAAATACAAAAAAGGTAAATTCATGTCTGATAGTGGTGGGACACAACAGATGGCTAATTACAAGGGCTAATTCATAATTCCAGGAATTTAAGCCTCTTTGAAGAGGATTTAGTAAAAACCAAACACGTGCACCCACTTAACAGCAGGTACTTACAAATGTTGTAAAATTCAATTAACATAAATCTTTGTTTTATGACATGTAAGAAATAATAGCATTGTATCGCAAACAGTATGTATGTATGTACGTATGTATATATGTATGTATGTATGTATGTATAAAGGGTTGGGTAAATGTATGGGAACACCCAATTTCTGACTGCATTTTTAATTTATTTCATAAATGACCTTAATAAAAGTTTTTGTATAAAAAATCCACCTTGATTAACACCGCAACATTTTGAGACATATAAACTTATTCTTATTTTGATCTAAACAATCTTAAAGATTGCTGTGCAATTTTTAATCACTCTGTATAACAAATATAGATACTTAAAATCAGAAATTAAATAAAGCGGAAATAATAGTTTTTCCATAATTGTGATTATCATTTGTTTGTATTGATGTTTGAGGTTATGCGGGTGTTAGCTATTGCGGTGTATTTTGTAACCACTAAACATTGCGATAAAAAAGTAAAATTCAACATATAATAACCAAATGTATTATTTCAGATTAAGATTTACAAACAACAGAATACAACTTCAAATTTCCATGAATGAAAACATTAAAACTAATAAGTTTTAAACAGTTAAAAAAAAGTTGTCAATTACTAATAAAATATTTTATTTTAAACTAGTAATTTGATTTGACAAGTTTAATGGAAAGATTCAAATAACATTGAATGATACATTTAGACAGTTAAGTCAACAAGTTACACAACATACAATTCTATGTTAATAACCCATCAAGGTGTTTTAATGTTATATACATATGTTTTTTAATCATGTTTGTCTGTAGATTTATGATTGGTTTCAATTTAGTTCATTTCCATCTATTTTTAGTTGCTTATCTAAAAAACACATAAAAATATGAGTCGGCCGACAATTTTATTATCTACTTATCACAACATTACCACAAAAGTGTTATTACGCACAATTTAAAACTCTAGAATAAAAATTAACACAAGCTAATTGTAAATTATTTTAATGCTGACATCTTATTAGATCATGATACACGATATGAATAGATTAATTGAACAACAAATTAAATGTTTAAAATTTAGTAGATTGTAAAAAATCATACACTAAATTTAACATTAAACCATGGCAAATTAAATTTAGATATAATAGATTATCATCTCGACAACAATACAGATGATTCAAAGTAGTGGTAAAGAAAGAAGAAGGATAGTAATCGTTTGAGGTTAGGGTATTTTAATAAAATTTATATATACTTTATTGTGCTGATTTTAGTTTTAATTTTTATTTAGACCGGTTTCGGCAGTTAGGCCATCATCAGTTCTAAATAGTAATCGTAGTAGTCAAATTTCAGAATTATATCAAATGTAAATAAACAATCCTCAGATTTTCATTGCGTCAGTCATAGCTGCCAAAACTCAACCAAGCTCTTATAGTAATGAATATAGAAGAGACATACTTAACTTAGTGTAAACCAAGAACAATATACTATTTTTCTAATTTCAAAATGTGATATTTAGGAATTAATTAATATTTCATAAAAATACCTTTGAATTTCAACGAGTGAATCCACACTTGCTGAAACTATCACATTGAAGACTAGATTTAAGCAGTCTGTGAACATTGACCTTGAATGTTTGCGGCTTATAAATATGCCTATTACAAAAATAATCTTACTGCGAAAATTGAGAGAAATATGCTATTATAACCAATAATTTCGTACGTTGTCAGTCTAAAATGAGCTTGTTGTTTGTGGATGTTGCACAAACACCTTGTTGGTCAGCAAATAAATGTTCAAGATAAATTCAGAACCTAACAGATTAAAGCGATCTGGATCTTTATTGATTACTTTAATTTCAGTAAAAAAAAAAGATGTGTGGTTTTCTATGTCCAAGGTGCTGATAATCAAAATTTACATTCTTTTTTAGACCAAAAATATTATAAAAATTAACTTTTAAGCCACAAACAAGTCAATGCTTGATTGATTAAACTGGTTAGTGAAAGTGACGACGCCATGTTCCGCCAATTTAATCGTATCATTCATGTCCAAAACGATAGTATGGATGAGAACATTGAAAAAACAAGACAATTTTTTTTTTAATTGGGTTGACTTATAAGGATTATGATTTATTATTTTGAAGAATTACAGACATATTTGTAAATGTGATATAACTTTCAAGGCCCAAAATAACGGTATTGTTAACTGAAAAAACACCCGATCGCGACATTCCGTTAAAAACATTCGATTTAAAACGACCGTTTTGACTATCGGATTGGTACAACCCAGTATAATTATGCTAATAAATTAGTGTAACATTTTCATGTTTAATGTTCATTATTGAAATCTGACTTTAAATAGCCAATTTTTTTATTAACAAAAAAATAGACATTTTTTAATCAATATAAAGACCTAAAATTAGAATAAAAACTGCCAATTTTACAATTTGAGATCTGAAAATAGCATAGATAGTATCATAATTAGCGTACAAATCACCGTTCGCAAATAGAAGTAATTAATTATACAGCTAGAAAAATAAAATAGTGCAGAATTAATAATAGTAAAATCGGTAATACTATAAAAAAGGGTTTCATAACCAAAAACGTCGTCACTGTCTAGCAATTGTTATAATGCTGAATATTATAATCCATGAGTAATTTATAGTTTGTATAAATAATAAATATAATTATGTGCAACAGCCGTTATTATTTTTATTAAAATTAACTTTCGATATCGGTAGACGACGAGCATAATTTTAATTGAAAATGAAAGGTTGACAATTTTTATTAAACCACCTCTCCCATGATAAAAGTTAGATAAATCTTGTAGAACGCAAATTCGATAGTTTGTAAAAAAAAACATTAATTTAATTGACAATACATATTTTAAATTATTACTAAAAGAAATTTATAATATTATGTAACGTCAATCTAAATATAAACGCAAGCAAGCACTTGTTTTATTATGAAATTTGATTGATTATAATAATAGTAATTTGCAATTGCAGTTGTACATTTTCTCAGACCATAATAATGCTGAGATCATAGACAGTTAAATCAATTTTAAGTCTAGAATATTGTCTGTCTCGTAGTATAATAATATGTACTAACTAGCACGTGGTTATATATTACTGTGTTATACGCATTTGCAAGTAAACAAAAATACACTTAATTCTGACGACGTGATAGGTATGCACTGCCAAAAACGCATTGTTTACTATCTCATTGTGAGCCGGCAAATAGCATTTAGTATGTCCCATGTGATAAATTCCCACGAATTTTACGTAGATATAATTTTATTAATAAAAATTCAGTAATAGTGCTTACGCTAACACAATTTAAGTCGTAATTCCTGGTCCATTTGCAATTACTTTTTATCATTTACTCGACCAGACATAATTTTCTATATAATTACAGAATCGTCCTAGAAAGTAGGTTATTTGCACCCATAATTAAATGATAAGAAACTAATTAAACAATTGTTCTAAAACAATCATCCGGATGTAAAGCGGATGAAACTGTAATCAATTAAAATACATAAGTTTTGTCTACACACCATTGTTCTATATCAACAATTTTAATCAGATTAACGACAATTAATCTGATTTCCAATTAAACATTTTAAAAACTATTTATTTGTTTTGTTTCTACTAAAAATACAAAATAAAGAGTCTAAAATTAAAAAAAAAAAACAAAACTGGCAATTCTGGACCATTTGGAGAATTGGCAATGTTTTATCGAGAAAATGATACAAACAAAGACAGTTAGTTCAGTTTTACAATTTACAAACCAAATCCTCGACATTGTGCCTTATATGACTACTTATTATTAATACTATACTATGTCTAGGGTTTCTGGTTATAAAAAAAAACAACTCAAATCAAATGAGCAAAAAGTCTAAAAAAGTATATAGTTTTAATGATCCATGTCAAAAAAAGCTCATTATAAGCAAAAAGATCAAGCAATTAGGAGCTTCACCTTAACATCATCCAAAAGATGATTTCCGTTTTTCATGCTAGTGGACATGCAAACTTAAAAAAATACCCACTGAAAAGTACGAAAAAAAAGGTGGCTCTTACAATTCGTCGGAAAGACAAATTCTAGTCTGGTATTATGTGGGACATGACAATAAAGCAATCCATAAAGACAACAAAAGAACTAATTCAGGAAAGTAGAATTACCGACCGTACAATATCATAGTGGACTTTAGACATTAGTAACCAAATTAAAAATGTCTCTGGAGTCTCTTGCTCAATAACCAAACAACATCAACATCAACATTTTTTTATTTTTTTTTAATTTAATTATTTATCGTCGGTCTATTTCTGATGCCAAGTCTAATCACCGACGCCAGAAGTTAAGACTACCACATCTAGGAATTTTGCCGCAAACTCAGGAATTCCAACCTAAATTATTGGGTTCTTTAACGTGCACGCAACATCAAGGCAGTACACGAGACCTACTAACTTTTCTCTTCTTATCCGAAAGAAGGCGTACTCATCACAACACATTTTTTCTTAACCAGAAAAACTGACAAATTTATCGCAATAATTCTTATATTAAAAATTTGGACTTGTGGCTCGCAAAACATAATCCTTTTCCTAAAAATAAAAAAAAATAATTTCCATCAGATCAAGAGTTTCGCAAACCAGAAACTTTATTGTCAACATGCAAACAAAGTTGGTTTCAACATAATAACTAAAAACATTGAAAAACATTTCAAGTCCTTGCAGTATCTCAATCGACGAGTCACCAATTTCAATCAATCTACTTTTACTTTTCAAAAAAAAATGTGCTTACAAAATCATTGTTACAAAAGGTGTCCCATTAAAAGTACATTTTTCTGTGTCGGTAATACAGCGATTTTTTGCAGATGTCATTTGTGAACATTGAGGTTTAGTAATGAAGAATTACACAAACGCACAACGCAGAGAAATCGTGAAAATTATGCAATTTTTGCGGAGAAGATTCAAAGATGTCATACATTTTTCGGTCCCCATAACACACCTTCCCGCCGTACAATTGTCCAATTGATCAAGAAATTTAAAGCAATTAAGTCAGTTCAAATCTAGAAGAAACCTGTCCCTGTTCGTGCAGTTCGGTGTAACAAAAACATTGTAGCAGTTAATGAGTGTTAACCAGAATTCATCCACCTCAATTCGCCATCGTTCTCAGCAATTGAGACTTTCACGAAGCAGTTTACAGCAAATTACGAAACATCTGCATTTGCATGCTTACAATATTCAGTTAACACAACTTTTGAAGCCAGCAGACCATGAACAGCGCCAAACGTTCAGAGAATAGATCTTAAAGCAACACTAAACAAATGGTAATTATATTGTTGTTTTTCCTAACATAATATAACCTATAAATGGTAAGTTTTGTAAGAAAATCATCTTCTTCGATAAAGCGCATTTCAAACTTGACTGTAACAACAAACAGAATTGTCGTTTTTGTAGAGCTAAGAATTTAAGAGTGATCTTTCAACGTCCCATGCACCCACCACAAGCCACTGTTTGATGGAGTGATTGGACCGTACTTCTTCAAGGATGCGGCTGGCAAACAGAATTGTCGTTTTTGTAGAGCTAAGAATTTAAGAGTGATCTTTCAACGTCCCATGCACCCACCACAAGCCACTGTTTGATGGAGTGATTGGACCGTACTTCTTCAAGGATGCGGCTGGCAATGGCAAAACAACTTTTCAAAGAGTTTGAACAGGACGGCGCAATCTGCCACATAGCGTATATTACGTACGTGCAAAACATTTTATTTAAAAAATTCAAAGTTGAACAAGCCTTTAAGCAACAAAAACATAAATTTATATCTTTTTAAAATCGCACATCACAGAAAAAACGTTTACTTCAGAAAATCGGTAAAAAGAAGTACACCAGCAACACTCTCCAACAAATATTAAACATGGTAAATCCGTTCATACATACTTTTCCTTCAAAATTGGTAAATCAAAATTTATTAACACTCTCCAAAAGCATACAAAACTGCTATCATCTGTAGAATTGTTCAATCAAGAAAAGTCGATCCGGAGGTTCTAACGTCCATAACAACACCATTTCTTATTGCCTTGCATGGCGGTGACAAGCAAGAACAATCTGTCAATGGCTTACAGTTCAAGCTCTTTGCAAAACTAATCACAAAATATAGATTCTACCTTTCGTACGTATCACCAGGTACAAACTTATCGGATTTTACTAGAATCCAGAAGAAAGAACTGGCTAAAAAACAAATCGTAAACTAGAGCCAATTAGCAACACAGCTAAACCCGCGCCATTCGGCTTTTAAAACTTATATCAATGCAAAGCTGCTTGTAGGTACAGGAAGGCAGATATTGTGTATTCCATTATTTGTCTACATTGCAGTAGACAAATATGCAACAAGGTCGCAAACGTCAGATAATACTCTCAACAAGAAGACGATAAACCAGAAGCATACAAAAATTAATCGTAGATTAGGTGTATTGAAAATATTTGCATAAAAATCGCACCTTGAACACTACCTCCATGATAGTGTAGAAAAAGTTTCTTTCCTTTCTCGTTTTATATCTCAACAAGAACCAATAGTACATGAAAAAGTCATATAAAATAAATTGTAAAAAAAAACAACAAAAAATTAGATGGTCAAAACTTTCAAATCACGTAGAAGAGCCAAGTTATTGCAAAATATATTATTTTCAAGATGAAAAAAAAAATATAAAAATAAAAACGTAATTTAAAAAAAATAAAAATAAATTTTGTCAACAAAGTTGTATGTAACAACACCATTTTATAATACTTGTTACTAGAGCAATGAAGTTGTATCAAAAATGATGTTACTGGTAAATCAGTAGTATCTCGCGAAATATTGGGATTGCTTTTTAAGCTGTTAGCGCCACTGTGGCTGAAATAATAACTATTGTATGTGCCGCAACGCCATTTATATGATACTGTCGTGTATTCTACGATATTTTTTTGTTTACATTAGGTTATATTAGGTTATATTAAATGTCAAGTAAACAAGATAAACGTAATTCAAATGACAATAAAATTGATATCTATAAACCACAGCCTCCTCTACTTACAAGCCGTGCTCATGAAACTTGGCAACGTAGCCTAGTAGTCTAATCAGTCCTATTGAAATACATGCAAGTCAATGTAAGTTACAGGTGCACAGTGGAATAAAAGTGATTTGAATACAAATTTAAAGGTAAGTTCTTGAAATTTTTATTATCTGTGCTTAGCAAAGAAGTTATACTACACATTTTCTTGTTTCAAAAGTTAATATCAATATTAATAATTACAAAAACGCCGGTGTTCTTGGTTTTATTTATTTTTAGGTTATGTAAACAACATCCCGTAAAGTTAATATTAATTAATAAATGCAGTTAAATATCTTATTTTAGTAGTACTTAAATAAAGTAATTGAATTCTTTAATCTGTTGTGTAAATAATAACATGTATATTTTTTATTTTAGATGCAACAAAGATGTTACTTCAGTGCAAATCAATGTTCGATTCTATATTGAAGACAAATGGATCCCGCAGTGTTTAATTTCTACATAAAGAAGCCCAGGCATTGTGTATAAATACACAAGTGGATCCCTTTATAATACAGTGTTTATGTGAAATATTTAAAAAAAGTGATATCTAATTATGTTGTGTTGTATAAACTTTGTGAACCCGAAAGAACAGAACTTGCGAAGAGGTAAATTTGATGTAAGATTAATGCATACAAGCAATTAAAAGCAAGCAACGTTCAAATATTAGTCAGTAGCAATCGAATAGCACTGAATATCATACACGTAAAACAATATTTATTACTTTTATTTCCGGTCTTTATCAAAAATAAATTTGTTAACGTCAGCTGTCATATAATTAGTTTTATGCATTAATCTTATTAATATCATTCAAACTATTTGTAATATTAATTAAATTTGCAATATTGGTCTTTAAGCATGTTCATTGGGAAATATTGTTAGCGCAAACACCTCATTTTTCCGTTATTATCCAAATCTTTAAATTTAATCGATAATATAAATAGTTATTATGGTATTATATATGATTAGTATTTGAAATGTTATTGCCACGATTGTCTCATGTCTTTTATAAAATTATTATTAATATATATTATAAGAAGTTTTTTCTTTTGATTTAAAAATAATTAATATTTTACTAATTTAAAGCTTTGCACGCTATAGTTTTTATTATAAAAATGTGTATTATTTAAATTTTGCTAAATGTTTTTGAACAAAAAAGATTTTGAATATACGGTGAATTTTCAATTTCAATATTGTGCAATAACAATGCTATATTTTTAGTAGTACATGAGAAACTCAAAAGAGGAGAAGTCTTAGAAATTAGTGCTTACTATATTCGCATGTTTATTTTTTCTATTTATTAAATATTTTAATATAAATATTGTAATTATATAACAAATATTTTTCTGATTTTGTATTTATATATAATATGAAATTGTGTTCTATATGTATGTAATATATCTTCATTTATTAAATTAAATTAAATTAAATTAATTTATTATTAAAGTTTAAATTTATTTATTTCAACTTATTATACCTAAAACTTTAATTTTTATATAGCAATATGAAGCGAACGAGTATCGGCAATAAGACCACCACCGACGACAAAAGCGACGTTGCCAAGCGTCTCAGCACGGCTTGTAGTAGAGAAGGCTGTGTATAAACACTAGCAGACGTGACTTATGTAAACATCGGCTTGTTGACAAATCTGCCGCCAGATAGCACATTCCTTAGCTGCGATCCCCAATAGCGGTTTGTGGCACTAATTCAGTAATTTTTCAGTTTATTTGTCAAACGCGTCTTACATTTTTGATGTGTTTTCAAGATAGAGTGTCCCACAAACACTAAAAATTTCTATTTTATCTAGTGCGTTTGTTAAGTGTGACCCGCAATATTTAAAAATGCACCAAAAACCTCTAATAAATACTGTGCTTGACTTATGTGAACATATCAATATCTCGTTATAATAAACCCACCACACAGCTTTGCTTTTCATGCCATCTCTTTAATGTGTTCGCTCTCAGTATTGTTCGTGCAAAAAACATATCCCAAATATTTAAAAGATTTTACTTCCGTAATACCTTGCCCATTCCAATTCCAATCCTCAACTTTTTTTCTCCCACCCCCCTTTCTGAACACCATAATTTTTGTTTTATCTACATTGACTTCTAAACTTTTTTATCTAAAACATTTTTCTAAACTTTTAATCATTTCTTTCATTTCCTTCGCTTCTTTAGCTATAATTACCATATCGTCTGCATATGCCAGCGACCACACTTTTTCTCTACTGACTACTACCCCTTCTGCTTAAGCTAACCTCATTTTTTTTCTACATCTGCTACGTAGGTTGCAAACAAAGCGAGACTCAATAGGCATCCCTGTCTTACTCCTTTTGTTGTCCAAAACCTTTCACTCATTTTCCCGTTCACCCACACTCTGCTTGCTGTCTCCTCATACACTTCTTCCATTCTTCTTACCAGGTGCTCGCTAATTTCTTTCTCTCTATCCACACTATCAAATGCCGCCTTTAGATCCAGGAATAACGCATATACTTTTCCCCCTTTCTCTGCTATTTCTTTTTCCACAATATAGTGTAAAATCCGGCCTGCCCGTCTGGAATTATCTCATTCATACCCAGTTCCTCATTCAAATTTTCTTCTAATATCATGGCGTAGATCTTGTATGCCGTACCCAGTAGTGTTATGCCCCTGTATTTATTTACTAGCTTTTTGGTAAACACGCGTAATAAAACGCATATTATTATTTAAATAAGTATTACATTTTATATATTTTACACACTTATCGTATAAATAAAATAAATAAAAACAATTACGTAGTGATATTTAAATTACAGAAGTCAGTAGCATGCAGTACCAGCTAGAGATTTAGTAAAAGTTTTAGTAAAGTCTTAAAATATTAACAACTTTTTTAGAATCATATCTAAAAATGACATTCATTATCATTTTTTTTAGAAATTTAAAACCAATCTAGCCTAAAAAAATCGAGGTCGAACGATGATTTGAGGTTATCTGCATAATTTTTTAGTTTGGTTTAGTTTTGAGGATTTTTATGTCTAAATCAAAAATTAGATGTTGGCATCCATGATTAAGAAAAACACTATAAATTGCGCTACTAAATGAAGTTTTCAGTTAATTTAAGAGGAATTATCAGGAATTATGCTTCAAAATAAAATTAGTGATTATTTTAGGGTAAACACAAAGATTTGTGCTACAAAATAAAGTTTGCAGTTAATTTAAGAGAAATTATCATGAATTATGCTACAAAATAAAGTTAGTAATTATTTTAGAGGAAACACAATGATTTGTGCTACAAAATAAAATTAACCGTTAATTTAAGAACAATTATTATGAATTATGCTAGACGAATCATTCCTCCCTACCCTGAAGTTTGTTGAGGAGTGTTTTTATTCTTTTCCAGTATCAAAAAGTTAAACGCGGTGCTTAGCTACGCACAAGCAGGGCCCCCGCCGGATGCATCATTCCACCCTCTCATTTGGCAGGGCTAGTTTGTTGGGGGAAGGGAGAGAGTTTGTGAAGTGTTTTTAAATTTTAGGTCGCGTACTTTATAATAATAAAAAATGGTCGTATAAAACGTAATAAATTTTTGCAGTTTACAGACTAATTTTACTACCAACAGCACAAATCTGATATTTAAAACTTTGAAAAAAAAGTTATCATTGTTTTTTCATAAAAAAAATTCAGTTTACTTTGAAAAACTATAAATCGGGTTGTGGACAATTCAAAAACTTGATATAGCAAACTATAGATTTTTTCATCCTCTTTCAAATGCAATGTACATTGTCTCAATTTGAAGTTGATTAGTCTCAGTTTGAAGTTGATGGGTCTCAATTTAATGTTGATTAGTCTCAATTTGAAGTTGATCAGTCTCAATTTGAAATTGATTAGTCTCAATTTGAAGTTGAAAAGGAAGATACAATTCTTTTCGTGCCCTGGTCATTTAGAGACTTTTAATCGCCATGTTTGGCACGCCACTGCTGTAAAATAAAAGCCTAACTAAAAAGAGTGTCAGATCGACTACATAAAGACAAAAAAACTATATAAATTTTTCACTTAAAATAAACTTTGGGAATAGTTGATTAAGAGTTTTGAATTTTTAAAATAACAAAAATTAAAAAAAAAAATGGTGGCGCCACTGTAATATTTTAATACTATCAAAGAAAATAATCTACATTAAATTCTAAACAATTTAATATAAACTGCGACCTCCTGTCAAAAATACCAAAGTTGTCTTTCCGGCCGTTCGGTTTTTTTTGTCAAAAAATTCGCAATTAATAGTAAAAACTTCATTAAAAAAAATCATCACATGACTATCAAATCTATACTTGCACTTCAGGTGGTAAATACTCGCAGCGACCCAAGTAAATTAATAAAAATTGGTCTAAGAAATTAACAGTTATTTATTTACAACAGCCTTGATTACCCAGCTCGCACAATTTGATTAGATTATTGAGATTTAAAATTGTCCATAAAACATCTGCTGAAGATCGTTTTGCCGTTTAAAAAGTTAGTTAATTAACTACACTTCTCATGAATCATGCAATAAAAACAACTCTCTAGTAGAAACGCTTCATAGTTTACCAGATCAGTGGCTGTTAAATTCACGGTCGCAATTCTGATCGCAGTATTTTTTGTCATTGGTGACTTTGGCCCATGTATGCCATTAAGTATAGAATATGACATCGTTCAAACGCCCGCCTCGACTTCTTATGGTAGCACGGATCCGAGTGGTTCAATTTTTAATTACTCTTTCGCATAGATCCTGTTGAATTTGAGCGATGCCCTGAGTTATGTTCACTTTTATGGCATCGGTCGATTGTGGTTTATTTGCATAGACCTGCAACTTCAAGAAAATCGCATGACCTTGGTGGCCAATTCACATCACCTCAGCGAGAGATAACCATATGGTTCAATTTGGGCCATAAGAAATTGGTTATCATCGTTCTGTAGCGCTCGCCATTGACGGTGACCTCCCCATCAACGTCGTTTTCAAAAAAGTAGCAACCAATGACGCCCCCGCTCAAAATCCATACCATATGGTAACTTTTTAAGGATGAAGTCGTGTGGGTTGGAGTCCCATATATGGCAATTTTGCTTGTTAACATAGCCATTCATCCAAAAATGCGCCTCGTCGCAAAAGATGATTTTTCCGCCAAAATTGGGGTCCTCTTCCAAACGATTCGAAGCCCCTGTGTCAATTGGATTTCGTACAAGTGTAAAATTCGCCAAATCGCAGACTTCTGCAAAAGCCCGAGTTCTTGTGCAAATTTGGCTACCAAACGTTGAAGAGTCGACTGTAACAGGCTGCCAAAATCTACCCAAGCCAACTGAAAAACCCTTTATTATCATTTCCTTTTGTGCAGCAATTAAATATTACATTTATACGTATGCATACTAAATAACCAAAATATTTATCAAATTAATTTATTCTTTTAAATTAATTTACTTGCTTGTGTATTAATTTCTGAATTTAACATTCTAAATGTTAATAAATCCATAATATTCATCCCCTTTGCTCTAAAACTTTCAGACATTATTATTTACTTTACTTTAAAACAACTTTCATCATTATCACATCGGTTTCATTAATATCTATTTTGCTGAGCAGAATAATTTAAACGCAAGTAGTGTTAACTAATAACTTGTGTTTACATTAATTTATAATTACATAAATACAGTACGTAATTTTTATTTATCATTTAACAAGATTTTACATAGGTATCTGTCCGTTGATCAAACAAATAATAATTTAACATGTAAGCTGTTCATGTATTATTTTTAATTATAAATAATATAAAATAATAATTATTCATTCTGCTTCATCTAATCATTAACAAGCCAACGGGTATTCGGCTTGATTAAAACAAATTAAGGTTCATCAGGCATAATCTCCATTAATTTTTAAAGATATATTTCAATTTTTAGTTATTATTGTTTGCTTCAAGACAATTAAAAAAGTTCTACTATGTTATGCAAGGTTTCATAATTACAAAACATAGGTAATTTAATTAAGTTTTGTTGTATTCAGTTTTAAAATCGGCTTTGGATACTTGAGTGCGTTCTAGTGCAATTTCTTCTTAGAATAGTGGTTCGTTTATTGACGTAAACTCTTTCTTTCACTTGAAACCACAAAGAAAAAATGTGGGGACAATCAAACGCAGGAACCAGTTAAAGTCTGCATTTCTAGAAATAATCCTGTCGCAAAAAATGGTTCTTAAAACTGTCATACTGGCTCGGACCGTATGTGCTGTAGCTCCATCTTGTTGAAACCATATTGCCAAATGGTTTTCAACAACAGTTCTCATAAAATTTTCCAGCATGGCCCAATTTTTTTCTGCTGTAATTCAGTACCAGACAGTACACTTTAGTGAAAGTAATTGTTGCTGAATAAATTGTAGGTTATTGACTGCCCATATTCTGCTGTTTGTTTATTAATGGATCTCTTAAAGTAGAAACTTTTAAGCAAATTGTTGAAAATGAACGGCATAATTATAGCAAGCTTGATCATTTAACTTTAGTTCCTGCACAAACTGCACTTTATATGGAAACAAAACGCAGTTTCTTTAATAATCTGTTCCATACGTTGAATGTTTTGTAAATTTACAGCCAAATGTAGCCATCCAGTTCGTGAAAAGTTTTTAACAACATCTTGTCTAAAACGTGCAACTAACCTTTTAATCGTTAAGGGTTCTGGCATTCTTCAATTACCAACAAAACGACGGTGTGCTCGTTATAGAGCATTGATTTTCTATATTCTGCCATAACTTAAGCTGCAAATTTATGTCAATCATACGTGATACATTTTGTTTTGTTTGCCTATATTTTGTATTTAAAAAATCATCACAAACAAAACAAACTGCCAGAAGTGGTTTTGTTGAGACTATACTAATCGTGGTAAAATATGATTATATTCTTATTTATAGTTAATCATTTTCTCAAAGATTATTGTCAGTTATGCTTGACAATAATAACAATGGTTTCAAGTAGTACAGTTTTATGTCTAGCTCTAGTGTACCTCAAGGTTCAAACCTAGAGCCTATTTGTTCTATTCATAGGCAATTTTATTACATCATTATCAAGTTATGTTCTGGCATAATTGTTGACGACTTAAAAATATATCGATCTATTAATTGTAGAAATGATAATAACTGTTTACAATAAAACCTTAACTTATAGTTCGTTGGTACGTTACAAACAAGCTCACTATAAATGTAAGTAAATGTTCCCTTGTCAGTTATACTAAAAAACAGTTCCTATTTTAACAAATCTTTGAGAGTTCAGAAGTGCTTCCTTAAATATTTATGTTTAAAAGTTGATAGAATATGCCCCGTTAGATCCCATGATTATAGTAGACTATTTAAAAAGCATACATTTTCTTCGTTGTCAGATCGCAAAGATATACGAGACCAGTCTAAAAGGTATCCGACCTTAAATTTTAATGCGCAAGATTGATTCCGGTGCGACAGTTGTTTCCAACTAGCCGTCAAGTGAGGTGCTTTATACGTGTTCCTCGGATTTTAATTCCTCTTAAAATGACGGTTAAACGAGTTGAACAACGGCACTGCATAAAATGTTTCCAAAAGCTTGGTGATTCTCAAAGCAAAACAATTCGTAAGATTCAGAAGGTGTTTGGCGACGATACTATGGCAGTAACACAAATTAAGGAGTGATTCAACCAATTCAAAAATGACCGGACATCGTTGGAGACTGATCTGCGTTCTGGGAAAGTAAAAATTCCGCACATGCAATTTTGAGTGAAAATATGAACATGCGCAAAGTAGCAGCTTTTGTTGGCGGAACAGAAAGAACTCAGTCTTGCGGTTGCACAAGACTTGCTTGTTACTACCAACACTGAACCTGAGTTTCTGGACACCATTGTAACTGGAGAAGAGTCATGGATGTACGGGTATGACCCAAAAATAAAAGCACATTCGTCGTTATGAAAGCAGCCAGTCGTTTATTGCAGAGTTAAACACCATTCCAAAAGAATGCTTCCAGAAGTGTCTTCGGTAGTGAAAAAAACGGTGAACCAAGTGTGTAGAGACGCAAGAGGCCTACTTTGAAAGATTAAAGTCCCAATCACGTCATGTAAATAATAAATTTTTCCCAGCCTAAAGTCTGATACATTTTAGATAAACCTCGTATGTAGTGCAACATTTCTATATTGCTCCATAATGAAATTGATTTTTCAAATTAGTTAGTAAAAACTTTAATCAGTTGTAGTTTATTAAGTTGAAATTTTCTTAAGTGGTAATTAAAACCCATAATAAACATTGAAATGTATTTCGCAAATAATCAAATATAGTGCATACAGACAAAAATCAGTATTTAAAGTAAAACTAATTAAAAATTTTAATCAGATATGTACATTTAAAACTGTTGGTGAAATCTTTTGTTGCATGTTCTGAATTGCATATGGATACATTTCTTCTCGGTGTAAACTTTTTCATACAAAATGTTGGCAAATTTGTATTTGTTGTCTTTATTTAAATCAAACAAACCAGAGCAGGACCCCATCCCTCTGGGGTGCATTGAGAAATTTACTTTAGTATTTTTTTTTCCGTTTCTATAACTTATTGGTAGTCTTTAAACTTTAAAAAAAATTCTTCGCTTTTTTTTAGTTGTTTCGTCGTTTTTTTTTAACTTTGACTTCAAAAAATCTCATTTTTTGTTTAAAAATCGCAATTTTAACAAAAAAAAAATGTTACTGGTAAAATCAATTTTTCGTAGAACCCAAATTTGGCGCTATTTCAAGTCTATACACTATCTATAAGCCGCAAAGCAAAAAACCATTTTTTTTTTGTTCTCAGTGGGTTGTGCAAAAAAAAGCAATTTTTAGATTTTTTAACTGCCAAATTTGACGTATTTTGATGTAAATTAATTAGAAAATATAAATTTGTTTTGTGTATTTGAGTTTTTTGGGTCTAAAACTCAAAAAATCAACAAAAGTAAGTAAAAGCAAGAAGAAAAATGTTTACAATATTTTTCCATTAATTGAAGATTTTTTAAAACTTTTTTAAAAGACTATTTCGCTTCTATTTTTTTAAGCTATTTTCAGAAGTTTAACAAAAACATCTTTTGTCGCTTGAACCAAATTTGGGCGATTTTACTCTTTCTTTGATAGTTTTTGCGCTTGCGGCACAAATTTAGACTCGATCTATCGGCGCCAAAATTTGAGAATATTATTATTTAATAACATTTCTTTTTAGATGGACTTTTCTACGGCCCATAAGCACCACACTGACTATATTTCATGTAGAATTGTCTCCAGAATTCAAATTTTGAATAATATTTGATGTATAGTTCCTCTAAACGCGGCTAAACGTGTATTTGAAAAAGTATATGTTAAAGAATAAGCTCAATGCTTTTTTTATTAACTCTATGAAATTCATTTATATTTATTATTATATTCATATTATTTCATAAAATAATATGAATATAATAATAAATTTAAAGAATAAGCCTTGAAGATTTTTCGAGTTTTAGACCCCTAAAACCCAAATACACACAACAAATTTATATTTTCTAACTAATTTACATAAAAATAAAATCTAAAAAAATGCTCCTGTTTGCCCAACCATAGATCGGCTTAGACAAGGTATATAATTCAAATGACGCCAAATTTGGATTCTATAAAAAATTTGCCTCTCCCCCCCCCCCCCCCCGCATGTAACATTTTAGAAGCATTTCTAAATAGCAATATACCGCGGATTTCAATGTTTAGGTTTCTTGTTTTGAATTTAAGAGAGTAGTTTTTCTTTGGAGTTTTGAATTTGAAGTCAATATGGGAGATTGATTGTTTTATAAATTATGTATAATAAATTTTACTAGTATGTCAAATTCAATTTTCAGAAAAAAAATCACAAATTATTCAAATAATACAAATTTTAACCATAATAAGTTTGATTCTTACCATATATTCAACACTGGAGTTGCTGCCCAAGGAGAAACATTCTCCAACAAAATCAATGTTGCTTACCTGAAACAAACAAAAAATATGTTAGATTTATTATTTAATGTATAACGATTTTATTAAAATGTTACTAGTTAATGTAGAAATATTACAATTATAATACTCAAAATCCCTTAAGCAAGTCAAAGTCTGGTGAGTCAATCCAACATTTTATTTACAGATTTCGGCAAAAATTGTTATAAGAAGCTAATTCCAAGATTAATTCACTACTATTCTACAAAAAACAAGTAGTACAAAACATCGCATTAATCGTACTCGCGCCACTGCCTTTTCTCGTAATGCTGACAACTTACATTACAGGTAGACCTACAGTTTTGAGTGAATTGCAAACCCCTGGAGAGATTATAAATTAATCTACTCCCAGAAAAGAATCTTAGTCTTAAAACCCCAAGCTGACAAGGCGGGTTGCGGAGTGGGAGAGCGTATAAACATTTGGAATGGTTTCCGTTGTGAGATCTTTGGTGTAGCAGTGGGATGTATCAAACTACACTATATCAATAAAATTATATCGCCTTTTTTAGAACTAGTAAGCAAAGTATTTATTATGCTCGTGCTAATAAAACCTGCTACAACTATACAGAAATTTTGAATAGACAGAAGATTCCCCAATTAAAAGTAAATAATGATTTAAATAAACGCAACTATGTATAAGTCATTTATGACTACAAACAAAGAATTAAAAACTACGAGTACCAAAAAAGCTACAGATAACATTATATACACTAATTACTAAAAAAAATATTTCTAAATTCAGTAAGAAAAACTGCTAATGTAGAAAATTTAAAACTATTAAAGCTTTACATAATAATATCAACATAAGTAAAACCTTCAGCCTTTGTCACCAACATATATGTTTGAAATGTTTGAAATATTCATATAGTAAATATGCTTTATAATTTTTATTAAATATGTATGTTTTTGACCCGGTGATCTGTTATACTAACCAACAACTCTATGGTCATTGCACTATTTGCTTTGTTCCGACCAATAAATTTATTATTATTATAAACATATATCAACTGAGTTTAGTAATTTGTATCCTATAAAAACTACAGACACTATTCCAAATATACCTAAAACCCCATACTATATTATTAATCATCTACCTGATGTGGTAAAACACCGTTGCCGTTTTTCAAATAAATCGTTAAAACCCAAAACCACTTGTGCTTTAATTATAAACATAACATAAAACTAGATTAGATACTTGAACTGAGTCTAATGAGTACGAAACCCTTTACCGTGGATTGTGCAAGTAGCAATGACCCACGAGTCAAACCTCCCAAGTCTTTTATGGCTTATAATACAATTAAACTACAAGGTTTAGTTTGCTCCATAAACAAACTTAATCATTTATTAATTTGTGGCTTAAATGTTAATTTCTGTTCATCAGCATCCTAAACATAAAAAACCTTATGTGTATCCTCTAAAACAAAAGTAAAAAATAAAGATCCAGATCGATTTAATCTAGTAGAGTTCAATCATCATCTTTTTTGCTCATTTGCTGACCAAGCGAGTGTTTGTGCTTACATCCACAAACAGCAAGCACATTCTAGATTGATGACGTACAACATTCAAAGCATTTTTTTTAAATTTCAAAATATATTTAGAAATTATGTGTTGTCAAAAGATATCATCACCCAAAAAATAGATAAAATTCCAACTATTATTCTTAAAACATTTGCAAATGAATTAGCTCCCATTCTGACAATCTGGCTCTTCAAATTATAGATTAATTGTATTATTGTTTAATATGTCTAAAAATTTTAAAAAATATATTTTTACATTGTCAGTTTTTAGAACTTTATCTCAAATATTCATTGTAGATTTCGATAAAACGTTCGACAACAAATCTTCTGACATGTTAGTCATAAATAGAATTCTACTTTAGACAGACATAGATATTTCCAAAGCATTTGATATTTTATAGGATATGGCACGCTAATATTATCAATGATCACAAATCTGTAAGTTATCAATAGCTTTCTTGACAATAAAAAAATTATAGTTAGAATTGATGGTTTTAACCGCTCTATTTATTTCGCAAAAGTCGGTTAAAAACATACCCATTTATTTTATGAATCAGTTATGTTAAACTTTTTATTTTTTCAATACCTACAAAATAATTCTCATACAGAAAAAAATATTTATTCAATAACTCTCAAAGCAATAATATAAAGTTGTTACAAATTAGTGGCACGTCGCAGTCTGGGCAACAATGTCCAATCGCTTGTCGGTTTTATGGCATCAAATCAAAGACATGTTACGCGACAATGTTATAGTTCACAGAAAATTTAAATTAGACTATTTTCACCTAGCGCACGCATGAAAAATGATGGTTTTGGAGTAATAGATACATATATGCATCAATTTTTGTTTTTTAATAGTTGTAGAGCAAAAAATTTCCAATCAATACAAGTCATTTAAAATGTTCTATAATTTTCCGTTTTTCCGCTAGAAGGCGCAAAAAATAAAGTAGGTATATATTTTACTTATTTGCACTTAAAGCCCAAACTATGCATTTTCATGAAAAATTATAAGAAATCAAAGTTGTAAAGCAAAAAAATTCCGATTGATATTGACTATTTGGATTTCCCGATATTGAAAGCATTTTCCGCTAAAGAATGTTGAAAAATGTAGCAATTGTGACCTTTTGCTGATTTTTTAAATTTTCAACCAAAATTATGCATTTTCTAAAGGTCAAAGTTTTAGAGCAAAAAATTTCCGATCGATATAGGTCTTTCAATTTTTCCAATAACGCGTGGTTTGCCAGCCAGAACGCGCAAAATCGTGACTTTATTTTCCGCGTCTTACAGCAAAAAAACGGAAAATTATAGAAAATTTCAAATAACCTATATCAATTGGAAATTATCCGCTCTACACCTTTTAATATAAGTAAAAAAAACGCAAAAATTTATATAAATATGTCTATTACTATTACAGATAGAGCAAATACACCTAAGTATACAAGTCGCTAAGCTGTGGGTAAAATTTCTCTAAAACGTTGATTTTTTGTCTAATGTTTTTTCATCGGCAAACAATTAGGCAGTGTCAGAAGTTGAAGAACGTTCTCTTCTACCTATAGACTAAAGCTGAATTAGTGCCTGCATTATATAATCAAAAATTCCAAAAATTAAAAAATAAACTTAGTAGTAATCTAAACGCTGGTAAACACGATCTATTCCTCCCATAGTGTCATTGTAACCAACTACAACTTTAAGTTTGATCTTTTTTCTCTTTTGTTTATACCTCAACACTAGAATTTGAATAAATGTTTGAAACGAGATACCTTTTTTGTTATTCCATTTCAGTAAAGATACCTTGCCTCTTTGGAACGCAATTATTTTTCCCTTCTTTAGTTTTTTTAGTAATTCGTAAGGTGACCCACCGTCCCTTTTACTTTAAAATTAGAAGATCGGCAAGCTGGATGAGTTATAAAAGTTGTCCATTGTAAGACAATTTCCTTAATTTAAAAGCGCATTTGTAAGTGTTATAACTACTCGAGATGAGACCGGAAAGCCCTCATATTGTTGATCAATATTTGTCATATTACCAGTGTATAAAATAAAATTCAAAACCACTCTTAGATTCACAGAGTAATTATTTCTTGATCCCATACCTAGCTCTTTTTAAGGAAATATATTGAATCCAATCAAGTCTTTCTTTATACAACAAAAGACTCTCACCTATAGTTATATGACTTTCTGTGTACTTCTATTTGTTATTTTGTTTAGCTTTGTTCAACCCTATGTCTCGGTTACTTGGTATCAGTTTATCAAGAAATGTCCATAGTTAAAATATCTATTATTTTCCCATATGGAGTCCATGTTTGTATTTGAATTTAGTTACCTTAGTTGGCCAGGCGATTGTTTTCGATGCTTATTCTAGGACAAGGGTAAACAGTTTGAGTAAAATAGTGATTCCTTGGTGCACTCCTCCATTTATTTTTTCAGATTTTTCATGTAACTTTGTTTGTAGAGTGGCATTTTGTGGCTTTCCTGAAGTCAACAAAGGCTAGCCACAGAGTTATATTATATTCTACTATTTTTTCTATAAACGCATGCGTTCTTGTTCCGTAGAATATTGTTCCCAAATATGAAGAGAAGCATCTAAAAGTACACTATCTCTTCTAAACTCTATTCAAAAATAAACTATTCGAGCCAGTGCCAATCCAAAACTGACTAATAACTTTAGAACACCTTTTGCATTTTCTATACATATTTCCATAAACGTTGTTCAAACAAAATTCAAGACATATTGCCATCTAAACAAATATTTACTCGTAGTACAAAGTTTGCTAAGAATTCTTTGACTGTTCAGAAATGTAAGATCAGAAGTTTTAAGAGATTTTTTTAACCGGACTACCAATATTTTATATATTTCCTAAAATTTATAATCCGCAAATACTCAAGGTCAATGTTCACACACTGCATAAATCTCGTCATCAATGTGATAGTGAATGTAGCATATAAATAATTATAAAATGAATTAAATTTATTCAAACTCAATCTAACGATATGCGCGTTCGTTTCGCCAATATCACTGAAATTTTGATCACTTGGTGATGATAAATTAAACAAATTCGGTGACATAAATTTAAAAATTTTACGAGTAATGAATAAAACAATTTGAGATAAAGTGAAATTGGTCGTTCTTTGTTATGTATCATGTTAAACAATAATTAAGTAATATTTTAGGTCACCACCAAGTGATCAAAATTTCAGTGATATTGGCGGAACGAACGCGCCTGATCACAGCGGCAATTGCTGGCAAACCAGTCGTTCGATTGATTATTTATATAAATAATTTCTAAATATTACATTTTAAAATATTAAAAAAATGAAGTTTCTACATATATCCGCCACATCAATTTAGTACATCCTGGGTTCTGTATTACTAGTTCCTGAATACTCTAAATGATTGAAGCTAGTATAGATCCAAACTCTATACTGTACCTGTAAAGTTGTTACTTATAACCAAAACCTGAAATGTTTTTAATGCATAAAAAAATCTTTAGCAACGAAGCTTATTTCAAAATTAGTGGATACAAAATAAAAAAAAAAAACTTTAGAAATTACTGTATCCACTGTGTGGTGTAGTTTTTGAGTGCTAAACGTACTTTGTCCTTTTGAATAAAGTTGGTAGAACAGTTACTATGAATGAAGGTCGATGCAGAAAAACGCTAACAGATTATTTGTGGAATGAATTAGAAGGTATATATGTCCAAAACATGTGATTTCAACAAAAAGATGCCATATGGCTGATAAAATATTGAATCTTTTGAAGAAGAGATTTGGGAATCAAACAATTTGACCAAAAATATAGAAGTAGTAAAAAATATAAATAATAATACATTTTGCTAAGTAACACAAAATTTTTTTGCTAGCAATATATGTATATCTTGCATACTTCTAGCAATGTGCATAGAAAATAGTCCCAATTATTTAAAACTAACAACAATCTTCAAACTTAATTATTTAATCTCCACCATTTTCTGTACATAATTACATATTCTTCATTTTGGCACACCCTTTATACAGGGTAATTAGACAAAAATATATAAATAATTTTGTAATTTTTAAACTGTTTTGATAGATTTAAAAAAAAAATTAACTGATTAATTAAATAGTTGGCGGTAAAAATAACTAAATAATCTTTAATGTCTTTTAGAGTTACGGTAAAATGGTTTACTTAAATAATATTTTTTATTAATGATATTTGACACTAGATTCCTTTTGCCACTATTCTCAGTTATTTTTTCTTCACTTTACTTTATCTTACTTAATAGACCGTTCCATTTGAAAAATAGCAAGTAGCCACAGTAAGAATTTTACTTGTCCCCGGCGTCCAATCACTGAACGAAATTAATTAAGTAATATTTTAAAACCAACAACAAAAAGTAAATTTTAATTAAATAAAAATATTTTTTAGGCTAATTTTTGAGTATTTTGGCCTACCTTGGCTTACCTCACTTGGCAAAAAGAAAGCACCTAAAAATTAATTAAACAGTTAAATAGTCAGTTATTTTTTCTTTGTAATGATAACAATAAAGACTTTATTATTTCACAAAAACATTAAGAAGAATTAAGATTAAAAATCATTAGTAACTACAAACCCGTACTTTATATTATTTTATCTATTATTGCAATTTTTACAACTTAGTGTTTGTTAATAAAAAAAAGCAATACAAAAGTATACATGTGTGTACTTACGTTTATAGTATTCAAAAAATATTTAAAATGTTTTTTGATTCAAATCGGTTTAAAAATAACGAAGCTAAGTATTTGTGTAACGCCCTGTATAAGATGTCAAGTTATCGTTATTGTTTTGTTTTCAGTAAACAGAACTTTTGAAAATGTAACTACTACCTCCTTCTTTCAAAATCGATACAAGACTTATGGTATAAATAATAATGAAATCATGTCTATTACGTTCTAAAAGTTAAATTAAATTGATATAAATAGCCAACAATGACAAACACACTACACATTCATCATTATTAATTGATTGCGACAGAAACAAGATGACATGTTTTTAATAAACTGTCACTGTTCATTTCAAATGAAATACAAAAAGAAATGCAAGGTACAAACATTAAAAAAACCGATAAGATTCATCCATTTGCGAATAATTGAGTCCATTACGCAAAACCAATCAAGTGAAAGGATAATTTATCTGACAGGTAAATGTACGCGCCACAACTCAACATCTAAAAAAATAGTATAATTCGTGCAGGTTCACGACTAGGATGATACGAATCCATCGACACGTAATCGTATATGGGGCCCGAAAGTTGACCTTGGCCTCGCGATTTGTTGGCTTTTAACCTTGAGGAAGGAGATTCGACAAAAAAGTGAAGCAGCAGTCCAAATGTGTAATATGAGGAACCGTCGGATTCCCACCACTATAATTCAACTGCGCGACTCTTTCTCCAATAAATGCGATTTTTTTATTTGGTAGTGCGCAGTATTAAAAAAAGAGACTCGATTTCATTCTCAACTATTTCTAACACGAGCTATTTATATTGTAATGATAAGAGTATTAAGAGTACTTTTCCAGGCACAGGCTAGAATAAATATTTGCAAAATATCATCTTGCTACGCAGACAGCAAAATAATCTCCCATCATAATAAAGGAAAATAAACGTATAAATATGAATTTTCCATTAATTGTATTATAAAATAACTTGTAATAAAAATGAAATTAATTTAGTAGAATAGTTTTATTTGTCACAAAAAGTAAAAATGTTGACTGGTCAATATAAATAAATGAACAATAATTTATTAGGATTAAATATATATATTTCACAACTGAATTACTTCCAATCTACTTGAAGCGTTGGAATAAATTTGTTCAAACTGAATAGTGGTTGGAGTGGAAAATTCCACCCTATATGCGAGAGAGAGATGCATACACAACAAAGTCAGTCGTCCTTTTCTCCGCATGCCGCATGTAATATGTATAATTGGATCCAGTAGCAAGATTTTTAAAGCCTCGATTTGTCATATAATATATGACAAATATTATGTATTTAAGTTATTCAAATAAGGTTTTTAATTAGGGTTGATATACAGATTTATAATATAAAAATAAAATAACGAGTGCAAAGGTAAGTAAAATGTTCTAATATAATTGAAGGTTACTTTACTTTATGTTTTTAATCACAAATTTATTCTTACGAATGCATTACTAGTTTCGGCTCTACTTAGAGCCTCCTACAGGTGTAATAAATTATATGATTTGACTGGTTTTGTTTTTGATATAAAAATGTTTTTAATGTAAAAGATATAATAACAATAATGCACCAATACTGCAAATAAGTTTCTTAGTTGTTTGCAAATATGTTGCTTATATGAAAATTCTGCACAAATTTTGATAAATTTTCTGCAATATATTGATTTACTGTGCATTTTTTATAGATACCGTCTTCCGGATTTGTTTCCCAGCTTCGGATTACGGATATTTTGAAACAATAAAACAACTTTCCATGCCACACTTCAAACAGTGTAGCGGGCAAAAGTAACCTGGTTTGCAACCATTCTAGTTGTTCAACGGTAGTGTAACGACCAGCGGCTTCTACATTTTAAGTCAAATGGGCGATGATTAGGTGGTACAAATTCGGTTTCTTCCGTTACATATAAGTTATTAGTTACACTCAGCGCCACCCAAATGCAACTATTTGGCCAAATGAAAACAGCTTACATCAGCAAAATAGAATATGAAAATATCAATTCTTGTTGTAAATGAAATAACAGCAAAACTCGTAGATATAACATTGTGCTCAATTGAGTAATAGTATACTCCAGCAATGTATGTAATACTTCAAGGCTGATAAAATAGCATGCAAAAAGCTAACCCTCAAGACTTGTGGACCTGAACTCTGAACAGGTTGCAGATAGACTATGAAAACCAAACGAAAGTAAAAACCCGTATTTTTTTAGTTTTAAGGTTTAGCGCTTGTCACTTGTGGTTACCACCACACATCTGCCTTTCTTTAATTATTTACCTGCAGACACAAATATATACTGCCAACCGGTTAATTAAGAGAGCCAAGTACCTAGTCCACCCACACTCTCTCACATAAATATAATTATAAGTTGCTAATTATAGGACCAATGTTTTGAATTAATAAATGTTTGCAGTTGATAAGACGTAACAGTCTATGTAAAAAAGAAAAAAAAAACGAGAAACACAAGATATTCCAGAATTTCTATACAGTATGTAGAAAATAACATAGAAAATCGAATGTTAAGGATTACTTCTTGCTATAGCTATCATAAGGAAAACAAAGACCCAAATGCAGTTAAAATTGTTTCACCTTCCTACTCGAAATCAAAGAAGGCAATCAGAATCGCGGATACTCAAAATTACATACATTTATAAATACAAATCCATATAACATATTTACAGTTAACATATTAGAAGTAATTATCATAGAACCTTGATAAGGAAATAATTAATCTGAATATGGAATGCTGTTTAATAATAAATTTAAAAATAATTTTGAGTAATTTATTGGCCATAATTGTCATAAATAAATAGTAAATGTATAAATATCGTCTGTGAAGGCAAACTTAAAAAAAAAAAGATGACACTTAACTATTATTATTATATATAATTAACATATTTTAGTATCGCATAATTTTCCCCGTGTACTAGTTTCTTGTTGCATTATTTACCTGCTGTTATTTTTATTTTAAAGAAAACATTATACCTTTGTCATATCAGAAAATGCGACCTAAATCGTGCTTGTTAGCAACATAATCTAATTTACATGCACAGTACGCTGGTATAATTTTTAAATGACAATGCAAATATAAACTTATTAATAAATTAATATTTTGCATATTTAAATATTGGTACTATTGAGATTTCTTTTATTTCCAGATATTATAAAAACTTTATTAGTTGTGTTTATAAATATTTAATGCCCAAAATCTAGGAAAAGTTGTAAAAGATTTAATACCCCATAGGCATTCATTCATTGAGCCAGAAGTCTACAACGCTGGTTAGGATCGATACTTTCCCAGTAACTTTCCACCCTTAGATGCTCCCTCCAAATTCTACCTGCAACCACTGAATGGAAATTTCCACTTGATATACTGAAGTTACTGTAGCATTAGATTTAATTACATCATAATTATATCTACTAATTTAATATTGTATATTTGATCAATTAATGTTGTTTTGATATATTTCATCATCTTTAATAATTGCAATTACTATGTTAATTTTTAATTATGTAATTAGTTATGTGGAAAATAATTTCACGTCAACATCCGGACTGAACAAGTTTGTTTTTGTGACGATCGTAGTTCAAGGCTAGAAATACTGGACATGGAATTCTTATTATACATAATAGTAGTAAATGGTGAATATTTTATTGAATAAAGCGTGTGTAGCAAATTAAAATAAGTGAATTAATGTTTGTATAATTTGTAGAAGTTGAACTTTAATAATATATAATAAACACGTCGTTCACTCGGTTCAATTTGCATAATATATATTGAATAAAAATGCACTATAAAATATTTGCAACAAATATAATCCAGGAATGTATTCCAAATATTTTTGGCTCATATATTAACTTTTTAATCTTATAAGACAAAATAATAAATTAATGCAATTCATTTGAATATTTAGTCAAATTATAGTATTTAATTATAATTCTAAAGAAGATGCCATCTAATACAGGGAGTTTATATATGAATAGGATTATGTAATCACTTTAAATGTGCCGCTTTTGTTAAATTGTTCACTAAACTATTTGTTTTGACAGATCAACTTTGACAGCTGTCAAGCAAACATATGAAAACATATGTAGTATAGTGGACGATTTTAAAAATTCGGCATATTTAAAGTGATTACATAATCCCATTCATTTATAAACTCCCTGTACTATCAAATACACTGTTATAATCTACAAGATTTCGATTACCATATTAAATCCTTTTTTGCACGTGAACTTTTGACAAGATTACTAAGTATAGAAAAGCTTAAGCTCATGTACAAAAAGAATTTAATATAAACAACAAAATATTGCTTAACTTCTGTTCGACTAAGAATTAACAAATGCGTTTTTTGTAACCTTGTTTGACTTATACAACAACCTACATAAGATATATGCATGATGTCACTCACACAAATTCGATAATTTCCTTAGTACCTCTTAGCCCCATAACTCATGTGCAATTTCATTAGAATTTCTCGAATTGTATCCTCAAAGCTCTAAAAAGTTTTAATTATCCGGTATATCAACAATAGTAAAAAATAGTACATTGTATTTCTTGCTTGTTCAAAATTAATAATTCATTGTTAAACTAAATCTCTTCAGGCCAATAGGGATTAGCAATTAATTTGTTGTTTTGCAAAAAAAGTTCAATCTGTCGCTTAGCAATTAACAGATGCGCCACCTCACGCAAATAAATAATAAATAGTTGACATTTAAATATTTCAATTATTATATTACGGCACGCACATAACCAAAGAAATACTAACATCTAATCTCTCCCTTCGCGATTGACACTTGTGAAAAATGATATATTTATCATAAGTTTGTCACAGCACTCATATAACCTAAAAATAGCATTTAATGTGTCGTTTTGCAATCTAAAAATGTCGACACTATGCGACGTCGTGATTATTGTTAGACGCACATAAGCTAAACAAAAGTTAACATCTAAAAAAGATAAAAGTCGTTTTCTGACAAGAAAAAGTAAGCTTCAGTAACGTATTCTGACGAAGTCACACCTTACTCGAGTGTGCTTCGGTAACATGAAAACACATTACTAAAGCTTACATAGATCTGGAGACCTTCATATGTGAAAAAAGTAAAGTGCGCGCGCCGCCAATTTAAGTTTACATCTGCTTTAAAATAATTTAATTTAATACAATGGAACATATCATAGAGTGGCTTAGCTATCTGTAAGCAAGGGTATGCAATGCAGAAAGACCCACAAGCATACATAATATTTCAAATCTAGATTTTGCTAATTTTGAGATTTTATGACATTTTTTACAATTTTAAACAGTCAATGACTAGTATTGACTTGACTTTACCGAACTAGTTTATTCAAGTCCAAAAGTAAAAAAAATAAAATTGAAAAAATTTGAGATTTTTTTACCCCCGCGTCGCAACACTTAAACGCAAAAATACGGAGAATCGGAGACCCGATCGCAACAAAACTCGCGGGTTCCCGAAGAAAGTCGGTTCGGCGCATCCGAACTTGAAGTAAAAACGTTCCCCCTCCGCACCGCGGCCCGATTTGCGGCAAAAAAATGGAAAAAAAATCGGCCGATTTTGAAAATTCGTATATAGGCTCATGAACAAAAAATCAAAAATCTAATGCTAGGCGATTTTGAATATTTTTGTCTTCTTTTAAATAAAATTAAACCGAATGTTTTATCTCAAGAACTGTGGGAGAAGTAGGCTTTTCAGACGTACAGCCGCGGGTTAACGCGTAAAGATATCGAAAAATTGTAAGAGGGTAATCGAAAGGCGGAAGACGGATCTCGCAAATAAAAATGGTCTCGTTTTTTTTTGGTTTGGGGGGACCGGCGGTGAGCATTTAAAAGCCTCCTTCGGGGGACAGCGAGTGAAAAACAAAAGTCGAGTCACTCAAAAATCCTTCCTCTTTCGAAAGTTCAAACAAAATTTTTGCGTCCGACAATCGCCAGGGGGCGCACAAACCGTTGTCGTTTTTCACTTTTGTAAAAACGCTATTTTTGACTTTAAACGCAAAATATTGGGTGACGCCGCCCCCCGATCAGGACGGGGTAAACGGGGCTCGCCGAGAGGAACGTTTTGACGTATCCGCCGCCCCCGTGCGATCAAAAACAGCAAAGTTACGGCCGTTTTCCGTTTTTTTTTTCAAAAATACGCCGCGCCGCCCCTGGTAGTGTCAAAAAATGAGGCGGCACGTCAAAAAAAGCGCGGAGAGACGGCGGTTTTAAAAATCAAAACGCCCAATCTGCATTTCCGACGACCAAAAAGTTACGACTCTCCAAACGCTGGACCCTCTTTTCCTGATGACGTCGCTACCTCGGCATCAAAACGGGGACTTTAAAATTTTATCCCGTTGGGGGACGAAAGCAATTAAGCCGACGCCAAAAACCGCGAGGCAATCCGACCTCCCTTTCGCCCCCGGCAAATTTTGGAGCACCCTGCCGCCTAATCGACTGACGCTTGGCAAACGGCGGTGGCAACGGCCACGAAAAAAATCACAAAAATGCTACGACCCCATCTGAATCTTTGGTCGGATTTTTCCAAAAATTAAAGGGGCTCCGGCGGCGGCCGTCCGCGCGTCTCCCGCAAACCGGAAAAATTTCGGCGCGCGCCGCCGTTCTCAGCGCGAAGGCTGGATCGGGATTCGGAGCCCGGAATAGGATTCCGCCGTCCTTCCCGGAGGGAAAAGGTACGGGTCGCGTCAAGATCGGACGGCGGGCGCCAAAGATGCGGACCGATAAAGAGCGGCCCAAAGAGTCCCGAATTTTCCGATCGGCGACCCGGAAAATCGCGAATATCTCGGAAACGAAGCGTCGGAGATGGACCCAAAAAAGCAGATAGAGATAGAAAAAATGTGATTTCGTTCACCGGGAGCGGAGATAAAACGCAAAAATCGTTATCGTCGTTTTCATTTTTTTTTCGACCCCGAGGTTTGATCAAAGTATTTTAATCAAATAATAATTAGAAATAGCTAAAAATGTATCCAAATATTAGAATAAATGCGTTTATTGGTAATTTTAAATGCATGTTAATGCTATTTGCAAATATAATTTGACTAAAATAATGTGGCAAAATATAGTTTAATCCTTTTTGAATGTATTGGTGAAAAAATAAATTAATTATCAAATTATACGTGAAAATAGAAATGACGCCAAAGTAGCTATTTTCACTACAATACTGGAAATCAAAGTAACTGTCGATATGCTCTTAAAATCGACTCGGTGGTAAAAAAGTGCAATAAAATTAAATTCTCAACTTTCTGTGTCAGATTTGACATCTGCCGTTTTTTAGTTTAAACATTGAAGTTTAATAATTTTTTAAATAATAAAGATGCGAATGTAGAACCAAAAAGTACAACTTTTTGAACCGTACACGCCAATATACCTAACCAGTTGTTAGAGCGCAGTTTTTCTGAAACTGATTTAGTATGAAAGGGTTAAGAATTTAAGAAGAGTTAGAAACATTTAAATTTCACTTAATTTATGTTTTTATTTGACATCTAATATGTTGCATCGAGTTTCATAGAAGTGCCACGATATTAACATAACCTAAACATAGCTCTATGTGAAAATAATTGTGTCAAAATATATTATAACAACATTTACAGATACAGATTAACTGTCACGGTGTTCGATGATATTAAAATCGTAACACCCAAAAAGTATTTAATGTTTAAGAATCAAAGTAAATTACTATTGCATGTTTCTCAAGCTGATCTAACACTTAGATGAAATTTACAACCATTAATTGAATTGAATTGAATAAATATCATATTCTGCCCATTTTAGTAATATATTTGTTTAATATTTACTATACCATCTTGCACTTTTAACAAGCATTGTATTCCATCATGTTATATTATTATAATTAAACATAATTAAAGTATAACTTTTCTTAGCGGTATATTTCAGAAATATTATATTTGCAAACAATTATTGTATATGATTTACTTATTAAGTAAAGTGATGATTCGATATTATCGAATATGTGAAAATCAGAGTGTAAATCGATATTTATTTATTTAAAATATATGCAGATTCAATAACATTGACCTATATGGTTATAAGTGGCCATGTTGCAAAAACTTACAATATCTATATTTAAATATTGAAACAATACAATTAAAATAAATCATGGTACCTCACCTAGATAATCGATGTTTTTGAATTTTGAATCAAAATGATTGGTATAGAAGACACGAAAAATAAAATGATTGTAATAATTATTAAAATATACAGGGTGTTCCACGACATGAGATCACCACATCACCTAAAAATGTTGAAACTAAAGCGTAGTTTCTCTAAAGCAAATATTAAAGAAGTTATGGCCTGTTTTAATTAATATAAATATTGACTCCACCTAAACAATAAATGATATTAAGTGCTATTTGATACAAACTGTTTACGTTACTATGGAAATAAAGCACCTCCAAATTAACTATTCTGTTTAAGCTTATTCACTTTAACATTATGATTTTCTTTACAATCAACATGTATTCAGTCTTGTTCACCAAGTCACATCAAACCATACAGCAAATACTAGACAATGAGAACAACAAACTGCAAGAATTTTATAATAATTCCACAATGCACAATTTAATTTCTCAAATATCCATTTCATATCCATCCTCTTCAAGTCTTCTTACCTACAGATTTCGCTGATTTTTTCCGCAGAATCATTCAAAATTGATATATACAAATTTTATTGACGGATGAGCACTTACAAAAAATTGATAAAGTCCATCACGAGAAAAATATGTGATTTGCTGATGAAGTTAGGTAAGATTATGAAAAGCAGCAAAAATCATAGCTTGTTGTCGCGATAGTGTTGTGGAAGATGAGTGACTTAATCATTCAGTATTATGTACATTAAAATCTCCTAACCAAATTACTTCAGCTTTTCTATGATTACCTTAAAGAAGCTAGTCAAAACTTTCAGAAAGGTCATCAAAGAAGTTTGGAGATGCTTTAATTAAAGAACGGTATATGCCAATTACAAAAATTTAGTTTAAGAAATATGCTATTATAACCAATGCATTAAATTTTGTACGTAGTAAATCTAGAATACGCTTGTTGCTTGTAGATGTAGGTACAAACACTTTGTTGGCCAGCAAATGAATGTTCAAGTTGATAATCGGAATTTACTAGGTTAAAGCAATCCGGATCTTTATTATTTACTTTGATTGAGTCAAAAAGAGGATATGAGGTTTCTATGTTCAAGGTGCTGATAAACGGAATTTAATTTCTTTTTCAAACCACAAATATTAAAAAAATTAACTTTTAAGCCACAAACTAAGTCAGTGCTTGATTGATTAAATTGGTTAGTGGAACAAGCAAGACCTTGTTCCGCCAATTTAATCGTAGTATAAGCCTTTGTCTTGTGTTAAGCAGAAAATACCAGTCAAAAGACAAGTCATTTCTGACTTTTAAGTAAACCACAACTAGATATAAGCATCGGCACTTACTGTTAAACGACGAAGAAAACATTATAAGTACGAATAATTCAAAGAATTTAACAAAAGTATATAATGCAAGTTAAAATTGCGTTCTTATTTGCGAAGTAATAAACATATATTTGCACTGACTAAAGACAAATATTTCTTCCGGACTTTGAATAAACTATAAAGCAATGCACCAATGTATTTAAAATAGCTAATCACAAAACTAAAGCCAAATTGCCAAGTTGCTGATGTAAAATTGCTAGTGTTCGAACTCGTACTGTCAGGTCAGCCCAAAACATTGTCGCTGACGCTAACAGTGTTGCAGGTTTATCTATCCCAAGACGTTCACAGCAATTAAGGATCTCATAGTCCAGCCTGCATCGCATTCTGAATAAATACTTTCGTTTATTGGGTGCTGGAAATACAGGCAGGGAATCCTGATAGAAAAATCATCTTTAGCGACAAAGTCTATTTCCATCTCAGTAGGTACGTCAAAATTCTAAAACAATAGTCGAGAAACCTCTTTATCCTCAATGAGTTACTGTTTGATACGGTTTTTCGATCAGCGAAGTCATGGGACTTTTTGGAAAACGACAAAGGTGCTATGATTACAGTCATCGCAAATCGCTACCATAGAATGCTAACTGACTACCTTTAGCCTGTATTGGACAATTTGGGCATATTTCCAGCAGAATAGCACTACAAGCCATACAAGCCGGCGCATTACTTTGCAGAACTCGGACATAAATTGGCTCTCCAGATCGTGCAATTTAACTCCGCTAGATTTGTCTTTGGAGTTAAGTGAAGTAAAGAGTCTACGCTGATGCCCCGCAAACAATTCAAAGACAATATTGAATCTGATATTCGCCACATAAAGCCTCAGTTGTGCAAAAATATCTTGCAAAACTTCTTCAAAATAATAACTTCAACATTTGCTGAATATCATTTTCCACAAGTAATCGCAGAGTTAGTAGTAAAAAAATACTAAAGTATAAATAAATGTTTCTTTTATAATTAAAATGGGACTTCTAATTGGAAAACCCAATATATTATACTTTTAATTTTTTATTTTAATAGTAGTTTTAATTCTAAATTGCGTCCAAGGATTTTTGTATTTTAGATTTAAAGTAAATTATACATAAAAACTAATAACTATATTTATTTTCATTTAAATACTAAACAAAGCTGTATATTAAAACGTGTGATGAGAACATTGTTTTCTTAAAAAAAAATTAGGTGTTCGATGAAAATGCAATAATTATTTATTTAGTTAGTTATTTACACAACATTATGTGTACAGAGTAACTGGATTTAATTTTAACAATAATTGTGAATCATATGTATAAATTATAATAAATCCGTCAAATAATAATGTAACCATAATTTATACATGTGTCACCAAACTAGTGTACTCAAAATTATTTTATCTTCGCAGTTGTATAATTTCAAGCAGTTTATTTAAAACAATACGTTTCAAGGTTACATTCATGTGAATTTGTTACAGTTTCGGTTTTAAACATAATGAAAGTCATCGTGATCAGCGGAGCATTGCATGTTTTAGCAAGTTGATAATGACTAAAAATACGCATTAAATTAGTTATTACATAACATAATTGGTTATTTTTATTCTGGAGAAGTTTGTTGATCTTCTGGGAAAGCGTTTTTGCATTTTAAAGATCGCAATATAGTATGAAGAATATATATACTACAAAATGTGATGTTGTATTATGTTACCTTGAAAATCGTATTAAATATATTTAGCAATATTTTCGATAATAATAGGCACACGTGCTTTTTGACCAACATAACCGTAAAATAAAACTAAGTAATATGAGATTGAAAAACGGATACAAATACTTTCATAGTATAACTAATAAAAATTCAGTTTAATATATTTTCATATTATACATACAATATTATAAATGCAGTCTGGTTGAGATGACAGTAAATAGAATGCGGGAGACAATATGATAATTTTTTTAAATAAGCATAAATAAAACTTCTCATGATAGCTAAAAATTTCCTCGTCAGCTGTTTGTCATCTTGTATGCCTCCACTATCAAATGGAAAAGTAATCCTTGCAGGTTGCTTGCAGATGGTTATTTAAATCTGCGGCGCATATTATCTACCCGGCATGTTTTCATATACGCAGTAGGAACTTTTATCAAAACTAGAAAAAATATTATATAATAAATTTGTTTAAAATTAAACCAGCATATAGTAAATATTTGTGTAACATATTTTGCCGCATACGTAAATTTATTGATAACAGTATATAGTCTGTGATAATATTACAATTACGACTATTGTAAAATAAACATATAATAATGATATTTTAATTTTTATTGACCGTAGTAAACTAAAAATTATAGAAACTAATTTATTTGCAAATATTGTAATACTCTACACAGGGCGGTGCTTCCTTCTATGGCGCCCCCTTGCAAATTTCAAATATGTATTTTAATATATTAAAAATCATAAACAGTACTAAAGAAATATTACATTTTTAAATTCATTTTACAATACTAAAAAAAATAATAATATTGTATACGCACTCAATGCGCACTTCATCAAAGGTAATAAAAAAAAAGAGTCGAGATTAATCATCATCTGACCAGATAGCACACACATTATTAATTTATTCAAATTTTATTCCAGCGAGAGAAACAGGTAACCAAAATCAACCCTGGAATATACACACATCTTGTCCCTGGTAAAAAGACAAACTGAAACGATCAATGTTCACGAAAATCAAGTAAAGCAGATAAGGAAGCCCTCACCAAAATGGAAGCCAGCGAGAAGACCGCCATCAGGAGGTTTTGCTGATAGTCTCAAACTCCAATGAATAAAGACACTGTTTTGAATGAAGCACATTAAAAGGGTCCACCAAGAAGCCTTATACTTCTTAGAGGGCACTGACAACAACACACCGTTACATACTGTTCGACCTTAGAGATAATCCAAGACAACGCAAAATCTAAAAATCATCTCCACGTCTTGCACGTACAGTCCATCTTAGATAAAGCTAGATTGGTAAAAAACCTATTAGATTCAATTCTTCGTCCCTCCGGAACATGTACATCACCATCAACAAACCGCAAATCATTTTTGCGTCTTCAGTCTAGTTATTTAGTTAGTTTATTTATTTTACGTTTCAGGGAACCTGCTGCAAACATGCACCTCAATCGTCTCAAAACCTTCCAAAGTTTTACTTTGCACTGGCTCGTCAGAGCGCGAAAACAAAAAAAAATGTAACCAACCCGGATTTGGCCAAACTTACTGCGACAGACAAAGATGAACACTTCCATAGTAGACCGATCTATATCATCAATTCCCAAAGTGGCTTACTCCACAATCTCAGCCTTGCGGTCTCGAATTTTCAAGTATAATCTGGGAAAAGTTTACTTTAAAAAATTCTCCTTCAAAATCACAAAAAATAGGTGCAGTCGAGGCAGACCACCAACCGAAGTAACAAACCGAAAAGACTTCAACCAAACCAGAGTGAGAACCAGATAATATCCGAGTCCACAAAAACCCTATCACTAACGCACATATTGGTCGCAACAACAGGTAAACTCTATGGTAGCCCTTTTATTTGCCAGCGTGCCAACAGGACCAACTCCAGTAAAGTCGACGCACCTGCGGAAATCGCACAAAAACGCGAAAATATCCTCCAGCACATAACTTAGTGTAGGTGGCAAAAACGGAATAACAGGTAAATCACTAGTCAGTCATAATCAGAAAGCAGCTCCGCAGAAAAAATTTAAGTAAAGTTCCAATTAAAAATCAAGACTAAATTGTGAAGCAACAGACAAAGTCCGCAACACAACAACCAAACAGAATCACAACAACAACCCCTCACAGCAACGACAAGTGTAATAAAAACTACCTTCACACCAACAAACGCCCCACTCTAAAGCCAAAAGAGCTGTTTCCCCAAAGATTCTCCACACCTGGAGGACATCTCCAGAGAGTCGCCAAAACTTGATAGACAACAAAACACAAAAAAATCCGCGCACCAAAGCTGGGACCTATCTGCCGGATTTGATGTATCAACGACGCGCCCGACGTATTTCACCCAGAAGCGGCGCTTACCTCGCTTCATCCTCAGAGCAAACTTAGCACTTTCACAAATATCAAGCAGCTGAAGAGCAGTCAAGGCGGTATTTATACTAAAGCCAGGAAGACCCACGTATGCCTTGACTATGTCCTACCTACCAATCAGCTTGACATCATTTATGCAAAAAATATTGGAAAAATAGTAGACAGGTATAGGACATACGGGACGGAGCGCTAAAGGCCCGACCACTGCACCAACACCAGTATGTCTACCAAACGAGTAACTTCTGCAAATTACCTATACATCAGCAAGTGCAAAAATATTATCCAATGCAAATAAATAGCTTTGGAAAATTTTCTGGATATTGAGAGAGCATTCAAAAATACTACATTCAAATCCATTGCAAAGACAAATAAAAAGCCAAAAAATAGACTCTCTCAAGTCAAATAAGTCAAATGCTCAAGAACAGGACTGTAACCATAACATTATATGGGAAAACTGTAAAAGCCAAAGCCCACAAGAGTAGTGCTTAGATAGCCAACTAACTACTGCGCAAGCCTATTTCACACATTATGACCATTACTAGAATAAAAGCCTCCTGGTTGAAGGTTCATGTGTCTTTTGGTATCATAAACATAATATAGCAACGTCGGTCGCTAGCCGCTAGCATCAATCAACACCAGTTGAACCTTTATTTCCAAAAAGTCGACAAATTAAAATTATTGAAACTGTTATTGATAGCAAAAGCGATTCTTGTTCAAAATATGTATAATAAACCAGAATGCAAAACTAAAATTAATGCAGTAGTTGCCCAGCCTTGATTTATAATACGTTTAAAAAAATCTATATTTTCTAATTTCTGGACTTAATTTGTAGACAACATTAGAAAATTATATACTTTGTAATATTATTTAGACTTACTACAAATTAACAATGATTTATATAGATTTGTGTAAAAGATTACAAATTAATTTATAAAAAACGTCAACAACTTAGATAAAGTGAGAGTTTTGCTGTCGCAAGTTGAACTTCTCGTTATAACCGTATGTAACTACTTGAGGTTATGTTTTTATCATTATTTTCTTGCTAGCAGGTTCTGTTTTGTAAATTAGATTTGATGAATAGATGTCACTACTGACAGATGAATAGACGTGGCAATCATAATAGCAACGCTACTAAGCAGTTTATTGAATATATTTGCCCGTTGTGGTAGAACAGATCTACTAACACCCGAAGTTAAAAATCTCCAGCAACTAGAGAAGATCGTTTCTTAACAGACTTCTTCTTAACAAACCGGAGAGTGGCTCAGTTGGGTGAAGTTCTTAACTCAAAGGCGCATAAATTGTCGCGAATTCGAATCCCAGCTCCGGCAAAAAAAGAAATGATGACATTTATTAAATCAAGACATTAGACAGTATAATTAGTGTCCATTTAACATAATTACATTTAATATGAGAGTGTGGGTGGATCAGTTACTAGACGACGTCAGTATCAACAGCGCCTCCATTCTCTCAATTAACGGGTGCAATAGTATATATTTGTAATTTCAGGTACATATTCAAATATTCAAAGGCAGTTTGTGAGGTAGTAACACAACCGTAAGCCTAAAAAAAGTGCAATATAACTCCGCCTTTCTAGTCATACATTTTCAGCGTGTTATATTAGAACTGCAAAGCAAACAAGCAAAGAAAAGTTTTTAAAAATTTAGGAAAAGCAAAGACAAATATAACACGCTAGAAAAAATGTTATCCGACAAAGCTTGTACATACTGATCATCTTTAACAATATTGATTGACAGCAAAAACTGCAGTAAAACTACAACAACATGATTAACAAACCGCCCAAAAAGATCATAGGATTCTGATGCTGCCAGTTCTCGGAATTCCTCCGCAAACAATCACACTACTAAGGCACCAACAAAGAAAGCACGATAACAGTAACACAACAAAATGTAATAAAACAAAATTTCTTTAATAATGCATAGTATTTATTAATTTTTCAGTTCTAAAACAAGCATTTTTGGTTGGTTAAAATTCTGCAATTTATTTGTTTGTCATATAGATATAATTAAAAAAAAAAAACAGAATAAGTTTGGTTCTTTTAAACGATATAAGAATTCAAATATATAATGGATTAATTAGCTACGCAAGAGTATTTAATTAGCTTTCACTATGATGTTCTTCATTTAACAACTCTTTAATAAAGTGTAACAAATTGATTTGAACAATAGGGGTGCAGCTGTATGATTGTAATTAAGTTTACTAGAACAAGCACTTTTTAAAATTCTATGATTCAACTTTTTCGCTTATTATAGGAAATATACTCGTTTACATGATTTTTTGTATGTCTGATAATGAGTTACAGTAATGTTATGTCAAATATGAGATATGACGGCTTGGTAACTAAATTTCAGGGTCTACCATACAATATGATCATTAAAATACCGCAAAGAAAAAAAAAAAATGCTTAAACAAATATCGTAAATAATGCATACTCATTACAGACAGTAAGTATTTCAAATGGTTTACATGATGTAAACGTACTATTACTAATTAAAATAGTTTTAATTAATATGGATATTTATTTCATATTCAAGATGGCATATAATATTTAATAAATAAAATTAGTAACAATATTACTACTATATAAGATTCTTCTTACTCTAATGTATAATTTATAAAACTGTTATTGTTAGAAAACAAATAGACAAACAAACATTAAAGCAGAGAGACTTAATCAGTTTGTGAACATTGACCTTGAATAGATGCAGAAGTTGAGTCGCGGGAAATAATAAATTTAGAATCTCTATTTGTCAATAGACCGATTAAAAAAACCGTGTTCAACGGTCATACTCATAAAAAATGAGCATCATATTATTCTTGATGCACAATACACGTTTTACAAGGCTAGGTTGCCACAGCTCTGATAGACAACATTCGTATGCAGGGGCGGCGCGGCGCTACCTACTATAGCACCCCCCGGCAAATTTCAAATATGTAGTCCCCCCGTATTTTTAAGTTAAGCTAAATACGCTGACCATAAATGGATACTGCACAATACCTAGAAATAGAGTTAGGTAGGGGATTAACTTTGCACATAACAGCCATATTAGGATGGCGAGCAATGCTTTAACTCCGCTGCTGCAAAAAGAGACTTTGAGAAACATCCTCAAAGTGCCTTACTACGTTTGTAATACCCAACTGACTAAAAGCTGATGCGGGATTTGATCCTACCAGAGATCACATGTTAGTCTAAGCAAAAAACTTATTATAAAAATATATCTCGCCTTGCGAAACAAGACGAACAATTTTCAAAATACAAGCAATCAATCAACATGCTTGCTGTATAAGGAAAATTCGTGGCTCTTCAACCGCCACCACACAAAATCAACGCTTACAAGGCTGGTGCAAGATGTGCTATTCTAATAATCTCTCTAAAACGCCACCTATAAGACACAGTCAGATAAGAAGGTTCTACACAGAAACGTATAATACTGTAAAAGGAGGAAGAAAAGTTAGTTGGTAGGCGGTTCCATACTTTTGGTTATAAAATGAAAAAAAGTTGGTGCAGTTATTTGCTAGCCTTAAACTCCAATGCTCCCCCTCAATGACTAAGAACACTAATCTGGAGCACGTCAAAAGTTAATGAAATCTTAGAAGACACTACCGACACACCGTTAGTTTTACTTGCAAAAAGGAATAACAGCTAACGCGATTCTTTGCATCTAACACTTCCCAACAGCTTAGAAACGCTCGCAGGTCATAAACATTCTAAAACCTGAAAAGAGCTGAAAGTTTCCTCAGAACTATCAGCTAATCAGTGTTCTGTGCACCTTAAGAAAAATTATAAGAAAGGGTTATCTTAACCACAATCCAAAACCACACAAAAACTAACAATGTTATCCCCGCCAACAAACATGGGTTTTGACAAGACTACGCTGTAGTCTACTAAATAAAAAAAAAAGTGCCTGACCACACGTCTAAAGTTTCAAACTGAAACAACCCACGGGGGTGATATTTTTTGACGTTTAAAAAGCCTTCGACAAGATCTAGTACAAATGATAGCTTCAAATCTAAATTACAGAATTCTGGCAGATAAACTTCTGAACAACGTTCCGTAGTCCAATGCTGCTAAGTATATGAGTATCATCTTCGATACAAATTGCACCTTGAGTCCATCCTAGACTAAAATTGGCAATAAATCTGCCAACACTTTGGCAAAACAGCGACACGTCGCCCTGGAACAATATCCAGATGTACATCACCATCATCAGACCGCAAATAATCTTTGCGTCTTCAGTCTGGGAAAAATTGTCTTAAGACCTTCTAACTTTATTTTTATGTTCAAAACAAAGAAATTTGGTATCAAGTCACTGCGCCAACACAAGAAAACTTTGGCCAAAAAGTACTTCAATAACCTCGCAGTTAACCCCCCAACCTGGATCTGTCCAGACTTGCTCAGCCAGACAAAGAAGAAAATAGGAAACCAATCATTACATCTTAAAGTGGTTTATCCCACAATCTCACTTATAGGGCGTCCTAACTAACCTTCTCCCAAAATACAATCTCCAAACGTAAGATCTCAAACATCCAGGTATGATCCGGAAAAAGTTTAATCTATAAGCACTCTCTTTCAAAAGATGAAGTGTGTCAGACAGTCTTTAGAAGATCCCTAGTCAGTCACAATCACGGAAGCAGCTATGCAGAAAAAAATTTAAGCAATGCCAATTAAAGATCAACACTAAATTGTAAAGCAACGGACCAAGTCACACCAAATCACAACAACGACTTCTGCAATAGACTGGCTAACAAAAAAATGGAAACAACTTGCACATCATCAAACTCCTTACTCTTATGCCAAAGGAGAAGCGGTTTACCACCACCAAGTGAACCACACGCGCTTGAAGGCATTGCACACACCCCCTTTGGAGTTTGTAATTCAGGCAGCCACTTCGACAAACATAACGCTACCTCAACGTCGCCTCCACAACAGCCCTAAGACTTCTCCACACCTAGAAGATATCTCAAGAGAGTTGCCCAAAACAAAACCAAAATCCGTAAAGTCTCCGCGCATCAAAGCTAGAACTTGTCGGCCGGATTTGGTGTATCAACGGCTCCAACTCTAGAGCGTTTTTCCATTATCGGGTTGTTTTCTGGTCCCGAGGACTATATAAAGTAAATCGTGATCTTATATCTTATTAACTCTGCAATAGCTGCAGGAAATGATAAAATTTATTTTTTAAAATAATATAATGCAAATGTGAATCATCGCAGGCCACTACGCACTTGACCACCTAGCGCCGTCCCTGTTCGTATAACAGTATTGATACCGTTAAATAACAAAAATTAATAAATGCAGATAACTGCAAATCTATGAATATTACTTTTTGCCTGATAAATAAACAATCCTACATAACTGCAACAAATATTTAAAAAAAATTATAATATTTATAATTTTAACATAATTTTTTTTAAATTTAATGATGTAGCAAATCATATTTTAATTAGAAAGCACAACGGTGTATACAAGAAAATAAAACTAATAAACTGGGATAGAACACTGAAAGGTTAGGTTAGGTTAGGTTAGCAAGAGCATATGATAAAAGATGGCATAAACGTTCTAAAGAACAAAAAGAAGTTTATAAAAATTCTTTATAAAACAAATAAAAAACCACAAGACGTGTAGAAGAAAAAGCTTGCAAATCCAGAAAATATAAGCACAAACACTATCTAGACCTGTCTTTGTTGAAAAGATCTCATCCCGTCATCCCGGTGGTAATCAAGTTTTTGATTGCAACTCGTTTATAAAACATCAGGCATCCAACAATAACAGTGGCTTATTTGAAGAACTAGGTGTTGTAAACGTTTACATCAAAAGTTTGTTGTCTGCTTAAAAAAATGAAGGTTACGAAATTGAAATCAATCGTCTCGCTTTGTCGTATCAAAGTAGCTTAAATGTTGTTGCATTCCACTATTGCTTGTAAAGTTGTATGATTCTTTAACATCCTATTGGTGGTTACCATGTAGGTATTTGACTCATAGAACATCATTTATAGAAATATTTGCAACGTGAAAGTATTAAAAAATCTTCAAAACTAGACATAGTTTCAGTACAGTCAGCAATGTTGGCTGTCATTAAAGTAAGCAAATGCAATTCAGTTCATCAAATTTGAAATGTCTCTATATTTTACCATATCTATTATACAAGATAGTTTAAGATGGTTCTGTTTCGGCGTATTCGTTGTACTGCATTGTTTTATTGACGGCGACTTAGCTAAACGCATTTTAAACATCTGAAAAATAAGTAGTTGAGCAGATTTTTAACAGTCGTCTTCTCCTAACTGTTATATCGATTAATTAATTTGTCTTCCGTTTGTGTGCGGTAACGTAACATTCCGTTTTCTTGACGCGGCTGTTTCCGAGTGCATTTGAATATGGAAATGCTAATACATATTTTAATATTTTTTTTAAATTTACAAACTTAATTTATTTTTATGTTACAAAAGTAAATATTATAATATAAGATTGGAAATTTAGAAAACATGAACACTCACTACAGAAGAGCCCGTAATTTTCACAGTTCCAGTTTCATAATTAGAAACACAAATGAATAACTTTAGACAAATATTACTATTATCAAATTAAAAATCAAATTTATAAAGTATATTGACTAATGTCAACACACGTAATTAAATTTAAAATATTTGTCAAACAACTTTAGACAACTAATGAAATCAGAATAAATTGACTAATTTATTAATAAAATAAATAGTTGTTTGTTATTGTATATGTGATTGATTCTATTATAATACATTACATGAACAAAATTGTCTAATTAAATTAAAACTTACTTTTACTGTGAGTCATTGTTGTCTGATGTTTAACTATTAGCAATTTAAAATGGGTTAGTTATAAAAATAATGAATCCTAAAATTATGTACATATAATTATTATTACTTCATTTTCTAATGAGTCACTGATTCACATGATGTACTACATTAAAACAGCTTCTTAATTATAACATAGAATCGATTAATTAATGAAAACATTCAGCTGCAAGGATATTGTTTGCGAATATTTAATTGAATATTCATAAAGTTACGGGTAATCGCGGTTAAATGCATTAGTCATTTTAATTAAGTCTGTTGTGTTATAATTATTATGTAAACATAAATATTGACTATATCAATTTTAATAAAAACTTTACCTGAAATATATTTTTAAGATTGCGCATTACTTAAAAACGAACATAATTACTTTTAAATATAATAAAATTTTTATTTATATTTATTTTTTCAGCTAAAACAATCGGTTAGAGAAAATAGTAACATTTAATATTTTTCTGAATTATTACATCGCAGTGCAAAGTAGTTTTATTTAGCAAATTAAATTCCATCAACGTAATTTCAAATATAAAAATAATATTGCAAAACATAACTGCGCAATTAATGAAAAAAAAAACACGAATCATTTTCCGATTATATTTAGTCTTCTCCGAGATTAGATCCATATAATAGAGCTATTTGTAAACAGTTTTGGCAAAAATTTATATACTGCGCACAGTTCTCCCAAAATAGACATAAAAATTTCCATCTGCATAACAAAATTCCGCTAAAATTTAGAAATTACATATTTTAAAGTGTGTAAATATTTTGTGGAGCCGGATATACACGCTAGGCTCTTGAACCGTGCCGCGTAAACAATCAAGATCTACCAGAACGGAAAAAATGTTTATAATCATGCTGTGCGAAAAATTTACTGGCCTCGACCTATAGTTGAGACGCATTAAAGCTGGAATAGTTAGATATAAAAAAAAACAATTTATTTCAACGAAGTAAAAAGACCAACGTTGCATATATCCGGCTGTTTTAAATTTAAAATTTATAACATGGACTATGATATAATTACCGGCGTAGAATTAATTAACATGTTTTTTTCTATATTAATGGTCGATTTGTTATGCACAACCTTGACTTATTTAGTATGAGTTTGTTTCGGGAAAGGTGTTTTCATTTTGTTATGTTTATTGCTCTCTCTCATGAAATGGTAATTATAATCAATGTATACGTCAACGCAAGTGTTTTTAAATACATACTTAGTTATTTTATTTAAATTTTAATCTGACATGGCCTAACAGCATAATGTTTTACAAATAATAAAGATTATTTCAAAGCAATAACACTAAGGACTTTGATTCTAATAAAGTACGTAATAAACTTTTAGATGAATAACCTAATTTTTAATTTAATTTATTGTACACACCTCTGAGCGGCTAAAAAAGTAAATAAAAGCATTACGTATATGCTTTTATTTACTTTATTAGAAGGTAGATAATACGACATTTTTTGTTCAAATAATAATTAAACTATTACTGATTTTTGTTATAAATTTAACATTACAAATAAAATTATTCCAGCTATTCTCATGATTTGTATTCAAATACATATTTATTTTAACAAGCACGCTTATATACGCTTGTCGATTGTGTAAATAAAAATATCTATCTACCTATTATATTCTTGTTTCTAAGCTGGCAAACATTTTATATATCTGATAAACCAAGATTTATGACATCTAATTTTACATGTAATTGAAAAATATAATTGTCCCAGATTTATATGATTTTACATTTTATTTGAAATAAATACTTGAATTATAATCACCTGCACTAACTTATACAATTACGAAATGAATATTTATATTAACATATTTAAATAACAAATAGTTAACCCCAAATTTTGTTCCAAGAACAAACAAAAGATTAGAATCTCAGCGTAGTCTAAGTAGCAATTTCAGGCCAGGCAACAACATTCAATATTTTCTTTCTTGATTCTCTATCTACACCCATTGCATCCATACTTCGTGCAATTAACCTTTATCCTATTTGGCTTTTGTATAAGAAGACAAAGTAGTCTTACCACTTTTAAGAACTTTTTCATAGTTCACTCCCTTCCTTTCAATTTTCACTATACGGAAGCTTTTATATACAGAATTGCTACAACAGACTATGTGGCAAAAGTGCTTTTCGTATACTCTGATGATGATGATGATCAAACGCCCGTCCAATTCGGTAGACCAAACCAAATTGAGAATTAAAAGTAAACATTTTTCCAGTTGTCATTTGTTAACAAGTTATTAAAAAAAAACAAGAAAACAAATAACAATACAACACCAAAACGTACAAAATAATATAATAAAAGCTATTGAGTTAGCAGTACTGTCAGTCATATCAGGTATTAGTCACATTGACTTAAAATAATGTAGCTAATTTTGTTGATATGCTGAAAAAATATTAGACGCATGTAATGACAATGACAGTGCAGCGGCTAGGACAATGCGCAAAGGTTTCCAAATCGTCGGCACCATGATGCTAAAACCATAAAACGTGTTGAACAACGATTATTGGAAACTGGTATGGTAATCCTCGAAAAAAACAGAAATGTCCAAATGTTCTAAATGCCTAATAAAAAGAGTTCTTGCCATTGTCAAAGTTGATGCATATACAAGCGTTCAAAATATTTCAGGCCAAACTAATTTTTAAAAGGATACAACTCACAAGTGTTTGAAACAAAAAAAAAATAGCCTATACTCGTTCAGACCTCATTTTTGCCTATGAATCCACATTTCATTGAAAGTATTCTGTGAAGATTACTTCACTTTTACTACACTACCATTGCTCAATTGAATCCTTCCGTTAAGTGTTTGGTACCTATGTCATGACTCACCGTGACATTATAGTATAGAAGTAAAAAAAATCATGAATAAAATCTCAACTTGTGGATTAGAAGAGATGGACCGACACCATGATCTCCTAAATCACCAAATCTGTATAATTTGGATTTCTTCCTTTAAGGCTATTTAAAAAACAAACCTGGAAATGGCATAACTCGCATTCACGCAGCGGTTTCGTCAATTGAAAGCTTGCCGTAGAAGATTCGTGCTTCAATGTTGAATCGTGGCAATGCTTGCCTTCAAGTAGAAGGCAATCTATTTAAACACGAATTGTGAAAAAATGTACAAATAATATTATTGTTACTTAAAAAAAATAAAATGTTCTAACAATTAGAAAAAAAATCACCTTTTGGCCTACCGAGTCGGATTCCAAGAGAGATACCCTATATTTTTATTAAGTCAAAATCTTTCTGCTCTTTTTAATGTATACCATCTAATTTTCCGTACAATATTTATATTTATTTCCGTGGAACACATATTTAGGTCATAATAATTTTTTTATTTTTATAAAATAAATCTAATAACGCTTAACTCAAAGACTCACATTTTGTCTTAATAACGTGTGTGTCTTCCATTAGCACAAACTACTGCTCGACATCTTCGAGGCATGCTTCGTACGCGCTGACAGATGTCTTCTTGTGGTATATTCTCCCATTCTTCTATTAGAGCATTTGTTACCTGTTGAAGAATAAATCTAGGCGCCTCCAAACACGTCTATCTAACAAATCGGATATCTCTACGCTATTAGTTGTCTTAAACCTAACTTGATCTTTTTTTGTGGATAAGCAAAAACACAAGAAAGATACAACTAAAAGCCGGTCGTAAATTCGATTTGTTTTCCTATAAGAATTTTCAAATGCTTCTTTTATATGCTCATATGCTGGTTTCTAGGAAACGATTCCACACACGATAGATGATAGAAAGGCTGACGTTAAAATGTCTTGTCGAATACTGGTGCTATTCTCAATAGAAACGACAAGAATGACTACCTTATTTAGATGCCTCATTTTGATATACAGATGTCAAACTTAACAATTTATGATAAAATATCAAGATTGTTAACTATTCCAAAAAACACTACATTCTTAAAATAAAATTTTCATTACTTGCTTCACTTTGTTCCTTGTACTTTCTTCAAATTCTTATTGTTATCTTAAAAGTGATATGTAAAATTTGGTTTTGTTTTTACAAATTTATTCGGACAAAATGTGAATCTTTAAACTAAGCTTTATTAGATTTGATTATTGTTATAAATATAAAACAAATTAAGACCTAAATATGTGTTCTCTAATAATTTTGAACAGTGTACATACAGTCTTGATAGTTTTGTGTAAACTCACATTAAATGTTCTCTTTTATTTCGTTATTTGATTTGGCAAATACTATTGCAAAGTCGGCATTTGCCATATAAACACAACATCCCAAGCATAAAAAATCTATTTCCGGCACACAGTAAAAGACTTTTACTACATGCGGTGAGCTCGCAAAGCAGAAAATTTAAAAATACTTAATAATTTGATAAATGTAGAAAAACTCTAGATCTCACAGAACATAAAGATCGAGCTCTTTTCGGCTCGTCGCTTTCCGGGACCGATTTTCAACAAGAGCAATTGGAGATAGCTTAAGTAACCAAGGAATCTCCGTTCGATCAGTTTATCAAAGAATTCAATCAGTCGATCTCAAGTAGTACCATGCTTTTCTTTGTTTACCCTTAGCTAATTTAAAGTTAGCTGTGGAACGACATAGGTATAGGGAACATTCGCATGACGTTTTCGGATGTGGCATTTGAGGTCGCCCTGTGTTTTAATGTTCAACTCTGCCCGTGCATATCCGTCTATTCTACAACGTGGCGGTTCTAAAAGCACAAACACAAAAATATGCACCGACGGCACCCCGATGAGCAACGAGTCTCCTCTAGTATTCAATCCAAGAACATTAAACGCAAATCGCTACATTAACGCGGCTCTAAAACCAGCATTAATGCCCAATCCAAGATGATCAAAAATTACTATAAAACTAGCTAATGTTGATTTATTTCCGTGGCCTTCTCGTTCTCCAGACCTATCATCTATTGAACACGTATGAAATACAATCAGTAGAAAACTTGGCCATCTTCAGCAACCCCTACTCACTTTACATGATAATCGAACGCGTATTCAGAATTAAACCACAAGAACCGTCAGGCTGACAATAATAATTTGATTTCTAGCTTGCCTAGGCAAGTTGCTAAGTGCTCCAGAAATCGTAGAGAAGCTAATCATTACTGAAATAAAAGAAAAACTTATTATAATTTTTTTAACAGTAGACTGATCTAAACTAGATTCTACAAAAATAAACCATTTACCACTAGAGCTGCACCAAACAAAAAACATTGAAACATTGTTCAATCAACATTATTTTTAAATTACAGAATTAAAAACCAGAATTTTCTTCAAATCTTCACGTCTCAGATGAACCTTAAAAATAATCCGTAAAATAAAGCTTGTCACCCACTTAGCAAAAAGCGCAGCATCAAAACGAACAGATTGGAATAAAAACGTGAAATAAAAAACAAAGTTGGCTCAAAAACACACAAACCCTTGTAACAGAATCTGTATAAAAAAAGTACAAGATGAGCAAAAACAATCATTAAAATGTTTGTAAAAACTGTTTAATATAATATACCAAATTTAGCAACCGTCTTCAATAACTGTCACAATGCTGCTGCTAAGAATAGTAATAAGGCAATTCCATTTCAAACGGACCAGAGCAGAAGGAGAGAATTGCATTGAGAAAGCTTTAGTATTTTTTTCGTTTCTATAACTTATTAGTAGACTTTTCATCGGTTCACGAGAGTACAAATCCCTTAAATAAATTTTTACTTACATTATAAGACGCAAAAGCTATAAAATCTATTTTTTGTTCTCAGTGAGCAGGTCAAAAAAGAGCAAGTTTTAACCGCCGAAGTTGACGTATTTTGATGTAAATTAGTAAGAAAATATAAATTTGTTCTGTGTATTTGGGTTTTAGGAATCTAAAACAAAATATTATTAAAAAATTGAATTCAAAAGATACATGGAAAATAGTCAGTGTAGTATCTATCGGCCGTTGAAAAGTCCATCTAAAAAAAATTTACAAAGTTTTCAGACAAAAAATTAATTATTTTTTCATATTCACAAAGAAACATTATAAACACACTAGGGTGTGGTTTAAAACATTTTTTTATCAAATTTTAATGAGCGCCGAGCGGTTTTATGTTTGAATGACAAAAATAATAATATTCTCAAATTTTGGCGACGATAGATCAAGTCTAAAGTGCTGAAAGCGCAAAAACTATCAAATAAAGAGTAAAATCGCCCAAAATTGGTTCAAGCAACAAGAGATGTCTTTGATAAACTTCTGAAATATGCTTTAAAAAAATATAAGCCAAAAAACCTTTTAAAATAATTTAAAAAAATATTTTTCTAGTAATGAAAAAATGTTGTAATTTTTTTTTTAGATGAGTTTTTCTACGCCAGATAAGCACAACACTGACTATTTTCCATATAAAATTGGTTGCAAAACTCAAACTTTTAATAATATTTGGTGTATAATTTCTCTGAACGCTGCTAAATGTGTATTTGTAAGAGTTTATGTTGAAAACCCAAATACACAAATTAATTTACATCAAAATACGTTAATTTTGGGGGTTAAAAAATCTAAAAAACGCTCTTTTTTGCGCAGTCCATTGAAAACAAAAAAATTGGTTTTATGGTTTTTGCGGCATATAGACAGGGTATAGACTTGAAATGGCGCCAGATTTGAATTCTACAAAAGATTTCTGTTTGATTTCACTAGTAAATTTGTTTTTGATTAAAATTGCGATTTTTCAAAGGCAAAATTAAAAAAACGACAAAACAACTAAAAAAGACAAAATGACAAACTCATGTGCCATGTTGCAAAAACATCGGAAATGTAAAAACTGTCAAATCAACTTTCAACATGAATTAAGCAGAAAGAAATAATTGTTTATTTTGCAAAAACGTTCTACCTATAGTTTGTCCGCGTTAAGACTGCAGTGATGGGAGTGGTTTATAAAGTCAGTGTCACACAATTGTAATTGCAACATGTCTTTGTTAGTATTATAATACAGATAACTTCACTTTGTTTATTATATTATAATAAATTGATTTTAAATTATTTAAAAATTTTAAAGCAGAAACAATATAGTTTATTGCTTTTTAATTAAGTATTAATATGTTTAATAAAAATTTATATTAGTTACTTTTAATACTAAAATTTATTAATAACAATTCCTAAAATTGCATGACGTTTACTATTTAAATTTTTGAGGTTATACTGTACGTCAGCAACAAAAAATTGTAATTTAAAATTGAAATACATGTAATTATTTACAAATGCGTTAACCTAGTTACAATAACGCAAAAAATTAATAAATATTAAATAGTAAAAATTGTTAACTAAATTTACTCAATAACAAGTAGCTTTGTTTTAATCTGGTAGATATTCTATTGTAAATTGGGTAGACTTCTAAACCAACCAGAACATTGTTTTCCAGTTGCCATAACAACTGCTACTGCAGTCTTAACGCGAACAAACTATAAGTGCACAACGTTTCAATAAAAATACGGAGATTCTACTTACTATATTATTATAAAGGGTTTTCCAATAAGAAATTTCATTTTGAATAGCAGGCTATTTAGGCAGCTGTCAATTTTGAAGCTATTATCGTTTGACATTTGACAAGTAAAAACTACGCCATTATTAAAAATAGAACGATACACGCTTTAACAACGCAGTGAAATTATTAAAATGTACTACAAAAATTGTGAAAAATTTTCAGTCACAGTTCGCAAAACTAAATCATTTTGTGGTCGTCTTAAAGCACCTTCTCGGCCGGCAATAGTAAACTTAGACCAGTTTGTGATGTGAAGAATCGAAACCATGTGCATCGCTCAAGAACACATGAGAATATTGCTGATGTAGCCCGTAGTGTATCTTTGGAATTAGACATTCCACAAATAAAATTACACCATATTTTGCATAAAGACTTAAGGCTTTTAAAGTTCAGTTAACACAAGAACTCAAGCGGTCGATCACCATAAACGTCGTATCTTTGCTGATTGGGTCCTTCAAATGCATCAAAATGATCCGGAATTTCATCGAAAAATCATCTTCAGTGATGATGCCCATTTTCACCTCGGAGGCTGCGTTTAAAGAATTGTCGCCAAGAATGATTGTTGAAAAGTCTTTGCATCCTCAACGTGTCACTGTTTGGTGCGGTTTTTGGGCTAGCGGTGTGATTGGATCCTACTTTTTCAAAAATGAGGCTGGTGCAACTGTTACAGTGAATGGATGGCGCTACCGAGCTATGATTAATGATTTTTTATGGCCGGAATTGAAAGATATTGATGTGGACGACGTTTATTTTTAGCAAGACGGCGCTACGTGCCACACAAGCAACGAAACAATCGCAATTTTGCAAGAAAAGTTTCCTGACCGTGTTATTTCTCGAAAAGGTGATCACAATTGGCCACCGAGATCTTGTGATTTAACACCTTTAGACTTTTTTCTTTGGGGCCACGTGAAAGATAAGGTCTATGCCAGGCGCGCTCAAACAGTCATCGCGATTGACTGGTCGATCGCAAAAGGTTTTTAAGTCGATCGCCTTTTATCAAATAGTTTTGAAATTTCTGACATTTATTGTATAAAAGTACACTAAATATTTATTTTTTAACAATTATTTTTACCTAGTGACTAGGTAGTATTAAGACCTAGTGACATAGTCGATCGCTTGCCGCCTAATACTTTTATGGTAGATCGCCGATGCTCCAAGTCTGAGCGCCTCTGGTCTATGCCAATGCTCCACAATTTAGAAATTCGTGAAGTTATCGAGGAAATACAGTTGCAAATGTGCAAATTGGTCATGAAAAATTTCATGAAAAAAATTTGGTACTGCAACCGTAACCGTGGCGGCCATTTTAGTGATATCGATTTCAAATGTTAACAGTATACCTTACTCTTTACAATGAAATAAACATTTATTGATTTCTCTTAAAAAATACCCGTTTTTTTAAATATCAAAATAAAACCTCTTGGAAAACCCTATACTATTATACAGGATGATTCTTAACCTATACGCATAAACTCGAGGAATTATAGTTTACAATCAATCAAAAGTATCCAAAAATTTAACTTAAAAGATTGTGCTTAATCTCGTTGAAAAGAACTTTTTTTTGTATATTTCTTTTTCAGAGATTTAAATATCAAATTCGTATTCCTGACATCAAAATTAGTCAGTAAACTGATAATTACTAACTTCATTTTGTAACAATTCGTTGTGATTTTTCTAAAATAATTGTAAATTCATTTTGTAAAACTTCATCAACTATTGCACATCGAACCAAACGAGGGCTTATCTGATTCGATAAATATTTTTATACCCGGTCACAGTATACATGTCAACATCTAATTTTTGGTTTAGATATAAGATCCTGTATTGGAAAAGACAGAAATGCCTAAAACTGTTTTAACTATTGTGCATCCAATAAAACAAGAGCATTTTTGATCTGATAAATATTCTTGTAGCCGAAAGCCAACACCTATATTTTTGATTTTGATATAAGACCCACCCTACTATCTCAACAATTTTACAAAAAAATTATAATTTTTTTTAGAATTTTTAAAGGCCTATATTTCACAAGCATCAGAATTCTATAATGCAATAAGAGTTGTTTTTTTAATTCAAAATCTCTTTTTTTTTATTTCAACACCAACCACTGTTAAAGTAACAAAAAAGATACACATAACCTCAAATCGCAAACTAAAGACCAATCACTGCCAATCCAAAATAAATGTTATCATTTGTTTTCTATAGTTTGTTTATCTTTAGATTGTATAACTAATAAACTCCAAATCAATCATTGTTGTATTTTATATTCTATGTAATACATTTTATAAATGTTTATACGCCATTCATAAAAAAGTCGGCCATTAAAAATCACAACTTCCCATTGGTCAAGAATGTAAATCCAAAAAATTCTATTTTTATAAGCGGAACTAACATAACATTTATTTTGAACATATAATAAATTAGCCTCGTTGTGGCATTGCGTAAGAAATGTTCGCGACCGGTTTAGTCGTGTCAATTGCGCGCCGATTATTTATAAACCACCCTCGCGCGCAGATATTCGAAGGTAATTCCGTGTCGCACCTTTTTTTCCTCTCCACTACGACAGGAGCAATGCGTTTTCGAATTTTGGCAAAAGCTCAATACATGGTTTAAAAATAATCGGGGAGGTCAATGGTTTTTCCGACACTTCTTACATAAAATCATCAAATGCACACGACTATATGGCAAGCAGAGTTTCTTTTTAAAATACATTTATAATTTTGGAATGAGAGACGCGGAAGTCGGTAGGAAACTATAAAGCGGAGGTTTCCCCGTTCTAAAGAGAATATATAAATCTACAAAATCTCAATGTCATCTTGCAAAATATAAATACAGTGAGGAAATGGTGTCACCAAACTCTGAAATACAACGTGCTTTGTGCTATTTTTATTAGCATCGGGGCGCACGATTTCAACGTTTTTTTTGGATATTAACCTAATTAACATGAGTTAGTGAGGCATTGTTAACCTTTCGCAATTATGGGAGGTGCGTGTTTTAAATTCCTTTAACTTTGATTCATGTAGGAAAAATTACTTCGTAATAAGGACAAAAATAACTACATGATTTTTCATCAGATGAAATTATTATTTCCATTGTAAAATGCGCCAGTATATTATTTTGTAAATTTTACAGAATATATAAATGTATTAAAAATTTGATATTATAGATATTGATATTGAAGGACTGTCAAAACTATTCTAATTAACATATTTTAAGCAGAACGTCCCACATTATCTTGTAGACGTTTGTCACGATTTCATGACAATTTTAATAATTGCGACATTTTTAGAGTTAACATAAAACACTCTTCTAGATACAAATCTTCGATATGTTATTACTTATTACATTATCTGTGAATCAATCAGCAATTATTATTTTAGTAGAGTCTATGATGTATGTATTGCAAATGCTTATTAGTGACTGAAATTAACCAAAATAGACATTAATGCATATAATGTAATCCCTATCATTTTGGCGCAATATCCAAAGCATCCAATCAATCTTAATAACATAATCAATATTTTATTATTATGATATCAGTGCCGTTCAAAATATGTTTGTTTCATGGTCTCAAAAGATCACATCTCAAACTCAAATATTTGGCGATAATAAATTAAACATTAGAACAAATGTCCATTAATACATGACACAAGTGATTAAATATTAATCTTGAAAAACGAAATAATACGTATGCACAAGCCCAACGATTATTTCGTTTTTCAAGATTAATAGATAATAAATTATATATGTAAACTGATGAAAGAAGTTTAATCATAACATTCATCAAAAATTAAACATGCCACTACCGCCTTTAAACTTCTTTACTAAAATTAGATATTATTTGCGTTATTAAAGCACAATATTGCTAACTAAAATTAGCATACATTAAAGAAAATACTTTTTGAAAATACCCAAACAATATTTTGTTTTACTAAAACTTCAAAAATAATCTAAATATATTAATAAATAACGATTAAATATTAAAATTTAACAATTGATAATCTAAGGCGCTTCCTGTAAGTCAAATATAGATTATTTACTCGCATTGCAATAAATTTTTAGATTATCGTTAAACATTTTATGAACATTTCAACACTTAATTGCTCTGGTGCGGAAAACATAAGATCTTAACAAACTCATACTAAAATATAAATACGGTTAATACTGAATGTCCTACATATGTAAAAAACATTTTTTATATTCTGATCTAAATAATAAAATCTGCTACAAAAGATAAATATTCCAAATAAAATCCAGGTTAATTGTATGACAAATATTTCGGTACAATTGCAAATGTACAATAGTTTTAAAGGGTGTTTCCCAAACTTAAATATTATTTAAGAATTATTGGGGTGTTACATTTTGTAATTACTGAAACCAATAATAAGATAATGATTTAACGTACAATCAGTTAGTTATCTCCTCTTATGCTAACGACAGGAATAAAACGCAACTATTAAACTGCAAACTAAAAACAAGCAATTCAATGCGTGGTATGCTTACCCAAGCTTCTAATATGTTGTTAAAGTGTAATTGCACTTTTCACAGATGCATATGTTCGATTAATGATATCTGACAAACGAGAATAAAAGTATCACTGCCAGCACTTTATTAAAATAACGAATCGCATTTAATGTTTGTACAACAAGAAAGATACTTCAACTGCAGATAGTACACCACTATCTACTAGTCTTGTATGTCATCTACCTAGCTATGATAACAATATGCTATCGCAAAATATTTCTTTTGTCAAGTTTTTGTGATATTTTATCGTGTCATCTTCAAGGTAGGTTCCAATAATATTTAACATTTGTCATTTTTTCATATAGGTTTAAAGAAGCAAAAATGAGTGGTTAGAAGATTTGTTGTTCATTGACCGCAAGTAAAAGTTTCAGTTATTGCTAGAGAAATAAGAATATCAAAAACGAATGTTTTTTAAATTCTGCATGAAGATTTTGGAATGAGTAATGTACAATAAATTCCCAAGCTGCTCAGTCTCAAACAACTTCTTCTATAGAATTGTAATAAAAGAACTGAATACACCACTGGGATCCTTCCACAGAACAAGAGTCCATGCAATTAGTTCATAAAAACTATCCAACACCCAAAAAGCAACAAAGACGCAATTTTCTGTAGAAAAAGTGATAGCCACAGTCTTCTGGAACGCTAAGGAGATTCTCTTAATCAAGTATATACCAAAAAGGACTACAATAACGGAGGTGCACAAAGCACGAATAGTCAATAAACTCGTTTATGTCAAATGTGTCAGTATTGCTGTCATGGAAATGATTTAAAGCTTGTGAGAGTAAATTAAACAGTTTGAGTGACACTTTAAGCTCAGACTTCAAAATTATTAACAAAGTTAAGAAATGTGAAATAAGAATAAGAGACTCTCGTCAATGAATTCTTATATACCAACAAAATCAAATTTATTGAAACATGCATTGTCGTGTTATAGCATCTTTAGTATACATTTTGAGAAATTTAAGTCTACTCAATTCAATATACCTCAACTGCCGGTAGATATAGTATTATCATCGACAACAACTTCGACTCCCACGCGTAGTTCCCAAAGTGGAATAAATTTTACAAGACATGACATTACTGAGGTACCACAGGCAAGCCTTACAGAAAATAACCGTGGGTCTGATAGTAAATAAAAATTAAGTTCATAAAAGAGAAGGATTCCTCGAGTTTAAATAGGTTTTTGGAAAGAATTGACGTATATCTTGAAAAGTTAATAAAAAAACCTTGTTTTTGTGTGCTGATGAACAGTAAAGCTTTAATCTGATGCCGGGATAATCGCAAAACCGTTAGAGATTAGAATCGTTTGTGTGAGCAAATAAGATATTTTTACCATGAGATTTTATTGAAAGACTATGAAAGCAAATAAAGTTTCGAACTCAAAGATCCGAGGAAAGTATTGGCATATATTTAGCTTATATGACCAACTTATTTGAACGGTTAGTTAACATGTAAAGTAAGCAAAGCAGTCCAACTAAAACTCATACAGTAAAACCTTCACACATATTACCAAAGTCGATTATTGTTTGCTGATATTGATTCCGATGCAAAACTGATAAGAAGTGTGTCGTAAGATATGGACAACGCATGACTATGTTATCCCAGATAAAACTCCCATATTGAAAACGGATTTGAGTTTCGAGTACATCAATGTTATGAGTCACAAGAGTGGTAAGTTATTTTAAAAATAATTCCCAAAATAGGTATAGGGAGAATTTGATGTTTAGTACGCAACCTAAATTGGTAAATAGTTTGGAGGCTAGGTCTGGATGGGGTTCGGGTCAGTGGAATGACAATCGTGGCATTAGCGGTAACAATGTAAAATCTCAATCCAAAAACACAAAATCTACTAATAATATGTCAAGAGTCAGTCCCTATAAAAATAACCATGGGGTACCGACTATTAAAAATGTAACTAACTCTCTAAAAAAAAAAAAACAAATAATTTAACTGCCATAATAAAGTGTTTCTAGTGTAGTAAAATGGGTCATATCACAAGAGAATGTTCTGATAAAATTATCAAGTGTTTTTAGTTGCGGTAGGTAAAGTGGGCAAAATAAAATTCCAATTGCCCAACATGTTCGGAAAACAAGAACGGGGAAAAGCGTTAGTTGGTCGACCTAATCAATCAATTCCAAGAAGTTAGATTGTGTTTGAAGGTTTTAGTAAGAGTGATTGTCCGTTTGTGAAAGTAAAGATTTATAAATGTAAAATGAAAAGGCTGTTAAATTCAGCAGCAAATAGAATATTTGTTGGATCAGATAGTTGATACATTAAAGACTTTAGAGATACGATTAGAAACTGGCCGTTCCCTGTCAAGGTAAAACTCACATTGTTCACGTGCCAGGTTTGAGGCATGACATCATTTTGAGTACTACTTTTTGAGCTACCGTGACTATAATATCAAATTTACAGACAAAAAAGCGACATTTTGAAGCAGATTCTAGCTTAGGAGTGAATTTAATAGAATCTAAGAAAGGTTTGTCCGTTTCACAAATCAAAAGTTATCTAGTGTAGTCAGCGAGTATTTTGATTCAATTAAAGACATTGCGTTAAGGTGTATTAATTTAGTCGTATAGATAAAAAGGCGAGCAAAATCTTAAGCTTGGGAATGATCAAAAAGAGTGTGAGCGGCTGGAGTTCGGCAATTTTTATGGTCCCAAAACCAGATAAACCATTTATATTCTGTGCGGATTTCAGAAAATTAAATAAAGTGTCAGAACCTTGTGCATGCCTACAGCCATAAATAAATGCCATTCTCGATCAAGAAAGCTTTAGTCAGTCCTCAAATACTTTCATGTCCTAACTTTGAGTATTCTTTTACTCTACAATGTAGTGCGAGTAGGTATGAGCTGGAAGCCGGATTCTCTCAGACCTATGACAATCAAGCACATGTCATGCTATCTATCACAATCAATGACCCGCTGCAAGAGGAAATTCAATACGATAGAGCGGAAATGCCTCTGTGTTCTATGGAGTATCGATAAGTTAAGGTGTTACCTCGAGGAGGCTGACAATCATAAGACCACTACAGTTTGTTATGGCAGAACCACTTGAAAACTCATCAGGGAGGACTGGGTAGATGGGCTCTGAATACAAAATCAGTATTGTGCAAAATTTTATTCCAAAAGATTAGCAACACTGCTCTCACAGATCACTGTCTGCCAAAATAATATTTTTGATTATAAACAACTTTATAAACATCTAAGTTACAAACAAACACAACAAACTTCAAAGTTTAATTAGTTTTAGTTCCAGTGCAGTGCTTGTGAACACCCACTGGATTACAGCTGCAGAGACTACATATTAGGTTACTCACACGCTAAGTAAATTCACTTAACTAATTGAATTTTTAATATTTGCTTATTTAATTAATAATTAAAATTGACACTTGTACTTTCTTTTTGGATTCCTAACAGTATGATAACAACATCATCGATATACAAGGATTGTATTTATAAACGGAAAACAACCACTTAAAAACTGACAATTGGAAACTAGATTATTAACAAGCTAAGTATCAATATTCTCCTTTTATAACTACTAATCCCAGTAATTAAAACAAAAGTAAATTTACTAGATTAATCCTTATTTGTTCTTTTCAGTGCCATCACTAACTTGACAGGACATTCTAAATCGGCAAATGCTGCAAAGGAAGGAGTGAATTATACAATTTGATGACCATTACTTTTCGCGTAGTAAATATGCGTCTTCGCCTTCTTAGGTAGTTGAAACCCCTTATGAACCCATTTCATACTCTTGTTTTATGGGAAGATCCCAGTTATGTACCCAAGTCTCTGGGGGATCAGTTACAATTCTATAGAAAAAGCCTTCATCTTCAGTCAAATCTCTTCGCAAGTTGGTTGTCTACACAGTTTTTCTTCGAAACTGAGCAGCTTAAGAATCCATCGTGACACTTTACTCATTCCCAAATCTGCATGTAGCATTTTAAAAGCACTCGTTTCTGATATTCCTAATTCTCTAGTAATAACTAACTTTTACTGAGCAGTCAATAAACACCAAATCTTCAACTTTGTTGATAATTTCGTCAGTTCTTGCTTCCAGAGGTATTTCACACTTTGAACAATCATGAATGGATTCTCTGGCTCAGTTGAACTGCTTCCACCAATATTTGACTTAAAAATAAGAAGTGTTATTTTCTCCATACACTGCCACCATCCTCTCATGAATATTCTTCGCCCTTCGGGTTACTACCTTCATTCGATAAAAATTTGCAAATTACCCATCACTCTTTAAACTGATATAAAAATTACAAATGTTAAACGATTAGAACCAAGATTAGAGAAACACTATAAAATGTCACAGAAACTTGACATAAGCAAATTTTCGTGATAACAAATTGATTTCATAGCTAGGTACAGAACATAGAAATCTCCCCTAGAACTAATATCTTTTAGTTTACTATGTTAGTCTATCATTGTGCACTGTAATGAACTTGGGTATAGTAATTATTTATACATTATTATACTTAGTTTAGAAAATTATTCATAGAAAATATAAAATAATAGCAGAATAAACTGGTAAATGTGATAGAATTATAAAAGTTAAGATTTGATACATAATTATATTATATTAGATTGCTGCGGAGTATGAAAATTCCGTAGTAGATAAAACAAAAGTTTTAAAGCTAATATATTACAGCGTTTATTTTAATTATATAAACTTTAAAAAACCGGTCCACACAAATAAAAACAAACAACATTTTGTTTATAATATAATATGTTAAAATCATACAAACGCATCATTTGCATGCATAAAATCAGTGAAAAAAATATTAAAATCTACATTCTATAAAAAATAAATATCATAAAAAATACAGCATTTGTAATGTGTACTATAATCCCTGTTAATCGCTAGTTTACAAAATAGTTCCTCCTACTAAAATATTCCCACTGACATTCCAGAAGCATAGAAAATAAATCTCTTTCTCAAGAAGACATGTAAGGCGCATGTAGTCTCACATATAAAATTACATATTATTTTCGTCGTATTGTGCATTCTTAAAATATTGTAAGCTATTTGAAGAAAATATCTTTTTATAAATGACTTATTAAAAAGCACAGCTACATTATAAATTTTATAATTGAACATTTTTAATTATTTCTGTATGTATTTGAGTAAAACTGTTATTTAAAAATTATTAATGAGTTGTTAATAATATAAATATGAATGTATAATATAAAACAAAGCATCAGCAGCGAGCATTGGCCGGCCATTGGAGGATCAAGTTACAAAGATATAGGTGTAAATACTCATTAAATATGGCCGTTTTATATAGAACTTGAATAATAACGTTGATCAATTATTTGATATAAAAGCAAAAGGGTTGAATTACAATAACTATTGTAATTCATTTTCAACTACCAGTTGTGCATTATAAAACATATAAAATAAAGTGTTTTAACGGTTTTACAAAGACAAATTTGCTATTTAAAATCATATTTGTAAACCATTAAAAGAACTTAAAACTGATTGCAGTTATTATTTTTTTGTCCAATACAAAAATAGTAAAAAAAAATTGGCGGTTATAGACATTGCAACAGAAACACTACTTATTTCCACTAATCTAATAGTTGGTGATAGCACACAATATCAAGTGCATTAATTACAAAATAATCTTCGACAGCTCAAGACCATCACATAAATGTCAAGGTTTACTACTACACTTGTAGTTCAGCAGTTCTGCAAAGACATCGTTCTACAAATCGTTTATCCTGTTTACGAAAGTGTTAATTAGCTTCGATTATTAAAACGCATCTGATCAAGTGAAATAAAGCAATCGTTTAGATCAGACCAAGCAATACATGGTCCTTCAAACCAGATTTTCCGAAAAAAACAATATATAGTCACAAAGAATAATCAAGTCAATCTGATAACAATAACAAACGATAAGCCTTCCAAAATGAGTATCGAAAAATAACGCAAACAACGGGTAACAATCAAGGCCAAATTGACAAAACTATCAACATTCGTAAAAAATACCACAAATAGCCAGAAAAAAATAAATTAATTCATAAAGAATTGGGTGATGACGAGTCCTGGGAGGCATATTTTGACTTCGAAGAGACATACCGTTCCGTCATGAGTACCGCAAAAACTATGTTAAAAAAATAAACGTTTAACAAGAGAAAAGTTCCGCAACGTCAACAAACTCGACCATGAAAATTCCGATTCGGTTACCAGCAATAAATCTACATCAATTTTCCAGCAAATACAAAGATATCAAAATAAACAATTACTTATTATATTTCAAGAATTAACCGCAAATCCACAACAAGAGTGCGCCAACTGCTCGATAAAGTTACAAAATACCTTCGTGCTTTAAGCAATTTAGAAGTTCCCGTTGGTCAATGAGACGTCTTACTAATATACGTAATCGCAACAAAATTATATTGTACCACAAGGCGTGATTAGGAAGAGCAACTAGTAGGTAACACGTCACCCACCTTCCAGACATTGAAATCATTTTTGTCAAATAAATGCCACATACTGGAAGCAATGGAAATAACAAGAAATCTCAACAGTTCTACAACTTGCTATGTATCGGAGAATTCAAACCAACAATGCAGCATACTTGTCAACAAAAAAACATATTTAGGATAAGATTCTTTCCGGAAATTGTATATCGACAGCAACCACATCAGCCCGAACAAACGCATTCTTAAAAATGACCAAATTCTATAATTTAGAAAAAATGTTCGCTAAGCAGAATAAATTCAACTAAGACCAAGCTAGTCCAAGACAATAACCTAGAACACAAACAGTGCTACTTAACGGATCATGGCATCATAAAAAACACCCGTTAGACAACAAAAGTTTTGATGGTTCGGCAAGAACCACTACTGGAGCATCATTAAACAAAAAATTATTAATTAAACCACGGCTACAAGACTCTTCTCTATATTTTTCCGTTTTCAACCACGGACCCATTACAAACGTATGAGTTACAAACTGTTACGTATAGCATATCATCAGCACCATATCTCGCCATAAAATGTTTAAGAAGGCTAGCTGAGAAGACAAATGGTTAAGATCTAGGACAAGTAGTCATATTTTAAAACTTTTACTTTAATAATCTGCTATCTCGAGCCGACACGTTAAAAGAAGCTATGCAGATAAAAGACAAAGTCACAACTATATTATCAGCCGTGGGTTTTGATTTGAGAAAATGGTCAACTATTGCTCCGGAACTGCAAGTAAATGAACCAATAATAATTGGTAGAGTGGATGACAACCGACAATGACACCGTGAGAACCCTTAGAGTGCAATGGTCAACCAAGAAAGATAAATTTGGATCTCACCAATAACTCCTCAAGAGAAAGTAAGCAAACGTACAATATCCCAAATTGTAAAGACCATGAGATAAATCAGTTCTAACACACTTTTACTCTACTTAATACAATTTAAACACGATCTACAATAGAATTAGAAAAAACAAAGTTTGAAATTCACGGTTTTGCAGATGCAAGCAATCTTACATACAGTGCCTTTGTTTACGTCGTCATACCAACCAAAAGACGTGGTTGTACGCTTCTAAAGTGTTTATCTCAAGGTACAACACCACGACAATTGATTGAAAGGTATCTATGGTAGAATAGTTCAAAACGTTTAGAAGATACAAAAAACTATTAAAATCATGTAGAAACACCAGCACTACCTGAAGTAAAACCTGTTTTTTTTCTTCAGAATCATACTCCCACAACGAACTTTTAAAAGAGTATTAACACTACCAAAGTTAGAACAAATAATGGACTATTGTTGTCGGTTCATTAACAACTGCACAGAAAAGCAAGAAAATAAAGCAAATCACAGTAAATGAAATAAACGCTTCGTAAAAAAATATTGTCAAAAAGATACAACAATCCGTATTTGAACAGCAAACAACTCAAGTACAGAGAAAAAACTTATTTGCGTTAAACACATATTGATAAACATGGAATTATGCGTGTAGAAGAGCGATTACATAAATCACCAAAAGCATCAATCAAGCATAAATCAACAGAAGCAAATTAACATACAAGGCATATATTTTAGTATTTGTATGCATGTCCACAAAGACAGTACATTTAAAGTTAGTTACAAGCCTATCCACAGAAGCATTTCTGGCAACGTTTAAACGCTTCATAGCACGTAGAGGACATATAAGTCATGTATACTCTGACAATGCAACAAACTTTGTGGGTGCCAATAACAAAATAAATAAATTACAAACAATAGTTGAATCAGAAAGCAACACAATAGATTTAAGAAGTTTCCTAAAGCAGAAACATATAACGTGGGATTTCATTTGACCCAGGGCACCTCATTTCGGAAAACTTTAGGAAACTGCTGAGAAGTCAATAAAATATCATTTAATGCTGCCTGCTAAATGCCCAAACCAATTCCTATGTTCCAAGACTGTACTACCACAGCGTACCAACTGAATTGGATTCATCTCTTTGAGTTAAAACTACATAACGAGCATATTCTGTCTCCAGACTTAGACTTAAAATTAGTCGTTTTTCTGTACCAGAAAAAAAAGCAATGGCGTTAATAATTTACAGAGTATAAACATTTTAAACTAAAAATTTATCAAGCCATATTTAAAAATTTATTAAAATAGAGCAAACTACAGATTGTGTAATAAAATCAATTCTTAAAATATAATAGAAGCAATAATAACAAATAACATCTAAAAAAAATATTTGAGACCTTAACATTATAAGTAATGTTATTAATATCAATATCAATTCATACGTTATCACACATAACACCGTTAAATAAATACATAACAAACTGTTCAAAATGGTACAAGTTCACAAATTTTAAATATATTTGTAATGTTCGTATAATGTTACTGCTTTATCACATAAAATACTCACCTAATTTTATATAATAAATGTGATCATAGTGCATTTCCATGTTGTATTGACAACAATGAAACGCATTGTTTTTTAATAATAATAACAATTTACAAAGTACACAATTGCATAAAATACAATGATAAAATACTTAATGGAATTTCACCTGTAGTGTTATAAACAGTAATAATGTTTAAGTTTGTTTTTAGCAACGTGTTAACAAATACCGCACATGGCTAATTGCCAACGTCAGATGCTAACACTTCCTAATCTTCAAATCAAATTTTGTCGTAAATTCAAAAATTGTAACCTAAATTATTAGACTACTCATCACGTTTTTTATTAACCATAAAACAAAAGTGCTCCATACAAATACATCAATATTACAGCTACAAAATCGCGTGAGAGGTTCATCTTCATAAAAAAAAAACTTGCTCTAGCTGTAGAAAATACAAATATGCTGTAACGCTTTGCAATTCGTCATTCATTACCATAAGTACCTACTTGGCTAGGAATCCAACCAAAATAAATGATCATTTATTTCAAACAGTTGAAACCATATAGAATAATTTTGCCTCAAGAAAACGGCCCAAGAATTGGTTATATATAAACTTTGATCTATCTGTACAACTGATATTTTATCTACACTTCAAGGTAGAAAAGTAGATGGTAAATGGCGTAGAGTTTTGGAGTATACAAAAAACTTTATTTTAATTGTGTATTTCATTAAAAATTATTTGCAACACCATACATTTACTATTCTTAAATTTTATTTATTGGCTCCAAAACAAAAATTAAGATTTTCTTAGTTACCATACTTTTCAACTTTATCTTGCAGAAGAATATATTGTTTATATAGTTTATATGCATGACATTAGCAGTTGTTTGATTATGTAATTTACTGTTTCTATTTACAATTTAACATTTATATCTTATAGATATAATCGAAAAAAACTTACAATCGAAGGTTGATTATAAATAAATAAAACGATAATATATTAAAATATTAATGACTACATAATGCATTATCATTATTGTAGTTAAGTAGGTAAATAAAGAAAACTCGATATATTATGTTTTAAATATGTATAATTTTATTCTCGAGTTATTTTTAGTATTAAATCTTTTGGAAATAGCTTAACCAGTATCAGTTCATTTTTGCAAATTACCGAATACATGGATTGCATTGACACACAAAAAACAAAACATAACATTTAATAATGTTTTTACTTATATTTAATACTGCTTATAGAGCAATTGTTAGAATACCGTAGGCATTATTCAAGGTTGTTGACAAATAATATTCAAATCGTCGAACTGGCGTACGTATTTATTCCAACCTTTTTTACCAAAATGCATTATTAATTAAACGTATTCTAAAACGCATAATTAATTAAATGTATTAAAAAAAAAACTAATATTTAGTCTTCACATTTGTCAATTTATAAATTATTAAAACTCAGTCAGATTAAAATATCAGACTAGAACTTGTTCAATTTTGGAATTACACCATATTGGAGATCCCATGTATTTACTTCATTAACATTAACATTAACATAAACAACAATTGAAAATTGTAATATCCGCAATAAAATTTGAGATCAATTTTTGATTACCAAATTTTTTACAAGATTATGTCAAAAAATGTTTTTGTTACTTATCAAGCAACGTCACAAGCTGCCTATTTTTGATAATTTTTGAAATATTTTTACAAGTTCAGAACATAATTTGATAATGTACAGCCTTAATTTTTTTTTAGGAGATTTGGCTATTTTTAATACTTTTAGTGACTTATGAATCACCTATTTTCCAAGTATAAAAAGTATTGAATTGAAACAAATTTGACATAAATATCAACTTTATTATGTGCAATTTTAGTTTCTAAAAACTACTTCATTTAATTAACTTCCTTGAGCCCCGATGCAGTACTGCATTCTTTGTCTAAAGTTTTGCATCACTTTTCTTAACAATTCTAGGCAAATACTTTCTCCATTCCATTTCTTCTGAAATACGCATTTATGATCTAGTATTGTTTGAGGACGTCTCTCCTAGGCAGCAGAAAACATAATTTACAACACTACTCGAGTTTACCGTGCATACTTGGTTTTGCCCAAGTCTGTGTAGTTTCGGCCTTAAAAATACTTCCAGCATACGAAATGTAGCGTTTAGAATTTAATGAAAATCGTTTGATTCCAATTATTGAAACACCACACCAAACGGTGATGTTGCAATTATGAAGTAGTTTGTCATAAAGCTGGTGTGGATTTTCATTAGCCCAGTAGTAAAAGTTTTGCTTGTTAATATATCCACTAAGATGAAGAAAAACAGCCTGCAGAAATCCACACAAACTTGTTTATCGGGATCTTTTAGCTTAAATGCCTTGTTGCCGATCGTCTCGGGTGTTCGTACTGTACGCTTCCAGTAAATTTTGAACCAACTTTACATCTAATTTCAAAATTTTGCACCCACCTCATTATTGTTTGTCGTATTATAAATCATCCGGTTCTGCTATTGAGTGTTCACAACTTAACGACTTCGTATGAAGCTGTTAACTACGTATTATACATATTTTTTTGACAATTTATATTGCAGTTCAACGTGTTTGGTTTGCGCTAATTTATAATATTTGTACACACTGTTTGATAGTTATAGCAACTTTTTAACACATGTTAACTTCTTTTTTGACAGATTAAGTTTTTTTTTTCAAACATACAATGTTTATACACATTGCTGTCACCTATTTGATAGTTACTTAGTAATATTTATTGACAAATGTAGTCACTGTTTATATAACAGATTAGAATAAATTTAACAGATTTAGTACATTTTTTGCCATTTTATAATATTTTTATACATTATTGTAATTCTTTTACAAATCTTGTACAAAACAACAGTTTGACAGTTTAAAATATTATTTAACAGATCTAATACGCAGATGTAGTAACGTTTTTGACAATTTGGAATAAAATTTGAAATATCTGGAAGATTGTATGCGTTTTAACTGTTTAACAATTTTGGTAACTTTTAGATATATATATAGTTTAAAATATGATGTAGTATTTTTTTAATAGATTGGAAAACAAAATATTTTTTGAAATTTGTAGTAATTTTTTGATAATTTAGAATATAATTTGACATATCAATTTATTGATAGCACCCTGCATACTTTATAGCAATATAGCAGAACGTCTAAAAATTTTTAGGTTAAAACCTGTAGCATCTATAAACAAAGACCTCAAAACAATATCGGAGTGGGGTACTTCCAACATAGTCAAATTTAACTCTAAAAAAACTCAACTCATGACTGTTTCAAAATCAAAATCCGAAGTATTATCAGTATCAAATATTAAACTAAACAACAAATCTATATCTAAATCTTCTTCAATTTGTCTATGGGTTACAATTTCACATAATCTTCTCTGGAACAACCATCTTGTTGACATAGCCTCGAAAGTATCTAAAACCTAAAATTTCTTAATAGATATAAACTGTTTTTTACTTCTGTTCAACTTTTGCATATACAGGGTATTAGGTAAACATGCGGCAAAACATCAAGGAGTTATTCGTTAGCCTATTCTAAGAATATTTTGTCCTATAATAATGTTTGAAAAACCCTTTTGTTTCGAAGATACAAGGTAAACAAAATTTGCAACAGTTACAACATTTTATTATCAAAAAGTCCAGCCTGAATACAAGCATTCAATTTTCTCGTCATTAAGTGCCGAACTCTTTCAAACACACCAGGGTTGTTTCTAATTGAGTTACACCCAGCAATTAACCACATTGCAATTCTTGTTGCCAATGATACATCATCCAGAAACTGAGGTAGCATGTGTTCCAAAAAGTTGCAATACACCTCGCCGGTAAGTCTTCCTGGTAGAAATACTAGTCCAATTAGACAGTCGCCCACAATTCCAACCCAAACATTCAAGGAGAACTGATGTTAAAAACGATCTTCACATACCTGATGCGGATTTTCATGTATCCACACATGGTTGTTATAAAAATTCCTTATTACATTTCTTGAGAAACTAGCTTCATCGGTGAAAAGAATATGTACCATGAATTGAGAGATTAGAACTAATGTTTGCAAAAAATCAGCAGGTAGTAGTGCCTGAACACGCTGAATGCGGTATGAATACAACAAATTGCCCTTAAGAATTTTTCAAACTGTCCAATGACTTACATTCAAAGTATTAGCAATTTATGGCGTAGGACTACTTAGATCTTCCTTTATCATGTCCAGCACATTCTGTTCCAGTTGTACCGTTCTTACTGTCATTGATCTTCCTGGCCCTCCATTTTATTTCAATGTGCCTTTTTCACGAAGACGTCAATGAATGCTTTCTAAGATTTTTCGGCCGGAAATATTACGGCCAAGAAACCGTTCAATGTACAATCGTCTAGCTTGTAATAAATTGTCATTAGCCATCTCTACATAAAATGCATGCCAGTTATCTCGGCGTTCGAATAGTGATTCATGGTAACTATTAAAGACACGTCAAACAGCCAAACTCAATCTAAACAACTGCGACCGATACATGTGATGATCAATGACAAGACGTATTCAAATGAAATCCACTTGTACATTAGTAGATACAGCCGTTCCAAGTTGTTTACAATTTACAAACTTGATATAGTATTGGCGTACGCCATACCTTTATTTACATTAATGATTTCAATTAATGTCGCAAATTTTGCTAAATCCGGTAAAAGATGCAAAATTCTATTTATAGAATGGCAAAAATCTGTCCATAATATAAAAATATTGTAAAAAAGTATTCAAATTTAGTCATAAACTGTAAAAATTAAGTCAAAAATAGTAAAATACGGTCAAAAAATATTTAAAAAAAACATCCTTAGTTAAAATAAAAACAAAAATTCATAAAAACAAAATCCAGATTTAAAAAAACTAAAATCCAGCATAAACTGTTAAAAGTGCAAAAACCAACCATAAAATTTTAAACAATTGTCAGAAAGCACTATACATTCGTAAAAAGTGTATAAATCTTCATGAAATCTCAAAAATATCAAAACCCAGCCAAGAAATATAAAAAAACAAAAATCCAGCCATAAACCGTAAAAAAATGCAACACTGTTTGCAAGACTTATTTTGGCAAATCTTTTTTTTTAAATCTCGTTGCATTTTAAGCAATTTTTCTTAAAATCCATGTAAATTATTTTTAACTCCCATTACATCTACTTCAAATGGTTTTCTAACCCAGCTATATTTCTCAATAATGGCATTTTTCTTTCCAAGTGTTAGTCATCAAAAAATCATTTGTTTCTTGAGTTCTTATAGCTATTACGTACAAGACAAGCAACGTCAAAAGTCACTAAAACATCAGAAAATTGTTTAACATTAAATCCATTGATAACTAACGCTTGAGTAGGTTAGCGAGTTTCTTCTACTATAACCTACCCACCTAGCTAAGTGTAGTCACCAAAAGATTTAATACTTCTCCCACCTCTCGTGTTCTTGCAGCTATTATGTACAATACAATAAATGTCAAAAGTCACAGAGACATCAAAAAATTGTTTAACAATAAATCCATTGATAACAAACGCTTGAGTGGGTGGGCGGGCATCAAATTTAAATTGTGAGCGGGTAGATTCTTTTACTATGACCCACCCGCCCAAGGATTTATTGTTTCTCTCACCTCTTGTGTTCTTGTAGCTATTACGTACAAGACAAGGAAAGTCAAATGTCACTTACAACATTAAAACATTGTTTAACACTAAATCCATTGATAACAAACGCTTGGGTGAGTAGGCATGCACCAAGTTTAAATTGTTGGCAAGTAGCTTCTTTTACTATAGCCCACCCACCCACCCAAGTGTTAATTGCCAAAGAATTCATTGTTTCTCCCACCTCTCGTGTTCTAAAAGCTATTACAAGACACGTATGTCAAATGTCACTTAGACATCAAAGAATTGTTTAAGGTGGGAAAATTGTCCCATAAAACTATCGTGCAGCTTTTCTCGGAAGTTAATTAAGATAATTCATTTCCGTTTTCAACATTATTATGAGTATAATAACATTTGAATAAGCTATTTTGGTAAAAATATATTAATAAATAAAAAAGTTTAGTGGTAAAAATTGTTCAATTTATTTCAAACTTATATTAGGGCAATTCCATTTCAAACGGACCAGAGCTAGGGAGGGGTGCGTTGAGAAACTTGCTTATGTATTTTTTTTTAGTTTCTATAACTAATTAGTAGTCTTTTGATCGATATATGAGAGTATGAAACTTATAAAAAAAAATTCTACGATTTTTTTAAATTTTTTTGACGTTTTTTAACTTAATCACATTTTTTGTTTAAAAACCGTAATTTTAACTCAAAAAAATAAATTTACCAATGAAATCAATCAGAAATTTTCCGTAGAATCCAAATCTAGCGCCATTTCAAGTTTATACCCTGTCTATAAGCCGCAAAAGATATAAAACCATGTTTTTGTTCTTAGTGGGCTGTGCAAAAAGGAGCATTTTAAAAAAAAAATTTAACCGCCATAGTTGACGTATTTTGATGTAAATTAATTGATAAATATAAATTTGTTCTGTGTATTTGGGTTTTAAGCGTCTGAAACTCAAAAAATCTGCAAAGTAGGCCTATTCTTCAACATAAACTCTTACAAATGCACGTTTAGCCGCGCTCAGAGGAACAATACACCAAATATTATTAAAAATTTGAATTCTGGGGACAATTTTACATGAAAAATTGTCAGTGTTGTACTCATCGTCTGTAGAAAAGTCCATCTAGAAAAAAATGTTTACAAAATGTTTATGCAAAAAATGCGTTAAAAATTATTTTTTTTTTTAATTTACAAAAAATATTATAAATACACTAGGGTGTGGTTTAAAACTTTTTTTTTAACAAATTTTAACAAGCGACAGGCAGATTTATGTTTGAATGCCAAAAATAATAATATTTTTAAATTTTTGCGCCGATAGATCGAGTCTAAATTTGTGCCGCAGGCGCAAAAACTATCAAACAAAGAGTAAAATGGCCAAAAATTGGTTCTAGCGACAAAAAATGTCTTTGTTAAACTTCTGAAATCAACTTAAAAAAATATAATCCTAATAATCTTAAGTAAATTTTGATAGATTTTTTTTTCTAAATGGATTTTTCTTTGCCAGATAAGCACGACACTGACTATTTTTTATGTAGAATTGTTTGCAAAACTAAATTTTTTAATAATATTTGGTGTATAGTTTCTCTGAAAACTGTTAAATGTGCATTTGTAAAAGTTTATGTTGAAAAATAGGCTTATTTTTGCAGTTTTTTTGAGTTTTAGACGCTTAAAACCCAAATACACAGAACAAATTTATATTTTCTAATAAATTTACATCAAAACACGTCAACTTTAGCGGTTAAAAAAAAATTTAAAAATGCTCCTTTTTGCCCAGCCCACTGAGAACAAAAACATGGTTTTATGACTTTTGCGGCTTATAGACAGGGTATAAACTTAAAATGGCGCCAGATTTGGATTCTACGGAAAATTTTGGATTGATTTCATTAGTAAATTTATATTTTTTGAGTTAAAATTGCGGTTTTTAAACAAAAAATGCGATTAAGTCAAAAAACGTCAAAAATGCTTAAAAAAATCGTAGAGTTTTTTTTATGGGTTTTATACCCTCATATACCGATCAAAGAACTACTAATAAGTTATAGAAACTAAAAAAAAATACATAAGCAAGTTTCTCAATGCACCCCCCCCCCCAGCTCTGGTCCGTTTGAAATGGAATTGCCAATTAATGATATCTATATAAAAAAAATTATGCCGCAAAAATTATCACAAAATGATTATTTGTTTGCTTTAAAAGTAGCACCGAAGATGAGGATACTTTTGGGTGTAAACAATAAGCCCACCCATTACGTTCGGTACTGTTTTTATTACACAATTGGTAGTTTGATTTTATTGGGTGATCGGCGTCATGGGCGGTATTTTACTACAGTGCGAATGAAGCGCTCCCGGTGGTTTACCACGGAACCATTCCTGACAATTCTGTCCTTAACAATAAATCCCTTAATAACTAACGCTTGGGTGGGTCGGTTTGCCTCCATAGTTTAAATTGTGGGCGGATAGCTTTTTCTACTGTGACCCACCCACCCACAAAAGTGTTAGTCATCAAAGAATCATTTGTTTCTTCCATCTCTTGTGTTCTTGTAGCTAGTACGTACAAGACAATGAATGGCAGAAGTCACTTAGACATCAGAGAATTGTTTATTTATTTTTGTGCTTGCTAACAATTTTTAAACTTCATGTTCTAGTTTTGCTATTCCATAAATTTCTAAAAAGTGCAAAATCTTTATTCATAAAATGTCAAAAATAAAAATGGCAAAATCCAATAATAATAATAATAAAGTTTATTTCTTCATAAATATACAAAAAAAGAATAATAAAATACAATATAAACTAATGTAAAAATTGAAAAAAAAAGTAAATTAAAAAAAAAAATAAGAATGTGGCTATAAAATATTAAAATATTGTCAGAAAGAATCAAAACTAGGTCATAAACTGTCAAAAAGTGTAAAATAGAATTTCAAAAGTAACAAAATCCAACCATAAAGCTTACAAAATATTGTCAGAAAGTACCAAAATTCACCATAAACAGTCAAAAAGTTATAAAAAAAATTAAAAATGGCAAAATTTTGTCCACCAAAATTTGGCTGAAAAAGTGCAAAATTGTTCGTTTCTGCTTCAAAACAATTGATACAAATTAGTTTTAAACTTTTTTCTTATCAATTTATGTATTTTAAATCGAAATTTATTATCAGCAATTTGAAATTCCTGCTGGTTACTGCGCAAATTTGAAATTATTAACAAAACCATACAATTTGGGTCATTTTAAGACTATTTCTGCTTTAAATCAATTTAAGGGCGTTACGAGAATATTGTTGTCATTAAGATCTTCCAAAAACAAATTTAATATTGAAAACGCTGCAACTTTTGCTTGCATTTCTGTGTTCCAACTGACTTAAGTGGTAGAAAATATTACCCAAATATGCAAACTTTGCCATCCACTTGTTGTCATTAAAGCAATCAGCATATTAGTGTTTTTTATCTGTTAAAAATATTTCTATTTATATTTTAAGAGAAACTGTGAACTTGCAAACTGTGAATAAATAGTAGTGATAAGACAATACTATTAAAGTGACGCACCTATCAATCAAAATTTTGAATTAATATTTTAATTTATATCCGATTAAACTTTTTTTAAATTATTGTAGGTTCTCACGCGACCCAAATTTGAGTCGTGGCCCGAGGTTAAAAATCACTGTTCTAAATAAAAACCAATGTTTTGTAAATATTGTTTATCTTATATCTGATATTTTAGATTTTATTTTTAGCTCATTTTAAATGTATCTTGTATTTGTTTAACTTTATTAGTTTCTTGTAGCAATCTTATATTTGATTTTTGTTTTTGGCTTTTTAACTGTTGAGTAAAAAAATATTATAAACATTTTTTTTAATTGTCGTCAGTGGAGTTATTAATTTGTATGAAATGTTATATAAGAAATCTATTTATTGTGCAAAAAAACAGTTTATTGTAAATAAATGATGAAAAATCGAGCAACAAAACATTTTATTTCAAGAGTTTCAAGTGATTTCAAATAAAATAAGTTATTAAAAATCTAAAAGAAAACCATCTCATAAATGTACAAAAACACTCATAGAACCTATTTTTTGGAACTAATAAAACAATCGCACATAATAGAAGTTTATTACAAAAAACTCTAAAAGTGATGTTTATTGCATAAAATCTCTGAAAAATCGCGAATTTTGCAAGCAATTTGCATAAAAATGTTCAAAACGTGTTCAATAATCGCACATATTTACCAGATTTACCAGGCACTCTTTTTTAGTAACATATGCTGTTCGTATATTCTATACTCTTTTTAATTTAAAATAATAGAAAATATACTCTTTTTTTTATTGAACTCAACAATTAACGTTTTTATTCTAATTTGCCAGTTTTTAAACAAAAAAATCCAGCACGATCATGATCTACAGCGAGCTCGAAGGTAACATTTGAATTTGAATATTTGAAAGCTCTTCAACTTAAATGTTATAAAATCTGGTCACTCTGTATTTACAAAATTTGAGTTCAGTTCAGCTAGTCCAGTCTGTTTTATTTTAGATAGAAATATTGTATTGATTGATTCAAATGATGATTAAAATCTTTGAACACCTTTAATATGTGTTAAATTAAGAAATGAGAAGATTTTTATTGTATTTGTTAAATTTTCTATTCAATTATATGTTTAATACAAACGATAAATTGGAATGACTAATTTAAATTATTTAATAACAAATGCAACAGTGATTGAATTTTTACTCATTAACGTTAGTTGAAAACGATGTAGAAATGCTCAAACAAAAATGCTCGGATGATTAAAAAAAGCAATAAGCGGTATGAAAACTTTGTTTGATGTCCGAACATCAAAGATTTCTAAAGCACCAACTGTACGTCTCAGACACGATTTTTGTTTTGTTTGCATTTTTATCTATATTACAGATAGTAATTGGACATGTTAAGTTCAAGAACAAAATAATCAATATCAATGTTAAATTAAATATTGTTGTATTAATTTAAACTAATATACAAGATTTAAATGATTTTATTTATATTATTCAATATTTATTGTTATATTCATATTATTTCATATGTTTTTATTATTTATTAATTAATATATTATTTTATACAACATGTTTCGTTATTTTAATAACATTTTCAAGTAAGTATATAATATATATATATATATACTTGAAAATGTTATTAAAATAACGAAACATGTATAAAATAATATATTAATTAATAAATAATAAAAACATGAAATAATATAAATATAACAATAAATATAAAAGAATTTCATAGAGTTAATAAAAAAAGCATTGAATATATTATTTAAGTTCAATTTAAGTAATAAAAATGATATACAATCAAAGTATAAAAGAACAGCTGACTAGGAGTTATTTGGTCTGCTAATTGTTACAAGCTACAATGCGGCACAAAATCTGTATACTGGTTTTACATAATCCATTCGATAAAATTACGTATTATCTCAAAGAAACAGAAGAGGAAAGAAAATAATGTTCAAGGTTAAACAAAAAAACACAGCGGACCTGAGGAATCACGCACATTGGCGAGTCCATTGTACCCCGCCGTTGAAAACACTTTTCCTTTCAACAAATGGGTCACTTGGCCGGCTTCCCAAACACTTACACACATCACCCCAGCAATAATCACCATATATATTTTTCATAATCGTTTCTAGAATTGCCAGATTTTGTATGTTTCAGTCATAATCATTGCGTACTACACGTGCTATTCTAGGTAATTTACTCACCGACTCAGACATCTCGCCTCTGCCCGCCATCTTGCCAAAACAAACTGCGCACCGGCAACAGCGCACTGAAAACAAAAGAACTCAAATTATACAATCATGCATATAAATAACACTAGACGCAAATGTTAATCAAACACTTAATATTCTATTTTGTTGCCTTCCTTTATTTTTTTATTTAATATTCTATTTGGGTTCGTGTGAGGTTGTCCATAAATGGAAGTACGTGCAAAAATGGTGTTTACACCCATCAAGAAATAATTTGTTGCAAAATTTTCTAACCTTTCAAAAAACATAAAAAATAACATTTAATTAAAATCTAAAATCTTTTATTATTATAAAAAAATCATAAAGAAAATTTATATTTATTTTATTATGACAGATTGCATATTATATGATTATAAAATTATTTTCAAGATTTCTATAGTAATAGGTTATTTAGTAAGTAATTTATTGTTAATATATATTTTAATAAAATTGACTACAATTTTATTTGTATTATTACAATCGCATAATACATGTGGCGCCACCGCATGAGAGTTAATTGAAAAGCATAATATCTCTAACAAATAAGTTAGGAAGTCGTAAAACTTGTAAAAAAGATTTGTCAATATTTGTATTTAAATTAGCTTTCAACAAATATGAAAATAAATATTACTTCATATTTGCACACCAAGTTTGCAAATAATCATTATAGTGATTGACTTGATAGGCAACCAAATATACACTGCCAGAAAAATCGCACCGGCGCGTATTTTTTTACATCTAAAAATTAATAAAAGAAATAATTCTGTAATTAATTTTGTATTAAAACATCATTTTATTTGTAATTATTAATTTCATAATAAAATATTTGTTTATTAGTTAATTGAAAAATAGTACTTTTTTACTCCATTTCAAAATGTAACTTTAGATATCTGCCAGTGATGTAACTACAACTTGTCAAGCTTGATGTAACTACAACATGAAAGCTGATTAACGTTAATGACCGCTAAATGTGTCATAACTACAACGTTCAATAAAGTTCTTTATGTTGATGATAACTATTACGCTAAACTTGTTATTGTAGTAGCATTATAAACTTTAACAGTTTTGCGGTTGTCAAATTTAATGAGCGTTAGTGGCTTTTATGAATTTCAGCATTAATATTTTATAAAAAGGTTTTTATCTTTAAAAATAAGTTGTTTATTTGGATAACGTTTATCTAAAATGACTGCTTATCTTTATTAAGAGCCCTTTTTATTTTAATTGTTTACATGTTTATAAAATTAAAATTAGCATATTGAAGTGCGCGTTATTCAATTTTTTTAAGAATGTGTTTAAAATTAATGTACCAAGCAAAAGAAGCCGTAAATAAAATGTTCGCAAGTTTTATTTAATATTTTTTATTTAAAATCATAAATTCTAATTTTATAAATACATAATTGATTAAAAGTTTTTTGGCTTCTATGCGTATACTTAACAATACTCTTTTACATTTGCCTTTATAATATATTATAGGTTGTAAAAGATATTCAGCAACCAGCATTACCTATACAAAATAAAGTGCTGCCTGTAATACTATGGCTAACTTACAGAATGGTTGCTTTCTTTGGTTTCTACTAATATTCAACAATATTTGTGACAGGAGCCTGCAATACAAAAGAACTCACAAGCCTACTAAAGCACTTAAAAGTTGAATAAAAAATAATACGTTTTTTTTTAATGGAATTTCTCTCAATATTTTACGGTAAGACCTCAAAACGCTAGCTACGCCATTGCTTACAATAGCTCAGTAAAACCTAGGCTTACAACAGTTTATGCGCAACTCTCAACATCTTAAGCACAGTTGAAAACTGTTCAGATGCAAATCTCTTTAATGCAACTCATGTCTTATTGGAACTTTTAAAAACTTCAGGTGCAGTCTAGAACAGTTTTGGTGCAACTAATAACTTTTGAGAGCTACTTACATTAAATTAAAACAACAATATTAATTAAAAATACGTTATAAGCAACTTGCAACAGTAGCGCAAGGATCTGCAATGTGGACAAACCCACAAACCACAAAATAAACGTGGAGTGTTTTACGTTTATTTCAAAGCAGAAGTTTACAAAATAAAGAAAAAATAATAAAAAAATTGTATGTTTCTTTCTAAAACCGTTTTTGAAAGAGCTTTTCTCAATAATTTGCGATGGAGCTCAAATCCTAGCTTTAAAATATAAAGATTATTAGTTAGTAGATTGCCTAACGCGTATTGCGGGGTGGGCATGTCTTATAATGATAAGTGCTGTAACAGGTGTTAGTCGTACTAAGATTGTTTATTATCTAGCTCAGTTACAAATATACATAAGCATAATGTTATAAGTTCTTGTATTAACAACATCTACTTGCATGTCTACCTGAGATTGCAGACTCCCACCGAGACTTAACTTCTATGTCTTAAGCAAAAGATCTCAGCGGGTTCCGTAAAAAAGCGCGTAAAAAACCGACTTTGACGGTTCCGTTGTAGTTTGAGAGTCATGTGTAACTCATACATTTAAGTGTATTTTTAAGGGTCATAGTCACAGTTTTACTACCAAGATTTATATAGATTTTGGTTTAACCCAACGGAAACCGCTCAAATTCTACACTTTTCTTGCAATGGAAAAACAAAAGAATAAGCTCATAATCCGATTACTTCTTAAAGCAAAACCTGCAGCAATAAGTCGAGAGCTAAAAAAAGCTTGGAATAAACCCTAAGCGTGTCTTGCAGCTGAAGCCAATAGGTAAACTGGCACCAATGTTGTTTAAGGTTCTTGTAAACTCCGCGCCGCCCGCAGCTTGTGATTGCAACGCGTGTTATTTTGTTGCGTTTAATTCGTTTACATATACAAGGAGTTTATAAATGAATGGAATTATGTAATCACTTTAAATGTGCCGCTTTTTTTAAATTGTTTACTAATCTATTTGTTTTGACAGATCAACTTTGACAGCTGTCAAGCAAACATATGAAAACATATGTAGTATAGTGGACGATTTTGAAAAGGCGGCATATTTAAAGTTATTACATAACCCCATTCATTTATAAACTCCCTGTACAATAATATGTACATTTTAATTCAATTAGAAATTATTTTGTAAGTTTTGTTAATCTTACAACAAAGTTTGTACCTACTTTTACTCCATCCATTAAGTTGTCTTTGGTTAGTGTTGTAAGCTCTTGTATTACCAAACAGTAGCATAGAATAGTAGTTATAACTTATGGTCTTTACCTGAGTTAGACTCCGATCACATTCCAGTGTTACTCTCACTGGAGAAACATCTTTCACAGTTCTTATCCGTCTAGAAATAGAAACAGCCGGAAAGTAGATACAAACATGTTTATAGACAAGGTAGAGTCAATGTCGTATTGATTCTAACTATCACATGAGTTCCGCGACTGAAATAAAGACCAAATTGCCTGACTTCACAAAAATAACCTATGAATCGATTAAACTCTCAATCGCTTTGCCCAAGTAATTGCCAACAAGTTTTCGAAAAAGATTAAGGACGGTATACGAGCAAATCGGCAGTTGTGTAATTGCATAGAAATAAACCACTTGACCAAAATATCTCACCAAAACTAGAACTGCAGAAAACTGACAAATGTTTAGCGTTTCATAAAACACTTGGGGACAATAACTGTTTCTAACAAGATGTACAAACTTGGTAGCTTTCTAACACTGTAAAAACTAGCAAAAGTTATTGGTGTTCCAAAAGCCGGAAAACCGCTTAAGTAAACCAACGTCTGATAAGCCTGCAGTCGGGTCTGAGAAAGCTGTTTAAAAGAACTTTTTTTCACGACTTTTTGATTTTATCTCTGCTAAGGGGACAATAATCGACAAACATTTTGGTTTTTGACAAAAACACAGTACCGCCGAGCAACTTGTTAGGATTATTAAATACATAACATAAAGCTTCAATAAAAGAAAATACACATACGGTGTATTTTTGAAGATTGAAAAAGCGTTTGATAAATTATAGCACAACAGACTTATATAGCTGATGCACATAAACATGTCAAATTATTAAACCCATAAAGTGGGTCATATCTGCTAGATAAAATATGTAGGTGTCAGTGGCTGGTAGATAATCGAGTGTCAGGAATGCAAATGCAGTCATTAGGAAAGTGCTTTACTATAACAAGTGGCAAATCAAAGTTAATACATACCCACAAGTGCAAGACAATTTTGTTCACAAAGCAGTACAACCCTCCCAAAACCTAAGCTGAACAGTCGATCCAAACTTGAACTCAGAAACAAAAAATTGTTATATAATAATAATAATAATAATAATAATTTTTATTCACTTGAACCAACTACTTAGTTTGATGTGAAAAACCAATGTTAATATAATATACATACAAATTTACATACATTAAAGAAATAATAATAAACAGTACATATAATTTAAAATAAACTAAAGACTAAGTTATAATAAAAATAAATAATGACTACATTTATATTTTATTTAAAATCATTTTCAATTTCATAAAAAGAATAATAGGCTCTATGAAGTAAATGTTTCTTCTTATTTATCTTAAAAAGTGCGGTTGGTTGAGTCTACGGTTCAATTGATAGTAAGTTAAAAGCCTTTATTCTCATGTACCTAGTTAAAAACACGGTATTGCACAAAAACCTAAATATTTGTACAAATAAACAGTTTGTTCTTTAGCAAGCAAAAAGATTGTTCAAAAAAGCCAAGTTAAACAAGAACTAGTTAATCCAAAGGCTGGGTCAATAAAACTTAGACAATATTTAGTATCGCTTTGTTTGAACTAAACGTCTGTTGTCAGACGGATGATTTACGATTCGGCGCATTACCAAAAACTAGTAAAAAACCGAGAGTCAACCTAAAGTCTAAGCTCCGCTAGCTAATCCTAAAAAAACAGAGTCAATGTGTAGTCGAGCACTCGTGCATTTCTGCATAATAATTTGACAATTGATTGCTAAATGCAGAACTACAAATCACTGTGCAACAGAAGTCACAGCCTAGACTAGTACTTCTTTGATTTGAGGAATGTAGCACCTTTGTAAAAGAAAACATACATTGAAAGAACAATGCACGTTTGAAGTAAAGCCAAAAAATTACGCGCTGCTAAAGTGCTAAAAATCTCAAAAAACTTTATAAATGACTTCTTTATTTGAAACGTAAAATTGTTTGGTGTGCATTGCAAGAGTAAAAACCATTGGTCCTTTCCTTTAAAAAAAATCGAGGATGCAGTTACTGTAATTTCTAAACGATATGTAAACATGATTAAGAACTTTATTTACAAAAAAACTTTCCTAAGCGCTTAGTCTTTTGAAAACCAATATTTTGTAGCCGTTTGTCCAATTTGCGCCTTGTTTTTATGGAAATATTTGAAATCCATTGTTTGCATAAATTGTTAAAAATCTAGCCTACTTAAAAAAAATATATTTGCTATACGTACCCGCATACTTATGGCTTTGCTCGACAGAATTGATAGAAACTTCAAAAATTGATAATGAAGAGCATGACTTGCGTGATGTTAAAACCATGTACTTTAAATTTTCTTTTATGTAGATTCACAAGATAAAAAAATTAAAGCATATTTTTGTTTGTTTTATTAACTTTTCAAATCAGCAAGTTTTGTTGCCGCACCCTGCACAATTTTTTAATGATTTTTTTCTAGATATGAAGCAAAATTTTATGGTATCAGTTTTATTATGTCAAATTTTTGATACATTTCAATGTGGAGTACTCAAATTTAGTTAAAATATATTTGTTTTTACTATTTCTTTGCAGACTTAAAATAGCAAAAATGAGTGTAAATAATGTAATAACCCAAAGAATATTTATAAAAAAAAAATATTTATTTTCCAGTTTGCATCTACAGTAATTTCATTAGCTATTGTCATAAAAACATATTATAATATATATATATATATATATATATATATATATATATATATATATATATATATATATATATATATATATAGATATATATATACAGGGTGTCCGAAAAATACGTGTACAACGTTTGACGACAAACTCCTGACGTCAAAATAGGTCGATGTAAGCCGACTTAGTTATATCCAAAATTGTCTCGTTTAGCCGGTAGAGGGCGTCAAAAATTTGTAAATATTAAATAGAAATTACCTGTAACAATAATTTTTTAAGTGACCTTGTTGCTATGGCGTTTAATAATTTGACAATTATTGACAAATTGTCACCAGTCTATGAAATTTACTCAAGTATACGATCAACATTCTTGAATTACAAGTTCATTTTACCATTAAAAATAGAAAATTATACAAACTCTCAGAAAGTTGACATGCTCCTGGTATACGGGTTTTGTCAAGGAAATGGGCGTCAGAGTGTTGGGGTTTACATGGAGAGCTTTCCTAACCGTCGAATACCAAACCACCAAACATTTGCCAATATTGAGCGTCATCTTCGGGAAACGGGCAGTTTTGAGAAAAAGTTTGAAGGCAGGAGTCGTATGCAAACAACTCGAACTGTGGAAACAGAAGAGATGATTCTGGAAAAAGTTGAAGAAGAACCAAGTACCAGTACCCGTCTCTTAGAACGTGAGTTAAATGTTCCTAAAACGATTGTCAATAAGGTTTTAAGAGAACAGTTGTTACATCCTTACCACATACAAAAAGTCCAGGAACTTTTACCGACTGATCTCCTCATGCGGCTTACATTTTGTCAATTTATTAGAAACAAAAGAATCCTTGTTCCAAATTTTTGTAGAAAAATTATGTTTACTGACGAGGCATGCTTTACAAGATCTGGGGTAACCAATCTGCACAACGAACATATTTATTCCGATAAAAGTCCACATGCCATTAAAGTTGCACATCATCAGCATCAATTTAAAATTAATATTTGGGCAGGTATTATTGATCACTACCTTATTGGTCCCATTGTTATTCCAGACAGGTTAGATGGAAATATTTATTTAAATTTTTTGCAAGACACATTACCAATTCTTCTGGAGAATTTGCCCCTTTTACTTCGGAGGGAAATGTGGTATATGCATGATGGTGCCCCGCCCCATTTTTCCGTTGCCGTTCGGCAATACTTACATCATCAATATCCCAACGGCCACCACGTTCTCCTTAGTTAAATATGTGTGACTTCTTTTTGTGGGGCGCTATTAAAACAGAAGTTTACAAGACTCCGGTAAACACACGCGATGATTTATTGCAGCGGATTTTAAATGCAGGCAACCATTTTAATAATCCCGAGACATTAGATAGAGTCCAATATCATTTTTTAAAGAGTGTTAATAAGTGTATTCAGCAAGATGGCGGTCATTTTACACATTTGCTTAAGTAATGTTTTTGTTTTACTTAGTTTCTTACAATAGATACTTTCAACTTTGTTATACTTTTGTTTTTTTTGACGCCCTCTACCGGTTAAACGAGACAATTTTGGATATAACTAAGTCGGCTTAGATCGACCTATTTTGACGTCAGGAGTCTGTCGTCAAACGTTGTACACGTATTTTCCGGACACCCTGTATATATATATGTGATCGTGCAAATATGTTACGCACATAGCAAAACTTTGATAGAGCGCGGCATACACACGGTTCAGAACCGCCGTCGCACACTAACACAAAATTGGAACCTACATATTAAACTTCTAGATTGAAAAACTGCGTGTTAGTGTGCGAAACCTACAGATTTATATTTGCCCTTGGCCCGGCACGAAAACTTTCAACATGTTGAAAGTTTTGAAGGTTTTATTTGAAATGTAATTCGTATGTCAGATAAATAAAAATGTTCAACATCAATAAAAAACAGGTTATTTGTATGGTTCTTATATATGTATACCAATAATATAGCATCGGAAAAACTAACAAGGAAACGATCAAAATGGGTAAAGCGTTGGTTATCCGAATCTAAAAGAGAAAATTTAAACCACATGCAACTATTAAAAGAATTGACAGAAAATGATCCAAATGATTATAAAAATTATCTTTGGATGGACGAAAACACCTTCCAACATTTATCTAGTTTAGTAAAAAAAAAATTAATAAAACAAAATGCAAGGATGAGAAATGCTATATTAGCGGAAAAACGATTAATAGCGACATTAAAATTTCTTGCGACTGGTAGATCTTATGAAGATTTAAAATTTACTGTGGGAATTGCAGCATAAACTCTTGGATATGTAACACCAGAAACTTGCCGCGTAATTTATAATGTATTAAAAAATGAGTATATGATGGAATCCAATCTCAAAATATTAAGCTTCCGAAAAATCTTGCATTTTTTTGACGCGAGCTCTCCGTCTATTAGATCATATTTTTGTAAATCTATTTAAAAATTTGCACTATTTTTAAAATTTTTGTTTGTATATTTCTTTGATTTTATTTTCCATAAACATGGATTTTCTTTATATAATCGAAAAAAAACTTTTTTGAAAAATAGGCGCAGTTTTATTTTAAGTTTTAACTGTGTGCTAGTGGGAGAAGTGCCGGGGTAAAACTATACAGTTATTTCGGCAGGTTCAGACCCGTTTCTTTTGTACACATTAACACAAAGTTTTATCGGTTGGTTTGGAATGAACGGTCCAAAACCCGCAGATAAATCTTTGTGTGTATGCCGCGCTATTGTGCATATTTAATTGTCTATCATCTAGTAGACATTTTAGCTCACCCTATATAAAGTAAGAAAAAAGTATAATTAACATATGCAACCCATATAACTTAAATGTGTAGCGACATCTGACATCAAGTATTATAAACAAAATGTAACAAGAAAACTGTATGCCTACCAATCAAGGTGATCTAAGCTACCAACTATATAAACAACGCAACCTGTTAGAACTAAAAGTGTCCAAATAATTTTTCTCACTAGTGTCATATCGGATGTGATTGAACAATGTCATTAGACTCAGAAAACACAAATATGTCAAGATTGCTGAGGCTGGCACAGAAATTCAATTGTTTCTATCTGTCAGGTAAAGTATATTAACGCATCTTCCATTTAGAAACCCTGAAACCCTTGCTTCATTTAAAAATCTATACAACTTTGACATAATATTGATCATATACACCCACTTTAGAACAAATTGAAATACAGTTTTTGTTAGATTAGTTATAGTTATCTACAAGGTTTCACCATATTGCATTGTTGATCATTTTATTTAAATTAATAGCAATTTTATAAATAATTTTGTAAAATAAATTAATTATAGGATTAGGATCAGGCGAATGCAAACCCTTCATTGTAGAGGGATTCCAGGTCGGTTTGGTACGGCCTGATGTTATGAAACAACTTTTAAAATACCCAGAGGTAAATTAATATAATTTATTTGTAAAAAAAATTATTACAATTTTATTTCAGGTTTTCAGGGTAACGTCTGGTTTTGTCGAGCTTAATCCTGCTTTCAGGGATTACGAGGAACGTACTAGTAAAGTTGATGAAGTTCTACAAGAGTTAAGAAGCGATAAAAAATTCATAGCCCTAAAAGGATGGAGAGATGAGGTAATGAATATGACCTAGTTTTTATAATTATGCAATGTTAAATGACATCTTCATTTAGTGTTATGAAGTGAGAACAGAATTCAATACAAAAAGCTTATTGAAATTGGATCGCTCGGCTACATGCCTTTTTGGTATACGCAATTATGGTGTAGATATTAATGGTTATGTGAGGCATCCTACCTTGGGGTTGTGCATTTGGTTGCAACAGAGATCGGCTACAAAACAGACCTGGCCAGGGAAATGGGATAACATGGTTGCTGGAGGCTTATCAGTTGGACATGGGATTTTAGAGACTGCTCATAAAGAAGCAATGGAGGAAGCTTCCATCCCACCTGAATTAATACGGAATTTAACAAGTGCCGGATCTGTTTCGTATGTATTTACTTTATTATTAAGTTATTAGTCTTTATTGATTAATATATGACCCATAAATTGTTTAGTATGATTCATAACTTGCTTACGTTAATAATTAAAATGTCAAGATAATGTTGCATTGTTGTGTCAACATGGTTTATCATTCCAGGAAAGTAGATAAGTATGAAATAGTTTAAAGTTAATGACTTGGGATCATATTAAATGAAATTAAACATGCTAAAGGATTAGAAAATGATATTTTAAAAATACTAAATAAAAATATTTATGAAAAACAATTTGAAAATATGTTTTTGATAAAGATATTCATGGTATTTGCTTTATGTAGATAATATATGTGTTTAAATTAGATTAGAATATGATAACAAAATATTCAATTGAAAGAAACATACAATATTTTATTAAACCTAATGTGGTACCATCTACATTTGCATATATGAAATTCCACTCCAAACTTAAATACTATATTGAGAAATCCTTGAAAAAAATATGAATACATCTACTGCCAAAATTACAAATTTAATTGCTTGCCTTTCCCTAAATCTATTAAAAAATGTAACTAATCTATCTATCTACTACTCATTTGAGCTGGGCAAAGTCGAACATGCAATACAATCTTTTGATCTTAGCATAATATAGTTTCTGTTTGTATAAATACTATCTACCTTGAAACTGGAATGTAATCTCGCTTTTAATCAATTTTTTTTTGAACTTGGTGAATTTGGCTAACTAATATTTTTTGCATTCAAAATATTTTGCTTTATAAATATATCAGTTACATTAATTTGATAATTTGCCAAGTTATGTACATGAGATAGTAATTTAAAATAATCAATGTACGTTTTTATAATTTTAGAATAGTTGAAATATTTTTAATTACATTACTTAATACATTAAAAATTGAATATTATATTTATATAAAATATATGTTTATATAGAAAAAACCACTCACATAAACATAAATATTCATCACTGTTATTTATAGAATTAATCAACCAAATTCTATTCCATTAGTGGGAGACAAGTCGGTTGTAAATGACATTAGAGGATAATTTCATTGCATATATTTAAGTTTGAATAAAATTGCATTAATATTGTAAACAGGCATGAAAAGGAAGAAAGCTATGAAATATATATATTTTTATATATTGATTTTTAATGTTAAGTTTTGTATTGTATTGTCATATAATCAAGCTCATTTTTTATATTGTATGTCTAAAAATCTCAATTGATAATAATGAAAATGATGTTTGCGATTTGCTGTTATAAAACAAATCACTGGTTTTGAGCTATTGGGTTCTATCTATCTACCACCTAAATTGGATCTAATAGTACCACACTGTTAAAGCATAATAGACAGAACTATTACATCCTAAGGTACTATATTTTTATTAATGTAAATATAAAAAGTTATAAACCAATAATTATTCATAATTAATTTATACATTTTATATACGCTTTAGTAACTTGTTACTTGAACCACTAATTAATCTGATTACAAATACCTAAAAATACAGTGAACTGAACATTTAATATTTGGCTATTCTGTGAAAACTTGAACTTAATAAAAAAATTTGTTTTATTAAACGCTGTTGATTGATGCAGAAAAATGGTGTATATCAATTTAAAATTCAAAAGTATTTTGTTTTTACATGTCAACTATAGTATAACTGCTTTTAAATCAATATTTTTACGTCTTTCATATACATCTTGTTTTTATTTTACCAACAATACACAAATCTTTATTGTCTATTTTTATTCATGGAACAATCAATTCTACAACCGTGTTACAATGTTAAAACAGTTGATTTTACTATTTTTTTTGCATAACAAATATGTAATATACTAATAGAAAAGAAAGATACTAAAAGTTACATGAAGCTAACAACTTGCAAAAAATTTAAATAAACAAATATTTAAGTCATAAAAACTCAGTTGGCTACAATTATTATATATATATACTTATATACTATAAATTGATTGTTTTTAATGTTAATAAATCAATAAATGTACTGTATTGACATGTTGACATCTATTATTAGTTACTGTTAACAATAGTTCTCACTTTATTGTAAAAAAAAGTTATTAAGTCATTGGTGTTAGTAATATTTAATATTGTCACTAAATATATTTTTTTGTTATAATTATTGCGATGAAATAAAATTGATAGTGTGGAAAGAGTGGTGCTGCATTCTATTCTTAGGGCCATGTTATTCACCTTCTGATAAAGTACCTAATAAACTATTTAAACGACTTTAATAAAATAAAACAAATCAAAAGTTAGGTTATTCAGCTTGTACGTAGTTTAAACTTAAACAAAAAATTTACATACAGTTGTACTATTATAAATCTTCCTATTATTGTACCTTCAATGCTAGTTATTACTAAAATAGTGAGTACAATTTGTTTTACAAATGGATTGTTAAGAGATGAAATTCCAATTATAATTCTTAAAACATTTGCAAATGAATTAGCTTCTATTCTGACCAAAATATTTGTCTTGCCATATAAATAAGAAACATTTTCAAATTGTTGGAAAATTATAATGTTTAACCTATACTTTGCTGTGAAAACATCTGGGTCTCGGTCTATAAGTACATTTTTGTATGAATTATGTAAAACTTAATAGTTTATTTACTTTTTTCAGTAAATATTTTCTGGTCTCAAAAAATGTACATATGTATTTTGGAGTTTTATTTGTAGTTTATTCTTTGTATTTAGTCATTTATTAGAATATTTTTGGGACTTCAGTGTAGACTTACAGTATCTTTCTGAAATCAAAGCTTACTGCAACTTATAGAGGCTTCTATGGTTCTTTTTCTAAAGTCTACATTGCCCTACTTCAATTTAGAAGCAAATTTTAGGTATCTTATAAAATAGATCTTTTTATTTCTAATGTTACTTTATAAACGTATCTTTGTGAACTGTTTAAATTTTAATTAATTCAGATGCATTTTCAAAATATGTATTTTTATTCAGAAAACCTTTTTTTTTTTAATTTTAGGCGAATTGTAAGCATAAAATAATTTATATTTTAGTTGTAAATGTGTTTTCAAAGCATTTTTGTACAAAAACAGCATTTATCTGAGCAATTAGTTGTGCACTACTTAAACTGCAAATGCGTTTCTAATGCATTCCTAAGCTGAAAACAAATGCCTGTATCTAAGCGATTTTTACATTATAGTTGATTCAAATGCCTATTGAAGGCATTTTGTTGACAGTTTTTTTGGTTCTGTACGGATTTGCTGAGATATTTTACTACATTTTATTGATTTTTATGAATTTCAAGCGTTAGGTTAGGTTAGGATTTGCGATATTTTTAAAATTTAAAAGCGTTTTTAATCTTTTGAGCGATTTTGATTGGAAACGCATTTCTTTCAGAAAACCTATATTTTTGTATCTTATTTAATTGTCAAATGTCAATTTGACAAAGCAAATTTCAATTGTTTCACATACATGTCATATTATGAACTGTCAATTTGACATGTCGACAGTTTCACAAAACCCATACAGCTACAAACTTTAAGCTTGACAAATCTGTTAACTGTTAATATGAGAATGCAACTGTTCTTTAATACACAATTTTAATAAACTATCATTTAGATTTTCAACAATTTTGCATTATAATAATCAACTGTCAATTTTGTAGAAAAACTGTCTCAAAAAATAAATTGCAGTAGATGCGGCAGGCCGCACTTAGGATACATGCTTCTGGTCGCTGTCGGTATCTGACGGTCCTTAACCAAATTCGGGTCGGGTCCATAGTTTGTTTGCTGACAGTCCGCGTTTGTTGTTTGGAACAAACAAATAGTAAAAAGGGATTTTAGAGTATGCAAATTACAGTGATAATGTTGGCAACACAATTACGACTTATTTAGAAATTTAGCAATCACGAGTTTGAGAGTATAGAGATTACTATGATAATGTCAGAATACTAGCATTCATTTTGACAATATCTTTTATTTTCATAAAAAAATTTAGTATGCCTATTAATAGCAGCAATATAATTTTTATTTAAAAAAAAAATTGTAGAATCTAGTAAACATGTGTTAAAGTATCCCGATTACGAGATGATTTCTAAACACCAAAACTATAATGATATCAATATGCCAATTACAGTGGTGATGCCAGAATACTAGAATTTATAAAGAAGGATACATAATTATGAGATTTATGAACAAAAAATTATAATTTAAATATGTATACAGTAAGATTTGGCATTGAAAATGATACTGTTTTTACATTTGCCAAAATGATGATTTAAATATCTAATTTAAAAGCAAAGTATCATTTATCATTTTAAGAAACAATTGAAGATTTTGGATTCTCATATGTTTTATGACACTGGAAATTTCATTCTTTACACGTTGCAAAAAAACGATTTTAAAGAGTTGTGCTTGTTTTATGACACTCAAAAAACTGCCCTTACAATAATAAAAAAATAAAAACGTAAACTCAACATTAATGATCAAACCTTGTTTTTAATTACATACTTATATTCAATTTCTGTTTTGATTTTATTTTCTACTTTTTATAATCCTATTCTATCTCCTTTCAGTACATCTTTTATAACTTCCCAATTACTCTTTCTTCATCTCACTACATTCTATCAGCATATGTTTTATGTTTTCCCTAGAAGAGCATCTACACGTTCTACACATTTTCTCATCTTTATCCATCCAAAATGTGCACACTCTTTCCTCATTCCCACATCTAAATCTATTCTATTATTTTTACTTTAATTAATCTTGTATTCTATAGGTACTTTAGTAGATCATTTTCTATGATATGTCCGTAATTTCCATTGTATCTAGATTCATTCATTCATGATCTCTTGTACCTGGATATACAGTTTCTCATTATAATTACCATCCATACCTCTCTTCCTTGCATTTTCTGCTTGATTTCTTTAAAGCATGAAACAAGTTAGAGCGGAACACTATTATGTGTTTTTTTAATTTTTTATGATTTTTCCTAGCTTATTCTTTATCTAATAAACAGTTACAATCAGTTATAACACCTAATATACTACATTTTTGTGTATCAATTATCAATATGCCTGGCTGTGTCCTCAAATACAAGCATTGCAGTGTTAAGTTAAAGATTGATAAATTGTTCAAATTATTTTTAATCTTATTGATGAATTAAAATTGAAAATTCAGCTGTGCATTAATATGAATAAACTATATATTTTTTTAAAAATAATAATAAGATTATCTTTATTTTAAGTAATTGTACATGAAACAGGCAAAGTATAATTTATCACTGTTCTTCCACTTTATGCTTGAACTAATATTTTCAAACTCCTTATATAAATTTTTAATATTAATCTATATATGTATTATTAATTAATTAAAGTGGTAAAAGAGGACCATTATAATTGTTATAGTAGTGGCTTCTTACCACTTTATTTGTAAAATATTTTAAAAGTTAATTAAAATTGGTTCTACTATAATAAAGTTTGCCCACCCGTGGTTTAATATAACAAATAAATAGTTTTAATGATATGGGTGATCATTAACTGAAAATGTCAATGTACTGTATCCACATTTCTTTAATAGAATATGAATGAAAACATCAGTTCTATTTTGTTACAAAATATTTTGCATAAATATTTGTATATTGACAAGGTCAATAAACAGGTTATTACACTATAAAAAATATAATTATTATGTTTCCTACGAATAACTTTTACTATTTGTAATTTATTAACTTAATTTAAATATACAGCAAATATAACATTTTTTAATCTTGTTTTGGGAAAAGCTGATATAATTATTTTAGTATGTACTAATTAAAACAGTGAAATATGAACAGTGAATTTGTTGTTATCAGTAGCTATCAAAATGCAAGTATATTTATCTATGGAATTAATGGTTGTCAATAGTATCAATTTTGAATAAGTTAGATCTACTATTAGTTTTAAACTATTATTATCTATTTTAAGTAATGACATTACTGTTGAAACTTTTAACAGTACCACGAAATATGAATTTGTATCTGGTGTACGTTTTAGATTTTGGAAAACATTTTAATTTTTTAGATTTTATTTTGAATCAGAAAGAGGCCTTTTCCCCAACACAGAATTTGTCTTCGATTTGGAACTGCCCCTAGATTTTATGCCAAAAAACCAAGATGGAGAAGTACAGCAATTTGAATTATTACCAGTAGCACAATGTTTAGAAAGGCTATTCTCATCAGACTATAAAACAACAAGTATTCCAGTCACTCTAGACTTCCTTATTAGACATGGATTAGTATCACCTGAAAATGGTAAGAATTAATTATTACTGTACAGAGTTTGAAATTAAATCAATTGTTTTCAGAGCCATGTTATACAAGAATTATTGAATTACTACATGTTCCCCTACAGAAGATCTACAATAATAATAAATCAAATAAGGAGAATGGTCAAAGCAACATAATAAACACATAAGAAACTTATTTTAGCGTAACATTTCCTCCTTTTAGTTTTAGCTTCGTGTAAAACGGAAATAAAAATCGATAGAAAATGCGCCTTAATTTACACTTTTTACTAAGTAGATAAATTAAATTAAAAAGAATAAACAAATCCAATAACAATAATAAAAAAATTCTGGCTTATAAGTTAGTATTTTGCACGGTTTTACTAACTTTAGTAAAATTGTTTCAAAGAGTTAAATTAACAATTATATAAAATGTAAGAGACTCCTTTCTACTAACGAACAAGAGTCTAATAAAGGGTTATATTTGCAGACCCTAGTAATAAATTAGTAAATTTTAAATTGAATTTATTAAGTTTTGTTGTTGCTGAAACTTTGAGTAGATTTTAGGAGAATTTGTGAAATTGAATATAATTCTATCTTTTTAAAATTCATCTGGAATCACGTTTATTTGATACTAATTTTTAAGTCCAGTAAATTTTATCAAGTTAGTGTTATATAATATTGCAAACATTTTAGAATATTTTTGACGGCTTAATAATAAATTTTAAAGTGATTTTATATTCATGATCATTATAAATTGCGATTTAATAAGGCTGGAAATAATCAATTTGGTGGAATTGATTAATTATTAGTGTTTCCTGAAAATTACCAAAAATAAAGGAACTTCCCCCAAATTATTTTTTCCCTGTATTTTAAACAGTTTTATACATCACCAGTGATTAGCTTACTTATTAATATTTTTTTAAAGTAAATGTACTTAATTTATAGTATCGTGTATGTATACTTTCATTATTTGTGATACAACTATTCTTTTTTTATATATACATATATATTTCTACAAAACATAATTGTTTGGGCGGTTTATAAGTTTTCAATAATTTTTGTTTCTGTATCTTCTTATGCTACATATTTGTGTGTGTATTATATAGTATCGAAGATATTAATATTTTGGTGGTATTTTCCTAGTCTGAGCCATTTTCTTGTTAACTTCTAGTCGATCTTTTCAAAATGAAATTTATATACAAATTTTTATTTTATGTGTAGCATATTAAGATGGGATATATTTTATGTGTATCAACCAACCATATTTATTAAATCATTCCAGATATACTATATTATTTAATTATAACCTTTATACCTCATTTCCAGTTCTTATGATTATTGTATCAATGAATTCTAATCTTTGAAATTTGGTAACTTTATGTTAGTAATAATCTGTCAGTAATTATTACACTATTATATAAATGTGTGGCTTCATTTGTATTAAAGTATACACTTGCAAATTATTAAGTCTGCTTTTAGGCAATCTATAGAAGGTATAAGACACTAAGAGAAGAATTGATAATCTTTGCATATGTTAATTATATGTAGGAGATAAGGTAATCTGTGTTCTGGACTTTCAAATATACCGGTTTATTAAAATTACGTCAGTTACGTCAAAACAATAATCTTCAACACAATTATAAGTTATTTATTTTGTTATTTAATTTGATTAATATATTGAATTTAGAGATACGTGAGACAAAGCAATATTAAATAATAAATTAATAGGTGCTTTTTTCCAACTCTGCTGTATTTTGACGGTATTCTTCTATTAACAACTTCTAAATAACTAATGTGTGTCAAAATTGAAATTATTTAAAAAAAAGATTGTTTATTTCATGCACCACCTCGCACTTAATCTACCAAAAGTCTATACATTTTGTATAGGATACTTGAAGCATGGCGTTGTTAAATTATTTAATTAACAAATATTGTTTCTTTTTGAATAAATATTGAATTTTGTGATACAAACAATTTGTTATTTGATAAATGACAAGAAACAAATTCATTTTGTAAATGATAAGAATTAATATTGATATACATTTGTTTTTTACTAATGTTTGTTAAAAATTGTGAAATTAAACAGTTTAACTAGTACTCGTAGGGCCTATGCTCACAACTAACCCGTGACGTCATTCTTGGGAATAGAATGTTGTTATGTTGGGTTCACCATGCGACGAGCGGAAGTAGCAAAGGCCCATGGGTGTATATGGTCTAAGGTTTGAACAAGGTGTACGAGCAAGTTAATTAATAATTAATTTTATCCCCTGATAGGAATTTTTTTTACTTTGCTTACTTGCTATTTTACAAACAGGATGGTCTATTAGGTAAGATAAAGTAAGGTGAGGTAAGAATAACCTAGAATAGTGGCCACTCTTTTCTCTGTAAATTGCCGATTTGCCTTGGTCAAACTCTTCGGTCTAACCTAGAATCTATTTTGGGCCACCGATGAACAAAAAAAGGGCATATGTGAAGGCAGGAGCAGGGTGATGTCGATTACGTTTTTCAAACTGAGATAGCTGATATTGAATGGTGCGCTATAAACATGATGAATGAATCGGGACAATACTTCAACAAACAGATAACATTACATTACAGGCGATACTCTTGCCAGTAATAAAACTCAAACTGGTGATTGATTGCATAACCACAAACAACCGCGTGCGTCTTATTTGGATACCAACGAATCAGGCTATAGAAAGAAATTTTAAGGTGGACCAGTTTGCCAAAAAAGGAACCACAGAGACATTCATTGAATATAAACCTTTCGAAATCCTATACGAGACCGGAAAACAAATAATCCGTAGTAAAATTAAAACGGAACAAACAGAAAGAAGAAAAATATTTCCCAAATGACTATGCATATGAGCAGAACAAAACTGCGAAAGCTTACATAACTTATAACTGACACTGTTGCATGAATATAAATGCATAGAATAGGAAACCAGTTTAAATTAGTTGACATTTAGTCTGTTGCTTTGCGATTGACAATTGTGCACAACAAAAACTATTGTCCTTAATTTATGTTTATTAAACTACTTATGTTTACCAACGATAAGTTTGATTTAATTTATATAAAGCATTTTTTCCTGATATTCTAAAATTTTCCTTTTACATTCTGTTTTATTTACTTTAATCATAAGTTTTTTTGAATTTTCCGCAGATATTAAAACTGTGGTATCTTAGATCATTTATAAACATTAAAAACAACAAAGGGCCAAGTACAGAATCGTGGAATCTCAATTATTAAATATATATTACGATCAGAGAAAAAATAGAAAACATAACTTATTCAATTATTAAGAGAATCATCACACTGTCCCAAAAAACTGTGACCAGAAAATTGCGTATTTGCCTTCTTGGGTGTTGTCTTTATGAACCTATTGCATGGATTTTTCTTGTGAGAGGATCCTAGTTTCAATTCTAGAAAAGTCTTTTTTTTTTCTTCGCACTTATTGAATAAAAATTCTAAAAAAATTATGAAAGTTGGGTTTTGTGTGGTCTTCAAGTACAAACCCTTTTCAAACCTTCTAAAAAAATTGGTTCGAAAATTTAAACCTTACCAAATATGTTTTTTAAAACTAGTAAAGTAATTTATGAGGTAGTTTGGATGATGGTGGCATTTCATCTATGTTAACGGGGAACCCCCCCCCCCCCCCCCCTTTGTCGTCTACACGTTCGAGACTGATCAGCTTGGAAATCTATTCTGCCGACACTTTTATTGTTAAATCTTTATGTAGAATTTGAAAAACTTTTCTTTTCGATAAAAAAAATCATGATGTTTTCCAATCATTCATTTGCTTCTTTAAACCGTTATAAAAAAGGTAAATGTTAAGCGATTGGAACAAAACTTGGAGATGACACTATAAAACTATAAAATGTTACTTAACACAAGAAAATTGTTGCAATAGCGCATTGTTTTCTCTAGTATTTATTAAAATAAACATTAATTATAATAAATTATACATAACTTGTTTCTGTTTTTATTAAGAAACATTTATATGTATATGAAGGGTTTAGTGGCAATATATTTATATAAATATTCTCTATTGTCTTCATTAAAATGCGCGATGTTAAAAATTAAGAATTAGATAAGCAGCTTTTTAACAACGTCAAGGTTATATACAATATGATAATACCTATAAAGCGATTTCTATCACTGTCAAAAGCTCTCGGGCTGGAAGATTGTTGCATTAGACATTATCATAATTATAAAGCACGTTGTACATAAAACTGATTTGCAAAACGGAACCAATCAGGAGCAAACTCTATAGATGTAGCGAAGTCCGCTACAGACGTAACGGTTTGCTCCTGCTTTCTTGGACACACCCATTATTAGCATGTGTTTGCGCTATTATATTCTATAATAATTGTAATTGTATTATTTATTATAATTAATCAATTTAATAAGAGCGTGCTCTGGAAATAATTAAATATCATTAGTTGTCATAAATAAATTGTCAAAATAAAGAATCTATTAAATCTGCATACTTGCAATATTATATTTCTTAGATTATAAACAATACTCTAAGAAATTATTCTTTCACTTGATAAAAGGCGAGCGCTCGGTCAAGTGGATCAATTCCTCTAGTACTGCATCATAAAACTTCATAGCACGAAACACCACCATAAAGCTAAACAAGGTTTTAAAAGAACTTTGTACCAAGAAAGGATTAATAAAATCAAAACTGACGCGTTTTATTAATTTTCTAACCAAATTTGCCGACACTGACGATATACAAGAACTCATCACTGCAAAGGTACGAATCGATTCTTGCTACGATAAATTCTGCGCAATCCATTGTGCTATTGCAGAAGCCAAGCTGCAGTTTTAGTTAGATTCACATGCAATACTATAAGCAAATTTTCACCCATATCACTGCCCAAATTCATGGGTAATCTTGAAAATTGGTACGGATTTCAAGACCAAGCGATTAATTGTACGTGAGCACATATTTGCTATTCTTGCCATTATTGGTTCAAAACGAGAAACATTAGAAAATTTAATTAAACTTGGAAACAGCATAGCAAAGCACGAGCTATTATGATGCCATAATAACCAATATTGCTATTCGAAAAATGCATCCATTTACTGCTAAAGAATAGGAAAACTTCATACAGGAAAAAGATACTATTCCCACCGTGTCAAAGTTGGTAGAATTACTAAACCACAAAGCAAACACGTTAAAATCGATATCACGAATCTCATCTGATAACACCCGAACATTGTTATTAAACATCGATTAACATTGAAGAAACCTTATTACCTACAGCCGTTGTTGATATAATGGATAGAAATGGTATGCCAAACAAATGTCGAGTGCTGATAGATTCAGGATCTCAGTCCAATTTGTTGTCATCAGCATTGTTAGCAAAGTTGGAACTGGCTAAGGAAGCAATTAATATTTTCGTCAGCGGCGTATCAAATTTGAACATTAGTTGGAAAACTAAAGCTAAAATACATTCTCGGATGAACAACTATGTATGCGAAGCAACGTTCTTGATTCTCAATAAATTAGCTGAAAATCTTCCAACAAAATCTTATAAGTAAAGAGGGTTACAAGTGCCTAAACAAATCAAACTGGCCGATTCCAAATATAACCAGTTGGACCGCATCGACGCAATAATTGGAGCGCAGTATTTTGGGATCTACTAATGGTAGGACAAATACAAACTAACGATGGATTATATTTCAAAAAACAAAACTAGGTTGGATTGTATCGGGTCCTTTACGTCAAGAAATTAATAAGACAACAATATCATGTCAAGCACACGATGACATTTATGAATAAATGACTAAATTTTGGAAACTTGAATAGGGTTACCTATAAATATTAATCTACTAATTATTTTCAGGCTGAAAAAAACTTTGCAACAAACACTCGAAGAAATAAATCTGGACGATTTATTGTAAAACTTCTGATAAAAGAAAATGCCTCTACACTTGGCAAATTTTACAGCATAGCATTAAAACGAATCTTAATGCTTGAGAAAAGATTATGCGCTAATACTCATCTGAAGTTAAGTTACAAAGATTTCAACCACGAATACGAAAAACTTGGTCACATGAAAGAGTTAAGGAATCAAGACAAAAGTCCAATAATTCCTTATTACTTGCCTTATCATCCAGTGATAAAGGATGACAGCTTGACAACAAAAATGCGAGTTGTTTTCGACGCATCATGCAAAACTTCATCGGGTCACTAAACGATACGTTGCAAATAGGGCCTGCCATACAACAAGATCTATTTAGTATAATATCCCGATTCAGAACGTTTGAATTTGTGATAAAGGCTGATATAAAAAAAATTATTGCCAGATAGAAGTGGATAAGTCACGAACTCATCTCCAAAGAATTTTGTGGAGAGATAATCCCAAGCAAGAAATTAAGACATTCGAGTTGAACAAAGTTACTGAGGTATCCGGGGTAAGGATCACTTTATTAAATTCGGGGAGAACAAATAATCTTACTTAACTTAATTCTTTATTTAATATGGATGGAACCAATGCTGAAGATAGACTGGCTTAAATATATAAATGTAATAAAATAATGTATAACAAAAAATAGATCGATACAAAAAATATAGAAAATACCTATAAATAAAATATATTCATTTTAACATATAAATTTAATATAAATATTTATGAGTATATTACATCATCCCCCCCTAATTATGAAATAATTATACATTATAACAAAATAGAAAACAAACAATATATAAATTAACAAAATTCGTCTTCTTATAAATTGAAATAAAATAAACAATTATTAATGATAACTAAGACGCTTAGGCTTTTTCCTAATTCTTTTAGGTCGTTGTGCCCAAGGTACAGTTGCATCACTAGATTCAGGCAAAGTGTTGTTAACAGGGATATGATTATAAAACTTAAGCATTTGATTACTATGGCGCTTCCATACCAAATTAGCATCCCCAATAATATTAACTTTATAAACACAATGTCCAAGTTTTTCAATTACCTTAGCCTTTACCCAGTTCTTTTTGTTCTGTGAGCGATGGTCGGTAACAAAAACTAACTCGCCTAATTCAAATAATACTTTTCTGCGACCTTTATAATACTTTTTCTGTTTATTTAATTTTAAATTGACATATTCTTTCACTTCTTCTTGAACTCTACCTTCGCTATTGATTTTTTTACGCAATAAATCAAACCTTGTTTTAATATTTCTGCTAAACATTAAATATGCGGGCGCTACTCCTGTTGTTAAATGAGGCGTAGTGCGATAATCAATTAAAAAATTATTTAAAATCAAATTAATATCTGAATTTCTTTCGTCACTCAAAGCATTTTTTAATGCATTCTTTGTTGTTTTTACACTGTTTTCTGCAGCTCCGTTAGATGCTGGATTGAATGGAGGTGAAGTAATGAATTTAACGCCGTTGCTTTTCAAAAAATCTTTAAACTCATACGATTTTTGAAAAGCTGTTGCATTATCTGAAATTAATAAATCAGGAAGACCAAATCTTGCAAAACATGTACGTAACACTTGAATTGTTGTTTTTGCGTTCATGAAACTGGTTGGAAAAACCTCTAACCATTTTGAATGCGCGTCAATAATTATTAAATAATATTTGCTCGCATGTTCCATGTAGTCAATATGTATACGTGACCATGGCATTTCCGGCCATTTCCATGATTGTAATTCGGTTTTTGGGGGATTATTTTTGTTTCTTAAACAACTCTCACACGATTTGCATATTTTTTCTATGTCCTGTCCAATACCAGGCCACCAAAAATATGAACGAGCAAGACTTTTCATTTTTACTACCCCCATGTGAGATTTATGTAATTCATTTAAAATATCTTGTTGAATACTATTAGGTATGATAATGCGATTATTCCAAACCAAGCATTTATTTTCAATTGATAATTCCTGTCTATAAGGATAATATCTTTTAATGTCATTGTTTGAAATTGAGTGTTTGTTTGGCCAACCGGATTTTACATATTTCATAATTTTGATGAAATTTTGATCTTTACCAGACTCTTCCTGAATACATTTAGCATCAATTATACAATGCGGATTATTTTGAAAATAATTAATGTAATCTACATCTACTTTATTGAAATTATCTTCAGAATCATTCAATGGAAGTCTTGATAGAGAATCTGCTTGATTTTTCTCCGATTTAATATATTCTATATTGTAGGTAAATGTGCTTAAAATAATTGCCCAACGTCTGAGTCGATTGGCAGAGTATTGAGGTATTCCCTTTGTTGGATTAAATATAGTAATCAATGGCTTATTATCCGTCACCAACGTAAACATCCGACCGTACAAGTATTGATAAAATTTGCATACGCAAAATATTATGCTTAAACCTTCTCTTTCAATTTGAGAATATCGTTGTTCGGTAGCATTTAGTGTTCGGGATACAAAAGCTATTGGTTTCTCTGAACCGTCAGCCATAATATGTGTTATAACACCACCTATACCATAGGGTGATGCATCCGTTGTTAACTTCAAAGGCAATTTTGGGTTATAATGTACCAAAACTTGAGATGAAATTAACATTTCTTTTACAATATTAAATGCATTTTGGTGTTCTTTGTTCCAAGTCCATTTTATATTTTTGTGTAATAAAGAATACAATGGATGTAATATTGTAGATAAATTATTTAAAAATTTAGCATAATAATTAACTAATCCTAAGAAAGATTTTAGCTGTGTTATATTAGTTGGTATTGGTGCATTTTTAACAGCAATTATCTTTTCTTCAGTTGCATGTAAACCATCCTGATCAATGCGAAAACCTAAGAAACTAATTTCTTTTACAAATAGGTTACATTTATCACTTGACAACTTAAAACCTACCTCTTGCAATTTGTTCAAAACTGATTCTAGCCTGATCATATGTTCATTAATGTCTTTCCCTGCAATTAATATATCATCTAGAAAAACTATGCAACCTGGAATATTGCTCAATAATGATTCCATTATTTTCTGAAATTTTGCTTGTGCTGATGCAATTCCAAAAGGAAGTCTATTGTAAACAAATAGTCCCTTATGCGTTGATATTGTTACCAACTCTTTTGATTTTTCATCGAGCAATAACTGTTGGTAAGCTCGCGATAAATCTAATTTTGAAAAAATCACACCTCCTTCTAACCTCGCAAATAAATCTTCAATTCGAGGTAGTGGAAATTGATCGATTTCTAAAATAGGGTTTATTGTTACTTTAAAATCACCGCATATTCTTACTGTCTGATCTTTCTTTAATATCGGTACAATTGGTGTACCCCAAGAACTAAAATCAACCGGTGATATAATGTTTAATTCTTGTAACCGTTCTAACTCGGCCTCAACTTTTTCACGCATTGCATAAGCCAAAGGTCTAGCCCTAAAAAATTTTGGAGTAACCGTATTGTCTTTAATTTTTAAATTAATTGTTCCTTTATTAAATAACCCTAAATTGTCATTAAATAGTTTTTTATATTTATTAAATATATTATTTGCATTTGCAAAATTTACTTCTGAAAATATTAATTTGAATACTTCCATAAAATCTCTCCCCAAAATAGATGTCATTGCATTTTTTATAACATACAAGTGCATCGTACATTGTTTATTATTATATTTTATTTGAACTTCTATAAATCCATTTGGTTGAATTTTATCACCATTATAATTTCAAAAAAATTTAATTTCAAATTATTAAATTTTTTATTATAATTATCTAACGAAATTGCAGAAATACTAGCTCCCGTGTCTAGTTGGAAATTCATATTAAAATCATTTACGCAAAGATTTATTATAATAGGTTTATTATTGCTTGAATGTTCAATAGCATATTGCGTGCAAGTATCAATAGAAAATAAACAAGAATCTGATTCCAGAAAATTACATAAAGATTTATTTCTATTAAAAGAATTTGAATTGTTTTTGTTACCTTCATTGCGACACATGGGCGCAAGATGTCCTTTTCGATTACATCGATTGCAAAATTTATTGCGATAAAAACATTTATCCGCTTCATGGTTACCTCTGCCGCATACAGTACATTTGCGCGTGCTTGACTTAGCTCCTCCTGGGGGTGACTTAACGAATTTCTTACTGCCACTAGCGCCAACCTGATGAACGGGCTCCAACTTAACTCTGGATGATGATGATTGATTCGCCGCCATTTTCGCTGTTGCAATATCCACCGCTTCGGAAAATTTCACTGTCTTTTTTTCTTCTAACAATCTATCTTGTACTGGACCCTTGTCGTAACCAATAATGAAATGATCACGTAACACCATTTCCACTTCAGTAGCTTCAAATTCACAATTCGATGCAAATGATCGAAGTCTAGCCGACCATTCTTTTGCTGTTTCATGGACATTTTTTGTTGATGTATAAAATTTATACCTTGCCGAAAAAACTGAATCTTGCGGCTTAAAATGTCCTGTTAATATAGTTAACAATTCTTGGTAACTTTTTGCTTCTGGACACATTGGCATACATAGATTGTATACTAATCTATATGCTTCCTCACTCAGCACGTTTAATAAAATAGCACGTTTTTTTTCATTTTCCACAATTTCATTTGCAATAAAATAATTTTCGAGTCGTGGTTTATATAATGACCACTCCGAAATTTGCGGATCAAACTCTCTTAAATGCCCCAACGTTTCACTTTTGTTTGCTGGCATTTTTACACACGTGTTTTTCGTTTATTTAAAATCACAATTTTTATTGTTCTATTTATTATATTATTAATTTTGTAATAATATAATTACACTAATTTTCCTCGTCGCCACTGAGGTATCCGGGGTAAGGATCACTTTATTAAATTCGGGGAGAACAAATAATCTTACTTAACTTAATTCTTTATTTAATATGGATGGAACCAATGCTGAAGATAGACTGGCTTAAATATATAAATGTAATAAAATAATGTATAACAAAAAATAGATCGATACAAAAAATATAGAAAATACCTATAAATAAAATATATTCATTTTAACATATAAATTTAATATAAATATTTATGAGTATATTACAGTTACATATGGAATGGCGTCATCATACTTTGCCATTACATTTGATGAATTAGCGATTTTGGAAGGTGCAACGTATTCAATGGCTGCAACCATCGTCAGAAGAGACTTCTACGTAGATGATCTCCTTACGAGAGCCAAAACATTTGCCAAAGCCAACAACATACGGATTCAAGTAACCGCACTCCTAGAACGAGGCGGCTTCAAACTGCACAAATGGGCATCAAATGAACCAGCTCTTCTAAAACCGATAGATCATCAAAACACTTGTGATGAAATATCCATTGAGAAAAACGAAATTCTTAAAACTCTTGGATTACAGTGGAATGCATCAAATGACTCACTTCATTATATTAATTCTAAATTATCTAAATCAAATAAAAACAAAGCGAAACATATTATTTGACATTGCTAGTATATTCGACCCTTTGGGTCTCATCGGTCTAATAACTATAACCGTAAAGATGATGATACAGAAAATATGGAAATTAAAACTAGGATGGGATGAATCCCTGCCGATGACTATTCAAACCCTGTGGCTAAAATTTTTAAGCGTCCTACCACACTTAAAAAACATGACAATACCCAAAAAAGTGATTAATTGACAACAACTAAAAAGAGTAGAAATGCAGCTTTCTCCGACGCCAGTGAGCAGGGATACGGCACCTGCATTTATATACGCACAATTAACAATGTTGGAAGCCGAAGTTCCGAGTTATTATGTGCTACATCTAAAGTGACCCCACTAAAAATCTCCATAGCAAGACTCGAACTTTGTGCAGCAGTACTACTACCGCAACTCGTAAATAAATTAAAGGGATCCTTGACCATAGAAATAAGTCAAATATATTGTTGGACGGATTCAACAATAGTCTTAAGTTGGATCAAGGCCGGACGAGATTGGAAAACCTTTGTTGCCAACAGAGTTAGAAAAATCACATTACTTACTAAAACAGATAATTTGAGACATGTGAAGACTTGCGAATATTCAGCCGACGTAATTTCAAGAGGACAATCTCTCCACATATTAAAAGAATACAGTCTATGATGACATGGCCCAAAGTGGCTTGTCAAACCAAGCGAACAATTTCAATTTTACAATTAAAACTTCCACGACTTTGCCAGAAGAAAGGTCACCAAAAAAAATATGCCTATCAAGTATAAACACCAATACATTTTTTGAAAAGGTTATTGCTCGTTATTCAAATTATAATCGACTAGTAAGAATTATGGCGTATGTAAAAAGATTCTTTCAAAATTGTTTAAAGTTTCTCAAACGATCTGGCACTTTAAAGACCGCTAAATTATTCGAATCAGAAGAGACCTTAATTCTAAACAATATTAAAACAACATTTTGGAAATGAATAGCATGATTTAATAAACGGACAAAAAAACTATGAAAACAAGCAAATTGGCTCTCCTCAATCCATTTGTAAACCTAGATGGTCTAATACATGTAGGAAGGTTAAGCAATTTATTATTGAAATATCATGAAGCATCCAATTGTCTTACTTCACAGTGTCCTAACAAAACTGATAATTAAATCAGAGCATGAGAGACTTCTTCATAGCGGAACGCAACTTACTTTAGCTGCCATTAGAAAACGATATTGGCCATTTTCAGAAAGAAGCATAATCCGACAGGTCCTGAAGGGATGCATAAAATGCTTCAGAGCCAATCCAATGAACACAAACCCGCATGTCATGGGAGACCTTCCGAGTTCAAGTACAAACCAATTAAGACCATTCATGGTAACCGGTGTAGATTACTGTGGACCGTTTCCAATCAAAATGGGAAACAAACGATTGAAGCAACACGCCAAGGTATATGTGGCATTGTTTGTACGTTTCACTACAAAGGCGGTACACATTAAAGTAGTCTCAGATTTGATCACTGAAGCTTTCTTAGCATCTCTGGAACGTTTCATTGCTAGAAGAGGTATGAGAAGTGACATATACAGTGACAACTCAATTCTCGACTTCTGTTCCCGTTATCCAGCGATCCAAATGATTTTGACTGCTTGTCACTAGGACATTTTATGATTGGCGTAGCGTTAACAGCATTTCCTCAACCAAATCTGCCATAAATTCTAAATAATAAGCTTTTGCGTTGGCAGCATTTAGAAAAGATGCGTCAGCATTTTTGGAAACGATGGTCAAAAGAGTATTTACACACACTCCAACAAAGACAGAAAAATATGTCAAAAAAACGTCCTAGCCCAGAAATAGGACAACTTGAGGTGATCAAAGAGGACAATACAACCCCTTATGCTGGAAGTTAGGTCGCATCACCGAAGTGTTTCTTGGCAAAGACGGCGTTGTTCGAATAGCAAATATAAAAACTTCAACTGGCATAATAAAACGTGCATCGAACAAAATATGTCCGCTACTTAACGAACAAATTCTTTTGAAAGGTGAAACTTTCAAGGGGGCCGGCATGTTTGCGCCATTATATTCTATAATTGTATGTATTGTTATAATTAATTAATTTAATAAGAGCGTGCTCTAGAAATAATTAAATATCATTAGTTGTCATAAATAAATTGACAAAATAAAGAATCTATTAAATCTGCATGCTTGCAATATTATATTTCTTAGATTATAAACAATACTCTAAGAAATTATTCTTTCACTTGATAAGAGGCGAGAGCTTTACAAATGCTCGGTCAAGTGGAACAATTCCTCCAGTGCTGCATCATAAAACTTTATAGTACAAAAAACAGCATGTATTGTCAAAAGAACAATTTGCTTTTAAACCAATAAAAATATTACTTGTTTTATTGGCAAATTAAATACAATATTTAAAACACTTATTGCTTTAATAATTCTCCTTTTCTTTATGAACCTGGTTGTAGTGAGCCGGCTTGAGCCATACCGTCGTGAATTTTAGCATCTGACAGGGTTACTTGTGCCGGTTGGGCCAATGAACAAAGTGTTATTATTTTTAAAAGTTTTGCCAATTGCCAAAACTAGAAAGTTTGTTTGAAGTTGGATTACTCTTTAAATTAACAACGAATATGAAAAATAAATGAGTATTTTAAAAATATGAGGTACAATTTTTCAGTGCGAAGTGACATTATTTATTAATAGGGTTAGAGAGCTCGTTATATGTACAAAGTTGTGGAGCGTATCTCGAATATAACGTATCTCAGGATATAAAAGTTTCTGAAAAGTTATTTAATATTAATACAAACTAATCTTTCTCAGGTGTCGAACATGGTCGGATTCAGATTAAAATTGTATGGATATACAATGCTATGTTTGTTGTTATTAAAAAGGAAATAAATTTAAAATATATTAATGTTAAAAAAAATGTACATAGTCTGTGATAAATTAGTAATTATACTAATTATTATAAAAGTGTTACAATAACTTACTCAACTCATTTTCATGTTGTAATAACTGTAAATGAAAAATATTGTTTTTTTACTATCTTTAAAATTCATTTTTTATACCTACGTTATGATTGATTTTCATTGAATATAATTCTTATATTATTTTATGCTAATATGTAGTTGAAAACACATGAGTTAGCCTTTTATATTTAAGTTATAAGAATATTCAGTAAGGGTTGAAAGTAAATCTGATTATTATATCGTGCTGCAAGCTCGTAATAATGCTCATTAAAGCGCCCCGTGCGAGTTGTACAGGGTTTCTCAGAATAACTGCTTCTGGCTTTTTTCTTAGAATCCAAAAGTTATTTTAAAAACGAAAAATGTCGATTAGTTAATATAAAGCCAAGCTTACAGATGAATTAAATTTTGTGGTTTTTTTTAATTAATGCGCTTGGGCGTCACTATATTTTTTTTTACACAATTTGAAAGATCATATATATATATATATATATATATATATAATTATATGAGGGGTTCAGAGGTAATTACATAATCAAAATCTTAGATTAAAATTAATAAAAATATATGTAATATACTACTTAATATTTAATCAAATATTGGCAGTATATATACAATTCATTTTATAATTTAAACTAATGTCCACCTTGTCCACCTCTTCTTCACACATGTTTAATAATTAATTTGCAGGTTTAATTGCGAGTTTGAGGTTATAAGTTGTTTTGATTTGTCTGTTTGTTGACGTTCATTTGACATACCGAACAAAACATACCGCTAGCTAAACTGCTTTCAACTCGGTTTTAAATTCACCTCGCTGGTTGGTACATTTGGAGTCAAAAGTTAATAACCGGTAAGTCGCGACAACGTAACGGTTTATAACCATTTGATACCACAACATCAACGGTATCTCACGGCAAAACGCTTATGATATGAATAGGGAAATACATATGCAAGACGAAGGTAGGTCTTTATTATATATCAATACACCAACGGTAGTTACTAAGATACGCAACGGCTATAAACACGTTGCATCAATTAATTTGTTTATTAGATAAAATGATCCCGACAGTGGCAACGGATTCCATTGATACTATTGAGACTTAATCAGAATATATCGGCAAACCACAGAAAGAATTACCTGTTTACTCATGGCGCATACAGCTAAATCACATTTAAATTTACCTTCACTACCATTGTGCTATTATCAATATACTAATCTCAAACTCATCCATACAGACCGACTGGCACCTTTGATGGAACCTGTAAGTAATCAAATTGCCCTTTATCATCGATTCATTTTAATCAAGAACAACCCCTGTTATGACACGCACATAATCACCATAAATATTATACAGAAGGCCCTCACCTAGGTATGAAAAAATCTCAAACCCTTTAAAGGGAACTTCTCAATTAAACGGAATAAGCATGCAGCCTATTCGTTTTTTTATAGGTTACGTAAGACAGTTGCTACTTATGATGTTTCATATTAGGTCTGTTTGAACCTACAATTTGGACATTCAAACTATGCACACAAACAAACTACTGTGTATAGATTGCCTAAGGATAACAAATATTTGTTTGTGTGGTTTGGAGTGGTTGCAAACTGTCTAAATCGTAGGTTGGAACAAACCTATAATTATTTTTCATTGTGAGGACATATATTGCTCTTTGATGATGCTGAGTGGTATGACACCATAATTGATACGTGTAAAATTTTTCATGTTCATGGAATAGTTTTGAAGTTTTGAAACGAAAATATGTAACTGGAAATAAAAAGTACCGACTTACCGACGGCGGTATATTTTTTAAAAATCACACATCACATGTTCCGACGTGCTTAGTTGGTATCTCTGTGGTTACGGAAACACTCGATAGGTTGCGAACTAGTGACTATATTACTAACAGTAACAACTTGATAGCAAATACCCCGCGTTTTGATACAGATTGAGGAAATGTTCAGCAACATAATTATAAGCCTTCTCAGAGACCACATAATTCGCAGAACTTTCATAAACCTAACAACAATAATCTACGTAACCGAAACCTCTCTCGACAAAACCATTTTGTCGCAAATAATAAGTCTAGATGATGTTTACTTATTGCCAAAAACCGAAAATAAATCAGATCATGATTTACAAGATTACGTTGCGGACTCCTGACTAGGAAAAACAAACAAACAAACATCCGGAAAATCAGATTGTTCCCACTTCATAGGGGCAGAATTAGGGTATTCCGGGGCATACTGCACAAAACTAGCAAAATAACACATCAGGTGCTCCTGTCTTTTGAGATCCAGTTGTTTAAAGGAAAATTTGAGTTTTTAGTAACTCTTGAATCTAATTTGCACTACAAAATTATGCTCAAACTACAAGAGCAAAAAATTCAAACTTTTTGGGAAAATAGCACTTTAACCTTAATGGAAATGGGCGGTTTGTTGCCATGCCTCTATTGCTGCCAGTGTGTGCAATCTATTCACAGCTAAGTATGCCTGCAAATGAAGTGGTTTTTGATACTCCTGACTTTTGTTTTGTAGAAGAGCGTGTGCTTACTGAAGCAATAAAAAACCTTTTTATTGAAAGTGTTGTAATTTTATTTAATAATATATTCTTTTAAAACCGGGTCTTACTATGCTTTGTGAGCATAAAATCTATCCGACAGATAACCTTGTTGTGAAGCAATACCGGATCCTGATGGCTTATAGAAAAGTGCTGGCGGAAAATTATAGAACGGTCTGATACCTCGTTTGCAAGTGCCCTTATGACCACTGTAAAGCTATATGGCTTGGTACGTCTTTGAGTAGACGCTAGGAAATTAAATGTCACCGAATCGGATAACTGACTAAACTAGTTACCCCGTTCTATTAAGGGTATATTACATTCTATAGTGTGTGTACGCTATGTCTTCATTAAATGTCCATTTATCCTTTTGCAAATGCCCATTTTACTGTCGGTACTTTAGCTTATCAGTTCAAGGTTTGCTTTTGTGGCCTTATAATTGCAGTAGCCAGTTTTACTAGATGTATGTATCGCATCTTAGGGTTTCCCTTAGAAAACTTTGCGCATACGTACGTGGAGAATCTACTGATTACGTCCACTTAGTTTTTAGAGCATCTGAACAACATAAATTCAGTCCTCACACGACTGCGGGAAACAGTTATAACTTTAAACTTTGTAGCTTTTTTTATTCCAAAAAACGGTCTTGGGGCGTGCAGAACAGGAACAGGAACTTTCATTCGAGGTGTGGTGTGATGCTAGAGACCTTGTTATAGGTGCAGTTTTGTATCAACAAGTTGAAAGCCAAAGCCATGAATAGTTATTTTAGTAGACTACTGTTAGATCGCGAACGGCAATACCATTGCTGAAAAAGAGCTATCAAGTGTCGTTGCTTCGTTAAGACGGTGGCGAATATTTCTAATTGGAGAGCTTTTTAAAATCACTACCGGTCACCGTGCGATAATGTTCTTAAACACTTGCTTTGATTTAAGTTGTCTTGAAGCCGCAGCGGGAGCCTATATTGAACGACGTTTCCTACACCTGTGCAAAAATTCGCGAATAAAATTAATATATGCAAAAAAGTAAATGTAAACAAAGTATTAACTAAATATAATTAATAAAAAGTAATATTAACAATATTATTCTTGGAGGCCAGATAAATATGTTTTACAAAGCAGGGTGCACAATTAAAAAACCTTTTTAAATATAATTTTAAAATATATTAGTAAGAATTTTACGGACGCTACTTCCGGAGCGCAGTTCCGGCTTACGTCGTTGTAAGAAAGAACATCCGGAATGTTGTTGATCTATGAATCTCTTCTCTTCCTTTTCCCATTCAATACCAAGAATTTCACTTGCTACTAATATAAGGGAACACAGCTACCTGAGCAAAATATATTTATTTATTGTTTATTTTCCACAAAATTATACATCGAGTAATCATTAATTTACTTTTTTTTCTGGTAAAGTTTGGAAGAACATTTTTAATAACAATATAATCATTTCTTATTAACATCACAATACGTTTTTTTTAAGTAGGTACTCTGATATAATCTAGAAGACATTATTCTCTTCATTAAAATCTCTATACAGTAAGTACGATTAAAATACATGTAGATTTTCTCAGATTCAAAATATACAATATGTATTTATATTTAATATACATATAAAAACGAAATAACAAAATTATAACAATAATATATAATTACAATTAGCAATAAATGGAATGGGGTAATTCTTTGTTTTTATTAAAGTAAATCTTATTTTATCGTTTTATTATAGCGGAAACCAATAGACTAACCAAACTTTGAACTAAACGCTGTTGCAATTGTTGACATCACATGGCTGCACTTTACATCCTGTCCTGTTCATCAAAAACGTCAACATTTAATTTGATTAAAGTAACAGATTTATTCATAATAAAACTGTATAATTTTAGGTAGTTAATAAATCATGTCTGTCCATTGGTGACCAGCAAAATAATTATTTAATTTTCAAAAATCAATGAAAGAAAACAGCAGGGTTTTTTAATTTATTATAAATACAAAATTATATTAATATATGTTATTGCGTTCCTTCCTCCAACGTAAAAACAAATTTCCGCACTAATAATTAGATCTTACATTTCAAAAAAGACAATACAAATTTGAGCAGTAAATAAAGCTTTGTACAAATTACTTGAGCAATTGGTAAGTATTGACAATTATATAATACTGAATGTAATGTTAAAATTGCTTAATTAAACTTAATTTAACTGAATATCATATCAGTGTCAGGTTATGTATTAGTTTTTAAATGCAATTCGTAAAGCTTACAATAAACTATCTAACACAGTTTTAATTTGTAATAGGAAATTATAATATCTTTGAAACAAAGAGACAAAGTTAACAAAGTTTCGTAGTTATTTGGTGAGCTATCTCATAAAATAAATCATCTCGCTTCTGAGAATAGCCACATGTAACTAGTAAGAATGTTTTGAAAATGACAATGATGTTTATTGTAAGTGATATATGTTTTTCACAACCTTTTTACAACATTAAAAAAAAACAACAGTTTTAACAAATAACAAAGAATCAAACCCATCCTTATTTATTATTATATTAAAATAGTTTAAGAGAGAGTCGAAATTGATTTTGGTCCTTTCGTATGAAAATTATTGTCGTGGTCCAACTCAGACATCGGACTATTCAATTCTGAGTTTTCCAGCTTGCCATGTGTCGCGCAACACCTACAAAAATTAATTGAACTATTGACATCACAGCAAGGATAGGTTAAAAAACTAATTAAGAGGAACTAATAAGCGGATCAGATTGCTCAGCTAAAGTGTGATCAGGTTTATGCATCCTAAAATAATAGAAACATGCAAGGTTAACAAAAAACAATAAACATAAAAATAATACTATGCAGATGATTTCTTACCTGGTTTTAACCTTCTGATAAATATATAATATAAATAGCGGTACAGGAGTCATGATGGCAACTGCAACAGGTACAACAGTTGTCAAATCATCTTCTGGAGCATCTAAGCTAGCCCGCAATAGGAATATGGATATGCCAGTATTTTGGATTCCAGTTTCAATGGCAATGGTGAGACTGTCTCTTGGAGATTGTTTGAATAATATTGCCAAAACATACGCCAGTGAGTAACCAACCCATGGTAATCCCAAACCAGCTATAATTATCTTAAAACAAATTTAACTTTTATAAAGCAGCCATTTTGAAACAACAAACTCATCGTACCTGCCAAGAAAATAGTTGAAACAAATATAAATTTGTTATGATGGCAAAGACAATAATAAATATTAAAAGCAGTGAGGAGAAACCTTTTAATATTCGAACTAAAAATTGGGCCACGCGCTTTAGGTAACGCTTAATGAGGAATCCTAAGAATAATGGTATGACTAATGCCATGGCATATGTAGAAATTAATCTGTATGGTACTTTGATTTGGCCTTCATCAAATATAAGACTGCCCAGTGTAAATAGCCAGAGGGGCATCATGGCAAATGAAGCAAATGTACTTATAGTTGTCATTGTTATTGAAAGATCAATGTTTCCTCCTAAAATCACAGTCCACATGTTCGAGCCTCCTCCACCTGGTGATACACCAGTGAAAAACATTCCTAACTGCATTGCAATGTTATCTGGAAAGATTAGTTTGGCTATGCAGTAGCTCACCTGAAAAGGAATTTATTAATGCTACATTACAAATAGTTTGCTGGGTTACAGATGAAATATTAATGCAAATACAGGGAATTTATAAATGAATAGGATTATGTAATCACTTTAAATATGCCGCCTTTTTAAAATTGTTTACTATACTATTTGTTTTGACAGTTCAACTTTGACAACTGTCAAGCAAGCAAGGTTATAAGAATGTATACAAATAGGCTAGAGCGGCACAAACGTACATTAGATGGTTACATAATCCCAAACATTTATAATCACCCTGTATTTAAAATATGTGTAATTGTATGAAATATTATATTTACCACAGGCATAAACAAAAACTGTCCAATAAATCCTATAATAGGACCTACGGGTTTCCTAAGATTATTCTTCAGCTCACCCCAATTCAAAGCGCAACCAAAGTTTATATACATCGCACTAACTAGAAGAGCTACCGAAACATGGAAGACAACATCTATGACGCGTTTTTGACGAACCACTATAATATCCAATATTTCTTCGGCTTCTGGTATTTTGGTAACGCGTTGCTGAACTTTAACGGAAACTTTCGACTTTCCTAAAAAAAAATCTCCCGTAATTGTTAGAACTAAAATAAACTCATTGGTTTTTCATACCTAAAAATTGTCCAGTTATATTGAAACTCTCTGGAATGAATTTCTTGTCTCCATCGTACTTTAACCATATCTCCTTGTCAGCTTTTATTATGTGGGGGTTTTCACTTGTTATCACTAACATATATTCAGAATATACTTTATCTGGTCCTGAAATTATTCAATTTGAATTTAATTTTGTACACAAATTATATATCGATGATATCAAATCAATATCTCAAAATTTAAAGTTTTGTACAATAATAATATTATTTTGTATTTCATTGCAGTATGCATGTTGTTGGTTTAAATAAATTCTAAAAACAAAACGTTTGTTACAAGTCCGAATTTAAACTATGCAGTTTCATGTAGCATATCATATGTCAAATTTATTATTTTTGGAATTACGTATCAAACAAGTCGTCAGACTTCTGGGGCGATATAAGTTGTAAAATTTATGATCCAACATCAATTTAACTTATATAGAATGAGTTTAATCTTTAATTTATTTACTGTTCCAATTGAACCATTTGGAAAACTTTTCTTCGAGGCGTTATAATTACTAAAATATCAGTAATGCTATTGTAGAACTCAAGGACAAACTATTGTTTAAATTCGGACGGTTCAAAGACTATTTTCAATTCATTCGTACATCTTTTACCTTTGCACAATCAATATATTAGTAATAATATTAGTCTAGTATATACGTTATTAATAACCGTGGATTTGTACCACTGGCAATTTTTTTACTCATCAGATCTAGAATAAAATTATAGCTGATAACTTTTAGAAATTTTATTGTGCAATGAGCCTCTGCATGTAGTTTAAGACTACTTATTCGACTTTTATTCTTAATTGTGAAAAATTAACTAATGAATACGCTCTGATCACACTTATCACAGCGTATGAATCAACTAAGATGTTTAAAAGTTATTTATTGTATAAGTCGAGAAATTGATAAAACATATAAGTTGAATTGTCATCATGGATCAACGATCTGTTTAATTATTAACAAAAGATAAAATAAAATTACAAAAATAAAATCAGTGAATAAATCAAAGGTAATATTATGTATTTCCAACCCCAACAATGGACACTTCACCGAATTAATTATGAATGGCATAAACATTACCAATCAAAGACAGCACGGATTCATGTTAATGTGACATGTGCTATTCCCATATCAATTTATATATCGTTGCTGCCCGATGTTACTAAATGGACGATTATGGTGGAAATGATTTAAAATTTATAATATTACTGCTTACATAATTAATAAATATAGATATGGAATTGCTAATTTTCTCTTATGAAGACAAATATCCAAATGATGATTTCTTCTTATCCATAATACCTTATCTCTAGATAACTTATTATAATATGGAAGCCTGCGTTTACAACATAAACATTATTAAAAAACGGAAGTAAAGAATTCTACTGCTACATTTTGCAAGATATACATAATGACTTTAATCTTAACTTTGAAACTTGGCTTATTATTTAAAAATAATGTTCAAAAAAACTTGCTTTAAAACTAAAAATTTGGCTAATTATTTGAGGAATTAAAAATAAAATTCCATGGAGCGCGATGTAGGTATAGTATATCTGGACCTGACTTTACATGTCGGGATAGGCATAAGCCTTAGTCAATCCTCCAAAGATGGATATGATATCAAAGTGTTTAACAAAAAATACCGGTTTTTTATTTTATATGGTTCAAGCAAAACCAAACGTCCTAAGTACGATTACAGCGGTAAACAAATTCACATATTATTACGTAACGATTCGAACTTAGTAACTAACTAATTTAATTAATCATTCTTGAAATATGTGAAAAATAATTTGAAAATTATAGCCGATCCTATATTACGTCTGTAAATCACCGATGCTGAACAATACTGGCTACTATAATTAATATAACTTTCAATTAAGAAACCAATTATTATATTGTAATTAGAAATCAGCCTTGTCAAAATAATCATATATAATAATGTCAGCCACAGAACATACGTAATAAAAATAAAATCAATATGATACTTGCTCCTTTAAGAGGAACATGATTAAGAAATGTTTAAAACCTTAACAAAATCATTCAAGATGCAAAAGCTATAAACTTCAATAACAAATACAGGGTGTTTTAGGAGGAATAGTATTACGTTATGGTATCGTTCATTTTGAGCAAAAAAATCATATAAAAATGTGTCTAATTCTCAATGATAACTATTTCTGATAAAATTAACAATGCATATGATTATTTTTTTAAATGATTTGCGTTGCTGTTTTAGTAATAATGTTGATTTTGCAGCTCTTCATGACGCTCCCTTATTTGTGCAGCACTAGCATAACCGCCCTTTTCATCCATTCCCATACTCCATAGCTGGCCAGTTGATGAGACCACCACAGTCGATCCACCGTTCTGCATAAATGAGGTTTAGGTATTGTGTCACCAGACGGTTGTAATGAGCGGGAACGTCATCATCTTTAATTCTGGCCGTAGTGAATAAAAAAATGTTTTTTAACAATATTGGAAGTTCATTCTTCTTGTTACACGCCCCGGTAATATAAAAAGCCCAATCAAGTTATTAATCGTTCCGCAATATATATATACATAGAATCTTTGCAGAAAATTTAATTTTACACTGGTATGTGGAATGTCTTTGAACAAACCGTGAACATTGCACGTATTATTAATGCCATTACAGGTAAAAGTGGCCTCATCGGTGAATAATATGAGTGGAATTTATCGACAATTAGTATTTATCCATTCACAAAATTCCAATCTCCACATAATCCCCCTCACTCCCAGGGTGACAATGCGATCACCTCGTGGTATTGCTTCGCTGTCACCTAGCATGTGCTGCTATTTGTTATATATCCACAAAACAAAAAAAACAAAACAAAAAATAATAAAAATAAGATCATAAATTGGTACAAAGAACCACACAAAACAGTTTACATTGATCAAAGATCTCACTACCCGTTTCGAAAAAACACGTAGTATCACAGTTTATCACAGTTTTGTTCTAAAGACTACGACACAGTTTAAAAGATAGACACGGGTTTGTAAAAAAAGATCCAACACTGGAAGATGGTGTGTTTAGGCGTGTCCACCTCTCCACAGTACATGTAATTGTCACTATTTGCAATGGCCATCCTTTTCAAATAGGATCCGAAACACCCATGTTCTGTGAGGAACTAAGTTAGGAAAAAGTTCACTTCGCCTTGCTTTCTATTTACCCATGGTTCTACCTTGGGGATAAGTGTTTTTGTCTACTTTCCAGTAGGCTCTTCCTCGTTCCACTCCTGTTCCCATTTTCTTTACAGCTCATCTCTAGTTGCGCTCCAATATGCTGTTCTTGATTGATTCTTCCCCCTACTGTACAATATTTCTTTCGCCAACAGGTGGATAGGAATCGTGGTAGTTACCACTTGTATTACCCTAGTGGACAAGGTTCCAAAGCCGCTTGCGACACGTATTGCAGCCCGCTTCTGCACTCGTTCCAGCTTTTTTCTGAGCCTTGTGGTCCTTATGCATCACTGTGGTGCCTCGTACAAAATGATTGAGTTGGTCATCAAGTACATGGCCCGTCTTTTGTCCGCCTTACTCCCAGATATTTAACGGCATATTTGCTTGCCACCTTGACGTTTCCTATTCTCGCCTGTACGCTTTTCAGGGTGCATTTTCCAGTATCGCCACCTCAGTTTTATGGTGTGCAAGCTGTAGCCTCTTTTCGACCATCCAGATTTCAATTTTGGATGCTGCGTATTCAATATCATCTTATATGGCTTCTCTTCCTTTCCTACAGACCACCATTGCCAGATCATACAAGATGGGTTCCAGGACTTCCATCCCCAGTACACCGTCGTATAGGATGTTCCAGAGTGTCAGCCCGATAACGGAACCCTGTGATACACTGCAGGTCATTTGCATCCTTTGGCTTTTGCCGATCAAGATCTGTCTGTCTTGCAGGTAACTTCAGATAATTCTCCGCATGTATGGGGAAACTTTTTGCCTAGTGAGCTATTCCATTATGTCTCTCCACCTTAAAACGTTAAACGCATTTCGTTCGTTCAGAGCTACGACCGCAACGTACTCTTGCTTCCTTTCGGCTTTATCCGCTAGCCTTTGTATGGCCTGCATGACGCTAACCGTCTCTCTTGAAACTTAAACTGCATGTCGGCCAATACACTGTCTTCTTCAATCTCTTTCAGGAATTGCTTATTTAGTAATTGTTCTAAAAGTTTGCCCATCACGTTTAGGAAGCATATTGGTCGCTAGGCCTTTGTTTCTTCGGACCTGGTCGGTTTCTCCATCAGTGTAAATACTTTGGCGACATCCGGTGGAATGCCGTCAGGGCCTGGTGCTCTACCAAGTTTCAGTCTACTGCCTGCGGCCGTTAATTTCTCCAAAGTGCAGGTGGGTATCGCTTCGAGGTCTATTTCCAGTTTGTCACTTATTATCGGCAACCGTAATCTCATCTTCCCGGTTACAATTTAGTACCCTGTTCTCCAGACGTCTCTCTCCACTTCTTCGAACAACTTGCGCCATGCTCTTTTTTTTTGAGTCCTTTATCACCTTCTTAAGGTTCTTTTTCCTCTTTTTGAATTCCTGGTGTGCAAGTTGTTTTTCATCGTCACTACCTGATGGTTTGCCGTTTGCCCTTGTAAACTTTCTTTTGGCATTTTTTCCGCAGTTTTGATCGCGCAATGTTTGCCATACTTTTACATGAGGGACAGCAATATGTGCAGAAAAACTTTTTTTTTTGTAAATAGACTACGTTCTGCCGATTGGAAAACGTCATCCTTTTTATTCAAATGTTGCTCAACTGCACGGTCAGAATACGATTACTTAAAACAACACATTTTTTGCAAATTGTTGAGTAACTGCTCTTGAATCTGCTACCACTGAAGTAGGAAACCGTCTCCAATATTTAAACATTTTACTGTAGTGTTGTCTAATTTACTCTAAAATTATGGTGGACCTTTTGAATGTTAAAAACAATTAAACTGTTGTTATTCAGGAAGAATCATTTTTAAAGTAGGAATCAACATTCACTGACAATTGTCAAAAATCCGCCAAATCTTTAAAAGTTTTATGTTTGGCTAAAACATATACAGACGTCTTAAAACAATTTTTCTTTCCGAGTTGTTTCCCCAAAACATGATACCTTATGATATACTGTTGTACTTTTTGATGTATATATGAGATACGCATATTTTGCTATTTTGGGACACAGTAGTTGTTATAGTTATCCCATTTCAGGTTGTTGAGAGTTATGACTTCAAAAAATTTTGCTTGTTCTACATTAATTAAGCCCAGTTGTGTCCGGAAGTTAATTATTTGAGTTTTTGATACATTTGGTATAAGGTTATTTAAATCTAATCATGCACACATCTCATTTGCAGTGTTATTTGCTATCGACTTTCTAAGAATGGTATCATCTGCAATTGTTGTTATTTGCAAATTTATTGTAAATAGTATCATTAATAAAAAGTAAAAACAACAATGTGTAGTTCTATCTTCGTGTATGAGAACACAGTGGAGTCAAACAGAGAATGATAGACTATAAAGCTCCATTTTGATCAACGATTTGGAGAGTTTTGCGTATTACTTATACCACTATCTGTAAAATCAAAACTAGCCTATTCTGTTCTTATCTATAGCCTATACCTAATATATGATCTGAACAAAAATAGTGTTTAGGCCTCTCATGGTAATTTTCTTATTAAATCGTTTTTCAACAACAACAGCAAACAGAGCATCATATCTGTAGAAAATTGCAAAACAGAAAGAAATTGTAAACAAGAGACAGAAAAAACTATTACATTTAAAAATTATACATAAACTTGAACCTAAATTACTCAGTTCTTTAATGGGCTTTCACATCTTGATAATACAAAGAATCTTCTAATGTTTGTCTTCATATCCGAAAGAAGACGTATTTTCACGCTTCTCCTGTAGAACAATTACGCAAGTAATATTTAATTAAAAAAAAGAAGGAAAAACTCTTGGTAATTGTTTTAACGGAAAACCCATTGTATTGTTTATACATCACTCATTATTTGTTAATGATTCTTAATTTTCATATAATTTTTTAACATAAAAATTTTATTTGCATGGTTTGCCTTTACGAAATAATTGGGTAATTTTTTATTTAATTTTAATTTGCAGAGAATAATAGTGGGATCAACTGTTACTTTGTAGAATCTAATGATAAATAATAAATCATTAAAAATATAACGGATTCTTTTTTAAATAGCTATTAGAGCCACAGAATAATAATTTCATATGTTACCTTGAATATTGCATGTGACGTTCGTTATGTTGTGCATTGTAATGGTGCAATTTTTCGGTTCGCATGATACTTTCCATTCTTGTACTTGAGCTATAGCACCTTTGAATAACAACAGCACAACTATTACTATCATTAATAGCTTTAGTTTCGCTGATATTGGACACATCTGCAAATAAAATAAAAATGTTAGTAATAAAAACACAATGGATAATAATAATTATACATTTAGCAAAATGATTCAACTTTAAATTGTTATGCTATACTTAAGTAGTATGAGACTTTGCAATGATTCATCTTTATCACTAGTTAAAAATAACAAAAATATTTGAATTGTTGAAAATGTGATTAATATTTGTAAATACTTACGATAAATCATTATGCAAAGTGATTAAGTATTTATAGTTAACGATGTAGTTGTTTGTTTTAAATCCATTATTTACGTGTCGTTTTACAACAGCAAATACACAAGACATAATTTTTAATATATTTGTTTGAATTAATTTGATAGTATTTTGCGCTTATTATACATAAACTTTTCTGTTGATATTTTACTATGCAGTTTCGTGTTTTTAAAAATTTATTCGAAATTACGCTGTTGAGTAATTTTGACATTTCACTATGACAATTTAATTTGTTATGCCAGTTTCCCCCCACAACACACCAATTATTCGCACAACTATAGTTCAAGGTTGAATAATCTTTCTAAGCTGACTAATTATTCATTCAACTAATAGTTTCTTCATTATAAATTTCTTTTTAAAAAATGCCTTGTGGTTTGTAGACAAATCCCTGGTATTATTCTTACTAGTCATTTATGTTTAAAGTTATTGGGTGTGTGTACAAATACGATAACAATGGCGTAAATTGCATTTGACTATGGTTCCTGTTTCTCTATGTTAAGGATTATAACACAATTCTGCGTTCTATTGATATATTTAAATTGATATCAATAATATTTATTTGCTTTAATTTTATATACCAGGTGATTCAAATATTGCAATGTTTAAAGCGGCCCGGCCGTCTGTAGATCACATTGAAAGATTGCACAATATATTGAGTCAATTTAAAAAAAGTTTGTTTTTTATTGTACAACCTAACCTAAAAGTATTTTTTCTTTTTTTTAACCATTCTTTTATCGATCTTTGCCTGTTTTCTCTTTCTTTTTTAAAGCTATAACTAAAGCAATGGTCACACAACTCGCTTTATTTTATTCCACATGCCGAAGTGTCAGTAACTAACAAAAAGTTTGCGCAATTATATTGCAACGTCTAGGTGATCCTAACAATATACAGAAAAAAAAAAAATTAACTTATGTCGTAATATGTTTTGTGGCTTTGGCTATTATTATTATTACACATATCATACAATGAACACATGTTTGTTTTAATATAAAAGAAATACTATTACTACTATAATCTGTCAAAATTATCGAAACATCTAAATAATTTTCCAACCATACAAAAATTCAAACAAAAGTTTTTTGGTTTTAATTTTATTATGAAAATTTGGCAACGTTTCCTTTTACAAATAGAACACCCTTTACATCGTTACATTTTTAATTTTATGTAGCTTATAAATATAATCTAAACGCAACGCCATAGTCATAGGCACACTGACAAGGAGAACCGAAACAATTATCTGTGCTGGACTATTGGTCGCTATCATCATATCATTAAATGAAGTTTGAATAAATTATTAACTCATTACATAATCTCAGTCATTATTTTAATTGTTAGTAATTTTGTAAAGGGTATTATAAACGCTGAATTAAAAACGAAAAATACAATATTCCGTATGTAAGACATACATCATCATGACAAATAACTATAAAATGGGTGTACTTTATATTTAATGTAGAGTTTAACTAAATTTATGAACATTTATAAGACATATATCATACATACCATCATGTAACACAACACAGATAAAGTATTTTTATTTGGATAGACTAAGTATCATCTTATCTCTGTTTATTTTACATATTATATTTATGTTATGGTTCATACAAACAACTCGCATAATATAATTTGTTATGTATTTAAAACGTATTTAAATCGTAATATCTTTACTTTTATAAAAGTACACAATTAATAATATAGTTGGGTATTTTTCATTTTGTTTGTTTTAAATATACGTACAATTTTATAGGCTGCTCCAGCCTAGATGCGGAAGTTATACCTTAGAAATTAAATATAAGAGGTGACCCTAGACAAGCGACTGAGTTTTTAAGCGTACTTCAAAAATATCATTGGCAATGCTTTGAGACAGACTCTTAGGGTGTACCCTTTGCTATACAGTCAATCTAAGCTTGGAAGAAGTCTATTGCAAGTTACAACCAAAACAATCCTTGATACCGCTTCGTTCGACATACATGAGCAAACTAATGGGAAAACGGTTCCAAGTCCTTTTTCATTAATTACTTCTCTTGATGAGCAATAAACTTAATATATGCACTTGGAACTGTAATGCCCTCGAAAGCACAATCGGCGGCCTGCCGGAGTTTCTGATTAGAATGGATATTGGCAATCGTGGTACTAAATACAACTAAAATGATTCCTCAACAAATAACTATTTGAAGCTATGGGGTAGTTTGCAAAATCCTTACATCAAATATTAATAGAGTTGCCATACTAATATAAAAAATACGTCCAGTTTGCTAGTATCGATTTGGCTCTGCAATTGATCATAATTTAGGAACATTCTTTTAAGAATTGCATTAGTAATTATATCAAAAAAGTTCCCCGATTGCTCACGTAATGCCAAAGAAGCAAAGTTGCAGGATTGATCTGCCAAGAAAAAATGATTTGATATTTTTGGCAGGATTATTAAGTTAAAGAAAGGAAATGCATTACCATTTTTATTGTAATGCACCCACAAAGAGGAACTCATACAAATTTTATGTGCAGACGAGCCAATCAAAAAGTGACCAAAAAGAGCTTACTGGAGGGCAAAAAATTTCAGGTAATTGGTTTGAAGAAACTACCAGACCTAAAAATCTTGATATAGATACCGGAGCCACAACTATAACCGGCTACCCTGTTAAACAAGTTGGAAATGCAAAACAATACATGCACTTGACTTGGCGAGTGGCAAATTTGAAACCAGACCTTAAAAGAAACTAATATTAACAATATAAACAAAGGTAACTTGTCCACGTTCAGAAACGCAACCAGTAGCAAATTACAAAACGACTGATTAAAAAGTCACATGTGTCAAATGAACTCTCGTTGTCAGACCACGCATACATTAGATTCAACATTGAATCAGTAAAAACGCTCCTACAGGAACATAGGAACCTAAACAAACTGACTGAAATGCATATAATAAAATAATAGTCAGTCAAATAAAGAATGAAGGGCTGTCCTAAGGCAGCAAGACATGTCACCAGCTGGAGATAATGACACATATGTTTGTTAACAGCTTTTAAAGAAAGAGCCTAAAAACCGTCAAATACATTTCCAACAAGATTTCTTGACTCTTGGATGAGATATTCAAAGGGCGTCCAAAGCAAACCCACAAGTTTTCTCCTCCAAAAGACTTGCACTGCAAATATTGGATTCCTTCAGACAAAAGAGGAAAGCTCTGCAGGAGCTACTGCAAACAGTCTGTTTAGGTTCTACGATAGCAGAAGCTTCCAACTAAAAGAAACTTGATATGCCAACAATAAAGGCAAGCAAAAGAGACTTGGCTTAGTCAAACGCCATAGTAAATAAAAGCACTGTAGAATAGAGAATTGGTCTAATTAATCCATTCAAGTCACCAGGAGCTGACAAAATCTATCCTATCATGTTACGAAAAGAATTGGCTGCTCAAAAAAGGCCACTATGTAAAATCCTTAGAGCCAAATTAGCACTTTTACATATACCAAGCTACTAAAAAGTAGTTAAGGTTAAGGTAGTAGTTAAACCAAAACCAGGGCGGCGCTCATATGTTCTGGCTAAATACTACATACCAATCAGTCTGACATCCTTTATGCTAAAACTATTAAAAACAACAAATTATTAAAGGATCTGCCTCTGCACCGATACCAATATGCAAATAAATAAAGAAAATCCAGCAAACTGGCCATACAACAACTAACAGATGGAAATAGACTATGTACTGCAAAGAAATTGCGTTAGAACCTTTTAAACTTTGAACAATACTTCTTTCGCATCCATATCCAAAGCAACGAAGAACAGAAAAATAGCACCTCGATCGATATTGAGTAAACGTTATGTTTAAAAAGCAAACTGTAACAATCATCTTTGTCGTAGGCTATGCTGATAATCTCACTATCCTAGTAAGCGGAAAGTTTGTAACTAACATGATGCAGAATGCATTAAACACTGTCGAAAGGTGATGCAAGACTATCAGTAAACCCAACCAAAACGGCAAACGTCAAAAAACAAAAAAGTTAAAAAATCTGTAAATGTATGGTGGCTACATACTCCGCATGACAAGGAAGTTAAGTACTTAAGATTCACACTAGACACCAAACTAACCTTTCATACTCTTTGCAACCAAAGTGATGGTTGAAGAAACATGGAGATTAACACTGGATATGACCAGACCAGGAATAACAAATGTGTTACATAAATAAGGAACACTAAGAACGTCATCAGATTTTATGAAAGATTATTGCATACAAAAATTGTTTGATGTGATAATACCGTCGGGTGAGGAAATAAACAAAAAATACCCGAGTAATATATAAAGATAAAAGCACTATAGGCAATATACTCTAAACAAAACTGAAAAAGTTTAATCTAAAAAGATTTCCTATATCTATCAGCTGAGCAAGTGGGAGGCTTACAATAAAAAACTTCTTTTAGGAAAACACAAACTAACTAAAACAAGGCTCAAAACAAAACATCTCCTGGTAAGCAAAAGTTTATAGACTTTATCAAAGAAACTTAACTACTAGAAGAGTAACAACCAAAAGAGCACTATGGGACCAAAAGGCGATAGTGCTGGGACGCTAGACAAACTACCTCGAGAGAGATTTTGATATATTGCTGCTAATTTTTGTACACAAACCAGTTCTTTTTTTCAATTTTAGTACTATTCGAAGATTCTAGTAACTTGTTTGAGTTATAAAATACAAACAAACGCATTACAGTATACTTTTAGACAGTTTTAGTGTAGTTGTAATAGCTGACAGAGTAGACTTTGACAGATTTCGGTTATCCCGTTTTTTTTTTTAATTTTAGTTACTTGCCGACAGTTTCAACAGAATATAATAATTTTATTAGAAGCAAAGTAACCAATTTTAACTTTATTACTGTTTGAGAGTTTTAGTAACTTTTGGTTAAATGTAGTAATTTTTTTGACAGTTTAAACTGCAATTCAACGTGTCTGGTACGTTTTCAATAACTTATAATATTTATACACATTATTTGACAGTTTTAGTAACTTTTTAACAAATGTTAATTTTTTTGCGGTATTTGTTACTTTTTTGTCAGATTTGCTACATTTTTGCAAACTTATGATGTTTATTTACAATAAACATGTAAACTATTTGATAGTTTTAGTGACTTTTTGACAGATGTAGTAACTTTTTGACATATAATTGATGTTTGTGACCTCTACTACGTGATAATTCATGTTTATGAATTAATAATAAAACTTTACTGTAATTTTTAAAAGTAATTTTCTCTCTTAATCATCTTTGTAACTCCGCCTCTATAACTTTATAATTTAAATATTTATATATAATGTTATTGTTCATTCTTTAACTTATATAAATTATTTCATCTGTAGAAAGCTCTAGTAGAGCCAAAATTAGTGATGTATTCGTAAGAATAAAAACATAGTAAATTGTTTTGTTATTGCATAAATTTTTTGACAGTTTAAATTATAATTAGACAAATCTTGCACATAAATATCCAAACTTATGTTTTTATACGGTACTACAAACAGTTTGACAGATAAAATATTTTTGACAGATCTGATACATTTCTGCAAAACTATGATATTACTGTTTAACAGTTTTACTTTTTGACAGATGTAACATTTTTATCGACACATCTGACAGATTATATGCGTTTTAATTGTTTGACAATTTTAGTAATTTTTTGACATTTTGAATAGTTTTTTGAGAAATGTAGTGATACTGTTGATAGTTAAAGTAAAATACAATTTGATATATTATATTGCTGTAAACTGTTTTACAGTTTTTATAACGATTTTCCAATTTGAATACAATTTGTCAGATCTGGAAAGTTGCTTATAACTTATGCTATATTTATACATTGCAGTAAATTGTTTGGCAGTTTTAGTAGCTTGTTGACAAAAATAGTAACATTTTTGAAAGTTTAAAATATGATGTAATAATTTTTAAACAGATTGGAATACAATTTAACATATCTGGACTATTGTATTCATTTTATTACATTGTTTGACAATTTTAGTAACTTTTTGAGATTTTTAGTATCTTTTTAACAGTTGTAGTAACATTTTGAACAGTTCAAAATCCTGTTTGACAGATCCGGCAAATTTATGTTAACTTATTACTTTAATTACTTTTTTCTTTGACTGTTATTATAATTTTATCTTATAATTGGTTTATCAGTCAAGTTTAAAAAAAAAAAAATAATACAAAATATATTAAGTAACCATATATTTTGATTTTGATTAAAATTTTCTTCAGTGGTTAAAATAAAACTAAAAAAATAATATTAATATAAAATAATACAAAAAGATTAATACTTACAATTAAAATAAAATATTTAATTTTTATAAATGTATAATTATGTAAACGTCTTTTTTTATTGATTGATATTGATATTTAACAAAAATTGAAATACATGATATATCTAGATTTTTAAATTTTAATGAACATACACAATTTAATATAAAATTTATAATAAAATTTATAATAAAATTTATTTATTCAATAACAAAGTGTATATAGAATTTAGATTGTTTATATCTGTCCTAAAGTTCATATTAAATTTATCTCTATTAATGTAAAACAATTCCAAAAATTATCTGTTTTTGACTTTAGATTCATTATCTAAAATTTGGACATTATCGAAATTAATTTGATGATTGTTGTTAACTGAATGTTTTGAAAGTGCACTGTTATCTTTAGAATGTAGACAATCACGTTTATGTTGATCTAAACGATTTTTAGAAATTGGCTTGTTTAATTAATATGGTTACTTAGGGCCGGTTTATTCATCTGTTCTGTAAGTTATTGATTAGTTACGTGTTCAATAAACTTATAGGTCACTTATATAAAATTTGGGTGTATTCATCCCATTTTATATGACAAATAATTACTGAACGCTTATAAAGTTTTTATACGGCTAGTACAACTTAATAGAAAAAGATATCTATATAGATATCTGTAAGAAAGACAGAGATAGACTTACTAAAAAGAAAACGAGTGTGGTACTACTGCGTGTTGTTATTTGTTTGTGGTTACATTCATGTGAAACAAAATGGCATAAAGTTATGTTCTTTTAGTAATTTTTTTACTAACGGGCCAAAGTGATCTATATAATTTATCTGTCTTGTAAATTTAATATGATGACAGGTTGTCACTATTGACAGATGAATAAACATTAATTCATGGCAATCTTATCAGTAATGCTATAGAGCACTTTATAGAAAGATGAATAAATCGGCCCTTAATATTGTATTATTTAAAAAAAAAACTTCGCTGATAAACTAATTATAAGATAAAAGTTAACTTATTACATTCATAAAAACAACTTGATAGTTTTAGTTATTTTTGACAAATGTAGTAATATTTTTATAACTTACCACATATCAAAAAAATATTTGACAGTTTTTGTAACTTTTTGATAAATGTAATAATATTTTTGACAATTTAATGTTTAAATGTAGGTAAGTCTGTCAAAAAGTTAAAAACGTTGTCTTATCCTAAATACAATACTATACAGAAAGTAACTTGGATAGTTAATAATATAAAGGTGAATTTTAATAAAAAATACGTTACTATATATCAAAAAGGCTTTTGATAAAGTCTAAACTAAAGGTCGTATTATTAAACAAATTTTGACAGAAGTCTCATAAAACTTATTCATTCATACATCATTGATTGAATTCATCATTAAAGTTAATATAGAGCATTCATCGTACCATAACATCTTTGCATGACCCCTCAAGGTTCTATCATAGGTCGCACGTTGTTTCACATATTTATCATATGACATACCACATTTTACTTGCACAAGTTTAGCTATGTACTCGGACGATACTGCCATCTGCTCATAGTTTGCGCAAATTAGCAATTAAACAGCTCAAATTCACGCGGGTAATCTGAAAGATTATTATGACAAGCAAAAAATGAAACTGAACTCAACAAAAACTGAAAAAACTTGCGCAAGTCAACGTAGTCAAATATATTGGCATACATCTAGATTAAAAACTGACATACAATCACTGAAATAAAAAAAATAAAATCATAAAATTAAAAAAATGATCACCCAAACATTACATCCTCAAGATTCTCTACCCTTTATTGACGAAAATAAATAGTGCATTGACATTTCAGAACAAACGACTGCTTTACACATCAATCGCCTAATCTTGACATATGCTTTCCAGTATGATGGAGACTGCCAAAATAAATGTTGAAACTAATCCGATTTTAAAATAAATGTCTGAAGCTGTTGACCGGGGTTCAACCTTTATTTGCGCATATTAAACAAATATCTGTTGTGATATCTATGTCTATAACTATATCTGAAAATGCCTTACTATTTATTTAAAAATTGTTTAAATACTGCTGGAAGTAAATCAATGTATTTTTATTAATTTACTAATTAATTATTCATTCAAACTCAATCTAACAAACCTTGTCAGTGTGCCTTGTATGACTACGGCATTGCATGATAGCAAAATACAAATTTGAATAAATAATTATGTGCTTATAAGCACAATTATACCTATTAATGCGGACATTTCGTATCAAATTGCACCAGATGGAGTCAGATATACGCACTTTAAGCTAAAATGCGTTTTAGTGAAGACATTTTTGTTTATAAATGTAACAAAAATGTTTGTGTTTTTCATTAAGATTCAGCAACGTTGTTTGATTAACGCTGTTGTAGATTAAAATTATGCATTCCCACCGCACCAATTGGCAGAGCTTTCAATGCAGTTAATTTGAGAGCGCGGACCTCAAGTCGGCCGTAAATAATTTTAGATAATACGTTATCTTGATAACTTTTTTGACAACAGATAAAATATTGTTATAATAGATGATTTAAGCTCTGACCCCAATATTTATTTATTTGTTTTGACTGACAGTTATTATTTTCATCATTTTATATTTTTTTATGACCATATGTTATGTATTTTAAATAATGTATTTATCACATGTAAAATATACAGCATTAATTATTTCATCACAAATTTATGTATTAGCGCATTTCCACTGCACCCCATTTTATAATATTTTATTATTCTATCCACAAAATAATAGATATCAACTTGTCGAATTAAATATTGATTTCAATATTGAATCGAAACTGAAGTTATCTAGAAAGGCTTTCAATTTATTCGTTCGTGTGAATTGTGTGCCATCACTTTTAAATCACATGCCACGGATAAGTGATTTGGTTGAATTGTTTTTGATTCATACTAAGTACTGTCTAGTTTTTGTTGATTGTTAATGATTTATCTAAATTTAATATCAGGAGAGTAATTTATTACTAAAATGAATTAAATTTAAATTTAAATAAAAAAAAGGTAAAATTCAGTATTTGGTTTTAAATACCTGCCTAGTTTTCCATTTTAAACATTACAGTAACACTAAGTATGCAATTCTATTGTTAACTTTTTAAATTCAACATATAATTTTGATAAGTTTGGGTAATTAAAAGAACAGAAAGACAAATTTTTATTATTTAAATCATTTATTTATTACAGCGTACGTTTTGTAAACCTGATTTATTCTTCAGCGCTAACAAGTTAATTACTCGAACCTAACAATATTAAAATTATTATTATTACTATTGAAGAGACACCACATATAAGTTTGAAATTTAGGCAAAGTAAATAAAAATGCCACTTTAAGAAATACGTAAATTATTATTTACTTTACAAAAAATTAAAAGCAGTGTCACTTCAAAAATATTTTTGATCTATTTCATGATAAGAATAAGGGTGGCTTGATTTTCAAAACAAAATGACTAACGCTCTATTATACTTATAAAGTTTTAACAATAAATATCCCCTAAAAGATATTTGTGCCATTTTAAATCATAAGTATTTAATTCGTCAATAATATCTAGGATTTTCATTATGAAATGATAGAAGGTATGTTATAAATAACTCACTGGTCACTTGCATACATTAAGCTCATTAAAGCGAGTGCACGTGCACAGCACTTTACAATATGCTCCTGAGTGGCTGTTATAATCTTATCTCGTTGGGCCTTTTCATCATGAATATTACGTTAGAGGTCCGAAAGGGACCCTCTCGCACGTTTGTTCGTCAAACGCAAACTCTATCTCTACGTGCATTATGTTATATTTGAATTTAAAAATACTAAGCATTCGTGGATGTATTACAAACCAAGTAAATTCAGTTACAAATATCTACGTACCTATATTTAAATAGGACTGAGTTAATTTTATGTTCATTCGTTTTAGTTCAATATATTAAACTAGGTGATATAGTGAGTGATCCGATATAGTAAGGAAAGTATTAAAACAAACAATAGAAAGCAAAAAATTTGGAAGCTGTTATTGAATTTGGATTAATTATACATATATTAACCGATTATAATATGTAAATTATTCAAAAAATGATTAGTTTTCAATAAAACTACCTTGGAGTAAAATTTAAAAAAAAGTTATTATTCTAGATTAACTGTGCAGAGATATTACAATTTTATCGTGCAAATCAGTTGATGAATTCCTCATTTAAATCATCATCAAAATATGCTCAGAGTTCGCCAGCGTGGCGATTTTCTATAATTAAGCAATTTCATACCCGATACAGTTATCGGGCTCAGGGAAGAAAGTTTGTCAATTCGTGATATTGCCCAACAAATGTGCAGAAGTATTATTACAATAGCTCGATGTTGGCGTAGATGAATCAAAAACCCGGAATAGCGGCACACTACAGAACGTGAAGATCAGGCTCTTTGGTGTATTGCTCTTCTAGACCGATTATTAATAACCAAAGCAATTGGATATATCTGGAGAGGATTAACTAACAAATTCTCAAGTGAATACATTCGTTTTTATGGCTTAGTGTCTAGCCCATACTACTGCAAGTCTTCAAAAACCGCCATTTATGCAAAAGTTGAGAACAATAAGTTTTGGAGATCGCTTTTAGATACAATTTTTAACCTTTAGATAGAAATCATCATTGTAAACTTATCTGAAAAATAGTGTGTTTGTAGAAATAGGTAAACTTTTACTTGTATGAAACTATATCGAACACTTCTGTTTGCATGTATAAAATGTGTAGTCATAATAGAATTGAGGAACATTTTAAAATTTTGCAATTTTTTGCAATTTTCGTTTTAATAGTCACCGATATAGCAGTCATCCATGAGTAAGTAAATTTTACTTATTATTTCTTTTGGTTTTAACAACTTCTGACACTATATTCATAACACAAAAAAAAGTTTTGATGTTTTGAATGCCATTTTAAGGTAGATGAACGTAAAATGATCAAAAGATAGATTTGTCATAAAATATAGTAAGGCTTAAACTTTAATTTTGTTTACACTCTGAGAGCGTTCGGAATTAAAACAGAAAAAACTTTGCTTAAAGAAAAAAGTCTAAAGGTGTTAAATCACAAGATCTCGGTGGCCAATTGTGATCACCTCTTCGAGAAATAACACGGTCAGGAAACTTTTCTTGCAAAATTGCGATTGTTTTGTTGCAGCAGCCTCATTTTTGAGTCCAATCACACCGCCCGCCCAAAAACCGCATCAAACAGTGACACGTTGAGGATGCAAAGACTATTCAACAACCATTCTTGGATTTTCTGAGCCCCAAATGCGACAATTCTGCTTATTAACGTAGCCTCCGAGGTGAAAATGGGCCTTATCACTGAAGATGATTTTTCGATGAAATTCCGGATCATTTTGATGCATTTGAAAGACTCAATCAGCAAAGACGACGTTTATGGTGATCGACCGGATTGAGTTCTTGTGTTAACTGAACTTTAAAAGCCTTAAGACTTGAGTCTTTATGCAAAATACGGTGTAATGTCGTTTGTGGAATGTCTAATTCCACAAACGACATTACACCGTGTTAACTGAACTTTAAAAGCCTTAAGACTTGAGTCTTTATGCAAAATACGGTGTAATGTCGTTTGTGGAATGTCTAATTCCAAAGATCCACTAGGAATTGACAAACCTGGGTTTTCTTCAACACTACGGGCTACATCAGTAATATTCTCATGTGCTCTTGAGCGATGCACGTGGTTTCAATTCTTCACATCACAAACTTGTCTCAACAGCTCAAATTTTTCCACCAGGTTTACTATTGCCGACCAAGAAGGTGCTTTACGACGACCAAAAAGTGCTTTAGTTTTGCGAACTGTGACTGAAAAAATTTTTGTTCACCATTTTTGTAGTGAATTTTAATAATTTCAATGCGTTGTTGAAGCGTGTATCGTTCCATTTTTAATAATGGCGTAATTTTTACAAATGTCAAAGATAATAGCTTCAAAATTAACACCTGGCTAAATAGCCTACTATTAAAATTAAAAATATTAAAAACAGAAATAGAATACGCCCTGAAATCTATGAAACCTGGTAATGCAGTCGGTCCAGACCAAATACCCATAGTGATTATTAAGATGTTTGACGACGACTTAATTGATATTCTGTTAGACTTACTCAACATTGTCTACGAGAAAGGGGAACTAAACAATGGCTACATTTGTAGTCATTCCCATTCCCAGAAACCTAACCCAAGAGAATGCTCGGAGTTCTTCTTCTTCTTGAAATCGTTGATAAGAGCGGCAGCCAATAAGGTTCGAATAGTTGTGATGGTAGTAAACCTCCGATATGAGATACACTACAAGAAAAAGTATGTATAAAGGCGGCGAATAAGGATCAATATGCACAAACGGTAGTAATATTAACTAGACAATATCAAAAATAGAGTGCCCCAACAAATCAATCGGCCTGACTAATTGGCGTGAATTGATTATATATAAAAATAGTAAAAATAGAAAAAAAAAATGCTATTGTTTCTTGTGGGATGTTAAACCACTCTGCTTCTACTGCAACAATAAGCTCTGGGATCAAAGTTGGGGCACGAAGTCTAGCTCGAACTCTTCGTTTTAGCTCATCTCATAAATGTTCAATCGGGTTTAGGTCGGGACTTCTGTAATGTAATCTTGCACGATTCTTGCGGTGTGCGGCCTTGTATTATCATGCATAAAAAAAAAAATTGTCTCCAATGTAGTCGACATAAGGTACCACATGGACTGCTAAAATCTCCTCGATGTACCTAGCACTCGTTAAACCTCCTTTCCCGTGACCACTGTCGCCCCTACGGATAAAAGGTTTGTGCTCCCATAAAAATTGCACCCCAGATCATGCAGTTACCACCTCCATAAGCAATCCGTTCTTCAAAGCAGCATTCTGCAAAACGCTCTCTTAGGCTCCGGCACACTTTATTCTTCGGTCGCTACCATATAGGCATATCCTAGTCTCATCTGAGTACAGAACAGACCCCCACTGTTCCACTGTCCAAATCAGATGATCCCGTGCAAAACGCAGGCGTGCTTGACGATGAGCTGGGGTAAGTTTTGAACCAATCGCAGGTGTTTGTACTGTCCACTGACTAATAGCCTCACCTCGTATTTCACGGAGTTGTTGTTGCACTTGCACCGCATTAAAGCGACGATGTCTTAATGTTGACACAATAAAGCGGTCATCACGAGCCGTTGTAAATCGCTTTCAGCCTGTTCCTGGTCGCCTATGAAAGGATCCAGTCTCCCCATACCGTTGAGTCACTCTTCGAACCGCTGCGCGTATCATATTCAGTTGTTGAGCAACTGCTCGCTGGCTAAGTCCATTGTCGATTAAAGTAATTACTTGGGCAGCCTTTTCCTAATCGAATTATAAAAACAAATATTGTACAAATTTCAATTGCAAAGGCAATAATTTCAATCTTTCACAAGTTTGTTATTCTCGTTATAATCACCACATAAACAGGTTAAGCACTCTTGATAAATTTTAACTAATATTAAAGCAAATTGAGTTGTTTTTCAAGCAGCATACTTGTTTTTTTGATCTGTAAATAGTTTCTAAAAAAAAACTAGTTAAAGTCAAAAGTTTACAGTGAGCCGATTTCTATGCACGCAAGTGTAGATCAAATTTTCAAAAATAAAAACGCAACTATAAAAGCGGCAGTAATTTACATCGCTTTTTTGGGACAAAATTCCGGTTTATAGAATCAGTAAATTAAATTGAGTTAAATCTTTATAATAAATTTTTATATAATTTTATATACGTTTCGCATACTCATACAATATTTTTTAATTGCAATTTTTTTGTTTAATAACATATTTTGTGTGTTTTTTATGTGAGAGTTGCAAGGTCGAGAATTATTGGAAAGACATTATTTGTGTGATGAAATTAACACAAACAAACATTCAGCAAGATCCCATTTTTTAAATTTTATGTGAAATGTTTGTCAATTACATATTATACAAAGTTGACAAATTTACCAGCCGCTTAAGAATCCAAAACGTTATTAAGCGGAATTGACTACTTATATTGAGGTAACTGCCGCTGTGTCGTAAATACTGTCCCTTTCCCAAAACTTTCCACAAAACCAGCAGAATATCCTTATTGTATGTACTTTTTTTTCAAGGCCCTTGTTATCATTAACCTGCAAATGATAACAAGGGCCTTGATTTGTGTATAAAAGCAAGTATTGCAATTATTTGTTAATTTCTTTTTGTGAAACGTATACTATGCCTTACCTACCGGATAATGCTGTTTTTATATACAACGCCGCAGCTAAAGTAGAGATCTATGCAAAACCAGATACCTGCTACGTAAAACCTCAAAAACAACCGTTTTAATAAATATACAAGCTTAGATTATGATATAAATTGCAATCAAATTCTTGCTTTGGCTGTTATTTTTTAAAATTTTTATGTTAATTTAATTTCCATAATGCATTTTTGTTAAAGGATGTGATTGTTATAAAAAGATGATCAGCATATACATATTTAAGCTTAAACTTTTATATTTGTAGCACGGTGAGTCTGAAGTTAAAATTAAATCAAAAGTTCTTGCACTTGAATTTTATTTCTACAATGGTTTAACATTATTTTAAGACTAAATAAATAAAAATTGTTGAAGGGCATTCTGAAAAAAGTAACTTTTTTTTTGTTATGTTTTGTTCAATCAATCAATTTTGCACTAAAATATTTGTTTTCTTTAATTCTTAGGTGCTTTTTATTTTTATTTTTCTACCGGTTTCGGGGCTTTTTATAGCCTCTTCATCAGCAGAAAAAATGTGTGACATATATGATAACTTACAATTTAGATGTTGTTGTAGTGTAGTACATATTTGTCCTATACATAACCTATAAGTAACTTCATGTTTTTGTAATTTTTTTTCAGATTTTAGTGGCGCTACCTCTGACTGCAAGCCAGATGAAGAAAATAGATTTTTGAAAAATATGCCTTTTAGTCCAGGCCATACGTTCTACGTATGATGCAGATATCGCTGCAAAAAAATTAAGGGATCTAGAGTAAACAAATATTTTTACTAGCAGTGGCTTTAAATACCAGTTAAAATGTTGAAACTTTTAGACTACAAAACAATCAATATTCTGTACAACTATTCAACGCAATTTACATGACTGGTTTGATTCCCCAAGAAATTTCCCCCTTTATAACTATAAAAAAAATGCAACCAGTTGTTTAGAATATAGAACAAAAACTATTATAAACCGAATTTATAAATCTCTAAACGACCAGATAGGCGACACCCAGTTTGGCTTTGGAAGAAGAAAAACTATACGGACTAAATGTATAACTTCAAATGTGTTTCATAGACTAGAAAAAAAAAACATTTGAAGTTCGCAATGAGAAACTGCTGAACATCCTTTTAAAACAAATTCTATATGTCAAAGACTTGCGCATTATCAGAAATCTATACTGGAACCAAACTGCAAATATTAAGGTAGACAACAAAACCAGTAAGAACATTAAGATATAGAAAAGGTCAAAGCGTCGTATCGCCGCTATTATTTAAAGTATATAGCAAAGAGACCTTTAAAGAAACCGTAAATGAAAAATATGCTGGCATAAGTATAAACGTTACTAAACTACTAAATTACATCCAATACGTAGACGACAGTCACCTTATATCGTAAAAGACCTTCAACGACTGCTTGAACATATAATCACCGACTGTAAACTAAGTTTTAGTAGTTTTAAAGACGGAAAATATTTCTGCTACATTAGAAGTCTACACAATAACATAAAAAAGATAAATACGTAGAAATATCTTAGCACATAGATACAGAATAGGGATCTCTCCTTAGACCATAAAACCAACCCACATAAACAAAATTCAGTCTTTTGAAGCGTGGTGTTATGTAAGATTATTAAAGATATCCTAGATAGATAAGGTAAAAAACGTTGAAGTTCTAAGAAAAATAGACACAGAATTAACTATTCATCTTTATCCAAGATAGAAAAACTAAAAATATTTCGCACAAGTTCGTCTTACGAACAAAATATTCACTACTCCAAATAATCATTAAAAAAAAAACCGTAGCATTGGCAGGCGCACAGCTTTGTTTCTGCGTAATTTGTGTGCAGTACAACGAAACTATTTAGAAAAGCAGCTAATAGAGTTAGCATAGCTATGATAATTTCTAATCTTCAATAGAAACGAAACAATAAGAAGAAAAAACTCAAAAAAATTATGAAAATGTTATGCTCATAGTGAAATTATACAAGATTCTCCTGCTTCAAGGAAAATTCTTGCAAAAAACTTGGCTTTGTAGATTTTTTGATGACAAACAACATTTAAAAAAAAGTTACATAGACTTGGAGTCAGCATCACTCCTTAAGTTCATACAGTGTTTTTCACGTTTAGCAATTTTGCAAGAAAGCTGACAGGAAGATTATTTAGCAATCTTACAACGGAATGTGCAACGGGGTTTTATTTATTAATTAATTATAATTTTTCTATTTGGTATTACTAAAGTTCTGAAAAAAAAAAATCATTATTTTTGTATCAAAAATACAAAAAAATAATAAAAGTGACTTTTTTTTATAATAAAATAATGCTAAAACTATATAAATTTGAAACCAGAAAAAAAAAACATTTCAACTGCAAACACTTTTGATTTAAACTCACGGTGGTAGTGTTACAACTTTATGTAAATTATTTTAATTGTTTATTTATTAATTATATATACAGAATGTTTCAAAATATAATACCACTATGTGGCTAGATTATCCAATTATCGAATGAAACCAAACTACTTGGCATCACTTCAGATTATAGTTTCAAATAAAATAACCACATTAAACAACTAGCACAAAGACTAAACCGTGCAACTTTTAGATTACGTGTTTTGTCATTTAAATGTAATATAAATACTTGGCAACATATTTAAATAGTTTCTTGTTTTCTTAGTTACTCATTAACAAGTGACTTTTGGAAAAATGTTTCCTTTTAATTTTCGATTTGTTTTGGCCTATTAAATCAAATGTAGAGCACTTGTTTAAGGTTAGTTTTGTTATTACCAGTGGTTTGGAGTCGGAGTCGGAGTCTGGAGTCGTGGAGTCTGCCAATATTTGAGCAGTCGGAGTCGGAGTCGACTGTAACTAATCCGACTCCGACTCCTTAATAATACAAAAATTAAGAAATAGTATAAAAAAATTATACATAATAATAATGGTTTTAATAAGATTTTTTTTACAAAAAATAAAATAAATAAAACATTTAAAAACTATTTGTTCGCAAAAATAAAATTGCTTTTAAAATATCTTAAGGTTGTTCTTAAATGCGATTTTATTAGTTTTAAAGCTGAAAATAATCGCTCCACACTTACTTGTGTTGGAGTCGGTGTCGGAGTCGGAGTCGAAACAAAAAAATTAAAGAGGTAGTCGGAGCCGCTACAATTTTGTTACGACTCCATACCCCTGGTTATTACCTCTTGTAATCAATCTTGCTTTTGTTAATACACGGAACACACTATTACTTACAAAGTGATTAGATTAAATTCCAATTTTCTATGAATTTAATAAGCAATATTACGGTTAAAAAATACTGTAACAAAACTTCCAAAAACTGAGAATGTGATGGTAAAAAATATAAGAAAATGTTGTACAACATAAATTTGTCAATAATGTTGTCTTTAGACAAAAACAGAGTAAATGAAAAACATCATTACGTTTAAATCGTAAGATAGCTATGTAAACAAATCACAGTTACAATTAATTTTCAAAGCAAATAAAATTTGATTCATACTAAAAGTATATATGAACTACCCGTAAAGTTGTGGAATATGGGTCATACCGCACTTGTTGCACAATATATTATTAATAAATGTTAATTCTCTTTTTATTTATTGTAGTCGTAGAAAAAGTATAGTTTTTAACATGCGCCTATAGTATAGCCATAGATATAGTGTCTTTACCACATTATTATCTCAGCAGATTATTTTATTACCAACTGCCGGAGGCAATTATGATTGTATAATCATTGTGTTGATCATATTGCATATATATTGCATATATATTTAATATTAAGTATATACTTTTATGCTTTTTTTAAATACCATATAAAAGTATATACTTAATATTAAAAATATAATCTAACCTCTTAGAATTATAATTGTATTATATACCTGGAAGCTATTTAACACCTCCATATTCAAGCGTAAAAATATTATATAAAAATACAATATCTTTACCTTGGAATAATACAAAAGTAAATAGAAAGATATAAAAATATTATTATTGAATTAAATTAGACAAAAAATAATTTTATATAAATCGGGACAAGACTGCAAAAGGCAAAAGTCGTACTACATATTTTTATTAATTACAGTTACTCGAATCTCAAAGTCAATCCGCTGACACATTGTATGTTTAACAAAGAATACTTCAAAATGAGAATAAGCGATTATTAAGATATATATTTCAACTTCAACTGTGCTTTTCCAAAAGTCTTTAACATTAAAATATTTTACGATTTAAATCATTCCAACCACATCTCTTAATATATTATAATGTTTAAATTCAAAAGTTTTTGCATACGACCAACGATATAACGATAGAATTCTTATTCAAAACTTGAAGTGTATGGAAAACTCATGGACAATAATACATATTATTTATGTTAATAATAAAAATCAAACAGTTGACATTACTTCAAAACGTATAAAATGTATTTTTTTTGTTATTTTCATAAAAGAATCAAATATGCTTATTAATTTTCTAGATGTAAGCTTATTTTATTTTTAATATTTACTTCAGTCAGTTCCCTCTGTAAAAAAATAAATAAAATTGCGTATGTTTTCTTTATAATTTGTTTATTTCTTATTTTTCTCCAGGGCAATTATTATTTTTTTGTAATAGCTACTTCCCTTTGTTTCCTTAATATACGGGTTTAATAATATACAATTAGGATTTCTGTTTGCTGTTGTCTCTATAGTTTGCCCTAACACAAACGGCTTCTATTTACCAAATGAAATGTCACGAAATATATTGTCATATACATGTATGCATATTATAATTTGTAACTGCTGTAAAGAGAAACACACTGAAGTAAGCTAATGTTATATGCTATGACTATGGAAGCCTTGTTTACCGAATTATTATACATATTGTTTTATTTAATTTTGAACAAGTTAATTCATTAATAGTAACCGATTGTTCTTTTATTCAAAACAAATAATCCTAATTTTCTTATTGCCAATATTGTTGGTAACACAATCATGGACTTATTCATTACATTAAAAAATACCACACCATTTCACGTTATCTAAAAAAAAGAATCAAAGTATATATAGGTCAAACTTTTTAAAAACTCTGTAAAAGACAGAATTAGTTTAGTCCGAATTGCATCTATTGTATATCACACATTTTTTATGTATATATTGAAATGAAATATTATTATTATTCTACTACATAACTTGAGATTTATATCGTATAGACATGCGGATCTTCACCGTTTTGGTTGGCGACCCTAAGTACAAATATACATAAAGCCTGCGACCCTGCCTGTTTTGTTTTATAGAATAAAACAAAACAGGTAGGCAGGGTTTAATTTATGTTAACAAAATTTATATACATATACAGGCTGTTTCCTAAAAAACGCCGGAAGCTATAATTTTTTTATTTTAAATTTTAGACCCAATAAACTTATATATTCTTAAATGACAAGAAATAAGCTATCTTTTGACGTTCTCAGTTTGTAAATATATTTTACCTGTTTCGAGTAACGATATTCATCATCGTTATTTTAAATGGAACACCCTGTATATTTTTACATATTTGATTCAGGGTGAAATTCTGCATACAACAGTGTATTTTGTTTATTTATTTGTAGACGGAAATATTTAAAAAAAAATTATGAAATGTGCAAGAAAAGCAATCGTAAATACTGAAATATTTTATTGAAAAAAAAAAACTACAAAACATAATATTTATAAATATTGTTCAAATTGATTCCCACCGTGCTGAATACAGAACTGACATCTTTTAGTTACTCCAGTACTGGCATTTAGTAGTCAATAGGCTATGAACTGTTAAAATATTTAAAACTCTATTTATAAAAAATAGTAAAATCCGGTCATAATATTTAAACATTGCAAGAATATACATATATACAATATTAAAACTATGTTCGAAAGAAAATCCGGCCAATAACAGTTAAAACGTGCAAAATTCTATTAATAAAAAATCGAAAATATCTTACTGTCTAGAAGCACTAAGATCCTGCTATAAATTGTTAAAAAGTGTTAAATCCGGTCTTGAAACATCAAAATATTGTTAAAAAGCACCAAAATTTGTATAAATACAAATACATATATATTCATAAAAAATCAAAATAAACCTCTCTTATGTATGGTAGACTAAACAAAATATATGCAATAGAATTAAAAAAAAAATCCACAGAAATCTTATGTTACGCCGACAACGCTGCACTAATTGCAGAAAGAATAATCTTTTTAGATTCAAAATAGCAGCAGAAAAAAAGAAACATGATTGTATCAACCAAAAAGACCAAGTGGCAATTTCAAAGGATGCAGGTGCAAACTATTGGTGGGCAATAAATCCATAAAACAAGTAAAATTCAATTATATTGGATTGCAGATATCAGCGCCAGAAACTTGATAGAAGAAGTAAGAGCAAATGGCATTAAAACCTCAAAAATATCCGGCTGCCTAAAATATGTAGTATGTAAAAACAAAATATATGTCCAAACAGGGCAAAGTTAAGATCTAAAACCAAAAGGATTATTGACGAGCAAAAAAATGAAAAGAAGAAATATAATATGCAGACGCAGCTAGATGGGTCAGATCACAAAAACAACAAAAAACATGTAGATGGAATGAACAACGCCAAAAAATGGATGTAGAGCTGGAGGTCAGCATCAGGAAATATCTAGAAAGGAAATAACAAAACTTAGTCCTAAATTGCAAAGAAGAAGAAAACCCTTAAAATGAAAAGTTCTATTTATAAAAAGTCAAAAATAACAAAATCCGATCATAAAATATTTAAAAAAGAAAACAAAAATTTGACCAAAAACATAAAATGTCAAAACAGCAAAACCTAGACTTGAAATTTTAAACTATTTTCAGAATGCACCAACAACCAGCATAAACTGTTGAAGAGCGTAAAACAACCATAGTCATTTTAAACAACTAACAGAAAGTACCATACACCTTTAAAAAGTATAAAAATCTCCATGAAATCTTAAAAATAAAAAAATCCAAATTCTATTCAAAATAATTCAAAAATAGCAACCCTTCTCTCCAGGTTTTAAAATTAATGTCGAGAAAGCACTGTACGCTTGTAGGCCACTGCCACTGGCAAATTTTTTTAAAATTTTCTTTTACTGCATTTTGGTCAATTTTTCTTGTAATCCATTTAAATCATTTTTATTCATAATTATTTAATATTACATATAATACAGCATTATAGTAGTCAGTCAGGTGTACGTAGGGATGAAGGTTAATCAGTTGAATATATAACATGTTCTTTAAAAACTTTAGTTTAGAATATAATTGGGTAGAGTTTATAGAAAGTGTATTGCTATGCATAACATCAAACGTATGAATAAAGTTAGCAACTAGCTGAGCACCTTAACAAGAAAGTTTAAAGCGTAAATGTCAAAGTATTTCTAGCAATATTTATTTCTAATAGAAATACCTTCTTCAATGTTTGACCAAGTTCACACTAATTTGGTACGACAATTGTCATTGTCAACACATCTTTGGATATTTACCATTGCTATTAATTTAAGTTGTCACTCTTCAAAGAATTGAACTTGAACTCTTTATTATGTATATCCAGACATCTAAAGGCGGGCATAAAACCCAACAATCAACTCTTGTTCTACCAACCATGTTATCAGGAAAAATCATTTAAACAATACATTAATAATAACAATAATAATTTTAGTATTTGAACAATAATTTCAAATAATTTACAAAAAACTACAGCATACACATGAAAGGAAACAAAAAAATAGAATAACTGCAAAAACTACAATTAACATTTTTTATTCATTTTCTTTGTTTTTTTTGTTGTGTTGTATGTAGTTGCTTCTTGAATATGTGTATGATAATAATTATTTTGCAATAAGCATTTTTTTTCAACAATACTTAATTTATGAATAACTACTAAATTTTTCTCTGTGTTTTCATAGAAATATTACACATTTTAATTCTGCATTAACAGTTACTACTAACTAACTATAACGTTCTTTTAGTTCTCATTTCTAATAGCTCTCTTTTAAATAAGAAACCAGAATATAATACCAAATTTCCACGTCTACGGCCAACCACTATGTCTACCATAAGAACTCAAAGCTCACTCGTGTGTGTGTGTGTTTATTTTTATTTAATTAACTTGCTTAAATATGTTTTCTTTCGCCAACAACTCTAAACTGTCCGATGTAAATACCATACCTTCTTTGAATTTATTAAACAACGTTAAGTTAGTTTGTTGAATATTCGTCGTCAAGCAAAAACCACCATCATTTATGCAAAACATTTACACCTCAACAGAATGATTAATAATAATAATAATAATAATAATAAAGATATTTATTTTCATAAAACAAAACTACAATGAACATATAATACACATGTAAAATGTTAAATGAAAACTAGTCATAATGGTGGTTAAATGGTTAAAAAAGTCGTTAATGGTATACGGTTCAAGCTGACACAGTTCAATATATAGTTGCTTTTTAAATATTGAGTAACTAGAATATTTTATAATTGTAGGTAAATGATTAAAAATTTTCATACAAGAATAAGAAGTACTTTTTGCAAACAGGTTTAGTCTGTGAACAGGGTAAATATAATCCGATCTATGGCTGGTGTTGTGACAGTTTAAATAGATGTGAATCAAATAAATATTTATGTTTCCGCAAAAACTTTACACACTCATATATGTATATACAACAAATTGTTCTGTTTAAATAATCCGCGACAGGTCATGTTTAATTTTAAATTAAATAATATTCGTAATGCTTTTTTTGTATTACAAATACTTTGTTAATATCCGAGCTATTTCCCCAAAATATTATACCATACCTAAGGTGTGAGAAGATGTTGGAAAAATAAAACAACTTAGTTATAGTGTAATTTGTGTTCTTAGATAATACTCTTAGGCTTAGCTAGATTTACTTAATTTTAAGCAAATATATTCAATTTGCTCAGCATACTTTAAATTCTCGTCAATTATAATTCCAAGAAGTTTAGCACATTTTTCAAATTTATGGTTTTGATTATTTAAAATAATTTCAGTTTCCGTAGCTCTGCTTTGGCTTGTTTTAAAAAATAAACATTTAGTTTTTTCAGAATTTAATATGAGTCTATTATTTGTAAACCATTGTTCAACTGCAGAAGTAATGTTATTTTCTTCTTTATTCTCATTATTTTTAAGTTGCACTGTGTGGTTTCTACCATGTAGGTAGGACTTAAACCACTCTAATGCAATACTTCTTATGCCATAATGATACAGTTTTGTTAAGAGTATGGAGAAATCTAAGCAATCAAACGCCCTTGACAGATCCAACAGTACTCCACATACTAACTCTTTCTGGTCCACAGCTTTGACAATATATTCGGTGTAGTCAAAAATTGCAGTTTCAATACTCTTACCACTTAGGAAGCCATGTTGAAAATTATTGAATAGTTTATGATAATTAAAAAAGTTTACCAAACGTTTGTACATTACTAATTCAAAAATTTTAGAAAACCCACTAAGCAGACTAATTGTGCGATAATTGCTGAGAAGTTTGCATTCTCCTTTTTTATATACATTATTGCATATTTTAAATAATCGGGATAAATGCCCGTTTCTAATGATCTATTTTTAATGCTGCCTAAAGGTTCAGTTATGTTATGGATTGATCTTTTTAATAGCAGAGTTGGAATATTGTAATAACCGGAACTTTTTTTAGGCTCTAGTTTTTGTACTATATCTAATAATTCATCATTTGTTATTGGTTGCAAAAATATAGATGCATTGTTATAAGAAATGTTGCAGATATATGGTGTCTAAGAAGAAAATGGTTGTAAGTTTGCTACAACATTGTTAAAATAGGTATTAAAATTATTTGCATTTGTTAACAGGCTTTCAGATATAGGCAAACCGTTTTTATTATTACTTCTATCAATTATATTTGAGATAATTTGCTTTTGACTTGTTAGTCGCGGTCATCATTTTATTTTCTATAAACCTAAGTTTTTCTTGGTGTAATAAATAATTGTTGTACTGTTTTTTAATATTTTTTAAAATACTAGGTAAATAGCTGGATATTGTTTGGTACAAAAATATTTGCTTTTTTTTTTGGCTGCTGTATTAAAAGAACATTTGTTTGTTGTCGGCTTGCTATGTACTAAAGGAAAATGTTTTTCAAAATACCTTAAGTATGTATTAATAAAAGCAGCGTAATTTTGATTTACAGCATTTGATTCGTCAACAGTTACAAAAAATTCATCATTAAGATCTATATAAAATTTAAGTATACTTTGTTCTGAGTATACCCGAACTTTGTTTACAAATTTATTTATTTTTAAATCTACATTCCAAACCATAGCTTGGGCAGTATGATCTGAAATTCCTGTCCAAATTACATTTACTCCACAATTATTAAAATTATTTGTTATAATATTGTCAAGACAAGTGCTTGACGTATTTGTAATTTGTGTAGGTTCATGAACCAGTAGTAGTAGTAGCATTATATGATTGCAGAAGTCCTTGTAGCATTTGACTATCTTTGGTAGTTATCAAAATATTAATATTAAAATTGCCGGCTATAAAGAAAATTTTATATAGTTGAAAAAAATAATCTAAAATAATGTTCAGTTTATTGAAGAATGTCTCGATGCAGCCATCAGGAGGTTTATACACACATATCACTGATATGACTTCGTTACTTTCTGTAAGAAGCTCTACCGCAGCACATTCAAAAACATTAATTTGTGACAGTAAGTTTAACTTTGTTATTGATTTCACATTTAAATTGTTCGCACAATATATTGCAACCCCTCCGTGTTGATTGGGTGAGCGGCAGAAGTACGAAACCAGCTTGTAGTTCTGTATTTTATAATGCTGCAATTCTTCATTCGATTTCCAGTGTTCTGTTATGCATAACACACTGCAGCCCTGCATATCTTCAATTGTTGCCTATTGACTGCACGCTGTGGTGTATAAGTTTGAAAGCATGTTGACTGTTTACTTTGCTTACTTTTTTATATCCTTTTTCACAAGCCACTGAAAAAAAGAATTGATGCATATTCCTATCGGCCAGAGAGTCATTCATGCCTACGCTTACTTTAAATGAAGAGTACTCGTTCGGGAATTTAGATGTTACTTTTTCGCATCGCACATTTTTCATATATTTTCCAGTTAAATATATTTTTAGTTCGTCTGCAGTTACATCAGGATGGAACCGCAAGACGTGTATATAGCCTATCTTCTCAGACACTTTAATAGTGGCATCGTTTATGTTTCCGTAAATAGTATTTAAGTCAGCTTCTTTTTTCTTCTTCCTTCTACGGTTTGAAATCCATCCGAATCAACTTTATTCTCTTTGTTTTTATTTAGTTTTGTAATATCAATGATTCTTCTATTAGTATTAGATTGCTGTTGAATTATTTTATTTACTTTTTCAATTTTTTTATTGGGCATTTGTTTGTGGTTTTTATTTCCAATATTTTTATTTTCAATATTCTCAATAGTTGGTTTTAATACTTTAGATGACATCTGTTGGCTATTTGATGACATCTGTTGGCTATTTGATGCTTTAAGTATTGAAGAGAACTGCTTTTCTATTTGCAATTGTTTATCCTGGCTGGAAGAAAGGACGTTTGTTTTGTTTTCTTTTAAGGTTATGATATCAGCCTGATTTTTGTTACTATTTCTAGTAAATTATTTAATTTCTCATTTATTTGAGAATTATTGTCATCAACATGCGAGTTATAAATAATTTGCTTGTTTGACTTACTTGATTTAGGATACTCGACTAAACATGTATCGCAAATCCATTTTCAATTTTTCATTTTAGGTGATGATTGGGTTTTTTAATTACACATGACAGATGATATAACAATTCACAAATGAAACACGAAACACTTATATCGTCGTTTTTAACTTGAATTTTAAAACTTTTACAGGGCTACTCTTATGGTATTTTATAAAAAATAAGTACCTTGCTAGTCAAGCAAGGTACTTATTTTTTGAATCGCATACAAATATAAAATATAGTTTGCAGACGCCATAGAATATATAACACCCCAGAAAAAAGTCAGTGCACATTTTCATATATTTTCCCAAACTGAACAAGATAAGTAATTAGGTTAATTAATTTATAAAAACAAAAGAAGACTCAACCCCCAATCGAATAAGCATAAATTCAAACTCATAAAAGACAACAAAAACCTTATTCGAGGTCACATTAACTCTTTCCCGCGCTATAAAATTCACTATTCTCGCCAAAAGTCACAACTCGTGTAACTATCTCCAGATTGAAACATGAATCAAGTCTTCAAATGTATCCAAGAGAAATACACAAACAGATTTTACGCAAAAATATTTGCTAAAATTCAAGCGTCTCACTGTTGAAGCGTGTAAAAAATGAGATCTGTTAAAAATCAAAAAATGTACCAAACTGTACCACAGAAATTTGGAAAAAAACACTAAAGTATATGACAGAGGATCTGAAATCATCACAACTTCCAACCAGTTTTTTCATAGCTGTATGTTTCTTCCTATGCTAAATGCCATTATTTATAGATTTATCGTTTATGTATATGTGGCATGAGGGCACCAAAAGCAGTAGAGAAAATTAAGTAGCTACCTGCTTTTTCAAAATTGCAGCTACTCACATTAGACTGCTAATATGTGCATCTCAAAATAAAAATATAATGCTCCTGATGGCTATTATCTATCTTGTTTGTAAAGAATTTTACCGTTCAATTGAAGTCAAATATCTTGTAAGTCGATATAGTAATATGTACTGTGATCGGAATTTCAAAATGAACATAAATATGTCGCCTCCTAGTTTAGAAGAGTAGCCAAAGATTTTTTTTTTTCTTAAGGTACAAGGGCCGATATTTAAGAGCTTATGATTGAGATGCTACCTCACAGCTGCCTATTTAATATGTACCTGTAAATTAATTACATAACATATACTACCGAACCCGTTAATTGAAAGAATGGAGGCGCTGTAGATACTGACAAGACCTAGTATCTGGTCCACCCAGACTCTCATATTAAATGTAATTATGGTTCACATAGACACTAGTCATAAATGAGACTAATGTCCTAAATTAATAAATTACACCATTTCTTAAAATGCTTTGCCGGAGCTCGAGCCTGCGACAATTTATGCGCCAAGATTCAAGTTAGGCGCTTCACCCAACTGAGCCACTCGCCGAATTTATGCTCAAGATTAGCGCCGAGAAGTGTAAAGATCTACTGAGAATGTTAGATGTAAGGTAGATCAAAATAAAGCACTTGATAAAGCAAATGTAGTTCCTTTTAAGATAAAAAATGCTGTTTTCAATTAAAAAAAAAAAAAAAAATACAGCTCCACATACCAAGAAAATAAGTGGAAGAAAACCCCGCGTCCGCAAGTAAGGATGAAGATGTTTATCTCCAATAGAATGAATATGCTTACTTGCATTTTTTTCAGGTACTAGCCTCCCTCTTCGATCTTCAGGTATGCACATTTAAAAAATATTTCTTTATATTTAGCGCTTCAAAACAATATGATATTTTTTTTTAGTACTGTACCTACTTTTACAATAAAAATGTGTTAAGTTTATTTATCTTTTAGCCTTTTGAAAACATGTATTATAGACTTTTATCCTTTTATAAAATAATTTCTTGTACTATCACCATTCATCAGATTGTTAGTCAGGAAACTTAAACCGTTATCCACACATTTTCTTTAAGAATATGAAAATTAAACTGCAAAAAACAAAAATTGTGTTTAAAATAATGTTTCGATTTCTGAATATTTTAGTTCACTTTTCCATTTACATGTCTCAATTTGCCGATAGGTTGCAGGTTGGATACGATTAAATTGCTTCAAGCTATAACACTAGATTAAAACACAATATGATACCTGGCGCGGACTAGTTACTGCATTAAAATGCGTATTTTGGAGTGTAGGGACTTTATTTCATATTTCAATAAATAAGGCTTTGCAAATGCAAATATATTCTGTTAAATAAATCAGTTCATTAAAACTAATCTTCTACAGCTTTCAGTAAATATGTAGCTTAAAATACTTATCATTATGGTCAACCGTGTATAATAATTAAAAACAATTTATAAAGGTGAGTTAAGGCTACACTCCCTTGGTTGAAAGAGGATGCAATATATACCTACATTTTGATTTATTTAGTATTTCAAAATAATTATTTGTTCACAAATATTATTTTGATATTAGTGTTTACATAAGTTTCCCTGCCACAAATTGTAAATTAATAATATATCAAATTATTAAACCAACATTATGATTCCCCATTGTTGACACAGATCAATAATTAAAGTAAATATACAATTTCAACTTACATTGTTATCGCTTGGCTTGGTTCGTTGGCAAACTTCTCCGTAATACTGAAACATTTAATTTCATTCCGGGAGGCTTTACCTTTAATAGGAGACAATATCGTCGCATGCTTAAATTAAATTATAGCAAAATTTCATCTTTGCATGTGTCGTTTGTGTGTACACCCGAACTAATTTAAATTCAATGAGAAAGGAGCACGCTATCTATTAATGAAGAGCATCGATTAATTAATATTAACGTTTTACGGATCTGCATATTCATTGTAATAATCTCAAGTTGGAAATTGAATTGATATTTGTGTGCGGGGAATGTGGGTCAAGTAATGTAATGATAAATGAAATTATAGCATGCTTGTTAGGAAATTAAATTGATATGTAACTTCCTATATAAATTTGATAATAAACTTCACTTAAAATGAGATAAAATTGAATAAAAACAATTGAGGTACAGATTCCTAAATTAATTCGTTTATTAATCCTCATGTTATAATAGTATATAGTATTGTATTAGATACTTGGACTGAATAGAATTTGGTTATCCATGGATGGTAGAGCAAGTGGCAGCAGTCTACGTATTGGCAAATCGCCCAGCATATTGAACACAATTTATGATATCAGTAAATGATTATATTCTGATGATACACATATTGCAGCAGAAAATCTAACTAAAACATTAAACAATTTATCAACAATTTTCAACATTTTTCATTATTGTAACAATTCTGGCGTCATTTTGAGTCTACACCCTTTTTATATGCCACAAAACCCAAAAAACCAATATTTTGGTTACAGTGGTCCGGACAAAAACATTTTTGAATTTTTTTTTTACTGACAAAGTTGACATATTTTGATGTAAATTAGTTAAAAAATATAAATTTGTTCTGTATATTTAGGTTTTATTAAAAAAAAAAAAAACTGCAAAAATAGGCGCTCAGAGGAACAATACACAAAATAGTATTACAAATTTGAATTCTGCGGACAATTCTACACGAAAAATTCTTAGAAAATTTTCAGGGGAAAAAGCGTTAAAAATTAATTATTTTTTCATATTCACAAAAAGTATTATAAATACACTAGGGTAAGGCTTAAAATTTTGTTTTGTCAAATTTTGATGAGCGCTGATTTATGTTTGAATGCCAAAAATAATATTTTCAAATTTTGGCGCCTATAGATTGAGTCTAAATTTGTGCCACAAGCGCAAAAACTTTTTCGAGTTTTAGTCGTTTAAAACCTAAATACACCAAACAAATTTATATTTTCCAACTAAATTACATCTGAATACTTCGGCGGTTAAAAAATCCAAAAAAATGCTTCTTTTTGAACAAAAAATTGGTTTTATGGCTTTTGAGGCTTATAGACAAAAAAATTTAATTTGGCGCCAGAATTAGATTCTACGGAAAATTTCTGATCGATTTCACTACTAAATTTTTTTTTTTGAGTTAAAATTGCTATTTTTAAACAAAAAATGCAATTTTTTAAAGTCAAAGTTAAAAAACAACAAAAAACTTAAAAAATCGTAAAATTCTTTTAGGGATTTTATACTCTCATAAACCGATTAATAAAAGAAAAAAAAAATTAGAGCATATTTCTCGATGCACCCCCGCTGCCCTGGTCCGTTTGAAATGGAATTTCCCAAATATTAATGTTAGGATTAGATAGATATGTGCCCGTATTCATAAAAGCTGATTAAATTTAATGACTATTAAATGTGACAACATAACCTCACAATTTGATAAAACGTCAAAACTATTTTTATAAATTTGATAGAAAAACATGTTATTTATTTTGCGTTATTATTAAATATTATTTTTCATTCATTTCTGATAGTTATTTATTATGCCAAACTTGTTTTTATGGTAGAATAAGAATAAATAATTTTGAGGTTGTCAAATTTAACGATCCGTTATTGTAACTGACTTTTATGAATACGGGCATTAGTCTAATTAAAAACAATCTCGGCCTTTTTAGATATAATTTTTTCGTGCTCTGATGGACCTCGCATTTTCAGATGCTTGATAATACAGGGAGTTTATAAATGAATGGGATTATGTAATCACTTTAAGTATGCCGCTTTTTTTAAATTGTCCACTATACTATTTGTTTTGACAGATCAACTTTGACAACTGACAAGCAAACATATGAAAACATATGTAGTATAGTGGACAATTTTAAAAAGGCCGCATATTTAAAGTGATTACATAATCCCATTCATTTATAAACTCCCTGTATTAGATAATGTTTTATAACAGTAAGATATACTTTTTTAATAAAAAATAGATTTGTAAAAAGCATTTTAAGCTCATGCTCACGCTTAACAAAACTAACAGCTGCTAATGAAAAGTCAATAACAAATCGAGAATGTTCATAAAACCTAAGAAACGTTTGTAAAAAATATATACAAAAAATTGTATAACAAATGTAATAAAAAAAAATTTTCTTTAAGTATGTGCACGTGATTCCTTTACCATACTGCAAAATTAACATGTTAGGTTCAAAAGTTACCGCAACAAATTTCAACTTAACCAATATAAAGATTTGCAATCAGTAAAACTATGTTTTTTTGATTTTTTAAGACTTTTAATAAAAATTGACTATAAGATAAGTATAAAATTTATTTAAAAAAAATTAAAATATTAGATGTTAAAAAGTAAAAAATAATTAAAAATCTGATTAAAAAAATTATAATTTGAACTTTCTTTTAATCCTTTTCTTCTGTCTTCTCAGCACCTCAATAATTTTAATTTTATGTGAGCCATAATAAGATTTTTTATTATATCCATATTTCAAAAACCTGCAGTTTGTGAGTTGTTGATTTAATTCATACGTGCTGTACTGTAAAATATGGAATACGTTCTATCTTTTTGTAATTTAAATATGTAAGATGCTAAAACGTAGTTCTGTTCCGGTAACATAATCGTTTTGAAAGAGCAATCAATTTTACCAGTTGGAGTGTGTATAAACTTTTTCTCTGTCTTGGCTAAAAATGATAGTTTTTTAAATATTGCTCATATTAATGTGCAATCTATAACAAATGTCATACAGCTTTTTGGCTCGTGAAAATATGTTTTGTGCATCACAAAACATTGGACTACGCACAATGATCTAGAAACTTTTTATATATCGGGATATAAACTTGCCAACAATTTTTCAATATGTTAAAAGTTACTTGAAATATAAAAATATAAATTTCTTGAAAAAAATTTCAACAGAAAAATATTTTGAGATAAGTGGTATTATTATTACATCAGATTTAAAGATGAATGATCAGCCAATAAAAACAACAAATACATCCTCGTCAACCTGTATTGATTATATAACTATACATTTAATTATTAATAATTTCAGTTGCAAAATTGTTGATCCTGTTATGGGTTATCACCATTGAGTAAATCAAGTCGGCAGCCATCAACTGTTTGATAGTATTAATTTCAACTGCATACGCCAAATCTTTCATACGTCCCCACAGATAAAAATCTAACAAATTTAAATTAGGAAACCTTGATCGCCATAGAGTTGGACTGTGTCGACCAATCTATCTACCATAAAAATGTCATTGAGCCAGGTAATCACATCCCTTCAAATGTGTGCGGGTATTCATCATGCTAATACCACATTTAATTTAATAAGCTAATATGAACGTCATCCAATAATTTTGGAAAAAATGCAAACATGTATTAACATTGACACGATTTGAAATTACCTGAACCAAAAGTAGTTGGCCGTTAAATATGACACCCCACACATTTACGCTAAATCTTAGTTGAAATCTTCTTTCTAACACAATGCAAATTTTCCAATGACCAGGCATGATTATTGTAAATATTGTTTACGCCATCTCTGGAAAAAGTCGTTTCATAATATAGGGTGTTTTTTTAAAGGTTTGTTTTTCGACCTGGCAACACTGTTTCTAGTGACAGTCAATTTGACAGCTAACTTCTGCTCAGTATGTTTTCCCATTTCATCATAAATAGACTTACGCCAAAACAACGCTTGCAAATTTACTTCGAAAGTCGTGGTTCAGTTCGCGAAACTTACCGTGAACTACGTCCCTTTTACGGTCGACATAATCGTTCATCCGAGCAAGTTATTCGAAAAACTATGGATCGTTTTCGCACTACGCATAGTCTGATTGATGTCGTACAGTGTGCTGAGGAGAACCAGAATGAGTCAATTTGCCATCGTGCACAGCAATTGAAGCTTTGTCCATTCACTTTATAAGAGATTTTGCAAAAATCTCGGTTTACAAGATACAGCTGCGTGAAGCCGCGTGACCATTATATGCGTACGACGCATTCGGAGAATAAGCCAAAAACAAGATTGTTTTTAATCCTCATTTTTATCCAAAAAAATTGCTCAGCAATCACTTTTGGCTCAATGGCTACTACGTAAACAAACAAAATTGCCGGATTTGGAGCGAGGAAAATCCAGAAGCTAATATTGAGACGCCGTCACATCCACAAAAACACACTGTTTGATGTGCTTTATGGGTTGGTAGAATCATTGGCCCTTATTTCTTTAAATATGATGCTGGCCAATACGAGACAGTCAATAGATGATTCCATGATTACTTACTTTTTTGGTCCCCAGTTAAATGGCGTTAATTTGAAGGAGCTTTGGTTCCAACAAGACGGCGCAACATGCCACACAGCGCGCGACACTATCAATTTATTGCAGGAAACATTCACTGACCGCATAATCTCGCTTAACAAATTGACCTCCACTTTCTGTAGGAATATGTGAAGTCGCTAGTGTAAGCCAATAATCCAACGACGTTGGATCGGCGCGTTATTGCCGATATACGGCCCCGAGTGTTCGGAAAAGTGGTCAAAAATTGAATTTGACAGATTGCACTTCTTTTGAACCAGCCGCGGCGCCCATATGCCTAAAATCATATTTAAGCAGTAATGGCATAAAATTATCTTTTCAATAAAGCCAATACTATAGCGTTAACATGATTTTTATGAGTTTTATTTCAGTTCAAAGTTCTATACCTCTAAAACACACTTTATCATACTTGCAATGACGAGATTTTGCAAGTGCTAAACTGATTGATGATAAAAATAATGCATTTCTTTGCGTTGCAATGTTCTCCAGACCAAGTTTTGCAAAATTCGTAAGCGTGTGGAAATTTCACTCTTTTATCCTTCGATGCAAACGTTGCATTCGTCATTAAGGCCTACACATGCGTTCGACAATGTAGATACTAAATTGAAAAGTTTTGAGTAAAAATTCTTCAATAATTTTTATTATTTCATTTCCCTCAAGGATTAGTTGGTTAGTTATTTTTAATGTTTATAAATGAACACTTTATGAGAGACTGGTGCAGTCTCTCATAAAGTGTTCTCGATACAAAAAAAAAGTTAATTTGTTATTTAAATTATCGAGATTCATGTTAAGACACCTTTATTAAAAACAAAATTTTAACTGTGCTGTCAATCTATATTTATAAAACACTTTACTATTTAAAACCACCCGGCATGGATTGTTATTAACTGAGAGTCTTCACAAAACTCAAATATTTCTTACTTCATATTACAACTTTCAAAACATAAGTTCATTAATAAACGAAATTGACTGCAAATTAACGCAACTATCAAACATGCCTATTATACTTTCATCAATACCTAAACGTTATGACACAACTGAATATAATATGATTATTGATCACATCAACTCGCGTTTGATGGATATCTGTGAATCAAAACAAAATGTGAAATTTATAGATATTAACAGTTCTATAGAAAGAAAACACTATACTAACCACGGGAAAAATTTAAACTATATGGGAAAAAAACTAATAACAATAGTAATTTCAAAACTTATTTCCACAGATGTATTACAAGAAGACAAAAGCATAAATAAAGAAGGAAGCTCAACTGAATTATCTTTTTTAAGAAAAACCAATTTACATCACTCTTCAATATAAATGAATTATCATCGATTGAAAGCATTGCAACTCAAGAAAATTTTAACATGAAAATTATAAATGTTAATTTACAAAGCTTGGCAAATAAAATAGATTTACTCGATATATTTTTAAACTACGAAAATCCTAGTATTATATGCATAACTGAGCACTGGTGTGACAAGGACAAAATAGATTTAATGATACTAAAGGGATATTCAAAGATTGCACATTTTTCTAGAATAGTGCATATTCATGGAGGATCCATGATTTATATAAAAAATGACAATCTACATTTTGCAACAGAGATTAAATTTGCTGAGGAAATATCTTCTGAGTTTCATTTCGAGTGTTGTGCCATCAAATTAGAAGTAAATAAATTTAAATGTGTTATCGTTAACATTTATCATGCTCCGCCACCCAATGGAAACTATGATATTTTCTTTAAAAACTTATAGAGAGATATTGGAACATTGTTCAAAAATATCTGACAATTTGTTTTTATGTGGAGACTTTAACATTGACTACTTAACAAACTCTTTGCATACAGACCTTTTTAATGATATCTTAACTTGTTTCAATTTAAAGTGTACTTCAAATGAGGCGACAAGAATATTTACAGACATTAGAGATAAAACATCTATCACTAAAATTGATTATATAGTGACTAACGTAGATAATAGATCTCAGCATTCAAAAATTGTCCAAGCTATCTTAGGCAATCATCTAACTATGATTTATACCGTAAAACTAGGTATACCGATAAGTAAACCTAATTATGATAGAAGTAATAATTATAGAAAAATCAATAATAATAACTTAGATGAATTGTTTTTATTTTTAAGTAATGCTAACTTTGACAAAATTTTAAACTGCAACCATGATGATGGTGATGTGGATTTAAAATTTAATGAGTTTATTAACATACTAATGTGAGCCATAGACATTAATTGTCCTATTGCTCAATCTAAAGTTAAAAAACCTGAGAAAAATAGATGGATCACAAATGACATAATCGAAAAAAGCAAACGCTTAAAAGAACTTTACTGGATATCATTAAATAGTAATGACGTTAACCTTAAAATTAGATATAGAGACAATAAAAAAGAATATAAAAAACTTATTATAATTTCTGAAGCAGACAATAAATCTAAAACACTATGAAAAATCATCAACTCAACGTTAGGGAGAACAAAAACGAATCAATGTATTAAATTAAAGCACAATAATGAAATAACTCAAGATCCTAAAATTGTATCGGAACTCTTTGCAATGCACTTTGCAACCAAAACACAAAAAACACTATCAAATCACTTTGGACTACACTCATCTTCTGAATGCACTGTATATGGTAGTAATAATGCAAGTAGTTGCTTCTTCAATTCTGTTAAAATCTACGACGTACTAACTGTAATCAATAATATGAAAAACACAAACAGCACTGGTTTAATCGACATATCTTCCAAAATAGTTAAGCACATATTTCCTATAATTGCAGAACCGTTAGTTCTTCTTATTAATGACATTTTAAAAACTGGGAAATTTTCTTCAATGCTTAAAAATGCTTCAGTAGTGCTTATTTTCAAGAAAAATGATTCTCAAAATATCGAAAACTATAGACCAATTGCAGTACTTAATGTTTTTTCTAAAATTATTGAAAGAATTATTTTCAACAAAATGATGAGTTTTTTAAACAAATTTAATCTAATTCACGATGCGCAACATGGTTTTCGTAAAGGTCGATCTACTGAAACAGCAACTACTAATTTTATCAATGATGTTTACAAAGAATTAGATAAAGGTAAACATGTAACAGGTGTTTTTTTTATCTTTCTCAGGCTTTTGATTGCCTTAACCTAGATTTTATCATTAAAAAACTCGAATGTTACGGTTTCCGCGGTGTAACGCTTAAATTAATAAAATTGTTCTTAAGTGATAGAAAATTCTGTGTAAAGGCAAATGGAAAATATTCTACATATTTTGAAAAAAAGGGGTGCCGCAAGGCTCAGTGCTAGGTCTTCTTATATTTTTATTGTTTATTAATGACGTAGTAAGTTACATCTTACCAATCACTAATATTATAATATATGCTAATGATACATCATTTTTAATATCTGCTGATAGTTTGGATCAACTTCGTATTAATGTTGAAAATACAGCTGCTCAGTTTCATCAATGGTGTGAAAAAAATATGTTAATGGTAAACATCAGCAAAACAGTTTGTATATATTTTCGTAACTCAAATAGCAACATTGGATTAACATTTGCAATGAACAATCTAAATATCTCATCGGAAAATAAAACTAAGTTTTTAGGTTTAGTAGTGGACAATCTCTTAAACTGGAACTAACACTTGGAACATGTATGTAAAAAAATTAACACAGGTTACTATGCAATATCTCAGTTGAAATCATCAGTAGACTTAACGGGTCTTCTTAATGCATATTATTCATTTATATATATAGTCATCTAGCATATAACGTCGTTCTTTGGGGAGCAGCATCTAACTGACAAAGAGTCTTTATTGAACAAAAAAGAATTATTCGCCTCATTTTTAATGTAAACCATCGAGATTAATGTCGACCATTTTTTATTAAATATAACATTTTAAGTCTGCCACCGATTTACATTTATAGATCACTGTTAATGGTCAAGCAAAATATCTCAACATTCTCCAAAAATTCCGATTTTCACAAGTATCATACACGCCATGCTACGTCACTGCTAATAGTACCTCATAACTCTTCTAAATTTGAAAAATCGCCATATTACATGGGAGTTCTACTGTACAACAAACTACCTCTTCAGGCACAACATATGAATCTCAAGGATTTTAAGACTTTTATAAAATCTTTTTTACTAAAAAAATGTTTTTACTCTGTTCAGGACTATTTTAATGATTAATAATATATATTCTTGTGTTCTCTTTTAGCTGTTTTTATCTTGTGACATTTTTTGTAACTTTTGTATTATGTATTTTGTAAATTTTAAACATTATGTATCTATGACATGTATATCCATTTTTAAAATGGCCTAATACCAAATAAATAAATTATTATTATCAATACAGATATTAAATTATTTAACATGTTAAGTATAAAACTAAACAACTATGTTTTACATAATTTAAAACAGTCATAAATTTCTTATTGTCAAAACCCTTTTATACTGATGTAAATATATTAGTTTAAATTGTAATTGTGCATGTACATATATTTTTATTAATTATAACTGTTTTTATCGTTTCATCCATCATTTTACTGCGTCTACGGTGGTGCATCCATAGTTCAAGTTAAGCACCATCCTGAAACAATTCTTCCGTGATCCTAGATAGTGTTTAATCATCCATATATTTATGACTTTGGGTGTTATCTTATAGTTGTCGTTATCCTGTTGTTATCTTAACCATACGGTTTTTTTTCACATAAAGTATTCTTTCCAATAGCTTAAGACAAGATGTGTTATGATTGTTAACATTTATTCACACGCCTTTATCAACAGTAACAAATAAATGTCAAGTTCAAATAATAATAAATTTGATATAAATGCAACTGGTTTTTAGTCTACTAACGATAACCTTGATAAAAAAAAATAAACTTTCTCATTAAATAATAATATAAATACAAACATTATTGATATCAAAATATTTTTCTTGACAAATAATATAACGAGAATATATGATCAAATTTTAATTGATAAATTTGTAGTTTAAAGAATTTAGTATTGTTCATAATATTTTTATATTATCTATTTGATAATATTTCAATCTATGTATATGTATATTACAAAAACGCTATTCCAAATAAGCTCTTTAGAATTCCTCAAAGAAAAAGCTTTTAAGAACATGCCTTTTTAATGTGCAAATAAGTGACGTTTACTACACCACTCAAATGTTTAAAGTAATAATTAATTATTTTACCAAACATACATTACTTTTTAAACGCATAGTATATTTTGTACTTACTACATAGGTACATATTATATGCAATGTAAGTAATTATAGCATCATGTAAACGTTATAATATGTATTAACATGCAATAAAAATAATGTTTGATTTTTTTTAAATATATAATGTTCAGTTATTATAATTATTTTAATAAATATGTTGAAGTTGTAATAACACTTTATAAAAATAATAAATGGATTAAATACCCTTTTTCGTTTGCTGAATGTAAGAGTCGGACAACATCTTGAGAATTGCTAACGTCAACCGATATGACCGCTCACATCCCCTTTTTCCTTTCACTTGTAAAGTGCCACTATTAATCTTAAATATCCACACACCCTTACATCCTTTCTATCTAACCAACAGAGCACAATTTCGATTATTTGCAATTTATTGCTTTTTGAGAAGGTATATTTAACAGTACTTTTATATACTAAAGCTGCCGTAATCGATAATGTAACAAGTGGATCACATACTTTCAGTATCTCGGAATGATATCTTAACATTTATCTATTAAAAGAGTTTCGACATTCAATTCAATATTGAATAGTATATTTTCTATATTTCGTTGGCAGATGCCGGAGATAAATTCAAAATAACTAATTGGTAATTTGTTCTTTCTCATACAACAAAATAAATATATTTGTGCAGTATTATAAAAAATAGTGTTTTTATACTCTATCGACCTCATCAACCAGGTTCTAGTAGGCCGAAAGTCCTTCCGAATATGAGTGATGAAATGAGGCGAGATGATTTATGCTTGTAAATTTGTTTGTCGCTGAAACGATGAATTTACAAATAATATACGGCAGAATAGGATTTAAAATCAGTACCCCCAGCATGAGATGCAAGCACATAAGTAACTAAGCCACGCTGTCGGTAAGTGCAATATTATATTAACTAAACTTTATTAAATTCATAGAGCATTTATAAAATTTATATGAGCAAAATATTTACGGTTTCATTTACTTAATACAACTTAGTCAATAAATAATTAAAAAAATATTTTTTTAAGCTTTTTAATGGTGTAGCAATAAAATATATTTTTAATAAATTTGTGCTGTTTTGTGGTTGACCTTAATGTAAGTTAAACGGTTTCCGTTGAAACTACAGAATTTCTTGTTTTCTTTTATCATTTCTTCAGCGGTAACGATCTTCCTTTGTTTTTGTACCGTAGCGTCTGCTAAATAGTTGGTTGCATCGTAGGTTACTTAGACGTCACAGTAGTACTTAGGGTAATGTATAATTGTCCAATATTAGAAAGGTTTGGTCAAAAGTGCGAGTAGTTGGTTCGTGCTTAATTAATGTGGGTCAGGAGTTGGCGGAGTCACTTGTATTAGAGACACTCAGGCATTAGTATACATTGGCTTGTAGCTGTAGAGGTGTTGTACGAGAATTCTTCAATTAATTCGCTTTCGTTGTCCGAGTCTAGGATGTGATTGCGACAAGTTATTCAGGTGATTTGTTTTGTATGCTATTACAAACTTAAGGTTGATGTACTTCAACGTACTATTCAAATAATTGTTCTTCGGTAGAATATTGTTTTCTACACCGGTTGGCTTTATTGCGTAAAAAAAAACGCGTAGTCAATTTGTACTTTGTCATATATGCTACCTCTGTAAAAAAGAAAAACAACGGAGTAGATATAGGCGATCACTTTGAGGTGGTAAATCGTTGAAAACTGCTGTAGAGGTAGATCTTAGAACGATGGTGTAGGTTGACAAATGTGAAGTTTCTGTCTATAAGCCGTTTGCAATTTGATTCTTCGGTGTGTTAGCTTTTGGGTTTAGGAATTCGACTGAAAAAACTGAGAATTAAACAAATATTTACAGAAGTTGCACAAATAGTCACCTCCGTCCTATTATTGCAACAAGGAGTCATTTCACGTAATGTTTCAACATCAACAACAAAGGAATCTACAAACGCCCTAACATGTCTATTTTTCTAACCTCTAGCAATGTCCAGTATAAAAGCTTGTAAGCAAAACGACACAAGCAAACTTTAACTTTGTTACCATTAATTCATCATCGACTACTTTGCAATTTAAGTTACATAAAACTATAAAAAAGCAGGAAAAGAAAAACCGGATCTGTTGAACTAAATAACGGCCAAGCTTAGTTTGTGTATTTAATCTTGCGTAGCCCTTACAAGCTATACTCATCATATTGATTATTTGGCATCATATAAAGGAAGAAAAAACAACAATGTGTGTGCTATAAGAGAGCTTGCTGTTGTTCTAATGTAGTATTAATGTAGTTTGATGCTTGAATGCTTTTACTGGGCAGTTAGGTCTTAAAACTTCTGGAACCTTTGTCAAGAGTTCATAGAAACTAATGTATTTCCCTGTGCGGTTGTTGAGGTGTTTCGGTTTCTAATATCTACGAAAAAGTCGCAAAATAAAATAAAATCAACGCCAGTAATTAGTTTAGTAACATCTAATACTTCAACCCTCAATGTAAAATTTCTTCTCCGATTGGTGCCGCTGCTATTGCAAGCGTAGATTGATGTGACGTAAAGTTCATAATAAAGTCTACCAAATCAGCAATTTTTCCAAGATTAAGTACACTGCTTAAAATAATTAGAGAAACACATATTTAAATTTTAATAGTTTTTTTCATTTTTAACAATAGGCATATCTAATAACGCTTAATTCAAAAATTCACATATTGCTCAAATAAATTTGCAAACCAAAACAAATTTTACATATCAGTTTTAAGATAGCAATAACAAAAAAAAACTATAAAAAACAAAGTAGAGCAAACAATAAAAAATGTATTTTAAAAATGTAGTGTGTTTTGGATTAGTAAACAATGTTAATAGTTCACTATAAATTATTAAGTCTGACACCAGTATATCAAAACCAAGCATCTAAATAAGGTAGAAGTCATTGTTGTTTCTACTAAGAATTGCACCAGTATTGGACAAGTTGCAAGAAATTTTAACTTCAGCTTGTCTGACACCCATCGTGTGTGGAATCAATACCTAGAAACCGGAGGATATAAAAGACGCATTGGACAAAGCTCTAAAAGAAAAAAAAATCAGGACCGGTTTTTAGTTGTATTCTCCTTGCGTTCTCGCACATGCACTGCCAAAAATCTTGAATTCAGTCTCAAATCAACTCATAACGTAGAGAAATTCGACAGTTAGAAATAGACTTAGAGAAGCCAACTCTAACTCGTTGTGATGGTCAAGTACGTGTGTACCGACGTCCATATAAACGCCATTCTGCACAAACCATACAAGAACTAAAAAAATATGGTGGTAGATCTGTGATGGTTTATAGCGGAATTAGTCTTGATAACAGAACAAAGCTTGTGCTTGTTCCAGGAAGATTTAACGCTGAACGGTACATCAGTCTCGTCCTGTAAGATTATGTTATCCCAGCCGCATATAGTATAGTCCCAAATTTTGTGTTTATGCAAGACGAATATACAAGATTCAACCGATAAATTTTCCTCCCTAATGCCCGTCTGACACTGTGCATTTTTCTGTATAATTTTCTATATAGTCGATTGTACAAATTGACCTTCAGTAGTTTCTATATGATTGTGTGTACAGTTGATATTTCCATGTATAATACTATGCAGTTTATTGTAGCAAAAATGAATGAAAGACGGCATTCTATTGGCTGCTTTCTGCGTCGCGCGTCAGCTGTTCAAGATTGTTATGTTTATTTACCTATTTACGTCAACGTGGCTTTTAATCGAGTCATGGGATGCGCACTGTTATTAGAAAACGCTGAATCCATTACTTTAGTGTTGGTACATTCTACTGGCTAAAATCGTCGAAATCAGCTGGCTGGCTATGGCACTGACAAATATAACAATTATTGTTGATGACAAGGATCTGTCATCTGGATTTGCAATATATAAAGAAGATATAAAGATAAATAATGAATATACAAAGATATCATCAAATTGATAGTAAAATGTAAGTATATATTTTTTATTTAAGTTGTAAAGCAAGTTAATCATAATATTTATTTAAATAAGTTAGTAAATTATCTTATATATTATCATTAATGCATTAATAAATATGTAGGCAAGTCTAATAAATTTAAATTAGTCTTGCTTACTTATTCAGAAGTGGCATAGATTTTAAATTAAAAAATTATATATTAAATGTAAAGTTTAAATTTTCCGCCAAATGCAAATTAGTTTTGGTACATTCCGCCGTGAGGGCGCAAACGTGGAAACAAAAGAGAAGCTGAGTTGCCGTTTTATGTATGTTCTATGAATCGAGTTGACATAACCTTTCAAAATAACCCTTACAAAATTATATTTTGCTTTAATTTTGGTTATTGTTGTGGATAATTCTTAAATTTCCTCTAATATTTGTTCTAATGCCCCATTCTTAACATGCTTATTTTTATATTTAGCAGAATTAATAATTAAAATTAAAATCAGCTGACTACGCGCCGCCATTTTGTTTACATATGTGAATTTGTGTTCTGCGCATAAACCATAAACTTGCGCAGAAACTATACAATAAAATAATGTTTTCTAATATTTCTGTATAACAAACTATATAGAAAATTGTATTCATGTATGACACTGTACCTATTTGAATTGTACAGTCGACTATATAGAAAGTAATACAGAAAAATGCGTAGTGTGAGACGGGTATAAGTCCTGATCAAAACTCCATTAAACATATTGATTTGTTAGATAAACGTGTTTGGAAGCGCCCAGATCCACCTCAGACATTATCTATGCCTCAGATTCTTCAACAGCTAACAAATGCCATAATCGAAGAATGGAGGAGACAAAAGAAGACATCCGACTGCTCGTAGAAAGCATGACGTGAAGATGTCAAGCAGTAATTCGTGCTATAAGAAGACGTTATAAATTAACCAAATATTTTTAACGCTAGAGAATTTGCCGGGTTTAGTCGCTGCATCCAACACTGTATCGGATATATTTTTTAAAGCTTGAAGACACAGATTGAAGTTTCTTCTATAATGTGTGAAATTTGTATTCAATTATATTCAGGCGTTTTTCTTGCTAAATTTATTCGGACAAAATTTGAAATAAGCGTTATTATATTTGCATAATGTTAAAATAAAAAAAAACTATTAAGGGGAGAGATTAGTTGCGCTATTATAAGAGTTCACAAAAACAAACTAAGCAAGAAATCGCCTTAATAGAACACATTGTAGAAGAAAGTCCAATCTGTGTCCTCAAATTTGTAAAAATTTGATGCGATAAGTCGTTTCTCCGCAATTAATTTTTAAAAAGTAGCATTTTTAGTTAGTTCTTTATTATTTTTTTACTCGTTAAATATAACTTCAAATCTTTAACCAAAAACATGAAGACATAGAATATTGTATGTAGTTCAACATATAAAAAGAGTGATGACTAAAATCTTATCGTTTAGATATTGAGTTGGTTGGCGATTTGTCCTATTTGAACCAATTTTAATTTAAAAACGGCGCTGTACGTGTCAATATTTTTCTAGAGAGAAAGTTTCACCAATATTCTCGTAGATGTGGTAAGATTTAATATTTTTCCATAACAATACTACTAGTAGCACCCCAACAGGACGGGGCGACTAAACCCGGCAATTCTCTATCGTTAAGATTTAAATATGTGTTCCTCTAATTATTTTGAGCAGTGCATTGTTACCCATAAAGATACCTTGCAGCAATGTAAGTAACATTTCAAATCATAAATCGTACAAAGCAATGATATAAATGTTTCAATGTTATATACGTGTTTTCCGCGTAACGCGGTTCCAATAAGCTCGTAATATATCTTAACTTTGTTGCGACGGTAATAATAATAATAATAATAGAATAATAATAATAATTATTTATTTAGCATAATTGCTATACATACACAGACACATTCATATTAAATACACTTAAGTAATTGTTGTTGCTAATGTTAATCAAAACAGTAAAAAAAACTAAACTATCTAAAACTTATATAATATAAAAATAAGTAAAATAATGTCACTACTCTTACTCACTGTAACTTTTTTCTTACATTTTTAAGAGCCATAGTAGTTCGGGATCGGAGAGATTCAGTTTACAGAGATTCGATTAATAATTGACATTGTGTTTTGTAAAGCGGAGTAAGCTTATGTTTGAGTTTGCCTTAAACTAGTGGCAAAACGCTTGTATCCAACGTTTCTTGCTGACTTATAACTTGTAACATTACAAGAAAATTTAATTATATTAGCATTGTATGAATATATGAACTATGCAGCATTTGGGTCAAACATATTAATTTCGAGTGATTGTGTTCTAAAACTCAATATATTCATATTACACTATGCTTATTAAATTCCCAAAGATATAGGTACTTTATCAGGAGGCAATTAATATTCAAATAATTTAATCTTATAAGATCTGAGTAGCATTTATAACAATGCCCCGAATCTTGAACGATGATAAACCACCCAAAATGATTTTATTTTGCGAAAACGGTAATTATTTAAATGGAATCTGAAATTTTGATAAGGTATGGTGTTCCGTGAGCGCGTTCGCGGCCGCTTATAAATTTCGAGATCGTGGCAGATATAGCCCTAGTATCTGCTTCGCCTGGAGACATTTATTCGGTCCCTTCTTTGCCGTGTTACTTGTAAAATGTATTCTAGCGACCCGCAGGGACTGAAAATATACATCCGCAATGTAAAAAAAAACCGAAATTACTATTCAACGTTGTTTCAATTTTTAAGTTGAGAATACATCTTCGAAATGCTTTCTTGAACTTTCAAATATTTATAACATTATTCAATAATTAATTTGAAAATGGATATTGTAGAAGGACATTGTCTTTAAATTACTAATACATTGACTTGCAAAATTAATATTAACGAGAGATTGAATATCGCATAATGAATTCATGCAGTACTATGTAAATTGTAATCCGCAAGGGGTTACATACTAACTATAGCAGACAACCGACAAAGAACAAACCGAATTAGACGGTATTAGTTAATAAGTCTAGCAAAATCTAGTAATATGAGTGCACTGCATCTAAATAATCTAATCTAAGTTTTATTGAACAATTTTGAATAATATATATTAAGAATATCAACGTAAGGTTTTAGTAAAAATAAATAATTCATTAAATTTCTAACTTGCTTTGGGTACACCAACGACTTATGTAAAACATCAGCTCAATGTAAATTAAAAAAAAGGAGATTTACAAGCTAAAATCTAGAATATTGACTAAAGTTTTTTAAATATGCTGTGGATTACTACTGGCAAGTAGGTAATCTTTTTGCATGGATAGGCAATATGAATAAAATTGCGTCACGGGAACACACCAAGAACATTTTTATATAATGAAAAGAAAATCCATTGAAATTTTCAGTTTGAATTGACGCATGCTAAAGTACCAAGGGCCATTCAGTAAAGCCACACGGACCTTATCTAGGCCGAGGGTAGGTGATGGGTTTTACACATATATGCATATATATATATATATATACACTGAAAAAGCTCTTCAATGGTGTCGACGGAGAAGTGATTATTTCTATTTATTTTATTAAACAAGATAACATGTATATTACACTGTAAAATGAAACTAATAATTTAAAGTAGTAAATTGATAGAATATAATTAGTGATACAACATAATAAAAAATAAAAATTACGTAGACATGCATCGAAAACCGGGTTGGTTAACATAACGTATACATAACATTACCATGTTCTGATACCAGATACATAACTAGATACATTTATAATCATCAAATATAAAAATTCATTAATAGTTGACAACTTTTAGACACTTAATGTGATGAATGAGTGTTTCGAGCGACTGAAATATTTTTCACACGTAAAACATAATATTTTATGATAATATTTGCGTTTTGCAAATGTTGATTATAAAATCCACGCAGTTATACAATTTCTGTTGAGGTGGTGAATATTTATAAAATATAAATTCAGTGCTTAGTGCAATTATACTTTATATAACATGCAATTATTTTATCGAAAAGGCTTCCTAGAATAACAATTCTTTAATGGATGCTGATTCATTTAGATTCTTAAATTTACATAACATGTAACTGCCATTACCAATAATAAACGTTTAATATTTTTCTATTGTGCTAGAATGTAAATTGAATGGTTTTAAAGTAAGATATTTCATCCAAAACACAAGTTATAATTTCTAAGAAAATTACTTTGAAATTTTCCTTACAGCTTGTGTTAATTAATAAAAAATATCGAATAAAAAATTTGACAAAAGAACATTAGTTATTTTCTTAAAAAGCAGTAAATTCAAAAAGTTTCTCTATTTCTTTGTATAAGTCAAGTCTCTCTATCTAATAATTTCAAGATAACTATTTGCAAAGATCTAAGATAAACCACAGCATTCTCGCCAAATAAAAAAAATCATTAATTTTTATTCTTACGAGCCAATGTGTTATAATTTATTCCCGTACTAACGTTTTGGAGCGTTTCACTAAGTATGTTTTTAGGTTTCAGGACCGTTAAATATCTTAATTTAACTAACTATTCCGTTTAATGTTATATTTCCCTTAGGGTTTTTTCAGGTAGGTGCGTCCGTGGGAATCAAAAACTCTCGCCGATTTGCCGGAGGAAACAAAAACTGACCGGACTGGAACGACTATGACAACACATGCTGCCAAGAAGCTAACTATGAACGGATAAGAGATCAGAATAACTATGAGTTTTACAAGTCAAAGCAATACCTTAATGACGTTTCGGTAACAGCCAATCCTCCACTACCCAAACTAATGATCGTAGACAAAGAAGTGACAACGACAATCATAAAAACGATTGGGGACTCATTAGAAAACTTAAGCTCGGCCAAAGCCAAAATTGCAAAGCCTGTGATTTCGTAGGCGGCCAGGCATAAAATCCAAAGACAAAGAGATGCACAGGGGCTCAAGCAACTACTCAACGACAAAAAACCTCAAAAAAGTCTTTTAGGGACACTCTTAAAGGCATTGCACTAACAACAATCCTAAAAGGGTTCCCCGATTGTTCCCTCAACTTTGAGAAAGCGGAAACTGTAAAGTCAACTATTCTTAGTAGGACAAAATAGAAAAAAAGCAAGCATAACCCCTTTTTCAGATATGCTTTGTGGCGACCGTCAAGACAAGAAAATTAATATGATTAAGTAATGTAATTTTGTTTACAGAAATATAATGATTATTAAGTGGATTTGTGATTAGTGTTAGAAAAGTTGATAAAAATAAAAATTTAAAAACAACACCCCAAAGCTTCTTTAAGGGAGGATTTTTGAAAAGTATAGACAAGCCAACTAAAAAGTGACTCCTCAGTACATCGGCCAAAAAAAATTGTTAGAAAGCAAAGAACTTTAGATCTGAAAGATTTACCTAAACCAAAAAGGGCAATGACATCTGTACCAAAACTACAGTTAGAACCAGCAACCCTTCTAAAAACATTGGCGGTAAAAAACACCTTAAACGACAAGTCCTGGCAAGTACTCAATTCCAAACCAGAATCCAAAGGGTCCAACACAACGTGCTTGTAGATAAAGGAACTTATAAAAGGTGGCTATCTTAGTTGAAATTTTTCAATATTTCATTCAGGTTGTTTTGTTTTTGTTTGAAATAATTTTAATTTTGAGGTAGAAATGATTTTTGAGTAGTTTTACTAGATTGTGATTTTGAGATTAAAGATTTAAGTTGAATTAAAGTTTAAATTTAGGTTGTTGTAAATTTTTCAATATCTCATTCAGGTTGTTTTGTTTTTGCTAAAAATAATTTTTAATTTTGAGGAAGTTTCTAAAAAATAACGCTTTGGGCTCTGCCCTTCTCCAAAATTGACGGAGATAGACAAAAAGAGACAAACCGTCGAAAAGGCCGTGAATCAAAACCCATCGCCAGTCCCCGAGGAAAAATAATGGTAAGTTCAATGTTAAACATCGTGCAAATCAATTTACATCACTGCATAGCAGCTTCTACACCCCTCAGTGAGTATATTGTCAAACACGATTTTAACATCGCCTTTATCCAAAAACCTTAAATTTATAAAAAAAGAAATAAAGTAGTTAAGCATACCGGACAGATAGCTACCAGCAGCACAACCCATATGCAAGCCTTGTACATGTATTATAGCAAAGCATGTACTTAATCTTATGCCATTATGGGACCTATATTTCAGAGACCTAATAACAACCAAGATGATGATAGTAGGGAAAAAACCATAGAAGAAATGATTCTCAAATTTGGGTACTTTTCCTACAACCAGCAGGTCCTTCCACCCACTGCAGAGCTACTAAAGCTGATGCTAATGCAAAAAATTGCATTGGGTACTTTTATGAATATTGAAAGGACATTCGACATTTACTACTTTCAAATCCATTGCAAAAGCAATGGAAAGCCAAGGAATAAACCCACTTGTGCAACAAGAGAAGAACCGCACTGTAACCATAACATTATATAAAAAAAACTGTCAAGCGCCAAAGTGCTTAATCATAGAAACTTACTACAGATACTCGACATGGGCATATATGCGCTAAGCTACGCAGATGATTTTACTATCCTTGTATATGGGAAGTTTAAATCAACCTTGTCAAACATGATGCTAAGTGTAGTAAATACCGTAGAAATGTGGTGCAAAAAAAGGTTATCAATGAACCCAAACAAAACTACGATTGTACCGTTCACAAAACGGCAGAATACTACATACCTAAAAAGATGTATGGAGCCACGGTACCGATGTAAAAGGAAGCAAATTATCTAGTACCAACGCTTGGCACTATACAGACTACAAATAAATAAACACATTGTAATCCTCGGGACCCAAGGACCTAGTATAACAAAAGTGTCGCATAAGAAAAAAACTCTAATGATGAGGCCAAACTTCATAAAAGGCCACTATATCAGTGAGAAATTTGATGTAATAATACCACAGCAAAATGAATGATGGGGCTAATGACCAAGAAAAAACCGGGGCTGAAATCTAAAATGACAAATATCATGGAAAGCAAACTGCTCTCTATGAGCAAATATGCCTTGACAATTCAGGCTGCTATCCACCAAACACAGAATATTTTTTTTAAGTGCATGGAAGCTTTTGAAGTGTTTGGTATTGAATCAGTTAGTCTCTTTAACGCTTGGTATTTATTCTGCTGAGATAACTTACCAGACGCTGTATAGGTAAACGATGAAATGAGAGCAAATTTGGCTACAGCAGCAAGCCACAAAGTACAAATATTAAGTGAGTGTTATAAAATTTAAAATTTTAATCAAATTAATACCATGCCAAATTCTTGCGGCACCTTTCTGGATTTAGTTTTTACTCGAGACAAATCCATCTCAATCTCAGCTGCAGAAGATGCAATATTTCCAAGCAACAAAAAAAAAACTGATAGAATTTATAGATGTGAGCCCAGATTTCAAAAACGCTAATTATCAAGAAATAAATAACTTCTTAGCTGCAACAAACTGGGATGTATTATTTAATGTAAATAATGCCATCTGTGATATAAACAATACAGTCCAAAAAATGTATGATGTTATATATAAGGCTGTTTAACTTTTTTTCCTGTTAAATGTTTTAAACTTAGTACTTATCCAAAATGGTTTAATGGGGATTTAATTAATCTTAATAAAGATAAGAAAATTGCGCATGCTCTATATAAAGTCTCTAGTCAACAAGCAGATTTTTATCGCTTTAGTGTTTTAAGGGACAAATGTAAAACTTTTGGAAAAAAGCTTTATATGGAATATACTCGCAATGCTAGTCAGAAGATATGTTCAAATTCAAAATTCTTTTAGGCGTACATTAACGACAAGAGAAAGACGAATGAATTTCCTAAAACTATGAAACATCGTGATAAAATCTGTGATAATGAACAAGGTTGTGTGAACTTGTTTGCCAACTTCTTTTCAATAGTATACGTTAATGATGTTTGTTGTGTGCCTTTATACCAACCTCCGAAACGGAGAAAGCACCTAGCAAAGAAAAACAATATGTTGCATATGTTTTTATTTTAATTGGTTGAATTCTGCAATTAAAGTCAATTTGTTTGCATTACAAAAACGCCAAAAACGTAAAACAATAATAACACTGTTTTTAAATCTGAGATAGTGTAAAATTTGTTGCAATTTTTCTTTCGGATGACTCACACTCTTCTTTTTCTGCAAAACTTAAAAATAAACATTTCTGCACACAAAATTACAAAAAAATACGTATTGTCAATAGATTTTCAATACTTTCATTTTGTTCAAATTGTTTGTTAGTGCCAAGTAAATGCGTAAATGCGTACTTTCCAAACCTGGACAAATTGTTTCCTAAAACAAGGTTGTAATTATAGCATGCAGATAGTGCACCAAAAAACTCTTGGATTTATTACATATATTTTAAACCCATTAAAAAAAACAATAAGTCTCTAGTCTATTTATATCATACTAATTTTTTATTGCCTTTTTTTGTTAAATAACCAGTTTTTTACACAACTGTGAGTTTGTAAACTCTAAGTACTACCGCAGCCGGCTACACGTAAAATCTGTCTAAAACCAGAGAATTACAATAACTTAATAAAATATGCTACTAACTACAATTTGATATTGTTACACAATTTTTTTTTCTTGTAAAACACGTAATTATAATAACATTTGTTGTGTCATACTCAAAATATTAATTTTTACAAACTATTAATTAGTTAACTGCCATATGAAATAGTATGAAAATATAATAACAATGCGTGTTATAGAACTTGCTCTGTATCCACCGAGGTAATTCGGAAGTCACATAATAAGCTGTTGCTCTTCTTTAAACAAGTCGTAGATTTCCTGAGGATGTAAAATAATCGCACAATAATTGAAAACAAAAATTCATTTTGTTTTTAGTTTAAATATATTTATTTTTGTATACGTGACCTATGTATGCTCAGCTATGTGCCATATTGTAGACGGCATAATTATAACTGTATATATGTCAGCATTATATTAATTATTCATTCATCACTTTAAATTAACAAGTACAAAAGGCGTATAATTAAACTAAAATTCTCCTAGAAGTAAAGTAATTTCAATTGTGCAATTTTAAAATAATAAACACAATAAATCATAGTTTGGTGTTTTACTACCGAAATATGAAGAACTTATTAAAAAGTTATACTAGCCATAGACAAATTCTAATTTGCCTAATAAGTTCGAGAAAAAGAAACAATATGACAAACATTAACAAAAAAGCTTAAAATAAATTATTCGTTCCGAAGTATTGTTTCTCGTTTGGTAATTATGTTCGACTTTATTAATCTGTAATGCAAGCTACGCAGTGTACTTGTTGTAAAACACTAAAATAGTTCTCAATAAAACGTTGGTAAAAACCAAATTTTACAATCTGAAATATTATTGACATAAATAAAAAAAAAAAAAGGAAATTTTGTTATTGTTGCTAAACCTTGATGATTAAATAGTCTCTGTAATGTACATGTACATGATAAATTTGCATGATCCCAAGATAAAAACTACTTCTATGAAACTGTAACTCAAGATACGACCTCCAGGTCAGTTTTGTGGGAGAGATCCATCTCTCCCACAAAACTATGTCTATGCACCACAAAAAAAAGAAAAGAGGCAATCTTCTGCACGAAAAACGATGGCCACAGTTTTCTCAAACGTTCTGTATGGATTCTCTTAAATAACGGTGAGATAGCTCAATTGTAGAGCGTTAGCATAGCACGCTAACAGTCCGGGAGATCAAATCCAAAATATGACAAACAAGTCGTAAGACTTCTGAAGCGATGTAAAAAACTGTAAAACGCAAAATAAAGATTAAAAAAAAAGTTTATGCCAAATAAGACTACAATAATGTAAACTGTATACAAAGAGACAATTAAGAACTTGAAAGCGACAATACACAAAAAAGACACTACAATTATGCTCAGAAAACTCTATTTCTGCGCGATAACTGCAAGGTACATGTAAGTAAGTAAGTGCTTTATTCAAAACTTTAAAAAAAGTGTAGACATTAGCATATAACACAAATTGTTTAAGAAGTAGTCAATGAATAAGGCTTTAACAAATTATTTCTCTTCAAAACGACTTGAAAAAAGCTGAGAGATCAAATTTAGCAAAATTATCAAAAACAATTTTTATGGCATTGCGCTACTAGAGAAACGTTGGAATAAGTGTTAATGGTAATGGATCTTCTAATTAAAAATAAAATTTTGTTTGTCCTGTATTTCCTTGTTTTCATATCTAGGTATGTAGATAACATAAAAAACTTTTTTCGTAGATTTCAATTACAACAAACTAGAAACACACAAAAAAAGCGTTTGGTAGCTTTATGTTTTTATAATCAGACATTCGCAGCGACCGCAATTTGCACATTATATAGACATACTGCTGAAATTTATTTATGCACACTCTCATATACAAAGTGAAAGCAATATACTAACTTATTTTCAGTATTACATTTCAAAAACGTGGTTTGACTTTTAATTAAATTGTAGAAATAAAAAAACATATTATGTAACTTTAAAAAAAACAAAAAACTAGTTAAATAATTAAATTTGATATAATTCAAATTTTAATTAACCCTAATATTTATTTATTTATTTGTTTTAATTTCACCGTTATTTAAATATATTTTGGTAACACAATTATGTGGAAATGGCTCATTTATTATTAATGTTTCGTTGAACTCAATTTGCTATGCGCTCTCTAGCCGAGAGCAATATTTGAAATTTCTTTAATGAGGTTGCTTCGGATCGAAGGGGTTAAGAGGGTAGAATTGAATTTGCATTATAAACTATATAAACTCAAGAAAAATGTCTTAATTAGAGAAGATATTGATATTACATAACAAAGTAGTTAAGGTTTATTGTATTTTTATAATATGATTACTGTAGATAAAGTTTTATTAAACTTCATTAATTTATAAAGTTTTAGTCATTAGTTAGTGTTTTATTTTGTTTTCGTTATTTTATCCTTTTTCATTTTAGCATTAATTAGTTTGGTGATAGGATAATGATGTACTATTAATTACCTTGTAATTGATTTCTTAATAGCTAACTTTTCGGTAATGACGTTATCTTCCACACAGCTAAAAACTTAAAGATTTCAATTGACAACAGCAATCATAAACACGATATTTCTTTCATAACAATGTCACGGACATTACAATAAATAAACTTTAAAAACATACATCTAAAAAGTGCATGTTCTTAGATGTATGTTAATTATATAAACTTAATTTACCTTAAAAAATTATTATAATTGTCATAGATAACAAAGATTCTGTAATAATAATGTAAACAAACACATACTGGCTAAAAATCAATAAAGTATTTTTATGATTATAATTTACTAATTACTGAAATAATATTTTTGCTACTTCAATTTTGTTTTTTCATCTGACACCATTACAGATAAATAATAGACCTGGACATACTTGAGTCACTTTAAACTCTATCAATTAATTACTTTGCGGCGTTGCAAAGTCTAATAATTTTATAGCATATAAATGTTAACCATACCATTTTATTAAATGCTTTACATAACAAACCCTTATATTATATTATTAATTTTAATTATTTTCTACTTTATCTGTCCTATTTTCTATACTTTTTCCTCGCCGTGGCCCTTTACACCAAATGTGAATGTGTAACTTGTTAGTGACTACAAAGAGCACTGTAATTGTGAAAATTATATTCTGGTTTTAATTCCTTATTTCACAAATTAAAAAAATTAAAAAATTTCATATTCGTTAAATATAATGTGAGTTCAAAAGAACGTCAACATTGAAAATCAACAATCTTCAATGCCGATGTTCTAAACCTAATTAGCATGCTTTATTATCTGAATTAGAATCAACATTTGCAAATACAGATAACAAAAATAATAAACTACATGACTAAATATTGTTATTGATTGATGAATTGATAATTTAACTTGAAAAGCAAAAAACTAAAAAAAAATTATTATTCATCATCGTTTTCTTCTTTAAAGTTAATAACAACAAGGATTTTTCTAAAAACATTGAGAAAACAAACAATAGTAGTTCTACAAGTAGTAAGCTTATAGCCCATTGCATTTCTTTATTTTTCAATTTATTAAATGTCATATAATGACATAAAATCTACATTGACTCCGTGCGTAATATGCTTACCTATGAGTAATACCAATATGCCAATCGTGTATAATAAAAAAATTATATAGTTATCATATCATACGTTTCTAAATGTAAGTAGAAAAATAGTGCAAAATCGTGCAAAAATTTAATGACAATATTGTTGATTATAAATTGTTTTACCTTTGTAATGAAATCCAAAAAGGTGGTCATACAATTTATTTCTTGCCAAGTTTAGCATTGAACTTGCTCAAAATTAAAGTTTTGTTGTTTTTTGTATAGTAGTCACCCCATCACCCCAATTACAGTGCAAAGCTAACTCAAACCATATTTTCACCTGTCCGCAGGGGCACTCTACTAAATAATAAGACTCTGTCGAGTATAATGTCAAAATAAGCCGACCGGCATCAGACATTATATTATCCCTGGCGGATAAACTAATAAATGACTAGCGGCATGAGAAATTAGTATGCATTGAATGTCAGCTAACAATTAAAATAATTCATTATTTTATTTATTTTTAATTTGTTTTTGTTTGTTTTTAGTAATGAACACTATAAATTGCTACAGTTAAAAATATAAATCATGTAATTATGAAAATTAAAAGCAATAAATACACAAATAACATAAAAAATATTAAATGTAAAATCGTATTAAATATTTTAAATTATAATATGGAAAATACGTTTTTCTTTGAAACGTGCTTTCATGTTGTAATTGTTAGCGAGTCGTGTTTTATACAAGTCTACAAATGGAAAAATACATAAGTAATCGTATTTTGCTTGAACTTTTTCGCAGTCTTCCTATACGAACAATTCTTTTATAAAAGGACTAAATGTATATTTTCTCCGAGATATATTTTTATACAAAAGACGTAGAACGTGCATACTAAAATGTAACTTTAGTTCCAGTATGTTTTCGATTGAGACTAAATAAATATTTAATAATTTTATTGTCTTATTTATTGTCAATAATTATATATTTTTTTAAGTGTAAATAGAGTATAAAATCAAAGAAAGTATTCTTGGCCATATATCTCACAAACAAAATCTCAAGAGAGGATTTTTATACTGCTATAATGGAATGTGTCTATTGCAAAACTGTTATTTGTTAACAAACGTATGCCATTGTATTCGTTTAAATTCGCAAGAGCTACAGATAGCCTATACACATCATTTCATCAGTTGTTAAATCTTTTTATATGCCATATAAGAAATATATGATTGAAAATGAATAGTGTGCTCGTCACTTTTGTTAACTTCAACTGTAGCTTTACCAATGTGATTAAAAATATCACAGTTATTTTTTATTTAATTATTTGCAAAATGGTTTGAATGTAAGACGTTAATTACAAGTTTAATAATTTTTACTTGCCCGATAAATTAGATTGAATAAAAAATCTTATTATATTAAAGGTTTGATAAAATATCTAATTTTAATCAAAACTTAATTCATATTTTACCTGACAATGCCACTGAAATAACAAACTTGATGTCAAGTTTACATATAATAATAATACGTTTATTTCGTGTCTTTTGGCCTGGAAAGTTACATCACATTCACAAATATATCTATAATTCTACTACATCTCTTCTTCGTTTTTTAACTGCTCTCATACGTTCTATTTATCTTCCGTCTCATTTCAATATTTCATTTTTTCTCATCTTGTTACATTGTTTTAACATATGTTCTATAGTTTCCTTAGTCACACATTCTGCACACTTTTATCGCTCTCTAGGTACTTTAACAGTTCACTTTCTATAATATATTCATAATTTGGGTTGCACCTAGACTCTTTCACTTCTTTTAATTTTTATTGATTTTGTATACCTCTTCTCTTTTCATAATTTCGTGCCATGTCTCTCATCCTTTTAATTTCTTGGCTAGCATAACCATTTCTACTGTAATATTATTCACTGATCTTTCTTAGCTTTCCTTTTTTTGCTCTCATCTTGTAAGATTTTACATTCGTGTCTCCGTCTCATTTTATCTTTTTTGACTTCCTCCAGCACCATTACTGCTTATGTTTCTCCATTTAAACCCAGCCACCATCTCCAATATTTTGCATGTATTGCTTCTAATGTTTCTTGTTCCTTTCATACCCAAATTTCGGACCCGTACAATATCATCCTCCTAACTAAACTATCAAAAATAAGCCCCCTATTCTTATATAATCAAATTTTCTTTCACTTATTCTCCATACTGGTGCCACAACTTTATTTGCCTTTCAAGCCATTTCTTTAATGTGCTCGTTTTCGCTGTTGTTCCTACAGAATACATACATTCTAAATATTTAAAAGATTTTACCTACTCAATACCTTGGTCATTCTATTTCCAGTGTTCCACTTTTTTCTTCCACCTCCTTTCCGAACACCATTATTTTCATTTTTTCTACAATACCTTACAAACTTTTTTTCTAAAATATCTTTCTAAGCTTTTTGTCATTTCTTTCGTTTCTTTTGCCTTTTTTGCAAATATTACCATGTCGTTGGCATACGTTAGCGACAACACTTTTTTTCTACCTAATACCATTCCCCCTGCTCGACCCAGTTTCTCTTCTACATCTGCTATGTAAATCGCAAAACAAAGTAGGATTCAATGAGCAGTTCTGTCTTTTCTCTTTCGTTGTCCAAAACCTTTCACTAATTTTTCCGTTAAATTACACTCCGCTTGGTGTCTCTTCATACACTTCTTCTATTCTTCTTACCAGATGCTTGCTAATTCCTTTATTTCTCAAACACTTTCACAAACCACAATTTTTTTCTATCCACTCTCATCAATTGCGTCTTTAGGTTCAAGAATAACGCATATTCTTTTCCCCTTTTCTCTGTTATTTCTTTTTAAACCATATGGTGTAGAATATATACGTTAATCATAATGGCTCTTCCCGTCCGGCTAACGGCCTGTCTAAAATGATCTCATTCATACCCAGTTCTTCATTCAACTTTTTTTCTAATATCATGGCATAGATCTTATATGTAGTACCCAGTATTGCCATTCCTCTGTAGTTATTTACTTGATTTTTGCTTCCACTCTAATCCCTTCCATACTACATTTATTAACTCACTCAATCTCTCAATCAAGTATTTTGTAACATACATCCACGCTTCATTCTGTATCCCATTCATAGCTGGCGCTTTTCTTTTCTTTAATTTTTACACTTTTTTCTATTTTGCTTCTTTTGACTTGATTGGTCTGTCTGGTTTTTCTTTTTTTTTCCTACAAACCAACTCAAAAAGTGTTCCTTGTGTGCCTTCATCGGTATTGCATCAGTATCTTCCCGTTTTCTTTTTATTTCTTTGTTCATGTTTTTCCATGCTTCTGCTTCTGTCTTTATTTTTTAAATTTTTAAATTTTCTTTTTTTATAAATTTACTTTTAGCCTTTTTACACTGCTTTTTGTATGCCTTCTGTTTTTTTAAGTATTCTTCTTTTGTGTTTTCGTTTTTTCTACAGTACCTTAACATCTTTTGGGCTTCTAGCTTTTTCTGGATACACATGCTGTTCCACCATTTGCGTTTTTTTCAATTTTTCAATATGTCTTTTTTTGCTACCGCATCCCTGATTGTTTCTTATAATTCCCTTATTATCTCTTCTATATTTTTTAGTCTTCTTATAGTTTCTCCAGTTAAGCTCAGTTCTAATAGTAAGTAGTCTGATTCTACTTCTATTCCTACTTAAAACTGGCCTACTTCTTCCTACGCTGCCTTATTCAGATTGCCCATTTGTTCTTATGTAAGTAATTTCCCCCTTTTCATCTCATGTGAAGTTTCCATTCAAAATACTGTACAACAAACTACCACTTCAGGCACAACATATGAATATCAGGTATTTTATAAAACCTTATTTACTACCACTCAACACCAGTTGATCATGTGTCTTGATAGAATATATTAAAAACGGTTAACATGAGGGTACCGAAATCTGGCAAACGCTTGTGAGACAACTGCCTGAAGAGAGAACAAACAAACGATGGGAGGGGTTCTAGAGTAGTCTGTCTACTTTAGTGGTCGCATCGGCATGCTCCGATGTTGCATTTGGATGCGTGTTTTGTAGTGTTCGTTCCGTTTCTGTTACTACTACTTAATTTAATATTATTATTTACGTATGCAATAAAAATAATTATTAATTTTAATAACTTATTTAATTTGAATAAGGAATAAGTATGTATAATGCATATAATACACATAATTATAATCTGATAATTTAAATTATTAGATATTCTATCCAATTCTCTATGGATATTGCTAGATAGTAATCTTGTTATCAAACAAGATGTAACAAAAACGACATTTTTTATATTTTGAAAATATTTTCGTAGAAATTTATTTATTTTTTAACATTTTTTTAAATTTTCAAAATTTTGATTTTTTTTAAATTTATTTTTCAAATTAAACAAAAAAAAGATACTTTTTTGAAAAACTATATTTTTTTAAAGGGCTGCAATAGACTTTAGCGATCTTGCTTGATAGCAATAACGTAAAAGACGTAAATAATAAAAAATCTTGTAAAGTAAAGTAGCACAAAAATCTTTAGCTAGCAGTATATATCTTTCTTATTTTCTTTCTGATAGAGAATAGTCCCAAATAATATTAATATTTACTATAATATTATTATAATATGACTATAACAATGCTTTGCCCATGCAAACACGAAAACACGCCTCAAATATATTCACACCTAGTCTTCTATAGGATTTGCTGAAATTTGCCGGAGCGCTACATACGAGCAACGCATTGAACTAATTATAACCAAACTAAATTTTTATAGTTCATTTAGAAACAACAATAAAACTTTAAATAAATTTTTTTAAAGTTAAAGTTTTTTTTTTAAGAAATAACATATTCATGCTTCTCATTGCTTATTTTTACATATAAATTTTGATTTTTGAATTTGTTTTGAATAATACTAAGAAAATTGCGAATTACAAACTAGTGTTAAAATTCCCTGCTCTTAACACAAATAAGGTTATAATTAATTCAAATATCTTACCTTTAATAAGATCTCTTAACTGTACAGTTTATTGTTCTAGACTCACCTTCAAAAAAAAAACATTTGTTAAAAAATATAAACAAGTTATTAAAAAAAATGATACTCAACTCGATGTGCAAAGTTAGAATCTACTTATTCAATATCAACCGTCAGTTCTTTACATATAGTATAAAGTACGTAATTTTTTTAAATTTAACATTACTTACGAGAGGCAATTAAATATGAAAGTGCATCTGTGTGTGGCGTAGCGTTTGGGGTAACAAAAACCAAATGAGCCAACTTTACCAATGCTTTGTTTAGTAGCCTCACAATAAGCAAGAAGAGTGTGTCTGTCAATGTTGAGCAACACATAATTAGAAAGTTTCTCAAAACTACATGCAGCAATTGCAATCGTAAAGTTAATTCAAGGTTGTAAATATAATAAAATGTAGGAGCTTGTGTTTGGTTTCATATTTTGACAACCACTCTATTTTTTAAATTTTGCTCCGACTCGCTCCGATCCTAACAGTGACTCGGGTCGGATGCATTAGTTGTTTGAGTATTACACAAAGATTTTCAACACCAAATTTTCAAATTTGACAGTTTTATCTGAAAAAATCATTTTCTTCGAGAAATCAGAAAATTGTCGATTGATTTGGCACATTATTACGACCAAAAATTGTACGTAAATTGCAAACAGTTTTCGCAAAACATTCTCCGTTTTTGTAGTGAGATTTTACAATAATTAAATGTTGTTCGTTTTAATACTTCTCCACAACTTATGGTATGTACTTGACAGCTGTCAACACATAATCACCGCACTACTCAAACAAACAAAATGGCGGCAAATTAAAATACGGCGCTCATTTATTTGTATTATACACTTAAAAGCTATTCCCGAGATAATATTTAAGGGTAAATTTTTTGTATATTTTTATAATATTTTCACCCTTAAATACCGAGGTATTAAATAGTTTCCAGGTATATAACACAAATCCCCTAAATTAATTTAAGGCCATGTCGTAAAGATACTATATCTATGGCTACACTATATTGTATGAAAAAAAAAATCCTTTTAGTGATTTTTTGTATTCGTCTTCTTGTGTTGTGGTTTATTTAATGCAGTATTAATTCAGCATATTATTACATATATATTTAATCACCACCCTTTTAATCTGTTTTGTAATTTAATCCTTTTACCATTAGACTCATTAGTATAATATTTAAAAGACATTCTCTCTCTTAATCACAGTTGTAATATTTATAGTTTAGTTATATTATGTATTATTATGTTATAAATAATCAAACGAAAGACTGGTTTGCCATCTAGTTGCAATTTTTAATACATTTTAGTATTAAAAATTGCAACTAGATGGCAAACCAGTCTTTCGTTTGATTATTTATAATATCAATTGTGTTCATAAGAACAGAAATATTTATTCAAAATTGTCTTCGCTATCATGCGATGCCGTGGTCGTACAAGGCATACTGACGAGGTTTGTAGAACCGAAACAATTGTCTATGCTTGACCCTTGGCAGCTGTGATTCGATTGACTGATTTTGAATAAATTATTAATTCATTTCATAATTTATTATTATGTTGTTATTATTTCTCAACTTAGTTAAATTATTACATCTGTAGAAGGTTCTAGTCAAGTCAAAACTAGTAATGTATTTTCAAAAATAAACTTGTGATAAAACCAGCAAATTGTTTTATTATTTCATATTAATTGTTTCTGTTCACTTTATTCTTTTTATCTGGTATTTTTTTTAAGTCATTTCTTGTACAAAAGTGATCGTATCTGTGTAAATGTTCTGGCTTATATCAACGGCAGTTAATTAGCCCAGTGCATAAGATATCAATCTTGTTATAAATTATATATCATAAAATGTTTTAATTATGCTTAACATGTCCTTAATTTTATAACTATTTTACTCGATGTCACAGTGAGATCTATTAATGACAATGAGCTTTTAAGCTTCCAATAATTAATTATATAAAGGTATTCTCATTCGCTTTAGTATACATGCATTTGATACTTTATAAACGCATTGCTCTGTTAGCAGAATTGTTGAATTCAAGCTGATATACTTAATGCCTTAAAAGTGCATATATGTATTATCTTACAATAAAATTGTATCCTTATTCGGATCTAGTTTATCAACCATGTAATAATAATAACAATGTTTAGTGCATGTTTCCTAAATTTATAAAAATCTATGGATACAAATACAGATATGCTTGTTTTCAACATAAAGTTACAATTTTATATTTCCATGCTATTTTGAATGACAAAAGTAAATGCAAAAAATGTGCATGAAAATACATACAGTATGTAACCAATAAACTGGTCCTGATTTATACACCAATGGTTTTTTTCTGTAACTATATACGCTTACCAGCATAGTTTATATTTTACTAATAAAAGTTTATACAGGGGTGGGTAAATTTATGGAAACACCCGATTATTGGCTACATTTTTAGTTTATTTAAAAAATAATTTTAATAAAAGTTTTTGTAGAAATTTTAATCTACATAGTGATGTATTTTAATACAAACCTTGTTTCAGGAGATATGACGTCATCATAAGTTTTTTTATGTATGTTTTTTTTAAATCTGGTGCAGCATTTCTAATGCATTGAATTAGTGCATTAGCGTCCACTTTTACTTTGTACATTTCATCTTTGAACCAGCCCCATAAACAATAATTTAGTGCTGTAAGGTATGGAGATGTCAAATGTCGACTAATAAAACTACCGCAACCAATCCAACGCTCTGAAAACATTTTGTCCAAAAGTTGCTTGACCTGTCAAACAAAATGTGCAATAGCTCCATCGTGCTGGTAGTACATTTGCATTCTGATGTTTAAAGTAAGATCCTGTAGTAGTCCGTCTAATTCATTTTGTAAAAAAAGTAAGTAGTTGTCTGCAGCAAAGCAACTGTCCAAAATTCCACAGTTGCGTGGGGATTTTTGTCTGACTATACATGACAACGATATGAGTATTATCAATTTCGTCACAGGTAAATGTTACTTCATCCGTAAAAAGTATGCGTGACACAACATGAGAATTGTTATTTATCCACCGACAAAGGTTGTAGGTGCTGTACTCTCTGTGCATGGTATAGATGTCAACCTTGCTCGTGGAGTGTGTTTGTTACTCTTGTCTGTGGAATACTCAATTGAATACTAATTTGGTGAGATAGCTCAGTTGTCCTCAAATCTAACTAAAATAATAACTTGCTCTTTATCCACCGGGTGATTGAGAAGTCACCTAATAAACCGTTGGTTCCATCAACCTCCTTCAAACAAAGTCGTAAGACTTCTGGGGCAATGTAAGATAGCTGTAAAACGTGCAATAAATATAAATTCTTCGTAAGCTGGTCGTTGCATCTTTTGCTACTATATCCAAAATACCTTCTGCTTATCGTAAATCTGATAGCGCAGACAGACGAGCGCGCAGCGGCTGCAACGCGACATTGCTGCAATGCCGCGAGATAATTAAGTTTTTCCTCAAACACGTGCCGAGCACGCATTGAACCATCTGAAACGAAAATATACGTAGCAAACTGTTCGTGGTACGTTCCATTGCTGCCGCAGCGCGTGTTCAAAGACCCTGCCAAACGATCGAATACAACTCAAATCCTGTCGCGTTGCAGCCGCTGGGCGCTCGTCTGTCAGCACCATTACTGAATAGCTCGTTCAGATATTATGTTAACAATGGGCAACGTTTTCTAGTCTCACACAGTTTTTTAAAAACTCTAATACATACATTTTTATTATGATGTTTTTGAAAACCGGTAAACATATTCTTCAACAGCAGCTGTAGCACTTCCATTACAAAAACATAAACAAACACTATATTTGCATATTCTAAATTTGTGTGTGGCATTTTGTAAGACTTTAATCGTACAAACTCAAAAACAAAGGTTAAAGCACCGTCACACTGTCACAATACACCAAATACACTGACACATTATCGAACAACAAAGCTATCAAATGTTTTTAAGCCTCAAACATGGCATACTAGATTAACATTATTAATTACGCAATAACTTTCACGAGTACAATATACTCATTAAGTTTGGTCCGTTCCTCTCAACACCCTGTATATTACTAGCAAAAAAAATTGATTATTTACATTTTTCTCGTATGTTGCTAGAAATAACAATGCTAACAATGCTAATAATAAAACTGTTATTTTCTTAGTCTGAGACCAAGTAATCAGCTTAAAAGAATGTATAGTTTATAAATTATCAGTAGATAAGAGAATTAAATCAAGAAATATTTTCAGATATATTAAAACTAGCTAAAATTGTGCCTCCAACTAATCAATTTAAAGCACTTTTGCTAAAATAATTGAAAAAAAAAAAACAAAAAATTATTTAATGCATATCAACTTAGGTTTAGAAAAAAATCCACATTCCAAGCAATTTTAATGCTTCTTAAGTAAATATAAATAATATGTTTGAACATATTTTTTTACTTAGCAAACGCTTTAACTTAAAACATAGTTTTACTTAAAAAATGAATAGATATGGCATCCAAAAGATGGTTTGCAAGTTATTTGGAGAAAAAAAGTACAAAAAATACTAGCTAAAATATTCTTCTTACTTTATATTTGAAGTAAACCAACCAAGTAAATGTCAGTATTTATCAATTTAAATTATTAAATAGTTATCAATCAACACAAAATAACATCATATACTAAAAATACCAAAACGTAGATAAAGTTTGTAAAACAAAATAAACAAAATATCATATATGGGCATCAAGAAATTTGCTTCAGTATTTTTTTCCGTTTCTATAATAATAATAATAATTTATTTCACATGGGAAATGCTACATACAACATGACAATAATGTAAAAAAGTCAAAAGAAACAAATACTTTAATTAAAGATTTAGGTACAATTACATTACATTAGTTTATCAACATAAGTTTAAAAAATACAGATGTATTACAGATTAAAATAAAAAATATACATACAGATTAATATGTAACTTATTAGTAGTCTTTTGATCATTTTATGAGGGTATAAAACTCTTAAAGATTCTAAATTCTACAATTTTTTCAGTTTTTTTGTCGTTTTTTAACTTTGACTTTAAAAAATCGTAATTTTCATTTAAAATTCGCAATTTTAATAAAAAAAAATTGCTAGTAAAATCAATCAGAATCTTTCTGTAGAATTCAATTCTGGCGTCATTTTGAGTCCACACCCTTTTTATACGCGGCAAAACTCAAAAAACCGATATTTTGGTCTCAGGTCTAGACCAAAAGAAACATTTTTGTAATTTTTTTAAACCGCCAAAGTTGACGTATTTTGGTCTAAATTAGTTAAAAAATATAAATTTGTTTTGTGTATTTGGATTTTAGGAGTCTAAAACTCAAAAAATTTGCAAAAATACGCCTATTTTCGACATAAACTCTTACAAATACACATTTAGCAGCGTTCAGAAAAACTATACACCAAATATTATTAGAAAATTGAGTTTTGCTAACAATTTTACATAGAAAATAGTCAGTGTCGTGCTTATCGGGCGTAGAAAAGTCAATCTAGAAACTAAAATACAATAAAAAAAATTCTTTTACTTACCAAAATTTGACAAAAAAATGTAAACAAAAATATTTTTTGTGAATATGAAAAAATAATTAATTTTTAACGCATTTTTGTAATTCTTTTTCCTAGATAGAGTTTTCTGCCCATGAGCACAACACTGACTATTTTTTATGTAGAATTGTCCGCTGAATTCAATTTTTTTAATAATATTTTGTGTATTATTCTTCTAAGCTTGTTTTTGCAGTTTTTTTCAAGTTTTAGACCTCACAGACAGCGAAGTGCTGCAAACACTTTTTTACCGGTGATCAGTTTACTACTTTCATCGATTTTTTTAATTCTCACCCGTGATGCTTGCGGCTGTTTTTTGCTTGCCTCGTAAGGTAAGGTAACAATAACATGATTCAACTTTAATAATATTATTAAATAAAATTGTTTTTTTTTTATTAAAAAAATATGTTGTGATGAGTACGCTTTCTTTCGGATAAGAAGAGAAACTTTAGTAGTACTGCCTTGATGTTGCGTGCACATTAAAGAATCCAATAATTTAGGTTGAAATTCCTGAATTTGCGGCAAAATTCCCAGATGTGGTAGTCTTACCACTGGCGTCGGTGATTAGCCTTGGCAACAGAAATAGACCGACGTTAAATAATTTAATTAAAAAAAATAATGTTTATAACGTCAATTATTAAAGTGTCAATGTTTTTTTTTTAAGTTAATGTTTAAATTGTCAAATATTGTTATGATGTAACTAAGAAGTCTTGCAATACAATGACTCTACACTAGATATCAATAGTACTATCTTTTGTATATGGCGCAGACATACGCGGCTGTGCTGCGACGGGTTCTGAGTTGTGTTAGATCATTTGGCACTGGCAGGGTCTTCGCACACGCGCTGCGGTAGAAATGCAACGTATGTACCTCGAACAGATTGCTAGTTTTGCTACGTAAGTTTCCTAGTTTCAGATGGTTTGATGCGTGCTCGGCGCGTGTTCGAGGTAAACAAAATTACCCCGCGGCAATGCAGCAATGCGCGCGTAGCAGGCGCGCGCTCTTCTATCTGCGCCATAATAATATCAAACCAAGCAAATATTTAAAAATATCATTACTAAATTATGTAATAATTAATTTAATTTTTTAATAATACTTAATTTAGAGTAATAAAAATCAAGTGTTATATTCAATAAACATATTAATTTTTAAACTAACCCTATCTATGTTTTAAAAGCTTAACCATCAACGGGCGTCAAAGAATTATACGACGCTATGGCGCCAAAGCATCTTCCGATCCAAATTACGGGCGGAAAAACTATTTTCAGAGTAAGCGTGCAAAAAAACTTAAACGGCGCTATTAGCAGCACGAACGAGCGAAATCACTACTGTCAAATTTTAAGGTATAACGTCTACATATAAAATTGTGATTCACAATCAAATACCACAAATAGTTTAGTGGCCCAATAGCCGAAAAGCATTTGCGGGCCAAAAAAAATGCTTTCGGTAGAAGCAGGCAAAAAAATGCGTTATGATAGATTTGTTCAGATTTTGTCTGGCACTGTTAACGACAGATTATTACGTTTTGTTAAAATAAGAGTTGTTGCTTTACATTTTAACTTTGTATGGTACCATCCGATACCACTTTTACCAGTTTACTGAGTATAAGCAAGCTTTTACAAAAATAAGCTCTGTTAGAAGTCAATGTGATAATAGTTCGCAAATTTCGCAATTTTCTTGTAAACTGCATTTCCTTGTTGTAACTCCTATAGACGCATTTTTTTCATCATTGAGAACCACAGTTTCAGGTATTGTAAATAATGTTACCAATAAAATACTATGGTTTACAAGTCAAAAGCTTTACTTTAAATATTATTAAAGTTATAGTTTATGTAGAACACATAATTAAAAAACTATATCAATGTAAATTCGGCCCAGACTGCACTTAGTACACTACCTCCTATCACTTGGTGCCAGTTTTATTACTTTCGATTCGATTCGATTATTTTATTTATAAATGATATTTACTAATTTACAAACAAACTTTATGATGATCGCCATAAGTTTAATAAATTAATTAATTATACAAGTTGATAATCCAATCACGATGTCCAATAAAATTTAATCTTATTTAAATATTAAAGTTCGTATATTAATTGATGAACAAATCAATATCCGCAGTGTACTCTACGCAAATAATGATATAATTGTATAAAACTTAATAGTATGTCTGTTCTATATGTTTTTAAAAATTTACATTATATTGGATACCAGTAAATTGGATATTTATTAAAACTTAAAAAATTTAAGAACAAATGATTGTACATTGTTAAACTTTTCAGCGTAAGTTCAACAAAACCCAAACGTTATACGAAACGCCATTAACTTATTTTTCATAATATTGACTTATCATGTCAAACTGGCTTCAAAATATCATTATTAATTTAAAAACTAATTAAAATTTATAGCCGGGTTAATATTATTAAAACCTTTTTTTTTACATTATATAATCTAATTTAAGTATTCATAAGCGATGTAATTATAAAGTAGGTTAATTATTTAATTAACCGTTTAATCAGTCGTTCGTAATGAGTTCGATATTGCTCATGGTAGGATAAAGGCAAATATTTTTGAATAAAATTATGAATGCTTTTAGAATAATAATTATTAAAGACTAAAAACATTATTTTCATTATAGTGCAAAAGTGCGATAAAAATTAATATAAAAAAGCTATTGACCGGAGCCTTTCTGTATAATGATATTTTTTTAAAGGTCTAGTTGCGGGAACAAAATGTCAATTAAGATATTCAACTATAATAAAATAGAGAGTAATACAAATATTAAGTTTCGGAGAATTACTGGTAGTGGTAAATATCAATTATATTGCAACTATTTGATTTAAAGAAATAGAAATAATTGAAATGCAACTTTTAAATAAACCAAGTAAATATTCTGAAATTGTATATAACAGAAAACTCTTCCGATCGGACTATATCAAACACGGGGGCTATAAATTTATTAAATAAAACTTCGTGTGGAGCAGTTGTATGTCAATGCGTCTATATTTCGGTAATACTACCTCGTTATAAATGGAGGATCAATATCGCGAACCGATATCTTATATCTGTATTTGAAGAGGTCTTTTATAGCGCAAAAAACAGTTTCAAACGAGGTTGTATTGAAGCATACAATATCGTTTTACATGCTTTTTAAGCTTTTAATTGATGGATTCTTTCTAGCGCAATGAAATTAATAATTTGTAACTAATCCCCAAACGCATCAATGCAATTAAAAAAGTCTGATTTAGTATACGACTGGATTTCATGTTTTCGAATCTCGTGCTAATTAAACATTCTCTGAATGCAATAAAGTATGTTGCTCGTGTAATATATCAGACTGTAGTTCCGAGCTTTTTCATTCTTCTAATATATAAAAGAGAGTGCGAGTCATCTAAATCTAATTTGTTATTTCTTGTACCGTTGAGTGAAGAATTTTCTCGCAATTTTCCCACTCAACGTTTGTATACAATTTCGTTAGGATTTTTTTGCTGACAAGATCTCAACATTTCTTTCAATTCCTTCTCCTCATTTTCCCGCATTTTGTTGCCCTATATATTTTTTTATAAGCAATACATCATTAACACGTGTTGTTAAAATTAATTAAAAAGTATAATTAATTAAGTTCTAGAAAATTAATTATTTTTACAATTAGTATAATAAAATTAAACAAAGTTTCATTTTTTATCCAAATAAAAGTAATATTTCTGTGTATAAATAAGTCTAATTGTTATTATTACTAAATAATTGGCAAGAGGAACGACAAAGAATTCGGAACAAATCCAATATATTATTGTAAAAATGTATTCTCAGAGCTGAGAAGCAATGCAATCGTTAACATTCTACCTTATATCAAAGTACATTTTGTATATAAAGTTAAACTTAAAAGTTAAATATTAAAACTGAATTATGTTTGTTCCAAGTTAACTAGTCAGATATTCTCCTCAGCTATAAAAACTTTATGAAAAGTTTTGTTTCGTAATCATTTCATTTTTATTTTTACTTTTTAAATTGTGTTTCAAACTCAGTTCCCTAGTAATCACCTCCACTGCCAACAATGAATTTAATGCAAATTTTTTTTTATCATAATAGCATGTATAGGGAAAATAGCACAAACTGATTGATATACCGGACCTATAATCCAGAAGTAGAACTAGAATTCATACAAATAGAAAATGTTATAATATAACATATTCTATATAGGTTATTTGACATTCTTTGAATCACTCCATTTTTCACAGAAAAATATTATACGTTTTCTTAACTTAACTTCAATAAGTATTTATTACAAATTGTACATACAAATATATGCATTGTTTATAAAACTGAGACAACTACTTATGATGACAAATCTAATATTATATAAAAAAAGTTTAGCAGAACTTAGCAGTGTAATATTCCTTGTAGAAAACACAATTATAATAAACAAAAAATCAAAACTTATACATATGCAAATGTTTCTTGTTCAAAAAATCTAAATAGCAATAACCTAGTTATAATAATTGTTAAGAGCCTCAACAAATGGAATTAGCCATAATTATAACATAATAATTATATTTAAGCCATGATGCAGATGAGAAGAAAATTCAACTGCGTTAAGTACTTACGTCAATTTCATAAAACTCAGCTCTGTATTCCAAGACATATTGCTAATTCTAAAGTTTCGGATTCTCAAACGCAGACAAACCTGCCTGTGTATATGTTAAGTAATATCATGTAAAAGAAGTTAGTACTCTTTTAATATAAGATACAAATTTCAAAGACACTTTTCATATCCGATAATCCACAAATAAATTGCACCACAACATTAAAAGGTCTTATAGTCCTAAAAGATTATAAAAAATATTTCAAATTTTTAGCCACCAATCAACAGCATCGTGCCGCCGAAACTACCTAAAATTAAATCCTTTACAACTACATCCCGATAATCTAATAAAATAAGTTCATTAACAAACTTCAAGATTAAGCCAAAACAAAGAAAAATAGAAAACAACACAGTCAATAAGATGAATGCCGCTAAATAGAATATAATAGGTTGGTGCATTAGCATTCAAGCAGAAAATCAAAGACTTTGAGGAAACAACCATACATTCAAAATAAGTTTTAATACCGGGTTCAGGTAAAATTGTGAAGGTAATTTTGACCATCACAACAAATTGTAACATGCTAATTTCTGATTTATAAAAAAACAAATTACTGTAAATAATGTACTAAAAACATTTGTCATTTGCTTTAAAGCATAACTTGTCAACAGACCGCAAATAAGCGTTGATTTTCGTAAGCAAGGTAAAAGGTATACATAGCAATACTTAAGTGTATGGCTATAAAGGCAATGTACCAAATTAGAACCAATAAACATGAGTGTTTATTGCAACATTTAAACAATTTATAGTACTTCGTGGACTTGTAAGTGCCATTTATATTTAATAATACAACAAACTTGAACCAAAGAACTAATAATAAATTAAAAAAAAAAAAAATTAATCATCCGGAGAGTGGCTCAGTTAAGAGGCCTCTATACCCTTGGCCAATATAGGAAATTACGTGTATACGAACGCCAAGATAACTAATGCATCAGTTAACATAATTACAATCCGAGACCGGATTTAGAAAGCTTAAACATTAATCTACCATTAGATCAAAGGGTTTTAAGAATAATATTGTTATTAATTAGTTATGATGAATAAAGCTTGCATACTTTTTTAATTTTATGAATTTTATTTCAACATTTTTTTACGTAAGTTATATTGCGTTTTATAAAAATTCCTTCGATCGAAATGGAATTAATAATGTTGCAAGTCACTTAAATTTTTTTTGTACCTAGAATTTGCGTACTAAAGCTGCAATCTTGTCAATACATAAATGAAATAATTGTTTGTTTGGCAATAGTAATGTGCTGCCACATAGTAGGAGACAGCGGCACTATATTAATCTGTGCGCGTAACATACCCAATCTTGGCTGATATTACGCATCACATTTTTTAAGAAACACCCACAAAATAAATGGTAAATTTTTTGTTCGACAGTAAACGCGTTGTTATTTTGAACACCGCACGGATATTAAAAATTGCGTTTTATTATATTACTGTTGGCTGTGTTCGCTTTTTGCAGTTTAATTCATATCTTTATTTTTGTGATCTTAGAATTTATTACATAATACATACTAGAAATATAACAAAATCTTTAATATATGGGGAGGTTATTCGGTGGCAATAACGGACATTTGTAAAAAAAATATTACATTGAAAAATTGTAATTAAACAATTGTAATTGATCAATGTTAATAGATTAATTTAATTACAAATGCCCGTTACTGCCACTGAATAACCTCCCTATATATTTATAAATTGAAGAACGTCTAATTTAAAAAATAATATAAAATATTTAATATTAGCAGCTTAAAAATGTGCAAGTGTATATTAAGGACAGATAAATATACAGGGTATTTTCTAATTGGAGACAAACAATTAAACTTTAGGTTCAATTTTTAATTTTAAACAAAAAATCTAAATAAGTTTTTCTCGTTTTGTTTTTTGAGAAAATACACATTATTTAAAAAAAAAACTTTTAGCAAAATTTAAGTAAAAAAACATTTGTAACAATAGGTCTGTTCCAACATACGATTTGAACAGTTTGCAAACCATTCACACTATGCACACAAATAAATTACTGTGTATAAAAGATTGCATAAGGATGACAAATATTTGTTTGTGTGCACAGTTTGGACGGTTTGCAAACTGTCCAAATCGTATGTTGGAACAGACCTAATGATAATTACAACAAACAAAACACTTTTACTTCAATAAGTTTTCAAAACGGCCACAATAAAAGTCCAATAGATTTAGATCAGAAGATTTGGTAGGGTAGTTCAAAGTGAGAAAATCTGCGTATAAACTAGCATTTAAACGAGTTGGTAAGATTTGAATTGGCAGTAGTTGCTCATTAAAAACCCCATACTATATGTTAACTAAAAATCTTTGTTGGTAAGCTCGTATTCTTGCTGCGTACTAAGTTCCTAATGACCAGATATGCACATTATGTAAAGTATATGGGCAATTCCATTTCAAACAGACCAGAATAAGGGGGGGGGGGAGGGAGGGGGTGCATCAAGAAATTTGCTTCAGTATTTTTTTCAGTTTCTGTAACTTATTAGTAGTCTTGATTGGTTCATGAGGGTATGAAACCCTACATTTTTTTAGTATTCTTGTCGTTTTTTAACTTTAAAAATTGCAATTTTAACGCAAAAAATGCTAGTAAAATAGATCAGAAATTTTCCGTAAAATCCAATTCTGGCGTGATTTTGTCTCCCCTCTATACGCAAAAGGCGTATAGCAGCACAACTCAAAAAAACAATATTTTGGTCTTATTAATCTGGACAAAAAGGAACATTTAAAAAAAAATTCAACCGCCAAAGTTGACGTATTTTGATGTCAATTAGTTAGATAAAATAAATTTGCTTTATGTATTTACGTTTTAGGGGTCAAAAGCTCAAAAAATCTGCAAAAATTGTTCTATTTTTGACATAAACTCTTACAAATACACATTTAGCGTTCAGAGGAACTATAAACCAAATATTATTAAAAATTTGAGTTTTGCAAACAATTCTACAAAGAAAATAGTCAGTGTCGCGCTTATCGGGCATAGAAAAAGTCAATCTAGAAAAAAAATACATATTTTTTTTAAATTTCTTTTTTTTAATGATATCATATTCATTTTAGAAGTTTACCAATGACATCTTTTGTCGCTTGTACCAAATTTATTCAATTTTACTTTTATTTACAAATTTAGACTTAATCTTTGGCGCCAAAGTTTGAGAATATTATTATTTTTGGCATTCAAACATATATCTGTTCGGAGCTCATTAAAATTTAACAAAAAAAACTTAAACCCCACTATAGTAGGTTTATAATATTTTTCGATTTACTGCATAATTTGAGTTAAAATAGTTTGAGAAAAAAAGAAAGAGTTAAAAACAGGCGAAAATGTTTGTTGCTCACGTCGTATATCAATTATGTTGAAGATTTTGTGTTTCATGGGCATTTGAAATCAAACTTAAACAATGTCGTATTGTTGATATTAGCCATCTATTCCAAGAGCTAAAAAGAGTCTCTTGAGTCACAATCCTGCATTTGGGTGCAACTTTGATCATTTTTGTTTTAAAAAGGAAGTCCGCAAAAGTTTGAAACGCAAATTGTATTTTCAATGTAGCATGTGTAATGAAAATCTAGCCATTGCATTGAATAAATCAACAAGTGAAGAAATAGACTAGTATTGGTAATGGTTTTTACAATGCAGAGAAATGTTTTCAATAATTCATATTCCATATATGGATTCAACTACTTATTCAAAATACAATACATTGGTTCCTGCTCAATGAGAAAATACGGCAATAGATCAGATGGAGGCAGCAGCTCGTCAAGAATCTGAGTATGCAAACATAGAGTACCTTTAATAAATTATAGTGCTCTATCAAGAATAGCAGCAATAATAGGCCAACAATTTAGTCAGGTATTATTTATAGGTGTGAGGAATAAATATTGCTGGGTTTCACAAGAAAAGATAACGTCCCTTTGCATATGTGCTTCAAAAACTTTAAAGGTAGCTGTACAAGCATGAAAGCCAACATTTTTGTTTCAGGTTTTAAAAATAGTGAAACAATGTATAATATGAAATACAACAAATTAATAGCTGATGGAGACAGTAGCACATATAAAAGGCTTCTAGATGCAAAGCCTTACAAAAACATTTCAGTAGAGAAAATTAAATGTAGAAACCATCTCCTAAGAAATTTTTGTAATAAATTACAGTCAATAACAACCGACACAAAATATTCACTAAAAATAAGAAAGAATGCGATAGTACACAATAAATATAAAGAAATTAGTAATACTTTTTTAAAAAACGATTTTGATAATGTAATACCACATGTATTTGAATACCACAATAATTGCAGATTATTTTTGCAAACAAAAAAAATCAAAAAACCCAATATTTTGGAAAGTTAATAAATTGCTTTCTAACTCTTTCAAAGAATGTTAGATCCCTTATTTAAGATATCGATAGCAAAACGTTATATACAACTGTTCTTTAGATAAAAGGACGGTGATAAACATTATGGTACTTCTTGCAAGCAACTTGATTTGTCGCTAGAAGAATATAAGGCTAAATTTTTTTTACAAACTTTACAAAAAATTGCTAAAAATTGCGTACTTATAAAAAGGGCAACAATTTTTCAAGCAGAAAGTGGCCAATAAATTGAACACAGAAGAAAAATTTTAACTGCTTCAAATTTTTTTACCGTTTGCAACAGAAGATCATCAACAACTTGTAAGTATCTTGTAAAAAATATATTTATAGAGATGGCATCATAAATTCACAGTCTATAAGACACGGCCAAACTTTTGAATTGGTAGCAGAAATTAAACTGGCTATTCAAAAAAATTTTGGACAGGTGATGAATACCCAACGAAAGTAGAATACATTCGCTACGATATTCAATTTTAGAATGCAAAAATATTTCCTAAGCTAAAAAAGTTTTATATTAATTGTATGCTGCCAGAACTAGTAGACCCTCGTCACATCAGAAGTTTACAAATCCAGGATCCACCTAACATTTTAGAGGCACAACAAAAAATAGCAAAAAAAAGAATAAACAATCGATTATAAAATAATTGTCAATGACTTTAGTGACCTTTAAAAATGACTCAAGTTCTATAAATAACACGAGTCCTTAAAAATTACTCAAGTTGTCACTGACTCAAGTTCTTAAATATCTCAAGTTGTCAATGACTCGAGCGAGCCCTCAAAAATAACCGAGTTTTTAAAATTACTCAAGTTTTCAAAAATTACTTAAGTTGTTAGGGACTCGAGTTGTAAATGGCTTGAGTCTTCAAAAATAACTCGAGTTGCCAATTATTCTTGTTTTCAAAAATTACTCAAGTTATCAATGGCTTGAGTCTTCAAAAATTACTTGAGTGATAAATGGCTCAAGTACTCAAAAATGACTCAAGTTGTAAATGACTCGAGTTCTCAAAAATTACTTGAGTTGTAAATGGCTCGAGTCTTCAAAAATAACTCGAGTTACCAATGACTCTAGTTTAATACACATGAACCTAATTTGATTACATTTAGGGAGTGGTTTAGTGGGTGTGTCCTTTTTAAATAAAAAGAAGTGTCCCACAGTTTGTCCGTAAAGTATTTCCATCTACGTCAGAAAAAAAAAATGTCGATAGTAGCTTGAACACTGTCATCATAATCAAACACTTGAATGTATTCCAATCAGTATCTTTTATTCTTCAATTCCGATAATGTTTTTATAAATTTTATAAATTCTAGCACGCGAATGAATACTAGAAAATGTTCTTTATCATAAAGATGTTTCGAGACTTCCCAATCCAACACTGCTGCAATACTTGGAAAAAAAATTGTCAAGATCAATAGCAGAAAATAATCTATTAGCTATAAAAAAATTATATTGTTGGCAAGTTATAGCTTTGTACATTAGTCTGACTTGAAACCCACATAGTGTTATCACCCATAAGTAGGAATAGAGGCGGAAGTTGTATAAGTAAGCACGACAAACACGCAGGTGAGTTTGTGTCCTTGCCAGTAAAAAGATTAGCAAAAAGTATTCTTTTGCACTACTCCTTCCCGAGGAGGGTTTTTGTTTAATAATAGTTATTATTATTATTTTTATTTATTAATTCTCAGCTTCTGATTGGTAATAGGCGCATGAAAAAAAATCTTTTATCCCACGTTATAAAATTTTTTTTTGCAATGTGGCAAGTCTGTAGAATTGTTACTCTTATTATTATTTAGATTTGACTTTTTGCTTGGTAAATATATATAATTAGTTTAAAGCAGAATTCATTTAAGCAAGAGTGATGTGGGTGATGCAGCATTCAATAAAATTGACTTTTGAGTAGCAGATAAGGTTTCTTCTTAATTTTTTTAAATAATTTTTGTATTGGCATCAAAAAATAATAATTACAATAAGTTTTAAGTTTTTTTATTTTTAACTGAAATAGTTGAGTTGTTTTGAAACACTTCTATTATAGTTGCTTCTGCTTTAGAGAACAATTTTCTATTGGTAAGCTACACATTTGATACTCTTATGTTAATCCAATCTTTGTGCAGATGGCAGTAGTGCTTTCCATGATTTTTTTATGACCATTCAGTTTCTTTAGTCTCAGTTGTAACAATAATATACAGTTCAATGCCATTAACTAGATTTAGAGGCATTAGATGTTTGTCAAATTTTACAATAAATGTGCTTTTAGTTGTTTTAAAGTAAGATGTTGATCTATTATTTGTTTATTGTAATATGTACTATCGCTAATACCTCTTCTACTTTTAGATCTTGGCAGTGTAATTCTTTGCATACAAGGTTTTGAATGATGAACTTTATATTTAGTAAACGTTGTTCTTATTTGCTTGTTCAAGTTTTTTTATTTAGAATTTCCACTTAAAAATCCAAAAAAAAAATAATGATAGTTATTACTATTCTGTTCCATCCACTCTCATATTTTTTACTTCTTTACAAACCTGCATATTCATTTTATATTATAATAATTGCTTTTGTTTTTTACTTCAACATTTTTGTATGATTTAGCGTATTCATTGTTTTTTCTCAGTCTTTTCTTATAACTAACCGCTATTTTTTTGCTATTACTCTTACTTTTTCCTATTTTGTTTTCTCTAGCATGTATGCTAACATTTCTTTATGTAACCCGATGTCCAGTTCCAGTACTTTACCTGGATGTAGCTTTTTGCTCTACTAAATAGTATCACACATTTTAACACAATTTCCTTTTACCTGTTTCTCATATTTGTCCTACCACCTCATTTCGTTTTTGTGCTAGATCTTATAGAGAATTAGCATATTCTCACTATTGCACGAGCAAAACACATACAAATTATATTGTAACATATTTATATAAACAATAACTGATTATTTAAAAAAAGTTAAATTGGCAAATTATATATCAAAGAATAATAATTATACAAAATAAATATATTATATGATAAAAAAAATAATAACTAATATAAATAACAATATAGTTTATTAACTTTAATTTAAATTATTATTTAATATAAAATATAATTGCTTTATCAACATTTATTATTAGTTTGTTAATTTTGTTTGTAAATAATCAATTTTAATTAATACATATATTCTATATAATAATTAATCTGTGCATGAAAATTATACAATAAATTGAAACTAGTATGAACTATAAATTATATGTAGCATAATAATATGCAATGTTTAAATCTACTTGCTGTCGTTACGTACAACAAAGAGAAAAAACACATATATGCGCGACGGCACCACGCCCCAAGCATCAAAAAACGAGCCGCCCATCGCATATCTTTTGCCATCATTTAAACTTAAGTTTCTCTCTCTGCAATAAATATCTCGGCGCCTAAGGATGCCTCTTAAGTGAAGCGCCTAACTCGAATCTCGGCGCATAAATGGTCGCAGGTTCGAGCCCTAACTTCGGCAGAGCATTTTAAAGAAATTATGGCATTTATTAATTCAGGACATCAGTCTAATATATAATTAATGTCCTTATAAACCATGATTACATTTAATATAAAAGTGTAGGTGGACCAAATACTAGGCCTCGTTAGTATCTGTATTATGTAATTAATTTTCAGGTACATATTAAAACGGCAGCTATGACGTAGCAACACAAGTATAAACCCTTAAATATCAGCCTTTGTAATTGAAAAAAAAAATGTAATTCATAAATTAATATCGTTGATGGAGTTGACCGTTACTACGTGATAATCCATAATAGAAAACTGACTGCAATTTCGGCTGAAACTGCAGTCATAGGGTGACTTAATAAGTTGTGATATAAAAACATAGTAATTATTTTATTAATTAATTACAAAATTAATAATTATTCCTACACGTAAATGTATTGGTTGGCGCTTAATTTTTTTTCCTTTGGACGACAATAAGAAGATGATGCTGTACTCAATAAAATATTTTTTGTTTATTAGTGTATGCAAATAGCGGTAAATTAATTTTTGTATCGTCAAGAAGAATATAATTTTTACAAAAGTGCTAAACCCTAATTTTACCATAGATTTTGATATTTTATTAAAGCGCAACTAATAAAGTGAAGCAATGCAATAGTTTAAATCAGACAAAGCATTACATTAACAGAATTTTAGAAAAATCGGTCCGGTAAACCTATTTTGTGCAACGAGCTTTTACTTTTCAAAACAAACCAAATTTTTAATACCAATTTTTCAGTGTAACAAACTGTAGACACAAATATAGCGTGGGACACGGACCTGCAAATTTGTTCGTTTGTTCAAGTTCATAAAGTAATCTCGTTACAAAAGTACAATCAAATTTAAAGGTCGCTGTTTTCATTTTGTATACATATGAAATAAAGATATTTTATTTTATTTTTCTCAGGAATACAATTTTCTTAACGACTAGACAAGTAAGTTCACATCAAGTCTAGTATGTTTAAGTTTTGCTTTATTGATTTACCAATGACCGAACAATATTTAAAGTTATAAGAATAACAGCTTTCTGAATGTGTGTGATAATGTGTTTATTTAAACCCAATTCTTTAGTGTTAACTTTTAGTTTTTATTTTATAAAATTATTCATGCAGATGTCATTATTATAAGAAATATACTTACATATTTTTGTTTCCACAACTTCTATATTTAATGAAGTTATGATTGCACTGCAATATCTACCACATAAGTTGTATTATTAGCTTTTATTCTGGTGGTAGCATCTGGACGGTTGTAAGCAATTGCTACGATTGCTCTGTATCAATTTACATTCAAAAATCATTTCCAAGTACTGATTGGAGATTGTATTTTTCTTGTCTGTTTCTCTTTTTACAATTAAGTTGTATTTTAATGTAAATTCCTGATGCAGAATTTTAGCTGCGGCATTATGCCTGTCTGTATATTGATTGTTTCTCCTTCAGAGTTGCATTTTTTATACTTATAGTTTAAAAAATTAAAGTCTTTATTATTATTATAGTTTTTTAATATTTATTTGTGCTAATAACTATGTCCTAAACTACCTGTACAAAATCCTGAGTCTTTAGAAATAACTGCCCTACTTCTAGTTATTTGAATGTTGCACTTTAATCGACATCGACTTTGTAACTTTGACCATAATTGTTTTAATGCCCATTTGTAATGATTTTCTGTTTTAAAGTTTTAGAGCCATGCTGCCTATATTCTGTGCAAACATTCAATTAGTTAGGCCCTAATTATTTGACCGTTTGTTGTTTGTATAAAACAATCACATGGGTTAAGAAATTTTGAAAAAATTCTAACTATTCACCAATACTACCTAACCTTAGAACTTAAGACTTATTATTTAAATTAATTATTAGCTTAAAAAGCATTTGCATCACTTTTGAAAAATGTCACAAATCTGTTAAAGTAAAAAAAAGTATTTCATCAATTTCTATGTTTTATTGATTATTATTGTATTTAATTTTCTTTTTTTATATTAATTCTTTATGAAATTACATTTAACTGCAGTACCTGCAATACAGTAACTGATGTACCGTGATATACAATGCGTTCATTTGAGTGATATATTAATATAAGGTAGACATAAATATTAAAAATCTTGAAAAATAAAATATTCATTTCAGCATAATACTAAATTACAAACATTAAGCACTCATTTATATAAAATTATAGCGCGAGTTGTTGAACATGTTAAAATATTTAATCCTACCGGGAAAGTCATAATTTGTGTGTAACATAATATAGCAGGGGCGAAAATTAGATGAAACCTTCTAATTCTGTTACACGGGGTATCCCACATTACCCCAAATTACTTGGTTTGTTGAATTTCTACAATAATATCACGTATTAGCAGAGCTCAGAGCAAGGCATTAATAGAATTGAGGTTCGTTATAATCACAAATGGTGGTAATGGATTGTTTTAACGTCTCCCGTTTCAGACTGGAAAACATTTTATTGTTGCCAAGCAATTCATGTAAATTAAGTCGTTTTAGCCAACAGAATACATACAATAATATTTCATTTGCATTTTAATTAATTATTGTTGAATTGAAATTGTTTCTTAAACTCTGGCGTTAAATGATTACATAGAGTAACAATTGATAACGCAAAAAAATGTTTGTTATATAAAATTGAATGTTTATATTTGTTCTGTAATTAATTGATATAATTATCCTATTAACCTCATATTATGGTTCAACATGTATGAATTTTATGTGGCAATTAAGGGGCACGTGTTATTATTTCCTGCTCGGACCCAGAATAAGCGACAAGAAACTCATGTTTTTGTTCCATAATGAACTAAACAATCAATTACTTACTTATATGATATTATTGCCGCCAATAACCTTAACAATACTAATGTGTCTGGGTTTATAATAATTTCAGTTTTTTTTATTACATGTTTATTATTGTTTTTATTTATATAAATATATTAATACGTTTTGATTGGATAGCTGATGTAGAATCAAAAGACGTGTTCCAATAAGTTTTCTAAAAAATAATCAAAATATTGACACTTGTTGCAGTGTATATTTAAATTGTATAAAAGATATAATTTATTGAAAACCGTACTGAAAAAACAAAGTAGAAGACACGCTGTATATTACGCCAACCGAGTCTATAAAAACAATCATATGCTATGATAATAATAAATTATATAATTGCTTCGTTTGAAGGATATGTGTTATTATAGTAATATACAGAGGTTGTAAAGGTCAGGTTGGCGAGTTGCATATTTAACTTTAACAATTTGTCACTTCCCAGACACAGCATATATTATATTATGTTGTTGGCATTACAATTTCATTAATTAGCTGCATAATTAATGAATGACATATAAAAGCAAAAAGTAATTCGGTGTACATTTTCTTTTCGACCATTCAGTATAATTTAATAAAAATTATTTAGATAATATTCAGTTCATTCTTAGCGTTGAATTTGAAATAGAAATGTTAAAAATAGTGGAATGTATACTTAGATTTAATTATTTGATAAAAATTGTCTTCACGACATATTGAATTTTTTGTAAATAGAGCACCTCTATAGAAAAGAAAAAGCGATAGAGTTTTAACTGAATTTTTACGAAGTGTAGTAGTATGTAAGTATGTAAAGCGCCACATTCCTAGTTTAGAAATATATGTAGGTTTTATAGTAATACATATTTATTTCAGAAATGTACACATAGAAGAAAATGAAATTCATTTATAATAATATACATTTTACAAAAGTCAGCATTCGTGAAAGGAATTGTAAACTATATAACAGTTACACCAAAGAAACTTTCCTGCAGATGATACGGTTATAATTTGCATAAAAAACTTGTAAAACTTAAAAATTATCTGAATCAGTTCACAAGGAATCTTTCTGTAGTAACTTTTAAATAAATTTGTTATTATACTTTGGATTGTAGTTATGACTCAATATATGATGAAAGCATGAATTTGTTAGTTGAAAAGAAATTTCAACAATTTAACAGTATGTGTTAAATTGTTGAAATTTCTTTTCACACATGAAAATGCGGGTGAGTGACGTTATTTTGTTTGAATAAAACGAATGACGAATACCCATGTAAAATATTAATCAATTTATTTCACTCTGCTACATAACAATTTTCATATACAACTACGTGTATCAAATTTGAAATACAAACATATTTCATAGAATTTTTATATTATAATTAGCTTTGCCATATTTGGTAGTTATTGATCAAATTATTAACGGGCAACTTCAGAAATGTTATTATTCACAAAAATGCTATTATAATAACTTTAATGAATATATTTATATTATAAACGAAGAGTTTATAATGTTATATATATATAGCTATAAAACGAAAACGAGTTAGAAAACAAACAACATTTTCTACTCCTTACCGTAATGTATTATTTATAAAACTTGCTAAGGAAACATGCTATTTCGTAAGCTTTATTACGTACTCATAATGCATGCAAAATAGGCTTATTATCGAAAAGCGTACAGATCACACTATGCAGAACTAAAGAGCCTGGATATAACTGCGAATATGTAATTCATCTCAAAATCTAAGAGTGGCATATGTAAATTAAAATGTACTGTCTGCAATGCAGTGTATATTTAACAAACCATTCAAAATTTTATTACCAGACATACTTTCATTTAAATATAGATATTTAGTACAATTAAATTTTTCTAAACATATAATTTTAAATAAACACAATTTGGATCCACTTTTTATTTAAATAATAAAAACTTAACCTTTATAGAAGAATTAAAAATACTTGGATTGAATGCAGTACATTATAAAAGATAGATGAAGTTGGAAACCAATTTAAATCAAAACTATTGTGAAAGGTTAAGTGGGAGAACAGAATCAGTCTGAACTTTGCATTTTCTATTTGTATGTCACGTAATAGAAGTTATTATTATAATTACAGTTACTTAAAAAATTATTAATTTTGAATTGTGAAACTTCTGACCTTCAAACGTGTGTCATTTTGAACAGGCAATATTCTAAGGTCCAATATTTTGGGAATTATTAATTTTTCTTTTATATTTATCGTTTGTTATTTCCGGTCACTTTCTTTCTAATCTACTGTTGTCATTTTTATTTACAATTAACTTTGTTGTCTATGTTTCTATGTTCGTTGCGTGCGGAGCACCTAAACCCATCTTTTGATTATTCTATTATAGTTTTATTTACACACGTCTTTCAGTTTGTAATTCAGAACTTTTTCTATCTCTTTTCAAATAGTATTAAATACAGAGTTTGCAAAAAATATATACACACCTTAAGAAACAAAAACTATTATGTGTTCATTTTACATTTAAATACTGATCACAAATGTATCTTCAGTTACGCACATGTTTACTTAGATGTTCAAAATATAGGCCCGTTGGTAGCCACACATATTACGGAACGACGAACGGTCGTCAGAGTTACATCGGTTAATGTTTCAACGAAGATTGCGGCACATGCCGCTGTAATCTCCTTGCCAAGTGCAGGAATCGGTTCGAGTAAAAAGTTTCGCATGAGAACAATGCGCCACACGTTTTGGTATTCTTGAACACCCGCAGAATTTCATGAACATAATTCTTTGTTGTTGTTGAATTCAGGAGTGACAGCTCCGTTGTGAGTGAGCTCTCACTTATCTTGGCTCGTACGTTGCTTTACGCTTCCGTACATTGTTGCCAAAAACCGCCTTATCTATACACTAAGAAAGTAAATATCACTGGTTACTGCCACATATACAATTACGTATATGTGCGAAAGCCAGTGACTACATTAATAACATGGAAAGGAAAAACAAAGGATGAGTACTCTTCTCGAGTCGGAGCTCCGGCGACTCTGTCACAACACAGGGGGGAGCCTCGGTCGGGATGAGTTAATAGTTATAAGATTTTAGGATAAGTGACACGGATAAACATGAAATATTACAGAACTATCTTAGTGTGTTTAATATACTTCAGGCAACAGTATACTTTGACGTTTTTGGAGGATATGAGTAACGCCATGCTCGTCGGTAGATGGATGTCCATTGAAATAAGGTTTTGCCATAGAATAGATTGAGCAATCGTGTAACGAGGGCATTCAAAAAACAGATGATCAGTAGTACCTACTTCACCACAGACGCAGAGTGGGTTATCCACAACATTGATTTTAAATAGATGCCAAGGAGAACGCATGTGTCCAGATCTAAGTCGACTCAAAAGACATACATCTATTTTAGAGTGAAATGGAAAATTCTTAAACCATGGTTTTTGGTATACTACTTGGTTTATCTGATTAAAGTAAGTAGTTCCCTTGCTTTGACTGATGGTACTGAATTGCTGTTGCCAAGAATTTAAGCCGTCCTGCAGAAAACTGGCATAGAGGTCGGTGTAATTGATAGTGATATCATTACACCGCCTCCCATGTCCCAGTCCCGCCACATAATCTGCATGTTCGTTGCCATTTATGCCTTTGTGGCTTGGCACCCAACAAAATTGAGTTACCAAACCTTTGCTTCGTAATTCAAAGATCATGTTTTTGATATGCGAGATCCAAATGTTGCCTTTGATGCTAGATGCATAGGAACATATAGCATCAAGGGAACTTTGGGAGTCAGACACTATTATAGTTTTTTCCCAATTATTTGCAGAGATCAAAAACAGAGCCCTATAAATGGCATATAGTTCGGCGGTAAATACAGAAGAGAGGTTGGGAAGTTGTCCTGATTCTTCCAACTTCAAAGACGAAATCCACACTCCAAACGCGGCTGATCGAGGATTAAGTTTCACCGAACCGTCAGTAAAAATTTGAATGTAATTAAGTCAGCGTTGAGATATAAATTCCTCAAACACTACATTGATTACGGACGGAGATAAGGATTTATGAGGAAAGGAATTGTATTTAACTTGTATGGATAGGGATTGGCTAGGAGAAACAAATAACTTGGAAAAGGAGCTCTTATTAATCACGCGGTCATATTGCGAAATTTCATTAAAAGCCAAAACTACTAGAGGACAACCTTTTGCTGGCCAAAAGGGATGGTTGCCAAACATGTTACATTACATCATATGTCATGCCCCCACCCATGCCAAAAAGTTTGGCAACATATCTCCTGGTAAGCAGATTTCTTCTAATTTCCAGTGGCATAATACCGGCTTCTACTTCCATGACATTAATAGGAGTAGAATTCATAGCACCCAAACAGATTCTTAATGCCCTGTTTTGAATTTTGTCCAGAATTTTTAGGTTAGATTTGCTGCAAAAAGATAGAAGGTGGGAGGCAAAGTCAAGGCGGGATCTAACAAAGGCTATGTAAAAAATGAGAAGGATTTCCGGGTCTCCTCCCCAGTAGGTACCTGAAACACTTCTCAAAATATTAATGCCTTGAGCACAGGATTTTTGAAGTCCATTGACATGGTTACTCCAAGACAATTTGTTGTCAAAAGTGACACCAAGGAATTTATAAAAGGGTACTCGGACAATAGGAATGTTATTAAGACTAGGACAGACATTATTGGGTATGACATTGCGTGACCGGCCTGAGAAGAACATTGACCTGCTTTTATCAAGAGAGAGCTCAAGGTTTCTGCTAACAAGGCGACTGAAGGTCTGTGCTAGTACAAGGTTGATGTTTCGAATTACACTGTCTGGAAAGTAGCCTGAAGAGTAAATAGCAAAATCATCTGCATAAGAGATGATTTTTACTGAAGGAATAGAGGAGTGTACTAGGTCTTGTATATACATGTTGAAGAGCAAGGGACTGAGAGGGCTACCTTGTGGGAGACCTATGAAAGAAGTAACGAGCCCTTCTTCCGCGGATGTCCCTGCCAAGTATAACCGTTTTTCAGAGACCAGTTCGATGATAATGTTGATAAACAAGGGGGGCAGATTCAAATTAATTAAGACGGATTTTAAGTAGGCTATACACACATTATCATAAGCTCCTTTAATATCTAGGAAAGTGACACATAAACATTTTTTTTTGGGACAAGGCAGAGATAACATCACAGTAAAGGGTCGTGACGTTCTCATAAATACTGTGGCCTTTTCTGAAACCTGTGATAGACCCTGTAAATATGGAGTTCATCTCACAAAATCTCTCCAAACGCACTTTGATGATGTTTTCAAAGGTTTTACGAACACAGGAAGAAATGGCAATTGGTCTGAAACTAGTCTCCATATCTGGAGAAGGTTTCCCTTTTGGTATGGGTACAATCTTGATAGTTTTCCAACTATCAGGAATTGTTCCATATTCAAAGAAGGAATTTAATATGTCCACCAAGTGAGCTTTAGTGATCAAAGGAGCTACTTGCAACATAGAATAGGAAATATTATCATTTCCCATGGCAGAATCCTTTCTGTGAGCCAGAACAAGGTTGAGTTCACTCATTTGTATGGGTACAGTCAAGGTATGAGGAGGGGAGTTATAAACATCTAGCGGGGAAAGCACCAAATGGTGTCGAACGTATGGAGGGGCTAGTTTTGACAAGAATTCTGCAACCCAAATCTCATCTTTGATGGGAGTAACAGGTCTAGGGATTCTTGAGAATTTTTTAATCGTTGACCATACGTAGGAAGGCGAGGAGGATCGGTTCAGAGAACTGCAAAAGATTTTAAAACTTTCTCTCTTTTTGCGGAGCAAAAGCATTTTGCTTGGGCCATAGCTTTTCTAGCCGCATCAAGATGCACTAGATTTCCTGTACGGCGGAATATAGTAAGAAAGCGCTTTCTTTTGTTGACAGCCTCAGAACATTCCTTATCCCACCATGGACAAGGTGCTCTTTTGGCTTTATGAGGCAGAGTCGGGAGCTTAGGAGAGGAAGATTTGGCAGCATCAACAAACCAGGTGACAAGTTGATGGTAGTTTGGATACGGGATTTCTTCAAGTTTGGCAGAGATAATTTCTTTATATGACACCCAGTCTATTTTTTTTTGGACAGATCTGATTGCAGTGAATGTACGGAGCATTCTGAGACTGAATGAGGTGGATTTCGGTAATGATAGGGAAATGAATACTTCCATAGGTGTCTTGCAATGTTACCGAATGACATTTTAAAGCAATATCCGGTGAGGCTATGACTAGATCGATTACGTTCATGTGGATGTTCGTTGGCGACCCATCATTTAGAATAATAAGACCCAAGGACTCTATCGCAGCTTCTAATTCCAATCCATTGCGGTTATGATAATGGTGACCCCAGAGAGGATGGTGGGCGTTAAAGTCGAATAATGAAAGGGGGTGATAAGGACAAGAATATTTGTTTCCAAAGATTCCTATTCAACGACCGATTAGGGGGACAGTAACATGACAAAATGGTGAGGTTAGACATAGAGGACTGTACAAATTGGAAGTAAGGAGAGACATTAAACGTAGGAATTTTAGATTTAACAAAGATATCATGGCTAAAAAAAGAGGATACTCCTCCATAGCCATCATCTCTCATGTTGTGGAAAGAGCTGAATCGAGGAATTGCAAAGTGTTTATTTGGACGAATCCAAGTTTCACACAAAGCAACTGAATTAATATTTAATTCGTGCATCATGCGTAGAAGTTCCGGTTTTTTGTTATATCCAGATTGGATATTCCAGCTAACCAGACGTATCGGCGCATGAGTCATTGTTTGATTGCGATACTAGATTATTAAGGGACGTGAGAAGACTAGACATGAACGGGGTTGATTTGTTTGGGTTTTGGACGGACAGCTGCTCAAGGGCTTTGATTAAAATGTCTACCAAGTTAAAAATAAACGATGCATCGGTAGAAGGTCTTGTGTCTAAGGAGGGGTACGCTAGAGGGTTATATGTTGAGGGACCGGGCAGGGACTGGAGAGATAAGTTTTTCTGGGAACGTAGTTTCTCTGGAGACTTGCCATATGATCTTTTCCGCTTGGGAAAGTTTTCCCTAGATGGTTCGTAGTTGGAGATGACTGGGTCTCTGACTGAACGATTATGATACGCAATCTGATTGATGGGTTGGGAGACAGCTGATGAAAAAAGTTGACGAGACGTTTGCCGGGGGATTTCGGTCGTGGGCAGGGATTGAGGAAAATCTCTATCTAATTGCGTGGTGGAATTATTAAAATTGGAAGGATTGAGTTGTGAAGCTTCATGGAAGGAGTAGCCATAAAAAGCCATGGCTTGTTTGATTTTTGACTGCCGAGCGTATTCAGGACAAATTCGATTAGCCAATGAGGACTTAAACTTATTGGAGTAGTGAGGGCCTTTGCAGAAATTACAGCATGGAGCATCAGGTTTGCTACACAATTCTATTTTGTGTTGATCAGAGCACGAAGGGCATTTAATGCTGCTTTTACACACCTTGGAAGTGTGGCCATACCGCATACAGTTAAAACATTGGATTACTTTTGGAACATACACACTTATTGGAAGGGAATTGAGGTTGAAGATAAAAATTTTGGGAAGAACATGCCCTCTAAAGGTAATCAATATTGTGCTTGAAGGCTCAAATCTGAACCCGTTTCCATCAGAGTTCTGAACTTTTCTGTTAAACCTTTCTACTTTTAATACGTCAACATTAAGTGAGTTTTTGGCATTGTTTTTGATCTCGGCAACGTAAAACTCGCAACTCCACGTACCAAACCTTTACAGGAAATGTGGTGGGACGGAATGTACGACTTCAAATCATGGCTAATACAGAAGTTTCCCGTCAACAATTCATTAGCATCCACTATTTTGGAAAAGAAAACAGCTACTCTGTTTTTGCCTCTGGCCTCAACCTTAGTAGCACCAACCACCCTAGCTTTTTGAATTTTACTTCCAATTGCTAGCGGGGAATTATTTCGGTTGTCGATCGGTTCTATATAGACTTGGTAAGGACCAATGTCAGAAATAATAAATCTTTCCACCAACGGAGTAATAATTCTTATCTCGGGAGTTGAGATATGGGGTTGATGAGTGGTTACGTTATTAGTTAAATTGTCGTTTGCTAAAGTCATGGTAACGTCTTCATTGCCGTTATTACCATCCCCAACACCCCCTGCGGGGGCGGTGGGGTCTCCCATGCGGTTGGCTTGTCTGAGCCAGGCTCAGACAAGCTCACCTTAGATAAACTCACTTAATAAATAAATGTCACTCACCCTGAGTTAGAGGGAATAAATTAAAGGGCAATAAGGATGGATGTCACGTTGTGGCTTACACTGTAAAAAATAATCAGCGAACAACACGACTAGTTCGGTTCGAGGTTCGAAGCCGAATGGAACATAATTCGTGTGCGTTGCTTTATTACTATGTGGCAACACGGCATTATTCTGTCATTTTGGTATGTTTACTCATGTTTGCACATATTTAAGGGTTATGTTTGAGGTTATATTAATTAATTTAATTCTCATTTGCTTTTTATAATTATACAATCAAATACGTCTGATATTTTCTGGATTCACCGGCTAACTGAAGGCCATACCATGTTTATACATTTATATTTTGACTAATAATTATTTGGTAACTTTCAGATGCAAAATTTCCTTTTGGTATCCAACAATGTAATTAAAATTAAATATATTAAAGACCGCAATATATGATATTCTAATACACAATATAATAAATATGTCGTGTGTGTAAAACATATTGATAAATATAAAAAATATAAAAAGAATATATTTTATATATGTTCTGATATACACGAAATTGTACAATAGTAATTATAATTTATGTAAAAAAATTTATCCTTTTTTTAATTTTCAAATTTCCTTTTTTAATTCTTTCTCATATCATTACCATCAGGTAAATATCCCAAAATAATTAGTTTATTTGTTAATTTTCAGAATGCTATTAACCAAAGCCATTAAATAAAGTCATTAAGTCAGTTAGTATAAATAGTCAATACACCCTTTAAAATATTCACTTTGAATTGTGGTGGTGAACGATGTTGACAAAGTTAGTTACAAATCAATTATTAAGTTTAAATAAATAAAGCCATACGATGAGAGGTAAAACCTTGAAAAGCGTCTATGGATGTTTTTAGTTTATGATAATTTTTTCATAAATTTAATTTTTTAATTGATAAATATGTTTATTTTTTGTTATTACTTTTCTTGAAATATCTAAACCAAATACTCTGCATAACAATATATTCTTGTAGTAAATCTATTAATTCCCTTACTATATATATTTTTAATGAAGTATTAAGTATAAAATAAGAGAAGAGTATAATAGGATTAAACTAATGTGTTTGTAAATTTATAACAGTTTAATTAGTTTTTACTTTCAATCAAATTTATAATCTTTCAATTACAAACCGGTACTCAACAAGTAAATATTAACAAAAGCCCAATTATTTATTTTTTCCGTTTCGCGCTTCACTTTCGGACGAGAATTGAGTAAATCTACTGGTTTGTAGCAGTAGAACAATATCATGCGAAAGAGTCGCATAAGATTCCGTTCGTTCGATTCAAGAATACCAAAAACACAAAATGATACGCAAATATGGCGGATTCGAGTGCAAAACTCGTTCGTCTAAATTCGAAAATGGCAGGGAATCAGCTTATGTTGATAGACTTAGTCCAAAGGGGTTAAGCTGTCAATTTTGATCTCGCTGACTTTTGTCATCAGTGCATTTTGTTATAAAAAAACGCACATTACAAAATATTTATAAAAAAAGTCACTGATGACAAAAATCAAAGTGATCAGAACTGCAACATAGATCTGGCAACCGTGAAAAGAACTCAATAGGTCTCTTTGTCCAATCCGATGTCATACAAATAGTCATCCAAAAATGCTGGTACGGTTAGGTGGTGTCCCGTTTGTTCGTAGAAGACTTTATCATCAACTCCATAAAGTGTACGTACATTTGGCAAAATTGATGTGCGTATCATTTTCAGGTACACTTCACCAGCAACAGTAGAGTCATAAGAAAAATTACTACTAAGCTTCTAGATATAGTTCACATCACACGTTTTTGGTGCCAAACCACTTCAGAATGCATGTCCGCTCTTCAAATGTCAAACGTGCTCTAGCCATTTTGTTTTGTCGCTACCATACCGACATCTGTTGAGCGAAAGACTATACTACAGTGTGATTATAAATGTTTGGGATTATGTAACTATCTAATGTACGTTTGTGCCGCTCTAGTGAAAATGCGTAAGTAAACTTGCCTATCTTAGGATTCAATAACAAAAAATATTTTCATATGTTTACATTGTTTACATGTTTATAATTATCAGTTGTAAACAAAATAATGACAAAAAGGCGGCATATTTAAAGTGATTACATAATCCCATTCATTTATAAACTAAATAGTGTATACTTTTTTTTTTGCAGATTTTGTATATAAAAATAGATCAAAAATTTAAATATTGTTTTGTGAAACTAAATATGTGTTAATAATTTATATTAAGAATAATTGATAATTGGCCTTATTCTGTATATTTTTAACAGCAATGTTAATTAATATTTAAAACGTTGCTAAGCAATATTTCCAAACTTAGTAACTGATTGGCTAAAAATTAATTTTAACAGCAATTTAACTAACATCGATGTTAAAATATAAACGATAAATATAGTATATTTATGTTAAGAGTTTGTATTAACAAGTGAAATAATTCAAATAACGTTTGCATTTTGATTTAATAACTAAAAATAGTATAACCAACTTATTTTATAAGACCATTTTTATAGCATTTCGTTTAAAAAACTTGACTTCAACTTTTTTTTTTAGTTTAGACGGCATGTAATAAAAATGTGTCTTATAAAACTCGTTCTATAATATACTATTGTTAGATATTTATTAGGAAACTTTTTCGTAGTAAGTTGCAGATACCGTGATTTTGTTTGGATAAATAGAATGGCAGTGTCGTATTTTTTACAAAACACAAAACAAATGAAGTGATAAACCAACCCTCTAGTGTACTTTGAGTGAGTATGCATTAATGTTTATAATTTTTATTATATATTATATTATTCTTAATAAATATTTTAAAGTAAATGTATTGCAATATAATAGAATTTTTAATTACAAGCAAAGAATCATAACTATAAAATATTATGATATAATTATGTAAACTAAACAATCATCGCATGTTCATTAAACATGACTCAAGTTATATAGTGAATATCTCAAGTTTAAATTACTTATGTTGATAAATTAGCAGTCAGATAGTGTATTCCTGTGCGGAAATCCCTACAAAAGTTGTATCAATTGCTATACCCATCTTCTAAAAAAATAATTAATTTAGTATTACGTTTGTCAGTTTTGATATAATTAGTATCATTTTCTCATATACTTTTAAATAAAATTTATAAGAAAAAAAAAACTGTAATTATTAGTTTATTATCGCACTAAGTTCATATTTTATATAATATTTATATTAACGGAATTTCATTTTTGTAAAAGGCTCTAATAGTTAACACTATTGACTAAAATGCCATTTTTAATCAAAGATCTTAAATTGTAAATATCATTAGAATATTCTATATCAATAAATAATTGTACTCACAGCAAATACTCGTGTAATTGCTACAAATAAAAACTATGCGGATATTTTCTTAACAGCAGAATATAATAAACGGAAAGAGAAATGCGCGCCACGCTCTTTTAATGAATATATAAACGTCATTATTGTATCAAGTTAAATTCATTCCGACAGTCCTTTTCTTGAAAGGAATTTATTATCAAAAACATAAATATTTGCTATGTTAGATAATGTGTGATATTCGTTCGAATTTCGGAAAGATTGGTCATGCATAAACGCTTTTAATATAAATTAAATACTGGTACATTAAAAAACAAAAACAAACAAAACATATTTCGTATAACAAAATTAAATATATCCATTATATGAAGCATACTTTACATAAAAATTAAATTAGCAAATTTATATACTATATATTATATCCAAAAAAATATCATCAAAAAGACAAATAAAAATTCTTATAATGCAATCAAACTAAATAAACTGAATCAACCGGACTCAGCTTATTAAGTAGGTAATAGCAACAGCTCCCAGAACAACTCATTCGGTACATTTGAAATATCAAACTGAATCCTATAGTTCATTTAACAGATCTAAGCATATCCGATCCATAAGGTATTGTAGTGGTACTATCGTATTTAATGAAATTAAAGACATAATGTTGAAAAAAGACATTTTGAAATATGTAGAATTGAATACAAAATAAATCACCAAACTAGTGTGTTAATATGATGGTTTTCAAATCATTTATAATAAATTATCATTAAATCTACAAAAAAGCTGAATTTTATTGAAATTTTAGATTAATTAATAAAACGTGATAATTTACTTACTTACTAATAATCATCTAAAGAAAACAAAATGTCTATCTTTATTGTGTGTTTTACAACTACAACTTTTACATCGCATCAGAAGTCTTACGACTTGTTTGAAGGAGGTTGATGAATCACCCCCGTAGATAAAGAGCAAATATTATTTTAGTCATATTTAGTTCATTCGTCATCAGTAGACTCCGTACATTTCAGATTTCTTAAATCTTCCATGTTTTATCGTCTTCACCGATAGTCCCTTCTTCTTGCACCATCTCTTTACGGTCTTAAGTGCACTATGCATCATATTAGAACCAACTTCCCGCATACTAGTATGATAAAATTATTGGCGTAGCTTTACCCAACTAAAATTTGTAAGATGTGGCCAGATCATACGTGGGTAGCCCCGGCTTTGACATAAACATTACGTTAACTATGTAAAAATTGTATTCTAGCTCTAAGGATCTCACACAGAATTTATCTCAAAATAGGAAACCCTTTTTGTAACATGATAAAATAAACTCCGGTGACTTGAATGGCTCAAACGTGCCAATTTCCCACTTGATTCACTATAATGTTTACCTCCCTCACAGTTTCTTTTGTTTGGCTTTTTGTTAAGCACTTCAAGGTCCTTTTTATTGCTATATGAAACCAGGTCACCGTTTCTCTTGGCATTGTTAAACGGTTAACTAGTGCTCACCCTTCCTCTGTTAAAGCCCCCATTCCTCTAAGTAATCTGGTTAGTAATATGTTTAACAGTGATTAGACTTCTTCCAAAAGCTGATTTTATGAAATTGACAAACATGCCATTATGCCTAGCTAGTAACTTGTTTTTGCTGCCTTTAAACATCCCTTGACTGGATTAACTAGTATTTAGTGGAAGCGTTTTTTCATATTCAATATGGAATTAAATTTATGCGTGGTTAGAGAGCAAAAACTCATCTGACACGTGCCACTTTTTCCCCCATGCAACACGGTATGCATAGGTATCGCACCCAACAATTAGCAGCATGCTGTTTCTGCATCTGGCTTCTTTCCGGTAGTGCATGTTCTTGCTGATCGTTAGGAAAGTATCTGAATCCAAAAATAATCTCCCCCTGATACCTTTTCCTATAAGTTTACTAAATGTTTTAAACTTAACTGTTGGTTTGTGTTTGGTTCTGATCAACTTAAATACTAATACTGCTTAATGTGTCGCCTTGCAATCGATTTTGAAAAAATGCCCCTTCATTAATAAATGGTGTCTCAACAATTTTATTTGAATTTGCAGCCATTTTGTTTATGTGAGTAGTACGGTGATTATTTGTTGACAGCTGTCAATTACAGACCACGCGATTAAAAGTTATGAAAAAGTAACAAAAAAAAAAACAAGCAACGTTTAATTATTGTAAAAATGCACTACAAAAATGAGAAAAATTTCGCAAAAGCAATTTACGTACAATTTTCGGTCGCAATAATGCGCAAAATGAATAGACAAATTTGAGACAAAATTCACGTTGATAGATGAGAAAACTACTGTTCGTCGCCGTCCTGGTCGGTTCCTCTGAGAGTCCAAGCACTTCAATTCGGCATCGTGGTCAAGAATTGAACTTTACCAGACCCACTCTGCCACAAATTAAAAAAAAAATGACCTGCATTTGCACGCGTATAACGTTCAATTGACGCAAGAACTCAAACCACCGCACCATGCAAAACGCCGTGGATTCGTTGAGCAGGTGCTGGAGTAGCACCAAATTATTGGGATTTCTCGAGGAAATCATTTTCTCAGACGAGGTACATTTTCAACTCAACAAGTACGTAAATAAGCAGAACTGTTCAGCACGTAAAACAATGGTGTTACTGCAAACCAAGTTTCCAGCCGGCGTCATCTCTCTGTTCGGCGATCAAAATTGGTCACCAAGATCGTGCGACCTTACGCGATAGAATTATTTGTTTGGGTTTACGTAAAAAAAGTGTATACGAAAAAGCCAAATAGTTGAACACTTTAAATAAGAGATATGGCGCGTTATTGGCAAAATAGAGCCACTGTTATGCAAAAAAATTTGGATATTTAAAGATAAGAATATCCTATGTCACAGGTTTTTTGGTAAATGTCCTATTTCCTGTTTAATTGCATTTATTCCTCTTCATATTTGATTAATAAAAAAAAGTTTTTATTTTTTACTTAAATCCATCGTTATTGTTGAGACACCCTTTACATCAATTCAAACATATTTATTCAATTAGTATTTTCTTTATTAATTTTGCAGAAAAACTTTATATTCATTTTATTTATTTATTTTTATTGAGTAGAATATTTTATTAGAAATAAAATGAGTATATCTATTCGTTAAAATATCCTCGAGGTCCCTTCGTTTCCTTTCACAACGTAGGCGCAAGACAGGTCGGATTTTACACATTTGTCTTGCTTACAGCTAGTGACGATGGTGTCAAGTGAAGCTGGTGTGTCTTTAATTGATCAACCTTAATTTGTGCTTTCGGTGGATTTTTGTCCCTGCGGCTAAAGTTTGCATTTATTTCGGCATGTTTCGGCTGACCGCCCCGGAATAAAATTCTGCACTATTAGTGCACCTATCTTGTTGATATAAACTAACATTTCTGAAAAAACTCCATTTTACTCTTTCTGGCAGGCTTTATAAATAGTTTACAGTATTTTGGTTCCCTATACCTTGTTACCTAATAGCATGGGTAGCTGTAAGTAGGATCTAGGTTAGACCAAAAGAAAAAGAAGAGAAAAAAGTGATGGTAATCTTACCAAGGCTACCAAGCAAAAATGTTGGTATGCAATTTTTCTATTGGTCACCTGAAGACGGGCAATATTTTTTTTTTAATTTTAACATTTGATATTTAGGAATTATTTATATGTCACAACAACATAAAACAACGAGTAAAACCACACTTGCTAAAACTATCACATTGAAGACTGATTTAAGCAGTTTGTAAACATCAGTAAATAATTATTAGAATATGTCTTGTATTTTGTTTGAACAATGTTAATCATCATCGGAAACATGAATACCAGATGTAAGAATAATAACTTTCCTTCAATCTCTGTCTAACTTTTTAATTTTCTGTGATTAAATTTTAATATATTATCTGTATCTTTCATTCAAACTTCTATTAATCTGTGCAAATAAATTATACAACCCCAATAAATTTATTATTGTCACAAACAAAAGTATAAGAATTAATTTTGTAAAAATATATTTTAAAAACGCCTATTAATGACTGAATTAAATATAAATATGTATATCCCAATTCAAATAATAAAATGTATAAATAATAATTTCAAAATAACCTTGAGAATGTTATTAAATATTATGAAATAAGTTGGTTAACTTAAACAATTTGTTTATAACATTTATCATTTATAAATGCGATATTGCATTTTTTATTTAGTCGTGATATTTCTTGTTGCTTTATTAATATTTTCATAATAAAACTTCAATGAAAGTGTAATGAGGAGTGTATATTTTATAGATCAATGGGATTACTAAAATTAGAATGTGGCCTTTCACGCCAGAACTTCACACTTCGTACGCCGATGCTCAATTAGTAATATTTTACGTTTCCAAAGTAAAATGAATCATCTGTAACAACATTAATTGTTCCAATTAAAAAACATTGATAATTTTATTGCATGATTCGTACGTCAAATCATTATATACAGAACGTCAACAATTATTGGATTGTTACAATAATTACAAGCAACTTATAATCCTGATTAGTCTGTTCGGAACAATTACTGATGTGTTTCTTGAATGCTTTTTGCTTCTTATTAACTGCTTGGTTTGTCGGAATTGAAAACAAATACTTTTGTTTTGGTTTAATAACAGTGAACGGAACAAATTTTTCGATGACATTTTGAATCGTTTTTGTGAGATTTTCTGCTGCAATATGTGGATCATTAGAATATAAGCAATGAGTATCAAAATCAAAATTATTAAGAAATTCTTTCATTTTTGATAGGAAGAAATTACAACTTTTCAACAGAAGTAATAAGTAAATGAGCAGAATTTCCTAAAACAGCTTCAACAGTGGTTGTTGTAATCTCTGAAGTAATTGAAAGATACAAATTTAATAATCTTGGTTCACCAAGAAGTCCATCACAAGGAAAATATGTGGGTTGCTGAATAAGTTGAGTAAGATTATGAGAAGCAGCAAAAATCATAGCTTGTTGTCCAGATAGTGTTGTAAAAGATGAAACCATTCAGTATTATGTACATTAAAATCTCCTAACAAAATTATTCCAGCATTTCTATAGTTCCTTTGAAAAAGCTAGTAAAAACTTTCAGAAAGGTCATCAAAAAAGTAACTTCAAACTTTTTTGATGACCTTTCTGAAAGTTTTTACCTTATTTGGAGAACGGTATATACCAATTACAAAACTAGTCTTATCGAAAGATTTAAATTAAGAAATATGCTATTATATTTTCTTGGAGATGTAAAAAAAATATGTTATTGAAATGTATTTTATGGGTTTTATGACTTTTATCTTAGGAATTAACTGTATAATGATGCTATACTCTTTCTTAGTAATAATATTTTTAATTGTGTTTTTCGAAAATCTTTTGTTATGATTTTATTAAGCTTCTTTGCCAAAAATTTGGTGTTAATGGTAGGCCATTAAATGGTAGGCTGCAAGTTCGTGACTGTTAGGGTGTACAGAGTCAAACAAAATCATTAAGTCTGTATAGGTTGGTTTACGGAAAATATCAAATAAAGGACTATTATTACCGTGACATATCGTTAAGTCTAAAAAGTTAATTTTATTCTAAGCTTCAGTCTCTACTGTAAATTTAATACTTAGATAAATACTATTGATGTAAGTTAGAAAAGTGTTTAACTAGCGCGAAGTATCTTTAAAGCAAGCTAAGATATCATCAACATATCGATCCCAAAAAGAAATATGTTTTGTAATCTCTCTTCAGAATTGAAAAGAAAGGAAACCATAAATATTTCAGCTAACAAGGGACTTTGGGGAAAGCCCATAGCTAGATCGCCGACATGTATAGCTTCAATTGTTTATTAAAACAAAAAAATAAAACAACAACTTCTAATAACTGCATAGGTAAATATAAATATATTATTTATTCTGGTTGTTATTAGAACCTTAAGTTGATCTGCAATACGAGCACTTTACCATAGAAGACTAAATAGTAGTCATATTTTAAAAACTGCAGAATTTCAGATTCGCATATGTAAACCGTTTCTTCGCATAATACATTAAGTGTCTTATTATTTTAGATCCAATTAGTACAGATTTTAATTTTTTTTTAAATAGAAGCTTAGTCATAGTTTTAATTTATTATTTCTTATTATTTTCTTTAATTATATTGCCTTCCTTGTTCATTGACAACTAAAACTTGTTGTAGACTTAATAAGTAATAAATTCTTCATTAATATTATTTCTGAGTTTAATTTATTTCGCGTTTTATAGCTATTTTACATCGCCCCAAAAGTCTTACGACTTGAAGGGAGTTGATAGGACCAACGGCTTCTTAGGTGACTTCCTTATTTTTTAAATTTAAATTTAATAAATAATGTATTTTATTTAAATTGCCTCACCAGCACGTGAGACATATTAGTGTTTCAAGGTATTCACCCTTTATCAGTGTGCCTAGCATTTCACTGGTCAGACAATTTATATAAAATCACATTTATATATCTCTATTATACCTGTTATGTATAAACGTATGTATAGTCGTCAGACATTATTTATTTACTATATTAATATTGTTAGCCTCCAGTATTTTAATATAACCACATCCTTTTTCCAGAAGTTACAATAAACTACGTCACCACATAGCATATCCTTTGTTATTTAGGCAAAAAAACATCCTCCCTGTCAATAAACATTTCAATGACATGCATAAATTCATTTAATCTCTGCTTCAGGTTAAATAAGTGATTGTAAAGCAGACTAATTATTATTTAGAATGTGTCGAATTTAAATAGTAAAAACACCACTTACTATATATACTTATCAGAAATATGAATGTATTATTTTGCAATTTCCTCAAATAAATCCGAATATCGAACTTAACACAGTTTAAAATTTATTAAATTAACTTAAAGAGTAAGAAAATTAAACTAAATTATAACAATAAAACATCTTTATCAAATATAACAAATCGTTTTCTAAAGATGTATTTGAGTTGCAATTTTAAAATAAACGTTTTTAATCAATTTTGTAAAAATTAAAGTTTACATGATTGATTTTTAGATAGCTGTTAAATTAAAATAGATAAGTTTTTGGACTAAAAAAAATACAATAAAAATCCTGCAAAATTAGATAATGACAATAAAAAGATATTGAAATTGAATATTTATTCAAATAACTAGATATTTAGTATAGTTAAAATAATTACTATATAAAACTATCAAGATGTGTCTTCTGATAGTCTATAGTACTAACAATATATGCAACTGCTCGACTTTTAAATGTTAACAATAATATAAATTGAAAAAAGAAAACAAAGCGTGTATTAGCTGATGAAAGACAAGGAAAGATGAACTTAATTACTCATACCGCCTACCGGCATGTTTTACAAATATAATAACTATTGATATAATATAAATGTGTTTTGTTTTTAGAAAAGTATTGTGAATTGCAAATATGTGAGTCGTAAATTGACTCTGCGTAAACAATGTGGTATTAACTTCCTATTAAATATAAAATAACCTATTCTATAAATATATTTTCACGTGCGCATTTTCTCATATTCCCGCTCACCTCTCAACAAGTGTCTGCGCATCCCTTGACCTGGTAATCTCGGCAACAAAACCCCCAAATTCATTTGCATCTCAAATAACTTAATTAGATTCAATTACGTAACTTAAAGGACAACTCTCCCGGGATTTAAATCTTTCGGCGAGCGCTTAGGATGCACTTTGCATATTTGACAGCTTATGTTTAATAATTAATTTATTATTTACATTTATATTAATTAATAAATGTGCTGCAGCTATATAAAAAATGAAAAACAACACTTACCTTAAATGTTTTGTAAATAAGTCCAATTATTTAAGTGATATTGAGATGATGCATCTCTACCTGATGATAATCAAATGTATTTTTGCTTATTAGACAAAAAATGTGGTGCTAGTCGTACACTGCACTAGTAAGCTAATTGCACTCTCGCAGGTTCGCACGGTGGCAGCGCGGCGACGGACTGTTTGCTTTTGCTGCTGGTACTGCTGCGCTCCGCTTTGGTCCCTTCTTTTTCTTGGTCAAGGTTGAATCTGTTTGTCCTTGTTTTAATAGTGTCAGAAGTGAAACGTGCAGGGAACTGTAAATTCATTGATCGCCGCCTGCACGCATTGCTCGCGTTTCCCCTAGTTCCTGCTGCATGCAGGAATTCCAGTATGAGTGCTTCTTTGGTTGCCTATGTTATAGAAATCTGTTGATAAAGTTATGTAATGAAATCATTATTCATATTTATTAATGAATTGATATTTTCTATCTTTATTACAAGATGCCAAATATAAATGTATTTATTTAATAATAATGATATAAGTCATAAATAGTTCAATTGCTTTTTTATTTTGGAACTAATAATATAATCTGCTTTATTATATTCTAATTGCAACATTATAATATGAATTGTTTAAAAAAAAGTATTATTTTCTTTTTTTAATAAAATTGCAATTATAGATTTAATAGAATTCTAAATATTTGTCTCACACAATAGGCTTTATTATAAAATTTCAAGTTTTTTTTGTTGCAGTATTAGTATTTTTTATTACATAATACATTGTTTCGTTCGTCTTTTAAAACTAATTTGTGTTAGTACACAAAATTAAATTTTAGAACAATCTACAGCAATTTATGTTGCTAAACTTAAAAGCAAATCGGCCAACTTTGATTAAAACTTTAAAATTATTAAGCAAAGAGGTACAATAAAAACAAAACAAAATAATTATAACCGAAATAGACAATATAAAAATATACCTACACAACGCAAGAAGTATTCGAAACAAATTTGATGAAACACTAACAATAACTAAACTATACAAACCAGATATTTAATAAGTAAATAAAACAACAACTATGTTTTTACCACTAATTTATTGTTGTAAAATTATAAATAAGGCATATACAATTTTACAAAATACATTTCACGACTTAAGGTGACAGTCGGTTAATGCGCCGTAAATGGAAAAGTACATAGTAACCTTTTTCACGTTCACAACCAAACTACAAAACCAATCATATCGTGCTATACGTGCTTTGAAAGGTTGAACATTCTGCCAAGTTTTAATTAAGTTTTCAATTTTTTATGTTTACTACATTTTTTTATATTAATTATTATAAACTATTGTACTTATTTTTGACAAACTAACGCCGTAAATAAATTTCTTGGTTGATTTATGATAACTAAACTAATATTAAACCCGACCTTAGTGACATATCTTTCAATTAAAATCATTTTCAAAAAAATAAAGCTTGTATTTTTTAAATAAACCTGAAAACAACTTTTCAATAATTTTTGTTATAAAATAATTGTATTTTTAGACAACTTCTTGTACAAACGACTGCCGGCAGTTTGGACTCTTGGTCATAGAGGGCAAGTGGTCTCATGTATTTGTGAGATTGATATTTACTTTTATGACAATCCCTCCCCGGACCCTTCTTTCTAGTCGCGCTAGGCAAAGACACGGTTTGGGCACATGCGGGCCACATATTTGATGGCAATTGATAACAATAAACAGAGACGTAGAAACAAAAAGGGTTTAATTTTAAATTTTATTATAAATGGGTTTTGCAATTGGTTGTTATAATAGATATTTTATTAAAATAAATACTAACCATTTGTTTAAAATACTAAACCAATAAATACAGTTTTATTTTGATAAATATTATTTAATTATTTATTTGTTGTATAAAATGAATTGAATTTACTAAAAGTATGAAACTATTATATTGTAAAATGAATAATTGATATAAGTTCTACTGAATTAAAAAATATATAAAGTATATTATTGTGTTATAATAAATATACAGCAATGTTAGTTATTACTGTTATTAGTATACATAATTATTAGAGTCAAATGAGGTAAATATGAACCGCTCTAAATTAATGAATAAAAGAAGCATGTAATTAAATTACTAATCAATGTATGACAAAATTGTAAATGGTGTTGTTTAGCTTATAGTGGAAAATAGAGAAAAGTGGCAACAATCAGTTGCATTTTTTTTGTCAAGTTGAGTTCTTTCTTAGCAATGTAAAAAAAATGAAATTAATTTAATTTATTGCAGCACTTTTCGAATAACCGACAACTAAATTGAAGTTTAAGTTTTGTAATCATTTTGCACTGTGAAAATAAATCACAGATTATATTTTGTTTGTCATTCTTATTATTTTATACTTTTATTTGTTTTTAACCCTGGAACAACAACATGGTGTCGCCGGCGACCAGCAAAATCTAAAATTGCAATTTGCGTACAAGTAAAATTTTATTTGACATTGAGCGTCTCAGTACCTTCCTGTGTTATTCTGTGGAGTGTTATAGTGACAGGTGGATGTTGTATAGTTTTAGTATCCTAAAAAAAGTGCTATTTGGGTCGGATACGACGCCACGTTGTTGCTTACGTTATATAATATTTGTTGGTATATTTATGCGGAAATAGGTTTTTATTTTGTATTTATATGAAAATTAATAGATTTTAGATCATAAACATTGAAAGAATAGATAGAAAACGCAAGTTGGCTGATCGTGAATTTGAAATAATTGCACAAGAAATTTTAGACGGCCGACACATTGATGAAGATGATAATATTAGTGAGGGTGAAGAAAGCGAGAATAAAGATGTAGTAATAAATTACAATGCAAAGAAGAAGAAGTTTTACAAAGAGTTGAGCGTCCATTTAGTCGTTGCAAATATTGCCCTCGCATAAAAAACCGAAAAGCACAAAATAAATGTGAACATTGCGGTAAAAAATTTTGTGCACAACATCGGCTGGCCATTTGTATGGACTGCAAGTGAAACACACACATTGCCAAAAAAGTGATAAATTGGAGTTTTATTAACACATTATACATAAAATTTAATTAATAATAATAATTAAAAAAATATTTTATTACTTTAAACAAATTAGTCGTTATTTTCACATATTTGCTTTGTTTCTTTTTTGTACCCAGTTGACAAAATAAGATCTAATTCTAACATTAAGAGCTGATTACTAATGAATTAAACTATGTTTATTGATAATTAGATCTATTAATTACTTAAACATAAATACGATATGACCCTTTTTGTATGGCGTCCTATACGACGCCACGTTGGTACTAACGGAACTCAAAACCCACGTTGTTGTTCTAGGGTTAATATTGTTATCGCTGTATGTGTCTGAAATGTACGTGAAAATATTTGTAATGTAATTTATAATATATATATATATATTTTAAAATTATATTTATAAAAAATATACTTTTATATGCTTTAATGGTCTAACCACCGAAACTAGTCTACTTGAAATAAAGACAAAGTTAATGCATATAAAAGTATATTTTTTATATATATAATTTTAAAATATATATACAGGGTGTTAGACAAAAAACGTACGGCTAAATATCTCCGTTATTTTTTAACCAATTTATATGATTCAAAAACCATTTTAAATGGTTTTTTGAGTATTGTAAAGGCAGGTATACACATATTTGTTTTTATTTTTAGTATAGTTGCTATGGCAACCAACTTTATTTTTTTAAACAGCAACATTTTTTTTTAAATTTTTTGAATCTCTATGGTATTTTTAATACAACCATGTAAAATAAAAATATACTTTTATAACAAAATTTTTTGATAAATTTAAAAAACATAATATTTGTTTTTTATTTAAAATGATCGTAATTGAATAGTTTGTATCCAGGCTGGAGCCAAGAAATCGTTCAATGTACAATCGTCTAACTTGTAACAAATTGCCATCAGCAAGTCCATACATGACATGCATGTCAGTCATCTCGGCATTTGTATAGTGATTCTTGGTAGAGGAATTCACTAAAAGACACGTCAAACAGCCAAACGTCACTCAATCTAAACAACTGCGACCGATACATGTGATTATCAATAACGAGACGCATTCAAATGAAATCCACTTGTACAGTAGATAAAACAGTCGTTCCAAGTTATCGTTAACAATTTTTTATACTTGATAAACTCATTAATTTTTTGTACTTGATATACTCATTGGCGTACGTCATACTTTTATTTACATTAATGATTTCAACAAATATCGTATATGGTTGTCGCATATTTTGTTCACTCTGTATTTTCGAAACATAGGGTTTTTTTAGAAATCATCATAGGACAAAACATTCTTAGAATAAACTAAGGAATAACATGTCTATCTAACACCCTGTATAAAAATGACTTTTTGACCGGAATTTTATAAGTTTTAAATCACAGTTTTTCTTAAGCCTAAAATATATTATAAAACATACCGTTTTATATTTTTTTAAAACTGTTAGTATAAACGAATAGTAGGCAAGCGATTTTTCCTACGAAGCTTTGCCTTGCTAATATGTTGAAGTTTATAATTATTGTTACCGTCACAATCTATAATCGATTTCATAACTGTTTGTAAAGTAATAAACACATTATCTAATGTATGTCTAGTCACCTTTTTAAAAGATTCTTCGACAACTCTTATTAATTCGTCAATATTGCGCGGTGAATGCTGGTGTTGTAATGATTGAATAGACGAAAAAAAGCCAAGATCAAGCACATTCAAATCAGGACTATTGGTCCGTTGAAAAGTAAACAAAATGTTCCAACCATCCCTCCTACATTCGGTCCGAAGTTGCTCATCTTCAATAATGCAATGTAGTCTTGCATTATCATGCTGTATGATTATATTGCTAGATGTTTTTGAGGAACCCCTTGGCCACTTTTCTTTAATTGCCGGAATCAATTTATCCATTAACATACGTTTGTAAACATCTTTACAGATTTCTACAGGTTTGGTTACCATTGCACCTTTGGGTCATTTTTTGCTATTTCGCGAGGCTGGTTCTTATACTATAAATGGCCATATTCCAATTTTTCTATTAAAGAACTGGTTACGGTAACGATCGTACCGCGGTCGGGCAACGGCTACCAAAAACATCACTTTGATCATGTTTGACTTACTTTGAACTTGACGACATGGTTCAACTTCATCAGGCAGAAGATAGATGTTCTGCTTTACTTTAGTGATATAAAACCACTTTTCGTCAATGTGGATGTAATTCATTAAATCCTCAAACTCGCCATTTTCTTTCACAAACGACAGACAATAATTCAGACGTGATACCTTGTTATCATCCTTTAAAAGCGGTTTCCATGAATTGGAATGTCTCTTAATTTCACCATTTTTTAGCAACCTCCATAGCAAGGAAGGCGGTATTTCAACTGCAACTGATAACGACCGCAATGTCCCTTTTCTTTTGTGATCAACTAATCGAATATTGGCAATTTTTTCTGTTCTGTAAATTTTTTTCCGACCAGAGTTTCCTTTCTTGTTAGAATCAACACTCATAGGCGTATTTTCATCCAAACCACAAACAGAATCATTACCTTGTTTCCATATTTTTTTTATAGTGGCTCTTGATGTTCTGAGTTTTTCAATTGCCAAAATCACCAAGCTCCCTTTTTCAGCCGTCCATTTTTCTGATGTTTCAGTAAAAACTGAATAATGGCCGTTCGTTTTTGATTGATTAAATTTGGTCTTCTCATCGTTTGAAACTTCCGGCGTTAGAAAACTTTCGCTTAAAAAACCGAATGTTAATTGTTGCTTTTGAAGAAATAAACTGTCAGATATTTTGACGTCCATGGCACATGTGATTAGGAATTTGGTGTATATTAAGAATATCAAAATAGAAATTGAAAAAACAACTAAGTGTCAATAAGTTTGAAAAAAAAACTCTTCAAAACTTTTTAAATGTTATTTATGTCATTAGATTTGCTAACATGTTTTATTTGGGTATCTCTGTTAAATTGCTAGTAACTTTTATCTGAACAAATTAATCAACTAATACCGATTGTTCTGAATAATAATAACGAATGTTATATTAAAGCACAATTTAATTATTTCTACGATGATTTATGAAAAAAAAAATTACAGTCAAGTGCAACATATGCAATGCAAATCCCAAAACTATAAACATTTTAAAATTAGTAAAATTTTTGCTATACAATAAAAAACGTTAAGACTAACAAATTTACAGGTAATAAAAAAAACGTTTATTTGTAACGGTCGATGTATATAAATACAGATTTAGTAGAACAAATAACGGGAATAAAGCAAGAATTTTTTTGAAACCTACTTTTGGTTGCTCTAATTTATAAAACTGATACAATTTTAATACCAACATTTTCAGTTATTTTAGAAATTCTTGTTTGCAATCTTCCTAGTAACGTATTTTGTACATTTTCACAAATCTTGCTACTAAGAATAATACTTCATTATTAATAATTTTATAAAATTAAAAAGGAAAACGATAAAAAAAATCTGTTTGTTTGTTTTCTACCAATTACTGCCATTTGTCATTTATTTCATACTGTGCAGCGGTGGAAACAAAAGTAACAATATTGTGCAACGTATTTATAAATTCAACTATTTATTTGCATTTAAATAATAATGACAATAAGTTGAACCTAAATTATCAACTTTTTTATAAAACTATAATCTTATTATCAAATTTAATCAAACAATTACATATATTTCCATAACCAATTAAATATAAATGACTAAAATCAGTTTGGTTCATATATTATTCTGGATTAAAAATGATAAAACAAAATCTTCTTGATATATTTTTAATTATTTACAAATGTAGTATTGAATAATATTTTATTTTATTTGCGCGCGCCCCTGATTCTAATAATCTTATAAAAGTTATTACTTATCACTTCAAAGACAACTCTGCACAATTCTGCAAAAAGACTAAATTCACACACGCACACTTATACCGTTTTGAAAAAAACAGTATAAGCATAAAAAGAAAATAAAGAAACTAATCTCGCTACAATAATTAATATGCAGTATACAAATCAAATTTGTAAACATGCGAATCTAAATTGTATTTAAAGTTGCACAGGTGTACATCGCGGGGTAAGGGGTAGTAGGTCTATAAATAAACATAGGTGAAAACGTTTCAATATTCTCAATATATTTTTTAAACATTCGTATCATAAAATATTATATTATTATGTTACAATAAGGTTTAGTATAATTTTATCTTTGTTACAAAACACAATAGATGCACACAAATGTTAAAAAAAATTGCAATTTCTAGAGTTTTTTTGTTCAATACCTATTAGTCAAAAATAACTTAATTGTTAAAATGGAATTGTTATACACTACTGTTTAAATACAAACAGCACACATAATTTAGTTAAAATATTATGAAGTATATATTTGTAAATATATCTAATAATGATAGAAACAATAATAAAGATTCAATAAAATTAAATATTTTATGCGCGCCCCTGGTGCAAATCTATATAAATACGTAAATACATAACATAATTTTGTAAAAATACGAATTGTTTTCGTACTATGAAGGGGTGCGGGGATGTAGTTTATAAATAAATATATAATCGGCTATGATGCGAGCTAGCTCGAGTAAGTTGTTATTCTGCGCATTAGGCTTACTTCAACTATTTAGCAACAGGAGCCAGCACATGTCGGACAAATTTCAATTTTCTTGGTTTCGCGGGTAGACTCTGCCCTTAAGTTTCAACGTTTTACGGTCATTATCAAGTTTATTGACAACAATAAATTTGTGGTAAAAGCATAGTAGTAGTTTTATTTACTTATTAAATATGGAGTACCACATAGTAACCGTCGCAACCATCTTGATGATCAAACCAGATATTGTTGTAATAAATGACACATGGAAAAATTTCCAAATCCAAACTATATATCAATATTTAATAACAGAGTGATGAAAGGTGGATGCATTGCAATATACAGAAAAAACGGAATAGCAACAACTGTAAAAGAAAGTAAAACAAACAAGAAAACTAACATATTAACAATAAAACTTAATAAAATTAACATACATATAACAGCAATATATAAACCACAAACCGCAAAGACAATGATTTTTTAAAACTAATAGACAAAATAACAAAAACTAAAACCAAAAATATAATACTAGGCGACATAAACATAAACTTAAGGTCACGGTACCGACGTACGACTGGTTGCGTCGTATATGGGAAATTATATAGTACGTTTACATCGTTTTACAAGCAAATTACATAACTAATCATGTCATGCAATGTAGAGATTGAAAGATTGAACTATTGCACAAGTCATAAAAAAAGATTCAATTTTTTAAGTTGAGAATAGATTTTTATATTAATTATTTTAAACCGGCACTTCCAAAATCTTTGTAAGTACGTTGTTTATTCATATCCTTGATGTTCTATAACAATCAACAATTAACCTATATCCAACTTTAATAACATATCTTTGAATTAAAACCATTTTTATAAAACAGTTCCACGTAATTTTTAAATACACCCTTTAGAAAATTTTCAATATTTTGTAACGTTCAATTATTAAATTACTAGGCAACTTTTTGTGCAAAGTTAAGTCGTTTAATTCCGCTATTATCTAGTATGTGGCGCTATTATTGCATTGGCTCACTGCTCGTGTTTTTGATGCATATCTTCGAATGTTATCGGCGAACTGCAAAAGAAATAGTCAGGGACGTAGAAAATGTATACAAATGCAATTTGAGTTAAATTTGATTGAACATTTTTAAATAACATCCCTAAAAGGTTTTGCACGACAGAAAAATATAGATATATGCACGATAAGAATATGAAAGCTACGATAACATATGAACGGTTGAATAGAACATATCAACAGCAAAAAAAAGTTTTTATAACAATAACTAACAAAGCAAAATAAAACAAATGCCGACATAATAGGATGTTTGAACAACAGCAAATTAATAATTTGAATAATTTTAACTATTATTCTAATTAATAATTAAAACAATAGTAGGTTATGTAGGTGTATTAAAATACTTTTATATGCTGTATAGTTGTTTATTGTACAGACTGGTTTCGGCTGTTAGGCCATCGTCGGTGTAAAATTGTGGATTACATATATTAAATGTTATAAATATGAATAGTCTACATTATTCTAATTATTAATTTGCTGTAGATTAATTTGAAAAAACCAGTTATTTTTTATATTTCTGCTTTTGTTTTTGCATAATAATATTACATTGATATGTTTTACTTTTGTTTATAGAGATTTGTCACTAGCAAAGCGTTTATAGCCATACCGGTATCTACATATATAGCAAGGTTGTAAATTCATCTACAAGCCGTGTCTCGTAATTTTTTTTTCTATGTTAAATATTTAATTATTTTGAAAGAGTTTTTTATTTTGATATCATTTATTTAATATTAGATGTGATGGTGAAGAAAGTTATTGATTAGATGCGGGATGCATATTCAGTTTATCTAGTTATTTTGTCGTGATTATATAATTCTGTCGTGGAATATATTTTGTTGTGCTATGTATTATTCTGAAGTGCAACGTATATTATTTGTTGACTGCATTATTTCGGCGTCGTAAAATTTATTTGATTGGGCATTGCATTTTTTCAGACTTCGGCCCTCTTTTTACGATTGTGTGAATAATACAAAATAAATAATACAAAAAATAATATACGAAGGAAAAAAATTATGCATTTTCTGCGTATGTATCAAAACATACTATTTTAGCATTCTAGATGTAAAATTAACAAAAAGGATTTTTTGCCATAGTGTTTACAAATATGTCCTATATATACAGGGTTAGTCAAAATTACCGGAACATAAATTATTCTTGAACCGAAAAAAAAACCAAAAAAAGTTTTAAACAAATGTTTATTTGGTTTTAAACAAACTGTTGTTTAAATATATTTTTAATATTTAGGATAGGTTGTTCGTTTTATTGTGAAAATTTGGTAAACTTTTTTTTGAATAAACACATTGCATATTTTAAAATTTTAAAATTTTAAAATTTATTTTGAGTATTTTTAAGTAGAAATATTTTTTTTATAAACTGCATCATTTTTGAGTTATTACTAAGCAATTAATTCAAACTGCTGAACTTCAAATAAAGAACGTTTTCTCACGTACACATTTATTTTAACCAAATAGATAAAAAAAAAATAATCAGTAAAAAATGTAAAAATATCTAGGGTGTTGTATTTACGTTGTGTTGTATATATATTTAAAAAATTAAAAAACTTCTAACTTCTATAATAAAATAAACATTCCGTGTATTTTTACATTTTTGTTTTTGATGTTATTATTTTTTTTAAACGTTTAGATAAAATCAAAGTTTGTAGAAAATGTTCAAGAGTTTATATTAATTGCTTATAACTTAAAAATGGTGCATTTTTACAAAAAAAAATCAAAATTAATCTTAGAATCAAAAAATTTATTATTATATTATTTAAAAAAGTTGGCTAAATATCAACATTAAAATAAACATCCTGTATATTATAAGTATTTTTAAACAAGAGTTTATTTAATACAAAAAAAAAAAAATTTGTTTGAAACTTTTTTTACGGATAGAGAATTATTTAAGTGTTCCAGCAATTTTGACTAACCCTGTATAAGTCAAATTTTGATATACACTATATATACTCATTATCTATAGAAAAGTCAATCTAGAAAGAAATGTTTACAAAATTTTTAGGCAAAAAATGCGTTAAAAATTAATTATTTTTTTCTATTTACAAAAAAATATTATAAACACACTAGGGTGTGGTTTAAACCTTTTTTTTTAAATTTTGATAAGCGTCAGGCGGATTTATGTTTAAATGCCAAAAATAATAATATTTTCAAATTTTGATAGATCGAGTCTAAATTTGTGCCGCATGCGCAAAATCTATCAATCAAAAAGTAAAATGGCCCAAAATTGGCTCAAGCGAAAATAGATGACTTTGTTAAACTTCTGAAATAAGCTTAAAAAAATATAATCCAAATAATCTTTAAGAAAAATAAAAAAATAAAAAATTAAGAAAATGTTGAACAATTCTTTTTTTATAGATGGGGTTTTTTACGCCAGATAAGCACGACACTGACTATTTTCTATGTAGAATTGTTTGCAAAACTTAATTTTCTAATAATATTTGGTGTATAGTTCCTCTGAAAACTGCTAAATGTGTATTTGTATAAGTTTATGTTGAAAAATAAGTCTATTTTTACAGTTTTTTTGAGTTTTAGATCTTTAAAACCCAAATAAACAAAACAAATTTATATTTTCCAATTAATTTACATCAAAATACGACAACTTTGGCGGTTAATTTTTTTTAAATGCTCTTTTTTGCCCAGCCTACTGATAACAAAAAACATGGTTGTATGGCTTTTGCGGCTTATAGACAGGATATAGACTTAAAATGGCTCTAGATTTAGATTCTACAAAAATATTCTGATTAATTTCATTACTAAATTTATTTTGTTTGAGTTAAATTTGCAATTTTTAAACAAAAAAAGCGATTGAGTTAAAAAACGACAAAAAAACTAAAAAAATTGTAATTTTTTTTTTAAGTTTTCATACCTTCATGAACCGATTAAAAGACTACTCATAAGTTATAGAAACTGAAAAAAGAAATTCTAAAGCAAATTTCTCAATGCTCCCCCCTGCTTTGGTCAGTTTGAAATGGAATTGCCCATATACATAAATATAAACATTTCAATACAATAACATTTTATATATAAAATAGATTAAACGTTCTAATATTCCCAATATTATTTTTTAATTTATTAAATATCATATTATTATGTTACAATAAGCTTTTGTATAATTTTATCTTAGCTTAAAAACACAATAGATACCCGCAACTATTAAAAAAAAATGCAATTTCTAGAGTTTTTTGTTCAATACTTATTGTTTATGTAGTAATCAAAAATAACTTAATTGTAAAACTGCAATTTTTATTCGACACTGTTTCAATACAAACAACAAAAATTAATTTAATAAAATATTTTAAAAGAAATATACATAATATATTTAATTATAAAAACAATAATAAAAGTTCAATAATAATAAATATTTTATGCGCGCCCCTAATGCAAATCTATATAATTACGTAATTTCATAAATTATTTTCTAAACATACGAATTCTTTTTGTACCAGGGTGGGGTACGGGGTGATAAGTCTATAAATAAGTATGTAATCGGCGAAGATGCGTGCTATACCCGGAATGATGATGTCATATGTGCGTACAATCTTATTTCAGCTATTTACCATCAGGAGCCAGCACATGTCGAGCAAATATGATTTTGCTTGATTTTCGCGCGTCAATCGTGCCCTTATGAGAAAATAACAATGTGACAAATAATTACAAACAAAAAGAAGTGCCGAGAAATAAAGCAGATATACTTGGCATAATTATAGATCACGTTATAACAAACATAAAAGGTTATAACAGCAAAATAAAAGTAAAAAGCTAACATTATCAGACCATAATGGGGTAATCATGGAGTGAAATATAAACTACGGACAAATTAAGAAAGAATTTGAAAACTAAGATAATACAACAGTACAAGATTTTGACACACTAACAACAATATTACAAAACACAATAAATCAAAATACAAAAGTATCGCAAATAAAAAGAAAATAATAATTATGATAAAAGATAGAAACAATGAAGTTATTAAAAAAATATTAAAAGAAAAGAAAAAGGAAGTAGAAGATAAAATTAAAAAAAGAAAAAAAAAATCTACAAAAATAAAATAAAAAATGCAAATGGAAACTAAGCTAAACAATGGTCATTAATAGTATGCTAAATAAAACAAACAAAAAAAATCAAGAAATAACTGAAATGATAACAAAACACAAAAGAAAAGAAACAAATAAAATGGAAATAGCTGACAAACTCAACAATTATTTTGCAACAGTGGTAAAAAGATTAGCAAAAAAAAGATGACATAAAAAAATAAGAACCGTAAGAATAAAAGAAGAACCTACGTTTAACAAAACAACAGAAAAAGAAATAACTGATATAATTAAACACCTAAAAATAAGAAGCTTGCCAGGAGAACATCAATAACACATGAAATAATAAAAGTTATATAAAATGAATTCTAAAAAAAGTAATAAATAAAATGATACATACTAGTGAATACTCACAAATTAAAAAAAATTAAAATCAGAAAATTATAGACCATTATCACTTATATCAGTTCTAAGCAAAATTACTGAAAAAGCAATATATAACACACATTAACAAACATAATATTATAAACAAAAGACAATACAAATTTAAAAATTTTAAACACTATTTGTAGACATGAAGAAAGCTTTTGATTCTATCTACAAAAACAACTTGATTAAAAAATTAGAATAAACAATACAAATTTAAAACTGTTAAAAACATATTAAAAGCAAAAACAACAAACAAAAATAAACGACAAACTTAGTAAAACAACGGAAGCAGAATATAGGCTACTACAAGGTAAAGTGCTGGCACCAATGCTGTATTATATTATATATAAATGATATATACAGGGTATCTTAGATCATACACCCATATGGGTAGATTTTGATGAATGAATAAAAAAAAAAAAAAAAAAAAATCTTAGACCACCCGTACCAGCCTTTTATTTCGACAAAGCTTGGTTGAATGTGACTGGGTCAAAAAAATGTATCACCAAAGTGAACCCAAGGAATCCACTGATAAATTTATTTTTTACCGGAATAATCCGAAAGTAATCGGAACCGGACGTAACTTTAAAATTTTAAATAGCAACATAGGTCGAGTATGGTATTAATTGATAGGTCTTTTTAAAAGAAACATCATTTATTAAAATGTTTTTTTAATATTTTGTATATTTACGATAATTAAAAAATACCAATTGTTTGAAAGTATTTTATTCAACAATTCAAATAAGAGTGTGAAAGTAAAGAAAATTATAATCAAAACAACTATTTAATTATTTATGGTATGTTTAAAGTACCTTCCTTCTTGATCAATGCATTTTTGTAGCCAATTTCAAACGTCGGCCCGTAGTATCTCATCATCAATAAGTGAACGGCAGACATTCCGTATCCTCTCCTTTATATTATCTCTCGTGGTTGAAAGCTCTTTATAGACTAGGTCTTTGATACGTCCCCACAAGAAGAAGTCAAGAGGCGTTATGTCAGGAGAACGAGGTGGCTATGGAAATGGTCTTAGCTTTCCAATCCATCGACCAGGGAAAAGGCGATCAACGGTTTGACGAGAAACTCTTGCATAATGAAGTGGACAACCATCTTGTTGCAAATACATTGTTAAACGAATTGCATATGGAACGTCATCTAAAAGGTCAATAAGATTATTTTCTAAAAAAATCAGCGTATTTAGCTCCATTTAATGAACTATCGAAAAAAGGCGGACCAATTATTTAGTTTCCTAAAATACCACACCAAACATTAAGGGTGTTGATTATCAACTTCTCTTAACCAATAGGGTTTTCATTACTACAGTAGTGAGCATTACGTAAATTAACAACTCCGTTGCTTTTGAATGTCGAGTCATCTGCCCATAAAATTTTGTGATGAAAATTATAATTTTTATGAAATAACCATTCACAAAAATTCAACCTATCTTAAAAATCAAGCAGTGGAACAACTTATTCCAGCATCGATTTCAATTCTTTTAGTCAAGATGTTCGGGTCCAGAGCAATTGCTGCAAGAATATCTGGTGCTCTTTCATCTTGTACACGTTTTCTGAAACTTTGACCTTTGTTGTGGCTGGACTGTAGCTTACCAGTTGTCTTATCTCGTTCTGCAAGGCGCCAAAAAAAAACATTTTTTGACTGATTGGCTTGTTGAGGGTATCATTCACCTAATATCATCAGCAAATCAAAACCTTTGAGGTTTGTAAAAACCATGTTGACACATTCAATACTTTCACAATAATAATTTATTTTACTTCAAATATTCACAACCGCCAATTATTTTGACATAACAAAAAAACAAAACCAACTTGAGGAAATTGAGTGTAACTAATTTTCAATTTAGTTTTTTTTGTTTATTTTTGTAAATATGCAAAATATTAAAAAAATTATTTAATAAAAGTTGTTTTTTTGAAAAAGACCTTTCAATTAATACCAGACTCGACCTAAGTTGCCTTTTAAAATTTTAAAGTTACTTCCGGTTTTGGGTACTTTTGGATTATTCCGGTAAAAAATAAATTCATCAGGCCAAGTTCCTGTAAACAACAAAAAATTAACTACCTCGAGTTTTTCTGTATAATCTTATGCACAGCAGCGATGTTTTTAGCAAACCTTGTGTTTTGGTGACGTACAGTTGTGGTTGTTTATTAATCAAACCGAATGACTAGAACTTGGCTATATATTCGACGTATATCAAAACGGTTGTGGCAAAAATAAAAATCACGCTTTTTTAACAGAGCACTAATTTTGATAATAAAATTTGACCTTTCATGTTGAATTGCCATACTCTAGAGTGACCCAAATGATCACTTTTTCCCTTTCTAAAGTAGAGGTGAAGGGAAACATTTGACTCTTGCCGGCGTTCATAAACGTCTTTACTGACACCCATACCGTACCTTTGTTACCGTCCTCAATGAGCGGAGGAAATATCGCACCCGACCAAAGTTATGCCCGCATTCATAAAAGCTAATTAAATTTAATGACTATTAAATGTGACAACATAACCTCACAGTTTGATAAAACGTCAAAATTATTTTTATAAACTTGATAGAAATACATGTTATTTATTTTGCGTTATTATTAAATATTATTTTTCATTTATTTCTGATAGTTATTTATTATGCCATACTTGTTTTCATGGTAGAATAAGTATAAATAATTTTGCGGTTGTCAAATTTAACGATTCGTTACTGTAACTGGTTTTTATGAATAAGGGCATTAGTTTGTTGTATGCCCGTATTCATAAAAAGTCATTAAATATATAATGATTTGTTAAAATTATAACAAAACGTTTAATCGAATTTTTGTATTCATAAACACTCATTAGCAATAATGTTCATTAAATTATTCATTAAATTTAACGCACTATTTTTGGTCCATTAAAACAAAACGAATCTTTAAATTGACACATCTGTTTGATTTAAAAATGTCTAATTATAGTATATGTTATTGTTGTTATATTAATATCTTATAAAAAAACAAAAAATACTAAAAAGTTACTAAATAATTTAATTAATGACAATTTATTTATGAATATCATTATATTTTTAATGTTCATTAAATTATAATGATCCGTTTGATAATGAATCATTATAAAAAATATCTATAGTTTACATTTTGAAAATGGATGTTTCAATCATTTCAATTTGCTCATATAAGTAAATACGAACGGAAACTGGAAAAATTAAAATAATTTATAAAAACCAAGTTGTGGTCAAAAATAAAAATAGTATTTAAATAGTATAAAAACTTTATTATATATTATATATTATTATTAGGTTATATATTATATATTTTTCTTCATTTATTAGCTTGTGCCATATTAACTAATATATGTTGTTTATATTTGAGGCATTGACGTTTGATTTTTATCAACCGTACCCAATGAAGTTGTCCTTACCTTATACCCTACTCTAAACTCGCCCGACTCGTTTATAAAATCTATTCCCCGTTTGATCATGCGACATCACACTTGCCGAGGTGTTACTCCCCCTCACTCCATGTTTAGAAACGCTGCTCTACTGACTAATTCATGACAAGTTTGACAGATGTTTATGGGCGCCGACTTTTGAAAATGTCAATGGGGGCAGGGTTACTTGTGCTCAGATATTCGGGCTGTATGACCACATTTTTTATATATATTTATGGATGGTCTGTTTCTTTATGCAAATTGAAAATATAAAATCATTTTTTTATATTTATATTTTTTATGCATATAAGCCAATATTCCAATGGGGGCGCTGCCCCCATAGAATATGTCAATGGGCGCTCCGGTGCCCCCATGTACTCGGCGTCCATGCAGATGTTGCTATAACAATATAGCTGCAATAACCTTACACATTTTGTGCGTCCTATTCAAAGGCCTTTTATAATCAAAAATATAAAATAAACTATAATTTAAAATTTAAAAACAAAATAATAAGTAAAGTAAAGTAAATATGGTACAACTTATAAATGAAAATATTCTGCTAACTGTTTCAAGAATTGATAAAAAAAATTAAAAATACGTCAATACCATACTGTATTTTATGATACTTTTAGATTATGTTAAATATTAGTAAATTAGAACAGTGCCGTAATTTGGAATAAAAATGTTAATCAATTTTTTATTGAAAAATTGGGCATATACCAGCTAATGTAACTGATTAACTAATTATTGTTTTATTGATCATGTACTACCCTGTATAGACTTTTAGGTAAAACAATTTTTTGGCCTGTATCTATATGGGAAGGGAAATCATTACGTTCACACCAATCAGACATCATATTAAAATTTAGTTGTAAATTATCACAATCGGTTTTTGTTTTTATTTTTGCATATCATTTGATATCATCAACATAGATTATGTACTCATACATACATACGTACCTAGCCACCTTGTTTTTTTTTTTGGGGGTAGGCAGTAATACTGTACAATAGCCTACTTTGGTTTTTAAACCTTACTTTGTACTATTTGTTATTACGTTTATCTATCCTTGCACACTTTTTTTGCTTTCACAATATCTATAGATCTAACATACCCTTTTATTCTTTTCATTTTTTACTTTTAATTTTTTTTTGTACGCATTTATTTACAACATTGAATCAAGTTTTACGTGATTTACCTTTGCATTTTAATTCAATATATACGTTTTCATAATCAACTTTCTTTGTTACTTTGTTCTCACTCATTCTCTTAACATGGTCAGTATTTTAGGTTGGTTTGTACTGGTCTATCGGTTTTAAGTACCCTATTTCAATTGCATTTATTTAACTTTTGGGTTTCTCTGAATATATCTATGTCAACACCCTTGTATAAATCATTTTGCATTGTTGGACAATACTTCATTCTTTGCAATTATACACATACTTCCAGCTTTTTTTGCGATGTATTTACTCGTCTTTCAAATTTTTAATCTAAATTGCTATTCTTATTAAACACTCTTTTCAGATACAAAAAACACCTGCTCTAAGCGTTTACTGTTTAATACAATTCTACAATTATTTCTTGCTTTGTCCTTATTGAAGACTATTATATATTATTTTAGACATTCAATAGGTCATTATCATTCTTACACAATATCATAACATTGTTAATACACATTTATCCATAAATTTATTATACAATCACGGTATTAGTGTATCATCTAATGCATGCTATGCTATCATCATATATAGCATTTACTAAACAATCATTTACCTCATACTTTTTTAAAACATTCTATAATGTACGTTTGTTCACTCGATCATATGCTTTCTCTAGATCAACAAGTGCACAATACACTTTTTTTAGTGCAATTTATTTCTTAATTACTTGTTAAAATACAAAAATTTGGTTTATGCAGCGCATTCTTCAAATCTTCTCAGTCGATATTTCACGCACTATTCAATCAATTCTTTTTTAAACACGTTTTCTGGGATACTCAACCAATTAATAGCACAATAGTTTTTACATTCAATTTTATTGCCCTTACATTTTGTACAAAGAAACAATTAAAGCATCTTTCTAATCATTTGGCACTGCCAGCTTTTTAAAGCACAATGTGAATAGGCCAATTAATCTATCAATAAGTGATATGTCTCTATATTTTAACATTTTACTAATATTCTCAGCTAAACCCGCGGCTTCACCATTTTTTTTACAATTTTATAGTTTTTACACTGTCTCCATACAATTACTCAAAATATTTTCTTCAGAGCTCTCTAATACCGTCTTCATTTTAGATCATTTTTTTCAATTGAAAATCTTAGAATGATATGTGGATAATGCTCAAAGTAAGTATTAAGAGTAAATCGAGAAAAATGATGTTTGTTCAGTTATCATACTTAACGCACAATACAAAATACAATTAGGCAACCATCTAGCAACGACTATAAATATAACCTACATGTCTCGTTATCATTGAAAACAATAGAACAATTTGTATGTTATAAGAGTTCATTATAAAGTGAATATGGCCAATAGTGGGCTTCATCCACTTATCATTCTAGAGTCTTCAATTATTTTGAATGCCACAACTTGTTTTTTGCACTCCTTGTTTTGCTTTCTCACTCTTTTGTTCCTTACTTTCATTTACTATTTTTGTTGCATTCAGTTTTTTTTTCTATGTACACTTTATGCAACTTATTTTTTATTTTTTTATTTACAATCTATTTTTAATGCTTTTTTTGCTTACTATTAGTTTCACCTGTTTGTTCTACCATGCATTCTACTATTCTCACTTTTAATTTATTCTACATATTTTTAGTGTTTATTAATCATTTGCTCATTTAATTCTTTTTTTGTCAAACAATTTTTTTTCAAAAGTTTTTTCATATTTTTTTTCTGATACTGTTATTTTGAATATTTTGCAATTTTACTCTTAACTGTTTAGTTTTCTGTTTCACTTTTTTAGTAAATTTACGACCAAGGTCCACTTTAGTTTTACATTAAACTCTACGTACCGCTAAAGTGTTCTCAATTTTTCATCATGCACCACAAAGGTAATCATAGTTTTAGACTCACTCTTATGCTATTTATACATGTAAATAAGTTTGTGTTTGTGCACATGGTTTGTGTTTGATATGTATAATTCAATGTTGACCTTTGTTAATTCTGGAACTCAAGATTTCCTTTAGATTCTGCCAAAACTCTATATTCTCAACTCCATTATTGACAGGCGTATCTATAAAATTCTAGATATAACCAATTTATACTACCACTTGTTCACTTATCCATTCTCAAGTCTAGGTTTGTGGTTTGAAGTAGATAACCTGACCACAAAACTAGATTACTGTCAGTTATAGTACATTTTTTCTTTGTTTTACACACAAATAAAATATTATTTTTTTGCCAAGTTTTCAACAGGTAAGCCCTACCTGCTTATATTATTTGGTCATCTAAAGCTATTGCACATGTATTTATGCAGTACTCATCTAATAGAATAGACCATAGTCTGATTATATCCACCCATCTACAGTATTCTCAGCTAACGGTAAGGGTATTGATGCACAATTTAACCAATATACCGTAAATGTAACGATTGCTCAGTCACTATTCCAAACAAAGCAGTATCTTTAATAATAGTTGTCTTGTAGGCCAGTATACGGTTGTTTGTTTGTTTGTGTTACTACTACTAGGAAGTAAAGCAACTCACCGGAATACCAAGATACAACATGAAGACTGCACGCACAGGCTTATAAAGCACTTACCTACTGCTTGCACTTTTTGACTAAACCTTTTTTTATTAATGAATAAAAACAAATTATCAATTAGTGGCGATCTTAAATAATTTTGAATTTATTTCTGCTGACAAAATATAGAAAATATACTATTCTATATTGAATTAAATAAAAAATAATCTAAAGTTTGTACATGGAAAAAAGTTTAATAATAATATAATTTAAACATAGATAAATAATAATAAAATATTATTTTTAATTTTTCTTAAAAACCTAAAAAGATATTAATGTTAATAAATTAAAAAAACAGATAAGCATTGCTTTATTTGCTGTTTTCAGGTAATACACTTGTTACGGTGTCTGGGTTTGTAAAACTAACAACCATTAACAGAAATGTTTAGCTCTAAATTGCCGCAGTACTGAAAATTAACTACTAACAGCAATTTTGTATTAAAGCTAAAAGAATAGCAAAGTTTAGTTGTTAAACAACATAATCACAAATATTATGTATTGTTATAAGTAGGTTCTTTAATTTATTATTGTGAGAAAACAGTCTTTTATAAAATAAAAACAATAAAAAAAATTAAACCATATATTTCAAAGTTATAATATGCCATCTTCATCATGTTAGTATGTAAATAAAAAACTGAAATAATGAAATTGATATAAATATTAAAGGTAAAAAGATAAAATACTTACAATTAAATAAAATAAAATATGTTAAAATTCAATAAATAAAAATGTCTAATTTAATCATTAGTACTTTATATATATTTTTTTTAAGATACGGATGTTTATTAATTTTATTGATATTTCAATCGGATTCAAGGCAAGATAAACGTAATTTCAGTGCTAAAATTTTGTTTATTTTCCTTTTTAAAAGGAAGGGTTGACAATAAACATATTATATTATTATTCTCGAACAGTTAAGCATATTCTAGAATTGTCTATGCTAGCACACGTTATAGGGCTTAGGTTTCAGAATCGGCGGCAGTGCTCTCTGTTGTATTTACAGCAAATCTTAAAATGTAATTAAGTTTTTATAATTATTTTGTTTGCAAAATATTGCAGGCAATATTAAAAATGTTAATTAAAAAAATTAAAGCTTAATGAAACTTTATTACAAAGATTAATATTATTAATATTAATATTATTAATAAATTATTTTACGTTTGTATGTTATAAGTTATTATTAACTTAATAATAATGATGCTAATTTAAGGTTATTAATTTTTAAATAAATGTTAATAAAAGGTTTGTTAAGCTAAGATAAGATATAAAATTATACAAAAGTATCTTCAATCATCGTTTTATAATTTAATGTATAAAAGAATGTTATGTATTTTTTATTTAATTAAATTATTAATCAATATTAAAGTTAAAATTTTTAGTTAAACTTATCTGTATGTAGTAAATTCAGAGTTGGTTAAATGTAGAAACTAATAAATGTTGTATGCAAACAGCAAACTTGTTATGGAACTATGGTTGCCTATGTTAATTTACTGCATTGAAATAAATAAGAGAATCAAAGTTTTGTATAACTTCTGGATATTTTTTATTTATAATATTAAATATATTAAAATAAACTACTACAATACTAAAAAAAATGATTAACAAGAGCTTCATACAAATCATAAGCAAATTCTTTTGCTATATTGTTCATATATTAAATTTATTAATTTAATTGTTCAATGATCTGGATTTTGTTAATATTAAATGTACCTATAATAATTTATTAAAAGAGAAACAATATATTAACAAATTGTTTTATTGTAAATATGTATTATAATTAGCTTAATATCTAGTACATTGTCTATAGCAACAACTTTTTATTAAAGAATGCTTTTGTTGTTTTTGAAACATAATAATAATAAACAAAATTTTTTAATTAAGTCATGATATAGGTATATTTTTTAAATTCTTTATTTTGTTTTACAACTAATTTTAGTAGTTAAAGATTTGTTAATAAGATTAGAAAAGCTAATTACTTTTTGACTACAATGTAGTATATCATATTGGTCACAAAGTTAAAAGCAATAATTAATACTTAAATATAATTAACATTTAATTAATGTAATAATTTAATGAATTTGAAAAAAACATGATTTAATTGCTTTATATTAGTTTTTAGATCTTATTAAAGGAACTGATAACCTTGAATTTAAAATAAATACTAAGTCAAACAGTTATTTTTTTCTATACTTTTAAAAAGTGCAGTTATTTAATCTTAATGATTTTTTTCTAATAAACCATACTCTATCATACTAAAATAAAAAAAAACATTAATACCACTGCCAATACTTAGGTAATACTACTAATCCAAATCAGTGCCGTAGAATTAAATAACCAAATTAATTAAGTGCATTGATCAGTGACCACTATTGTTATTTAATAAAATTAATAATACAAAATTTTTATAAAACAAAAAAATATAGTTTAATTTAATATATAGTATATAGTGTATCAAGGGCCAAAAATAGGCTTAGCAGCCCGCCGCTTTTAGCAGCACGAACAAGTAAAGCGAGAGACGGCTGCTAAAGCCTTTTGGCACGAGTTACACACTATATTTTTTTATTATAGTTTGTTACTACTGTTAGATTTTAAGGTATGACGTCTACATATGAAATTTTAATTCACAGCCAATCAAATATTGCGAATAACCGAAAAGGCTAATGAGCATATGCGGGCCGAAAATCGCCTTTTTGAAAAAGATGCAGGCAAAAAAAAGTATTTCAGCCGGACTGATCGTCGTCGTTGTTTATTCGGCTGCCTTTAGTGCTTCTGTTTTTACACGTAAGTTGTGTTGGTTTGTTTGCATGCTTCAGCCAATGAAGAACTCGGTTGTTTCTGGCTCTCAATTCTTTAATGAGCTGTTACCATACATATGAAGCGGTATTTAACCGGCAATAGTGACAGTGCAAATGATGTTATAGCTTAGAATAACTTTAGTTTTGCATTTGTGTTGTTCTTCATACTGTCGCTCTCTCGCATTCTCCTGTTTTGTGTATTTTTTCTTGTCGAGCATAATGTTGTTTAGTATATTTAAAGTAATCGTTAATTGTGCCAACTGATGATCAATCCAATAATAAGAGTACCTACATTTTCAGTATTTATTTTATTTTATAAAAAAAGTTTTTTTATGTATACGTATTTGTTCGTTTCACACGTATGCGGTTCGTTGTCGGTTGCAACCAAAAACGATGAAAACTTTTTCACACATACATAGTTCATATTGGCTTTTGTGTTTTTTTTCGTACACAGGCTTAGTATTAATCATAATGAAGAGAAGTCAAGTTGTTGCCATATTGTTTCTCTATACAAGAATAAAAAAACAAAGGGGGAATACTAGAATTCATTGGGAGCACCCTCTCATCACATTACGTGAGAGTATTTGGTGCTATACTGTTTCTATTAGGTACCGAATACAAACAAAAAAAAAAACGAAAACGAACCAAATCGAATGGAATCCCATACGTGTGAAACGAGTCTAATGCGTTAAAAATTTATTTTGAAGTATAATACAAACAGGATAGGGGCCCCAAAAAAATTTTTGCGGGGGGGCCCAGAATTTGAAGCTACGCCACTGATCCAAATCCGAAATCTGGTCATACAAAAGATTAATACAAACTTAAAAATTTAAAAGTCAGCCTATGACAAATTATAAAAAAATATTATTTGTTTTTTTTTTGTATTTTAGCGTCGACTACTAAGATCATTGGCTATTTATTTTGATAATAATAATCTCAGGTTATAGACCTGAAAAGACAAAACAACACATTAAAACAAATAGTTAAATAAATAAATAAATAAATACTAAATCTAATATCACAGTTGCTAAAATTATAAACTAAATTTAAAACTATTATCACAGAACCTACTATCACAATTGACAGCAAAGTTGTAAAACACTTTGATGCCAGTACCTATTTATTAACCTAACCTAACATCACAGATGACACCAAAGCTGTAAAATGCTTCGATGCCAGACCCTAAAAACTAAAGTAACTAAATCTAATATCACAACTTAACGTAATAAAACAACTTAACCTAATATAACAACCTAACTTGATATCAAAGATGACATCAAAGCTGTAAAATTTTTGATGCCACACCCTAAAAACTAACTAAACCTAATATCACAGATTGCACCAAAGTTGTAAAAGACTACGATGCTTTAACTTTAAACAATTCAACAACACAAACTGATCAATAAAAATAAATTAATTAATTAACACCAAAATCATTATAAGACATCACAAAATTTAGTTACACCTGTTTGAGGAGTCCAGCGTCTTTCAAAAACTAGACGCACCTTCCTATGGACTATTCTCTATTTCCTCTAAAATGTGCTTCACCGTTAGAGGGTCGTGACATGTTTGGCATGTTGGTTGTTCGTCGCTGGTCAGGAGATACGAAGAGGTCAAGTTGGTATGACTTATGCGCAAGCAACATAGGGCAACCTCCTTTCTCCTGTTGAAATCTACCGGCGACTTCCATGCTGTCAGGGTGAGCTTGATTTCCATTAATTTGCTCTCGAAGCCGTTCCATACTCTTTGCTAATACTCGATGACCTTTGATATGACATATCCTTTGAGATCATCGGGTCTTACATGAATATTGTCCGTAGGATCCGCGTCAGCCGCCTGACGGGTCAGCTTGTTGCTCTCGATACTCACATGACCCGGTGTCTAGACAAAGATAGCTCTCTGCCCAAACCCGGTCATGCGGAATATCAAAACTTGTACGAGCTGGACCAGGGAATTGACCAAGTACATAGACTGTATATTCAGGATGGCACTCAGCGAGTCGGAACAAAAGAGGAACGAACTGTGAGATAAAGTCTCAAAGTTTAGCAGGGCTTTATGTAATGCATATAATTCTGCGGTGTATACGGAGGCCTCTTTAAAGAAAGACCATAAATGAGCCGTAGTACCTAAAATGAAGTCATTTCCCACTCCCCGATCCGTTTTTGAACCGTTTTTATACAATCGCGTAGAATCTGGGTATTCGGCAATGATTTCAAGAAGCTTACTCCTCAAGACGTCGGGGCAAGTTTCTCGTTTGCCCTGGGAGGTCAGATCAAGACAAGCAAAACCCTCGGCATCAGCCAGGGTGGAAACTTGCCAAAACCGACCTCAAATACCATCGAATAATTAACAATGAAACTCTCCTCTAGCTCCTGCGCTTGGACGCACACCGGCCTACTGACGGTAATCCTGAGTCTGTTATGCGTTGCTGCGTTTTGTTTGCGGTAAATATAAGTTGGGTGTTGTGACAACGCATTGCCGCGGCATACGTGAGTACAAAGCGACTACGACAAGCGGTTAGAAAAGGTACACCCGACTCGCAAAATGCTCCCGTGGCGTATCTAATGGATGCGTTGTAGACTGCGTCCTCGGACTTTCAACCGGGATTTTCTGGCGGATGAGTATACCGCGCAGCCGTAGTCGATCCTGGACAAAACCAGTGCCTTATACAGCCGCAACAATACCTCTCTCCGCGCACCCTAGTTGATTTTGGCCAAGCACTTGATCACGTTTAAGGCTTTTTTGCACTTTGTGACTAATTCATCAATATGTGCCCGAAAGGATAAGGTCCTATTGAGCACGAACCCTAAAAAACGGACTGTTTCAACGCACGTGATTCTGGAACCCCGCAAGACAAGCTCGGGGTGCCGGTGAGGTTTTCTGAGGCGGCAAAAATGCACGCACGAGGTTTTTGTCGTAGAGAAGCAAAAACCTCTCGCCTCTGCCTCTTTGTTCACTTTGTCTATGGTGATCTGAAGTTGACGTGTTATGGCAGGGATGGTATCTCCCGCCATGTAGATCACCAAGTCATCGACGTACAGGCATTTTTGTACAGCTGTAACTACCAATGCCGCAATATTATTAACGGCAATGGCAAAAAGGGTGACACTGATTGTCGACCTTTGGGGAACACCGTTCTCTAAACATAATGTCTTTGAGTTAGTGGTTCCCACTTTTACTTTAAATTTGCGATCGCGCATAAAAAATTCAAGAAAAAAATACATACGGCCTCTGGATCCCCATGCGTGCAGCTTCTGCAAATTTTCATATTGCCAAGTCATGTCATACGCCTTTTCCAGGTCGAAAAACACCGGTACGAGGTGTTTTCTTGATAGGAAGGCGTCTAAGATGAAATTTTCTAGACAGATTAAATAATCAACGGTACTGTGATTTTGTCTGAAACCCAGCCAGCTGACCGCTAGATTTTGGAATAAACACTTCTGCTGCTCGGACGACAAAATAAGTGAAAATTTTCACGGCGGTTTTGACATCCTCTCCATTTGATAACAAATTATTATTATTAATATTATTATTACGTAACAAGAAATTGTAATTGTACCAAACTGCTTGCAAAAGCATAATCAAGTAAAAATCAAATACCTGACATATTAAAAAAATTGAATTCATACGATAAAATAAGCAAAAACTGTGCTTAGAAATTTTGAGATTACTTATTTAGTTTTTAATATAATTAATTTCAGTTTGGACAAATAGTGAATAAAAATACAGTCTTTAAATTAATTTGCCCTAATACTTATTAAACTTCTAACTTATAGAGTTTGAATCGGCTATAAATAAAAAACTAATAAATGTTTTTTCAAAACTATGAGTTTATTGGAAAGATTGGACATTTTCATTTAAGAATAAAACACAACATTATCCAAATAACTGCCACAGCTGGCTTGACAGTAAGCTATCCGATTAATCCAATTTCTTAGTACATTTTCGTGTGTTTAGGCTTTAATCGCATGAATGGCAACTTCGGTTTTGTGTTTCAAGGCACCAATCGTTAGTAGATAGTTATCGTAATACTTATCGTTAAGGTCTCCCCTCAAAAAAAAAAAAAAATCTAACGGGCCCAAATCACAGCTCCTAGGCTAGGTGGCCAATTAACATCAGCATTTTGGCTAATTATTTGATATCCAAAAACAGTGCGCAATAGATCAACGGTTACGTAGATTGTATGGCAAGTGTACCCGTCCTGTTGAAACCAAATATCATTCATTTCATACTCTTTAATTTTTAGAAATAATTTTTTTGTTAGCATGGCACAGTAACGTTTGTTTTTGACGATAACGGCGGTTCCTTGCTTATTTTTAAAGAAAAATAGCTCAATAATGCCGCCGGACTAAAAATCACACCAAACGGTTACTTGTTGTGAATGCATGGGCTGTTCAATAGCCATGTTTGGATTTTTTGATTTCCAAGTGCGACAATTTTGCTTATTGACATAGCCTCCTAGATAGAAATAAGCTTAATCAGAAACCACAATTTATTGATAAAATTGCTCATCTTTGGCCAAACAATCTTTAGGCTATTGGGCAAACTGAATACGCCTCGGATAGTCATGAGACTTCATTTCTTAGACTAATTGAACTTTGTAAGCTTTCAAACCGAAGTCTTTATGCAAACTTCTCCTCAGAGAAGTGCAAGAAATGTTCAGTTTCTAAAAACGATGACAAGTTAATGTTGATGCATGTTCACTAACACTCTGAACATCAACATTAATTTTTTCGGCTGAGCGCACTAAAAGAGAACGTGATCGTGTTGTTTTATTCACTGACAATCCAGTTTTGCAAACTTGTTTCACAAATTGGTCCACAAATTGCGTTGAAGGCACTTTTTTCTATCAAATTTGATTCGTTAATATCTTACCGTTTGAGTAAAAAACTTAGCACTTTAGAAGTAAGTTTTCATTATTTTCCAATTTATTTTGTTCAAGTGTAAAGCGTCCAATTTTGTAAGTGTTAAACATAAAACAAAATTTCTGTCAACTCATAAATGTCATTATTAAAGCTAGGAATTATATAAACTTAAAAAGTTAAAAATATGCGCATATATTATATGCAAGTGATTTTGTCAAAGTAAATACTAAATATGCAGGGCAGTTTTGCTAAAATATGCACTAAATATGCTAAATTTAGTAAAAAAATGCATATAATAACAAAATATGCAGATATATGATTAATGTAATGTGCTGTGTGTACAGTAAAATGTTTTTTTAAATTATTAATTTATTTAAAAAACTTTATGTTCCAGAAAAAAAATTCTTTAGGACAAACAAGAGAAGATTGAAAAAACGCTCAACTAAGTGTAGGACCAAAATTGTTTTTGCACGTTTTGGCGTTCACTTAAAAATAATTTAAAATTAATGCTATTTGTACCGGTAAAATTATACAAATGTGCACCAAATATGCAAATATGCACAAAATAAGCACTAAATATGCACTAATATGCAAATTTTATGAAAATATGCTCAAAAACTCAAACATATGCAAAAAAAATATTGGTTTTTGCCAGTTGTTTTCTTCTAATTTGTGTAGATACAAAATTATTTAATTGGCATATAAATATTATAGAATATGCAAATGCATAAAATCCCAGCTTTAGTCATTATATTTTTGAAGAACAAAATAAACGGTAGTTCAAATTCCAAACGTTACATGCCCTCCCTTTATATATATATTTTTTTTTAATAAAACTTATTTGAAATTTTAAATTAAATGCATACTAAATAGGCTAAATCGATTATTTGCTTCTTAGCATACGGAAAGTTTAGAACAACTGTATCTAGCACGATGCAGAATGCACTAAAAAGTGGTGCACTAAGGAAGGTTTAGGCAAATTGGCTATTGTTCCTTTTATAAGTCGGCTTTTACAAAACGCAAAAGACTTAAAAGTATTAAAAATGTAAGAAGTTTGATAAAATTAACCTTTTATGCTTATCTGGTCTGGATAATCTGACTACAAAGTACACTCGAGGACTTTTTTTCAAACAAAATTGATGGTTATACAAACATAGGGAAAATTAATACGAGCAAATAGTTATATATTGTGGTGATCAAACCCATTATTGCGTAAGTGCTAAAAAAACACTCTCAAGAATACATCTAGATAAAATACAATTATTAGCATGTTTCATAATAACGGAATTAATGTGAACAACTCCTACGGCAACCATAGAAACATTGCTTTTGTTACAACCGCTGCACTTAGTTGTAATAATAAATGCAAGACAAGCAACGTATCAACTACAGATAAATAAACAAACTGTAAATTTTATGTTTACAGACCAAAAATAACAAATGTATTATATAAAGAAAAGACATTACAGATAAGATCAGACTGCATGAAACGTTACTGCATAAATAAGTCGTTTGATGTAATATTACTGACACAAAACAAGTGGATAAAAACATCCAAGTTCAATTAAATAAACCATCTGATATACAGATGTGACTAAAGATCACAATGGTAACAAAACCGGACATATAAAATCAGAAACTTCAAAAACTTCAATAAATTGATCTGTTAAAACACAAATTAGTAAGGGACTGTATAATTAGTCTGGAGGCATAAGTCACAAATAACATGTTTGGCCTGCATATTAAAGGATTAAAGTTAAGAAAAGAACATTAAAGCAAACCAACTTGTTAAAAAACAAATACATAGACCTGAATTTGCTTTTGATATCTCATACAATACTGGAAAAAAACCTGTAAAAACAAACAATTTCTAACAGAGTTTTGTTTAGATTACCTAAACTATAATAATGCAGATGATCAAAACATAACTGCAAAACATTACAGGACTTATAACTGAACACTGGGATTTAAACAAATACATGCTTAAAATAGGAATTTAGACGGATTCTTTATGCCAGTTATGTCTGGAGGTTAAAAAAACTTTGTTGCAACTGCTGAGCAAGTGCAAAAGGTAAACACACACTAACCAAAAAAAACTTTAACACAGTTTTTTGCACAAATTTTTGGAAGTAAGTTTGATATAATATATTCAATCCACCACAGAGCTTGACATCAAATACATGCAATTTTTATACAAATCGCTTCAAAAAACAGAATATCTTTTAACATTCTTGCATAATGTGCAATATTGTGCAATAATAAATAGAATTGAATAAATTATAGAATAAATAAAATTTCTTATTTACTTAACGGGATTTTATTATTTAACGCGTAACGTAATGAGCTCAGTATGGTACGGATTTGTTTTTAAAGGTCGGTAAAAAAATACAATTAATTTAATAATATAAACTTTAAATATTGTTGGTTTTACATAAAATATTTAAAGTTGAGATGTTTGCACTAAAAAATAACGCAAAAGTTCAAATCCAAATGTTTTCAGCAGCATGAAGGTGCATTAATCTTAATATTGTTACAATCGTGTGTTTTTTGTAAATTTAATAATTAAAAACCATGATATTAGTGAAAACTTTGTGTAAGTAAGTGCAACTTTATAAATAATATTTATTTTCTGTTAGTAGTGCTTTGTCTGATTTATTTAATAGAAACAAGTGTTTTGCTGCAGTTAGTTTAGGTTATATAAATTTTATAAATAATTTTTGTTTCAATAGAGTGTTTGTTAGAATGAATCATTCTTCCTAAAGTTTTAAATTTTTTAATATTATCGGCAATAAACAAAGTTTAAAACGTAAATGTATATAAAACTGAAATAAATTTAAACTTGAAGTAAATCTTTAGATTTGGAGCGTTTAGACAAATAAAATATTTTTTTAGGAAAGGATGTTTATAACATAATAAAAGATTTTGCAGGTGATTAAAGTGTACAAACATTTGTTGTAAATTATTTTATTTTGAAGCCTGAAACAAATTTTGAGCAATAATTTTTGTCTTTAGACAAATTAAAACTAAAAAAGTTGTAGATACTATTGCAGATACAGATATCCAGAACAAAAAAATACAGCAAAGATAGATATAGTAGTTTGTTTTGTGCTTCTTAAGACTATTGTACATTGCACCAGTAGGTCTACGACTTGTTTAATTATTATATTTTGGAGATCGAACCTCGGACTGCTCGCATAATATATAAAGGTTCTACATTAAGCTATCAAGTTATTTTAATAGATATGTTACAGATATAGAAAAAAATATAGACTAAAATAGAATTATGTATAAACATAAAAACTTAAAGCAGCAGTACCAAACTGTTAGAAAAAAATGTACACGAGAATTTTCAATTTCACATTTTATCATACATTCACAAACAATTATTATTTAAAAAAAATAATTTTTAGCACAATAAAAAGTTTACTAAATTTTACATTCAATGAAGTATGACTCTTAAAGTAAAAAAAAAAGATTTATTAAGTGTATAGCATGTCTTATCTAAAAGAAATGCTTTTATTGCGTTTTTAAAGCATACAGTTTTTATGTTTAGGGCTGTATTAATAATAATTATGTATAATAACTAATTTTGAAGTAGTTAATTATTTCATTGTCATGAATTAGATGTTATTTTAAATATTTTTTATTGTATATTTTTTTAGATTTTGATAAGGTAATCTCAAAACAGGTCGGTATAAAAAATTAAAATAAAAAAAAAAAACTTAAGAATTATTATTGATACAACCTTAAATATAACTTAAATATGTGCAAAAATGATTAAACAAAACAATAAAGTTTTTGAATAGACTAATGATTTCTTAAACATTACTATATCGTGTACCATATTGATGATATTGAATTAGTGTTTTGAATTTGCAAAAAATAAAAGGTAATTTTGCTTTTACAAAATATTTTTTTACAATCAGCCAACATTTATTATGTTTTATTGAAAAGATATCAAACTGCTTGTTTTTGCAGTTTAAATAGACTAAGTTTGAAACAACATGTAGAGTTGTTGCATTTTAATAAAGAAACATTTTGACAACTTTGGTCAATACAGGTTTTGCTAATTATCTATTTATATAACATAATAAAGATGCCATTTTGCTTAAAGAACTTTGATCAGAACTATTACTTTTGATACTGATTTTATTTTTATTTTTTATTTATTAAGCATTGTAATAAGTATTGGAGTTAGCAAGTAAAGCTTTGAGATCATATTTCTACAATCATTTTTATTGTGTTGTTGTAATAAGATAGTTTTCTCTAATGGGTGTTTGTGTTTTAAGTGTTGTGTGTTAGTAGTGTTATGTTGTTAAGTAGTAGTAGTTTTTTTGTATGTTTCTTAATAATTTTATCTATTGTGCTAAAGGAACATTGGTAATTTATAGTAGATAATAGTGAAAGTGATAATGCTTTGTGTATTAGACAAAGGAATGCTGCAAATTTGTTGATAAAGCTGTGATTAGAGTGGAATGAGATTATTATGCTTGAATTAGTTGGTTTTCTGTACATTTTAAAGTCAAGTTTGTTTAATTAATGTTAACCCAAGAAAATTTGATTGTTATTTTTAATTTCTATTATAAATTGTATGTTTATTGATGTTATTTCACTGTCTTCTGAATATACAAAATATATCATCTATGTATCTACGCCATAAAATGTTCTGTACTGAATTGTTTAATTTTATTTTTCTATTGTGTTGAGAAATATGTTATGCAAGATAGTTGAATTTGACGCTTCTATTGGCAATCCTTCAATTAATATATACGTTTTGTCATTGTAGGTGCAGATTGCCTCTGAAAAGATTTTTTTTTAATTTTTAATGTTGATAGTGTATTTTCAAGTGCAGAAATAGTTTAACGTATTGGTATGTTAGTGTATAAGTTAGTGATGTTAAAGGAAATCAACGTATTAGAATACAATAGAATACTTTAATTCTAATAAACCCACAATTACGTAATATATATAGCCAACCTAACCTACATAAATCAAACATTCCTATAAGACCCATAGTATCTACAACCAACTCACCAACATGTAAACTGGATAAATTATTTACTAACATATTAACACAAAACTTACAAACTAAACCTGAACTATTAACTCGATAGAACTAGCAAACACTTTTTAAAAACCATTTAAAATAGAACTTAACTTTATATTAATTAATAATATACCAACATATTTACACATTTTTAAAAAACAATAACCCCACCTCATTAAAACATTTAACAACAATAATCACACCACACAAAAACAAATTAATGTAAACAAATTCACAATACCCGCAATACACAACAACACCTGTGAAAGTAAAATAAGTTTTATCATTCAAGTTAATTTATGTAATTAAAATGTTAATATTATATGTGGGCAATTCCATTTCAAACGGACCAGAGCTGGGAGGGGTGCATTGAGAAACTTGCTTATGTATTTTTTTTTAGTTTCTATAACTTATTAGTAGTCCTTTCATCGGTATATGAAGGTATGAAACCCATAAAAAAATTCTACGATTTTTTTTTTAGTTTTTTTGTCGTTTTTTAACTTAATTGCATTTATTGTTTAAAAACCGCAATTTTAACTCAAAAAAATAAATTTACTATGAAATTAATCAGAAATTTTCCGTAGAATCCAAATCTGGTCTGGTCTAAGTCTTTATCATGTCTTTAAGCCGCAAAGCCATAAAACCATGTTTTTGTTCTCAGTGGGCTAGGCAAAAAGGAACATTTAAAAAAAAAAAAATTTAACCGCCTAAGTTGACGTGTTTTGATGTAAATTAATTAGAAAATATAAATTTGTTTTGTGTGTTTGGGTTTTAAAGGTCTAAAACTGCAAAAATAAGCCTATTTTTCAACATAAACTTTTACAAATGCAAATTTAGCAGTTTTCAGAAAAACTATACACCAAATATTATTAAAATATTATTAAAAACTTGAGTTTTGCAAACAATTCTACATAGAAAATAGTAAGTGTTGTGTTTAACTGGCAAAAAAAACGAATCTATAAAAAAAAAATTTGTTCAACATTTTTACTTAAAAAATATTATTTTTTTAATTATTCTTAAAGATTATTTAGATTATATTTTTTTAAGCTTATTCCAGAAGATTAACAAAGACATCTTTTAACGATTGAACCAATTTTGGGTCATTTTACTCTTTGTTTGATAGTTTTTGCGCTTGCGGCCCAAATTAGAATCGATCTATCGGCGCCAAAATTTGAAAGTATTATTATTTTTAGCATTCAAACATAAATCCGCCTAGCGCTTATTAAAATTTGTTAAAAAAAGTTTTAAACCACACCCTAGTGTGTTTATAATATTTTTTGTATGTATAAAAAAATAATTAATTTTTACGCATTTTTTGCCTGAAAATTTTGTAAACATTTCTTTCTAGATGGATTTTTCTATAGACGATGAGTACAACACTGACTATTTTCCATGTAAATTTGTTTCCAGAATTCAAATTTTTAATAATATTTGGTGTATTGTTTCTCTAAGCGGCTAAACGTGCATTTGTAAGAGTTTATGTTGAAGAATAGGCCTACTTTGAAGATTTTTTGAGTTTTAGACCTATACAACTCAAATACACAAAACAAATTTATAATTTTCCAATTAATTTACATCAAAATACGTCAACTTTAGCTGTTTAAAAAATTTTAAAAATGCTCCTTTTTGCCCAGTCCACTGAGAACAAAAACAGATTTGGATTCTATGGAAAATTTCTGGTTGATTTTATTAATATTTTTTTTTCTTTTGAGTTAAAGTTGCGGCTTTTAAACAAAAAATGCGATTAAGTTAAGATAATGCAGACTTTTTTATAGGTTTCATACCCTTATATACTGATCAAAAGACTACTAATAAAATATAAAAACTAAAAAAAAATACATAAGCAAGATTCTCAATTAACCCCCCCCCCCCCCCAGCTCTGGTCCTTTTAAAATGGAATTGCTCATGTAATATTTTAGAAAAAAACTGACAATGGCGTAACAGCCAAAACCGGTCTTAATAAATAAAAATTAACAATAAAATCAGCATACTAAAGTATTCAAATTTTTTTAAAATAACGTAAATTCAAACATTTACAAACTGTTTAAATATCAGATAAATAAATACTATTGTTATTTTAGAAAAATAACTTAATAAAAAGTCTATTAAATTTGTTGTGTAATGACTATTTCTCATGTAGAATTGTCCGCAGAGTTTAGTTTTTTAATAATATTTGGTCTATAATTTTTCTGAGCGCTGCTAAACGTGTAGTAAGAGTTTATATTGAAAAGTTGGCATTTTTACTATATTTTTGCAGTTTTTTTCAAGTTTTAGACCCTTAAAACCCAAATACATAAAACAAATTTAGATTTTCTATCTAACTTACATTACAATACGTCAAATTTGGCAATTTTTAAACAAAAAATGGATTTTTTCAAAGTCAAAGTTAAAAACGACAAGAAAACTTTTTGTAAAATAAAACAAACAAAAACTGAAATAAAGATGCTTATGTTAACCTAAAAAGCTAAAAACATTCTATGCTTATAGATAACTGACAAAAACAACTACGTATTTTTAAAAAGTTTTGACACTACTTGACACAAAAAATAATGTACAGAGTATTAAAAGAGTCATACATAAGAAAGACAAATTTGACACAAAAAAAAACATGTAGAATATTTTATAGACAAACGTCAAGAAAAAATAAAAGTTTGTAAAAATAAATTTTTCATAAATGGATTAAAAAACAGATCAAGGTTAAAAAAATGTCACAATATTAAAAAAAAATGTACTACAAAATTAAATTTGGAGCACCAATTTAAAACAAAAGTTTTTTTTTTGTTTTTTAAAGACTACTGGCTTAAAAAAATAGAACCTGCAAGTTTAACCGTTTTTATGTTTGTTTTTAAGACAATGAAATTTTTCATTTATTTTTTTACTAAAAAGATAAAAGTTATCTGTGTCAAATATAAAACAAAAAACGTGAAAAGAACAAAATATAATAAACATCATTTAAAGAAAATGACAAGACTTTATCAACTTTATATTATATTGTAAAAAGAAATGATCATCCATAACTTTTTTTTACAGTTTACAATATTTAAAGTAAATCAGGTTATTGTTTTCTATGGCACAATGGTAAAAGCAGTTTAAAAAGTAACTGTGTTGCATCTTAAATTTGGCAATTTTTTATTGCATAAAGTTCTACCATCTAAAATAAAAACAAACAAACTCTCAATTATACTTTATAGCGCTGCACAAAATCAAAACACAATTTTATCTACTTTTTTAAACCTTTTTGTTGAAAATGAGACTTGAATAACTCAAAAATACTTCACTCAGATGTAAAATTGCTAAACAAATTTAAGCACCATATCAAATGTTACTAACATATTTTTTTTTAAACGATTGTTCAGTCAATACGACTAGGGCTAATAGTTAGGAAAATGAATTTAGAACGTTATTTTACCACTAGCCGGCATTGTAGCTACAACAGTAGAAAGATTTAAAATAGTAAAATTAGATATTAGATATAGATGATTGTTTTGATTATTTTGAAAAGGTGGTATTGAAGATTTTGAACGAGCTTGCAATGAATTTATTGTTTTATAGAAATGTGTGTTGTTTATTAATAATATGTTTTTATTTTATTTTATGTAATTACAATCAATTAAAACATTTAAATGTTATAGTTCTGCTCTCTCACAACTTTAATTTTACACATAAAGGATAGGCCATCTTTAAGTTGAAATTTTATCATATAGCATAAAACACAAACGGATTATTTTTAAGTTATTTTTATTTTATTTCAGATTAATTATATATATTCCGATTAAGTATAAAATATGGTTTTATTTAAATGACCGCCGCGGCAGGCTTGAGGACTAATTAGTGAGTATTTGCGCCACTATTTCCAGCGTTATTTCGGCAATAGCTTTGCAAATGTTCTGTTTTAAGTAGTCAATTGTTTGTAGATTGTTAGCATACACATTTTCCTTTAATGCGCCTCACAAAAAAATCCAGCGGTGTTAAATTGCAGCTGCATTGTGATCAGTTTACATTACCAAAACGGCTAATAATGCGGTTGTTGAATTTGGTGCGCAAAAAATTGAATGTGGCATGTGCAGTATAAGATGCTGTAGACTAAGTTTCTCCCATTTGGGACACAAAAAATCAGTAATCATGCTTCTGTAACAATCTCCAAAAACAGTAACGTTGGCTCTATTATCGTTTGTAAAAAAAAAAAATGGCCCAATAGCTCTACCACTTCATAATTTGCACCAAATAGTAACTTGCAATGGATGCATTGGTTTTTCAACAAAAGTATGTGAATTTTTTATTCGCCAAATACGGCAGTTTTGTTTTTTACATAACCTCCAAGATAGAAATGGGCCTCGTCCGAAAAGATGATTTATGGATCAAACTAGAATCAACATTCAATTTGTTTAAAGCCCACTGAGCAAAACATAAACAAGCACCAAGGTTGGCTATTTTAACTTCTTCAACGAGTTGCACCTTGTACGCAAACCCACCAAGGTTTTTATAAAAAATCTGTTGTTTGTCAAATATCGAGTTGCTGACTTCTGCGCCGAGTTGATGTTCCTGGGTGCTCGCGTACACTTCGAGCCAAAGAAGCAACAATTTTGGCAAAACGCTTAGGATAAGCATGTTTGGCTTGTGCATTGTCTTCCAATTTTAGTTTCACGCACTTTTTTTACAAATTTTTGTGTTCCTTTAATCGATGGCGCTTTATTTCTTTCAAACAACGTACGCATTTTTTGCAGACAAATGAGACCCTTTTTTAAAATAAATTTTTGGTATTTTAGGACGTTGCTCCAAAGTAAAACGATGGTCTACGTAAGTATCTAACTACACTTTTCTTATGTAATTGTGACTCAAAAATTGACAGCGTCGGTAGAAATAATATTTAAATACTTTGCAGAAGATGCTGCGTACTAGTTTTTTTGGTACATATTATATTTGATATTATTTTTTTACAAAAGTAAATCAACATAGCTTTTTTTTGTGGATTTATTTTAATATTCAATTAATGAATTAATCAAGTGTATGAATACATTTTAAACAATATGCGTAACTTGAACATGTTAATGTAATTTTTTATTTAACTGCCAATATTACTATATTAATATTACTTTTATTATCAAAATATAAAAAAAAATAAATAAATAATAAAATAATTTTAAAATCAATTAACAAAAATTTTTTTTTTCAACATTCATATTAGCCAGTGTTTCAAAAGCTTTTTTTCTATGTTTCTTATTAGGTCAGCAAATCTTCCTTGGCGCACTTTAGTTAAAAATTTGTTATTAATTGGCTCATAGTATAAATAAAATTATTAGTTAATTTGCAGTAAATATATTTACACATAATTTAAAACATTAATAAAATCTATCCCAACCATTACCTATGAAATATGTTTTGTCGGCACCTAACACCCCGACAAGTAATATTTATACTCAGAGATAAAAAGGTGTACCCTTTCACACCTACTGTAAGACTTATGCTGGATTATAAGGGATGATACGTATAAATCCCTACCGTCTATAAGAAGTTATTCATGCCAAAGTTTATTTTAATACTTTTCAAAAATATATTATTTGTTGACACCTGTACAAATTTTTATGTACAGTTCAATTAAAATAGATTTTTGTAAAATTCCCATTAAAAAGTATATATAAAATAAAGCAATGTGTCAGGTTGTAATTAAAAATTACTTTTGTATTACAAAAACAAATAATTGTTAATAATGAATAAACAAACTACAATTGTTTTTAATTTAGAATTTGTTGTTATATTTAATTTATTTGAAAATATATAGATTATTAGTACATCAAACACGCTTTATAATTCCATTCCGTTTCACACTTCAATTACTTAACAATATATGTTCACAAGTAAGTACCATAGTCTCCCTTGTGTGACCTGGTTTTTTGCCAAAATTGATCCAAACAATAAAGTTATATGGGTTAAATGCACCAGAAAATCATTCATACATGTGGTAGGTGAAAGTAGCAGGTAAAAATATATACAGGTCGGCTGTATTAAATTTCAATCAATCGATAAGCATACCTATTTCAGATCTCTATTATAATCTTTTATTAAAAAAAGTAGACAAAATAATAGAATCCGGTGAATCGAAAATATTTAATAAGACAGGTAGAATTGTGAAATGGGGACTGGGTGGAGGTTTTTAGTGGTGACATTTTGTCCTACATAACGATAGGTAGAATTAGAAATAAAAATATGTCAACAAAACAATTTGAAAAAAAAATTGTACTGTAGTTTTTACCGAGTGATTATAAAAGAATAACACAAATTTGAAAAACTTTAGCGGCCTTATCTTTTCTTTAATAAATAGAAAAAAACATTGTTTTAAACGTAATTAATATGAAAATCAATAAATTCCAATGTTTAATATTGATTTACAATTTAAATATGGTTGATATGTTTTACCTATTTAGCATAAAAAGTAAAAGATACTCGTAATAATGATTGTTGCTAATTTATTATTTAATAAATAAAATTAACAATTTGCCGTGTCTAACTAAGGTTTTTTTAACTTTATATTTAGTTTAATTTTATAAATTAAATAGAAATCAACTTTTAATATTTGATTAAGTTTTGGTTTCAAATTAAAATAATTAATTTATGCAATTTAAATAATAGTACGTAATTTTATTATAATAACAGATTTCTTTATATAAATATTGTTATTATTATTATTATTATTATTATTTAAAATACGTAAAATATTAGAGCAATTATACATCTCATGACAATATTCTAAACGATATGCTGTTGTTAATTTTAAATATTTGTTCTTTCCGATTTTGCAATCGCATTAGAATAATAAAGTGGAAAATGGTTTATTAAACCTTTTAATAATAAGTAAAACAGATATAGATTTTGCGCATATAATATTAATATAATTAAAAAATGTAAGATTGTTGTTAAAAAATACCCCTAAATCAATTTATGTTTATTAATAGTTAATAGTTTTGTTGAACAATCCTGCAACTGTTAAATCATATTGAACCACATTTACTAAAATTTAAATCAAGTTGATTAATTTTACATTATTTATTTTGATCAATACAATTTTGCACAATAACAAAAATTTATCTTTGTTTTGGTATCGTTGATAAACAATAATAATATAAGTCCACAATGCAAACTTTGTGGGACTACAGAAGTAGCATCTGTAACCACATGATACAACGTCAAATATTTTAACAATATGTTTTCAATTAGATAAAAAATATTGAGAGCCATTATAATGTTAAGTTTCTAATTTGTTGATTAAAGTTACATGCTGGACTCGGTCATCAACTTTGAAAAAGTGTGTTTTGATATATCAACACAAACAAAATGTTTACATGTACACATTACTTAAAAAAAATAAGTATGGTATGCCATATAGACCAAAACTACATTTGTCTGACAAATAAGTTATGGAATCAAACATTCATCAAACACAAACACTAAATTTAGGTAGCTACACTTGTTCCATTTGTTAAAATGTTAGTACATTCACATTATGTTTTATGTAAACAGTATCAAAATAAACAGCAAATAAGTTTACATAAATTGAGCCATTTTCACACCAAAAACTTTTTAGATTATCATTTAACTCAAGCTCTAGTCTATTAATGTGTTCGTTTAAGAATGACAATGACAACTATTGTCAACACGTTTACTTTTCAATGGTTGCTAAACAAATGCGATGAATATACTTTGTCAACCAACAGTTGACCATTTTAGTCAGCGGAATAATTTTAAGTGGTTTAAGTGAATGCTTGCTTGTGTCCAATATTTTTTTTATTTTTGACAATAATCAAACGTTGCAGGTTAACGATTGTTTTCCTAAATGCACCTGATATCGGTTTTATGTTTGACAAATCAGGCTCACTTGGTAGCACTAATTCAGTAATTTTTGAATTTATTTGTCAAACGCGTCTTACATTTTTTATGTGTTTTTAAAGTAGAGGACGTTTTCTAAATTTATCCAAAAATTTTGTTTTAAAAGTATATAACTATTTTACATGGTTGTATTAAGAATAACATAAAGATTCCAAAAAATAAAAAAATATATGTTGCTATTTAAAAAAATGGTTGTCATTGCAACTATATTAAAAATAAAAACCTACATGTGAGTGCTTGCCTTTATAATACTTAAAAAACCATTTAAAAGGATTTTTGAATTATATAAATTGATTAAAAAATAACGGTGTTATTCAACCGTACGTTTTCTGTCAAACACCCGGTATATATTTTATGCAAAATTACAAAAAAAATATTGTAATCCTAGTTTTTTCTGTATCTTCAAAGCTATATTTATGTTTAGACGAAATTGAAAACTACGTTGGATGAAAAGCCTGTACCCTTTAAATAATGTACGGGCATAATAAATATTTTTTTAAGGTTTTCCTTACCAGAACATGCGTGATCAACATTCAAAGCTGCTTTCTTAATTATCAGAGTCCTGACATCTTCAAGTGACGATAGTAAAAATATCTTACTATTAGGTATTATACAATTAAGGACAGAATTTTCAGGAATGGTTCCGTAGTAAACCACCGGAAGCGCTTCACTCGCACTGTAGTAACATACCGCCCATGGCGCCGATCACCCAATAAAATCAAATTACCAATTGTGTAATAAAAACAGTACCGAACGTAATGGGCGGAGCCATCGGTGGGCTTATTGTTTACACCCAAAAGTATCCTCATCTTCGGTGCTACTTTTAAAGCAAACAAATAATCATTTTGTGATAATTTTTGCGGCATAATTTTTTTAATTTAAATATCATTAATATGAACTAAGTTTGAAATAAATTGAACAATTTTTACCACTAAACTTTTTTATTTATTAATATATTTTTACCAAAATAGCTTATTTAAAGGTTGTTATTATACTCATAGTAATGCCGAAAACGGAAATGAATTATCTTAATTAACTTCCGAGAAAAGCTGCACGATAGTTTTATGAGACAATTTTCCCACCTTAAGATAATGCTGTTGATACAACCTGACTTTGAAAGTATTGCCATTTGCAAGCCCGTACATAAAATGTATGTCTTCATATTTTTTTTTTGTAAAGTTAATAATAACTCTAACTAAAAACCAATTCAAACTAAACATCAACACAGTATGTCAAACATCATTTAATGATACAATCAAAACTTTTTGGATCCTGTAAATTTAAAATTGAAGAAAAAAAAAACTACTGTATTTCAAAACGAAAGCATTTTAGACTATAACTTTATAAAAATGGTTTGTGTTAGAATCAGACAAGGAATCTTTCTGTATAATATTTTCCTTACATTAATTAATTGTATAGTCAGCCATTAATTCAATACTAACTAATTTATCAAAAAAAATTGAAATGGTTTTAAAAGAATAAAAATTGATATAAATAGATATTTAATGATTTATTTTTTAAATAAAATAGATAAAAGATATAAATTTAACATTCCTCAAAAAAGTTTAATCGTTCCACAAGACTCAATTTTAAAACTTGTTTTATTTATAATTTATATTAATGACTTGCCATTAAGCTTGAATTATTCCTGTACTATACAGAGTGTTCAAAAAATAATGTAAAATATTTAAGGCAGTGATAATACGAACCACAAAAGTTAATAAAACTGGGTTGTCATAGCAACGGTTTTGGAGATATGGAACATTATTTATTTTTATAAACTTTTTACAAAGAACAAAGTTATAGAAAATGTTTGAAGTACTTTCCTTCTAATTCCAAACAGGCACAACATCTTTGGATATTTGTACTCTTTTTAAAACCCTTTTATTGGCTCGGATTTCTTGGCACTTTTCATTAATTTTTAACTGCAGCTTCTCATGGCTATTTACAGGAGTAGCATACACTAATGATTTTAAATAATCTCAAAGAAAAAAATCAAGAGGGTTTAAATCAGGCAATCTTGCTGTCCATAAAACTAATCCGCCTCTTCCTACTCACCTATGTAAAAAAGTTTAAATGCTCTCTAACTGCAATTAATATCATGCTGGAACCACATTTGTTGCCTGTGAGCCAAAGAAATGTCATCTAAAAGATTATACATTGTGTTCTGCAAGCAGCGTTTGTTATTTAAGGTTTGGTAAAACAACAGGACCTAGAAACCTGTCGTCTACTATACCCATCTAAATGTTTAATAAAAAACGTGTCCGATGTCCACATTCAATTACAGCATGGAAATTTTTGCGGGCCCAACATTGTGCATTATAAAAATTAACAACTCCATTTTGTGTAAACCCGGCTTCATTTATAAAAATAATGTTGGCAAGAAAATGCGGGTCTTCAACATCCTTGCGTAAAAACCAGCGACAAAAAACCAAACGTGCCCAATGATCAGTTAAATTTATAGCCTGTACTTGTTGAACAGAGAGAGCGTGGCGCAGTGGTCTAGGCATCCGGCCGCTGTACAGGAGACGCGCTCTAGCATTGAAGGAGCGCGGACGTATTCTATATATCGGATATATAAAACCGTTTATTTAAATATTAAATTTAATTAATTTTATTATTTTAATTTTAATTGTTAAGTGCAATTAAATTGAGATATTAATTGCAAAAGTCAATTTTAATAATAAGGGACAAGCCCTGCTTGTCCCTTAAGAAGTGTTAAAGTTGTTATGGAAGATAACAAAAATAGAAAATCCAATAGTGCCCGCAAATAAATCAACAAAGAGGCAATACTCCACGGAGAGTGAGAGAGAGGGAGCGATATACTCTGAAGCGTCGACGGGGATGAATACATCTAGAAATAAAACCGGGCGAAAAACAAGACAAACAACAACAAAGAAAACTCGCGCTGCACAATCGCAGGTTAAAAAGGAGAAAATAAATAAAAGCGACCAAAATTTAAAAAGATTACAAACGTTTGAAAAAGATAAACTTAAAATAAATACAAAATTTATCACAGATAATTTAAATAAAGGCGCAAGTACATCTACCAGTACACACACACAGGACTTAAATAATACAAACAATTTAATTAACCCTACGATTATTAATGACAATTCATCAATTAACGATTTAACAAAATTACTAAATAAACCACAAATAGAAACACAAGAAAAGAATATGGCTTCACTACAAGGTAATCAAAACGACAATTATAACTTTGTACTTAATGAGCCGGCAATACCTGCACAAAATACCAGAAAACGTACAAACGTTGCGACAGTTCCGACAAACAACAGCTACATAGTCTTGTCGGATAACGAAAGTGAAGGTATGGAAACCGAAGACGATATAAACGTGATACCTCCAACACCAGAAACAAGAACAATGGCAATGAACAACAAACGCATACCGCCTATAATAATTCAGGGGACAACGGAACACAAACAACTAGTAAGCAGAATAAAATCTGTAATATCGAACGATTTTAATATCAAACACACTCGAAACACTACTCTAATTCAAACCCCCAACTATAATGACTGGCTAGCGATGAAAGAAGACCTCAAGAACAAAAACGTCTTTTATTACTCTTACACAGCTAAAAACAACAAAACACATTCGTTTGTAGCAAAAGGTTTTGCTATAGATACGAATTCCGACGAAATATTAGAAGCTTTGAAGGAAAAAAACGTTAGTGTAAGCAAAGTATTTATGCATACACATACAGGCAACTATTTTTTAGTTATTACTAACCCAACTGTTACTGAAAAACAACTTAATGTATCATGCAAATATTTACTTCACACTAGGGTTGAATGGGAAACGTATATAAGGTCTCGAGAAATCACGCAATGTCGCCGTTGTCAAAGATGGGGACACTCGTCTAATTGCAACATGCAACCACGCTGCGTAAAATGTGCGCAGAACCATTGGACGCACGAGTGCACAAAACCAATAGAAGACAAACCAAAATGTGTAAATTGCAATGAAGAACATCCAGCAAATTACAGCAAATGTTCAACATATCTAGAAAAACTAAACAAAAAGAAAATGGATCAACCACCGCCAATACCAAGAACCGTCAGAGGAATAGATACAAGCAGCAGACGAGAGTTTCCTGAGCCGCGCTGGACAAACTCTCAACCACAGCAATACCCACAGCAACGCCAAACCCTGCAGTTGCAGCAAGCCCAGCCCACAACACGTTCCACTACATATCAACGCACCGTACCCGCATGGAGTACACCAAAGCAGCCAACCACCGTCCCTGGCAACAACACGTTCTTTGAACTGCAAAACGAGTTCAATGTGCTACACGGCAAAGTAGACTTAAATTTTATGTTGTGTGCAGTGAAAGAACTCAATCGTATATTGGACCACTGCATAACAGTCACAGACAAGTTCCACGCCATGGCAGAATTTTATGCAAATCTAGAAAGAAGTCATGGATAATTTACTTGTCTGTGGCTAGAATGCAAACGGCCTAATGACTAAAAAAGCCATTCTTGCAGAGTTTTTAACACAAATGGACATAGACGTTATGACCATATGTGAAACAAAGCTAAAAACCACGCATTCTTTTAAAATATGTGGCTACACAATGTTCAGAAATGACAGAGCAGACGGTGCAGGAGGTGTGGCCATTCTTGTTAAAAACTCTGTACCACATATACATATAAATCAAATCATTGACACGACAATAGAAAACATTGCAATTCAACTCGCCGACGACACATTTATTATATCAGTGTACAATCGACCGTTAAACAAATTTTCTGACAAGGACGTACGAAACTTATTTGACATAGGACAGAAAATTATTGTAATTGGAGACTTTAATGCCAGACACAACTTGTGGAAATGTCACTGTAACAACACCAACGGCAACACATTATTTCGTTTCACTAATCATTATCATTGTATCATCAATCACCCTAACGACCCTACTTATTTTCCGTCTAATGGCACGACACCGACAACGATTGACTTGACATTAAATAAAAATGTTGACTGCTCACAGGCGCGGACTGTGCAAGAGCTGAACTCAGACCACGACCCCATACTGTTCTCTTTAATAAAGCACATTAAAAACAATACGACGAGAACAGTATTTGACTACAAAAACGCCGACTGGACATCTTTTCGGAATATTTTAGACACAAACATTTTAATTAACAATGTTTATTGGACAGACAAACTAGACGTTGAAACAGTTAAGCTGACAGAAATAATTAAAAGTGCCAGAGACAGAACAGTACGAAAAAAGATTTTTTTTCTGTACAAAGTCATTATTTCTAGTGAAGTTTCAGATCTCATTAGAGAAAGAAACCGAGCCAGAAAGAAATGGCAAAGGACAAAAGACTTGACTGACAAACAAAACCTAAAAGAGCTTAGCAAACTCATTAAGGTGACTATTAATAGACTAAATAATGACAGATGGACTCAAAAACTAGAAAACTTGACAACACAAGACAACTCTCTGTGGAAACTGACAAAGTCAATGAAAACAAAGTTTGACCCGATACCAGCGCTCAAACACGGAGGCACAACTGTCATGGCTGACAAAGGCAAGGCGCAAGTAATGGCCGAAGTTTTTAGAGACGCTCACAAACTAGATTTGACTGACAACGACGAACATAGACATATAACAGAAACAGTTCAGGAATACCTGGCAACTGTTAACATCTTACCGACAGACTGCCATAAACAACTTACTACGCGAAATACGGACAATAATTAACAGACAAAACTCACGTAAAGCACCTGGACCGGACACTATCACCAATGCTGTACTAAAAAACCTCACAAAAAAGGCCATAGTACAGCTGACACACATCATTAACAACATGTTAAAGCTTTCATACTTTCTCCAAAGTATGGAAGTCAGCAACCATCATCCCCATATTAAAACCTTGTAAGGATAAAACTTTACCAATTAGTTATAGGCCTATTAGCTTGTTAAATGTCTTGGGTAAACTGGCCAAAAAAGTTATACTGGAACGGATGGACCAGTATGACCAAAAGCACAAGATAATCATTGACCATCAATTTGGATTTAAAGCCAAACACAATACCACTTAACAAGTAGTACGCATTGCACATGATATTCTTACTAATTTCAACAAGAATAATGTGACAACAATGCTACTACTTGACATAGAAAAGGCGTTTGACAAAGTATAGCAAGTGGGACTCATATATAAACTCATTCATTATCATTTTTCAGACAGTATTATCATCCTCATAAACTCATATCTTGAAGGGCGCTCGTTCTCTGTCAGAGTTAACGAAAGCTCATCAGAATTACAGATCATTGCAGCAGGGGTACCTCAGGGTTCAATTCTGGGACCCAAGCTGTTTAACATCTTCATTAATGATATACCGACAAAATTTAAAACGAAAACAGCTCTTTACGCCGACGATACAGCAATATACGCTCACTCGCACAGTGTAATTGTAGCCAGCAAGCAAGTACAAATACATGCTGATGTATTAGTGAAATATTTTGAGAGATGACAGATCAAGCTAAACGCTGCCAAAGCGGAAGCTATCACATTCTCTCGGAAATTCACGTGTTCATCAGTGTTTTTGCCACTTAAACTTCATGGCAGGCCTGTGGTAGAATCGGTTAGCGTAAAATATCTGGGCATAAAGATGGACAAAAGACTGACTTACAAGACACACATAGACGGGACTATTCAGAAGTGTTATGGCGCACTGAGAACACTTTACCCACTGATGAGCAAATCCAGTAAACTCAATCAGACTAACAAGCGACTTATTTACACAGGAGTTATAAGACCCATCATGACATATGCTGCACCAATCTGGTGTGGTGCAGCAAAGACACACATTAAGAAGCTTCAAGTTTACCAAAATAAACTTTTAGGACTTATTCTGAATAAAGACAGATACACAAGAATTGATGACCTTCACGACTTATCCAACATACCCCGAATTAGTGACTTCGTTAACGCGCAGTCACAAAAATTCTATATAAATCAACTGAGACACAACCGACTAACAAAGACAATCACTGACCAACGATCATCAGAGATTAATCTCAAATACAGGCTGACCTACCAAAGGCTGCCCATTTTCACCCAGCCTTTGTAACGAAGGCACACAAATCATTACCTTAAACAGGGTTTTTAAAAGCTTTCCCTGTAATGTACATATAAATGTAAATAAATTGTAATTGATATAAAGTGATATTTGTAATTAAAAATGTCCTCACCTATTGTAAAGTTATGTATGTAAACATATTATATATTATTTTATTATTGAATGAACCGACCTGTTGGTAGGAGTTAATTATTTTATGATTTTTTGTGCAAATTTGCTTTTCTTGTAAATATTGTAAATAGTAGAAAATAAAGAATTTTTAAATTGGAAAATTGGCCGCTGTACCAAAGATCGTGAGTTCGATTTTCATATACCGTGATATACTTTTAACTTTCTATACGCTCTCCCACTCCCCAACCCGCCTTGCCAGCGTTGGGGTTTTACGGCTAAAAACCTTCACTGAGGAGTGATGAATTTCTTCCAGTGGTTCGGAATCCACTTAAAACTGTAGGTCTCTTGTAATGTAAGTTGCCAGCATTACAAGCAGAGAAGAGGCTAAGACGCCAGCAGTGGCGTGTGAACGGCTGACTTCACTCATACACACTCACACTCACTTGTTGAACAAGGACAACATGGTGCATAGAACAGCAGCTCGTTCTCCAAACAAGAGTAGTACCAATTCCTACCTTGGCTGATATTTTTTGCACACTTGTTCCTTGATTATGCCCTATCCGTGTTTTAATTTCTTGTTCTGCTCTAGGAGTAAATACCGACCTTGGTCTGCCAAAAAGATAGTTTTTGAAGTGAACCGGTATCTCTCAATCTGAATTTTTCCAAACATACGATGTGAAGGAATCTAGAAATTTGGATAAGTTTCTACATAAAAAACATTGCGCTTTGATGGCAATCCTACTAGAACAACCATACATGAAATGCATGTCGGTTAGTTTTGCATTAAAGTAATCAGCCATAGCAATAAAAACTTGAGCACTAACAACAACTGTTAAATACTGAATGTTTATTTCATAAAACATCAGTCAACTATAATAAGAAAATGCACGTTTTTGCAAAATAAAAAATAGAAGAAAAAAAAATTAAAAAAAATAAATAATGTTCCATATTTTCAAACTATGACAATCCATGTTTATAAAGACTTTTTGTTTGTTGTCGTTTGTACTACCACCCCCTTAAATGTTTTAATTTTTTTTTGAAAAATAAAAAATGGAAAAAAAAATAAAAATAATAAAAATAATGTTCTATATCTCCGAAACCGTTGCTATAACAACTCATGTTTATTAAGATTTTTGTTTGTTGTGGATTGTTTATAAGAGGTAAACTTAACAGAGTTTTATATGTTACAAGACATCTTTAAAGTAAGTTGAGTTTGTCATGTTTATTGAATGTATACTATACATAGTATATATATTTTGAATCTTCTTGGATTAATGTATTGGTTTTTTAATAGAATTTCTAAAAAAAAATAATTTTCAAAATCGGTACTACGCGAGGTACTACGTATAATATTAAATAAAAGTTTGCAAGATTTGTGTAGGTTGCTCTTTAATGTAAATAATTTCTATATTATCTTGAATTTTTATCAAAATTGAGCTACAGGTTCTTTTACTTTTGGCTGCAAATATATATATATATATATATATATATAGATATATCGGTCTTTAGACATCGATTTATAACTATTCTACATGTATTGTAGTAAGTTAGCATATTGAATTTGTTTATAATTATAGATTGACATTAAATATTTATACTCACAATAATTATTATATATTTAAATTTTCAATTTAACAAGTCTGAAAATAGAAACAAAATTAAAAAAAAAATTATTTTAAAACGAACAAGTTACATACACATATATAAAATAATCTACATTACATTGTTTAGGTAAGTAAAATATTTTTTCCAGGTTAAGGTATCATTTACTTGAATTCCAAAAAACTTTGTGCATAAAGTACTTGCTATGTTTTGTCTTATAAGTGTGATGGCATTTGGTGTAATTGTAGTTTTAGTAGTTTTAAAAAACATTACATTTGTTTTTTCCGCATTTAATATTAATAAATTTTCTTTAAACCATCTATCTGCTTCTGTTATACATATATTTGTATCCTGAATACATGTTTCTAAATGATTGCTATTAATTAAAAAAATGGTTTTGTCTGCGTAATTAATTACTTGAACATTGTTTCTTTGAAATAGTGATGGCGATTTGTTTATGTAAATAGCAAATAATAGAGGACCAGTATACTTCCTTGCAGAGCTCCGACGTTTACTTTTGTTAAAGTGAATTCTTCAAAGTTTCCTTTTCTTTTCACTATTACTTTTTGGTATCTGTTTTCAAAATTTATTAAACTGTTGCAAAATGAAAAAAAAAACTATTGGTCTTTGTACTTTGCACAAACTGGTTAATAAAATTATCAATTGTCTTAAACTAGTAAACTAGTAAAACTTAATTTTCAAGTACCGTCTCACCAAAACACACAACATGCCAAAACATTCAATTTGCTTGCCCATTACAATATAAATATATTTATGCAGTTTTTATTATTTGCTAGTCATTTGAGAATATTAGATCCAAGGTTGAGTAAATGTATGGAAACACCCGATTATTGGCTGCATTTTTGGTTTATGTAAAAAATGACTTTAATAAAAGTTTTTATTGAAATTTTAATCTACATAGTGATGTATTTTGATTTTTAATACAAGCCCTGTTTGAGGAGATATGACGTCATCATCAGTTTTTTTTAAAAGAACACTCTGTATTTTCTTTTATTTTTAGATAGCGAATTCTGTAAGTGTTTTAATCAAAAAATTAGTTTTATTATGGACGTTTTACTCAACTGAGCCACTATAAACTTAATAAAAATAACATCATTTTTAAACCAAAATTTTTAACACTAAATTAAAGTCACCGGCTCACAACAAAACAACCACATCAACCTCTTGGACGTAAAAAAAACTTTAGTTTTTTTGTCTAATTCAAAAATACTAGCAAACAAAATTTAGTTTTGCATTTGTACTTTTAATCAATAAACTACGTTGTACAATAACTGAAAAACTTTAAAATAAAAAAAAAACAAACTGAAATTTGATTTTAGCATCAAGTCTCTTTACATGTAGGGCTCAAGATGACTGCCTCTACTACTTATGAATAAGTTTGCTACTGAATTTTATTGTTTTTAAGTATAGAGCATCTAAAACTACACTATATTTCATAGTTTTTAATTAAAAAAATACATATTAATATCTAATCAAATAGGCTTACTAAAAATTTTAACTGTTATTCATTATCCAACATGTAGCACTAAAAAAATATTTTGCAACCGTACTATTAACAAATACAATAATACGCAACTATTCAAAATGAATGTCTACCGATCTTGTTTTTATTGTAATAGTTTTAGATAGTAATATATTATTTACATTAAAAAAAATTAAAAAACTTTGTAACATGTACGACTTTAAAAGATCTAGTCATGATAAAGTGTCATAAAACATGTTCTTCTATCAAAAAATCTCACTTTTCGAAAAATGTAACATAACATATTCATCCACTTGCCCCTTCAATTGTTAGTTCAACGGCTTTGATTGAATTATAAACATTAAAATACCAGATTTAATACTTTATTCTTAATTTTTAATTTACTTTAATTTTAATTTATTCTAAACAAAGCAACAAATAATATCAAAACATTTTTTATTTAAAATAAATTTACTGTCACTTGCTTTTAATACTCATGACAAATACAAATTTGTTTATTTAAGGTATAATCTGGAATCATGCATGGTTGATCCGACACTGAATGGATGAGGCGACAAAAAAGGATAAGATTTTTTTGGAAGGAAGACACGCCGCGGCCGTTGGAGCGGGACGGAGTGTGACCGGAGGCACCCTGAACACGAGCCTCCCACATCTCTTTATGCAAAGAGATATTCAATATCGTGAATAAATATTGCGGCAGCCCTTTAAAAATTTAAATCTTTTAATACTCACCGGAAACGGATTCACCCTTTTAGGCGCTTGAACTGACAGAAAAAAAAATGTTAATCTTAAAAGTAAACCGAAATTTTAATAATCTGTGATTATTTCGTTGTAGGTGGTATTTTAATTAAATTAAATTTTGTTAAAACCAACTGCACTGTTCCGGCTGGAAATTTTTGAAATGCTGTATGTAGTTTATATGTGAATTGTAAAGAGCCCTTATAAAATAATGAGGAAAGTTATTGCATTGCAACAACTTGCATACTACATGAGTACATATAATAGAACTTTTATACATGGAATGGTTACGGTAAATATAGAAATAATTTTATATATAAATAATGTAATATGTACTTAAATACTATTATTAACTATGCTCCGTGTCCGTACAAAGCTTTTCATTTTCAAGTATAATCATACATTTTATACTTATTATATTTATGATAAAAGTCAGCATGATAAGTTTAATACTATTAAATGCAGTTTTTTTTTATCACTGCTCTGATTTATATTAAATACTTTATATAAAAGTATTTATATTTTTAATAATTATAATATTTTAAATTAATTTATTCATACAAATAAATTACCACAAAGTATTTCTTTGACATACAGCTTTCTACTAACACCTATGCAATATAATGTTTGCAATCTCGTTTAATTAAATTAGCGTCAGTATTCATTACGTCCCTGTTCTACAGGTTCAACATTTCATCACGCTCCGCTTTTATTAAATGTTAAAATTGTACATTTTTAAACGCAAATGAGATACGGTAATTCACGGAATCATTAACTACCTTATTTCCTTTACGCTTGATCGTCTGAGACGGGCGACTCATGAGACGTGACTTCATAATCCATTCATAATTTTTTTGGGAGAATCTCTGGCACCAACAACAAATAGCACGCTCGGTGGGCAAACATCTCACGCTTCAATGACTAAATCGTAGTAGTAAAAAATGTAAATACCATTCATCAGTAAATCTCATTTTTTTCTTGGTGTAATTATTATTTGAAAAAATATATTGACAGAACATGCACGTGTAGTTGCATTTTGAATGATAGCGAATGGTCATTGTATTTCCTGTTTATTTGGACATAATTGGGGTGGATCATATTGCACAAGGATGGACAACTGTTGTAAGCGCAGACATCATTAGTATATGATCTTCCGGTCAGTTTGATTTGGTCACTAACCGCATGATATTTGTTGGGGTATTTTCATTGTATTTTTCATTGTATATAGTTCGAATTCAATCTAACTAGCTTTTGAAATATTACTCTTAAGGACTAAAGACGTAATCAACATTGGGAACTTGTCACATCTGTCTACACTAGTGGCACTAAACTAATATTTTTAATATATAAATAAACAAATTTAAAGCACAAAACACAAAAATAATAAATTTTGTTATTAATACATATACCTACCTAATCTTGCCCTCAAGTGTCTAAACATATATTTTTGTAAATAATTCAGAACTTAAACTTATATTTTTTGTGCATGAATAAAATTTGTATTAGTATTTAGGTTTTTTTTATTGACGTTTAAAAGAATATTAAATAATTAATACTATTGTTAAACTAAGTTTGCTAAATATTTTAAAAAATAAGATTTAATTTTTAATATATAATTGATGATTAAGAAACAAAAAAACTTCTTGATTCAATCAAGGTAAATATTTCCAGCAACAGTATATTAAATTTAAATAATGATGGTTGGTCAGTTTAAACTAATATTGAAACTATCTATAAATATCTTTTATATATAACTGTTAAATAATGGTTTAATTATTCTATTTAAATTAATTTGATAATAGTTAGTATTTTTGAAACTGTTTATTTTGCACTAACGGCAAAAAGTAGTGTTTCTAAGTTTAAATTCTTTTCAAAATTATGGTTTTACAATCAACAAATTGTTAGTTTAAATATTATTGACCAAGCCGGCCTTTTTATATTATGTCAATGTAATCTTTCATTTACGCATAATTTTTAATTGCTTATAAAGATAAATACTTACATTAATATATCAACCCATGCAACAAACATTGTTAAATAAATAAGTCAATTACAGTATTATATGGTTTGTCTACAAAAATCTTGTTTTTACAATAATACCTATATGTTGTAAACGATAATTCATGTTGAGTTTCTACATGTCACATAAATATTTTCAAATCATCAAGTTATATGTTGATGTTAAACGTTTTTTTGTATTTACATAAACAATCTTAATCATGTCCGAATACACAACAGAACACGCGTTAAAATTGTTTAATCCTAGTATAAAAATAAATTCAGATTTTGAAAAAGTGCACAATTTAGAATTTGATTCAAAAGTTTAAAAGAACTGGGTTTGTAACTAACGCCGAAACACCTTAACATACTTGTAGCGGTTGTTGACAATGTTTGTCAACGTGTAACTGCAAAACCAGGAACATTAACTTGTCATAGATTACAGCAACTGGGCATACGCAACAAATATTGACTAAAGATTTACACTTACATCCTTACAAATCCAAATAACACAAGAATTGAAACCTAGAGATCATTTTCAGGGTTGTGTGTTTGTCAAACAAAAAACCGATTTTTGCCAAAGATTCTCTTTAGTGATGACGCATTTTTATTCAAACAAAATATGAAGATTAGAAAACTCAAGAGAAGTTTTTGCAAAAACAATAAAGTAAAAAATACTGTTACAATTAATTCAAATTGCTAGCGAGCAATGATTACAGAATTTTTATGGGACCAGTAGGAAGATATTGACACATCATCATACTTAAAGTTAACGCGGCGTATTTAGAAACTAAGTAAGTTAGACTTGGCAGTATCTAATTATACTACTATAACTAAGAAAAATGATAACGCAACGCCCTCTATTACAAGAAAGTTTAAAACTGTTTATGTGTAAAAAAACTAAGTACAGTTAAGTCCTTATACAGGCAGGATTTTGGCATATTTAAAACGTTTTGTTTGAAACAGTTCACCAATATTAAAAAAAAAAATCACACAGTAACAATATAATAATTTGGCAAAATCTAGATTATGAGGACACAGTTTTGCGTACCTCAACTGGAACACTTACTATACATATTACAATAAATCTGTTAATTATTTTTTTTAAGCTAAGAAAAGGTATAAAACGCGTTGATATTGCAACAAATGCAATAAAATACAGTTTGCGTTTGGACTTACCCAACTCTGTTTACGCAAATTGTAGATTTTTTAGAGATGATAAATGTATGTAAATTTGTAGTATCTAAATATTTGTGTAGAAACCTATTTAAGTAATAAAGTTAGCACAGATTTTGTTTTATTGGATGATTTAAATCAAATCTAATAAATAGTATAATGTGGTGGCAATAATTCACAAGTTAGAAATTGTTTTGCAAAATTAAACAAATTATTTAAATTGTAATTTGTTACACCATTTCTATTAGATCTACTAGGTCATTAAAGATTAAAACAATATTGTGGGCAACATGTAAATGATTGAAGTGCATTCCGTCAATTTTTATATTTTTCAAGTTCCATTTAAGTCTATTGAAAACGTACTTTAAACTTGAGGTAAATAGTTTAAACAAGATTTAATTTCTTTGGCGTACTCTTTTACATGTTTTTATTGGTAAGTTCTTTTTTTATTTTGACGTAAAATGTTAAATTTTTATAGATATTTTTGAGTATGTTGGAGAATCTTAAATTTAATCTTGCAGTTTCTGGTAATTTTAAGATTGATTATATTTTAACAATATTAAAAGTTTTGTAAAACGAGATAAACTTCAGATGTATAAGGATATTGTATTAATTTTGGTAAACAGTTTACATAGTTGTAAAAGCAAACTAGTAGAACGGTAGTTATAAATATTTGAGATGTCCTCTTTTTAAACAAGATTGTAACCTATGCATTACACCAATTTGCGGTGATTGCAAAATAACATTTGAATAGATTTTTCTACCGTATTTTTTTCAAGTTTTGACATAAGCATTTACTATATTTTTCTTAAAGCAGCATATTTTTCAATCTTTTGTTTGGCACTCAGCGTTGCGGTTTTGGTTGTTTATCAAGTGCCTTAGACAAATACAAATTGTTGTAGAAATCTTTGATTATTTGGGGTATTTGTTCAAAGTATAAGACTATAATTCCTTTCCGGTTCCTAACGTAGGTAATTCTTGTTCTTTTACTGAAAAGTTTTGATCTTAGCATTTTTATATTAGAGTTCTTCTTAATTGTACTTATAATTGCATTAATTTTGTATTTTTTTATGTTCTTTAAATACTTTTCGTTTTACTTGCCAGTTGAGTGTTTTATATTTATGCGTTTCCTTTTTCACATGCTTTCTCTATTCTATAGTTTTATTTTACTAGATATATTATATTTCCATGCTGTTTTTTTAATTCTCTCATTTAGTTGATCTACGTTCATATCTATAATGTTGGTAGATTTTAGAAATTTTCTATAGTTCACTCCGGTATTTTTCTTTGTTTGCGCCCAACACATTAGCTGTTGGAAATTTAAGTTTTGTTATAAATATTTTTTTCAAAACTTAAATTAGCTACTAGCTGCGCTTGCACTAGTTTATGACTGCTTTCGTTGTCAAATTGATACAAAGCTCATACATCTCTAAATAATATTTGGTTGTAAGCAAGAATAAAGTTTATATTCTATTTTTTTTTTCTGACTCTAAAACTTTTGAATATTTATCATTTATTAATTAAAATTGTTTTATATAGTATTAAATTTTTATAAATTATTTTTATTAATTAATTTATTATTATTCAACTAGTTTTGTTAACTTTGTAACAATTTTAACTGTAATATATTTTAAGTTAAATATTTGATTGATTTAAAATATATTTGCAAAGAATCACAGTAACTATTAATTAACAGTAATACTTTGACCAGTGAGATGCTATGCATATTGATGATGGGTGCATACTCTAAAACACGAGTGTATGTGTCTCTTACTGGATAAAAAGACAATTTACATAAAATACATCATTTATTAACTTTAAATAATAAATTTGTTTTGGTCATCTGATTCAAATAAAACGCGCCAAAAATACCGTTGTCTGTTCTTGTAGGATTTAACTGTATTACAGCTTTCCTTCACACACAAACAGTTCAACGCTTTTCCTAATAGGACCAGTTTTAACACATTTATTTGTGTAAATAAAAAAAATAAGTCGACAAATCAGCAGAACTTTTAGGAACACCAACTAATTTTGGGGTCATAGTTAAAACCATTAACTTTAACTTTTATTTTTTTGGTGTCAAAAAAACTGTTGACAAAACTAACAAATTTGTGCTTCATTTTAAAGGTGCTTGTTAGTAAGATTAGGATGTCTAAAACTGCTGTAATTTATTTTAGTGTTTGTATTTACAAAACAAATTCAGACGTGAACGCGTACGCATGTGCTTTTTAATATTAGTGGTTAAATAATTGCGAAAATTAATCATATTTGTCAAATGTGTTGATGTTAATACAGTGCTTTAAGTGTTATAATTATCAATGATAATACTTTATCCTAAGTAGGGTTATTTAAAGTATTTTCTTATATGGTCATATTTTTAAATATGGTAAATTCCACTCACATTTTATTTATTTTCATTTTGAGCAAAAAATAAACAATATAAAAGCAATAAAATGTTTTAAAAGAAATAAATAATATAAATAATATAAATATTACAATAATTACACTATTAACATATCATATCAAAATTATTATTATTATTTTTATAAAAATAAATATTTAATCATACATTTTAATTTGATAATATATTGTATTATATTTAACTTGCTTATAACTAATTTCTTGTTATCAATAACTTTTTACCTTTCCGTGGTCTTTCTTTTTGTCTTAAGTCATCACAACAGACCGGGTGATGTGAAGAGTTTTTCTTTATACCTATTCTTATATATCATATTTTATTTTATTTGTTTGTTTATAATATTATTGCGTGTTTTTTATTTATTGTGAAAAATAGTCATCTTGCGGGATTTGTTTAAAACATATTAATCTTTGATCCAAAGCAATTAAGTGTGTTAAAGGTTGTGAAAAATGGTTTCACATATTATGTGCAGACTTAGATGTAATTAGAGCCAATTACTACATAAATGAAGCCAGCAGTAATAATAGCACTGATACTTGGATGTGTGAAACCTGTCTACCGCATGATTCACGTTTATTGCCGTAGAGTCTGAAAATATTAAGCTTCGTGCTGAAGTAAATCAACGATGCTGGAACTAACCAACCTACATCAGCAGTTACTGAAAAACTAATTCAAGAAATTATAAAACTTAATAGACGCACACATAGTATTATCTTTTATGTCGTACGTCAGCTGGACAATTAGAAATTATAATTTGCCACATTTCTGGAATTTCGACAATTGTAACTGAAAATTCGGACAACTAGAACGACACAGAAACCACTTTATACATATTCATTATCAAAACACTCGAGATCTTTGTTCAAAGACGCATATGTTTTAAGCAATTTGTAATAATTTTAAATTTTATATAATGTTTTTTGCATAAACGTCATTAAATAACTCTATTTATAATTTTTAGCTTTCTGATCAATCCAATTTTTACTTTGTATAGATAGAGCATTTGCCACTATCTATCGTTCTACTAGATGACAAATGCTTTTAGCTTTCTCTGAAAACATTTGATCTAAACTATTAAATACTTAACATTTAAGTTTCTTAGTATTATTATTTTTTAATTCTTATTTTTGTTTTGTTTTGTATAAAATTTACATTTATTTTGCTTTATTATAATTTTATCTTATATTTTATATTTTTTATGTAGAATTGTATATTCCTGTAATTACTTCTGTGGGAATAAATATATTATTATTATTATTATTATTTTTATTGTATATATACTTCTATTAAAACCATTTTTATAAAACTGTTCCACGTAATTTTTAAATAAACCCTTCAATATTTTGTAACGTTGAATTATTAAATTACTAGACAACTTTTTTGTGCAAAGTCAGGTCAATTAGTTCCGCTATTATTTTGTATGTGGCGCTAGTATTGCATTGGCTGATTGCTCGTGTTTTTGATGCATATCTTTGAATGTTATTGTCGAACTGCAAAAGAATTAGTCAGGGACGTAGCAAATGTATACAAATGCAATTTAAATTAATTTGATTGAACATTTTTAAATAACATCCCTAAAAGGTTTTGCACAACAGATAAATGTATTACAAGACAAAAACATATTTCACACGGAAGAAAAATATATTAAACAACAGTAAAATATATTTGACAACATTTAATACTTTCCACGACAGAAATAGAGAATGCACGGTAAGAATATGAAAGCCACGATAATATGAACGGTTAAATAAAACATATTAACAGCAAAAAAAAGTTTTTAGAACAATAACTAACAAGACAAAATAAAACAAACGCCGACATAATAGGATGTTTGAACGACAGCAAATTAATAATTAAAATAATTTAAACTATTATCCTAATTAATAATTAAAACAATAATCTACATTATTCTAATTATTAATTTGCTGTAGATTAATTTGCAAAAACCAGTAATTTTTTATATTTCTGCTTTTGTTTTTGCATAATAATATTACATTGATATGTTTTACTTTTGTTTATAGAGAATTGTTACTAGCAAAGCTTTTATAGCAAGGGCGTTTCCAGCCAACTAATCTAGGGAGGGTCATTAAAAAAAATATATGTTTTGTAGTACAGTTGAGAATGAAATTTCCAATCTAATAAAATATATAAAAATCTAAAACTTTCAATTGTTTATTAAATTTTGAAATTAATTTGTAATTTTATTGTCGAAATATTTGTTTAAACTTTTATGACCGTATTCATAAGTCAGTTACAGTAACGAATTGTTAAATTTGATAATCGCAAAATTATTTATACTTATTCTACTATAAAAACAAGTTTGGCATAATAAATAACTATTAGAAATGGATGAAAAATAATATTTAATAATAACGCAAAATAAATAACATGTATTTCTATCAAATTTATAAAAATAGTTTTGACGTTTTATCGAATTGGGGAATACGGGCAATACGGCAATATGAGCATAAGAGTTATACTTCATTGAACTTTAAACTTAGTAGACTTTTTATTGTGCTATAAGTTATTTTTATAAAATAACATTTGTTACAGTTCTGCTTGTAGTTGTGAATGTATAATAAAATGTGAAATTTGAAATCCCCGCGTGTATTAATTTTTTAACAGTTTGGTACTGCTGACACATTAATTAAAATCATAATAAATGTCATATTATAAATTTATAGGTTATAGCAGCTGGTGGTTTGATAATAGGTATGTTCTTTTTGCCAATGAAGTAAACCAAAATACTCACTTAACCTACAAATATTTGTTTTTTCTTTAATTAAAATTCATTTGCTTAATTAAAAAAGAATTAATATTTGTAGGTTAAGTGAGAATTTTGGCTTACTTCAGTGGCAAAAAAAACGTACTTATAATATAATTGTGATTACAATAATATCAAGTTACCGTTCGCCATAATCTTAATTTATAATAGGTCTGTTCCAACATACGATTTGGACAGTTTGCAAACCGTTCAAACTATGCACACAAACAAATTACTGTGTATAAAAGATTGCCTAAGGTTGACAAATATTTGTTTGTGTGCACAGTTTGAACGGTTTGCAAACCGTCCAAATCGTATGTTGGAACAGACCTAATATGACTACATATATACATTACGTGCGTTTGTTTGTGTGATATTATCACTTAAAGTGATAAATATTACTAATGTTGTGCGTTTGGCGTGCCTTATCACTTGTCACATGGATCACATCAGTCACTTCAATCACGTCGCATCAGTTGTTCCTTTCGTTTGACTGATGTTTTTACTTTAAATCATTTAAAGTGATTTATATTCGTAAAATTGTACGTGAAATAGAAATAATCAAGTTACTAGTCACGTCCACTACCTCTAAACAAAATTCATTTGATCACTGATAAAACAAGCGGCAAATTTAAAATTTATATAAAAATCAATAAAAGTTGCAAAGTTGGTTGCGTATATGTGTTTTAAAAACAAACAAAACATTTTTAATAAATTTTAATTTTATTTTTGAGTGATAAAAATGTTAGTGAAACGAAACGAACACACCTCTATCAAGTCAGTTGTCAGAAAATATTTTATAACATAACCAACCAACCAACTTTGCATTTGCATCAACAAATAGTAGTTTTGGTATCATATGAAATAGACAAATTAAAAAACAATAAAAACTACAGATGCCTAAACAAACAAATCAATAACCCATACCAATATATCTATACATTTTAAAAAAACAATAACCACACTACAGTTAATCACTCGACAACAATAACCACAATACACAATAACCAATTAATGAAACAGTAACCACAACAAATTCACACCACCCGCAACACACAACAACACCAGTGAAAAAAAAAGTAAGTTTTGTTAAAATCATCTATGTAACACATATATATTTATAATTTATGTAATATTTTTAGAACTGATGATGGCCTAACAGCTGAAACCGGTCTTAATATAAAAAAAGTAAAATCAGCACAATAAAGTATATAAATTTTTTATTAAAATACCCTAACCTCAATTTAATATATTTTATTAGATTGGAAATTTCATTTTCTACACGTTGCAAAAACCGATTTTAAAACAGAGTTAAATTACGTAAGTTCTGCTCGTAGTTTTATGACACTTATCAAACTGCCCCCTTAAGTTAAAAAACGACAAAAAAACTAAAAAAAATCGTAGAATTTTGAAATTAACCGAACAAAAGACTACTAATAAGTTATAGAAACTGAAAAAAATTCTAAAGCAAATTTCTCAATGCTCTGGTCCGTTTGAAATGGAATTGCCCATATACAAAATTATAAACATTTCAATACAATAATTAAAATAACATTCTATATATATAAAATTAGTAAAACATTAACATACACTAACAAGAAAATAGATTAAACGTCCTAATATTCCCAATATTATTTTTTAATTCATAAAATATCATATTATTATGTTACAATAAGCTTTAGTATAATTTTATCTTAGCTTAAAAACACAATAGAAACTCGCAAATATTAAAAAAAAAATGAAATTTCTAGAGTTTATTGTTCAATACTTATTGTTTACTTAGTAATCAAAAATAACTTAATTGTAAAACTGCAATTTTTAATCAACACTGTTTCAATACAAACTGCACACATAAATTAACTTAATAAAATATTTAAAAAAAAATATACATAATATATTTAATTATAAAAACAATAATAAATGTTCAATAATAACAAATATTTTATACTGATGCAAATTAATAAATAATAAATTATTTTCTAAACATACGAATTGTTTTTGTACCAGGGTGTGGTAAGGGGTGATAAGTCTATAAATAAGTATGTGATCGGCGACGATGCGTGCTATACCAGGAATGATGATGTCATATGTGCGTACAATCTTATTTCAGCTATTTACCATCAGAAGCCAGCACATGTCAAGCAAATATGATTTTGCTTGATTTTCGCGGGTCAATCGTGCCCTTAATGTTCCAATTTAAATCTAGATTAAAAAAAATGTTTATAGACATTCAATTGTAACGGATTTTATTTTATAGTCTGAATCTGAAAGTTAGAAATTATTAGTTTGAATTTTTGATTGAACATCTTAGCAAAAATTCTAGAGATTTTAGGTGATTGCTTTGCTTACAAATGCTTAAAGGTTTTTTGTGTGCCACATAAGTTAAAATACAAGATAAACTTAAAAAATGTAGATGCTTGTTAACAACTAAATAATTAGTGTTTTTAATATATATATTTTTAACAATAATTTTATTTCTGTGTTTATAAAACCAAGAACAACATTTCAAATATGTACTTTAACTGATTGATTATGTAGTAAATATTGTATAATTAAAACATATTTTTAAAACCAATTGACATAGGTTTATTTGATTGTTTTTGTAAGTGAAATATAATAAAAACTATTTATAATAATTTTTGCCTGGTTGTACTTAATGTGCATCTTAGCTAAGAGGGTCTTATAATAAAGGCGACTTAAGTTTTAGATTTTGTTGTATCAATTAAATATGACAGCATCTGATCTTAGTAATTAAATACGTTTAGCAACTGCACATAATGCAATTTTACTAGCTAACTATAGATGTTGATAAAAATAGTTTGTAATAATTTGTTTTATAATTACTTCATTATTTGCTCTAATATTTTATGCCACAACACATCTTTTTGTGTAATTATTATTACATAATGTATGCTATACAACAGACCACGCATTGGTTGAGTATATTTCTAATGTTATTTTCATTGTCGATCGCATTTTCATCAAAAAGTTCTATAACTAGAGATTACAAGCCAGCGTTTTGCCGTATCTCTATCATCTATCTATCAATATCTCTGTTCTTGTCGCACAACAAATAATTGTTCAATTTACATCATATAAATTGATCATTAAGATTAATAAACATAAGAAAAAAGTCACTCCGCAATAATAAATTTTCCCAATTTACATAAAATCAGTGGCGTAGCTTCAAATTTTGGGCCTCCCGCAAGAATTTTCTTGAGGCCCCTATCGTGTTTGTATTATACTTCAAAATAAATTTTTAACGCCTTAGACTCGTTTCACACGTATGGGGTTCTATTCGGTTCGGTTTGTTTTCGGTTTATTTTTGGTTTCTATTCGGTACCTAATAGAAACAGTATAGCATCAAATACTCTCCCGTAAAGTGATGACAGAGTGCTCCCAATGAGTTCTATATTCCTTCTTCGTTTTTTATTCTTTTATCGAGAAACAACGTGGCAACAACTTGACTACTGAGCCTGTGTGAGAAAAAAACACAAAACCCAATATGAACCGTGTATGTGTGAAAAAGTTTCATTCATTTTTGGTTGCGACCGAACGTATACACAAAAAATTTTTTTTTATAAAATAAAATAAATACTGAAAATGTAGGTACTCCGATGATTGGATTGATGTGTAGATAAATTCTCAGTCTTTAATCTTTAATTCAAATATTGGGTTAATAAAATAAAAGATCATTATAATCTACATTTGTATTTTATTAATTAAATATATTAACGACCGGTTTTGACCATGTGGTCATCTTCAGGATTTTGCATTGAAAACTAAACGTTGAGTGAAGTTAGAGTTGTTGTTGCATTTAAAGTTGATAAATTGAAGGAATATCTTCCTTCATCTACAGGAAATCAAGAACCAAATTCTCAATGATGTCTTAATCTTTTTGATGAGGAGACTAGAGAATATCTATTAGGGGTTTCCACCAGGACCGCGTTCATTGTTAAAAATGTAGGTACTCTGATGATTGGATTGATCATCAGTTAGCACAATTAACGTTTACTTTAAATATACGAAACAACGTTATGCTCGACAAGAAAAAATACACAAAACACGAGAATGCGAGAGAGTAACAGTATGAAGAACAACACAAATGCAAAACTAAAGTTATTCTAGGCTATAACATTACTTGCACTGTTACTATTGCCGATTAAATACCGCTTTATATGTATGCTCATTAAAGAATTGAGCGCATGTGCCTGGAACAACCGAGTTCTTTATTGGCTGAAGCATGCAAACAAACCTACGCAACTTACGTGTAAAAACAAAAGCACTAAAAGCAGCGTAATAAACAACGACAACGGCGACGATCCAGTCCGGCTGAAATACCTTTATACTAAATTAAACTTTTTTTTTAAATTTTATAAAAATTTTGTATTATTGCTTTTATTAAATAACAGTAGCGATCAATGTGTCTAATTAATTGGGTTATTTAATTCTTAAGGCTTTGTAGGGGCCCTAAAATGTGTCGGCCCCCCACACACCGCGGGGCCTGCAGGGCTTTAGCTACGGCGCTGCATAAAATTAATATTCAAAATAAATTTAATCTTATAGAAAAACATAACACCATTAATAAATAATTTAAATTTTAATTTACACAAAAAATATTAGTAAGTACAATATATAAAATTAATATAACCTTTGTGTGTATGTATGTATTTGTTTGTTTTTTATTAAATAAAACATTTTTGTTTTATTGTAGTGCAAGTGTAAATTTGAATATTTGTAAGTATAATTGTGTTTATTTTAATTAAAGTTTTAAAAAATTTTTTATAGCGCTGATGAAGAGAAAAGATCTTTTTCAAAACGTCTGTCTCTGTTTTTTTTTAAATTTTCAATGATTAAATAAAAAAATCTACAAAGTCCATTGTCGTTCTTATAAAGATAACCCCTTTACAATTATCAGTACCAATACAGTTGAACAAAAAACAACCTTTAATTTACATTGTATTTTTATTAATGTTTTTAGTGATATATTTGTAAATCTAATTGAGTGATTGATTGATTAAGAAAATATTGCTATATATAGATTATAATTTTATTTTAAAATAAAAAAAATACTAGGAATGAGGCAATGCTCTACGTTTCCTTTTATTATAGATTACGATTTAAAATAATTTAACTAAATTCACATTTTTATTTAAGTTGCAACACCTGTTGGTAATTCTTCCGCTTCTGTAAATACAAAATACCCAAACATTCAAAATTCCGCAAGAAACGAACGGTGTGCGCTCCTTTTACACAGTTATTGTATAACTCGGTCTGTAATCCGTAAATTTCGAAAAAAAGATCAACAGAAAAAAGAAGAGCAGCAAGCAACGGATTACGTTATATTGTATACGGACCCTGTGTGAATATGTGTCGGCCCCATTCAAACGTCCCTACTAGTTCTGACAGAAAATGTGCAATTGGATTTGACAGGTTCAACAAAAATAAGAAATGTATGTGAATAGTTTGTCTTCGTAAGAATATGGTTGGTTGAGAAAATAGTTTTATAGGTTTTTAAATAAGTTCAACTCAATATTATTACATATTGCCAAGTTTTATCTTATCTTTATTTTTTCTTATTATGTTAATAATAAATTATTTCAAAGATTTAGTTCAGTTTATAATTAATTCTAATCCAAAGCATTCAATATTAATCTAATTTTAAGCCACTGATAAACAATTTCAGGTTTTAATGAAACATTATTGCTCTGTAAATATTAGTATTTACAATAAATAGATAGATAGATAGAAATATAAGAATAACATAACTCACTATTAAAAAAAAATGAATTTGAATTGTACATTTTTATAAACATACAAAAATAATATCGTATAAATAATATCTGTATTGAAATTAATTTTTAGTAAAGATACTACCAACATATTATGTTTTGCAATGACACACTTGAGTACTATTAACGTATTCATTAAATTATATTAATGTATTGCTATATAAACTAATGACGTAATCAAATTTATCTCAAATCTCTATACTATACTATACTGACAATAAAACGAATTATTATTAATATTTATTGTTTCTTATTAGCTAAAGAAAAAAAATTATAATTGAATTTGATTCAAGAGACGAGGGCACGCTTTTTGTGTCCGTTTCCACGCTTCATCTCTCCCGTGTCCCATGAATGCAAGCGACATGAGAATTATAACAGTTTTTTTCTTTTCTTTATGGACTGGTTTTACAGTAATTTGAAACGTGGTGTACGTTTCAAGAAAGGCATTCAAATTTGGTTAGTTGGTTTACTGGCATGATACACGTTTAAAACTAACAATGTGGTGTAATTTGTATTAAATAATAAATATCAAATTACCTATTATGATAAGTTTTAAAATATTAACTAAACTGGAATCAGAGTAAATTTTAATTTTTAAATCATTATAACATGTGAACAGTTTTATTGTAATATTTATAAAGTTCTTACTACATTATCATTAAAACTGAACTGAATACCACCTAACATAAGTGTTGTTAAAGGCTGTCACCTACTAGAATAAAAGCGCAGCATCTTTTTGTTTATTTATTTATTAACAAAATAAATTGTATCTTATGGAGTAACGCCCACCATGCAGAAGCAAGATAAAAACCTCTTGCCTTAAGTTTGTCGAAACAAGTTTTAAGAAGCCCTTTTACTTGTAAAAATGCTAAAACGGTCAAAAGCATGAGTGCAACCACAGTCAACATAATTTTTGGTTATATTAATATTGTATAGTCCAGTCAAAGTAGCTTTTCAACTCCGAAAAAATCCAAAACGTTTGAAACTTTTTACACTGATTTGTAAGTACCAAGTGAAAAATATAATAAAATTCCTGACAAATATGACACGAGCTCTTTGTTAATATCTCAAGAACTGTAGGATGGAGGTAAAAGTTAATTATATACATAATGCAAGCTGATAAAATTTGCAATATGATATGGTAGCTTGCTTTTTGAACAAACTAAAACAGACAAGTTTTTCTTTTTAATATGCAACAGCAGTCGTATCACATCCGCTGAATGCATGCAGAAAAAGTATGCAGTTTTTTATTTCCATAGTTTGCAATTGCTGATTCGAATATATCTTTCTTTTTACTTTGCCGGGGCTTGGTTTAACAAATGATATCTGTCTTTCAGATGGGGTTAAAACCATGAGGAGCACAATAAGATCAACATCTTTGCCTCTATTGCTACTTTGTCACTAGTTAAGGATTTTATGACTCCTGTGTGGATGATCAATTTACTATCGTTATAAGATGCTTGTTCTGTTTTAATTCCATGGTAGTGAAGAGCAGTTAAAAGGAATGAAATAAGTATAAATTTATTGTGTTTATTAGAAAGAAAATTATCCCTTTTCACTGTGATTTGTGTTTTATGTTTAAAGTTTATGTCAACTGATCTGTCTTTATATTGGATAGTGCCGCTAAATAGCCATTATACACAACGGTGCAGTTCTTGCCGGCATAACGTTTGAGCACATAGGCAACATAACATTGGCAAATTATTGAGATTGAGGATTTTTTTGGGCCACACCACCTTGTGTAACAGTAATCCTCTATCTAAAACGATGTCAAAATTGAGAAGATTGGCTTCTTCATGTAGTACAGGAAAAATATCGTATAAGGCGGATTTTTTTTATTTCCGCATTCTAGTTTTTTCAAATAAAGATAAAAGGTAAGGAGCAAGCTTATGTTATAAGTAGTTCTTTAAGTTCTCATCACTCTTATTGTTGATAGCTATCTCCATGAACAAAGAAGGTAAAAGAGAGACCTCACTAACACTATAACTTGACGCATACCGCTCTATAACTCTGTAACCGCTGAGAATACAAAAAAAATACACAAAAAATGAATTTACATTGATTTGCAATACAAATTCAATTAAAAAAACTGTAGAAAATTTAGAGTATTATCTGCAAATGTGTACTTTAATTTGTGTGTTACAAATCTAAAAACTAAAACGAAAAGAACATGTGTAGTGTACACTCGTATAAAATTTAATTGATACTTAAATATATTTTCATTTTAAAAGTTAAGTTAAGTTAAATTTAATAAAAGATGTATTTAAAAAAATAAATTAAATTGTTTTTCTATCAGTGTGAGACACATACACTAGTGTTTTAGAGTATGAACCCATCATTGGAGAAACAATTTACATAAAATGTATAATATATAATAGTATTTGTTTTGGACATCTGATTCAAATAAAATGCTCAAAAAATGCCGTTTTGTGTAAGGATTTAACTGTACTACCGCCTTCTTTATGCACATACTTGTTTGACGTTTCTTTTAATAAGAGGCATTGCGTTGCCATCTTTTTCTAAAGTTATTTTTTGCACTGATAATTTTTTATATACTTTTAGACATTGATGTTGTAATATACGATAGCAGAATTTTAAAATTATAAGAAACAAGATAAAGCTAAATTTGTCTCTTTTTACAAAATGCAAAATTAAAAATTAAAATTTGGTCACCTTGTATACAGTAAAATTTAATAGATTACAGATGAAATGCTTATAACTACAAAAGGAGTTTTTTATGTTATCTAATTAGCTGTAAAAACAATATGCTTTTGCAAAGTTTCAAGACAATTTACAAGCAGATTTTGACTGTTTTACCCCAAAATAATTTTGTTTTGTAGAATTGTAACTGGGGATAAAATTTGGTTCACCACCCAGAAAGCAAATACGCATTTTTTTACAGAAATTGTGATGATTGTCTACTGTTTTTTGAGAAAGAAGGAAAGACGTCACGTTGCTTTTTACTGAATGACAATTTGAAAAACGCAATAAATCGCATTTTAAAAATGTACAAAAAAATTAAAAACATTGCGTTACTAGAAAAATGTTTTTACATCAAAAAATAAAATTTTGTTTGTCCTGTAACTCCTTGTTTTTATAGCTATATAACATAAAAAATATTTAACTAGTGTTGAAAATGCTTTTAAATTACTTTAATTTGAAAGCATTTATTTTCAAAAATTAGAAACTCAAAAAAGATCTGAAATTATTTTATAAAAATAAATTTTGACAAACAGTTTTTAGTTGTAGTTTATATAGTATAGATGTGCTAAAATATAATTTTGTTTATACTTTATTTTATTCATTAAAATAAAAATAACATTAGTTTGATTACCAATAATAATGCTTAACTGGATTCAGTAACAATTAATAAATATTTACAATACAACTGAGTTAACAACATCATTAAGATACACAAATATATTAATGGAGTTGGCTTACGTGTATTGCAAAATATGTGATCTACGCTCGACTATAAAAACACACACTCGTTTTGATTTAATTTAAAAAATATATAATCTTAAAAATCAGCCAGCCATTAATTTTTGTATTAGTAATCATTATGTTATCTTAAAATGAGCACCCTAGAAATGCCTGTTTGATATTATGATTGTATAAATTGCATTTTATTTAGACAGAAGTAGTGGAAAGGTTTGTAGTTATCTAACTAATAGTTAAAAAAAGAAGTTTTGTAAGAAATTGTTTTTAAAATTAAGTAAACGGAATGATTTGGTTTTTATTATCGTAATGAGTATGAACTATATTTAATGTTTTTGGAAGGTTACTTTGAACTAATACTCTGTGGAAAATGACTTATTTTCTATTCTTAGATAAATTATTTTAAAAATGTAATTTTTCTTGAAAAAAAAAAATTAAGAATCTGTATTAAAATGTTTAAAAGAATTATTAGTTTTATAATTAAAAAGAAAAAAATATAATTATTTTCTTAAAACATAACGATAAGTATTTTTAACAAAACAATTAGAAGTTATTAAAGAAATAAGAGATATACTTTGGAATAATGTTTTATTTCAATAGTTTTAACAATCCTTTCTTATTATTGTCTTTATTTTTTTGTTTTGCATTGTAAATTGTTTTGAGCTCAGTTGTAGGCAATGATTCTACAAGTAGATGATGTTTGATATGACTGATTTTAATTATTTGAAAATTTATTTTGAAGAATGATGTTTTATTCACTCTAAAAGGACTTTTTTTTACTCGTAATGCAATAGGTTCGTTTGTCTTTATAAGTGTGTTTTTTAGGTTTTTAAGAATAGTAAAACCTAGTTTTGCAACTAAATATTTTAGGTTATAAATGTTTTTGTCAATAAGTTAGTGTACTTCATACGGATTACCTTTTTTTTAGCTCTACGGGTAATTGTAACGCAATTGGTTCAAACTTTAGTGATTTTAAAATTGTGCACTATCAAATTTATGCCAGAAATTTTTATATCACATCTAGTACTTTGCTATCAGTATTGTTGCCATTATTTTGTGAACTTTTGAGAAACAACAATACGCAATACGCATGTTTTAATTTTAATAACTCCACGATTGCCTTTTGTCTTATCCCAAGCATAACAATAAGCTCAAAAAATGTTAAATATATTTATTTTTGACGTGACCTATAAGACATTGCAAAACCACCTGTAAGTTGTACACAGCTACAACTAAATTATTAATTATATTTTTTTATCTTTGTTTTTTTTTCTTCACGTGCTTAATTTTTTTCTATAAAATATTAATTTGAAGAAAAAAGTTGTTTCTTGACACAAAACAATAATATTTCTCTAAACGTGTTTAGGATGCAACTGGTTTGTGACGGTTTTCCAGATATGCGCAGATTCAATTTAATTGCAAGACAAAACAACTATTTTTGTTTATTTTCTTGCACTAATAAAGCAACAATGTTTATCATAAATTTTAAACATGTATAATTTGCGAACAATAATATGTAAACTTATTGATTGAGATCTACTATGCAGATTCAAGATTAAATTGTTAACAAGTTTATTTTCGGACTCAACTAACACAACTAATGAGGAATACTTTAGTCTTTTATAATACAAGGATGTATAATTTAAAAAAAATAGTAATTTGAATATATTTTAATAAGATTGTTTAGAGTTAATTAAATTTTTATACGTTTGAATTTTGTTAAAGTGATGTTAAATTGTTGTTAAAATGCGAGCTATTCACAATATTTTTTATTTTAATATTTTTGTATTAAGTAGAAATTTGCCGTATAATAAAGTATTTTTTTTTAAATAACTTTTTATAACAACCTTATAATTCTTAAAAACTCAATGATTTGTTTGCGACATTCATTGAGTAAAACTCATGATTGACGACGACGACTGACTATCAAACGCATGATTATCATATCAGAATTACTTTTTCTAATTAACAATTAAACTAAATAATATATGCTGGCTGAAATCCGAGCATTAAAAAAATAATGTACAAATATATTTTTTTAAATTTAATTTTACTACACAACGTTAGTATAATATATATTTACTTATAATATTTTTAAACTATTTTGTCTTTATTATCTCATCTTTAATTTCATTGCCAACATTTTTCAAATAGATTCTTGATTTTTAAACAGATATGAGTCAAAATGCTTTTTTTTTTAAATTTTGTTATTCAAACAATGGAAATTATAAAACTAATTGCATGCTTTATTGAACAATAAATCTATTCTACTCATTTGACAAGTTATAGTAATTTTAGGATAATCGTAATAGATGATTTTTTGAAACTCATTAAGAGATAAGTGAATTAAGCATTTTAATTAACACCAAAATGTGCAAGGATTAACAAACAAACAAACAAAAATTAATAAATTGGAAATATTTGATTAAAAATGAAAACATGAGTAAAATTAATATAGAGAGATATTATGTAAGTGCATATTTTAGAAAATCTATATACCAAAAACACGGATTGCAAAATCAGTTATTAACAATGACCATCAGGTCATATTGCACATATTAGTTTGCATCTATTTCTAAAAACAATTACGTTATATGCAAAATACACATAATAGTAATTAATTTGCATATTTATTAACTCAACAAGATTGGACCTAACTAAATATAAATATAAATTTAATCACAGCAATAGATGGATTGAGTTTAAATAAATTATTAACTTATTTTATAATTTTATAATCATTAAAACATTGTACGTACGATTGCCTTTGAGACGTGTTGTTTTTGTTTGCAAGATTAAAGTTTTAGTTATTTAGTTGTATTTAATTATTATAAAGAGTGCTGTGGTATTGTGTATAGTCTAGTTTTTAATATAGTATACTACGATTGTGATTTTATTTTTGTTTAGTGAAATAATTGGAGATTGTAAGGGTGTGGCCACAACGGCGATCCGACTATCGAACAGCGGTCCGACCATCGAACAGCGCTCCGAACATCGAACAGTGCTCCGACCATCGAACAGCGCTCCGAGCATAGAACACTAAAATGTGTGCTCAGCTCGGATCCTCGCACACCGCTTGAGCCTCGTGTTTATATAAATTGAAACTTTTTTATCGGCGTGAGAGTAAAACTATTTAGTAATAAAAAAATATAATGTAATAATTTTACTCTCACGCCGCTAAAAAAATTTCAGTTCAATATAAATACAAGACTCGACCAGTGTGCGAGGGTCCGAGCTTAGAACACAATTTAGTGTTTTATGCGCGGAGCGCTGTTTGATGGTCGGAGCGCTGTTTGATGGTTGGAGCTCCGTTGTGGCCACACTCTAAGTAATTAACTTGTATGTACTTTTCCCGCCAAGCACATGAGCGCTACCTACCGTACCTGCTTTGTATTATTTTTACCAGTAGCGTAACAGCTGGGTTTTATTCTGTTATTATTTATTTGTTATTTAACATATATTATATATTTTTTCTGTCTATATTTTTGTAACCATTTTCGTGTTCTGCCGTTTATTGTTCGTTTTAGTAAGGCCTTACCAGTGTGAAGAGTGTTCCAGTTTCAATCATTTAATCTTTAATCCGTTTTATTTTTGTTTTTAATTTCTTAATTTTAATTGTTATTTGGATTAATCAATTTTTTGTTTTTATTGTCAGAAAGACTTACAAATTCATCATTTTGCAAATTCTACTAAGATAAATGATAAAGATTAGATATGTCCTACTTACACAAAATTTATAAAATCACAGAAAGTAGATGTCGTAGTTCTACTAGCAGCCTGTCTAAAGATTCAGGCAAATATTACCTTTTAAAGGCGTTCTTTTTAGAACAATTAAATGCTTTTTTGGAGAAAATTAACTTGCCACATGTACCGCACTTGTTAATGATATTGTTGAAAGAGTAAAAGTAAAAGTCTCGAGGAAATAAACATGAAACTCAAAGCTGATATTGTGATCCTCAAAGAAAACTAACCACAAAGTTTGGATAATGCTATAATTGAGATTCAGGACCTTCAACGAATAGCAGTAAACGTTATGATTTTAATTTTTGCGAAACTTGTTTATCAAATTCAAATCAACGTCAATATGAAGATGAAACAAATGTCATAACATTAATGGGCAATGCAATTCTATCTAATCATACAATTAAAAAAGTAGTGAGTGTTGGCTTTGATAAATCATTATCTTGCTTGATGAAATTAATTTGTAATAGTAAAGAACTAGTTAAAGCTATAATTAAACATTGTAGAAAAAACTTGGAGAAGTTTGTGTTGGTGTGCATAACACTCTCAAACAAAAGACAGAAATTAGGAAAGTTTGCAATGAATTAAATCGTCGGAAATTAGAAGGTCAGCAGAACATCAGCTTACGGTTTATTCAAGAAATTCCAAGGATAGTGGAAAATAACGTCTCAAATAGTTCAAAAAACAGATATTAGCTATTTATTATCAGAATGTCAATGGGTTAAAAACCAAGCTAGAACATTTGTCAAATAACGTAAGACTTTCTGATTTTGATAATTTAATTTTTAGTGAAACTAATCTCTATGAGTATATTTTATCTTCTGAACAAGGATTAACATTGTATTTATATGAAAGATAGAAGTACAGAAAATAGTGTTAAAAAGAGGGGAAGTAGTGTTTTAATTGCAGTACGTTCAGATTGAATTTCAAATAGCTACTTCTTTTAATACACCAAACAAACTGCTACATTTTTGGCGCAGTAATAATATTTTAAAGTATATGGATTATTGTCCAGCTGTTGAAAATATTGTGGACAATCACGAAGACGCCCATATTTATATGCTTGGAGATTATAACGTTCCAGAGTTTAACTGGGCAAATGCTGTAATGGAATCAGGAAGTAGTGCCTTAAACTTGTTAGGACATCTTTTATATTAAACGTTTTTGTATCTAAATATGCACCTAGTTAATACAATAAAAAATAGTAAAGGTTCTCTATTAGACTTGGCGTTTTCCACTAACAAGAACATGCTTCTTACTTTTGACAATTATTTACTTTCCTGCGATAAATATCATCTGGCTTTACATACAACTATTAATCTAATATAAAGTTCAAAGTATTATATCATTCTAGAGCCCAAAGATATAACTTTTAAAAAGTCAACTTAGTAGGCATTCAGAATTACTTACATTTTGTCGATTGTAAATTTCTTTCTTGCTGGTTTAAATTTTGAAGACTGCACACAAGTATTTTATGATACATTGTATACTTGCATTGACTTATTTGTTCCTAAATTTACCACAAATTTGTCTTCCAGTTATCTCATTTGGTCAATTTAAAGATTTTACATTTTACAAACATTCGAAATAAATGCAAGTTAAGCTAATTTATAATGTTATTAATGCCCGTATTCATAAAACATTTTTGTAACGATTCATTATCAAACGAATCATTATAATTTAATGAACATTAAAAATATAATGATATTCATAAATAAATTGTCATTAATTAAATTATTTAGTAACTTTTTAGTTACTTTTGTTTTTTATAAGTTATTAATATGTTAACCTATACAATATAACCTCAAATACTGTGAATTAATACAAATAATTAGACATTTTCAAATCAAACAGATGTGTCAATTTAATGATTCGTTTTGTTTTAATGGACCAAAAATAGTGCGTTAAATTTAATTAATAATTTAATGAACATTATTGCAAATGAGTGTTTATGAATACGAAAACTCGATTAAACGTTTCGTTATATTTTTAACAAATCATTATATATTTAATGACGTTTTATGAATACGGGCGTCTCTTATTTATATATAAAACATTTTTAGCGCTGAGGAAGGGGATAGTTTCATCCCCGAAACGTTCGCTGATAGTAAACGACTAATGTAATTAATACAAATAAAGAAAGAAAAAACAGGTCCTATTGCCATTCCATGGCTGTTTTACTCTAAATGCATTGAATAAATCTAATTAATAAGTAATATCGAAGGACGTCCAAAATTAATATTAAAGAATTCGTGGCTACAGATTATCATCGCACTACGATGTTTTATAGGGAGATTAAGGACATTTATAGAATTTCAACTGTAGATTACTCAAAAAATAAAAAAATTACAAGTTAAGATTAAGTTAGGTAATAATAAGTTGTTCTTACTAAATTGCCGAAAAAATAATGTTATTCCCACCCATATACAAAATAATTTTAATTGTATGTTTTTAAATTTAAATGTAAGTAGATTCATTACACACAAACTAGATAATATTGTAAATAGATTTAAAAAGAATATTCTTAACATTGAGATTCAATCAATACATTTTAAGATCAAAAATAATCAAAACGACATCCAAAAAACTATTTGAGAATTGAAGAAAATTATTTCACACATTATTATTAATAATTTTGAATACTACTTGAGAGGGAGACTGTGTGCTATTAATGTACAAACTAAATCTAATCAAATCAATAAATTGAATAAATTAATTAATAAATGCAATTATCATTCAGATATAACTAATTCATCAAGTATTGAAAATACCACAAACATTGTTATCCCAAATAATAATATTGATATACTAGTTAAAGGTCCCAAATTTGCAATAAAAAATAATTTTAGTGAGTTACCAATATTTCCGTTATTAAAATCTATAAAATATTGCATAAATGATAAACCAGCATCAATCGACAAATATGAATTAAGACTTAATTGTGTAAATATTTTAACTAATTATATCAACATTGGCAAAAATAATAATAATATAAATAATAAACAATATTCTCAAATTAAAAAAGATTACAAACAAAAAAAAACACACCGGAGATAATAGTCACAAAAGCAGATAAAATAAATAAGACAGTAGTCATACTCCGAGAAGAATACATAGATAAAATGATGGAAATAGTTTCGGACGACAATACATACAAATTGTTCAGTAGAGATCCAACAAAAAACTTTGAAAAGATAACAAATTCAATTATTAAGAAACTTCTAGACAATAATGATATAAGTGAGACCCAATTTAAAATGTTAAAATCAACTAATACTGTCTCTCCAAAACTATATGGACTTCCAAAAATCCATAAACCAAATAGACCCTTTAGACCAATTGTTTCTTGCATTAATTCTCTGGATTATAAATTGTCTAAATTTTTTGCAAACATTTTAAATAATCTATCAGTAACGTTTAAGTATAATGTAAAAAACTCAATTGAAGTGGTCCAAAAACTTAAAAAATTAAATGTGCCGGAGAATCACACAATAATTTCTTTAGATGTTGAATCTCTTTTTACAAATATTCCCAAACAATTAGTACTAAAGATAATTAATGATAGATGGAATTTAATCTTTTTTCCATACAACTATAGATAGATCATTGTTTCTGGAGGCCATAAGCCATTTTTTTTGATAATAGTTATTTTCAAACAAATATATAGCACTCCTATGGGGGCACCAATAAGTCCTATTTTGGCCATGTTGGTGATGGATGAGTTAGTATCTTCGTGTTTGAAGGAGTTGGATTTTAGGGTTTTATTGTTGTTTGTTTACATGGATGATACACTTATTATTTTTCCAAAATCAAAAATTAATTATATTTTAAATAAGTTTGATAGTTTTCATGAGTGCTTAAATTTTACCATAGAAAAATCTGTTGATAATAAACTACCGTTTTTAGACCTATTAATTATTATAGAAAATAACAAAATACTAATTGATCTATACAAAAAACCTTGTGACAGTTGCAGAACGCTAAATTTCACTCTAACCATCAACTTTCTCAAAAAATAAATATTATCACTATGAGCATAAATAAGATATTGTCACTCAGTCACCAGCAGTTTTATACAAAAAACTTTGCTCTTTTAAAAACAAATTACTTCTCAATAACTACCCGGAAAAACTTATTAATACAATATTAAATAACAAAGAGAAGTGGTCGTTGGCCTTGAGAAACAATTATTTAAATTTAAATTTAAATAACACACTCCAAATCAGGAGAGCGTGGCGCAGTGGTCTAGGCATCCGGCCGCTGTACCGAAGATCGTGGGTTCGATTCCTATATACCGTGATATACTTTTCACGTTCTATACGCTCTCCCACTTCCCAACCCGCCTTGCCAGCGTAGGGTTTTACGGCTAAAACCTTCTCTGAGGAGTGATAATTCTCCTCCAGTGGTTCGGAATCCACTTAAAACTGTAGGTCTCTTGTTATGTAAATTGCCAGCATTTACAAGCAGAGAAGAGGCTTATGTCCTGCAGTGGACGCAAACGGCTGGACAATGATGAAATGATGATGATGATGACTCCAAATTAATTGGTATTCGATCCCCTATATTGATAGTTTGTCACACAAGATTGGAAAAATTTTGAGGGATGATTCAACTAAAATAACTTTCAAATTGCAAATAACTGTTGGTAAACTATTTACATGTCTAAAAAATATTCAATTCCTTGTGGTAAATGCTCAATCAATTATGTGGGTCAATGAAGTCAGAAACTAAGCAGTAGAATATATCAACACAAAAGAGATTGTTCCAATATGACTAATAATACTGGTCTCTCAAACCACTACATGGAGGTGTGACACAAATTTGATTTTAACTAAACTAAAATCCTGGATATTGAACCAAATTATAAAAAACGATTGATTAGCGAGATGTTGTATATCAATAATACACAGTCATGCAATTTCAAACGAGATACAGATAGTCTTAGTGGTATGTATCATAATATAATAAAACTAAAATTAAATTTCAAATAAAAATAATTTTTTTCAACAAAATTTATATAAATATATGTAGTAATTTGAAATATAAATAGGAGCAGGCCACCCAGTATACTACACAAATTTTATATATGGGATAAAAAAAATATATTTTTTGTTCCATGTTCTTTGCATTAAAATTAAAGGTCTACTTCGTGCACAACCACCATTTTTGCCATGTCAATTTTAAACAAATTTTTTTAATCTGTTATGTATTTTAATTGTGCTGTTAAATGTGAGGGGGCTACACACCGAATATATAACTGTAATGTGTATAAATCTGTCCAATAATTATAAAATATTATATATAAAAAAAAAAAACGTGGCTTGCAAATAACATATCACAATGGTGGAAATACTTATTAGATTGTAATCTTAAGTTGTACGGACATAATTCTTCATATCACCGGTAAGCCCTTTCTATTTTTTTATATATATATTTTTTGTTTGTTTGTTTGTATATAAATAGTTAAGCTAATTTATAATGTTCTTTAGTCTCTTATTTATATATAAAACATTTTTAGCGCTGAGGAAGGGGATAGTTTCATCCCAGAAACGTTTGCTGATAGTAAACGACTAATGTAATTAATACAAATAAAGAAAGAAAATACAGGTTTTATTTTTTATTTATTTCTATGGTTGTTTTACTCTAAATCAATTGGATAAATCTAATTAATCAATATAAGTTTTTTGTTATTGATAATATATCTTATTAATAATAAAACAAATTAATAATTTATTCAAACTCAATCTAATTAATCTAACAATTACAGCGACAAAGGGTCAAGCAAACTACAAAATTTGTTAGTGTTTATTAATAAGATTAGGATGCTACATCCTATTAAATGCTTAAACAATGTTAAAAATTACTGCATAAGTTTGCAGATCTGTTTTACACGACAAAATTTATATTCAGTAGGTATCTGGAATAAAGTTATTTTGTTCTAAGACAATGTGGAAATAAATATATTTTTTAAAATTTTTGGACAAATTGGACAGTAATGCAATTGGTCTGTCTTAGATTATTTTATAGTTTTATTTATTTTACGGTTCTGGCGTTGGAGTTTTCCGCAAGTCCAAAACTATTTGTGAAATTAGTTTCAAGTTTTAATTATGTTGAAATAGCTTGCATAAATTAAGCAGTTTTTTAAAACTAATAACTTTGTTTGATGGTGTCTTTAGCTCTCTACGTTTTTGAGTTTTTGCTTTTTATTGCTAAAAACTTTATCTGAGAAGTACAATAATCAAATTGGTTAAAACTATCTGCTTTTTAGAGTTTGTGTTTTTTTTTAATCACTTATAAAAAGCTAGTTGTGTGTTGTAAAAAAAGCTTGAACGTAATCAAAAGCTTAGTCAGTATGAAGTGAGGAAGCGTAAGAAGAAACACTGTTGCGACTATAATTGCACAGTGTACTTATTTATAGAAAATTTTTGGTTTTAAACGCTGTTTACCACTCAAATATTTTACAGAAGGTTTTCAAACATATAGTTTAACACCAAGTCACTGCTAAAAATTGTTTTTTTTTTTAACAATACAACGCAAACGCTTTAGTTCAAAGTAGCGTATACCATGTCTTGCTACTAATCATCACTTTCTATTAATAATAAAAACTGTAAACACACGCAAGCCTACTGTTAGTAATGCGCAACAACTGATAAATAGTTTATATATTTGTTTTTTTAGCTAAAAACAAGATTTTGTTTAGACTTGATTTGTCAAACACAATACATGTTTTAGTGTCTTGCATGGCTAGTTTTTGGACATAATTGCTAAATACCAAATTTTTCTTGGTTGTACTTAGATAAACTGTAGTTTAGTTGATGAGGGTTTGTGGTTTTTAATAAGCCAATATGAGTACCTCACAGAATTATTTGCACTGTATTAAGCTTTATGCAGTTTGTTCTTGTTTTGTTCTTAGTGGCTTAGTGCTATTCTAAATACGTACTTAATTAACATGCTTGATTTGCTGATCTAGCTTATTCACGCTTTGAAGTGAAATACATAAGACATTATTGTGTCATTTTTTTAAAATTTTGCATAAGCAACATCCAAACAGTCTACGTTTATATTTAAATAAATTATTATCTAGTAGCTGTACTGAACTTGTCAAAAGCAATACTTGATATATGTGTAAAAAACAGCTTTGTTGTTAAAGGTAATTGTGGTCCTTTACAAGTCAACATGTGTACCTTGCAGAATTATTTGCATTATATGTATAAAGTCTGTGCAGTTTGTTTGAATTTAACGTTATTGAAAATTGACTGCAGGACTGCTTTAAGATTAAGCCAAAACAACAAACAAAGCACAAGACTCTTAAAAAATCTATTATTTTAAGTGATAATTTATTATTATTATTCATTTGTTTATTTGTAGATTCTGGCACCAAATTTTTTATAATTATAATTTTGGTGCTATTGTTTGATATTAAGTTGAGTTGACTGTTATAGTATGGCTCTAAAGTTTTTTACAACAATAGTGTTACCAAGTTAAAAAAGATTATAAAAAGTTAAATAATCATAATTAAATAAAAAAAAAATCAGGCACGTATTTATTAAAAATACATTAAAACGTGTTTTTTATCTCTTTGCAAGTTTTTAAGTGTTTATTTTTTAAGTAATGTATATAGTCAAATATGAAATAATTTCTATATAATATAACTTAAAAACTTGTTTTACTTTATAGAAAAAGATAATTTTTGTTTTTTTTTTTGATTATCTAAGAAATTATACAGCGTTTATTAAGGTTTAAGAATTGTATCTAAAATCAATTTGTAATTATATACTAATTCTTTTATAAACGATAGACACAGAAGAGTATTTGGAATAAATGAATTACAAACAATTACTGACATAAATGTATAAAATCCATTACATTTGTTTTGAAAAAATAGGTCTCAATTAGCTAACGAGCAATTAACATGATCAAAAACAAACTATAATTGAACGTCATCGGAAAGAAGCTTTTATTATGGCTTTATACAAATCATCTAAAGTTAATAAAATAAAAAGCAAGCTATAAAAACAAGTAAACTCGTATCATAGAGTTTTTAATCGAATGCGAGCTTTACATTGTTTTAGTTTTGAAACACAGACAGTTTTTAACGTTTTTTGTTCTGTTCTGATCTGTTTGTACTACACCATCTGTGCTTGTATATTATGTGTAATTATTAAACACGATGCTAATCACCTTTAAGATATAGACACATTGATGGTTATAATATATTTATTTTTCTTCAAACTAAAAAATGTTTAAGCACGATTTATTAGTTAAAATCTAATAATAATATAATATTTATATCGACAAAAATTAACTATATTAAATGCTAAACAATTATTAACGTTCACTTGTTGTTGCGAGTGTCGTTTTACTCGACTACTCCGCCCTTTTCCTGTGCTTTGTCGACTGTCGATTGTGCAGAGTTCGTTGGAAGATCTTTATACACTCCATCCTCGCACAATGCGTATTTTAATACGTCTTTAACGATTTTCGCTTTTTACATATCTATCTACATGTGAATCGATCATCTATTTTAAATAGACGGTTCTACATTGATAGAATACTTTCGTTTTTCCCCTCTGTTCACAGTCTTAGAGAGCAACATGATATGCATTTGTTGTATGTATTCTATCCATATTTTCTCAGTTTTTTAAACCGTCGTGATTTTATTATAAGAAATTGAAAGTGTTGTTATTATAATGAGACAATTTAAATATACAAGGTTTTTTATTTGTTGAGTATTACTATTTACCTATCCTGATATAGATAATTTATTTTTGTTATATAAAATTAGCAGTAATATTGCTCTTAAAAATTAAAAACAATAATAAATAAAACAGATATAGAATTACAAATTAATGCAAAATATAGAAATAACTATATTTTAAACAATACTCTTCTATTAGTGTGAAGTATTTGTACTTTTAATATTTATTGTGTTCTGAAATGCATAGTTCATTATTTCTTTTTATTGTTGTACACAGAAGAGTATTTTAAAGCAATTTGACCATATTAAAGTCAATTGATTTGAAATCTATGAGGTGGTAAGGAATGGTTTGCTTTGCACATCTGGACGCCTCGGTCATATATCACTTTAAATTTAAAACGACGAAAAATCTTTAACTAATTGTTTAGGCGGCCCCTTTATCCATTCATAGCTTCGAGTCCAAGAATATATTTATGAATGAAATGAATGAACTGAGCGAAGCAGCTAGGTAATTTTTCAGTGCACGCAAGCGGAATATATTGACACTTTATAAAATAAAAATAGAGAATTTATGAATTAAATTCAATTAGAACTTATTTTTACAATAAAACCAAAATATATGCAAATCATGTTAATTAATTATCTAACATTATTATTTAAACAAAACATTAATATTTTAGAATTATAGTTCCTAATAAAGTATCTAATAAACCATTAGCAAAATAGCCTAGTTTTTAATTTAATGTATTTTATATATGCCTATGAGCTAATAAATTATGTTTTTTTTGTTAAATCTCATTAGTTGTCAATAGGATTTAATAAAATACATTATAAATGACTATTAAATATTAATCATTTCATAAAGAAATAAGTAAAAAAATAATTAATAAATTCGCTTAAAATTATTCAGAATTCAATGAATCAATCGTTGAAAATTGATTCAACCAAAAATTATTCCGGTTAAAGAGACAAAGCTTGAAATAAAGGAACGATTAGTCAAATGGTTACGGATGATTGGGTTCACCCTTGCCTGCACCTCTTCTTCCGCCCGCTTGTAAATCACGGATCGTCACTCATTCATACAAAATACCTGACAGGTAAAGTGGGAGACAGGTATCTGGAGTGGGGGAATCTGTTTATCTTGAGATGCTCTCGAAAAGAATCCCTAAAACATCTCTCGACCTCTTCAAGTGTACACATATCAAGAGGCATCTTCTATAACGTTGGAATAAAATTTTGTGATATTCTAGTTCAGTGCAAATACCAAAATGAAAAGTGACTGCAGAAAAACTCAAACACCTGTTTCTGAAACCAGAAAGGTAAATATTTTTTTTATATGAAAAATAATAATGATTTAAATTGAAATAATATTTATAAATAAAAATTAAACATTGACTATAACAAAAGAATAAGTTTGCAATATTATATTTAATATAGCTTAACGTAAAATAATATAGTATTAGAATAACTCAATTAAGTGTACATTTTTATAATAATAATTAAAAATTACGACATTAGTATATTATTTATTTTTTAATTATATAATTATGAATGGCAAAATATTAATTCTTATTTTATTTTCAGATTCGCAAACCTTTAATGGAAAAGAAACGCAGGGCAAGAATTAACGACAGTTTGGAGACTTTGAAACAAATTCTTTTAGAATCCAAAACATCCTTAAAAGAATCTGCAAACAAGAAAAGTGGTCAACGTACTGCTAAATTAGAAAAAGCCGATATATTAGAAATGACAGTAAATTATATACAAAATTTGAGAAATAGATTAGACCGAGTACAACCCCAGTCAAATTTTACCAAAGAAGAGATATTAATTAGGCCAGCTGATAGTAGTTGTGATAGAGTTAAAGTTGGTCTGACGTTGGTACCTACAAGACTGGGAAATGGAGATTTGGCATTTGTTATTCCGCCACAAATTGAAGAAAAAAAGTTATATGCTGATACTGAAAAAGAAAATGTATGGAGACCTTGGTAGACGGATCAAAACGAGTAGCCAATATTTTTTGTAAATAATTATTTGTAAATTTAAAAACATGATATTTTAAACTGTGATATTAATTTTTAAATAAAATATATTTTTAGTACAATTTAATATTGTTATTTTATTTCTTTTAAAAAAGTAGTATCTTTGTTTTCTAACAAAATAATTATAATCAAAAACCGTTCATTCTAGACATAATACACACATTTGTTTTAAAATGAAGTAAACAATAATTTTGCAGTGTTGACTTAAATTAAATTTTTGTTTAGTGTTAACTTAAATTAATTAATTATTTATTTAATTTAAATTAGTTTGTTTACTCAAATTATATAACAAGGAAACATTACGTTGTTTGTTTTATTTGAAGATTTTTTTGTGTTTATAATTTGCACGCTCTGGATGAAAATATTTACTGGCAAAAAATTAACTTTTAGACAAAGTTTTCAAATATTTAACTAACCCATTAACTGCCATAAATTATTTTAATTTTAATAAACATAAATTAACTACAAAAAAAATAAAAGAATTTGTATACACAAACAAAATATTCTAACCACAAAATATAATTAAATCTTAACACCCATCCTTAATTATGTTTCTTTTGTTCTCTACAATAAATTGTCATCAACGCTTTTGTCAAAATATTAGCAAGTTGGTCAGAACTTAGGTTAACGGTAATACCATTATGCTCTTGAATAAACTTTTTTCACATTTCAATATGATTTTTCTTTTGGTAGTTTTGCCATCATGAGTATTTTTTAACATAAGAATTGCAGAATGATTTTCTACATACAAAGTAAATGGTTCCTTAACATCAAAGTTATACAGTTTTTTACTAATACGCCTATTTAATTGATGTTATTAATTAAAAATATAGTTTTTCTAATATTCTGCTCCAACTGATGAAGTAACTACCAATTGTTGTTTCTGAGTATACTAGACAATGAGTCCACAAATGATCAGTACTCTACTAGTAGAATTTCCTGACTGCTTGTCTCTTTTACGATCCAATTTAGCATAGGCATAAAGTTGATCATTTATAACAAAGTAAACTTTGAATGTTGTTGTTCCATTCAAATAGTAAAAGACTCGTTTAATCATTTTTCAATCATTCTTTAGTAGACTACTAATTGCTTATTTTTTGACATCAAAGGTATAAAGTTTTTTACTAATACGCCTTATTTAATTGATGTTATTAATTATAAATACTGCAGCCCGATATTCTGCTCCAACTATAAAGTAACTACCAACTGTTGTTTCTGAGTTTACCAGAAAATGAGTTCACCTCAAATGATTGATCAATACTCTACTAGCAGAATTTCCTGACTGCTTGTCTTTTTATAGTCTAAGTTAGCATTGGCATAAAGTTGATCATTTCTATCAAAGTAAATGTTGAATGTTGTTGTTCCTTTCAAATAGCAAAAGACTTGTTTAATCATTTTTTAATTGTTCTTTAGTAGACTACCAATTGTTTTACAATAAGGAATGGACTTGTCTAATGGCTTATTATTTAAAAACATTCTTTGTTGGTTAACATTTTTTTCTCAATAAGAGTAAATTTAGAGTAAGAGCTATCAAAATTAAAACGTTGAGTTATCTTCTTGCTGTACTTGGGTTAGCTGACAAAAACTCTTTCTGGTTGATTTGCATTCTAAGATAATACAGCTATTTTTTTTAAATAATTATAAAGTTACTGTTGATTTTATCTACAACTTTGATAATTTTTTCTTCACTTTTACCAACAGTTTGTCATCCAAAAAAAAACAATAATCCTGTTTCTATCTTTACTATAAAAAATGCATAGATTATTATCTGTGTTAACAAAAATCAGTGTTTTGAAGAAATTTGAAATACATATAGATTTCTTCTCTAAGATCTCTATACAAGAAAACAGTCTTGACATTAAAAGTTGTCTTTTTATATCATTTGAATACTGCAATGCTAATTGTTAGTCAAATTGACGAGTGTTAGTATAGTCAATTTTAACAAAATTCATTTTAACCAAAAAGTTAAATTTGTTTTTATTGCTGCAATTTTTTTTGCTTTGGAAACCTAAACACTTTTTTATCATTGCTAAGTTAGTTTGATTTCCTTTTCAAAGATAATCTTTTCCAAAGTTTGAGAAACCGGCAGGACAGTTTAAGGTTTTACGATCAAGCCAATTTGGTCTTTTTGAAGTTTTGACTACTAGTTTAGCTGCTAAATCTTGTCTGTTTTTTGGTTCTTTACGTGCAGGAGATAATTGCGCATATATTCTACTTAATGTCCTATTTATCTAGTGTATTAGAAGTTTTAAGATTTTCTTTATCTTTATCTTTATCTGATAAATCTTAAAGCACAAAAAATCCACATCGTGGCCAACTGGGGAGTTACTTTGCCTTTTTGTTTTGTTTGTGGTCAGAGATAAGTACTTAACAATTACACCTAGTTTCTCAACTTGTTCAATTTTTTTTTGTCTAAACTAAAATTTTGTTGAACTCAGACCCTTAATTGAGCTGGTTTCTATTTGATTCAGTGTGAACACTGAATAATACACAATTTTAGACAATACATTTTTTTTAAATTTTGCGCAGGTATAACATGCATTACACTTATAATTTTTTCAGTAGATATTGTGTTTTGAAATTTTTGATTTTGGTGTCGTTGTTTGACATTAAACACTTAATTCTTCTATCAAATTAATTTTTGATCATTTTCAAAACAATATTTAATTTTGCTATTATATTGTTATTGGTCTTTAAATATTAAATCCTTCTAAAAACACAAATCAACACAAATCAAATCTGAAATTTTTTGTTTGATTGTTGTGATAAAAGTTTTAAAATTGCTTGTCACTTACTCATTAATTTCTTCAATTATCTGTGCGCTTAATGTTATTTTTGTTAGGGATATTTTTGACATATTTAGTATTTTAATGTTCAAATTATAATCATCATTATAATCAGTTGACAGCAGACATCTTTTAGACTCGATTCAACAAAACATGATTTCAAATTACTTGCCGTTTTGCTTGGCCATAGCAACAATTTTTTTTTATAAAGAGTCTTAAAAATTAACACATCCTATCCAACATTTGTGGTACAGAAAACCGGTTTAAAGTCAGTTCTGGTACATATAAAACATTTCTTAATGTTAGTCAATGCCCTTTCCGTCTGGTGAAAGGTTTCAGGTTCATATTGCTAACATCTATTCCATTAAGCTTGCTTGCATCTTTGATCATGTGACTGTTGAGCACTCTTTGAGTTCAACAAAGTTGAACAACCATTTCTTCTGAAACGTCATATGTGATGTGGCTGCACAGTCCTGATACTAAAAGTCCAATGTTGATGAAAGATTGATTTGTGGTTCTTCTGATATTTTTCATAATTAGACATGCCTTTCGGATAGTTCGTCCGCATTAATCGATATCATTTATGCAGTTTGCAGTCATTTGGCGGGTTTAAACTATTTTCAATTGTTAATAAATTATGAAATAAATTAATAATAAATTTATTAACTCAAATTAAGTTTGAATAAATATATAATTTAATTTAACAATCACATCGACCAAAGGTCAAGCATAGACAAGTTCTACAAACTTTGTCAGGATGCTTTGTATTACTACAGCATTATTTACATCATTAATTGTATTTATAAGCACAGAAATATTTATTAAAATTTGTTTTTCGCTATCTTGCAATGTAATTATACCTGTTTTGAAAAACAAATAAAATATCACTTAAAAATTAGAGACTTATAGTGGAACTATAATTGTTTTTAAAAACTGTAGATACACAAAACACTGATAAAGCAGATAAAAGCACATTACCTAATTAGCAAACACCAATACTTTAAGCACAATATTCGGGGCTATTCTCTATGCATATTGTTAGAATGTAAGCAAGATATATTGCTAGCTTACAAAATAAAATGTCATTTTAACAAATCTTGCTAGCTAACAATATAAACTGTCATGTTAACAAATTTTGTTAGCTAACAATATAAACGGTTATCATATCAGGAAGCGTGGCAAATCTCTACATAAATTAATAATAATATAATTAAAAATTAATTTTGTTGAAGTGACAGTTCATATTGTTAGTAATCATAATTTGTTAAAATGACAGGTCATTTGGTTAGCTAGCAATATATCTTGCTTACATTCTAGCAATGTACATAGAATAGCCCCGATTAGCTGTAACAGATATTGTACATAAAATGAAAAAAAAATTTCAGACAAAAAAAATTATTCTGTTGCATCATTTGTTGATTTGAAAAAGCATTTGACACAATATTAAGCAACAAAATTAAACTGTATAGAAATTTGTAAGCAGACTTGCAGTTTATTTAAATTGTACATAATAAACCAAAAACAACAAACAAAAACTTATGGCATCTACAGCAAATCAACCACATCAAAATACGAAATACCTTCTTACACCGTATATACAGGGTGTCCGGAAAATACGTGTACAACGTTTGACGACAGACTCCTGACGTCAAAATAGGTCGATCTAAACCGACTTAGTTATATCCAAAATTGTCTCGTTTAGCCGGTAGAGGGCGTCAAAAAAAACAAAAGTATAACAAAGTTGAAAGTATCTATTGTAAGAAACTAAGTAAAACAAAAACATTACTTAAGCAAATGTGTAATATGACCGCCATCTTGCTGAATACACTTATTAACACTCTTTAAAAAATGATATTGGACCTTATCTAATGTCTCGGGATTATAAAAATGGTTGCTTGCATTTAAAATCCGCTGCAATAAATCATCGCGTGTGTTTACCGGAGTCTTGTAAACTTCTGTTTTAATAGCGCTCCACAAAAAGAAGTCACACATATTTAACTCAGGAGAACGTGGTGGCCATTTTACTGGTGCATCATTGCCTTTTCCAATCCATCGGTTGGGATATTGATGATGTAAGTATTGCCAAACGGCAACGGAAAAATGGGGCGGGGCACCATCATGCATATACCACAATTCCCTCCGAATTAAAAGGGGCAATTTCTCCAGAAGAATTGTTAATGTGTCTTGCAAAAAATTTAAATAAATATTTTCATCTAACCTGTCTGGAATAACAATGGGACCAATAAGGTAGTGATCAATAATACCTGCCCAAATATTAATTTTAAATTGATGCTGATGATGTGCAACTTTAATGGCATGTGAATTTTCATTGGAATAAATATGTTCGTTGTGCAGATTGGTTACCCCAGATCTTGTAAAGCATGCCTCGTCAGTAAACATAATTTTTCTACAAAAATTTGGAACAAGGATTCTTTTGTTTCTAATAAATTGACAAAATGTAAGCCGCATGGGGGGATCAGTCGGTAAAAGTTCCTGGACTTTTTGTATGTGGTAAGGATGTAACAACTGTTCTCTTAAAACTTCATTGACAATTGTTTTAGGAACATTTAACTCACGTTCTAAGAGACGGGTACTGGTACTTGGTTCTTCTTCAACTCTTTCCAGAATCATCTCTTCTGTTTCCACAGTTCGAGTTGTGTGCAAACGACCCCTGCCTTCAAACATTTTCTCAAAACTGCCCGTTTCCCGAAGATGACGCTCAATATTGGCAAATGTTTGGTGGTTTGGTATTCGACGGTTAGGAAACCTCTCCATGTAAACCCTAACACTCTGACGCCCATTTCCTTGACAAAACCCGTATACCAGGAGCATGTCAACTTTCTGAGAGTTTGTATAATTTTCCATTTTTAATGGTAAAATGAACTTGTAATTCAAGAATGTTGATCGTATACTTGAGTAAATTTCATAGACTGGTGACAATTTGTCAATAATTGTCAAATTATTAAACGCCATAGCAACAAGGTCACTTCAAAAATTATTGTTACAGGTAATTTCTTTTTAATATTTACAAATTTTTGACGCCCTTTACCGGCTAAACGAGACAATTTTGGATATAACTAAGTCGGCTTAGATCGACCTATTTTGACGTCAGGAGTCTGTCGTCAAACGTTGTACACGTATTTTCCAGACACCCTGTATATATACAACATCAAAAAAGTTTAAATAACATTATTTATTTACGCGGACAATATTTACATCCTTCATGCTTGTAAAAATAAAAAGGAAATAAATGATAATCAAGATTTGATGGCATGGTTAAGAACAATTTTTTAACTATTTTTTAATGAAAAACTACGTTATATTATCCAAAAAAAAAACAAAATAAAACCAAATCTGCAACTGAAGATTGGAAACTAAATTATACTACAAGTATCATAAATCAAATATTTATGAATAATGATTAACAAAGATTTAAAATATAACAGTAGGTCTGTTCCAACCTACGATTTGGACAGTTTGCAAACCGTCCAAATTGTGCACACAAACAAATATTTGTCATCTTTAAGCAATCTTTTATACACAGTAATTGTTTGTGTGCATAGTTCCTGACGGTCCCAAACCGCGTTTGTTGCCGGTTGGAACAAACCTTATATAACGTCTTATTGCGTCTACCAAAAGCGCAATATATTGCATAAAAATAACTTCTGAAAAAACAACTAAAAATTATATACCAATCATTGGTTACATTAAAAGTTAATTATGTCATAATTGTTTAGGAAAACACCGCAACATTTAACATAAACAAAATACAAAGACAACAAAACAAGTAAAAATAAAAATATGTCAATGCTCAATAATACATCAGCTAATAAAACATAAAATTAACTTTTTTTTTTAATTTTTAAATAGTAAAGCATTTTTAAAATTTAAAATGTGATATTTAGGAATTACATAATATGCCACAACAACATAAAAACACCTTTAAAGCCACACTTGTTGAAACTATCTCATTGAAGACTAGATTTAAGCAGTTTGTGAACATTGACTTTAAATATTTGTGGCTTATAAGTATCAAGAAATACTGAATTGGAAAGTTTATTTTATTAGTCTATAGTACGATTAAAGAAATCTTTTTTAAAAGTTTTGGTTCTACATCTCTGAACTGTTAGTGAATATTTGTTAGAATTTCTAGCAAACCTTGTACTACAAGTAAATATTTGTTTAGATGGCAATATGTTTTGTGTTTCTTTAGAAGAATTTTTATAAAAATATCTATAGAAAATGCAAAGATCTGCAACAATACGCCTGTGTTGTAAATTATCTAAGTCATTAGTCAATTTTGGATCAGCAATGATCCAAACAGCTCGTTTCTGAATAGAGTTTAAAAGAGATAGTGTAGTTTTTAATGTATTTTCTTATATTTCGAATAAATATTCAATACAAACACGAATGTAAGTTTTATATATATATATATATATATATATATATATATATATATATATATGCAAAAGTTAAACAGAAGTAAACAATTTTTTTACATCAATTAAGAAATACTAGTTTTCTAAATATTTTAAAAGCTATGTTGACAACATGGTCGTTCCAGAAAAGATTATGTAAGATTGTAACACCTAGAAGACAAATTGAAGAAGATTTAGATATGAATTTATTGTTTAGTTTAATATTTGGTACTGATGATACCTCGGATTTTGATATTGAAACAGTAAGAAGTTGAATTTTTTTTACAATTAAAATTGACTATGTTGGGAGTGATCTGCTCAAATATTGTTTTAAGATATTTGTTTATAGATTCTACAGATTCTAACTTAGAAATTTTTAGACGTTCCAAGTATAAAGTATGAAGCGGTCTGCAAAACTATGAATAAGACTTTGAGTTATTTTAAACCATCAATTCTAATTTTCTATTGTCAAGAAAACTATTAATAGGATTCACAGTTTCTTAAACAGAGCTACTGCAAGATTTTCTTCTTGTTTGTTTAAAGTAGAATTCCATTTGTGACTAACATAAGTCAGAAGATCTGTTGTCAAACGTTTTGATCAAAATCTATATTGAGTATCTGAGATGAAATATTTTGTTTTAAGATCTTGACAATGTGAAATATAATGTACTTTTTATTTTTTTTTTACAGATTGGACAATAATGCAATTAGTCTATAATTTGATGAATAAATCAGACTTGTTTTCTTTTTTAGGTAACCTATACCAATTGCAATTTTCCAAAAATTTGGAAATGTTTTATTTTTGTATAATAAGGCAAATATTTTAGTTAAAATGGAAGTTAATTCATTAGCAAATGTTTTAAAAATTATAGGTAAAATTTCATGTATACCTGATGTCTTTCTGATATTTAATTTAAGAAGATATTGTTTGACAATTTGTTGCCAAAAATAAATTGGCCTTATTATTTTTCTACTAACTGGCATTGTAGGTACAGCAATGGGAGGATTTATAATAGTAGAGTTAGATGCAAATTAATTTGCAAAATTATCTGTTTTTTTTTTTTTTTTTAATTAGTAACTAGATTGTTTTGATTAATTTAAAGAAAATGTATTGAAGATTTTGTACTACTTTGCAATGAATTTTTTGTTTTATAAATTTTGTTGTAGTTCATGAAAAGCTGAAAAATTTGATTAGCTTTGTTTTTGTCAATCTAACTTTTTCAGCTTGTATTAGATTGTTACAATAATTACGAGTTAGTTTATAATCTTGTTTAATCTGTTCAGAAGAATTACTGATGTGTTTTTAAATGCTTTTTGCATGTTATTAATTGCCTATTTTGTCTGAATTGAAAACAAGTAATTTTGTTTTGGTTTAACATTAAAAACAATTTTTTTTATGACTTTTTGAATAGTTTTTGTGAAATTTTCTGCTGCAATACGTAGATTATTAGAATGTAAGCATTGAATATTAACATTAAAATTATAATAATTTTTTTTTATAGTAAACTATGTTTATCTTTGAATAATGATAGAAAAGACGCGGTTTAGGTTTGGTAGTAATAGAAAGAGAAGTAATCTCTGGAATAGTTGATAGATACAAATCTAATCATCTTGCTTTACCAATAAGTCTATCACAAAAAAAGAAATTGTTGAATAGGTTAGGTAGTGTTGTAGAAGATAAGTGACTTAACCATTCAGTATTATGTACATTAAAATCTCCTAACAAAAAAGTTTGGAGTTGTCAATTACAAGAATTGTTATTATAACCAATAGCTTGAATTTTGTATGACGTTAGTCTAGATTAGAATACAACAAGCATATTCTAGACCGACGATATAGGCACAAACACTTTGTTGGTCAGCGCAAAAAAATGTTCAAGATAATAATCAGGATTTACTAAATTAAATTGATCTGAATTTTTATTGTTTACTTTGGTTTCAGTCAAAAATATAATATGGGGTTTTCTATGTTCAAGATGTTGATGAACAAAATTATTTTTAGACTACAAATATTAGAAAAATTAACTATTAAGCCACAAACTATGTCAATGTTGATGTCTGGTTGATTAAATTGATTGATTTGGTCGCCACTGCTCTTGACTGGAACTATGGAGTTGGTCTTAACAAACGGCACTTCAAAAGCATTTATTTATAGTATTATTTTCCGGGTTTCATTTCTGTGTAAATCTTGTTGTTATACCATTTTTATTAATCTAGTCTAGATTTGGCACTGTCTGAACTAGTTAGGCTACAGTCTTACTGCACCACCTACCATCACCAACCAAAATTCAAACACGTTAAATCATATGGTAAGTGGTGACGGTTCCACTGATTTTCTGCTAATTGCTAGCGTTTGTAACCTGTTCATCACCTTTTCATAATTTTGAACATGTTCGTATTTTATTAGAGTGTCTACGATGGTGGTAGGCATGGCGCAAGCGCTAAGAAACAGATGATTGGTGTTTGAAACATACCAAGTGTTGGTGTATGTTAAAGTCAATATTTATTAATTTGAATTATTAAATAGTTATCATCATTTTAATATAAGGCAATATCATACACTTGAAATGCCATGAAATAGATTAAGTATTTCAAAAAACAATTTTAAAAAAAGCAAGAGAAAAGATATCACCAAAATAATGAAAGATGATGGAACACTATTAACAAAACCGGAAGATATAGGCAATAAAATAAACGACTATTTTTCAAACATAGGAAACGCGCTTGCACAAAAAAAACAATAACGCAAGACCAACAATAAATACACTCAAAACCAGAATCAAACAAATACATTATTCAAAGAAACAACGAACACTGAAATAACACAAATCATAAACAAACTCAAAGATGGAAAAGGCAAAGTAACGACAGAAGTAATTAAAATAATTAAAGAAGAAATTACACCAAGCTTATAAATAAAGCTATTAGAATCGGTGAATATCCAGAATGTATTAATTAATATCAACAATTGCTAAAATAATAGACACCATATACGACAGACTACTGACACACATTGAAAATCATAAAATACTAATTGAAAGGCAATACGCGTTTCAAAAACATACTGGAACTGGATAGGCAACTAGGGATTTAATTTATAACATACAAAACAATCTTGAACTGCAGAAAGAATGTCTGGTAGTTTTTATAGATATGAAAAAAGCATTCGATACAATATCAAATACAAAATTAACAGAAAAACTGGAAAACATGAGAGTAAGGAGAAAAAAATTACAACTAATAAAAACATTTTTGAAAATGCGATATCAACAAACAACACACTAAGTACCAAAACATATAGTAAATTTTGTATACCACAAGGAGACGTGCTTGCACCGCTTCTATACATATTGTATATTAACGTCATATTTAAAATACTACATGAAAAACTATATATATATACGCTGACGACACAAGCCTAATCCACACCAAAAAAAAATAAAATAAAACTGCAAAAAGAGATTCAAGAAGATCTAGATAAAATTAACGAATGCTACTGCAACAACTTACTCACGGATAAATGAACAAAAAACCAACTTATAACACGTAAGAAAAGAAATACCAATTTTACATTAAAGATTAATAACATAAATATAGGAGAGGTAGCTAACACAAAATATGTAGGACTAACATTAAATAATAATCTAAAATGGGACAATCAATTATTTAAATTATTAAGAAAAATACAAGGCATTAAATAAACTAAAAAATATAATCAATCTAACTACAAGAAATATGATTTACAATGCACTATTCAGCTCACAAACAAACTATTTAATGAACATTTGGGTAAATACCAAACAAGGACACATAGACAAATTGCAAAAACAACAAAACAAAGCTATAAAAACAATTTATCAACTGGAAAAACTAACACCTACTAAAGAGATACATGAACTATCTAAACAATTAACTATTAAAAACAAGATAAAACAACAAAATATAGTATTAATTCACAAGATCAAACTCGGACAAATAAAAACGGAATTAATTTAAATTAAAAAGCAGAAAAGAATTTTACACCTACAACACTAGAAGAAAAAATGATTTCAATATTGAACTTAATAGAACAACCACAAAAAATCAAAACTTGGCTGTTAAAGGAATCCAAGAATACAATAAAATACCTAATGAAATAAAAAATCTTACAAGCATTCAACAATTTAAAACAAAATTAAAACAACACCTAATGACAGAACAAACACAAAACTAAGATACAAACAAAAGAAGATAGCTGAAATTTATTTCTAATACCAGGCCTCTCGAGTCTCTAACAGATGGATGGCGACACTGCTGGAATATTATATATTAAAATACAAATTGAAAATATGTAAGTAATTATAATTAAAAAAATATAAAATAAAATAAGATGTAGTGGGTGTTTTACAAACCATCTACCGCAATAAATAAGAAATCTTTTCTATTAGCGTTAAAAAACGACTAATAAATTAGTACCTTATTGGTAAAGCGTATTATTTAATAAATAATCATAAAACCAATATATGGCAGGAAGTCTTTTATTTTTTATTATTATAGACGTTTTATTTTTATTGTGTATCTGTAACTACAATTTTAGCTTATACTTAGTTTATATGTTTAAATTTATGTTTTCTTACTATATTTATATTTGTTTAATTCGCTAAGTAAATAAGTTTATTATTATTATTATTAAAGTTTCTTAGCGCTTTTTTTTCTTTTATTTCTTATGCATTACTTAATGATTGTTGTTTTATCCACTTTGTTTTTTAGTATATTTTTTAGTTTATTTATTTTAAATCAAAGTGGATAAAACAACAATCAAAAACTACATAAATATGGAAACAAATAAGTAAGTACACGATATAAACATCAGGCGTAGAAGTGACATACATATAATAAAAAATAAAACAAATAAAGTAAACAATATCAGTAAAGATATATATGTTATTTTTATACCTGCCACATAATATATAAATATAAAAAAAAAACTAAAAAAACAAAACAAAAATAAAATAAGATCACAAAACAAATATTAAATAAAACCCATTATACAATGTTCTGCAACTTGCAGAGCATGCAATGAGTTAAAAAAAAAAATTAATAAAAATAAAGAAAAAATAAACACAATAAACAATTCTAGCTACAAATGAGCGTAAGATTACTAGTCCAGTAAAGTAGCTTTTCACATCTGAACAAATCCAAATGTTTTGAAACTTTTTACACTGATTTATAGGTACCTAGTAAAAAATATACTAAAAGTCTTGACAAATATGAGACAAGCTCTAGCGGCAATGACCAAAAACAAGGCATTTTTTTTTTGTTAATAACTTGAGAACTGTAGGTTGGAGTTAAAAATTGACTAGATACATGAGAGCTGATAAAATTTGCAATAAAAATAATTATATACATTTATCTTGTATTCCTAGCGGCTACAGAGTAATAGAGCGTTAAATATTGCGTTTTTCTATAAAAAAAGTTAGCATGGCACAAGATGTAATTTATTATATAAACAAGAAAAAAAAATGTACTTTTTACTATTATTTGTTATATTCTTGTACATTAATGTTTGACAATGTTTTACCTATAGTTTTAAATACATTGGATCATTGTGAAGACAAACTTTACAACTTGGTAAAAGAAAATGAAATCAACTTTAATAAATTATAAATGAATTTTTTTTTAAATATCTAAAATATAAAAATTGTAAAAAATTATCAGCATAATCAATCAACTTTTGATCGTTTGTTTCTAGAAGGTCCTGCAATCTGTACATCTACTTGAGCTGTGACACTTGCTGCCTGAAACACAGTAAAATCAGGTAGCTATAAAATAATTGTCTGAGAGAACCGTCAGTCACACAAATATGAACTTTTAATATATATATATATATATTAATCCGTCAAGTCGGGCTCTTTCTGGGTATGAATCCGGCAAGTCGGGCTCTTTTTGGCAAGTCGGGCTCGTGTGTCACCTTGCCGTTCACTTTCGGGAACTAATCCGGCAAGTCGGGCTCCACGGCACCTTCACCAAAAATATTTTGATATGTAATAAAAATAATTTGACTTTACAAGATAGTATACATACATCCAATACATGTTTTATTTTATTGTTAACAACCCTAAATTAGTATTTTGATAAATAAATTAAATAACAAAATTTTTAGAGTAATTGCTTCTTGGAATAGCAATTAATAAGCACAATTAAATTTATTGTATTATTTTGCGCAGTTTACCCTTAACAACCCCTAATTATAAAATTCATTATTTTTAATTAAATTTGGTTGACAAACGGCTTTTGAAGTAAGCGGATTACAATGGTAGTGTTAGATAATATGTATTAGAAATAACAATGTCATAAAGTTACAAATTAAGTTAAATACTTTAGAATTTTGCAAAATTCAACAAACATGCTTTTTTTAAGTTTTTGAAAATCGTAATGATGATTGAATTAGATTATGAGTTATCACAGTAGTAATGCCCACATTCTGACATTAAATATTAAAATAATACATTTTATACCAAATTTGCTATTTTGTGTAGAAATATTGACATTTATGTATGTTCAATATTTTTAGATTTTACTAAAATTTTGCATACAAAGGTTTTACAGTTGGAGGATTACAACGATAGTGTTAAGTTATAAGTATTTTAAATAGTTGTGTCACACTTTTGGCATTTAAGTTAAATCTTCAATTTAGCTATAAATCAGCTTTCCATCAGGTGCAAAAAGACTATTTACTGCAAAAAAAATTTTTTGGGACCTTTCTTAGACATTTAAGGAGCATTTGACAATACTTCTTTTTCAAAAAACTGGTACGGGAATGGAAAACAGAAGCTCTTTACTTCTTGTTAGATATTTGGTGAACTTCATGTAAAGCAAGTACATTATAGGAAAAGAGCTAAAATTGCTGCCGGATGTCTCCCCCCGCAGCTACAAGTCAACGCAATTAAATGAAGAAAGCAACTAGAACAACTCTCACAGCAGCTAAGGAGACACTGCTTTTGCTACCACTAGCCATTAGAATATTATATAATATTACATTTATTGATTCGTGTCGCGGAGTTTTTAAATCAAACAATATGCTAACTGCACCAGCTATATACATATATGAATGCATAAAGTTTCTTTATAAGCACAAATATTATTTCAACTCTAATTTGTTGCCAAACCCATATGAAACAAGGCGTGGAACAGATTTTAGCCTTCCCGCCCATAGACTAACTATGTATTCAAAAGGAACATCATATACTTGCATGAAGATATTTAACCATCTACCAGTAGATATAAAATCTTGTAAACATTATGGCATTGTCAAAAAAAAAGTGTATGAGTTGTTGTGTTGTCTTGAACCATACACTGTTAACGATTTTTTTAACCATACTTATTAGTTATGTATTGTTCATGTGACTTGTTTTCATGCATTATCTGTCTTTTGTACTTCTACATTTTACTGTATCATGTTATATGGAAATAAATGACTTTATTATTATTATTATTATTATTATTATTATTATTATTACTTCACTTATTTGTGATGATGGAGGTAAAGTAAACAACGTATCAAATATAGATAAACAAACACACCGTAAATCTTGAAGTTCCTAGACCAACAAACGTGTTACATGAGAAAGAAACACTGAAAATAATATCACACTTTATAACAAGTTATTGCATGAAAAAATCTTTTCATTTAATACTACCGTCGCAAAGCAAAAGAATTTATATGATATACAGATAGATCTTAACATTACAATAGCATCAGAACCGGAATTATCCCTGGACAAACATGCTTTTTCAAGCAAAATTAGCTATTATTAAATGTAGCTCTAAAAACATCAAATCAAGACAATACTTTAACTGACCAATAACTATCATGTCGCAGAGCTAATCGGTTCTATAGGCTATACGGTTGTCAGTAATTAAATGCAAACTAGTAATAAACTTCATAAACAATCTGCTACAAACAACAGAGTCCGCCTCATCTGCATACCAAAAGATTATAATCTAAAAAGGCTTACAATACGCATCGTAGAGCCTTCTTTGGCAAGCAGAAGCTAACCAAAGAAAACCTTAAAACAGTCTATCTCTTAGCAAAAGTTTCTGAAGAAAACTGGATTTACTAAAAAAGTAACAAGGTACACAAGAAATTGTAGTCTCTAGACCACTTCAAAAACCAAAAGTTTTCAAAATTCTATCAATTATAATTAGAATTTTTGGATTCTATTGCAATTTAGCAACCATGCAGTAATAATAATAAACAATCATTGTAAACTGCACTTGATCCATAAATAACTATTTTGTATAGTTGAATAAATATATATATATATATATATATATATATATATATATATAAAAAAACATGCCAATTTTAATTGAATCAAAAAACGTAATTAATTTTAATTTATATTGTTTTTCTTAATCATTGTTTACTTCTGTATCAAATAAAATAATTTAAGGTAAAATCAAATTATATATTATATATTATGATTATAACATATTTGAATGAAAACATTGCCGCTTTACGAGCAAATGTTTCCAAGTATTTGACCCTAAATTCTTTACATTTATTTATGATCTTTTTTGTAATCAGCCTTCACTACAAACCAACGACTTCGAGATTTTAAATCTACCAGCAAATGTGTATATTGAGTCGTGTTCCGACGGAAATTTTGTATATTCTTATTTTAAATATTTATTCTAATTGTTTTATATGCATTGTACTGGAACATTTTATAGCCCAGATGTGCAGTTTCATTTGTAAAAATCTTTCATATTCTATATTTTTCATGTCATTGCTGAGCCACAAGTATTACCATTGGCTAATTATCTATTGCAATCATTTATCCTTATCTTTTAAAAACAATTTGTATTATTTTATATATTTAAGTATAACTTTTCAAATGTTATTTATGTAATAATAAAATATAATAATAATAGTATAACAAAATTAATTAAAATCTTAATATTCCTAAGCATAAATATAACAAAACTAACTATTTTCACCAACGTTTGTTTTCATTCTTTCAACGCGGCTTCATTATAATACACGTCATTAATTGCCTCTTTGCAATTAAATAGCAATAAGTAAAACAAAAACAAAAAACTGTTTTAAATATTTATTATTATTCAATTTGATATATATATATTATAAATGTAAGAATATTAACATTGCATTATAATACGATTCTGTGTCGGACATGAGAAGTTATCACTTTAATTTATGACACTACCTGCTGCTATAGACCTAATTGTGGCCTATAGAAATATTTTAAACATAAATATAATAGAATTATATTACATAATATAATGTCGTGTTGTTTTTGCAATAGCTACACAATTAAAAAAATGTTCAACTTTTAGATAATGTGTATCTTACATTGATTGCATTTTCTTCTGATGGGATAGATTAATTTAAATTTCTATCAAAACAGGTTATTGTACTATTTATTACAAATGCTCAAAAGTCAGCTATCAGTTTCAGTTTTTGATTTTGTTGAAATAATGATATTGCATACTTATATAAAAATATCTACAGAGAGTTCATTATTTTATTGCATGATGTTAACATCTAATGTATGCTTAATTGTGTCTTATGCGGATAATAAAACATACGACTAAATATCTTTATTTTTCTACCGATTGCATCAATGTTTTTAATTTTAGTATTCTTCAAACTTTCATAACAAAATTTTGTTGACCCACAATATATATTTCAAAAACGAATTATTTTAATTAGTTTAATTAACATCTCTTAAAGAAAAACTTATTTTTAATCTAGAACAGTAGCAATTTTTGATTCTTAGAAAATTATAAAATTAATAGTATAGATATAGTAGTATAGATATAGTATAGTATAGATAGTCCAGTTAAAAAAATTCTTTGTAAAAGTTTTAGTCTTACATATCTAAATATAGTATGTAAGTGTTAAAATGCTTTGCTATGTACTAAGAGTTTGTTTAAACATCATTGTTTTGAATGTTTTTGAACATAAATCATATTTATAACAATTGCAAATAATTGTGTGTACTTAATGCGCTAATCCACCATCACTGCTAAATTTAAGCTAGTTTTATTAATTTTTAAAATAAATTTTGATAACATTACTTTGAATAATATTAGTTTGGTATTATTATTATAATCCGCATACAGTAAAAGCACGGCCATGTGTATCAAAACATCAAACTGATTCTTTGAATGCTTATTATTACTTTTATATACTGCATAATTCAAAACCAGTATTCTCTAAATATTTTGAAATTGGAATTTTTATTTTTCATTTATTTGATATTACGCTGTGTTTGCTAAACTTTAGTTAAATCCATACTTTTTAACATACATTTTGACATTTTGACTTTATCATTATTAGTGTTCTGCTTTTTGCAGGTCCTAAGTGTATCTTCTTCAGTTTTCTTGGTTCTTTGTCTTTTGCTTTGTTCACTGTACCTTTCCCTATTCTTTAAAACATCAGTGATCCTGCATCTTTTTCTTTATCTTTTTCTTTATGGATTTGCACTTACCATTCTATTGATCACGTTCTTTACTAAACAATCTCTTCTCATTGCATGTACTATCCGTCTTTTCTCTCTTACTAGCGCTCTTGACATTCTTAATACTTTTTTTATTCCGGATTTTGTCTGACCACGTAATGTCCAAGCTTCACACTTTATGTTTAACATTTCACAATTGTTATTTGCAAGTTTATACCTAACTTGCTACTCAAAATCTATTTTTTCTTACTAAAAGCTTTTTAATTATTCCTATGCTAACTATTATTTATCTTTGTTTTTCTAATTCTTTGTTATTTTAGTAGCTGTACTTTCTCACTTGCTCCAATTTATCTCTTTTAACGTACGTTTTTTCTTTCTCATAACCTTTGTTTTGTTTTTGTTTACACTCAGTAGTTTAGTGCTTTTGTGCTCTCTGCAAACACGATTATATCATCGGCAAATTAAATAGATTATATTATTTTTCCTCCTATGCAACAAAGGTGTGATCTTTCCCTTTTCAGCACTTTGCTACCATCTTTTTGGCATGCATATAGAACAACGTTGATGATAAACAACAACCCTGTCTCACTCTTTTTTTAACTTTAATCCACTTAGTACTTTGGTCATTTAACCTTATGCTACTTAGTGTCTCATAAACACTTTCAAAATTTTAAACAATTTTTTTCACAAAACACAGTCAATTGCTTTTACTGATTTAATTTAATCAAACTTCTTTCATTTTGTCATTTTTATTGTAATCCGCAAACCATAAAACTTATAATTTCTAAATTTTAGTTAAATTTAAGATATTGCATATGACCACACATATTAGATCTGCTACTTTGAAAGCTTATAATTTAACTTTTGCTTTGAAACTTCTGTATCAAACATTTTTGTTGAAAATGTCAGCTAAGTCTATAGTAATAAAATCGTTGTTAACCAAATTTTAAGTAAATCCGAGATACTGCACAGGCATATCAAAATTTTAACCCTGTTACTTTGAATGCTTATAACTTCACCACATTATTGTAATTTGCATACTTTAAACCGCAACTTTTAGCTAAACCAATAAATGTTGTTATTTTGTCCTACTTTTAATACTCCTAATTATACAAATTTTCTAAATTTTTATAAAATTTATTAATCTTTAAATTAATATCAAAGTTTTGTCTGCTCATAATTTAACAACTATTTGTCAAGTTAGTAGAATTTATTGTATTTGAACAAAAATATGATTCAAATTATTCACTTATATATTGATAATTTGATTAAAACTTTGACATTACTTTGAATGCTCTTAATTTCACAAGAAACAAACATAAAATCATAAGATGATAGCCATGTAATGAATCACATGATTTAAGATTAAAAACTTAAGTCTCAGTTTTTAAAATTACAAAGATGGTGATTCTACAATTAACAATATGTATAAAAAATATTTTTAAAATTTTCAACCTATTTGTTTGTCGCAAATGCAAGTGGAAAATAAATATTTTCCTTTTGCACTATTACTAATTTATATAACTTTTAATAAATATTAAAATTTATTTAACTTTTAATAAATATTAAAATTTATGTAAATAACTTGTTACTATTGCCGCTTGATATTTTTTGCAACTATCCAGAAGTAAGGAAATTCTGAATAAATATCAGGACAATAAAGAAGTCGTAAATTAAAAAAAAACATGCATAAATAGACTGACCTTAAAATAGTTTTACTGCTTTTTAAATAATTCATCATAAATTCATTGATAATAATAAAAATTAAAGATGTAATACTTTGAATATTGTTTATACTTGTTAATCAATAATATAGCAGTTTCAAATACATGCAACTATTTTGTTGTAGTCTACATCATTAAATTATTTGACAAATAAATATGCAAAAAAGTCTATAAAAGAATATAATTAGTAAGTAATATTAAAAAAAAAATCAAAATATAAATTGTCGATATTATGCACATATATATATATATATATATATATATATATATATATATATATAAAAATATAACAAGAAGTAAGCAAGCTGTAAAACAATGTATAAGCATTATTAATTACCACTGCTAATCTGCAAGTAATCAGTAAAAAGTAAAAAAGTTTTGTTTATAGGTCAAATAAACTTCTTTATTTACAAGCCTTTTTTACTGGCTGTTGTGTTTTTTGTAGAGGTATAAAGAAATCCAGATTATCAGGGTCTTCTTCTGGGGTGGAAGTGAAAGTTCAAGTATTCTCCATAAAAGTGTAGCAAATGTTTGTGCACATTATTTCTGCTTTTTGTCAGTCACATCTGTTTCCACATTCAGTTATACATTTGCAAGAAGTGAGGTTGAGAACTGCCTCAGGTGCTGCTGCGTCTTCTGTAGTTACTGAGATTAGCCGGCCGCTTTCAAACTTCTAACCCTACTGTTCTGGAAGAAGTTTATTTCTTAGCCAAAACTGGATTTGGAGATATACACACAAGCATGCTACATTGGTGCTTTTTCTGTGGGCGGCAGCGCAAAAAAGTTTGGTTTAGCATTTTAAACCGATTTGGTAAAAGCATTGTAACAATACATGTTAAAGGAGGTTTGCTTGTATAATGCCAGTAATATTTTGTTTCCAGCTTCAGCCACAGCCCTATGGAATTTTGGACTGTTGAATATATCAATAATACTTTGCAGTGTAGCTTACTTCTTAAACAAATTAAAACACACAAGTTTTTCTTTTTGATATGCTGCTGAAGTTGTATCACATCCGTTGAATGTATGCACAAGAAGTATGCAGCCTTTTAATGCCATAATTTGCAATTGTTGACTGAAATATACCTCCCATGGCTTGGTTTCACAAATAATATCTGTCTTTCAGATAAGGTTAAAGCCATAAGTAGAACAATAATATCAACATATTTGCTAACTATTGCTCATTTGTCACTAGTTAAAGATTTTATAACTCCTGTGCAGATGATCAATGTAACAGTGTCATCAAATGTTTGTTTTATTTTAATTACATGGTTGTAAAGGGCAGTTCAGAGAAATGAAATTAGTCTAGATTTATTGTGTTTGTTAAAAAAATTATTTTGTTGACTGTAATTTGTGTTTTGTGTTTAAAGTTTATCTCAACTGACTTCTAATTTGTACTTTTAGTTTTGTTCAGTTCTTTTTGTAATGAATGATGCCGCTAAATAACCATCACACACAACGATACAGCTCTTGCCTGCATAATGCTTGAGAACATAACATTGTCAAATTGTTGAGATTGAGAAATTTTTGGGCCACTCTACTTTGTGTAACAGTAATCTTCCATTCGAAACAATGTCTAAATCGAGGAGATTGGCTTCTTCTTGAAGTGCAGAAAAAGTATCGTATAAAGCGGATTTTTGTTTTCCGCATACATTTACTATTTACTTTCTTTTATAATTGTTCTTGAATTGTCTTTGCACTTTTTGATACTAATTTTTCAAATGTTTGTTTTTTTTTATTTTTTAGCTCTCTATAACTATGTAACCGCTGGGAATACAAACTATCAACTTTTACTTTTGACCTACAGTTCTCGAAATATTAACAAAAACAAAAAAAATGCCCTGTTTTCGGTCATTTCCGCTAAAGCTCGTGTCTGTGTAAAAACTTTTGAATTTTTTTAAAGGTGAGATGAATTTATGAGCATATTTGACTGGATTATACATCAAACATAATATAAGAATATCATTTTGTTTTTACATGAACAGCACGTAAAAATAAAATTAGGCTGGGCTCGATGAAAGGACACTCTAACACAGTAGACAACATCAATGCCAAAAAGCTGACGTGCAAAGGGCAAACCTCTAAAATGTGTGAACTTAAACCTTAGACCGTACTACTCTTCAAAAGCTTTATTATATACAAATACGTTCCACTAGTACAATGGTTTAATACCACGGGCTAAAAGCAGCCGTTAAAAATCCAACTATATGGAGGATGCAAAATTATTTATAAAACAAGCATGTAATATATCCTGCTCTCTCTCACGCAAAAGTCTTATATTGAGTAATTTCTGGCTCGACAAACCATTTCTTTCAAGCACCACTCTAGCATACATCAACCATATAAATTGGTTATGTGCTAGGGCAGCGGAGTGATGTCACTACTGGATGAGGTGTGTGTTTCTACACAAAATGTTTTTTAATTCAAAATTATAAGTCATCACGTCGAAATGCTCATTTGCATACTATGCTCACTCATTTCTTTTTTGCTTTTTGAATTGTCTGTAAGCTTGGTACTAAAATACTTTTTATAACTTTTCATTTGCTTTAGTTTATTGTCTTTTATATGTTTTTCCATATATTCAGCTTATCTATTCAATTTTTATTACATCTGTCTTATTCTCATTTATTTATACTCAGACTATATTTCTTCCATTTCCTCAAATTGTTTAAATAACATCTTTACATATTAAATACATTTTGTATAAACAACTGCTTTGTTTTACTATTTTACTGAATATTAAACCATTTTGTCATTTAAAATTATTACTACTTGTTGCCGAATACACATATTTTAGTTTACAACAAACAATATCTAGAAATATTATATTTAAGTCAAATTTAATATTTTATTATTAAAAAACATTACAAAAATTATTACATGACTTTACAGCTATAACTGTTGATAATCTCATTTAGATTAACGTTTGTTAACACGTATCATTAAAATTGTATTTCATCAACTTTCGTTGTATTAGCAAATAATCCCACTGATGTTAAAATGACGTACTTATTATTTGCTCTATACTTCATAAGGTTTTATATACTATTTAAATTCTAATAATTCAACGATGAACAATTGTGTCGCGTCGACCCAGTCCATTTGCCTTGATTAAAATACCTATTACATAAGTTCTTTTTTTTTTTAATATTTCTAATAGATAAATAATTAAGAAAACTTTAAAAAAAGTTTTATTTTAACATTTACTTGTTATCAGTTATCACTAATATTTTAAATTGAAATAGAAAGTCTCAATATTTTAAAATAATTTTAAAATGTTTAAAATACTATTTTGCACAATTTTCAACCATCTTCTTATTGCAAAATAAAACCGTGAAATTATTACTTAATGCATGGGAAATAAGAATGAAGAAGCACTCCAAGAGTACTTAGAAATAAATATGAAAACCCCCACGAACGAACAATAGCTCATTCATGAAGTGCAGTACACCTGATGTTCAATGGCAACTGACTTCATGAATAATATACTTTGTAGTACCGTAGTAAATTTTATAATGTACTATCAGGTAGGTACGGAGAGTACCGACGAAAAAAAAACATCAATGGGTAATTGTCCGGACAGGAAGTGGTCTATTATTGAGTATTCAAATATACTGACCGGTAAATCGATGCCCATTCAATATGCGAACCGTTGGAAACGCACTTCAAATTAAAAGTGCACGTTTAGATTTTTCGAGTATTATTTATTTAGAAGAATAAAAGTCAATTGTAGTGTAAAGTGTCTATTCTTAGAGGCAAGATGCGAGTGAAGTAGTTCAATAATAGAGCACGCTTATAATAAAAATATTAAATTCTATTAAACGTTATATTATAAGGTTAACTATTTTTCTCACTGAAATTCTATAAATGATATATTATGCAACAAGTACATTTGATCTGAAGTTAATAGTCATATTTACGTTGACCCATTACGCACGTATTTTTACGCACAGTAATTAAAAGTAATATTTTGTTTTTTTTGTAAAATAACAACTGTTGTCTATGTATAAAATATAATAATAGCCAAAAAATGACATATTAAATGTTGAAACATGTTGCTAAAATAAAATAAAATAAAATAATACCGTACACAACAGCATACTAGAGTATCTTTCTAACCTAATACCATAAATGACACAGTACAACAGTAAGGAGAGAAAAAGAATATTTTGTTAATAAAACCAATTTTTTGCTAAATAAACAAAATAATCCAGTCCGTATCTTATTGAAATTAAATATAAAATACTAATTATTTACATTATACAAATTTCTTATTGCAATTTTTATAAATTCTCAATCAAATTATTTTTAAAGTATTAATTATAATAAATAAATAAATAATATTATTTATAATAAACAATAACATAATTTTTGAGATTTTTCTACCACCCTCATTCTATCCTCATTTGATATATTCTCATGTACAATTTATAATCGTACTTTACCTGTAGATGTCTTTTGATTGATTTATTTATTTGTACCTGTGTAGTTACCGGGCGGTCTTTGTCAGTTTCCTCTTTTCCGAACCAAAAAAAGCGCCCTCAATGGGTATGAATGAACTGGCTTCGTACAATGGCGTGCAATTTTAAGTACTTTCTAAGAAATTCCACTACAAGTCGCATTCATTTACTACAACGAATGTATTGTTGTTGTATGAACGGACGCCAAGAAGTCTGGGCAGCTCTTTTCGGAAGACACTGTTTATAAACTACTTTTTAACCCCGGGAACAAGTTTAAAAATAGTCGATGCTATAGAACTTTTGTTTGTTATACGGGTGGTTAGAATTATGTAATTGGGTTGGGTTTATTTTTATGGCCTTTTGTTGTTGCAAACGTATTAGTAGTAGTAGGTTTTTAATGTATAATTGATTTATAGCCAATAAAAATAATTTTAGTCTAAATCTTGGTATTATACAACTAAAGTTGAAATTTAAATAAATACTGTGAAAAGATCCGCTTCAATCCTAAATATAAAAATAGTATTGGATTTACTTTTTAACTCGTTAGCACTATGGTGGAAATTTTAACTACTCTAAGTGAACAAGAATATAATATTATATACTATGTATTTTTTGAATGTTTAATATTAAAATAAAGTCATATTTATTATCACTGACAATATAATTTAGAATTTTGATTTATTATTACTTAACATTTGAATGAAGTTCTGCATATACAGCCTAAATAATTTAATATTATTGAGCTGTGACTTTTGTCATTTATATATAAAAAAACATTTAATAAACGTATATTCCTAATATTAAACCTAATATTTTTATCACTTTACCTACGTTAGGAAAGTAGTTTAAATTAAAGTGTTATCGTTTTTTAAGCAACTATTAAAGAAGTTATGGTCTATTTTAGTTAAATATTAAATGAAACAAAACGAGTGCACAATTTTACTTACGTGAACACAGAAGTTTCTCAAAACCGACTACTGAGCGTCCAATGCAAAACTTATTAAAATAATTAAAGAAAAAGTCGGTGCATACGCAATATAAAAAAGTGTTTTAATAACAGATTATAATAAATTTAGAGATTTTAGTACAGCGTGTAAACTACTTAGGGATTTACTACACAATAGCTATATAAACACCATTAAACAAAATATTTTAAGCAATCTAAAGAAGTTTTGGATGTTTGTAGACAAATCCAAGAAGTTGATAGGCGTTTCAAATCAATAGCAACTTAATAAAACAGTAAGTGATAGTAGAGGTGATAATAACAAATTTAGTTGCAAATTTTTTTTGTTGGTCTATTATGTTGAAGAAATTTTGCGATATTCCGGATTTTAATTTATTAATTTAGTTAATTCTGATAATTAATGTATAAGTGTTAAAAATGTACATATTTGAAACCATATGTTTGGTCAAATAAAAAATTACAAACATATTTTTAAAAATATCTGGATCAACTAGATGTGGTAAAAAATCTAGGAGTATTTTTTGATAAAACATTTTATTTCAACAATCATATCAAAAGTTAATTAAAACGTTACATTTACCGTAATTCAAAATCATTTTTGGAATACACCATAAAAACATTATACTGTGCATTATAAAGTCTAATTTTAAAGTATGAAACAATTGTGAGACCACTATATTATGTACTACAAATGTCTAAGTTAGATAAAGTGCAGAATAAATATATTTAAAAAACGCACTTTTTTAAAATATAATGAAATAAAAAACGTTATTAATATTAGAACATTTCAGCACTGTAGAATAGTAAACGATTTATGTTTTTTACACAGTTTAATAAATAAAGAACAGAAGTAACAAAGAGGATAAGTACGAAAATTGTTAAAAATAGTTTAAAAAAAATGTACATACCAAAAAAAAAGACTTTTTAATTTTAAACAATTACTTATCTGCTTGATTGTTTACAAACATACAAACTTATTTTTGGAAATATCTCATTTTTTGGCAACTTAGCATTTAGCCCTATTGTTACTTCTGCTTTTTAAATGGTAAGATTAACTGCCTTAATTTATTAAAGAAACTTAATTTTAACGTCAACTCTACTGTACTCTTGTCTTGTAATTTTAATGTATTTTGTATTTCTTTCCACTCAACTAGTTATACCTACTACTATCTTATATCTAGAATTATGCGTACGCTTAATACTTTGTTTTGTAGTAATAACATCAATGTTTGGTTTTTCCATTTATTTAACTACGCGTCAACAGACTGGATATACTTTTTAATGTTTAAAACTGTTGTTATATAATTAGTAATTAATAATTATACTGATTTGATGTTGATATTCTTTTACACTCTGCTAGATAACTAACGAGGCTTTGGCAACCGAACATTGGGGATAACCATAGACATCTCTGGCTACACCAAAAAGAAGGCAACGGGATCTCACCTCAAAATAATTTTTTTGGAGACAATTCTCCAATCGAATATCTGGGTATTTCCTCTTGAGAAAAGCTAAATACAATGGTAATAAATACCTAGACAATACCAATATAGGCACTTGGAATGTGAGAAAACAAACATAAAAAACGTACATAATAGAAAAGAAACTGGAAAAATATAATATGGATATTATAGGTATATCCAAGACACACTAAAAAGGAAATGGCCATATTACAACTAATGGCAACCCAATAGTATTTTCAGGGAATAAAACCCACAGCAGAAACGGAGTAGCAATAATAATGACATTATTGATAGCAAACAGTTTGAATATAAATGCCATCAATGACAGACTTATACCCATCAGGATACACTCAAAACCTGTTAACTTTAATATAATCTAAGTATGAAGAAAGAAATTGAACAGTTTTACGGAGAACATTAAGCAACTTTACAGAAAATCCCAAATAAAGAAATAAATAATATAATAAAAGATTTTAATGCAAAGATTGGAGAAACAAAAAAAGGTAACTACTTAAAAAGCATTGTAGAAAAATACGGTATAGAGAAGAGAAACGAAAAGGGAAAAATGCGAACACAGTGCATCAATTCCTCGATTTTATATTTGGAAATTACCGGAAAATTGATGTAGGAACCAGATAGATTACATACTAATACGCACACGATAGAAAACGTCTATCCAAAACACAAAAACTTTTTTCGGAACAGAATATGGCAGAGATCATAAACTACTCACAGTTTGCTTCAAACTAAAACTGAAGGTTCCACAGAGAAGAACAATAGCTCGCAGATTAAAAATTAATGACAAAAAAAATCCAAGAAAAATTGCGGACAAAACTTGAAATTCTACCTAAAAAAACATGATAAATTATGGCAATTCAAAAAAAAGAGAGACAAACAACAGAAAAGCGGCTACACTACTGGATAACAGATTTAACTATAAAAATAGAAAAGCAGAATCTATGAGCGAGTAGTATAGATACAAAAGAAACACAGATTAAATACACCAAACTCAGTAGAGCTATACAACGATGCTGTAGAAAGGATAAAAACACACACCTACTATCTGCAGCAAAGCACAGAGACATAAATATAACATTACGAGAAATCTGTATAAATTAGTAAAATCAAATAAACAAGCTCGCTCATGGATCATAAAAAATAACAAACTCTCCTTGCTCAGATAACATCACAACCAAAATCATTAAAACGATGGTAAAAAATAGGGTTGACATGTTACATAAAATATATAATAGAATATAGACAACAAGACAATAGCTTGATGGCTAGGTAGAATTAGTATTTATATTTCATAAAAAAGAATTTAAAGAAAAATGCAAGAGCTATCGGATAGTTGCACTGATAAAACCACTAAGATCTTTCTTAATTATTAACAAAAGGCTCAAACTATACTTGATATAGCAAATACTAACACAACAAGCCGGATTTGTCATTTGTCGTAAACAAATTTCCAACCTAAAACAAATCATTGAGAAAAACCAAAAAACCAAAAAAACAATATACATGTGTTTTTTTGACTATCATAAAACCTTTGACAGTATTAAATGGAAAAGATCATACTACGCAAAATAAGAGTTTCTTATCATTTCAGCTCATTAATACAACAGCAGTACAAAAACCTCTAAAAAGAGAGAAAACAAAAAAGAAGATGTGTATGAGGATGAGTATGTAAAAATGTGTGTATCTGTATGTGAGAGGATGTGTGTATGTATGAGTATGTTATATTTTGTTATTATATTAATGTTAATTTATAAAATATTTATATAATTAGAATTAAGAAATGGAAACCATTACTGATAATACTGCACCTGCAACCTAAATCATCATAATAAGCCGTAATAAGCGAGCTCGCGTTTAATTCGCAGAAGTGTTACCACTAATGTATCAAACCAGCAATTACGCTGGTATAAAATACAATGCATGCCCTAATTAAGTTAGTTCTCATTTGTACTCAGCCCATAACCAACATGTATTAATAAATTAAAAAGTGAATTAAAACCTAAGCCGGCGGAGTGAATTAATTGAAATTCTCCAAAATAAATGTGTTTTGCCCCTCCGTCACCGACGACAGCAAAACTGGCGCAGTCGGTTGGATTTCTACCCTATGATTAACCCGAAATAAAACTCTGAAAGGAAGATCAGAAAGATGGAACCCCTACGCAGAAAATTTCAACAATGACAGTGCAAGAGAAGGTAGCCGAGAATCAAACTCTTCAAGACTTCCTTTCAACAACGGCAGCGGCAAAAACAGCAGCACCGTGACCGAGAAAAGATCGCCCGGAATAAAACTCTTCCAGCCTTCTTCACATACAACACCAGCCACTAACAGGAACATCTTCAGGATCCAGGATGAACCATATAGTATATTTACTGTAAGTACAACTACCTGTCCGGCAAATAAATTAAATTATTTATTTATGTTTTAAATCCCTTAAACATTAATCTATACGGCGATTAATTTAAAATAATATTCAAAAAAATTTAACAAAACAACAATCATTTAAAAGAAAAATATTTTGTAAATTAGTAATTAACTTAATGTGTTAAACAATATTTAGTCGTATTAATTAATGCCACGCTATCGATTTCACCCATATTCGCAAAATAATTCACCACCTCATCATATTGCTGAGACGCAAAGTTTCAATTTAGATTTACTGTTTAATCAAGTAGAAAATCTACCTGAAAATATTGCAAATATGGCAGGACCGATAACAAGCATTGAAATCTCAATTATTCCGAAATTTAGCGGAGATTATCGCGAGTTGCCCCTATTTTTGGAAATAGCAAATAATTTTATTGAAAGGCATCAAGCAGATGCAAATGTTAACCAACAATTATTATTAGATATTATTAAAAGTAGACTCGATGGAGAACCGTTAAGAATAATCGCCAGTCAAGGCATTAATACTAAAGATAGAAAGTTCCAAGTATTGTGTGAGATGTACAACGACCCTAGGTCGGAAATCACACTAGAATCAGATGTAATTAATTATATCCCAAAGGGATCAAATATTACACAAATTTGTAATGATTTAAGAGAATTAAAGTCATTTTATGACAACAAAATTAATCTTAACGCAAATTATACGGTTGATATGAAATTAGCAAAAACAGATTGTTTCAAAAATATGACGATTCAGGCATTTTTAAAATCAATTATGTTGATAAATCCCAGATTAGGCGATTATTTGTTAAACAAACAAATAAATACACTAGATGATGCTATATCTTTAGCAAGAAATCAGTTAGAGTAGCTGACACAATTCGAGAAATATTTGAGAATTACGAAAAATAAACCAGTGTTGGCAAACTCAAGAACTTATCAAAATTTTAAGCTTCAAATGTCTTTACCATTTACGCCACACAAAATTATGGCTAACAAACAAAGTCATAATATTACACAACAAAGGTATAATATTTATAATTATCCCAATTACCCCCAATTTTGCCAACAAGCTCCAAACAATTTTCACCAACCCAATTTGTTTAATCGTTTTCAATCTAGACCGCAATTTTTGAATAATTATGGTAAAACATCGTTTACACAAAATCAATTCCAACCAACGCTCATGGATGTTGATTCAACTAATCGTTCTAGACTGACACAGAGACTAAATGTTCCTATCAATAAACCTCAAATGGGTTTTTCAAACGGTAAACGCTTGTTCCATCAAGAAAACGAAGATTTTCCAAATGAAAATAACACTTTCAAAAAAGAAGAAATAATCCAACAATTGGAAGACCCTGAAACAGATTTCCATGCAATTATGGATGAAAATTTTTCAAGTCTAGCCTCACAAACGAATCAGACATAACATCTAATAACTATCACAAACTTTATAATTAATATATTCACGATTTCGACTTAGAATTCATAGATAATAATGAAGATAATTATTTTAATCAATTACAATCAGAAAATGTTACAATTAATAAAGATCATATAGAATATTCTGAATTAAATACCACATCTGTTAATGATAAAGGTAACAAGCTACCATTTGTAGTAATTCCAGAATTATATAACGACAAATTACTTACAGACTCTGGGGCAACTGAAAGTATGATTGACCCCGAGATAACCAATCATTATTTTACAGAATAAAAATAATTTACCAACCCTTTTCTATAATTACCATGCACGGTACTACGTATCATCAGAATATTGTTCTAACACCATCTCTTGAGACATTCAATAGTAATGAGAACAATTTCAGATAGAAATTTTCAAATAAGTTTCAAAGATTGATTGGTTCCAACATGTTACTAAAATTAAATGCTCAAATCAATTATCAAAACAATTTTCTTCATTTACCAAGAGCTTCAATTCCCTTTTATTTTGAAATAACTGATAAGAATACAAATAATCTTGATCGAAATTTAACTTTAAACCAAGTTCTTAATAAAAATATTAAAGAGAAATTACAATGCGACCATCTTAACGGAAAGGAACAATTAGAGTTAAGAAAATTAATCCACAAATATAAAAATATATTATCAATGAAAACATAGCACTAACGTTTACGTCAAACATCCAACATGCTATCAAACTGACTGACAAAACTCCAATTATAAATAAACCTTATCGAAAGTCACCCAGACAGCATGAAGAAATAGAAAACCAAATAAGAAAATTATTGGATCAAAACATTATCAAGCATAGCAAAAGTCCTTATGCGGCGCCTGTTTGTTTAGTTCCCAAAAAACTAGATCACTGTGGTGTTCCTAAACTTTGAATGGTAATAGATTATCGTAAACTGAACGAAAATACTATTACGGATAAATTCCCCATTCCTAATATCTCAGACATACTAGACAAAATTGGCCGAGCCGAATAGTTTAGTACACTTGATTTAGCTGGCTATCACCAGATTAAAATTAAAGTGGAAGATCAATACAAAACAGCATTCTGCACCAAGAACGGGCATTATGAATTCTAACAAATGCCGTTTGGTTTAAAAAACGCCTCAAGCACCTTTCAACGTTGCATGAATCATCTCCTAATAGACCTTTTAAAAGACACTTGTCTTGTCTATTTGGATAACATTATCATCTATTCGTCATCTGTGCAAGAACGCTTCCAAAAATTAAAAAGGGTATTCGAAAGATTACGGAAAGCTAATTTAAAAATTTCTTTACACAAATGCAAATTAAAAAAAAAATGAAATTAAGTATCTAGGTCATTTGGTAACAAATAAAGGAATTCAACCAGACCCGGATAAAATATTAGCAATTCAGAAAATCAAAATTCCGGAAACGCAAAAACAGATAAAATCATTTTTAGGACTTTAGGATCGGTTACTACCGAAAGTTCATTCCAAATTTTGCCAATTTACCCAAGCTATTAACGTCAAAGCTAAAAAAGAATTCCAAAATTAACATTGAAGATACTAAATATAAATCAGCATTTTTGCTATGTAATGAAATTTTAACAAACCTCCCTTTACTACAGCGCCCTAATTTTTCTAAAGAATTTATCAACACAACTGATGCATGTGACTATGCTATAGGAACTGTATTAAGCCAAGGTAATAAAGGCAACAATCAACCAGTTTGCTACTTGTCTCGAACATTAAGCGAAACGGAAATTAAGTATTCCACCATTGAGAAGAAACTCTTGGCTATTATTTTTGCTACAAAAAAATTCCATCCCTACATATGGGGAACAAAACTTAAACTTATCACCGACCATAAACATTAATTTGGCTACACAATCTAAAGGAGCCTAATGCCAAACTGGACAGATGGAAATTAAAGTTTCAAGAATTCGAATATGATATATCTCATAAACCAAGAAAGTATAATGCAAATGCCGATGCCTTATTACGCCTAGAACAAATTGATATGAATGGTATAACAACGAAGAAAATAGAAAGTATTTTGGAAAATTCATCAATAGTAGGCAATGCTTCCGACAGCCAACAAACATTAAATTCAAATAATAATGAAAGAAACGAATCAATTCCGATTTCAACGGCAGCACTAGATACTCAGAGAAATCAAGTTATTATTAATGAATGGGATAAGGATTTAAAGGTAGAGAAAAATGTAAACAAGGGTAGAAATATATTTACTTTCCATATTAATAATAAAAATATCGCTAATGACATCATTGAATTTTTGAGAACTCATATTTTGGAAAAAAGATACTTTATATACTGTTCCGATCCAACTTATAAATTATTATGTAACATTTAATCAGATGTACCAGAAGAGTCAAACTGATTGAGGACAAGGAAGAACAAATTCAAATTATTAAGAGAACTCATAAAGAGAGTAACCATCGTGGTATTACGGAAATATATAATGAAATACGTAGGAAATACTTCTGGCTAAACTACCATATTGACATAATAAATTTAGTTAACAAATGCCAACCTTGCCAAAAAATTAAATACGATCGCAACCCCTTAGAAAATAAATTAGAGTTAACCGAAAAGGTATTAAAACCAATAGACAAAATGTACGTATAAGTTTTTAAAATTAAAAAACGAATATTTTTGACCATCATTGACAACTTTAGTAAATATCTCCAAGCATTTGAAATGAATAGTACTACAGCAGTAGAGGTATGCAATAACTTAATAAAATATTTTGGAATCTTTGGATTACCAAAATTAATTGTGTTTGACAACGGTCGTGAATTTGACAATGAAACTATTCAGGAACTCACAAAATTACATAACATTGACGTCTATTTCATAACGCCAAACCACCCTAAATCTAATGAAGAGATAGAAAGAGCCCACTCAACATTAATCGAACACATAAAATTTATTAAGGATAAACCAAATTTTATAAAGTTAGTCATTATGTTTTATAACAACTCAATAAAAAATGTAACCAAAGTTAAACCCGTAGAAGCATATTTTGGACGCTACAATGATATAAAATTAAAAAAAAATGAAAATAATCACTTCTTAGAACTTATCCAAAACTATAAAACCCAAATTAAAAGTATGAATAAACAACTAGCAGATTTACAACAAGAAAACAAAAGTTAATCTCGGAAAGAAATAAGGAAAAAACTAACAAACCATTGGAAGTAGGTAACATGATATTTATAAAATTAAATAACAACAAAAACAAAGTTAATATTAGACATAAGAGCCCTTTCGAAATAATTGAACTCCTTAAACACAGCAAGGTAAAAGTAAAAAATAAAAAAAGCAAAGAATTTATTTACCACACTAATTCGATTAAATCTGTGATTACAGATGTTCCATCTTTGTAATTCAAGGGTCATGTGAACTACTGAAGATAGAAAACAAGTTACCCCTATTAGCGATAAGATAAGGTACTCTTTACAATAGCCGTAAGTCAATTACTTTAGCCATTAAACTTGATTATCAAGTTATGATTGATTCATGGAAGAAGTATGAGGATCATGATAAGGATGTTTTACTATCAACCAATTTCACTAAAGAAATGTGGGATGCTATTTACATCAAAGAACAAAAGATTTTGCAAATATTAACAGTAATATTTGGACAGAAACGACAGAAAAGGAGATTATTTAACATCATTGGCAAAGTAGTAAAATCAATAACAGGCAATTTGGATAATACAGATGCAGAAACTTTTGAAGCTGCAATTCAAGAACTCTATGCTAACCAACAATTAATAAGAGAAACGCCGGTAAAAATATTTAAGGTCGTTAATGAATGCATCAATTCTTTGTCAAACTAAATAAATAAACAAAACGAAATTTTACAAACCTTTATAAATTCAAATAGAAAACAAATTGAGGACGGACAACAATTACAACTACGTTTGTTATTCGTAAATTCTGTTTACGAAGAGTTACAACAACTACTACTAGGTCTTACTCTAGCAAGCCATAACATATTATATCCACCACTAGTTAAACTTATAAAGTAAACATTAGAACAAATGTCCATTAATACATGACACAAGTGATTAAATATTAATCTTGAAAAACGATTATTTCGTTTTTCAACTATAAAGTAAATCCAAGTTTTAAAGAACATAAAGGATCCCTCCAACTTCTTACCTTTTGAAGTCAACCTTGACGATATATCGTTTAAAGTAAGAAAACACTACATATTATTTAAGTTAACCTTACCTCTAATTACTGAATTTAAATATGAATTACTTAATCTATACAACATCCCAATTGGAACATTGAATCCAACGGAATATATATTTCTCCAAATAAGACATAACGTTGTTGCCATAAATGACAACAAGTATCTTATACCAAAAGATTACAAGGTATATCGTAATATTTACATTTGTAAACATCTATTAGAAAATTACATATCAACCAAATCTTCGTGTGAGATAAAAATTCTCCATAATTACAAAAATTTAACTAATTGCGTTTTTGAAAAACATGAAACATTCATTACTAATTTTTTTAATATCAAAAATATTCAATTCTTTTACTTCCCTAAGGAAACCAAAATTATTGAAAACTGTCAAAACTTGATTAAACATCATTACTTAACTGGAACCTTTTATCTCGAACCATCAAACTTTTGTAGATACGTTATTGATGATAAAATTGTTCAAAACGTTTTAATTAATATTAATGTAACTGATTTCAAATTTATAGAATTTAACTCTGTATCTCATAATTTTACAAACCTAACAATAAAATCAATAATGCTTATAAATGTAAAAAGTGAACTAGATTTACAAAAATTAAACTTAGACCACCTAACTTATCGCAATCAAAATCTATTTCACTCTAATCTCGTACTGTACTGCCTTGTTTGTATTATCATAACATCAATTATATATATTAACCGAAGGATAATTTGTTCAAAATTAAAAAGACCAATTCAAAGTCAGGGTAATTCAGAAGCCCAAGAAGATATTCCACCGAATTTTATTGACAAATAAAACCTGTTTTGTGGTAGAGGTGTTATATTATGTTATTATATTAATGTTAATTTATAAAATATTAATATAATTAGAATTAAGAAATGGAAACCATTACCGATAATACTGCACCTGCAACCTAAATCATCATAATAAGCGAGCTCGCCTTCAATTCGCAGAAGTGTTATGACTAATGTGTCCAACCAGCAATTACGCTGGTATAAAATACAATGCATGTCCTAATTAAGTTAGTTCTCATTTGTACTCAGCCCATAACCAACATGTATTAATAAATTAAAAAAGTGAATTAAAACCTAAGCCGACGGAGTGAATTAATTGAAATTCTCCAAAATAAATATGTTGCCCCCCCCCTCACCGACGACAGCAAAACTTGTATATATTTAGTAGCTAAAATAAATTTCTTTTTATATTTTTGGCATATTTGGTAATATAATTTATTATAATAAAAAAATCGTATATCAAGCTCTGGCGTATCAATTTTCATTTAATCATAATCTGCTTTAAAGTTTAAAAATTTGGCTTTAAAACTGCATAGGTCTTGATGAGAGTAATTAATACATCTTAATTACCATGTTTATTAGAGATATTCTATGAAATGTCGAAAACAATTTTTTTACTAAATTTTTTAACTTAGATTTTTTGAAATTTTTATACAAGTTTTTACATTTTGTCCTCTAAAAGATAGCAGTTGAAAATTTTAAATTACGTAATTATTGTCTACAAAATCGGTCGGTAAACAAGGTCATTGTAAATTAAAAAGTGTAATTGGTAAATTATTTATATTTTTTAACAATTACTTATCCTTTCCAATTTCAATCTTCAGAAAGATTAAAACCATCTAATTAAGCGGATTAATATTAAAAAAATAATTAACATTTTAAAAAAATATTCTGAAATTTAAATTATTGGCTGTCATTTCTAAATGGTTCAACTTTTTTCAATTTTTTTTTGTAGAATATAGTTTATCAAAAGTTTTTAATGATGTATAATAACGCAATTTTGCGAGTCGTATTGTATTTTTTTAAATTTGATAAAAATGAAAGCAAATGATGTCTGGCATCAATAAAACAAATTTTCATTATTCTTTTACTTCCTTTTTTTGTCATATTAATATAGATTTGATCATTCTTTTTTTTATATCTAATACTAAAAATTTAGTATTCTTTTTGTTAAAAAAATTGTCTAATTTATTATTTTCTAATTTTGCAAAATACGATATAAAACGTTATTTTGTACTGTTTGATCTGAAATTTTTACAACAAGCGCTTTCATTTGAGTACCATTTAAAACACCGGAAGTCATACCGGAAGTAGCTATTTTTATTTCAGATTCGTGATGTACTCGTCAAGCGCTTTCATTTGAGTACCATGAAGGTCACATTTAAAACACCGGAAGACATACCGGAAGTAGCTATTTTTATTTCAGATTCGTGATGTACTCGTCAAGCGCTTTCATTTGAGTACCATGAAGGTCGCATTTAAAACACTGGAAGTTATACCGGAAGTAGCCATTTTTATTTCAGATCCGTAACGTACTTGTCGTGCGCTATCGTTTGAATACCATGATGACCCTATTTGAAACACCGGAAGTAGCCATTTTTATTTCAGATTTGTTACATACTCGTCGAGCGCTATCATTTGAGTACCATGAAGGTTCCATGAAGCTTCCATTTGAAACACCGCAAGTCATACCAGAAGTAGCCATTTTTTTATTTCGTAATTTTTAAATGATGACATTTAAAAAATATGATTCGTATTACAAATGAACTCTTTGCTAAGAAAATGAAATGGCTGGTAAATTTATGTGACAAAAATAAATACATTATTCACTACAGAAACTTAAAACAATGTTTAAATCACGGTTTAAAATTGAAAAAAATTCATCGTGTTATTCAATTTCAACAATCACCATAGCTTAAAACTTATATTGATTTAAATACCAATATGCGAAATGCTTCTAAAAATGATTTTGAAAAGTTATTTTTTAAACTTATGAATAATAGTGTATTTGGTAAAACTATGGAAAATTTAGATAATAGAATTGATATTAAACTTGTAAGCCATTGGGAAAAAGTAGGTAATCAATTTGGAGCTGAAGTATTTATATCTAAACCAAATTTTAAAAATTGTTCAATATTTTCTGAAAATTTAGTTGCCATTCAGATGAATAAAGTAAAAATATATTACAATAAACCTATATATGTTAGATTTTCTATATTAGATTTGTCAAAGACGGTCATGTATGATTTTTATTACAATTATTTAAAACCAAAATATAATGAAAATGTGTCATTATTATATACAGATACCGATTCCTTAATATTAGATATAAAAACTAATAATTTTTATGATGATATGAAAAATAATTCAAATCACTTTGACACATCTAATTATAAAGATAATAATATTCATGGAATAACTAGAAGTAAATCTATTTTGGGTAAAATGAAAGATGAATATGTTGGTAAACCAATTCAAAGTTTCTATGGCACCGGAGCAAAAGCATATTGTGTGGTAACACCCACATCAGTTACAAAAAAAGCAAAGGGTGTTAAAACTTGTGCTATTGATAAACAATTGACGGTATACGATTTTCAAAATATTCTAAAAGGTAAAAACAAGCTATGTAGAATGTATATTTTTCGATCACATCTACATAATATGTATACAGAATTAAAAAATAAAGTAGCATTGACCAATTTTGATGATAAACGATATATAATTCCTGGTTCAATGAAAACTTTAGCTTGGGGACATAAACTGTTAGATAATGACCCTTGGAAACAAAATATTGATATGTTCTTTGAAGTAGCAGAAGAAATTGAAAAAGAAGAATCTGAACAAAATGTAGAGACAATTTTTAGTGTCAATAATAAATCACTTTGGCAAAGTAATATAGATCTATTATGGAAAGTGGTTGAAAATGAAGCACTCGTAACTTTTTAAAAATATTTATTAATAAGTAATATATTTAGTGTACATTTTATTTGTAATAAAGTATAATATATAAGTAAGAAACAATGTTAGAATAATAATTGATAATATGCTAACAAAATTGTACAATGTTGAATTATTAAAATTAATGGTATTTTGAAAACTTGTTGTTATGTTTGTATTATTTTTTAACCTATAAATGATGTTGTATCCTAAATGGTTGTTGGCATTTATCGAGGTCTTGCATGTTTTTGGATGGTAAATATAGTCTATATCCATTTGTTTCCATGTTGAATTATTAATTGAAATATAACATTCTTTTGTATTTTTGGGTTTGGAAACATATAAAGTGTTATTTAGAATTGTCGTTAACAAAATGAAGGTTGTTGCATTCATGGTGGTAGTTGGTATAATAACTGATGTTATTATTTATTTTGGTATATATGTAACTGCTTCACAGCTAAACTTGAAAGAATCGTGCCAAATAAATTATAAATTGGGTGTGACTTAACCTTAGTTGTCATGGCCTACAATTTAAATATGAGCAATTATTTACCTTGAAAAAGTGGTGTGGCTATGGTCTTGAACACGTGTGACCATGAAAAATGGGTGTGGCCTTGGACGGCGTAATGGCCATAGCAATGGCCTTGAAAAAAGTGGTGTGGTTATGACCTTGAACACGTGTGACCATGAAAAATGGGGTTGGCCTTGGAGGGGGGTAGTGAGTTGGCCTTGAGAGGGCGTGATGGCCTTGAGGAGGTGTGGCCTTGACCTTGGAGGGGCGTGATGGCCTTGAGGAGGCGTGGCCATGGCAATGGCCTTGACCTTGAAAAAAGTAGTGGGGGGTTTTCGAGCAGCCCCTTTCTTTTACTACTTAAAAGGCACCATACACGATCAATAATACTGACATTTTAAATACAGTATCACAAAATTCATTCCAAATTGCCAGTATTTTTTTCAGTATCATAAGATACACTGGCTAGTGAAGAAGTATTTTAGTATGGATATCGAAATAAAAAGCGAGCTTTGCAAAATTCTCGCATTTAGTACAAAACACAAGGTGGTGTGCAAGCGACGGATGTAAGATTGGTTGAAAAAGCGTGAGCATTACTTGCACATTGTAGTTGGAGAACCGAATATTATATTGGCAGATAAAATAATTAGGGTTAGTTTAGTTAGTTTAGAATTATGGCATATCAGCCTAAAAAGACTATTAATGCCGATTCTTCTTTTCTAACTATAAAAAAGTGTAAAATAATATGCTGTAAAATGGCATATTAAAAAATATAATAAATAAATAAATAAATAAATAGCAAAGATAAAAAAAACTTTCACAAATTATTAAAAACAATAGCAAAAAATGACTAAATAATTTCAACAGTGTCTAGGGTGTAAAAGGTCCTAGACACTGCTGGATTTTACGATACACAAACATTAATCACAATAAATAAATAATCATATCCATATACCCAGTCTGCTCCGCCGAACAAATTCGAGCAAACAATCGACATCAGCGATTTGATCGCCCAAGACAATTGACAAACTGGGTGATAATTCAGACGCAATTTTTTGTTCCGAAAACTGCCGACAATCCAATAAGATATAACAAACAGTTAATGGGACTTTACAAATATCACAAACTGGGGGCACCTCAGATGCCAACAAATGCCTGTAAGTCCATCGACAGTGACCGATGCGAAGCCGCGTGAGGATAACCTTTTCTCTACGTTTCGGCCTGTATGACGAACTCCACGGTGTAGTAACGCTTTTTGTACATTGCAGCTTGTTGTCTTGAATAGCAAACCACTCAGTTTGCCAGCTAGGCAGCAGCTTTTGATGTAGAAAATTACAAATATCCCGGACGCAAACTTTAAATAAAACATATTCAGCGCTAGTTATTGCCAATTTGGCAAGCGCATCAGCTTTTTCATTGCCACTGATACCTACGTGACTGGGAATTCAAACAAAGTTAACAGTGACATTTATCTGAGACACCTGAAGCAAAATTGAATGAATTTGCCTCAGCAAGTAATGATCAGGATATTGGTCATCTATGGCGTTTAATGTACTCAACGAGTCTGTACATATAACATAATTTGTACCTGCGCTTAGTTGGATGTAGAGAAGAGCCTGATAGATAGCATACAGTTCTGCAGTATAAACGCTGCTAACATATCATCGGTATAAATTCAAGTGGCATTTACGTTCCTTGCTTGATGTTTTGCAAATTCAGTTTGATATTTGACTGGTAATGTTGAAGCTTTGCTCATTTTTGATAATACAGTATATAACCTTGGACGTTGAAAAGTCCAAGAAGGATCGCGACAGTAATACAGTTAATAGCGTTTAGCGTTTAGCTTTTAGTTTCGCGGCGTACCTAACAGTCAAGATTTTACGCCGAAGACAGAGTGATGGTTCAGCTGCCTCACACAAAACACTAGCAATAAGGCTAGTGCGGAATGCGCCAGTTGCTAAGCGAATTCCAGTATGGTGAGCAGGATCAACAATACGTAATGTGGATGGAGCTGCGGAAGCATAGATTATGGAACCATAATCTAGTTTTGAGCGCACCAAAGCGCGATGCAAAAGTAGCATTGTTTTTTGATCCGCTCCCCATGACTTTCCACTCAACGACCTGAGCAAGTTTAGTGCCGGGACACATCTTGATCTCAGATTTATTAAATGAGGACGCCAGGCCAGCGCACGGTCAAATGTGACACCAAGAAATCGAACACATTCCTGTACAGGAATAGGTTCTCCCCCAAGATATAATAAAAGGTCACCGTGTGGGGTTCGTCTTCTACAAAAATGGATAAGCAACGTTTTACTAGTAGAAAAAGTGAATCCATTGGTATTAGCCCAGTTCAAAATGTGATTGATTGTTAACTGAAGTTGACGTTCTAATGTTAGCATGTTTCTCGAGGCACAATAGATAGCTACGTCATCAACATACATACATCCGCTTTCCGGATGCTTGATGAACTGACTTATGCCGTTAATCGCTATCATAAATAGTGTCACGCTTAAAATAGACCCATGAGGAATACCATTCTGTTGCTGACGTATGACCAAGATGCTGTCACCTACACGTACCTAAAATGAACGGGAGTTAAAAAGCTTTGAATAAACAATGCCATGCTTTTGCAAATACCTCATGAATGAAGCGATTGTAGAACATTGTACTTTATGTCATATGCTTTCGCAATGTCAAAGAATACAGCGACAAGATGTTGATTCTGTTTAAAAGCATTTTTAATTGCTGTATCCAACCAAACAAGGTGGTCAGTCGTAGAACGATGACGCCTTCAACCGCATTGTATGTCAGCAATTAAACCTCTTGAATCCAATAAACAAGTAAGACGCTTATTGATTATTCTTTCTAGTAACTTGCATAAACAGATAGTTAGAGAGATAGGCCTATAACTTGTCGGAAGCTTTTTATCCTTACCAGGTTTAAGTACTGGTACTATGATAGCAAGTTTCCAAGACTCAGGACAATACCCTGCTGACCATATCCGGTTATAGAGTGCCAACAATTAAAGTTTGGCAGAGCGACTTAATTGCTTAAGCATAGCATTGTGTATCAAATCGACACCTGGAGCAGTGTTGTGTGCTTCAGATAATGCCGAGTCAAATTCCCAAACACTAAACGGTGCGTTATATAATTTATCTTCAGCAGAGACAAATGACAGAACGTTATTCTTCATGTTAATTTTAATATCTTAAATTTTTTTATCGTAATTATTATTGCTGGAAGCGTCAAAATAAACATCGGCCAGGATATTTGATTCACCCGACAATAACCCACTAATAGGTAATAATGCGGTTTGGCCAGAAATTTTTCTGACTTTTTCCCACACCTTCCCGACGGAGATTTTCGAATTAATAGAAGTAACATATTCTGACCATGATTCTCTTTTAGCTTTTCTGCATGTTCTTCGAGCAACAGCTTTGTACCTCAAATAAAGTAATAGGTTTTCTTCTGTTGGAGAGTGGTTAAATCTACAAAAAGAACGCCGTTTGTTCAGTTTAGCTTGTTCACAATCAAAATTCCACCAAGGAACGGGCTCTCTGCGAGGTTTTCCGGAAGATAACGGTATACTCGCATGTGCTGCCTGTATGATAGAATCGGTATAAGTTTCAATATCTTTGTCGATAGTGGCTTGGACACTGTCATCGTAATCAAACACTTGAACAAACATATTTCAATCGGCATCTTTTATTCTCCAATTTCGATGACGGATTTCATTAATTACATGACCAAGCACGCGAATAAATATGGAAAAGTGGTCACTATCATAAAGACATTCTGAGACGTCCTAATCCAGCAATGTTGCGATACTTGGAGAACAAATGGTAGGGTCAAAAGCCGAGAAAAAGTAGGTATTGTTACCTTTATTTAAGACAACTAAATCCGTTTCTGAAAAAAGATTGGCCAAGTTACGACCTCGCACATCAGTTCGACTTTAGCCCCACATAGTGTTATAAGCATTAAAATCGCCCATTAGCAGGAATGGGGACGGAAGTTGTTCAAGTAATTGATCAATCAAACAAATGTCCAAACTAACATTTGGCGGAATATAAATTGAGCAAATGGTCAGTGAAAAAGGGATATGTAGTTGAACGGCTACTGCTTCTAATGCAGTGTTGACACGGAGTTTTTTAATGAAAACCGTATCACGAACCAATAAAGCCGTTCCACCTTGAGCACAATCAACATTTGCACGATCTTTTCTATAAATAGTATAACCACGAAGATTAACAGAACATTCAACCTTAAATTTGTTTCCTGTAATGAAACGCAGATAGGTGAATTTTTGGCTAATAATATTTTAAAGGATTTGTAGTGTGAATTATATCCGTTGCAGTTCCATTGTATAATGGTTGAAACTATTTTTAGTGTTATGTTGCGAACGTAATTTTAACTCTTAGCTTATTAGCGTTTTAATTTTTAACTTCTAAATTATCATCTGTGGGAGTAGAACTCCCACTAATTGGCATAATTTTATCTGTCAGAGTAGATGGCGCAGAAAAAACTTCCACATCCATCGACTCTAACGACACGTCAATATTGGGATCTGTGGGCGCAGGATTGCTAGAAACCTGCACCTCAGGTGGCGGTAGCCTAGATTGGGCTGCGTCTTTGCAGGTTTTAACTCGTACTGAGTTTTTGCCTGTTTAGGCTTTGACTTGGAAGTCGCAACCTTAATTGATTTTAGCCCAATATGAGCCAATACCTTAGATGGTTTAGGCTTTAAATAAGTCCCCATCTTGAGTGGCTTTGCTTGAAGTCCCACTCGTTGTAACCTTGGACCGGATTGGGCCGTAGTCAGTTTTGGTTTTGAGCTTGATGGGCCCGCAACGGGTTTTTGACCTTTCACATTAGAGTCCTTGTCTTTATTTAAAGAAGTTTCTGCAATAGCAGTAAAATTCATAATAGGTGGTTGTTGAACAATAGGCGTTTCAACAACTGCAGCAAGCGATCTAGAAAAGGTAGAAGCCGTAATTGCTCTATACCTCTTTTGAGCATCAAAGTAAAAGAGTTTGTTTGTTACTCTGATCTCGGCTGTCTTTCTTTCTTTTTTCATTTTTGGACAATCTCAAGAATAGACAGGATGCTTACCACCACAATTCACACATAAAGGTAAACTGTTGCATGAATCGGAGTCATGTTTCTCCTTACTGCATTTTGCACATGTTGCAACACCTGGACACCTAACTGCAGTGTGTTCAAAACGTTGACTTTGGAAACACCTCATTGGGTTAGGAATAAATGGACGAACCGGACAAGTAACATATATTATGCCACCTAGACTTTATCTGGAAGCCGTTTGGAATTGAATGTTAAGATCATAGATGTTGTATCTCTCACCTCACCATCTTTTCTACGGGTTAGTTTTTTAATATCGATAACGCTTTGCGACGCTAGTTTTTGTTTGCATTTGTCAACTGTTGTGTACAACAACTCATACCATGAAATAACTCCCTTAAAAATATTTAAGCATTTATGCGGCTCAACTGTCACCGCAATATTACTTAACGACGTGCTTTCCTGCATTTTACTGCTCTGCATTTTATCTTTTACTTCAATAAGCAAGGTACCGTCTTTTAATTTTTTACATGAATTTAAAGTTCCATTAATAATACTGGAAATGGTTTTATAAATTAAAAAGGGAGAAACCTCCTTTAGACTCTGGCCACTTTCCGTACATCTTACTATCAAATATCTTATAAACTTTCTATTTGCACTACTACAAACTTTTTTAGCTCTCTCGTCCGTAAACGGGCAAGATCGTTTGGTTGGAGGTTTAGAATCTACCATAATAAACTCCGTCAAATTCATAGTTCAATTTCTCCACCCACCACGGAGTCACATATGGGACGCTACATCACAAACTGATGCAGTCGCCAAGGCTAATCAAGCGATATAGGTTTCATAGATGTAAATAAAAAATTTCCGCAAACACAAAGAATACTATCGGGCTCCAACCATAGCACATTGTGAACCTTCCATCTATCACCACATAAATAATTCCTAACCCTCAAGTTAACCTCTCGTTTTACCAGAAGCTAAAGCCAAAGCAGTGTGTTAGAACTAACACTCTTTTAAACCTGAGTAATTAGCCCCTCAACTACCAGGATCCCCTTTTCCTGACTTTTGGGTTACCGCGCACGGCAAATACGCAAGTGAGTTACACAAGGTGTTATGTGAAAATTGTTAAAAATAAACTCACAATACAGTTTGACTTGTCCCTGACGAACTAGGATTTTTTTAATGAGGTTTTCTCCTTGCCTATTGGTCGCCTTTAACAACCAGCAATGGGGCTAGCGGAAGTATTCTTTGGCCCTACCCCTCCCGCAAAGGGGGGGAATAAAATAATTAGTTTTGGATAATAATTTTAAAGGCTCAATGAAAGTATTGTTTGCACAATAGCGTGGCCACAATATTAAAGAACTGATGCTTGAACTACGGAATATCCGGAAATATTTTAATATTTTTATCATTCCATCTGTACTAGCTTTCACACAATCAATAATACTGTCAATATTTTAAAATATTGATTGTATTATTGATAGTGTGTGGGGCCTTTCAGCTACAAATAGTAATTTCAAGTTAGTTTAAGTATTGTCAACACAAGTACTCGTAGTGGCAGTTATTTTAGGGGGTTTAATTATAGTAGTTTTTATGTAGTACCACAACTTTCATAAATATGGTAAATAATTAATTTAATTATTTTGTGATTAACACGCAATACATACAAAAAAAACACATGTTAGTAATATTTATTTTTTTTAATTAACTATTTAAAAAGAATTATGTTTTAAATCAAATTTAAAAGGTATATTGATTTTTTAAAATCTAATTTAAGATGTCAAATTTTGTCATATTAGACAATAGAAATCTTAACTGAATCAAACTGTGTAAATTTTATTTAAAATGTGATCATTATAAAACTAATGCCATATACATATATTATAATATTAAAGTAAAAAGCTTGTTGGTATACAACAATATTTAAAGATTACAAATTGGTTTTGCAATAATTGCAACAATAATAAAAAAATTGCAAATCAAAGCTATTTGGATTATCATTAACGACATTACTCTTAACTGTCACAGATAAATAGAAGTATAATTATGTAAAACATCAAAATTCATATCAGTGTCCTTTATTTAGTATGTTTTCGATTTACGCATTTGTCAGGATGCACGTGAACTGGAAAGCTCTGTATGCGTGTGCAGGGTTATTTTGGTTGGCGATGTGTGCTGTTGAATATGTGTATGGAGCTATAATTCGGAAAGGGGAGTTTTCTAAAATACCAGGTAAGCTATACATGTATTCAGTAATATTATAGTAAGAAATAAAAAAGTAGATAATATACAAGTAAAATAAAACATTGATATGCAAATAACAATAAATATGTTTTTTATAATTTATATAAAGTTTGCTAATAAAGGTTAAAAAACAAATAGTTATTTTGAATTTGAATTACGACTAGAATTAAATTGATATATAGCATTATTGATTTAGAAGTGGAAGAATACATACCAGTTATAGTGAAGAAACAAGCGGGAGTCATAGGATACGATTCAAGGAATTTGATATTTTGGGGGATGTTGTCAATGACGTCCAGCCTGTGCGTCTTCATATTTATAAAATTAGTAAAATTAAACTAGTAAGTTAAATTATTTAATTATTTACAGTCAACAAAAACAAACTTGTTATTACAATATTTTAATATAAATGTATATCTCTGCATGTAGTATTTACATTGCATTAATTTAAAGCAATATTTTAGTTCAATTAAGTCATCAGTTAGCATTATAACACAAACTGAATACTAAAATTTTAATTTCTAGCAGTTTAATACGCAAATTAGGTTAGGCTCGTTTCACACGTATGCGATTCTATTCGGTTCGGTTCGTTTTCGGTTTGTTTTCGGTTCGTTTTTGGTTATTTTTGAATTCTATTCCTAATAGATACAGTAAAGCACCAAATGTAAAGTGATAAGAAGGTGCTCCAAATAAATTATTCTTTCGTTTTTTTTTAAATTTTTCTATAAAAAAACAACACGGCAACAACTTGACTTCTCTCCTTTATGGTAACAACTGAGCACAAAACACAAAACCTGATACAAACTGTGTATGAGTAAAAAAGTTTCATTTGTTTTCGGTTGCAACCGAAAACGAACCAAACCGAATGGAAACCGTATATGGGGGCGCGGCCATTTTTTGTTTTAAAACTTTATAACAACATTTGCATATATTTTTACGCAAATGAATCATCTGTCTAATTATGGCATTTGATAAGTAATTTATTTTTATTCATAGTGCAGCAATGTTTATACTAGTTGAAAATAGATATCAAACTGTGTTTGTTGCAAAACATATACACTAGTTTTTACAGCTTTCTGCTACTGCGGATCTAATTAACCAATTGTTTAAACTATTTTATTGCATTATTTACAACATATAATACATGTTTTAAAAACTTTGATTTTTTAGGCCGTTTTTGTCCACTGCTGGACATATGCTGTTCTCATATTATACTAGTCGTTTTTGTTTTTACTGTTTCATACCATTTTGCCTAGTTATGAACTTTTCATCATCCAACCGTTATTTTTGTGGTCATCCCAAGCTGCATTTATTTGTTGTTGGTTGCCGATTTTATATGTCTATCTTGTCTTGCAACGTGTCTTACTCAGCTCCATTTGAGGTAAGTTAATTGTTTCATAATATTTGTTACAAGCGGAATTAATTATTTTTAAGCTTGTTTTTGAAACTTACGCTTATTTTTTTGCAGAATTTTTTGCACTCACTTTTGTTGTTTTTGGTCAATATGTATGTTTGTGATTACTGGCAAGATACAAATATCGTACACTTTTGCTTTTTATTGATTGAAAAATTTTTGGTTATTTTATTATATATTCTAGGTGTTTAACGCAGCACATTTAAGCCTAATCGTTTGAAAATTTTTGTTGTTTGGTTGGCTTTACCTAGTTTGAAAATTTGATTTAAGTATATATCTATTTGTCTACTGTTTCTATGATTTTGTGGTTTATTTAACTGGATGTTGTTTTATGCCATGATCTCTATTTTAGTAATCTTTAAGCTCACCCCGCTTAAAACTTCTATGAGTTCTAGATGTCATGATTTATAAAAACTACATCGTCCGCAAAGCGTAGGTCCATTTATGTTGACCTGTCCCACTGCTTTGTAAAAATTTACTTTTTTTATTAGTCGGAGTGTAATTGTTTTTGAAAAAAGTTTGTACAAGTGTGAAAACAAGCTAATTGGGCAAAAAAATTCTCAAAAAAACGCCTACCAATTAACCCCCATTTCTTTCCTTCCTATAATGTTTGAGTAACTGGAAGTTTGAGCTGTAAGGTTTATTCCCGTCCGTTTGTAGATAAAATGGGAAAAATAAAGATATACGCCCTGTAGGCTAGATTTCTTGTTGTTAAAGTTATTATTTTTTCTAAGTAGTTACTATTCTTTTATCTTTCTAAACATTTATTTAGTAGGATTTTTATAGCTTCTAGCAGAGTTATGCCCAATGTTGAATCAACTTGCAGGTTATTTTATTTTATTCTGGTGTTTGTTTACTAGTGTAGTAGTGTTGTTATTATTTCTATTTGATGTCTGGTAAGTTTTTTGATCTTACGTTTATTAGTCGTAATGGTATGACCAAAGTGTACAGTTTTGCATAAAATGTTTTTATTGTGTTTTTGATCTTTACTTTGTTGACTTTTTGGTTGTTTTAGATCTTAGTCTTTCTATACCACATTTTGGATTGTGGCACTTTCATATGCGTTAAATGCTCTTAAGTATTTTCTTATACTTTTTGAGATTTGTTTATTTATGGTGGAATTCATGAAAGCTGATTAACGTTAATCAGCGTTAAATATGACAACATAACCTCAACATTTGATAAACTGTCAAAATTATTTTTATTAATTCAATATAAATACTTGATATTGACTTTGCATTAGTATCAAATATTATTTTCCTTTTATTTCTGATAGTTATATATTATGTCAAACTTGTCTTTGTGGTAGCATTACTGTAAATAGTTTTGCGGTTGTCAAATTTAATCAACCGTTACTTTAACTGGCTTTCATGAATTCCAGCATTAGAGTTGCAAATTTAGGAAAGTTTCTGCTTGTGGCATGCTTTATTAGTTTGAAGGTATTTATGGTAAATTTTTTGTTTTTTGTTTGTTTTGGTTTTATATATGTTTTTTAGTTCACATATTTATTGCCATATCCTTAGGTTTCGTATTGACTTCAACGTTTTTTTTAGTCCAGCTTGGTATTTTTTTGTTTGCTTTATTTAATTTCTTCTGCTGTGTGCAATGTTTTGTTTTAGATATGTTTTTATTTTTATAGTTTGGTGTTTATAGTGACTAATCTGTGATCACTTCCTGTGAATATTTGATTTAGTTTAGATACGTCTATAATAGTTTATTTTAAAAATAGTTTATATAATATATTATCTTTTGGGTTAGGTACACCTATGCTAAGTTTTTTTATGCTGTTTGTTGTTGGTTTTTTTAATGCAAATTTTTGCATTTATATTGTTAATAAGTAGTGTGTAATTAGATTTTTTTAGATATTTTAGCTGTTGTTATATTTTTGTAAAATTTTATTGCTTTTTCTTTACTCTTGACATATGCTTGGATTACCTGTAGTTCTTTGCAAAGTTTGTTGTTAGGTATGTTACCCTATTTGATACAGCCTGTATTTTTGTTATCTGTGTTTTGATGTTTTTGTTGTTTAGAAAACTTACTTTTTTATCCTACAAATTTGTGTCCAAAAGTTTCTGATGCAGTACGATGTTAATGTCGTGTCTGATTTTGCTTAGATCAAGAATGTTCTCATTTATATTTTTTAGAGCGCTTTTTAATTCTTTCAATGTTTATTTGTTTTTTAGAGCCTTATTATTGTTAGTGGATATATACAATTTTTGTTTTTCCGTTATTTTAGTTTTCTTTTTAGTACAGTTAAATGTTTGTTTTTTCTAAAATCCTTGAAGCTGCCCGGTTTACCTGTACGGGACTTTGGACATTTGAGGTATTTTTATTTGTTTAATTGACATGGATATAAAATTGGTAAAGCAATGAAACGCTACGTTTGCAAGAAGAGATAGCAATTTTATTCAATCAATTTATTTTGACGTTTTTAGTAATTGGGTTTAGATAAAAAGGTTTGTAAATTTGTGATATTCCCAAACAAACTAGCAGAAATGTCAATATAATAGCTTGATGTTGGCGTAAATTAATCAAGGGGCAAGAACAACGGCGTATATTACGATCTGCACTTAAAAGAAAAAACTACAGAACGTAAAGATTGCAGCGTTGCAATAAAATACTATAATGGGCCAAATAATGGAAACAAGTAAATTTAAGCAACAAATTGAAATTTTGTTTGTAAACATTATGAGCATACAAACAAAATTTTAATTGGACGTAAGATAGTTAGACGGTATGAGAAGCAATTGCTTATAGCAGTCAGTCTTCTCTAGTCTTTATTACAATAACCTTAAGCTCAAATTGTTACATTAACACGATTCTAGACTCAACATTAATGTTTTATTTGAGAAAGTTGGAAACCTTAATTTTTCAACAAAATAATGCAAAACCGCATTTAGCTAGAGTCACTATGGAATTCTTAGAACTAGCTGTTGTTGATTTATTTACATAACCTTTTTGTATATTAAACCTATCACTTATTTAACTCGTGTATAAAACAATTGGTAGAAGACAGCTACTCCCACTTACTGTTATACTTGATATTTGTATGCGTATTCAGGAAACTTAACATTTAAGTTATTAAGCTGAAATTAACAATTTGATTTCTAGTATGTCTAGACAAATTGATGTTGAATGTAAAAATGTTCATAAAATTGAGCTATATGTTCCTATTGTTATTTTACTTTTGGCGACCAGAATATAAACCAAATTATTTTTATAGTAAAAGAAACAGAGAACCTACTGAAGAAATTCTTGAAACCACCGGTCATAACTCTATTGCAAACGAAGAGAGTCTAACAATAGATGAAAAGGATAGCCAATTATTGTCGGATAAAATAGAATCAAAACTAGGTGTTACCGGCACAACGTTATTGGACGTTGTAAAAGATTTTCCAGTTACAGTAAGTATCTTCAAAAATTGTTTTAATAAATATTAGTTTTATAGTTAAATAAACTAAGCTCCTATATCATTAAAACATATAGTAACCAGCTTTAGAATATGGTTACGTATAGTTGTTAAAAAAAAACTGTTTAATTAATTAAAAAGTTTAACCAACCAATTTCTAGTGACAAAAAAGTCATTACGGAGAAATAACTGTTTGTTTGTGTGTTGATGTTATTTATTAATAATATTTTATTTGTTTATATTTATTGAGTGTGATAAGTTTTAAGTGATTATGATGGTTTGTTCTACGTTTTGACAGACTTTGGTGCTCGCTAAGGCAAGATGCCGATGCGTTTTTATTACATTTTGCAAAGTGAGACAACTTGCACAAAGACTTCCATCCCTTTGCATTTGTTCATTTAATTGACTGTTTAACCTAAAAATTACATCTTATCAACACATGGTGGAAATGTTGATCACTTCTAAACTAGCTAATTTGTACTTTATTATTAAATGCACATTAAAAAAATACTAAATAAACTATCATGTGAATGATATATGTTTCTTTTCTAAACATTTTATTAACTCAAAGTAATAATTTACAACAACAAAAACTAAAAGATTGTGTGGCCAAACATAATATACAAATAATTGTAATTAGAATAATAGTTTTTAATCCGCATGTATTCTGCCCATCCTAAGTCAATTATTTTGGCTGTTTGATTTACCTAGTTAAATTTTGTGGCGTAGATATATATAGTCATTTACTGTTTGTCGGTAGTAATTTCTATTTTTTTCTCACTCATAATTTTGGTTTTAGTAATATTTATTTTTAACCTAATTAATTTTGACTCTCCTTGTAGTTGTTTTAGCATAATTTCTTATTTTATTTGTTAAAAGGAGCATTTAACTTTATCATAACTTTGTATTTTTTTTTATATTTCAAATATTTTATGCCAATACACTCAGTTTCTAATAAATCTCATAACTCCATTTCCATTTCCATTTCCACTTTCACATTTTTTTTTAAACTTGGATTTAGTTATTTTAATAGTAATTAATTGTGATTTTTTATATTTAATTGTTTTTTCATGTAACTTTTTTGTATATTTTTCTGTTTGTTGATTTGTGTGACAATTGATTTAGTCTTGTTAAACATTATCTTTATATAACTTTTACTATTCACATAGTTATAAACATAAGTTTAAAATAGACACGCGACAATACCATAAAACTTTATCTTTTATAGCGTGTGTCAGTGCAGATCATCAAACTCGGACATTGTAATTAATATTGTTGTTCAGTAATAAATAATAATTAAGAAAATGTGTCTGCATAGTGCACAGTCAAAGATAGAAAAAGAACCAAATTACACTGAATTTTTTTTTTTTAATTATTGAAAACAAATTTATAAACATTGAAAATAAGACAACGGTCTAAAATATGTAAAATGTTTTGCAGCTTTGACATCATTGTTAAAAATATATTTTTTATTAATTATACTTATGCCCGTATTTATAAACATTTTTATAACAATTTATTATCAAACGGATCATTGAAAAATATCAATATCAAAAATATAATTGCATTTATCATAGTTTTTGTTTTTTCATAGTTTATTTTTATGTTTATTTTCTTTAGTTGTTTCTCTAATATTTTCATGTTGTATTGAAGCTCCTATTCCGTCTTTGCAATCAATGCCATATCGTCTGCAAATAGTAGTTCTGCTAATTCTATTAGTTCTATCTTCCAATACCGTATTTTTAACATTATCATCTTTTTTTGCTTGTTTTATAGCTTTATCTAAAACAATTGAAAACAACAATGCACTTAGCACGCATCCTTGCTTCACTCCTTTCTTTGTTTCGAATTTTTTTAAATTTCTTGTTGTTCATTCTTATTACGTTTCTATTTTCTGTGTACATGTTTTTAATTATGTTTATTTTCTTTCTCAATTCCTCTCTCTTCAAGTTCATTCCATATATCCTTTTTCTTGATCCTGTCAAATGCTTTTTTGAGGTCAACTTACTTTATTTTTTCTTATTATCTTTTCACTTAGCTGTCTTATTATAAATATTAAGTCTTGTGTGCTTCTTCTTTTTCTAAATCGACATTGGCTGTCCTCTATTGTCGTTTCTAATTTGTCTCTCTTTTTTTTTCTATAACTCTTGTTAATATTTTGCTTGGTATGCTCTGTAGTTTTCACATTTCTTTTTATCTCTTTTTTTATGTATAGGTAAGATTATTCCTTTATTCCATTCTGTTGGCGTTTTCCCATTTCTGATCATGTTGTTTATTAGATTCGTTATTTGTGCAAGTCCCTCTTCTTTCATGTATTTCATCATTTCCGGAGTTATTTCATCTGTTCCTGTTACTGTCCCATTCTTTAACTTCATAAATGTTTCTATTACTTCGTCTTTTTTAATTTCATTTATTTTTTTTGTTTTTCTGCCCTGTATCACTGTTTCATCGTTTCTTGTTTCTTTCTACTTCTTGTTTCGTTAGTTCTTAAAAGTATTTCTTTCATCTTTCTATTATCTTGTCTTTTTCCGTTATTATTTTTCTATTTATATCTTTTATGTCCATCATATTGTGGTCTTTTATTTGTTTTAAATGTTTTAACGTTCCGTAGAATAGTTTTTGGTTACGCTTGAAGTTCTAATTCATTTCTTTTTCAATTTTTGTCCATAGTTTTATTTTTGCTTCTTTTATTAATCTTTTTGTTTCGTTTTTTTTTCTTTGTATTTTTTGTAATTTTCTGTTTTTGTTTGTTTTTAGGTATTTTTTCCATTTTTCTTTCTTGTCTTTTATATCCTCTTTGACTTCCTCTGTACACCAATTAGTTTTTTTATATCTTTGTTTACTATTTTTGTTGTTCCACAGCTCGCTTTTGCAGCTTCTAGAATTAATTTTTTTTAATTTTCTTTTTTTCTTTGATGCACGTTCTTTTTTCTTTTTCTCTAAATTTTGCCGCTTGTAGTTGTTCTTCTTTTAATTTGTATGTTTTTATTTTAATTTTAACTTTTTTCTTTTTTTGTTTGGTTTAAATATTGCTTTTCATTTCTTGTCCATTAGTAGTAAATAGTGTTTGCTTCTTATTTTTGCCTGTTTTGCTTACATTATTTATCTTTTTTCAGTTGTTTCTATTAACTAGGTAGTAGTCGATAATTGATTTCTCTTTTCTGGTTGGTTGTGTTCTTGTGTATTTGTGGATTTTTCTGTGTTTGAATTTAGTGTTTGTAACTACTAGATTGTTTTCAATGCATAGTTGGATCATTCTTTTTCCGTTGTAGTTTTTTATTTCTTTTCTTTCTTTTTCCATTGTCTCTTTTATTCCGTTATTTTGATTTCCTACTCTTCCATTTATATTTCCTAGTATTATTATGTTTTCTGTTTCATCGTTTATTTCTTGTTGTAGTTTTGTATAGACTATCATTGTCCATGTTTCTTTATCTTTTCCAGAGCTATTATAATTCTTACTCCTCCTTTTGCTCTTTCTTATTCCCCCACTCCTGTCTACATAAACCAGTATCGTCTATGTATTCTTACTATCCCTTGCCCTTTCTTTTTTGTTTCCATTATTTCAAGTATTCCTAGTATTTCTATTTATTAGTTTATCATTTTTTCCCTCAGTTCTGCTTCTTTTCCCATGTATCCTCTTATGTTTCATGTTCCTATTCTTTCTTCTTTATTTTTCTTTTTTCTCTCTCTTTTTTTTTTCTTTTCTGTAATGTTTTTATTCATGTTCTTTTTCTTTTCATTGGTCGCTGTCGTGTTTATCTTCTGTCTTGTACTATTTCCTCGCCGTGTCTTATTGGGTATCTTTTTCTTTTCTGTTAGCTGTTTTCTTGTTAGTTTTCTGGAGCTTATACGGAAAAATGTTCGGCGACTAAACGGATATATCTCGTATATTTAGTTATCTTAAAAATCTGAAAAAAATCACATATATTATTAACCCAAATACCAAATTAGGTGAATTTATTTAAGATCATTGAAGGTTATTTAGGTTTTAAAAAAATTATTGAAACTTAAAAAAAAAATTGGCAACTAGTTTAAGAGCGGCGAAAAATTTTATTTTGTCATATGATTGCTATTAATAAATACCATCTTTGTGATTTTTTTCATCTTTCAACGTATGGTTTAACATCTTTTAAAATTTGAATAACTAATATTTTTATGCTTGACCCTTGGCCGCTGTGATTCGATTGACTGATTTTGAATAAATTATTAATTCATTTCATAATATTTTTACGATATTTTGATATTTTTTATAAATTTATTAACAATTGAGCAGACATTTTTATGTAAAATTATTATTAGTATTTTAGTATTTATAACTCTTTTTTCAGTTTTGTATAAACAAACTCATTTTTTGCCAAGATATGATCTTGAAACCCTTGAAAAAAAAGATTTTATTTTTTTTAACCACAAAAAATTAATTTTAAAAATCTGAAAAATTCACACATAATTAATTTTAACCCAAATACCAAAATTAGGTAATTTTTTTAAGATCATTGAAACTCGTTTTGGGTATTAGTTGATTTTTTTTTTGAAAGTTTAACAATTTTTTTTGCTTTAACCGTTTAAGTGACGGAAAATTTTATTTTGTCTTATGATTTTTATCAGTGAATACTACATCTGTGAATTTTTTCATCTTTCAATGTTTGGTGCGTCATCTTCAAAAACTCGAATAACTAATATTTTTACGATATTTTGAGGTTTTTTATATAATTATTAACAATTGAGCAGTCATTTTATGTTAAATTATTGTTAGTAATTTTGTATTCATAATTGTTTTTTAGGTTTGTATAAACAAACCCATTTTTACCAAGATATGACACTGAAACCCTTGAAAAAAAAAGATTTTATTTTTTGAAATACTACTTTTCTTTAAACCTGGAAAAATGTACACCCAAATACCAAATTAGGTAAGTTTTTTCAAGGTCATTAAAGGTCATTTAAAGTATTAAATTTTTTTTGAAAGTTTAACAATTTTTTTACCCTTAACCGATCGAATGACGGAAAATTTTATTTTGTCAAATTATTTCTATTAGTGAATTTTTTATCTTGTAATGTTTGGTACGTCATTATTAAAAATTCAAATAACTAATATTTTCACGATATTTTAATTATTTTTTTTTAAGTTTAATAATTTTTTTTTGGCCTTAACTGATCTATTGACAAATATTTTTATTTTGTCATATAATTCCTACCAGTAAATACCATATTTGTGATTTTTACATCATTTATTGTTTGGTGCGTCTTTTTCAAAAATTCTAATAACTAATATTTTTACAATTTTTGTTGTTTTCTATATATTTATTAACACTTAAGCAGTCATTTTATGTGAAATTATTATTAGTATTTTAGTATTAATAAATTTTTTTTAGTTTTGTTTATACAAACCCATTTTTTGCCAAGATATGACTTTAAAACACTTAAAAAATAAAATTAAATTTTTCATCCACTAAACAATTATTTTAAAAATCTGAAAAAAATCACATATATTTTTAACTCAAGAACCAAAGTAGGTTAATTTTTTCAAGGTCACTGAAGATCATTTAAGGTATTTTTTTTACAATTTTTTTGTCTCTATGAGATCGTGTGACGGAAAAGTTTATTTTGTCATATGATTCCTATCAGTGAGTTTGATTCATCTTTCAGTGTTTGGTGCGTTATCTTCAAAAACTCGAATAACTAATATTTTTACAATATTTTGATATTTTTTATATATATGTATTAACAATTGAGCAGCAAAATTTCATCAAATTAATAATAAAGTAACATTGTTTTTATTTTTAAATATATTTTTAAATTTCAAATGCATTCTCCTAACGGAGGTTGGTTATCATAACTGCAATTCTTATTTTTAATACTGCTGCTCTAAATAGGTCTATAAAAGAGCTATTAAATAACTCTTTCAAATTCTTGAGCTAGTAGATCCGTCGTCTTTCCGGGTTCTTCTTTCTTGATACTTTTCCCTGCATAATTAGTTGCAGTAATTCGTAACAATCTCCTCACAAGACGTGACCCAGATATTGCAGATTTCTTGTTTTTGTTGTTTTAATGAGTTCTTGTTCTTTATTCATCTGGATTAAGACTGCTTTATTTGTTTTTCTCTCTGTCCATGCTATTCTTAATATACGTCGGTACACCCATAGTTCGAACGCTTGGATTTTATCCGTATCTTGTTTTTTGAGCGTCCATGCCTCCATTTCGTGTAGAAGGATTGTGAAGATGTAACATCTTACAAGTCTGATTTTGATTTCCATGTTTAAGTCTTTTTTAGTTACAAGATTTTTCAACTCTGTTTTTGCTATTTCTATTCGGGACCTTATCTTTTGTGTTTGATTGTTATTTTTATTTATTACGGTTCTCAGGTCTTTATAAGAGTTGATTGGTCTTTCGGAAACAATCATAAAATATGTGTTTTTTTATGTTTATTTTCAGGTGGTATTTTTGGCTGATTCGTTATAGATCTGTAATATTATCAGCTATCATTATGGTGTCGTCGGCATATCAAATATTGTTTATGTTTATATCTATACATATAATAATTATTACTTATACATATTTATTAATTTTTAACTTATAATATATGAAATACTACAATATAATCTGAAATTAAATTGTAAAATCAAATAAAATAATAATATAAAATAAACTAATATTTAATAAAAAATATAACTTATTACTTGTTTTAATCCTCTTCACTGTCTTCATCAATTACTGTGCATATATTGTCTATATCAAATATATATATATATATATACGTTAAGTTTTTTGCTGGTACAAATGTTTTAGCTAAATGCCTTCCATATGGTAAATGATAAATTAGAGCTGCTACATAGGAACAACATCCAACTGTTCGTTTATCATTTGCGCAATTACAAAAATACCTTAGTATTAAAGACAATGTAACTTTATTAGGATTGTATTGGACGTAGCATTTATATGTTTTTTGGTTTATATGTCGAGATTGGAATCGTAAGTGGGTCTTTGAGATGTGAAAAAGTACATTGACAAGAGGTCATTGAGGTACTTTACAACTGTCTGAGGTTATTCACACATAGGCTGAGAAGAGTCTTGGAGGTGTGGAAATCAAAGTACATTGGCATTGAGATCATTGAGGTACTTGACAGTTGTAGCATACCAGGTACGCTGCCAAAGTTAGGGTTGTACTAGGCTGTAAAAGATGGTTATTCATACACTGACACAAGGCCTTGAAGTTGTATGTTAACACCGTATTTGGCATTGAAGACTTATACGTAACAGTCGTTGGGGGTATGCTTGTGCACTGGCAGTTGAGACCTTGGGGTTGCACAAAAATTGTCAAGCTTACACAGGCCAGTTGGGTTATAAGGTTGTATGCAGGGCACATTACATTAGTAAAAAGCAAACACTAGTGTTAGAGTATACCTTGCGGATGTGTTAATTAGGTAATTGATGTAATTGCAGAGATAGCGGTATGACACCAGTTCTATGCTACAGAAAAATTATATGTTTGTTGAGTGCACGAAACATATCAATAATTATATGCAGGTTTAATTTATAGAAAAGCAGCGCGGGAACAATTGCAGGTCGTTACAACGACGCGCTGAGGATGAGATCAACCGAGCCGGCACGAATAGAGTGAAGTGGAGCATAGCAGCTTGGAGCGAAGGTTGGGCGCGGGACGTACAACGAAGCCTTAGTAACTTTTGCACAGTGAAGAGATGCTTAAATAAATATACGTCGTGTAAGCACAAAATGGTGGTTGGGAGGTCTTACAATATATATATATAAAAAATATCGTAAAAATATTAGATATTTGAATTTTTGAAGATGACGCACCAAACATTGAAAAATTAAAAAATTCACCCTTAGGAATAGGGATAGGATATGATAAAATAAAATTTTCTGTCACTCAATCGGTTAAAAGCAAAAAAAAACTGTTTAACATTAAAAAAAAAAAAAAATTAATACCCTAAATTAATAATAATAATAATAATAATAATTTATTTAGTGCTTACATATACAATAATTTACACAAGTCATACAAAGTTGGATATATAAAAAAGATATTACATTAAATCTTCTAAATTGTTATTTTTAAATTCATCTCAACTATAAAAGGCTTTTTGAGACAAAAACGTTTTTATAGTTGTTTTAAATAACTTTTGTGGCAGTTCTTTCGCTTGTCTGGGTAGTAAGTTATAAAACTTACTACCATAATAGTTTGTGCTATTTCTAGAGCTATTTAGACGAAGTGTACATGATCTTAAATCACTCCGGCGGCGAGTGTTGTGGTTATGATTATCTTTGTTTAAACTATAACTATTTTTATTTTTATGAACATGCATTAAACATTCTAAAATATACAAACATGGTACAGTTAAAATTTGGTGTTTCACAAAGCTTAGCCTACAATCATCTCGGTATTTTATTCCCGAGATAATCCGTACAGCACGTCGCTGCAAAGCAAATATGCGATGTCCAGATGTTGTACCGTTTTTAATTGGTGCACTGGCTGACGGCGCCTGATGCCTGTAGAGCTACGGGGAGGGTTCATAAAAATAGATAGACAAATGGAAATTGCCACAACAAACAAAAATATATTCAATTATAAAAAAAACAAATTAAATAGTGTCCGAGTTATAGGGCTCCACAATATTTTATAAAAATATTGAAAAATACAAACATAGGTATCATTAAAACTAAATTAAATTAAATTAAACTTTATAAAAAAAACCTAAGAAAATAGGTTCTTTCAAATCTTAAAAAGGTGGGGTTTTAATACTTAGTAATTTTTCTGCTGGTTTTATAGTTTCAAATCCAAGCTACTTGTTTATTCAACACAGGTTCCATGTGATCGGCGGCTCTTTTAAAAGTCCAAATAAGATTCCATTCGCATAGAGGATCAAAAATATGGTTGGGGCGGTATTGGGTCGTATTAAGTGGGGCCACGTCGTTTCCAAACGCATCCAAAATATAGAGATAATAACGCAAGTACTTATTGATGCGTTGAATTATTTTATAATATTCATACGCTCAATTTAATTAACACTTTGCAGTTAACACAAATGATAATGTGTCGATTTATTAAAACGAATCCAAAACCGCACTCTGTTGTAGTTTTCAAAACAACGGCCCCAGCTCGACTATTCATTTATGACCGTACTGGTCCGTGGTTAATTCGCGGGGTCAGAAGGTCGCGAGGTGTTTCGAAAATGATGCGCGGAAAAGGTAGGAAGCCAGACTGTCATTAAACAAATGTACTATGGTACGTTCAATAAAAGAAGACCAAATAAATAAATAATATTTATGTAATATTTGAACGTTACACCACCCCCCTCCAAAAAGTAAACATAAATCAAAAACCCAAAATCAAATAAAACTTGTTCAAATTAAAATTAGCTACGTAGTTATGGTATCTTCCCGTACCAAAGGCTTTAGAAAAACAGAAAATCGTATATGGGTAGTCAAAAATCGGTATTGTCAAAATAAGGTAAAGTTAAAATATCGGGTTGTTTGAACTACTGCTTTATCGAAAACTTGAACAGATGAAAAAAAAATTAGTAAGAAAGAAAAAAAAAACAATTACACAAAAACAAATTAAACCTAATAGAATAGACAAATAATGAGCTTCTGGTAACATTCAAAACTTATCCAACAGACACATCAGAATTTTACCCGTAATAAGGCTTTAAATGCTTAATATGCCAATTACCGGCGTCAGTTCCGTCTGAGTTTTGTAGATTGTATACCAATTGACCTATTTTCTTTACAACAATACATTTAATGTATTTAGGTGCCAACTTAGCGGCAAACTTTGCTGCTGCGTTTGACAAAACCATATTGCGTTTCCAAACAAAATCACCTTGTTTAAAAGAAACGTCTCGCCTTCTTAAGTTATATCTTTTTGCATTATTTTTGTACAAAACTTTAAGCTTTTGTCAAACTTTGTCAAAAATAACTTTCAGATGGCTTAGATCCTCCACTAAATGGTTTCGGTCAATAGGGTTTAAGTTTATATCCTTGGTCGAGGTAATGTTTCCATAAAAGTTGCCTGATGCTGGTAGAACACGACCAAAGTTAAAAAAAGCTGGACAATGGCCAGTTACTTTGTGAGTGGCAGTATTTATTGCAAAGTTTATTTTGTGGATTTCTTTATCCTAATCACGGTAATCACCGTTAATATAACTGCGAATAGCTGTGGTCACTACACGATTAATTCGTTCTACGGGGTTTATTTGGGGATGATATCGTGCATTGTACCAGATTTTTTGTACTTTGTATTTGTCGGCTAACTTTTTAAAAACATTTCTTGCAAATTGTGGTCCGTTGTCAACAATTATTATTTGAGGCACACCAAACGTTAAAAATACTTGGTCCTCAACAAATTTTACAATAGAAGCAGATTTTGCTTCTCTTAACGGGTGCAACATGGTAAATTTTGTCAGCCAATCTGCTACTACTAGCAAGTATACATGCCCTTTTTTGAGCGAGGTAAGAGACCAACTAAGTCTGCAGATATGATTTGCCATGGAAATTGAACGTTCCTTTCACGACCCATAAGACCGTTTGGAAGTGTATTAGGCATTTTCTGTTGATTACACACTTTGCACTGCTTAACATACCGTAAAATATCTTTTCGCATATTTGACCAAAAATATTTTTCAAACATTCTTTTAAACGTTTTAAAGAAACCAAAATGCAACGCAGTAGCCTCATCATGATGAAGTGAAAATTTGGCACAACTATCTTCCATTCGCTTAAATTAGATTCAACATGTGACTTTACTGTAAAATGTTTATATAGTAAATTATCGTGTACTTTCCACTGAAAATACTTGTCAGGATCGTTTGTAACATTTGTTAACATTTTTAAATACCAAGTATCTACTTTGGAATGATCAAACTCAATCCAGTTTACGTCAGGGACAGCTTGACTTACTGCATCGGGAACTAAATGAAATTTGCCTTTCCTATGCAGAATAGTGCAGTCATATTGGGACAATTTTAAGGCCCATCTACAAAGTCTTCCGGATGGATCTTTTTTGTTTTTTAGCCATAGTAAGGAGTAGTGATCAGTAATCACCGTAAACTTCGTTCCTTCTATATAAGCTCTAAACTTTTCTGCGCAAAATATGATTGCTAGGCATTTTCTTTCTCCCGTATCATAGTTCCGTTCTGCATTAAATAAACTAAGGCTAGCAAATGCAATTACTCTCTCATGCCCGCCTTGAACTTGAGTTAATACCCCCGCAACAGCAGTGTTGCTAGCGTCGCACTGAATAGTAAAGAGCAACGTAAAATCCGGAGTTGTAAGAATTGGGGCAGATATGAGCGCTTGTTTAATTTGTACAAAAGACTTTTCTGCTTCTTGGTTCCATGTAATTTTGTGTCCTTTCAGTCCGCCTTTAGTGAGATCGGATATAGGCGACATAAGAATGGAATAATCCGAAATAAATCGTTTATACCATGAACACATACCCATAAAACGTTTGATTTCAGTAGTTGTTTGTGGTCTAAGGTAGTTTACCATAGCTTTTACTTTATTTGGATCTGTCTTCAAATCATTTTCATCTACTATGAATCCTAGTTATTTTAAAGAACGTGAATAAAATGTACATTTCTCCAAGTTGACAGTTAGGTTGGCATTCTCTAGACGTTCGCAAACTTCTATTAAGATATCGATGTGTTCCTTAAAACTTGAACCGGTCACAATTATATCATCTAAATAAGTGAATACTTTTGGTTCTAATTCTGGACCTAGAATTTTGTCCATTAACCTTTGTTGTACTTAGGCTGAATTTGATAAACCAAAAGGCAAAACTTTAAAATGAAAAAGGCCACGCCCTGATACAGCAAATGCAGTTTTTTCTTTAGATTCCTGGTCCGTCGGAATTTGCCAAAAAGCTGATCTTAGATCTATTGACGAAATAAATTTTGCGTCGCGCAGCATGTTTAGGATTCTATCAATGTATGGAAGAGGATAACTGTCAGATTTAGTCACCGAATTTAATTTGCGTCCATCAAAACAAAAACGAAATTTTCCGTTTGATTTTTTGACTAATAGTACTGGACTACACCAGCTACTTTTTGACGGTTCTACTACATCAAGAGTTATCATTTTGTCTAAAAGTTTGTTCAAGTTCCTCAACATAAATGGTGACATTAGATATTGTTTTTGTTTTATTGGGGCAGCATCACCCGTTTCGATATGGTGTGTCATTAAGTGTGTACGACCTAGGCGGTCTTCTTTACTTATTTTCTTAAACAATGCAATGCAATCAATTTGTTTTTGTTCGGTTGGAGCAAATCTTGGACCGTTAATTGTTTGTGTGTCCGTGTTGCTGATGGTAAAAACTGAATTTGGCGTACATTCCCAAGTTCCATTTTTGTAATTTACTATTACTCCAAACAAAGTACAAAAATCTGATCCAAAAATAAAACTTGTTTGAATCGAGGGGACCACCAATATTTCGAAAAGTTTGCATTCCCCATTTATTATTATTGGTAACCAAATTGATCCTTTTACTATTTGCTCAGTCCCATCTGCTGTTGATAAGCATTTAATTTTATGACTTGTAATTTTTAGTTTTAAACTGTTTATTAAGTGCATCCCAAGTTTTCCGCACAAAGATTGATTAGACCCAGAATCAAGCATAGCTACAATATTCTCATTTAAGACAGGAACAGAAATGTAGGGTCTGTTGTCAAATGATTTCTTTACCAGTAATTCATTGACCTCGTTAATATGCACGGTAAGTCGCTTAAAAAAATCTTTAACTTTTATTAACCACTCTTTCCAACTTAACTCATCAAAATAACTGAGGTTTACTTTACTCTCCCTAACCTTAATATCTAATTTGGAATTAGTCACGTATTAAGCTGTTGGTCCCATCAAACCACTTTAAACAAGTTGTAGACTTACTGTGGCGATGTAAAATAGCCGTAAAAAGCATAAAAGCATAAAGCATAAAAGCATAAATACTGTCTTTGAGCCTTGATTGTTTAGACTGATCAATTATCACTTATTGTTTTACGCTTACTGTTTACAACGTAAATAGTCTTATGTTTAGCGGCCACATTATTTTTTAGTGTGACCTGATTTGGGGGCGTACAGCGGTCAGGACTATGCACCCAACCCGTTTTTTGAATTGCATTTTTGGCAGTTTTGAACTGTACAATTAGGTCTCCCGCATTTATAACAAAACTGTGTCCTTTTACTTTTACAGTCTCTAAAAACATGATTATTGCCTTTGCAATTCCAACAAACTATAGGTGATAATTTAATATTGGTTTTTGTTTGGTCTGTCTTTTGTACAGTCTTACTGGTTGTGAAATTGTTTTTTTGTTTGTCTGAAAACATACTGTTTCATTCATTTGGAGAAGAGACGTACGCCAAGTCTGGTTCTAAAAATTTTTTAGATTTTGGTACACTATTATCGCTTTGTACAGCTAAATTGTCGTCAATTTTTTTACACAAGGTGGCAAGGTGTGAAATAGAAGTAATATCAATCAGGATAAATTTACCAGCGTATACCGGGAGAATGTTATTTCTAATATGTTTTAATTTGGTTACTTCTGCTGGAGGATTTTCTAATCTACCAAAAAGCGCTTGCATAGCAGCAATGTATAGCAACACCGGTTCCGTGCGACCTTGTTTTCTGTTCTTAATTTCTTCCCAAAGCTTATCTTGATAATTTCCAGGTAAATAGTCTCTTTTTAAAAGGGTAGATACACTGCTTTTGACTGATTTGTACCAAATTAGTGCTTGACCAGTAAACAATTCGATTGCTGATGTAAATAACTCTGATTCAGTAACATTTCGGAACTCTGCTAGCTGATTGACATTTTCCAAAAAACTCTGAATGCTTGTACTATTGCCATCAAACTTTAAATTCCATTTATAAACAGGAAAAGTTTTTTTAATTATTTGTTGAGTAACTACCATTGAAGTTGACGGTTTATTTTCTAACAATGTTAGATTTGAGCCAATGTCTTCATGACTAGAAACGTTTTCGTCTAACTCAGATTCTAATAGGAGACAAGACGCCGTTGCCTCATTTTTAAATGTTGTAATATCGTCTGGAGTTGTATCAATAATAGCGATTCTAGCTATTCTATGCCGGCTGTGAATTAAACGAGATTGTATTCTCGTAAATGTGGAATCTGACTGAGGGCCATCAAATTCATCAATTAATATTTTAATTGAAGCTAGTGTTTCCTCAATAACGTTTTTTTCTGTATCAAAACTATAATTGGGGTCTGTTAACAACAAAGGGTCTGTTTGTGTTCTAAGCAGTCTTGTTAATGTTTTACGTTTATCTTGGACAATTCTAGCTGTAGTACAACCACGAATACGTAGCTCGTACTCCAATTTGTTACTCGACAAATAGTTAACTTTAAATGTTTCCATCGCTATATTTTTTTTTAAATAATTTTGACTAAGTTATGTATATTATATTTATAACTTTACTAACGGTTTCTATTTATTACCATTTAGCACGCGTTAATTACTATCGAGATCGTAATCAGATTACTAATTTCAAATTTTAATTAGTGATTTTTAATTTATTTTGTACAAGTACGTAATTACATAATATTGCTATCGTTGTAAAACAATTGGTCAAATATGCGTGAAGAAAAAAACTTCTTATCTAACACTATAAATATATATATTTTACAAAGTAAAATGTATCGTGAAAATACTAAAATATGACGTACTTACAAATGCAGATAGGTAAACAACAGTACGCCTTAGTAATACTATAATCAACTGTTTTTATAATAATATAAAATATAACAATTTCCATTTATCTATTTTATCTATTAATTAGTTTAATTGCTCGAACCCCAGTTTTCTTGTACCGTTTTTAATTGGTGCACTGGCTGACGGCGCCTGATGCCGGCAGAGCTACGGGGAGGGTTCATAAAAATAGATAGACAAATGGAAATTGCCACAATAAACAAAAATATATTCAATTATAAAAAAAACAAATTAAATAGTGTCCGAATTATAGGGCTCCACAATATTTTATAAAAAATATTGAAAAATACAAACATAGGTATCATTAAAACTAAATTATATTAAATTAAACTTTATAAAAAAAGAAAATAGGTTCTTTCAAATCTTAAAAAGGTGGGGTTTTAATACTTAGTAATTTTTCTGCTGGTTCTATAGTTCCAAATCCAAGCTACTTGTTTATTCAACACAGGTTCCATGTGGTCGGCGGCTCTTTTAAAAGGATGGATAATCCATACGACTTCTTTTGAAGTGTGGATGATCCACGTGTTTCGGCTCATACGGAGAAGTCCAAATAAGATTCCATTCGCATAGAGGATCAAAAATATGGTTGGGGCGGTATTGGGTCGTATAAAGTGGGGCCACGTCGTTTCCAAACGCATCCAAAATATAGAGATGATAACGCAAGTACTTATTGATGCGTTGAATTATTTTTATAATATTTATACGCTCAATTTAATTAACACTTTGCAGTTAACACAAATGATAATGTGTCGATTTATTAAAACGAACCCAAAACCGCACCCTGTTGTAGTTTTCAAAACCGCGGCCCCAGCTCGACAATTTATTTATGGCCGTACTGGTCCGTAGTTAATTCGGGGGGTCAGAAGGTCACAAGGTGTTTCGAAAATGATGCGCGGAAAAGGTAGGCATCCAGACTGTCATTAAACAAATGTACTATGGTACGTTCAATAAAAGAAGACCAAATAAATAAATAATTTTTATGTAATATTTGAACGTTACAAGTGGCCCCAAATTATTAAGCCATATTGTATGCAGGATTGACAAAGTGCAAAATATACGGATTTTAATGCCGGTTCAGCTATGATATTTGCAAGGTTACGAAGCAAATATATATTTTTGTTTAGATATTGCGCAACTTGATCTCCTTGAGTTTGCCATTGCAATCTGCGATCTAGATGTATCCCTAAAAACTTAATTTCCATAGTATCATCTCCAGCATCGGTTTGTTTGTTGGTATATATAGCTGCAATAGTTTTGGATTTGTTCAAACACAGTTGATTACAGGTAAACCATTCTGTGGATCTTAGTAGTGTCTCTTCATTTTTCTCTAATATTTGAGTATGAGATATACCTTTATTTAGTATTGTTGTGTCGTCAGCGTATAACACCAATTTATCAGCTTTTACATAATTAGGATAGTCATTAATATATATTAGAAACAATAATGGCCCTAATATGAATTACGTTCAATGACCTTGAAAAAATTTAGTTAATTTGCTATTTGAGTTAAAAATATGTGTAATCTTTTTTTTCAAGTGTTTTAAAGTCATATCTTGGCAAATGTGGGTTTGTTTATACAAAACTAAAAATAAAAAAATGTGAATACTAAAATATTAACAATAATTGTTGATAAATATATAAAAAACATTAAAATATCTTAAAAATATTAGTTAATTAAGTTTTTAAAAATGACGCACCAAACATTGAAAATCAGATTAAAAAAAAAAAAAAAATTATTGGTTAAAAAAAAACAAACTTTTTTTTCAAGGGTTTTAAGGTCATATCTTAGCAAAAAATAAGTACTAAAATACTAATAATAATTTTACACAAAATGGCTTAATTGTTGATAAATATTTAAAAAAATATTAAAATACCTTAAAAATATTAAGTTATTTAAATTTTGAAAGATGTCGCACTAAACGTTAAAAGATAAAAAAAATCATAGAGATGGTATTTATTGATAGCAGTCATATGACAAAATAATTTTTTTGCCGTTCTTAAACTAATTGTCAAATTTTTTATTTTAATAATTTTTTTAAAACCCTAAATATCTATCAATGATCTTAAAAAAATCACCTAATTTGGTATTTGTGTCAATAGTATATGTGAATTTTTCCAGATTTTGAAGATAATTTTTTAGTGGTTAAAAAATTATACAGTCTGTTTCCTAAAAAACGCCGGAAGCTATAATTTTCTTATTTTAAATTTTAGACCCAACAAACTATATATATATATATTCTTAAATGGCAAGAAATAAGCTATCTTTTGACGTTCTCAGTTTGTAAACATATTTTACCTGTTTCGAGTAACGATATCCATTATCGTTATTTTAAATGGAACACCCTATATATTCTTACATATTTTGATTCGGGGTGAAATTCTGCACACAGCAGTTTATTTTATTAATTTATATGTAGACGGAAATAAAAATTATGAAATGTGCAAGAAAAACAATCGTAAATACTGAAATATTTTATTGGAAAAAGAACTACAAAACATAATACTGTAATAGCTATTGCACCTGACAAGTTATTGGAAACAAAGATGTCATTGCATAATTTCAGATTTAACACTTACCACAAATTAGGTATTTAATTTTAGTACTTCTAAACCTGCGCTTCCATGTCAGTTAAACAACAATTCTACACTGATGTGTAACAACAAACAACTTAAAATTGTATTGGCTAACGCAACTAATAGCACGTGCACATTATGGTTGATAAAAAATAAATTAAATGAATGAAATGATGAATGTGTTTGGGTAGTACAAACATCTTACGTGTACAAGAAATGTATATTATAGAAATACACATATACCATATACGCTTTTTACACCATATATAAGTGTAATAAACTTATATTATCTAAACTTGTGTTTACTGGGCTGTTGCTTTGTTTTTCCATGTTCCAGCTTCAACTCTTATTATTTGTTTTTCTTTATGTATTAGGTGTGCTTTCCCTATTTTAACTTCAACTGATGTTTTTTTTAAGAAGTTCTCTACTTACTTTTGTTCTTCATTCTCAATTGTTTTTATGCCTGTTTTTATAATGTTGTTTTTTTATTTTTGTCTTTCTTCTTTATCGGCTTTGATTTTTAGGTTTTAGATTTTTTGTATCATCTGTATTTTTTCTTGCTCCGACTTTACTTCTTTATTTTTCATTTCCTTCTTTAGCTCTCTAATCTCTTCTTTTAGTTCTTTTGTGTTCTTTGCCATCTCCTTCATTAATTCTTCGAACATGCACTTTAGTTTTTCCATTTCAGCCATTTTCTCTTCTATATTTGTATGCCTTTATAGTATTCTATTTGTGTTTTATTCTTGTATTCTTCTTCCTTCTTTTTATTTTTTATATTTCCTGGTATTTAGCTGTTGTATTGCTTTTCTACTGTCGTTTTCTTTTCTTTCTCTCTATTTCCTTTGTTCTGGAGAATATTTTTTTACTTTTCTGCAAACTTTTAAATTCTTTTTTAGAGCTATCTTTATCAATTACTTTTCTTTTGTTTTTTTTTTCGTTTTGAATTCATTTGTTTTTGGATCCTTTTATAATCCTTCTTATTATTTTACTTATTTAGTTTTTTATTTCAATTAATATTTTAAATTTAATATTTATTAATATAATTTATTTCACTTTTATTTCTTGTTTAATATATATAATATATTTTACTTTGTTAATTTTGGAGATTACTTTTTTTTGTTGCTATTTTTTATCGTATATGTACGTTCTGGTTGAGTCGCAGCTGTTCCCGAGTCACTTTTGTCTCTTTCTAGAGCGGCGCGCTTACTGTGGGTCGGTCTCCCTTCCACACTGACTGGCAATTTTATTCGCTATTTGTTGATGTTTATTATTTTAACATTTGTCCGTTTGTTTTTCTTCAATTTTTTTTTTCACTGTATTGCATTTACAATATAGTTGGTATGATTTTTTTCCTGTTTTGATTCGACGATGTCTCGTATTTTTGAGTTGTTTGTCGGCCGTAACAAAACACGTGCGTTCGCAGAGCAAGTTAATTTATTTAAACAATAATAAAAATAGTAAATACAACATATATTTTAACGCTATGTTGTTACCCCAATGCTCAAATTTTAGGAGATTTTTACGTTGTTAAGTCTGAAAAGCTATCAGCTTCTAACATTTAAAAAATATACCCGCAAAGTAAAAATAAATGCGTAGTATAGTGGATTGACAAATCGTTTGTCGTACACCCTATGTACCACGTGTTATATGTGTGTACATATGTGAAATGTTGTTGCAAACGGGCCTTAGACGTATAATACAGCAATTATTGGGAAATGATAATACATTATATATAATATATCTAACACGTTTGTCACATTTTAACTAAATTGTGCAATATAATAATTTAGTTTATACAAGTTATCTTATTTTTGTGGTTTTAGTTATATAGTAGTAATTCATATTTTAGACTGAACAAAACGAAATACCTCATCGCCCGATCGAAAAACGTCTAACAAAAGCTGACATAAGCCAAGAACAACATTTAGCATTAGTAAAAGAATTTACTATATTAACCAAAAAATTTGAGAATGCAATTAAGGATAAAAAAGACCTTCTTAAAAGACTAGGACATGCTGAAAAAGACAGCAAAGAGGCAAAGCAGCAGTTGCAAGAAATAACGGGCAACCGCTCGTTGTTGATTAAAAAACTAGAAAGTGCTACACGAGAAATTAAATTAAACACTAAAACTAAAAAAGATACTATGCACAAACTAGAAGAAGCAGTGGAATGCTCCAATATGATGAAACACAAATTAATAGAGTTGACAAATGATAATATCATGCTTGCCGATAAAATTAGAAAATCTGAAGCTCAGTACAAATCTTTACAAGAACATGCCGCTAAATTACAACAACAACAACAAGATACAGGTATTAAAGTTAAAGATGCTTCCGTTTCTTCAATGTCTATGACTATGGAACTAATCGAATCAGAGCAAGAGGTAATTTAGAAATTAAAAAAAAATCTCTTGACTAATCTATGCAATTTGTTTTAGTTGGACGCTTGCGAATCTGAGAAGGAGATAGAGAAAGTTCAAAGCAAATTGCAAGATTTGGAGAAAAGCTTAGAACTGATGAGGCTGTCTGTTAAGAGCAGCGAAGAATATGCGGACAGTAGCAAAACTTTACAGGTATAGAAATATATCTTCTCATGTCCGTATATAATGTAGTATGGTTAAGTTAAGTTTACTAGTGTGATAATATGAATATTAAAAACAGTCAATTACAATTTATTGTTGTGCGATAAATAAATAAAGGATACAGATATGCAGTGCCAAAATTATCTTAATTATTTTTTTTTAAAGAAGATAAATTAAACAACTCTAAAGTATATAATTTTGTTAACATTTTAAATAAGTTTTAGTTTATAAAGTTTAAATTTAAACTACAGTATAACAAAATGTAGTTAAAATATTAAATATTAATTCTAAAAATATATTAGAAAACATTTCGAATTCTTACGTATACTACTCCAAACACACAATAGCTGCTGTATAGGCAATTTAATGTACTCAAAAATTATGTGTGTTGTATTGCACTCATGCTTTTGCGTGTTTTAGCATCTTTTTCTCGAGTTTATATTTTACACATTCTATGAGCCAAATTAAAGTGAGATTACTGTACAATGGTTTTTATTTAATTTAATGTTGTTTCTTTGTTTTTAAAACATTTACGTATAAGATTAACTAGTAGCCTTAATTAATGTCTTCTATTATTCTGTTCTCTTATCAATTTTTTTTTTCAAGTTAGTTAAGCAAGCTTAGAATCCAATTATTAATTATTGTTAAAAAGTTTTTTACTATTTGTGATTTTACAATTGTTTACTCTAATTGCCATGTAGGTAGCTATTTCTGCAAGTCTAAATAAACAATTTATCAGTTAAATGAAACATAAAAAGCTTTAAAAAATAATAACAAATTTTGTATACTTTTTGGCTGGTTAAAGCTAAGTTGATTATGATATATATATGTGTGGTATAAAGCGGGGTTCAATACTTGTAAATAACATTGTTTAAGATTGTGTGTTTTGTTAAGGGTTATAGAAAAAAAAACAAAAGTTATTTTGGCAACTGAGAAATGTTATATATCAATGAGCACCATATGTATTTTGTAATCAATGGTTTGGTCAACTTGGTAATTTGATTTCTGCTTAAAAAATATATTTTATACACGGCTTATAAAAAAGAATTTTTGCAAATCTAAAAATGGTTACTACTAACGGCGTTCACTTAAGAAAACATAAAAAACTAAATGTCTAAAGTTAAATCAAACAAATAAAGAATTTAAATAAGTAATGTAATAAAAAACAAAAAGACCCAAGACAGAGAAACTCGGATCAAGTTCTAATAAGAAGAAGATCATCAAATAATCATGCAATAGTAAAGTAAAATTCTACAGTAAAATCAACTAAGAGACTGTAAAATGTAAATACTTGGGTGACATATTTTTATTTGAAACTATGTTAGTATTTACTTAATGCTTAACAGTTTTTAGTCTAAATACCTTAAATATTTTTTTGAAAATCTATATTAAAAATGTTCTTTTTAAAACAAAACAACTGCTGCAAAGTAAATATAATAAATAAATAACAAAAATATATAAAATATTACTACGTTTGATATAACTTAAATTTTTAAAAAATTATTGGGTGAATAGTTGGGTTGGTTGAGTTAAGCTAAGCAAGATAAAAAAAACTTGCTAGTCTGAAGTTGAAGATAAAATGAGTTAAACATTTGTAAATAAGCATTTCAATAATATCTAACATAAAGAGAACTGTTTTTGTAATATCAGTTTTTAAATACTCATTAGCTCATCAAATAAATCTATAAAATTTAATATTTAATTTTGGAAAAACCCATTATTATATAAAACAAATCATAATTTGTATTATAACAAAATTAGTACGTTTATTGTGTATAGTTTTTTGTTGATGACATATGTTTATAAATACTCTATTTCTTACAGGTAGAAAGTGAAATAATAACTCCCGTAATAACTTCCGAATATGTTACGGAATATGAATATGAAAATTATAATTCCAATTCAATTCCATTGGATCCCGTTCTAAAAGAAATTGATGAGATTGTAGAAAATAGATCAACTATTGTTCAATATGAAGACGATGAAACGGAAACAGAAAAGTCACTTGATTTAATTTTTAACTCGGTAAGACTTTATACAATGGTTAAATTGATATCAATATAGGGATAAAAATAATAACTTCTATAACAAAATGATTATTGCTTTTTTTTTCAATAAAATTTTTTTCTTATTTTCTTTGATATTAAGGTTGCAATATTTTGAGTGTTAAAAAATTCAAAAATAATTTATACAAATAAACTCTTTTTTAAAATCGGTTTTTTGCTATGTTTAGAAAACGAAATTTTCAGTAACATAAAATGTAAAAGAATCAAAAATCTTCAATTAAATGTTAAATTTTGAAATTAATTGTAAATTTTTTATTAAAATTTTTAAACTTTAAATGTATCACTTTATTGCACCGCAAAATTAATAGAACTTGTATTATGCCATGGGTTTTTTTGGCTTAAAGTTGCCAATTTCTGCGTTTTGAACAAATACGTTTAGTAAATGTATTAGTACTAAAATGTTAGATAAATTGTTTCACATTCATATTTAAAAGAAAAATAATTTTTAATATGCATTCACAACTTCGAGAAAAACTATATCAATTGTTATTTAACAAAAATAACTTATAACACCATTAAACTTGAGGTGCAATAAAGTAACACTTATAAAGATTAAACAAAAATTCTATTAAAAATTTTCATTTTAATTTTAAAGTTTGATAAACAATAAAAAAAATTGAATTCTTATATATTTAATGTTACTGAAAGTTTTATTTTCAACAAGCCCGATTTGATAAAGGAGTTAAATTGAGCGTGCTGTATGACACTAAAATCATTGCGCACTTAACCAAAAATTACAAATTTATTAACAATTTTTTTTTAGTACGACACATCAACTGATTATGATTCAAAAGCAGGATCGGTTTCGTCATTTAGTCAAACTACATTGGGTAGTGAATATGAATATGAGAATGAAACTCACGTAAAAGGAATTGTCAGTCAGTCGCCGGCTTTTCAGAAATTTTTGCTAACAGTGTATGAACACTGATTATGAATAATACAAAACATGTAATTATGACAAATAAAAGTTTAAAATTAAGTTTGTTATAAATTATTTAAAAATTCCCGTATAGTATACTCCAGGCAAGTAGTGAACAAATCACCTGGCAACTTGCCAAGCAACTCTTCAAATTCTGACGGAGAGAGGAATTACTTCTGGTAAAGGTATAAGTCTTAAATATACGATAACTAAGGCAACTCAGGCAAAACAAGCGGTTATTAAGAAGCAAATAAATGTCCTAAATGACATCAAGTATAAACGACAATTTATGGATACGTTGAGTGAGACAACGTTTACCAAGGCGGCAACAACTTTGAACAACTGATGTAAATTGGTAGTCTTTATTTTGTTATATTTAGTGTTTGCACAGTTTTTATACTTTAAACTAAAATGAAATAATGACATTTTAATCGAACAACATATTTGTAGAATTGCATAAATTGCAAACAGTAAAAAATTAATAGACTAAAAAAATCACTACAAATATATAAAACAAAGATAGAACAACAAAACTAAGCAAAAAAAAATAATTTTAGTTACTTTATTAAAATTGATAACAGAAAGAAGAACAATAGAATACTGAACTAAGTTGGATTAAAGTGAATAATTGAATACTATGTAAACTTAAAAGCTGCATATGATATAGTAGACAGAAAATTAGTATGCAATTTGGGATTATACGTAAGTTTTTTTAGTAGTTAGTATTAAATTAAAAATAAACTAAAAATTAAAAGGTTTAAAAAAAATGCAAAAAAAAACTTTTTATTTTGTAAAATTGTTGAGAAAATGTAGAGTTCTATATCAAGACTAAAAATATAGATGTTGGCTTTTATACTATGACCGGGTATAATAATTTATTGAAATATAAAATCTTTTTTTTTGTCGAATGTGCAATAGTTAAAACAGTTTTCTGTCAAAAGCTTTTCAATACAGGGTCTTGTGTCTTACTTTTATTATGACCGGGTATAAAAATATTGATGGGATCAGAGAAGCCCTTGTTTGGTTAGATATGCAACAATTGATAAAGTTTTTTGTTTACACTTAACAGGAAATCAAGTGTTTTTTTTTAATATTGAGTTCAGTGTTTAAACCAAAAAATATAAAAATTGATATTTATACTACTGACCGGCATAGACATTAATATCGGAGCAGAGAAACCTTGTTTTGTTGTATGAGAAATAAATGAGATAGTTTTATTTATATAAAAAAAAAATAGATGTACGTCATCTATTTATATCGAGACAAAAAAGCCTTTTTTTATTCAGTCAAATACCGAAAAGTTTATTGGAGTAAAACAAATATAAAGGTTGGTATTAAATATTTGAAACAGTGCAAATATTAGTGTAGAGCTGATAAATGTTAAAAGTCATGTCCAGTTTGTTAGTGTTTTTTGCTTGTTTTTGCAGGGTTAGTTTGTTTGGGATAGGAAGGAGTGCTTTGCTACGTACGCGCATAGCCTTCTTGCCGGCCGCACTATTCTTACCTACCCAATTTAATCTTAAAGTGCTTTTAAATATTTGTCTAGTACCTAAAAGTTTGTTGAGGAGTGTTTTTAAGTTATTTTCCAGTACCTAATAGTTTGTTGAAAAATGTTTTTAATTTGTTTATTAGCACCTAAAAATTGGTTCAAAAATGTTTTAAAATTATTTTCTAGTGTGTCAGAAAGTGTTTTTCAATTTTGGGTTGCATATGAATAGTATTTTTTGCTTGTTCGTGCAGGGCTAGATTGTTGGAAAAGAGTAGAGTGATGCATCTAACGGGAGGCTTTGCTGTGGTCCACTCAGCTTTAAACAGAAGAAGGCCCTCACCGGACGCATCACTCCATCCTTTAGTATAGATAGTGTATTTTGTTAGTTAGGAAGAGAAAATTTTTGAATTTTGAATATATTTTTTAGTACCTAAGTTTGTCAGAAAGTGTTTTCAATTTTGAAGTTGCATATGAATAGTGTTTATTGCCTGTTTCCGAGAGGTTGGATTATTAGAAGAGGGTAGTGATGCGTCCAACAAATAACTGAAATTATAACTAAAATTGATTTGTGGTTAAAAGATCTTTTTTTTATGTTATGCAAAGTGTTGTATCCATTTTTAATAAACGTTTATTTTGTGCTTTTTGGCACTGAAAGTTACATTACATTTATAAATATATTTATTATTTTTCAAAATAATAAATCAAAATTTTTATAAATTAACACAGTTAAAATTGTTTGTTTCTTTATGTTTATTTTTTTCTTTGTTATTTAACTGGTCTCTTCTATTCGGTCCTTTTCCCGTCTTCTTTTATTATCTTACTATTTTTATCTGCTTTTTTTTTATTTTGTTACACTCTTTTAACATATATTTATAGATTTATTAGTCTCTCCGCACATTTTGAACACTTTCAAATCTTCTTCTATCTAAAGTTTTGTCACTTGTTATTTATTGCCAGATCTGAATTTTGTAGTCATCTTTACTATATTTATATCTCTAACAGGCCTATTTTATAAAACATCGTTTCCGAACTATAATCGTTTCCGAACACAATTTACATTACGATTCTCGTTTCGACAGCGATTGTTTAATAAACAAACTTTTAGTGATTGTCGCGGAGCGATTAATATGATCGTTCGGCATCTCTGCTGGCAGTAGTTACAAAAATGTAATCATCATATAAATATAAATTTTATAGTCATGTAGTAAAATTTATTTAATTGATAGCAAGTAAATAGAAAAGTAATAAATTTAGCATGGTTAAACAATTTTTTTTCCGTTATTTTTTAAATTTAAAACTTGTTAATCATAATCAACATTTGAATCATTGTGCTATAGATAACTCTTTTTTTTTAATCAGTTGTATCCAAAAATAAATTATTAAAAATTTAGTTTTTGAAAACAAATTCTATTCAAATACTAAATTTTTCTCAAACGTTTAATGCTATTAACAAGTTTTGCATCTAGGAAATTTTTTTTATATAATATGTATTTTACTAAAAATAATAAAACATAAAATTTTGTTTTCACTATATTGAGATTTTGTAGCCAAAAGTTGCTATGCATCTGTCTACAATATTTTCGAGTAGTACATTAATATATATATAAGTTATGTACCGTACACTAACCAGACCCAGGCAGGGCTCCATGAAAGGGCCCATTGTTCACGCATGCATGTGCATGCGACGTCAGCGTCTGGATATGCACCTGCATGCGGATGCTGAATCAACATTTAATTACTATATATAATTTATGTAATCATTATTTTAGTTTAGTCTAAGTCTGTACCCGATACAATACGTATCATCAAATAAATTGTTCTTTTTTAAAAAGATTAACATTTCATTACGAAAAGTAATTGGCGCAGTCGTACGGATTCACTTAAACAGATATTTAGTGAATATAAATATCCGGTTTGTTTCAACAATTAATAAGTGAAACGAATCAAATAACTTTATGTGTTGTGACAACCCATTCAGTGCCGGTGCAAATCAACCCAGTGGATATAAGAACGGACTACAAGAGCATCTCCGAGGAACTCCGAACTTCGAGCAAACCCAAAGAGCTGACTCAACCAGTCAATCACCAATGGATATAATATACGTACTGTAAGTACACAAAGTTTATATAGAGGTATTCACCGCGCCTAATGAGTGTCAACTCACGTAATATTGACTCAGATTCAGAATCAGACTTAGACCCAACCATCCCTAATCATAACCGCTCGCGATCGAGATCCCCTATTCGTAATAATACCGCAATGGCTATTCCTCAATTAAAGGCAGAATATCTGCAAATGATTCCCGAATTTCACGGTGAATCTGAATTGCTTTCGCGTTTCCTTGAAATTAGCGAAAAATTAGTCAATAAATTTTATAATATAGCCGAAGAGGGAGATTTTCAAAATGAGTACCTTATGTCAAGTATAATCGCTAAGATAAAAGGTGAAGCGGCTAAAAATATATCATCAAGTATAATTACTAACTGGCGTGAATTAAAATCAGCTTTATTAAATTCATATAGCGACAAGCGAGATCATTATAGCTTGAATCACGAAATTGCGCTGATTAAACAAAATGCCAATGAATCCCCTTTTGACTTTTATAATAGGTTACAGCATTTGCTAAATTTGCAATTGTCTTATTTATCAAATCATTCCCAAGAAGTGCATGAAAAATATTATTTGTCATTTTATTTTAGAGGTAATGCTTTAAGAGCATTGTTACGCGGTTTACGTGACCCAATCGGCGCGCAAATGAGAGTTAAGAATCCAGGCGATTTAAACGCCGCTCTCAATATGCTTACGAATGATTTCCAATTGGAAACACAAAATAAAACGGAAACTTCTAGATCAAATCAACGTGCAAATTATTCGCAAAATTATAATAAAAATTATAATCAAAATGCACGTTACCAAAACTTTAATTATAACAAACCTTTCTTTAATAAAAATAATAGTTTCCCAAATCAACAAAATATGCCGAACCAAAATTATAATAACCCACCAAGGTATAATAATAATAACACTAATCGCACTGCACAAATGCCTAAACCTACCCCAATGTCAACATCTACGCATAATGCGTTTAACCCCCAAAGGAACCGATATGTTCCAAATCAAAATAATCAAATGTTGTTAAACATAGATGACGAAATACCTATGGAACAAGAAAATGATTTTTTAGGCATAAACGCCTCGGAAACATAGAATTGATGGGCCTTATAAATAATAACAGTCAACTACCCTATATTATAAACACTGAAAATAAATTAAAAATTCTAGTTGACACAGGCAGCTCACGTTCATTTGTAAACCCGCAAATAGCAAACCAATTTTATAAAAATTATATTAAATACGACCCATTCAAAGTAGCCACTGCACATGGCACAACATCTGGGAAACATAAAGCTATTATTAATTTGAATAAATTATTCAATAACAAAAAAAATCTAAACATGGATTTTTATTTGTTTAATTTTCATTCTAACTTTGATGTCCTGTTAGGACTCGATAACTTGAAATTATTAAAGGCCATTATTGACCTAGAGCAAAACCAATTGGTAGCTCCTAGTTGTAAAATACAACTTCACTATCGTGACATTCAAAAAACTGAAAGTACGAATTGCATAGTAGTACCCGCCAGAACTGAACAAGTCATAGAAGTTGATGTAAAAAATGTTAGAAATGGTGATGTTATCATCCCTTATATGAAGGTAAAGAAACTAGAAATACCTGAATGCGCAACTCGCGTAAATAATTACAAAGCATTGTGTACAATTACCAATCCACTTGAAATCGATATGTGTGTGACTGTAAAAAAACCTTTCATAGTTGAAATGATTGATGAATACAATCAAACTACTGAAGAACCTAATATAAGTTTAAACATACTCGATGACAAGAATATTAAATTTGACGTATCAAAAATCCGTTCAGAGCATATGAACAGAGAAGAACGATCCGCCATAATTGAATTAATTAAAGAATATAAAGATATCTTTCATATAGATAAAAAATATCTTACCTTTACAAATAAGATTAAACACAATATTAAAACCACAGATGAAATTCCTGTGTATACTAAATCTTACCGTTATCCGGAAATACACAGACAAGAAGTTCAACATCAAATACAACAAATGTTAGAACAAAATATAATCCGTCCATCGTATAGTCCTTGGTCATCACCAATTTGGGTGGTGCCTAAGAAACTAGATGCGTCAGGAAAAACTAAATGGCGTGTTGTGATTGATTATCGCAAATTGAACGATAAGACAATAGGCGATAGATACCCTCTTCCCAACATAACCGACTTACTTGATAAGCTGGGTCGCTGCCAATATTTTACGACGCTGGACTTGGCGTCTGGGTTCCACCAAATTGAGATGGAAGAAAGTGACGTACCAAAAACAGCATTTAATACCGAAAATGGGCATTTTGAATTTGTTAGAATGCCATTTGGGTTAAGAAATGCTCCCGCCACTTTCCAACGCGTGATGGATAACATCTTACGTGGAATCCAGAACGAAAAGTGCTTGGTCTACCTTGATGATATCATAATATTCAGCACCAGTTTACAAGAACATATTGAACGATTGAAAGAAGTTTTCAAACGTTTAAGAGATTCTAACTTAAAAAATCAGATTGATAAATCGGAATTTTTGAGGAAGGAAGTTGCGTATCTAGGCCATTTAGTAACTCCTGACGGGGTAAAGCCAAACCCAGATAAGATTCTGGCCATCCAAAACTACCCTATTCCAAAAACAACCAAACAACTTAAAGGTTTTCTAGGTCTGCTCGGATATTACCGAAAATTTATAAAAGATTTCGCAAGACTTACAAAACCGCTAACTAAGTGTCTAAAAAAAGATGCAAATATTGATATTCATAATTCAGAGTATATAAACTGTTTTAACTTATGCAAGGAACTGTTGATAAACGAACCACTGTTACAATACCCTGACTTTACTAAGTCATTTAATCTGACTACTGACGCGAGTAACTTCGCAATCGGCGCAATACTATCACAGGGAAACATTGGCTCTGATTTACCAATAGCATACGCCAGTAGAACCCTTAACGATTCAGAGACAAATTACTCCACCATCGAAAAGGAACTACTCGCGATAGTTTGGGCTACAAAATACTTTAGACCCTACCTGTTTGGAAGGAAATTTCAAATCATTAGTGATCACAAACCATTACAATGGCTGATGTCGGTTAAAGAACCAAATTCGAAATTAACTAGATGGCGTTTAAAACTTCTAGAATATGAATACACAATACTTTATAAAAAGGGTATTTTGAATAAAAATGCAGATGCGCTTTCAAGAATCGAACTTAATGTACACGATGAACATAAAGAATTAATAGACTTGTCTACAGTAAACCTTGATGATATTCTCACTACTACAGAAGATAATAACGGATCTCTAGTTGTTGAGCATGGAGATATAGATGAACGTTTAAATGTTTTAAACGATGAATTTGCAGAAAATATTAATGATAGTGATGATGGCAAAACAATGCACTCAAACATCGAAGATCCAATATTCAATATTCCAATTACAGAAAACCCAATCAATTTTGGAAAAAATCAAATTTTAATTTCCAAAGTAAATTATGCCCCTTCAAAAACTAAATGTTTAAAATTATTTGATAACACAAAAATGCGCTTAATTGTGCAACTATCAGAATCAAACTTTGAACAAGATATCATCAACTTTATAAAAGAATATATAGCCCCCAATATAAAATATTATATTTACTTTGAAGACCCTATTTATGAAAAATTCTGTAATGTTTTGCAAAAGTATTTCAAAAACTCTGCACTAAGATTTATAAAATGTACAAGTCAGCTAATTAATGTAGAAAGTGAAGAAGAAATTATTGATAACATAAAAATATACCACGAAGGAAAGACGAACCACCGAGGAGTTGATGAAACCGAAATGCAAATTAAAAGAAGATTTTATTGGCCTAATCAACGGCGTTCAATCCAAACTTACATAAATCAATGTGCAATATGTCAAATTAGTAAATATGACAGAAACCCATTGCAGTTGAAATTTAATATCACTCCAACTCCTTCGCAACCATTTGAAATAGTACATATAGACACTATATCTCTTGAAAAGGTAAAATTTCTTACTATAGTGGATGCATTTTCTAAATACACCCAGCTTTATAAACTGAATTCTCAACAAGCAATAGAAATTGCTAATAATCTAATTCGTTTTTTCACCCACCATGGTATACCTAAAGAAATAGTTGCAGATAACCATTTAGAATTTAAGAACTCTGTTCTGAAAGAATTGTTCGAATTACATAAAATCAAATTACATTTTATAAGCTCTCAAAATCCTAATTCCAATGGAATAATAGAACGTGCACATTCCACACTTATCGAACATATATGTTTACTAAATAATCAAGAATTGTATAAAAAAGAATCAATTGAAACTAAGGTTAATTACGCATTGCTTGCCTATAATAATTCGATTCATTCGACAACAAAATTTAAACCGTCCGAAATTATATCGGGACATATTGACGTAGATTCTCCCTTTAATATAGAAATGGAAAACCATATAATAAATAATTATGTGGTAAACCATAAGAACAAAATTAAATTATTGTATCAAAAGATCAATCAAAAAATCCAAGAAAACAAAGAAAAAACTATGAATAAACGCAACGAAAATCGAGAAGATCTTCCCGAAATACCTACTGAGGTGTTTGTAAAAAACAAACAAAAACAGTCTAAAACAAAACCTAAGTTTAAACCAGAAAAAATAGAGACAATAAACCCCGTATTGAAAACTGCAGTAATTGACGTTAAACATCATAACACTGTAAGTAAAATCCACTTAGGTAACATAAAAAGACCTCGTCAAAAAACGTATACTTTTAATCGAACAGATATCGGAAGTCCTCTAACTTATCAAAACTTCCAAAATTATATTAAAGACCATAATATAACCACAAGTAAAAATGTTATAGAAAAGGAAGAAAACCTTTTCTTAGCACCAAAAAACGTGTCGTTAGCACACTGTGTAAGTAAAGATTTGAAAATGGGAGCAGGTATTGCTCTTGAATTTAAAAATAAATTCGGTCAAGTCGAATTGCTTAAAGAACAAGATTCCGACTTATTTTCACTATGTTATCTAAAAAAACCTGACCGTTATTTAATCTATTTAATAACAAAAGCTAATTATTATGACAAACCGACTTATGAAGATTTATTTAAAACATTAATAAATCTTAAACAATTCTGTGCTATAAAAAATATAACAAACTTAGCAGTACCACGAATAGGTTGTGGTATAGACCGTTTAAACTTTGAACTAATTAGAAAAATGCTTCAATACATTTTTGATGGATCAAACATTATAATTTTTGTATATCACAACAAAATTAAAGATAATGTTTCTCTTCCAGGTCCCTCCTCGTCACAATAATTCGAGGTGATTCTATAAAAGATATTACACAAAATCTGGGAATTCTTCCTATTAATCTAGGAACAGCAAAATTACAAAGAACCGTACATACGTTTGTTCACCATTATGACTTGACTCCATTATACAAAGAGTTAACAATCCTCAACACCCAATACGACCAATTATTAAAATCATTACAAAATGACACTAAATTCATACCTGAATTCAATACCTACAACAAACTGATAAATAATATTCAAAGTAATATTAACGATAAAATCCAAAATATTAACTTGCATGCTGTAGATAAAAGCAGAAATAAAAGAGGATTGATTGACGGACTGGGCACCATTATTAAAACAATTAGTGGAAACTTAGATGCAAGAGATGGAGAAAGAATCAATAACATTCTTAACCATTTGCAAAAAAATGAAAATCAAATTGAAAATCAGTTAAAAATGCAGTATAGCCTAAATACTCAAGTAATAAAAAATTTTAATGATACTATACAGAGTATTAAACATAATGAATTATTATTAAAGTCGAGAATTATGCAAGTAAGTGTAGTACTACATGATGATATAGAACACCAAAATATACTGTTTGCTAAAGATCTGTTCAACCAGTTGCTTATAATTTATAATACAATCCTAAGCGTACTACAAGACATAGAGAACTCAATTTCATTTTGTAAACTGAGAATCTTGCACCCAAGTATTATAAAATTAAATGATTTATTTGTAGAGATTAAACGAATTTCTATTCATTATAATGAACAACTTCCTTTCGAACTCAAAATAGAAAACATATTAGATTTTGAATCAATTATTAAAGTTAATTGTAAAATCGAGTCCAACAGAATTAACTATTTTCTTTCTATTCCCATTAATTACGAACACGATTTCGAAATTTACTACCTAAATCCCATACCTACTAAGCATGATTCTGAATATGTTACCATTATACCAAATGTTAAATATCTATTAAAATCAAAAAACGAAAACAAAATATGGCCTCTACATAACTTGTGTACCCAAGGTATAAAATATTATCAATGTTCATCCCATCTGCTAATTAATCACAATGCAGATTGTGAGAAGGAGATCCTCCTAAAAGAATCCAGCACCGGATGTCAATACACTAAACTCAACATTACGACAAACCATTTGGAAATAATACCCGAAATTAATCAACAACTTGCTGTCTTCCCGATCCAAGAAGAAATTCAAATCAAATGTGAACACGAATCGGAAATAAAACACCTAGTTGGAATCTTCCTCATTAAACAAGGAAAATGTAAATTAATTTACCAAAACCGAGAAGTCTCACATCAAGAAGCTACACTGGGTAGTCCACTCATTATTAATAACCCAAAGTTGGAATTATTTAAATCCAATTTTAACAAATTCAACATCGAACTTAAGAAGCTGGATCTACAAGCTGTTCCGGCCATTCAACAAGTGCTCATCATTGATGAACCAACAACACACATGCTCACTCCTAGTATGTGGACCATCACCCTATATATCATGTTACTCCTTCTTGCTGGTTACACCGTAAGGAAATGGATAAAGAAAAGGAAAGCCCTACACCAAGATCAAGATGCAGAACAATGCCAAAGCAATATTCTACACCTTCCTGGCAATGCCAAATTCTAGGGGATGAGGAGTTATCTACCGTACACTAACCAGACCCAGACAGGGCTCCATGAAAGGGCCCATTGTTCACGCATGCATGTGCATGCGACGTCAGCGTCTGGATATGCACCTGCATGCGGATGCTGAATCAACATTTAATTACTATATATAATTTATGTAATCATTATTTTAGTTTAGTCTAAGTCTGTACCCGATACAATACGTATCATCAAATAAATTGTTCTTTTTTAAAAAGATTAACATTTCATTACGAAAAGTAATTTATATATACGGAGTGAAATATAGATAGAATAAAGAGATAAAGGGTCTAGAAGAAGAAAAAAATCCAAAAAACTAATGAGAAAACCACTAAATAAAAAATAAAAAATACCCAACAAGACACGGCAAAGAAATGGTACAAGAAAGAAAATAAACACAACGACAAAAAATGAAACAACAACAGTAGTAAAAATTCAAATAAGAAAAAAGAAGAAAAAAAAAATTTAAAAAAAAAGAATAAGAACATAGAATATAAGAGGATACATTAAAAAAGCAGAACTGGTAGAAGAAATGATAAACCAAAAAAATAGAAATTCTAGGAATAACAAAAACAAAAAAGTACAGTACAACAGAAGTAGAGGAAAAAAATGAGGTGTAGGAATGATAAACACTCTGAAAAAAATAAAAAATACAATAAAAAAAAAAACACATAAATGAAAGAGTTATAACAGTAGAAGTGACGCTAATAGAGAATGAACCATGAACTATAATAGTAGCATACGTACCAATTAAAAATGCAAAGAAAGAAAAGAAAAACCGTTTCTATAGTAAATTACAACAAGAAATAGACGAGGGAACAGAAAACAATAATACTAGAAAACTTAAATGGGAGAGTAGAAAACCAAAACGACAAAATAGAAAAAGCAATAGAAAAAAAAAAACATAATAAAACAAAAAACAGAGAAAGAATTATTAAGTATGCATCAAAAACAAATCTAGTAGTAATAATCACCAAATTAAAACACTGAAAAATCCACAAACACACTAAAACACAACCAACAGTTAAGATAAAGATAAAAACACTCAAACTAAAAGAAAACCAAATAAAAATGACATACCAAAAAATAAAACATTTAGAAAAAAAGAAATAAAACATTTATAAAAGAAAAATAAAAAATATTCAAACAAATTATTCTAGAAGCTGCAAGAGAATGCTGTGGAACAACAAAAATAGTAAACAAAGATATAAAAAAAACCATTTGGGTCTACCAAAAGAAAGTTAAAAAAGAGATAAGGGGCAAAAAAATAATGAAAAAGATAGCTACAAACTAAAAAAAATAGAAGACTGCAAACAATACAAAGAAAAAAAAATGAAACAAAAAAAATAATAAAAGAAACAAAAATAAAATCATAAACAAAATTTGAAAAAAAAAATGAATGAGAACTTTAACCAAAACCAAAAACTGTTTTACGAAACGTTAAAACACCGAAAACAAAAAAAAATACACAATATGATAAACATAAAAGATAAAAATAAAAAATTAATAAAGGAAAAATACAAGATAATAGAAAAAAACAATATTTGCAAGAACCAACAGAGCAAGAAATAAAATAAAACAAAACAAGAGCAGATGAAAAAGTGCTTAGAGACAAAAGAACGGAAGAAATAGAAGAACTTAAAAAAGACATAAATATTACATACATTTTAAATCTACATCTACATTTTTACAATCTTTTATTACGCTTTTAAGACCATACCAACTGCAGCTTTTTTTTCCGTGTTGTAGTGAAAACAGCAACTTTTGCGTCATTTCTATTTTCACATTTAATTTAATTATTAATTTATTTTTTCACTAATTCATTCAGACAAAATCAAACTATATTTTCCCAGAATATTTTAGTGTAAATATAGTAGTACCTATCAATGCATTTATTTCAATATTTGGATTTATTTTTTGGTTATTTGACCAAATATAGTTTAATCCTTTCTGAATGTACCAGTTAAAAATTATTTGATTATCAAATTATATGTGAAAATAGCAATTACGCCAAAGTTGCTGTTTTTACTAAAATATTTGAAATCAAGGTAGCGGTCGGTATGCTCTTAAATTCTAGCCTAACATTTTATTTTTACTAATAAAATTAATAATTTGTTAATAAACTTACTTATCGTCAGTTCAACTCATCCAATAGTTTGAAAATAATATTACGCTTATTCATCACTATCAGTTCCTACAGTTTTAACAATAATAAATGTATTAATATTATAAATAATAAATAAATATATTATCTGTCAAATTGACATTTTGCAACGATTGTCAACATCACATGGTAGCGGCTTAATCGTTTCGCAACGATTATCAAACTGTAACGAGATCGTTACGAGTTATAAAATAGGGGTGTAAGTACATTGGCAGTTTCTTTTCTACAATATACAAGGTCTGGTTATTAAATAACAAGACTGCAATTGCAGAAGGCGTGCTAGAGGAACATGGGGGAAACAAATGCTGCGTTGGATAACAAAAAGTGTAGTACAAAAATACGTTTTTGTCACTGTAGTAGTATTTTTTTATAGAGGTTAGAAACAAACGTGTTTTTTTTAGGCCGATAACAATGTGTGTCAAAAAACACGAGCAAAGGATTAATGTGAAATTTTTTGTTAAATAAAAAAAAAACTCCAATTGAGTGCTATAAATTGTTAAAAGAGGTTTATGATGAGAATTTTCTATCTTGTGCGCGTGTTTTTCAAAGGCATAAACGGTTTTCTGAAAAACGTAAAAGCACCAAAGATGACTAACGCCGAGTTGTCTCCGCAAACAGTAACCAAAATCAATAAAACTGTGCGCGGTGATTATCGTGTGAGCGTTCGGATGATTGCTGAGATTGTAAACAATAATAAAAAAAATGTCATAAAAATTTTTACATGACAAATTGAACACGAATTTATTTTGTAAAGTTCGTCTTAAAAAAAATTTGGCCCCTGACCAAAAGCTTGTCCGTCAACGTCAACGAGCCTAAATTGATAGAAAAATCATCATTTGCAATAAAACCTAGATTTCCAATAAATTGTTGAAATTACATCAACGGCATTGTGATGACTAAATAGGTTTCAGAGGGTGAAACTGTAAACCAAACTTACTACTTGAAAATTTTGTCAACACTGCGAGAGAGAGTTTGTAAGAAATGGTTTGAGCTGTAAAAAAACAAGTAATAAATTTTGCACCAGAACAACGCACCTGCGTTTAACGCTTTGTCTGTGAAGCGTTATAAAGCCGCTAAAGCCACTCCAGTGCTCGAACACGCACCGGATTTGCCAGATTTAGCACTTTGTAACTTTTTTTGTTTTTAAAGTTTAAGTCTGCTTTAAAAGAAACCCGGTTCAAGTCGATTTTTCCGCTTGCTGGATTGGATTTTGTTTTTCTGTTTTTTTTTTTAATCTAAACAAACACACCTTCTTTAGGTTTATTTACACTGCTTTTTGTATGTATTTGTTCTTTTAAATATTCTTTTTGTGTGCCTTTGTTGTTTCTCCAGCGCTTTAACATCTTGGAGCTTCTTTAAACTTTCTCTGAGTACATTTGCTGTTTCTCCATTTGCATTTTTTTCTTTTTAATTTTACATGTTTTTTACTACCGTTTTTCTGATTGTTTTTTTTTTAAATTCTCTCATCATCTCTAATACATTTTTTCCATTTCTCTAATTGTTTTTAGATTATTTTTACGTTAGCACATTTTTTTTCATTTTTTTTACTTTTTTAATTTTTTTTGTCTTTTACTGTTTCTTGAATTAAGCTTAGTTCTAATAAGTAGTGGTCTAGTTCCACGCTTATTCCTACTTTAAATTTGTCTACTTTTTCTCACGCTGCTTTATTTACAAATACTTAGTCTATTACAGGTTGCTTATTTGTCCCTATATATTTCTTCAATTACTTTTATCAGTTTTCCTTTTTTTTCTCTATTTTTTGTGGTATTTTAAAAAGATCGCAAAAGATGAAACGTAAGTTACCACACTCCCGATGACAATAAAAGTAAATTTTGTTTGATAATTAACTAATTTTTCATACTTATATGAATAATTTGACTACAAAGGCCATCCAAGTGTTTTTTGCAACCAAATCGATGGTCAGACTAACACCTAACTTGACCAGTTATACTATGGTGTTTAGACCCATTATTATTTACATAGAGCTAGTATAAAGTAAAAAACATTATTAAGACTAGGTAAAGTACAAAGTTTAACATGTTTGCTGATAACAAGAGCAATAAGAACAATTCTCATAGCAGCCATAAAAACGCGTTTTTTTACTATCATTACTGCACTTAGTAATAACTGTCAGGGATGCAGAAAAACCAAAAAAAAGTTAAAAATATACAAGACTTATAATTGAACCTTATTGTGGCCTGAACAAACTCATGCATATAATGGGAATCCACACGTATCTTCTATTCTGCCGATGTCTAGAAGACAACAAATTCCACTACATCTGCTAAACAAAAAGAATAATACAATATGCACGTAGAACCTTTTTGGGCAAGCACAAGCTAACTAAATAAAATAGCAAAAGATTCTGGACTTTATTTAAAAATCCAAACTACTATTGTTTTGATAGAACACCTGCCTTTTTTTGCAGTTTACATCCAACACAGCGCAACCACGTTAAATACTAGATTAGAAATTGTAGCAGCATTTTTAATTCTATTAAAAATATTCTGCATGTCACTTATATTTTATTGCAAAATAGCTAAATTGTTGTTTTAATTTAGAGATCATTTTAAATTGGCTGCAATTCATTCTAGTGTGGAATGGACAATGACTTAGAAGCAATGTTGAAAAATAATGAGTTGAGCATTTGTTAGCACTGTTTGATTACGACTACTGTAAAAATAAATAAGTCAGTTTATAATTTAGTAAAAGTTTACTGTAATATTTTTGCCACGTTTCCCTCATAGTTTAATAAATCCACTTTGTGCATGTGAAAGTTGACGCTGCCTCATATGTTTTAATAAACCTACTTTATGCATGTAGAAGTGGTCAAAGACTTTTGGCAAGTCATTACAATAAAAAAAATTTGGCATAGTTGCGTTGCAGGATGTATCCTGTATCCTTGTTTGCATCCCTGCAGAAATGTGGATTACAGTCGTTTTGGTTGTACTACTACAAAAAACTAAAAATACATCAAATTACTACTAAAAAGACTAACAATACTTATATTTACCACTACCCACTAACACCCTTAATATTTTCTAATATAACGTAAAAAAACTTAAATTGTGTTTCCATGTTTTCTAAAAATAAGTCGTCACAAATAGGCGTGTATCCGTTGGTAATTATGCGTATCTTCTTGATTTTTTTTTATAAACAACCGTTTTTATGTTTTAATGCAGTCATGTTCCAGCAAATTCTCAAATGTTAATTAATTTAATAAAAAAGCAAAGGTAAAATCAATTATTCAAACTCAATCAAATCCCAAAGCGGCCAATCAAATACAGTCAATTGTTTCGGTTTTTACAAATTCTCATCAGTATATCTCGGTAGTACGCCATTGCTTAATAGTAAGGAACAAATTTTGATATAATTTATAAATAAACAATAGTGCAAAGTGATTGTAGCTCCATCTTCTTACCCTACACCTTCAAAAAGTTTTCTGGTTTAAATAAATCAAACTAATAAAGTTGATACAGTAATTTGTACACTCTTAAAATTAATTAACTAGATTTTAAGTTTTCTCAAAATTGTTATAAGACTTATATTAGAAGTATTGACCGCAACTTATGTGAAACTTCTTCTTCTTCTTCTTCTTCCTCTTATCGAATGCCAATTTGGCTTGTTGTAAGGATTTCCATTAGTCTGGTCTGTCCTGGGATACTGAACTCCAGCTGTATTTCCATCATTTTGGTGGTCGTCCTGTTGGTCTCTTCGTTTCGGGCTTCTGGTTTCTGACCGCTTTAGCCAGTCGATGGTTCTCCATTCGAGTTATGAGCTCGTTCCAAGCTCTTCTTCTTGCACGCGCTCATCTGACGATGTCTGGCGTGTTGCACTTGTTGCGTATGTCGTCATTGCAATCTCTTAGTGTGTTACCAGTTATTGTGCGCAGAATTCTCATTTCCGCAGTTCGCAGTATTCTTTTGGATTCGGAGTTGTCGGCTCTTGTTTCTGCCGCATATGTCATCACCGGTCTGACACAGGTCTTGTAGATCCGGACTTTGTTGCTGTTTGATATGTATTGGTTTTTCCATATCGTGTTTTTTAAGGCTCCCGCGATCCTCGAGGCGTTGTTCGTTTGTTTACTGACTGCCGTTTTCAGTTCACCGTAGGCTGATATTTGCACGCCTTGGTATTGGAAGGAGGATACTTGCTCAATGATGTTGTCATTGATAACCAGTTTGCACCTTACTGGAGTTTTTGCGATTACTACGGTCTTTGTCTTATTGCTAGAAATCTCCATGTTCATCGCCTCGGCTTCTGTTTTGAATGCGAATAATAATCGCTGTAGGGAATTTTCTGATTCGGCAAAGAGCACGGCGTCATCAGCGTAGCATACAATCTTGATTTTCGCGTTTCCCATTCTGTATCCCTCGTTTACTTCTCTAGTTCTGTCTATTATGCGGTCCATAATCAAGTTGAATAACAATGGACTCAGGCTGTCTCCTTGTCTTATTACTATGTTCTGTGTTATGGTCCGGGTGCACATCGTTTTGGTTACAATTTTTGTGGTGTTCCCGGTGTTAAGGTCTTCGACTATTTTAATGATATTTGGGTGGATGTTCTCTCGCTTTAATTCATTAATCACGTCCGGCAGTAGCACTTTATCGAAGTTTTTATGTGAAACAAATAAACAAAATACAATAATAGTTTGATATATTATTATTATTCAGTTTTTATTTATAACGATAACAAACATCAAATTAATGAAATTATTGCATTTCTTTTATCAAAAACACGTCAAAGAAATGTTTTCCGAATTCCAGGACTGCGCACAATAATTCTTGTAGCCTATTCTATTGATTATTAACAGATAAATATCACTATTAAATTTGACAAATCTTTAATATGTCTTTTGCAGGCTATTCTTAAAAATAACATATATTTGTATTTTTGATAACTTTATGGCAAACTAATTGTGTGCCACTTTTAATATAATAAACTCCCAAGTGATTGTTATGTGTGCTTGAATGATCCCGGCAGCTGAGCACTACCAATTTCGGCCCTTTTATAGCAAATAAAAGAAGGGCAACAATAGTGTATTTTGAAAAATCAAGTCAATAATAGACCAATATACGACAGGCACACAATGTCACGCTTTCACGATTTGTAACTTAATGTGCATCAAATGGCTACCTAAATATGAAACTGTCACTATCATTACACAAATAAATTTTCATTTTAATATTTATATACAAGTTTACTGTATTTATAATTAAAACGTGTTTTTTATAAAGTTTGAAATTAAATGTAGAACAATCTGCGTTGGTTTGTAATGAAATGGTAAATGATTTATTGATTGTTTCATAATTTATTAAACTTATTTGATTTAATAATGTTTAATTGTAAATTACGGGCAGCCATCAACTAACCATCCGAGGTATTATTAGCATCCTAGGATCCACCCAGGGACATGAGAAGTTTAACATTCTAATCTACACTGGCCTCCAGTTCCGGCCTAACAGTGATAACGCTATTCCAGCTAATGAACGAACTTCACACATTATCCAAGAACTTTTATTAATGCCCGAGAACCCTTTCACACGTACCGATTCGGATTAATGAATCAGCTAATTCGATAACGCGCACGAGCAATGTCGCGGAAACCCAAATTAAAATTTCCACTTAAAATTCTTTTTAATTTGCACATTATAAAAGAGAATTTAAATATTTTTACTAACTACTTTAAAGCTAAGTATATTTGATTTCTTAATTGTATTTACTGTCTTGTTATTAATTATGATGGTTCGATTTGTCGAGTTTTAATTAATTAATTGTTTAAGAAAGGCGGCTTGCGATGTCTATAATTCGTCAGGACGTGGTAGTTAATTAATTACCACGAAAAACAAAACCGCCTCGAGTTGATTAATTAAACTCTTTCCTCCTTGTGTACACAGCACTTGGGAGTTTAATTATGCTATTCTTACACTTGAATATTCATTCCGAAAGCGCGGCCAGGAACAATATCAAAAGATTAGCTGAAAAAAGAATGCATATTGTAATAATTAAGAAATATAATTGCATTTGTATAATAAATTTAATGAGGGCGATGGTAAAGAAAACAAAAAATAATATAACACAACGAAAGTTGATTATTTGTGTGACATAATGGAGCAATTCAGACATCCCTATCTGTGTAATCAAGAATGAAGAGTCTATTTACCCAAATCCTATCCCGCATCGGGGACCCCTTAGATTAGCCGGATATTATCCAATCTGACTATCTGGCCTTCTTCCTGTTCAAGTTAATAATGTTTTTCAGAAATTAAACTGCTATTGAAATTGTAAGAATAAGTTTCAAGGATCAATTGCGTTTGTTATATATGGAGGTAATAATTATAAATACTGTTTTGAATACTGATTGATTTTTATACAAACGTCTTATATACAACATGACATCAATATAGTTAAATGCATATTTACAATATTTTTATATATACATGAGATTCATTCAACAAAATGATTAAACTAAAAGGCAGTTATAACAATTTATCACAGAATGATGTTTGTACACATACAATAACACTTATAAATTCATTCATTACCTTTTAATTATGTGAGTCAGAGTTAAACCAAATTTTTTAAAATCTACTAATTAAATATTCTAGTTAGTTTTACTAAAAACAATTTTGAATTTATGACAATTTTAAGTAAATATAATACATATTAATTACTTTTGGTTTATGTCTGACAAACAGTCATCTAACAATATTTTTAATATTAGTTTACGTTTGAATTATTAATTTTGGGGAAATATATAAAAAACACTTACATTTCAATTGACTAGTATCAATTGCATGTTACAATTACACCATCGCATGTTTTAAATCTAATTATGAGTATACAAAATCTTATTCTATTATATTCACAAGACATATTATTTTATTAATTTAATAATAAATAAATATGCTTATAATTGAACGGATTAAAAATTAAATGGCAGGACATATATTTTTGATCATATATTTTTAATAAATAATTAACTATGCTCTTTGAAACTTACACATAACATAGCTTTGGTATTATAATTTGCAATATGAAATAACCCTGAGTACCAAAGTAATAATTAATTAAAGCACTAATGTACATTTGACAACCTTAACATTATATTACCTTTCATAATCAATATCTAACAATGATTAAATTCTATACTCTCACATATACCAACAACTTTAGGTCATCAAATATGTACATACAATAAATTATGTTTAAGAGGAAAATTACAAGTAATCGCTGAAATAATTTGGAAAACTACTAAATCTTTATACTTAACTATATTTAAATATAGTAATACAATTGCGCAGACAACTCTACATTTAATATTATACCTTAATTCAGTTTAAAATCTATTTAAATAAAAATGAATAATTGTAAAATAAAATATTAAAGTTAAGTTGTTGGTAGTTATCTACCATTATGTTCTTTTTTCAAGATACAATAGATAATTTCACCATTATAATAAATAACAATAAATTACGTGTTTTTAAATAACAGTTCTTATGTCAATTTTTATACAGATATGCTACTGCATAACCGTACCTAGAAACTTTATAATGATTGTAATTTAATCATTTTAAATATATTTATTTCTTAGTTCTTAAAAAGTTTCAATAGTCCATTATACTCCCTAAACCCAGCTGTACAATATATTCCAAATTATAAATGCAACCAAAAAAATTCTTGTTAATCAATTCAACACCTTTATATCAATCAAATCAAATCAAATCAAAGCAGTTACAGCAGCATCTTCATAAACTGATCTTAACATTTCAAGCATTTTTTTCTGAATTGATTCAAGTTAAAACAAATTTAAATACTTACTAGTTTTTAATACAATAAAACTGGTTCACAAATAATTAAATTACAATTAATTGAGTTGACTCTTTACACGCCAGTCAAAAGATTACTCAATTAGTTTTTTACGTTATTTAATCAAACCTCATAATGATTATTTTATTAAACTAGTTACAACTTTACAATTAACGTTTTTTAAATGAAAAAAGCAAATAAAACTTTTTAAAGAAATATTTTTATGGGCATTTTAAATTATTTGGCAATATCAATAAGATATCTGAAAAAATATTAGATAAGTTTTTATAAATACAGTTAAAAAAATCTAATTGCAATAAATTTAGCAGATAGTATTATCAGATTATATGTAAACAAATCTAAATTATAATAAATACTTTTTTATTTAGTAAGTTTATGGATAGAAATAGAAAAGTTTAATTTGCATTTCACTAAAAAAAATATTGTTATTGCTTCGCTTAAAACCTTCAAAAATCTACATTATGTCTTGTAATTAGAAACCTCTTACTTGATAACAGCTTAGGATGAAGAAGCTGGCAAGACTAAAAGAATCTTATTGTTTTTGGGAAGAGAAGGCCAACAAGGAACCTCTTGTAAATACCAACATGGCAACTAATACCAAAATCAATTCCGCAGTAATTTTCCTAATTGGATATTTCGGGGAAAAGTATTGGAAGCACAACAAATACAGAAAATGACAAAACAAGACCAATTAATTTAAAAATTGCTACCTGGAACCTAAAAAGCAGGTTCATGGCAGAAAAGACACAATGCAATAAAAAAAATATGTAGAATGCGGAAATGTGATATTGATGGATACAAAAAGTAAGATCAGTTTTAGCTTTGATGCCAATACCCGATAGAGTAATTTATGAAAATCTGCCGAGTACAAAATCTTCAAACATTTCAAACATCGTAAAACAACGTAAATTAAAGTATTTTGGACACGTAATGAGGCACCCGAAAAATTACGAACTGTTTTATCTATTAATTCAAGATAAAATAATGAAAAAAAGAAGCAAGAAGAAACAAAACAATCATAGTCAATATGACAAACTGAGAATCAACGATCGAGATTGGTCATGACACATAAAAAAGAATAAAATAGACAAATAGCACTGTAACTTTAAGAGACTTAAACAGCTAAATTAGAAAAAAACAATGCCAAAATATAGTGGAAGGATATAATTAAAAAACTAAAAATAAAAAACGCAATTAGCTCATTTAATTTTACTAAGAAAATTACTATATTATAACAAATACTTTTTTTCAAATTACATCCAAGACAACTATATACATGAAAATCAATTTATAAGCAGCCAACATCTAAACGTCACCAAAACACAAAGTCTGCTGAAAACATCGCTGCTGTGCTTGATGGTATACGTTCTTCACAAAAACTTGGCTTCTTTGATACTTAAATTTGGCAAACCCGTATTAAATTTAACTGACTATCTTTACCGGCGATTTTTACATAAATGAATAGGAACAAGGAAAATTGTTAGATTTAGATCAATACCAATCCACTTGAGATACACCAACACAAAATGAATCCCAAAAAAATAATTGACTAGTGCAAATTTAAGTCTGGCGGAATTATTGATCCGCACTTATTAAAAAAAAAAAAACTGGTATTACCATAATCGTCAACGGCTAGCGCTACAGAATGATGGTAAGCAATATCTTGTGGAATAAACTAGATGATACGAATACCAACAACATGTAGTTCCAACGGGGCGACAACAAGAACTGACCACTAAGGTAGTGCAAAGGTGTTAACCTTTGAACTTCTTTCTTTGAAGCTATCTAAAATAGCAGGTTAATGCAAATAAACTGCAAACAATTGTTGCCCTCAAAGTCAACACTACAAATGACATCCAGCAAATTTAGCTAAATTATAAAAAATTAGACTTCTCAAATACGTGCCACCAAGCAAAGCCGCCATTTAAACAACATTATATTCTATACTTAATGCCATAAAATATTTTTTTAAATAAAAATTTACTGGATATCTCACACATATTAGAAAACTCTTTATGTACATTCAGAAAGTAATTATACAGAGAATTAAGAACGCAAAAGTACTATACCTTACTAATCAGTGCAAAAAAGTAGAAGATGTTAAAGCTAAGAAAAAATAGAAACTACTTGTAAATCTCGATTAAAAAGATAGCAAAAATACAATAAAAATAAAAAAAACATTACATAATAGGGAACTTAAATTAGGCAAATGGACAAAATGCACTACAAAAGTATTTGAAGATAACAGATCTATAAATCTAACAGAAGTAACTCTTACTTACAGCATATAAAATACTTTCAACAACATGCAACAAATTAGATTATTCTATTAAAAGTTAAAAAAAGCCATAAGACAGTCAGACCGGATGAGATCCCCAGTAAAATATAGACTAATTAATGATTTATTCAACAAAATATACACCAATGGTAACATCCCAAGCAATTAGCTTAAATCGACATTTATTATTCTAACAAAGTACAGTACCATCAATCCAATCACTTACTATAAACATTTTTGAAAGTTTATCCATAGTCAAATTTATACCAAATGCAAAGGATATTTTTGCTTCCGCAAAGGCTTTTGACCGTATCAAGCATGATGTTTTGGTAGATACTTTGAATAATATACAATTAAACAGAAAAAATATTAAGGTTATTGCTAATTTGTACTGAAATCAAACCTCTGTACTCAGAATAGATGGAGTTGACACACCATCAGTAAATATAAATCGCAGTTGCAATTTATAGCCGCTGCTCTTTAATATTTATTTCAAAACAATATTTAAAAAGACAATATCTGAAAAATTAGTCGGCAATATAATAAATGATAAAACTGTAAATAATCTTTGTTACGTAGACAATAAGGTACTGCTAATTTCCTCTAAAAAAAAAATGCAAAAAAAGTTAAACGCAGTCGTCAAAATATCCGGAAGAGCAAGTGAATCATTTCAGATATCTTGGTAGCATAATAACAAGCATAACAACAGTCAAACGGAAGCAAAATTACAAATTAAACAGAAGCAGTTTTTAATAGCATAAGCAAAATCTTGTACTGTAGATATCTAAAGATAACTCTAAAAATTTGCTTTTTGAAATGTTATGTTTTCTTTACCTTGTTAAATGATATAGAAGCTTAAACAATAAACAAATATGAAGAAAAATGACTTAAAACCTTAAAGATAAGGGCTTTCAGAAAAATATTACAAGTTTCATGAACAGAAAAAGTCACTAACGGTAAAATACTGAAACAACTAAATAAGTTCACCAATATTCTTACCACCATCAAAAAACAAGAACTAAAATAATTTGGACATGTTATGAGAGGTTAAAAATACAGCTTATTGTAAAAAATACATGATAAACAAAAGCCAAACCGCAGAAAAATATCAAATATCATGGCTAAAAAATTTGCGCAACTTGTAAATTGATTTAAGCACTTTGTTCAGACTCGGTGTGAACGCAGTGAGAATAGACACATTAGTTACCAACGTTCTAATAAAACATAATACTTCAAAAAAAGATACGTCTATTATAAACCATATTGTATAATATACTTCAAGCTCTATTTTTTTTTTTAATAATTTAAATGCATTTTTCTAAAAATTGTTTCAAGTAGATATTCTAAACTCTAAAACGTTGTTAATTTTAAACTAGTAAAAAACTAAAGATTGACGTGATATTTAGTGATACAATAATTAGTTAAAAAGGAAAAATAGTTGCGCTATTATAAGGATTTACAGCATTCAACTCAGCAAGAAAACGCTTGAATATAATTAAATAATATTTTTACACATTGTAAAAGAAAGTCTAATCTGTGTCCACAAGTTTGTAGAAATTTGATGCAATAAGTCGTTTCTTTGCAATTAATTTTTAAAAAGTGACATTTTTCAATAGTACTTTATTAATTTTTTACTCGTTAAATATAACTTTAAATCTTAACCAAAAACATAAAGACATAGAATATTGTATGTAGTTCAACATATAAAAAAAGTGATGACTAAAATTTTATCGTTTGGATATTGAGTTGGTTGGCGTTTTGTCCTATTTGAACCAATTTTAATTTAAAAACGGCGCTGTACATGTCAATATTTTTCTAGAGTAAAAAGTTCACCGATATTTTTGTAGATGTGATAGGATTTAATATTTTTCCATAACAATACTACTAGTGACACCGCAACAGGACGGGGCGACTAAACCCAGCAATTCTCTAGCGTTAAAATAAAATATTGTTGAAATATAACCTCTACTGTAAATAAAATATTTGCCACAATATAGATTTTAGTTGGCTAAATGTTTCAATATCAGTTTTTTTCTTCGGTCCTAATGAAAACATTTTGTAGAAAATCTGAACATATTCTTAAAGTTACTGTTTGTTGAGATATTTTTGCTAAAATTATGATTAAGTCCTTTTTAAAACCACTAAAAAACTAAATCAAACAATTTATTTCATGTTTTGGCAATTTTCTTTAGCAAAAATGTTTCCAAATTTTTATTGTGTTTTTACATTGCTCCAGTAAGTCTACAACATGTTTAAAAGAGGTTAATAAATCCAAAAGCTTATTAGATAACTTCCAAATCACTTCAACAATATATAAACATTTATAATGTAGATTATTAGCAACATGAGTTATTAATCAGAAAATGTTTGTAGTGCAAAAATAATTTAGCAATTAAATTGGTTCTTGGGGAGTACTGTAAAGATTCTTATTTAAAAAAATACAAAAATAATTCTGACCAAACTGTTTACTACCAGTGTAGATGTGTAGAAAAAAAAACATTGTTAGTTGCAGCTAAAACAATAAAAAAAATCACAGTAAAATCTGTTAATTTGTCGTACGTTACATAGATCATCTGGTGTCAAATTTTGTTCATCTTTCATAATTAGTTAATAAAAATTTAGAACTTCTTAAAGAAACACTAATTCAGTTTGGTATAATAATAAATTTCTTGACTGTTTTATATCATAAACTTGTCAACACTTTATTTTGGCGTGACTATAGTTTTATTACAGATGTAACAAACAAACTAAAATTTCAGTTAACTTGTTACATTTGTAGAAGATGGTGTACCCAAAACAAGCAATGTGTTTGTAAAAATAAATTTGTGATAAAAACATAGTAAATGGTTTTGTTATTTATTTATATTAAAAATATCCTACTTTAGTCTTTTTTTAAATTAGTTAAATATTTACAAAAAAAAAGTTAAAACTACAAACGCAACAAAATGTTGTATAAACTTTGTCACTGTTATGTTATGATTAAATTTTAAAATTATTTGCATGGCTGTATTTTTTTTAAATACTGCTCTAATATAATTGTGATATCTTTCTTTCTTTACCTCTTGACACTGATTATTTACGTACTTAATGTATGATGTTAACTAAATTATATATGTATAGACATTTTAAAATGATATAAATTTGATTTTAATATGTTATGTATTTTTATTGTGTAGCATTTGAAAGTGTCTACAATAAACAGATTTTATAAAATAACTAAAAAAAATTTATTTTATAATTATATATTACTTCAAAAATGAAACAGTTTGTAAATATGAGATAAAAGTTAAAATTCTAGATTACTTTTATGTTTGGTGTGAAAATATTGTATATCACCTCATGTACCATTGTCAAAAAAGTAATTGAACAAATAGTGTCTGTTTCTAATGTAAATAAATAAAATGAAATTGATTTTGATTTTGATTCTCACAAATTTAAATAAAACAATTCAATTCCATTTCAAAGTTATGAACATACATAAAAATGCGTGTATTTTAATTTAATATTTCAACAATATTTACAAAAAATGTCCTTCGGTAGCACTAGTTATTATTTTTTATCTTTCCATAGTTATACACAAAATTTGAGTTTAAGTACCTACTTAAATTTATTTTTTGTGTCTTATAACTACATATTCATATTTTGCCTTGAGACTTGCCCGGCATCGCCATGTCCATAAGCTCCTTACCAAATTAATAATAATTTTGGAATATAATTGCACAATAATTCTGCATATAAAATAAATTGTAACTTTACAATCATGATCCTGTACATGACATTTTTAAGAAAAAAGATATTATTCGCAATATTAGTGAACCAGAAAACATTTTTGATACTACTAAATTGTTACTTTTTTGTAATAAATAAAGTTTTATTTGCCTATCTATGGACAATTAGGTTTGCAAAGATTATTAATATTATGCAAATTGAAAGTTAAACTTGTAGAATAATTAAACGTACATACGAATAAGAACAGAAACTTTACAAAATAATATAATAATGTTTAGCAAAACCATTTTGAAACAAAATGCAATTATACTTAGAAATGTTGTATTAAATTGATAATACTTGTAACTTAAAATATAATGTTTGTGTGACTAGTAGAAATGTATTAAAATAAATGAGACTGATTTTTTTCAAATAGCTGAAATAATCAATTGTAATTGAATATTGGTATTGGTGGTACTAATCTAATTAAAACAATATTTGATAAATAATCTATTACTTGCTCAGTTAATTAAAGCAAAAACATGTATTTTATTTATAGATTAATATATTCACCGGTGATTGTTAATCCCGTCGTAGTTCTCCAACTTTGACATTCTTGATTAATAAAAGTTGTACGGTCTCTCGTCGGTGACTTTTGATGCATTCAAAAGATATGTAGCAAATGTACAATTCAGTCTTTTGTTTCAAGTTTTCCATGTTTGAACATTTTGCTGAACGCGGCAATTGTTTTTGCACCCCTTCCCACCTGCTGCATATACAATGTAAAATAGATATAGAAATAGCCGCTAGCTAGGTTTTCGTGTTCTGAATTTTTCTTTTTTGTTACCGTTCATGTTATCTAACTTAACATAACCTAATAAAAACATTTATTAAAACAAAAATATTTCTTTTACAGAGAATGATGCATCTAGATAATTTTAGTTGACATTCACAGAACTGCGTTTTTTAAGTTGTTTTGGCTGCCTTTTGCCTTTCTTATACATTTTTTAACCATTGACCCAATTAATTCTACTCTTTTGCTTTTACGCGTTGTGTGATTTTACTCTTATATCTTCCACCGGAATGAATAATAAAAAACTGTAATGCGTAATAAGCGTTAGGCGTTTGCAATAGTAGAAATTTCCCATAAGATTAAAACTTTGCATTTGTTTCTCTGGTTTTCTTTATTTTAATTCTAATATTTTTTGTCACTTAAACCTGTGACAGCAATCACAATTAATATTAATCGTGTGTCTAAAATTGCTGGTTGATGTCCGATTATAGCAAAACAATAGTGAAATTTTTAGAGTGTGAATGATGTATGTTAACATACACAACTTATTGCCGTCGTTTACCGGTTTCCTGTTTTTACCACAACATAATAGCGCGACTAAATTTTGATTTGCAATTTCACTATATTTATCACTTGGTGATGACCTCAAATATCACTTCATTCATATATAAATTGCTACAGTTAAAAAACAACAAACTATTAAAATATGATGATTTATTTACCAAAACCATATTTTGTTTATTTACTCATAAAAACTAGTAATTGTATTCAGTAAATAAAACTAAAATTTAATATTATATTACATAATATTATAATATTATAGCAAACCAAACGTGCAATTTCACTAATATTGATTACCGCGCAAGGTATAAATCACATTTTGTTCTTACTTCCACAATTATTTTTATACACTGGTATTCCATATTTTTTCTAGCGCTTACTAAATAAAATAAAACCGGTTATTTTGTAACCAATGTTGACATTGTTTATAAATTTCTGTCGCAATTATACAATCGTTTCCCGGTTTTATTATATTAATTTCTGGACGTTTAAAAACATTTTTTATTAATATTGTAGTAAATTTAGAATATCTGTTCGAGTATTTATTAATCATATCTACAAATTATGATTTAAACATTTTATTTCAATATTTGCTATAGATAACCGTCAACTATCGGTTACAAAGTCTTTGTTAATTGTAAATATTAAGACAAGCAATTAATTATAATATTTGTTACTAAAACGTTTGTTAAAAATTAAATAAATAATTTAACATATATCATTTTTGAAACTAAAGATAAATCAAGAAACTGAAACCTATAAAGCTAAATTTAATAAGACAAACAAATAATCAATTTATTTTGATTGTTTTTTTCTAAAACGGAACTAAAAAGTTTTATGTTTTGTTTGATTGAGTTCAATCCTCAACCAGACTGCTGCAATCGATTACTTTACATGTTTCATTGAATAAACAACTTTATTATTTTTGTATTTGAAAATTTCAATAAATATATATCGAATATTTTGATCGTCCAATGTAAATAACTATACAAATTGCATTGCATTAATGATATAATTATCAGTAGTTTTCCAATTTATTTCGTTAGAAATATATTATAAATACATTTTAACTTATATTAATAATAAGTATTAAAATGAATGATTATTTTTAACAACTAGTCCTTGACACATTAGTAATAGCTTCTGGAACTTTAATCTGATCTTCCTCAGGTTCCTCGATAATCTGTTCGAATACGCTCAACGAGGGCGGTTTAGATATACGCCTGAGTGTACTCACATTTACTACCTGTACATTTGATTCACCTTCAAATTCGTTTCCGTTCAATAAATAATCCAGATCGTGTGTTATGCTATCCATAACAGCATCCATATTATCATCACCAATTTTTGTCGGATGATTCTCCGCACTTGGACTCGACTCTTTTATGGAAATTATTGGAACAATTTCCGTAGCAATAATTTTTTCCTCGCCTTCGGGCCGTTGCCGCTTTTCCGAGCTGTCGTTAGCATCTGCGGCCTCAGCTTGAGTGATAGTGATGCTTGGGGGTGGGACAATATTTAAAACTGGATGCGGTGGCGAAGAGGCGCCTTTCATGTAGAAACCAGTGGCCTCGGCGGGCTTTTGTATAGACGACGCCACTAAATCTAGCTCGACGAACTTCTTGGATCCCAGAAGGTCGGGTGAATTGATGATTTCGCGCTGGAATTGTTTGGGGCTGCCCTCGTAAAATTGAAGGTCGTGCTGGGACTTGGATGTGTGCGGCGTTATGTCTTGGTGTTCTGCGAAGTTGGCGCTGGCATATGTTTTGAATGTGGTCGAGCCGATCTCTGTGCAGCAAACCGCTTCGTGCATAAAACGCGTCTCGGCACCGTTCTTGCAAAAATATGGAGTTGAATCGTTTTCCACCTCTGCCTTTTGTTTTGTGAAAACTGCAACAAACAAATAACTTTATTAACAAATTATAACATCATATCCTGCTTGCTAATTTAAATTAAAATTTGTATAAAGCTGGATTTACTCGGAATCATAACACTGGTCGTAAAACATTCCCCTTTTATGACTCCCAAGATATGTTTACAAATTTTAAGAAAAAATAAATTTTGCATACACGCGTTTCTAAGACGACGCACTTCTTATCAACAACTACGAAATGCTTTTAAAAAACATGTTCGTTTTTCTGTAAAGTAAAGCAAATTAATAAAATACCTTTTATTCATCAACATGTCAAATAATAAAGGATTAGTAGTAGAGAAAGTTCTTTAAATAGAATACAAACAGCTTAAAAAGAATTGCAGTTTGGAATTGCATTAAGAATTCCATTTCGTGTTCTAGGTAATTTTGTATATGTCAGCTTTTCATTAAAATATACTGCTCATGTTGAGTTGGGTTTATAAGATTGAGTAAATGAATAAACTATAAATTGTGCAATGGAGGTCTATAGTTATTTACATAATTGTATCATTATGTTGAATGCGTTGCGGAATGTAAAACTTATTTAACTCAAATAAATAAAATATATTTGGTTTATAATAATATAAAATAAATCAAAATGTAATTGATATTAACATAAATTTGTTTACAAGCTTGATATTCAGTTATATGCAACGTCGTGTAATGCAGGTTTCAACTGACGGCAATATAGTTAAGTGTAACCTCAGGATTCCCTTTTGCATTCAGCACTCAGTACACATTAAAACATTTCAATTTGAAACCCAACATAAAGCTGCGGTTAAATCTGTATAATTGTAAATTTAAAAGACTAGTTTTAAGGTTCTTTATTGTTAATTTTAGAAGAATATATTAAATAATGTATAGTTCACTTTACAGATTAAAGTTATTGCAATAAATCTTTGTAGTTATTATGAAATTTAAATTAGTAATAAGTATGACGTCATGTAAACAAGAAGTCATAACATGACTGTGCTACTAGTTGTCAACTATCATTTTTTTAAATAAAAATAAAAATGCGTTTTGCTACACTACTGTATAATTGATCTAATTATAATATCTAACGTAATATATATCAAATATATTTCCAAAATTATAAAGTAAATTTAAAACTAATAGCAAGTTACACCAAAGTTGCGAAAGAATTTGAAGGATGGCAACAACGTTGTAAATAACTTCCAGTAGCTAAACATAAACCTTAATTAATATAATAAACTTAACTTTATATCACATATAACGCCAAAGTTTTAAAATGCTTCCATGCCAGGCTCTAAATGCAATACCTTTTTTTACCTAGTATCACAGATAACATCAAAGTTGTATATACAACAGTAAAGCAACTACATAATAACGCCGACTAATTAAAATAGACAAATAAATAAAATAATATAAAAATGAGTAACATGTGTTGTTTTTACTTGATTAGTTGGTTGCTTACATCTTTTTAAAGAACCATACGTCTTGTAAAAAAATGACGAATCTTCCCATAGACTCTTTATTTGAAAAAATATACGCTACATGTGTGAAAACTTCAGTCGATTACAGTAAGGAAGATAGTCTTAAAAAACTCAAAATGTGCTTTACTGTCAAAGAATGTGACATGCTTGGCATGTAGATTGTTCATTACCAAGAGATATAAAAGAGTCAAGTTAGTAGGTCCTATGCACAAGCAAGATAAAATGTTCTCTACTGCTAAAATCTACCAAAATCTTCCATGCCAATATAAAAAGCATAATTTTATTTAGTTTGTTTTCTAATCAGTTTCATACTTGTTGACAAACTTTAATAACATTTCAAATAATTTCAAATATCCTTAAAATCATCGAGCATCACAAAAATGTTGTTTATGACACGTCTTTATTTGCCAGCTGGTTATTTCTGATACCTACATAGTTTGGCATCCAGACAAAGATAGTCTTTTATTCAAACGTACGTAAACAAAGCAAAACATCAAAACTTGTACAAGCATGGAATGCACATAATTCTGTTGTGTATTCAAAAGCTTCTTAAAAAAGCAGATTATAAATAGGTTGTGCCGTTAATAGCAAAAACACTTCTCACTTCCCTAATCCTCTCTCAAACCGTTTATGTACAACTGCCAAAAGACCAAGCATTAACGTTCGTTTGAAAAAAAAAACAATAAAATTTAATGTTTATTTTCGGCATCAGCCTATTATCGGATACACAACATCAAAAGTCTCGCTTAGGCGTTTACAGCTTAAAAATAGTAAATTAGAGTCCGTATTTACAATTCTGCGTTTTAAATGCGGTTAATATTGATCAATTTGTATAGCCTCTGTTTGTTTGTATTGCTAAAGCTTGTAACTGCAATTTGTAGTAGAGATTTGGTAACTAGCAAATAAGTACACTACGCAACTGAACTCAATTATGGTCAAAACCAAAATTGTACAACTAATACAGTATTTCTCTTTTTCATGGCCCTAGCCCTAGATCTTGTCCTACTCCTTAACGTAGCTTTTTTGAATTTTGTAACTGCATCAAAAATATGAAATAGAAAGGTTCTATCAAGCACAATTTCTAAAAAACAAATTGTTTCTACGCACGTAATTTTGTATTACCGCATAATCCTGGTAAGGTTTTTTAACGTGTCAAAAGTATACGCACAGTTGTTGTAGTAGAAAATCAAAACAATCCTGTCTTTACCTCTTTGTCCATTTTATCTAGTGTAATTTGTAATTAATGTGTTGGAGAGGCGGGTAAATATTACTAAATCACTAAACCATTGGCATACAAAATTTGGTTGACAATTGTAATCATCAAAGTTGCAATACCGTTCACCGCAATTGCAAAAAGTTGACCTTGATTGTTTATCACTGTTTTCTAAAAATATAGTGCTTAAATTACTAATTCCCAATCTTACTTTAAATTTTCAATTTTGTATAAAGAATTTAAGAAAAAGAAGTATACGGCATTTGGTTCCACATACGACTTCTACAAGTCAAAAAACACCGCAAGTATGTGTTTCTGCTTTAGGTAGGCAACTTGAATAGAGTTTTCTAAACGGACCAGATAATCAACAGTACTATGATTTACTCTAAACAAAGTTTCCCAGCATTTATATAAATTTATTGAAAAGTTAGTGATATTGGTTTTTAGCTGTTACTGTTATTTAAACCTTTGCTCAGCTTTAGCAACTGCAATATACAAACTTCTCTCAAAAATTTATAATAACAACAACCGATCCATTATAAGAAAAGAAATCTGCTAAATAATTTAATAAAACACGTTGCCTAGCCGTGATGCAAAGGAGTAAGAAATGAAAAATTTGTAGAGCAAAGCAAAAATCAAGAAGAATGTCTAATTTTTTTTTTTTTGGGTTTTGTATCATTCTGAAAACTACTAGCAAACGCAAATTGAATCAAAAATGCGTCTGCAATTTTGGCAGTTTTAGTAACTTTGTGTTCGTTGCCGATTAGAATAGAAACCAAAACTTTTCGGCGTGTGCATTTTTTTGAAACAATCATATTTGACGGCTGAACAACACAATACAGAAGGTAAAAAAAATTGCATAAAACTAATGCAAATAAATATCTATTTTTTTAATTTTATTTTAATATACTTAGGTCTGACTACATCTGCTTTTGTTAGGTTGGTTTTAAGATGTACATTGACTTGATTGTGTGTGTAGAAAGTGTTACCCTACGTTTTTTTATTTGTTTCTATTATTGTTGCGTTAGTGGATTTTGTGAAAACATGTTTTTTTTTTAATGTCTGGTATTGACGTTCTTTTTGCTGAAATGGTCTGACTGTGACTCAGTGTAGCAACAGAAAACGATAAAATCTTGTTTACTAATCAGTCAGTTAAGCAATCCTGCAAGTTTTCTTCTTTGCAATTAATACACGTTAGTAGCTTTTGACATTTATTTCTTCATGCAGAAGTTTTCCGCACAGGCATACCTGTTCAAATAGTTGTGTTACCAAACTTTTGATTTGTAAATTGGCTCCAAAATATATGATTTGATTAAACAGTTATAACAACATTGTTTGACGCTAATCAAAAACTCCATTAAGAATAAAACTAGTATATAGTTAGTTAGTTTTTGCATTGTGCTTTTTACCCACCGCAAAGTTTGAAAATAACAAACAATACAATCAATTTATAGAAATAGCAGAACAAACAACGACAGATAATCAGAAATGGCGTTGAAAACATTTTATTTTGATTTCAATTGACTCAGAGTAGTTCTGCCAGAAGCTAAAACTCCCGCCGGTATGACTCAAGCAAAAGATATTCAGACAGAATTGTTATATTTATATCAATTTTAAACGTGTTGTGGCGTTTTTGTGCAGTAAAATATATATATTCAACTTTGACTCTAAACATTTTTTAATGTAGTTTTGGGAAAGCTCTAACGACTTGTATGTCGGGTTTTCACCCAAAATCCTATCTTAAATTGCATTAGAAAATGTACGCCTAAAAATGCTTTCTGCACATCCTAGATTTTTTTAGGTATTTTTTATGTCCTTTCATTTAGGTTTTGATCTTTATTACGTTTTTTTAATTTAATGCTTATAATTAACTCTTTTCTGAATGTATAAATAATTTTTAGTTATGTTGCTTACCAACATTATATTGGTGCTGTACTCTACCTTTACTGCTACCACTTTTAGTATTTTTATTATTAGTTTATGTTTATGCCACTTAGTGCATTTAAAAACTACGTAGTTTGCGTTATGTTCAATTCCACAGTGTGAGCAGATGTTACCTTTCCTTGGTTTTATATTGTTTTTATAATATTTTTGTAAGATAAACTCATTTTTCTAAATTCCGGATGATTTCTTTCGTCGGCTCTGTGTCTTAATATTGCAGCTTTCATATTTTGCTTCATTTGAGCAGTTTTTTACAGCAAAGCCTACCTTACCCCAATTATAGCACCTCTTTGCATGTTTCTTCTCTCTGCAACTTCTTATCTCATGTCCAAACTTAAGGCAATTATAGAATCCTAGTTGAGACACAAATTCTTTAATTTTGCATTTTATTCATCTAACTTTTAGTTTACCTATTTTAGCAATTTGTTAATTTTTGATGTAGCATGCATACTTATATTTGTTTTTATTTACTTTATTATTTATCATTTTCTTTCCTTAGTAGCAAAATTCTTTTACTAACACGCATACAAAATAAAATTACAATGACTAGGCAAACGTTTTGTTTACGGATAAACCAATATTATGTTTGTACTGCAAAAAAGAAGTAATAAACAATATAATCAGTGCAGTTTTAGAAACACCACAAATTCAGGTGATGAGTCCGTAAAGTTCTGATGTGCTATTCTTTAGAAATTTGCACAGAACTAGTAGTTATAAATAGTAGTTTTATGACTGCTGACTGATATATACTAAAAATTTTAGAAACACAGATAATGCGTAATAATGCCCTTTGCTTATATAGTGCAAGACTACACTAATAAGGTAGGATTGCAAATTTTTGACTGGCCTGCTAGAAGTTCTAACTTAAACATCATTAAACATGACACAAGTACAGTAAACTTGAGATACTAGTAAACTCTATGAATATATTAAAAAAACCAAGCTGCACTAAAAAAATGTTGATAACGTTTTTTTGGACAGACCAACCGTTAATTAAAAAAATTGTAATAGTGTTTTCTTTGCAGACAAGTTTTGCATCTAAAACAGATCACTACTATTAGTATAATTTAATGTTAAACTCTTCAAGCCAATAACATTTTACAACTTTATGTTGCTGTCATCACAATCATGAGAATGATGCTTACCATTGATTATGCTGGTTGACACAAAAAACAAACCATTAACACAAATTGTAGCCAACAACTAAGATTATTTGTACAAGGTAAATTTTTGATTACAATAAAAAAATAAATAATTAATTTATAGATTAAATTTATATTTCAAAGAACATATAAGTTAACAACACCGCTTAATTAGCGTATTAAGTTACATATAATTTGATTATAAAAATAGAAAACTCGTGCTAACAATTTAGTTTATTTGTCCAAACCTTCAACCTTTTCAACACAAATTTTCTATTATGGTTGGCAAGTTAGGCTTGCCAGCAAGTGGTTATGAAAAAATATGCACCCAAATTATGTAATTTTAACATAATTTTCATATCTATTGATAGGCACGTGCTCGTTGTCGATTGCTACTATTGCAAACTGGTTAACGTATTCTATTAAGCCAATTTTTTTAATAGAAAACCGCATAAACATGTTACTAATGTCTAACAAATTTTCAAGTTGGTACTTGGTAGATTGTTTTAACCTTAACTCCTTCATAACGCCAAATTTTCATTTTTGATTGTTGAATAATTTTTCTTGCATGTTTTTTTTGCTTGTTGCAATGTAATGGCATAGTAGATAATAAAATAGATAGTTAAATGTTTTATTTTGTTTTACGCCCCATGGTTTATCCGTATTTAAGAGCGGTAACTTTATATAGCTTCTTGTAATGGAAATTCACTTGCTATTATCCCGCACGCAAATCCAGTATTGTTAACATTTGTGTTAAGTTTGTGGCTTAATAACTCATCTATTTTTGGCAATAGATGTTTATTGCCTACAGTAATTGAGTAATTAATTTTAGACGACTGAAGTACACGTACACTCAAACGTAATTTTTTTAGAATATGTAATACATTTACCTTATGTTAACTACATCATGTCAAGCTTTTTTTTAAATATCATTAATATTTTTTAAGTTTTTTCGATTTATCATAGCGTGTACTGAACATACTGATTTACTTTAACAAAATTACTCTTATGACTGTTTTTGAAACAATGTTTTTTTTAAATCTGATCCTAACAGTTTTGAATTATTAATATCATATTTAATAATGCAGTTAGATACGACGTAGTTACTATATATTCCTGCTTAACATGTAACTCCACCAAATGCTACATTTAAGCTAATATTCTCAAAATAGGTAAAGGTTATGTCAGCAAAAATAAAACTACGTCGTCTTAATATTTTTAATAAAATAGTAAAGCGTAAAAAAGTAGTATAATTTTTCTTTGTTAACAAAATAACATTGAAAAGTTAAAGTTATCATTTTAGATTTCTCATTATTGCACACAGTTGTGGCGTAAAACTTTCAGATTCTTACATTTTTGTGAACAACTTTAAATTTTTTATTTAAATTTTTTGTAAACCACAATTTTTTTTGCAAAAACTGCTTTGCATTTTTGGTTTATCTTAAACTTCTTGTCTGTAAACTTTGTCTACACAAGCTTTATTAGTTCGTATACTATGTCCAATTGCAATACTTTTGGAAACATCCAAAAGAGTAACCTTTGAGACATAAACATTGTTTTTTATCAAACTACTAATAATAAATTTAAAATGTTGTCTTTTTTCATACGTTTCATAAGTTTTTTAGTGTCTTAAATTCCTTGCAACCACGTAGTGTCTAACCTGTTAGTAACATTATTAGATCTTAAGATTATTTATTACATTCAAGGTTGCATTGTTATTGAAAAACCATTTTTTTTAGATTATTTTTTGACTTACTTCAATTATTGCAGAGTTAAAAACGTTTAAATTGCTTTTGAAAATATAAATAATCATAATATTACTATGACTATGAGATCACAATTTACGTTGTTATTGTCCTCGGTACCTGAAAACGACACGCTAAAGGGAAAACATTCAAAAATGGTGCCAATGATACATCGAATGCGGCAAATAGGTCTCAGTTTCGATGCGCAAACATTTCTCTAATTTCTCGTGATTTGTTATCCACCTGATCCTGGGCAACCGTGGTAATGTTTTGGGGCTGCAGTAGTAATTTCTTGTTTCACGGAAACTCGCAACCTAGAGTTACTTTGTGAATTAGCGTTGAAGCGGCGCTAGATTCATTCAAGTTACCACCTCAATTAAAACTATAAGAACGGTGTGTGTAATTCCACCAAGCGCGTATAGCCTACGTGGTGGTAGTAAACTGCTCTTTTGACGTGAGAGTGGGGCTTTTGTTAATGTGCAGATAGTTTCCATTACTCTTGTTAGCCAGTTTATTGCAGGAGTCGTTATGTTTCTGTTCAGATGCTGTGCTGTAAACTTAGTCCGTTGCTTCAATATTTAGTTTTGATTTTTATTTAAAATTTTGCTTAATTTTTTTTTGCGGATTAGCACTAGGCGATGCTCCTGGATTTATTTGTGTGCGCTAGAGGATAGTTGCGGCGTGATATTTTTGCAATCGCATCTTGACTTTACTGTCTAGTTAGTTACCTTGAAGTTTGTTTGCCGCATCTAATATATGCGTAATGCTCATATACATTTTGTTTAAAAATTGTATTTTAAAAAAAAGTTTATTAAGACGTCTTATAGGTTGTGGAGTGGGATTATGGGGTAAGCCACTTTAAGAAATAATGATATTATTCGGTTTTCTATAAGAGTATCTTTGTCTAGCTCAGCAAGTCTGGTCAGATCCAGGTTAAGGTAAACCGCAAGGTTATTAACCAAGATTGTTACATTTTTTTTGTTTCAATCATACCATGGGGTTTCACAAACCACCGTAAAATAAAACAATTGAAGTTGGTGTTTGCAGTCATTCCCTAAACTAAAAACAAAAAGTGATTTGCGGTCTGATAATGATAGTGTATATCCGGATGTTGTTCCGGAGCTACATGCCGCTGTTCCACCAAAAAATTGGAACTAGTAAGTTTTTTGTCAATCTGGCTTAGTTTATAATAAACTGTACGTACAATTGTGTTACCCAGATACTTAAAAGCTTTGAATCACAACATCGGAATGATGTTTAGAAATTTAACTTAACCAGAGTTTTGCGGATTAGATATCAAGCTATTATTAAAAGTGCGCATCAACTCATGATCTAAGCGATTAGCAATTTTATCAAAAGAGTTTTTGCTAAGACCAACATGTAATCTTTGAGGGGGTCAAATCTCGTATCAACTCAGTTGGGTATAACAAACGTACTAAAGCACTTTAAGGGTTATTTTTAGAGGTTTGCAATAAATTGATTTTATCCTGTTAAGTTAGGAAAAAGAAGCTGTTACACCCCAAGCTGGATATGCAATTGTAAGTATTAAACTAATAATAGTTTTCGATAGTTACAATTTGTTGTTAGTACTAGTACTCATAATGCTTTACCCAATATGGCTGTTATGTGCAATCTGAAAATAAATCTTTTATCTAATTCCTATTCCTTGGTATTTTGAATTATTTATCCATAAAATTGGAGTGCCGTTAGATGAACGTTCTCATAAGCAGTTAGTCATTTAATTTATACTTATAAATATATTAATACATACATTAAAGATTATGACACCAGGTACTTGTCTTGTAATAATAGCAGCTTGGATAAGCTTACACCTTCTTAATTAGCTATTGGGATTTATGTTTTTAACACTTTAAAAGAAAGGGCGCCAGAAAACGTTTTGGTGCTCTTAATTACAAGTTGAACTATACATATACTCTATACAAAACGCTTTCCTAAAAAATATCAGTGCTACCCTTTTTGCAATTGCGGTAAACAATATTGAAGTTTAGGTAATTACACATAGTTAATAATTAGAAAAAAATGCTTTTGTCATTGGTGGTACAATCGTTTCATGGTCGTATTTAAAGAGATCTATCTACACCGCAATTTTATGCGAAACATAAAGCTATGCTATGTTGTGAGAAATCATCATATATAATGTTCCTTTTATAATTTAACTCTTGATAATAAAAAAAAAATTTACTTGGCCAACCCATTGGCTTGTACAAGCTTTGATTTTTTTTTAATTTATTTTAAATTTAGAATTAATTTTTTGCTTAAAAGATTGATAAATACTTCAAAAATTACACAAATAATGAAATCAGTTTTGTGTCAGGCGGCTATTTGACAAGAAATTAACTTTTTGTAGATACCGGACCATGTGAGTATTTGAGGCAACAAGCTGGTTAATAAATCTTTACTCCAGCGGCAAATTTAGATCAATCATTTTGAAAGATTTGTGAATTTAAAAGTCATTAAAAAGAAGCAACAAGTATCAGCCTTTTGCGCATAAGCCACATCAATTCAACTACCTCATATCTTTTGACCAGCAACAAACATCCTACATGCATTTTGAAAGAATGAAGCCTACATTTGTTATCGCAATAGGCTCGAGTTTCTGTACAGTGTGGCGTCCATTCTGTCAAATAAAGAATAGTCTGTACAAAAAAGCGTCAAACTTTTACAAGATGTTGAAGTTGAAAAAGATAGAACCTACTTTCGTGTTGTCATTTCCAAATTTTTAATATATTTTTGATTTGTTTGTGTTGTTGTGTCGTTCAAAGCACAGTAGTTTTTTTTTACAAATTTGATGTTATCTGTGGTATTAGGTTGGTAATTTATTCCTGTTTAATGTCACTTATAATTTTGGTGTTATCTGTGACATTAGGTTAAGTTTACTTTTAGAGTTTGGCATCAAAACAATTTACTTTGGTATCATATGACATATTAAGTTGAGTTTATATTTAGGTATTGGCACTAAAGTCATTTACAACTTGTTATCTGAGATATTAAGTTTAAATTAATATTTTAGTTTTGGCACCTGATATATTAGATTTAACATTTTTTTTAAATTTTATTGTTGTCTTGTTTTATCAGTTCTTTGGCCTGTTATTATTATTTTATGCGTTTAGCATATGCAGCCACTGACGTTAGTAATCAAAGCTGCTCACAAAACCTTAAACAATATCGATTGACCTTTATCGATTCTATCGGCATAACCAACCAATATTCTTATGTGATTGTTATACGTAAATGTTTGATTTAAATGTGGCAAGTGCTTAAAATAAGTGTTTACTTAGTTAAAAGAAATACAAAAAGATTAATCACCTGGTTTATGTGTGTGTTTCACTACGTGATGTGATTATAGCTGTGTTTACAAATAAAATAATAATAAAGATTATTTAAAATTACATAGCAGTTATTTGGTAGCTTCCTAGTTGTATTTTCAAAATCAAAACAAGCAATTTCCATTTAGAAATTAATTTTTATCATTGTTATAAATTTGCGATTAAAATAACATTTATCAAAAATGATTTAACTTTATATGTAGATTAACCCTATGCAGTAATCCTCAGGCTCAATCAATTAATTTAATTTAAATTGATATTTCCATGAAATGGGCACTAATTGGCTTAAAACTAATTAAACAAGAACCAATTACTTCCACAAAGCATAATCTGTATTATATTTTCACTTTTTCAATATTATTTTTTATAATTGAAAATATGAACCTTTAACTTTTCCACTCTAGCAAACTTTTCAACAGTAAAATTAAATAATTAAAATGGAGCAACGCCCATATGATTAAAATGTTCAACTTTGCTTTTATATTAAGATGAATTACCCAGCAGTGAAATTATATTATACAAATGACTCGTTTGCTCAAAAATTATTTTTTAATTAAAAACAAAATGGAACTTTTTGTTTTCCCCTGCACATATATGAAATCTATGCAGCTAGTTTAATATATGTTTAACGTATGAATACCACAATGACATACTCACATTTCAAGTGTTTGCCGGCATCTGGGCTCTGCTTTTCATTATTTTTATCTTTTAGTCTCGTAATTAAAAGTCGTCTAATTGGCGTTTCCGAATATAAAATATAGCAGAAGAATATAATCGTTCCCTGTAATTAAAGGATTAGTTAAAAGCAAACACAGTTTTTAGTGGACTTACCATAGTTACTGACAGTGAACTAAATACATAATGATAAAACATATTTTCAGAGAAGTTTATGTAGAGGATACTGCTAAATATGGTGGCTGTTATTGAGCAGAACACAAACGCTGATCTTTTCAGTAGCTTCAATCTGGAAAAAATAAAAATAAATATATATGTATAATTTAATAAAAGCATATGATATTTGATATAACCAGAAAACTTTAAATTAGTTACGTTGTTAATATTATATTAACTTATTAAACAGTTTCCAAATATTACGTGTGGTAAGTATATGTACCGGTGAAGTTTTAAGTTAATAAAGTTCTCCTAGAAGTCTCAAGTTTGTGCATCTGCAGACTCTTGGGAACGCTCTCTGTTTAACGCAGTGGTCGCTATCGGTTAATGATAAGTAAATACTGTAAATGCATTTTTAATACATTTTAATAAAATAAATATTATGAAATATTTAGCTATTTTATATTAACAATTAATAATAATAATAAAATTAATCAAATAATGTGAAACTAATTATCAAATAAAAATCATCATATTTTTGAAAATTAAACATTGTTCAAAGTTAAAGTCAATATATGCATACACAACGAAAATGCATAGACGCGATTTTTGCATACAAAATAGGAAACTATGCATTGTTAGCGTAAACTGATTAGTTGCAAACCGCACTATCACATTAACTGAGTATATTTGCATAGTTACATGTTACCTGAGAGAACTAAATGTATTACATTTTAAACAACTTGAGAAGTTATATTGAACAGATATAAAATAAGTTTGCTAATGTACTTTGAAAATAATATGTTTAACTAATATTTGCACAATTAGATACTACTTTACCGTATTCACCAAAAAATGTTTAGAATAAACTATATAATTTTGATGATGCTATAGAATATATTGATATTAATTTTATCATTTTCATAATTATTTTAAGTATGTATCAAATAAAAATTAAAATATATGACAATTAATCTAAACTAAAATTGTTTAAAAATTAAAATGTTATATGAGCAATTCTATTAAGAAATTTGTTTTAGTATTTTTTTTTCAGTTTCTATAACTTATTAGTAGTCATTTGATCAATTCATAGAGATATAAAACCCTTAAAAATTAAAAAAAAATCTACGTTTTTTTAAAGTTTTTTTTGTCGATTTTTAACTCAATCGCATTTTTTGTTTAAAAATTGCAAATTTCAAAAAACATAATTTACTAGTGAAACCAAACAGAATTTTTTGTAGAATCCAAATCTGGCGCCATTTCAAGTCTATACCCTGCCTATAAGCCGAAAAAGCCATAAAACCATGTTTTTGTTCTCAGTGGACTAGGCAAAAAGAAGCATTTTTAATTTTTTTTTTAATCTTCATAGTTGAGCTATTGTGATGTAAATTAATTGAAAAATATAAACTTGTTCTGTGTATTTGGGTTTGAAAGGTCTAAAACTTAAAAAATCTGCAATGTAAGCCTATTCTTTAAAATATACTCTTACAAATTTACGTTTTTTTTTTAAATATTTTTTTATGCCCAGTCCACTTAGAACAAAAACATAGTTTTATGGCTTTTGCGGCTTCTAGACAGGATATAGACTTGAAATGGGTGGATTTGGATTCTACGGAAAATTTATAATTGATTTCAATAGTAAATTTTACCCTCATAAACCGATCAAAAGACTACTAATAAGTTAAAGAAACTAAAAAAAATATTAAAGCAAATTTCTCCCCCCCCCCCCTCTCCCTTCTACTCCAACTCTACTTTCACTTCGGATTAATAGCCAAACGCAGCTAACAAAAAAAAAACGTAAAATCGTTGCAATGTCAAAAGCTAGTGTCAAAATATTCATCTGATAATTTGTTATTCGGGATTTCCGTTCCGTTTAAGCCACTTAAAGACATAGATGATCAAGGATTGTGGCCTAAACATTTTTTAAACTCATAAGACCATACCAAACAGATAGTATGTACCCTGCAATTGAACATGAACAATTTTTACGTAATAAAATTCTTAAAACAAAACCATTTTTATCAGAGCGCATGAAAAAATAAATATTTATTATTTTTATGTATATTCAAACATTTGTTTTTTAACAATGAAACTTTGCATGTAAAATTAAATGATCTGGCCGTAGTTTTGCATTTTGTACAAGTTATTTTTATGCGTGATGGTGTCATAATTTTTGCTAAGCCACATTAACTTTTTTTTTAATTTAGTTATGCTGGTATTTACTTATTATAATATATTTACATTTACATATTTATAGTTTCTATTTCATTCTGTTTTCTCCCCACTTGCTGCTCTACACCGTCTCCACATGGATGGCTGCAGAGCTTCGTATTCGGGGCACCATTTTATGTTTCAATTCTTCTTATTTGTTGTTTATGTTGTTTGTATTGTCTACTTTATTCATTTCTTTGTTTTGATCTTTTTAATATATAGTGTTCTTTTATTTTTATTTTGAATTCATTATAGCTCTTATTTTCATAATACTTTGAGGCAGTTGATTGTACGTGACTAGTCCATTGCCTAGTATTGTTTGTTTTGCCTTTTCTGTCTTTGTTGTGTGTACATGTATATTGCTTCTTCTTCTAGTGTTATGTCCGTGAATTTCTTTGTTGGTTTTTATTTGGAGGTTGGTTTTAATTTCTTTATTTTTAATTTTGTATATTAGTTTGCATTTTTCTATTTGTATTTTTTTGTTTATCTTTGTGTTGTTAATTATTTTGAATACTTCTTCTGTTGGTGATAGTTTTGGTAGTTTGTGTATTATTTTTAGAATTTTGTTCTGTTGTCTTTGTATTTTTTGATGTTTCTCCCCATATGTTTATTAAATAATTAATTTTTGCTAAAAATAATAAATGGTAGATACTTAATGCAGTTTTTTTTGTTATGCATTCCTTGGCTCTATATACAGCTCTTATTGTTGCTGCGCTTTCTTATAATATTTTGTTAATACGTGTATCCCAGGTGAGTTTCTCAGTTAATCATATTCCTAAGTATTTTGTCTGTTTTGTTCTAGTAATTGGTATGTTATTTATTTCAATTTTTAAGTTAATATCTTTTGTGTTTTTTGTCCTATTACCATATAAGTTGATTTTTCTTCATTTATTGTTTGTATGTTTTTGTCGTACCATTTAGTTAGTTTCTTATTGTCTGCATTTAGGTTTTTTTCTATTTCTTCTTTATTTTTTCCGTATGTGTCATCAGCATATGTATATATTTCACCAGTCAATTTTATATTATATATATAATAAATAAATAATCTATATAAAGAAAAAAATGTAAAACTTCTGCACAGAATTAATAAATATGAAATGAAATGAAATGTTGGCTAAATTTAATTTTAATTTTAATCAAGTTAATCAAATAACCATTCTACGGGTTATTCATATTTGATTAAAGTTTTTTTAAGGAATAGGAGGAATCACAATCTTATATCAATATTAATGAGAAAATGTAACTTATTGAATGATAATAGCTTTTTTGATCTTTTTACATTATCTGCAAATTCATTTAAACACAAATGTAGTAGTAGTAGTTTTGTATTATCGTTTAAACATTTACAGCCTTATGCATAGTTGTTTGGTTAGTATGCTACTATAACGTTACTAACTAGTAGCTACTTACACCATACTAATTGTGTCCTATGCATAATTGATTTTTAGTATAGTTTAGTCAGTAGCTACTAACAATAACATTATGCTTTAGCAACACAGCATTATGTGACATGAAGTTCGCTTTATGTTACATTTTTGCGCGGAAAAACAAAAAATGAAAAGATTTTACACAAAAATAAAGATTTAATAATGGTTGTAGAACTTGTAAATAAAAACCTTATTAACAAAATTGATTCTAAATAAATATGCAAATGTATAAATATTTTTGTTTTAAAATCTAATTTATTGATATCTAAAATAAATTATGCATTTATTGCAATTGAAGAGCTTAAAAAAATATGGCCACACACAATTACATACTTTTAAGCTATAAAAATTTAAAAGTATTATTAATATTAATAAACAACTGTTACGTGTAATCAGAGTAAGTTTTAAAGAGTCAAAATGCACAGCATTAGATGTGTTTGCACATTCATTTTTATGTCACAATTTTTGATGTGTGTAAACTAATTTAACTATTAAAATAAATAACGTTAATTTATTTTATTAATTATACTTGACGCAACCACTACATTTTGGTGTTGATATTTAAATATTGCCATACATTGCAATAAATAAAGCAATATGTCATTAAATGGTGATAAATATCATAATATTTACAACTGACAGTTGTGAGTTATATTTACAATATATTTAATCACATGCAAAACAAGACAACCTGGCTACTAACATTTTAGTTGACAACTAAGCTTAGTAGCGTTATAAATATTACTATGCATACGGTCAACAGTAATATTCAGCTAGTAGCACCTTAGTAGCTACTAAATATGACTACGCATAAGGGTGTTATACTTTTATTTAGTAATCAAATATTGTATACCAAAGTATGTATCCTGTTAATATACCATTAAAAAAAGCGTAATTGTATTAGTCCATCGTTTTCCATCAGAAGATTTTAATATGTTTTTAAATGTCCTGTTCTGTGTTTTTAACAAAATCAACTTGTTATTTAATGACACTTAAACTAATAGGCTCAGGCTTATTGACTTTCTTAATGAATATGGCTTAATAAGTAACTTTGATTGTCTTACTAGGTTAGATAATCGTATTGATAATATAGTAAAGTTAGTAAAACCACGATTATATCGACCGTTAACTCAACGTGAAAACATCAAATTCTTTTATCTGATTGAAATTATTAATTAGCAATGTCTTGATATTATCAAGCAAAACTCTAACACCCTTATGCATAGTCATATTTAGTAGTTACTAAGGTGCTACTAGCTGGATATTACTGTTGACCATATGCATAGTGATATTTAAAACACTACTAAGCTTAGTTGTTAACTAAAAGGTTAGTAGCCAGATTGTCTTATTTTGCATGTGATTAAATATATTGTTAATATAACCTACAATGGCCAGTTGCAAATATTGAGATATTTATCATAATTTTATGACATATTGCTTTATTTATTACCATAGATATTAATATTTAAATATTGACATCAAATATAGGTGGTAGCTTTGAGCATAATTAATAAAATGAACTAATGTTATTTATTTTAATAATTAAATTAGTTTACTGTTTTTCTATAAGATGGTAGCACATCTAAAATAGAGTTATAAAAATTATTATGGCAGCAGCAAACATCTGCTGGGCATTTTTACTCTTTTAAAACTTACTATGACTAAACATAATCGTTGTTTGCTCATTTTAATAATACTTTAAAATTATTATAGCTTAAAAGTAATTAATTGTGTGTGGTCTTATTTTTTCAAGCTTTTCAATTGCAATAAATGCATAATTAATTTTAGATAACAATAAATTACATTTTAAAATAAAACAAACATATATTTTTACATTTGCATAATTTTTTTCAATCATATTTGTTAATTAGGGTTTTATTTACAAGTTGTAATCATTATTGAATCTTTATTTTTGTGCAAAACTTTTCATTATTTGTTTTTACCGCGAAAAAATGGGACATGAAGCAAACTTCATGTCACATAATACTGTATTGCCAATGGATAAATTTATTGTTAGTAGCTACTAACTAAATTATACTAAAAATATACTATGCATAAGACACATTTAGTATGGTATAAGTAGCTACTAGTTAGTAACGCTTTAGTAGCATACTAATCAAACAACTATGCATAAGGCTGGAAATGCTTTTCCACATACAGAACTGCAATCAAACAATGGATAGAAACATAATATAATTATTTAGTTTAACAAACAGTTAAAAGCAATGCGTACAAATTTATGAACAAAATTTGTTCTTAAATCTAATCTTAACTAAAACAACTTAAAACAACACACATAAGAAAATATAGCTTAGTTATATAAAATACGAGGTTTAATACTAATAATAATAAGTATGAGGAGAATGTAAACGTCCAAAACTATTTTAACTTTTGTAAATTAACTTTTATTAAAATGCGCAATACAATAAAACTTAAAAACAAAACAAAAATAGTATTTTGATTGTTACGATATCACTATCGCTATGATACAAGTGCCATATTTTTTAACAGTTGCACTCACTAAACTGATTAATGAATGTATTAGCAGTCAAACATTTTCCTACGCTTTAAAACTAGCTGATGTAAAACCTATTTACAAAAAATACAAAATTAATACCTCTTCTAACTATAGATTTATCAGTTTGCAACAGATTGTTTCTAATTTTTTTTTTTTTTTAAATCAATTAATATTTTTTAATGGCCAGCTTAAACTTTGTGAGCAACACAATTGATTGGTTTTAAAAATGGTGCATATTCAGTATCTTTTTTTTCAACTTGACTAAGCCATTTGTTTGTGTTGATCACAAGAGTAAGTTATATAATATGCATAATATTAACCCAAGAATACTAACGTACGTAAATTTTAGTTGTAATAGTTAGAAATTGTAACATAACTTTAGATAGAAAAGGTTAATCTGCTTGGGATTGCAATCCCCGGCTCTTTTTAATGCAAAACAAATCTAAACTGATTTCTATATTTATGGGTTAATGTTGCAGTTTATAATTTTATGTACATTAGTAATACGACAAAATTTGTAAGTAATATTTAAAAGTAATTTTGAGCACAAACGGTATATGTATCAAAACAAAACCCCTCTCAGAAGACAATTTTTTAATCTCAAATTGCAAAATTTTGGCAAAACCACAAATTGGAAATTTCTCAATTTTCCTCCAAATCCACCATTGCTGAAGTGCTCAAAGGCAAACCCATTGTAGCAAATAAAAAAACATAAAAAAACCTATTGTAAAATTTACCCTACATTAAAAATACGGATGACAATAACAATTTGTTTTGACTGTAAAAAACCAAGTATATTCTCTATTACATTTTACCATTTTTTAAAGACCTTTCTCTTCTTTTTGTTCTTACGACTCTAGTTTTCCATAGTATTTTGATCTGTTTATCATTTAGCATCCTAACCATGTGTCCAAGTCAATCCAGTTGATTTCTTTCAATTTCCGTGTGGATTTTATATTATATTTGTTTGTTCATAAGTATTATTTTAATTGCCTGGTAACAGTTGTTTGCTGATTGTATTTGCTATTTATTTCTTTTTCTAAGCTTCCTTTATTATTTATGATTACCCTTAAGTATTATTAATGTAATACTATTGTCTTTTCAATTATCTTTTTTAGTATCAAGATTTGTCAAGTAAACTTTTCTAAACCTACTTTGCAAATCCTTCTTGCAAGTTTATTTTCTAGGATAGTTTCATATATTTTGGTTGCAGTACAAATTAGCAATATAGCTCTGTAGTTGGTGCAGTTTCTAAGGTACCTTTTGAGAAATATAATTGCTTTTTCTTAATATTTTGGTATTTTATCTTTGTCCCATATTTAATTTAGCAATAAAAAATTTGTATTAATTTCTTTTTTTCTGTATTCACGTGTTTCAGTTGTTCAGACTAAATATTATCGTGATCAGGTGCTTCCTGTTTCTTAACTTCCTCAAAGTTTGTTTTATAAATTCATGTGCCATTTTTGTTTTTTTCTCAATTTTTTTAATATGCTCCTCTTTCAATAGTGCATTTTTTAATTAATTCTGCTATTTTTTTAATAATACTTTGTTAGTAATCTAGCTGTCTTAAATTTGCTTTGATCTGTTTTTTGCAATTTTTTTTTGTTCTGTAAAAAACATTTGAGTTTCCTTAAAACTTTCCTTCATTTCCTCTACACTGTTCTTTCTTATTTTTGGTTGTTTGGTTGTTTGATAGTATTTTGGTATTTGTTTTTTGAGTATGTGTAAATGCTAAAAAGAGTGAAATTTTTTAGACAACAAAAGGTGTAAGACAGGGATGCCCACTCAGTCTAAGTTTGTTTGCTGCATATATTGCAGATATAGAAGAAAAGCTAACTTTTGCACAAACAGGTGAAGTTGTAGTAGGAAGAATAAATTAAAGTCGTTAGCATTCGCAAATGACATGGTGATTGTGGCAAAAGAAGCAAAAGAAATTAAAAAAAATGATTAGATGTTTGAAAAAATATTTCAAAAAAAAGGTTAGTAGTGAATGTTGATAAAACAAAAATTATGATGTTTAGGGAAAAAAGAGGAAGACATAAGAAAAAAGATTGAAAATGGAAGAGAAAAAACATCAAAGACATAATATCATATAAATATTTTGGATATGTATTCAATACAAATAACGGCGAAAATAAGCACATACAAGAGTTAACAAAAAAGACAAACAAGGTGGCAGGACAAGTGTGGAGACTAGGCGAAAGAAAGTTTGAATGTATGAAAATAAAAGGAACAATATTTGATAATCTAGTTAAAAGTATGATGCTTTATGAAACGGAAATTTGAGGTTAGAAAGAACAAAATAAAAAGCAATACAGGCAAAATACTGGAGATGAATACCAGGATGACTTCAGTATACATTGTGTTTGATGAAGTAAAAAGAGATAAAATAAAACTAGAAGCAGAAAAAAGAGCAGTAAAATATGAAGAAAAATAAAAAGAAAGAAATTAATGCAAAATTTTGCAAAAATGTTTGAAGGAAAAAATGAATAGAAGATATAAAAGAATAGGAGTAATAAATAATATAATAATAATAAATAGTATAAATAATAATGCATAATAAAGATATAGAAATGCATAAAAGAAGAACTAGAATAAATGAATCCTTGATTGATGAGAAGTATGCAATTATTATAGAAAATAATATCCCAAAATACCTCAAGTATTCAAAGTATACAAAAACAAAAAAAAAGATAATAGCAAGATTTAGATGTGGAAATGAAAATAAAGTTTATAAATTTTGGATGAATGAGGAAAGCAAATTGTGTAGAATGTGTGGAGAAGCCAATAAAACAATAAAACATATGTTAAAAGAATGTGTTGAAATGAGAAAAGAAGAAATGGAAAGAAAAAATGTGTTGAAAGAATATAAAAAAGGAATAGTATGGATGAGAAACGACATTAAAAAAAAGACAGGAAATTGACAAGATTGTATAGTGTAAATTGTAATTATATTATGTTGATTGCATAGTGTAAATGCAGATAGTTATAAATTATGATATGTTAAGTTTCATCAAAAATTGATTTTGTTTAAAGTGATATATAAATTGTAAAATGTAAATACTTTTTAAGGCCAAATGACAAGAAAATATACTATTATTATTATTATTTTGTTGTTTATTTATTTGTCGTTTAAAAAACAAAAAAACTATTAACCTGTGACCGTGCTCTTAGTTGGTTCTCTATGTCTACCCTTTATATCTTTTAATCCTTTATTTTTGTTCCCAACTCTTGCATTTAAATCCCGTAGTATATAAATGTTTAATTTTGTTTTGTGTATTCTTACTGTACTTTTTTTCAAAAATCATGCTACTTTTGATTTGTTTTGTCTTTATTTGGTCTATATATTATTATTATGTAAGCTACCCATTCATTTTTTATTTCAATTTTTATTACCATCATTTTTTTTATTTACAGGTGTTTATTTTTTGTGTTGTTTCATCCTTTTATTTATTAAGCATCAAACTCCTGCTCTAGCTCTTGCAATATCTTCTAGTCTGCTGTATATTACTAGATGGTTGTGACCCAGCCTCTATGTCTCTTTCCTTTTTTTTTTTTTAGTTAATGCCAGTATATCTAGATTTGTTTTTTAAAATTCTTTAATTATTTTTATTTTATTTCCATTTACTCTTCTTGTTTTCCTTGTTCCTACTTGCATTGACCATTTTCTTTGTTTTTACATGTCTAATACTTTAGTTCCAGTTTTTCTTTTGTGTTGCAAAACACTATATATCTTGTGTTGTATTAAATTGTTAACTCACTTATAGAATATATATAGTTTTTCAATAAAAAGTTTCAATTTAAATAGCAGGCTATTTGGGCAGCTGTCAATTTTAAAGCTATTATCTTTTGACATTTGACAAGTAAAAACTAAGCCATTATTAAAAATGAAACGATACACGCTTCAACAACGCATTGAAATATTTAAAATTTACTACAAAAATGGTGAAAATTTTTCAGTCACAGTTCGCAAAACTAAAACACTTTTTGGTCGTCGTAAAGCACCTTCTCGACCAGCAATAGTAAGCCTGGTGGACAAATTTGAGCTGTTGGGACAAGTGTGTGGATGTGAAAAATTAAAAGCGTGTGCATGAGAATATTGCTGATGTAGCCCGTAGTGTTGAAGAAAACCCAGGTTTGTTGATTTCTCGTCGATCTTTGGAATTAAACATTCCTCAAACAACATTACACCGTATTTTGCATAAAGACTTAAGTCAAAAGGCTTTTAAAGTTCAGTTAACACAAGAACTCAAGCCGGTCGATCACCATAAACATTGTATCTTCGCTGATTGGGTCCTTCAAATGCATCAAAATGATCCGGAATTTCATCGAAAAATCATCTTCAGTAATGAGGCCCATTATCAACTTGGAGGCTACGTTAATAAGCAGAATTGTCGCATTTGGGGCTCAGAAAATCCATGAATGATTGTTGAAAAGTCATTGCATCCTCAACGCGGTGGTGGTGCGGTTTTTGGGCTGGCGGAGTGATTGGGCACTACTTATTCAAAAACGAGGCTGGTGCAACTGTTACGGTGAATGGATAGAGCTACCGAGCTATGATTAAAGATTTTTTATGGCCGGACGGAAGATATTGATGTGAAAAACGTTTTTTTTAAGCAAGACACTCGACGTGCCACACAAGCAACTAAACAATGGCAATTTTGCAAGGAAAGTTTCCTGACCGTGTTATTTATCGAAGAAATGATCACAATTGGCCACCGAGATCTTGTGATTTAACACCTTTAGACTTTTTTCTTTGGAGCCACGTAAAAGATAAGGTCTATGCCAATGCTCCACAATTGATTCAGGACTTTAAAGATGGAATTCGTGAAGTTATTGAGAACATACAGCCGCAAATGTGCAAATTGGTCATGGAAAATTTTATGAAAAAAATGTGGTACTGCAACCGTACTGCAACTGCGGCCATTTGACTGATATCGTTTTCAAATGTTAATGGCATACCTTTCTCATTACAATGAAATAAACATTTATTGATTTCTCTTAAAAAAAAACCGTTTTTTTTAAATATCTAAATGGTATTGGAAAACCCTATATATATATATATATATATATATATATATATATATATATATATATATATATATATATATATATATATATATATATATATATATATATATATATATATATTATTAAACAAGTTCAAATATATAGTATTTGATAAACTATCTTATATGCAGATAATTTGATGTTAATGCATTTTTATATCAATATTAATATGCTACAAAATGTAACAAAAAATATGGAAGATGCTACTAATTGTTTTTTGCAATTCATTAACTAAATTAAATCATTTAACCAGCCTAGTTAAAACTTGCTAGTCTATGCAGAGCCTCGCTAGACTAGTCAAAATACACAAACACATGCGAAAGGAGCAAACAACCAATTGCATGCAGTGATAAAAGTGTTTAAACGGTTTTGTTTTTATGCTGTTACTACATCATGGTTTTAAATAGACTTTAGACCATCATAGATTTGTAAAGATACCTGAAAAATTTGTTTTTGCTTTGCAATGTAAGAACAAATAATGCTCTTATCATATTATGTCACATCAAAATTTTAACTCGCAGTATTTGAAAATATTTAAATAAGTGTTACTTCCAAAATAAACTCTACGATTAAATTAATAACATTTATTTTCATTTTAGCTAACCTTAAACTATTCCAAAGAGGAAGTGATAACATCAACTCTAAAATGTTAAATTTTTGTTGTTTATTTTCAATTCCGTACATTACTCATATTACTAATGACACCTATTCTTAAAAAATAATCCGTTGTTATTTAATGACTTGCGTCCTTTAAGCCTGTTCTTCCTAAACTTTACAAAAAAATATTAGAACAACAAATACAAAATCATGTAACATTTTGCCAGAATACCAATCAGGATTTAGATCTTTGTATGGCTGTTCTACTGCATTGATAAAAATTACAGATGACATAATAAAAGCTACTAACAATAATAAAATAAATGTTTTAATATTAGTGAACTATAACAAAGCTTTTGATAATGTTAATTATTACTTGTAGTGATACTTAAATTTATAGGTTTCGATAACTCAGCTTGCAAACTTAATGAATTTTACTTATTATACGGACAGCAAAAAGTAAAATGTAGTCAAACTATATTTAATACGATAAACATTTTAAATAGGGTACCACAAGGTTCAATTCTATGGCAATTGTTAGTTTTAATTTATATTTGTAATTTATATTAATACATAAATCACTGTTATCAATATGCTGATAATACACAGTTATATTTGTCATTTATGTCAAATGATTAGAAAAATGCTGAAATAAAAATAAATCATAAAAATTATAAAAAGTTTTTTTTTAATACACTTTTTAACAATTAACCTAAACAAAAACACAGCTATTGTGTATGGTTCTGAATTAATACAAAATTTATAGTTTATATCTTAACTTGTGTAGTGTTTTCAGATAGTGTCAAAAACTTAGAGTTAAACTTAAATTATAAATTAGGTTTTAGAGAACAAGAAGATACAATGGCTGCGTTCAGAACAACTCATGTAAACTGAACGCGCTTGCTGACCACCGCTGAGTCATCGTTTGCGCTTGTTATTTTACTCATCATACATTTAGGTTCGCTTGCTTGCTGACAAATCAACTCAGTAGTTAAAGGGCGCATATAAATTTACAAATTATTAAAAAAATCGAGATAAAAAGCAATATAAGTAAATAATATATATGGGCAATTCCATTTCAAACGGACCAGAGCTAGGGGGGGGTCCGTTGAGAAACTTGCTTATATATTTTTTTTTAGTTTCTATAACTTATTAGTAGTCTTCTGATTGATATATGAGAGTATGAAATCTATTAAAAAAAATTCTACGATTTTTTTAAGTTTTTTTGACGTTTTTTAACTTAATCACATTTTTTGTTTAAAAACCGCAATTTTAACTAGGAAAAATAAATTTACTAATGAAATCAATCAGAAATTTTCCGTAGAATCCAAATCTGGCGCCATTTCAAGTTTATACCCTGTCTATAAGCCGCAAAAGCCATAAAACCATGTTTTTGTTCTTAGTGGGCTGTGCAAAAAGGAGCATTTTTTAAATTTTTTTCAACCGCCATAGTTGCCGTATTTTGATGTAAATTAATTGAAAAATATAAATTTGTTTTGTGTATTTGGGTTTTAAGCGTCTAAAACTCAAAAAATCTGCAAAGTAGGCCTATTCTTTAACATAAACTCTTACAAATGCACGTTTAGCAGCGCTCAGAGGAACAATACACCAAATATTATTAAAAATTTGAATTCTGGGGACAATTTTACATAGAAAATTGTCAGTGTTGTACTCATCGTCTATAGAAAAGTTCATCTAGAAAAAAATGTTTACAAAATTTTTATGCAAAAAATGCGTTAAAAATTTTTTTTTTTTTTTTATTTACAAAAAATATTATAAACACACTAGGGTGGGGTTTAAAACTTTTTTTTAACAAATTTTAACAAGCGACAGGCAGATTTATGGTTGAATGCCAAAAATAAAAATATTTTTAAATTTTTGCGCCGATAGATCGAGTCTAAATTTGTGCCGCAGGCGCAAAAACTATCAAACAAAGAGTAAAATGGCCAAAAATTGGTTCAAGCGACAAAACATGTCTTTGTTAAACTTCTGAAATCAACTTAAAAAAATATAATCCAAATAATCTTTAAAAAAAAATTTAAAAAAAATAAAAAAATTAAGTCAATTTTGAACAAATTTTTTTTTCTAGATGGATTTTTCTTTGCCAAATAAGCACGACATTGACTATTTTCTATGTAGAATTGTTTGCAAAACTAAATTTTTTAATAATATTTGGTGTATAGTTTCTCTGAAAACTGTTAAATGTGCATTTGTAAAAGTTTATGTTGAAAAATAGGCTTATTTTTGCAGTTTTTTTGAGTTTTATACGCTTAAAACCCAAATACACAGAACAAATTTATATTTTTTAATTAATTTACATCAAAACACGCCAACGTTAGCGGTTAAAAAAAATTTAAAAAATGCTTCTTCTTGCCCAGCTCACTGAGAACAAAAACATGGTTTTATGGCTTTTGCGGCTTATAGAGAGGGTATAAACTTAAAATGGCGCCAGATTTGGATTGTACGGAAAATTTTTGATTGATTTCATTAGTAAATTTATTTTTTTGAGTTAAAATTGCGGTTTTTAAACAAAAAATGCGATTAAGTCAAAAAACGTCAAAAATACTTAAAAAAATCGTAGAATTTTTTTTAATGGGTTTTATACCCTCATATACCGATCAAAGGACTACTAATAAGTTATAGAAACTAAAAAAAAATACATAAGCAAGTTTCTCAACGCACCCCCCCCTAGCTCTGGTCCGTTTGAAATGGAATTGCCCATATATGGGATTACAACTTACAACACTTGGGTAAAGGAATTAAAATATAAAAAAAAATGATAAAAACATAAAACCATACAAAGTAGAATGGCAATGCATATTGAGAATATATTATATCTTGTTAAGTAACGGCTTCAAAAACTAATTAAATCATTTATTTAAATTCAAAACTTGAGTTTTTTGATAAAAGTTTACAGGGTTGGCAACAGTAAAATATGCCGTTCAGACGGGCTCAGTGCTTATTGATTGATTGATGAGTCAGCGCTGGCAACTGATGAGTTGTTCTGAACGCAACCAATATTAGCAATCAAAATTTGTTAAAATGAGAGTTTATATTGCTAGCAAGCAAGATTTGTTAAAATGACAATTCATATAGCTAGCTAGATTTATCTTGCTTATTTATAGAAATGTGCATAGAGAATAGACCCAAATATGACAATAAATTTTAGTGCATTTGTCATCGCAGGGGTGCGTTTCGAGTTCCGATGTTCCGATCTATAGAGTGTAGTTTGAGCGAACGTCCTGACGTAAGACGTCAGAAATACGTTCTTCTCCTTTAAAAATAACACGTTTACATATAGTATAACCACAACATCATTGACTGAATCAACTTAACCTTAACCTTCGAATCAAACATAAATTTTGACTGTTTAAAATTTATAATAACTGCTATCCTTTTGCCAAGTTAGGTAAGCCAAAGTAAGCCAAAATACTCACTAATCTCACAAATATTTGTTCTTTTTTTAATTAAAATGTGCTTGTTGTCGTTGTTTACAATTTTATACATTTTTAAATGATTTTAAAATATTACTTGATTAACTTTCATCTTACAATAGGACGCCATGAGAAAAGAAGAAGCAAAATTCCTAGTTTGGCTTACTTGCTATTTTACAAATGGGACGGTCTATTAAGTAAGATAAAGTATGGTAAATTAAAAATATCTGAGAATAGTTGCAAAAGAAAAGCACCTATTGTAAGATAGACGGATATGCACCGGCAAAGTTAAAATTCGTCACAGCCAAAAAACCATAAGATTAGAGTTTTAGCACAGTTTAAATCAGTTTTGTGTTTTTCTTTAAAAAAAATTACAGTTTAAACTTAGTTAATGTAATCTGTCATAAGCTCTTTTCTATTTGACCACATAGTCGCACTTGGTTGCATTAATTTAATAAGTGTATTTATATAGTTTAGCCATAGATATAGTCTTGACCACATGAGCTTAAATTATCTCAGGGGGAAGCAATAATGTTTGTATTATATACCTAAAAGTTTTTTAACATCTTAGTATTCAAGAGTGAAAATATTATATAAATATACAATCTTTGCAACATTTTCACCATTGAATACTACTTCGGGTTGAATAGTTTTCAGATAGTCGGAAGGAACGGGCCAAATTCCAGGAGTGCATTGTACACTTAAAAATAATGTAAATAAAGTTAGAGCGTAATTAAAATAAATAAAATTTCTACATTAACGATTTGGAAAATTACAATATATGTTCAAAAATACCGTAATTTATTTTTAAACATTTTTTGCTTTAACTACAAAGAGCAGCAGGTGCTCCCCTGATTGAGTTATGCCTTTGTTTAACATCGGCTGCAACATTTCTAATGACCTGAATTAACGCATCTAGAGTGTCAATTTTTACATTGTAAACTTCATCTTTGTTATTAGTTTAGTGCTAAGAAGTTTAGAGATATTGGAGACCAACTATTAGGACCAACCAATCCAACGCCCTAAAAACCTTTTGTGGCATACTAGATAAACATTTTTTATTACGCTTAACTTGAAAACAAATAAAAATTAAGAAATCACATTCAAGTTTTTTTACATTATTTTCACGTGTACAATACACTCCTGGAGTTTGGTCTGTTCCTCCCAGTTCACCCTGTGTAATATGTTCAAACATAATTGCAGAAAGCTGGAATATATGTTGGTGTAACTGATAGTAATATTATTAGACCGCCTGCCATGTCCCAGTCCTGCTCTTTTATTGCCACGTATGCCTTCATGGCCAAATAATATGAGTTACCAGACCTTTGCTTTGGATGTCAAGGTGCTTGATCTAATTGTTGCATTTAATGCATAAGAACATATAGCATCTAAGACACTTTGAGAGTAAAAAAAGCATTATAGTTTTTGTTTAGTTATTATCCGAGATTAAAAACAGAGCTCTACTATAAGGGCCGCTTTTACAACCGTCGGATAAACTAATCCACAGTTATACCTAGTTTAACACGCAAAGCATTTTACAAATGCTAAGTTAGTTTATTTTCTAGGATAACCTATTGAAACGTCAATTGTGCCGTAAATTATTTATAAGCAAATTTATATTATCTTCTCTATAACGTAAATATGTTTAAATCAGATAGTGACAACAAAAATACAAAAATCGGAGCAACAAACCTTACTTTTTTCCTTATTTATTTTTACTAATATGATATGTGCGGCGCTTACGAGGTTATGTGCGTTAAACTAGGTATAACTACTGCTTCGAGCACCGGATAAGTTAACCCCGGGTTATTCCCCTCCAAATCCAAACTATGCTTTAATTGGAGGTTGTAAAAGCGGCCCTAAATCGCATATAGCTCTGCGGTAAACACAGATAAGAGGTTTGTTGTCCTGTTTAGTCAAATTTTATTGATGGAATCCATACACCAAACGCGGTTGATCGTGGGTTAAGTTGAGCCAAGCCGTCAGTAAAAAATTGGTTCTAGTTGAGCCAGCGTTAAGAGGTGAACTCCTCAAACACAACATTGATCTAATTTTTCAAAAAAATTTGGAACAGCTATAATGAACCCTCTAATAAACTTTTTGTATCACAACAACAGCATTTGTAAAACACAACACGGCTTTACAAAAGGAAAATGTACTGATACAGCAGCATTTAAATTTATAAACAATATAATAACTGCATAGAATCAGCAAAAACTGCCTTTTAAAATATTTGTTGACTTATCAAGAGTATTCGATAGTATAAATCATAAAACATTAATGAACAAATTACACAAATATGGTATAAAAAGTTTATGCAACTTATACACTCTTACATAACAAACAAAAAATAAAAAAACTGTTCTCAACACAGATTCAGAAGAACTGAATTAATTTCATTCTAAATTACCAATAAATACAGAAATACCGCAAGGTAGCATTGCTGGATCTTTTATTGTTTATAATCTACGTAAATGATTTAGCCGATTTAATGTGCAATAACAATAGTGCAATAGTAAACTATGCTGACGATAACAATATACTAATGATAAATAAACATTACAATCTTGTTATTAGTGAAACTGATCAAAGTTTTTCAAACCTGGCTGATTCAACAAATCAACTTTAAATAAATCAAAAACAAACTGAATAATGTTTAGAACAAAACAAAGCAAATTGGATATACCACCAGCAATCACATTAGATGGGACGGAATATGAATACAAAACAAATGTAAAATTTCTAGGTGTTACGTTGGACAAAAATCTGAATTGGGGTTATCACATAAATAATCACATTAGATGGGACGGAATATGAATACAAAACAAATGTAAAATTTCTAGGTGTTACGTGGGACAAAAATTTGAATTGGAGTTAACACATAAATGAAACGTTATCAAAAATTTCAAAAACTTTATATAAATTGAAAATCCGCTGTATTATGCAAATTTTTATTTTATTATGAAATATGGTGTGGTGCTATGGAGACACTCTTCACATGCCAATCATATTTTTAAAACCCAAAAGAGTGTTATTAGACTGGTGTCTAATTTAAAGTTTAACAAAAGTTGTAGAGTAAAGTTTTTTTATTGAGATATATACAATTATTATAAATAAGTTTTAAATTCATGTATGCTTTTTGAATCATTTTTGTTATGTAAAGTTTGCACCTAAGATCTGTATCAGAACGTAACCCAAGATTTTTTTGCATAATGACAACTGGAAGATCACTGGAATTAATGTGTATTTGAAGTTTATCCTGAAACTTTATTTTATCACATTTTCTACCAAATATCTTAACTGACGAATTATTGGCATTGATTGTTAAGCCATGTTTATTTGAAAATTTTAATAACCCAATAAGATCGTCCTTGATGCATTGATTAGCTTTTTGATATAAGTTTGGGGGAAATGAGTAAATCAACTGCAAATTGTCCGGATACATGATAAGTTTGCAATTTTTTATCGATTTTGCTAGATACATGGTATACAATGCAAATTAAAGGGGCCCAAGTATGGAACCTTGAGAAACTCCTTGGCTTAGTGACATAGGCGTAGAAAAGCTGTTATTAATTTTAACTTTTTGTAGTCTTTGTAAAAGAAAACTTTTGACTAAACAGATAACAAACATATCCATCCCAATGTATTTTATAATTGCTCTACTATAATCTATTAATACCAGAACTGTCATTTGCTTACTGTCAATTGAGCTTAGAATATTATCTACTACATTAGCAAGAGAAGTTGTACAACTATAACTTTTTCTAAACCCAGACTGAGTAGTTGGGAGTAATGTATTGTCTAAGTTGCTTTTCTATTATTCTTTCCAAAACTTTTGAAAGTAAGGGTATATATATATTTAGTTATAATAATAGATTCTTTCCACTTGACTGGAAATGTATTTGATTTAATACACTTGTTAATTGTAAATGTAATCATTAGAATAATATAAAAAAAACATAATTTTATTATACCAGTTCCCAAATCAACAGATTCTACTAATTTTGATTTTATGTTTGATATAATAATCAAAACATTAAGTTCGTTTTCAAAAGGATGTACACAATTTAAATATTTGTCTGAAAGATGCTCTGACAATTCCTTTTCATAGAATTGAGCTGCTTAAAAAAAGTTTTAGCTACAACTTTCTTCATTATTTTTTTTTAAACAACATTTAAAGTTAAATCAACAAAAAATAATTTTTTTAATTTATGATCATCATTTGTCACTAAACGCAATTAAAACTTGATTAATTAAATTTTTTATGTTAATTTGACTTGAAATTTTTGAAAGTTATTTGTGCATGTGTTTAATTTGCGATGCAATCTAAAAGAAGTAACAGCCATATAAGGTTAAATCTGGTAAACAAATATACAAATTGCTTCAAACGCAAAAGCTAATAGACAGTTTAAATATTTACATGGTTTTCTAATATTTAAGTTTGCAAGATTATGCTCTGGATTTAGCTAAAGTTGAAGGCTCGTTTGGGTTAGACTTTATTTAATAAAAAACACAATACTCGTCCTGTGTATATGAACAAGTTTCCTAGCAAAGTTCTCATCCTTTAATTGCACATAAAACAGGCACGTAAGAATAAATAGTTATCAACGGCACAACCGTACTATTATGACCTATTATAATTTTTTTAATTTTAAATACATTTAATAAATCGTTAATTGTAAAACGTTTGATATTACTAAAGCATTAGTGTTATTATTATAAATAACGTGATAGCATTATGTAAAATTAATTAATTTGTATCAATAAGTTTTAATAATTTGTTATAAAGATAAATGTATTAAACACAACAAAACTCACCTATTTATTAATGGATCCGATGGCTTCTCACACTTAGTATTCACCCGAACTAATTTTCTAACCACTATATAAAAAAGTACAAAATATAGAACAGAGATGATGGAGCAACACGCTACAAATATGTTAAACGACAGCGAACCATTCAACAACCACCATGAATTAATTCGAGTGTTCATAGTCAGATGAGCCATATGATTTCCAAATACTGCTATCATTGGTGCACCTATAACAAATGAAAATCGTATAATTAATTTTTGGTAGTTTTATTAGTTGCAACACTTATTGTTTTTAGTGTTTTTAATCAATTAGCCTAAAATACTGCCTCGTTTAAAGCATGGGAACTTTACAGCTGAATGAACAGCTTGATAGTTTCCTTGAAAAAGAACGATAATGGGGATAAAAATACGAATGAAGGCAATTGCGTATTGTGCAATTATTTACCTGTAATAATGATTACGACAGTCTGCTTGATGCTCTTCACGCGTGGCAGCTGCACCAATTCAGAGTAAATGATAAGTAAATTGCTCAGCTGAGACGACATTCCAGTCAGCAGGAAGCTCTCCAGGAAACTCATCACTGTCAAGAAGAAATCCTGAAACACACAATTTTCCATCTTGTATAAAATGGAAAGAATTCCCTTTTGTAATTGTATATATATTTTAGAACAAATGTTACTCCGCAATTTAGAAATAAAATACATTTTACTTTGATAAAAAGTTTTGCACGTGTTTGTTGTATTTCATTCCCTATGAAACAAGTTCAAATCGAATAATAAATAAGTTTACCGTGAAAACGCGGTTACAACTCGCATAAAAAAGTTGTGAAACGATTTTCAGTAAAAAAATGGTGTCGCGTTTAGTTAAGTTGAATGAATAAATCAATCGAAACGGATATAATTGAGCCGCAGAAAAAATTCAAATGTGATTAATTAATTAATTTTCAGTTGAATTGGTACTATTTCATTTGCAAGTTTACATCATTATTGATTTAATTAAATTACTAAATCAGAAGTTTAAAAAACTGAACATTATTACTGAAAATAAAGTACTTACAGCAGGGACTTCATCCCATAAAGCGTAGATGAAGACGACCATTGATCCAAGCACGGAGAGACAGCACTGCACCTTTAGAAATATTAAGCAGGACCGTCGGAAAAACCAGTAGAAGCAGAGAATTAATCCGGCTACAGCTGTCAATAGAGTGCAAGTCGAGCAGCCTATTAAGATTATTAACTGCCTCACGGGAATATTTTCACTTTCAGCCTGTAAGGAACACACATTTTCTACATTAATATATTACTTCCTTCCTTTTCGCTTCCAACCCTAACTTTATTTAACCGCAAAATATTTAATGGACATATTATACCCGCAGAGTTTATAAACGAAATTAATATTTAATTCTTTTGTTATTTGCCATATAGCAAAAAATTGGCTGGAGCAGCGTTAAGCCTCTTTGGCTTTATGAAATCAATAGCAAAAATAAAGGTTTTAACTTTATCCCATCAATGGCGAATAATTGAAAACTGGACCGAGCGGTATTATCCAGAGGATTTAAATTGACGCCGCGTATGAGCCCGGATGCTATTAAATCCATGCGTTAATACTTTTAACAATAACTCAAGCAGAATATACATTTCATTTTACATCTCTTTTTGATTTACTAAAAAAATTGGCGAAAACAAACGTCGTAAACATAATAAGCAAGAGCGAATTTCTGTTTATTCTATGCTATAATTTAGAAAAAATATACTTTAACATTTACGTAATAATAAAAAATTTATTATCCTTCAAAAATTATAGTTAAGTTATAACATTTGTACTATTTTAATTGGCATTGTAATAATTAATTGGGGATATTCACTATGGACATTGCTAGAAGTAAGCAAGATATATATTGCTAAAATATAAATCTTGGTTAGTTCTAGGAAAAAAAATATTATTAATTTGTTACATCTTAACAATTGATTTTTTGTTCTAACGAAATAATATTTATTTTAATATTTAAATATCATGTTCATGTTCATTTATAAGTTACGTTTGATTTCTAATCATAAAAAAATATGACAATAAATCAAATAAAGCAGACAGATATTTAAAAAAAAAAATCTATGAAAATGAAAGGAACAATGTTTGATTATTTAGTTATTATGGAGTATGCATTTGACATAAAATAGTAAAAGTTATTATGATTTTTGTATTTGAGTGAGAATGTGAAACTATCTCTACTACATTTATGCCTCATTAGCTTCTTTGTATCTCTAGCAACGGTAACCTTGGTACCAGGTGTCCCAGACTCAGTCAAACCATGTGGTTGATGTATACTAGGGTGTTGCTAGGAATGATTTTTGTTTATGCTAGCCTATGTGTAAGAATGTCTTAGGTACGTACAAATTTTCTTAAACTTATTGTAATAATTGTAGTTTTTTTGCTAGTCTACTTATTTTTGATATTATCTTGGGTTTTCTATGGATAGAAATGCTGTTCTACTATCGTTGGAATTAACAAACTATATTAAATAGCAAGAAATTTAATTAATAAATTTGTTTTGATCATGTTATTCAAATAAAAAGCGCCAAAAACGCAGTAGCCTGTCCGTGTAAAGATTTGCAGCTCTCAGGCACAGACAGTTCAACGTTTTTTTTTTAATGAGGCATTGCGTTGTCACCTATCACAATTTTCTATAAATGAAATGTATCATACTTATTGTAATTTTATGTAAATTGTCTTTCCAACCAGAAAAATGCTAGGCACACTAATCATGGGTGCATACCCGCAGACACTGGGTAGAAAAGCAATTTTTGTTTCCACCATATTGTAATTATAATATTGTATAGATTGTGTTTGATTTTGATAAAAAAAACAATAAAAAAATTGCGGTTCAATATTATTTATTAAATACATAAACAACAAAATAAAAATAAAATAAAATATAGTTTTTGCGAAAAGAAATAGTGTTCTTTCACGTTATTTTGTTACATTTTGCTAAGGTATCTCAAAAGATTAATTTTATATTTAATGTTGTTACAAATTATAATTATTTGTGTTTGTAATAATAATAATAAGTGTGGCCCAAACTGCAAACTAGAATACTATCAAGAGTAGATAGAAAAATTAAAAAAAACAATTTAACAAAAAAACAAAAAGATTATAATAAGAGAAGATGATTAAAATTTGAAACAAATTAGATAAAGATAGAAGAAGTTCAAAACCACATATTGACATTACCGTAGCAACGTGAATAATTGCAAGAATAGTAAATGACTGAATTGTGACAAAAAAAATCACTAAGCTTACACTTACACAAACACATACAATACAATACAACAACAAAATTAGATAGAACGTAAGAAGGTGAGACAAATAAAAAATAAAGAAAGTGACAGAAAACAAAAACATATAAAGATAATGCAAAAGATACTCAAAAAAGCTAAAAAAAGCCAGAAATAAAACAGTACCCAGGTACATAAAAATAGGATACAAAGGAACACACTGGTAGTGCAAAAAAAAAAGAGAATGCAGAGAAAAGCAATGCAAATAGAGAGAAAAGTCAATAGACTGAAAAAAAAAACACAAAAAAATATAAAAACATAAAAATAAAAAACCACAAAAAAATCTTTAAAAAGGCAGACAAAAATGCAAAAAAATTAAAATGTATAAGGATTCTTGGAAAAAAAACCGTTCAAAAGAGTCAAAAAGTTATAATTCCTAAAAAAAAAATAACAGAAAAACAAAAAACAAGAAAAAAAAAAGAAACAATTACAAGAATTGACATATAACAACAAAGCACAAGGTCCAAACAGAATAACAACAGTGATTGTAAAAGCAGCGCTAACAGATGCCTAAAAGATGAGATTTACCCAAGATGCTGGAAAGACGGCACCATAAGTACTGATTGAAAAAAAGTAAGAAATACTACGTCATTCAGGCCAATATGCATAATCAACACAATAGCTAAAATTTAAAAAAAATATTCTGATTTTAGTGCTTCTGTCCAACAACAATTTTGCGCTCTAGTTATAAAAAAATATATATATAATTTAGTGTTTTTGACGTCATATATACAGGATGTTTCAAAATTGACGCCCGTGCTATTGGGATATGACTCGGGAAGCTAAAACAAATTGAGAATAAAGAGTAAAACATTTCTATTTCTTTATTATAGAGTTATTGATAAAAATGTAAATAATAACTTTTTATACGACCACTTCTCAAAAACAATTTTAATTAATTTATTTTATTAAATCTAGTGACCTAACTGTCAAATTTGACATTTAGTTGTGCAACATAATTTAATTACTTTAGAATTTATTAATCGTTCTGATAAGTAATTTGGTTTGTGGGTTTAAAATAAAACAATACTACTTTAATCAAGATTATGTTGATGTGTTGAACGTATTAGAGGATTGTAATGACATTGCTACAGCTGCTGCTATGACTTATGCGGCAAGGTTTCTAAATTGTCTGCACCCCAATGCAAAAACTATAAAACGGACAAAACAAAGATTACTCAAAAAGGTCATTTAAATCCTTGCAAAAATCAGGCAAGACGTCTAGCAAGAAAAGCAAATTTTTGAATTCGTTAACTTGGAAACAAGTACAAGCATTTGATATGTATTGGTTCAAACTCATATCTAAAAAACACTATTCACAAATTATTAAGGAGAAATAGTTTGAATTAATTTAGGCCTCAAAAAGTTTTTGTAAATGGTTGTTGCATAACGTTAAAATTAATATACATTTAATAGAAAAAAAATTGTGGACTAACAAGTCCACATTTATTGAAACAGGTATTATAAACACTCATAATCTGCATCAACGGATAAATAAAAACCTTCACTTAACTCATTTAACATTTAGGTTGAGTTTATGAATAATAATGTATTTGGTCCAAGCATTCTACCAAACCAATTTAATTCAGCTTTGTATCTACAATTCTTAAATAAAAATTTTCCACTTGTAAAATTGTCTTATAAAATCTGTTGAAAACAAACCAAACAATTGACATACGGCATTTCTTGATACACTATGCAACGTTTAACAAAAATAAACATTTTAAAAACCTTTTTAAATGTTAATATTTTATTTTGACACAACCATACAAAAATACTAATACAACAAGTGAAGTAATTTAATTATGTTATTTTGGATCGGCACAGATATTGTTTAAATTATGTGCGGGCATACAAAACAATCAATTTATTAAAAATTAAAAGTATCATCATCTTTTAAATAACTTATTTAAATTCTATAGAAAAAAACACAAAATATTAATTAATTTGATTTGGCTTTAAGTTTTCTTTAAAACTCTGTAACTAGCAAACTTAAAATAAGAAAACTAGCCATAAATCAAACATAGATTATTAATACCTCTCCCCCACTAGGTGTTTTTGAATATTTTTTTTAATTGTAAAAAAATAAGATTTCAAAACAGATTTGCTCTAAAAGTGTGTTTATTAGACCATTTATTTTGCTAAACGGGTTGAATAGAAAAAACTATTGCAAACTATTATAAAAAAAATAACACTGATTACTTGAAAATGTGCTTTTGAACAAATAATGTTGTTTGTAGACAACGGCGCCCGGAACAGAATGTAAAAATAAACAACTACAAACACTGACAAAAACTTGCCAAAATAAATATAAAATAGAAAAGAACTGAGTTTATGGATGAACAAACTAACAAAAGAAAGTCTTTAGAACAAGAAAGGGATAATTTCGGTCGGAAGCAGTGGCAACAAGGTAAGCCCCGCCCGACCATCAACAACAACTGCCATAAAACTGCATTAAAAGCCCAGTCTATTATATAATACATATATGATACAATTTATCTGTCGAAACAAGGCCTCACATGTTTCATTTAATTAATCAACCAAACATTGATTTATTAAAACATTAAAAGTTAATTTTTCTAATGTCTGTGGTCTAAAAAAAATTCTAGTAGATTCCGGTTGTCATCTTGAACATTAATTTGCTGACCAAACAACAAGCATATTATAGACTACAAAATTCAAGGCATTGGTTAAAATAGCATTGTTCTTGAATTAAATCTTCTTAATAAGGTAATTTTCATATATCGTTCTCCAAATAAGGCAACTCCATATTTTTTTGAAATTTTTCTAAAAGTTTTGACAAACTTTTTCAGGGTAATTACAGAAAAGCTTAAATAAATTTATTTAAAGATTTACACTAACTATTGTTAAGACTGCTTTAAAAAATTCTGATCATTCACTTAATAGTTCTGTTGTTTAAACTTCACTGCCTATTACTACCAAACCTAAACCGCGTTTCATCTATCATTATTATCAGATAAGTATAGTAAAAATTAAAAAAAATTATAATAATTTTTATTTTGATACTCATAACCTGTATTCTGAGGATCCCCATATTGCAGCAGAAAATCTCACAAAAAACGATTGAGAATGTCATCAAAAAATTTGTCCCATTCTCTGTTATTAAACCAAAACAAAAGTACTTGTTTTTAATTCAAACAAAACAAGCAGCTAATAAGAAGCAAACAACGATTAAGAAACTCATTAGTAATCGTTACAAACACAGTAAACATTGCAAGGTAGTTCAAAATCTTCAATACCGCCTCTTCAAAATGATTTAAACAATCTAGTTACTAATCTAAAAATAAAGCAAATTTTTTTGCAAACCAATTTACATGCAATTCTACTATTATAAATCATCATATTGCTGTATCTACAATGCCGGGTAATGGTAAAATAATGTGTTTATTTCATTTTAAGCAACGGATTGTCAAAAGATATCTTCTTAAATTAAATACCAAAAAGGCTATAGATAAAATTCCTCCTATTGTTCTTAAATCATTTGCTAATGAATTAGCTTTTATAGAAATGAAACATTTACAAATTGTTGGAAAACTGCAAATATACTTAAAAAAAAAAGTCTGGTTTTTCAAATTATAGACTAAACGCAATATTGTCCAACCATATTTCTAAAACATTTACTAATTTTCACAAATTCAAGTATTCAAAACAAAATAACTTTATCTCAGACACTGAAATTGAATTTTGATCAAAATGTTTGACAATCTTTTGACTTATGTTAGTCACAAATGAAATTTTATTTTAGAAAAACATCAAAAAATCCTGCAATAGCTTAAGACTTTTCTAAAACATTTGATAAGGTATAGAATCTTAATTTTATCAACAAACTCTATTGTTAAGGTTGTAATTATAAATATGTAAATGTTATCAGTAGTTTTCTTGACAATTGAAAAAAAAAATGGTCGTTTAATTATCTTTCTCTTGTTTTTTACCGTGGCTGTTCTAATTCTGCCATCTGTCCCTAGATGCACTTTGGTAACTCTACCTTTCAACCAATGTAATGGTGCCACATTATTTTTTTTTATTAGTACTAAATCATTTTTGTTAATTGTATTTCATTGTTTCCCTTCCACTTAGTGCAAGCTTAAAGTTGCCTTAAATATTCCTTACTCCAACGATTCCAGAAGTGCTGCCGGATCTGCTTGAGATGTTGAAATCTTGAGAGACGCTTTTCCTTTAAGAGTAGTAGAGCTTCAATTTGATATAATAGAGTTGCCATCTTTTCATACGTAAATAGCGTGTTGCCTACCATTCTTTGTAAATAAAATATCATAAACTTTACGGCTACTTCCCATAATACCCCAAAGGGTGGAGTTCTAGGTGGTATGAAATGCCATTTAATGTTTTGTCTTGTTAAATTATTTGAAATAATTTTGTGGTTCATTTCTGATGCAAATATTTTTTTTAACTCTTGTAATTTTCGATTGGCTCCTGTAAAATTAGCTGAAAACAAGTTACTGATATTTGCTTGTCGCGCAATAAATCTTTTTAAAGCTGCCAAAAAATATTCAGTTGTTAGTGTTGTTGTCAACTACAAGTGGCTTTTGTAGCCATGCATACAAACACTGTAATGTACTTTGCTGTTTTTTTTGTTTCTTGTAGTTTGTTCCTTTTTTTATGTTTATAAGGTCACAATAATCCACGCCAATATTTATAAATGGCCGACTTTGTTCTACTCAATGACTCGGCAATATTCCCATTTTGATTTCACATATTTTTGGTTTAACATAGAAACACGTTATACATCTTTTACTAACATTATGTATAAATCTTCTTCTTTCAAGAATCCAATACTTGCACCAAACTGTAGTTAACGTTGATTGGACTCAGCATGATATTGCTGTTCGTGGGTGTCATGGATTATCAATTGGGACAACCGGTGATTCTGTGGAAGTAATATTGGATTTTTCTGATCGAAATGAACCAATGACTTTTGCAAACGGCCACCTACTCGTATAATGTTATTATTATGTAGAAATGGGTCTAACGCGTATAATTTACAGCCCTTCTTAACATTTTCCTTTGTCATTAATATTATTATTTCATCACTAAGTGCGGTCTGTTGGGTGACTTTAATAATTGTTTCTAATGACTTTGTTTGTTCCTCAGCACCTATTGGCCCATATTGGCAATAATGCATTGAACAAGTACAACTTTTAACAAATCGTAAACAATATGCGTATGCATTTTGTAATCTTTAAACATTAGAAAATCGTTTAAATGTTGAGTCTGATTGATTGGTAACCATGCACTATACTAGTTTTATTCCTTTCCGGTAAAGATTCAGATTAAGCAAGTTTGCTTATAAACCAGTGATTTTGGTCTATAGTAAACCATGCAAGACCATTCTACCATAGTGTGATATAAAATTTGTTGGATTTGTCACCAGTTATTGGTATTTGTTAATTCTCAAAAACTTTGAATGATTTGTCTTCAGCCTAGATCCAACCTAGCACAATAAATAAATCGGTCCAATATGTAACATTTTTTAGTTTTTTATTAATGTCTGGATTATTTTTTGCATTAATTCGGCTAATAGAAGTGCACCACATAATTCTAGCCGTGGGATAATTGTTGCCTTGAAAAATGCTACTCTGCATTTTGAGCACAGTAATTTTATCGATCTTATCATTGCTGGCATAGGAAAATTTATGTACATCAAATTGATCACAATTATTGTAGAAAATATGTCTTAAAATTGTTAATTGATTTAATAGTATCAGCTCGTTTTGAAAGGTTGTCCATTTTGTATAAATGTGAGTAAGAACTGATTTGTCCCATGATAACAGCAATTGCCACACTTTTTGCATAATAATTTTTGCTGATAAATCCACAGGGCCTATTAGACCTAAGGAATCAAATATTTAGGCAATTTGTGATGATTTTTTTAGTTTTTGTAGATTTTAATTTGTTGGTGTGTTTTAACTTATAAGCACCTTCAGTTGTTGCCCATCAAACTTCTAATGTTTTAGATATAGAGTTGTCAAAATCCATAATGTTGATACCATGTGAATCAATTAGAGACAAATGATTAGATTTCCATTTTCTTAATTCAAATCCTGCGCACTTTAGAGTTTCGATCAATTGTTTCGTGGTTTGTTTCAAAACTTCTATGTCGTGAGCGCCTGTAATTAGGTTGTCCACGTAAAAATCTCTTAAGATTACCCTAGCCACTATTGTGTGTTGAACTTTAGATTGTTCCGCTACTGTTTGCAAACATTTGATAGCTAAATATAAAACTGAAGATGTGCCATACAAAACAGTTTGCAATTCGTAATAGCGTTTTTTTTGGGAAAAATGATTTCTCCATAAAACTGTGATAATTTTAAGCCTTCGGGATGAAGTACTTTGGAAATATCTGCAGTCACAACATAAGTGTATTTTTGGAAACTCAATAGAATGTCAAACAGGTTATCTTGTAATCGTGGACCAATCAGAAATTTATCGTTAAATGATATTCCTGAATTGGTTTTAATTGAACCATCAAACACAACTCTTAGTTTGGTAGTTATGCTTGATTCTTTTATAACACCGTGGTGTGGAAGATACAAATGTTTGCTAGTTTCCTGTTCATTGTCTTCAATTAATTTTATGTAACCAATTTTTATGTATTCTTGAATGAATGCAGTATATTTATCGTTATACGTAAAGTCTTTGTCAATTTTTTTTTTTAATATTTGAAGAGTTGGTTTAGATGGTAGTTTTCAAATGAATCTGCCGTGCTTGTTTCTATTGATATGAATTTTTAAATGCTCTTCACAATATTGTTCCAATAGTGTAGGGTTGATCAGATTTTGTTCTTCTTTTATATTCCAGAATTTAGACATTGTTTTTTCCATTGATAAATTACAATATGACGATGCTAGAAAATGTTCAATTTAACAATTTCTGGCAATGATTCATTCAAAATGTGTTTCTTGCAATTATGGATGTTGATCTGTCGGTGCAATCTGACCGATACATAAAAAGAAGTTGAATAAATGTATTCCAATTAATAAATCAATTTCTGATAATAAAATATAAAAAGGTAAGTCCGCTAACATTATATAGGAATTTCATATCTTTGATGTTGATTATACAACGTAAAATTTTTGTAATTAAAGGTATCCCTAAACAATTGATCGTAGCGGCATATGAGTTTATTCGTAATTGAAAGTGTGTTGTGCATTTTCTTGAAATATTTGTTGATGATTTATTTAGTCCATAGACCGGAATATTTATTAAAGACGTATTTAGGTTCAGCCTGCTTACACAATTTGTTGATATACAGTTTGACTATGCGTTTGAGTCCATGAGAGCCCGACAAGGTTGCATGGAACCCTTGCTATCTTCAAGAAGATTATGGTTGTTAAAAAAAACACAAATGCAGGTTTTATTGGCAGTGATACATGTTAAGCATTAGTTGGTTTTTCATATTGGTTGTCAATATGCAATAGTGTGTGATGCTCGTTGTGACATATTTTGCATGTTTCAGCTCTGCATTGATTTACCTTGTGGTTTGGTCAAAAACAATTACTATAAAGTTTTAATCTTTCAATATCTTGACTTTGTTCTTGTCCACTAAGTTTCAAGAGTATTGAACATTGATTAAGGTAGTGACTTCCTAGGCATGATGAACAGTTAATTGGTTTTACTGCCGCTAAGGCATTAATAGTTTTAGGCTGATGAGATCTTGGATTGATAGTGCTGTTTCGATGGTAGTCTTCTTGATAATTGCATTGACTCTCAGACTTGGCATTTTTTGTTAAGAAACTGCAATTCATTGTACGTAAGAAGCATTGATCCAGTTAATGATTTTTCTTAGTCACTTTTGGTTCTAAAATCCAGTTTTGTACAAATGAAGTAAATTAAAATTCTATCTCATTGTTTAACTGGTTCTCCAAGATATTCTACAGCACGCAAGTGCTTAGTTATTTTGTTAAGAAGCTTTAGTTAAAGTTAAAAATGGCAAGTTACTAGTTGTAATTTAAACAAACCTTAAACATGGTTTGTTATAATGATTTGCTTACTTTAGAATCTGTTCTTCAAAAGATCCTAAGCAATTGTATAGTTATGTGCTGTTTTTTTTTTAATTCCATTCAGAATTGTCTTGGCTTCTTTTTTCAGTGATAAATAAAAATAGTGTAGTTTTTAAATTTTTGAAAGCTTGTTGTTCTCATGGACATCATATTTGTCAGAAATTTTTTGTAAATTAATTGTTGGTAATCGGATTGGTAATTGTACTTCTAGTGCAATAGTAGATGATATTAAATTTGATAAATTGGCAAAGTTTTGTTTAATTTCTAACCTTTTTAAGAATGTGTTTTTCCAATACATGGAAGTATTTGTCTTCAAATGAATCAATCTCAATGATTTTTTCGTCAGGTTCTAGTTTTTCGATTCCAAGTTAAAGCTTCTCAAATTCATTTTTAACTGTTTTCTATTGTTGATTCTTAACTTGAGTTCCTCAAATAGATTGAATTGAGATCCGTCATCATAAATGTTTCAAACTTGGTTAATCTTGATTTCATGTTGAATCGTATCTTTTTAAATTTATAGGCCATTATAGTGGTTAAGCCGAATTGTCAGATTAATTAAGTTAGAAGATTCCGGATTTAATCCAAATTCAAAGGATCAATATTATCGAATGTATTATTAATTGACTTACTTTCTTGAAGAGTACTAACGATAGCTAATTATTGCTGCTTGAAACATAACTTCTTAAAATTTTTAGGTTAACACTTAACATGGCTAACTATAATAAACAAAATTTTTTAATTTATCAAAATCAAAATACGATATATCAACAGTATCAAATATTAAACTAATCAACAAATTTATATCTAAATTCTTTAATTTGTCTTTTAAGGGTTACAATCTCAAATAATCTTCTCTAAACCTACTAACTAAGATTTCTTATACCGGCGTAATGTGGCAGGTTTTTGCATTTTTTATAGATGTTTTTGTGAACAACAAAATGGAAGATACATTGCTATTTAAACAATTTTTTACTTGTAGTACAAGGCTTGCTAGGAATTCTAACAAATATTCACTAACAGTTCAAAAAAACTTTTATTAGATTTTTTTTAACCATACTATTAACACATGGAATAAACTTCCAATATTAGTATTTCTTGAGACTACTTCTAACAGACTGCATAAATTTAGCTCAATGTGATAGTTCCAACAAATGTGGTTTAATTAGTTTAAATTCAAAGATATTTTTATGTTGTTGTGACGTGTTAAGTAATTCCTAAATAACACAGTATATTAAAATTAAAAAAAAAAAACAGAAATCTATTTAATAAAAAATGTTCTCAATTTTCTCTTTAATCCAAAATATATGTATATGAAATCCGTCGGTGAACACTGTTTTACGATTAGCTGGGTCATTAATATTTAATGTGTTGGTTTGATGATAAGTCTGGCAAATTATCAATAGTTGCAATATGTAGCCGGTATTATGCTGATAAAAATTTAAATATTTTTAAAGATAAGCATTTTTATTATGTAATAGTCTGTTTAAAATTAATTTACGGACAATAGTAAAAACTGTCTGGCTTGAAAGCGTGTGTATGAATGGCTACTATACAATAAGCTAATAAAACTCCATAAAAATAGGATTATTTTTGAAATTATTTTTTTACATTTATTTATTATTACTAACATTTATATTTATCTATTATCTAATGTATTTTTTATATTAAAGATACGTATTTGAAACTAAATGTATGTGTCCTTTATTGTTATTAAAACAGTAAGCAATAACAAATATATTTTAAAAAATAAAACAAATTAGCAACAAATATTTATTTTTCTATGTGAAACCGCAACCAACTAATTTATATGTATGAGTTTTTCCTGTTGCTTTGCATTTTTTATAAGTCAACATTTTAAAACAACTAAACCATGTTACAATTAAATTTAATTAAGAAACGCTTTAATATTATGCAAGCGGAAACCTCAAATTATACTACCAGTGTAAACAACTTTGAAACTAGGAAGTTGAAAATCGATTTTATGCATATGCAACTACATGTATACATTTACTTAATAATATTTATTTATTTTAATAAATTTTAGTAAATTGATCATGTTTTTTGTAGTTGCAATTGTAGGTTTGATTGAAATTGTAATTTATCTATAATTGAAAATCTGATAACGTAGAATTTGCATATATATTATGGTAGTTATAAGACAAACACATTACTAATTCTGGCTTAACTAGAGATGTCTGCAAATTAACAAGTGTACTTCTTAAACTAATGGTGTGTTTGTGAGAATAAATTTGTGATAAAAAACATAGTAAGATGTTTCTTTATTAAAATAAATAAACTATCACGTAGTAGAGCCATTAGTTATACATTGATACAACAAAAAAGCGCCACGTATACTTTACATATAAATTAAAAACTGATTTAGTTTTTTTTGTTACTAATGTTTTGAAATGCTTGTTCCACTCTAATTTTACTATAAAATAACTGTTACAAATAAGTGTCTTGATTCAGAAATCACTTAATAGGCCTAGTTCTATCCTACCAACACCTTTCCAAAAAGTTGTATGACATAAAATAGCCGTAAAATGCACAGTAACAGCACCTAAAATTCTCTCTTCAATAACATTAACATGTTTAAGAAACTCAAACAGCAATGGAATATGCATTATTTCTTATCATTTGTTTATATTAAAAAACAAAGACTGTATGCATTTGTTAAAATAAAGTTTGACAGTTAATGCAAATTACCAAGCAATAACAATGCCATTAACTGTTGCAAGCGTTTCTCTAATTGTTGTAACAATTGAAAATATTTGTAACCAGTGGTATTATGTATCTCTTACACTGAGAATACTCCGTACTACTGTTCAGAATGAGTAAAATTGGTACTTGTTTGATCCGGAACAAATAGCGTGACAATTTGTTCTGATAATTGTTTTATTGTGCTCAACACACTAAGCAATCGCAGATTAACAGTTTAACTTCAACGTTGTCTACTAACAATGCAAAGGTTTTAAATAAGTGTGAAGACAATTAGGAAGAAACTTGTGAGAAGTAGTTTAAATTTTTCTTGCCATTGGACTACAATTGCTACATAGGCACCAAAATGATCGTCCGCAGTTTGCCCCGTTAAAAGATATTGAGAGTGTACGCTGCTTATACATTGATTAAACGGCAGCTTAGAATGTCTAGTTATAGAACTCTTTGGCCGTTACATGCAATTTGAAATTTTTAATCCAAAAACTCTTTAAGTTAAGTTTAGTTTTTTAAGAAGAATTTGAAGGAATTCCTCAAATGTGCTTAGCAAAATTTGATTTGACTCAACGTCAGGACATACACAGTACTGACAAAAAACAAAAGATTGATTAAAAATAATCGCATTATTTTACACATAAATAAACGCATTTGCGTGTCTGTTATTTTTTTAATTAAATTATTAAGTTCTATCTTAATTTGTATATTTTCTTCTAATCTTTGCATACAGTAATACTAATAAATGGTTTATCAACTCAATATCCTCTTATCTCATCGAGATAACATTACAAGTATCCGGAATATGTTTAGTTTTTGAAAAGAAATACTATAATATGATATATTTGTCTTGTACCACTATACCTTTAAACTATAAAACCGGTTTTCAAAATATATGTGCCAATGATAGTAACAATTTTGTTGGAATAGATAAGATATAAAAAAGGTAGAACTTTAGATTGATTCATTTCTGCTTAAGGGCACGACTGACGCGCGAAAATCAAGCAAAATCATATTTGCTTGACATGTGCTGGCTCCTGATGGTAAATAGCTGAAATAAGATTGTACACACATATGACATCATCATTGCTGGTATAGCACGCATCGTCGCCGATCACATACTTATTTATAGACTTATCACCCCTTACCCCACCCTAGTACAAAAACAATTCGTATGTTTAGAAAATAATTTATGAAATTAGGTATTTATATAGATTTGCATCAGGGGCGTTCATAAAATAATTACTATTATTGAACCTTTATTATTGTTTTTATAATGAAATATGTATATTATGTATATATATTTCTTTTAAAATATTTTATTAAATTAATTTATGTGTGCAGTTGGTATTGCAACAGTGTCGAATAAAAATTGCAGTTTTACAATGAAGTTATTTTTGATTACTACATAAACAATAAGTGTTGAACAAAAAACTCTAGAAATTGCATTTTTTTTTATATATGTATTTGCGGGCATCTATTGTGTTTATAAGCTAAGATAAAATTATACTGAAGCTTATTGTAACATAATAATATAATATTTTATGAATTAAAAAATAATATTGGGAATATTAGGACGTTTAATCTATTTTCTTGTTAGTGTATGTTATTGTTTTACCAATCTTATACATAGAATGTTATTTTGATTATTGTATTGAAATGTTTATATTTTTGTATATGGGCAATTCCATTTCAAACGGACCAGAGCAGGAGGGTGCATTGGAAAATTTGCTTTAGAATTTTTTTTCAGTTTCTATAACTTATTAGTAGTCTTTTGATCGGTTCATGAAGGTATGAAACTTTAAAAAAAATTCTACAACTTTTTTAGTTTTAAAAATCGCAAATTCAACTCAAATAAAATAAATTTACTAATGAAATCAATCAGACATTTTTTGTAGAATCTAAATCTGGCGCCATTTCAAGTCTATACTCTGTCTATAAGCCGCAAAAGCCATAAAAATATGTTTTTGTTATCAGTGGGCTGGGCAAAAAGGAGCATTTTTTATTTTTTTTAACCGCTAAAGTTAACGTATTTTGATGTAAATTAATTGGAAAATATAAATTTGTTTTGTGTATTTGGGTTTTAAAGATCTAAAACTAAAAAAAAAAAAACTGCAAAAATGGCCCTATTTTTCAACATTAACTCTTACAAATACACATTTAGCAGTTTTTAGAGGAAGTAAACATCAATATATGATTAAAAAATTGAGTTTTGCAAACAATTCTACATGAAAAATAGTTAGTGTTGTGCATATCTGGCGTAGAAAAACCCATCTAAAAAAAAATTGTTTAACATCTACTTTCATTTTTTTTTTTTTTTTTAAAAGATTATTTAGATTATTTTTTTTAAGCTTATTTCAAAAGTTTCACAAAGACATCTTTTGTAGTTTGAGCCAATTTTGGGCCATTTTACTTTTTGTTTGATAGTTTTTGCGGACAAATTTAGACTCGATCTATCGGCGCCAAAATTTGAGAATATTATTATTTTTGGCATTTTAACAAAAATCCGCTTGGCGCTTATCAAAATTTGATAAAAAAAGTTTTAAACCACACTCTAGTGTGTTTATAATATTTTTGTAAATATAAAAAAATAATTAATTGAAAATTTTGTAAGCATTTCTTTCAAGAAGAACTTTTTTATAGACGATGAGTACAACACTGACTATTTTTCATATAAAATTGTCCTCAGAATTAAAATTTTTAATAATTTTTGTGTATTGTTCTTTTGAATGCGGCTAAACGTGCATTTGTAAGAGTTTTTGTTGAAGAATAGGCCTACTTTTTAAATTTTTCAAGTTTTAAACCCTTAAAACCCAAATACATAAAACAAATTTATATTTTTTAATCAATTTACATCAAAATACGTCAAAACTTTGGCGGTTAAAAGAAATTTAAAAAATGCTTTTTTTTTTAGTTAAATTTTTGATTTTTAAACAAAAAATGCAATTAAGTTAAAAAACGACAAAAAGTTTCTTAGAAACTAAAAAAAAATACATAAGCAATGAATTGCAATTGAATAAACGCATATTATGACAGTCCATGTGTAAAATAATCATCATAAAACATACTTTGCCAATATTTAGTGGGTGATGATTTAATGAACTGTGAGTCCCCATTCAAAAGACAACAAATCGTCGGGACAGTACCTCTGTGGGTGGTATGGAAACTTGTCCAAACAAACGTTTTTATTGCTGTCCTACACATTAAAATATTTGATAAATAAAACAACGTAAACACAATTTTATTTAGATATATATGGTAAATTGTGGTAAATGAATTCCATGTTAAAATCCAAAATCTTATTTTACATTTACAATAAGAATTATTTTAAGTTGCGGTGTTGATTTCAATTTTTGTTTAAATGTCTAATCTTATCTTTGAACTTGTTTATGTCATTTAGTGTTGGTGTTGTTTTGCAATATCTTGTGTCAATTTGTATAAAAAATTTTTGTTTACGTTCTTATGTTTATCAAATGAAGAAAGTTTTATTTCAACTTTTTTCAGAGCTACTAAGAGAGATGTGAACTTCCTACTCTTTAAATTTTATGTATTATAAAATGTACGTACGTAAAAAATGGGTAAGAATTATAAGTATATTATAAGTCAATTTTTTTAAATTATTTCCTGTATATCAAAATTTGACTTATACAAGGTTAGTCAAAATTGCTGGAACACTTAAATAATTCTGTATTCGTAAAAAAAGTTTTAAACAAATATTTTTGTTTTGTTTTAAACAATCTTTTGTTTTAAAATATTTTTAATATAGAGGATGTTGATTTTAATGTTGATATTTATATATTTTTATATTTTTTGATTCTAAGATTAATTTAGATTTTTTTTGTAAATATGCACCATTTTTAAGTTATAAGCAATTAATTCAAACTCTTAAACATTTTCTTCAAACATTGATTTTATCCAAACGTTTAAAAAAAATAATAACATCAAAAACAAAATTGTAAAAATATACGGGATGTTTATTTTGTTATGGAAGTTTGAAGCTTTTTAATTTTTAAATACAACACCCTATATATTTTTACATTTTTTAATAATTATTTTGCTAATTGTTTTTTATGTTATTGTCCTTTTTATCTATTTGGTTAAAATAAATGTGTATGAACGTTCTTTATTTGAAGTTCAGCAGTTAGAGTTAATTGCTTAGTTATAACTCAAAAATGATGCAGTTTATAAAAAAATATTTTTACTAGAAGATACTCAAAATTAATTTTAAAATTAAAAAATGTAAAAATATGTAAAGTCTTCATTCAAAAAAAAGTTTACCAAATTTCCACAATAAAACGAACATCCTATCCTAAATATTAAAAATATATTTAAACAACAGTTTGTTTAAAACCAAATAAACATTTGTTTGTTTTTTTGATTTTTTAACGTTTCGAGAATTATTTATGTTCCGGTAATTTTGACTAAACCTGTATATGTAGAACATATTCGTAAACACTATGGCAAAAAATCCTTTTTGTTATTTTTACATCTAGAATGCTAAAATAGTATGTTAAAGTACATAGTCAGAAAATGCATAATTTTTTTCCTAATTTTAAAAAGTATATAATTCGTATATTATTTTTTGTATTATTCAGGTCGAAGTCTGAAAAAATGCAATTCCCAATCAAATAAATTTTACGACGACAAAATAATACATTACACAACAAATAATATACGTTGCAGTTCAGAATAATACATAACCCGACAAAAAATATATTCTACAAAAAAATAATTCTGTATCGTCAATATTAACCGAATACATAAACTGAATATGCATCCCGCATCCAATCAATAACTTTCTTCACCATCACATCTAATATTAAATAAATTATATCAAAATAAATAACTCTTTCAAAATAATTAAATATTTAACATAGAATCAAAAAATTACGAGGCACGGCTTGCTATATAGATACAACCTTGCTATATAGATACCATCTTGGCTATAAACGCTTTGCTAGTGACAAATCTCTACAAACAAAAGTAAAACATACCATTGTAATATTATTATGCAAAAAGAAAAGCAGAAATATAAAAAATAACTGGCTTTTGCAAATTAATCTACAGCAAATTAATAATTAGAATAATGTAGACTATTGCTTTAATTATTAATTTGGATAATAGTTTAAGTTATTCCAATTATTAATTTGCTGTCGTTCAAACATCCTATTATGTTGGCATTTATTTATTTTGTCTTGTTAGTTATCGTTCTAAAAACTTTTTTTTTGCTGTTGATATGTTCTATTCAACTGTTCATGTGTTATCGTGGCTTTCAAAAAATCAACGTTTGATTGCTCTACGATGTTATGCAACTGACTTTTAAAATGTTGTATGGTAATATAACAAAGGCTACAATACAACACATCAATAACTACAATACTAAAATAACATATAAATGCGGCGTTGCAATTCCTTATTTTACGAATAGTTAATTTAGTTTATAATACCGGAATACATTTATTCGTCGAATATAATTAAATATTTGTTATTCGGTGATTTATTTTGTCTTTATAATACCGGCCCTTAGGGATGTTATTTAAAAATGTTCAATCAAATTTAATTTAAATTGCAATTGTATACATTTTCTACATCCTTGACTATTTCTTTTGCAGTTTGCCGATAACATTCGAAGATATGCATAAAAAACACGAGCAGTGAGCTAATGCAATATTAGCGCCACATACGAGATAATAGCAAAACTAAACGACTTAACTTTGCACAAAAAGTTGCCTAGTAATTTAATAATTCAACGTTAGAAAATATTGAAAATTTTCTAAAGGGTTTATTTAAAAATTACGTCAAACAGTTTTATAAAAATGGTTTTAATTCAAAGATATGTTACTAAAGTTGGATATAGTTTAATATGATTGTCATAGAATATCAAGGATATGAATAAACAACGTATTTACAAAGATTTTGGAAGTGCCGGTTTATAATAATTAATATAAAAATCTAATTTCAACTTAAAAAATTGAATCTTCTTTTATGACTTGCGCAAGAGTTCAACATTTCAATCTCTACATTGCATGACATGATCAGTTATGTAATTTGCTTGTAAAACGATGTAAACGTACTGTATAATTTCCCATATACGACGCAACCAGTCGTACGTCAAAACCGTCACCTTAATAATAACAAGCAAAGTTATAACTAAAAAAAATGTGTACACGTCACGCTTTACATTTGCACAAACTGAAGAGATAAAAAAATAAACTAAACAAAATGTGTTGTTAAAACTTAATCTACGCAGAGAAAATAAACTTTAGTCCACAATGTTTAGGGAGTGTTCCGATGCGACAAAATAGTTGATGCAACTTAAGCTGTTTGCCATTTTAAAAGCAGATAATTTTTAAATTTAGGACAATTATCTTTATAAAAAGTAGAAATATAAAAATAAGTGGATGATTGGTTTTTAATGGCGTCAGTCAGAAGTGTTGTTTCTTAAAATATAAAAGTGACAAGAAACTCAACACAGTTTACAGTTGTGCTTTTTAAAAAAAAGACCGTAAAAGTTTAGATAAGATTGCTTTAGAATTACAAAAGATTACTGCTTTTTTAATATTTTTATATTTATGTATTAACTTTAAGACGCTGGTGATTGCCCATTTTAAGTAGAAAATCAAAATTAAATTGATAAAAATAGCTTAGATCTATTAGAGCAACAACTATTGAGAAAATGTCTAAAAAAAATTTGGTCAAATGACGCGCAAATATAAAGCAATATTGCAGCAAAATGTAATTAGTTAAGAATAGAGAAATAATAATAATAATAATATTTATTTATTTATTAAATAAAAAATTCTATATAGAATCAAATTATTAGTTTTTAAATCATTCAAAAAAATTTTAAGATTTGTTGAATGGATACGATGTGATAGCGTTAAGATAATTTATAATAAAAATAAATTTCGAAAAAATCCACTATAATTTTTTTTTGTAGCTCTTTGCTAAATACTGTCCACTAAGAAAACAACTGTTAAACTAATTTTTAAAACATTATAGAAGAACGTTTTAGATATACAGTAATACATTGATACTTTTATATTTTTCTATGAAGATTTTGAGTTTTAATGTAATTAATTTTTAAAAACTTAGAATTTTTGTTTGGTTAAATTTATTTATTTGCAAATTAAATATAATTTTTAATTTTTGCTTTAAAGTATTAATGTATAGATATAGGCGGTTGTATGCATTTTATATTTTAAAATAACAATTATTTGAAAAACTTATTGTTTAATTGTGGAGCTTTCAGAAATTTCATCTTATAAGAACCAATGTTAATTTAAAAACGTCGCTGTACGTGTCAACAGTTTTTACAAAAAAAGGTTTACCGATATTCTCGTAGATGTAATGAGCTTTCAGTATGTAATGTTTCCTAATAATATTTTTCTATAAAAATACTACTAGCAGCACCCCATCAAGACGCGGCGACTAAACCCGGAAATTCTTTAGAGTTAATGTGTTTTTTAAATATTTATATATTCTCTCTATACTGTAATATTTTTTCATACAAAGTTACCAATTCTTTAATTTTTTGATTATATAATAAGTACAAAAGAAAGCTCAAAATAGACTTTTGCAGGAGTTACCAACAGAAACGGTACTTGCATCATTTAATTGAAGTACCTTGAATGATAAATTTTAATGAAATCATTAGCTGTGTTACCGTGTCAAAAAAATATTAATCTAAACATGTTTTGTATCTAATAAAACTTCTCTTTAAAATTATTTTATGTAACATAAAAAAAATAAATTACACAACTAGCAAAGACAATTGGCGGTTGGCTTGTTGCCAAGTTTTTATATTTTTTAGGTTTTAATATAAGTTGAACTAAAATTGTGCCAATTATTTGGTATTATGAATCCATTCCATATGTTATTAAATTGGTAAAGTAAAGTTTTTTTTGGCTATGTTTGAGAGTAGTAGTTATTACTGTCAGATTTTAAGGTATGACCGTGATTTACAGTCATCAAATACAGCAAATAATATTTTGGCCTTTGTTTTAAATAGTCGTTTTGGCCATCATTTTAAAACAATAATTATTAAAATAATAAAAACCAATAATTTTAGTAAAAACAGGCAAAAAAATGATTAGATATTTAGTAAACCTAAAAAGACGTTTATCGTACTTTAAATATTAGTGCTAAAATTCTAGTAAGAGAGTCATTATTAGAAAATATCTAATTGTGTTATTAATGTAATTAAAGATTTGCCCATTATGTTAGTAATCAAACTACCCTAACTAGGATAGTTTATGTTCAGATTTTTAATAATTAAAAACTGAAGAAAGTTATTAAAATCAAATATAACCTCATATGTTAAAAATACAAATGCTAGAAAGAATGTAAAAATATAACATATATAATTTCTTAATTAGTTAACATTTATTTAACATTAGTTTGTTGATTGTTGCTGCAAGGCTAATGACCAAAAAGAAAGGGACTTTTTCCGCAAATTCAAAAATTCCAACCTGAAATATTGAGTATAACGTGACTTATTAAAGCTTTTTTCTTATCCAAAGGATAGCGTACTCATCACACCACATTATTTTTTAACTAGAAAATCTGACTCTCTAGATAGAGGACTCAAACCTGAAATCCTTAATGTAGCACTAAAGTACGCTAACCACTACACCACTTGGTACGTAATTCCTTGTCGTGTAACGTAATTATTAAATGGATGAAAGAAAAGATACAAACTAAAAGTAAATAGATTGCTACCAGCGCCATCATTGATTCAAAGTATAATTCTTATATAACAATAATAGAAGATGAAAAAAGTTGATTTTAAAAAATCAGTTTGATTAGAATTGTCAGTTTAGTTCTGAAATAGTCTTAGATTCATTTTCTTGTAAAAAAACTAGTTAAATATGAAAACTGGATTGAAAAACACATGCTTTTCGCAAGTTAAATAACAATTAGAAAAACATAACAAATTAAATAAAATGTATAAAATGAATTTTTTTAATTCATTTTATCAAACTGGAAGATCCATAAAACTAAGTTAAGTTTTTCTAATAGTTCATTTTAATTTATGGCTATAATTTTTATTATGCTGAGTAATATTAGAAAACCTTGAACTCTTAAAAAAATGTACCTGGAATCATGCTAGCAGTATTGAATTTGTTTAAGTGTAAAAAAAAAAATTAAAAAATTAGTTAAGGATGAAGTTGAGAACGCAAGGGGGCTTCAAAGTAAGAAAAACTGTTGACAGACATAATCTTTTCAATATATAAAAATAAATAAATTTTGGATTAAAAAAACTTAAAAAAAAATAACCAGTGCAGATGTAGTGGATTAATATTTAATTCCATCTGCCGTGTTTGTTTCTTTATTAATCCGTTATAAAATTTATAGTAAAAGATAAAACAATGTCGTCATTGAAAAACACTTTGTCAACCTGTTTAATAATACTTTTCCATGATATCCCCTAGTATAAAAGCAAACAAATTATTTAATTGAAAAAAAACTTGCTTCAATAAATCTGATTGCGTTTTTTTCATTTTCTTATTATTAAATTCCAGACAAATTTGTTTTTTACTTTTTTTAGAAACATTCTTTACACTATATTAAAAATAAATTTATTTTAAATGTAGCTATTTTGTTTAAAGTTTTATTGATTATTATTTACAACAAAGATGTGGATTTAGTACTAGATGGATGAGCACATTGTTGTTGGGAAAATTTGATCTTCTAGTGTTGTTAAACATTGTACACCGCACAATGAACAATTAATGAGTAGATTGATATAGGTTTTTTAATTATTATAAATCTCAAAATTACATAACTTAGAAAAAATATTACATTATTATCAAGTCAGCAATAATGCAATAAGAACAAATTTTAACTTTTTTTGCTGTCTTTTATCTGATACTTGTTATTAACTAATTTTGGGGTGCTAATTTCAAAAATGATAACAGTTTTTGCCTATCGCAATTTCATTTTTTTTAATTATTCACGTTTCAGTCTGCGTCTATTTTAATTAACTCAAATTTATTTTGTCCAATATGTTTCCTATTAAGATCTCACTTGCAAGTAACGGCCATCTACCTGTGACCCTAGCACCCATTAAATGGTAAGTTATTGTTTTACAATCAAAAGTTTCAGACGTGTTTACTGTAAATTAGTTTCTTAAATATACAAGCGTGTGCAAGTAAAATGGCTACTAGCAGAAACTGTTTGAATTTGCCAGATACATTTTGCTATATATCTGGAAGTTTCACTGTGCCTAGTCAGAAAATAAATATTAGCAGTTTTGTAAAGCAAGTCTACTTTCGATACTTTAAAGTGCGACTTGCACACCAAGACAAGTCTTGGGCTTCACACAAGGTATGTAAACTTTCTTTTGAAAATTTACAACAGTGGAGCAAAGAAATGCAAGAAAAACTGGCATTTGACACTCCAATGATATTGCGAGAACCTGAAAATCACGCAGATAATTGTTATTTCTGTTTAACAAAAATTAGTGGCTACAACAAAAAAAAAACTAGACAATAAATCACACACCCAAACCTATAATCAGCAACCCGCTTAATATCCCATTCTAAAGATTTACCTGTGCCAGTGTTTAAGGAATCTCTGTTACTTAAGGACGTGGAGGTTTTGCAAATAAAATTGACAAACAGGATGCTAATATAAATTTTGAATGCGGTTTTTCTACATAATATACACCTCATAGATTTAACCAGACCAAACTAAATAAATTAGTAAGAAATTTAAATCTTTCAAAAAAAACATCAATTTAATAAAAGAAAATTGCTCAAGCCAAGTGCTAAAATTACAATCTATCGTACCAAAGAATTTTTTTTTTACAATATTTTAAAGTAGACAGTGATCTAGTTCATTGTCATGATGTTGATGATTGTTATTGAACAGTTTGAAAAAGAGCCTAAAGTGCGTTTTGCTCCATAATGGAAATAAATACAGTTCAATTCCAATCAAGCATTCAGTACTACGATACAATTAAAAATGTGATAGAGCTAATAAAGTTTGAAAATTATAAATGGATCACTTGCGTTGATCTTAAAATGATCAACTATAAAACTGGGTCTAATGAAGCAGTTTGATAGAGCTTTAAAATTAGATAGTCAGTGTTTTAAATACATATGCGATAAATTTTCCAAACTAAGCTTTAAAAAACTAAAAGCTGGCATTTTTGATAGGCCAGAAATTAGAAAATTAATCAATGATTAAAATTTTTTAAGTTCCATAATTGAGGTGAAAAAAATGCATAGAATTCTTTTGTGGCACTTATCAAAAAGTTCCTAAAAAATATAATAGCAGATAGTTATGTTAAACTTCTCAAAGGATTTATTAAAAATTTGTATCGTCTTAGTTGCAAAATGAGCATTAAAGATCATTTTTTATTCAGTCATCTTGACAAATTTTTTGAAAATTTAAAAAATGTAAGTTATTAGCAGGGTGAACGTTTCCACCAAGATTTAAAAAAATATGAAAAGGTAATACCAAGGAAGGTGGGACAATCACATGACGGCTGTCTACTGTTGAAACATTAAAAGAGATTGTGGGAATGGTGCGTGCACTCCATATGACACTATCAATAAAATTTTATAAATATTTTTAACTTAATTAGTCCTATTGTTCCCCAAATTTTTATCAAATAAGTTATTATAGCATTGGTATATAAAATTAAACAATAAAAGCATAAAAATAGAATAAAAACGACAATATGCTCCAAAACAAAAACTTGATGTAATAAGTAAAAACTGTTATCATTTTAAAAATCAACACTCCAAAATTTGATAAAAACAAGTTTCAGATTTAGGTCAGCAAAAACTGTGTTCCTCCAATTTATCACTCATTCAACTAATAATCTAATAAAAATAGCAACGCAAATATGATAAAGTAGATATAACAAACTCCTGTACAACAAATGTCTCATAACAAGCATAATATGAAATATGTTTAAATTCTTGCTACTTTTTCAGTTCTTATAAAGAAATGGTTTTTAATAAGCTATAACACTTTTTGTTGTGAAAAATATGCTGTGTAAAATTAAATTTATTAAGTTAATTTTAAAATATTAATTTTTAAAATTTAAATCATAGCAAACAAACAAATGAACAAATTTGTTTGTAATTGCATATTCTCCTATATTTGTATGTATGCGCACACGACAAAACAAATATTCGTTTGCTTTGATTTAAATGCACTTTCACATTTCTGAAAAGTATGTCCAGTTTGCGTTTTTTAGTCGTATACTGTTTTCGTCAAATTGTTTCCAGCGTTTCTTAGTAAGAATAAAATCAATATTACCTGTGTTATTTCAGTTGGTAAAAAAATGTTAGAGTGATAAGTGATGCTACAATAAAGCTGTATAAAATAGAAAATCCTGTCACTGTTTCTGTTCTTGCAATGTATAAACGTTTAATATTTTGTTTTTTAAATGAATTACTAAATTAATAATCTATAAATACAAAAATTTAAAACACTGAAAAAAAACTAAGTTGTGATTTATAGATTGCAAAAGCTTGTGTTACAGTCTCTTTTGCATATAAAGCTGGAAATTCAAATTTATTGAGTTATTGCATAATACTATAAAATTAATTAAATACGTAAATATGTTTTTAAGTGTTAATAAAATCAAGTCAGACAGAACGTGGCAATTATCGTTGATTATAAAACAAGCATTAGGAAATATATAAGTATGTATCAATTTTTTGTGCTACTTAAATAGTGTCAACTATTTACTATTTCTTTTAAAACACTGTAAACATATAAAATTTCTTAAATTTTAAGACAAATTAAAAACATGTGGTTGTTAGAAATTCGCTCTTTAATTATTAACATTTCTTATTATAAATATCATTTCAATACAAATTTAATTTAAGCAATCCGATATAAAATAAATTGAATAAATGATCAAAAGTAATAAATTAGTTTTAGTAACAAACTAACAAAAATTAACGCAACTAATTTAAAGTCGATTATCGATGGCATTAGACGTGATCGTAGTTCTAACTTAATTAAAAGCAGATTAAGTCAAGCGGTACTTACAAACGAGGGTTTCATGGTGAGAAGAACCCCATAGGTCCCCGCCCTGGGACACAAACAGCGAGTTTTCGTGCCCTCCAGCAACCTGATGGGAATACAATATACACGTCTTTAATTTAATTGGACACATTCTTGGCGGCTAAGTAAAAAAATTCAATGTCTAAAGCTAAGAAATACAAAAACAAAACTTTTCTTTATGCCAACCAATTTGAATTGCTAAATATAAAACTTTTTAGTATTTAGATTTTTATATTTTAATAAATCAATTTCCATATAAATTTAATTAAAATTATGTAACGACTTATTTTTTACTAAAATTATAAAAATCTTTTACAATGTCAAAATTCTATTACAGCAATACGATAGTAATAAAACATAAAAGAACGTTTACCTTGTTATACAGGTCTGAGTGTCCCAGGAGTAACCGTAACTGGCGTAGTCTGCCACGCCGCACAATATTTTCCAGGAATCCTGTGAAGAGTTCTTGGCAGGATGATTGAACTCCATCGTGAAAATTGCATCTGATAAATTTCCGCTTAGTTCGACACCGTTGATTTCCAGCCAAGAGGCAGCAACGCTTGATATTATTTCGTAGTCCATCTCTATTCCGTCCCTGGAACAAAGGAAGGCGTTTAGTTACGTTTTCAAAGAAATTCAAATTTAAAATAAATAGCGTGCGCGATTTCGCTTGCTGGAAAATGCATTTCATCGAACTACATGATATCCATTCTTATTTTATGCATTGTACGATAAACGCAAATATTCTTTTCAATATTTACTAAATGATTTTGTGGTTATTCTTATTTATAAGATCTATATATTTTGCAGATCAAATAATTGTATCACAAAATGTGATTGGTTTAGATAGGTAATTTATTTATTAAAAAGTAAAGTAGAAAACTCTTGGCATAGATTCTGAAAATCCAAGTATAAAGAGCGTCAATAAATTGGCACGCTTTCATGTTAAACTCCGATAACAAATATAAAAGACTTTAAAGGATTTATTGTGATTACATTTTAAATGTTGGTTTAAGATTAATGTCGAGCATTTTTTTTTACAAAATCAATCAAGGTTTGTAAATAAACCAAAAGCAAAAAAAAAATTATTAGTGTAACGCTGATTGTGGAATACGGCAACTGTTTGGAAATAACCTTGCAATATTAAACAATGTTTGATTTTGTACAGAAAGTTAGTTTGGAGTTTGATTAGCCACAAGTTTTATTTGGTATCTAATTATGCATAGCTGCTCACAATTGATATTAAACGTATATTAACACATAAGAATTATTAATATATTTAATAGTTAGTAATATCTGATTATAATTAATAACAATAAAAAAATAATTCAATAAAATGATTTTGTTTCATCATTTTTTTTAAAGCATATATCTTTTTAAATTTGTTTTCAAGAAAACGTAAAAGTGGACAAGTAATTATTTGCAAATTAGAAAAATATAGTATTATAAGAGTACTTTAGTGCAAATCATTTCTATTATAAAAAAATAACAACAGCAGCAGCTTTATTGTACTGGATGCAACCAAACTTTAGTACAAAAAACGCTTTTACTAGGAGCGTAAAGCTGTTACTATGTATTTTAAACACTATATTATACATATATTTGAAACAACAAACAGAAGAAACAAGATCTTTTAAATCTACACCAATAGTTCAAAAACTCTTATTATTTAAAAATATTATCCCATACAAATTACCAATAACAGCAAAGCAGCAATTATTGCTATAAATAAATAGTACATCACATCAAAACTAATACTAGAATGTTTTTGTATCTACATTGACATCGTATGCAATCTCATGGTTGATAGTTTAGTGTTCAATAGGCATAAATCAATCAATAAAACCAATAAAACTTCATAAAACACTAAATTTTTGTTAGTAATTTAAATATAATGCCACAAATAATGATTTATTGTTCACACTTTACAAATTTGTTTTTAATTTTTATGCAAACCCATAGCAATTAGCATAGTTTTATTTTATTATATCAGCTGTCATACACCACTGTTGAAGAATGCAAACAAAATTCTACTTTAGACAAACAAGGAGAATATCTTGCAGTAGCTCTATACATTTTCAGAGCGTTTGATATCGTATGGCATCCTAATTGTTTTTTTAACAATAGAAAAAATTATAGTTAAAATCATAAATGCTGGTGTTTCTCAAAGTTTAATTTAATAACCTTCTTCAAATAACTAAAAGTCCTATTCATAGTTTTGCAAATGATAGCACTATTCATAATTCATACTTTGCAAAGACCATGACAGTGATGGTAGTAAACCCGGTTATTACAAACGGAGCGATGGAATAAAGAGAAAAAACTCTCTCAAAGATACGGCCAAAAAATTAGGAAAAGTTCAGAGGCTAACATGTCTGCTAATAACGAGGAAAATAAGAAGCCCACAGCAGCTATGAAAGTACTAATATTATCACCGTCACTTTACCAAATGGAAATGGCAAAAGCGAGACAAACAACGTCCATACTGCAAATAAATTAACATTTTGTACATTTTAGGAACCACAAACCTAACATAACAGATGTGTTGCATAATCAAGAAGGGACTAAACCCTGACAGACTGACAATTATTATTTCAAACAATCAAACATCATTGCAGGCTTTGCAATTTTCAGTAATAAAATCCAATCTAATTATGACGTGCATATACAGTCTCAAAGCAGTGGCTACAACCTATAAAATTTGCCAAAAGAACGGGAGATAAAAGGAAACTTTATGGCAAATCAGCTTGCTAAAAAAGGAGCAAAGAGGACCAGAACCCACTTACGGGATTCCATACAAGTTTAAAAAAAAAAAAATTGCAGCAAACTTGAAGCGGAACAAGCAAGCTGTGGAAGGAAAGTAAGGATTTAACAAATCAAAAATATTTTTAACAGAACCATTACATGATATCAAATCAGTGGTAACACAAATGAGTTGCAATAGATTGTAAAGACTCACAAGACTGACACTGTAGACTCAACAAACATTTAAGCGTTTAATGAAAATTGGAAAAAAACTTTCTGTGCCACGAGTGAGCGGAAAAAAATGAGACTACAATACACTTGCTGCTGAGTGTACGCAAAGCTTACAAACAACAACTCACAGCCATCTTTGGCAAACCTAACCGTAGATATGCTAAAAACAACTCATTAGCTAAAAGTAGTAGACTTTATCAAAGAGACAGAACTGCTTAAAAAGTAGAACATCAGAGGTGTACAACAGGTTTAAAAAAATAGTTTTAAAAAAATTCAATTTTCCAGGCAAAAAAAAATAAACAACCTTTGTTTATGAATAATTTTAATACATATAACACTATAAGTCCAGTCAAAGTAGCTTTTTACCACAGGAAAAACCCAATTTTTTTTACTTTTTACACTGATTTATAGGTACCTAGTGAAAGATATACTAAAAGTCTTGACAAATATAACACAAACTCTAGCGGCAATCACCAAAAACAGGGCACTTTTTTTGGTTTTTTGTTAATATCTTGAAAACTGTAGGTTAGAGGTAAAAATTCACTATATTCATAATGAAAACTGATAAAATATTTTAATAAAAATAATCATATAAATTTTTCTAGTATTCCCAGCGGTTACAGAATTATAGAGCGGTAATGAATGCTCTTAAAAAAAGTCATTTATTAAAGATGCCAAAGCAAGAAAAAAGAAATGTATTTCTTACCATCATTTGTTAGATACTTGTAAATCAATATTTGATAATGTTTTTACTACACTTTTAAATACGTTGGATCATTGTGGAAACAAAATTTACAGCTTGGTAAAAGAAAATAAAATCATCTTTATTAAATAATAAATTAACATTTTTAAGAAGAATAATCAATATGTACATCTACTTAAGCTATGTAAAATTTCTGACCTTCAAAAGTGTGTCATTTTGAACAGGCATTATTCTAAAGTCCAAAATTTTGGAAATCTCATTTTTTTCATCTATATTTTGATCCCTGAAAATTTGAGCAAAATCAAAGAGGTCGATTTTTTCAAATTGGTCGAAAAGTAATGGAATTACCCATATATATATATATATATATATATATATATATATGTATATTAATCCGTCAAGTCGGGCTCTTTCTGGGTACGAATCCGGCAAGTCGGGCTCTTTTTGGCAAGTCGGGCTCGTGTGTCACGTTGCCGTTCACTTTCGGGAACTAATCCGGCAAGTCGGGCTCCACGGCACCTTCACCAAAAATATTTTGATATGTAATAAAAATAATTTGACTTTACAAGATAGTATACATACATCCAATACATTTTTTATTTAATTGCCAACAACCCTAAATTAGTATTTTCATAAATAAATTAAATAACAAAATTTTTAGAGTAATTGCTTTTTGGAACAGCAATTAATAAGCACAATTAAATTTATTTTATTATTTTGCGCATTTTACCCTTAACAACTCCTAATTATAAAATTCATTATTTTTAATTAAATTTGGTTGACAAACGGCTTTTGAAGTAAGTGGATTACAATGGTAGTGTTAGATTATATGTATTAGAAATAACAATGTCAAAAAGTTACAAATTAAGTTAAATACTTTAGAATTTTGCAAAATTCAACAAACATGCTTTTTTAAGTTTTTGAAAATTTTAATGATGATTGAATTAGATTATGAGTTATTACAGTAGTAATGCAACATTTTGACATTAATTATTAAAATAATACATTCTATACCAAATTCACTATTTTGTGTAGAAATGTTGACATTTATGTATGTTCAATATTTTTAGATTTTACTAAAATTTTGCATACAAAGGTTTTGCCGTTGGAGGATTACAATGATAGTGTTAAGTTATAAGTATTTTAAATAGCTAAGTCAAACTTTTGGCATTTAAGTTAAATTCTCAATTTAGCTGTAAATCAGCTTTTCAACCAGGTGCAAAAAGACTATCCACTGCAAAGAATTTTTTTTGGGACCTTTCTTAGACATTTAAGAAGCATTTGACAATACTTCATTTTCAATAAACTGCTACGGTAATAGAAAACAGCAGCGCTTTACTTCTTGTTAGATATTGGGTGAACTTCATGCTCAAAAATCAAACTAAAACAATTACATTATAGTAAAAAATTAGACATAAAACGTCAGATTGATAAAATTTTGGCTATTTTAAATTAAAGTTATTAGAATTATTAGTTATCTTTGGTATGGAGTAAGAAATGTAAGAAGATGTGGAAATTGATGCAGTTTAAGTTTAGAAAATAAATTATTGTCAAAATTTAAGGTTAAGTGGAAGACCAGTGCTAAAACCATGGCTAAAACTGAACTTCGCCTTTTTCTGTATAAATTATATTAGAAATAAAGACGCTATTATTATTATTATTATTATTACATTATAGGAAAAGAGCTAAAATTGCTGGCGAATGTCTCCCCCCCCCCCCCCAAGCTACAAGTCAACGCAATTAAATAAAGAAAGCAACAAGAACAACTCTCACAGCAGCTATGGAAACACTGCTTTTGCTACCACTTATTTGTAATAATGGAGGGGAAATAAGCAATCAAATATAGATAAACAAACACACTGTAAATCTCTGTAAAACGTCTTACATGAGAAAGAAACACTAAAAATAATATCACACTTTATAAAAAGTTATTGCATGAAAAAATCTTTTCATTTAATACTACCGTCGCAAAGCAAAATAATTTATATGATATATAGATGGATCTAAACATTACAATAGCATCAGAACCGGAATTATCCCTGGGCAAATATGCTCTTTCAAACAAAATTAGCTATTATTAAATGTAGCGTTAAAAACATCAATTCAAGACAATACTTCAACTGACCAATAACTATCATGTCGCAGAGCTAATCGGTTATATAGGCTATACGGTTGTCAGTAATTAAATGTAAACTAGTGATAAACTTCATAAACAATCTGCCACAAACAACACAGTCCGCCTCAACTGCATACCAAAAGATTATAATCTAAAAAGGCTTACAATACGCAACGTAGAGCCTTCTTTGGCAAACAGAAGCTAACCTAAGAAAAGCTTAAAACAGTCTATCTCTTAGCAAAAGTTTCTGAAGAAAACTGGATTTACTAAAAAAGTAACAAGGTACACAAGAAATTGTAGTCGCTAGACCACCTCAAAAACCAAAAGTTTTAAAAATTCTATCAATTATAATTAGAATTTTTGAATTCTATTGCAATTTAGCAACCATGCAGTAATAATAATAAACAATCATTGTAAACTGCACTTGATCCATAAATAACTATTTTGTATAATTGAATAAATAAATATATATATATAAAAACATGCCAATTTTAATTGAATCAAAAAACGTAATTAATTTAAATTTATATTGTTTTTTTTAATCATTGTTTACTTCTGCATCAAATAAAATAATTTAGGGTAAAATCAAATTATATATTATATATTATGGTTATTACATATTTGAATGAAAACATTGCCGCTTTACGAGCAAATGTTTCCAAGTATTTGACCCTAAATTCTTTACATTTATTTATGATCTTTTTTGTAATCAGCCTTCACCACAAACCAACGACTTCGAGATTTAAAATCTACCAGCAAATGTGTATATTGAGTCGTGTTCCGACGGCAAGAAATTTTGTATATTCTTATTTTAAATGTTTATTCTAATTGTTTTATATGCATTGTACTGGAACATTTTATAGCCCAGATGTGCAGTTTCATTTGTAAAAATCTTTCATATTCTATATTTTTCATGTCATTACTAAGCCACAAGTTTTACCATTGGCTAATTATCTATTGCAATCATTTATCCTTATCTTTTAAAAACAATTTGTATTAATTTATATATTTAAGTATAACTTTTCAAATTTTATTTATGCAATAATAAAATATAATAATAATAGTATAACAAAATTAATTAAAATCTTAGTATACCTAAACAGAAATATAACAAAACTAACTATTTTCACCAACGTTTGTTTTCATTCTCCCAACGCGGCTTCATTATAATACACGTCATTAATTGCCTCTTTGCAATTAAATAGCATTAAGTAAAACAAAAACAAAAAACTGTTTTAAATATTTATTATTATTCAATTAGATATATATTATAAATGTAAGAATATTAACATTGCATTATAATACGATTCTGTGTCGGACATGAGAAGTTATCACTTTAATTTATGACACTACCTGCTGATATAAACCCAATTGCGGCCTATAGAAATATTTTAAACTTAAATATAATAGAATTATATTACATAATATAATGTAGTGTTGTTTTTGCAATAGCTACACAATTAAAAATATGTTCAACTTTTAGATAATGTGTATCTTACATTGATTGCATTTTCTTCTGATGGGATAGATTAATTTAAATTTCTATCAAAACAGGTTATTGTGCTATTTATTACAAATGCTCAAAAGTCAGCAGCATTCTGTTTTAGTTTTTGATTTTGTTGAAATAATGATATTGCATACTTATATAAAAATATCTACAGAGAGTTCATTATTTTATTGCATGATGTTAACATCTATGTAATGTATGCTTAATTGAGTCTTATGCGGATAATAAAACATACGACTAAATATCTTTATTTTTCTACCGATTGCATCTTTTTTTGTTTTTAATTTTAGTATTCTTCAAACTTTTATAACAAAATGTTGTTGACCCACAATATATATTTCAAAAACGAGAAAGATGTTAGTTTAATTAACATCTCTTAAAAAAACTGATTATTAATCTAGAACAGTAGCAATTTTTGATTCTTAGAAAAATATGAAATTAAAAACCAAATAGTCTTGATAGTCCAGTTCATAAAAAAATTGTAAAAGTTTTAGTCTTACATATCTAAATATAGTATGTAAGTGTTTAAATGCCTTGCTATGTACTAAGAGTTTGTTTAAACATCATTGTTTTGAATGTGTTTGAACGTAAATCATGTTTATAACAATTGCAAATAATTGTGTGTACTTAATGCGCTAATCCACCATAATTGCTAAATTTAAGCTAGTTTTATTAATTTTCTGAAATAAATTTTGATAACATTACTTTGAATAATATTAGTTTGGTATTACTATTATAATCCGCATACAGTAAAAGCACGGCCATGTGTATCAAAACATCAAACTGATTCTTTGAATGCTTATTATTACTTTTATGTACTGCATAATTTAAAACCAGTATTCTCTAAATATTTTGAAATTAAAATTTTTATTTTTCATTTATTTGATATTACGCTGTTTAGCAAACTTTAGTTAAATCCATACTTTTTAACATACATTTTGACATTTTGACTTCATCATTATTAGTGTTCTGCTTTTTGCAGGTCTTAAGTGTATCTTCTTCAGTTTTCTTGGTTCTTTGTCTTTTGCTTTGTTCACTGTACCTTTCCCTATTCATTAAAACATCAGTTATCTTGCATCTTTTTCTTTACGGATTTGCACTTACCATTCTTTTGATCACGTTCTTTAATAAACAATCTCTTCTCATTGCACGTACAATCTGTCTTTTCTCTCTTACTAGCGCCCTTTCCTCCCTTAACATTCTTAATACTCCTTTATTCCAGATCTTGTCTGACCACGTAATGTCCAAGCTTCACACTTTATACTTAACATTTCACAAATGTTATTTGCAAATTTATACTTAACTTGCTACTCAAAATCTTTCTTTTCTTTCTAAAACCTTTTTCATTATTCCTATGCTAACTAGTATTTATCTTTGTTTTTCTAATTCTTTGTTATTTTAGTAGCAGTACTTTCTTAATTGCTCCAATTTATCTCTTTTAATGTACGTTTTTTCTTTCTCATAACCTTTGTTTTGTTTTTGTTTATACTCAGTCCATACATTGATTTTATTTCTTTCTTCTTTAACTATAATCTTTAGTGCTTTTGTGCTCTTTGCAAACACGATCATATCATCGGCAAATTAAATAGATTATATTCTTTTTTCTCCTATGCAACAAAGGAGTGATCTTTCCCTTTTCAGCACTTTGCTACTATCTTTTTGGCATGCATATAGAACAACGTTGATGATAAACAACAACCCTGTCTCACTCTTTTTTTAACTATAATCTACTTAGTACTTTGGTCATTTAACCTCAATGCTACTTAGTGTCTCATAAACACTTTCAAAATTTCAAACAAATTTTTCACAAAACACAGTCAATTGCTTTTACTTATTTAATTTAGTCAGACTTCTTTCAATTTGTCATTTTAATTGTAATCCGCAACCATAAAACTTATGATTTCTGAGTTTCAGTTAAATTTAAGATATTGCATATGACCACACATATTGGACCTGCTACTTTGAAAGCTTATAATTCAACTTTACTTTTGACCGCTTGCTTTGAAACTTCTGTATCGAACATTTTTGTTGAAAATGTCAGCTAAGTCTATAGTAATAAAATCGTTGTTAACCAAATTTTAAGTAAATCCAAGATACTGCACAGGCATATCAAAATTTTGACCCTGTTACTTTGAATGCTTATAACTTCACCACATTATTGTAATTTGCATACTTTAAACCGCAACTTTTAGCTAAACAAATAAATGTTGTTATTTTGTCCTACTTTTAATACTCCTACTTTTAATACTCGTTCTTCTTCTTCTTCTTCTTCTTCTTCTTGATGTGCCGTATCCTCAGTGGACGTTGGCGATCAATCTGGCCTATCTAATTCTATCTACCGCGGTTCTAAATAATTCAATTGAAGTATTGCCGGTCCATTGACGCAAGTTCTTCAACCAGGAGGTTCGTCGTCTTCCTGGTGATATTTTCCCTTCAATTTTGCCTTGTATAATTAACTGCAGGATTTTGTACCTTTCACTGTTGCGCATAATATGGCCGAAATATGACAGTTTTCTCTGCTTTATCGTTTTTAGAATTTTTCTGTCCTTTTGCATGCGCATAAGTATAGTTTCATTAGTTACTCGGTATGTCCATGAGACCCTAAGCATGCGGCGATAGCACCACATCTCAAAACTTTCTAATCGCTTGCTGACCGCAAGAGGGTTGAGAAGACGCAACATCTTAGAACGAAGTTGGAGGCAGAGGTTCATGTTGCATAATATACTCCTCGTTTGGTTGAAAGCTGATCGTGCTTTTTCAATCCTTATTTTTGCCTCTTGACTATGGTCCCATTTGTCGTTCAGGTTTGTTCTTAAGTACGTTATTGATGATACTGTCTGTAGGGGCATTCCGTTCACGTAGAATTTTGCGTTCTCGTTGTTTTTGCTTATAATCATAGTTTTTGTTTTGGATATATTCAGTCTCATATTAAGTTCTTGGCAGGCGTCGACTACTCTATCTATTATCTTTTGTAGTCCGTTAGCGCTGTCGGCGATTAATACAGAGTCATCTGCATATCGCAAATTGTTGATGACCTGCCCATTTATAATTATTCCTTCCTGTTCTTCTTCCAGTGCATCTTTGAAAAGTTTCTCTGCGTATCGGTTGAACTCCTAATTTTACAAATTTTCTAAATTTTTGAAGAATTTATTAATCCTTAAACTAATATCAATATTTTGTCTGCTCATAATTTAACAACTATTTAAGTTAGTAGAATTTATTGTATTTGAACAAAAATTATTCACTTAAATATTGATAATTTGATTAAAACTTTAACATTACTTTGAATGCTCTTAATTTCACAACAAACAAACATAAAATCATAAGATGATAGCCATGTAATGAATCACATGACTTAAGATTAAAATCTTAAGTCTCAGTTTTCAAAATTACAATGATGGTGATTCTACAATTAACAATATGTATAAAAATTATTTTTAAAATTTTCAACCTATTTGTTTGTCGCAAATGCAAGTGGAAAATAAATATTTTCTTTTTGCACTATTACTAATTTATTTGACTTTTAATAAATATTAAAATTTATGTAAATAACTTGTTACTATTGCCGCTTGTTATTTTTTGCAACTATCCAGATGTAAGGAAATTCTGAATAAATATCAGGACAATAATGAAGTCGTAAATAAAAAAACATGCATGAATAGAATAGACTGACCTTAAAATAGTTTTACTGCTTTTAAAATAATTCATCATAAATTCATTGATAATAACAATAATTAAAGATGTAATACTTTGAATATTGTTTATACTTGTTAATCAATAATATAGTAGTTTCAAATACATGCAACTATTTTGTTGTAGTCTACATCATTAAATTATTTGACAAATAAATATGCAAAAAAGTCTTTCTATAAAAGAATATATTAAGTAATATTAAAAAAAATTCAAAATATAAATTGTCGATGTTATGCATAAACAATCAACAAAACTTACTTAATTTATATTTTTTTCATCGTAACTGAGTAAGTAAACTTTTAGAAACAATTTAAATTATTATAGATTATAAATATTTCTGTAAAACAATTTCTTATAACTTTTACTGCAAGAGCCCAAGTTGTCGAGTTTATAAACGAACATTCAAATAAACATTTATAACTTTTTTATCACAAATGTATAAGAAACATTTAGAAACAACTATTTAAGTTTATAGATTTTAAATATTTTTATAAAACTATTTCTTAACTTGGACTTTTACGATAAATTCTAATAAGAGCCCACGTTACCGAGTTTATACACGAATATTCAAATAAACATAGGTTATTTATAAATTTTTTTTTTTCATAATAGTATTAGCAACGTTTACAAGCTATGAAAATAACAATAAATTATAAATATATTTTAAAAATATTATATCCACTTTGAGTTACAATAAGTAGCAAAGAGCCCGACTTGCCGGATTTATACCATTGTGGCTATAACTTTTATTTGAAGTAATAGACAAGGGTTTGTTTGTCCCTAGGAGGTTAGTTTGACAAAATACATTAGAATATGACATAATATAAATATATATTTTACGAGCCCGACTTGCCGGGTTAACATATATATATATATATATATATATATATCTATATGTATATTTATATATATAACAAAAAGTAAGCAAGCAGTAAAACAATGTTAAGAAGTAGAATCTCACCTGATTTATGGTTATAGGTTCAGTAAACTTAATATTTTGATTTTTATCAACTGTTGAATTTCTTACAAAAATTTGAAAAAAAAACCAGATCATCAGGGTTATCGACTTCTTCTTCGGGGATAAAAGTAATGCCATTCAAGCAATCTCCATGGCAGTTGTGGCAAATGTTTGTGCACATTATTCTTGTTTTTTGGCAACCACATCCGTTTCTACATCCAGTTATACATTTGCAAGAAATAAGATTGAGGACTGTCTTAGGTGCTGCTGCGCCTTTGTAGTTACTGGAATCAACAACCGCTTTCAAACTTCCAACTACTGTTCTGAAAGAAGTTTTTTTCCATGCCAAAATTGGATTTAATGGTATACACAAAAAACATGCTGCATTGCTGCTCTTTTTGTGGGCGGCAACGCAGAAACGTCTGGTTTAGCTTTCAAAACCGATTTGGTAAAAATATTGTAACGATGCATGTTAAACGAGGTTTGCTTGTGGGGTGCATTGTACAATGCCAGCAATATTTTGTTTCCAGCTTCAGCTACAGCCTTATGGAACAAACTTGCGCTGTTGAATACATTAGTAATACTTTGCAGTGTAGCTCGTTTCTTGAACAAATTGAAACAGAAGTTTTCTTAGCCGTATCACATCAGTCCTTCATTCCCATAGTATGCAATTGCTGACTCAAATATACTTTCCTATCTACTTTGCCGTGGCTTGGTTTAACAAATAATATCTGTTTTTCAGATAGAGTTAAAGCCATGAGGACGACAATAAAATTCATGGTCGTGAAGGGCAGTTAAAAGGAATGATATAAGTCTGCATTTTTTGTGTTTATTCAAAAGAAAATAATCCTGTTTGACTGTGATTTGTGTTTATGTTAACTGATTTCTTTAGCCCTTTAGCTTGTACCTTCAGTTCTGTTTAGTTCTCCTTGTACACAACGGTACAGCTCTTGCCGGCATAATGCTTGAGCAAATATGTGACATAAAATTAACAAATTGTTGAGATTTAGAAAGAAGGATTTTTTTGTTTTTTGCATTCCAGTTTCCCCAAATAAAATTTAAAAGTATAGAGAAATAATTAAAAAAAAAAAAAATCTCAAGAAAATCTTCTGTACGCTAAAACCTAAAGTTTGCCGCTAGATAAGCTTCTCAACTTTCCAGATCTGGCGGAATTCTGCTGTTCTGATACGTAAACGCTATGTGAAAAGAAAGAAATGTAGTTGAAAAAAAAGAGGAAAACCGTCAAGATGAACAAAGGAAAGAGAAAGGGTAGGATTGGGCACCTAAAAAAGAGCATTGAGACCAAACAAAAAAGACCAGTTCCTTGGCTCGTAACAATACAACAAATCTTTTTCTTCTATTCTTCAGCGCCTTATAACTCTGTTACCGCTAGGAATACAAATATATATATATATATATATGTTTAGTGCAAATTTTATCAGCTTTCATTATCTATATAATCAGGTATACAAATTATTTACTTTCAATGCATACTATTTAATTACAATAATTTTAAATAAAAAAAAATATAAATTTTAAATTTATCAGAAATTTTGTTTATAAAAGTATATTTTTATTTTACATAGTTGTATTAGAAATATCATAAAAGTTCTAACAAAAAAATTAAAAAAATGTATGTTGCCATTTAAAAAAATTAAGTTGGTTGCCATAGCAATTATACTAATAATAAAAACAAACATTTGTATACTTGCTCAAAAAACTGTTTAAACTGGTTTTTGATTCATATAAATCGAAGTTATTTAGCCGTATTTTTGTCTAACACCCTGTATAAATTGTCGTAACAGAATATTATACTAGAAGATGATTTTAATGTTAAATTTAATCTTTTAGATGTGCAAGCTGCTTCATTATGTGATTGTTTAAGTACATTGCATAAACAATATATTTACAAACTTTTTATTAAAATCTTTCAAAGTAGAGTCACGGAACAAATATTTTCAATCATGTAGGTATGTTATTGACTTTACTTATTGATTTTCAATATTAAAACAGATATACAACAAAAATATGCAATCCAATAACTATGCAGAGTAATATAATGTTTTATGAAACGTTGAGCAATATGCAGTGGGATGATATTTATAGTTGGTCAAATAACATTGATAAAAATGTGACTGTTTTTACAATAAAATTATTACTAATATAAAGTTATCAAAAAACATAAAAAAACTGATAATAAATTAATAATTTGTTTTGTTTAATAAAAGAGCACTTACATCTACTAAATACAAATTTTTAATTAAACCCCATCAATAAGGCTAAACAAGTTCTAGCACACTATATAAAACAATATAAAGTTTCTATTTGCTAATCATTTTTATATGAAAAATTCTAATAAACAACCAACGGCTATGTAGAATATAATATATAAAAAAAAACAAAAAAAACAAAAAAAACAAAAAAAACTAACTGTGATAAATCAAGCTGTAATATAGTAATTGATATTTTTAATTTATTTTTTACTAATGCAACACAAAAAATATATCAATTATAGGCCAATTTTTTTTTGTCATATCAAAAATAATTATGTTTGATAAATGAGTTTTACAAAATTAAACAAATAGCTTTTATCAATAAATTATTTAATAATCCCAAGGAAGCAATTAAATAAATTATCGATTATATGCTATAACAATCATAGACATATAATAACTCACTTAACACAACTACATAAGTAAATAAATTAGATAATCTTTGTTAATTATTATAATTGTATATTCTAAGTCATATACTGATTATGCCATGTATGTACATATAGAAGTAGAAGAAGACTAAATTAAGTAAAAACATGTAGCCAAAACAAATTAAAATACAATATAATTAATATTACAGCATACGAAGTGTATATTTACAAATATTATGATTAATTAACTATAATTTTACCACTTTATAGCCCGGCGAATGCACCATTTATGCAAATAATAAATTTTGAATTCCACAATATTAAAGATATATAGTCTATATATCTCCAGATATTTTACCGTAAAGACATAAAAATGTAAAATTATTGTTCGTAGAAAAATAATTAAATTTTGCGCGTCCTTACAATAAATAATATTACAAATACCTTATTCGTCAGCGAAAATAATTAGGTAATAAAAAATGCAATAAACTCTGAGATGCAATTTGTAATAGCTATAACTTATTTGTTTTTTTTAATAAAAATATAAATGAGTTAAAATTCTATTTTAGTAAATTTTAAAATATTATAATTCGGTGATTTTTCTTCATATTTAAAATCAATAAATATTTCTAATGATTTTTAAAAGAATTTTTTTAACATATTTTTTTAATTTTATATTTTCTATTTTTATTTTATAAAATCCTTTTATATTATTCATATTATTTTAATGATTTTATTTTATTTATTTATTTTATTTTATTTTTACATACATGTTTCAATGAGTTATCATCATTTTCAATGTATTTATATTATATAATATTTCAAACTTTGAAACATGTATGTAAAAATAAAATAAAATAAATAAATAAAATAAAATCATTAAAATAATATGAATAATATTTTTTTAATACAAAAAATGTTATGATCAGTAAAATTTAAATACATTTGAATTTCCTAAATTCTTTAAAAATAAAAGTTATATAAATATTTAAGTAATAATTACAATTCGTAATACATACTGTAAAATATGTATATTTATATATTTTTATACAAATTAAAATTTAACAAGATTAAAGGTTTCATCATTAAACACTTCTTTAAATTAAAACTTTTTTAGATAATTAATATTTTAATTCAATATATTAATATTTGATACATTTATTATTTCTGGCTAGTATATTAGTAAAGTTTTTTGAGTAACTTGGAGAAAATAAAAATTATTAACATTTTTTTTTCAATAAACTATTGGTTTTAGATTAATTTCTATATACATTGTTTTTTTAATATTGAGTACTGCAATGTATTCTAATAAAAAGTAGACAATACATTAGACATATACTCAGACACAATATAATTCACAATGTTAGTTTTGCTATTGTTCTTATATATAAGTGCTTTCTTTTATTTACTACAAAAAAAAATGCCAAATTTGAATAATTTATTATAAGGAATCCAAAGTGGTCTACTTAACAAAAAAAGCACAATTTCTAAACAAGAATAGTAATGTTCCATCTGGACAAGCACTTTTACTGCAATTTATTTGTTCCAACTTATTTCAAACTACTAATATGGTTTCAGAAAAAGACTACACAATTATACTAGTATAACAGATGTTACCATTTGCTAGTAATTATGTCATATAGTATTTGGGCATATTCTGTAAAATTTTATTACCGATGTTAGTTAAAATTGCTGTTAAAATTAATTTTCAGCCAATTAGTTTTTAAATATTACCTAGCAATGTTTTAAATATTAATTAACATTGATGTTAAAAATATAAAGAATATTGCTCAAGTTTGTCAAAGTGTAACTGCAGAACTAGGAAGATCAATTTATCATTAATCGCAGCAACTGAGCTCCTTTAAAAATCCAAATAACTCAAAAACTAAAATCAATAGATCATTTACAGCATCGTGTGTTTGCCAAATTTTTGCAAATTTTTTTTTTCAGTGTTGAGACGTATTTTTATCTAAGCGGCTACGTAAACAAGCAGAACTGCCGTATTTACGAGTTAGAAAATATGCATTCTCAAAAAGTATCTGTATGATGCCTTGTGTTCTAGTGACATAATTGGCCCGTATTTGATCAAAATTTATAACAAACGGATTACGTCATGTCTTAGAAGCCAAAACGGCTGTTTGAACAATGTTATTTTTTATGTGTGATTGTTATAAATTGACCTAAAATACTAAACAAAAAATAATTATTTTGTAAAACGTTTCATTGTTTTTTATACTACATTTATGTAAAAGCGCAAACTAATCTTTCATTACAAATTACTACTCTTTTTTCAACAAAAAGTTTTTATTTAATTTACTTAAACAACACATCAAACAAATATTAAAACGTCAATTAAAACCAAATAAATGTACTAAAAATATTGATGCTCTAATGATATTACAAAAACAAACAAAAATCCTTTTGCCTTAGATTTTTTTAAACCAGTCGTTCTGTTTTAGTACTATGCAATTTATTATAATATACTAAATGTCTCAGAACCGATTTAAAAAGAAGAAACATTTTTATTTTTTAATGTGTTAAAAACATTTTATAAACAAATTTTGTTTGTTGGAAAAACAACAATGGTATAACATTAGTTTTATAATAAAAAATATTATTTTTAATTTTGATCAAAATTATTATTTTTTTATTTAATTATTTTTTTTTTTCGTAAAAAGTAAGTTCTTTTTAAGAAATAAAAATACCAGTATTTCCTTTTGTCTTATTTTGTCGATTCTGAAACATACATTACAGTATTAAACAAAAAAATTTGTTATATTTTTTCATTAGTACTTATATTGAAGCAAAAAAGTGTTGCAATATTTTGTTTTCTAGCAAAAAATTAACAATGACTTGAGTGATAATAAAGAACCGTTTGAAGACTTTGGCTTCAATCATTTACCAGAGGTCTCCAATAATAAAAAAAGAGTATGATAGTTTGTTAAGTGCATTCGATTCAATAGATAACGCTAATTTATAGTTTTCTTTACTATGTATAGTGATCCAGCATCATTATTTTAAGACAAGAGAGCTTCATCATTAGCGCCATTTTCTAATATATTTAAAGATATTTATCTTGGTATTGACTTACAAAACAAAAACTATCCGGCAATTTGCTTTGTGGCAATTATGTCTAAAAAAATTGTTCAGTTTTTTTGTAACCGACAGCATTCATTCCAAGAAAACCAATTACGCGTTTGGCAATGTTTTTTGCGTATGTAAAAAAGAACATAAATATTGTTAATCCTAGAGAAATAGTAACAATTGATAAATACTTGTTTTTGTATAAAGGTAGACTCTACTTCAAACAATTCATAAAGTTTAAACGATCACGTTTCAAATAAACTGTTTTATGCATGCCTTAGTAGATACAAAATATTCAAAAGGATATTAAAGAAAAATACCAGAATTTGACCAAATTTAAAACGGCAAAACAAGCTATATGTTATACATGTGTTTGAGTGCAGCACGAAAAACAAAAAACTTTGCCAAAAAAAGAACATGCAAAACCTCTTATCAAAATGACAAAAAAAAAACAATTTCATAAGCATATTTTTAAATAATAAATGTTTCTTTCTAATCTACGCCACTATGTTTATTATGTATAAAATTTAAGATGAAAGTGTAGGAAGTAAGGCAGAAAAATAGGGTATATGGAGAGATGGGCCGAGGACAGCACCGCAGCAGACTGCATGAATTCCGCGAGGCCAAAATCAGCCTACCTTAAACTAGTACCACATTAGAGACAATGACTAAGACTAAATTAACAGCAGGACTTACGCAGAGAAGAAAACCGCAAGGTATTGCCATGTGTTAGTTATTCTAAAAAAAAATGTTATTATAAATATATTTTTTTTATCTCTGTAGCGCGTTTACACAATAATTTAGTAATTTGTTTTTTATAAATGTGTATTTTAGATTGATAACTTAATATTTAGTATAAAAATATCAATAAAATATTTTACTTTAACTTCAAAAATTGACCTGGGCGTAAAGCGGTTTAATACATTTTAATGTAACAAAAAATAAATAATTTGTTTGTAGAATATTTCACTAATGTTGTTGTTTTTGTTCTAATACAACAAATCAAGGAATTTCAACAAGTAAAACCATACTTGTTGAAACTATCACATTAAAGACTAGATTTAAGCAGTCAGCAAATATTGAAATTAAACATTTGTGGCTTATACATTAAAAAAGTATTAAATTTGAAAGTTAATTCCATGTGTCGATAGTACGGTAAAAAAATCTTTCTTAAAAGTTTTGGTCCAACATTTCTAAATTGTCAGTAAATATTTGACAGAACTCTTAGCAAGCTTTGTACTACAAGTAAATTTTTACATTTATTGAAAAATCTTAGTTTTCTAGACCATTCCATGAATTTGTTGTTTAGTTTAGCTTTTTTAGAGTTAAAATTGAATTTAAAAATTAAGAATGCTCTATTTAGATATTGTTTTAAGGTATTTGTTTATAGATGCTACATATTCTAACCTAGAAAATTTAAGACGCTCTGCCTTATTTGTAAATATAGTCTTTAGAAAGTATAAACTATAAAATATCATCTAAAAAACTATGAATAGATTATTAAGTTATTTGAAGAAATTTTTAATAGTAAATTAAAAATAAAGTTAACAAAAGAGCAGAACCTTGAGAAACACCAGCATTTATAATTTTAAGATCAGAGTTAAACTATCTAATCTAACTATAATTTTTCTATTACCAAAAAAACTATTGATTAAATGTACAGATTTATGATCACGGCTTAAACAATAGAACTTGTTGATAAGATTAGGCTACCATACCCTATCAAATGCTGTAAAAATGTCTAGACCTACTGTAAAATTTGTTTGTTTGTCTTTTGTAGAATTCCATTTGTGACTAATATAAGTTAAAAGATTTTTTAAACGTTTTGATCAAAATCCATATTGAGTATCTGAAATAAATTTAAATTGTTTAAAAAATTTGACAACTTAAAAATAAATATATTTTCAAAAAACTTTGAGGAATTAGACAATAATGCAAATGATCTATAATTTGAAGAATCAAACTTGTCTTTCTTTTTAGGTATAGGTTCAATATTTGCAATAATTTAGTCAAAATGAGAGCCAATTCATTTGCAAATGTTTAAAGAATAGTATTTAGAATTTCATCCAGACATGATGTTTTTCTGGTATTTAATTCAAGAAGATATCTTTTGACAACCCGTTGCCTAAAGTAAATTGAACCCATTATTTTACTTCTAGCTGGCATTGTAGGTACAGCATAAGAAAGATTTATAATAGTAGAGTTAGATTAGTAACTAGATTGTTTTAATTATTTCAAAAAAAAGTATTGTAGATTTTGTACTAACTTGCAATAAATTTATCATTTTATTAAAATTTTAGTTGTTTATTAAATGCTAGGAAATTTTATTAGCTTTGTTTCTGTCAACCCTACTATTTTTTAATAGTTTGAGTGTAATTTTCTGCTGCAATATAAATTATTATTTTTTTTTTCATTTTTACTATCTTTATCTTAGGGCCGGTATTATAAACCATTAAAATCTGTAGATTTTATTTACTTAGCAAGTAAATTATTTTACTTGGCAACTGCCATTCAAAATGTTGTAGGAAATTATTGTAATATAACACAGACCTCAATACAACACATAACTACTATATTAAAATAACATATAAATGCGGCGTTGCAATTGCTTATTCTACAAATAGTTAATTTAGTTGGTAATGCGCTTTATAATACCGGAATGCATTTATTCGTCAAATATATTTAATTTAAAATTTCTTAATCGGTGATTTATTTTGTCTTTATAATACTGGCCTTTAGAATAATAGATGAAGTGCGGTTTAGGTTTGGTAGTCCCTAGAAAACAATGTAAATTGCTGAATAAGTTGGGTAAGATTATAAAAAGCAACAAAAATTATAGTTTGTTGTCCGGATAGAATTGTAAAAGATGAGTGATTCAACTATTAAGTTTTACGAACATTAAAATCTCTTAACAAATTTATTATTATATTTTCTATAATTACCTTAAAGAAACTTTTAGAAAAGTTATCAACAAATTTGGAGTGACTTACTTATAGAGCAATATACGCAATGCAATTACAACAATAGTCTTATCAAGAAAATTTAGTTTAAGAAATATGCTTTTATAACAATGTCTTAAATTTCGTACGTTGTCAATCTAGAAAATGCTTGTTGTTTGTAGATGTAGCCACAAACACCCTATTAGTCAGCAAATAAATGTTTAAGTTGATAATTAAAATCTACTAGAATAAAGCAATCTAGATCATTATGATTTAATTTAGTTTCAGTCAAAAGTAGAATATGAGATTTTCTATAATCAAGATGCTAATAAACAAACTTTAAATTTTTTTCAGATTGTAAATATATGAAAAATTATTTTTTTAATTAAAAATATAGTGTTTGGTTGATTAAATTGATTAGTGAAACAGGTAAGGCCTTGTTCCGCCAATTGAATTGTATCATAAGCAATTTTTGACCTTGTGTGTCACTTGCAGTTTTATGGCAGTTGCCTGCTTGATGACGGTTGGGCGGGACTAACCATAGTGCCCTGACCGGAACTATAGTATGTAATATTGTGTTGTAAAAACAATAAAAGTTTAAATACAGCAACTCTACTTTACAGCATTCTATTAATTGTTTCTTGAACAGTAAAAATGTAAAGCCTATTATTTACACCGTAGAATAAAGCTACAATATAAAAATGTAACTTAGTTATTCCAGTAAGTGTATGAATAAAACAACAAATTTAAAACAAAGTTATTTTTGTAGCTAATTGTTGCCAATCAAATAAATAATGCAATGCTGCTAAGATCAATTTTGACAGTTATAACTGGTTGAAGCCTAAAATTATTGGATTATCCTTGATACAAATGGTTGCAAGCTATATTAGCAAGACATCTTCCAGTTCCATAAAATGTTAGCAAGGTAAATGCTGAAGCAACTGACCACAGAATTAATTAATTAATTAATTATTTTCTAACCAATTATTATACATCTTGTCTAATTAAAGATTCCTAGATAACATGAAACTTCAGATTAATGGGATGCACGAGTTCAAAACTTTGAAGAAAGTTTATACAACGTAAAAAGAACGTTGTCAAAAACTATATTGCATTATAGATACCCTATAAATACATAAACTATAGTAAAAAAATTGAGAAAAAAATAGACTATGAATCGGTTTTTAAAATTGACTTAAAACATTAACCGGTAAAAGTTTTTATAAAAAGAATATAATTTACGACTACAAAAAATAGAAAAAATAAACAAAGCAGAAATTGGCAAAAGCAAATAATAAACTAACAAATATAAGCAAAAAAAAAAATAGAAAAAGCAATAAAAAAAAAACAAGCAACCAATAAGATTGTTTTATTTAAGAAAAATACATAAACTTTACTATTTATTGTATCAAGTGTAATTTTAATATTTTCAAATTTTTGTAATAATGACAGACAACTACAAATTAACCACAATTTGCACAAAACACGACCACGTTGTTATAAAATAAATTTAGTGTTAACGATTATTTTAATATAATACATAACACTATTTCTGGCTTTATCTTTTTGCCTATAAGATTGAAAACAATTTTATTTAATGCTTCTTTACTTTAGAAATAAGAACTGGTTTGTATTTAATAGTGCTCCGACACATTTTGGTTTAATAGTTCGAAAATGGTTAAATACAAACTATTCACAGCGTTGGATTGGTGGTGCAGAACCAGAAGTGTGGCCTCTAAGATCAGATCTTAATCTATTGAATTTTTATGTTTAGAAAACTCTAAAATGTAAAATATATAAGACGCCAGGTTTAAAAAATGCTAATTAATTTTAAAGATTGAAGAGGCAAAATCAAATAGAAATGTCAATTGATGTTTTAATTTGACGTTGCAATTTAAATTTAAACGTTTGTTAAAATAGTATTTTATTTAATTAATAATTAATTAGCTAACTCTAGTGATAATAATAAAACTAATAAACTAATACTATAAACTCTGTTAGTTGAACATTTAGTATTTACATTTTACTATGCGTCATCTTTGTTAAGATTTTTTTTAGTTCTATTTGAGGAGTTGAATACACTATTTAAGTTTCCCAAAAACAATCTGAACCAGTCTGTATACTATAACTGCAGTTTAAAACAATATTATGTAATGAAATTGACATCGTATTTTTTAACAAAAGTCCTAAAAATCGTAACAGCCAACGTTTACACACTACAAAGTTATAAATTACTTAGCAGCATAAGAAATAAAAATAATTGATAAATTTGTTAAATTCTCTGCAGAAAGGAACGTTGAGTACAACATTTGTAAAATAAGACTTAAATTTTCAACTTTTCTTGTAATGTAGAATTAGTAAGTATGGTTAATCAGCAAGTTTATTAACATCCTGTATATCAAAAAATGTTTTATCATAACAAAGAAATATCACTATTAAAACAATTTTAACTTTTCTCAAACTGAGAATACAACATATATTTGTTTTAAACTGCAATTCGTTTGTTAAATTTTAATTAACTGTCAAATTTAACATACTTTTTAATTGGAAAACTTGAATATAAACCAGTTTTATCATAATTAAATATATTTAATTTTTAATATTATTTTATAACAGCTATCTTATTAATAAAAAACGCAAATATTAAAGTAAAGCTTTAATATTTTATTATGCATTTGATTTACGCAGTATTCAATTTCAAGAATCAATATTCTAAAAAAATTCAGACAACTTTTTTTCATTTATTGTAGCGATGTAATATGCAAATCACAGCAGGCAGCTATTTTAGTAAAAATATTACTAAACGAAAAATAAACAGTTAATAAAATATATTTAAAAATGTTGTGAATATAAGAGTAAATTCCTATTATTGAATAAGAAGATAGATTACTTCTATAAAAGTATATAAATATCATGTAGCTCTTTTCTAATATAAATCATTAAAAAATATGAGCGCAGCACTATCCGACAAATAATAAATTAAAAGCCAACACAGAGCAAGAATATATGCGGCCGTTCGTATTTTTAGTAAAACCATTAATAACGTAGTTAAACATTAAAGAAAATAATTACATAAATCTAGTTGGATGTATGGGTACAGAGTACACTATATGTATGTGTATGTGCGTAATAAACAATGTATGAAGTACTTACTTGAGCCGGATGGCGGATCGTTGGGGCAGGAAGGCGGATAAATTTCTGTAAACCACCACCGCTAATGTTGCAGATTTATTTGGCGAGGCGATGTAATGCTGAGGGAGTGCCAGATGTAATTTATAAGAGAACCAGCCCGGATAACTGTAAGAACCAGATGATAATGTAAGTGATGATACCGGAAGAGAGCTAGCGCAAGCAAAAAAATACACATGTAATATTCCAGAGTTAGTGAGTATAATTTACACATGAATCAGCACACGGAAACTATTACAGTTTTATATTAAAGATAACGTTATCATTAATATAAAATTCTCTGTTATTTTCTACTTGATTTAAATTATATTTAAACAATTTATAATTAAAGTTAGCCAAAGAAACAGATGAAAGTGTAAGATATAATACCTTCGACTGGAAAGAGGGACGTGAAATCCTGTCTTATCTCCTGTAGTCAGGGTCACATCGATAGCACTGAGAGCTCTGTGAAAGGGAGATTGAAATACCAGGCTTTGTCGCTTCACAACCTGCTGCAATAGAATCACTTGCTGCAACAGAAATAAAATACATAAACGTAAGACCCTGCCAAAGTTAGAGCTATTTATAAGCAATTCAACATTTAATTAAATAATTGAAGATGCTTGCAAAACTCGATGTTGTTTAAAACAATAATCATAGCTTGTACACGTTTTTAATTAAAACTGAGCATTCTATTTAACGTAATTGCAAAACAACAATTTAAACAATAGCAATATCTTACAAATTTTTAAAACAAACTTTTACAAACAGTTAAAGATTAAAAAAATTTAAAATACCAATTAATTCTTAAAAACTTAAATGTTTGAATTATAATCGGTGTTATATGATTAAAGCTAGCTTCAAATTATTTTAACATAACTTTATTAAATAAACATTATTCCTAAAAACTGGTAAAAAATAAGAAAAAATGACACATAATTATAATTTTCACTTTAAGGTTGAGAGAGTATTATTCTAGCTTTACTTTTCTCACATGTCAGGAGCAAATTAATCATGTGCATAATATATTAATTAATGAGGGTGCGCGCACTATTATAAATGTATGTGAAACACTTGGTAGCTTACTCTACGCTTTCAAATTGGCTTTTCCTCAGCATAATGTAAACCAGTCTCAATTCCATTACTTGGCAATAGCTATTTCAGCAGGTAATGGAATAGGGTTTCTTTAAAATATTTTGATTATAAGATATTTAAATATGGATAGATTTTTTTTATGGATAGAATTCTAATAGTATTTTAAAAATAAATTGAAAAATTACTAATTAAATTAATTTTACATTTTAACTTTATTACTTATATTAAGTATATTTGAATATGTTTGTATACTTCTTTTTGAAAAGTGAAGTTTATAAAACTGTTATTACTAAAAAAATAATATTGTCATTTTACATGTTTCTTATGGACAATGTTTATTATGAAAATGATAGTTGACCGTATTATATATATAATAAAATTATATTTTTTATATGTTGCTACTACTAATTAAAACGCATTTACTTAACTAAAATACTTTGACAAAAATTAGTTATATGTTGAAATAGAAATGTCGTTCAAGCTTTTTTTGTTACAATACTGAAAATCAAAGCAGCGGTTGGAATGCTTTTAAGTGGAATTAACAAACGCACGCATTCCTATAGAAAACACGTAAAACTATTTTGTTTTTTGTTTCTTGTTTTTACAGGAATAGCAGCTACTTCTTGTTAAACATTTTTCTATTGAAGTATATTTGTTACGGTTTTATTGCAAGCTTAATAATCTGATTTTTGTAAAAGTTAAAGTTAAGACCATTCTGTAGAATCTTACTTACCAATTTGTTACTAATTTTCATATACTATTGGTTAGTAAACCATGTGCAAATTGCTTTATTTTGTAAAACTGATTCATTGCGCTTCTTTAGTCACTACAAAGAGAATGTTGTTTTGTCGAAACGTTTTAAATAAATTGATTATATAAAAAAATACTAGTGTCCGTTTATGTCATCCAACTTATCCTTATACATAAAAACGTCTAATTATTCATTAAACTTAAAAATTTAATTATAACTCAATCGTCCACTCGACACCGCAGAGCAATATTTTTTGACCACCTCTCCTGCATCTACTTACAAATTAAATGCATAAAACTAATCCATGTTGTCCTATCTCAGACTATTATTTATGTGTCTATATAATAAATTATTTAATAAATATATATATTTTTTGTTAGATCTAATAACTAATTTGTTAAAATAATTATTAAAATAAATATTTCATTACACAATGCAAGTGTAATCGTTTTTATCTTACAAAATAATACTGATAATATTTGTTTCTATGTGACAATTATGTTTTAAAGTTTAAGCTCTCAAAAATGGCGTTCTATATTTTAACTTTGCTTGACGCAAATAAGAGAAGATGTTGTTTTAGTGCAATAAAATAAGCTGATTAATAATTAAAACAAAAATTGTTTAGATTTATTTAATAATCTGCAACATGTTTCATCTCAGGTAGGTAGTATTATTATATAACAAGATGAAAGTATTATACATAATTCCAAAGTAATTAATTGAGAATAGTGTAACAATATTCAAAAAAGATGAAATTATAGTTTAAATAAGTAAATATTTATTATTTACACTGCACCAATATCAGTATTCCAACAGGTAAATCCTGCAACCTGGTTATACACCAGCAAGTTAGCAAGTGCGAGAACACGATCCAATGCAAAGAAATAGTTATAGGTGCTTTTCTGGATATTGAAAAGGCATTTGACAAAACTAGTTTAAAGCTACCATGTCTAACATGATACAGAGCGCACTAAATACCGTAGAAATATGGTTCAAAAAGGGGGGTTATCAGTGAAGTTCACAAAACGGCAAAACAACACCAACCTAAAAATCCTGAGAATGTATGGAACCACGTTCCCAATGTCAAAATATTTTGGTCTAACTCTTGACACTAGGCTAAACTTTAACACACACCTGACAAATGTAACAGCAAAAGCTATTCGAGTGCAACTAAAATGATGGTGGAATGTACATGGGGATTAATACCAAATATGACTAGATGGTTATACACAATTAAAAACTAGACAAAGTGCAGAGGCTAGCATGTCTGCTGATAATTGAGGCAATGAGAACAACGCCCACAGCAGTTGTGGAGGTACTACTATTGTTACCGCCACTTTACCTGATGGTAATGACGGAAGCAAAACAAGCAGCATACAGACTGCTAATAAATGAACAAATTGTAAACTATCCACAAACCTTACATAACAAATGTGTTGCATGAAGAAGAAACTCAATGAAAAAGTCGGATTTTGTAAAAGGCCACTGCATCAGTAAGAAATTTGATGTGGTAAAACCACAGCAAAACCAAGAAAAACAAATTTTGCTATTTCTAGGTAAATATGCTTTAACTTTTATTGCAAAAGTAGCAAAAAAAAAAACTAAAACTTGATAGACTAATAACTATCATGTCAAACAGTTGAGCGGCATTGCTGGTCCTGCAAACGCCAGTAATAAAACCCAAACTGGTTATGACCATATACAATCTGGAAGCAGTAACCACAATCTGCAAAGTTTGCCTAGTATAAATACCAAAAGACCAGGAAACAAAAGAAAACCTCATGGCAAATTAGTTTGCCAAACAAGAAGCAAAGAAAACATTCACCGGACCAAAACCTGCATTCGCAATTCTATACAAAACCGAAAAAGAAATAAACCGCAGCAAACTTGAGACAAAACACAACAACCAGTAAAAGGGTTGTAAGGGATTGACACTTTCAAGGTTATTCGTAACCAGACCATCACATGATATCAAAACACAAATGAGTTGCATTAGACTGCAACGGCTCACAGGACTAATAACCAGACATTGTAGACTCAACACACACTTGCATATAATAAGAATTAAAAAAAAAAATTTATGCCGCGGGTGTATGGAAACAAATGCTTAATTAAAGATTAGAACATCAAAAATGTACAACAGGTCCAACAGGACCGCAGTGCAAAAGGCGCCAAGAAAACCACCTTAAGATAAAAAAAAAAAAAAGAAAGGTCAGTAAAAACCTGACACTACTAGACAGTTTGGGCTGACTAATTTTTTTATATATGTGAATATCTTTATTTTATGCTCAAAAGTCTTGTGCTTTTAATTTTTACGTTGTAGTTTTTTCTTGTCTGTCCTTCATATACATATGTCTTTTAAACAACTAATAAATTTTGTATTTTAGCTGTACAAGTAACAGTACAATACAGTAACAGTACAATAAATTTTTGAAACTCAAACAACGTTAGATTTAATTATTATTTAAAATCATATAGAGTTTTTACATGTATTTGCCGTAAGGACCAATTTAATAAAATAATCTAAAGTAACGTCTCAAGCTGCGGCTTAAGATTTAGTTAAGTTTCAAGTTACGTTATAAAAACCTAGAGTAAGTTTATGAATATGTAACATAAAATATAATTAAAAAATAACTATAGTTTGAATATTTTGATGTAAATTTTATTAGAATATACAAAAACAAGTAATAATATTAAAGACAAATTTTGTGAAACTAAGTTACGTTTTAAAAGTTGAGCTTTTAAAAAAACATATTTTGCTTGAAGCAATTAAGATAAGATTTTGCTATGATGCAACAGAATAAACTGAGCTTACATTTTAAAACCCAGCTTAAGATTTAGTTATTAAAATTTAAAACTGAGCATAAAAAAAAGTGTGAGAATAATAGAAAAAATAGTAAAAAACCAAAAAATATTAATAATGAGTGAAATTGATGTCAGTAACAAAAATAAAAAATATATTTTGCATTACAAAAAATGTGTATAAAATGAGAAAAAAAATAGTAAACATTTAAGTAAAACAATGGGCACATAAATAAATAGTTACAAAACAATAATATAAACATATGTGTAAAACTAAAAATAAAAACGCAGTGAATACAGAGATACAGCAAATAAAAAACATAAAATCTTTAAATGATATTTTGCAATACATAAAACAAAGCAACATATTTGTTTTGATGCAAAAATTAAATAAGCACTAATCGGATTAAAACTATATTATTAACTAATTGAGAATAATCTATGTAATATGTAATACTCATAGACAATAAAGCAGCTATTGATTTTGTAGATGAGACTAAACCGTTTTGAACAACATAATATAACTTAATACAAAGTTTGTCATACAAGAGGTGCTTTATATTTGGATGAAAATATTACTCAAAAAGAGTAGATTGCAATATTTAGTTGCAATAATTAAGAAAAAACAGGAAAACGCTATGTTGTAAAAGTATAAGTGTGCAATTTTATATAAAAGATGCACAAATCTAGGTTTTTTTAAATACTTAGTTTATTATTAAAAACCAATGTTTGTAAAATACTATTATGTGTGTCAAAATTAACCAAGATATAATAGTTATTTTAAAATAAATTGAATATGTACATTTTCATATGCTAATAATAACAATTTTTAACTTGAGTGTGTGATATTGTTTTAACTTAAAATTGTTAAATTCTACTATTCTATTATATATTTTTTTAAGTACATATGTTTTTAAAATGTTTTCTATTTTATTGTGTTATTTAGTAAATTAATTATTGTTAGTGAAAAAATTAAAAAGGTTTAGAATCTACTAAAAAGAGATTGGGTTTAAAAAACAAAACTGAGGAAACCTATAGTAAAATGGATGTTACAACTTAATAGTTCTTACTAAAGCCTATCTTACTTAAAATATTAAAGTTACCGAGCTAAAACTAACAGGTTACAAATTATTTGTTTATTTGATAGTGAAAGTATTATTTGCAATAAGGTCTCATCTAAAATTTAACTATAAAATATTTGTTTGTACTTATTAATTTCAACTTTGAGTCCCATTTAATTAGTGCGGCCTATTCACCACCAAATTTAATTTGCGCCTATTTTACTGCGTCAAATCATTAGCTGATATACAGGGTGTCCGGAAAATACGTGTACAACGTTTGACGACAGACTCCTGACGTCAAAATAGGTCGATCTAAGCCGACTTAGTTATATCCAAAATTGTCTCGTTTAGCCGGTAGAGGGCGTCAAAAATTTGTAAATATTAAAAAGAAATTACCTGTAACAATAATTTTTTAAGTGACCTTGTTGCTATGGCGTTTAATAATTTGACAATTATTGACAAATTGTCACCAGTCTATGAAATTTACTCGATATACGATCAACATTCTTGAATTACAAGTTCATTTTACCATTAAAAATGGAAAATTATACAAACTCTCAGAAAGTTGACATGCTCCTGGTATACGGGTTTTGTCAAGGAAATGGGCGTCAGAGTGTTAGGGTTTATATGGAGAGGTTTCCTAACCGTCGAATACCAAACCACCAAACATTTGCCAATATTGAGCGTCATCTTCGGGAAACGGGCAGTTTTGAGAAAAAGTTTGAAGGCAGGGGTCGTATGCGAACAACTCGAACTGTGGAAACAGAAGAGATGATTCTGGAAAGAGTTGAAGAAGAAATAAAGTACCAGTACCCGTCTCTTAGAACGTGAGTTAAATGTTCCTAAAACGATTGTCAATGAGGTTTTAAGAGAACAGTTGTTACATCCTTACCACATACAAAAAGTCCAGGAACTTTTACCGACTGATCCCCCCATGCGGCTTACATTTTGTCAATTTATTAGAAACAAAAGAATCCTTGTTCCAAATTTTTGTAGAAAAATTATGTTTACTGACGAGGCATGCTTTACAAGATCTGGGGTAACCAATCTGCACAACGAACATATTTATTCCGATGAAAATCCACATGCCATTAAAGTTGCACATCATCAGCATCAATTTAAAATTAATATTTGGGCAGGTATTATTGATCACTACCTTATTGGTCCCATTGTTATTCCAGACAGGTTAGATAGAAATATTTATTTAAATTTTTTGCAAGACACATTACCAATTCTTCTGGAGAATTTGCCCCTTTTACTTCGGAGGGAAATGTGGTATATGCATGATGGTGCCCCGCCACATTTTTCCGTTGCCGTTCGGCAATACTTACATCATCAATATCCCAACCGATGGATTGGAAGAGGCAATGATGCACCAGTAAAATGGCCACCACGTTCTCCTGAGTTAAATATGTGTGACTTCGTTTTGTGGGGCGCTATTAAAACAGAAGTTTACAAGACTCCGGTAAACACACGCAATGATTTATTGCAGCGGATTTTAAATGCAGGCAACCATTTTAATAATCCCGAGACATTAGATAAGGTCCAACATCATTTTTTAAAGAGTGTTAATAAGTGTATTCAGCAAGATGGCGGTCATTTTACACATTTGCTTAAGTAATGTTTTTGTTTTACTTAGTTTCTTACAATAGATACTTTCAACTTTGTTATACTTTTGTTTTTTTTACGCCCTCTACCGGCTAAACGAGACAATTTTGGATATAACTAAGTCGGCTTAGATCGACCTATTTTGACGTCAGGAGTCTGTCGTCAAACGTTGTACACGTATTTTCCGGACACCCTGTATATCTCAATTGTAAACTTATTTTACTGAGATTATAATTTAACTGCTGCATTGTAGATAAATGATGTTAAGAATTTGAGTAGTCTGCAATGAAATCTACCCTATATATTTTGTTGTCAGTTTATTTGGCTTTTTAAACTGCATGCATTTAAAATGCGTTGCCATATTTAATAGTAAAGTATGAATATAAATGTGTGCATTACAAATGATTGTGATATAAAAGTGGCAAAGCCTGTAGATATTTTGTTAATATAAGCTGTAATACTAACTGTAATATTTTATTGTGTAATTATAAATTAATAATTTTAAATTTGCAGATTTCAGTACGGTAACTGTAATAAGCATGTATATGTGATTAACTTATGCCATTGATTGTTATCTACCTTAAAAACTGTAACGTAAAAACAACATTCCTATATAGTTTAGTAAAAAATTAAAAATGTCCATAAACGTTTTAAATTTTTAGAACCATTTTGATTATAATAAAATTGATCTATTTTTCACTTTATGTACAAAAATAAGCGCACGACATTTTTTTTTTAAACATATTTTGTCTTTATCTAGTGCCTAAGAAAACATAACTAACTATAGTAGTACTTGCATTTAATTTTCTACATTGGACGTGCAAAAAGTGCATTTTAGTTGATAAACAACATAGATTACTTATGTAGTTATTCCAATTAATAAACCAAATATATTTATTTTCATTATTATTAAAAATCAAAAATAAACAAAAAATGTACAATTTATTTTTATATAAACAAATCAAAGAACAAAAATTCAATAAACAAATAAAATTATACTCGGATATAAAAAACAATTCTTCTCACATGTACCGAAAAGATTTTCTAGACCCGCGTCCCAATTAAGCTTATACCGCAATGAGCGCAAATTTAATAAACGTGCGCTAGTCAGGGCAGGACTAAACGTATTTATTTCGGCACAACTGCCCCCAAAGTTGTTGACTTTGGCTTTGCCTCTATAAAACAATTTGTAAATGAACGCAACTGAGTTATATAAAAAGTACCTCGCTCCACATCGCTTTCCAGACCTTGTAAGACGTAAGTACATGGGCCTACCGCTTTTTTAATGCGGTATGGACCCTCAAAAAGAAGCATAACCTTCTTAGTTTAATTAATAACGGCACTAGATATATTGTTCGTTTGGAGCAAGACTTTGTTACCCACACCAAAAACTCTATATAGTCGTCCTGGGTTTAACGATTCTCGCTTTTAACTTAAAACAAACTGATTCTTTAGCCAAAAATATCTTTACGTGCGCATCTAAACTTCTTACGGTTTTGGGCAAATTGATTACTTTATCTAACAATGCTATTAGTGGTTTTCCGGTTTGCAGCTCTATGGGCGTGAAACCTGTTTATTCATGAACGACGCTATTTAAAAACAGCCCAATATTTGCAACTTTAAAAACCCACCGCTTATGCTGGTCATGGCAATATGTCGGAAAAAGCTGACCAAGCTCTTACATAATCCGCTCCAAAGAGTTGGCTGGGCGTGCCGGACGGAGCAGTGCACAACAGTTACGTTGTAAAAACGTAAAATGTTTATCCATTTTTTGTTTAAGAACTGATTCCTATTATCAGTTAGAATTAGCTGTGGGCATAAATTAATTTAGATAGAGAAAATATTCAGGTTCAAGTTTATTTAAGTTGTAGCACAACTTTACTTGATCTTCCACCTAACTATATAAATTTAAACTAATAATCTAGTTTACTATTCTAAATACTAAATACTAAAATAAATGTTTAAAAATAAATACGATAAAATATACATAATAATATTATAACTTTATAATCTAATTTGCTCAAAACAATAACTTATTAGCTACAAACAAATGGAACAAAAAAATTAAAATACTAATCGCAAAATAACAAAATAACAAGAAAATTTTAAAAACATATACAGCAGTAAAATTAAGTTTACATACATGATGAAATTAAGTTGTATAGTATAGAATACGTAAACACAACACGGATATAGACAAAGTAAAATTGGTAGAGAATACAATAATTTCAGATTAGTTAAACTAGTTAAAATGACTAGATTTGATAATTAAAAACATATTAAAACTTAAGCTACTATAGACTTACTAATGACTAGATTTTTTGTAAATAAAAATAGGCCCATAAATATCCAGAGGTAAGGTCGTTAGGCCCGGAAGGCCAGACTGCTGTAAATTCCGGCTTGACAAAAGGAAACACTTTAAAAAATTGACAAATTTACAAGCTTTAATGACGCGCTTAACGTCACAATTTAAGTTTTTTGCGTATACTTCACGCTTTAAGACTTGCTACATCTTAAAAACCCCAAAATGTCCTATTGCTTCATAAAAAACTAAAAAAAAAATGCCCATTCGGCTCCTTGGTATGCACACTAGGTAAAGTTTATTTTCTATAAACCTTATAAATAGTAGCCCTTTATGCAGTATGTACCTGGAATCTAGGTGTTCTTTATTTTCAATTAAGATTTTATGAATATGTACAAAATAGTCATGTTGTTGGTCAACTATAAAGTTTTTAAAAGCTCTAATGTCAATTTATTTTCTTTGAACTTAGTTGTTAAGCAGCCAACAAACGGCACAAATTAAAAAAAAGTGATCTGTGGTCAGTAAAAACCGTATAGTGAGGGCCAAATAATTAAATTTGCCAGCGTCTTAGAGCCCAAACTACTGTGTACACTTCTTTTTATAGAGTACTATAGTTTTTTTCTTGGGGTATCAAAGTTTTACAACTATTTTTTTTTCTCCCCGATAAACTTAAAAAAGCTGCGTTCTCAACCCTACGTCACTTGCATTGGTTTGCACAAAAAAAGGTTCCTTTAAATCTGGCCTGCACAGCAGAGACTTCTAAAAATTGACGGTCAAAATTGCAAAGTCCGAGGAAAGCTTAAAGTTGCTTTAAATTTTGTAGCGTTGGAAATTCCCCTATAACTTGTAGCTGGATCCGGTTTTAACCCGTTTTTGTTATAACCAAAAAATTGCATATCTTCCTTAAAAAATGGCATTTCAATAATTTAATTGTAAGACTGGCTTGTTTTAAACGCGTAAGTACATGAACAAAACCTGTGTATTTTTTTTTGTATTCTTTTTTAAGTGGGATTTGCCAATATAAATGTAACAAATCTAACAACAACAGTCCAAATTAAGTACGCCGAATTATTATTTTCTATTACATTTATTTGTGCCTCATTTAGTTCTGCCCCCAAGATGAAAAATCGGAGGCCAATTTGTTTCCAAAAAAATTATCTCCCTCTTCTGCAATATCGATAACATTTATTTCCATTTCTTTCGTTTTTATTTGATGGTCTGTCTTGGTATACTACTTTAGTGTTTTGTTGATGTTCTATGTTTCGCAGCATATTAAAGTCATTAGCACAAACATTTACATTATATTCTCTATTATATTGTCTATTGCCTTGTAATATATTGCGTTTTTCAAAATGTTTTTCATAAAACTCAACTTGTTTTATCACATTTGGAACTTCCATTAAAGTTTTAGTCGCAATAAATGTAATTGCAATTAAAGAAGGGCTATTATGAATACGAGGTGCGCTTCCGGGTACGGTATGTTTAGATGTTGTTCTACACTTACAAACTTACTGTTCTAGAAATATAAAACTTTAAGTGTTTTTGATCAAGAATAGATGTTAATTCAGTTTGCCCAATTTTTTTTGTTTGTAAGTATTTTAATTTCTAAGTTTTGTGCTTTAGGTTAGTATGTAAAAATTAATAACTATAAAACTTTTACATAGTGTGGTTTAGATTGTTATTAGAAACTTAAGCTGTAGAAAAATAAATTAGTAACGTATCTGCCAATAATACACGTTATATGGTTTGACAAATGTTGTATGTACCATGCCAAGACAATTCAGTAATAAAAAACATGACAAATTCATATTATCTATGGATTCTGCAACGGCTATGCTGGAGTATCAATGTGAATGTTTTTGTAAATTTAGTTTGAATTAGAATACTGAGCTAAACAAAAATAAAAATTAAATTCAAAAAATAAATAATAACCGCGTTCTTTGTTTATTTGATTTATATCCTGAACTCAGCTATCAAAAAACAGCTTAACAACTTCAAGTATCAAAATCTAAGATACTACGTACATTACATAAAAATAAAAAAGCTCATAATTTGCAATCAAGATTTGCATCCCGAAGATCCCGGTGAAAAATACTGTTTTTTGTAAATGGATTTTAAATGAATATGAAGCTAATCTAGATTTTTTGCATAAAATTTTGTTACGAAACAAGCTACATTTACGAGAATTGTTAATTACCAAAATCTGTGTGTTAAGTCGTATACAAATAAACTTTTGTTTTAAAATATATTTAGTCCTAATATTTTGTTTGGTTTAATACATAATACTATTTGTATCTCTGTCTTTCTACCTCCAATATTAATTGCTGTTTTATTTTATGAGTTTCTTATAAACAACTTGAAAGATCTTCACTTTAAAAATAGAAACTACTTTCATCGTTATAGTGCTCGGGCACATTTTAGACTAATAGTTTGAGAATGGTTAAATAAAATTTATGCACAGCGTTAGATTGGTCGTACAAGACCGGTAGTCTGTTTTCCAAGATTACTAGATAAAATAAATTAGGTGTATGAAATTTAATACAAAAAGTCTAGTTTTAATGATTGAAAAAGCACTTGTTAAAATAGTTTTTTTATTTAATCAATAATTAGTTTGCTAACTCTTATTAAAACTTTACCATGCAACATCTTTGTTAGTAAGCAATCAGAGATACTACTTTATTAGAACTGCTGTACTCTGTATTTTATAAGTTGTATTTAGTTTTTCAAAAACAATCTACCATGTATATTAGTTTGTAATCTACATGCACAATCTAAGAAAATTGATAAAAAGGGTTTTCCAACAAAATTTCATTTTGAATAGCGGGCTATTTAAGCAGCTGTCAATTTTGAAGCTATTATCTTTTGACATTTGACAAGTAAAAATTACGGCATAAATAAAAATGGAACAATACACGCTCAACAATGTCTTAAAATTAATAAAATTTACTACAAAAAAAGTAAAGAAATTTCAGTCACAGTTCGCAAACTAAAGCACTTTTTGGTCGCCGTAAAGCACCTTCTCGGCTGGCAATAGTAAACCTGGTGGAAAAATTTGAGCTGTTGAGACAAGTTTGTGATGTGAAGAATCAAAACCGTGTGCATTGCTCAAGAACACATGAGAATTTTGCTGATGTAGCCCGTAGTGTTGAAGAAAACCCAAGTTTTTTGATTCTTCGTCGCTTTTAAAATAAGACATTCTACAAACGACAATACACCTTAAAAAGAAATTTATCACAAAGAAATCTAGACCTTGTGGATCAAATTTTGTTAAGATTTGACAAAGTTAGAACGGTTTAAAGAAAGCAAAATCTTGCGTTTCTGCTAAACAAAACGGGGGTTTATGAAATAATGTTTGAAGTTTAAAATATCAAAATGACTGCCTATTAAACATAAAAGTATGAATTTTAAAGTACTTGTAATAAGAAATAATTTTAGCCATTGTAGACCTTTTTACCTTTTTCCAGAAGACCAAAAATTGAAATACAAAATAAGCTAAAAAGACGTTTTATTGTAAAATTTCTGACCTTCAAATGAGTGTCATTTTAAACAAGCAATACTCTAAGGTCCAAAACTTTGAGAATCTCATTTTTTTCATCTACATTTTGATCCTAGAAAATTTGAGCAAAATCAAAAAGGTCGACTTTTTCAAATTAGTCGAAAAGTAATGGAATTACACATAAAGACTTAAGTCTTAAAGCTTTTAAAGTTCAATTAACACAAGAACTCAAGCCGGTCAGTCACCATAAACGTCGTATCTTCGCTGATTGGGTCCTTCAAATTCATCAAAATGATCCTGAATTTCATCGAAAAATCATCTTCAGTGATGAGGCCTATTTTCACCGCATATGCTACGTTAATAAGCAGAATTGTCGCATTTGGGAATCCAAGAATAATTGTTGAAAAGTCTTTGCATCCTCAACGTGTCACTGTTTAATGAGGTTTTTGTGCTGGCGGTGTTTTTAGGACCCTACTTTTTTCAAAATGAGGCTAGTGCAACTGTTGCGGTAAATGGATGGCGCTACCGAGCTATGATTAATGATTTTTTATGGCCGGAATTGCAAGATATTGATGTGGACAACGTTTATTTTCAGCAAGACGGCGCTACGTGCCACACAAGCAACTAAACAATCGCAAATTTGCAAGAAAAGTTTCCTGACCGTGTTATTTCTCGAAAAGGTGATCACATTTGGCCACCAACATTTTGTGATTTAACATCTTTAGACTTTTTTCTTTGAGGCCACGTGAAAGATAAGGTCTATGCCAATGCTCTACAATCAATTCATGATCTTAAAGATAAAATTTGTGAAGATATCGAGGACATACAGCCGCAAATGTGCAAATTGGTCATGGAAAATATCATGAAAAAAATGTGGTACTGCAACCGTAACCGTAGCGGCCATTTGACTGATATCGTTTTTAAACGCTAATAACATACCTTCCTCTTTACAATGAAATAAACATTTATTGATTTCTTTTAAAAGATACCCGTTTTTTTTAAATATCAAAATGAAACCTCTTATTGGAAAACTCTATATAATGCATAAAGTTGTTATTTCCATAAGCCAATCCTAGAAAATTAAATTGGTTTCCAAATTAAATAATTTTTTTATAAATTAAATCAATAAAAAAAACCTATATCAAGTTCATAAAATGTTGCATTAACAAAGTTGTAGCCTTTTATTTGTACACAATTTTTAAATGTTATATTTAATTTTTACATAAATATTCGTAAAATTTTAGAATTAACAAATGGATAGAAACCAAAAATGTTTTTATAGTTAATAGCATCTGCTAGGCACAAATAAAATGACGAAATAGCACTTTATAATAATAAATTGCAAAACTTTTCATATAAAACCCAAATAATAATGCAAAGTAATTAAAAACTATCCCCAATTTATAAAACGTCTCTATTGCACTCACATGTAGATTTATGCAAAAAGTTATGTGCATGGCTTGGGGAAATTAGATAAGAAGGAAATATAATATATAAATTTATATGACATATAACTAAAATAGTGTGAAATAAATTTCAGTTTTATGTGCATGACATTGTTTGTTCAAAACTAGTTACATTATTATGGCGGCGATGAAGCTTAAAGCTGCACCGACTCCTGCGACTCAAACGACACGGTAGACTGTTGTAAGTTTTACGGTAACGGCGGAAGTGATGGAAATAATATTATAACGTTCTCACACTAAAATCATAATGGCAGAGCAGAAGAGTTGCCTAAAGTGTTATTGTGAAAGGATGTATACACGTAGTGCCGCAGTGTGTATATGTGGGTTATTTGAAAGACGCCCACAGGTTGGGGTTCTTTATGTATTCGCACCCGAGTAAATATTGCATAATATGAAAAATAGATTCAATAAAAAGTATGCGGCAGAATACAATTAAAAAATATATTGCTTTTTATATATAATAATATATAAACATGTAGGTTTTTTGCTTTATTTTAAACTTGGTGTTAATTTTGCGGAGTCAAGTAAATTTTTCATCTCCATTACTTACAAACTTTTGACAACAACAGGATGAAGTTTCACGGAACTTTGGTTTAATGCTGGATTGTAGGTTACATATAATATTGTAAGAGGGAGGAAATGTAATGTGTTAATTGTAGTAGGGTACTTATTTCAATTTTGTTATGAGTCTCCAAAATAAAGTAAATTAAGATTTACAGCTACATTGTAAAATTAAATACCAATACTAAATATGAACATGTCTGATAATATTAAATAATATTTAAAAAATAGCGAAAGTAAATTAGATTTTAAAATACATAACATTGCACTTTATTTAGTAATAAATAAAACAAAATTATATCTTTTATATATTTTTTTAACAATAATAAATTACATAAGAATAATTGCAATTTTTTTAAAACGTTGAAAGCTCACTTATTACGTTCAAACTGTTTGTTAAAAAACATAATTTTTTTACTAATATTTTTACATTGGAACAAAATAATACAGCTGTATGTATTGGGAAAATTTAAATTAAAAAACAAAATCTAATTTTAATTACAAAAAACAATTAAAGATAGAAACCAAAATATTTTTAGCTAATTTTGGGTGTAAAAATAAAGAATCAGCAATAGGTTTCTATTGAAGGTAATTCGCAAAAAATTAATAAAACTACTGCAGAACAGAATGTAAAAAAATTGTATGTTCAAAGAAATAGTATTAATTATACGTAATTAAAAAACCATCTACCTTCTTGAATCTGGCTTACAATTATTAAAAAAAATAAAACAAAAAAACGAAATAAGTGCAAAACATTGTCATTATATTGGTTATTAAATGTTACGCGACAATGTCAAGAAACATAAAACATAAATAAAATTTTGGCAAATCAAACTTTGAAGTGTCAAGTTTTTATTATATAAATAATGTACAGAACATGTTTTGTTTATTTCAGTCTTATTTTCAATTAAATAAATAAATAAACTGGTTAGATTGTAAAGAACTAAGATGCATTTATTTATGTATTATTATAGTTATGTACATTTTTTTAAATATATTACGGAAAATTATATTGTTTTATAGTTTGAGTTAAATGATATTTTATATTAGGAATTACAACTTATTACCTTATAATTTGATATTTAAATAAATGGTGGAAGCGCCGGGCAAGTCTGGCAACATTGTTATCAAATTTACCGTACCGTGTATTACGCAAGACTAAATATTATATATCAATAGTGCATCATAAAATATGTAGAGTGTCGGCTTGTTCAACACTCAATATTCTAAAGAACAAAAAATATTATATGAAAAATATTATGTTTATGTATCTAAACAAAGATAACACAAACATTTTATCAATACAAAACTATAATAATATAACATAAATAATTGTTTTATTTACTAGAGTTAGTACATATTATATAAACTTAATTTGCTATTCTTTTTTGGCCCAATACTATCCACTCCCAAATGTATGATAGCATTAAAATTTTGTTGTAATTTTTCTTGTTTTTATGAGTCTCCACTTTAATAATTTGTTGGCTTTCATTTATGAGTTTTGCTGGGACAAGTATTTGTCCATCTTCATTTAGGTTGAGCAATACATTGCATAACCCTTGTTTTTCTGAATATTTTTTTATTCATATCAAGTTGATACTAATAAAAATTGCATTGCTATTTGTGATTGTCAATTTAAACTTTTAGGGTTTATACTATATTTTTAAAACCATGTTGTTAGTGTAAAAAAATTATAATTTTTTAAGATGCCTACATAAACAGGCCCAACTCCTCGGTGAAGTTGTTTTGCCATTCTTATGATTTTGTCGGCCGTGTTGTTCAGAAGTACAATAAAATCTGCAAATATAAGCAATTTTTTGCATGGGGACACTCTTTTTACGGTTAATTATTATACCATACTATAATATTTTTTAAAATTTGTCTTGTTTTCATTCTTATTTTGATCAACAGTTGTTTTTTATATTTTATTTGGCCGTTTATTTTGATACTGTGCTGCAAATATAAGTAGTTAATAAATAAATTTTAATGTAGTGGTCTTTTTTGTAAAGCAACTCAGCAAAATATCTGTCTTAAGTAATGTAGTTTAAATTGTTATGTTTGTAAAAAGCTATTACTGCACACCACACACATACAACAAGAACATTCTTAGAAATCTATTTATCCAATGTTTTGCATTTTTATGAACATCTTTATTTTTTTAAGATTTGTTTGTGTTTTTTTTTGTTTTTTTTTTCAACAGTTTAGCGGATTGACATATACGCATTTTTTTAAATGTTAGAGATTAGAAATTATAGTTTTTTTTGTCTCACTTAATAATACTTTTCGGTTATCAATCCTGTTAACCAACTAAATTTTTATGTATCAGCACTTACTTTTAAGAACATTACTACGTACTTTCTTTTGCAAACCATATTACGCAAATTATAATCCTTAAAGGTGATATGTGCTAATGTAAATTTAATTTTTAGTAAATGTTTTTAAGGCAATTTATATGGTTTATTATAAACAATTTTTTACGGTATCTTACAGATTCTTACGGTTCTATTGGAAAAAGATAGTATTTCCTTACACCTTTTTGACGTTGACAATGATAACTTTTTTAAACTTATAAGGCTTTCGCATCCCAATAAACTCTCAGAGCGTATCCGGTAGTTCTGATCCTGGTCCCCGTATAAAATTTTTTTGCCGGCAAACAGCCTAAAGCAAAGTTTCAAACTAATTAAGATTTGGGGCTATGAAAAACTACCGGCGTGTCTGTGCTGTGCATAAAATCCCATAAAAGACGGTAAAGAGAACCTGTTAGCTGTTTCACTTTAAGAATGCGTTTGTAGAGCCTGACATTACTCCACTTTGACCTGAATTTACTTTTTAACTAAAAGCTTATTTATCTTGATTGATTGACTGCGTCGTCCAGTCAAATATCCGACATAGTAAGTTCTAGGTAGAAGCGGAGTTTGTTATAAAATACTAGTTTGTGTACAACCCACTTTCAAAAACAAAACTTCTTTGAAAGTACCTCTGGCAATCAAATTTTGACATTCCTATAGTTTGCGGGCTTCATGGCGGATGGGAAACTAGAGTCAATAAAATTTTTGCAAACATAAAAAATAAACACTCAACCAAAATCATTCACCAGTTGCGTCTTCGGATGCCTTAGTAAAAACTGTGACGGGTACATAACCCACAGCACCGATTTAAAAAACAATTTTGTAGTGTTAAAGTCAAAAGATAAAAGAAGGCGCGTTTCACCATTGCATAACAAACCTCCATACAAACAAGGCAAGCACTTTTAGTGCTGAAATGGCAACATCTGCTAATCTTACACAAAAAACTTTAAAAAAAAACTTTTAAGCCAAGACAAAGAAACACCTTTGAAACAAAAAACCAATAAAAAGGTTTTGCTTATCCACTCTTAAACCCTCACATTGACACCTAAAAAAAAAAAACAGAAAAAACTGAGCCAAGTTTTAAAATTATTTCTAAAAAATAAAAATAAAACTACATAGAAGTTGTATCAAATCACTTCCAAGTAACTGTTGCCAACTTGTTTCAAACTGGATAAAACTTTAACCACCCCTAAAAAAAACACCTCCCATTTTTAGAAGATAGTCACTATATAAGATTTTTTTTAAGATTACCTGTGATAATGATGCGTCATTAAAATGGCTACAAAATATTATCTCTAACCTACAAAAACTGTAGCCAAAAACAAAATTTATTGTCGTGCAGATTAATCATTTTGCTAATCCAAAAGTTAACATTTTAGAATAAAAATCACTTTCTAGCTCCCGGGACCTCCGGATACGTCTTATGACTAAGGACTAAAAAAATCGGTTCTTTGACGTAAGAATTAAACAAAAAAGCCTAAATATTAAATAGAGACAGCTGAGTAGTGCATAGACTTAGAAGAAAAAATCAATCAGCCCTGACAACAACTACCCGGTCAACGTCGGAAAAAGAAAGTACTTCTTTAAATCATCCCAGAAGAAGCCAAACAACGGGTTGCATTGATGTAATTCAATTCAACCTGCATCACTGTCAAACATTAAGTAGCAAACTAAAAGTGATGCAGAAGACAATAGCTTTAATTCAAACACCATAGATAAATAAACAGTATAACAGATTAAATCAAAAAATCACTACAAAATGTGATGTCTATCTTTGCTGTATTTATAAATATCAAAAATGCATTTGGCTAAACCACCATCAAAGAAATAGATACAGCCTTCACGACACACGACTTTGACTTCACAATCAGTAAATGAATAAAACACATGTTAAAGATATCGGCCGTAACAGTCACTATCAGTGACACAACAGTCAGAATATCAGTTGCTTTTTAAGATTCTGGAGCAAAAATCTACTTTCAACATCTTAATATCTTTACGACTAACCTTCAAATCAAGATAACCGGGATATCCAATAAATCCAGTATAGCGACAAAATATAATAAAAACGTGCAAATCCTACCAAACAGCAGAACAGCAATTCAAACTATAAAAAAACCCAAAACCACTTTTAGGCTAATATAAAATGTCATCATGCCTTTACATTAGCAGCTCGTGTAAATAGTATTTAACTGTGCTGTGTGAATAAATACATCAACAAAGTAAGCAACGTTAAGGTTGCTTAATAGACGCACAAAAATCAACTTTCAAGATGCGTAGGCCTGAATCTTAGACAGCACCACCACTAAACAGCCTTAACACCTTACTAAAAACAAATGCATACAATGCATTTAAAGTACGGTAGTGCAACATTTCGGGCCGTAGACAGATAATGGAAACAATGATTGCTCCAAACTACAAAATAGCCAATTACTACTTGCAACTGGTCAGAAAAAAAAAACATGCAAAATATTATAAGAATCCTGACAAAGCCTTTTTAATTAAAAAAACACATGCATAGTATAAGCATTATAAACAGCCTAACAAGCAGATGACGTGAAATGGATGACAAAACAACCAAACATGTACTATGTACTTGCACAACACTCTTTTAAGCAAAAAAGACATAAGAAAAACTCTTCCAAGCAACGTTCTAGCATACATTAACCACATAGGTTCATTGTGTACCAGGGAAATGGAGTCAATATACCACTAAAAAAGATATAGAAAGTTTAATAAAACTTAAGTGCAGTGGAAATAGTTTCAACTTCTAACTCAATCCAGAATCCACAAAATACGGATAATTAATATTGAGTACGCTACTTGGCATCTAATTAGCTAAAAAGTGATTTTAACAACAATGTTAGCTAAGATTAATGTAAATATTTCTTCAAAATAGGTTTATTAGGCTTGTAATGTAATATTCTAATTATATTTTACACAAACAATGACATAACAGCTCTGACATCTATAACTATAATAGGTGAGCAATAAAAACCTGAAAGTTATCAGTTATTTAAAAATTTATTTAAAAAAATTTGAAAAGGTTTTTTATACATAAGCATACCAACAAAGGGTATGGAAAAGGTTTTGTTTCGGTGGATTTGGAAAAATTAAAGATTTTTTAACAAAACTAGGTTTGCTGATTATTGAAGATTTTAATGCTAAGTTTCCCCCCCAGTAGAGCTCTGACTAAGAAGCCATGCGTAGTACAAAATGGCTCAGTGGTATGAATTCGGTAATCCTCAACAAAAGTTGTATCTCGACCTATGAGTGCAATGGTAAAAGGTTCATTGTGGACATCACAAAGTATTCACTTAATAAAGCAGCAAAAGTGCAAGATAAGGCGGTGAGCAAAACCGTCAATCTAAACGACAACAACAATATCGTAATAACCATCACGAAAAAAATCTACAGGTACAAGTACTCTAGCAAAATCAAGTAAAAAATCCTGCAAAAAACTAAATAAAATTGTCCAGCAAGGTGTAAATAACAACGCTATCAACTTTACCAATAACATAATTAAGATTTTCGACAACACCTTTGCTAAAAAAACGGTTTATACTGAACCAAAGTCTTGTTTCTTGCCAGAATGAAAAAATTGCCGGATTTCAAAAACCCTACCTATCGGCAGAAAGAAAAGTGACCAAAGCAAATGATCGCGACTTGAACATAGAAAAAAAAAACAAACCAGCAGAACAACCAAAAAAAATGATAAAATTCTAAAAAATAAACAGAGAACCTAGAGCCCCGTAAAGATTCCGGCAAAAAACAGTACAAAACAATATAAAATTTGTTTCTGAGCCATCCGATGGTAGATTTAGATTATCTTAAGTTATATACCGTAGTTTAAAAAAATTAAAATTGCAGAGTCTAAAATTAAATCTGGGAAAGAGACAAACTTGGGCCAGGCCTCTCTAAAAGTGGTCAAACTTAGTGTAAAAAAAATCTCAAAAAATAGAACTGGTGTTTAACGAGCTGCTACAAACAAACTTTTTTTGCAATATATAGAAAACCGCCAAGCTACACTTAATTAAAAAACCTAAAAAAAAAACCGTGACTTAGTTTTTAGAGCAATATGTCTAATCAACACTCTAGAAAAACTTCTAAAACATATTCTGAATAATAAGCTTTAGAAGAAATAGAAAAAAAAAAATAGAAGCCCGCTCAGAAAACAATAAAATTTTTGCAAACGTAAATTCACAGTAGACGCTAAAAAACAAATTAAAAAAAAAACGTAGAAAAAGCCAAAAACTACAGACAGTATGCAGTGTTTGTCACGGTAGTTGTAAAAAATGCGTTTAATTTTGTTCACTGGAAAAAAATTATACAAATACTTAAAGAAAAACCGCATCTTTCCGTATCTTATTAATATAATTAAAGCATACCTAAAAAATCAAACCATAACAATTAAAAATCGTATTATGCCAATGTCGTGTAGTCTTCTGCAGGGATTCATTCTAGGCCCGACTTTGTAGAAGAACATTTACTATGACGGTGTACTGGGCTGCTATTCTCGAAGTTGACGAACAAGTTTTGCACTCGAATCCGCCATATTTGCGTATCATTTTGTGTTTTTGATATTCTTGAATCGGACAAACGGAATCTTATGAGACTCTTTCGCATGATATTGTTCTACTGCTACAAACCAGTAGTTTTACTCAATTTTCGTCCGAAAGTGAAGCGCGAAACTTAAATTATGATGGAAAATACCGGAAAAAATAATTAATTGGGCTTTTGTTAATATTTACTTGTTGAATACCGGTTTGTAATTGAAAGTTTATAAATTTTATTGAAAGTAAAAACTAATTAACACATTAATTTAATTCTATTATACTCTTCTCTTTTTTTATACTTAATACTTTCTTAAAAAAATATATAGTAAAGGAATTAATAAATTTACTACAAGAATATATTGCCATGCAGAGTATATGGTTTAGATATGTCAAGATAAGTAATAACAAAAAATAAACATATTTATCAATATGTACACACGACATATTTATTATATTGTGTATCAGAATATCATATATTACGGTCTTTAATATATTTAATTTTAATTACATTGTTAAATAGCAAAAGCAAATTTTGCATCTGTAAGTTACCAAATAAATGTATAAACATGGCATTGTCAGCCTTCAGTTAGCCGGTGAATTCAGAAAATAACAGACGTATTTGACTGTATAATTATGTTTGAGGTAACATTCATTAATTTAGTTCTTATATGCTTTTTATAAAAAGGACATAAGAATTAAATTAATTAATATAACCTCAAACATAACCCTTTAATATATGCAAAAATAAGTAAACAAACCAAAATGACAGAATAATGCCGTGTTGCCACATAAAGAAATGTATTGTGGTTATTTTATACGCTAATAGCGTAGCGGTAGTAATCTCTGGTAAATGTAAAATACAAAGATGCTAAAAAAATAGGCACTCAGAAAATTCGAAAAACTGTTAGACAAGAAAAACCTAAAGCTAAAAAAATTGTCAACAAAAATTTTAGAGCGTTGATGGAAAGGCCACAAAAAAAAACAACAATTAAGATAGCTATGAGTCACCAGGAAACATGAAAAAAGTAGAGTATTTTCTGACGCAGTTCCTGATAGGACACAGATGTTTTAGAAACTACTCAAAGGTTATCAAGATTTAAGACAATTGCACTTACTGCGGAAAGCCACGCACCCTTAAACACACAATTCTAAAATGCAAGAAGTAAGTTGCAATAAGGCAAAACGTAAAAGTTCTAAATGTCAACAACATCATTGACAAAATGTAAAGCTTCAAAGACGCAACAAACTCTATCTCTAACGTTATACAAGAAATTATGAGTACAAAAGAAGAAGAAAAAAGGTGGTACCTCATATAGTTTAGGCTAGATACAGATAAAGCAATACCAAGAGGTAAATTCTACCCTTTCTAGCCATTTATAAAGAGTGGCTTTGGCCGGTAGAAACCTAGCAGTACTGTGTAGCAATAGTTACCAGTAATTTAACTAAAAAAAATCTCTTTAAAAAAAATGTAATTATAATTTTTTCAACCTACAATTTTTTTTATAGTAAACAACAAAAAAATAATTGCAAAAACTAAAAAAAAATTAAGCATACAAAACACCTTTACACGGTCTAACAAACCTTTATGATATCCAAAAATCTTTTCAAGTAATTTTTTGAAACCCAAAACCACCTGTAATTATTAGTATAATATAGAGTTTCAACATATATCCAAAGCATTAATTCAATATTTTCATTTATTAAATATTTAAATTTTTTTATTTTAGAAGTAGATTTTGATAGACAAATTATTTAAAAAATTGAGATGAGTATGTGAAAAACCACCGTGGACGCGAATGATTAAGAAATCATTTAAGCCGCGGAGATGGGATGTGTGGCTTTAATGCGTAGGCTTCAAATAAATTAATTGAAAAATTGTCATATTAACCTGTCTATTTTCTTTCTTTAAAGATCATTTTCCTATTTTAAGAAATGTATTTTTTATTTTAATTTCTAATCTTTTCTGCTGAACTTTGATCAATTTACTTTTATTGTCAGAAAATAAACATTTTATACAATTGTGATATTATTTATTTATAAATACTCCTAAAAAGTATGACATAACATTTACTGCAAAAAAAATCAGTTTTGATTTTTTTATATATAAAAAGAATATTTAAGAAATAAAAAAAAAGTATTTCTTCAATTAACAATTATATAAAATATATGAGAAATAAAAAAGGAATCATTAATCTTAAAAAACAAATTTATCGTTGGGCTTGTGCATAGGCGTCTTACAAAGACAAAAACAAGTTACTTAGAAAATAAGAGTAACTTGCACATTACTGTTAGTACTACTAATACTGCAACATTGAAAAAATAAAATAAAAATATGTGATTAAAACTTAAATTCACTATACCCAAAAGTATGATAAAAAAAAACATTTGTTAAATAAATATTAAGAAAATACAAATATGCACAAGTATTAATATTTATGTAAGCAAGTTCTGCAACATACAAACAAATTAATTTTATTATCAATTTATTGTCTGTCTAAACTGAAGTTTTTTCATTCAAATTTCTTGAATAAAAAAGAATTCTTTCTTAAATTAAACACTTCAAATAAAATATAGTAACAAGAGCAACCTGTTAACATTCTAACACATCGTTCCATGTAACTTTAATTAAAAAAAGCGTGTATATCCCCCGACAACAAAACAGCTACAAATCGTCCTTAACGTTTACGCCACTTCGCACATTATGCTTACATTCTAATTTTATGCAAACAACAAAAAGATGAACACAAGTTTTTAAATAGCCACATGCACCTCTGGGTGGTTGTTACCGAACAAACAGGATTTAACTTGGAAAAACTTTCTTGCAACATATCCTAGTGCATGCATAAAACATATTTTGTTTGAACACGACACCGGATAAGCTCACTTACTCTGGGGAATTCATTAGATGCGATAATGTTATGGATATTTATTTAATTAAAAATAAAGTATACAGTGAACTTCTTAAAACCTGATTTATTGTTATTATTCGAAATGCGATGCCAAATGTGTATTAGATTTTTATTGGAAATAATAAAACTCTCAGTATTAATAATAAGAAAAGCGTTTCAAGTTTATAGTGCTCAATAAAAGCAGTCAATAAACAAACGATTTATCCATATACAACTAATTCATCTCAAATAAATTTGATAAGCTATAAGTAAAAGTAAAAACCATTCTAAAGTGTGTTTATTATTCATTGCTAAAATGCTTTTAAATTTGTCATGAATATTCACGACATTTATTATCTTAATTTAAATGAAGTCATTATGATGATTTATTTTCTAGTGTGTTTTATTTATTTTTATGATACAATTATAATTATGTTTGATGTTTGCGATAAAGGCCGTTACAGACATAATTGGTTAAAACCCGCTTTGATATTTTGTCCCAACTATAACGAAGTTTTAATAATAAATGAGCAAATTGATTTGTTAACACAACCTTTGTTTACATATTTAATATTCCAATTATTGGTATTTATTTATCTGATTTAAGCACACTTTTTAAATTAATATATTCCAATTAGTATTAATTAATATATCAGCTGACACAATTATGCATATCTAAGCATAATAAAGTTTACAAATTAGAATATTATAAAATCAATAGTTTAGTATTAATAAAAAGTAATTTATAATACTTTTTTATTTGTGTGCATACATTTAAGAATAATCAAATTTCTATTGATTATATTAAGATTGTTTTATTATTTATTTTATTTTATATTAATTTATTAAATGTATAGGTATGTATCTACTTTCTAGTATTAAGAATTTAGTCTGTGGTCCAATAAACATCAAAGCGTACAATATATATACATATATAGTTTGCTATACCAGCAATGGGGTTTGCACTCACCGTTTGATTTATCACGGAGTACTTCCGCTGCAACACTTGATCGACAATATCCAGAATGGTATTTCCAGCATCCAGTGTAATGGAGTTGTTCATGTACGACATTACATTGTACACTGCACTCAAAATCCGCGAACCTTCTCCGGGCAATAACGATATCCTCCCTTCCTGCAGATACTTCTTATAGCCCTCAAGAAGCGACAACGGGTCCTTTGACCCATATCCCAAACGTATTTTCTGAAACTAATCAGAATATTATGAATACATTAAACTAATGGTAGCAATTTAATATTTATTATCATAAATTAGTTCAAATACTATTATTATAATAAAATTCAGTCAGAAAAAAAAAATGCTTTATTTTTTATTAGTAGACGGTTATGACATGATCTGGACATTTTGTCACCTAAGTTTTATACGTGCTCGCAACATTTACGCACCCTATGGACCTTTTACGTCTAATCCTACAGATGCGTGTCCAGGGACATCTACTACTCCTCTCTCTCAGTTACCCGGGTGAGGTTATAGAACCCCAGATAGTTGTTAGTTTAACTATTGTACTAACGAGGATACTCCTCATAGATTATTATTAAAACAAATTATAACTAAAATAATAATCTAACATTATTTTAATCAAATCTTATTAATTAATTAATGATTTTTATTAATTAAAATAGTGTTTTACTTACATCATTGTCTAGTTCTAATATTTCCTGAACCGTGCATCCAGAAAAATCGGGCATGTACCATGTGGGATGATCCATATCACGTAAGATGCATGCTCGTCTGGCAATTCCTGTATAACCTGGAGGACATTCCTGCAAACTCTCTGTCCCCGGCGCAGTTTCCGGCCAGAGCAATTTTAAATGTCTCTCACCTTGGCACGTTTTTACTAATTCAGTGTCTATTACATTTACCAATATGCTTTGTTCCGCCCAAACGGCTGAATCTTGCACAAGACAAGAAAACGATGTCGATTTCTGTAAACAAATTGTAATCATTAAAGTTTAAAGTTATTAACGAGTATATACTATAACTATGTAAATAAAAATAAAAATATGCAAATTTAAATCACAACGTATTTAGATCCAAATAACTTCAAAGTTAATAAAGAACAGTATATTAATTATTATTGAATAATTTAATTTAATAGATAACAAATATAATACATTTTTGTTACAACTTTTTATTTTTGTTCAAGATTGTTATCTATAATACTCCAGAAACTCCGGACAATGACAACTATAGTAATATATAGATTTTAAATGAGGCCTCAAGTTAGTGTAATATCAACTGTATTTAAGTAATTAAGTTAAAGCTAATAAAGCTTTTGTTAACAACAGCAATTTATGTAATATATTGTTACCGGGTAGAAGCGTGCTTAGGTTTATATTAAACAACACTCACTATGATGAAAATTGTATAATATTTAACATAATGTTTGCAAACAAACAAAGTCATTGTATTGCTCATTCTACGGCTGCAAGTAGATTGTTAAAAATATAATAATATACTTATAGAAAAAAATGAAAAAACTACAAAAAAAAAATGCAAAATGTGTATAAAATAGTTGATTACAAGATACTAATATGACTAGTCTGTGCATTAAAAATCTATACAAATATTTTACGTTTTTGTCACTTATTGAACATGTTAAATAGCTACGTGTTTGTTGCACACCTAATGTACAATTAATAAAGTAATATTAAAAGTACAAAAACTGTATTTAATAATAACTTTTCTTCAGAAAAAATAAACACAATAAGTAAACAAAACCCAAATGCAAACAAAAAATCCCCAGAAGGTTTTTCTGTAGTAGCTTAAATATATCTAATACGTTGGATCTTGCGTAATTGTTTATTGAAGAAAGCAGTAAGTAACCTTAAAAAATAAATTGCACAAGTTAATTAAAAACTGAATATATATTAGAATTTGACTCAAATATTTATTTTAATATGTTTCAATGTTTTATTTAAGTTGTACAATATCAATTTGACCTTTATGATTCTAATTTGTTGACTTAGAAGTTAGAACAATGCAGTAAGTAGTTGTTCAGATTATTTTATTAAAAAAATGGCTATTGAGTTAAACATTCCAAAAAAAATTAAAAAAAAACTGTTTCAAAGTTTACATACAGATTTAAACATATAAACATTGCTTAATATAGCTACAGCCTATCGTCCACCACCTGATGATATAGAAATATTTATACCCAAATTATTAATTATAGGTAGTTTTAATTTATTATTTACCTAAAAAAATAATCAAATACGGTATAGTTGCAATCATTATTTCATTTGTTTGGCTTATATTCAAAACTAAATAAAAATACAAAAAAAAACAATACTATTGATAATATATTCACCAACCTAAACAAAGTAGCATACAATATTATAACTATTAATCTAAGTTTTTACTATTATTATTAGCAAAAGTTTGCATCAACATAAACAAAACTAATCAATGCATTAATTACAAAACTGTTAGTTACAAAGTCAGAACAAAATTTTAAGCAATTCTGCCTACCAGTAAAATTATTCAATTCTTGCCCAAAAATGAAGCGATAAAGTTAAACTATGATAGATAATACCGCAAAAATAAAATAACAAAGTTTTTGTTAATAAACAGGGTTAGTCAAAATTACAAAAACAGCTAAATAATTCTTAAACTGTAAAAAAAACAAAAAAAGTTTTTTGGTTTTAAACAAATTAAACAGTTGTTAAAATATATTTTTAATATACAAGATGTTCATTTTATTGTGAAAATTTGGTATTTTTTTTTAATAGCAACCTCTATATAAGGAGTATAAAAAAAAGGATGTGAAATATTTAAGAGGGTGGTAGTACAAACCACAACAAACAAAAAAGTCTTAATAAACATGAGTTGTCATAGCAACGGTTTTTTAGATATAAAACATTTATTTATTTTTATTTTTTTTACAAAAAACAAATTTATAGAAAATGTTCAAAATGCTCTCCTTCTATGTCTAAACAGGCACAACATCTTTGTCTAAAGGACATTCGTACTTTTTCTAAAACCTTTTCATTGGCTCGTATTTCTTGGAATTTTTCATTAAGTTTTAACTGCAACTCCTCGAGGATATTTACAAGAGTAGCATACACTAATAATTTTGAATATCCTTAAAAAAAATCAAGAGAATTTAAATCAGGCAATCTTGCTTTGGATAGGTTTAAATACTCTCTAACTGCAATTAAAAAATAAACTGGAGCACCATCATGTTGAAACCACATTTGTTGCCTGTGGGCCAAAAGAATGTCATAAAATAGATCATACATTGTGTTTTGCAAAAAGTTGAGGTTAGGTAAAACAATAGAACCTAGAAACCTGTAGCCTACAACACCCATCCAAATGTTTAATAAAAAACGTGTCTAATGTCCACATTTAATTGCAGTATAGAGATTTTTGTCGGCTCAACAATGTATATTATGTAAATTAACAACTCCATTTTAAAACCTGTACTCGTTGTACTTAGTATGGATAGAACAGCTGCTTGTAATAGGTTCTCCAAACAAAAGTAGCACCAATTTTTACTTCAGCTGATGTTCTTTGCACACTCGTTTCTGGATTATGTTCTATTCGTGCTATAAGTTTTGCTCTAGGAGTAAATACCAACCTTGGTCTGCCGGTTTTACATAAAGACGTCGCATTTTGGTGGCAATCCCATTTGCACGACCATACATGAAATGCATGTTGGCTAGTTTTGCATTGAAGTAATCAGCCATAGCAATAAAAAATTGTGCACTAACAACAACTACCAAATACTGAATGTTTATTTTACAAAACATCAGCCAACTATGAGAAAAAAAAAAAGAAAAAGCACGTTTTTGCAAAATAAAAAAAGGAAAAAAAAAGTTTCATATTTCCAAAACCGTTGCTATGACAACCCATTTTTAATAAGGCTTTTTTTGTTTGTTGAGGTTTGTACTATAATTTTTATAAAGTGTACCATTTTTGAGTTATAAGTAAACTCCTAAACTTCAAATAAAAAACATTTTTCCACAAACATACAAATTTATTTTAACCAAACAAATAAAAAAAAAAAACAATAACAAAAAAAATAACAAAACAATCATTAAATCATTAAAAAATAGAAACTATACAGGATCTTCTATTTAAAAAAGAATAAAAAATCAAATTTCCATAATAAAATAAACACCCAGTAAATTTTTACATTTTATAACTTTAACATTAGTTCTAATATTATGTTAAGTAAATATATTAAGTAAAGTATCATCTTCAATTCATAGAATTAATCAAACTCGTTAATTGCAAGAAAAGATGCAATGTGATTTTTAAATCTGCCATACCAACTTTTAAACTACCATTTTATGCATTATAACCTAATTATAACAGATCTAATGCCAAATTTTCATTCAAACATGTCACGTTTACAAATTCCCAAAAACCATGCATTAGTTGATCCAACTTTTGGAAGTCCAGTCATTTCACTGCTGTGTAGTACCTAATGGACTTAGAAATTAACAGAAATTAGTATAAACCTAAGCAAAGATTAATCACAATTTTGTGTCTTATTTTCACAACAAAGAATTGTCACATTGATAGCCACATAACTATACTTTTCATATAGCAATCTAATCAAAATTTTGTTTACGCCTATGCCTTATCAGTCTGCTCTTGCACATTTTTTACTTAGATTAATAAAAGAATTTTGGTTTTTTATGATGTATCTTAGATTGCCAAAACTGTCTTCTTCTTTTTTTTTTATTTAACGTTTATTTTTGCCAAGTTTGATATTGTGGCCCAAATAAACATATTTGTCTACATGATTGATGGTTTTATAGTCGGCTATTACATTATTTTAGTTTTTTTGTTTAAATTTTAAGCAGTCCTACTGCTTGGAGTTTGTTATTTAGCTAAATAAAAGCAATGTCATCGGAAAACCTTAGATGACTTATGTAATCTAAATGTCCCTGTTTGAAATCCTCTTCTAGTGCTAGCGTGGATAGTTTAGGAGATATGGGTGTGCCCTCTCTGATTCGTTGTTCAATTCAATTTGTTGATAAGTCTTTGCTTACTTTTAGTGAAATGTTATATTGCCATACATATATAATCTAAAAATTTTGGATTTCTAGAATAAATTTGATCCATTGCTTTAAAAAATGATCATGTTTCTATAAAACTAAACAATTTGTATTAATCAATAAATGAAAGATAAAAAGGAACATAATATTCAGTAGTCTTTTTTTTATATTGCTTAACTTAGTCTTTAAATGATTTGTCGTACTATATCTTTTGCATTTGTTATGCATCTAATTTGTTAGTTAGGCAATTGATTATTATTTTCATAAAAAGTTTTTAACATTTGAGATATCTGTAAGTTGTATTTTTTTTTTTATTCATTTTGATATTATTTTTTTCATTTTATTTCTTTGGTGCTATGATTTATTTTTGATTTTTGATTTTTGATTTTTTTAATGTATTTAAACAGTACATGTTTTTGATCCGTAGGTAGTTCAGTAGCATTTAACCTTTGTTATTCCTTATTCCAAGACCAAATGTTCTATTAGAGTCGGTATTTTTTGTGACCTTTTGTCTAAGCTTTGCATTAAATTCTCCTGTTAATATTACATACTAAGCTCTTTTTTGTTGGTTGGCTGTAGTTATGTTCTCAAATAGTTTCTCAGCTTTTTGTCTTTAGATGCACTTGTAAAGGCGTATTATAAAAAACTATATTTTTTGTTAAGCTAAAACACAGTACATAACTCTATCAGATATTAATTGGTATATGGTCACCAAGTATTTAATGTTTCTATTCATCTAAACAACAACTTCTCAAGTTTGTTTTGGAACTATTTTGATATAGAATGAATCTGTTTACCTGAGCTGCGCACTTCAGAAAGCCCAATTATGTTGCAAGTAATGTGTTTTAGTTTTAACTCTACCAAATGCTTTCTGATTCATATCGTTCTGAACTTAAAATACATCTTTATTAAATTTATATGATAAATTTTACTAAATAAATTAGCTTTCGTGATTTTTTGTAAATTGTTTTTCCGACCAATGTGATGCTAACACACTGATGATAAGCGTTGTAAAAGTTCTGAATTCATATAAGTTATTGCAAATGTATGTCCCCGTTTTGTAGCAATATATTGCCTTTGGTAGACATGATATACTTATCCACTATTAATTCCATACTAATATCTATGTTTTAAGTCGTTCTGAAACCAAAAAAGCACCATCGATTGCTTTAATAATCTTCCAAAAAATAAACCTTTAGTCTGCGAGTGAAATGTTTTACTACTAAAATGCGCTCCACAAATTTATTCAAAATAAATATTTTAAATTAAACCATTTTTTAAGCCTAGTTAAAAAAATAATAAAATTGACATTATAAAACTGTACAAAAAAAAAGATGACTCAAACAAACAGAATTCAATACACAAAACAGCTAATAAATAAACTTTAACATTTCTTAGATTTTGTACCTAAATTTATGCAAGTCATTGGAACATGTAAGAAGTGCAACATAACATATTATTTTTATTAGTTATTATTCTGAATTTATTTTTAATTTTAATTTTAAAATAATTTGTATTACATTATTTTTTATATTTATTATTATTTTTTCATTAATAACATGCGGTACATTTATTTATATTTTAGAATAATATTAAATTACCTTTGTTTGACGCTATACAAATACATCAATAGAATTAGGTTACATTGTTATGTGTGGATAGATTTGTTTGTGAAAACAATACAGATAATTTTTAACAAAATTTGGATACGCAGTGGTTGTTTTCCGTTTTACCTAGTAACATACCTTTATTTTATTTGATCAGCAGAACACATATTATTATGTTATTTTATTTTAAAAAACTATAATATCAGATTTTTTTGTTGCTTACAATCTTTTGATAACATAAAAACTTTATTTTTATAACATTATTTATTTATTAGCATGGATTGTTTTAACAAGACGTATAATCAATTATGTAATCAATCGTATTTTTAAGTAAAAACTGAAACCCTTATCTAAATGAGTATTATAACAGTAATGTTTGTTATACTAAAACAAATCAATTATTGATTATTGACGCAAATCTTGTTTAGATAGATCTGTGAAATATAATTTATTGCAATTGACGTCATTATGTGTATTAATTTCAAATTCAAAAATGCATTTAAAACAATAACATGAAACCAGGAAAATAATACTTACAATTTTAAACAACACGATTTTTAATATTATATTATTTGAAATAGTGGAGTCACTTAAAATAAAATAAAAAATAGATAAATTCTATGAATACTTAATTACGCCGATTCCTTTTGGGGTAGGCAATTGAGGTGTCGGGCATACCGAGCAACAGAAAAGACATGTGTATGTTTGGATGTTTATATGTTATATATGATATATGCATCTCTGTGTTGGAGACGGGACATACATCCAACTTGTGACTTGCTCCGTTCCTTGCTTAACTTTTGTTAGCGCTGTTAATCATACAGAACATGTATGATTAACAACGCTCTGCCATACTGCCGACAATAAATTCTAATAAAATTAATATTGCTTTTAGACAACGAAATAGTGTTTAACCAAGAAAATAAAACTAAAAGAACACTGAAATAAGATTACAAAAAAAAAGATATAGAAGTATAGTAGTGTGAACCAAAAAATAGCAAAGACAATTTTAAAACAATTATAAATAATAAATGAGAGACAAACCGTAATCCTTAAAAAATATCAAAACAAAAAAAAGACATTTTTGTACAATTAACTAGTTGGAAAGATAAACAAAAATATGTTACAAAAAAGCGTATTAAAGAAAAGCGACATATTTAATGATAATGACAAAGATAACAATTTATGGAAATCTATAAGAAAAGAAAACTTGATCTAATTAGGATGGTAAAAACATTTATAGATAAAAATGGGAGATAGATTAAATGCCTGAAAAGTTTAGATAAAAATGTCAGCCAACTAAATATAAAAAATAGGTAGAGCAAAATGCGTCTGTATTATAGTAAAAAAAAAACACAAAATAATGATTGAAAATTGAAAATACTTTATTATTTCCAATTTTCTATTAATATAGTGCATTACTAAGTGAAACAAAAGCAAGTTGGTTACGCTGTGTAGCAAAGAAATAAACAAAATTAAAAACCTCAATACAACTTTTGTATCGTAGAATTGTTATAGTTTTTTTATAGTCATCTTAAATCATTGTCCCTCAAAACCACCAATTTTGATTTTTAATAATATAATAAGTAGTATACTAATAAAATACTACTACTAATACTAAATTAAACGTAGCAAACCATTTCAGATATGCTTACTTTTAACTGTCCCTTATTTTAATAGCCAGCCAGGGTTAATTTATAAAAGATCTTTATTGAATTTTCTCCCGCATATATAAAATTAGAACAAAGCTTGTGCACAGCAAGAAAATCAACGTGAAGAGGTGATGTATATAAATTATCTCCAAGCTCGGTTATTTACCCGATCTAGAGCATAAACCATAAATAAGAAGCCACATAGTGAATTGAGTAGCCACTAATAAGAAATGACTAGCCTCAATCTACACCTCACCAGCGCTACTAAGAACCTTCCTTTCCATACTTAACTTACACAGTATACCAGGCTCAATACCGAGTCCTCTTTTAATTTGCAATTTTACTGTACATAATTGGATTGTTATTTACCTAGATGTCTTGAAAACTAATTTGTATAAACTTAAATAATATTTCAAACATTAAATTGTTAGCAACATTAAAATCTCCCATACAAACTAAAAAGCTGTCCTGCAAATTAAAATCATAAGCAGCTTTTTTAAAGCTGTCCATTAATGATTGAAAGTTACCTTTGGGTTGCCGGTACACTACTCCCACACATATAAATTTTCTTACTAATTTTAACTCAATCTATAACTATTCCACGTTGTGGTCTATCTAGTGTAACTAGGTTGTAACTTACTATATCCACCAAGTTGCCGGAGTGGTTACTGTTCAATTATGTTTCTGACAGAGTAATTATATTATAATTAATTTGATTTACAACGGTAATCATAAATAAATTAAAATTACTGCATAGCGTACGCACATTAATATATTATTTTAAATTTGTTAGCTTTATTTTGTATTTTACAGTATTAATAAAATATAATTTATTGGCAAAACTTAAATTGATATAACAAAGAAACAAAAAAAAAATTAATATAAAACGTAATCTAATTCAGCCGACTAGATATCATCTTTGCAAGTAAGAGTTTATCAAACTCTTACTCGCAAAAGTTAAACTAAAAAATACAATACACATCAATTGCAAACATAAACAAAGATAAATTGGTTCAGATTTAGGCTAGAGCCACCTTTTGGTTTCTTGGATCTTAATAAACCCGTACGGAATTTAGCATCCGGAATCCCGGCTTATTTTATAACTTCACACTTAAAAAAAAATGGACCTTTTAATATATTTGTTATAAATTCTATAGATAAGTTGCATAGAAATTGACAAATATATTGACATTAAGCTAAATTTTATGTAACAATATTTATAATAAATAAAAAAACAAAAGCATGAATAAGTAATTTCTTAAAAAAAAATATTTAAAACTTTATTATTATTTCTAAATACTTGGATGCGCGCGTCAAAACTTAGTTCAACGCGTTGCTCGCATGTAGCGCTCCGGCAAATTTCAGCAAATCTTATAGATAACGACCACGTGTGAATATATTCGGAGCGTGTTTTTGTGTTTGCATAGACAAAGCATTGTTATAGTTATATTACAATAATATTATAGTAAATAATAATATTATGCAAAGCTATTCTCTAAGCACATTGCTAGAAGTAAGCAACATATATACTGCTAGCCAAAAATTTGTGTGTTACTTTACTTTACAAGATTCTTTATTATTTACGTTTTTTATGTATATTGCTAGCAAGCAAGGGCGTTAAAATCAACAGCTCTCTAAAATAGATAATAATTTTTCAAAAAAAATATTTTTTTTTGTTTTGTTTAGTTTGAAAATTAAATTAAAAATTTTAAAATAAAATAAAATTGTTAAAAAATATGATTTTTTGGTTTGTTGGATTGAAAAAAAACTAAAAAAAATAAAAAAATGTTAAATTAAAAAAAAAAAAAATTTGTTTGAAAAAAAAAAACAAACAAAAATTTCTAGAAAAAAATTTCAAATGAAATTCATTTGTTCTTTCTTCATGCAGTTGTCTCACAAGCGCTCAACAAATTTCGGTACTCTTATCTTAACTAATTTATGAATTAGTGTGTAAATAAATAATGAGGTTTTATATTATCAAAATTCAATTAAAATCTGTAGTTTCATTTAATAATAAAAACTTTAGTCATTCTTATTTTAAAAAAAACTTATTTGGAATTTATTTTATTTCCGAACGGAATAAATTCCGAATGAAATTTTTTAATGGAATTCCAAATTAAAAAAAAGTGGAAGATAAAATTCTGACAAAAAAAACCGATAGACAAGAGAAGGGTGTTTTTTTTTACATTTGTTTATTTTTAAATTATTTTTAAGTACTTTTTGTAAAAATATTTTTTAATAAAATATACCATTTTTAAGTTAAAAACGTTTCAAACTTTTGAACTTTAAATTAAGAACAGTAGTAATAGTAGTTAATATATTTATTTCATATTATATACAGAAAGATGATTTTATTTATATATACATTGTGAAAATGGTTTGTTAACAATAACAAACAATAATTTTAATGACAATTTATCAATTGTTTCATAAAGTTGTTAAGAGATTGCTCATTGCCAAGCCGCTCAGTGATGTCAGTTTACATTTATTTTAATTAAAAAAAGTGATTTCTATAAACAATTTTTAGGAACTAATCTAATGCCCGTGTAATATTGACGATAATTGTTTATTGAAATATATATACTCATATGCAAAAAAGCCGGGTAAAACTTTTGGTGTTTTACAATCTAAGAGACCAGCAGAATGTAGAAAAAACAAACTATGGTATTTTAATTTAATAAGCAAAAACAATAATATATGTATATACAAAAAAAAATGCATATCTGCAAAATAAACTTAATAATAAGAATTTCAATTAAATAAAATTTCAATACTTTGTTGCCTCCTCGAACCTTAACTATTGCCTGCATACGGCGGCCCATGCCACTAATAAGCTGACAAATATTATTTTGTAGAATATTTTGTCATTCTTCTTAAATTGCCACACAAAGCTTGTTTATTGTGGTTGCACGTACTCTAACACGCATTCCCAGCATGTCCCAAACATGTTAAGATAAGATTTTCATCTAAGGTACATGCAGGCCAGTTAAGTTTTTTTATTCCAACTGCAACCAAGTATTCTGTGGCGTACCATCAACATAAAGACATCGGCAAAAAATAGAACAAATAAGACTACGTAATTTTCCAAAACTTTCTCAATATATCGCTCTGCAGTCAGCAACTCTCCATCAATGACAATCAATTTGTTATAGAAATCCATTGATATTCCTGCTTATACCATCAAAGAACCACCACCATGGCTAAGCCGGAGCTTAAAAATGCGTTTCCATACTTGTTTTCTTCCATCTGGCAAATGTAGGCATAATTTAAACTCGTCAGTAAACAGTACAGTCTTCCATTGTAACAATGTCCAATTCAAATCTCTGGCTACTTGGTAACGTGGGTTTAATTTTGGTCCAGCTGCTGGTCAACAAGATTTTAAAGCAACTTCTTGCAACCTTCGACAAACTGTCTACACACTAACAGCTGTACCACAAACCTCACTTAGTTATTTTCTGGTCTCCACTGAAGTCACATGACGATTAAATTTTATTTTCTCTTATTAGTGTTCATTAAATAAACTGATAAGTATCCTATGTTGTTTTTTTCTACATCCTGATGGTCTCTTTAATTGTAAAACAATAAAAAATTTATAAAAAATAAAATACCCGAATTTTTTGCAAAAAATTACCCATTGACCCAGTTTTTTTGCATCTAAGTTTTGACAAATTTTAGCCTGCTTCACCAAGTACTTATACTTATTTATAAATTCAAATGTATTGAATCAATTTGCATCAGGTACGTATAATATTAGTTTAAGTTCATTTTAAATGTAGTTAAAGTTAAAGTTAATTAACAGAACAATAAAGTTCAAGTTGCCCAAATCCTATGCCTTATTAATCTGTTCACAACTTTTTCCGGTACAGCATAAAATCGTTATTTTATATTTTAAAATGTAACGTTGCTGAATAACTTAAACTTCAAAACATTTACAAACTGAGATAAAGAAAACAACACGTGTATTTAACTTACATTTATAGTGGACACTTGAAGGATACTTCCCATCGGAAACAGGACCTCGTAATGTTCCGTCTCCGTCTTGATGGGCAGCAACTCTTTATTCTTCGTCCAACTGTACGTGTATTTACTTTTGTGATTGTTGGCCGACACACTGAAGCATTTTATCGTGAAGTTCTCGCCCTGTCAATAAAATAGACGCAGGCCAATTAGTTCAAATAACAAAAAAGATATATAAATTAAAAATTCAAATTAGAGACAACTTTTTTCAACGTTTGATATATTAGTCGGTATAAATGAAAGGGTGGTTTAATTAATGTCCGATTTACCTTTCTAACTGTTAGACTCATGGGCTCGATCCATACTCTAGGGGGTGCTCGGATGTCTACCCTTTTCGAAAGACATTTCTGTATGCCACTTTCCACGATCTGACAGGTAAAGGTTCCCTGGTCAAATGGGGATGCATTTTTGATTCCCAAGAGAGATGTATATTGATCCCTGGCTTCCGGATCTTCTGACAATTTGCTCCATTTATTACTGCAAAATACAAGCAAAATAAAATATTAAAATTGTCTTCTTGCAAATTTTAATAGAATTTTTATTACAATTTCTTTAATAATTTTTTACTAAGTAAATTGTATTCAGTGCGACAAAAATATATTTTTATATGGACTATATTCAAGGAAAAATAAGTTCGGCGATGAAAATATTGATCTTAGCAGTCTTAATTAAATTTTCTTATGGCCAGATTACAGCTGTGCGGCTGCTGCCGCTTGGTATATCTTTTTTGTCTTGTCTGCGTGTCTACGAAATAAATTATACAAAAATAATACCCACTGTAGTAGCATGCCGTAACTAATTACAGAACAGGAACCAGGATAATTAAATTATCATTATTTTTTCTTCATCGTTGTAAGGCGCTTTAGTTCAAATTGTACATAGCAAATTAAGAGTTTTCTTTCAGATTAACCCAAATGAATAAAGACTTCTTGGCTCCATAGATATTTAAAAGAATTAATAATTTTCTTGAAGCGTGTTTTAGTTATTCTTATGACAAAGTAGTAATTATGTTTAATTATTCATTGTAATATTATTAAATAATGTACCGAAACGTTCGTTAGTAAGAAAACGTTGATTTTGCATAATAATTACTTAATGCTTTATAAAATTGGTTTTATAGGCGTTTATTAAACTAGTAAAATTGAATTTACGCAAATATATTTATTATATTGTTTAATAGTAGTTAAATATTACTTTAAATCTTTAAATTAAATATAGTTTATTTATATAGTTAGTTTCAATAGTTTAAAATATTTTCAAACAGATAAATTGTATATACATAAATTGATTAAGTAAATTTATTTTTAGTTTTTTCCGCATTTCCAGGTATCTTTTTTTGTAAATAAAACGTTTTTTATTTTTTATGGATTATTTATCTGAACAGCCGGTTTAAACTGGATGTGAAGTTACTATTTAATGTATTCATATTCATTCAGAATTAAGATTTTGTAGTAGCGCGTACATGTTATTTGTGAGTATATGTACCAATATATAATTTTTTAATTTGATTTTTACTGCATATTTTTTAATTCGTTCATAATAATATTATTTTTTTTAAATTTAAATGTTTAATGTTAATATGAGCCAACTAAAACCTTTAAGTAAAACATATTTTGAGCAGTTTTTCCAACAATTATATCAGATTTTAATTAAAATCGTTTAGATATTAAATTACATTATTTTATTTATTGTCAAATTTATACAAGTAAAACGTTTTTAATTTGTATTCAACATCATTTGTAAAATATTATCTTCGAAACAACTATATAATAACTATAATAACAATGACTTATCACTGATTCAAAAAGATATAACTTCATTTTAATATTGATCTGAAAATATATTTAATCTGTTAATCTTTTACATAAGAAACACGTAAAAATATGTAGTATTTGATAAAGTTATTTTTCACTAAATAATAATTAATTATTGTATCTAAGCACATTGCCATTATTTTTCATATTTAAAATTATTTCTATAAAACTTTCAACGTAGTGAATTTCAATATACTCCGTCAGTCAATATGTGTTAGTAAAGTCTCGTAAACTGTAAGAGGCGTTAACGAGATCAACCCTAGCGTCATATATTATTTCGCGAGGAGACAATTTATAGCCTTAAGGTTAGAATGCGTCAACGTTTAGTCTGCTTGCCTGCACACACACAACCACTGTAATTATTTCTCGACATTTCATGCGAAATCTAAACAAGATTAGACTGCCAAAATATATTACTTTGTATATATTTTTTCAAGCTACTAATTGTAATAAAGTGATCTTGTTAATTGAAATATTAACAGTATGAATAAATTAATGTGTAATTTGTATTATGATTCATATATGTAATTATTTGAAGTTTTAAACATGAATATGAGAATTTTTCTATATTTATTATTTTATTAAAGAGTAAAAAAAAAATTGAAATGGCGTTTTTATACTTTATTGACTTTACCTAACTAAATGCTATTTCAAGTATAAGATGTAAAATGAAGCAAGATAAATGATGTTTGTAAATTTGTTTGTTGCTAAAACCACTTTGTCACAAGACGGTTACATCAGTAAACCACTAATAATTCAAGGAAGAGTCTTATGCCCGTATTCATAAAAGTCAGTTACAGTAACGGATCGTTAAATTTGACAACCGCAAAATTATTTATACTTATTCTACCATAAAAACAAGTTGGGCATAATAAATAACTATCAGAAATGAATGAAAAATAATATTTAATAATAACGCAAAATAAATAACATGTATTTTTATCAAATTTATAAAAATAGTTCTGACGTTTTATCGAATTGTGAGGTTATGTTGTCACATTTAATAGTCATTAAATTTAATCAGGTTTTATGAATACGGGCATTATATATATATAATAGATAATTTAATTCCGTGCTTATTTTGTAAATATGCAAATTTTTATGTTTTTTTTTTCTACCTCTTACTGTAATGTGTCAATTATAAGTTAATTATTGCTTGAGAAACGCATGCTATTTCATACGTTTTATTACGCACACTTAAAATGTGCAAAATATATAATAACTTTTCACTACCATAATGTATCTTATTAAAAAAACCGGCAAAGAAGCAAAAAAATGTATATATTTTTTCTAAATATAAATAATTGCTAAACCAATTAACCGTATATTCAGCAAAAAACATGCATTTATAATGCAATTTGTTCGTCAAAAAATAAAACTGAACAGTTTACAAACAAAGGTAAGTAAAATGTGTATTGCTGACTAAACAAAAGGTTTTTTGCACTAAACTTGCAACATCTGATAAGCTTGCATACTCGTTTGACAACCTAAGTAAAAACTATAACGTTTTCAAGCACAATTAAAATAGCTAAAAAAATAAATTCAGATTGAACAGTAGTTGTAGGTAACATATTTGGTGCTCTGTTTCATGTGTATAAAATTACTTAACTTATCAAATAGTTTGGCCAGACTGAGAGATCAGGAAGTATTATTATATCTGTTTGTCTTATGAGCCAATTAATTTTTGTTTCACAACCAAAAACTGAAAAACTGTTAAGATCTGTAAGAAGGTTGAATAACATTATTATTTAGTGTTACCGCTACTTATAAGTGCATAATTACTAAACATTTTTTAATATTTGCAATTTTTAACAATATTATAATACTAAGGTTTAAGATAGAAATTGCATCTTATCCATCTTATGAGGTTGGTCATGTGCTTCGTATTTGCAAATCAGAATATTTTCCAAAAAAAAAGCCATCCTGCAGTTTTTTCCCAGTACCATATAAGTGAGTTTTAATTAACTCATTTTGAAATGCCCAGTACAGGGTCACTCAAATTATTTAGTATTAATAAGATATGTTGTGTTAGACGTTAGTGCTTTTTTTATTTTGTTATTTTGTGTACTTGTGCATTTAGCACTAAAACGGAATTAATTAATATTACATTTAAATTAAATAGTTTTAAGCACCACACCTGCTTATTGTGTTTTGTTATTTGTGCATTCAGCACTAAAACAGAATCAATATAGAATTAAATTTAATGGTTGTAGGCTTATAATTTTAAATGTTTGTTTTGAGTTTAGCTGTTTTAACTTTTAGACTTAGCTACTTTAAAAAAAATGACTAAAGCCCTTTTTGTTATTTAATCATTTTAGATTCAGCAAACTAAACTGACTGTATTTGCTAACTTACGTTTTGATGACTTACAAATGTTGACTACTTATTAATCAAGCCAGATGACTTAAATTTGAGCTAGTTGTGGTATTGTTAGACTAAGGGCCATAGTATCCAACCTAATAAAGCACTTAATAAACTATTAGCTGAATATAATTCATATTAATGAATTAATGATTTTATTTTATTTATTTATTTTATTTTATTTTTACATTACAGACATGTTTCGATGAGTTATATCATCATTATCAATGTATATATATATATTATATTTCAAACTGATTGAATATTTAAAAAATTGTTTTTTCCCGCTACCCTGATATCCGTATTAAACATGTCTGTAATGTAAAAATAAAATAAAATAAATAAATAAAATAAAATCATTAATTCATTAATATGAATAATATAAAAGGATTTTATAAAATAAAAATAGAAAATATAAAATATTAGCTGAATAACCTAAGTTTTTCTTTAAATTTAATTTGATTTATTTTATTAACACCTCTGATAAATGTATATGTTAATCATATATTTAATTGGTTGTACATAAATTATAAAAAAAAAACTAAATTAAAAGTTATGTTAGTTAGCTAATAGTTTTTTAGGTGCTTCTTTAGAAATTGGATATTACGGCCCTTAGTCTAACAACACGACAACCAGCTCAAATTCAAATCATATGACTCGACTAATAAACAGTCAACACCTTTAAGCCATAAATACGCAAAATTTGCTAAAAACATTCCTGCTGTGAGTGAAGTCTACAAAAAATCTCGCAGTCAATTTCTCGTCGTTTACAAAAATTTGATGTTTCTGCGGCAAATTTTGCGTTGAGGTCTGAGTCTGCTCCCGTATATAATTCAACTGACCCAGGAACCTAAAGTAAACAACTATAAACAATGCCGTGTGTTTGCTGATTCGGCTTTGGAGCAGGTGAAAATTTATCCAAATCGTTTTTAGTAACAAAGATAAAATTTTAGATAAACAAAAATGTTAAATAGGAAAATTAGATCGGATTTGGAGCAATACCAATCCACACAAGATACACCAGCACAAAATGTATCTTAAAAAAAATCTTTGTTTGATTGCCCATTTGCATGTTAATGGTAATAGTGATTTAAATTTTTGTAGTGGCGTTGATAAATAAATTTTGTAGTTTCCGATCTTGAAGTACTTTTAATTTTGAGGCAATAAAGGCTTCTATCAGTCTTTCTTAGTTTTAACTTTTATTAATGGGAACTGATGCGTCCGCTTTCTTAACCCCTCGTTTGCATTAAACTGTTAAGCATTTCCCAAACTGGCTGCTTTGCTCCCCTTGTGCTATTTTTTTCCAACATTGTTGGTTTAGTCAAATAGACACTATAATGTGTAGAATTTCAGAATATCAAGACATTGTTAAATTTTGAGTTTCACAAAACTGACCAATGCATTTAATATTGTTTACTCTTTGTGATAAACAAGTTAGTAGTGCGTCATCATTAAGACAGCGACAAAAAGTTTTACCATTAAATCTGCATATTTTTTAAAGAAATTTTGTTTAATGTTGCAATAGTTTGTCGCAAGTTTTTGTTTGTATTGATTGATTTTCAAGCAGGTTTTAATACTGTTGCATGCCTAAAAGTTTCGGACACTTAATAGATAGAAAAGTACGTCTCAACCTTTGGTTTTCTCTTGTCAATTTAACGTTGACATTTCTCTTAACGTTGCCTTCAAAAAGCAAAATTTTAATTGAAAGTTTTCGCAAACTGAATAAAGCTTTTGATTGTGACTTTATTGCTATAATCTGCACCCAAGTAGTTGTAGATTAATAATGTCATATTTGAGTGAAAATCGGCAAGTAGTTTCATGTTATGGTGCTGCATCACAAAAGAAAAATTTGGGTTTTGCTGTCCCGCAAGAATCAATTATGGGTCCTTTTCTTTTTTTATTATATATTTATGATTTACCAAATTTAAGCTTAAAAAGTTCAGTAATATTAAATGCTGATGACACTAGCATACTATATCTATAAAATGTTGTAGAGCAGGTGCAAACTAATAGCAAACTAAACAATGATCAGGTAGTTCAATAAATAATAAATAACAAGCTATTTCTAAATCAAACTAAAACAGAGACAATATTATTCTTCCTACATATTTCCCATCAAAAATGTGTTGAGTCAACCAAATATTTAGGAATTCAGATTGACTCTAAACTAAACTGGATAACACATGGAGAATATATTGCACAAAAAACTTAACAAGTCAATATTTACTTTGTAATGTTTAAAAAGTTCTGTATCTGTAGTTTGTTAGAGAAATGCTTACTTTGCTTTATGTCACAGCCATTGAAGTTATGGAATATTTATTTGGGGTTTTTCAGCAGTTTATACTCGTTTATTTGCACTTCAGAAAAAAATCAGTCAGAATTATTAACTCCACTGGCTATCGTGATTGCTGCAGAGCTACTTTTATAGAACAACAAATACTAACTTTGCCCTCCATCTAAATTTTTGAAAGCATTAAAAACATTTTAAAACACCAATATCAGTTCGACATAAATGACAATCATAATTATTTAACAGCTTAAAAAGATATCAAATCACAGTTCAAATTACTTCTGCGCTAAATTTTTGAACTAATTGCTCAAAAGTATAAAACAAAAATCAGATAAATGATAATTGCTTTGGGTCAAGAATTTTTTAATAAGTAATTGTTTCTATAACATAAATGAATATTTACAATTTGATTTTTAAATTATTTTTTAACTTTGTGTATAACTTATTACTTTTTTCTATTATAGTCACATTGTATAGATTTGCTTTATTTAAAACTGTTGCATGTTATTTTATTTTATGATATTGTAATATATAGTAAGTTATCAAGTGGCATTTTATGTATTATGTAATGACAAATGTAACAATTCTTTGTACTTGATAAGATAAATAAATCTATCTATGTGTTTCAAAGCATTATCCGTAACATGGTTAACCTTTGCCACGCCATGTTAACTTGATATTTCTTTTTAGCTAATGCAGGAGTGTTGGGTCCGTTTTAAATTTTTTTCCAACCGGTTTTTTGGTTTAGCTTCCGGTCTTATTTTTAAGTATATTTTTGTGTAAGTATGATTTTCAGTTTTACTTCTTCAAGATGTTGATTATTTTGGGGTAAGACAAAGTTATATGCTTTTGATTTGACATTTATCTGGAATTTTTTATACTACACACAACTATCTTTTACATTTAAATGATCAAAATAATATTTTAAAAAATGGTTTTAAAAAATTAATAATTTCTAAAAAACAAAGAAAAGTAGTTTTAGGTTTCAATTTAAAAAAATTACAAAATTATTTAAAGTAATAAAATATTATAGCAATGAATAAATTATCTGTTAGTGGTGCAATGAACTATATGTTGTTCAAAGTCAATAGTACAAAAAACACAAAAGTAATGTCTATGTGCACAAAATTTGGTTACAAATCACAAAAAATACAATGACAGTGACAGTGACAACGGGACCAAAATTGTTTAACAATTTGAGATAATACCAGAAACAACAAAAATGTATACATTAAAAAAATGAAAGATGTGAACAAAACAATCGCATCATTATAGAGTGTGCGCGTTCAATATTGTTCTCAAAAAACTTTCCAAAATCTTTACAGACAAAAATAATCAACACCGCAATATACAGAATAAGCAAAACTTTAACACCCAAAACATAAATTTCACTTCATATAAAAAATAAACCGGCAAATAAACCATTCAACATGGCAAGGTTTTTGGATTAGAATTATTATTACATGTTACATGTACTACAGGTTCTGCAATGCAAATACTAACGACTGTAATCTTCAATAAAAGAAGTCATTTATTTAAAGAAGTCACACAGTTTTTATTAAAAATTTATTTAATGATATATTAATGCATGCTCCTGATTTAAATTCATGTAAATTTAAAGTAAATAATAATTTGCTAAAAGTTGAAAATGAAAAAAAAATACTAAAAAAATGTATCACGCTACACTAATAGACAGAATGTTACCAAAAACCAAAGATGTAATCTGAAATAACGCGTAAATTTTTCCCAACTTAAAAGAAAAATTAAACCTAACAGAAAATACTCCAACTACCTATTAAAAATATATCATGAAATAGTTCAATATTAAAACTGCTTTCCTACATAGACAATTCAATTTTTTTTTTTCATTTAAAATATCCTCTCCGGTTAAATGTACCTCCAGACAAGATTTGTTGTTTAAACAAATCACTATATGTATAGATTGAAACTAGCTTTTAAAGTATGAAATACATTGTTTAATAGTTTTTTAACAAACTTTTGTATTAGATAAATATTAAAAATTTTAAAAACTCATATTTTTTTAGTAATCTAAGTAAACAATAAACTTTTAGTTGTAAACAATGAAAATAAATTGAATTAAAAAATATTAAAAAAAATTAAAATAACTATTGAAACTACTAAATATTTTATTTTTTAAAAAATTATTTAAATTGTATTGAATGGTTTAATCTTTATACATTAGCAGAAATAAATAACCAATAAAAAAAAAACCTTAGCAGCAACAAAAACCCAATCGTGCTGATTCAAATACTCACATATCACAAAAGAATTAGAAAAAAATTGTTTACAGAGAAGCAGTAAGTTCACTAAAATTTGCTGAAACTGTAAGTAAACCTGATAAAATGTATGCTGCAATAAAAGCTAGCAAGTATTTAAACAATTCAACTAATTTACATTAGAATGCAATCAAAAGATTAACCAAATATCTAAAAAATTACTAAATATTTACAAATTACTAGTTTGGAAAAGTTTTTGATTTAACAGGCAATTGTGACAGAAGAAGGTTTACTACAATCTTTGTTTTTATGGTAAACAAGTCGACAATATCATAGTGTAGTCAACGTCAAAACACCGTCAGCAAACAAAACATAATATGAAGCATATAGTAGTACCTGTAAACAATAATTTATAATACCTTCCAGTCAATCAAAGTGCAATCAAGTTAATTAAGAAACATTATTTTATCTACGTACAAACCATATTGACATTAAGTACCACTTTGTGTAAAAAATATGTCTAAAAATTTATCTTTTAGTAAAGTATACTAAAGTATTCAGTCTCTCTATCAAGATTAAAACCTAAAAATGTTGATGAAGTAGTATGCAATAATTCTTCATCAACCTTCTTATTAGTAAACGCTATTGATATGGTCTTACTAACATTTAAACAAAGTTTATTTGCAGTAAACCACTCATTTACTTCTGCATCTTTAGCTTTTTGTGATCCTGTGATTAGATTTTTATCTTTTACTGATATTGTCGTGTCATCAGCAAAGAGCACTTTAATGTGATATGAAAAATCATTGACGTAGATTAAAAATAGTAAAAAACCTAATATGAAGCCCTGAGGTACTTCGTGCAAAACATCTTGAAAGTCTGATACTACGTCATTGATGTTTACGCAATGTTTTCTATTAGACAGGTAAGACATTAATAATCTGCAGCTTAATAGCATATAGTTGTAAGAATACAGCTTTCGTAACATAATACAGTGCGACACCGAGTCAAATGCTTTGCTTAATTCTAAAAAAGTACCCATCGAATAGAAACCTTTTTCAAAACAATCAATTGTTTCTTCTATGAAATCTAACACGGCTTCCGTTGTAGACATCTTCTTCTTATCGTGCCTATCCGTTACCGGATGTTGGCTATCCATGGCAGATGAGAGTATCTTTAACTAATACTAATACTTTGTGTGCCTTAAACCCTTATTTTGTCACAAAATACAAACAATAGTTGTTCTACAACTGCAACAAAAACAAATATATTGTATATTTTAAATTATTAATAAATTTTTATTATCTTTAAACATCCAGATACTTCTGACAGCGTATAACACTAAAGCAATATATATTTTAGTTGAATTACCAAAAAAAATTATAATAAAAACGTTATCAATCAATGATTGAAAATTGCACGTTTTATGATAAAACGATAAAAATAATATTATTCAAACAGGCTTAGGTATTTGACGCCAAGCTCACTTGTAAAGAAAATGTTAATATGATTGTGTTAGCAGTGTTAATTTGATAACGCAAATTTTTATTTTATGTTAATTTATTAGAAAATAGTAAACATAAATTCTTTTTTTTCCATTTTCCATTTTTTTTATATATCTACAATACGTACTGATAAAATATTTAAAGCAAAGTTATTAGGATTACTATAAATTATACAAATTTGTATTGATTTGTTGTTGTTTTAATTAAATTTTGTTTATAACAAAGGTTTAAATAAATACATTAATTAAAATCTGCATTACGCAATCTAATAAATAAACACAATTAATTTGAAATTTGATTTCTCTCTTTAATTAACTTAATTATAATGATGTTCAGTGATAATGGGTGAGCCGTTAAGATCGAATTCATTATATGGGCGTGTGAGATATCATAAGTACACAATGGGTATTGTGATGGCTTGTGGAGTTAGTTGTTCCTAGGCACCTATTCAGGGTGAAATAATGATTAGACCAGATAGAACACAAGGGGGACATTACAAGATCCTGGCATGAGAATATTGCATTAACTAAATAAAAAAAAACATTGATGAAAAAGAATTTTTATTAATGTAGCTAAAATGTATCCAATTCAATTTAAACGCAGACCGATAGGACGGGAGTAAATCCAAAAAAGAAATTCTGCGTCCTTTTAAAATTCAATGTAAACACTATTAAAACGAATGCATTCGGGCTTAGTTGCAATACACGGATCGATGAAACAAGATACTTCCCGGATATAGAATATGTAAGACATTTATATGTTTATATCATTCAGTTTTAATATTAAATTGTTGCGAAATGGAAACCTATATTATAATGTTCAGATAATATAATGTTAGACATAAATAGTTCACAGCAATGAATAAAATAAAGTGTCCATTAAAAAGATTTTTTTGTAGATCCAAACGGAGAGTGTATCATAAAGACACACTTCCCCTTTTTGCGAATGATTTAATGCAGAGTGTGAAAATTTTATACGGCGCGATTTATGAGTGTTGAGGATATAATCTCCACCTCACTTAGGCAAATAAATACCAGCTTGAAAACATAATGCATATACTTGAAATACATCATTTACAGCATTAAATTTATTTAACGGTGGGAAAATCTATCCACTTTTATTTGTTGGAATCAGATTAAATGCTACCAACTTCGTATCAGAATCTAAGCTTTTAATACACTCTAGAGATTAAAATCTGGATGCACGTTGGCGTAGTTAGTGCATGTTTCCATTTACATACAATAGGTTTTTTGCTTTTGTATGTATAAATAATGCAAGGCGAGTATTATATAGATTAGATTACATGTCTATTTAATTTTTTGAGGAAATGAAAAGTATCATATTAAATTTATTGTATTAACAATTTATTATGTAATCTATTAAACTGTTTCGCTGTTAAATTATAAACCATAACTCTACTGAATAGTTTTAATAGCTGCAATATCTATTACTACATGTTTTCTTTACATTGAACTATTCAATTGTCATATCATGTCATGTCCAGAGTTGTTTAGTTGGGTAAATAGACTAACACAAAATTGTCCAAATATAGTAATACAGTTTTCTTACAATTATTATTAGTTTTAGACGTAAGTCTAATACATGATTAGTGTCTATAAAAATATAAATAATAACTGAGTTTAGTATACAGAGTTAAACAAATATTTAAAATATTTAAAGAAGTAGTAGTTTAAATCAAAATTAGTAAAAAAATCAAAATAGAAATAGGTCCGCAATGTAACGGTTTCGGAGATTTTTTATTATAGCTAGCTAATAGTTGTTTGTAAAATAAACATTAAGTATTTGGCAGTTGTTGTCAGTGCACAAGATTTTGTTTGCTATAGCTGTTTACTCTAACGCAGAGTTAGCCGACATAAATTTTATGTATGGTTGTGCTCGTAGAAATGCAACTGCACGGCGTCCTTATGTTAGAGCTTATTTACATCTCCAGATTCCTTCACTTCGTATGTTTGGAAGAATTCACCAAAGATTGCGTAATACTATTTCATTCAGTAAACAGTGCCATTTATACGGAAGACCAAGAAGAAGTTTTAGCACGTATAGAGCATAATGCAGGCCTTAAATCCACTTGATCATCAAGCACATATGGCTTTTTGTCGCTAGTTTTTAAACAATAATGTTGAAAACCCCCGTTTTCTTCGCAATATTGTTTTTACTGATAAAGCCGGGTTCACATAAAATGCTGTTGTTAATTTTCACAATACGCATGTTTGGGCCAACAAAAATCTCCATGCTTTAATGTAATGTGACATCAGACACGTTTTCCAATAAACATTTGGATGGATTTTGTAGGCGTTATGTTTCTAAGTGTTTTACCAAACCGATTAGGCGCTGCTTACCAAAACTTTCTGCAAAACACAATGTATCTTTTGACATATTACTATTGACTCTACTTCAGTTTATTTTTAGATTGACAAAAGGTGGGAAGAAGCAGACCTGTTTTATGGCCAGCAAGATTGCTTTGTTTAAATTTTCTTGATTTCTTTTTTTCGGGATATTTAAAAACATTAAGTATGAATAAATTTTTAATAAGTTTTAGATAAAATTTAATTATTCTTCAGACTAAGATGTAAACTGTTATTTTGCGGGTGTTTATTAAAACTTTTTTGTTTATTTTGGTTCAAACTACTACTTTTTTAAATATTTACTTAACACATACAAGATATACGCCATGGTGCTAGAGCAACTGTTTTTAGTTTTTAGCGGGCAACTCAAAGTACAAATATACTTAAAACCAGAGATCTAATTTTATTTTATAGTATTAAATATAACAGGTAAGTAAAGTATATAATGTATCTTAACAAATTTATATTCATAATGTAAATGATGATGAAAGACGTAATAAAATAATATTACATATAATTTTTATTGTAGTACTGTTACACGAGCTATATGAACGCCGTTCATTAGTTATATGAACGCCATTCATTGACCCAGACGCAAGATCAGCAAGTTATATGAACGCCATTCATCCACACAGATGCCAGCTCAGCGGAATAATAAACAACATGTTATTTCAGATATTATTAACACCGTGCATCTGCACCTAGATTTAAGCTTATTAATCACTTTTGATTTATATAAATACTTTTAGAATAACCATTTAGTTCAGTCTATGTTAAGGCGTGAGCCTATTCATTTCATTAATAAAATTAATCTTATCATTTTTAAAAACGTGTATCTCTGCGGTCAGATTATAATTAGCGCAGTCGGTAGGATCTGTCTAACGGTTACAAAAAATCGCGAAACCGGTCTATTTTAATAGTTAAAGGACAAAAACGAAACAAAAGTGTAAATAAACTGAACCGAAAAGAAGTGAATAATTAAATTACAAGTGCTGTGAAAGTTCGTCAACTTCACAAACAGAAACAGCAAGAAATTTAGACCCACGACATCATAGACTCAACATCTCGAAGAGGACAACATTGCCAACCCCAGACAACAACACCAAAGATAAAGGACAAGCATCGCCAACATCCCCTGGTACAACATAGATTAGGAAGACCAAGGACAAAGGACACACATCGCCCGAACCCCTTTGGCACTAGGATTAAGAACGACTGATTTACACGAGAATAATGAAAACAATTATTTTACTACTGTAAGTCAAAAAACGAAAACAATTTCTTATCTCCTATCCCAACCAACAATTTTTAATAAAAAAAAATATAATAATAAAATACTGTGATTGATATTAACAATTTACGCAAATAATTTTAATTGACTTTGTAAAATTCACGAAGTTTCAAAATGGCTGTACCGGCCAATTACCAATTATTAAAATTACACATAGATACTATTCCTCAATACGAAGGAAACCCCCCTACTTTGGGAATTTTTATAGATAATTGTGAAAATTTAATAAATACGTTTTCCGACCCGAATAATTTGCAATTAAATAATTTTATTTCGCGAACAATTATCGGCAAATTAGCAAGTCGAGCCTTAAGCTTGATTGGTTCAAGAATAGAACTAAGAACCTGGAACAATATAAGAGATTTATTAAACTTAAGTTTTGGTATGCGTTGTCAAGATGCCAGAAGCCTTATTATTGCAAAACTGAACACCTTAAATATACCAGCTGAAGAAAAGGTAATTAAATTACAAAGTTATGATAACCTGTCACTTAAGACATTTATAAGCAGTTTATCAGGTCAGGTACAAAACAATGTGCGCTTAAGAAACCCAGACAGTTTAGAAAGAGCCATGTTTTTGGTAATAGAAGAAGAAAACTTCCTCTATAGCCAAAATAGAAATAACACTTTAAATTTTCAAAATACGTTTAAACCGAATCAAAGAATAAGTCCAATGAATCAAAACATTCAAAAGACAACACAACCTGGAAACTCTTATCAAAAGTTTCAGAATCAACAATTTAAACACTCAACATCAAACTTTCAAAAACCAAATTTTCCAACTAATTTTCAACAACAACCAAATTTTATACAGTAGCCCCAAATGCAATGGAAACCTAATAACCCCTATTTTCTGCAAAGGCCAAGTCAAATTCAACGTAATCACTACGTGCATCAAAATCAAAATCAATATCAATATCAAAACAAACCTTTTAGAAATCAAAACTATCAAAGAGGAAATATTCCTGAACCTATGGATACGTCATCTAAAAACACTAGGAGACAACCAACCCAACCACAAAGAAATTTCACTCATACTGAGCTATTTTCGCAAAATATCAACAAAGGTGAAAATCTACAGGAAAATTTCTATGGCTTAACAGAATATTCTGACATGCCAGAAAACTCCCAACAAGTTTGTCCTATTGAAAATAATTATAATGAGTATAATGAAAATTATTACTATCAACATGAAAACAATGATATACTACAAAAACAACAATTGCAACTCACATAATGATACTGATGAAAATTTTCATCTGACCAATATTATCAACGATCCGAAATGATAAATCTAAATTTAGTTAAAGCTAACCTACCATACATTTTTATTCCACAACTAAATGCAAATTTTCTAATTGATACAGGCAGTTCAAGGAGTTTAATTGACCCAGAATTAGCACACAAATTCTACAAGTGTTACATTTTTAATGAAAATTTTAACATTCAAACTGCTCACGATACTAGCTATCATTATGAAGTTATGGTAATACCAGTTTTCAAAATTTTTAAAACTAGCGAAATACATAAAATTTATCTATTTAAATTTAGTCAAAATTCGATGGCTTAATTGGAATAGATTTACTTAAACAACTCAGAGCTTTAGTAAACCTTGATTCAAAAATTATAAAAACACCATACACTGAAATCCCAATAATATATGAAACTAAAGAGTTAACCAAATTAAAAAGGTCTTGACAGGTTAAAAGTTATACAATAACAATACCTGGTAGAACTCAAAAAGTAGTCGAATTACCAGTAAATTATAAAGAAGGCTTGGAAATTTTAGATTATATAGAATTCAAAAATTTAGTGGAGTCACTCCGCGCAGTTGTAAATATAAAAAAAATATTTTGATTTAACTACTATAATCGACTCAAACACCACCAAAACAGTTGATATTAAGATCAATACCCTTTTTTCAATCAAATCTTTAAACGTCAACGAATTAAACTTTATAGAAACGATGGAAACTGATAACGATTTAAACCAAACGCAGGATAATTTATTAAAATCAAATTTAAAAAATCTTTGCTTAGAACACTGTAACTTAGAAGAAAAACAAGAAATTAGAAACGTATGTTACGAATACCGCAACATATTTTATAACGAGCAAATTTCGATAACGTTCACTAACAAAATTCAACACAAATTTAATTTAAACAATGAATCTCCAATATTTACCAAAACGTATCGTTACCCCGAAATTCATAAATTAAAGGTTAAAACACAAATTGAAAAACTACTAGAACAAGATATCATACAAGACTCGATATCCCCATGGTCTAGCCCAATTTGGATCGTCCGGAAAAAATCCGACGCATCAAGAAAAAAGAAATGGCAAATAGTAATAGACTATCGCAAGTTAAACGAACGTACAATAGACGACAAGTATACCTTACCTTTGATAACCAAAATTTTAGACAAATTAGGCAAAAGTCAATACTTTTCAACCCTCGATTTGGCCAACGGATTTCACCAAATTGAGATGAACCCAGAAGACGTCCAAAAAACAGCGTTTTCTACTGATAACGGGCATTATGAATTTAAACGCATGCCTTTCGGTTTGAAGAATGCACCGTCAACATTCCAACGTTTAATGGATAATGTATTGAGAGGTCTTCAGAATAAAATGTGTCTTGTCTACCTTGACGACATTGTTATCTTTAGCACTTCTCTACAGGAACACATAAGCCGATTAAAACTAGTGTTTGAACGATTGAAACAATCTAACTTTAAAATACAGTTAGATAAATCTGAGTTTTTAAGAAAAGAAGTTAGTTACTTGGAACATCAAATAACAACTAATGGTGTCAGACCCAACCCTGATAAAATAACGGCAGTAAAACATTTTCCCATTCCTAATACTACGAAAGAAATTAAAAGTTTTCTAGGACTAGTTGGATACTACAGAAAATTTATTCAGGATTTTGCTAAAATTACGAAACCATTAACACAATGCCTAAAAAAAGGATACCAAAATTGTTCATGATCAGAACTTTATCAACGCATTTAATACTTGTAAAAATCTATTGACGAATGCCCCAATATTACAGTATCCAGACTTTTCAAAGAAATTTATTTTGACCACAGACGCATCTAATATTGCTTTAGGAGCAATCTTATCACAAGGTACGATTGGTTCTGACAAACCAATTGCATTTGCATCACGAACCTTGAATGAATCTGAAGAAAAATAAAGTACAATAGAAAAGGAACTATTAGCCATAGTTTGGGCTTGCAAATATTTCCGACCCTATTTGTATGGTAGAAAATTTACCATATATACAGATCAAAGACCACTAATTTGGTTATTCAAACTAAAAGAGCCAAATTCAAAACAAGTAAGATGGCGACTCAAATTAGAAGAATTTGATTACGAAATTATTTACAAAAAAGGAAGTCTAAACACAAATGCGGACGCTTTAAATAGAATTAGTCCCATAAACATCTTAATATTAAATTACGATCACTTTAAACAACTTTTCGATAACAAACAAATTAAAAAATCACCAACTATTATAAACAAATGTGGAAACTTATTTGAGGCACCAATTGATTTTGCTTTATGCCATTGTGTAAGCAAAGATCTACATATGGAAAGTGGTATAGCAAAAGATTTTAAGACCAGATATAATAACGAGGGATACATGAAACCATCGAATATTTCAAACAAAACTGCTATTGAATAAACATGAAAATGACAGTAACAAAATTTATTAATGTATGCGATATTTGTCAAAGAGCAAAATATGCACGAAATACCCCTTATACCCCGCTAATGCTCACCAAAACAGCTTCAAAGCCTTTTCAAATACTTCACATTGATGTGTTTATTTACAATAACAATAATTACCTAACTTTAGTAGATCCTTTTACAAAATTTGCACAAGCTCTACCCATCATAGGAAAAACAGCTATCAATATCAGTGATGCCTTGATAAAATACTTTACATCATTTAGAGTACCAGAAAAAAATATTAGTAGATAATGGAAAAGAATTTGATAATGAAATGGTGAATGAAATATTGAAGTTACACAAGATCAACGTACATTTTACTACAGCGGCTCACCATGAATCCAACGGTATAAAAGAAAATTACCCAAATGATAACAACTTAATGGATTATGCTATCATAGGATATAGTAGTTCAATACATAGTTTAACTAACTTTACACCTTTTGAACTAACTTTAGGTCATACCCAATCAAGAAGTCCAAACGAAATTTTTGCACCAATTTCCTTCTACAATGATTATGTTGAAAATTATAAAGAAAAATTAAAACATGTTTATCAAGAAGTAACTGAAAAGATTATAGACCACAAACATAAAATTATATCAAAATCAAATGAAAAGAGAGAATCTAATGAATATTATTTAGGACAAATAGTTTATAAACAAAACCCCAATACTAGAAACAAGAAAACTAACAAATTTATTGGAACATATAAAATAACAGAAGTCTTAGACCAAAATAGAGTAGAAATTACTAATAAACAAAATAAAAACAAGAAGCAAATCATTCACGTGAAAGAATTAATAAAACCAATTCTTGTTACAGGTTCATCACCTACAGCAGTAATTGACTATAAATTAAAAATTGTTTTTGAAAATAACAAAACCAAGCCTAATTACAATAAAAAGTTTTATAATTCATATCGATTAGTTGATAAATTAGAACATAAAGTATCAACGTTAATAAATCAAATAAACCCTTAATACCCTCTAAATAATAAAAGAACAAAACGAGGACTTTTAATGGACTTGGAAATGTGATTAAGTCATTAACAGGTAACATAGATAATAATGATGCAGAGAGATATGATAATGCTATCACAACAATCTCTAAAAACCAAGTTAAGATTAAATCGTTAGTTAAAGACCAAATAACACTTCTTCAAAAATCGATACAAACTTTTAAAGAAAGTACCAAAACTGCAGCTCACAATCAATTAAATTTACAATCTCGAATTTTACAAATTGAAAGCATTATTAAAACAGTCGAGTTAAAGAATATTGAAACTTACCATTATTTTCTAACACATGTCATAATATCTCAAGTAATCACGTCTTATCAAGTAATCACGTCTTATCAAGTAATCAATGAGATTCTAGAAAGAATAGAAACTGCCATCACGTTTTCTAAATTAAACATTTTTCATAATTCTATGATTGAACCAAGCGAGCTATTAATGGAAATAAAACTAATCAATAAACTTTTATTAACAAACAAGTTACCTTTCGATCCAAAGATAGAGAACGTGTTATTGTTTGAGAAAATTGTTAACATCAAAAGCTACAGTAAAGAGAATAAAATCATATTTATTATCGAAATTCCAATAGTTGAAAATAAAAACTACAACTATTTTCATTTATATTCACTACCTATCCCTGAAAACAAAACATTTAAAACTATTTTACCGCAGTCCAAATACCTTATCCTAAATGAAAGAAATTACATGTTTTTTGACACTCACTGCCAAGAAATAAGGCCGGAAGATTTCATCTGCAACAACGTATACCCAACAAGGATCCACGAAGATGATGCCCCATGCGAAGTACAGATGTTAAGGTAATCAAAAAATGTTACCAACTGCCAACAAATACCAGTCCTAATCGAGAATGAAAAAATTCAAAAATTGGAAAATTACAACAAATGGATCGTCATTTTACCAGATAAAGTAGTAGCTACATACTACTCTATCTGTGAAATTAAAATTGGAAATATTACCATTCCAAGTTACAAAAACTCCGAAAGCAAATTCAAAATTATTAATTTGCCTACAATTGAAAAAAAATAATTGAAAACACCAACTCAATGGCTAAGTTTAAGCCAATGAAACTGAACTCTATTAATCTTGACGAAACAAAGAACATCCACAACGCATTAAACATGCAGGACCAAAAAATCCTTACAATATTGGAAGAGCCTCTACACTACAACAACATCAGTGTCTGGACAATTATTATTTATATTATAATTATCATCATCATAATATATTATGTCTTCAATTATGTTAAAAATCTACGGATTAAAAATGAGATAGAAGCAGAACCTAACCCAGATGTGACATTGCCGAATCCTGTTCCAAACCCCAGAATTCTGATCTAAGGATGTAGGAGTTATATGAACGCCGTTCATTAGTTATATGAACGCCATTCATTGACCCAGACGCAAGATCAGCAAGTTATATGAACGCCATTCATCCACACAGATGCTAGCTTAGAGGAATAATAAACAACATGTTAATTCAGATATTATTAACACCGTGCATCTGCACCTAGATTTAAGCTTACTAATCACTTTTGATTTATATAAATACTTTTAGAATAACCATTTAGTTCAGTCTATGTTAAGGCGTGAGACTATTCATTTCATTAATAAAATTAATCTTATCTTTTTTAGAAACGTTTATCTCTGCGGTCAGATTATAATTCACGGATTGCATTTTATTAATATTAAAAACTATTCTCAATAGAAAAATTTATTAAAAAATAAAACAAATTTTAAAAATATAATTTCTAAATTAAACCTAGTAAGTCGCATTAACCTACTATTTTCCTAAACTTTTATTATGTTTCAAATTTAAATGTGTAACAAATATTAGTAGTTCTTGCAATTAATTCAAACACTTGATTAAAAATAATTAATGTATATATTCATAAAAATGTGTTTGACAAAAAAAAAATGCAACAATTTTATTTTTGCCAACTATACCTATTTAATGGATTGAATAATTTATGGGTAACTTTACGTAAAATTATTAGACGCTCGCTGCTTAAAAAACAATAATATAAGTTAAACAATGTCTTTTCCAATATAATAACAAAATTTGATATAATATTTTTTAAACAATTCATTAAATATTAATAATACATAAAAAGTTCTTTGTAAATATTGGCTTTTTTATATCAGCTTTTAGAGAAAAACAAGTTATAAATTATGTATAGCCATAAAAGAAGTTCTAAAGTAAAATAGAATAACAATATACTTCATTAAAAATATTTTATAATTAAACATATTAATGTGTTTTTTTTAACTATATTGTTAGTTTGCTGCATCTTGAACAGTAAATTTACCCTGCTTTATATGCATGTATAACTAAAAAAAGCTATATATTTTTACTTAGGCTCATGATAATTAAGTATTTACTGTGTTAAATTAAGTCAACAAACTAATGCATACTTTTGCATTGTACTGTACATACAATTACTGTAGTCATATCTTTAACAATTAAAAAAATATGCAAAAATACTTGTAGTTGATTTACGCAAACAGTCAAAAATTTTAAAACAAAGTTTATTAAATAAACTAGATTTTCATTCTAATTGGTGTTTTTTAAGCTCGGTAGAATTTAGAACATCTTAGAGAATATAAGTATATATAAGTAGTAACTATTATCAAAACTATTTTTATTAAAAAATGAATAAATATGTTAATGATATATTAATGCATATTGCTAGAAGTAAGCAAGTAAATATTGCTAATAATATGAACTGACATTTTAACAACATATTTTTATATATATTATTTTATCTAGAAAATTGTCAGATTTGCCACGCCTCCTGATGTGATGATCGTTTATATTGCCAACAAACAATATTTGTTAAAATATCAGTTCATATTGTTAGCAAGCAAGAATTGCTAAAATGACAGTTTATCATTTAAAAAAAATATTTAAAAAAGTGTGTGTAAATTTAAAATAAAATTGTACAATTAAAATATAGATCTTAAGTAAGTATAATAATATACAATTAGTAAAACACAAAATGTTAAAAATAAATGCAAATACAAGACAAATAAAAAATATAAAATAATAAATACAGTAATATAAAAACCTACAAATTAAAATCTTGAAACTTTGAATAGTCATTTGTTTATACTATAAAATGCTTTATTAAGAAAGTAGCTCTTTACAGTTTTGTTAAAGCTTATATTAGGAAGTGACTTAATGTTTGACGGAAGTAAATTATATAGTTTAAGAGCAAAATAATATCTAAAATTTTTGGTTTTTGTCAAACGGGTTCGACTGGGATAGAGTTGTTGTCAAGCTCTAGTAAAGTGACTATGTATTTAATCGTGAGTAACAAAATAACCTAAACTTTTTCGAACATATGTGTATGCATTTAATCATTTAAACACATGATAGTGTAAATATGTTTATTGAGATAAAAACTGATTTGAAATTTTCTCTGTACCCAGTTAAGGAAATATCTCTTATGGCGCGACGTTGAATACAAAAAAGTTTATCCAGAATTGATGAGTGACCCCATGTTAATATTCCTCATGTAATATTAGAATAAAAATATCCATAGTAAGCTGACAATGGGGTGTATTCTGTAAAAATAAATGTTAATTTTAACAGCCTGTTTAAATTACTAGCCTGTTAAAGTCATATTTGGTATTCTGTAAAACACAAATCTGTTAAAATTTTAACTGACACTGTTAAAATTGGCTGTTAAGTTAAAAAATTTAAAAGCATGTAAATACATGCCTTTAATTTTTAACAGGGTGTTCAAATTATAAAATGGCAGGTGCAATAGGTTATATTGCCATTAAAATAAATGAAAATTTGCATAAAAGAGGAAGAAGGTAAGTTATTAAATAATTCTAAAATGCATCAATAAAAGAATTTTGTATTTTTAATGAATCGGCTGAGATTATATAATCGATAACTACGGGATATGTCAAATCCATTTGAACTTCTTAAACTTCGTTTTTTTAAATTATTTTGTCTAAATAAAATTGCAGCCCAATATTTGATCAACGCTATTACTCAGTTTACATTTGGCAGTTATACGAAGAAATACTGTAACTCCAAACTATTTAAAGGTTTTGTGTGCTTTGCATATTTATGAACATGGTAGTTACCAGTTGGATGTTGAGGCATCTGCTAATATAGCAATTAGTCAACTAGCAGTTAGTAAAATTATTGACACAATTTCATCAATTATAAGTGCTACACTATTAAACAAATGAATTAAATTTTCAACTCGGAAAGATCTTATTGATCAAAATAACATATTGTATTTTCAAAAGTATGGCTTTCCAGGGACAATTGGTGCATATTTTATTAACCGTGACCTGCGTCTTGTATTTGATTTTTAAATCTGCAAACACCTAGAAGAAATAATACGTATTGCAAAATTATGTATTTTGAGCAGCGATATAAAACAAGCGTAGTTATTTATTTGTTATGCTAGCATATATGTAAATTAAAATTTAAATGAATGAATTAATAATTTATTTATTCCCATAGGACAACTTTTTGTTTTGTTCTATATATGTTATCAGGCTTTCTAATTGTCGTTTAGTCATTCTTTCGAGTTTTAATATTTTAATTCACTTTTAAAACTAATGCAATAAAATTATTGTGTTGTGATTACCTACAATCACCGGCGTTTGTCAAATTTTGAGGTTAAATCTGACGCATAATGTTTTGTGGTTCAAGAAAAGACATGACTTTTACGCATAAATGTAGCGATTTGTATCTAAATTCATGACTAATTTTTAACATGCTGTTAAAAATATGTATTATAATAGCCATGTTAATATTGCAGTTACAGAATATCAATATAACGTTAAAAATTAACAAGCCTGTTATATTTATATTTTTAACAAGCTGTTAAAATAAACATAAAATTTTACAGAATACACCCCATTTACGCTGCTCGTAGCAAAGAATGAGTTAACTAGATAGAATCGAATAGTTACGATTTATTTTTGTGTGCAATAAATATGGTAATCTTCAAAACAAAAAACTAAAAAATAGTTTAAACTAAATAACCACCCACTAAATTTACTTGATCTAAATCTAATGAGTTTTTCTTGTTAAATTAAAATTTGACTCAGATAACAACATTTTTATCAAATAAGACCAACTAGTAATAAAAAATAAACCATTGCTGTTATCGTTAATGTTCAGTGTTAATTAAAAATAATTTCATTCTTTTTATATGAGGTTTTACTGACACTACAACAAACAATAACAAAAATTAAGCAGTTGTTGTTGTAGCGCAATTTTTTTTTTGGCTAGTTTATAAAATAACAATATGCTGTAGTTATTTTGATAAAAATTTAACTTTAACTTTAACTTTTAATAAAATAACCAGTTGGTTAGTTAGTTTATATATTACCAAATCAGACTCAAATTTCATATGTTTGTTGTATGTAGTTTGATTATTAATTAATAATAATATATAATATATTAATACATTTATGTAGATCACCTACTAGTGTTTTAACAATATATTTTATAACTATAAATAAGTCTGCAAATGCTCAACCTTTACTCAAAAGTCTATACTTTTAAATTATCAAATTGCATTCTAATTTATAAATTAGTTCTACACATTGTAACAGATCGAATCAAAAGATCATTATAAAATCAAATGTTCTCTTAATGTTTTGATTTTAAGCTATGCTAAAAAAGTTTATAAAGTTACTATGTAGAGATTAGCAGTTAATAGTTTTATTACAATATGATAACAGTGATTTTTGTTAGCGTTATTTATAATAGTTAATGTACTATAAATATTGTTGTTTGCATAAAGAAAAAACCTTTGATGTGTTGTTGAAGGTAGATAAGTAAAAGTATATTTGTTGATAAAAAATATTGAATCTTTACCTTACAAGTTCCAAGAAAAGGAGATTTAACTACACAATAGCAAACAGAACTTTTAGGGGTGTAATTCAGCAAAGGTTATTCAAACATAGACCGGTCTTAGAGGTGTATAATACAAAATTCATAGCAATAAGTACTAATAGCTGTAGCGTGCTTGAAGGGCTTAAACAATTGTTATTCACATACTGGCAGCTAAAGCTTTATCAAAAATAATTTTTTTGGACGTAGTAAGGTGTTGGCCTCAACAAGTGTCCTCGGCCCATCTCTCTCTATAGCCTCTACTTTTTATCTGTCTTTTTTAAAAACTTTTTTTTATCTGCACTGACATCTAGTTTTACATTTTTTTCTCCAATCCGTGTGTTATTTATTTTATTTATTTTAATTATTTTGTTTGTCCTCAGATGCGTTCTTAGTTTTCTTATGTCTTTGTTCACTTCTTCTTCATTGTATCCTTTTATCTTCATGAATAGTTTATGCATTTCCATTAGCTGAATTCCTTTTGGCAGTCCTAAATTTGTTAGTTTTACCTCCAATGATATCCTTGTATCTCCATCTGGAATTACTTCTTCGTGTCCTCTCGTTGCCTGGTATATTCTGACCATCTCAAAAGTTGCGTTATTCATCAACCTCGAGATAGCGTATCTACCATTTGGTATTTGCCTTGTTATTTCTGTTATTCTGCATTCCTTTAACATTTGTTTTTCCTTTTCCTTATCTTTGTTCTTCTATTTTCTTCTAATTTGTGGTATGCATAATTGTCCTAACCTTCCTTATTTCTTTCTTTTTAATTTTTTTCTTTGTTTTGTTGTATTTATTTTGATTCTCTAGTTTCTCTCCTTTCTCTTCTATGACTTTTATTTTGTGTGTTTGTTTCCATTGTTTGTATTGTTTTTCTATTCTTCTATTGTCAAACTCCTAATTTTTTTTTTTAGTATTCTTGTTGCAAAGTATTAAAGTACACCTAAAAGTTGTGTTAATTACGTGATTAGTATTGTGGTGTATTATGTATTGATGTAATGATTCAGAAATTCTTCTTTTTCTTTTTCTTTCTTAGCCCATTAACGTCTACTCCTGGACATAGACCTCTTCTAAATTTTTCCACGTTGCTCTGTTTAACGTTAGTTGCGCCTAATTTTTTCCAGCTGTTATTTTTATATCGTCGGTTCATTTTTTTAGTGGCCTTCCTATGCCTCGAATTGTATCTCTAAGGCGCCATTTTATAATCCAGTGTGTCCATTTGTTTGGGTCTTGTCTAGCAATGTGGCCGGCCCATCTCCACTTAAGTCGTGCTACACGTTCCATGACGTCTGTTCCTCTTGTTTGTCGTCGGATAGTTAGGTTTCGCACTCTTTGTCTTAAGCTTATGCCTAACATGGATTTCCATTGCCCTTTGCGTGGTTTTTAATCAATTTGCCGCGCCATTTATTAGTGTAGCGGTTTTCAAATCATACGTCGCTACGGGTAAGACACATGCCTCGTATACTTTCCGCTTGAGATTGATTAGTATGTGTTTGTTTTTTAGTAAAAATTTACTTTTCCGAAGACAGCCCAGCTCAGTCCAATTCTTCTACTTATTTCGGCCTTTTGATATTCTTTGCTTAGTGTGATTTTATGATTGAGATATAAGTATTCATCCACTTTTTCAATAGTGTTTGTTCCTACAGTAATATTACGGTTGTCTTTGTTTTTAATCTTTGTTTTATTAGGAATTCATTTTTAAACCTACTCGTATTGAAGCTTCATGCATTTGTTGGAGCATTTGCTGTAGTTTGTCGATATTGCTGCTGATTATAACGACGTTGTCTGCAAATTGTAGGTGGCTTAGGTATATACCATTGACACATATACCTTTGTTCTCCCATTGTATCGTTTTAAGTACGTCCTCTATAGCTGATGTAAATAACTTTGACAATATTGTATCGCTTGGCGGACGCTCCTATGTATTGGTATTTTGTTGGTATTTATGTCGTCTTCAATATTCACCTGAAGAGTAGCATTTTCATTATATATTTATTTAATAATATTCAAGTCCACTCTTGCGTTATTCAATGCGTTTAGAATTGCCCAGGTCTCAATCAAGTCGAATGCCTTGTGGTAGTCAACAAAAGCTAAGTGGATGGGTATATAGTATTCGGTACCTTTCTCAATAAGCGTGTAAACAGATTGTAAATGATTTGTAGTGCTAAAACTTCGACGGAAGCCTGCCTGTTCTACTGGTTGGTAGAAGTCGAGCTTCTTTGTTAGACGGTTTGTTATGATTTTTGAAGTGAGCTTGTACAGATGAGATAGCAAGCTTATCGGGCGATAATTTTCAAAATTAGTGTTATTACTTTTTTAAACAATAGAATGACTTCTGCCTTCTGCTATGTGACTGGAATCTTTTCCTCAATTAAACATTTATTAATAAGCAATCTCACTGCTTCTTGCAAGACTTCTTTTTTAGCATTTCGTTTGTTATCTCGATCTTTTCCCGGTGCCTTATTGTTTGTTAGCTGTCTCAAAGCCATTTGTATTTCGGATTTAACTACTTCGGGAATGTCTTCTAAGTCAACGTTTAAGATATTTTTTCTAGTGATTCTAGGATCAAGATTTGGTGTACAAGAGTTATACAAGGTTTGATAAATCTTTTGGGTTATGTTCACAATTTTGGTTTTGTCTGTAGTGATGATACTTTGCACTTCTTTTAGCTTGTAGACCTTTATTTTTCCCTTTACCATTTTTGATCTTAAAACTTTCGTGTTTGCGTTTTCAGTTATGACGGTTTGGATAGTCTGGGTGTTGAAAGTTTTTATGTCTCTGCAAATCTTCTTACTTATTCTTTTGTTGAGTTAGGCGTATTCTGCTTTTGCTCTGTTTAGTGATCTCCTGTGTTCTTTTAGTTTTTAGGTGTTCTGACTAATTTTGCTGTTGTTTTGCTTTCCTTTTATACAGATTTATTTCGTGGCTACTTGCGTGCTAAATGTGTGTGTATTTGCTAACGTATTAAGGTCCATGTTGTTTAAGATAAGCGTTGGTTCTAATTTGGTCTTAAACACATTTTGGTATTCAATTTTTTTTTCTGCAGTTTTTTATGTGTTAGATATCGGCTTTTCTGTATTAGTTGTTTTTTTTTTCTGCTTTCGTGTTAAATTTAATTGTAACTTGTACTAGGCGATGGTCACTTCCAGTATCAAATCTATTTTGCACTGAGATCTCTGTTCATATATCTCGGTTGCTCGTAAAATATAGTCAATTTCATTCATATATTGCCCATTTGGGTTTTTCCAAGTTCACTTCCTTTGTACTGGTTTTTTGAAGAAGGTGTGTACAATAAAAATTTTCGTGTTGCAGGTAGTTGAGTAGCATTTTTCCTCTGGTGTTTCTAGTGCCTACCCCAATCGTTCCGATATTCTTTGGGTTGCCGTTGGCTTTATTGCCTATTTTTGCGTTGAAATTGCCGATGATTATTAAGAATGATGCTTTCTCTGATTTTCTTGCATTTGTTATATTTTCATATAATTGTTCTACAGCTTCATCTTCTGAAGAACTCGTTGAAGCGTATACTTGGATTATTTGAAGACTGTATCTTTTGTTTAACTTCATCATTATATATGCTTCTCGGTTTGAAACTGCATGCATTTTTGTGATACAATGTTTGATTTTTCAATGTATTATAAATAAAGCTGGGATTTTATGCATTTGCATATTCTATAATACTTATATGCCAATTAAATAATTTTGTATCTACACGAATTAGAAAAAAACAAGTGTTAAAACCAATATTTTTGTTGCATATTTTGCTTATTTTTGAGTTTCTGTGCATATTTTAATAACAGCTGCATATTGGTGCATATTTGATTCGTATTTGGTTTATATTTGCATATTTGGTAGGTATTTGCATAATTATTATTGGTTTAAAAAAAATTAAAGTTTTGAACAATAGCAAAAAAATTATGTTTGCATATTTTTATATTTTGTGCATTTTTTTACTAAATTTAGCATATTTAGTGCATATTTTGGCAAAATTCCGTGCATATATATGCGCATATTTTTAACTTTTTAAGTGCATATAATTCCCAGCTATAATTATAAATCCTACGCCACCGATATGTGAGTTTGTCACCAAATTTTGTTTAATCCTGCTACATTCCAGAATAAAATATTTATTTTATTGCTGGAATTTTTTATTTTTAGATAATATTTGTTAGTTTAAGACTTGTTAATTGCTCTTCCTTTACAATTTTCCACAATAACAAAGTTTAGTTTGGTTCTTTGTTGTTTGTGCTACTAGTTTTTTGACACTTCCCAACTATCTAATTGTACAACAATGCTTTTCAGTTTACTTTTGTTTTTATTTTATTTTTTCACAATTAAGCTTTCTAAACTAAACTAAGTTTTAATCTAGTTTTTTACTTTATCTTTTAACAAAGCTCCATTAATTATACCATCATTCAATCTTTGTATAATTGTATTATTTTTCTTGTTTTTCTAAATTCTGTTTTAGTTCAGTGACATCAATGTGTAAGCTATTGATTTTAATTGTTTCCAAAAAAATATTCTATTGTTTATTTTTTGTTTTGTTTTCTTAGTTTTGCTAATTCTTTTAAGATTACAGTTTGTGTCTTATTCAATATTTGTAATTGTTAAATGCTAACTGACTATTTTTTGTTTAATATTTTTACTATTTTTTATTCCAAAAAAAAAAAATTCCTAGATAACAAAAAAAAAGGTTTTTATTATGTCCAAAAATATGCATTATAAATAAAGTAAAAACTTTTTACAAGATAATTCTAGTTTTACTATAATTAAAATAACTATAACAATTTTAGTTTTCCTGTGATTATCTTGAAGAAACAATCAAAGTTTTGAGAAATAACAATCCAACATTTATAATAGAAAGTTATTTGAATCTGAATTCAAACAAGCCGTTGTACGGTTAAGTCGTGCATGTTTAAAGTAATGGATTTAATTTTACGCAATCCGAAGTATTAATAAAGTTTGTTAGTCTTTCAATTTTACGTATTAAAAAAGTTTTAGTATGTAAAGAAAGATAAAGTAAAGCTTTTATTCATTTTTTGTAATGAATATTTAGTGAACAATCTTCATGTATCTACACTCATTGAGAAATGTCAGTTTAAATATAAAGTTAATAAATTATCATAGAAAGTACTATACTTTGGTTTACAAATAAATTTATTTCATATCTAATTGGTATAGAAACTACACAGTCGTATAAATAAAAAGAAATAGAATAAATATGACATATCAACACATTACAGCATGCGTAGAATTTATAAAATTTAAAGTAATTTAAAAATATAGATTAATGACATATAAAATCACTCATTTTGTTTTTAGTTTTTTTACTCTTAATTTTGATGCAGTTTGTAATATTATTTTATTCAACCTTTATTCACTTACCATATGTCCGAAAAACTCAATCGTATCTGAACATAAATGAAATATGTGCTTCGACTTAAAATTTAACGTAGGGCGTCTATATACCTTCAAGTTAGATAAAAATAACTTAGTTGATAAAATATTGTAAGCATAGTATAATCCCAGCCAGAATGACTGAATTGAAACATTAAAAACAGTAATTGGAACGTTGAATTTGTGTGTTCTTTTGTATTTTGCAATTTAACAGTATTTGTATCGTAATACTAACTATCAAAAATCGTATGATTATCTACTTGATTACTATTTTTTTTCCACAATATAACTTAAACATATTAAAGATTCATTTAAATCAAAAGTTTTAGTATTATATTAATTAATAAGTAAATTTGAATAAAAGTTATATACGTCTCTCAGATGCCATGTTAATACTAATGCCTACATAACTTTTACGATGTGGTTAAGAGTTAAGAATGCATGATATTAAAAAAATATTTTTAGACAGTTTTCATGTGTTAATGTGAGTAAATTCTGTAATATTATTCATATATTCCGCTAATAAAATATATCGTTCAAAAAATATCCCAATCACTCATTCCCGTTTTTAAAGAACATAGACTACGGTTTAGTTTTTTATTAATTGTCGATCCGCCGACGTTTGACAAGTATGCATTTATATTTATCTTTGTTACATTAATTTTAGTTTGTTTGATGTTTGATGAAATTCTTGCGTCTTCTATTAGAAAATAAAGCTAAATGTACTACTTCAAAAAGTATGATGGCTAAATTTAATATTTGTCACGCAAAGTACACAAAAAACTTTTTTAAATTTACTGAGATGAAAAAATTAATTTAATTCAGTCAAGCATCTTTTAGGTTTGAATAAAGATTTAGTTTGCGGAGAAATTAATTCTGAAAGTAGTCTGATAATATTTTAAAATAAAGTTCATATAATTCATTTAATTCAATCATTTGACTTCATTATAATTACAAGTTAACGTCTAGTTACATTTACAAATAAATTTTAATAAACAAAAAACTTAGCATATCATAAATTAAATTAAATGAAAGAAGTATAATATTTAAATGAAAATACCATTTTCATAATTATTTTGCAAAAAAATGCAAATTTTCATTTCCCACTTGAACTAAATTGAGTCAGGTCAATAACGCCATTTATTTTTTTACCCTGAAACATTCCACTCTTCCTGTTACACACAACAACAAACAATGAAACTCTCCCCCAACGAACATCTTCGCAATTAATTACATCAAATGGCCGCATGAAAGTAGCGCCGTGCCTTTAAGGGAATCTATTAACGTATCAAATCGACCTTCCTTCCCTTGTGTTGGCACTTTTGGTCGCCCAAACAAACTACTTAATTAATTCCAACGTGCATTGAATATGTTCAACTTAGGGATAGACGCGCGGTAAAAAATAGCGTCCTGCTCATATATCTTATTTCCGGTTCGGCGGTAAACCGCTAAAACTCGCCCCAAGGAAACTCATATCCCGTAAACGCTAACAGGACCGACATTACTAAAGACCCGTTCACAATATACAAAAAGTCAAAATTGTAATAAAGGTGTATTATTTGAAAACAATTTACTAATTATTACTAATACATATTTTCTTTAAACCCTTGGAACCATTTAATGAGTGAGTTATTGATAATTATTATATTATAGTAAACTATAATTTATGATCAAATCATAATTTTCATAGTTATTTCTTACATGCCATCATTTTTTTAATGAACATGAAGCAAACTTAATTAAGTTTTAAAGGCATTGCTTGTAGAGCTTGTTTTCAACAAGCAGCAGTTTTAGTATCTCCAATATTTATTATATGTTGTATATAACAAACATATTTTTTTTAATTAGGTCCACTTTCAAAAATCTTAGCATTTGCACAATTAATATGTTGGTATATTTGAAACAACACAAAATAATTATATATCTATAACAACATAAAAGTATCTATTTTGTATCTTTCTTTTTAATTTAAACTTTTATTTTGTTCCATTGTGAACAGATCTTTTAAGAAGAGGAAAAAGTTTGGCGGATAAAAAAGTAAAGTACGAGTAATAAATAAACTTTGTAGACGTCTTGTTCAGAGTATTAGCATGCGTGTGGGGGTCTTTATTACTTGCCTGGTTTGAGCTGTGACATTGACAAAGAGTCCATCCTTGAACCAGTGGAAGGACGGCATGGAGCCTTGCGCTGTACATGAAAGCACCAAATCCTCGCCCGCATGTATTAGTCCCGATTGTTGAATGGATATACTCTGAAAAAAAAATATGATAGCAAATTATAATTTGAACATAAATTACTTTTTAACTGTAGTACTAGGGATGATATGGGTCAGTTTAACTTTGTTTCAGATGAGGGTTTAATTAAATTTGCTGGCTACCTCTGATAGTATAAATTTGTATTATTTTTTAACAATGTGTGATATTCAAAACATTTAAATATTTAAGAAAATACGGTTACAGTGTACAAACTTAAAAAAAACAATAATTTAAGTTTTTACATAACTAGCATTTTAAATAGAGACTTCTTTAATTTTAGTTAATCTTATAAACCAATTATAAAAATTAATGCTTATTCCTTAAACAGTATATGATAATAATAAATTATAATTATTATCATATACTATTATTGAATATTCTTATATTCTAAAAAAATTTATTACAGATCAAAATTATTAATAAAAATAATATACCTACGCGCAATAAAAGTAACAATAGATTACCAGATTTATTTTAAACAGTTAAAAAGTTGTAACGCAATGTACAAGAATCAATAAACTGTGAGTGTAACGACATTACCACCTCTTATATATTTATATTTATATATATATATATATAAAACATATAATAGTTATTATGGTAAATTATCTCTCTAACCAGTAAGATACTTTTTTTTTGTGAGAAGAAGGTAAAAAATCTTCATAGACGTTGTGCCAAATTTGTCTGGAACGCTGCATCTTGGGCAACTGCCAGACGCCTACCGACTACAAAACTCCTCCTTTCTATATAACTAAGTATTTAGGTATCACCTTTCGGCATTTCTTCTCAATTGCTTAGACCCATATATGGTTAACTTTGCTTGCCTTGCTCTTTCTTCCTTTTCTTTCTTCTTCATGATAGATACCACCATTGCTTCTATCACCTGCCAGTTTTCCGAGCTGTCCAGCATAATTTTGATAATATTATCGCTATTCAAATTTGTTGACAGTTTTGATCTGGCGGATTCCCTGATTGTTGTCCACCTGTCAAAATAAAAGATTGTATGTTCCGGGTTGTCTACTATCGTACAGTAGGCGCATGTATCCTTTTCTATATTCATCCTTTTTAGATATGAAGCAAAACAAGAAGTATCCAACGTCTCTGTGCTTCCGTGTAATCCACGGTGTTACCTTCTTGATTAGTTGTCGGCTCCACCTTGCAGTGTTTCCTGGAAAACTCCACTCTTTTTCCCAGCTCTCGATGGTCTTTTGTCTGGCGCTGTTTTTATTCTCTTTGCTTGTTTTATCAGCTCGCTCTTTTGCCAAAAGGTGTACTGGAATAACCCCTGCTACCACCTGGATAGCTCTGGTAGACGTTGTCCTATAAGCACTTGCAATTCTTAATGCTAATTTCCGTTGCAGTTTTTCAAGTAGTTTCCTGTGGTTGGCCTTTTCAAGTTGGTCTCCCCATATTTGAGCTTTGTAGAGCATAATGGATTCCACCACCGAGCTCATCAATCTTTGTTTTTCCGATCCTGCTCTTCCCACTTTGGCATCAAACGGCTTAGGGCGTCCGCTGCTTTTTGTTTTTTCCGCTTTTTTTGAAGTTTGTTTGAGATGATTCCACATATTCATGTTCCTCCCGATGTGTACTCCGAGATACTTTACGCTGTTTTGGTTTTTGTCCAGACCATCTTTTACCATTACTTGGTTAAGCGTGTTTTTCCCGACTATAACAACGGTCTCTGTTTTTTAGTGTTCTAAGGTTACGCGCTTTTTGTCTAAACAGTTACCAATTTTCCAAATGGCCCATTTCGCCACTTCTTCTATAGCCTCCCTGCTTTTTCCGCAAACTACGACACCCAAATTGTCGGCAAACCCAATCAGAGTTACGTCCTCGCCCAGATTTAGTCTCAGCACGTCATCGTAGTATAGATTCTACAGCGCAGGGCCGAGAATCGAGCCCTGCAGAACCCCATTCTCCAATCCTCCAGAAAAGAGCAGATGATGTCTTTAGTAAGGTGAAATCTTTTTTTTTTTCTAGCACTTCTATTATGCCTTTCTATGGAACGAAATTAAAAGCGTTTTTTACATCTAGTGTGAATAATGCGGCAAAGTTTTATTTGTGGTTTCTAGCTTTTTCCGCTAATTCTTTAACTTGTTTTAGAGCATCTATCGTAAAGCGCTGTTTGCGAAACCCGTATTGGTTGTCTGCTAGTTCGCCTTTTGTTTCAATTTCGTCGTGAAGTCTCTGGTTTATAACGTGCTCAAATAATTTCCCCATAGTGTTGAGAAAACAGAGGGGTCTGTATGCAAGTTCTTGTTAATTTTTTTTTTGGGTTTTTCAAATAGCACCAGCTTGGCCGTCTTCTAGATAAGCGGAAAAGTTATTTTTCTAAACAGTTTATTAAACAAGTTTACTACTATTATCGTGTTTAATTCTGCTACTGTTTTTGCGATTTCTGGAGAAATACCGTCTGGGCCGGCGGCTTTTCTTTGTTTAATTTTTTTTCCGGCTATTCATACTTCCTCGTCACAGCAGATAGAAAGGTCTTTGTTTGTTGTAGAATTATACTGCCATTTTGGCTTTCTCATGGCATGTAAAGAGTTTTTTGGCTATGTCCAGTTGTTGCTTGTCGTTTAATTTAATTGGGTTGCGTACTCCTCGTTTGCCCATAACTACCTTTTACCCAGTACTCCAGATGTCTTGGTACACATTTTTGCACAGTTTCAACCAACAACTTTTTTGGAAACTTTGATTGCTTGTCTAAACTCCTTCTTTTTTTTTTTGTAAGTTGCGCTTTGTTCGGATGTACGTTGCTCATTTGGCGCTACTTTATTTGCCCTCGTTAAGCTTCGCCTTGCTATGATACAGCTTTGACGTAGGGCAGCAATATGTTTTGTCTACCAAAAGACTGACTGGTCTTCTTCCAACCTTATCGTCTTTTATCCAAAAAGTTTTGTCGCATGCGTTTTTTAGAGCGTCCATTAGCACCGCTGCGAAAGTCAGTTTGCCATGGCAACTCATTTCTTGCTTAATGTGTAACAAAAGAATAATTTTTTGTTCCTTTTTAAAAAGCCAACCGTTAGTAGTGCTGGTTTTTTGGTTGTTTAACTCTGCTGCGTTTATGTCCATAAAGATGTTTTTATGGTCACTGAGGTTTTCTGTCTCACTTACATGCCGTTTTTGTACTTTTTTTCGAAGATTTTGGGAGCAGAAAGACACATAAACGTAGGATCTTTTGATTTTTATTTCATATGTTGGGGTATCCCCTGAGTTGAGCACTGCTGTTTAACCACTCTGTTAATATTTGCCCTCTTCTGTCCTCCACCGTTGATCCCCAGATGGGCAATTTTGCATTAAAACCGCCACTTATAAGAATGTTGGGTCCGTTGGTTTTGATGTCTATGCCCATGTCAAGCAAAAATTCTTCAAAGTTTTCGGTCGTTGTGAGAGACAGGTAGCATAAGTAAATGGTTTTGTTACCTACTATTACCCAAACAAAACCTTTGCCGCTGCCTGTTTTAGTGACTTTTAAGTGCCTGCACGGTATAAAAATTGCCACGTTCATGTTTATGTCGGTTAACCATTTGGGTTTGTTTTTTGTCATCTTTTGGTTTGGTTTGGAGACTATGGACAGGTTGATACGTTTTTCTTCACATGTTTTCCTGTAAAGGTCCATAGCCACCCTACACCTATTTTGATTTACTTGTATTATTTTCAAGATGATGGTTTTTGGGAAGGTTTCCTTCTTTGCCTCCTAACCTCCATTACCGCTTCTCTATACTCTGGACACGCCATGTCGTCGGCTTTGTGACCTTCCTCATTACAAGTATAGCACCCTGGTTTTTCCTGATAGTCCTTGGCAATGTGTCCTTTTGTACCTTCTTGTCCATTCTTGCCACATTTAAAACAAGGTTTTACTTTCATTTCCTCCTTGTCGCACTCGTTTGCCTTATGTCCAAAGTTAAGACATTTGAGGCATCTCATGAGCTGAATAACTTCTTCTATTTGCCATCTTGCTCATCCTGTTTTGATAGTATCTTAGTTGCACAGCTTTCTTCCTTCCATGGTTGGTAATATGATTACTGCGTACTGAAGTCCTTCTCAGTTTGTCCCTTTTGACATTCTTACTTCTATGTCTTGAGAAGTTTTCGTTTCTTTTGCAATTGCCTGAGTTGTTTCATCTTTTGTTGTAGTTTTGTCAATGTTTTTCATAAATAGAGACATCGTCTTAGTTTGCGCATGTACAGCTGCACCTGTTCTACTGATGATTTCATTCATCAGCACGTCACTACCACCTTTTCTTGTCGCAACTTCAATTAGTATGTTTCCGGCTTTTGTTTTCTTTATTGTAATTATTTTTATTCCTATTTTATTTTATGTCTTTCACCATGTCAGCGTATGATTTGCCATTCGTGGGTTTTACTAACAGTGCTTCTCTGTGTTTGCTACGTCTGTTACAACTCCTTTGCTTGCTCTATTCTTTACCGTTGGTTCCACTTATAGTCTCACCCCGGGCCGTGTTTTCGTCACCTTTGGCAACCAGTAAAATACTAGCCACACTGATAAAGAGTGTATCCTTTTAATTGCTCGAGTGTGAAAGATTTTACATAAAATACACATTTTCATAAATTTACTACAAAAAGTAAGGTATTTATGAACAACATTATTGCTAAATAATAAGGAAGACAATCAAAAATAGTTTGTATACTTAAACTTAACCAGTAGGTAAATTATATAAACATGAGCATAAAAAAGTTGATAACGATCATATTTAGTATGTACAAATACAGCTTATATGTACATTTCAAACAAATTTAAATAAAAAATTGATATTCTATTGACAAGTACTCAGAGAGTAAACATTAAACTCACGTTTGTTAATATAATAACTACAGTAATGTTACTGTGGAAAAGTGTTAGAAAGAAAAGTCAACAACTCTTTGATGTAGATTTTAACGACCATTAGCCTTCTGTAAAAACACCAAACAAAGTTCAGAAAATAACACAGTACAGTTAATCAATTAGTAATTTTATTTGGTGTTTTTTGGTCTAGAGAAGGCATACAATATGATATAAAGATATGTAATTTTTTTAAAACTGCACCCATCGCCTCAGAGGTTGCCTGCTTCTCTTTGTGGAGTTTTTTACAAAACATCAAACATTTAGAATAAGTATGGGTAACACTTTCTCAAAGTCTCTGTGATTATAAAACTACGGTTTCACTATTTACTTATCTGCACAAAATTATTGGTTAAACGTGAATGTTGTTTACCATGCAAGCATAAGGTACGCCACAGGAGCTTGAACACGTGCCAAAAAGAGTCACATGAATCAACAAATTTTTATTAGTAGTAAAGCGCAGCGGCGCAAGTACAGACTTAATACTACCGTCAACAAACCAGTGTAAGTCTGAAATTTTGAGTTTTAAAGATAAAGGCATGTTTAGACCAAGTTTTTGAACATAATTACAGAACACCGTAATTCCCCTTGGTTGTACACAAATGGTTCACTCGTAGTCTCTTGATGATTGTGCTAGCGTGTACACCGCTAAATTATGCGCAGCATAACTTGCGCTACTGTAAAATGTCTAATTACAGTTCTTTCATCTATATAAAAAAAGTGGATAAACCAACAATAATTAGAAAATGCCAAAAAGATAAAAACAAATAGAGAGCATCAAGAAATTTTACAACAAAAGTACTAAAAAATTTTTTTAAAGTTTCACAATAAAAAAATATTAAAAAATCAAAAGAAACTATACAAAAAAGGCCAGAAACAGCATGCACACATACAGTTGATATTTGACCGTTACTACTTAAATAAAACAATTACTATGTATATTTACTCAACGACATAAATCATAAATTGGATTTTTAAAAGTTATATTTTTTAGTTATTTTTTTTTTATTTGGATCAATTTGTAATACAAATGTTAACTACAATTAATACAAATCATTGAAATTGTCCAAACCTATTAAAAAAATAAAAGATTAAGCAAAAATGCGTTTTGTGCTCCACGTAATATTTTAGTGTTCTGAATATTGCAAGCGCACAATTTAGAATTTGATCCAAAAGTTTAAGCAAACTGGTTCCGTAACTAACACCAAAGTACCTAAACATACTCGTAGCAGTCGCTCTATAATATTTGTCAAAGTGTAATTGCAAAAACAGAAACATCAATTTGTCATAGATTGCAGCAACTGGTCTTTATGTTTTCCACTATGCAACAAATTTTGATTAAAAATTCACGTTTACTTTCTTAAAAAATCTAAACAACACAACAACTAAAACCAACCATTATTTACAGCGTCGTGTGTTGGCCGAATGGATGCAGAAATAAAGAAACAATTTGTTGCAATTTTTTTTTTTTAGTAATGAAACGCATTTTCATCTAAACGGCAACGTTAACAAGCACAACTGACGTATTTGAAGTTTAAATAATAAAAAAAAAAAAAATTGAAAAAAAAATGCATCTTTAAAAAGTGACTGTATAGTGGTTTGGTGGCAATTTTTTATGAAACCAGTTGGAAGATAGTACAGAGTTTACAGAAACAAACCAATCACCATTGAAAAGCTAAAACAACAAAACTAGATAACATTAAATCTGCGTTATGCTGCAATTATTGTTATTATATATATAGTTATTGAAACTCATGATAAGCAAATTACGTCATATCTTAAGAGCCAAAGCAGTCATTTGAGCAATGTTATTTTTCATGTGTGATTCTAATAAATCAACCTAAAATACTAAACACAAAATTTCATATTATGTAAAATGTGTTTTTGTTTACTATATTCATGCAGAAAAATTATTAATTACAGAAAAAAAACTTTTTTTTTAAATGTTAAAATTGAGATCCCCAAACATAAAAACTAAATAAATTACGATTAAAAATTTTTAAAGGTTACTGGCTTGCACAACCATTCCAACATTTTCTCTAACACACGGAAATAGAAAATAAATCTTTCTATTAGTAACCATTCAACATTTTTACTATAATTTTTATTACTTTATGGAGATATTTTTTTATGTTAACGGATCTTTAAACAAAGTAATATTTTTCTTTTATGTTTTATTTAAGTTTTGTTTACATTTTTTTATTTATAAATACAAAGTTTTGTAAAAGAATAAATAATATAATTCATATTACTGTCGTTTTAGTCGACATAAATTTACATTCTAACTTTAATTTTTATTTGGTACCATCACTAGTACTGTGATAAAAATATGCTAACAATGTGACATGCAACAAAGGAATTATCTAAATTATTTCAAAACATAATAAAAACCTCTCTGGCAACCGTTTACAAGTAAAATAAAGTGCACACTATGCAAAACAATTTATTACCAGTTTAATTTAAAGCCACCTTCATATTACGTGTCATCATTTTGCCTCCCCCTTTCCGACTGAAAATTCCACGCAGCATCCCGCCAATATAAATCATTGTTGTGGCATTCCGCTATTTTCTCTCGTCGTAATTTAGCATTATTTTAAAGGACATTAAAACGTCGTCCACTTTGGCAGGGATTTCTAAATATACCCGCACACACATACACAAACTCCAAAGTGCATAAAATGTTTATTCATGTACGTATATATTTGTGCATGTATCTGCAGTTAAATAATTACACTAATGACTACTCAGTTAATTACTCAGAGGCACGGCTTTAATTAGTTATTAGATCGTTAATTGTCGAGGGGCACTGCATAACAGCAATTTTCGTTTAATTAATAACAGTTCTAGAAGCGTATGCAAAGTACTTAAATGATAGTTCAAACGGTGTTTAAACACTTACAAAGAATACCTTTTATCATATAAATAAATTATACGTTTGTATATTCCTAATTCTAATTATGTTAACACGTTTTAAAATATAAACTGTCCGTAATGTTCCTGTAGTAAATGATAAACCTGCTTGTTACTATTTAACAAGATGCAATTCAAACAAAATGTAAGAGTGTCAAAACAAGATAAATATTCAAAATATAAAAATTATGCAATACAAACAAACAAAAATTAATATAACAAAGCAATCAATTAATTTATTTTGTTAGAACTAACGCAATGTAATGGTAACTGCTAGAGTTGAATTCACAACCAAAAAAAAAATATCCTTTGCATGTAAGTAATCCCTAATTGCAAATGTAACCAAAAGTTAAACTAAAATGTTTCTCTAATGCACTGGAAACATTGAAAAATCGTCGGTTTGCAATCTGGCTACTGCAAAATCTAGTTTGTAGTAAGTTAGTCATAGCAGCAAATAAGCGTTTTCTACATTTGTTCTTGTAATATCAATTAATTATTAACAGTTTTGGGGCTAAAAACTAGCAATGTTCCAGTTTAATGGTTTCCAAAAAAAAATTTGTTTTGTATATTTCCATATTGTAAATGTGTTTTGTTTTTACTAAAAGTAAACGTAATATAGCCGATTTTGGTTTGCTACCTTTGTGCGCTAAATTGTATTAACTTATCTTGGATTCTTCTTTCTTATTCTTTGTCAGCCATTCATACGCCACTGCTGGCGTCTTAGCCTCTTCTCTGCTTGTAATGCTGGCAACTTACATTACAAAGAACCTACAGTTTTAAGTGGATTCCAAACCACTGGAGAGAATTCATCACTCCTCAGAGAAAGTTTTAGCCGTAAAACTCCACGCTGGCAAGGCGGGCTGGGGAGTGGAAGAGCGTATAGAAAGTGATAAGTATATCACGGTATATGGGAATCGAACCCACGATCTTCGGCACAGCGGCCGGATGCCTAGACCAGTACGCCACGCTCTCCTCTCTTACCTTCATTGGAAAGTGGCAATTTTGTTGTTTCTTCCATTAATATTACGATAGTTTAAGTTTAAAATAAAGTTTTTAGTGATTTTAAACGCAATGTAGGGCTTTGTGGCTTAATTTCTTTTTGTTGCGTTGGTTCTAAACTCTTCTATGCTTTTGCTGTATGATGTTTTTTATAAAGTAAAATTGCTAAAATCTGTAATTTGTACTTGCCAGTTTTGTAAGGCGTTGTGGTTGTAAGTTGACATTTGTGGGTTATGAATTGTGAAAAGGCTTTAATTGTATGTTTTAAGAATAAATAAATAATGAAGTTTGAATTTGGTTGTTTAATGGTAAATTAGATTTGGTCAGGGATTTATCTTTTTTTTCTCTACTTCTGTGTAGCGTAATGACTAATTTTGGTAACGCTTTCTTTGCCTGATATGCAATACTTAACAAACAAATTTAGTAAGTGTTTTTTTTTTATTCCGTTTAAGTCACGGTTTTTCAGAACGTTGTTGTCATTTAGTTTTTATTGGCAAGTATCTTGTTCTAGTTAGAATTGCTAAAACTTTTAACTAGCAAACAGAAGTTTACCAAAAGCAACTTTTTTTTATATTTTTATTGTCCATGCAATCGATTGTTAACAACATTTTGAAATTCTATTTTCTTTAGTATTTTTTTTTACAAATTTTAATATTGTTTAATAAAAAACAAAAGTTAAAAACCAATAACTCAAACCCAATCCAACTTCAAAGCGGCTAACCAAAAACAGACAATTGTTTCAGTATTCACAAATTAACTCTCATCAGCATCTTGGTAGTACGGCATCGCATGATAGTGAAAGATGAATTCAAAGAACTGATTTACGTGCTCTAACACAAGTTAGATAATAATTGATGGTGCAAAGTAGTAGTAACTCCATTATGTTGCTTCAACCAAAAAAAAACAAATATCATCAAGAAAATTTTAGTATCACAACTGGCAATCAAGTTGCAATGCGCAAAGAGGTAGACAATCAAATATAGTTAAATAAAAAACAAAAACTTTAAATCAATTACTCAAACCTAATGCAGCTCCAAATTGGCCATCCATATACAGACATATGTTTCGGTTTTCACAAATCCTCATCAGTGCATTTTGGTGGTACGGAAAAAAATCTTTAAAAAAGCTTTTTCTTGTAAATTTATAGGTGGCGGATGCAGTTTAATAAGTAAATGTATATAAATAATTTTAATTATTAACTTAAGTCACTACAAATGTTCATAACAAGTTAACGTAGAGCACTTAATTCATACTCAATATCAATTAAAAAGTATGTCTGTAATTTTATGCTTTAAACAAAAGAATTTTATAATTTTAGATGTTTTAATTGTTGTTACTAGCCATCAGATAATTTTGTTTTCCTGTATATTTGTGTCTGATTTTTTTATTGATTTTTTATGTACACTGGCGTTGCACCTAAAGCATGATATGAAATATAACCAAATTTATTTTAAAAAAATTTACATTAGTACAATATGGCAAAAAAATACATTGCATAACATAAAACATTTAAAACAAGTCAAATAATGGACACAGATAATATATCAGTCTATAGTATATCAAAGATCAAAAATAGGTTTTAGAAGCTCGCGGCTGTTAGCAGCACGAACGAGCAAACCAAGTAAATATTTCAATTTTAACATTTTAAACACGTCCGGCAAGCTGTAGAAAGAAGTCCGAGACAATTAGCAAATAAGCTTTCAATTACATTGCAAATTTTCAAAAAAACTTACTAAGAATTTTGCATTTTGTTTTGCACTTCCACCCATATAAAATTCAAGTTGTTTACAAACTAAAAAATCTCAATAAACTGAAAGTTAATTAGCAACAAAAATCAAAAGAAAATAAAAAAAAAAATTTTTAGGACACTTTTGATAGCTGAAATTAATTGCGTCATCAAAAAAAAAACTTGGATTAGGTTTTATTAAAATTTTGTACTGATTCTAAAAACTTTTTAAACAAAGATGGCATCATATATTTTTTAAATTGATGTTTGCGTATAAACCACAGTTACCAAAGGCATTTTAGATTGACAATCTTACTAAGTTAAAAGTTACAACAACAACTTACTTAATTTTTTTAATAAAAGTTTTTATAATTAACCATATAAAATAATAGTAAACTTACAGCCAGACACGAATAGTATGGCCTCTATAATAGACAACTTAATATACACAAAAATTATGTTGAATGTGGTTAAACTTATGCCTTTGCCCGCTTATCATCTTTCAATCCCAGAACAACGTCGCTCAAGGAATGTTTAAAATGTAAGCGCAAATGAAAAATGCTAAAACGGGCAAAGGCATTAGTTTAACCACATTTAACATAATTTTTGTGTATACTAAGTTGCCTATTATAGAAGCCACACTATTCGTGTCTGGCTGTATATACATATATATAGTTAATAAACGTTCAACGATAGTTCTATTTTTAAATTTGATTATTTAAAAATAAACTACAATTCTACTTTGTTTTGTCAATATAAACAGAATTTGATGTTAATATTTGCCGTGTAGCTTCGAGAACAGGTCAACAAGTTTACTAATACAATACTACTATTATTATTTTGTTATTGTCCGTGCATCTGCTTTTATAATGATGATCTGCTGACTCGGCATTGCTGGGTCGGGTACGGTAACACCTCCCGTCTTAGTTGGAAGTTTGCAACCAAGGGTAAAAACTAACATGAGTCTCGATTATTTCTGTTGCTTCTCCTTGATTTAAGGGTATTAAATTCTTGTTTCTGTAAAACTTATACCAATAGGTTAGGATTATAATAAATGTTATAAATATAATAAAACCAATATAATACTCAAATTTTGGTATCAAGATGATTAATCTTCAAAGTGTCCAAATGTTTAAGTAACTTTTCCAAACACAGTTTAGTTGTATTGAATTAGGTCCATTAGATTTTACTTCACTAATTCAAAATCTCATCTTTCCAAAAAAGTACGTCTTCTTTTAGAGTCGATAGATTTACTGGATGTATTTGAAATTTTCTGTAGGGGATGTTTGACATGTGCGTCTTCAATATTTCTTCATTTCAGGTTACATTGCAATTACTGCTGATCTGGATTAGAGTATTTTCATTAATTTGTCAAATTTCTTGTTTTTTATTGCAGGTGGTAGTCAACTTTTCTTTTTTTTAGTTGAGAGTAACCATTCGTTGTTAGAAGTCTTTTTTAATTTTCGTTGATTTGTACTTGCAAGAAGTTTCACCAAAAAAGTCTTTGCTTGTTTCTTCACACAAATACGTTCGTTTTTTAATTGGTTTACATAACTGATTTATTGAAATGAATTTTTGATTGTTTTTTGCAAAATAAAGATTTTTAATCTTTAAGATTTTTGTATAATTACCAATAAATTGTGGAATTGGGTAGAACTGATCAATCTGATAAGTAAGTAATTCACTATAATATTTCATTTATGGTAAGCCTTTATGGTTAACATTTTTGACATAGCATAAAAGTTTTCTTCCTCATCTGGTAATAGTATCTTTACAGTTATAACTTGTTTTTGAATGCATTGAAATGCTTGTAGCAAGATTTCGTTAGCTAACATAGTAGGGTGATAAGTTTGGAGTTTTGCAAAAGCTTTGGCTGTTATGATTTTTTCCAAAAGTATATTGCTGTTAAGTCATTTGTCAGCTGGATAGCCATCATTCCTAGATTTACTCTGTTATTGATATCAATTGCAAATATACTTTTATTTTGAATAGCTTGTCCTAGTTGTAGTATTCTTGATTTAATTCTTAATTGATTCTTTTCTAATTTGTTGATGTTTTCTATATATTCTTAGACTCCATCCAATAAAAATGAAATTTGTTCTTTTTGTGCTCTTATATTTTTTTCTTGGTTATCACTAAGCATTGTGATGGCTTTATCATAACGTTCAGCGTCCTCTTGATCTAAATTTCTTTTTTTCTTTTATTATACTTCCTACAAAATTAAAAGCTCTAGGTTTTGTTCTGATGATAAGCATTACTTGTCTCCACTTGTCATTAATTATTTCTTGATTTGTTTATAAAGATGAAAACATTTCTGTTAATTCTTGTATATAACTAGATTTTTCTTGTGAATCTTCCAAAATTTTGTAGAATTCTTGTAATCTTTTGTTCATGTGCTTTAATTCTATTATCAAGAATTGCATATCGTATTGTGTTGCAACGATCCATAAAGATATTTTATTTTCGACTGTTCCTAGATAGAATAAAAACAGTACTTCTCAAATAAGTATTAACTTTATTTCTCCTGTTATCTAGTGGACAAAACATCTGAAACAATACTATGTTTTAAATGTCGTTGGTGATATTTTTCCACGTTTAGTTTGTACTATAGTATTATCCTTATTTATTTTAGTAATGACATAATGTCCATAATAAGGTTTCATCATTTTATTACTCTTTGTGACATTTTCAACGTATAGTTTTTCTCCAATTTCTCATTTACCTTGTTTTTTTGAGTTTTCTCTTTTCTTGCAATATCTTTTTTTTTACTTAATCATATAATAACTATCATTAATTCTTTGTGTTTATTTAATTGTTCTTGATAAGCAATTTTATCACAAAAGAGATCCATCGTATTTTTTGTTTTAGTTTGTCCTAAAAGTAGTTCTATTGGGGTGACATTGCCTTTGACTTCTGAAATACTATTATTATAAGCTATTACTGCTAACTGCATTTGTTTTTCTACATTATTATTTCTGTTTTCACTTAGACATCTCATGTGTTCTATCAATGTTAAATGAAATCGTTCAACATCACCTTGAGATTCTGGATTTTTTGCTGTACATTAATTTTATGGATCCTAAGAAGTTCTTTAATAAATTTATTGGTAATTTCGGTACCTTGGTCAAAACTAATTTCTTCTGGTATTCCAAAGTTGTAAAATAGAGTATTAATGCTTCTACTATTTCACTTGGATTTTTACTGTTAATTTTAATAGCTTCTTGAAAATTATTCTAGAAAAGTTGGGTTTTTTCTTGATGAGATTTAAAAGACGTCAGCAAATAATTTTTCAAATAGAGTGTATTTGTAACATTGTAATTTCCGGATGCCTATTATACTTTGCTAGCTTACATGTATCACATTTATCAATACATTTCTTTATTAAATTTCTCATTGTTTTTCCACCAATATAATCGTTATAGATGTTTTAAAGTTTATTCTATTCTTTTATGATTTTGTGATCCTTCGTGATATTTCATAATTATTTCTGTTTGATGAACGTGGTCTTCTACTATCCTATCTTGCTTTAAGCATCTAATTATTTTAAGTTTATTATCATTAAATTTTTCAACAAAAACTTTACAACATAATTCATATAATTCAGCATCATTAGTATATAAATAAGTTTTCTCATTACTGGTCATATATTTTTTAAAAATATCAAAAATGTGTTAATATGCATTGTTACGTGGGATTTTAAAATAGAATATTTTGTAGTCAATTTTTTTAATAGAAAACTTTTATTTTATCATTAATTCCGGTTCTGTTATGTATTGTCTTTTTTTTGTTATCAAATTTGCTTTTAAAATTCAAATTTATCTTGTGGGCTCAATTGTTGCATTTGAATGGATGATTATTCTGTCAAGTTCATCGTCATCTATATTTACACAAACTGATTGTGATTCACTGTTCTCTTCTGCTGTTAACATATTTAGTTGATTCAGCTCTATACTTGACTGTGCATCAGCATTACTATTCATTATACCTTTTTTATATTTTATTTTGATGTCGTATATTTCTAGTTTTATTTTCCATTTTATCATTAGGTATTAGGTTCCTTTAAAGACCAAATCCAGATTAAGGGTTTATGGTCAGTAAAGTAAATTTTCTTACAGCATAGACAATTGCTAAAAGCTTCTTATCTATAGTTGTATACTTGCGTTTCGTATCTGAAAGCGTACGTGATGCATAGCAGATGAGTTTATCAGAGCCAATAATTCCTTGCGATAGAATTGCACCTAGCGCTACGTCAGAAGCATAAGATGTTACAATAAATTCCTTACCAAAATCTGGATATTGTAGAACTGGGTCATTTGTTAATATGGTATTTTTCAAATGCAGATTTGTATTCTGGTGCTATTTTAATTTTAGCATTCTATTTGAAGCACTTGATAAAAGGTTTTGTTATAAGTGCAAAATCTCGGATACATGTTCGATAATATCCAAGTAATCCTACAAAAGACTTAATTTCTTTTTTTGTTTTAGGTATTGGATAATTTAAAATTGCTTGGATTTTTTCAAGATTTGTTTTTACGTCTTTGTCTGTTATTACATGTCTAAGATATTTTAATTTTTTTTTTAGAAATTCATACTTTTCTAGACGTATCTTAAAATTTGCATCTTTTAGACGTTAAAGAACTTTATTGAATTTCATAATATGTTTCTGTAAAGAATTAGAATATATGATGATATTGTCTAAGTAGACAATCCTCGGAGAGTATTGTCCATCAACCGTTAAAAGGTTGCTGAACCATTTTTAACCCCAAAGGGCATACGCTTAAATTCATAATGTTTTTGTTCTGTGGTGAATGCTGTTTTTGGTGCATCTTTTGGTTCCATTTCCACTTGATGGTACCCGCTAGCCAAATCTAAAGGTGTAAAATATTGTCTACTCCCTAATTATATATAATAATTTATCCAGAATATCAGAAATGTTAGGAATGGGATATTTATCTTTAATCATTTGTTTGTTTAGTTGGCGGTAATCAATAACCATGCATATATCTTTTTCAGTCGTTACAATATGTACTGATGCAGACCATGGTGATATACTTTCCTGAATAATGTCTTGTGTCAACAATTCATTTATTTGTTTTTTTATTTTGCGTTTTATTTCAGAAGGTTGGCGGTACAGGCAAACATAAACTGGTTTATCATTCTTCATATTTAAGGAATGTTTTATTTCGTGTATATATGTTAATTGTTGTCCTTCCAAAAAGAAAATGTTTTTAAATTTTAATGACAAAATTTTCAATCAAGCATTTTCTTCTAAATATAATAAATTTTGTTTCAAAATATTTTCTATTTCTTGGTTGTAGGCTTCTGTCATATTTATAGGTTGAGCTCCTACATTATAAATTTCTGTAATTAGTTCAACAAGTGTCAACTTTATATTATGAGTTGTTTTTGAAGTAACAATGGTTTGGTTTGTCAAATTATTGAGTCTAGTTTTCCATTGTTCACTTTGACTAATGCAGCTGTGAATAATATAATATCATTATTTCCAAGCTTTACTCTTGTTTGTGTATGTCAACACATACAAGTTTAGTTTATTAAATATGGCAGACGAGGGCGCGCTCGTCGTATTTGTATACGCACTGCAAGACGTTATCAGACCAGCCATGCCATACCGACGTTTTCAAACCAAACATTGGCAACGTTGTAATAAGCTATAATATACCTCGCAGCTGACTTGGCTTTGTGCCCGGCCAGAGTTTTGGGTACGCAACAAAACTTAATAAACAGCACACACCGCAATGAAACCAACAAGCTGGCGCGGATAAAAACAAAACATGTGAGCGGGCACTGCAACCCAGGTGCCCCGAGTCCGTAAACTTTTTTTTTAATTTGCGTACCGTGCATCAAATTACTTACTTGATTTAATTGTTGATATGCTTTTTTTGAAATTTCTTTAATAAAACAAATGCGCTGTATTAGTGTCCATATATCTGATCAAACACGGGACACCTGTGATTGTATAGAAAATATTGTTTTTTTTTAATAGTACTAGTTTTTGCGTTTTTATTATAGGTCATAGCCGCTTTTAATTTTTTTTTAATGCAATAACTATTCGTTTGGATAGAAAATTAAATAAAACAATTACTATATTTTATTTTATTTTTATTATGAATTATCACGTAGTAGCGGTCAACTTGATTCCTTAGATGTCTATTACTTATAATATAGTTTTAAAATATGAATTTGTTTTTTAGTTTTATCTATATGTTTATTAGAAACTGTTATTAACAGTTATTATATATTTTAATAATGATATACTTGGGCTGAGTTATGGGTCGGATTGGGACTCTTATAAAATTAACAACACTGATGCTTTTTATATTATTATATGCAATCTACATACTATAAATTTATTATTTCTTTATCCCAACGTGGCTGTAGCATTTCGAGTGACAAGAAAGCAAGGTTATTGTTTGTTTTTTGTACCGTGCATAATATTTCTTATTCAATTTAATCGTTGCTAATATGCTACATTTCTTTAATAGAACACATGCGCTGCATTGGTGCCTAAATATCCGATCAAACAAGAATCATCTGTGATTGTATAGAAAATATTGTTCCTGTTTCAATAGTTCTGGTTTTTGCATTTTTTATTTTGACTTACCTATTTTTATTTTTTTTTTAAGCAACAACTATTCTTTAGATGTTTATTATTTAAATCAATATTACAGGTGATTTTAATGTATTATTTAACCAAAAAAATAATAATAATACCGTACAGTTGCAATCATTATTTTATTCGTTTAGATTTTATTCAAAACTAAATGAAAGTACAAGGAAAAATAATACTATAAATAATATATTTACCAACATAAGCAAAGCAGAATACAATATTAAAACCATTAATCTAGGTTTTTCAGATCATTTAGCAATTAGTTTTGCATCAACTTTTGTCACAGTTAAAAAAAAAACTAATAAACGCATTAATTACAGACGAAGCACTGTTAATATTGTACAACATAATGGATACTGTAGACTGGAGTTTTGTTGCCAATCGCAATTTAACTATAGAATCAAAATTTGACGTATTTATAAATACTGTTGCATGTGCAATGCTTGAGGCTATTCCTGAAAAAACCAAAATATTAAATAAATCGAACATAGTAAATTGGTTCTCATATGATCTATTCCAAATAAAACCAAAATTCAAGATCTAAATAATTTAAATAAGCATGTTTCTGCTTTTGATCTTATAACTACTCAATTAAAACTACTCAGAAAAGACTATCATGTTGCAATATGGTTATTAAAAAAAAAACACATAATGACTTTATATATAAATCAAATAATCCTCAAAGCGCTATGTGGCAGGTAATCAAATCGCAAAGCTGTAGCCATAGCATTGACAATAATAAATATTTCACACAGGATCAGTTTAATAATTATTTTGTTGATATAGCTCCGACTATTTTTAATAACTTGTCTGGGGTCTGCAAGTGGTACCAGTTTTATAAGTTAGGCCAGCAAATCACCGCAACTAATCAATTTTATTTTAGAGAAGTTACTTTTATTGAATTACGTGATATCGTATCAAATCTAAAAAATTCTAATTGCCTGGATTGCTACAATATTAATAACAAAATAATAAAATCAATTTTAAATATTATTTTGATTCCCCAAACAAAACTTATTAATGAATCACATATGTCAAATCAATTTCCAAGTGTTTTAAAACTGGCAAAAGTAATTCCAGTATTCAAAAAGGTGAAATTGTCTGTAGTACTAACTAACTAACGCAACATTTTCAAGTAAATAATATTTTATGTGAAAATTAATATGGTTTTTGCCGTCATAGACCTACAGTGTTTGCAATAAAACATTTAGTTGATAAAATTATAAATAGATTTAAAGTTGGTAGCCATACTTATGCTCTGTTTTGCGATTTGGGTAACGCTTTTGCTTGTGTATCACATCACATTTTAATTAACAAACTAAAACATAACAACTTTAGTAAATCTAGTATTAATCTTATGTCATCATATTTGAGTGACCGTTTGCAGTATGTAACAGTGAACTCTATAAATTCAGAAACGCAAAATGAAAGCATGGATGTTCCACAAGGTTTTGTTTTAGGGCCAATTTTATTCTTAGTCTATATAAATAATTTGCCATATTGTGATGTGTGTAATACACAATCGATTAAAAATGATTGGTTTTTATCAAACAAGTTATATCTTAACGACTGTAAAACTGAGCATCTAATTTTTTCACTAAGTCAAAATAACACCAACACTGAAGTAGTTAAGTTTTTAGGATTAATGCTAGATTATAGACTTACTTGGATAGCTCATACCACCTATGTAAGCTATAAAATTTCTAAGTATATCTATCTATTGACAAAATTAAAAAGTATTACTTCACAAAAACTATTGCTCACAATTTATTCAGTAGTAAAATACGGAATATTAAACTGAGGTCATGCACCTATCTTAGCAAACGTTTTTTAAGATACAGAAAAAAGCAATCAGAATTATAAATATATTAGAGTATAGATATGATTGTAAGCTCAGTTTTATTGCGTTGAGTATTCTAACGGTACCTTGTGTTTACATTTACAAATGTCTCTGTATATTAAGAATAATGTTAACCAATATACCACACAGAGTTCTTTGCATAATTATGCCACAAGACAAAACAATCATTTAAGGTTTGACTTTAAACGTTTGCTTAAAAGTAGAGATGGATTCAATTAGTATGATGCGATCAAATTTTACAACAAGCTACCTCCATATACCAAAACTTTAGAGCTTAATATGTTTAAAATATCTATCAAAAATATGCTGATAAGTAATGCCTTCTATACCTTTACTGATTTTTTAAGCATAATTTAAAAATAGTTAAATAATCTATGTATTTGCAATAATAACTTGTATTATTCCTATTTTTGACGTGTGTAAATACTTTGTATATAGACATTTATAAATATTAATATTATTATTATTTAAAACTTTTAAAATATTTGTTTATTTTTTATTTTAATTTATATGAAACTGTTATATATTTTAAGAATAATATACTCGTTGAAACGCTAATATCTTTTTAAAAAATAAAAAAAAAACATAAGTTCAAGTTTAAAAGTTGTATTTGACAAATTGCAGCTTGTTTTACTGTACAGTGTCAGCATTAGGCAGCAGATAACCAATAAAAAAAGCTCAAAAAATAATAAGTTAAAAAGTTTAAAACGTTTTTTAAAGTATTATAAAAAAGATTAGTCAATAAATTATTAAATATTAATTAACGACAATTTATTTAAATCTGTCTGATCTGACAATAAAATGTTTATTATTTTTGTTTTTCATTTATTACATTTATGTATTTTTTTAAATTTTTACATTTATGTATTTTTTTTAATTTTATCAATGTTTGACTCTATTAAATAACATAACATATATTATGTAAATGTTTTAATAATTTGCATATATTTTTTGGTTTGTTGAATAAAAAAACTTTAACAAGAGAATAAATAAACACAAAACTGAAATAAACTTGCATATACATTTCAAATTTTTTTAAATTTGTCTATAAGTTGTTCTGGCTTTTATTACGTTTACGGCACGTATTTATCACATGCAATAGACACATAAAAAAAAAACATACATAAAGAATATGTGCTACATACCGATCTACTGTATGGGACTAACAGAGATTGCCAGACATCAACTTTTTGTTTTCTTAATAATTGTTTACCCCTCTTTCACTGCTCTTAGAGTTCTTAATTAATAAATCAAAATTACTTAATATATCTGAATAGACAAAATCGGACAAACGCCATTTAATTATTTCGAGTAAAGCAAAAAAAAAAAACATTGCATTCCTAAATAATATTAAATGTAAGACTAATTCTATTTATGTTAAAAAAATCATTATCACATTTGATATTATTTTGAAATGCAATGTTTTATTTTTTCGCTTTACTCAAAATAATAAAATAGCGTTTGTCCGATTTTGCAACTAGACCCCTCATCTATAGTTGCTCAACGTCACAACTGTTTCCAATACAAACAAATTAGACAATATTGCAATTAAACAAAAATCTAAATAAATTTTTTTTTATCTAATTTTGTACAGCACTAATCTGTTGTTTATTTATGCACACTAAATAATTTTCTTAAAAAATATTTTTTCAAAAATTACCCTTACATTTAAAACTGTATTTATATATTATATAAGGTTGGTAATAGCTGTAATATTAACAATGTTTATCCCAATTTTGTATGTACCATAAATCGTGTGGTACGTAGATATATTTCTTGTAGATTAAAATGCCAACACTAGTAAGTCTCAATAATTAATTTTTCACCCCAAAATGTTAATGACGCACATAGCACTTACATGTAAACCATGCAAACAAATCATCTTAATTTTTCAAAATTAAAATTTGTTTCTATGAAAACAAATGTGCTACACACGTATATAAATCTACCTAGTCCATACTTTAATTTTAGTAAATCAACTTTGCAGAATCTATATTTTGTATCTAAGAAATAATATTTTAACGAAAAAGCTACTTTGCAAATAATATTATCTAAAACAAATGATTTCTCTCAAGTAACTCAATTATTTATTTGTTTACGGGTTTACTCAATACAAATAAATATACACAAAAAAAGAAAAGAAAAATACAAACATTGTTAGTGAAATAAAAACAATGTGTACTAATCTAAATTAATAATTGTACGGCACATATAATTTAAGCAGATGTAGAGTTACGCAGGAGGTGATCCTGTTTTTATTTTAATGAAGATATCAGAACAAATTATTTATTTATTAAAAATTGTTAAGATAGTTTTTAAATTGCAACTAATACTAGTAACTTTAGCATCAATCTTATATTGCTATATAGTGCTGAGAAGCAGAGTTTATAAGTAATATGTATGTCTTATAAAGATATTTTAAATAGATTCAAGATAAAACACCTACTGGTTGTATCAAAAATTTTATAATCAAAAGAAACCTTAAATGTTTATGTATATGGAAAAAGTACATATTAATTTCAACAACATATAATGGGAATGATTACTAGATTAATTCAAAATATAGCAATTCAACAAAATGTAATTTTCTTTTAACTATAATGATCAGCTTTACATGCAAAAATTAGTTATACTATGAACACATATTGCCACTACTTGTGCAGTGATAAAAAAAATGTTGAAAAAAATACCAAACAAGCAGGGTATTAAAGTACAAACAACATTAAACTAAAACTGCTTCGCATACCAAAAAACATTGCAGTGAACTAAATGCAAAATCTCTAAAATAAATACAGCGTAACGCAATAACATTCTACGTTAAATTATCCGAAATGGACAAATTCTGCATATATGAATAATATAATATCAACATGTAAATATTTATGTTTATATATTTCATTATTGAATTTTGTCATTTATATTTACATGAAATGTAATCGATATTAATGGTTAATTATACTCGTAAGTCAACGTCTGTCGTTTTAAATATTAATTAAAGTAATATTTATAAATTAACATATTAATTAAAAACATCAACTTCAACATAAAGTATGCATATATTTTTGATATACAAATTCGGCACAGTAATGAAAAACAAACAGCTTGCGTACGTTGTAGATATGTTATTATTATAAATATTTAAAATATACGCATTGTGTATTTGTGGAAAAGCAGAGCCAAATAAATTCTTCTTATGTTATGGCTTATCGCCAGAACAAAAAGGGGTGAAGTTATGCGCAAAACAATATCCTATAATCTAGAAAATTAATGGCGCTAATTAATCGAGCGACATTCACTGGGGCGAACGTGCCCTAATGGGACAATAAAACTGTTTGCTCTTCATAAATCATTTTTTATAGCGGCAATCCCTGTCAAATATTTGAAAATTAATAATTTTTTTAGTATTGTTTTATCTCGATAAAGCATTTTGTTTAAATAAATAAAACGTCAAGTTAAATTTACCTGGGGCGATATAGGCGGCTGCAAAGTAAGACTGATGTTCTGCTGAGGTGCAAGGGTTAGGTTACCGATATGGCCACGGTCGGACCATTTACTCATCATGGATTTCAGTCGACGCTCGTCCTTTTTAGTCCCCGACATCAGACACGTCACCTCCACATGCGTTGGAAACGACCTGACAAAGATACATACGCGTCACATTCAGATTCTCCGGGATAAAAGGGGATCAAATGAAAATTTCAGAAGGGCAGAAGTTAATGTCGTCATTCTGGGTCGGAATGGCTACTATAAATATATAAAAAGGAAAATGGAGGGTGTTGCGGGATAGTTTTTGGGTGCGTGTGCATGTTTTTGTAGTTACTTACTCTAGATGCATGACCCTAGTTTCCTCTATTGTCGGCGCAGCGTCGTTTAATATCTTCACGATCTGGAACAAGGGAGTATATTATTAATATTTAATGGATTTCTCTTGTTGCGGAATTATGTCTAAAGTTTCCGGAAAGTTGTTTGTAGTATTGTATCGTCCAATGGTTGTTTTATAGCATCATAAACTTGGTTAAAAATACTTTAATAACCCTATTAAAAAGATAGTTATTAATTAAGAAATTTATATAGTTCAGACAATTACTATTTTTTGTCAATTAAATAATTGCAAAAAGTGACTAGTCATAATAATATTTAACACTAATAGTAGGTATATATAAATATAAAAGTCGTTACATATGCAATATCAAACCAAAATTCAGCTTAAAAAATCAATTATTTCTCTATATATCATTTACTTCTTGCATGCAATGAATAACGTTAGAAACTTTACTAAATTTGTTAAAAACCAGTTCAACCGTTTATGTATTTATTAATTCTTTAACAAATTTTTATAAGTATACTTAAGTGATTAATTATGGAAGTAAAAACAATGTAATTAAACTTTGTTTGGAAGCATGTTGTTGACAATAAAGTAAAGTTAGTGACCTCCGAAAAGCCAAATAACCAAGTTTTGCTGAGAAAATTCTCCATAAAAGTATTAAGAATTTATTGGATACAATTTAAAACAAATTAAAAATAAATCTATAATGCACTAATCTATTTGAGCACAACTTAAGCCTTGAATTTAATATTATCAAACAATTAGCCTTATCTAATAAGGTCCCAAAAACTTCTTATTAATAAAATTATCTATAAACATTTTTTGATTTCTCAATAAACATACACAAGTAAAAAGATTAAAAAACTCCTTCCTCAATATGACATAAACGCTACCTTAACATAAAAATGTTATTTATGAAATCAAGCAAAAAACAGATCTTCTTAAAAAATCAGAAGTTACAAAGTCAGCAGTAAAAACGTAGAGTTATTGAACATCTTCATTTTTAACTACATTTATTTTCTCATCATAAACTCAATATAAAACAATATTTAAGCCTACTACACAACTGCCCAAAAAGACTAAAAATGTCTAATATAACCTAACCCTAAAATGTAACTCATATTGTATTATTTATTTATACATTTTGTGTCAATATCAAATCTCATAATTCTAACTGTTGTACATTAAACAATTTACTTACAATATTATGTACTTTTTTTGATAAAATTTGATATTTTAAGTTTTCTGCGTATTGTCACATGTCTCTATAAATAATTTTATTAATACACCAAAAAGAATTAACAGCATACTACTGTATTTTGTTTTATTTAATACTATATTCTATAAAGTATGCATAAAATGATAATTCAAAACATTAGAATAGAATAGAATAGAACTTTATTACGTATGTTAGCCATATGCCAGTTGTAACATGTCATAGAAATTACATCAATTAATTCATAGTAACAGTTTAGTGCACAACATAAATACAAGACATTTAAAATATAACAAAATTACATATTAAAACTGCATCTAATTAAAATAAATAATATCAGTCTAATGCATAACATATGCAACAACACACATAACATTTAAAATGTAAAAATGTATATAAACAAACGACAATAGAGATTTGCAATCAGAGACAAGTAAAGACAGGTATTCTTCAATTGTGTAGATACATCGATCCAGAAGGTAGGAATTTTTTTATATTTACTTATTCTATAATGAGGAATATTGATATTGTTTGCTAAACGTGTTTGGTCTTGATGAATATCATTATTGATAACAATATTTTGTTTATTGATGTATCCATAAGACAATAAATTATATAGATAGATGACAGGAACTGTTATTATTTCATGTCTTTTTAAAAGTACTTCGACAAGACTCTATGTAGTTAAAATTATAAATTAATCTAATTATACGTTTTTGAAAAACAAAAGCCCAATTAATATCTGCTGGTTGTCTCCACAATATAATAGTGTAGGTTAAAGTTGGATATACAAGAGCGTAGTAGGAAGTGATCAGTGCTTTTTGATCTAGACCTTTTTTTAGGTTAGTGAATCCAAAGACAGATCTGCTTAGTTTACTACAGATTTTATCTACTTGTGTTGACCAGCTTAATGTTTTATCTATAATTGTGCCAGGAATATGGACTTGGCAAACGTTAGGATATGTCCATTCAATGTTAAGTCTGGCATTATTTCTTTATTGATGCTACATAAAAAGTGTATGCAGACAGTCTTTTTCACATTTAATATTATTAGGCAGTTATACCAATTTGACACTAATTTGAGAATTCATAAAGTACCATTTTTGTTTGATGCTCAAGGTCTGAGTAATTTTTTCCAGACACAACAATGGTCGTGTCATTAGCGTACATAACAACATCTTGTTCCAATATATTTTGTAGTAGGTCAATTATAAAAATTAAGAACAGAAGTGGTCCTAGGACGGAGCCCTGTCCAACACCTATATTTAATTTTTTGTGTTTAGAACTGCTTTTTTTATGGTAATTTTTTTTTTACGTTTTGTCATGTAGGTTTTGATCTAAGTTTGTAAGTTGTCTCTGATACCTACATTTTCTAGTTTGTTGACGCAGTTTCCGAAGATAGTCCTTGTCTGATACCATGCTGACACTTTGATAACAGATTATTTTGGTGTAGATAATTGTTTACTTTATCAACCAACCTCAAATGTTTTTGAGAAATTTTTTAATAAGGTAATAGGTCTATAGTTAATAGCCAGTGTTGGATCCTCTTTGCACAGAAATAATGTTTCCCAGTTTTAGTCTCCCCTAAGACTATTAGTATATTGATTAGGAAAACAAGACTCTTTGAGATGATATCTTTACAAGATTTTAAGAAACCTATATCCACACCATCGTGTCCAGTACAGTATTTTTTGTTTGACATATTTGTCATTATTCTGTCAATGTCTCTATCGCTGACCGGGGTTACAAACTAACTGTGTATACAGGCCTGGTCACACAGTGCAAGCTAGCATCCGAGCTAGCCTAGTCAGTTACTTGCAGTGCAGATACTTGCACCGAGTGACCCCATCATACGACCATAGCAAGAATCAGTAACTCGTATGATGCGCTCACATGATGCGAGTAGCTGCAATGCAGAAACTAACTAGGCCAGCTTGTATGTTAGCTCGCATTGTGTAATCAGGCCTTTACGTACAAAGTATGCGTAGTGCAATTATTATTCGAGTGTGTATGTGTTGACTTATTTTTGGCATCAGCATTACTAAAGTGCTCTAGAAATATATCAACTATCTCTTTATCGTCTGTCATCAGCTTGTTGATATGCCAAATTTTAATTTATTGTTTATTGTTTTATTAACTTTACACGGCAGATTGTTTATAATCTTCTAAAGTGTCTTGCTTTTATTTTTAAAATAATTTATAGTTTCCTTATTATTCTTTTGTTTTGCTGTATTTAAGTTAATGTGGAATTGTGTTTTTTTTAAATTATACAAGTTGTTAATTTCATCTGTTTTAATTTGTTTTTTTAGCTAGTTCAGATTCCTCAAATCATCACACTCCCGTTTAACCTGCGCACTTATCCATCTGTCGCGTATTTTATTGGTTGTACAAATACAAATTTAGTGGGCAGCAAACTCCTCTTGCCCAGGTGAAAATGTTTAAGAATTCATCAAAATACAGATCAATAGAGCTATGACTATCATGTATCACAAAATAATGATTAAATAGTGATATAAAGCTATTTATACTTTCCATAGTCATCACTCCAGTTTCTTAAATAATATTTTGCTGTTTCTTTGCATTGATAGGCAATAAGCAAGTAAAATGCAAGACATAATAATCAGAGATTTGTTCATGTTGGACTTTGCAGTTTATGTTAGTATCAATATTTGATATAATGTAATCTACGGCTGTATAGGTTAATTTTCCGGAATGTTTTGACACTTGAATTCTTTTATGTGTGCAGTTAACTTAAATGAGTTAATAAAGTGAAACAGTAGCTTACGTTCTACTGTGTGTACCAGCGAGTCTACGTTTAGGTCACCTGTCACTATAATATATTTATATTTGATAATCATTTTTTTTTTTTTTTAGCGTTTTACAGCTATTTTACATCGCCCCAGAAGTCTTACGATTTGTTTGAAGGGGGTTGATGGGACCAACAGCTTATTAGGTGACTTCCGAATCACCCCGGTGGATAAAGAGCAAAGTTATTATTTTTAGTCATATTCGGGGATCGAACCCGGGACTGTTAGAGTGCTACACAAACGCTCTATAACTGAGCTATCTCACCGTTACAATACTGTTCAACCTGTCCAGAAATATCTAAAAACCCCCATTTGGAGAGCGATAAATGTTAATAATGCATACATTTTTATTTACAGAGTTACTCACAACTTAAAAATTTATTTCAGAGCAATAGGTCTGTAATTATATAGTTTTACAAAATTTGACAAAATTATTTTGCACAAATATAGCCACTCTACCATGTATATGGATTGTTCGGCAATAGCAGGCAATATTTGTGTAGTTTGGGATAATCATCTGCATGCTTTGAATTGATTTCATCCAGAGTTCTCCAACACAAATAAAATTTGGATTTAACTTATTGTTAAGCATTTCTAATACATTTATTTTGTTTGTTACGCTATATATATTTACTGATGATAACTTACTTTTTTGTAACCTGTCTCTAATTGCATTACATATTGTTTTATTTGCAGTCGAACAGTCTTCTGATCGTTTTTGATATATTGAAAAATTTTCTTTAGAAAAAAGGCCAAATTGTATTATTATATACAATTCCATGTCAAAAGGATATGAGATTCGAATTGATGACAAATAGTCACCTTTCCACAACTGTTCTATTGAAAAATTACCTTTTTGCTGTCTCTTGAAAACTATCTCTGTATTGTAATTTTTAAAGTTGTAGTTTTTTATTTTCTCTTTTATTTTTTTTTTATTTTCCATTTAAAACGTTTTTTCATTTTTGTTTGCTTACCATAAAGTAGTCTATTATCATTTTTTCTAATCAGTTTTTTTTGTACATAATATCATCTTGTTTAAATGATAAAATTTATTAACTTTAGCTTCTCCAATTCTTTACAAAATCTTACGTCATTTTATTTATTAGGTTGTTTACAGTACGTAGTATGTATCTTCTTCAGTGGTACCACAAGAATCAAATCAAATTATTGTATTTTTATATTCATTATTGATTTAATATTAACATTAAATTGTGAATTTTTTTTATTTGTTGATGATACTAAAATACATAAAAAAAGTTTTTGGAATAGATAGTTGTTTGAATCTACAAAACTAAATTGATACTCTAACAAACTGATGTAACTTCAATAGGTTAGAACTAAATATTTTTAAATGCAAAATAGTCACTTAAACGCTACAAAAAAAAATATTTTTAATTATACTATACATAATAAAGCTGCAAAACGTACGCTTTCAATTAAAAATATTTACTGAATATGTAATGTATAATATATATCAGCATCTAAAAATAATGTAGGGTCAAGTGGTGTAAAAATGAGACATTTTTCAAAACTTTTAATTTTTTAGCATTTTAATTTAAAAAATATTTAGTTAAAAATTATGCATTATGACATAATGCATAATTAAATTAATTAATGATTATGTGCATATTTGTTTGCGGAATAATACTCTGTAGAATAATTTTAACATATTTAATTATTTTATCTTAAAAAAAATATATATTGTGTTTCACTTTTATCCTGCTTTTGGGGTAATAATGAGACAGGCATGGGTAAAAATGAGACATATGTTTTTAGGCAAATAATTACACATATTTATTAATGGGGTAAAATTAAAACACTTTAGTTAAAAAATTAGACAATATTTTAATGAATATTTATATTATTATATCAAAAAAACTTTGAAATAATGTTGTTTATTAATCATGAATTCTAAACAAAAATACGTTTGAAAAAAAAACAAACTAAAAAATAACTCTTAAACTTCAACTACAAATACATATATAAAGATGTGACTCTAGTTTATATTAGTTTGTCGAAATTAATTGCAAATATAAGGTGTTGAGAGACTCTGGTAGTTCCTCTATTTAACATTGGAGTAGGTAGTTTTATTTATAACATTTTCCATATCTAATCCAAGTTTTTCAGGCACTTCAGGAGAAATATAAACGTATTCCATCATAAAATGATCTTAACAAATACGTAATCACAAGACGACCTTAGCCGAGCACCGCCGATAGCTTAAAACATCACGACAATAAAAGTTTACAATTTAGTTTTAAGTTTTAAGCGCAAAAAATCAATATGATGAAAAGAATTAATGATTGATTCTTAGTCATACCCGTAACTTACTAATAATTTCATATTTATATTTTACAATATATACTTAGCAGTTTGTCACAGTAGCGTACCAATAGTGTTATGTTTAGTGAAAAATATACGATTGTCTCATTTTTACCCAAAATGTTGTATGTCTCATTTTTACACCACTTGACCCTATAGCATTATAATGAAAAACTGATTTTTTTTTTAAATGTCAATGCATTAAAAATACTATATTTTGCACTAGTGCGCTCTAAGATAGAATACTGCGTTATTATATGGTTTCCATTTTATATGGATCGCAAATCAGAACTTTCTCAATCTTATTAAATTACAAAAAAACAGCAGTTATTCAGCTAGACACGGTGATCATACTTGAATCACTTGCTGTTGACTCAATTAAATGTAGATTATTAATATGTGAAATAGCATTTTTGTATAAACCAATAAACAATCAAATTAATTCTTCTTACTTGTTGAGTTTGCTCGGTTATAAAATTGCGACAATTCATACAAAACAAGCTGTTTTTTCCGTATTTCACTAATGTTTATACTATCGCCAATTTTTAAAACTTGTCGTCATTTTAATAATAATGTAAACTTAGATATAGATACATTTGATCACAGTTTACCTGCGCTTTTAGAAGCTGTTTGTACATGTTTTAGAAACTAATAAACTAATGAGTATTTTAATGTGTATTCTTATGTGATTAGTTTAGTAATAACATTACTATAAATATAGAGTTATGTTATTTTGTTCTGTTATTGGATATATTTCTGATAGACAAGTAAATATTATTATTGTTATTATTTCTTTTTGTAAGTTTTTGAAAAATGTATCTTTATCTTCCTGACTTGCATCTTTGTTTACACCGTAGGCTGTTATTATAGTTCATGCTTCCTTTCTATAAAAATTTCATTTCAATTAATTTCTTTCGTAATGTTTTTTATTCTGCTTGGTGTTAATATTAGACCTACTCCTCCATTTGCTTTTTTTTTCATCTATTTGTGACCAAAACGACAAGCATCCTTTACTTATTTTTCTTAGTTTATTTCTTTTCTTTTTGTTTCTGTGATTTCGAGTATTTCTATTGAAGGGGTTAGAAACAAAAAGATATAAGAGCAATTTTAAAATTTTAGAAAAAATAACGTTTAAAAAATATGCTAGATTTCATAATTTTTTGAAAAAGCTTAACATTACTTTCTGTTTCAAAGAAACAAAAATATTAATAATACGCTACCTTACTTTTAAGAAGGCATTAAGAAAAAAAAATAAAAAGCTGCTATTTTTTGAAAAAACGTCAATGTTGCTTCTAAAAAAAATTGATAAAATGTAGTTGTATAAGTACTGTTAATTAATAAACGTTAGATTACAAAAATAAATAATACTTATGTTTCATTCAAAATATTAACTTAAGTTAATCGTCTTCATAATCTGATTCAAAAATATTGATGTCTTCATAGTATTTTTCTTTATTTTTATTTGACTCCGGTATTGTCTCAGTTTCAGTTTCGACTTCAGTCAATACTTTGTTTGTTTTGGCAAATTGTAATAAAAAGTATGGTATACAAGTAGTATAAACTCTAATACTATCATCAAGTTTTGCCACTTTAGATACGGTATTTTTTTAGGGGATTGGTACAAAGCAGTATTCAGACAGTGAGTATTGGAAATGGCACGTTTTCTTGTTTCTAACTTTTTAGATATTTAAAAAGAGAATTCAATGTTTCCGTTTTTTTTACAAAAAAAACTCAAACTATATCCTTTGTTGTATCTGAACCAAACAATTTACGCCATTTTAAAAGGTGGCCTTAATTTTTTTTAGGTCTTTTAAAATGTCATGTAAATATCTAAAGAATACAAAATCACTTTTATTCATCTTTTTTACTACAAAATTTGTTGTTGTCTTTTTTAATAAGGTTAACCCAGTGTTCAGGAATAAATACATGATGGTTTTTTTTAGCATTCCTTTCAATTAAACCAAAAGACCTGTCGCATTCTATGTAAGAATGACCAGACTAAAAAAACTTGTAGTAAATGGTTAAGTAAAGATTAGTAGACTCAACAAGAACCATAAGAAGTTTGGTTATATTCTTATTTTTGATCTGTCCTCCGCAGGAATCTGAGTAACAGATAAGATGAGTAATTTGTTCTGGCAATTCTTAAATGTACTAAAACCAAAACAACATTATGAGACAGTGCCCCAAGTAAGTGAATTATTGAAACTCTTGGAAGCTTCATTTTTATCCCATACATACATGAAGGATTTTCCAGAAACAATATCGTGTATACGCAGATTGTAAGTCCAAAGCTGTTTTAGGTAATACACTTTATTAGTTGTAAGAAGTGGCGTTGCAAGAGTTTTTTGTAAGTCAAAACAAATAAATCTTGCTGTTTCTGAATTTTGTTTGCAGTACTGTAAATCTCTGTACTTGGCAGCGGTTTCCACTTATCTGTGATGCAGGTTCAGCTCCAACGTGTAACTTTCCTTGCTTGGTCATCTATGGTATTCTTAAGTAAATTGTTGTTGCGATAACGTGGGAATTGTTTTATGTGCTGAATCACGTCACTTCGTCTAGAATCATTAACCTTGCTACATGGGGTATGTTTTCCCCTTTGATTAGCCTGTCAGTTTGTACAAAGCCTTTAGCAGATATTTTTTGGCATACTGTGGTAAATCTTTTTTTCGATATTGCTAAGGTATTCAAAAAATACTTCTTACAAACCCTAAGATTTAATAGTGTTATTATTGTAACGTAGTTCTTTTTTGACAAAGCATTCATTTTTACTTAGTTTTTGATTGTTCTTTTTAATGCAGGAGGCAATAAAATTTGATTGTAAGTCATAATTACCCAATTCATAAAATTTTGTTAAAATGGCCTTCCTATCTGGCTGAGAAATTTTGTTGCAGTTCTATCTGCAAGTGTGTTCAAAAACTTTCATCTCCTTTTTTTCAATTTTTTTTCCTTTAGCGGTTTTGTAAGTTTTGCAACTAAGTCTTGCTGTTTGGCTTTTAGTCTTATCCATTCATTCATATTTTTATAAAACTTAATTTTTTTATTCCTCCCTGTGCAAGTTATCAAAAATATACCGTAAATAACTAAATGTAAAAAAGTTGAAACTATTAAATTTATGGTAGAAACTAGATTTTTTATGTTTATACGGAAGCTAGTAAAATCTCTAAACTTTATAAAAGGTACACGAAGATAGCAAATGATCAATAACTAGTGTGTGAAAAAAAAAACAGATTTATCTATAAAAGCGACATACATGAGTACGCACAAATGTATAAGCATTTTTCTAATATTCTTTCATACAACTAACTTAGTGTAGTTTGCAAAAATTTGCCCACGCACTAACAGTGATGTCTAAAAAAACTTTTCCTGGGCTTAACTATTTGTTTGTTAATCTTTTGAATTATAACCTGTCAAAACCGCAACCCCTAATTAAGTAAATGCTTCTTTGTCAAGAAGAAATTAAAGTCAATTAGAAGCGTGGCTATACCTAATCATCTAACCAATAAATACAAATAAAATAAATATGATTGCTTGTGCAACAACATTGTTTCATAGAAAACAAACTAAGAAAAAAATCAGTTTAAATCTTAAGTGTGACTTAGGCCCGTTTGCACCATTGTTCCTTAAATCTTAAGGAACCCTTAATAGTCATGAGTGTTCCTTATTACATTGCACCAAGTTTTTAAGGAATAATTAAAGGCTTAAGTGACGGTTAAATTTAAATCCTAATATTTTGCGACTTATACATCACCTTAACCTAATAATGTGAATAGTGTGTGTAAAAGTGCTACACAATAATAATAAAAATGGACAATGATTATGAAATACTTTCAGTTTTTGAAGATGATGTCGAGGTATTAGAAATAATAGAAGTTGGGATTCCTCGACAAATATCTACGGCTTGTAGAATTGTTAAAAGTTTTGGTGGCACTAGCAAGACTGTGTCCGACATACGTAAAATTTCCTGAAACAAATTTAGAAAAAAGAAATTAAGCCAGAAGTTTTTCAATATTGCTGCCTTTCCAAGAGTGTTTGGTGCTATAGATGGAACCCACATCCAAATTCAATCACCTGGTAATTTTTGATGATTTATTAAACAACTCTGTAAAGTACGAATTTGTTTATAGGTGAAAACAAAACAGACATTTTTTGAAATAGAAAGAATTATTTTTCTTTAAATGTTCAGGTAGTTTCAGACAGTAAACTAAAAATCCTGAATTTGGTTGCGAGGTTCCGTTCATGATGCGACAATAATTAATAATTCTCAAATAAAAAATAGATATGTAGAAATAAAATTAATACATGAAAAAACTTCTAAAACTGTAATAATAAAGTAAAAACACAAACATTATATACTCTTTTCTATAATTAAATAAATATTGCACTAATGTCAGAAATTTGATAAAAAAAACGTAACGGAAATAAATTTCACTAAATTTGTACAGTGTTGTCAAATCAATCTTTAACTTAACCTAAGGATCACTTTATTTTGTGTGGTGCAATGTAAATCCAAACTAAGGAACAATTTATTTTAAGTGCCCTTTAGTTATGGAACACTTTTAAGGAATAATGGTGCAAACGGGCCTTAGTGACTTAAAAATTTAAAAACTATAATTATTGAACACCAACTCATACTCAAAAAAACTTATAAATTTGTGTAGTGTAATAAACGTTAGATTGAGTTAGGTAGTCACCATAGCACCATCGCTTTTTTAGACAAGTACTTAGTTAGTTTTTAGTCCAACAAAATAACCTTCTGTTACGTTTGGGGATTGGAGTACCCAACTAATAAATAAATAATATAAAACCGTTCCAGGTGGTTACACACTCTTGGTTACTTTAGAAAAAAACTCCATTTGCTGATCAAACAAAATTCTATTTTTTTAAGACGACAAGTATTTACAATTTGTCATGTGCTGCTTACAATTCGTGTCTTTTCAAAGTTCAGAAAATTATAGAGACAAGCATACAAAATTTTCACTATGGTGTTATGAGAAAAATTGAATATATTAGAAACAATAAAATAATGCCAAATTGACAATCAGAACTAAACATTTTTATTCTGCAAAACCACAATATATTATGCGTTGTTCTTAGACTTTATATCGGCTTTCTTTAAAGTAAAAAGATAAAACTGTTCCAAAAAAGGTTTTAAGTATACTGCTGCTGGAAAAAGTGAAAATATATAAAATTAAAACAAAATTAGATAAAAATAGCAGGGTATGAAAAAAAAAAACTATGACAAAGAAACAAATTTAAAATTTTGCAAGAATGTTTAAAACACAAAATAAACAAAAAAATGGAAAAAATAGAAACAATTAATATTAAAAAATAGAAAAAAATTCTGAAAAAAGCAAAAATTAAAACATGTATAACAAATTACAAATACTATAGAAGATTTGTTAAATGGGTGTAGTAAGATGTGTTAAACAAACAGCAAAAAATTAAATATTCATAATTGATTTCTTAGTATAAATTTTATTATTATTATATAGTTTTTAATGCACGGCAGCTAAATTGAAAATACTATCTTAAAATTAAAAAAAAAACAATTAAAGTTACTGTAAACTAGTCTAACAAGGTTTCTATCAATGAGTGAATAGGAAAACTTATTGTAGTATAGAAACCATAGAATGCTTTTAAGTATATTTGTAAAGTAGAATGTTTAACTTTATTGTATGTCATCGCATTTAAAAACTTTTATATTTAAAATAATGTTTTTCAAGAAATTTATTAAACGCTTTAAATTTATTTTCTAATCAAAGTTTTTAAGCAATTTATAAGACATAACAAACAATGATCCTTTGACACTTTTGTAAGATTTTGTTAGACATTTTCTTTTATATCTAAAAAACACGATTTACAATCAAACTTTATATAATATTTAATTTTTTTTTTCAGTACAATATTAATAACAAAAAACTTACGCTAGAGTTGAGCATGAAATACATTTTGCTTATAAACGATAGGAATAACGGGAAGTTGCAGTCAATATTATTTCAAGATATACGTATTTGTTGAGGATCATAATAGGTTAACAAGTTATTAAAGAAATATCAAACATAATATTGTAATTCATTTAATTTAATTTTATATTTTTATATAAAATAACATTTTTGTATTAAATCTATTAATTATGTTTTAAAAATAATATATAAAAACAAAAGATTCAATTAAAGTGAATCTCTTTGTAATTGATGGTTTGATATATTCATTTTTGTATGTGCGTGATGTGAAATTAATACCACAATGGAAAGTTATTAACTGAAGACTTCTCGAAATGAAATAAATGGAATGGATGAATTGGACCCGATACCAATTAATTGAATCGAATTATAAATCACTAGCAATGCGTGTTTTTGAATGCAACCCAATCAATTCGTTATTGACATCTCTAATTGGTTGACTCTGCGCAAAAATAAATAGCAATGACCTAATTAACATGCTAATGTAGTAACATATTGTTACAAAGTGATACCTTTTCCTGAATGCAAAATTATTCAAGCGGTATTTACTGGTTTTTAAACGCTTGCAACTTATGAACTATTATAAAACTGTCTCTAGAGATATAATGTTTTTCACTTTTGTTTAGTTTTATTTGTATATCATAGTAAGTGAATTATAACCAATAAGAATATTGTTGAAAACTAATTAATACTTTTTATTTGTTCTTTGAGCCGATAATGAACTAATTTTATTTTAATTAGTGTTTTAGATAAAAGTTTTTTATTTGTTCCGCTTTAGAATTAACTATAATTTGTAACAAGTTAAAACAATGAATTGTAGTTGGTGGCTGTTCGTACTACTTTCAAGATACTTACTTGTGCGAAACGAAGACAAATAAAAAGCACACATACAAAACACCCACCAGATACAAGTAATATCAGTCAGCATCCCACTTTAAACTACTCGGAATGTTCGTCGAACAAAATGCTCTAATGAAAGACGTCCATCAACAAACTGAACAATTTCCTCTTTACTTTTATTTATTTTCTTTTATCCAACGGAAATGCAACAAAATTCATTGGTTTTTATACAAACATATATTATATGATTTATTTATGTAGAAGAATAAAGATGTTGCGATCCCACACAAATCTACCGCAAAACCTTCCGGCTAGGAATACGTGCGTACATATCAAATAAATTGAGGGGCGTGGAAATGTATTGAAAACCCTCGTAAATACGTTACGCATAGTAGAACTAAATATAATTTTCTGAGGGTGGAAACCACATATAATATATCCTAAGTATTTTATCGCCGCACTGGCGCGTGATTCAGTAATAAAATAATTCTACAACATACACACATCAAGTATTGGCAAATTATTATTATATTTTTTGTTAACTATAAAGCAGTATTAATGTTACAGAATTTATAATTTTTTTAACAAAAGTATCCTATTGCATGATACATACAAAAGAATGAGTATTATGTTATTTTTCAATATGTAATAACAGCAACCTTCATAAATTAATGTTGTTATTGTTGCAACTTTAACTTAAATACCTTAAATTAGTACTAAACTCTCTAATAAAATTTCTTAACATAAACACATTTCAATGTACTATTTTTTATACATTCCTCTAATGTATGTATATCAAAAAAGTAAAAATCAACATAGATGTATTATTATTTTACGTTAGGCTTGGTTTTACATGCAGACGCGCCAAATTGTATGATTTATAACAAGCAACGTGCGGATAAATATAATAATATTCAGTATGTAAATTTCAATAAATGTATTAAAAGTTGTTTTGTTTGTATATTTGATACGGTTGAAATTAATTGTTTTTATTTTTTATTCATGAAATCACATGATGTGATAACTTATTTAAGCAGTCGGCTAATTTTTTTTTAAGTGTAACAAAATCTGACTTGTGAAAAAACCATGCTAAGAAAGATAACAATTAAACAAACGATGATAAAGTTCCAGAGCAGACAGGTAGTCTGTATTGATATATTTTATATACCGTATAAAATGTATATACTCATATACACTCTCCGGCATAAAACTTGATCCATCAATAATGTACAAATCAAGCAATGTGCGGACAAGCATCATCATGCATTACCATAAAATTATTAACAATAGATAAGTCAAAAGGCGCTATATGTATGTAAGTCCAAGGTTTCTCGAATGTATCTGTCTGCAGTCATTGTTTCTCTATTCACAACCTACCAGGCTAATGCCACCCTACACCATTATGAAGCGATAACCAATATTAATTTTGGTAAAATAATTCGCTCTGCAACTCTTTGTCTAGGTATTCTTTATTCTATAATATCAGTATAGAGATCTGAAGCAAAATCTTGAATTGTCAGTAAATAGATTCTCTATTCCGTAGTTTACCAATTTTGGTGTCTACGTGTAGCGTTTATATTTATTATTATTAAATGAAACACTTTATATTAGATTAGGTATTTATTAGATTTATATTTCCATGCATGTGGTGGTGACCATCTGTCTTTTAACTAGTGACCTGACTTGACTGACTTCTCGCTAGAGGCGCTGTTCTGCCGTAGCCAACTTCAGGTACCAACCTTACATCCCCTTTCTTAAGATGAAATTAAACAATAATTCTATATTTCAAAATTGTTCTTAATAACTAAAACATAATCATAATAAACAAAATTAAAGTAATTAATACACAAATAAAAAAAAACTAAAATTAACAAAATTACAAATTTCATATTTATACAAACAGTTTATCTAACTAACTAACCTATCAGGCTTTTTAATTAAATTTCGATCTCGTAAGTTATATCTTGGAACTTCAGGTTCTATAATCAAATGTTCTCTTGTTCGTCTATACATTTTATCATTATCTTTACCCTTTACAATAAAAGATCTAGGTTCAGTACAGTTAGCTATGATCTTTCCACTTTTCCAATTATCTTTATATTTATACAATATTTTATCATCTATTTTCCCCTCTGCACAGTTTATTTTTGCATGTTTATCATAATTCTCTTTCTGCTTAAGTTGTCTTTGTTTAAATATTTGTTTAAGAATTTGTGGATCATTTAATTTAGGTTTTAGCAAATTATTTGTAGAAGGTAAGTTATCTTTCAAACGACGACTAAACAACATTTGAGCAGGTGATAATCCTATATCAGGTATCGGTGTGTTTCTATACTTCAACAAATATAAATTAACATCAGCTTTATCAAACATTGCTTTTTTCAATATGGTTTTGCTTATATTAACGGATTTTTCTGCCATGCCGTTACTACGAGGATAATTAGGACTTGACGTAATAATTTTAACATTTAACTCATCAAGATATTTTTTGAATTCAGCAGCACCAAATGGGTTGTTGTCCGCTATAATTTCATCTGGATATCCATGAAATGAGAATACCGAATCTAACACTTTTATCAATTCTCTTACATTTTTAAGTTTTAACTTTCTTAATTCTATCCACTTAGTATAGTAGTCTATTATTGACAAATATGTTTTCCCTTTATATTCCAATATGTCCATTGCTATTTTCTTCCACGGTCCATCGGGAATGGCATGTTGAAGAAGAGGTAGTTTCGGATTATTGTTTCTGAAATAACTGCATGTCTCACATTTTGAGACAAATCTTGAAATATCTGTTGACATACCCGGCCAATATAGGCACTCTTTTGCCCTTTTTTTACATTTATTTACTCCTAGATGTCCTTCATGAATTGCCTTAAGCATTTCCATGCGTAGTGATGTTGGGACAATTAATCTATCTCCATAAAATAATAATTCATCTGTTATGCATATTTCATCTTTTAGTGCATAATATGGTTTCAAACTAGTTTCAACTTTTTTAAATTGCTGCCATTTATTTTCAATGTAAGATTTTAATTTTTTTAGTGTGTGATCATTACACGTTTCGACAAGATACTGTGCCTTTCTTTTCTCAGACAATGGTATTTGTTATTTTTTTTATCTCATGTATGATGTAGTTATCTTTTGATTTGTCATTATTATTGACTTCTTTTATGTACAATCTTGATAGCATGTCAGCTATAAACATTTTATTGCCAGGCAAGTAGGTTACTTCCAATTCGTACTTAGTTAGTCTTAGCAGCATCCTTTGAAGTCTACTTGACACTTTATTAATATCTTTTTTAAATATGCTTACTAAAGGTTTGTGATCTGTATGAATTATTACTAGTCTACCGTAAACAAAATAGTTAAATTTTTCTACGGCATACATTATTGCATTCAATTCTCTTTCTATTACCGCATATCGTTGCTCAGTTTGCGTTAGTGAACGTGAAGCAAACGATATTGGTTTACCTTCTTGTAACAAGCAAGCCCCCATACCATCCTTGCTAGCGTCACATTGGATTATAAGTTGCTTTCTTGGATCGTAATGAGTTAATATTGGAGCTGAAGTCACTAATCTCTTCAACTTGTTAACACAATCTGTATGTGCTTGCTCCCATATCCACACAACGTCATTGTGTGTTAATCTTCTTAGGGGTGCAGAAACTTCACTTAGATTTGGAAGAAACTTTCCCAAGTATTTTACAAATCCTAAAAATCTTAGCAATTCTATTTTATTTTTAGGCAATTCCAGTTTTATAATTGCATCAAATCGATTTGGATCAATTTTTATTCCAGATGCGGAAACAATGAAACCTAACAATTTTACTTCAGTTTTCTTATACTGGAACTTATCTTTATTAAAGGTTATACCATATTTTAGAGCTGCATCTAACACTTCTTTTAACACCTTGTCAAGTTCTGTTTCTGTTGTTCCTGCAATAATTATGTCATCTATATATATTTTGGGACCTATTATCCCACCAAAAATTTCTGTGTTTTTTCTTTGGAATACTTCTGCTGCTGTATTAATCCCAAAGGGCAACCTGAGAAATCTATAACGTCCCAGCGGAGTTGCAAATGTGCATAGTTTCGATGAACTTTCATCTAGTTTAATCTGATAGAACGAATCTTTTAAATCTAATATTGAAAAATATTGTTTTCCAACTAAATCAGATATTAACTCTTCCGGTGATGGAATATGATAATGCTCCCTTTTTATGTACTTATTGAGTATTGATGGATCCAGGCATATTCGTATTTTCTTATTTGGTTTTTCTACAATTACGATATTATTTACCCAATCAGTTGGTTCAATTTGCTTTTCTATTACTTTATTCTCTTGTAATTGCTTTATTGTTTTTTCAAATTCAGGCATCATGCTTCTTGCAATTTTTCTAGCAGGGAATACACACGGTTCTGGGTTATCTTTTAAAGTTAGTTTATAAATACCCGGAAACGTGCCTAACTTTGTAAATACTTGTTTATATTTATTAATTATTTCTTGTTTGGAATTTATCTTAAAATCAACATTTTCAACCAATTTTATAATATTAGCCTCTACTGAGGTTTTTAAACCTAGTATTGGATTACCTCCAGCTCTCGTTATATATAGTTTTAATTTTATTAACTTTCCTCTGATACAACAATCTACTACAGTTGTACCTACTAATTCAATCTTATGACCACTATATGCCACTAGTTTGGCTTTGCTTGCTTTGACTGTTATTTTATCATTATTAAAGCATTGTTTTAATAACTGTGCAGGGAGGATAATACATTGTGCACCCGTATCTATTTTAAATTTAATCCATTTATTGTTTATTTTTATTTTTTCTATTAATTCATTGCCTAAATTTATTTTATTACTTACATTATCAATTATTTTATTATTTTTTACAACTGTGTTTATAAAGAATTCATCACTATGACTACTAATATTATCAATAACATTGACTTTATTTATTTTATTTTTAAAACATCCTATTTTAAAATGGTTAAGTTTATTACAAATTATACATTTTTTTCCATAAGCAGGACATTCACGTTCGCCATGCTTCGTACCGCATTTTTTACAATTATATTGTTTTTTATTATTTTTATTATTTGTGAATGAATTTTTATACATAGTATTTCTTATATTACAATCAAATTTTTTATGTTTACTTATCTTATCAATTTCTATGCGCGATGGTCCTTGGTTCATATTTTCTGTCTGTTGTTTCGTCGATTCATGGATTGTGCAGGTTTCTTCTGCTATTTCTAGCGTCAGCGTCGTCAACCTCAGAAGGGTTCCCCGGAGCGATTCATCCTTGACTCCTATTATCAGCTTGTCTCTTATCATGTTGTTTTCTTCAGCCCATTCACAAGTTGATGCCAATAACTTCACTTCCGTTAAGAACTGCACAACACTCTGTCCATCCTTCTGCACTGCATTAAAAAATTTGTATCTTTCGAATACAACATTCTTTTTTGGGTCGCAATATTTTTTGAATGCTTTTATCACTTCCGTTAACTTTGATTTTTCAAGTGATAATTTCAAGGTGTTGAAGATTTCAACACCTTCACTGCCTATTAAGTTTAAAAACATTGCCACTTTTACTGTATCTATACTTTCGCTTTTCTCTATTGCGATCAAGTAAATTTCAAACTTTTGCGGCCATGTGGTCCACTCTTGTGCCGTGTTATTTGTGTTGAATAACATTGCTGGCGGTGAACGGAATCCTTCTGCCATTGTAGTTTCTTAAACAATCCACACTTGATTTATTTATTACCCCACATCTGACACCATGTAGCGTTTATATTTATTATTATTAAATGAAACACTTTATATTAGATTAGGTATTTATTAGATTTATATTTCCATGCATGTGGTGGTGACCATCTGTCTTTTAACTAGTGACCTGACTTGACTGACTTCTCGCTAGAGGCGCTGTTCTGCCGTAGCCAACTTCAGGTACCAACCTTACACTACGAACAAATTAATAACGCTTTACCATTCCATAGTCAATTATGGGACATTTACAAGCTATCTAGCGCATAATCTATGTTTCTCTAACCACCTACTTACGATTCTCTCACACATTGTTACACCTTGAACCTCTAGCAACTTGTTTAGCGCACTAACTGCTTTTTGTATTTCTTAAAACTTGTAAAACCAGAAAGCAATCTAAGATAAAGAATGATTAAGACCTTTACTATGTGATAATCCATAATAATAATAAAACAAAACACTGTCTAAGTTTTTTACCACAAATACTTTATTGACATAAATATATGTTATTGAAAAAAATATATAATTAGAAACAAAAGTTAAGTTATGAACTAAATATAGATTGTTATAATATTTGTTGGTAAAACGTATTGGTAAATCTTTACCTTTCAAGTTTCAAGAGAAAGAAAGAGATTTAATTACACAACTGCACAGGAAGCTTTTAAAAGTTATTTACACATAAACCAAAAGTTAGTTTGAAATTGTGTATTACAAAGTACATTGGAAGTGATCATTAAGATATTGTCAGCAACAACATGCTTAGGAAGCTGTAAATTGACATACTAGCAGTTGCAGCTTTATGATTGCATAATAACACCATATATGGCAGTAAAATCTTATATGTATAAGCCAAAAACATGTTCTGTCTAGCAGTTGAGTCTTTGATGTTGCACAATAACTGCAAAAAATGTCAAGCTTACACAGACTAGTTGGGTTTTGGGGTTGCATGCAGAGCACATTAGTTTTTTAAAAATCATTATAAGACAAAAGAATAACCCCTTGAATTTTTGTAGCATGTTTACCTAGCACACTGTATATTGAATTAAAACTTTTTTAGCGTTATGAGAATAAAATTATTTTAAAAATAAAAATACAAGATAAATTTGTCACAGAATTAATGTATATTAATGATGTTAAACGCACGTTGCTAAAAAAGTTTTACTTAAATAAAAACACCAAAATCGGAGCAATGAGCAAAGGCCAAGCATCGTACCCTTGCACATCAAACAGCGCTGGAACTGTTGAACCATGTGGATATTAAATGTATTGGGTAGATAGATTAAGCAATGTTTATGGATTTAATTATAACGTTTAATCAGGTAACTTATATCGTACCGTTGCGCACGGTGGTTAATACAAAACTAAAAACAAGGTTGTTATATGTATATAAAGTATATAGAAGCAACTCAAGTTGCATACCATACATTTGTGTTATTAATGTTTCATACTCTAACACTCCTCCTTAATACAAATGTTATAAATGATTAACTTATAATTAACAAAGAATTGAACATTTAGAAATAAAGAACATAGAACATTTAAAATCTTTATAAACAAAATTGTCTTTTTGTCAATAAAATGTAATGATTACAATAATTACCAAGTGTTGTGATTCTCCTCCTTTATCTATACATTTCAAATCTAATGCATCTAAATCTACTAGTGAACACTTGTTTTTAAATTTGTCGAACTTTGTTTTTATTAAAGGTTTTGCTAATAGATCTGCAATATTATCTTCTGTTAGACAAAAAACACATTTAATAACTTGGTTATCAACATTTTCCTTAATATAATACGCTTTTATATTAATGTGTTTTGTTCTTACACTAATCCGTTCTACTTTTATTATTTGTAAGCAGCTCTGATTATCAACATGTATTACAGTTGGCATGTTTGTAACAATGAAGAAATCCTTTAAAATATTTCGAAGCCAAATGCACTCTTTGGTTGTTTCTGCTAAGGCAATGAGTTCGGCTTCAGTGGAACTAAGGGCAACTACATCCTGTTTTTGACAAGTTCAGCTTATTAATCCTCCAAGATGAAAGACATACCCACTGTTAGATTTTCTTGTAATTTTATCTTCTGCCCAGTTTGCATCTGAATATGCCAGGAGATTATCGTTTGCTTTTAAGCCTAATTTTAGTTTTTGATTTCCAGTACCTTTTAAATATTTGATAATTCTTTTGATTTTTTTTTAGTCTTTTGTTGTCGGTTTTTCGATCTTTTGAGCTAGGATTGATACTGTAGCAGAAATGTCTGCACGAGTATTTACTGATACATACAGTAGGTTAAAAATTGCTTTACGGTATTTATCATTATTTGGTAATAGTTCAGTGTCATTGTTTTTAAAATATTGAGGGTCCATAGGTATACGTACTTATTTTTGCGTTTTCTAGTTGAAATTCGGACACCATCTTTTTGATATATTTATCTTGATCGATATAGTAACAATTTTTTCCGTTTGTAACGTTGATGCCTAAATATTGCTTGATCTCTCCTAGGTTTTTAATCGAGAATTAGTGTATTAGTCAATTTTCGAGTGCTTGAGTTTGAACAAATCAATATGTCATCTACATAGATGAGCACGTACAGAATGGTATTGCTTTCTTTCTTCGAGTAGAGACAGGGGTTATACTGACTTTGTTTCTAATCTGCATTTATTAAAACATAATGCAAGGTTTCATTCCAGATCTTAGCCGACTGCTTTCAGCCATATAAACCTTTATTCAATAAACAAACCTAGTTGTCTGTGTTTATTAGGTCTAATCCAGGTGGTATGTTCAAATTGTGTCGTTTAATTCTCCATGTAAGAATGCAGTTTTTGCATCAATATATATAATTGTCATTTTATTTCCAGCAGCTATGCTGAGCAAAATATTAAATGTCGCCTGCCTTACAACTGGTGCAAATATTTCATCGTAATTTACTCCAAATGTTTGGTTAAATCCTTAAGTTACTAGTCGTGCTTTGTATATTTTCTTATTATTTATGTCGGTTTTGATTGTATATACCCATTTGCAACCTATAATGTCTACATGCTTTAGTGCATTTAATAAAATTGACCATGTTTTATTATCGTTTAAGAATTTAATTTCATCATTCATAGCATTAATCCATAAGTTTTTGTCGATATTGTTTATGGCTTGGTTATAAGTCTGTGGTTCCGTATCCGTAACTAGATAACCGTAGTAGTCTGACAGTTTTGGCGGTGGTACACCTTACACCTTTATTACTTCTTGCCGAAATTCTTGCAGGCTCAATAATAATGTGTTCGTCAGGCATTTCATGTTCTCCGTTATCGTAATTATATAAATTAAATTATGAATACTCACCACGGTCACTGCCCGCTTTTTCCTCTTGATTTTGCTCTTCCTGAATCCCGTCCTCTTTCTTATCTTCCTCTAGAGTTTTGTCCTCTTGAGTGAGTAGGTAGTGGACGTTTGTTGTTTCTGTACTTTTGTTGTTGCTTTGTTCCATTTTAACGATATACTTACAAAATATTACGTTTCTGAAAATTATCACCTTTTCTCTATGTGGGACGTAGTATCGATAAGCCTTGGACTCGGAATCGAAACCAAGTAAAATTGCGTCTTCTGCTTTCGGGTCGAGTTTTTTTCTTCTTGCATCAAGTAATTTTGTAAGGCATTTCATTCTAAAAAGGTGAATGTTTTCATAGATTGGTTTCGTGTTGAACCATAGTTCGTGTAGTGTTTTCTTTATATTTCGTGATTTCCCCCCAAAATGATTTCTCCAATCCGGAATCAGGTAACGATTGCGACGTTCTGCTACACCATTTTGTTGCGGTGTGTATGGAGCTGTCAAGTATTCACTGCCTCTATCCGAGCAAATTACATTAACCGTTTTATCAAACTTATTTCTTGTTGCTTAAAATAGATTTTAAATTTTTCAAGTGTTTTAAATTTTTCTTTTAGTAGATATATAGTTGAATAACGACTGAAGTCGTCGATCAATGTGAGAATATATTTGAATCCAGACTTGGTAGGGTTTTCCATAGGACCGCAGATATCACTATGAATGAGTTGTAGAATGTCCGTTGCCCGATAAAAAAGATCTAATAACTCAAAAATAATGTCAAACCTATGCTATTACCTATTAAAAACAGATAACAATATTATTTGATTTTAAACCATTACAGAAAACAAAGTTTCAATAACTCAAAAATAATGTTAAAACCTACCCACTTTTGTGGTTTATATCAATTTTCATGAGCTAACATTTTTTAATTTAGTCTGTAGATTGTCCTTGAAAGTATAGAGTTGTGACGGGCAAAGAGAGGAGCAACAGAGATAGGAAATATACACAACAAATTTAATATGCACGAGTCGTCACACATTTGTTTTACATTCATTACTTAAAAAATAATTTTACCCGCAAGTTGTAAAAAAAGTTTATTTTAATATAAATACTAGAATCGGAACAATAAGCAAGAACTTAGAACAATTTTTAGTGTTATATGGTCGCTTCTATTTGGGTGCTTTGCCAAACAAAGCGGACTTTTTAGCTCTTGTGAATAAATAAGACTTACTGTTATTTGATTAAATCAAATTAGTAATAGATTTTTAGCTGCTAAGTAAATTTTTGAAAACAACATGACATTTAAAAGTTGCAGTGCAAGCTTTAGATATTCAAAAGTTGAATTGTAAAGTTGTATAGGTTTGATTGAGTTGAGTTTTGATTAGAATTTATGTTGTAACAAAACAAAAGAAATCAACAATGTTTTGAAGGTTTATGTTAGATAAATTTGAATAGTTGGAATTTTGTTGTATAAGTTGTACTAGAGTTGAAATTGTTGAAAATAATTGATTATGGTAGTATAACTTTTTGTTTATTAATTAATAAACTATTGGTTGGCCTAAGAGAAGTTGATAACGAAACATCAGATTATTTAAAGGCTAACTAAACTGAGTTTTTAAGTGATACTGTTTTCTAAAGCAAGACAAGTGTTTCAACGTTAAGCTCGTGTGTCATATTGTAAACTAGCTTGTTGTAGAAAGTAAGACAATTTCTTGCATATAAGGTTTATAATACAAAAAGCAAGTCATTTCTAGAGAACTTATATATATTTCTTAGAGTTATTATGTGTATTTTTGGTAGATCAAAGTAAAACAGTGTATTGCGTGTTAGTGTTATACACTTGTGGATTGTTTAGAACAGAAATATATTGGTTATACATACATCTTAGTAGTATGTGTTGGTTTTGTTGAACCAATATTATTGTTGATTGCGTTTTTTGTAGTTTTTATTGCATTTTGTTTTTAGTAAAAGCATATGCAAAAAAATAATTAATTAATAATTCTATGAAATTGTTTAATAATTATAGTTTTAATAATATTTCAAATAAGTTATTAAAAAAAAGTAGTTATAAGTAATATTTTCTGTTCTTATTTTGTGGAATTTTAATAAATTGTTGTTAAAAGAAGTGTGCATGCAACAGTAGTGCTTGGATGATTGCTTAGTTGTTTGATATGATGTAAAATTGGTGCGTTGGTTAATAAAATATGCGAACTTTTACGCTAAACGTTAAGATTAATGTATATGAAATAAAGACTCACTAATAATAATAATAATAATAATAAGATATGTTTGCTAGTTCTAACTTATATTACATTATAGTCAAGTTTGTTTTGCAGTTTAGGAAGAGTGGCTAAATGTTAACAGTGTTGTTAGCATTGTTTATAGTAGTTAATGTAGTATATACTTCAATAGATATATATTATTATAAATTAGTTATGGATTGTTATAAAATTTGTTGGTGGAAAGTATTAGTAAATAATTACTTTATAAAATTAAAAAAAAAAAGATTTAAATTAATATAATGGCTAGAAAAGTTTTTAAAGCTGTAATTAAGTTGTCAGAAATTATTCACAAACTGACCAAAGAAGATTTTAGAAGTGTGTAATACAAAGTACATTGGCAGCAAAATTATCAAGTTACTGACAGCTGTAACTTGCTTGGAAGACTGTAAAAGATTGTTATACACACACTGCCGGTTAAAGATTTGGGGTTTTGTAATAACACTGTAATTGGTAATAAAGCTTTAATAGCCAAAAGCATGTTGTGCACTGGCAGTTAAGACGTTATCAAGCTTATACAAGCTAATTAGGCATTGGGGTTGTATGCAGGTCACATTACCTTACAAAAAACTAGTATAATGGTATACTATAAATTGGTGTTATGCCATCATAAGCTATCATGTTTTATGCAAGAAAAAGTTTCTTTGTTTGCTAATATTACAAAATAAATTAGTAATTGTGTGCATGTTTAATTTATAGACCATAGCGGATCGTATGGAAAACCCTACCAAGTCTGGATTCAAATATATTCTCACATTGATTGACGACTTCAGTCGTTATTCAACTATATATCTACTAAAAGAAAAATTTGAAACACTTGAAAAATTTAAAATCTATTTTAAGCAACAAGAAATAAGTTTGATAAAACAATTAATGTAATTCGCTAGGATAGAGGCAGTGAATACTTGACAGCTCCATACACACCGCAACAAAATGGTGTAGCAGAACGTCGCAATCGTTACCTGATTGAAACAGCCAGATGTATGCTATTTGATTTCGGATTGGAGAAATCATTTTGGGAGGAAATCACGAAATATAAAAAAAACACCACACAAACTATGGTTCAACACGAAGCCAATCTATGAAAACATTCACCCTTTTGGAATGAAATGCCTTACAAAATTACTTGATGCAAGAAGAAGAAAACTCAACCCAAAAGCAGAAGACGCAATTTTACTTGGTTTTGATTCCGAGTCCAAGGCTTATCGATACTAGGTCCCACATAGAGAAAAGGTGATAATTTTCAGAAACGTAATATTTTGTAAATATAGCGTTAAAATGGAACAAAACAACAACAAAAGTACAGAAACAACAAACGTCCACTACCCACTCACTCAAGAGGACAAAACTCTAGAGGAAGATAAGAAAGAAGACGGGATTCAGGAAGAGCAAAATCAAGAGGAAAAAGCGGGCAGTGACCGTGGTGAGTATTCATAATTTATTATTATTATTCTACACGTGAAAATAATGTAAAAAATCTCAAATGTTGTTATCCAATTTTTATTTGTTTTCAAGTTATAGCATAATTAATTTTTTTATCTAGTATGCCATGTTCGACGTTCTAAAACATTTGATAGCTTTTTTGTTCTAATAATGTGATAGTTATTTAACGTTTATTTTGTTTGTACCATATGTAGTTAACTGCCAGTTCAACTAACTGGGGAGTACCATACGTCGTTTAACTGAACTAAGTTATTATTTGTTTTCTCAAGTTGATGGCAAGAAATCTAGTGATATCTAGGGAAGTCCCTAGATATATGGGTCGCCCACAAATGTTTAGTTATCTAAAGTTTAAAAAAATTGTGCTGTATTAATTATAAATGCGGAAAAAAAAAACAAAAAGTTATTATTAATATTATTTTTTTTACATTAAAAAATTAAATTTATGAAAAAATATTCTAAACGCGTCTATGGATGTTTTTAGTTAGAATATTTTTTCATAAATTTAATTTTTTAATGATATTATTGGGTTGTCCGATTGAACAAATAGTAACGAGCGCTACATATGTCGTTGTGGCATTCGTATAAATTTACCTATTTAACTAGGCTTTATTCGAAATTATTGCTATACAACTGTCTCATTTGAGGACATTGCGTCTCTTCTTTATATATTTTATTATTTTTTTAATAAATTAATCAAATATAAATATATCAAAATTAGTTGTAATAAATTAAAATAATAAAATAATTTTCTGAATTTATTTAATCCTATTATACAATAACATAGAATGGTAAATCTATTATTATAATATATAATTTAATTAATTTAAAACTTTGTAAATTAATACAATATTATGAATGCTATAGATCACTAAACTTCAATGCATCTGAAAAAACTATTTTATTATCATTGGTGACAAAAATACCATGATCAAATTGAATGCAAATGTAGTTTGTTAATTTAATTTTGTATATCCCGCTATAAGAGTCAATTAAAATAATAATCAAGCGTCATGATACATAAAATAAATTCTAGTAAATGTAAACAAATAAATAGAGGTTATGTTTAACTGCAAAATTTGTAGTTAACTGCCCGACGGCGTCCGTTCAACTTAACCTCGAGATGAACGAGTTCATCAAGTTGGTACAACGTAAATTTAACGTTGAATTCGTTCAAGCAATGAACTCAAGATGAACTTGGTTGGTACAACCGGCCCTTAAAGTGTTAAAAAATGCCACACATTTATTCAAATTTAAAATATGCAAATATGGTGTTTGTTTATGGTTTTTGTAATGAGAGTGCTACAGCTGCTGTTGAAGAAATCGTCAACATAACATCTGAACGAGCTACTCTACAAGATTTAGAAGAGGTAGAACATACTCTGAATGTAGTAGCAGAAGATGCAACGACCAGCTTACGAAGAATTAGTATTCAATTAGGTATTTCACAAACAAAAGTAATAAACACACTCCACGAGCAAGGCTTACATCCATACCATGTACAGAAAGTATAGCACCTACAACCGGAAAATTATCCTAAACGTATGGAATTTTGTCTGTCAAAAGTAATTTTCAACATAAGTTTTTGGTAAACGTGTGATGTGGTAGGGTCGATGGTTATTTAATTGGCCTTTTTATTTTGGAGAATCGAAAGCAACAGGCGCCTTTTGTAGACAAAGCAGAAAATGTTTAGAGGTAAATGGCGGTATTTTTGAACATTTATTATAAGATCGCTATGATAACCAAAACGTTAATGTATAAAATGTAGTTTATTTTTAATTAAGCTGTAACTTATAAACAAATAAAATCGGATAACAACATTTGAGTTTTTTTACATTATTTTCACGTGTAGAATACACTCCTGAAATTTGGTCCGTTCCTCCCGACTCACCATTAATATGCGTAACACTTAGAATAAAATTTTTCTTTTATTATTTTATACCTATATATTTGTTAAAATGACCAGAAAACAATTTGAGCCAATGGTCATATCAGAATAAGTTTGCTAAAAATTATCAATGGATTAAATTTTATGCCGGTAAATGTATTTTAATTAATAACAAACAAATTATTTTGTATCAATAAATATACAACGTAAAAAGTGGATAATTAAATATTATTTATTCTAAAGTTGCAAATTTTATTTAAAATAATTAATAAATAATAATGAATAATTTGTTATTTTTATTCATAAATAATGAACAAAATTTAATTTTTATTGAAGATAATATGTATTCAGAACCAAATAAATTAAAACATGTGCAGTTTTCAACTTTCTGTTATGTTAGGAATCGCATTATATTTTATTAAAATAACATCTTTTAACTTCTAATAAGATAACATACAGTTTGATTAGTTTGTATTTATTTATTATGTGATTAAACAAAAATAATCAAATCAATTACGTACTAACATTTTTTTGACGTGCCAATAATATTTTACTATTTATATTTTGTATACCCATTAATATATTAGCGTAAATATTTAAAAAGCGCAAATTAAAGAAAACAACATAGATTAAAAAAATATATAAAAAAGATTTATTATTTATAATGTCATATAATTATTTAAACTTGTGTTAATATAATAATATAGATATATCTTCTAGATACAAACTAAATTATAAGTTAATAAACTTATATTGACTGACGATTAAGAGTTTGATTTATATCATCAAAATTATATTTTTTTACAGATAGGAACATTTGTATGTTTTACTATATCTAAATATAAAAATGTTTATTTCTAATTTGAATATTACAAAATATAACAACTAAATAAAATACATTATGTTCAATTTTTTTCTAGCAATCATAATAAAATTATGTCTTAAAAAACTATAAATCGGCGCATTTAAAATAGCATTTTGCTTTTATTACATTTTTCATTTTTTATTATTTTTTTATGTGCAACTGAACAGTTGCTATTGTTTTAACTTTATTAATGTTTATAAAAATTAATGCTGCAAATATACTATTTTAATTTCAATAAATTTGTTTATTGAAATATTTTTTATTAGATAGATGATAGTATATTTAATTTAAATAATTATTCTTTATGAGCTTTTTTAATGTAACAGAAACGTAACAATGTGGAATCTTTTTTGTAAAACGGATTATCAAAAAAACACTAGCATGCATTTACGGCTGCTTGGTCCTTTAATGTGGCGGACCTAAGCTGATTATTACACATTTGCTACCCCTACAACTACAATTAACAACCATTACACTACTTTTCGTGGTTTATTTGTGTAATTAGTATCTATTGTTGAACGCTTGCTTAACTTAACTTGTGAAACTAACAACTAAGTGCTAATTGTAATTCAATTTAACCGAACATAAATGGATTTCATAATAACTTTATTCAAAATTAATTAGTCTACATAAAATATCGATTATGGTGTTAAAAAACATAAATAATTAAACCAATATTAAAATTTAAATAAAATAGTTTTAAATAATTTTAGCTTAGCAAAACAGCGGTTATTAGTTTAAGAAACTGTTGAACCATAGCAATGACTTTAAAAATATTTCCTACAATTGTAAATAATTTACTTTTTAATTATTTACAGTTGTAACTACTACGTAGGCATCAAATTACAAATTAAACAACGTTTTACAACCCGCTTTGTTACATAATCCGCCCAATAGATATTGAATTTACGCCGAGTTGTAAATATTCTGTTAAGTATATTATTTGTAAATGTAAATAATTTAGTTTCTTAATATATCAAATTAAAATATTATTATATCTAACCAATCATAGTATTTTTTCCTTTTTCTACTTTATATAATATTTTAAATACTAAAACCACTAAATTATTATTTAAGCTTTGTATCCTTATTGTTCAATTTTTATCAAATTAAAAAAAATCTCCTATAAGTATAGAAAAATGTTTTTTTTTTTGTTCTTGATGCAAAAGCAACTATTTGTAAATTATTGAAATATACTTTGGCATTAAAAAATACACCAGTATTCAAATTTTGTGAGATAATACAACGTAGAAGTTGCTGTTACGGCAACGATAGCCGTATATAATTAGCGCAATTTCAGCATAATTAAAAATATCTAAATATTTCATACCACTTGTAAAGCTGCTATTATAGATTTTGCTAAGATTTTCCCAATCCATGATAATTTTGTATATACAGAGTGTCCGAAATTAACTAGTCATAAAACGAATACCAGAAACTATAAGCAAATTGAGTAATATTGACCTAATAAAGTAGTATATTATTTTTAATAAATTCGGAGTTATAGCTCTTTAAAGTTTACAGAAGTCTTTGATTTTTTTTAATTAACTGCTTTACTTTTTAATATTTTGTAACAATTTCCTGTTTACATTACTTTATTTCTTATTTACACAAACTGTTAAAGTTTGAATAAAAAAGTCTTCAGAACGATAGTTTTTTAAGATTCTTTAGATGTTTCTTTTGTGAAAAATTTAATTTGAAATCTTTTCTGTCTCTTGATAAATTTGATAAGATACACGGTTTTTGAGAAAATCAAGTAAAACCAGAGGTCATTATTTCTTAAAATTAATAAAAAATATAAAAATATTGTTAGCCGTTGACGTCAAATTAAATTTCAATAACGTCACAAATTGTTTGACTGTAATTGTGTTGTACAAAAAAACACCCATATAAAATAATTTAAGTTAACCCTTAGTTACTGAGCATAGGTCAAAATAAACCAAGCAAAATTTTATGTCGCCGCTATTCTTTGTTGGTAATTTCCCGAGCTACAAGAATTTTTGTATTTACAAATTAGTCAAACTGTTGAGTTAGTAACTGTTCGGCGGTGCGTTGACGCATATGTGCGCACCAAAAAAAAATTATTTGGGTCAGATTGACCTATAATCAGTAAATAAGTTATAAAGGGTCTCCCCGGTTAACATAGGTGAAATGCCCCCATCACAAATATCTAAATTAACTCAAAAATTACTTTTCTAGCATTAAAAAAACATGTTTGATAGGATTTTAAAATTTCGATACCTCCCCCTTCTCCATAGGGGGCTAAAAATAGCATTTTTTGGTTTTTATTTTTTTTCTCCGCACTTATTGAATGAAAAATTCTAAAAAAAATCATGAAAGTAGGGTTTTAGGTAGTCTTCAAATACAATTTTTTTTTAGCCCCTTAAATTCTGTATACAACCTTTAAAAAAATTCCAGAAGAGTTGAATTTACTTTTGGTTATCTAAACCATCGATTGCATGCAATTTTATTTTTTAAATTTATAAGTAATTGAAAAACCTACATACATGATTTTTTTGGAATTTTTACGAGTGGTGTGCCACTATTAAAAATCGTTTTTTTTTTCACTTTTTTGCCATTTATACTGTTTTTTTTTCTGCTTTTGTGATTCTGCAAAACATTTATAGCTTTCAAAACACCAAAATTCGGATTCTGCGGAAAATTTTACATCAAGTAGGTATTCTGGGTATTATATTTTCATCAATATGCAATAATTTGACTGCTCAAAACATGATTTATTGTATTCTTTACCAGACAAAAAACAAATGAAGACATTTATTTCAGATCTTATTTTTAGAAAAAAAACAAGAAATTCACATTACATACATTCACATTGGCTGTCATTTTTAAATGGTTCAACTTTTTCAATTTTTAATTTTATTTTGGATAGGGATTAAAAGCTTTTCAACGATGTATAATAAAGCAGTTTTGCGAGTTATACTAACCCGAAAAAAATTGTATTATTTGATTTTGGGTGGTTTAGAAGGATTGAAATTGATTTTAAGTTGTCTAAACCTCGGATTGCATCAAATTATATTTTTTTATTTAATGAGCAATTGATAAATCTACATTTACGAATTTTTTGAGATTTTTGTGAGTAATGCGCCACTATGAAAAATCGATTTTTTTACTGTTTTGTCATTTTTTACAGTTTTGGGTAAGCCAGAAGAGTTGAAATTGATTTTAAGTTATCTAAACCTCCGATTGCATAGATAATGCTGCTTTATTATACATCATTAGAAAGTTTTTGATAAACTATCCAATAAAAAAATAAAAATTGAAAAAGTTAAACCATTTTAAAATGACAGCCAATAATGTAAATTTTATGTTTATTTTTTTTAAAAGAAAAACTGAAATAAAAAAAAAGAGCGATTAATTTGATAGATTTTATCCTTCTGAAGATGATTGAGTTTGTCCAGTGTCTCTATTACTAACCGTTTTTAAGTTTTGATTTTTTAGTGCAAATATTCTTAAAATTGTGAAAAAAGTTTGATAGGGGTGGTTTTTTTGACCTTTACCAATTTTGATGAAAATTAGTTTACTGACTAATTTTGATGCCAAGAATACAAATCTGACATTTAAAAATTTGAAAAAAAAACTTCATTTGTTTTTTGTCTCGTAAAAAATACTATATATCGTGTTTTGAGCTGTCAAATCATTGCAAATTGATGAAAATATTATACCTAAGATACCTACTCTATGTAAAATTGTCCGTAGAATCCGAATTTCAGTATTTTGAAAGCTGTAAATGCTTTGCAAAGTCACAAAAGCAAAAAAAAAAAAACAATATAAATGGCAAAAAAGTCAAAAAATCGATTTTTAATAGTGGCGCACCACTCGCAAAAATTTCAAAAACATCATGGATGTAGATTTTTCAATTACTTATAAAACTAAAAAATAAAAGTCCATGCAATCAAATGTTTAGATAAGCAAAAGTAAATTTCAACTCTTCTAGAATTTTTTTAAAGGTTGTATACAAAATTTGAGAAACTGAAAAAAATTGTGTTGAAAGACCACCCAAAACCCTACTTTCATGATTTTTTTTAGAATTTTTTATTCAATAGGTGCAGAGAAAAAAAATAAAAACGAGAAAATGCTATTTTTTGCCCTCTATGGAAAAGGGGGTGGTATCAAAATTTTAAAATTTTACCAAACATGTTTTTTTAATGCTAGAAAAGTAATTTTCAAGGTAATTTGGAAATTCGTGATGGGGGGCATTTTACCTATGTTAACCGGGGGGACCCAAATTTATTTGAAATTTCTTTATTACAAAATGGCTTTTAATAGTGATAGTGACTTTGAAGAAACAGTAATAAAACAGTTTCAAGAAACAGATAGCAATTGATATCACGACCAAGATAAAACCTATCTGCTTCAAAGTCAACATGACACCAATTCTAAACAATCAAGCAAAAATAAAAATAGTGACACTAAAAGTAAACAAATTAAACCTAATTCAAAAAATACAAATAATTGATGTGCTCTAAAGTATTTTTATGACAAAAACAGGTACAAATAGGCAACTAAACTGGCAACCAGAGCTGCAAAAATTTCTTCTTTTTTAATTAGTTAATCATAAATTTCACTTCAATATCCAAATATTATAAATGATTTGTTTTGTTTTAAATTAAAAAAAAAAAAAAATTGTTTATGCTTCTTACATACCACTTTAATTTAAATTTTATGTTGTGTTGCTATATTAAAAAAAATATTTTGATTTAAAAGTGTTTGGTAGTGAAGGTCAAATATTTTAATAAAGCTATCACTTGAAATCCCCCAAAAAACACCTTAAAATTAAAGTTTTATAACAATTGGGTCAATACAACCCTAAGAGTTAACAAAATACTATTCAGTAAACCGTTATATTATTAAAATTTCCTTTTTTTTAATCCAGTGTAAAAAAAATAATCAAAAACGTGTGGCTTCATATTATATATTTTTTTTTAATGTTATAACATGAAAAATTTAAATTACGATCTAAAATTTCTTCAAACTTTAGTTTATCTTAGCTGAAGTTCGCCTAAATAAAATCATAATTTAGAACATTTTGACCGCTACTTTGATTTGCAGTATTATAACAACAATAGCAATTTTAGCTCTACAAATTATTTGATAATCTAATTATTTTTTTTACTGTATTATATTTCAACAGCCATTTAGTCAATTTTAATTTGCAAATGTTATTAAAATGTATTACAGGTATTTAAAAAAAAAATTGGCTATTTTGAAATATAATTTGAATAAAATACTCTGAAAAAAAAATATATATATATATATATATATAATATGGGTTGGGGAAGTATTAGGCGGCAATAACGGACAATTTTTCATTAAAATCTTCTATTAATAATTAAACGATTACAAACGTTTCGAGGACTAATCTGTCCCCTTCCTCAGGGCTATAATAAATTGATACAAAAACAAAATCGAGTACTGATACGACAATGATTGGTAAAGCTACTTTTACATATATATATATATATATATATAATGATAGGTTTAATCGGTTTATGTTTCATTATATATATATATATATATATATTTTTATTTAAATTTATTTTCGGATTATCCCGCGTTTTCTTTTTGAGTTGGACTCGACGTTTCGGCTGAATCTCATCAGCCATCATCATGAGATATTTATTATTAATATTTATTAATATACTATTACATCAATATGACATTGATATATAAACTAATTTTGTTGTCAAAGCTAACTTTCAAGAAACTTTATTGTGTGTAAAGTTTCTTTGTTTGACTATATATATATATAATGAAACATAAACCGATTAAACCTATTATTAACTACAATCTATTAAAATACTATTTATATAAAAATAGAACTCTCCAAAAAAAGTTTAAAATTTTTTTTAAAAAGAAATATAAAAGTACCTTATCACCTTGACTAATATATTATAAATAAAAACAGCATTGCTTACCAATATGTTATAAATGTTGATGAATTAATTACCAATACAATTCTCTTCATTACTGGATGATGATTTGGGAACATCTATATATAAGTGTTTCATTATTCGTTACTTTACTGGAAGTGATTTCATTTCAATTGTGAGATGACTGGCAATTTTTATTATTTCTATACGGGATATTTCCACTACGAATGGTATTATTTTTTATATCTTTTATGTTTTTATATTTAAAATTTTTTTGTTCGTTTGTTTGTTTTTATGTTATATTGAATATAATTCAACACAGATTTATTTTTCAACATTCCATAATATTATTTAATGTTTTTGTTAAATTGTTTCAGAATAATTAATTAATTGTATGGTTTATGATATGGTCAAGATGATTTAATCAATTTAAAAGTACTGTTGCACTTATGGGTTACACATATTTAAAATTAATTGATGTGAAAACGATTAACATGACTAGTGTTACAGTTATGACTATCTAAAGTATGTCCTAATTATCTAAACCTAACTATAAATCTAAAATGTCACCAATTACTTATATATTAATATCTTAAATGAATTGAAGGAACTAACCCAGGGATTGAATTAAGTTGTGATAAATAATATTTAAATTATTACTATCCAATTGAAAGTTACACGTATCGTTAGCTTTGATATAAATATAATCTCACTGATTAGCCTTTTATTGTAATTACTTTCAATATCTAAAATTTTTACTTGATCAAACTTAAATTTGTGTCCTAGTTCATCATGATGGTACGCTAACCCTGTATTATTATTTTGTGAAATGCAATCCCTTTTATGTTGATTTATTCTCGTAATTAATTTTTGTTTAGTTTGTGCTATATATTTTTTTGGGCAATTATTGCAAGGAATACTATAAACAACACATTGCTTTTCCATTTTGGGTACTTTGTCCTTTAGATTTGTGAACAGTTTTCCTAATATTTTATCTGATTTGAATGTTATGCTCGTTTGTTCATCTATGAGAATTTTTTTAAGCCTTTGTGATAACCCATGGATATGAGGTATTAAAAACCACACCTTTTTAATAATGTTATTCTCTTTACTAGTATTATTGTTTGCATTATTAATGACTATATTGTTATTATTGTTATTAAATAGAATACAATTGACTAAACTGGCGGGATAATTGTTTAATTTCAGTATGTGTTTAAGTTTATTAAAATTTTTATTGTGGAAACTTTTGTCACAAAGTGTTAGTATTTTATTTTTATACATAGTAATTATATTAATTTTTTGTGAAAGCGCATGATCCGAATTGAAATTTAGAGTTCTATCGCTACTACTAGGTTTTTTATATAAATCTATGTTAATTTTATCGTTATCTAAAATTAACAGGATGTCAAGAAACGGTAGCTTGTTATTAACTGACCTTTCTATTGTAAAATTTAACTTAGTATGGAAATTATTAAATTTATTTAAAAGTTGAATTATTTTAGTTTCTGGTAAAATGATTAGCGTGTCATCAACATATATCGATAATAACAAAACCTCAAAGTCTAACTCACTTAAACACGTTGTGACAAGTTCATCCATAACCTGGTTGGCAAGAATAGGACTAATTGGGGCTCCCATTGGGGAACCAAGTTTTTGTAAATAGAAACTCCCATTAAATTGTAGGTAACTATTATCAAACAAGTGTTCAATAGCTTCTATAAACAACTCTTTATCAATTACCGTGTGGTTTTCAATATTTTGCCATTGTTTTTTGATGATATCAATTACTAAGGTCTTGGGTATATTTGTAAATAGAGATTCTACGTCTAATGAAATTAATGTGTGGTCATTTGGGATTATTAAAGTTTTGACTTTATTTACAACTTGTAGGGCATTTTTGACATTTAATTTCATATTATCAACTAACTTCGAAAGGATGTTAGCAAAGTATTTTGATAGTTTGTATGTGGGTGAATTGATACAGGAAACAATAGGTCTAAGTGGTCTGTCTTTTTTATGTATTTTAGGTAATCCATATTCAATTTTGTTGAAATAGGTCAACATCAAATGTGTGTATTATAAAAACTCAAACTTCTGCACAGTAAAGAATAGATTTCTTTTACCAATAGTAGATGACAATTTGGACGAGTTGCAAAGATGTATTCTGTTTGCAATGTTTGATTTTTGTAAGAAGATGCTTGATTGACATTTATGAAAATTTAATTAAGTTTTTAAAATCCTTCAAATTTTTTTATAATGAAATGGTTAACACTTACAACTTCAGTAATTATTCAAATTTGATTTAAAATAAATTGATAATAATTTAAATTTTATTTTTGTGAAATTTTCTTTTAATGAAAGCAGTTTGATGTTATATCCACAGACTGCAAATAAATAATAGCACGGTGACATTAAAAAAATTGCTTTGATGTGTTTTTAGGCTTGTTTATAGCAATTAAGGCCGCTCTACTATCCGCTAGAATTTGTACATTTTTGTCAGATATTTTGCGGTTTACTATTTCCATTACTTTATAGCTTATCCAAACTACTTTTGTTTGAAAAGATTGTTATTTGCGTTCTTATTGATAAATATATTTTGAAGTCTTGCAAAAAAAAACCACCATAACTTTTGCTGTTTTTCAAGCCGTGCTTATTCTAATTGAATCTTTGACCACATTCTGCTTCTTTTTGTATGTGTGCATACGTTGTAAGGTCTTTGAAACACAAAAAAGTTATATGTTATCTATTTGTGCTCTCAACAGAAATGTTTTTTTAACAGCCTTCTCCAGAAGGGTGCAGTGTTTGCCAACTTTTCCTGCAGTGTGCCAAAGTTTAACTGCTTTTAGAAGCAAAGTTGTTACTTTTGCCATAACTACAGTTAGTGTTGTTTGTATACTACTTGTTAATTTATCGAACGCGCCCTCAGTATCTATAAATATGCCATTTTGTCTTTTAGTGATTTTTTGATTTGGTTTCTTACAAGATGTAAGTCTGGTTTGGTAAATCTTTTATGGGTGTATGCATGTTTGTTTAGGTGTATTGGCTTATTGTTTACCAAATTGATCTTTTGCGAAATGCTTTAACGTCTTTAGGAAAATAGACGTGACGCTAACTGGTCAATAAAATTTTGCAAGAGTGTAATCGTTAGAAACTAGTTTTAGTATAAACACCTAGCCACGCCTCCGCCGTACCGCAGATTCTGATGCAAGTCTACACGTCAATTTCGAGTTCCCGACAAACAAAGCCCAGTGGCCAGAACAACTGGAACACCGTCCGACCGTCACTACCTTCCATTCCGGTAGAACACCAAAACGGATACCACGGCAAAAAAGTCCTGTGACTGGAATTTTCGTCTACGACAAATTCTACCGCTGCCAGCTTGCCAACGACGACCCAACGACGCACTAAAATCTATATTTGGCATCCAAGAACAGCTTAGAGGCTTGCCTCTATTTCCATGGCATTGCACATTTTGTACAGCCACTGTGGATAACTTTACGCTCCTTTATGTCGTACAACAAAATACTTATCTCTTAGGTCTTGCAGGAAACTGCAGTCTGTGAGTGCGTTTGAGGTAATAGCGCACTGTGTGTGCACGTACGTGTGAAAGGTATTCTGGGTAAGTACAAAACTTTTGGGTAAACATTTGACTCCACGTTGTTTACTTCTAGAACCAAGGAAGTAGGCAAACCGATCCTCTAAAGCTCAAAATACCCGAAAAATTGGAGGCAAAAGACGCCATCCTCGGAATTAATGTAGAGTAGTGGTGTTTCGTTACGGGCCCTCGACGGCGACTCGTCACATGTTGACGAGAAACCTTGTCTAATACGAGTAAGGTGGTCCCGGGGGTACTCTGAAATTGCTCACCACGGGATACGATAGTACCTCACCGTTGTATCCCCTAAAACTAGGTGCGATGCTGCTCCATCTCAAGTCTTTGGACAAAAAGACTACCGCCTAAATTTAGTGAAGTACAATATAAAACCAGAAACGGCGACTCTTCCCCGTACTTTTTTAGTTTGAGAATTGATAAGAGTGTTAAGGGAGAGCAGGAGCCCCACCGGTTCTAACTGCTGGTGCCTGCTCAAATAGAGTTGACCTCTCAGTGGCTGTGCCGTTACCTTAGTAGATAGGTGAGGATTAAGTAGTCCATAAATTGTGGAGCATGATCCTTGAATGGGAAGGTATACAACCGCTTGTACGACCCTGTCCCACCGTCTCTCCGGCCACCGTGCCCTAAACACGTGCGAGAGTCGGCCTCGCTGACAAAAGAACATTTCAGTCAAAATAGCAAGTGTAGGCTAATAGGTGAACTCTCTCAGATAAGCATGTAGGTGAAACTGCCGCTACACCAGGGAAGTTGCACCGGGGGGTTAACCACCCCAGACTGCGGTAGTAACTATTACTCTCTTAAAGTGTAAAAGCGTCCGTCAAGTAACCCATAATCAATTACAAAAACACCAGTTATGCAAACACCGACCCCAGAGAACACCCTTACCAAGAGCGGCAACGCTCTCAACTTTGAACCAGGCGTCTCCTGTACTTTCATGGAAAAGACGTCGGTGACACTTGTAAAAATCTATCTTGCCAGATAAGGTATGATAACATCTTTGCTTCAATTAAAGAAGCAAAAAAAACCTTAATCTTGGCGTTTTGTATAAAAAAAAACCTTTAACTGCCCATGCTATACATGGAAAATGGATTTCTAGAAGTATATCCGTTGCTTACAATAGATTAGTTGTGTATGAGCACTCAATTTGTCTCAAACAACACGGTTGCTGTTGGGAGTATATGGATATTTTTTTTTAGTATTATAGCAGTTGAGGTGTTTTTAACATACTTACAAAAGAATGTATAAGTTTATAATTTTTTTAAACATTTTTTTGTTGCTCTTTTGAAAGATTTTTGTGCAGCCTCCTTAAGCCGGTCATGTTATTTGTACTAACAAAGTATGGTGTTGTCGGATTTATTAACCAGCTTACGCTATTTTGTTTACAATAATAGGTATACTTAATTTTGCACAGATACTTAAACTCCGCAATAAGTTGCCTTAAAAAACAGCAAACCATACCTTTGTGATTTGTGTTTTTGCTGCCGTAGACAGATATGATAAGAGTTGGCGTCACACAAAAAAGCAGCTGCACAAAAAATATGTAACTAAACATAATCATTTGTAGTATAGGTAGGTTAAAGGTGGTCAATTAGGACAAACAAAAGTTATGTTATGTAAAAAGTATTTTATTTCATACTTATACACGGGCAAACGTATGAATTAAAATACTTTTTACATAACATAACTTTTGTTTGTCCTCATTGGCCACCTTTAACCTACCCATACTATATATACTAAGGACACTAAACATATTAAAAAAATAATCATTTGTTTTAAGTGACATTAAAAGAAAAGCATTGAGTCGTGCAAAAGAGTAAGGTACTAACTAATGTTATATTACCACGATGGTATTAAATTATTATCTAAAAAGAATTCCATTAAAACATTAAATAAGTAAGATAAGATAACTCCCCAGAATGTGACTAACTTGCTTTTATCCACCAAGGTAAATTAGTAGTCATCTAATAAGCTATTGGTACCATTAGTCCTTTTCAGACAAGTTGTAAAATTTCCTGGGCAATGTAAGGTAGCTGTAAATTACGGTATAAAGAATTAGTACGGATTATTGGTTTCCAGAGATCAGAAGGTCAATACAGCAAAAGTACAAATCTCAAAACCACTCCAGTAGTAAATTGAAAAATAAACAAGAAGCAAACAGTATAGAAGTAAAAACATTAAAAAAAAACGGTATAAAAAAGATTTACAAATTGATACTTATTTGAAAAAATTGTATGTTGCATTATAAAAGTTTAAAAGAAAACTTATTATTTTGTTGGTGACATCTACTAGATCTATTTGCAAACAATAGAAACAATACTACCAAAGTTGCAAAACGTCATACAATACAATTGTTAGTACATGTCTTTTTTGTGTTAGGTATGATGACTAATCATAATGATGTAAAAATTGCTCTGCAACGTTATAAATTAAGCAGATTGTGTAAATTAAGATTTATTACAGAGTAGTGCACTACAAAGAAATGGTCAATTGTTACTGCCTTAACAAAAGAAATGGCCGTCTGTCAGAAAGCAAAACGTGCCGCCAAAACAATTCCTTTACGGACTAGTCTAAAAACGGTCAAAAATTACGCGAGAACTTGGAATTAAAAAACTCACCATTATTTTTTATTGACCGTGACCAAAATCAATACTTTTTGAAAATTTATATTTAATTATTAATAACAATGTGTATCATTTATATTATATGCAAAAAACAGATTAATAATATCATCATCATCACTCAGCCACTCGCATCTACCGCTGGACTTAAACCTCTTCTAATATCTACTTCTATCTACTCTTAGCAGCTTGCACCTAGTTTAAGGCTAATTTTACTTCAGGTCATCTGTTTATCTAGTCAACTATCTATCATTGTTTTATCTATCTTTTAGACGCTCTAGTCGTTTGTTCCAACGGCCGTATGTTTATCTTAGTTTATGCATTAAAAACAATATTGTGCTTAACGTGTGAGTAACAATGTGCGTTAAACAACTTAGAGAAGTAAAAAAAATGATTTTTTATTAGAGCTAAATTGTCATAATTTTACATCCAATATACATGCATACCATGTATTATCTTCAAAATAATTACATCATCGTTCAAAAATATTTTGAAAATCTCTTGAGATATTGGCCTCGATGCCATCGTAAGTTATTGTTAAGGCATATATTTAATGCTATTAACAATAAAAAATAATAAAACCTACTCCCCTGATTTGAATTAGAAGCATGAGCGTTGAAAAGTAAAGTTTAAGTTTGAAAAATATAACCAAAAAATAAATACAAACATTATAAAACTTTTTTTTGGTAGAATTTGTTATATTAAAATTAATGGTTTACCTGGAAGATCAGATGATTGGTTGCGCCATGTGCAGCTAATCATGTACCTTAAATACCAACGTAAATTAAAAGCTTCAAAAAAACAGAATTTTGATTACCCATTCCATTGTATCAAAAAAAATTAACTATATTTTAACCTTGGAAAAAACCTGATAAAATAAAAATTGTGATGTCAAAATTTAATTTAGTTTATAATAAAAATTAAGTTAAAGTTATGTTAATTTTAAAAGATAGTAATATTCATCACTTAAAAATATTTTTATTAATTCAAATTAAACTGACACCAAATTTGAATTGACATACAAAATAAATTAAGATAACTCCCTTAAAAACAAATTATTTTGTAAACATATGTTATAAATATAAACATTTTATAGAAGATTAAAAGCGCCAAATTTAATGAGTTAATTAAATGTTCAAAATGCAATGAGTGCAACGGTACAACACATTAAATGTCTAAAAACGCATACATTATGCGCTGACCTTGGCGCTAAATACAAACATAAATTTCATTTCATTTAAAAAACGTTTACATATTTTAAAAATGTTACATAAAGACACCCAACGGTACTTAGATTCACGCTTTTATAAGCATTTATGGTATATTGACAAGTAAATGACAAAAAATCTCTATCATAAATACACTGCCAGACAAATAGAAACAAGAGCACATTTATTCAACTATTTGTTAAAGGTAGCTTGTAAACATTTACATGATTATCTATATCAGTAATTCAATTTTTCTTGATAAAAACGATTATTCTGATAATGATGTTATAAACTCGGTCGAATTAACATTAATGAATTCTCGTACATGTGTAGGTGTAACTATCAAGAGAGTTTTGGAGATAATCAGATTTGCAAGTTGAATCCATCGGCAAGTGTACAACAGAACGCAAAACCCATCCCTGTTGGATTGCAATGACCACAAATGTTGATCGCTCCCACATAGACCATGCCGGTCGAGTTACCCGTTCCCCTATCCTGTGTGACCTCGTTAATTACTATCCCCAGTAGGGACCGTGGACGCATACTTTATAGTGTGTACGTGCTTATGTTATACAAACAGCTCCTTATCCAAGGATAACTTTGTCCTATATTTGCTAAGATACATTATAATTAGAATTATTATTGCATCCCTTAAGGGACAATTTCCTTATTTCTACCGTTACTTAAACCCTACCATTACAGGGATTATACAACAATAAAAATTTAATAAATTACTAAGTTACATTAACAATTTACTACACTGGAAGTGCTGCGGGTATTTTAATTTGAAACTAATAACAACGTTAATAATATAACTAAAATTACAAAACATTTTAATTGGATATTCAAAACATTTCTAATTTCCCATAATAAAACCACAAATTGCAAAAAATACTCACTTGATTCTCGATATACATCCGCTGTTGGGAGGCTTTCAAGTTGGGAACATTCACCAGTTTAATTACAGCCATATATCCCACTGCATCTGGAACAAACAAAAAAGAAAAAAGGGATTAATTAATGTGGCAATATCCACCTGTTAAAATAAAAAGCCCACTTTATATCAACACCCCTCCAGCTGGATTTTAATGGTTCAAGATGATCATTACTGTTAAAATATACAAGACACGCAAAAAACATTTTTGCTAAATGTGGTTACTTAATTTTCATTTAAGTAACGGATAATATTTTGCTTAAAGTAGAGGTAGTATATTTTTATCATATTGTGAAAATGTTATTCAATACGTGTCCTTCTAATACGAAATACCTCTCTAACATACATAGATCGAGAATTTCGGTTGGATGTTATATAATTCTCGGTATTCACGGGTGTAATCTGCTGTGATGTTGGATCCAGTGCTCGAGGCTGCATAATTAAGTATATAATAGCTATAGCACAAGCTTATTACAAAAACAAAATAATATTACAGAAAAGCAATAATAACAAAATTGTTTATGTAATCTATTTTAAAATACAGTTATGTTAGATCAAATTAGTTAAAATATATAATATAAAGTGTGTACAGCAAGGTTGTATTTAAAATATATCTTCAATCAAATAATAAAAATTTTAGATTAGCAATTATTATTAGTTGATTAATTATTATAAAAATAAAATTATAAACGTATGCAGATTTTTACATAAAAACAAAAATTCTACTCTTAAGCAACCAATTCAAATCATAACTAAGCACAAACTAAATAAAAATTGATGTACATCAAACTATGTTACAGATTAAGTATTGCAATACCTTTTTCAGATAATTTTATTTCAATAAATACATAACAGACACATTCAAAGTATAAATAGTACTATATGATTTTACAAATAGTTTCTTTAAAGTCATTGAAACTATATTATTGACAGCCATTATAAGTATAATATGTTCTATAATTTGAAGTATGCAATTGTTGAAAAGTATTTAGATGTTAATCTTAAAACTTAAGCCTAATTTTATTAGCGTTTTTATTTAATTTTAATGATAAAACATAAAAATACAGTGAGATCTTAAAACATAAAGGTTTTAGAAAAGGCGCGCGTAAAAATTCTCTAGTTTGTCTGAACTGAACAGTTTGGAGTAAACTATATATGATACTAAAAAAAAAAAAAACTCAACAACAACAACAGAATCTGTACAAGTTAATGCAGTTAATAGTTTACGCATTACATTCTTAAAAATAATAAATAACATTAAAGTTATTTATTAACAATGTAAACATAAAATAACTTTAATATTATTTTAATAATGTAATATGTCTATGTAACAGATTTTTGAGTTTTAAAATAGAGACATCATAACTAGTTTAATCGGAACTTTTCAATTTAGACAAAACAAACAGACATTTTTTGTAACTAGCGTAAACACCAAAGTGTTATGTAAATTGTAAATTGTACAGGATTGTAAATTAGAAGTTTAAACTATATGTACTATTTGTGGTTCATTTATGCTGAAACTAGGAATTTATTTGATGAGTTATACCAGTATCTACATAGTAAACCTCAAAATGATTTAATTAATTACTACAAATCTTTTTTTTTTATTAAATTTTATAAAACATTGCATTGATTTTTATTATTAACATATTTTAATAAGATATTATAATATCATTTTTAAGTACATATTATATTAAAAATGCAGTTTAATTCAAAGTTATTTAAAATAATATGATCATTAAAGCAAATATTTTGTACATTAAAACAAAAAATAAAAGGACATTGTATTTGCTCATTATATAAAATGGTCACTTATAAGTCAAATTTGAATTTTAAAATAAAAAGTATAATAAGTATTGCATGTAGATGCAATGTATAGTGCAAAATGAGATAAAAAAGAAATTAAAGAAGCAAAAACATTTAAATGTCCAATGTTTGTTTCTCGTCTAAACTGAACTAAATGAAAATAAGCACATACAATATATGATGACAAAAAAAGCAAATAAACTAGTAGGACAAGAATTGGTAAAAGAAAATAAGTGTATGAGAATTAAAAAAAAAAAATGGTGTTTAGTGATTTGATAGTTTAGTAGAGAAACAGAAATAGATATGCTAGTTAAAATGTAGAAAAATTGAAAATAGATAAAAAAGTATATAAAAAGAAATTATGATAGAAATAGAGTTATAAAGGGTGAGTCATCTTTAAGTTGAAATTTTAATCATTTAGAATAAAGAACAAACGGTTTATTTATAAATTATTTTTATTTTATTTCAGAGAGTGTATATTTTGATTAAGTTTAAAATATGATTTCATTTAGATGGCTTCCTCGGCAAGCTTGGCAGTAAGCAAATTCTTGACGACCAATTTACAAGTATTTGCGCCACTGTTTCCAGCAATATTTTGGCAATAACTTTGCAAATGTTTTGTTTGAAGTGGTTAATTGTTTGTAGATTGTCAGCATACACCTTTTTTCCTTTAATGCGCCCCACAAAAAAATCCGCGGTCTCAAATCGCAGCTGCGAGATGGCCAGTTTACATCACCAAAACGGCTAATAACGCGGTTCTTGAGTTTGGTGCGCAGAAGATTGATCGTGGCATGTGCAGTATAGAGGAGAGCGTGGCGCAGTAGTCTATGCATCCGATCGCTGCACCGAAGATTGTGGGTTCAATTCTCTCATACCATAACACACTTTTCACATGATTCCAACTCCCCAACCCGCCATGCCAGCGTGGGGTTTTACGGCTAATAACCCTCTCTGATGAAGTGATGAAATCTCTCCAGTGGTTAATGTAAATTGCCAGCATTACGTGCAGAGTTGGATGCCTATATCTAATCAGGATAGAAAACGGCTTAAGATTAAAATTTTATGTGCAGTATAGGATGTTGCCCTATCTTGTTGAAACCAGAGCTGCTGTAGGTCAAGTTCCTCTAATATGAGCCACAAAAAATTAATGATCATGCCTCTGTAACGATCTCCGGTAACAGTAACGTTGGCTCAATCATCGTTTTTGAAAAAAAATGGACCAATCACACCACCACTCCAAAATCCGCAGCAAACGGTAACTTGCAATGGATGCATTGGTTTCTCAACTATGGCATGTATATATTCTGTTTCCCAATTACGGCAGATTGGTTTGTATTTATAAACTCCAAAATAGAATTAGGCCTCCTCCAAAAAGATAATTTTTTGGTTAAAATTAGAGCCAATTTGATTTGATGCGCCGATTGTCTACAAGCCTTCCAGTTTTACGGATTTTTTACAAACTTTCGTATTCCTTAGATTACTGGCGCTTCATTGCTTTCAAACAACGTACAAAATTTTCGCGCTGTTACAGACAAATGAACCCATTTTCAAAATTAATTTTTAGTATTTCAAAACGTTGTTTTAAAGTAAAACAATGCATCTATTGTCTACAGAGGTGTCTAACTACACTTTTCTTATGTAATTGTGACTCAAAAATTGACAGCGTTGGTAGAAACATGACTGAAAATTTAACTAAAGCATGGCTCACCCTTTACAAATACAAAAACACAAATAAATGAATCTAGGTACAATTCAAATTATAATCATCAGAACTGATACACTACCAAAGTACCTAGAAAGGGTAAAGTATAAAAAAACAGAAAATAAATAGTTGTAAGGTTCAGATGTAAAAATAAAGAGAAAGTCGACAAATGTTGAATGAACAAAAAAATGAAAATGAGTAGAAATACATACTGAAAAGGGTTGTTCAAGTTATATATTATATCAACGTATATACTATAAAAAAAAATTAAAACTATTTGTGCAATCAAAATGTAGTTATGGATAAAAAAATGACAATAATAAACTAAGCATTACTAAACATTCAAATATTCTTTTGTAGTTTATGATTAATAATGCTACAGATTCTAACCTAGATATGTCAAGACGCTCTGCCGTGGCTGTCAATATAATCTTTAAAAAGTAAAAAGAGAAGAGTTTTCCAATAAGAAGTTTCATTTTGAATTGCTGGCTATTTGGGCAACTGTCAATTTTGAAGCCATTATCTTTTTGACAAGTAAAAACTACGCCATTATTAAAAATGGAACGACCACTCATTAAAATTATTAAAATTCACTACAAAAATGGTGAGAAATTTTCAGTCACAGTTTGCAAAACAAAAGCACTTTTTGGTCGTCGTAAAACACCTTCTCGGCCGGCAATAGTAAATCTGGTGGAAAAATTTGATCTGTTAAGACAAGTTTGTGATGTGAAGAATCTAAACCGTGTGAATCGCTTAAGAACACATGAGAATATTACTGATGTAGCCCGTAGTGTTAAAAAAAAAACAGGTTTGTCGATTCGACAAACGACATTATTTTGCATAAAGTCTTAAGTCTTAAGACTTAAAAAGTTCAGTTATCACAAGAACTCAAGCCAGTCGATCACTATAAACGTCGTATCTTCGCTGATTGGGTCTTTCAAATGCATCACCTCGGAGGCTACGTTAATAAGCAGAATTGTCGCATTTGGAGCTCAGAAAATCTAAGAATGATTGTTGAAAAGTTTTTGCATCCTCAACGTGTCACTGTTTGGTGCGGTTTTTGAGCTGACGGTGTGATTGAACTCTACTTGTTTAAAAATGAGGCTGGTTCAAATGTTACGGTGAGTGGATGGCGCTACCGAACTATAATTAATGATTTTTTATAGCCGGAATTGGAAGATATTGATGTGGACAAGGTTTATTTTCAGCAAAACAGCGCTACGTGCCACACAAGCAACAAAACAATCGCAATTTTGCAAGAAAAATTTCCTGATCGTGTTATTTTTCAAAAAGGTGATCTCAATTGGCCACCGAAATCTTGTAATTCAACACTTTTAGACTTTTTCTTTTAAGGCCACGTAAAAGATAAGGTTTATGCCAATGCTCCACAATCAATTCAAGACCTTAAAGATATAATTCGTGAAGTTATCGAGGACATACAGCCGCAAATGTGCAAATTGGTCAAGAAAAATTTTATTAAAAAAATGTTACTGCAACCGTAACCGTGGCGGCCATTTGACTGATATCGTTTTCAAATGTTAATGGCATATCTTTCTCTTATCAATAAAATAAACATTTATTGATTTCTCTTAAAAAATACCCGTTTTTTTTTTTAAATATCAAAATAAAACCTTTTATTGGAAAACTTTATATAAAAGGTGCTATCAGAACCTTAAAGAAAACCAGCATTTATAATTTTGAGGTCAGAGTTAAAACCATCAAATCTATCAATAATTTTGCTATTGCCAAAAAAACTATTTATAAAAAATACAAATTTATACAATGGAGCTTGTTGATAAGATTAGGTTTCTATACCCTATCAAAAGCTTTAGAAATGTGTAGAACTACTGCAAGATTTATGCTAAGTTTGTCTAAAGTAAAATTTTATTTGTGACTAACGTAAGTCTGAAGATCTGTTTCCAAACGCCTTGATCAAAATTTATATTGAGCATCTGAGATAAAATTATTTGGTTATAAGAACTAGTTTGGACAATAACGCAATTGGTCTGTTATTTGAAAAATCAGATTGGTGTTTTTTTAGGGTATAGTTTGAACATTTACAATTTTTCAACAGTGTGAATGATTTTTTTGTATTATAAAGCAAATATTATAATCAAAATACAAGCTAATTCATTTACAAATGTTTTAAAAATAATAGTTTTATCTATACCTAATAACTTTCTGGTATTTAATTTAAGAAAATATTTCTTAATGTTTAGAAAAAATTACCAAAAATTGAAAGATACCGTTTCACTTCAAAAACAGTGCTATTTTTCAGGTAGACCAAGGTCAGTATTTACTCCTAGAGCAGAGCAAGAAATTATGGCACGGATAGAGGTCGAGTGTGCGGAGAATATCAGCCGAGGTAAGAATTGGTGCTACTCTTGTTTGGAGAACCCTCCACAAGCAGTTACTTTATCCATACCATGTACAACAAGTACAAGTCTTAAATTTAACTCATTTTGTTTCACTTTATCATCAGGCACGTTTGGTTTTTTGTCGCTAGTTTCTACGCAAGGATGCTGAAAATTTGCAATTTTTTGCCAAACATTTTTTTACGGATGAAACCAAGTTCACACAAAATGGAGTTATAAATTTTCATAATGCACATCGTTAAGTCGACAAAAATTCCTTTGCTGTAATTGAATTGAGAACATCAAACTCGTTATTCATTAAACATTTAGATGGGTATTGTAGGCGGCAGGTTTTTAGGTCCAAAAGACTTTTTTGTTTGTTGTGGTTTGTACTACTACCTCCTTAAATATTTTACATAATAAAAATACAGGGTGTATACGAAAAACGTTCACACATAACTAAAAAACAGATTACATCTATTAAAAAATCCTAAATTTTTAGATACTATATTAACAAAGTTGTTCTAGTATATATTATGTAAGATTGTTATTTCAAGAAAATATATTTAAAAAAATGTAAATTTAAAATTTTATTTAATATTATAGTTGATAGATTTTACTTTCAAAAGTTTTTAACTAAAAAAAAATTGCCAAGTTATAATAATAATCTTTATTTACGGTAAGTAAAACCATTTACATCTACATAAAAATACAATAAATATATACAATATAATACATATATAAAAAACAAAAACAAAAGATTGACATAAAAAACAATATAATATAAAATACATAACATTTAATCAATGTCCCAATTGAATCTTAAACAAAGATTTAGAACAAAAAAAATTTAATTTGTTTGTTAAACTGTTTGCAAATCTACAAATTCTACCAATAGGATTGTGAAATCCATAATTAGTAGAATGTGTAAATTCTCTAAATAATGAAGTCTGCCTAGTACGTCGTTCACTAATAGGAATGTAGAATGGAAGAGATTCAAGTAACTCAGGACAGTCTACTTCAGACATCTCTAGACCACGCAAAAATGAGAGATCTGATTTTTTGCGCCGAACTTTTAGTGACGGTAAATTGTATAGTGAAGAAATGTAATTGCGATCAAAATTAACCGACAATATACCAGATCTATAGGACAACAGGCGAAAAAATTTGTTTTGAATACGTTCAATATTCTGACTATGGATTTCATAGAAAGGGCACCAGACTGACGGAACGTACTCTAAATGAGAACGCACCAAGGCACAGTAAAGTAATTTAATAGTATTTGGAGAAAGATCAGCAGACATCCTGTATACAAACCCCAGCATTTTTATAGCACGATTACACATGTAGCTGATATGCTCAACAAACGTAAGTTTAAAATCGAAAATTACACCCAAGTCTTTAATTTGTGTCACTTGTTGTAGCACCTTGTTATCGATAATATAATCGTACGAAATTTTGCTTAGCGTTCTATTAAAACTGATTGCAAAACATTTATTTACATTAAACAAAAGGTTATTAATAAGACACCAATCATTAACAGAGTCTAAATCTTGTTGTAAAAGATTACAATCATCAATTGATAAAATACTTCTATAAATTTTTAAATCATCTGCAAATAATAGGAATGATGATGAACTAATACAGTCAGAAAGATCATTGATAAAAAGTAAAAATAAAATTGGTCCGCAGTGAGATCCCTGAGGAACACCTGATGGAACTAAAATAGGTTGTGAAAGAAAGTTATTGATTTTTACACACTGCGTTCGGTTTTTCAAAAAGCAAGATAACCAAGCAACCACTGCATTATGAAAACCCAAATCACGAAGCTTAGCAATCAAAATATTGTGGCTTACACGATCAAAGGCCTTTGAAAAGTCAGTGTAAATAGAGTCAACTTGAGTTTTGCATTCAAATGCGTTTAAAATGTAATTTTCGTAAGAAAGTAGATGGTAAGTGTAGATCGACCCTCACGAAACTCATGCTGTTCTTCTACTAAAATACTTTTGCACATCCAACGTATTTGACCAGTTATAATTTGATCAAATAATTTTGGGATAGCAGATTGAATGCAAATGCCTCTATAATTTGTAATATTTTTTTTAGCACCAGATTTATGCAATGGCATAATATAAGTTTGTTTCCATACATCAGGAAATTTAGTTTCATTTAATGAAGCGTTAAAAAGTAAATGTAATGGTTTTGAAATTGAATAAATACAATTCTTTAAGAGCATAGAAGGAATACCGTCAGGTCCAGTGCTAAGATTAGATTTAAGGCTTGTAATTCCATTAAAAATATCTAGTAAACTGACTGAGAAATTTGTATGAATTACATTTTTATCAAACTTAAACAATGGAGTTGGATGAGTTTGAGAATTATAAACGGAAGAGAAAAAATCTGCAAATTTGTTTACAAGAACGTCACCATTAATACAGGTTTGATCACCATAATACATTGTAGCTGGAAAAGCATTAGTTTTCTTAGCTTCATTTACAAATCTCCAAAAATGTTTTGGATTAGACCGAATGTTATTCTCGGTGCGTAAAATGTACTGTTTGTAAAGACGTGCGTTCAGATTTTTACATAAAGTCCAAAGAGAATCAAATTCATAGTAATCAGAAAGAAGTTCTGAAGATTTAAATCGTTTATGTGCTATTTTTTTAAGTTTAGTAAGTGAAATTATTTCCTTGCTAAACCAAATAGGAAAGTTGTTGTCATGCCACATTTTTTTAGGTACATAACAATCAATTGCATAATACAAAACAGAATAAAATAAATCAACACATACATTAATATCACAGTTGTTAAAAAGAACTGACCAATCAACGTTCAACAAAAAATCATTGATTGCGCTGAAGTTGGCACATTTAAAATCATTAAAAACGTAGTTACAGTTTAAAATATCACAAGAAGTATCACATTTGACATCTATCACATAGGCATTATGATGTTGACTTATATCTAATAAAACATCTACAGCATTTATCACAGTAATATTATCACTATCATTAGTAAAACACAAATCTAAAAATACATCCATACTATTTGGTAAGGTTATTCATTGAACACAGCTTAAAAATCCAAATGAATTAGCAACTAAATGTCCAGGATAGTTTTCGTTGCAAGTAACTCCAGTTCCAAATTCATCATTTAGCCACGTTGCTTCTGGTAAATTGTAATCTCCCAGTAAAATTAATTTACTATTAGGAAAAACATCAGCAAAAGATTCAACGGAGTAGCAGTGGTCAGCATATTTATCAATAACCAAACGAGGGGGTAAATAAACTGCACCAATTATGTACGACACAAACTTAAAGTTGACAATTACAAACACATGTTCAACACTTAGATATGGCGGATGTAGTAATGTACACTTTAAATGACTTCTTACCGCAATCAATACGCCACCTCCGCTTAATTTAGGGCTAGTTAAATTAGACCGATCACATCTAAATAGGTTATAGCCAGTTAGTCTTAGTTCTGAGTCAGCAATGTCTTCAGATAGCCAAGTTTCGGTTAAAACAATAATGTCATAACTTGACAGAGCTACAGCTAACAAAAGTTTTTTCAGTTGAGACTAATCAGTCAGATATTGTGTCAGAATCTTTGTTTATAAGTACAACAAATTTTAACTTAAAACGTTTAAGACGCTTTGCAATAATTATTTCAATATGTAAATTTCAGCTTTTTTATAATTACCTTAACCCATATCCGGCCAAGCATAAAAATAAAATATTAAAAGTTGTTTTTTTAAGTAAGTTAAAAAAATAAAACATTATTAAAATAAAAAATGTATTGTTCAAATATTTGAATAAGCGGTTATCAATATAAAAATTCGCATAGTATGAAATTAAAAAAAAAATGTTGTATGTAAGTGCTTATCATTTTTGAGGTGTTTTTAGCATTTTTGAGGTATTTTTAGCATTTTTGAGGTGTTCTTAGCATTTTTCAGGTGTTCTTAGCATTTTTGACATAAATATAATTTTTTATTTTTGCACACTACACCTTTGTCATGTATATTTACTGTATCTTATAATAAATTGTCCAATATTGTCTTTTCTCACGTTAAATTAAAACAAACAGTTCTTTACATGTCATTAATCTTGTAATAACATATAAGCTTAAATCTAACCAGTCATTTTGATAACAAAAAAGTGACCTTATTCTGGATGACGCAACATGTGTCGTATCGCAACCGGTCAAAAAGGTCCCCAATAGATCCAATCGGCAGTATAAAAAAACTTTAATATCTTAGATTTTATGTGTTAAAAATACATATTTTTTGAAGAGCAATCCGTAAACTAAAGTAAACAAAATTCTTGCAAACCTTCCTGCAAAATTTGCTCTTTTTTCGATTACGGAGTGCGGAAATAACAAAATACAAGTCTTTTGCTCTGTACCGGAGAATCAAAAAAACATTCGGTTTTTGACGTTCTAATTTTATTTTGTAACACCAAATTTGGAATTCAAAACCGACATTACAAAAAATACAAAATTAAACATTGCTATCCAAAAATAAACAAAAACATGTCATAATTATATCATGACGTGTAATAATCTGGTTTCTAAACATTTTAAACCTGCCAAATTGAACTACAAATACTCTTTTATATGTTTTCTAACATTTTGGTTAATAATTAATAGATATGAAATATATAAAGAAGAGACGCAATGTCCTCAAATGAGACAGTTGTAAAAGCAATAATTTCGAATAAAGCCTAGTTAAATAGGTAAATTTATACGAATGCCACAACGACATATGTAGCGCTCGTTACTATTTGTTCAATCGGACAACCCAATAATAACATTAAAAAATTAAATTTATGAAAAAATATTCTAAACTAAAAAACATCCATAGACGCGTTTCGAGGTTTACCTCTCATCAGTATGGCTTTATTTATTTAAACTAATTGATTTTTAACTTACTTCGTCAACATTGTTCACCACCACAGTTCAAAGTGAATATTTTAAAGGGTGTATTGACTATTTATACTAACTGACTTAATGACTTTATTTAATGGCTATGGTTAATAACATTCTTAGAATGAACAAATAAACTAATTATTTCGGGATATTAAGCTGATGGTAATGACATGAAAGAATTAAAACAGAAATTTGAAAATTAAAAATAGAATAAATTTTTTGCATAAATTATAATTACTAATATACAATTTCGTGTATATCAGAACATATATAAAATATATAAAGAAGAGACGCAATGTCCTCAAATGAGACAATTATTGCTTTTACAACTGTCTACTACTTCATCAATATTCTCATGTGTTCTTGAGCGATGCACATGGTTTCAATTCTTTACATCACAAATTTGTCGCAACAGCTTAAATTTTTCCACCAGGTTTACTATTGCCGGCCAAGAAAGTACTTTACAACAACAAAAATTTGCTTTAGTTTTGCAAAGTGTGACTGAAATTTTTTCACCATTTTTGTAGTAAATTTTAATAATTTCAATGCGTTGTTGAAGCGTGTATCGTTCTATTTTTAATAATGGCAAAGTTTTTATTTGTCAAATGTCAAAAGATAATAGCTTCAAAATTTACAGCTGTCCAAATAACCTGCTATTCAAAATGAAACTTCTTATTGGAAAACCCTTTATATACATATACATTTTTTAATCTCCTAATACATTAGACTGCCAAGAAACTAAAAGAGCTGCATTGTTAAATAGTATGGCACAAAATGCTTACAAATTTCTGACAGATTTAAAAAATCACATTAATGTAATATACTATAACTAAAATAAAGATTATCACTAATTTTTACGCAAAAAAAAAATAGCAATGCGTAATTTATAAGTTGTATACATAGTTTTTTAATAAAAATAAATAATTATTTATAACATTTTATTATCTCTTATCACTTAAAGTGATTTAATTTAATTTAATATTTACTAAAGCAATTGCTTGATATTAATGATATTGATTAGAAGCAATTATAATTTGAAAATTAAAAAAAAAAAAACTAACTAAAACACAGTTTAAATATTTACTAATTTAATTTGTTATATATTAAGGTCAACAAGTAAAATTAAATTTAAAAAAAACAAATATCATATATTATAAAAGTAATTTAAAGTTTTAATTAAATGACAATATTTAACAGTTTTAGATTGCAATGAAACTTTACATATATCAATTTCAAGTAAGTTTTAGTTTGATAATATAACAATAACTTCAATTGTTTTCAAATATACAATTAAAATTTTACTTATGCACATAATAGTAGTTATCCTAAAACAATGTTTAAATTAATTAAAACTTAGAAAACAAATTAAAATTTTAAAATAACTTTAATGTAAAATTTTAAAGTTGTGCATTAAAAATAATTGTATTGTTTTAGAATTTTTCTATACATGATTTTTACTCATTAACTGCTACGTAGACAGTCTATATTTGATTTCCGGTTGCGACAATATTTGCTTGTCAAATATGTTTTTATAAGGCAATAGTAATCCAGGAAAGTACCTGCCTTTCTCTAGTGATGTGGTTTGAATTGCACGTTAAATTGTAGGTGTTCTATGTGCATGTAGAACAGACCACATACAAGAAGAACGCTTATACTATTATCGAGCACAATACGAAGAGAACAATTAGCAAGAGGATCAATAAATAAAAGAATCATCCGTATAGTTTAAATTTATACGTATAAAAATTAATTGAATATAGAATTTTTAAAGTAAAAAATGGAAGTGTATTATTATTATTAAAATGAAAATAATTGTATTTATTTATAACAAATGCTTTGTATTTTTAAATTTTATAAAACTTGTGATATATGAGTGAAATTTTTATATATTGCTATAAGAATATTAAAAATTAAATAAAAACAAAAAACATAAAAAAAAACACTTTTTTTCTAAATGATTTCTAGTAGTTCTTTGGTACTTGATTGTGTGAGTATACGGTCTTGCTGGCAAAATCGAAATTACTAGAAATATGGTCCTTTAGTAAAGACACTTGTTTAAACAAAACGTTTTGTTAGAGATTTTGGTTTCAAAAGACTTTTAATAAATGTAAAATATTAGGTTTTTAAAAAAAAATTAAAAAAAAATTTAATTAAAAAAGATAATAATAAGAAGAAATAATCAAGTAACGATTAAAGTGCACATCATACGTAAAACGTGACGTTTCAATAACAACTTTAAATACCTCAAAACTGCTAATTTAAATTAAAACTGCTATAATAGGCAGGTTATTGACAGAGCATATTTTATATATTAGCACTTGTAAAATACTTCACATGCTTAAAATTATGTTTGCATATGTATAAAAATCTAGAAATCTTGGAACATTTAAATTAAAGCTACCCCTACTAGAAATAAAAAATAATTAATTAATTTTATTTTTAAGCAAAACAATAACTTGTTTTTTCAACAAACTAGCATCTCTAACAAGCATTAAAACTAATGAAACAGCAGCAGTAATCTCATTCACACAAAAAAAACTATGTTATCAAAAAAACCACAAAAGGTTTTAATGTTAAATGTCTAGAATTTAATTTGAAAAAAAAACTGTCTAATACGCTGGGCACAATAGATCAAAAATTGGCTTTCCAGTGTACGTTGTCAACCAAGATTGCTGCAAGAATACGTCTATGCCACAAACTTAAAAGAATGAGTAAAATTGGAGTTCTTTACAACATTTATGTTATCTGTAGTATACTTTATACCAATAATTTAGTAGTGATTGTAGTTGCAACAGTTCCAGTTATTAGAGTTGTGAGATGATCTTGGTACTACACATGCCTTTTGCGTATATTTCTAAGAAACTTGTATTAGGCAGTTTTGTCGCATATTATTTTGTAATAGGCATATACCGTTCTACAAATAAAACAACTTAAAACATTGTTGATAATGTTTCTAAAAGTTTTGACAAGTTTCTAAAAAATAATAATAAAAAAAATTTTTTTTGTTCTTTTAAAAAAAATCGGACCTGTGGCATTTATAAACAAAAAAATTAAAACAATTTCAGACTGAAGTTCTCCCAAATTGGTCAATTTTGACTTAAAAACAACTCTACTTTTTACTGTTACAAAATCAAAATCAAAAGTGTCATCAGTACCATATATTATGCTAAACAACAAATCTATTTCTAAATACTTCTCATTTTGATTTGTAAAAGTTACAAACTTATATAATCTTATCTGAAACAAACATATTGTTGACATAGTTACAAACGTATTTAAAAAACTAAAATTGTTTAATCCATTTGGCGCGTGCGGCAGATGCAGTACTACAAAAATTATTATATATTAAAACTTGAAACGTTTTTGTAGGTACGTCAATACGTTTGCGTTCGAATGAGTTAGGTAGACGCAAATGTCACAATGACAATAAAAACGTAAATGTTTATTATTTTGTTGAATTAAGTAAGACAGATCATATATGGATCTATTATTGAATTAGAAAAACATCAAACGCATTGCGTCAGACCCATACTTAAAAATTGTTTTACAACTAAACTTTAGGCTAACGCGTTCCGTCTAGCATCACCAGTAAAAACCAATATCTTCAACGTATATTTTTTTTCCCAGTTTAAATATTCTTTAAAACACAAGAGTTAGTGCTATGCTTCCACCGCTATATCTTTTGCGGGATGTTTTAATGCACACAATGCTTTTTGAATATACTAGGAGAGAGAACCACAAAGTCGTTTACAAAAAGAGTTACCCAATACATTTTAGTACCAGATGATTAAGAGTTTAGGCAATTATTTAATCATTTTTGTTTTCTTGTTTTGACACACATCTTTAGTCATGTTTTAAAATTTAAACAAACTTTACTGTAGCAATAATTTTTTGATTGTTGTTATTGAAAGGTCCGACATGTCTTACAATGGTTAGACATGTTGGACCTTTCAAAAATAATGTCTCAACTAAAAAAAATATTTTAAAATCATTTTATTAAGTTTGCATCTTGGTAATACCGGCAAGTGAGAGAATATTAGAGTTTTGGCATAAAATATAAGTGGCAAATCATCTGAATGATTTTGAGATTTTTATTTGACTAAAAGTAGCGATTTATCATCGGCTAGAAAACAAATCATGTAATATGTAAATTTTTTATAAACAATAGCTACAATTACATATATTGCAATAGCCACAAAAATAAAACACATTTGTTTATTTAAATTTCTTATAAAAAATGTAAAAAACATTTTGCAAAAATGTATTGTTAAATTTAATGTACATATTTTTTTTCAAAAAACTAAAACAATTATTTTAAATTGATAGTCATGTTTTGCAAACATAAAATCATTTTTTATATTTTTGAATAAAAAATGTTGTTATCATTTCTTCTCACTGAGGACATATGCTGCTAAAATATATGCTGTACTGTGCTTATAAAGAAATTTTGTTATAACTACTTGACATATCACAATTTTAAAACTAACAAAAATATTGTAAAATATATCAAATATACTCACGTTTTTTTTTATGGGTTAAGAAGGAGAAAAAATAAAAATCAACAACGGACAAAGAATTATCCAACTGTGCATCGAAAACAATCTAATAGTAACAAACACCAAATTCAAACATATAGAAATCCACAAATACACAAGAACACAGCCAACCAGAAATAAGAAATCAATTATCGACTACTACCTAGTTAATAGAAACAACTGGAAAAGGATAAAGAATGTAAGAATATCAAAACAGGAAGAAATAGAAAGCGACCACTATTTACTAGGAATGGACATAAAATGGAAAGCAATAACTAATCCAGACAAAAAAAGAAAAAAGGACTAGATAAAAATAAAAACATAAAAATTAAAAAAAGAACAAATACAAGCGGCAGACCAAAAGATACTACAGAAAAAAATTTAGAGAGAAAGAAAAAAGAACGGACAACTTTTAAACAAATCATTCTAGAAACTGCAAAAAAAAACTGTGTAATATCAAAAATAGTAAACAAAGATATAAAAAAGCCAATTGGTAGACAGAAGAAGTCAAAAAGAAGATAAAAGACAAAAAAAAAAGATACTTAGAAACAAAAAAATAGAAAATCATGAATAATACTAAGAAAAAAGAAATGAAACAAAGAAAATAATAAAAGAAGCAAAGATAAAATTATGCACACAATTCGAAAAAAAAAAAAAGAACTTCTCAACCGGAACCAAAAACTATTCTACGGAACGTTAAAACAGTTATAACAAAAGAATGAACACAATATGATGAACATAAAAGATATAAATAGTAAAATAATAACGGAAAAAACAAAATAATGGAAAGATGAAGAGAATACGTTCAAGAACTAACAAAACAAAAAGTAAAAAAACAAAACAAAACAAAAAAGGATGAAAAACTGATACGTGACATAAAAACGGAAAAAATAGAAGGAATTAAAAAATACAAAATAATAGAAGCAATTATATAATTAAAGAATGGGAAAACACCAGGAATAGATAAAATAACGCCGGAAATGATAAAATACATGAGAGAAGAGAGAATTGCACAAATAACGAAACTAATAAAAAACATGATCAAAAATGAAAAAACGCCAAGGGAATGAAATAAAGGAATAATCTTACCCTTATTTAAAAAAGGAAAAAAACAAAAAAGTAAAAATTACCGAAAAATCACACTAACAATAAGAAGATGAGAAAAAAATTAGAAACGACAATAGAAAGCAGCCAATGTAGATTTAAAAAGAGAAAAAGCACACAAGACCTAATATTTATACTAAGACAGCTAAGTGAGAAGATAATAAAAAATATATTTATGCACGTATGCTTTGTTATTCTCAAAAAAGCTATTGACAAGATCAAAAGAAAGGATATAAAGAATAAACTTGCAGAGAGAGAAATTGAGAAGGAAATAATAATCATAATTAAAAACATGTACACAGAAAATAGAAACGTAGTAAGAATGAACAACGAAAAATCAAAAGAATTCCAAACAAAAAAAGAAGTAAAGCAAGGATGCGAGCTAAGCGCAAAGTTGTTTTTAATTGTTTTAGATAAAGCTATAAAACAAGCAAAAAAAAGATGATAATGTTAAAAATAGGGTATTAAAAGATGGAACTAATAGAATTAGCAGAACTACTATTTGCAGACAATATGGCATTGATTGCAGAGACAGAATAGGAGCTTCAATACAACATGGAAATATTAAAGGAACAACTAAAGAAAATAAACATAAAAATAAACTATAACAAAAACAATGATAATTGGGAGAGAAAATCTGAACCACAACATCAGAATAATAAGAAGGATAATAGAATAGGTTGAACAATACAGATACCTAAAAACAATAATACAAACTAACGAAAATCTTGACAAAGAAATAGAGGACAAAATAAAAAAAACAAAAAAATATTTAACATATTAAAAAACACTTTCTTTAACAATAAAAAAATATCTAATACCACAAAAACAAAAATTGTAAAAAAAGTAATCAGACCAACATTAACATATAGTAGCAAAACATAGACGTTGACAGGAAAACAAATAGGTAGAAAGAATTAATGCAATAGATATGAGATTTCTTGGGAAGATCAAAAACAAAACAAGAAAAGATAAAATAAAGAACAAGACATACATGACGAATTTAAAAATAAAACCAAAATACAAAAAAAATAACGGAAAGTCAAATGGATATGGATATATCAAAAAAATGACTGAAGAAAGAAATACTAAAAAAATTTATGAAACAAACGTAACAGGAAAACAAAAAAAAAGACCCAGAAAAAAATGAAACAGCGCAATTAAGGAAAAAGGTTACAAGAAAAGAGAACACTTGAAAAGAAATAAAGCAGGTAGCCAAGGATAGAAAGAAATGGCATGTATATTATATAAACTAAGCATACTCCATACAGCGTTACACTGAAAGGTAGAAAGGCAATGGAATAAATAAAATAAATACTCATTTTTTCATACAAATTTAATTTCAAATGCTGTAATTTTGATATACGTGTGCGTTAATTAACTGTTAATAAAACATCTTGCAAAAAAAAAAAATAATAATCATAATGCCTTTTAAACACCGACGTTAAGTTAGCACCCAAACTCCAGCACCCAATTTCACGAGAACATCCGAATGACGCGCGCTGTTGCCAAACTTCCGGACAATAATAAATCACGAATTAACTTAATACTACAAAGCCCAGCACCCCGTTTCATACAAATAACAATTAAATTACCTATTTATATAATATTATTCATTAATTAAAAATATTGAATAAAATACAACAACTCAATAAACATTTTATAAACGGCTACCATCTTTATACAATCACATTTCTGGGTGATACAAAAACATATCTTTTATTTTTTTATTTAAATGCTAAACAGTTGGCACAAGTTTTTGTATAATTTGTATTTCACTCTATTAATATATGTACTTATTGCAAATTTTTTTTGTGATCACCCCTTTCAATTTTTCTCAAATATTGTATTTAAGCAATTTAAGTATTATACTTTTTGGGTGCTGACATAAACTTTGATTTTTTTATGTGATCACCCCTTTCAATTTTTCTCAAATTTCATGTATAAGCAATTTATAACAGCACCAATCATCAGTGAAAACGGCATGTGGCACAAATGCCGGAAAATGGCATTTTCTCTTATCTAAGTATTATACTTTTTCTGTGCTGACATAAACTTTGATTTTTTTATGTGATAACCCCTTTCAATTTTTCTCAAACTTCATATATAGGCAATTTATAACAGCACAAATCATCTGTGAAAATGGCATGTGGCACAAATGCCGGAAAATGGCATTTTCCTCTTATCAATTTATACTTTTTTCTAATTTTTTATGTGATTAACACTTTCAATTTTTCTCAAATTTAATATTTATGTAATTTATAACACTAATAATCATCAGTAAAAACAGCATGTGGCACAAACTTCGGAAAATGGCATTTTCTCTTATCTAAGTATTATACTTTTTGGGTGCTGACATAAACTTTGATTTTTTTATGTGATCACCCCTTTAAATTTTTCTCAAATTTCATATATAAGCAATTTAAAACAGCACTAATCATCAGTGAAAACGGCATGTAGCACAAATGCCGGAAAATGGCATTTTCCTCTTATCAATTTACACTTTTTTCTAATTTTTTATGTGATCACCCCTTTCAATTTTTCTAAAATTTTATATATAAGCAATCTATAACAGCACTAATCAACAGTGAAAACGGCATGTGGCACAAACATCGGAAAATGACATTTTCTCTTATCTAAGTATTATACTTTTTGGGTGCTGACATAAACTTTGATTTTTTTTATGTGATCACCCCTTTCAATTTTTCTCAAATTTTATATATAAGCAATTTATAACAGCACAAATCATCTGTGAAAATGGCATGTGGCACAAATGCCGGAAAATGACATTATCCTCTTATCAATTTATACTTTTTTCTAATTTTTTATGTGATCACCCTTTTCAATTTTTCTCAAATATGATATAAAAGCAATCTATATCAGCACTAATCATCAGTGAAAACGGCATAAAGCACAAATGCCGGAAAATGGCATTTTCTCTTATCTAAGTATTATACTTTTTGGGTGCTGACATAAACTTTGACTTTTTTATGTGATCACCCCTTTCAATTTTTTTCAAATTTCATATATAAGCAATTTATAACAGCACTAACCATCAGTGAAAACGGCATGTGGCACAAATGCCGGAAAATGGCATTTTCCTCTTATCAAATTATACTTTTTTCTAATTTATTATGTGATCACCCTTTTAAATTATTTTGAAATTTCATATATAAGCAATTTATAACAGCACAAATCGTTTGTAAAAACGGCATGTGGCACAAATGCCGGAAAATGGCATTTTCCTATTATCAATTTACACTTTTTTCTAAATTTTTATGTGATCACCCCTTTCAATTTTTCTCAAATTTAATATTTATGTAATTTATAACACTAATAACCATCAGTAAAAACAGCATGTGGCACAATCATCGGAAAATGGCATTTTCTCTTATCTAAGTATTATACTTTTTGGGTGCTGCCATAAACTTTGATTTTTTTATGTGATCACCCCTTTCAATTTTTCTCAAATTTCATATATAAGCAATTTATAACAGCACAAATCATCTGTCAAAATGGCATATGGCACAAATGCCGGAAAATGGCATTTTCCTCTTATCAATTTACACTTTTTTCTAATTTTTTTATGTGATCACCCGTTTCAATTTTTCTCAAATTTTCCGGCATTTGTGCCACATGCCGTTTTTACAGATGATTTGTGCAGTTATAAATTGCTTATATATGAAATTTGAAAAAAATTAAAAGGGGTGATCACATAAAGAAACGGAAGTTTTTGATTTAATAAATAGTAGAGTAAAAAACAAAAACTTACATATGTAACTCCTTAACTAAAGATATACTAAAACTAGGCCTGAAGTATTTAAAAAAAAATGTTGTTTTTGATAATGATAATAAATCAAGTAGTTGAGTGCATAAATAAATAAAGTAATTTTGTCTGAATAGGTAAGTCAAATAGTAATCAATGCGTAGACGGTTTTGAATAAACCTTGCGCTGGAATTTACTATTATAGTCAAAATTGAAGAAACGGAATTATTTATTAACAATTTTTTTTTTTAACAATAATCCAATTTTTTTTTTACTAATTTTAATAATATGTTTTAACATATAGCAAACAAAAACCTTTTTTTAATAATTTCAATTTTGATTCTCATTGCTTATATTTGAACCACATATTGCAGCAGAAAATCTCACAAAAACTATTTACAATTTTCTCAAAAATTTGTTCTATTCTTTGTTATTAAACCAAAACAATAGTATTTGTACTTAATTCAGACAAAACAGGTAGTTAATAAGATTCAAAAAACATTTAAAAAATACGGCTTTCCATAATCAACAAAAATGCCTATAAAACAATACATTTTTTGCAAAAGTAATTCAAAATCTTTAATGCCCCATCTTCAAAATAATCAAAACAATCTAGTTACTTAACCAAAAAAAAAGCAAATATTTTAACAAACTAAATTTCATCTTATTTTACTATTCTAAATTCTCTTACTGTTGTTCCAATAATTTATTTTTGGCAACGGGTTGTTAAAATATATCTTCTTAAATTAAATACCAGGAAAGCATAAGGTGTTGATAAAATTCCATCTTATGTTCTTAAAATATTTGCAAATGAATTAACTCCCATTTTAAATTAAATATTTGCCTTATCATACAAAAAAAAAACACTCCCAAACTGTTAGTGAATTGCAAAGACACGTCTGATTCTTCAAATTACAGACCAATTGTTTAATCTATCAAAAAAATAAAAAAATATATTAATTTCTACATTGTTCAGTATTTAAAACAAAATAATTTCATCTCAAATACTCACTCAATATAGATTTTGATAAAAACGTTTGACAACAGATTTTCTGACTTATGTTAGTCACAAATGAAATTCTACTTTAGGCAAACATAAAGAAAATTTTGAGGTCTAATGTCCCAAAGCGCTTGATATTTTATAGCATCCTTATCTTATCAACAAGCTCTGTTGTATAGGTCTTGATCATAAATTTGTGAATCATATTAATAGTTAACTTGACAATTGAAAAATTGAAGCTAGAATTGATCCTTTTAATTCTAACCCTAAAATCATAAATGTACGTGATCCTAAAGGTTCTGCTTTTTCACTAACTTTGTTTTTGATTCACTTTAATAAATTTCTTTAAATAATTAAAAGTCATACTTATAGTTTTGCAGATGATAGCTTTCTTTATACTTTATTCATACTTTCCAAAAACCATTTTGACAAATATTGTAGAATAAAATTAGAATCTGTAGCATCTGTAAACAAAAAATTTAAAACAATATCTTAACGAGGTACTGCCAACACGGTTACTTTAAACTCTAAAAAATTCAACTGCTTACTGTTTCAAAATTAAAATCCCAACTTTGAAAGTATCTAAATAACTCGGATTTCTTAAAAAATGTAACAGTTTTTACCTCTGTTTAGTTTTTGCATATATATTAAAGTTATATTTGTCCTTGTATTGAATATTGTTCTAAAGTATGGAAAGAAACATCCAAAACTACACTATATCTTCTAAATTCTATTTAAAAACTAGCTACTCAGATCATTGTTGACCAACTGACTAATGACTTAAAAACTTGTTTCTAGTTTTGAAAAAAATAACGCAGCAGATTTGAGCGGTTCATAGAAAATAATTTTGTTATAAAAGGTTTTCCAATAAAAAAGTTCATTTTGAATAGCGGGCTATTTGGGCAGCTGTCAATTTTAAAGCTATTATCTTTTGACATTTGACGAAGTAAAAACTACGCCATTATTAAAAATAGAACAATACACGGTTCAAGAACGCATTGAAATTAAAATTTACTACAAAAATGATGAAAACTTTTCAGTCACAGTTCTCAAAACTAAAGCACTTTTAGGTCGTTGTAAAGCACTTTCTCGGCCGGCAATATTAAACCTGGTGAAAAAATTTGAGCTGTTGGGACAAGTTTGTGATTTGAAGAATCAAAACCGTGTGCATCGCTAAAGAACACATGAGAATATTGCTGATGTAGCCCGTAAAGTTGAAGAAAACTCAGGTTTGTTGATTCCTCGTCGATCTTTGGAATTAGACATTTTACAAACAACTTTACATCGTATTTTGCATAAAGACTTAAGTCTTAAGTTCAGTTAATTTAAGAACTCAAGCCAGTCAATCACCTTAAACGTTGTATCTTTGCTGATTGGGTTTTTCAAATGCATCAAAATCATCCGGAATTTTATCAAAAAATCATCTTCAGTTATAAGGCCCATTTTCACCTTGGAAGCTACGTTATTTAGCAAAATTGTCGCATTTTGGGGGTCATAAAATTCAAGAATGATTGTTGAAAAGTCATTGCAACCTCAACGTGTCACTGTTTGGTGCGATTTTAGTGCTGGCGGTGTGATTTGACCCTACTTTTTCAAAAATGAGGCTGGTGAAATTGTTACGGTAAATGGATGGCGCTACCGAGCTATAATTAATGAATTTTTATAGCCGGAACTGGAAGATATTAATGTGGACAACGTTTATTTTTAGCAAGACGGCGCTACGTGCCACACAAGCAACGAAACAATCGCAACTTTGCAATAAAAGTTTCCTGACCGTGTTATTTCTTGAAGAGGTGATTACAATAGGCTACCAAGATCTTGTGAATTAACACTATTACACTTTTTTCTTTGGAGCCACGTAAAAGATAAGTTTTATGCCAATGCTCCACAATCGATTCAAGACCTTAAGATGGAATTCGTAAAGTTATCGAGGACATACAGCCGCAAATGTGCAAATTGGTCATAGAAAATTTCATAAAAAGAATGTGGTACAGCAACCGTAACCATAGCGACCATTTGACTGATATCGTTTTCAAATGTTAATCGCATACCTTCCTTTTTACAATAAAATCAACAATTTATGATTTCTCTTAAAAAATACCTGTTTTTTTTTTATCAAATTGAAAATTGAAAATTATTGGAAAACCCTTTATATCTATATTTGACTACAACAATTAAAAATTATTTAATTAATATGAATTGAGTTGATACACTATGTAGCTTACGACCAAACATACCAATAGAAAAACATATTTTTCTAAATTCATTTTGGAATAAATTTATATTGTATTTATTATAAATTACATAATTACTGATTAAATACATATCATTTTAAATATTATTTCCAAAAAGTATATGTATGAATTAAAAATATGGTATAATTACAAGATTTTTATTTTACTCTAAACCAAGCTATTAGACAAACTCACAAGCAATGTAAGATGCACGTAATATAACATTCTGATTTATCAAAAATTACGACGAGTTTTAATATTAGCGATAAAGATTGGTATTAAAATGAGTAAATTATTATCAATTAATTATCAGACTACATTTTATATTTAGAAAGAGTATATTATAATAAATAATATAAATTTGATGTTTTTAATAATTCAACTGACATAACGTTTAAATTATGTACAGTGTTTATGACGTAAATCATTGGTTTCACTCACAACCACGGCATTACTAAAATTAAAATGTTTGTAAAAACACTAATATTTGTAAAAAAAAAACGTACGTGTAAATAATTAGCGGTAATGAAGTATTACTGTTAATTAAATACAAATATATTATGTCAATACGACATTTTAAAAACAATACATTTATTTCAAAAAACTTTTGTTAAAACAAAAGCCTAACGTAAATATCTTAGATATGTGAATGAAAGGAACACCATACAATCATAATTTAATTTTAGTGAAAGTGTGAGAATAAATGACATATATCGCGGGGTAAAAAATAACATTTATTATTTATATTTTATTTAAAATAATTACAATTTGATTCAGATTTATTTGCCAAGTTCAATAAAAATAAATAAAAATAATATAGAATTAAATCAACTTTAATTGACAATTCAATGCATATCGGAAACAGATCAATGCAAATATGCTTTACGACTATATTTTGCTATGAATATTTGCACATATTAACTTAATTCTCCGTCGGGAAAATGAATTGTCTTGAAAGAGTAACATCTTGAATAAGAACTTTCTATCTAGATGTATATATTATATTTTTATTACAGTATATACGAGAAGTAAATTTAATGCTTTCCAATGCACTTAAATTTGAAAATATCGACTAAAATATATCTACGTAACACTATGAGACACATAGTAGTTTTAAGTGTATTCATTCATACTATTTAATAGTTTTAATATATTTTAACGCTATATTGTTAATTATTCACAACCTCCCTTTTAACATAAAGATAAACTATGTTAATTGAAAATGTGAGTAATTTGCTGGTGGAGGAAAATAAAATAAGTACTGGTTTCATGTCATTAATATGTAAATTGTTTCTAGACTAAACATAACAGTTGTGTAAATAGTTATTGTTAGAATTTTGCAAGAAAAGTTTACTATGTGTACAAAATGTAACCTTGGCATTGTTATGCAATAGTAAGGAACAAAAATTGAATTAGGTTTTATGAAAGTTTGTGTTTTTAATTTATTTTATTTATGATATAAGACTTAAATACCAACACTTATCCTTAGCTATATATCACTACATTGTAAACATTAATTTTATCGATTATCTAATATCATGGTTGGAATAAATCACAGATGGTAATTTGATTTATAACCATCGATTTGGCCAGAGGACTAATTTAAACTCCACATTTGCACAAGGATTATCTTATTCTAATCTCCAACTTCCATCCCTTGCGTTCCTATGCAAATCGCGTACACTGATTATGTCCTTTCCCAAAAGGTGCTTGCATAAAAGTAAAAATGCTAATGTTATCTACCCAATAGTAAAAGCTAGTTCATTGAAAATAAAGGATACACTTTAAAAAAGAAACTGCGTAAGAGTAGCACTGTAATTGCTCTAAATTTGCATGGCTGGCTTTTACAGCGCCGTCGAATAAATCGTAAATAAAACCAAAATGGATCAATAAGCTAGTAAACCGTCAGTCAGGTCATTGTATTATCAGATAAGTATACAAATTGCTACCTATCAAGTTATATGTGCCGTAAAAAATAGGGTTGGTAAACACGGAGATTTTATTGCACACACCCTGCATTATGTAATATAGCGCCCTTTTTTATATATTGTAAGATTAGAATAAAATACATAAAACACGATTAATATTTACAAAAAATACAACAGTGTAAGTACAAATAGATTAAAAATTATAATATTTAAACGCATTTTTAGACAAATGTCAGAAAAGTAAAAACTTATTCATAAATAATTATTGCATTTTAAATGTTGTTTGCAATTCTATATTTAATCTAACATCCTGTTGTTAGTATGTCGTATTCATTATAACTTTAAAGTTACCTGTAAGCAATTAACAACAATTAAACTTAATTTTAACGGCAACATATTACGGAAGGGGAAACTTTAACGTAGGCAAAGTTTAGAATCTTTGGAATCTCAGTGATTGTTTTGAAATAGATTTTCAACCTACAAGTTGTAAGTAGTTTACGTACATCAAATGTGAGACATAATAATAGGAGATTAAAATGTCAACAAGGATGTTAAGATAGACAATAACTTTACAAACTGTGTAAGTTTTGAAGATATAGGGTATGCTTTTTTGTTATATTAATAGTTTTGATGTTTATATAACGTTAATGTTTTAACAATTTATGACAAAGTTACAATATTTTGTACAAAATGTATGTACACCTTTATATCACAAACTATTTTCTGTATTTGAAAACTTTTTATCTTATAAACAAGTTACCATAACTAATGCTAATATACAAGTATTTGTGTTTATATTATAAAACAAAAATTTATATAGCAGATATATCGAAAACAGGGATTTAAACGGATAAATTATTAAAAGCTAATGTTCTTGTAGATGGCAATTTGCTTGCAGAAATAAATGTTGCAATAGTTTTTAAAGATAAATTGAAGAACTTTGAACTTATTCATGAGATGATTTAATAATAGTATGAGAAGATATATATTTTTAGTACCATAAAGACAATTTAATATTGTATAGTTAATTAAAAATTATAATTTTTGACCCATTGATTGAAAAGGCAGCATTCAAGATGCATTAGTAGAAGTTTTTATTTAGTTAAAATAAAGAAATCAAAATCTTAATATCAATTACACAAAAGTAATAGTATTTACGCGTCCTTCCGCAAAATTCTATTTAAAAAATAAAACAAACTAAAAATATTACTAATATAAAAGTTTATAGTTTTTTATGTCTTGTCTTTAAATTATATAAATAAATCAACTTGTAAGGATGTGCCGCAGTGTGAACTTACCACCTCACTCACGCTGCGGCACATTCTCATCATTGCAAACCAGAGTGTCGCTAATCAACATTGAACTTATTAATTCTAAAGCAAGCTCTTATTAAATAACTAGTTCTAACAATACATTACAAATATAATATGATTTACAATTTAGTTCTATACTAACTATGATAATAATACAATAAATAATTAGAAATACAAATGTAAATATGAGATAATATGATTTGGTTTTATAGCCGTAACAACAATTGTTATATCTTTTTTAATTCTATTGCTTTGTTATAAACAGCCTTATGCGTAGTTGTTTAGTTAATATGCTATTAAACATTAGTAACTAGTAGCTACTTACACCATACTATATATCATATGCATAGTTGATTTTTAGTATAATTTATCAAACTTTATGTCACATTTTAGAGCAATAAAATCAAAGAATAAAAAAATTTTGCACAAAAATAAAAATTCAATAATTCATTTAGAAATTGTAAATAAATTTGAAAAAATGATTAAAAAAAGCAAATGTATAAACATTTTCAAAATTTTTGAGCGGTAAAAAAAAGAAAATTAATAGGTTTCTCACAAAAATAAAAATTCACTAATGATGTAAAACTTAAAAAAATGCAAATGTATAAATTTATTTTTGTTTTGTTTTAAAATGTAAATTATTGTTATCTAAATTTAATTATGCATTTATTGCAATTAAAGAGCTTGAAAAAATAAAGCCACACACAATTATTATAAAGTATTATTAAAATCAATAAGAAACTATTATGTTTAGTCAAAGTTTTAAAAATCAAAATGCACAACATCATTAGCTGCTGCCATATTAGTTTTTATAACTCAATTTTGGTTGTGCTGACATCTTAGAGAAAAACACTTAATTATTTATTAAATAAAATAACATTAATTTATTTGATTTGTTACGCAACCACATTTTGATGCTAATATTTAAATATTACCTTCTATTGCAATAAATAAAGCAATAAACTATTAAATGATAATAAATATCGTCGATTTTAGTTAATATTTCAGTAAATACTCTTTAGAGCACAAGATAAAAAGTTATCCATATGAGAAATGGTATATCGGGCATTATCAAGAATTTTTTAATATTCAAAAATAGTCAAAAATGGCAAACCGCACATTTTTGTATCTCAATTTTTGGGCCTTTAGAAAAAGATAAGAAGGTCCACGATGACTCAAAATATTCCTTATTACATGTACTTTAAAACTCATATTTGCTTATTTAATGTTGGGGCAGTCATTTTGATATGTCAAGCTTCAAACATTAATCCAAAAAAACCCGTAAATTTTGCAAAACTGAAATATTATGCTTTGCTTAAACCGTTCTAACTTTGTCAAATTTTAAAGAAATTTGATCCACGATGCCTAGATTTCTTCGTGTTTGATCTTTCTTTAAAGTGATTACACAAGACTTATAGAATTAATACATATTTACCACTATTTTGATGCAGAAAGTTGCACATGTATTTGCGATCTTCAAAACTGTAATTTTTAGGTACCAAAAAAACGCTGTCATATTGAAAAATGGTATATTGGGCATTATCAAAAATTTTTTTATATTCAAAAATTGTCAAAATCGGCATTGTTCTTCAGAAAATCTAAATCACTTTTTGTCAATCTTGCTTTGTTTTTGAGATAGTCAACAAATACAAAATATTTAAAAAACTTTTTATTTTGCAAAAAAACACAAACAATTTAACATTACTTTAACAAGTATGCATTGATGCAAGCTTTTGATACTTGTTAAAACAGTTTTTTTTGGTTCGGTTAGTAAAATTTGATAAAAATGCTGTTCAACAACGGAGAATACGCAGATATCATTTTTGTTTACGGATTCTGTAATGGAATTGCTCTAGCAATTGAGATTTTCCGACAAAAAGCAACTTTTTTGACGCGTTTTTTAGTGAAAACGTTCACCCATATTATTATCAAAAGTACAACACCTACAACCAGGCGACGCAGCACAACGAGTTGCATTTTCTCAATGGGTTTTTGATAATACTTGATATACCATTATTCATATAAATAACTTTTTTTCTTGTGGTCTGAAAAATATTTATTGAAATTTTGACTAAAATCGGCATAGGATGACAGCGTTTTTTCGGGTGATATTTACAAGTTTTGAAGAAAACTTGTGCAAGTTCCTGCATCAAAATAGTGGTGAATATGAATTGATTCTAAAAGTCTAGTGTAATTACTTTAAAGAAAGATTAAACACAAAGAAATTTAGACCTCGTAGATCAAATTTCTTTAAGATTTGACAAAGTTAGAACGGTTTAAACAAAGTATAATTTTGCAATTTTTCAAAATTTAAGGTTTTTTTTTAAATAAAGTTTAAAGCTTGATATATAAAAACGACTGCCCCAACATTAAATATACGAATGTGGGTTTTAAAGTACATGCAATAAGGAATATTTTGAGCCACCGTAGACCTTTTATCTTTTTTCAGAGACCCAAAAATTAAGATACAAAAATGTGCCGTTTGCCAATTTTGACAATTTTTGAATATTAAAATATTCTTGATAATGCCCGATATACTTTTTTTGATATAGACAACCTTTTTTCTTGTGTTCTAAAGAGTATTTACTGAAATTTTGACTAAAATCAACATAGGGTGACAACGCTTTTTTGGGACTTAAAAATTACAAGTTTTGAAAATTGCAAAAACATGTGCAACTTCCTGCATCAAAATAATGGTGTATACGTATTGATTCTATAAGTATTGTGTTATCACTTTAAAAAGAGATTAAACACAAAAAAATCTAGACCTTGCGGATCAAATTTTGTTAAGATTTGACAAAGTTAGAACGGTTTAAAGAAAACAAATTTTTGCAATTTTGCTAAATTTGCGTTTTTTTTTTGGAATAATGTTTGAAGCTTAATATATCAAATTGACTGCCACGTTATTAAACATAAAAATATGGGTTTTAAAGTACATGTAATAAGGAATAATTTGAGCCATTGTAGACCTTTTTATCTTTTTTCAGAAGCTCAAATATTGAAATACAAAATAAGCTAAAAGAGACGTTTTATTGTAAATTTTTTGACTTTAAATGTGTGTCATTTTAAACAGGCAATATTCTAAAGTCCAAAATTTTGGGAATCTTGTTTTTTTCATCCATATTTTGATCCCTGGAAATTTTAGCAAAATCAAAGAAGTCGATTTTTTCAAATTAATCGATTAGTAATGGAATTACCCATATTATTTTTTAAGTTAAACTTATTTTTAGTTGCATCAATATAAATAGTTTTGCGTTTGTCTTTATTGATCAGTTACTTAAACTAACTCTCATGAATTACTACAAGCTTAAAATAATTATAAGTAATTGAAAAAAACGGTTCTAAGTACTATAAATATTCATTTAATTTTTATAATGTTTTTATTGTTATTGTATATTTATAGTACATAGAACCGTTTAATTACTTATAATTATTTTAAGATTGTAGTAATTCATGAAAGTTAGTTTAAGTAACTGTTTGATAAATTTGACAAACGCAAAACTATTTATTTTGATGGTACAATAAAAACAATAAAAAAAAATAATAAGATTTGATAATAACGCAAAGTACATAACAAGTATTTCTAGATCTTAGTTTTTATTTTTTTTTTGTTTTTATTAAATGTTTTGTAAAAAGATTAGCGCAGCTTTTTTTAGTAAAATTACAATAGTTTTCTAAATAGTTATTTTATTATTCAAATAACAACTCCTCAGTCTGTTAGTCTTGTTTGTTGCTATAATAATCTTTATGTTCGATTCATTGTTTTGTAATTGCTATATCTTTATTAGCTTTGTTTTTATTTATGTTTATGCTATATTATTACTTAACTATCAATGATCAATTTTAAAGTTAAACAAAACTTAATAGTATAAGCAGATTAATAATTAATTAATTAATAACACTTTTAAAAGCCCATGTTAAAAAATTTAATGCAATACATTCAAAATAAATTTACTTCCAATATTGTTAGTTATATTTTGAAAGACTATCAAAACTAAGCTTAATTTTTTATTATATTTAAATTGATTAAAAAGTAGAAACCTAATAATATAAAAAAGTAGCAATTTTCAGCGCAAATTTTGTCTCATAAATAAACAATGAAAACAAGATAAATACCACATTTGGGCAACAAAAATAGTCTTCAATCTTAATGATAAATTTTGAAGAAAACGTAATATCATCCAAGTACATATAAGTATATTTTTTATAAGTGCCTGCTCATATGTTTCTATTCAAATTCTCGGCGTGGTTGTAATACATAAGCAGTGTAGAATATGAAAACGGCACAATGTAATTTATCTATATGCACGTTGGATAAAGCCAAAGTGCTAACAATGCTGTGTGTATATGCAATAAATATCCTACGTGCATCAATAATAACATATGTTATCGATAAATTTTGGGATGCGGCTATAACGTAAGTTATGTGCATTATGTTACTAAAGCGAATGGTGCTGTTATTCTTATTTTATAAAGTCGGATAGATTGTCAGCACGCGACATGCCGTTTGTTTATTGATATTAAATAAGTTCTGAATAAATAAAAAAAATATATTTGTTTGCATTATTTATTTAATTATTAAATATGGATGGTTTCTTCAGTTTTTTTACTATTTAAGTTATCTGTTATTTTATTAAAGTAAGTTTCCTACAAGCTGGTACAAAATTTAATATCGTAAGTATGTATTTTTTTGAAGTAGTGCAAAATTTAATAATAACAAGTCTGTTTTATCTGTATCGCAATATCAAAATAGATTTGATATATCGACATTTTCTAAAAATTGCCTTGTCATGTCAATACATCAATAAAATGTATTTGTAAAATTAATCATACATTATAGATGTGCAAATCTAGTATAAAAATTGTAACGTTATTGATTTGCTTAAAATATGCTACTTTTATTAGTTTGGAAATGTTATAAGATGTGTATTTTTAACATAATAAATAATAATTAAAACTAAAATTGCAATAATAGCTAGCATTCTAGCTGGTATTTAGAAAAGCTTACATAAAATAAAATGCTAAAAAATAAACTGGAAACAAGATGATAAGAACAAGGAAAAGAAGAGTGCAAAATTGATATTAGGAAAAACTAAAAGGAATTGACAAAGAAGGCCTACAAAAAATTAATTAAATAAACTAAAAGTATCATCAAACAAAGCAGAAATAATAGAAAAGTAAAATACAATTAAAATAAGTAAAATTTTTAGTCTGCTAGACACTAATGACCAGTTGAAATTGCCGTCAAGGAGTTTTTTATACAAGCTGGAACTAAAAACGCTTTTTTAAAATCAAAATCATAATAAATATAGACAACTAAAAATTCAAGCACTCTCACAATGTACTATCAAAATGTGAGAGGGCTACGTACTAAGTTGGTGGATCTTTTCTGATCTTGTTAAATTTTTTTTAAAGTTTTTACTGATACCGGGTTTCATTCTTTGATTATTGGTAACAAATTTATTATTGACCGTCTATTGGGTGGGCATGACTGAAAATACCAGCTCTAAGTGCAATAGCGACAGTTTTAACTGCAGTCAGAAAAAACTTCTTAATCTTAAAATGATTATAGTCAAAATTAGTTTGAGACTAACTAATTTAATTGTATGCTGTAGTTATATACCATCCAGGTCTTCTCTAGTTTTATATGTTGGTCATGGTAAAGCGCTTAAAGATAATATTTTGAAGTTTTTAAAAAGCAGAATAGTGATTAACGGGAATTTTAATATGGTCAATATCAACTGAATACCCAATAAAAACTCAGCTGGCTTAACTCCATCTAACGATTTATCTGTGGTAGAAACGTTTCATTGTGATAGTGTCGGTGCTTTAAGTCTAAACCAGTTCAGTTCTATTTCTTATAACTTTAATATTATTTCAGATCAATGTTTAACTAATAGTACTAAAATGTTAATTTCTTAATGCGCTTTTATTATTCCTTGCTATCTATTAGTCTTATTATTAGAAAATGTGATGTTCTCAATGATAATACTTACTTATGTTTGATTATAAGTATGTTTACACTAGTAAAGAAGCACGTAGAAATAGAAGTACTAAAAAGAAGAGTAGAGCTGGTAATAGATAGTTATGAACAAAAAAAAAGTGTTTAAAATTAGCAACACAAAAAACTATTGACTAAGAAGACTTATAGAGGAACAGGTAAGATACAGGTAGGAAACCAAGTAATAACCATAAGAAAAAAAATCAAATACGTCAAGGTGACACTTGAATCAAATGGAAAAAAAGAACAAGTTTAGAAAGCGGTCATAGAAACAATGGAAATAAAGAGAAAGCTCAGTAGACTCATGCCAAACAACAAAAGTTCAGAAAAAAAAGCCAGAAAGCTTATAGCAACAGCAGCAAAAAGCAAATTGTTATACGTTGCAAAACATGGGGAAAAACCATAAAAAAAAACAGGAATAAAATAAGAGGAGCTACAAGAGCCAGTTTGTTAAGCATCAGCAGGGCTTACAGAATGGTGTCACAAAAAGCAGTAGAGGTGATTGCGGCAACACCTCCCGCGAATATGATGGTGGAAGAAAAAATAAAAATAAAGAAACTAATAAAAGCAGAAACGAGTAAAAACAAAGTTAAGAACAAGGAAGAAGACGATGAAAGATGGCAAAAGCAGTGAAATAGAGAAGAAAAGAAAAAATAGACAAGAAAAATAATCCTAAAGATAAAAGAATGGCTAGAGAACAAACCCGAGACGTGCTGTTATACAACACAAATACTGACCGGACATAAAGCTTTTGGAAAATTCTAGTCAAGTAGAATGCAAAGCGTAAAAAGGAGTTAACAAGGAGAAAACAACTTGAAAATGTATTGGTGAGCAAAGTGAATAAAACAACGATTATTATAAACTGCCTAAAAGATGAAAATGAATAGAGGGCGTTAAGAAACTTTGCAACAAAAATAGTAAAAAAATATAGAATTTGTCAATGAAAAAATAATTAAAAAAAAAAGAATAAAAACAAACACACAGAATAAAAACCATAGAAGAGAAAGAAGGGAAACGAAAAAAGCAAAATGAAAACAAAAATACAAGAAAAAATATATAAACAAAAAAAAACAAGGAAAAACAGAACAATTATTCATACAAAAAACAATAAAAGTCTCTTTGACCAGTGAAATGCTAGGCACACTGAATATGGGTGCATACCCTAAAACACGAGTGTATGTGTCTCTTACTGGTTGAAAAGGTAATTTACATTAAATACATCATTTATTAATTTGCCGTTACCTGTCCGTGTACGATTTAACTGTATTACAATCTCTTTCACACACAAATAGTTCAAAGTTTCTTCTAATAGACTACTAACTGGCAACAAAAGAACACAAAAAAATAATCCCAGATGAAAATACAAAGATATCACTGTAGGTAAAACTAACAAATTTACGACTTCCAAAAGAAATACAACTAAAGGAACTGCATAAACTATTCATGAAAGATAAAAAGATACGATAAAAAAGTGAACAAAAACCTAAGAAAACTAAGAACGCATCTAAGGACAAACCAAATAATTGGAATAAATAACATACGGATTAGAAAAAAATAGATGTAAAGCTGGATGTCAGTGCAGATAAAAAAACACAAAAAAGCAAAAGAAACAAGCAAAAAGTAGGGGCTATAAGGAGAGAGAGACCAGGGACAGCATACGTGCCGCAGATTTTGTGTAAAAAAGCATTTTGACAAAGATATTATAACAAGATTTACGCAAAGAAGAAAACCGAAAAGTATTGCCATGCGTAAGTAATTCTTAAAGGCTTCTTTGTTGAGGCTAACAACATCACTACGTCTACAAATAAAACCGTATTAACAATGTAGTCATTAATATTACCTTACTATTTATGAATCTGTAGGTGATAATAAATATTAATATATTTTATGCACTCTGGTTTAAAAAAAAATAATTGAATTAATTTTATTAAAAAAAGAAGATCTATTTGCAAGTCTGAAAAATTGTTATTTTATAGAAGGTACTTGAACAATATTAAACAATTAACACCTAGAAATTTAAAAACCTTCTGGTTTTTTGTTCGAAGTAAAAATAAATCTTAAAGAATACAACAACTACTACTAGTGAGGATACTGCTACTATTCTGGTGATTATTACTCCTTAGTTTATAAACCCATTACACATATTCAATCATCTTTTGCATCAAATACAATTGTATTAACAATCTTAAAAATAAATTAATGCCCGACCCAGATAACTTAACAATATTGTTTTTATGCAACTGTGACCAAAAATTATTATACCCACTCTATCAAATTTGTAGTTTATTACTGTCATCCGGAATATTTTTCACGTTATGGAAACAATTCTACGTACCAATCTTTAAATCTGGTTTAATCTAGTCTTGATTATAATTTTATATCTATTTCAATTTTATTAGATTTGCAAAAATGTTTAAAAAGTTAATATATGACTTTTTGGTTCATTTCAAAATATTATTATTATTCAATTACACAATTTTTTTTCCACAATGATCATACAAACAAATCTGTTTATTTTTATTAATTACATAATCAAAGTTTTGGAACTGAAATCTATGACATCAAAATGGATTTTAGTAAAACGTTTGATTCTGTTATTCATACTATGTTAATTAACAAATTGAGTGCATGTAATATAGCATAATATAATAAGTACTAACCTGTCAAAAACGTTAAAGCAACATCAGGGATACCGCAAAGATCCTACTTGGGACCTATTTTGTTTTTTATTTTTATTAATAATATGTCTAATGTATTAAACTGTCATTTGTTATTTGCAGATTATGTTAAATCTTTAATAACATTAATACATTTGACAATTGCATGGCAAAAAAAAAATACATGCAGAAGCAGACCGAAATTGAACTAAATAAAACAGAGAGAGAATGTAGGAAGCAAACTATAAAAAAATGAAAACATCATTTTATCAAATGATTGATTGTTTTGTTGTATCGTAACTGGAATAAAATTTAATCATAAAAATGTAATTTTATTGCATTTTAAAATGCAAAACTCTAAAAAATTTAATTATTTTTTAAGCAATACTTGCTTACAAGAGATTCACCGCTGATTTTGGCAATGTCTCAACATTCTTCTAATTTTGTAGAATTTTCTATTTAGATCATATCTTGAGTATTGTAATATAATACAGTGCCCATCTTAAATAAAACTCATGTTGACAGATTAATCAGTCATATATACATAAATATATATATATATAGCAAAACTTTAAGAACTTGCTAATAACGTGTCAAACCGTCTTGATTTTTAGTGTCTTTTTGTAATAAATGTTACAATTTTTTATTATTATTTACTGTTATAGTTTTTTAGACACAATTTTTAAACTTTATTTTTATTTCCTTTATTGCCTAAATGTGATCCCAAACTTCTTCAGGTTGTTTTTTATTTGTCCTTTTATTTATTTTATGTTTATTTATTTCTATATAACATATTATAAACTATCACTTTTGTTTTTTATATTTTTTTAAAAACTATGATGTATCACGAAACCCACATTAGTTACAAAAAAAATTATTATCATACTCAAACATACTAGATTCTATATTTTAAATTGTTTTTTTAAATATTTACATAATCTATAAAATTTATTAAACTAAGAATAAATAACTATTTTGAGTAATAATAAAAATGATTTTCCAAAACCGAAAGAAATATCCTTTAAGTAAAAACTTAAGTTAACAGAGATAGCATTATTGTGGAAATTAGGTTTCATGATAGACATTATAAACATTATAAATACAAATAATTGTTTTAAAAACTATTTTTTATTATTTTTTGTATATAGGTAAAATAATACAATAAAGCAGTTTATATCCGCAGTATCATTCATTCAACGATCTGTAATGCGCAGCAGAACATTATTAAGTTACAAACCATTAAACCTAATTGGAGCTAAGATGCGGCTACAACAATAATTTCTAAACTGTTTTTGTCTGACTTGCTCAGAATACTTTTTTAATAAAAATTAAGTAATTTGTAAATTTCGTAAAATTTTACAATTTTTATTATTTTTAGCGCAAATAAAAACTGTAATATTAAACAATATTCCTCCATTTTTTTGCTTATCCAACTTCCTGAATAATTAAATTGAAAATTAAGCACAAAATAAACGTCTTAAAAAAAAAAACGTTAAATACACAGCGGATATAATTAAAAGTGAAAAGTCGAGCTTAAATAATGAAGTCTCCCATGGTTATACTCATCAGCAAAAAATGATTTAGTGAATAATTTACTGCTTCCTTACAGTTTAATATATAAGTTTAAATAATGTATTAGTGTATCCTTGTTTAATTAGCCTTCAAAATTAATATTTCAAAATACTTTTTTTATTATTATTTCTAATTAAATAGCTAGAAAATACAGACTAATTGCTAATTGCAAATTAAATATTATTGATTAATACTGCGCATGTGAATTGATTAAATATTTTGCATTATAACTTCTTAACTTCCAAACCTTCGCATACAGAATGAACGCTAACGTAGAGTAGTTGCGGTAAGCATTAAGGAACTCGATAAGCATATCAAAGCAGAGCTGTTTGGTTATTATAAAGTCAACCAATATGGATAAAGTACCCTAGATTAATCTATAATATTATGTCATCCATTTATAATGATTCATGAATAGGATCATAATTATAATTACCAATGCAATTTCTCTGCAATGTAGTTTGCGTTTACTCTGAGCCGACTTAGATCGTTAATTAAGCTTTGATACATAATTCTCTCTAAAAGAAAAACTATATTTATTGAAACTGAAATTTATAAATATTGTCTGAGTGAGTTCTAAGGTCTAAAGTTATGCTTCAAATAACTTTTTTGTGATTAAAAAGACTTCTATAAAATTTATATATATTTTATTGTTTTGACAGTATACTAAAATTAAATTAAATAAACTCCTCAGAGATTACTGTTTTAATTATATAAATTTGCTTTTATTTAATTGCCTTTCATATTGATTTAAACTGGTAACATTGAATACATTTTCGCACAATCTGGAAAAAGCAGCGCAGCATATTACAGAACTTCTCTCCGGGTCGTGAGTGCGTTATAAAATCCGTTCCATGTTAATAATATAAAATATGCAAAAGTGGAATGAGGAGATTGAGCTAGCTGATGGTTTTTCTGTCCCATACTTGCTGCATATGTGTATAATTTTCTAATGCAATATAAAGCTCACGCTTTTCCACACTGAAAGTCTCAGAGAGTAACACACTTTTATTTTATGATTATACATATTGCGATTACGTGCAACATTTCCATATTTGTTATAAAATATTCAACATTAATGAAAAGCAGCTCTTACAATATATTATTCAGATAAAATTTCTCTTTAATTTGTCATCCTAAGCAGATCAGTTCTACGCAGTTTAAAAAATAATAATTGATCTCAGAAATAAGTCCACTGGAGACTTTTTTAAATTGGAAAAAGTGAGTTCCTGCAACCGCCGCCGGCTTTGACGAAGTCGGATAATTGAAACGTAAATTTTTGATAGTATTAGTTGACCTCGAGTTAATCAATATGTAAATTATGTAAAGTAAAATGCATCAATCTGACCAGAGATATTAAAAGCAAACATTGTGGGGTTTACAATTTAACCGGAGTTATTTGCATATTTAATCGTTTGCGTTGGTTATATAGTATGGAACGTGAATTGGAACACAAAAATAAATCAGTCTGTTTATAATGTGTTTGGAACAGTAAACTAGACACCACATCAAAACAAACCTGATAGATAACCCTTTTTAAATAAATTACATGCAACTAAACTAAATTGAACAAACGAATAGTTCAATTGCAAACACATGCTCATTTAAACATTGTTAATAGACAGATAGTTGTAATTTATTCATCATAATTAGTAAAAATTGCACATATAACAACACACATTACAAAACCTATTATTCAATTATAAAGAAAGATTATGTTTATGCATAACAAGTTTTGTCTGGATTAGTTATAAATTAATGTTAATTATAATAACTTTTTTTATGTTTCAACTATTACTATTAGTTTATTATTAATGGATTTCTTAACGCATTAGAATAAGATTACATCACTTAACTTTTGACAAACAATCATAGCCAAATTTTATCATTCTTCAAAGATGTCCAAATGATCGTAGCAGATTAGTTTAATATTAAAAATTGTTATTGTTTTGAAATTTATCATATTTTTTTTTTTAAAGCGTTAAGCGTTCTATTTAATTTTTTTAGTAACATATATAGGATGCCTCATGATGTACAATTATTCTGATCGACAGAAAAAGAAGAGAACAGCGATGGGAGGTTACTGTATTGATTCCTAGTTAAAAGGAAAAGACAAATACGCACAACCCGTTCTATCACGATCATAAATATATTAACTATGTTTAAATTATTACCGTAATTGATAATATAATCCAAAAAAAGGTAAAACAGCCGACAAGCAAGAGTAAATATTATTTATATTTAAAATTACAAGCAACTTGAAATTTTAAAAACTTTTTGATAATCTTTTGATAAAATAATATTTTATTTTAATTAATCATATATTACTACATATTAACAAATTAAAATGTCATGTTTTTTTATGTATAATATAATAATAACATACACAAGAATGAAATATTTATTGTTAATATTTTCTCGGGAGTTTCTAGTAAATAAATGATTCAAATATATAATTATTGATATGTAATTAATTAATAAAAACAAATATTGTATCTTAAGTGGTGATCTTAATGTTGACCTTTTAGTTAATACAGAACAGCGAAATATTTTATTAGATATATTTGATTCATATGAATTAATGATAAGACTAAAAGAACCCACTCGCATCTTTACTAATATAAACGGTATTAAGTCAGAAACAGCTATTGACTATGCTATAACAAATTTACCGTGTGAAACATATAATACTGTAAATATTGATGGTAGCATAGCAGATCATCTAATGCAAATTATATCAGTTTATAGAATAGTTTCAATACCTAAAGAAAAAGAAATAATTACTTACAGAAAAATCACAAATAAATGTGTTGAAAGTTTTAAAGAAATGTTAACTACTGATTGGAATGTAACTGTTAACTTAAACTCAGACTTAAACTCAATATTTAGTAGTTTTTTAAATCGTGTTAAGAATTGTTTTTAATGTGCTTGTCCGTTAGTTTGTAAAACAAACGTTAATAATACTAAGAAGTGGATTACTCCTGCTCTTAATAATGAATGTACTCAGTTAAATAAATTGTTCTGGATTGTAAAAAATACTAATGATATTAATACTGAAATATTCTATAAAACTAAAAAAAGGCAACTTAAATTTAATATTGATCTAGCTAAGAAAAGCTTTATGGGTAGTAAAATAGATTCAAGTTCAAATAAATCTAAAACTACCTGGGAACTTGTTAATAAAAGTCTTGATCGTGTAAAACCTAGAATTAATATTCAATTAAATATTAATTCAGTTACGGTTAAAGATGAAGATGTTATAGCTAATGAATTTGCTCTCTATTTTTCAAACATTGCAACAAATTTAAGTACCGCACATTTTGGGCTCAATATGTCTAACAGTTGTACACTACCTTCTTTTAATGCAAATTTTTTCTTTTTGGAACCAATTGACTTAGATGAGTTATTTGAAACAGTAGCAAGTTTAAGTAACAAAACGTCATGTAGTATTGATGGCATATCTTCAATAACCCTAAAGTCTATTATACCAGCCATAGCTGAAATACTTATTAAAATCTTTAGTTTATCTTTATCACTAGGTTTTTTTCCATCTATTCTAAAAACTGCTTCAATAACTCCAATTTTCAAAAAAAATTACCCTTTAAATATTGAAAATTATAGACCCATATCAATCCTCAGTTCGTTTTCTAAACTACTGGAGAAGCTAGTATATAATAAAATGTTAAAATTTCTTAACAAATTTAATATAATAACAACTAACCAACATGGCTTTAGAATTAATTACTCCGTTGAAACTGCCACTTTTAACTTATTAAAATTCATACATAATGAAAATAACGATGGAAAATATGTGGTAGCTCTTTTTTTTTGACTTGTCAAAAGCGTTTGACACAGTTTGCCCAAAAATTATAATCAATAAACTACATGCTATGGGGATTAGAGGAATAGCCTCTAAATGGATTGAATCTTACTTAAAAAACCGCAAAATATCGGTTAAAATAAAAGATATCCAATCATTAGAATATACATTAAATACGGGTGAGCCTCAGGGTTCCGTACTAGGGCCTCTATTGTTCTTGCTATTTATAAACGACTTGCCTATGGCTATTCAAGATGCAACTGTAGTTATGTTTGCTGATGACACTACATTTGCAATATCAGCTTTAAATGAATTTGAACTTGCACGTAAAATTAACAAAGTTTTAAATGAGTTTTATCTATGGTGTCATAATAATAAATTAATTATTAATGCTGATAAAACTATTATTATGCATTTTTATCAACGAAAACAGTTGTCTAATAATTTTAAAATTGTATTTGATAGCAAGCATTATTTATTATCTGTATCAACAAAATTTTTAGGTGTCATTATTAATGAAAAATTATCATGGAACGATCACATTGACTATGTTTGTCAAAAATTAAATAAAGCGTTCTTTGCAATTTTACAATTAAAAAAGTCATTAAATTCTGATATTTTATTAACTATTTATTATGCCTTGGCATTCGCATATAGCTTTTAATATTGTTGTATGGGGTAGAGCAACAGATAATAATAGAATATTTATTCAACAAAAGAGGATAATACGATTAATTTTTAACATTAAAATTCCCAATACATGCAGAGATAGTTTTAAGACTCATAAAACTTTAACAATGCCTTCTATTTATATTTTTAAAGCCGTAATACATGTGAAAAAAAAACATCAATACTTATAAAACTAATAGCGCAAATCATTCGTATAATACAAGACATTGTGATCATCTTAGAACTGCAATACCCCTCAACACATTACAAGAAATCCCTTGAGTACTCCGGCGTTGCTTTACATAATAATTTGCCTATAAATTTTAAAAATATTAATAACTATAAAAAGTTTAAAAAGGAATTGCATTCATTTTTAAGTGACAAATGTTACTATTCTATTGATGATTTTTTTCTGTGATAAATAAATATGTTCAGGATTTATATGTTGTTTTTACTATGTTTCTTGTCTATTTTGATTTAGGTTTTTAATTTTTAATGTGTATTTCTATATAGATTTAAATTTTAATGTGTATTATTATATAGTTTTTAATTTTTATATTCAAATGTATGACGTTTCATATCCATGTAGTGTGGAATAAAGATATTATTATTATATTATTATTAATAAGTACAGTTACTAACACGTAACATAATATGTTATATTTGCTTATAAAAATAAGCACGCGCGTTTCCAAATTTAATTTTATATTTAATTTTTATTTATTGCTAAATTGAACCAGTAAATATTAACAATTGTGGTAAAAAATTAAAAATGCTACACATCTTTTTACTGAATCTGTATATGACATTTATCCACGTCTCCGAAGACAAATAATAACTAATTAATATTTTAGTAAATTTATTGGCAACATACAACAATTTCTGATATTCATATTTAACAAAAATTTATTTAAAAAAAACTTTCAACATTCTTTGATAATTCTGGTTCTGCCTGCACATAAATCTTATTTTGCAGAATTAAGTTTGGGGTCGACCAGCTCCGTCAACAAATAATTTTCATAAAATTCATTTAGCTTTGGAAGCATGTTCATCCAAAAAATTGCATCACGTTCAATCTTAAACATATGATAATATTTTATGTGACATTTGCATTTAAAGATTTTGTATCAATCGTACCTTTACATATACAAAACCTAGCGGTGACCAAATAAAAAAAATAGCAATAGTTTCGTTTTGCAATCTGAAGTTGTCCTTGTACTTGGTAATAATATTTATGCGTTTGCTTAAGATGAAGCGCATTGTTTTCATCTACTGTTGCAAAGACAATTTTTTGTCTCGTATGCAATCCACTGGATGCATTTTTCTTGATAACGAAGGACTATTAATTTCCAGTAAACCATCTCCATCAATTAATCCATCTAGACTTGTTGCTCCCAAATAACTGTAGTCTTCATCCACAAAAAAACACATTTTTTAACTTTGCAATTAGAAGCATTCTCAAATTTTTGTATGGCTATTGCTTCAATCACATGTCTATACTTTGTATGTTTATTGCCTGTAAAAGTGGAGTATAATATAAACTTCACTTTATTTTTGCGAGATGTGTTTGTTTATAATCTGCAAAACTCGCCAAACCAGAAAGCAGTTAAACGTTGAGAACGTTCATAATACCAATTGGGGCTACTTGCTAGTCATCTAGTTTCTTCTTCCAACAGCAAATTCTCCTGTTTATTTTTCTTTATGGAATTCAAAAACGATTCTTTTTTATTTTCTAAATCAATTCCTAAATTGGTTTTTTGTATATTTGTTGTCGAGTTTACATCCGGTTCGTAGTGGTGATCAGGTGGCGCTACTTCTTTAAACCGCTTTCAAAAGATTCCTTGACGTTGAAAAAATTCTATTCTTTGTTTTCTCACTGTGAATATGCGAGTTTGTAGCAAGTCCAAAAAGTTTATAATACGCACCACGAGCGTTATAGGATAATGCAGCTGCTTCTGCTCTAACCGCATTATAACTTTCAGCAGCATTGTTGTCCATGTTATAAATTAAACTTGTACAGTTATTAATAACTCTCTGGAGACACTGCATAACATCCATATATAATCCACATGTTTTTCTAGAATCATATTAATTTAGTTGTCTTTGGCGATTCCAGAACAAAAATATCCGATTTTTTTACATTTTTCATGTTTGCCAAAGACATGAGAAATTGAGTTTATAATATCCGCTCGTAGATTATCAATTTTTAAGGATATGTTAACATCCGTGGCGATATAATGTTGTGCAGCTTTTTGCTCAGCCGTTCTAATTTGTCTTATAGAACTTTGAAGGCGTTTCTTCAAAGATATTGGCACTGAATAAATTACTTTTAGTGCGACTAGCAGCATCTTTCAGGCGAGTACACATGTTTCTAAGCAGATGATTTCTACATTCAACTTTTTGTATGCTTATATTTTTGTAAGGTTTTTCTAAAAGAAGACGTTTATGAACGCTACTGTCTCCATCTCCTACCAATCTGTTATATATTAAGCCATGCAAACTAATGCTGTTTTTAAAGCCATTTAAAATCATTTCTGCTTCCATTGCAGTTGAAGCACCATTCCAGTTTTAAACGCACATATGTTTACTGGGTTTATTTTATTAAATCCTGCTTTTGTACAAACGGAACAATATTTGTTGCGAATGCCTAAATATATCATTTTTTTTGTTCGAGCATCAATAATACAAGCCTAAAATAGATTTTTTTATTAAAGAAAACAATCAACTTTACAAACTTTTTTTATAACAATATAAAATATCTATAAAGTTACCACGCCAGATGCAGCATTATAATTTGTTCTGTACGATCTCTTAGACCATGCTTCGTCACAAATAACTGTTATATATGGCACACCGTCATCTGTTACATCACCAGAAGCAATAGCAAGTGCTCCAAGTGAATTGTAGATGACATGTTTTTTTGGGCTTTTTGATATGTATGTGAGGCCATAAATGAAATATTGTTAACAGCCATTAATTTTTCCATCTGAGCAAACCCAATTCCTATAGAAAGTGCTCCCAAAGTTACTAAATTATTTAATTTTTTAGCATCTCTATCTGTGCAAATTTGTTTTTCTACTTTACATTTTACATTTTAAAACAAAAATAGAAACCATTCTACGTCGAATTTCCCAAATCAACTCCATATCTATTAATGAGCAATTAAATGGATTATAATTACCGCTCTCTAAAATTTGCTCTAGGAAGAAATTTATATCAACTATTCTTTTGCCAGCATTAATTTCTCCATTATCATTCAATATTTCTTTTTCTTTGTCAATATTATTGTAAACAATGGAGATTTCTACTTCTTGATTGCTACTGCACTCAGCTGGAGTTTCAACAGCTTGATTTTCTATTTACTATTGTATTTTGTTGTACTCTCAAAGTGTTCTTGTGTATCATTTATCCACACAAAAGCGCTTTTTCCATCTTCATTTTCTTGAATGCTGCTGAGTATATTGCGACTCCTAAATATAAAAAGATCATTTATTTTCTGTTTGGTAGACAATATATTATAAAAAAGATTACATGAAACGTTATAAATTTGTATAGTGTGGTACATTCTGTATGCTTCCCAACTTAAAATAATTTTGATATAGGTACTTACGCATTACAAAACTGAGATGAGTATTTGGCTACAGATTGTCTGCTTCTTCTAAAGGTTGATAAACTTTTTTTACTTTTTAGCATTATCACAATATTAATAACACAAACCAAAACAAACTAAATTACAAACAGGCGGAATCAAACCGAAACACAATGTAAATATTAAATAAACAACAACAAAATATAAGTATATGTATTAAAAAATGGCAAGGGTGAAGGCAAAAACGTGATTAAATGAGATAATGACATTATAAAATACAATAATGATCAAGACTTAACAAATCGGTATTAATGAGTTTAGGGATTATAAAAATAAAAAAGTGATTATAAAAAAACCTAAAGAGATTAAAAAGGATTAAATGGCATTAAATATTTTAAGTTTTAAAATTTCCAAAGATTTTAATAAATTTAATTTGAATAAAAACAAAGTAATTGTTTTATTATTTCATAATCTTGAATTGTCAAATCAAACTGAAACACTTTTTAGCAATTAGTCGAACTAATGTACAAGTTCACATATCAATCAGGGATTAATGAACTATAACGAATAAAATTTTTAAAAAAATAACCAAAAAAACAAATTGTAGAATGAAAAAAACAAATATTATATGACGTACAATAACACTCAAGTTTGAATAACGCAAAGCAATTTTTATGAAGCAATTAAATATGTCAAATTAAATTTAAAAAATAGATATCATGTAGTAACAGTATTTAGTTTTATATAAATGAATTAATGAAAGGTTTACTTTCTTTTGGCAGTACCTGGCATCTGTTTTATTACTTTACTGGCATCCTTATCGTTTAGTTTTGCGGGTGATGTTTTATGATGTACTAGACTATGGCGGAGCCTATTACAGAACTGAACTAATTCTTACGAAGAGCGCCACCTTATAAGAGGTGTTTTAATAAACACTTTTTTCTCCAAATGACATTAAAAGCGGCCTTTTAATGACACTTGGCAGGCTTAAAAGTTGTACTTTTAATGCCTAGGCAGAAAAAGTCCACTTTTACTGCCTAGGCAGAAAAAGTAGGCAGAAAAAGTTTGTTGCTAGGCAACCTTCCAAGTAATAATTTAAATCAAACTGGTTATTAAAATTGACAATGACATTAAGAAATAATAAATAATTGATAATGAAACGCAATTTAAATATGAAAAAGTCGATTTTGCGTGGAATTGGAACAAATTTGAAGAAAAAATTATATGTTTCACACGACAGAAAAGCAGATTTAATGCCTTGGCTGGTTTCATAGCCTCGCTACGCTCGGCTATGAAACACCAGCCGCGGCATTAAATCTTGTGCTTTTATGCCTAGTAAAACAAATAACTATTTTGAGTTTAATTTAATTATGTATCAGAATACAAAAAAAAATATAAAACATAATTTTTTCTAAATATAAAAATACGTTTCCAGAAGAAAATCATTTTACTAAATTAGAAAAAAAAACTATTTAACTTATTATTCAACAATAATTATAAACAAATAATTTCTTAGAAAAATGCAGAATTGTATATTAGAAATATTTTATAAAAATCTTTTTTTTCTAAAACTCTTATTTAAGATTTTACGTGTAAAATTAGTAAAAAGAGGGTACATGAGGCCCGTGCTCCGGCGTCAAATATTGCGATCCTATTCTGTCAATAAAAATATTTTATTTTTGTGAAACTAGCTAATCTATGAGAATAACATACATAATGCAGTGTTTGTGTAAATATTTTATTTGAGTAACAGTACGTTAAAAAGTTACACGTGTTTTATTGTTTTGTTTCATCTGAAATACTTGTAGTAATTGTCAAAATAAAAACAACTCAATCTCTGATTAAAAATACTCAAAGTTTTGTTTATTGCTATTTTAAAAAAAACAAATAATTCATTTCCCTTTTATTTAAAAAAAAATATCCAGAGAAGCATAAAGTGCACCTAGCAACAAATTATGATGTAGAAAATCCAGCGACAACTTAAGGGTTAAGAACGGCTTAAATTTGTTTTTTTTTAACTAAATTAAAAATTATTATTTTATTATTAATAACTATAAATTCTGTTTTTTGAATGATTTACTTTACTAAACTTTTTACCTAGATTTGATATAAAAATTACGTACACAAAGTTAGTATAGCAAAACATCTTAAAATGTCTAGTTTAAGTCTAATATCTGAATCACCTATAAACAAAGACCTCAAAACAATATCTAAATAGAGCACTTTCAACATGGTCAATTTTAACTAAGTATCATCAGTATGAATTATTAAACTAAACAGCAAATCCATATCTAAATCTTCTTCAATTTGTATTCTAAGAGTATATTATCTTTTCTGAAACAATTAGTTTGTTGACATAGCTTTAAAAGAATTTAGAAAACTAAGATTTCTTAATAGATATAAACAGTTTTTTTACTTCTGTATAGCTTCTGCATATATATAATTAATTTGTCCTCGTATTAAATATTGTTCTTAAGTATGGGAAGGAGCATCCAAAACTTTACTTTAAAACACAGGCGTATTGTTGAAAGTACAAAACATATTGCCATCTATACAAATATTGACTTGTGATATTAGGCTTGCTGGAAATTCTAACAAATATTTACTGACAGTTCAGAGACGTAGAACCAAATCTTAAAAAAATATTTTTATCCCTACTATAGACACATAGAATTAACTTCCAAATTCAGTATTTCTCAAGACTCATAAACCTCAAATAATTAAGGTCAATCAGACAGCTTAAATATAGTCTTCAATGTGAAAATTTCAGCAAGTGTGGTTTTATTCGTCGAAATTCAAAAGTATTTTTATGTTATATTAAGTAATTCCTAAAAACCACATTTCAAAAATAAAAAAAAAAATATTGTTATTAGCTATTATATTAGCATTTAAATAGCTTTTATGAATACAAAATTATATATACAAAATTAAGTCTATACAAGTATTAAGTTATATAATGCTTGTATTACATTGTGTATTAATATATTTTTAATTATATTTGTATAATTATAAATAACACTTCAAAAGTCTGTAAAATGCAGAAATGATAATTAAATTTAAAATATGTTTTACTTTTTACATACGAATAGTTATTAACTTGCCTTTCAATGCGATAAAGACTTTCAAATAGAAGCATAAACTTACGCGTTTGCAGTAAATAATTAGCTGATACAGAATTAGTTCTCAAAAAGTTACCAATATAAATAAAACAACGTAACTTTGACAAGGTGTGCAGCCTTTCAGCGCTCTGTTTTGACAAACATAGTTTTCCAAACAAAAATATTTGTTTTGTACCAATATTAGCAAGTCATCTTGCGGATGCCTAACGCTAATGTTCGTTCTGTATTTTTAGCAATTTTGACGTATTGACCTATTAATCTTATTTGAGTGCCGTGATAGGTTAGTAACCGTTTTGGACAACAAATTTAGAAGAAAACTGCGTTTTAAGACAACATCGTACACAATTTTTGCTAGTAGCCTTTGACAGACAGTGGTAAAAGTCTTTATAAATTAAGAAGAATTAAGTTTCTCAAAAACTGTGAAACAATTGCCATTTGAAACGGGTTAGCTAATAAGCAGACTTTGGTACTTTGACAAGTTACACATCCCTTGATACGTTTTATTATATTCTGGTACATGTTTTTCTTCTATACAATTTAGGATACAAAGATTGCATGATACTTTTCTCTTCAGAAATAAAAGAAGTCGTCCATATAAAGAGACAAAGTGTGGTCGTTGTGCTGTTGTTCGGCTAAAGATTTAAACAAAATTTGTATCTTTATTAATAATAAATTAGTTAAAAGATACTGAGCAACTAATTTTTCAAATACTTTATTTTGTAGAGTGAATAATCTTTAAACAAAATGTCTAAATAAAATATCTTTTTTCAAAATGTACTCAACCTAGAAAACGTATTCCGGCAGAGATAATATCAATCAGCCAAGTTTGTAAAAATGACTTTACGTGGTCTGATAGTAAATTCACATCAGATACACTCTCTACTTATTTAAAACTCATACCACGGTCAATGATTTTTTTTAGACGTTTTACTCTTGTTCGCAGTCTAATAAAATACAGTTAGCATACGCTTTTTTTTTAAACATTACAACTAGCGGCACAGATAAGATAGCAAAACTAAGTGTAGGTCTTTAATATTTTAAGAAACAGAAAACTCAAGTATTGTTTGAACTCAATAGCGTATTCATTAATCGCAAAGGTTATGTACCTAACAAAGTATCTTGTTTCTTAAAAAAAAATACATTACTTTATGTTTAAAGTAAAATCAGCGTTACCTAAGCAAGTGAGAAAATGATTTTATTGTTTAAGGTGTTGAGCAAAAAATAAAAAAAATGTAACTGAAAAATATCAATTTAGACTAAAATTAAAAAAAAAAAATGTGTTAGGCCTAGGAACCTTGTAGGCGAAGACATAGCTCTCTTAATGCTAAAAGGCATAACCTTAAACTAGTAACAACGACCACTTATAAAAAATCTGTAATGTTTTAATTTTTAAAATAGCGCAATTTACCAATAACAACTTGTTTAGTCAATGATAAACATAAATTGTACACAAAATTACACTAACAAATTTGTAAAACCACTTACAATTTTAACTTCAACAATGTTGCTTGTGTATTGTTGTGACAGTTTTTAATTTGTATACAGGGTGTTCAAAATAGAATGTAAAGTATTTAAGAAGGTGGTAGTACAAACCACAAAAAACAAAAAAATCTTAATTAACATGGGTTGTCATAGCAATAGGTTTTGGAAATATGGAACATTATTTATTTTTATATATTTTTACAAAGAACAGAGTTATAGAAGATGTTTGAAGTGTCCTCCTTCTATTTCCAAACAGGCACAACATCTTTGTCTAAAGGACATTCGTACTTTTTCTAAAACCACCTCATTTGCTCGGATTCTTGGCACTTTTTATTAATTTTTAACTGCAGCTATTTACTGGAGTAGCATACACTTTTGATTTCAAGAATTCCCAAAAAAAAAATCAAGAGGGTTTAAATCAGTCGATCTTGCTGGCCATAAAACACGTTGAAACTACATTTGTTGCCTGTGGGCCAAAGAAATGTCATCCAAAAGATTATACATTGTGTCTTGCAGAAAGTTGAAGTAAACAGCGTCTGTTAATAGGTTTGGTAAAGCAAAAGGACCTAAAAAGCAACAAGCTACAATACCCATCCAAATGTTTAATAAAACACGTGTTTGATGTCCACATTTAGTTACAACATGGAAATTTTTGTCGGCCCAACAATGTGCATTATAAAAATTAAACGTGCCTGCTGATCAACTAAAATTAAGGCCTGTACTCGTTGTACATGGTATGGACAGAGAAGCTGCTCGTAGAAAGTTTTCCAAACAAGTATTACTATCTTGGCTAATATTTTCCGCACACTCCCTGTATTATGCTCTATTCGTGCTATAATTTCTTGTTCTGTTCTAGGAATAGATACCAACCTTGGTTTGCCGGAAAGATAACACTGTTTTCAACCATAGCAATAAAAACTTGTGCACTAATAACAACTGTCAAATACTGAGTGTTTCGTTCATAAAACATCAGCCAACTATTATGAGAAAATGCCCGTTTTTGCAAAATAAAAAATGAAGGAAAAAAGAATAATAAAAATAAATTATGTTCCAAACTCCGAAACTTTTGCTATGACAACCCATGTTTGTTTAAACTTTTTTGTTTGTTGTGGTTTGTACTTACCATCCCCTTAAATATTTTATATTATTTTTTGAACAGCCTTAACCTTTATTAATGCAAGCTCTATATTGTCTTTTGCTTGCATTGCAAAATTCGTAAAATTGGACATCAATTGCGTAAGTAACATGTTACTGAAAATACAATTTTTTTTAATGTTGATTAGTTTGGTACAAAAGTTGATCTAAAAGCTTTGTTTGTTAAAATCTTTGTATTATCATTTTTGCCCACAGAATCATAGAGGTCCTCATATACTATAGAGCTACTTCAAATAACATTTTTTTGTTTTAAGCATTTTTTTTGTTATTATAATGTGTTGGACTTTATATATAATAAAAGCTGTATGCGTATTCCAACCAACTCCAAGAGTTTTAAGTGTACCATTGTCTAATTGTGTTTGTTTGTTTTAATAGTTTTCAATTTATATTTTGCAAGTTTGCCAGCGTCATCTCTATTTTTATTTTAAAAACATATATCTTTTTTTGTATTGAAAATTGCCATGTTCTGAGATACTGCCGTAGATTGTGTTTTGAACTATGCATCACGTTTAATTTTTTGTTTTAATTTATATATTTTTTTTTGTTTTAAATTTCCAAGTTAATTTAATAGTTCATTAAATGGAGCTACTACATACTGTCCACACAATTCTATATAATGCGTTTCTTAAAAATATTGTTCTGCAGCCTATTCGTCTGTTACAAAATGTTGCTAAAATAGTTCTTTTTAATGTTATAAGTTTTTTCTAAATTGAATTTTGTTCTTGTAATCTTTTAAATTTGTTTTTTACGCTAACTTATAGTCTGAACTTTTTTACTGATGACTCCCTCTAACAATGTTTTTTGTAAAATAATTATGTTGTTCAATACTAAAAAGCATTAAAGTGGGTCCTGCTCTTAAGAGCATGTCAACTAGCGCAAACTAAAAAAATAAGGATTTGCTAACTTTGTGGTTTTTAGTATATCAATGAGTTCTTGTAATATATGTTGCGTTAGAGTTTTCTTTAAGTCACTTTTAATGATTAAGAATTAAAGCTATCATAAGAACTAATTGTTGCATTGATTATGTGTTTTGTTCTAGTAGATAAATTGTGTAACGCTTCTATTTGAATAGAACATGGATTAATTGACAGACAAAAACTGTTGCTTATTGTTCGGTAATCAATTTTGCTGTTGAACATGTATCGAAAATCACACGACATTGAACTAGTTGACGTTTTTTGTTTAATACGTGTATTATTGCTGTAAGCATTAATTGATCGGTGAACACAGAAGCAATCATTTGCATTACTTTACCCTTGGAAAATAGTCATACTGAGTTTCTTGTATTTTCAGTTAATGTTGTAGATTGTATCTTATAATAGCTTAAATTCTTAACATGTAGTAATAAATTATGTTTTGCGTTGCAGTGTTTGCAGCTTTCCCACTATATGCTGTTTGATAATTTCCGACTGGTAAGCAATTGAAACAATAAAAAAATTCTTTCAATAATTTTAATTGCTGTAGAATTGACACACAAGTATATTTTTTGTTGAAGCAAAGTTTTAAACTTGGTGGGGTTTGCTTCGTATGTAGTTTTTACGTATGTTTGTTATCAAGTTGGGTACCGCGTTTTGTTTTTGATGATTTGATTGACCATACGCAATACAATAAAAAATCTAGCATTCCGTTATACTTCAAAAAAATTTCTTTCCTGAAATGTTTTTTCCTTGGCGTTCATTAAATTTTGGTTTAGTTTTGTTTTCAACATACACACAATAAACTTGTTAAAAGTTTTAATTTGCATGAGAACTAGCAATTCTAGGTGTTTAAGTGTATCATTAGTTAACTTTATTAAACTCTTTGCACTTTCTCCTTTTTATCAGTTTTAGATTTTTAGAATATACTTTAATTTGGCTTTGAATTATAAACGTTCTTCAATATTTCCTGGAGAAGTTTTTTTCGGAAATTTCTTATTTTTCCATAATTGAGTAGTGTAAGTAATCATTTGTTTGTAAATGACTTGATCCAGCCAATGACCCAAAAGTTGTTTTTTGTAGTAGGTTTTGAGCAAGAACTTTTAGACGTTCTAATTCTGCTATCACATTATAGTAATTGTCGTTCTTCTGATTGATGTCATTTATAATTTTTATCAATTTTATCTAAATCATTTGTTAGTATTCATTATTTTCAAAAAAATTGCTAAGCTAAAAACGTTCTTTGATTTTTAAAACGTTTTGATGTGAGTATATCTTTATAAAATTAAAAATGGTTTTAATTTGTCCCTTAAAGCTCCGCACTTTGTTTGTTATAGTTTTTATTTGTGCCATTGTAGATGTGTGTTCTGATATGTTGTAAATTGTGTTCAATTTTGCCAACTAGAAATTAATTCATTGCATGTAAAAAACTATCTGTAATAATCAATTAGATCAAATAGAATTCTGTGCATAGTGTAAGCACAGAATTCTAAGGTTTTATTTTTTTTATTTGACATTGAAATTTTATACGCAACATCCGCTAAGTGCATGCTGTGCATTGGCATTTAAGATTTTGAAGTTGCATAATAACTGCAAAAGTTTGTCAAGATTACGCAGGTTGGTTAGGTGTTAAGGTTGTATGGCAAGTACATTGCACTAGTAATAATGAGTTATAAACACACTAGTATTAGAATGTCTTGGGGTTGTGTTAATTAAGTATATTTTGACATTATTATTATATTACCTAATAATAGTGTACATGGATGATTGTTAATTGCACAAAATTTATTAATAATATGTGCAGGTTCAATTCACAGAAAAACACGCAAAACCAAAGGTCGCCGGCAAGTATAAATTAAAGCGTCGCAAAAAAAATCGGTTTCTGGCAATAGCCGTTTAAATGTGAATTAGTGTTAAAATAATAAGTATTAGATACTTGATTGAATATACTTGGAGAGTGTTCCCCTCCCGACAGAGCATTCCGTTACGTCAGTTATAAAAAATGATTATAAAAAAATATATTTAACATTCTAAAAAATAATGTAGACTATGATCAACAGCAAGATAAAAAATGTGTGATTTATGATTGTAAACAGCGTTTATATGCGGAGACTTAACTAATAATTACAATTTCATTGCTGTTATCCTTAATAAATATTATTATTATGAGCAGTGTTATAATTAAATTTTAAACGTATTCTCATCCAAACATTTTCTCAGCATTTTTTCAAGGTTAATTGTTTATTTTTTTTATCTAAAAAGTTACTTATTTTGATATTTTATAATAAACGTGTGAATAATAAAAACAATAAAATATTTAAAAAAACAATGATCCTAATGGATAACCATTCTATTAAAGTTAGAAATATTTTTGATGTCAAATATCATAACATAACATAACATGTGTGTAAAGCAAGCTGTAGAAAAAAATTAATTTGAAATCAATTTAAAACTGGCAACTCAAAAACGATACGGTTTTAGTGTTGCTACTTTAAAGTAAACAATTTAATTTAGTTTTTAAATACCATTCTCAAAATTTCATTGACTTTATATTTGTTTACGTTAATTTACCTAGGGAATCAAAATTAGTGCATATTTTAATTAACCAGAAAAGGATTGTAATTTAAATAGTGAAGTCTGAATTCTAAATTAGTGGCAGTGGTTAAAAGTATAGGGATAATAACAAGATAATAGGACTGGGACGCAGACTTCCCGGGAGGACAATTATAGAGGGTTGGCAATATATTTTTTACTTCAATTTTTTATTCAACCTAAACAAAAAAATAAGAATTTAATTTAAAATTGCCCATATGAAATAAATTGACTGCAATAATTTAATACTAAATTTTTATAACAAGTAATATTAAATTCTAAGCAAAAAAATGTTATTAATAAATGTTGGTTAATATTATTTTTATTCAATATTTGTAGACTCTAATCGATACAAATCGTCGATTATTATTAATGACACTGCATTCACTATTTTTTCTATGTCTCGCTGAACCATTTTTCATGTCTTAACATATTTCTTGTCTCATTACTTTTCCTTATCTTCACATTCTTAGTTCCGTTGGTCTTCCATTGTTGTTGTTTCTCATTTTCTGGCTGTCTTTTTCATCAACTGATAAAACTTCGTGCGAGGATTCGATTTACTGCAAACAATTTATTTCACAGTAGTTGTATTTTTAAAATTTACTGCAATTGCAACATTAATAAAACATTTTGTTTTCAAGTCGCAATTATATAAAATTTTAAAATCACAGTACCAATAAATTCATTAATAAATACAACATTCTAATATAATTTTTGGTATATTTTAACTAACCAGCATATTTTATATTTTTGTTAATTAATATTGAAGACGTTTGTCTGTGATTAAAGTCTTTAAATGCAATTAGAACATTCGTCTATACATTTAATCAACTTTCAACCCTACATTTATACAATAAGATTCAAGTATCAAAATAATCAATTCAGATATTATTCTCCCACGCTTAGATTCCTAATAAATAATACATTAGAAACATAATAAAAATATATATGCCCCTTGAATAATTCACAATATCATGAAAATAATAATTCTACTTTTTCTCCGAGAATATAGATTATCTCGAGCGCTGCCCCAAAGTGTGTGTAAAACTTTACATCCCCGCTATTAACTTTTGATGGCCGTGTATATTATATAAAAAAAAGGTAATCTACGCAGAGCCCGAGGATATGCAGAATAAAAAAGGCAAAAGCAATACACATGGTACCATCCACTTGTTATTTAAATTGTTAAATAAATTTTTTCCAACTTTCATTTTGTAAAAATATATATTTTAATGTTTGTAATTAGGGAAAGTTTTTTAATGGTAAGTTAAGTGCAGCATTACATAGTCAAGGATTATCAATTTGCACAGAAAGTTTTGAACGTAATTCCAATAATTATATCAAAGTAAAACTTGCTTGGATATTAAAATCGACCCCGTTAAGTGAGTATTTTAATGAAATTTGATGGTTTAAGCGATGCAATTATAATTACGTTAGCGACCAACCAGTATACAGATAAAGTGTAATTTTAATAAAATACTTTGTTGAAGTATTGTTGTATCTAGTGGCCATAAATAGGCAGCATTACCCTGTTTTATATTTATTGTTAGCAAACAAATACAATAACTATTTATTATTACCTGCAGCTAATTTCTCTACTGGATCAGTTCAATAAAAGTTCTTTGTGTCCGATTACGTTACGTTACTTTGCTTTCGAAAGATTATTTGTAAACTATTTAAGTTTTGCGATGCAACCATTTATTTAAGTTGTATTACTTCAAATAAAATTTTTTTGAAAAATATCAATATTGTTGTTTTCTATACTTATAATAAAAAAATAATTTAATTAACATACACTCAGTGCAAAAAACGAGTCATTAAGTAATTTAAAAAAAAAACCTGTATTTTTTAATAAAATTTTTAGTGTTTTACAATCAAAAGGATCATCAGGATATAAAACAAAACAACATATAGTTCTTACAGTTTATTTATAGAACATTAATAAACAAAAATAAAATTTATAGATATGCGTTCTTCACTACCTATTGCTCATTCGACATTATGCACAGAAGACCAAAATGGCTACTGGGTTGATTTGTTTGACTTTGATTAACTGTCATTCTTAAGGCAGATTGGTGTGCTGATTATGATTCTAAGTGCTGAAGATTGTGCAAAACTGTTGCTCTTGTAGCAGATAGAAAAAATCAGCGTTATGTGTCCTGATTCTTTTATCAGTCTTTCTAACGTCCAAAGAACACTTAAACGGTTTAAGGAGACCGGCAGAAATACTCGGAAGTCGAGATCCAGCAAAAAACAAAAAACGACTGCTGTCGATGTCCGATTTATCGTTTGTACTACTCTACGGAATCGTCATGTGATTTCAGTAGAGACTAGAAACCAACTCGGTAAGGTTTGTGGTACAGCTGTGAGTGTGTGGACAGTTCTTCAAAGGTTGCAAGAAACTGGCTTAAAATCTTGTAGACTAGCAGCTAGACCAAAATTGCCCCACGTCACAGAGTAGCCAGACTCCAATTTTTTTGCAAACATATAAATTGCACATTGGCACAATGGAGGACTGTACTGGTTACTGACGAGTCTAGATACTGCTTACATTTGTCAGATAAAAAAAAAACGAGTATAAAAACACACAAAGAAACGATTTGCGGAGTGCATCTTTAAGCCCTGGCTTAGCCATGGTGAAGGTTCCCTGATGGTTATGGCAAGAATATCAATAGATGCCTGCTCCTAATTGATTGTCATTGATGGAGGGTTGCAGACTGCACAGCAGCATATTGAAGAGGTTTTGAAAAATTACGTAGTCCCATTTGCTCCATTTATTGGTGATGGCTTTAATCTGATGCAGAATAACGCAAAACCGCATTTTGCGAGGTACGCCACAGAATACTTGGTTGCAGTTGCAATTAAAAAATTCAACTGCCCTGCGTGTACTCCAAAAAGAAATCCTATAGAACATGTTTAAGTCATGCTGGCAGGCGTGTTAAAGAACGTGCAGTTGCAACAACCCCAATAAACAAGCATAGTGTGGCACTTCAAGAAGAATGGCAAAATATTCTACAAAATCATATTTGTGAGCTCATTAGTGACATGGACTTTGTATGTAGGCAAAAGTTACGGCTCGAGGAAGCAATAAATAGTATTGAAATTTTATTCAACTAAAATTTTCATTATTAATCTCTCATATTTTATTTTGCAGAAATGCATTTTCTTTTGTGTATACGTACATTATTGTTTTCCCTTATTAATAATTATTAAATAAACTAATAAGTACTACATGTTGTTTTTTCTACATCCTGAAGGTCTCTTTGATTGTAAAACACTAAATGTTTTACTAAATTACACGGTTTTTTTGCAAAATAATACCCAATGACCCGGGTTAATTAAGAGAATGGATGCAATGTAGATATTGACAAAGCCAAGTATCTGGTCTACTCACACTCTCATATTAAATGTAATTATAGTTACATAAACACTAATGATGTATTAGACTAATGTCCTGAATTAATAAATGCCATAATTTCTTAAAATGCTCTGCCTGAGCTTAGGCTAAAACCTGCAACAAATTATGCGCCAAGATTTGAGTTAGGCGCTCACGCATCTGAGCTACACTTATATGAAAAAAAAAATGCATCTACAAATAATCAATTTTAAAATTTTTTTAAATCTATATAAATTAACTAGTAAAGATTTGTCAAAATTATTAATGCAATTATTGACCAAAATTAGTTTTGCGCCAAAAATTATTTTTAATTTTGTACCCTCAACTCGTAATGGTTTTTCAAAGTTGGCCAATATTTGCATATAAAAACAATGATAAATTTTGTCAAATTTGTGTTCTTACCCTCGTTTAACAAACTAGCCCGCAAGGACAAGCAAAAAACATTATCAACTATTGAACCATAATCAACTTTTTAAAATTTGACAAAAATGAACGCAAATAATGTCTGGCTTCACCATAACACACGTAAAAAAGTTTTATACAAATAATTTTTAACTTCTCTACCCCCGTCTAACAAACTAACCCAGCAATGACAAGTAAAATACATAATCAAAATGTAACACCTTTATTAACTGTTAACTATTTTACAACTTTGTTCACCACTAACATTTTTTTGTGGTATTTAACAGTAAATCCAAAACTTTCTGAACTGTTGCACATTTAATAAAACAAAAGTTTTGCTGTATCTAAAATTAATATTTTTGGTTTAGACGTAGCACCCTCTGCTGAAAAACACTTCACAAAAACATAAAAAAACTTTATTAACTATTGCACATATAATAAAACAAATGCTTCTCTGATTTGATAAATATTTTTGTATCTGGTAACTGTATGGATGCCAACATTATTTTGATATAAGAATCGATATTTTCAAAACTATTAAAAAAAACAAATTTGATAATTTTTATTTCCCGTTATTACACAAGCAGTATTTTTTTTTTTTAATTTGCATGGTGTACCCGTACCATGCCGTATATCATAAATCAAGGTTCTATGATTCATGGGTCTCTCTGACATTTGATTTGCTCATTAGTAATTCAATAAAGAAAAATATTTTTGCGCTAGCGGCAAAAAAAAGTTATTTATATAAATATCTAAAATAATAAATTTTACTTGCAATATTGTATAGTTTTGTTTATATATTTTTTTATACTATTATTGACCGGTCAATAATATTTAATTATAAATAAAACAAATAATAATTAAAAATAAGTTTTACAAATTAATTTAAAAAAATATTTTATCCAAAAAGTTAAAAAATTAAAATAAAATATATAATAAAATACTCTTGTACTAAAATAATGTTTATTAATTAATTTTGATTTCTGGCATATCAGCCTAAAAAAATATTTTTAATGGCTAAATTGGCCGTTTTGGGGTTAAGTTAAGTTTGCGTAATTAATTTATAACTTTTGTTATTCATTATATTATATTTGATTAGGTAACTATTTAGACGTTGCGATTTGGTTGCTAGTTACTCTAAAATATATGATATTAGGTTTTTTTTTTTGGATGCACAACAAAATAAAGCTACAATCACTTTCACTAGTAATTGTGTATTAATGACCAAAATCCAAAGCAAGTTAAAGCTGCTAAAAAAAATAAGCCGCTTGTGTCAAGAGCCAAAAATAGCAGCTAGCAGCAGAACTGCCAATTTAAACATTTTGGCACAAATTGCACTCAATATGTTTTTGCCCGTCCTAAATAAAAACATTTTTGCAAAAAATTTTAAAATATATTATAATCAATCACTACTTGAAATGAATTTTCTCTTAGACTTGTGGCATAAAAAACAAATGCCAAGTGTTGATAGTTGGTTAAATAAATTTATTAATTTATTGAAATATTTATTCTTTACGGTATGGTGTTATCACAAAACTAAAACAAATAATAATTATTATTATTATACTTTATTTACGGTATATAAAAAAACCATTTACATTTACATCTACATCAATAAGTACATAAATATTGATAAATTACAAGCAATATTACAATTACACAACAACATACAAGCAAATTAACGAATTAAAAAAACAAAAGAAAATATATACAAAACTATTTATCAACACATTTTAATTGACTCTTAAAACTACATTATGAAACACAAAATAAATCAATATTATTAGAAAAACTATTTTCAATTCTTCACATTCTACCAATTAGATTATTAAATCCATAATTGGTAAAATGTATAGATTCTCTAAATAATTGAGACTGACTAGTTGTCATACAATACTTTACTTAAAGTTCTGTTAAAGCTTAAAAAAAAACATTTATTTTGATTAAACAACAAGTTAGTGAGACACCATAAATGAACAGAATCCAAGTCATTTTGCAAACTAATGCAATCATCAATAGATAATATTTTTCAATAAATTTTTAAATCGTCAGCAAATATAAGAAAAAATGAAAAATTAATAGAATAAGAAAAATCGTTAATAAAAAGTAAAAACAAAATTATTCCACAATGAGATCTCCGAGGAACACCAGATAAAACAATAATTGGTTGTGATAAAAAGTTATTAATTTGCACACACTGAGTACAATTTTCCAAAAAACTTGACAAACATGCAGTAACAGAATCATATAAATCCAAAACCCAAAGCTATTGCAATCAAAATTCTATGGTTAACGCAATCAAAAGCTTTTGAAAAATCTGTATAAATAGAATTAACTTAAACATTTGATTCAAAAGCATTTAAAAGATTATTTTTGTAACAAAATTGGTTTGTAAAAGTAAAACAATCTTCACAAAACCCATGTTGCTGTTCCACTTTAATGCTTTTGCACATCCATTGTATTTGGCCAGTAACAATTTGATCAAACAACTTAGGAATGACAGACTGGATGCATATACCTCTGTAATTAGTACAATTCTCCTTAGCTCCAGATTTATGCAAAGGCAAAATGTAGCTTTGATTCCAAATTTGAGAAAATTTAGCTTTGTTAAGAGAAACCACAAACAGTAAATGGAATGACGTAGAAATGGAATAAATACATTGTTTTAACAGCATAGATTATAACCTCCTAGTGAAATTAGTTTACTGTCCGGATATTTGTCAGCGATAAATTTAACGGAATAACAATGATCTAAATATTTATCACATGTCGAGTTAGGTAGTAAGTAGACTGCACCTATAATACATGATACAAACTTAAAATTAACAATTACAAACAAATGTTCAACACTTAAAAAAAATGTAGGTTGTAATAAAGTACAACTAAAACAAGTTTTAGTAACAATTAAGACACCACCTCCGTCTAGCTTAGAGCTTGTTAATAAAGAGTAATTACATCTAAACAAACTGTAACCAATTAATTGTAGCACCGCATTGCCGATTGTGATTAAACCAGGTTTTGGTCAGTACAATAATAACGTAGTTAGATACAGCTACAGCCAGCATAAATTTTTTAAGCTTAGTTTTTATACTCCCGAGGTTTTGGTAATAGATAGAAATTTCGATAGTGTTCCTGGTGACGGGTTTAGATTGTTGGCTAGAGCCAGATTTCAAAAATTCACCAAAGATAAAGCAGAAACATTGTTAACTAGCCCATAATTAATAAATTTCTTGACCGCTATATTTGCAGGTCAAAAATTTTAACAAAGAATGGATTGAGCATAAACAGAAAATTTAAAACTGCTCTAGCTTTCAGATTTTACTTGTAAATCAACAATATTAACTAATATCGTAGAAAACTTAGATCTAATATGATTTACTATATCAGTTTTTTTAGTTCCACGTCTAAATTTAAAAGCATGTACGTAAAAAGTAGGCACATAAGCCTGCCGTTTGTCATTAGTTGGGCAACAACTAAAAATAGTTGAACTGTTTAGCTGAGTTGTTTTATTAATTTTTCTGTTAACAACAGAGTTTGCCAAAGAAAAAAAACTGCAAGATTATAACATTACTTTTAATTAAAAAAAAATTCATTTGCATTTTGCAAAAATTATATGTCAACTTTTTGCAATATGGAGATAATCGGTTTTTGACAACTATCGAGTATATAGTCCTGTTGCTTACAGCAAAATCTATTAAAATGCAATTTGATTCTTCCATTTTATTGACGGATAAGGTTTTTAAAACCTTAAGATCTTTATTTCCAAAAGCGTTTATTGAAATTTTTGAGATTTGTCAGATTTGTATATTCTTTAGGCATTTTTGTGGTAATATCAAGTAAATACTAGACCCGTCTTTTGCAAAGATGATTGTCATACCTTCTAGAGAAACATTATTATCTAAAAAATATAAATCTTTTATTAGCTTTATGAACTACTATAACCAAGTTTTTATGAAATCCAATGCAATTTAGATTTTTAGTATAGCTATGTAGTTTCAATATATTTTTTTGCAAAAAAAATTACATTTGATATGTTTAATTATTGAGTATTGCATAATTAATAATTTATTATCTTAATGATATAAAAACATAAGTATGTATATTAATTAACATTTGTTTTAAAACCCAAATACTTTATTTCAAAAAAGTTTCTTTTTTCTCCATTAGGCGGGTCATAATATCTTCAAGTTTTAGGAATAGAAATAAAATTATTATCGACGTTATCTACAATATTTATATCTAGTAAGTAGTACTATAGATAACAGGTTGACATGACAGAAGATGTAAATTCCACTTTACACATGTAAGATGTAATTTTGTGTTTGTTGATCTAATCTTATCATAGAAATTGACATCTCAAAATGTATATCAACTTGACACATGTGACATTTGTGTTAGTGCAAAGTTTAAAAAAAAAACTTAAGATGTAAGCAAGTCTCAAGTTATAGCTACAGCTTAAGTTGCGTTGGTGCAACCAAGCATTATCAAACATTATTATTGTAAAAAAAAAAATAGAAATTTAACTCGGATTCCAAAGTTTTATCTTTGTTTTTTATAAGGCCATTACTGTAAAATAACACCAGAAATCCAGCGTTTTTTGTAATGTTTATCCAGAAACTGTTGTGCTAGTATGCTAAGAAGGAGCAAGGTTCATTCTGCTTAAATTACACTGTTTTTTTAAGTCAATGCTGCATTTTCTAATAGCTCAAATAGTTAGGTAAGTTGTATAAAAAAACACTCTTAAAGACTTAATTTGAAGATAAAAAATAAAGTTTGATAAAACTCCATAAAAAATGTTATGTTAAATTTTTAATAACGAATATATTAATATAAAAATTAATTGCTAAACTTGAACTTGCTGTACATATACGCAACAGCAAAATTTATCAATTTTATTATAAATACTTATTGGTTTTTAATTTGTTTTAGATTTATTTAGTACCAGTACTAGTACTCTATTTATGATATAAAAAAACATTAGTCAAAAACATAGAATTATGGCAATTTGAAAAGTTTTAAAAACGCAATCAATTATAATAAACATTTTTTAAGTATATTGCAAAATATACAATAACAATATTGAAAAACAAAACTTTAAAAATAGTTAATTAAAAAAAAAACAACGCTGTATAAAAAAACAAGAACTATATTATGTATAAGATGCAACATACATTTATTAAATAAAAATATTGTGCATATTATTTAATCAGAACAATTTAAAACTGATTTGGATATTGAATCTACAACTTAAAATACAACTTTTTTTAAAGAAAACAGATTTACAATAAAGTTTATTAAAAAGTAGTTTTAAGTGATTGTAGCTATGTTTTGTTTCTATTGCCATTTTAAAAATTTGTCACTCGCCATCAATATCGTACTGCAAAATACATTGACAAACGTTTAAAAAAACCTATTATAAATAATTAACTAATTAATTAATAACTGTATGCAACGCACAATCTAGTTGCTCTATAACCCAGTCACCGGTGTTTCAAAGTTTGTAAAACTTTCGTCAATGGGCATAGCAGCACAACAGGTTAAATGATAAATTGCATAGAATTACAATGACTAATTATACAGAATTGTATACATAAGAATATAATGTTGATTTGCGGTAATCTCTAGTGAGAAAAGTTGTAAACTGTATAGTATTAAATTGAAACGCGCATTTACTTTTAAACGACACTTTTAATGCGTTTATACAACTCTTGACAATAATTGTTTTACAAATGACATACATATAAAGTTTTAAAACTGAGGTCGGAAAAAAAAATGTAAATAGTCAGAATGTCCGGTTAGGATTTTTTTCAAAAATTTCAGATCGTTTCTGTGTGATTCGAGCAGATTTGCATCGAGATGACACGATTTTTTCTGCTCAGCTCATTTTTTTTTCTAGTTCTTTATCCATATTGAAGTTGTTTGCTATCATTCTGTTGGTTGATCAACAATCAAAATTCAGTTTCATTGTTTTTGTTTGTTCAGCTTGTGCAGGACCATCTTTTCATCGACTTTCACACTGTCTCGGACATCACAAAACTTGATGACCCACAAAAACGCAGTTGAACGTGATATGCACTTTTCACCGTAAGCCGTTTGTAACAGTTGATACGTTCTTGTGGCTGTTTTACCAATTTTAAAACAAAATTTAATTGCTGTACGCTATTCAATGTGCGTTTCTACGACAAGGATAAAAAAACAGAAAAACGTTATAATTACGGAATAGAAACACGCGATAAAACTGTTACCAGTTTCTCGGAAGGCTTCCCACTACAAAATTTCACAAACCTAATACCTAAAACAAACATGTTTTTTAGGTTTTTTTAATAAATAGTTTTTTCGTTAAACTTTCGATATACACCAGAAAACAAAAAATAAATATTTGTGTTTGAGATTCGATTCTAATCAAATAATGCAAAATTTTTTTTTTTTCTAACTTTCTGTTTTGGAAATTTACCATGTCTTCAGCATACGCTAGAGGCCACACATTTTCTCTACTAACTACTATCTCCCGACTAACCTCTGTTTTTCTTCTATAGTTAAAAAATGTAAAAGACAACAACCACAATAACTAGAAACTATACATATAAAAAAAAAACTCAAGATATATTGATAGCAACAGCAAAGAGCAACAATGAAAAACAACAGCGATAAGTAAACAAGAGACAACGGAACAGCTGGTTTAGTTAAAGGAATGTATAAGGACAAGATAAAAAAAATGGAAAATACCAAAAGAAGGAACAGTGTAAGCTGAAATAGAAAGTCAGCCATAGAAAAAACGAAACAAGTGATTGAAAACAAAAACATAGAAAAAAATATGCAGAAGTTACTCGGTGGCGGGTGAAGCAAATCTCAGATACAGAAAAGGAGGACAAAAAGAACCACACTAGAAATGCAAATAAGTAAGAAAAAAAAAAACATATCAAAAGACATAGAGAAAGAGAAGAAAAAAAAAATGGCAGAAAAAACTTGAAAAGGGCAATAAAGGATAGCAGAAAAAAATGCTGAAAGAAAATCATAAAATAGAGAAAGAAAGCTGTAGTAATAAAAAGAAAGTATACCTAAAAGAAGAAAAAAGAAACAAAGTCATAATTAAGAAACTGTTTTCCAACGGTGAACTGATAGAAGAACCAAAAGCAAGAAGAATAAAAAAAGAAACAATTAAGACAACAGTGAAAAAAACCAAAAAAAAAAAAACAACTAAGCAACAGGTTGGAACAAAATAACAACGAACAATGTAAAAACAGCGTTAAATGAAAATGAAGTAGTAATATCTCAAATAATCAACACATGTTTAAAAGAAAGAACCTCTGCAGGTTGCTAAAAACAACCACCCTAGTACTGATTGAGAACTAATAGAACAGATAAGATACAAATAGGTGATCAAGTAAAAACTATAAGAAAAATAATAAAAAACCTCAAAGTAAAATCCAAAGCAATGAATATAACAAAAAGGTTAAGAAAGCAGTGAGAAAAACAAAATAATAAAAAACAAACTTAAGTAAATTTATGCCATAAAAAAATTCCAGAAAAAAAAGTCAAAAGACTAATAACAGCAAGAAGCATATATTCTGCCCAATTCTCTATGTATATTGCTAACTAGCAAAATTTTTATCAAACAAGGTTGCTACGCAAATTCACGTTTTTAATAAGTTTATTAATTAAATTGCTTAACAACCTATCTAAATAACAATATTGCTAGCTAACAATACGCAGAGAGAATTGGGCAGATTGTAGCGCCATAAAAAACCATAATGACAAAAAACACAAAAATAAAATATAAAGGATTACAAAAACAAGTTTGTTAAGGATCAGCAAGACCTACACAATGATGTCACAGGAGACAAAATAGTAGAAAATGTGTCTAAAAGTAAAGAAACCAGTAAAAAGAAAGCAATAATAAAAACAAAAAATAAAACAATGGATAGATGTCATAAACAATGGAGTAAAAAAAAGAAAATAAACAAAAAAACTAATCCCAAAAAATAAAAAAATTAATAGAAAATAAACCCAAGACTTGTTATTAAACTATACAAACACTGACCAAACATAAAACCTTTAAAAAGTACTTGTGACAATAAAAAAGAACAAGAAAAAAGAAATATGTCTATTCTGTCAAAAAAAAACACACAAAAATGCAGAACACATTTTAAAAGAATGCAAAGCTTAGGAAGAAAACATAAAAAAAAATAAGTTTTAAAGGAAACGCTTGAAAAATAAAAATAAATAAAGAACGTTAAAAAAATAATTAGTAGTGCAGAGCAATTGTAGCTCCATCGTGTGTAATGTAATTAATTTTAAACTTTTGTTTTCAGTAAACTAGATTTGATTGTTTATCTATTTAGACAGTGCAATTTAGTTGCCAGTTGCACTGCTAAAGATTATTGATAATATTTGGTATCTTTGGTTAAAGCAACACGATAGAGCTACAATTACTTTGCACGACTAATTATTATTATATTAACTTGTGTTAAAGCACGTAAATCAATTATTCGAATTTGCCTTTCACCATCAAGCAATGCCGTACTACCAAAATGCAATAATAGAGATTTATAAAAACCGAAACAATTATCTGTATTTGGATGGTCACTATGGAGTTGAATTGGGTAAACGTCAAAAATCTTTGCAAACAAAAATTACAAAAACTACATTACAAAAGAAAATTGCAGAAATAAAGAAAAAGAAAATGTTGAAGAAAAACAGAAATAACAAAGCAAATGTCAAATAATAAATATGCCATATTAAAGTTGACGAATAACGCTACCTTTGAAATGGTCGAAATATACCTAGCAACAAAATAACACAAAAAAGTAATTTTCAATGAAAATACGTAGATACCACTAGAAGCAAAGCTTGCAAACTTTGAACAGCCAAAAATACAATTAAAGAAATTGCATAAAGTATTCGTGAAGGAACGGAAGTACGATGAAAAAAAAGTAAATAAAGACCTAAAAAACTTAGAACGTATTTGAAAACAAATCAAATGATTAAAATAAATAATAAACGGATTAAAAAAAAAATGCAGTGGTAGATGTCAGTGCAGATGTGATAATACAAAAAACAAAAAAAAAACAGATAAAAACCGTCAAATCCGTAAAACAATAACTAACCCGTTTCAAAATAGTCCTTACTACTACTAATTTTATCACTCTCATAGGTTATCCCGGATATCTCGGCTTGAAAGATAGTCGTATGGATATCAAGAAGTCTATATCTTAAGAATAGACTTCCGCTTTAGAACCTCGAAACGTTTTTGAGCCTCTTGTGTAATTATTTTAAATTTTTTTAGCATTTTTATTAATTTTTATTATTTACAATAAATATTAATAATTGTAAAAACATTTTTTATCTTATTTGTTGAACTAGGATGTCTAATGAAGCTAAATGGTATTTTTTAGAAGTTAATTTTTATTTCTTTTTATCTACAAAATGTTTTCAATATTCAAAATATTTATAATTTATATTAATTTAATTAGTTGTTGTATAATCTTAGAAAACTTTAACATTTTACTGCAAAAATATTAGTTTCTCTATTTTAAATTTTTTGTGGGTTAGGCCACTATTGCTCTCATAGCCTCAATTTATATTTGAAACCTATACATAATTTAGTTTGACATTTAGCTGTCAAGCTAATAACTGATTGAAATTTAAGCTAACTGCCATTCAGGCGTACGGGTGTAACTCCAAACACCCATATTGCAGTTTGCAGAAGCTATGAATGATGCAGCCTAGCTAGAGTCTTAAAGACGCTGCGTAGATCGTGTGTATTTGTATCTTAAGACAACAATACGATAAAAACATACAAACATCACATAAGTTTGTTGTGTGCAGACAAGTAGTGAGGTTAATAGTCAAAAAAGTGTAAATGCTTTATTAAAGTCTAAGTGCAAAGAATAGCTTAACCTTCATTCCAAAATCTAAAAATGTTTCAGTTGTTTGGTAGTTTTAAGATCTACGAGTATTGTCCATTGTAATAACACAAATTTGTAAAGCAATAAATTGTTGTATAGTTGTTGAAGAAAACTTGTAGATAAAATATACTATTTAAAAATAGACACAAAAAAAATAACATTGACCTATTTAGAAATAAGTCTCAAAATAATTAAACTAAATAAACATACAATATATCGTGACTCATTTCACTCACTCGCATAAAAACCGCCTGTTTGACCAGGTAAGAAAAATATAAAACTATATTTTCATTTAAAATTTTGAATCTTTATTGATGTTTTTGTTTCAGTTATAATGTTCATTCTATAATATATGTTATACATGTGTTTTTCAAATGCGCACATTATATTATAACTTATTTAAAAAAAAACATTGCATTCGTTTTTTTCTGTTATAAATATATACATAGATGGCATTTATTGGAAAGTTTATTGAACTGCTTAGTTATATATTCAATAAATAAATACACATTATTTTACTACATATTATTATTTAATACATTAATACAGACTATACAATAATATAAAAGTAAATTCATCTCTATTTATTTATATAATAAATATAATCACGATATTTTACAAAATAAATAAAGAAAATATAAAATGCATAGGTATAATCACAGTATTTCTCTACGTGTAGTTATTTGTTATTTGTTCCAACCATCATTGTTATTTTTAAAAATAAATGCTGTTATTTTGATTGATAATAAAACATTTAGTTCACATTTAATAATATTATTTGTTATTTATTATTATACATTAACAGGATATAAATAACTGATAAGGGTTAGGACCACTCTTTTTTGTAGGTTTATTCGTGCGGAACAAAAAAATGTGACCCCACCATTTCAATCTGTCTCCTTGGTGCTATCTTCGTCTGTCTACTCGGCTTTATTTCAAACAATAGATAATTTAGTCATAGCATTTAATTTATTGCAAAGCATTAATTTCATTCGCACAATTTAATATAATTGAGAACATAGCTTATATCTAACCTACTGGAATTTATAAGAGAATTGAAAAATAGTTGTGGCGATTATCATGCAATTAATAAACACTGATTTACTTAAGTTAACACAATTTTAATTTTGAAGATAAAATATTAAATATTTGTTTAGTATTACTTTTTAAAACCTTGATCATGTTAAATTCATCATTAAAATAATTAAAAATGTGATAGTGTTAGACCTATGTGTAATATTAATGCAGTTTTTTGCGAATACGTTGTTCTTTTGAAGATTGATATTAAAAATAGGGAGAGTAGACGCAAGACCTTTGGTGAAAATCTCAGATGATTTCCTCAGGGACAACTTATGGTTAACTTCACACTGAGATTAACTTGCTAGGTGAGGAAGTAGTGGCAAAGTAATTTCAAGTAGTTCAGTAATTTTCACAATGTAAATATTTATTTCGTATATCTATGCGCCAGTGTGTTTAGTCTTAATTAAATATGTATGCGTAGGGTTGTGAAATGGGCACTAAATTGTGCGCTCTTTAAATGAAACCAATTTGGTCGGTTGACTTTTCAATTATATTAGTATAGGATGAACTATATGCAACTTTTAATGAATGTTTGAGAGATAATTTTTAACTCTCCGCAAACTCATTTAAAAGCACTTTATAATTATTATCCATCTGATATTTTTTCGCCCTTTACGACCAAACTTTCACAGTTAAAACATAGTTATATTTCATTGTAAATATTAATCGAAAATAAATCATTCGATTTAATTAAAATTTACAATCACGTTGATTCGGTTCGATTTATTTTTGAAATATTTTCACGCAATTAATTTATATCATAGCAGTTGTATGAATCACAACTAATGGGCAATTACGTTACAAATTACAACGTAATTTATTATTATAACTTATCATACAGTTTAACAAATAATGCATTTATAAATAGCCGACTCTGATTAATTTTTAGATGACCCACATTTGTTTGGAAACACTCTTGCGTGGTGGAAATAATACATGTTGATTTTCAGCTAGAATTATTGTAATTAAAATTAGTAAATGTTTATCATTACAATTGGATAATTGCATAAATATACAATCAGGCATTTGGGATGGATAAATTTTAATAATTATACGTTTGACAGGACTGCTTTAATGTAGCTGACTTGTATTCATAGCAATGAATACATTTGATATACAGTATTTTAATTGTTATCGCAACCATACAATTAGTCAATAAGATTTATAAAAGCAATGTTTGATAGAAATGATATATGTAGTTTATTTTGATGAGGCAATTTAAAGTTTAATATTATTATCATCATTATTTATAAGCATTGTTGCAGGCTGACCAGACATACTATTGTACTAAACCTATACTATTTCTGCAGAATACGTTTCTTTTATTGAATCTCAAAGTTAGCGTTTATGTATAATAATTTTAATTATTCATCTATCAAATCTTTTGTTTATTATTCAGTTACTTCCAAATCACAATGGCAAGTTACACAATTGAACAGCACATTCAAATAATAAAACTTTATTATCAAAATGAGTGTTCGTTAGTGCAAAAGTAACGCGCATTGCGCCCATTTTACGGTAGACGTGGTGGCTCTTTACAGTCGACTCTTCAACGTTTGGTGACCAAATTTGAGACTACGGGTTTGGTAAATAATCAGCCAACACCTGTACGTTAAAAAAACAAAAGGTCGACGAAGAACATTGCCGCGGTCCGTGAAAGTGTACAGCAGAACGGAAAAATCATCTTTAGCGACTAGGCGCATTTTTGGATAAATGGCTATGTTAACAAGTAAAACTGCCGTATATGGGACGACACTAACCCACACGAGGTTCACCAGGTAATAATGCATCCTCAAAAAGTTACCATTTGGTGTGGATTTTGGGCCGGCGGCGTCATTGGTCCGTACTTTTTTTAAAAACGACGTTGGTGAGGCGGTCACTGTTAACGACGAGCGCTACAGAACGACGATGAACCATATAGACCTAGACGACATGTGGTTCCAGCAGAACGCCGCTACGTGCCACATAGCGGACGCCACAATTGCGTGAACGTTTCAAGGGTAGGGTTACCTCTCGCAGGGGTGATGTGAATTGACCACCAAGGTCATGCGATTTGACCCCGCTAGACTTTTTCTTCTGAGGTTTTTTGAAGTCGCAGATTTATGCAAATAAACCACAATCAACCTATGTCCGAAAAGTGAACATAACACAGGCTATCGCTCAAATTCAGCCAGATCTATGCGGAAAAGTCACTAAAAATTAAACCACTTGGATCCGTGCCTCTATAACAAGCCGAGGCGGGCATTTGAACAGTGTTATATTCCAGACTTAATTGCATACATGGTCCTTTTAAACAAATAAAGAATTTTGTTAATACCTCACACGCAGCTTGTTTTATTCCATTTCAACATCTACCCGCCCTTATTGAAAAACTCTTTAGTATGTGTGTGTATCTTTTCCAAGTAATAAAAATGTCTATAATTGATTGATTAAAATATATATTCTTTTGCAATTTTTTTTCTTAGCTTTGTTACAGTTATCTATTTAAAATATAACATAATAATTAGAAAAAAAAATTATATAATAATGCACTAGTGCAATTTAAAAATTTCAATTGTTAAAGTTTTTTTAGAATATCTAAATAAATTAAAGTAAAACTCATGTATCTGAATATTTGTGTTTGAGATTATCTCGCCGTGTATTTTCCGATGCATTTCAAATATTGGAACAATGTAGAATTGATAATAATTATACTAGTAGTGTGAATCTACAATAAAACGTTGCAAAAAAAAAGTAATTGATGCAATGCTTGACAAACCAGATATAAGTACCAAAAGAATTGCAAGTTTCTCCTTTTATTTTGTAGTCTGATAAAGCTACTTTTACTAGATATGGATTTAATAGCTGGCACAAAAAGCATATATAGTCAGTACAAAATCCGCACGCATTTAGAAAGCATTGTTTTCAACACAAATGTTTTGTTAACACGTACTATAAAATGTTCAACGGTTGTTTACTGACAATAGAAATTAGGTTATTAGTAAATGTTCCACTTACATTACGCAAAATAATGTGGTATAAACACAATTATGCACCACCAAATGCTGCAAGGGCTGTTGTAGAATGAGTATAAAATCATTTTAATAAAAAATGGATAGGTAAGCGCGATCCTGTTTAGTGCCCGCATATTTAATGGTGGAAGAAAGATAAGATATAAAGGAAATAGCAAGTAAAAAAACTAATAAGCAAAAAACAAAAAGACAAACAAGAGAGAATATGATGGAAAGATGGCAAAGACAGTAGACAGAAGAAAAAAAAGGAAAATAAACAAAAAGCTACTACTAGAAATAAAAGAATAGGTAGAGAAAAAACCGGAGACGTGTTACTATACAACTCAACTACTTACCGGACATGGAGCCTTTGAAAAGTACTTACAAAAATAAATTTAAAAAAAGAGGAAACATGTATATTTTGTCAAGAAGACACGCATGACAACGCAGAACACACCCTAGTAGAGTGTAAAGCGTAAGAGGAAGATAGCACGCTAGAACAGGTATTAGAAAACAAAGTAGACAAATCTACAATTATTAAAATATGCCTAAGTGACAAAAACAAATAGAAAGCACTAAGAAACTATGCAAAAACAGTATTGGAAAAAAAGGTATAAGAGTTTGAAGCTTTGAGATTTAGGTAAACCAAAATGGAAGAAAACACACAAATTAAGAGCTACAGTAAACAAAAAGAAGAGTAACAAAAAGCTAAATGGAAGCAAAAGAATATGGAAAACAGTAATAAAGAGGAAAACAAAAAAAAATCAAAACAACTATGCCTGCCAAAGAATGAAAGGTGAACAGAGAGACAAAAGAAGAACATATATTGAAACATTAGTACCAACAGAAATTGCAGAAATAAGGAAAAAAAGGAGAGAACTGCTCAAGAAAAATAAGTTGACGGAATTGACTAAACAATTTCCAAACGGAAGATACGCCATCTCAAAGTTGACACAAAATGCAACTTTCAAAATGGTCAGAGTATCAGAGTCAGAGTATCTGGCAACCAGGAGACACAAAGAACTAATGTAGGACTACCAAAAGAGATGCACGTGTAGAAAATAGGGCAGAAAAATAGGGTATAAGGAGAGAGAGCGCTACTAGGTTGCCAAATGTAAATCCACTGGATTATTACTTCTGAAAACAAGTAAAACAATTAATTTATGCAAAAGACAATTAAAATAAAAAGTAGTTACAAAAGAAATAAATGATTTAAAATTTTATAAAAAAAATTTATTTAACTTTTGAAAATTGTCAAAACACAAAAAAATAAATACATATAACAACATGTGGGTTTTTGACCGCCCAGATATAAACATGTAAATGTTACTTCATTATATGCCAATACAATAAAGCAAATGTTTGAAATATTAGCAGATTTTTGTAAAAAACCATTGGCAAAATTGCAAATAAAGACAATCTGCAGGTTGTAAAAATGATCATTTTTGTGTATAAATAATGTACAATTGATTCTTGCGCAACGTTTGTTAGACAATATTTACACCTATTTGGCAAGATATTTTTTGAGTTCTACTAGACAGATTTTTGTATCTTTGTCATCTAATGTTTGTTAGTATCAGTCAAATATACCATCATGTCTGTTACCGCCCTTATGCTTGACCGACAATGCACTAACTACGCCTTTTGAGATTACTCAACATTTTAGTTAAACTTGTGTTTCCAAACAATATTATACACGTAAAAAAATTTACAGTGCAAGTATAAAAATTATTGGTATAAGAATAAAAATAAGTCAACTTGTGTATTGGCATCAAAATCGCGTATAAGAATCACCTGTCTATCGGCATAACCATGACCATTTATAAGAATAACTTGTCTATCAGAACAAATGTCAAGTATTGGAATACTTGTCTATAAGAATAACTCATGTATAAGCATAAAATAGAATGTATTGGAATAACATCCAAGTTGACTTTGTCTATGGTAACGACCCATTTATAAAAATAACCATCTATAGGCAACAAAATCGGCACCATTACTATTGACGCAATATAATTACACTCTAAAATCTACTATAATTATTAACGACTCGTCTAAGAATATTAACACCCACAGGTCAATCATAATACATATAGAGGTGCACTCTTGCAATATATTAGGTGACAAATATAATCAAAAGTGAAAGGATTTCAAACACATAAAAAATAAATAGTAAAGAAAAAATAGCCAACTAAATGAAAGAAAAAGTATTTGTACAATTAATACTTCCACATTGTCAAGTATTTAGAACAAAATAACTTTATCTCAGATACTCAATATAGATTTTGATCAAAACGTTTGACAACTGATTTTTTCATTTATGTTTGTCACAAATAAATAGCTACTTAAAACAAACATAAAATAAAAATTGAGGTAGCTCTAGACATTTGATAGGGTATGTCATCCCAATCTTATTAATAAGCTCTATTGTATAAATCTTTATTATAAATTTATAAATCTTATAAATAGTCTTTTTAAAAATAGAAAAATTATAGTTGGAATTAATGGTTTCAACTCTAACCCAAAAACCATAAATGATGGTGTTTCTCAAGGTTTTGTTTTTTTGTCAATTTTATTTTTAACTTACAAAAATAAACTTTTTCAAACAATTAAAGTTTAATTTATAGTTTTGAAAATGATAGAATTCTTTATACTTTCCAAAGACCATATTGACAAATATGGCAGAACATCTTAAAATTATTAGGTTATACTTGATAAATTTTAACTTTAAATTTTTTTAACTTTTTACTGTTTTAAAATCAAAATACAAGATACCAACAGTATCAAACAGTAAACTAAACAGCAAATCCATATCTAAACCTTCTTAGATTTGTTTTCTCACAAGATTTTCTCTGGAATGACTATGTTGTTGACATAGCATCAAAGATATTTAAAAGACTAAGATTTCTTTAAAAATGTAAAAAGTTTACTTCTGTTTAGCTCTTGCATATACAAGGTGATAGGTAAACATGCGGCAAAAATTTAAGGGGTTTTTCCATGGTCTGCTCTAAAAATATTTTGTCTTATAATAATTTCTAAAAAAACCCTTTGTTTTGAAGATACAAAGTGAACAAAATTTGCGACAACTATACAATAACTTGGAACAGCTGTTTTATTTGCTATCATATAAGTGAGTTTCATTTGAATACGTCTCGTCATAATTCATCAGTCATTACATGTATCGGCCGCAGTTGTTTAGAATGACTGACGTTTGGCTGTTTGACGTGTCTTTAATAGTTAGTAAATTCCTCTAGCATAAATCACTATACAAACGCCAAGATGACATACATTTCATATAAGGTGCACCACCACATTTCAGTTTGATTGCTAGTGATTATTTAACAGCAACATACCGAGAAGGCTGGATTGGTCAAGATGGGCATGGCCTGCTCAATCCCCAGACTTAAACCCCTAAATTATTGCTTATGGGGCTATCTGAAGTCATTAGTTTACGCTACTCCAGTAGAAAATTTGGACAACTTGCAATATCGGATAATTGCAGTGTAACTCAGTTTTCTACGCAGATGTGTTTGAAAGAATTTGGCACTTAAGCAAATAGATTGAATGCTTGTATCCAAGCTGAAAAAAGTGATTTTGAACGTTTATTGAACCAAATTTACAAGTACTTTTTAATAATAAAATTTTGTAACTGATGCAAATTTTGTTCACCCTGTATCTATAAAAATATATTTTTAAAATAATCTAAGAAATAACTCCTTAAATTTTTGCCGTATGTTTACTTAACAACCTGTATATAAAACTTATATTTGTACTTGGGTATTGTATTAAAGTATGAGGAAGAAGAACATCTAATACTACAATATCTCTTCTAAATTCTATTCAAAAACAAACTATTTAGAATATTGTGTACAAAATTTTACTAATCAATAAATACTTTTTAACACCGGCTGCATTTTCTTTAAATATTTCCATAAACATTGTTCAAATAAAGTACAAGAAATATTGTTATCTTATCCAAACAAATATGTAATACTCGTAGTACAAGAAATGCCAAAATTAAAAAAAAATATATTTACTTACAGTTCAGAGATTTAAAACCAATACATTTAAAAAAGATTTTTAACCATACTATCAACACATGTAATAAACTTCTAAATTGAGTTTTCCCTGAGACTTAGACATAGACTTTACTTAGTAAAATTCAAAGGTATTAATATATTGTTATGACATCATAATTTAAAATTTGAAAAAAAATCACAAAAACTGTTAAAAACTAACGTCGCGGTCGGGGACTAAAACAGACCCCAGCCGATCAACACAAACAACTGACAGCTTACTAGACATCTCCCATCACGAACCAGAAAGTAGCAACCACCTTTAAACATTTTTATGACAAAAATTGAGAAGGATTGTAGTAGTGACGGCGGCTTGATGAAACCCAAGAGAGATTGCATAAAAAAATCTTGATATCAAGAAAGTAGCGTATCCGTGCAGACATAGCACCAAGAGTACTAATAAGTAAAGAAAGAAAAAATAAACAATCGGATTGAAAACCAAATTGTTTATCATAAAGTTAATAAATTCTAGATAGTTTGTTATGTTCAACGTAATACATGGTGATGATATAGCAGTATTGGAAGAAGTAAAAAAATAAATATTCTAATTTAGTATCTAATTTAGTATTAAGGGTACATTTTTTATTCAAAAGCAAAGTCGTAAGTATAAAAAACAATAAATATATTAAAAATAAATCGGTTAAATTTATGCACACTTAACAAATGTGCAGTATCAACTGCTAAAAAAGTAATATTGGACAATGTTGTAAATAGATGTTTTGGCAAAAAGAGCCATAGATTGGGATGTACAGATTAAAATAGTGACGTATAAAATACAAATGCTATCAAACAACGTTATTATCCTATAGTACCGGCGGTTCTTAAATTCATCAATAATGAAGTTAACAAAATGTTTAAACTAGACATTATTGAAATTTAAAAAAAATAGATTCTGTATCAATTTATAAAAGATAATCAAAGTGACAAAACGCACTTCAGAAATAGAAATTATAGGACTACTAAATTAGAATGCTTATGTGTATTATTTAAAATTAAAAAACTCAGGGATTATATTGAGGAAAAAAATTTAAAATATTTACAAACCATTCTCCACTAAAGTATGTATAAATAATTTGTTGGTAAACAAAAAATTTGAATTTATAGAAGAAAAGAAATGATAGGTGAATTGGGTATAATTGCCAAAGTATGCAAAAAATGGTTAATCAAAACAAAAGAAATTAGGTTTGATAGTTTAGTAAAAAGTATGTTATTATACAGAGCAAAAATTTAGGAATGAAAAAGAAAAACACTAGAGATGAGTATAGGCAAGAAAGTGTGCATGCAAAGTATGAATAAAGAGTTGAAAAAAAAAAGTAAGATATTACAAAAATGCTTAAAAAACAGACAAAAACAAATATTTTAACAGAAGTAAATATACTAGTAAGAAAGTAAATACTAAAAATAGAGACGTATGTAAAAAACATTATAATAAAAAATTAAGATGTTAAAGCAAAAAACATAGATAAATAAATCTAGATACAATTCAAATTATGTACATATTACAGCTGATGCACTACCAAAGTACGTAGAAAGTGTAAATTATTAAAAAAAATAGAAAAAAGAATAATTGCAAGATTCAAATAGTGAGCAAATTTTGGAAAAAAAAAATGTGTAAAATGTATGAAGAAACTATAAAAACGTTGAACTGTCTGTGTGTAAAAGAAAACTGTAGTACAATTAAATTCTCCACGGACAGGTAACGGAATGTTCTCCTAATAAGAAACATAAACTGTTTAATAATTACTGTGATTTTAAGTAATTTTTTTCTCCAATCAGTAAGATGCTAAGCACACTGATAATGGATGCATACCTTAGAACACTAGTGTGTGTGTGTCTTATACTGGAAAGAAAGGCAATTTACATAAAATACATCATTTATTAAATTTGAATCATTATTATGTTTTCGTTATCTGATTCAAATAAAACACGCCAATGGCAAGCCGTTGCCTGTCCGTGTAAGATTTAACTCGACTACAGCTATTTTTAACACTAAAGCAGTTCAACGTTTCTCCTAATAGAAAGCATTGCGTTTCCACCTCTGACATATAATTTTTCTCTAGCATAGACCCAACTAGTAGTCATGTCGTAATCTCTATAATTACATAAATACATTGAACATTTCATTATCAATCACTTAATTAACACATTCTCAAAGTATATTCTCATACCAGTATGTTTGTAACTGCTCCTTACTAGTGTTATGTGCCCCGCATACAACCTCAAGACGCAACTGGTTTGTGTAAACTTCTCAATCTTTTGCATTTATTGTGCAACCTTAAATTCTAAGTTGTCAGATACGATGTTATAACACATCCCCAAAGCATCGGCTACCTGTATGTGAATAACAGTTTTTTACAGCCTCCCAAGCATGCTGCAGCTATCAATACCTCAATAACCTTACAGTCAATGTACTTTGTATTACACATCTCTAACTTCTGATAGCTAACTAAATATCTTTCTTTTGGAACTTAATTATAACAATCAATAACTAGTTAATTACTTATCTACCTTTAACACAACCTCAGACGCTCAACCTGTACGCAAATAGCAATGTGTATGGTACATAAACTATTATAAATAGTGTTAACAAAAGTTTTAATAAACACGTAAAATAACGGTTTTAAAAATAAGTAAATTTTATTTTCTAACCAAACCAAAAAACAAAATTACATAAAATATTTGCCCTCCTTCCAAGCAGGCACAACATCTTAGTCTAAAAATTTTCTCATTGGTTCAAATTTGTTGTCATTTTTTGATTAATTTGTAGCTGCAGCTCCTGGAGACTACTTACAAAAGTACTATAAAGTAATGTTTTTAAATATCCCCAAAAAAAGAAATCTAAAAAAAATATAAATCGAGCAGTTTTAAAGATCATTAAACAGGTCCGCTCTTTCCACCTATCTAGGTAGCAAAGTTTGATGAAATGCTCTTTAACAACAATTAAAAAATTAACTAGAGCAGTATCATTCTGAAACCATATTTGTTGCCTTTGGTCAATAGAAAAAAAAAATAAACATTGTGTTCTGCAAAAAGTTTATATAAGCAGCGCTTGTAAATTGGTTTGGTAAAACAACAAGATCTAGAAACATGTCGCCTACAATACCTGTCCAAATGTTTAATAAAGAACGTGTCTAATGTCTAGATTTCATTAGAACGTGTAAACCTAGCATTATCGGGAATTAAAAAAATTGACAAAAAAACGTTGAGTTTTCAGCATTATTCCGTAAAAACCAACAACATAAAGCCATACGTGCTTGATGATCAAGTGTATTTAAAGCTTGCACTTGTTGTACATCGTAGAAGATTCTTCAAACAAGAGAAATACTAATTTTTACCTCGGTTGATATTTTTTGTAGACTTGTCCACTCGTCACTAGGTTATGCTCTATACATGCTAAAATTTCTTCTTCTGCTCTAATAGAGTAGATACCAACCTTGATCTTCGAAATAAATGGCACTGTTTGCTGAATAAACCAATATCACGTAATTTTTGGTCAATTCTTTTAAACATACGATGTAAAAAAATCTGGCAATATGGATAAGCTTCAACATAAAGAAGTCGCGTTTCGGTAGCAATTCCATAGGCACAACGATACATGAATGCATGTCCGCTAATTCTGGGTTAGAGTAAACAGCAATAACAAACAAAAACTTGTGCACAACTGTCAAATACTTAATGTTTATTTAACAAACCATCAGCTAATTATAATAAAAAATTACACAAAAATATTAAGTATTTTATCACTTAAATACAATATTACTACAATTTTATACAGAAAACTATAGGAAGATTATTATACATAATACGTATAAGCAAAAACTGTTTATTTGATTACATTAATTATCATTTACTATCAGAAATTCATTAAAATAGAATTACATAAATTAAAAAAAAAAACAATTATTTTGTAGATAATAATTTTTTCAGAGTTTTAATAAAATTCACATTTTGTCAATAATACTTTGATTAAATAAAATCGTTCATAATATCTAAAATTATATAACATTTAAATTCAAATAAATTTTCATATTGCTACCAAAAATAAAACTAGAAACAAATAAAACTTCTGATTTTTTTCTATAAAATATATTTCTTCCTAGAGCTGGAATAAACGCATACTTTTAAGTGGATTTCAATGTAACCTATAAATATAATGTATTTCAAAATCGAAAATGAGAGGGGCATATACATTATCGCCTCAGGAAAATATCTTCAGCGATATATCAATAAAACTTCCACCTACATCCACTATAACTTAATTTACAACCTAACTTCACCCCGAGGAAATCACTTGCACTCTACAAATCATTTCTAGTTGACATATCCAAGACGAAAGAAAAACCGAAACTAGGTCTCTGCATAGCAAGTGTTTTATTAATAAATTTAATATATATTTATGATTTTATAGAAAAGTTGATATAATAATACAATACATGAATGGAAGAGGCTCGAAATGTAACTAGAATGGGGAAATTAAATGAGGTTTGAATTGACCTCCTTACTAAGAAACGGAAAGAGATAAGAAAGTTTTTATTCTATCTAATGGGAAATCTTAAAGAATACGAATTCTTTTGTGGAAGTTTGTGCTAACCGGGTGGACTTTATCATTCAATTATGGTTGGCAAATATGGGTAAATTATTAAATGTAATCACACAACGATTGAAGAAGTAGTTAATATTTTTTTATTCTAATCTATTAATGTAAACTTATAAAAAGATTAATTTATTTTAATTGTTTAATGTATGAACTAATAAATATATTTATATTAGTCAAAGTTTTTTCAATACATTGCAGTGTTGCATTACGGTACCACTATATATTAAACATTCCAAGTTAAAATATTAAATGATTCTATATAACCCGAAACAAGTTGCATAATTTAGTTTTGTTTTACTACTAGTCATGAAAATATAAGACTCACCAATAAAATTCTATTTGTTGTTGATGGAATCATTTCGGTGAAGAAACATTGTACTATAAATTCTTCCAACGCCACTCCCACGTAAATATTAAAACACATGTCTCGACTTGCATAAGGTGAAAGGGTACAAAGGATATAAAGTTATATACTCACTATCGTTGAATGTTGAATTGCTTCCCTCGGGACATTTACAGATATTCTCCGCTCTACCGTTGAAGGGACATGTTACGAAACACTTGTCGCAATCTGCAAATAAAAATAAAAAAGTGGTATGAATATACGGAGAAAGTAGAGATGTGCGTTCGGGGATGACTTCACATTGCAATTGTCATAAAATTTAATCTTATTGTTTCAAGAATTCAGCATGATAAATCATTTCATATATTTCAAAGGAAATTATATATATTTTATTAACCAATTTCAACTTAAGAATTGTTGTTTTATAAAAATGTGATAATTTTAACGGTTGTGACATAACTTTTCAATAATATTGCAGTATATAATATATAATTACAAAAATAAATTGAACAAATAATATCATTGGAAATTGGAGATTCGATTATATCATTTCCTGATATTGGAATTTTATTTTATAGGGATGCACTTAAAAATTGATGGATTTCTCTGGTTTTCTAAGACAATTATACAATTGATTAATGTTTAACGATTTCATCAATTTTTCTATAGCAAAAATTGTTCATTAAAAAATATTGTATTAAAAAACACCGCATATTGAATTGTAGAAAATATAATTATAATTAGTTCTAAAATAGTTTTGTTAGCAAATTAAATAATAACAAAAACAAATTTATCAGTAATTAATAGTGCAAAATAATTTAGCTCCATTGAGTTGCTTCAACCAACAAAATTGAATATCATCAATAAACTTCAGCATTGCAACTTGCAACCAAATATAATGTCCAAATAAGTAAACAATCAAATATAGTTTAAAGAAAAACAAAAGTTTATAATCAATTACTTAAACCTATTTTACAAATCTTTATCAGTGCATCTTGATGGTACGATATCGCTTGATGGTGAGAAACAAATTCAAATAATTGATTTACTTACTCTTAACACAAGTTAGATAATAATTAGTGGTGCAATGTAATTGTGTAGTCGTTTTGCTTTAACCAAAGAAACCGAATATCATCAATAAACTTAAACAATCAGTTCAAAATACAAAAAACAGATTTTTTACCACTATAATAACCAATACAAAGCTTGACATATATTATAGAGACTCTTCGCCATCAATTAAAACGTGATTTAAATGATGCTAATCGTTGAAAACTCCCTAATGAAATTATCATACTATACATGATTACCAAACATTGTAATAATTTTTTAGTAAACCATAAAGTAAAAATGAGTGAGCTAGCTTAAATAATGCAACTTTTATATATGTAATATCTTATAACAGATGATTTTTTTGCTATTTGTTTTTTAAGTGTAAATTTTTTTACACAACATGCGATATTCGGACATTTGTTAATGCTAAAAATGCTTAGTAAGGTTTGCCATTTCACTATAAATAGACAAACGAACAGCGCTTGCAAATCATTGAATTTTATTATAAAAATTCGTGTTTTGTAAAAAATGTGTTTTGCAAATAACGTTCATTTTATGGTCGTCATAACCAACCCACTAAACAGGATATTCAAACTATTGTGACCAAATTTTTCACCAGTTTCACTTTATTGAAAATTAATCCACCAACCCGAATGCGTAGAGTGCGTACCGAGGAGAAAATTGCTGCTTTATCGGCCATTGTTAATGAAGATCGCGATATTCGTCGCTGTACTTAACAATTGAGCTTGTGTTATTCGACCACCTAGAAAATTTTACGTAAGGACCTCGGTATGAAACTATACAAAATACAGCTGCTGCAAGAACTGCAGCCGGGTGGCCTACCTCAACGTCGTTTCTTTGCTAAATGGGCCTTAAAAAGTTGGATGAAGATCCACTACATCAACAAACAAAATTGCCAAATTTGGTCTAACAAGCAACCAGAAGTAGTTCAAGAACTGCCAATGCACCCTCAAAAATGCATTGTTTGGTACGGTTCGTGAGTCGGCGGCATCATTAGCCCGTACTTTTTCAAAAATAATGAAAATCACAACGTTACAGTCAATGAAGTTAGGTACCGTGCGATGCTTTCAGACATTTTTTTGCCCAAAATAGAAAAATTGGACTTTGTAGACATGTGGTTTCAACAAGACGGTGCCACATGCCACACGGCAGGGAATACCATAGACCAATTGAGAGGCGAGTTTGATGAGCAATTAATCTCACGTTTTGGAACAGTCCATTGGCCGCCAAGACTATGCGATCTGACCCCACTAGACTATTTTTTGTGGGGCTACGTGTACAGGAACAAGCCAGCCACAATTGCAGCCCTGAAAGACAACATTACAGCTGCCATTGGTGAAACACCAGCCAAAATGCTAGAAAATGTATGCCAAAATTAAAGCTTACAGATAGACCACCTTTTAAATGGCAGACATTGATGTATCGCTCCAAATAACTATTTCATTCATTATTGAAAATTGTCTGTTATTTTTTTTTAATTTTTAAAAACCAAACGCTTAAAAAATCACTTTTTACTTTAAACACCTGCTTTTTATAATTTATATTAATGATAATGAGTCTCTTATTGCAAAAACACTGGGCATTGATAGTTTTTTCAGACTCATATATGTCAAAAATCTAAACTAACTAACATTACAAAACAAGTTTAAAACTGTTTGCTAAATATATCCTTACATACTTGTCAACTCAACATATTGAGGTATTAGCAAAAACAATTAATATAAAAATAAATTTACCATGGCTTAGTAGCAATAAACTATCAATTAATGTTAAGACAAAAGCAATATTTATTAATTTAAAACAAAATAAAACAAATAAACAAAAATAGTTTACAAGTATAAATTAACAATCAAGTAATAGAATGAAATACAAAATTAAATATCTAGAAGTTAAAATTGACAAACATGTAAGTTTTATTAAAAATTTTGGAACTTTAGTCGCTAAAACAAAATTATTTTTATTAGTTTTTTAATTAGAAAAAAATAGTATCAAAATTGACGAATACAAAGTAAATAATAGATATCCATAACGCTGAAAATGATCACGATTGTGTGAAACGTCCTGCTAGTTATTGTTAACTTTGTATAATAAAACATCTGGATCCTATAAATCCGTTTTTTCTCACAAAAAATTAATTATTTATTTATATAAAATTATTGTTAAAAATGTTGTTGCTTGTTTGTTAACACATTAATTAATTAAAATGTATTTTTGAAATTTTGCAAATTAAATTTCTTTGATAGTTGCAACGGTTTTTATTTGTTTCTTTTATTGAAAAATTTGTGGTTTTTCACAACTAACAGAGTAGTAATAATTTTGTTATAGATGATTAATCTTGATAACAAGTTTGTTTTTAACAACCTTTCACAGTTTTCCATATCGCGGTAACAATTTTACCGGTTTGTTATACTTTTGATAGTTTAAAACTGGTAATGTTGGCAGTTGACTTATTTCCTTGATAACTTTTTGATATTATAATAAAATACAATTTATTTGACAGATTATTGACATTTTACATTATTTATACGGTTTTCTTGGTACATTTGGCCGTACTTTTGTAGTTGTCACTATTTTATATTTATGACATTCTATTTTTTGAAAACTTAATTTTTAATGTGACAGTTGTTAATGTTTAATGTTAAATTAAGTTTAAGCTAAATTTTCAACATAATATATACTGACTTTCAATGAGAGTTGACCTAGTAATAATATTTAACAAATTATTTGACGTTTAAAAAGCCAGTCAACAGACTTTCAATAGCGGTTGACAGAATTTGTTTTGATAAATGACTTGAGACAATTAAGTTGTTAGATATGACATACATTTAATGTTACCTGTAAATCTTACAATATGCAACAAAAAAAATAATCCAACGTTTGGAAAAAAAAAGATTCAAATCATACATTGACATTACTATAGCAAAGTTAGAAACTGCTGGAATAGTTAGGGCCTGGATAGTGACAAAAAAAATTGCTAAACCAACATAAGTACAAAACAGTACAAACGGAAAAAGAAAACAAAAAACAAGGAAGATAAAACATAAAAAAGATGGACAGAGAAATAATGAAAAAAGCTATAGAAGCAGAGAACATAGAGAAAAAATGCAGTAAATACTCGAAAAAGAAGAAGAAGGCTGCAGAAAAATCAATTTCCAAGTACAAAAAAGAAGAAAAAAATAAGACCGTACTGGTGATGCCAAAAGATCAAGAAAAACACGAAGAAAGCAATACAAACAATAAGGAAAGTCAAAAGACAGAAAAGAAGGGAAGAAGATTTTGACAAAGTTGAAAAAGAACTAAAAAAGACAAAAAGGCTCTAAAGGAAACAATCAGGGACAGTAAAATAAATGCTAGAAAAAAATGATTGAATCTATAAAAGGGGATCTATAGGAAAAGCCATACAAAATAGTAATAAATAAATTAGGAGAAATAAAGGCAGTTTGGTTAACTTTTATGTGACTAGAAAATAAAACACCTAATGACGGCGTGGGTACCCGGGTACCCCGTAACAAAAACGCGTTATGCACATGCCGTTTGTTGCTTTTGATGAAGAAAGAATATGTTTTAGAACTAAAAAATAGTGTATCGGAACAATCTGATGTAAAAAATTATCAAAATACTGAAATAGAAAAATTCGATTCAGATGAAAGCGCGATGAAAATAAAACGCTTCCACAAAGTGCAACTTTAGTTGATAAAGATGGATTAACTGGTACGATTCTTCAATAATACCAGTTTAAATAATAAGGCAAAATATTTTGCGTTTAGTTTAATTTAATTTTTATGCTGTCTAAGAAAAATAAATCCGTTGTTTTTTGTCATTGATGCATTTAACAGCTCAGTAGAAATGGTTCTAGGACATCGAATAAAAGATCCCGCTGCTGCAATCTAGCTTGCAATGTTTCTAGAAGTTGTCTGGTAGTTGCAAAATGTTATATTTGTTAACAAATTAACACGAAAAGCATGTAATTTTTGTGCAAAACCTGTTTGCAATGAGCACGGCATTGCTAAGACAATACGCGGTAATAATTGTAAACAATTACCAAATTAGCTATATTTTATGTACTGTTCATTTTGTATTAATTTTAATATAGTTGTAAAAATACATTTGTTTAATTAATTACAATAGTTTTTATCTTATTTTATTTTAAATTACCAAAATGACCCGGGTACCCAAACCGTCACGTCCGTATGTAAAAAGTTTAGACAATAATTTCTAAGTGAGAAAAAGCAACTTAATAATAAAAATAATGTAATACTCTACATTAAAAATAGTTAAGAGATGTCACTGAATCTCAAAACTTAAAAATTTTAAACGCCAAAAATGATATGTATGTAAAAAGTTTAGACAATAATTTCTAAGTGAGAAAAAGCAACTTAATAATAAAAATAATGTAATACTCTACATTAAAAATAGTTAAGAGATGTCACTGAATCTCAAAACTTAAAAATTTTAAACGCCAAAAATGATATGTTTAAATTTCAAAAAGAAGACCAACCAAACAAGAAAAACAAACAAAAATAGCTGACAAAACCGAAGCAGCACTGCAAAAGTAGAAGAAATAAAACAAATTATAAGAGAACTACTTAATAATAAGGCACCAAAACCAGACAAAAAAACAACAAAAAAAGCAGCGTTAGAAGAAAATAAGATAAAAATAACTCAAATAACAAACAAATAGAAAAATACAACATTGTGTCATAATTAGTGATGTAAGGCGGTCATATTGCCGTGGTCATGACCGATGTCATTTTATAAATGACGGTCACGTCACATTGATTATGACGGTCATTTTATCAAAATGACCAATTCTCATTCTTAGTAGTAAACAAACCAGCGCGCAGGCGCAAGTCCTGGCAAGACAAGACATGTCTGTGGCGGGCGACGTGCCGTACGCTTAGTATCAGCCAGTTCCAGTTACATGCCTAGAGTTATCGTGGCGACAGGCTGATGTTTTAATAATGAGACCGACAAGTGTTGTTTTTTCTTATTTTGCACTTAAATTAAATGCAGGTAATCAAAAATTGAAACAATATGAGTGCAAATTTTGCAAAAAGGGCTATGCTTTACATGCAACTCGCATGACATTACATATAATTAAAAAATGTAAAAAGTGTCCGGAACAAATAAAGAACGAAGTGAAAGCTAAATCCAAAGGCAAAAGAAAACGGCCAAAAATACATACAAATACAACTGGGTCTCGATCCCAAGACAGTGATAGTGATGAAGATTTCGATAGCGTTAGCGTATCTACTTCATTTCAAAGTACCGTTAATGAACCAAAGCCACAAAATAAAAACAATTCATTTCTTGGTAAATATGTTGACACTATTACACAGGAACAAATTGATATATCTTGGTTAAAACTAGCAAAAGCAATATATGCCTCTGCAACTCCATTAAGTATAACTAGCAACCCATACTGGATTGATTACCTGAAGTATATTAGACCTTCAATTAAACTTCCTTCGCGATATATCTTGTCAGGACAGCTACTCGACAAAGTTTATAATAGTGTTAAAATTGACGTAACCAAGAAGATAATTAGTGCATCCGTGGTCGGGGTTCAGTGTGACGGCTGGACAAACATTAAAAACCAAAGTATAATAAACTTTATTGTTACCACTCCGGATCCAGTATTTTATAAAACCGTTTCAACTGGTGAAATGCGACATACCGCAGAATACATATCAGAGCAGGTGGATGCTGTTTTTAATGAAATTGGGGTGAAGAAAATACTTGGATTTTGTTCGGATAATGCTAGAAACATGACCAACACTTGGGCTATATTAGAACAAAAATACACAGAGCAACAAAATTACCCAATATGCTTCTATGGTTGTGCAGCACATACATTGAATTTGATCATAACTGATATTTTAAAACTTAAAACAACTGATCGGGTATTAAAACAGGCAACTTCAATTATTAAAACTATAAAACGAAAATATGTTCTTCTGGCGGCATTTTCTAGACTACAGACTGAAAAAGTTACTACGTCTCAGTCTTCCTCTTCATGTTCATTAAAATTACCCGTCGTTACAAGATGGGCTTCTATTGTGATAAGTTTTGAAAGTCTACAAAAAAATAAGGGAATTTTGAAAACTTTGGCAATTTCCGAGGAATATAACGACATGTTAGAAAAAGACAATATGCGCAACATTCTGGATGATGACGTATTTTGGAAAAGCATTGATGGATTTCTGAGGCTTCTACAACCTATAAAAATATGGATAACAAAACTAGAGGGTGACAGTCCAAAAATTAGTGAAGTTGCAGTGGCATTCCAAGAAATTAACGATACATTTCGGAATGAACTGGGCTCATCACCACTTCTTACATCAGAAGAAAAGACTGCAGCTTCATTTGTTACAAACAGGAGAAAAATGTGTATGAAGGCAATTCACTATGCAGCTCATATTCTGGACCCAAAATATAAAGGACAGTGCCTAAGTCAAGATGAAAAGTTGGAAGGATTGCAATACATTCACCAGGTCGCCAGACATCTGCCAAATGTAGACCAGGGTGCTATTTTAGAAAACATTGCAGCCTATAGAGCTGGTACTGGGTTTTGGGCATTACCTTTTGTCCAGGAATCTGCATCAAATAATAATATTCCCACTCTTACATTCTGGAAGGGAATATGCACAGACCTTCCTTTAAGACATATTGCAGAAGCTGTGTTAAGCATGCCAGCTACCTCGGCAGCAACGGAGAGATCCTTTAGTGCTTACGGTAATATTCATACCAAAAAAAGGAATAGGTTAACAACAAAACGTGCTGGCATGCTTACCTACGTTCACCAAAATTTTAGGTTTGGGGACACCGGCACGGATACTAATAACGGCAAAGACAAGCGAGAACCATCGTTTCTGGAGCTACAACCACAGTCCGTCCAAAATGATGCAGGACCTAGTACCTCTGCATTCTCTGTCTCTGACATTCTGAATGCAGATGTCGTTTTTGCGGACGAGAATGAAACAGTTTCAACCACCACGGAAGATGATGACGATGACGAGGACGATGACGATGGACAAGAGGAAATAAATGAAAGCGATTTGGAAAATGAATCCAGCGATGATGACTGAATTTTATATTTTATTTTCTATTGTAAATTTTAAGAATTTGAACTCATTTAATATATTTTTTTAGAATTTACTTGTATTGTATCATTTTTGTTACTTTATGCTCCTTACTTATTATTTCAGATTTATAATAAATATATTTTAAAATGACTCAAAATGACGTCATTATGAGTTTATTACCGTCATAAACATCGTGACCGTCACGATTTTTAAATGACCGTCATTTTACAACACTAGTCATAATAGCGCTAAATATACAAAATGCTTACAATAACATATTATGAGAAGCAATTATAAAAAAAACAACAAAAAAAAAATTTACATATAAATGTAGAATTTAGTCTATAATAAACTACTCAGAATGCGTCTGCTGAAAAGAGTGACAATAACAGTATTTGCGAATAACGTAAGTTTGATAGGTAGGAATATAGACACACAAAGTATTAAAGGAAAAGTTCAAGTTGGCAAAAGATATAATAAAAAACTGGATAAGAAATACAGAGTTATAATCTGCAGGGCCTACAGAACGGTGTCACAGGAAGCACTAGAAGTAATTGCGGCAACACTACCCGCAGATCTGATAGTAGAAAAAAAATTAGACATAAAGAAATTGGTAAATAAAAAAACTAGTAAACAATAATTAAAAAGACGGGCAAAAAAGAACACGATAGAAAAATGGCAGAGCCAGTAAAAAATAGAAAAAATAGAAAAAAAAAGAAAAAAAGAAAAATGAACAAAAGAATTAATACCAAAAACAAATGTGTAATAGGGTAATAACTGCCGTTCTTTTTAGGGTTAATTATGTATAAAATAATAATTAATAATGTACAATATTTAGTAATCAATAGATTAAGCATCTTGCCAGTCAGCAAAATTTAAATGTTTAATAAATAATTGTGTCAAGCGCTGTCAAGGTATAAGTAGTAAATAAGAATTGCAAAATGGAGTTCAGTTTATTCAGTTTATTCAGTCAAATTCATTGAGTATGATAATAGTTTGACAATAAAACCATTTTTATAAACAAAAGAATAAACTTTTTAGAAGAAAAAGAAAAAAACCATTTCAAATGCACAATCATCAATATATGCCTGAGTGACAAAAACAAATGAAAAGCACTAAAAAACTATGCAAAAACAATACTAAAAAAAAGATTGAAGAGTTTAAAGTTTTAGATAAACCAAAATGAAAAAAAACACACAAATCAAAACCACAAAAAACAAAGAAAGAAAAAGCGAAAAGCTAAATGGAAGCAATAAAACAAAGAAAGTCAAGAAAATTATGCCTACCAGGGAATGAACAGCAAAAGAATTGACAAAAGAAAAACATTTACTAAAACATTTGTACCAACCAAAATTGCAAAAATAAAAAATAAAAATCTGCTCAAAGAAAACAAACTGAATAAATTGACTAAGCAATTTGCATACGGCAGATACGCTATCTCGAAGTTGACAGACAATGCAAAAATTTAAAATTGTCAGAATTTCACTAGAAGTAAAACTGGCAAATCTAAGACTACCAAATAAAATACATTTAATAGAGCTATACACACACAAACATATTTATAAAAGAAAAAAGAACAATAAGAAAGAAATTAATAAAGATATAAGGACAAAGCAAATATCTAGTCTGAGTAAAACAAAAATGGGAGAAAGGAATAATAAATGTCAATGTAGAAAGTAGAACAGAAAAAAGGAGTATAAGGAAAAATGAGCCATCATGTGTTGCCGCAGCAAACTGTGTAAATTCAGCAAGGCCAAATCCAGCCCACCTTAAACTAGTACCACATTAATAACCATGACAAAGACAAATTAACAGCAAGACCAACGCAGAGAAGAAAACCAAAAAGTATTGCAATGCGCTAGTCATTCTCAAGATTCTCTTGTTAAGGACTACACCTCACTATGTCTTAAAAAAAAATTTAACTAAAATAACAGTTGGCAAAAAAGTTTTAAAATTGCTGCTAATTATCGTATTTAAAAACAATCAATAACAACTTGCATGCAACAATTCAAAGTCAGTTGACAAATTAATGACATTTAAAAATTTGTAATATTTAATGACAATTGCCAATTTTTTCTATATTTGTAAGCATTTGCAACTATTTTAATGTATTTTTTAATATACTTTAACAGTTTCTAACACATTTAATAATTGGTAACATTTTTGACAAATTGCAATTTTTTTGAGAACACTAAATTTTTTATTAGTATAAACTGAACTTTCAACAGTTGAAAACACTTTTTTAATAATTTTTTACATTTTATTGACAGTTTTTATTATTTTCTTTATTAGTTAACATTTTCATAAAAGTTTTTCAACATTTTATAACGATATATTGATAACATCCAACTACTAACAATTTTTTGAAAAGGTTTTTTTAACGCTTTTGACCGTTTAAACACTATTTTCAAAATTTGCAACACTATTTTGACAACTAGCATATAAACAATTTAGCTTTATTTAAAAAAAATGTTTTTTTTAAGTTTGACATTTGACAACACTATTTTGGTAGTTTGCTTTCTATTGAAAGTTTATAAAGCTGCAAAACTTAAAGCAATAGCAACAATTTGCTGTTTATTGATAATTAACCGTGATTCCAATATTCTTAGCACATTTTAGATTACCTTAAAAGTTTACAATATTTTATTGACAATTTGTAATATTTTTTTGACAATTTGCAACATTTTACTTACAGTTAACATTATTTTTTGACAGTTGATTGGGCATTACTTTTAGCAATAAAAATGTAACAAGTATCGTAACTCTCTTTTATCTTGAGAAAGTTAACAATGAAAATGTATGTATATTGACTCATTGTTGTTTTTATAAAGCTAAAATTAAACTTTTAAAGTTTAACAAAACTTCTTGGAGCTTTTAGAAAAATAACAATAAAAAATATAGAGTTTACCTTTATAAAGTTAGCAATCAACTTGTTGCCTAAAGAAAGCTAAAAATAAATGTTTATGATGTATTAGAACTACTTGTTGCCTTTAGAGAACTAACAATAAAAAATTATAGTAAGTATCAAAACTGTTTGTTGAATTAAAATGATTAAATTTTAATTAACACTCAATGTTGCTTTTAGATCGCTATAAATAAAAATGTATGAAGTATTAAAACTTTTTGTTGCTTTTGATGATAAAAAATATAATTTTATGCAGTATCAAAATTTTTGGTTGTTATTAGGAAACCGGGATTAAAAAAGTATAGTGTATTCTGTTGCTTTTAAAAAACTAGCAATACAATTTATTAGAGTATCAAAAGTTTTTGATGCTTTTAGAAAACTAACAATATCGATTAATAAAGTATCAAATTTTTTTTTAATTAAATTAAATCAGCAATCAAAACTTCTTTTTTTCTTAAAAAAACTAAAAATAAAATTTGATTGGGTATCAAAACTAATTTCCGTATGTAAAAGCTTGCTATAAAATATTTATTAAATAGTTTTTATAACTATTAAACACTGGTGAGTTAAAATAAATATAAAAAAAGATATCAAATTATTAATTAATCAAATTATTTATTTATTAAAATACCAATTAATCAGTTTTACTTTTTTTGTAATTAGTTGTGTAAATAATTACTTGCGTTTTGTGGTAGCGGCATCATCTTTGCATGTTTAAATCGCTTTGTAACCGTGACATATACAAGCGCAACAAGTTGAATAACAACATAAAAATTTTGCAGAAATTACATGCATAAAAAATGCATTAATAGTTATTGCAACTACTAACTACTAATCTTGAAATTTTAACAAAACTTAAAGAAATATTAGAAATATATAGAACATATCATAACTTGAGAAAGATCTGCTGAATCATAATTAATGAATAAAACTTTAAGATATTGATTGCCTATGAGCTATCTAAACTGAAAATTGTTCTTATGTAATAAGATTTAAAGAAAAAAATTATAAAATGCATAAAAAAAAGTTAATAAGAGCATTAAGAAATAAAAGCAACCGTATATTACAAAAACAAAATATTGAAAGAAATTAAAGAAGTTACATACAAAAACAAGACCAACTATCAATAAGATAAATAACCAATTTAAAATGCAAGAACAAATAAAAAAATAACAAATATTGATTAACAGAGTCTAAAATTTAAAAAAATATTTTAAATTTTAATCTAAATATAGGTTTAAATATGTATAGCAGAAACATGTTTTCTTTTAATTTAATTAAAAAGTTTCCTAATGTATTGTCAATGTGCAGTATAATAAACAAATATACTGCGCCAAAAAATAAAAAAAAAAAATAACAAAAACTTATAACTTATAACTTACTAAAATAAAATCAGATAATATGTCAATTATTCACACTAACATATAATTGAAGTTACAATAAAAACCATAATAAGATTTTTTTTAATTTCAACAATAAATTATTTTTGTAAGATTTCTTCTACTGAACAACTTGCCGTAGCATGCTAAAAATCAAATTGTCATTCTCAGCCCAAAGAATTAAATCTTAAGCTTTTTGAGTACGCATTCGAATATCAGGTGAAATAAAGGTGGCTAAAAATGGCTTAATTTTTTACCAATTATATCCTACATGTGTTAATAAGTGATGGAGAACAAGAAAGTAAATCAACATTAGCTACTTTTAAGAATTCCATAGTAACCCTAACTGTATGCGGCTTAAGCATTATCTTCTTTAGAAAATGGGGGTTTTTAACTTTCTTGTGTGTTGTTTCACATGAAACTGTGAATTTCTCCTATGATAAGAAGACTAAACAATTAAATTCTCCATTAAACTAAATAAACAAATAAATTATTATATTCATATTATTTAAGTTGATGATTTTATTTATATATTTATTTTATTTATATACCATACATGTTTCGATAAATTATTAGCATTTTCAAGGTATTATATAATATTTCAAACTGATTATTAATATTTAAATAATTGTTTTTTCCCGCTACCCTGATATCCGTTTTTTAAATATTTTCCCGCTAACTTGAATTTTTATATTGTCATTTATTAGACATTACAAAAAATTTTTTTTCAAGGTTAGATAATCTATCAAATATATATAAATATTTACATTATAATTTAAAATTTCTATTTAACTAAAATTTATTATTTATTAACATATCTAGTAGAGGTGAATTATAAATGTCTAATTGTTCATTTATTACTGTATAATTTTGATTTTTTAAATGTTTTTTTAATTTCTAAGCTTTCCAAAAATGTTAAATTTTTATCCGAAATGTGTAGAATATTTAATGATGTATTTTGATTCGAAATATTATGTTTATTCAGAATTAAATGTTTAGCAAAATTTGATTTTTCTATATCTTTATATTTTAAAGCTCTTATGTGATCTTTATATCGAATATCAAAATTTCTCATGGTTTGTCCAATATACGTTCCGTTGCAATTACTACAATTTAGTTTATAAATTCCACTTTTATTCAAAATTTTTGTTTTTTCTTTAGCATTTATTAATTTTATTTTTAAATTCATATGTGTTTTAAATGCAACAGTAATTTGGAAGTTTTTGTTTAAATATTTAGAAAGTTTTTCAGATAAATTGCCAAAATATGTTATCGAACAATATTTCTTATTTACTTCTTTACTAAATGGATATATTTCATTTATGCAAACTTTAAATTGTTTTTCACTTAAAATTCTATAAATAGTTGATTCATTATAACCATTGTTTTTTGCAATTTGTTTAATTATATTTATTTCATCTTTAAAATTTTGATTATTTAGTGAAATTGAAATAGGTCTATGTATTAAACTAATGAAAACTGATAATTTATGATTAATTGGATGAAACGAATCTTTTGGTATAATTGTATCTGAAAAAGTTGGTTTTCTATAAATTTTAAAACTGAATTTTTCTTCTTCTAAATTTTGTAAAATAGTTATGTCTAAAAAGTTTATTTGTTTGTTTTCTTCAACTTCTAATTTAAATTTGATTGTTTTATGAATATTAATAACATAAATTAATAAATTTTCCAAATTATTTGTATTTCCTTTGAAGTAAATAAGAATATCATCTACATAGCTGTACCAGATTTTAATATTATTTTTAAAAATAGATTTTAATATTTGTTCTTCTAAGTTTTCCATAAAAATATTAGCTAAAATAGGTAATATTGGACTTCCCCATTGGTAAACCATAATTTTGTTGATAAAATTTATTGTTATAAAGAAAATAATTTTGTTTTATGCATGTTTCAAATAAATTTATAATTTCATTTATTTTAAAAGGACATATTTCTTTTTTATATATATAATCTTTTTAATTAAATCAAAACATTTATTTGCAGGAATTTTGGAAAACATGTTGCATACGTCCAAACTAATTAATTTACAATCAATTTCTGTTTTATGGTTTTCTAATTTCTTTGTTAATTCTAATGTATTTTTAATGCTAAATTTTGGGTTAATTATTATTTGTATTAATTCATTTGTTTAAATATTTAGATAACTTATAATTTAGACAATTTATATATGAAACAACTGGTCAAATAGGATTTCCTTCTTTATGGGTTTTTATAAGACCATATAATTTTGGATTTTGTGGGTTTTTAATTATTAGATTATAAATTTTATTTTCAGATAACAAGAATTTTGAATCTTTTATAACTTTTCTAATTTCTGTTTGAAATTTATCTTTTGGAGTTTTTTTAAATAATTATATAATAATAATATAATAACTCATTAATTTTGTCATTGTATATTGATTTAGTTAAGATCACACAAGAGTTGTTTTTATCTGCTTTAGTGCAAATTAAGTTGTTATCTTTTGAAATATTATATAATACATTGAAAATGATAATAATTTATCGAAACATGTATGGTATATAAATAAAATAAATATATAAATAAAATCATCAACTTAAATAATATGAATAAAATAAAACGATTTTAAAAAATAAATATAGAAAATATAAAATAAAAAATGATTAGTTAATTAAACTTTTCCAGATCTTTCCAGTTGTTGTTGAAAACCGGTTTTGGAGAGCGGCGAGCCAAAAAGCTTAATTTTTACTGTCTGTAGTATTTTTAGAGCGTCCAGGTCGTAATCTTTGCCGTTATTCTTGTTTCTCAGTTAATCTACGTCAACGTTGAACTATTATACTGACACGTCTGCCAATTTGTTGGGCATTATCACAAATTGACAATTTTATTACTCTGAGCCTAATTACTTTACAGAGTTTAAAATTACCTAATAGTTGAAAAATGCCACGTTGACAAATAAAAAAGTAATTACAAGGCCGGGTCAATAAATCCTTGACTTTTTAAATGAAACACAGGTTTTTAGATAAAAATCATTTTATTTTTTAACGTAGTCTTCTTTGAGCTTTATACACTTTGTTCAACGTTTCTCTTTATTTTTTTATTCCTTCCAAAAAATAAGATTTGTCAAAGTCATCAAAATAGGTATTTGTTTGTGAGATGATTTTATCGTTGGAGTCAAAGCTCTTTCCGCCGAGCCATTTCTTCAGGTTTGGAAACAAGAAATAATCTCTCGAGGCTAAATCCGAAAAATAGGGCGGATGAGAGAGCAATTTGTAGCCAAATTCATAAATTTGTTATGGAAACGGCACATGTGTGTACCCATGCATTGTCCTGGTAGAAAAGAATTCTTTCTTGGCAAATTGCAGTAGTTTTTTTTTTCAAATCCTCATTAATTCATCCCAATAAGTTGGCATGATATTCGCCATTGATTGTTTTACCTTTTTGGATGTAGTCAATGTAGATTATACCGCGTGTATCCCAAAAAATGGTCCCCATGATTTTATTAACTGACAAACTCATATTGGCCTTCTTTAGCGCCGTTTCACCGCAAAAAATCTACTGTTTGGACTGCTGTTTGGTTTCTGATGTCTTGTCTTGGATCCACGGTTACAAAACGGCGCAAAAACTTGTCAGATGCTTCTTGATAAGCGCAGTGTTGCCCTTTCAGTTATGAGACAAAAAATTTAAAAAATCTCGGACAAATTGACTTGCCTTTGTAACTGTTTTGCACAATAAATTTGTAATGTCACTGCACAGTTAATCTTAAAAACTGATAAGCAGCTTGAAAGAATATTTTAGAAAAAATGTAAAAGTAAAAAATAAAAAAAAATAATGATTGTTACAAAAAAAAGAAAAAAAAAAATATATAAAAAGTAAGTATGAATACCAGTTAGCAGCATACTGTTATAGAATCACACTAGAACATATACCGTGACGAAAAAAGTTTATACGGTTTCTAATACAATAGAATTAATTTAAAAATAGTAGTTAATGTTTGTAGGCAATTATATACGCATAAAATCTTTGTTGTTGCAATTTGAGAACTTTTAAAATTTAACAACTTTGCTAATATATTTTTTAAAATATAACTCATTGCTCACAAAATGGTTATTTTTTTTTTTATTTATTAACAACAAAAATAATAATTACTATTAGTAAATAGTCGTGTTATATGGTAAAATTTAAATAATTGTTTTAGATTTAAATAAATTTAAAGTTTAACAATTAGATATAAGAAATTCATCTGTCATCTGTGAAGAGATTACGTGAATATACATTAAACAAATAATATCGAAAAAGAAGTGAAAAAATAGAAAACAGTTGTGATAGTGAATAAATAAAATATAGAGAATTTAGTGGACATTATAATTAAAAGTGTAGAAGCAAAAGAAAAGTGAAAAAGAGATTAAAACAAAGTGTAATAAAACATAACCCCAAAGAGAGCGAAGAAATAAAACAAACTAATAATAATATATTTAAAATAATTTAAAGCAAGTATTAAAGTTCTCTAAAATAAAACCTCCGTGGCGCACAGGAAAGAGCCGCAGCAAATAGTATTTTTCATACTCTCAGACACGGGTTCGAAGCTCGAAAAAGTAAAACTTTTTTTTTTGTTTTTTTTTAATCTGTAATTATAATTTAAATTAAATAATAAATTATTATCGAATAAAATATCAAAACAAATAAAAATAAAAAAAATCTATAAAAACTTAAAAAAGAAAATAATACAAAATAAATAAAAATGCCACCAAAAATAAAGAATAACGAAGACAAGGGAATTAAAACAAGCCTGGAAGAACTAAAAAAAGCAGTGGACTTTATGTCAGCAAAGTTTGAGGAAGGAAGAAAAGAAAATGAGGAAATGAAAAAAACTCTTAAAGATATAAAAAAGGAAAATATTGAAATGAAAAAACAAATAAAGGATCTGGAAGAAAAGGTAAACGAATATGAACAAGATAAAATAAAAAATAATATTGTGATAGCAGGGATTCCGAAACAACATCAAAAAGAAAACATAAAAGAAACAGTGGCAAAACTATTCACAAATATAAACATTGAAATACCAACAATTAATATCATAGAAGCCTATAGAATAAACAATAAGAATCCGGATGCACCAATACTGGTTAAATTCAAATCAGAAGAAGAAAAAAAGAAAATAATGGAAAAGAAAAAAGAAAAAGGGTCAATCAAAGCCGATGAATGTGGATTAAACAGCTTACATACGAAAACAACAGTATATTTTATGAAGCAAGAAAATTAAAAAAGCACGGATACAAATGGGTTTGGTATAAAGAAGGAAGAATACTTGCAAGAAAAACAGAAGAAGACAAGCCAATAGTTATCCATGGTAATGAACATGCCAAGGAACTATTAAACAAGGAACAATAAAACAGAAAACAAAAATATATATAAATAATAACTATAACCAAAATGGACAACATAAAAATATACCTACATAACGCAAGAAGTATTCGAAATAAATTTGATGAAATACTAACAATACCTGTACTATACAAACCAGATATTATTGTAATAACTGAAACATGGCTATATCCAAATGAAGAAAAATATTTTCAAACTCCAAACTACGCAGCAATATTTAACAACAGATTGATGAAAGGTGGGGGCATTGCAATATACATAAAAAACGGAATAACAACAACAGTACAAGAAAGTAAAACAGAAAAAAATACTGAAATACTAACAATAAAACTTAATAAAACAAACATACGTCATATAACAGCAATATATAAACCCCAAACCGCAAAAAACGATGACTTTTTAAAAGTAATTGACAAAATAACAAAAACAAAAACCAAAAATATAATAGTAGGTGACATGAACATAAATTTAAGAGAAAATATCAATATAACAAATAACTACAGAAACTTAATTGTTGAAAATGGTCATTGTATATTAAATAAAATAAATGAAGATGGAGTGACGAGAAACAACGCAAATAAACCTGGCACAATAATAGATCATGTTATAACAAACATAAAAGGTTATAACAAAAAAATTAAAATTAAAAAACTAACATTATCGGACCATAATGCGGTAATAACAGAATGGAATATAATATATGAAAAAACAAAATATGAAAAAGTACTAAAAAAGAAAATAAACTATGAAAAAATTAAGAAAGAATTTAAAAACATAGATAAAAAAACAGTACACGATTTTGACACACTAACAACAATATTACAAAACATAATAAAACGAAATACAAAAGTAACGGAAATAAAAAGAAAAGAAAACAATGAGTGGATAAATATGGAAATAATAACAATAATAAAAGATAGAAACAAAACACAAGAAAGATACATCAAAAATCCAAACAATGATGTTATTAAAAAAATATTAAAAGAAAAGAAAAAAGAAGTAGAGGACAAAATTAAGGAAAGAAAAGAAAATTACTACAAAAACAAAATAAAAAACGCAAATGGAAATCAAGCTAAACAATGGTCGGAAATAAATAGTATGCTAAATAAAACAAAGAAAAAAACAAAACAAGAAATAACTGAAATTATAACAAAACACGGACAAAAAAAAACAGATAAAATTGACATAGCGGACGAACTGAACAACTACTTTGCAACAGTAGGAAAAAACTTGGCAAACAAAATTAAGAAGAATGATGGCAGGAAAACAACAACAACTGTAAGAATAGAAGAAGAAGCTAAGTTTGACGAAACAACAGAAGAAGAGATAGAAGATATAATCAAACAACTGAAAATAAGAAGCGCGCCAGGAGAAGATCAAATAACCCATGACGTAATGAAAGCTATAAAAAAAGAAGTAGCACCAATACTGAAAAAACTAATAAATAAAATGATACAAACAGGTGAATATCCACAAATACTCAAAAAACAAATTATAAAACTAATACACAAAAAAGGAGAAAAATCAAAATCAGAAAATTATAGACCACCATCGCTTATATCAGTGTTAAGCAAAATAACAGAAAAAGCAATATATAACAGACTTATGACACACATACACAAACATAACATAATAAACAAAAGACAATATGCATTTCAAAAAAACTCAAACACTATGGGCATAACTACTGACATAATACAACACATAGCAGGAAAGCTAGATGACAAACAGTATGTAATACCAATATTTATAGACATGAGGAAAGCCTTTGACACAATCGACAAAGAGAAATTGATCAACAAAATGGAAATTCTTGGAATAAGAAACACAAACTTAAAACTACTTAAAACATATATTAAAAACAGAACACAAAAAACAAGAATAAACGACATACTTAGTACATCTACAATAGCAGAATATGGGCTACCACAAGGTGGAGTACAAGCGCCAATATTGTATATATTATACATAAATGATATATATAATATAAACTTAGTTGGTGAAATATATACATATGCTGATGACACATGTATTATATATCACGGAAAAAATAAAGAAGAGATAGAGAGAAACATAAATGAAGACGTTAAGAAATTAACTAAATGGTACGACGAAAACATACAAACAATAAATGAAGAAAAAACAACGTATATGATAATAAGACAAAAAAACACAAAAGATATTAACATAAAAATTGAAATAAATAACATACCAATTACTAGAACAAAACAGACAAAATACTTAGGAATAATATTAACTGAAAAACTCACCTGGGATACACATATTAACAAATTATTAAAAGAAAGCGCAGCAACAATAGGAGCTGTGTATAGAGCTAGGGAATGCATTACAAAAGAAACTGCATTAAGTATCTACCATTCACTATTTTTAGCAAAAATTAATTATTTAATAAACATATGGGGAGAAACAACAAAAACAAACATTCAAAAAATTCAAAGGCAACAGAACAAAATTCTAAAAATAATATACAAACTACCAAAACTAACACCAACAGAAGAAGTATACAAAATAATTAACGAAACAAAGATAAACGAAAAAATAAAAATAGAAAAATGCAAACTAATATACAAAATTAAAAATAAAGAAATTAAAACCAACCTCTAAATAAAATGCAACAAAGAAATTCACAAACATAACACAAGAAGAAGAAGCAACATACATGTACACACAACAAGGACAGAAAAAGCAAAACAAACAATACTAGGCAATGGACTTGTCACTTACAACCAACTGCCTGAAAGTATCAAGAAAATAAAGAATTATAAAGAATTCAAAATTAAAATTAAAAAACACTATATATTAACAAGATCTAATTAGAAGAAGACAGAAGCAGATAAATAGAAACATAAAATGGTGCCCCGAATACGAAGCTCTGCAGCCATCCACATGGAAACGGTGTAGAGCAGCAAGTGGGGAGAAAAAAAACAAATAATATATGTAAATATGTAAATATTTTATAATAAAAACGAAATATTATTTAAAATTGTTTGTTTTGCGTATCAAACTACATTGTTTGATAAAAATTAATTTTTAAAATCTCAAACCAAAATTACTAAAAGGCTAAATAATCTCACAGGTGAGACACGTTTAAATTTTAATCAATTGATAATTATTATTTTTTTCGTTTTTATATGTTCTTTTTTTTTTCGTAATCGAATTGTAAATAATGCTATATATTTTCTGTAATGTTTCTTTTTGTGAATAAAAATGTTATATCATTATATGTACGCAAATTACAAATGGTAATTCTTTTTTATGCCTCAATTTTTTAATTTTATATTAAAATACTTACTCGAACAATATTTGTAGCCAAATGCAGTAATTTTGATGAGATTTTTTATTATTCTGCTGATCTAATATACTAACAACACCTTAGTCCAGGGTGCAATCAAGTGATCTATGCCGGTCGTCAATATCAAAGCCTCGGAACTATCTATCGCACGTGTGTTATACCGCATGGACATCATGTTTCTAGGGAGAACTCCATCGCTGCTTCTCACGATAAAACAGATAGATAAACTCTAACACTGCTATTTTATTCATCGTTGTGCTATATGTGTTTATTAGTAATACATGCTTAAATTGCAATTATTGTTTATATTAAAATGATTGATAGTGATTACTTTTTGTTGTTTGAATTTGGTTGCATTTCTTATGTAAGTTTTATTATATTTTGCTTTATTATTAATTTTTCGTAAATGCTAATCTTAGAAATTCAATCCAAATTATTTTACTTACACGTTTTATTGAGTTTATTTGTTATTAAATAAATTAATACAACTACAACTGTTATTATTATCACACTTACTACTTGTTTGAATATTATATAACTTGCACTAATTTTATTAATATATGTTGTGCAAATTAATAAAAATATAGTTTTTTTTTAGCATAAGACCAAATGATCGTAATCCAGAATCCCTATAATTACATTATTACATAATATACTATATTACCAATTAACACATCCCCAAGGTATACTCTAATACCGATGTGTTTATAACTGCTCCTTACAAGTATAATGTGACCTGCATACAAACTCAAAACCTAACCGGTATTCCGCCTGGCCGGGTTTGAACAGAGAGATATCTTTGTTTGACACCGGGTACGTCAGGCGGATCCTACGCACAAAATTCCCGTAAGACTGGATGATGTCAAAAGATACGTCATATTGAAGGTCATCGAGGATTAGCAAAGAGTATGGAATGGCTTCGAGAACAAATGATAGGAAATCAAGCTCTCCGTGACGGCATGGAAGCCGCCGGTAGATCTCAACAGGAGAGTGAAGGTTGCCCTATGTCGCTTACGCATAGGTCATACCAACTTAACCTCTTCGTATCTCCTGACCGGCAACAAACAACCAGCATGCTAAACATGTCACAACCCTCTAACGGTGAAGCACATTTTGGAGCTATACCGAGCTTACCTTCCCCACCGTAATTGGTTCGAGCTCATTAACAACGTGGCGTCAAATTTATCAAATAGAAAGAAGCCCATGAAAATGTGCTTCCAGTTTTTTAAAGATGCAGAACTCCTCAAACAGGTGCAATCAAGTTTTTTGTGTTGTCTTGTAACAATTTTGGTGTTAATTTAATTATTTATTTTTATTGATCAGTTGTTGTTGAGTTGTTTAAAGCATCGTAGTCTTTTACAACTTCGGTGCAATTTGGGATATCAGGTTTAGTTAGTTTTTAGAGTTTGACATCGAAGCATTTTACAGATTTGATATCATATGTGATATTAGGTTAGGTTGTGATATTAAGTTTAGTTAGTTTTTAGGGTTTGGCATCAAAACATTTCATAGCTTCAATGTCATCTGTGATATTAGGTTAGGTTGTAATATTTGGTTTATTTAGTTTTTAGGGTCTGGCATCAAAAGATTTTACAGCTTCAGTGTCATCTGTAATATTAGGTTAGGTTAATGTATAGATACTGGCAATAAAGACTTTGTTGTTAGTTGTGATAATAGGTTCTGTAATATAAGTTTTAAATTTAGTTTTTAATTTTAGCAACTGTAGTATTAGATTTAGTATTTATTAATTTATTTATTTAACCATTTTAATGTGTTGTTTTGTCTCCTCAGGTCTATAACCTGAAGTTAATATTATTAAATTAAATAGCTAATAACCTTAGTAATCAAATCTAAAATACAAAAAAAAATCGTTATCAGCTTAGTACAACCGTAACTCTGGCAGCGTACCTAGCAATAACCCCAGTGCAAAGTATTTTACTTTACACATTTCTAAAACTCTTGTTGACCTGTTTTTTGCAAAAAAATACATTTTAACCGACTATTAAAAAAGTCTAACCATAAATAAAACCGCTTGGACTATCATAAATAATGTTGTTACGTTCAACAAACCCAAACAACAGAATTTAAACAAATCCAGAAAATATTGCCAAGCATCTCAACAACTACTTTATCACTATAACTGAGACCACAGCAGTAAATAACAAACCTACTGATGGAAGTAATATTAATCTATCTCAATACTAAGTCAATTTTTTTTTTATTTAGTGACACAACAAGATGTATGTGATGCGGTAAAGCAACTAAAAGAGTCAGATGGAAATTGTAGTAATTTACTCAAAAGTACATTAACACCACTTATAAAACCTTTTATTTCTATTATAAATGAATTGTTAAATTAAGGTATCTCTTCCGGACATCTTAAGTTAGCAAAAATAGTTCTCGTGTTTAAAAAGGCAGATGCAAATAACACTAAAAATTATTGCCCTATATCAATTTTGAGCATCTTCGCCAAAGTTTTTTTGATCAGTGCAACCTTTTTAATAATAAGCAATATGGATTTAGAAAAAGAAAATCGACCTCAGATGCCATCTTAAAATATTTAAAATATCTTTATAGAAAGAAAAAAATGTTTTAGTATATTTTTGAACCTAACTAAAGCTTTTGATCTTGTTAACCATCAAATATTACAAATTAAACTATATAGATACGAGATAAAATGTACTGCATTGAATTGAATTAGAATGTATTTAAAAAAAAAACTCACTATGTGAACATCAATAATATAAGTTCTAATAAACTGAAAATGACACAAAAAATACCGCAAGGTTCTGTGATAGGCCATCTTTTATTTATTATATATGTACATGATGTGCATCTAGAGAAAAGCGTAGCATTTGCAGACAATACCACTATTTTTGTATCAGCAAAAAAAAAATAGATGATGCTGTATCAAAATCAAACAAGGTAATATTATATTTTTGGTACAAAATAAATAAGTTAGTAGTAAACCCAAAAAAGTCTACGTTTATAAGATTTAACGCAAATAGTTCAAACTATATGTATAAGTCACCCATACAAATTTTTTAGGTGTTATTATAGACCAATTACTGGAATGAGTACATTGACAATTTATCAAGAAGACTAAGGTCTCTCTGTTATGTTGATACAAAGCTAAAAAATATTGTGGTTATTAATATTCATAAGTTATTCTACTACGCACACTTTGAGTTTTACATATCGCATTGTATAGTTGCTTGCGATAATTCTAGTAAGATTAAAAAAAAAATAATTGCAAAAACAAAAAATTTAAACAATTACAAAGCAAGCTTAGGACAAGCATTGCAAACGCACTATTGACTTGTTGATTATCACAAATTCAATTTCCAAACAATTTGTAGTTTAAAAACTTTTGAGAACTAAACCTTGTAAACCTACAAATTAAAAAAAATATTGAACACGTCAAAAAGAGCGCATGAAAATGCTTAATTGTTAACTGCAATAAGAAAAAATTTTGCTCTACATTTTGGCAGCAATAGCCACTGCTTTTTTGTTGTAAACCAAAACAGCAAAAATTTATTATTTAAATTCAACAATATTTGAAAATTTTTTACTGTTTTTAAAGTCAAGTTAAACAATCTGTTATACCTAGTTTGATTGTTAATTTTTCTATAATTTAATTTAAACTTTTACCAATGACAGCAAACAAAAATGTCTACTTTAATTTTTTGCAAAAAAATTACGCCAAATTTAAAATGTCTATTCAATTTAAAAAACTTTTTAAGGAAAGAAAATAGTTGCGCTATTATAAAGGTTTACAGAATCAAGCTCAGCAAGAAAACGCCTACATATAATTGAATAAAATTTTTACACGTTGTATAAGAAAATACAATCTGTGCTTTTAAACTTTTATAAAAATAATTTGATAAGTCAATTCTCCGCAATTAATTTTTAAGTGGAGTTTTTATTTAGTTTTTCATTAATTTGAATTCTCATTATTTGAATATTGGGTTTGAGTATTTGGCGTTTTGTCTTATAAGAACCAATTTAAATTAACGTGTCAATATTAAAAAAAAAAAAAAGATTCACCGACATTGTCGTAGATGTATTAATATTTTAGTATGTAATGTTTGCTAATAATATTTTTCAATAACAATACTACTAGTGGCACCCCATCAGGACGCGGCGACTAAACTTATCGTTAATAATTTTTTTTTTTCTAAAAGTATTGTATAAGTTTTCTATATCTATTTTGTTTGAAAAAAAAATAAATTATAGAATTTTTTTTGGTATGTATCAAAATAATAAATTTTATTAAATTTTAAATTACAAACACAGTTAATTATTACAAATGTTTACAACCTATTTTTGCATCGTTAATTATTAGTTATTAACAGCAGGTACAGTAAAAGTGCCGCACACAAGTCTAATTTAGTAATATTATTAATTTATTATTTATAGTTGTCTTGACTTTATTAATAAAACACAACTTAAATTTACTTTTTTATTTCTTAGGTTTTTATATAAACATTTTTATAAGACTTTTTAAATTAAAATAATATTTATACTTATTTATTTACTATGTGTATATATTACTAGAAAGTAGTATTATTGATACATTAAGTTCTCCAGTATTCTGTCTAAGTTTTGCTTTCAATACTTCTAATAAACATAAACTAAACACGGTAGAAATTGAGAGTATTGACAAAGTTGTCCGATAGCAGCAAAACCAAACCAAGCGTGAGTGGTTAGTTTGAACATAGAAAGCTGAAAACTTCAACTCCGACATCTCTGCAAAAACCTCGGTTAAGATAAAGTTTTGCATGTCTGTCGTCTAAACGGCTGGTTGACGTTTTTGCTATACTCATTAAAAAATGATTTACTCGAACAAATTGACATTCTAAAAATATTTTAATATTATTATTAAACATTGTAAATACGTTGTATCTTGTCAGTATTAATAACTAATGCATTGCTGCTAAATATATTTAATATTCCAAACTATTTGCGGTTAATACAGTGTACGAAATCTATATTAGTATTGTTTGTGTTCATTCCCTAATGTACATACTAGAACAATAATAGTAATTTCACGATCTTCAATGCAAGTTTCTCTTAAGTGATATCTAAATGTTTACTAGCAATTAAGGGAATTTACATCTGTTGAGAGTAAGCATTCAAGTTATGCCAATTGTGATTGTACATACCTTATATTCTATGTATATATCAATCATTAAATATAATATTCAAATAATTAAATGTTAATTGACAATATTTTTAATTATTATGAATTATCGCATACGCATAATTCAAGATATGTCTGTTATTTAACAATAAGGTTAGATTAATCCCTTTTGCGGGTGCTTGCCATCAGTATTCACGTTCATATTGCGAAAGTTTGGCAAACCGAACCGTTGAGCCAGCACGTGATTCATTAATACTTTGTCCCATTTACATATTCAATTTATCATCATTTATTACACAACTTGAATGCGCTTAGATGATTCCTTGATAAAGATTACGGCATACATTGCCGACAATTATAAAATATACCTTGGAATTATGTAAATTTATAACATGGGACGTTATATTTTAATACAATACATGACTGCAAAATGATTATCTTGGAAATGCTGCCATCTTTTACAAGCCCTTTATTAAAATATTTGCTGTTTCATGAAAATTAATTGCTTTTCTGAAATACATCTGGTTAGAAATTGATTATTATATTATGTTTGAATAATAACTAAATTAAATTTCAGTAATTTGTTAAAACCATAATAAAACTAAAAAATATAATAAGATAGAATTATTCTGTTTATTATCTTTAGATATAAGATTTCTTATTTGTAATAAAAGAGACAAAATCATAAAATCTACCCATATTTGCAATTTCTCACAACAAAGTAAGGTACATCTGTTTCCAAATAGGAGTTTTACAACTTGGGACGTGGTGTTTGACGCCAATGCGAAATTTAACTGACCGGACGTCCAATAAAAACTACCGAACTTACATCCCTTCGCCACCTACGTTCGCACTTGAAAAATAAATTTCAACGTGTAAATATATTTGAGATCTATCTATCTAGGTTTGTTTATGTATATTAGATTTATTGTCAATAATTTTGGTTGTTTCTTAATAAATTGTATTTTGAACTTATCTACTATATCTAATATGAAAGTTTCAACTAATTTTAATTAAAATGGAAATATTTTATTTAAATAACTTAACTTATTTGAACTGTATAACTTGTTTAAATATCTTATTCCCTTCAAAAAGTTTTCCATTTAAGGAATATAGAAACTTTTTACATATTCTGTTAATTCCATACATGCGATGTCAATAAGTTAAACTAAAATATATTAAACACAATTAGATTAAAGCCTAACTGAATTAAAAGTGCCTCTTAATTATGGTAATTACGACGTGCCGCGTCTATTCTGTGCAAAGTAACGCAAGCTTATTTGTGCGATTAGTATTCACGTCTTTTATGAGGTTTCCTTCTTTCATTACATCCATTACGGAGTAGTCGGAAGACGGTGGAAAGAGCACACTCATTTCGTATTCCGCACTACTGGCTTACTTCATATATTCATATTATAATACGTATTTTTTGTGTATGTGTGCTTGGAACGCTCATAGTGAAAAGCTAGACAAATATCTGCATAAATTACGTTGAAAGTTACAAATTGCTGAATGCAATATTCTTTGAAATGTACAAATATTATCAGAACGAGTCGGTTATATTTCCGTTCTATCGTGAATATTAAATATTGAATACATTTAACTTTAAAAGAATTACTGTAAGTAGGTATAATGTAAAAAAGTAATACGACGCATTTGAAGATTCTTCCAAGTATTTACACCTAAGTGAAAACGCAAAAAAAAAACAAATTACTTTCAAATAAATTTAAAAAAATTCTTTTCAATTACACTAATTTAATATTTTGTTTGACCTTTTTTACAAAACTAGGAAAAACAAATATATATCAAACATATATACAAAGTGTAAAAAAAAAGTAAACAAACAGAAAATCTTAATAAACACGGGTTGTTATATTTAAATTTGCTTATTATGCAATGGTACATTTGGTTATTAATTACAACCGTCTGAAGACAATCTGTCGATATACAACATGTATTTATCATACAAAAGCAAATTATACAAAACATATATAATATTCCAAGTCGTGAAACATGTTAAATAATTTTTAAACCTTATAAAACTTTTCACTGTTTGTTGCGTATGCGGGTGGGTGGGAACACAGTTTATAAATATTGGTCCAATAGTTTGATACAGTGTTCCCGTTCACCCGCCCAAGTGTTTGTTATCAAGAAATTTGCTTATTCTCACACTTATTGCGTTTCAGCTATTTTTAATATGACAGATTAAATGACAGTTGTCATTAATACGTCAAAGGTGGGCACAATAACAAATTTCTTAATAACTACACTTGAGTGGATGGGCGGAAACTAAAGTTGAAACTACTGTCCGCAATCATTAAACTTAGTGCCCCGCTCAGCCGCCCAACTGTTTGTGAACAACAATTAGATCACAAACATTTGGGTGGGTGAGCGGGAACTAAAGTTAAAACTACTGTTTTGCAATTATTGAACTTAGTGCTCCGCCCACCCCCCAACTGTTTGTAAACAACAAATTAGATCACAAACACTTGCGTGGGTCGGCGGAAACTAAAGTTGAAACTACTGTCCCGCAATCAATAAACTTAGTGCCCTAAAGTTTATAAATTCTGAACGGGTGATTTAAAAATGTGTTCCCGCCCACACGCCCAAGTGTTTGTCATAAATAAATTAAAAGTTGCTAAAAAACGTGACAGAATGACTTACAGATATCATTAAGTTAGAAAACAGAGTTGACGTAACCAAATTTTTAAAACAAACAATTAGGCGGGTAGGCGGGAACAAAGTTTATAAGTATTGGACCGGTGGTTTTAAATGTAATCTTGCCCACCCGCCCAAATGTTTGTGATAAAAAAATTAGAAGTTGATATCAGTTTCAGTATTCCTGCAGCTAAAAAACATAACAGAATGACTTACAAATGTCATTAAGTTAGAAGACATAGGTGACTTAATCAAATTATTGACAGCAAACACTTGGGCGGGTGTGCAAAAACAAAGTTTATAAGTCTTGGACCGGTGGTTTAAAAATGTGTTCTTGTCCACTTGCCCAAGTGTTTGTCATAAAAAAAATTAGAAGGTGCTACCACTTGCCGTGTTCTTGCAGCTAAAAACATGACATAATGACTTACAAATGTTATTAAGTTACAAGACAGAAGTGACGTAACTAAATTCTAGATAACAAACACTCGACCGGGTGGGCGGGAACAAAGTTTATGAGTATTAGGCCGGTGAATTGATTTTGTGTTTTCGCCCACCCACCCAAGTGTTTGTCATAAAGAAATTAAAAGATGCTACCACTTGCCGTGTTTTTGCAGTTAAAAACATGACACAGTGTCTTACAAACGTCATTAAGTTAGAAAGCAAAGATGACGTAACCAAATTCTTGATAACAAATACTCGGGCGGGTGGGCGGAAACAAAATTTATAAGTATTGAGCCGGTAATTAAAAAATGTGTTTCCGCCCACCCGCCCAAATGTTTGTCATAAAGAAACTAAAAGTTACTACTACCTGTCGTGTTCCTGCAACTAAAAAACTTGACAAAATGACTTACAGATGTCATTAAGATAGAAGACAGTAGTGGGTAGCCTGGAATACAGTTTATAACTGCAGTGTGCCGGTAGTTAATGTAATAATTTAGAAATAAATGTTTTTAAATTTTTAATGCAATCGCAAACTAATTGTTAACTTATGTGGAACAAAGAATATATGCACATTAGTTTTGTTAATAAGAAGTCTTAATCCAAAATTCTTTTTGAAAGCCCTGGATGGTGTTTCTTTTTTTCATAAAAATAACAAATTTTGGGCTTAAAACAATAAATTATTGTCAGAAAGCACCAAAATCCAGCCATAAACTGTTAAAAAAAAAGGAAACTTTCTTCAAGAAATATCAAAAATGGCAAAACCCGCCTATGAAATATAAAAATGTATATAAATATTCGGCTACAAACTATTAAAAACTTTTTTTTTATAATATATCAAAATTAGAAAAAAAAACTGTTTCAAAACATAAAAATGTTGTCAGAAAACACTAAACGTTGGCCATAATCTGTTGAAAAGTGTAAACATTTTCATCAAATCTAAAAACGGCAAAATCTGGATATAAAATAACAAATAATTTTTAAAAATAGCAAAATTTGGCCATAAATTGTTGAAAAATGTAAAACTCTGATTTATAAATTGTTAAAAATTGTTCAAAATCCTAATTTGAAAATTAAAAAATTGATAGATAGTAAAAAATCCGGCTATAAACTGTTGAAGAAGCAAACATCTTTTCATAAAAAGTAGTCTACTATAAATATTTGTACGATTATTTTTATTTAGTTTTTTTCTTTTTTATTTTGCCATAAAATACATATTAACACCTTAAAAAATTACAAACTTTACAATTTATCATAAAATACAAAAAAATTAAATAATAACTAGTACAATATTTCAAATTATTAAAATTAATGTTTTGGTTTAGATACTCATCTGAACCACAATCTTTTTGTCTAATAGAATTAAAAAACCATTTTCTAATTTCAAGTAATAAATTAAATAAAGAATTGAAATACAGGAGTTTTCTTGTAGAAAAAAAATTATATATCTTTCTATACAGGAACAATTATTCTTTAATACACTAAATGTAAAATTAGTTGTGTTTATACACGTGATCAAAAAACACCAAAATACATTTCTGTTAATAAAAAGTTTTTTGTTTTATTTTTTTAAAAGAAATTTAAAAATAATAGTAAAAATAGAAATCAAAATAATACTAAATACTACTTAATGTCACAAAACAGCAAATTATACTAAATTACTAAACTTATTGGTGTACCCCCAAAAATTTTAATAAGTTTTGCCATATGCTTTGAATGCATTTTGTTACTTTTTTTTGTGTAATATGTTCTAATTTCTCACAAAGTGATATTGGAAGATCCTGCATAAATACTAACATAGGTTGTTGGTGCCAAAACTTTAATAAATCTCTGAAATTTTTAATAGGGTTTACGTCCGACTTTTAAACTAGCTATTACAAACAACAAATGTTACTTAACCATCCATGAGATGTGCAATCGAGCGTTAACATGCATTAAAGACACTTTCGTTAATGTGCCTAATAGCCATAATTTTTAATTTTTTTGCTAAAACTGCTTGCATTGTTATAAATAAGTCAAAAATCATATCAAAACTAATATTTAAATGTCACCGTGCCCAGAGCTCAGCTGGTGCGTAAAAGATCAACCCTCATAGCGTGTGAACTTAAACCTTAGATCGTTTCACTACTCAAAAGCTTCATTAACCTATTTAAAATCAACATACTTAACTCGCTGAGAAGGCGTTAAAATGACATTCCAAGCTGCAAACAGGCAAAGTAAGAAATGACTGCCCCAAACGCCAAAGGCGACCGTAGCACAATGGTTTAGTGCGAAAACTGTTGTGCAGGCAGCCCCGGTTTGATTCCAGGCAGCGGCAATGTCTAATTAGTCAAATATATTTCGATGCGGTCGTTTCCTTCGCAAGGTAATAGCAAACCAGCAAAGTATTTGCCTAGTAAACCCCTTTAGTGGTGTGGTTCGGATTCCACGTTAAACTGGTTCCGTATATTTGTGTGGATTTATTATTGTACACCACAAACATGCAAGAGAGGTGCCAACGCTCTTAGGAAGCATGACACTATAATAAAAAGAAACGCCAAAGACTGCGTAAGGTCACTGGTAGAAAACGTTCAAAAAACCTAATGAAGCTTACGTGCAATTTTATTAAGTACTTCTAACAATATTCAAAATAGCTGCAATGTATCAATTACTGTGTTCATCTTTGTTCAATCAAACTGTTAGAGCTACACTAACTTGCATTTTGTCAACCAATAAGTGTTAACTTGTCATATTATGATATAATGTTTGGTGTAAATCATTTTTTTTTTAATTTGTTTTTGTTATAAAATGTTACTTCCGTTGCTAATACAGCATCAAAACACTTAAAAAAAAATCAAAAATTCAATACCTTTTAGTGTAAATGTTTCGAAACTTGGATGCTAAATAGTGTACAATGATTTCCATATTGACGGGGTTAAAATTTCTTTTAAATTTACACATTTTTATCAAATAGTTTTGTAGGTAGATTGTCTAATTTATGTTTTAATATAATAGCATGATGAGGAACCATAATTGTTACCACTGTATTTTTAATTATTAAAATACTATATTTTACTTTGTCTACTCTTGTAAATATTCTGGTAGATTTGTAGACTAAACATGTAAGATTATATAAAAAAATATATTTTTGAGAATGTTTGTTTGAATATAACCTGTATTTAGGATATACATATTAGAGTTGCGTGACACTACGACATTTTTAATAATATTAGATAAATCATCAATAAAAATATCAAAGTAAGTATCAATCAATAAAGTAAAGTAAAGTAGAAGAGGTATCAATTTGCGCAAAGCTGCTAGACATATGCGCTGTCATTTTATCAATTTTTTACTTATTGTTTGTATTATATGATCTTGACAAAACAGGATCTAGGCAACTAACAATACTCTGTACATAGTAGAACACGTACGACATCTATTTTTGCATGTATTTTAGAACAGTGCACATTGGGTCACCTAAATACTTTTTACATGTGTAATAGTTTCTGCACCATTATTTAAAAACATTTTTATCAAAACTCCGTTAGAACGCTGTATCTATTTTCTGACAACGCATTTGGTCAATGGTTATTCAAAATAATATAATCAAAGCTTTATTGCAAAAAACATCTAAAACATTTTGTGTTGTAAATGCAAACCAAGATACGATCATAGATTTTACTCAGCATTTAAAAATGTTACAACTTTTACATTTAAATTATTTTAAATTTATTATTTCATCGTACAGATTATTTAAATAAAAATAAGATTTAAAATTTATTATATATATTGTGTCTACAAGTCTTTCGCGCTTTATTCAATTTTTTGTTAAAAAAAATGATGTTGTTTTGTCATTACCAATGTTTAAAATGTATAGGTTATTACAGAAGTACGTACCTGAAGCTAATCAATGGTATTATAAGCAGATATTTAGAAAACAAGAAACCAAAGAAGAGCAAAATAAAGAAAAAAGTACAAAAAAACAACAATATAAATCTGATTCTTCATTTATTTAAAAACTTGTATTCAGTTTCTAAATAAATAAAATGCGTATTTAAATGTTTTCAATTTTTTAGAATAATCTTTAATCTTACTATTCTATATCGGTACCCAGGATGAGTGGAGAATATTGCATTTTAATGTTTGTTCAATCTTTAACAAAGAAATTATTAATTTTTGATCACATAAATTCTGTAAATAATATTACTAATTTATTCATAATAGTTGAAGATTTGTATTTTATGCTAATCTCCTTTAAATTGTCACAATTGTATCACATCAAATCATGGTCAATTGCATCTATAAATGTTCCACTTTATACTTTTTACAGATTTTGTTATTTAAAACACTACTTAAAGCACTGCTTTTCAATTGTTTCATTATGTTTTTAAAGTATATAAATTTTTATTTAGTTGGTTTAGTTCAATTGCCAAACATCTAGTCGGCCACTATCTTAAATATACGCGTTGCACGATGTGAAGTCACCTTCGTATATGTAATTAAAATATAGTTAATAAATCTTAATCAAATGATTCCCTAAAGTAAACCGTTTTGAAAATACAAAGTGTTTAATTATTATTAACGCAACTACAATTTCCGAAAAACAAACATCGCAACATTAACATTACAGTTAATAAAATTGTTTTGATTAAAGCTACAATTTATACAACTTAATAACTTATCTTAGTAAAATAAACAATATTACTATTTATATTATTACAATAAAATTTATAAATATACAATTAAAGCAAGATTATTTTACTATTAATTACTATTTTGTGTAATATCTAGACTAATAAAAAATCATTCAACAAACATTTTATTATGATATTATACACATTTTAATTAGAATACAATAGGTTACTATTAAATTTTGTTAATGATACCTTTTGAAATATTTTTTCTAACATTTTGTTAATTATTCAAATTAAAATGTTTTAACACACATCAGCAAATATAAATTGCCAATCGTATAAATATACAAAAAACATCCATTCAACTACCATTCAATTATAAACAAAACAACAAATTTTACGATTGATTGAACAAATTTTATAAATAATTAATTTAAAAAAACCTAATTGAAAATATAAATTTATTGAATTAACTGTAATGAAAATATATGCAAAAAAACTTGAACAAAGCGTACTCCATGAGCTAGAAAACAATAATGACCCATAACAATCTACAATTCTTCTTTGCTGCTCCGCACATCTCATTGATTTTTTCCACATATCCCCTAATTCATTTTTCAATTTCACATACTAGTTTTTTTGTAAAATTAGTTTCTCTACCCATCACAACGTTTGTTTTTGTTTCTATTAAATTTTAATTATTAAGTAAATAAGTTTTTAATGATTTTTTTATTTAAATTCTAGTATAATAAGTAATTAAAATTTGTTGAGATCATTCTCGAAGCATTATTCCATCAATGTAATAAGCAATCTTCTTTTGAAAATTTGTTCAAACGCAATCCCCGATTTGCATAAAAAATACTAGCCCTCTAACAAAAAAAAAACAATACCGCTTTATCATCGCTTCCAACAAAGCGAACATAAAAAATCAATGCACGCAAATTTGTAATGTTTCAAATGGAGATTTTTTATTCAAAAAATTACATCCGCCGCGACAAACTCTCAATCGATTCTTTTATATTCTATTGTTTAGTTAATTCAACATTTGCCACCAAAACCACCCTTTGTCTGGCAACGATTTTTATTCCAAACAACGCCGAGCGGACGACGTCTTAATTCCCAACACTATCTCCTTTTCCTTTTAGCATCCCTTAATTAAAGCTCTGACATTAAATTTCATTTTTATGATTGAGATAGGCCATAAATTGGCCGGATTCTTTTTAATAACAATATTTTTTCCTCTGTGCGAAAATCCAAGCGGAAAGTTTCGCGAACTCGAATAATGAAACTTTATAAATAAATGTACTCGAAGATTACGAAAACTTGTTTGCTCGGGTACATTTAATTTTACGGAAACGAAGGGGCCAGCAATGGTGCGGCAAAATAATGACAAATCAGGGCGTTTTGTCTTTCATGATAAGTTGGCCTGATTAAATGTTGAAAAGTTCTTTTAGGGGAAATTCAATTTTATATTGTACAAAACTGTAAAGCATCTAGTAATTTTTTTCTTTAATAAAATTAAATCGCGTTTTTGAAAACTAAAGAAAAACAATTTTGCATTTGATTTAGAAAGTTTCAAACAATGTTTAAGACTTAATATGTTTCTGGTCCCAAAGTAATTACAAAATCCAATTTTAAATGCAATAATATAATTACATTAAGCATATTAACTACCAAAGACACAAAAACTTCTGATTTTAAATTATAATTAAAAAAATTAATTAAAATTTGTTTAAAATTACAAAGCAAATTTAAATATTAAATTTAAATTTAAATTATTTACTTAACTAGAACAAAAGAAAATAAACAAAAATACATTTTAAATTTAGTATCATACATCTGGACTCTAAATTTGCTTTAGTTGTGATGATTCTACCACACAAGTGATGTACAGGTAGTCAACCAACATTTGCAACTTGTAGCATACTAGCTGCCTCAAAGTTGGTTTAACCTCTGCACTACAAAACAATAATCTAGCATTACCATCAGCTACATTTGCTTATCTAGAATTAAAACACCTTTATCTTTAAGCATTTTTCCAGAAACCAGAACCGCCAAAACGTTTTTAAAGTTGTTCCTATTACTGTAAAGTCTTTATGTTTTTAATATGCCATGTTAAGAGATTCGTAGCATACATAAAATGTCAATAAATAGATCTGAGCTCTAAAATATTAATTAGATTGCAACCACAGTATTTTTCAGCAAACTTACAAACATGATTGCGTTGCTTTTGTTGTATTATTGTATTTAATATGAGTTGACTTTTTTATGTTTGGCTTAGTAAAAATTATAAAGTCCGCTATTACTGACGCAGCCAGCAGATCAGATGCACGCAATGCAATGGTTTAAGTTAATTTAGAGATTTTTAATTATCTTGAGTTATATTGATTAAATATAGTTGATGGTGTTTACCGTTACTACGTGATAATTTATAATACAAGATTAAATAAAACAATTACTATGTTTTTATATCACCATTTATTTTGTCAAAGTTTGAATGCAGTTTCGACAGAACCTCAGCCAAAACTGCAGTCACATTGTGACAAAATAAAAGGTTATTTAATCTTGTCATATTGATTAGCATATCAAATGTTTAAATTTGTTTTTGTTTTGTTTTGTTTTTGTGTATGTTAATGTTTTTGTGGCTTTTACAATTTTTGCACTATCAGAGTACTAGTTTTATTATCACAATAAATGCAAAAACAAGTAATTTGATGCCTAGCATCTTATCTGTTCACATCTGCAGGGTGATTTTTAACCTATGCGCATAAACTTAAGGAATTATAGTTTACAATCAATATTATTGATAAATGTTAAAAAAATGTAGTAAAAGTTTTATATAAGCGAGATAATAAATTATAAAGTTTCTTGAAAATTAAAATTTATTACTTGAAACAAATCGGTGTGCCATGCCAAAATTAAAATAATAAAAATGTAGTAAAGCTCTTAACCAACTAATTATCAAAATAATAAACAAAAAAACAAAAATGCAAAATTATTAGAACACTTAATATCATAATAATCGCTCAAAATTATTTCCTTTATTTTCCACATGTGCGCCCGCCAAAGCCATGTTGCGCTACATGCACGTTGAAGTTTCGGTGGTTAGCGAATTGTGTCAGCGGCAGTTAGTATGCAATGTCGCAACTCTTCAACACTGTGAATTTCGGTAGCATATACCAAATGTTTCATATGCCCCCAAACATAAAAATCTAGGGGATTTAGGTCAGGTAATCTACGAGACCAGGCAGTTGGACCTCCTCGACCAATCCACTACCTCGGGAAAACATTGTTCAAATGTTGTCGCACATGTTATGCAAAGTGTGGTGGAGCTCCGTCGTGAAGATACCTCATGCGCTGTCTAACATTAATTAAAACTTCTTTCGGTAGTGCTGGTAAGGTCTCTTGTAAAACATTTAAATAAACAGCGCCCGTTACACGATTTGGCAACAAAAAATGATGCTCTAAGAAGAAAATCTGTTGGTAACAGGGCATGTACACGCTGCACATGGTAGGGATACAGTAATTCATGCTTTAATATGCGCCATACAGTTGGCTGCAATACCACAGTTTGATCGGCAATTATCCGGGTACTAATGTCAGAACGTTCTTCAGCAATATTGGCAATATCCTCCTCAAGATTAAAAATATGCCTTGGTCTAAAACGTCCCCCATATTGTCCAGGTCTGGGCTGCAAGAGCCCAGTTCCTCTTGCACGCTGTACCAAACGTACAAACAATCCACAAACCGTATGATACCTTTGAGGGAATCTCTCGGAATAAAGGCGAGCTGCAGCCATTGAATTTTGATGAACTTCTCCATACACCAATATCATATGCATAAATTCTGCATTGGTCATGTTATGTTGCGCCATAATTTAATTTTATTACACACTGACAGGCGCCACCTAGTTTTTTTATTCAATTTTTCGGCAACAACCGCCGGGACTTCATCGTGCATTATTTTAATTTTGTCATGGCACACCAATTTTTTTCAAGTAATAAATTTTAGTTTTCCAGAAACTTTATAATTCATTATCTTGCTTATTATAAACTATGTTTTTAACACTTATCAATAATATTGATTGTGAACAATAATTCTTCGCGTTTAGCATAGGTTAAGAATCACCCTGTATAACAAACATTTTTAAAAGTACAAAAGATTTAATTCTCTTACATATTTTGGCCCAGTTACCAAATCCGTATCAAAAGTTCTACCTAATCATAACATAAAAATTGTTTTAAAATCAACGTCATAACTATCCAACATTTTATCTTACACAAAACAAATCAATTTAAACAAAAATAAGAGTAATTAATTTAACATGTGAAGATTTGACAAGAATATACATAAGACAAACAAGCCGAAATTAGTACAAAAAATATAAACAAGTCATTTCAAAACAATGAACCTAATTTAATTTTTGTCAATTATTTCAGAGAATATCAACGTTGCGCATAACATCATCATATACGTAATTTTGATAAGAGTGGTATTATTAGTATGCAAGAAACGAGTTTTGTAGATTGTAATTAAGTGTTTACTGTTAGTCAACTATATACTACTAAAAAATCAATTAAATAAAAAAATTGTTGAAAACAGGAAAAAACAGACGTAAAAGTCCAAATGGCAACATGGAACATGATAATGAATTTTTTTGTTAGAACACAAATAATAATTGAACTATCAATACCTAACAAAAATATTTATATTTATTTAGAAATTTACATTTAAGTAATATTTTAGACAAACTAATATTAAATTAATTAAAAAATTAAATAAGTTGTACGGAATTTTAACTACTACGCTCGTCTGACAGGACAAGAACGGCAACTGTAAAATTCCGTCTTGGCACTTTATTCAAAAATGTCGACAGATCTACCAACAAGTTTGATGTCATACATCTTAACACATAGTCTCCATTGATTGTGTTTTGAATTTTGATGGTAATTCAAAACATGTTTAAATAAACGACCATAAATAATTATAAAACCGGTGTGTTTATCTGAATTTGTTTCTACTAAAGATTTGTGTTTGCTACACCAATTAGGCACTTCGGTTATAAAAAAATATCTCCTCCTTTGAAGCTGGATTATAAAACTCTTAAAATTCAGTGTGCTAGCCTACCTGTTAGATTTTTGAAGGATTCATACCATTTTAGAACTTGATAATCAAATTCTACGCAAAAATTATAGCCTTCTATATATTATTGCAATTTTTGGATAGTTCTAAGCTATCCAAAAAATGCAACAACTAGACATTCCTTGTCTGTCTTTGAGTAGTTTTTTTCTGCTGCATTTATTAACTGGCTGGCATAGCTAATAATTTTCCGACTATTATTGACAATTTGAGTCAAAGCTGTTTCTAAACCATGATCGGATGCATCTGTTTTGATAATGAAGTCATTATTGAAGTCTAGACAATTAAGTATTGGTGTCAATATTAGCTTTTCTTTTAAGTTTTTAAAAGCGGTTTTTTTGCACAGTCCATTCAAACTTTTCATTCTATTTTAAAAGCTGTCTTAAAGGATTTGTTATTCTAAAAAACGATGGTATAAATCGCCTGTACCACAAGGTGGTTTCCATTAATTTTCTAATATCTTTCTCACTTTTTAGTAAAAAAATTGCTAACATAGTTTTAATACTTTTGTTAGTAACTATATGTCTCAGATATTTTATTTAATTTTTGCAAAATACACATTTATCTATGATTATTTTTAGATTTGCCTGCCAAATACGGTTAAATACTTTTCGGAGGTTGCAGATCCAAACTGATAATTTGATCCAATAGACGTTGGAATGTAGCAGGAGCAAAGTAAAAATCAAATAAAATTTTTCTAAAATAAAAGAACCTTCTGCTAAGTACGGTAAAAGCAGTTATTTCTTTACTTTTTTCATCAAAAGGTACCTGCTAATATTCATCTTGTCTAGTCTATTGTCAAAATAAATTTTGCTTCCTTTAGTTTGTCAAGGATACCATTAATGTGTGGCAACGGATAAGCGTCCATTTTGCAAAATTTATTTTACCTATTTTTTTTTCTTTACCACCATAATTGTCTATCCCAGCTACGTTCCAAAACAAAGTTCTGCTTGTCTGTTTTTTTCCAATGTCTTTATTTTTTACTATTTTTTGTTTTTTATTTCTCCTTTTCTCTCCTGTATCTAAGTCATGTCCTTGCATGCGTTGTCTACTTTTTTGTGTTGATGCTACTAATTACTTTTTTGATTTGCGTTTGCTCTCTTTTGAAACTCTTTGATCTTGATCACTCCAGCTGTATATCTTTCCATCTATTTCTAGTTTTCTGTACCGTAACCATACTTTTTTGCCCTTTTTTTTCTGAACTCTTCTTTCTTCCAACGTCAAGTCAAATAAATGACTTATTAAATTTTACAAAGTAAATACAAAATGTACAATTTGGCCTTCGGGGCTCAGATGACTTGAATCCACAGCACTCCTCATGTAGCCGGGCCTGCAAGTCCCAGTTTACAAATCTGCTCCATATTCGACAACATTTAGAATATCGCCATTTAAGTGACTTTGATAATATGTGGCGGTTATATAATATTATTTTGCAACATTGCGTTAAGTTCATTTTTAATAGCATCATTGATTTTTAAATTTCTTGGTCAATATCTTAGTTTAAAAGATGTAAGGATTTTAAACTTTATAGTATGTTTTACTAATGCAGTTTTTCCATAATTTATTACTCCGCATGCTTCTTTTTCTTTAAACTTATTAAATTGTTATTATTATAAAAAATGATTGTTCTAACTGTTGCTTTAGTAGGTTTTGAATCGATCTATATTTAATAAATTTTGGATTAGTTTTAACATGTTTTGGATCAGTAATGTTTGATTAAGAAATAGTAAACTTTCCTGTTGTAAAACTTTGTTAAACGTCTACCTACCACCTATGGGTATGCTAAAAATTTGTAATCTTAAAAATTTTACTTTGTCATTGACTAATACTTTTAGCAAAACAAATTTGGTAATATTGACTGGGTCTTTATTTGCTTAGTTGCCTATAAATTTTATGGGTTGTGGTAATATGTGTTGTTTACAATTATTATCATTAATGTAAGACTGGCCGAACCGGTGTAGATGAAAACTTTATAATTTGCACCCAAAGTATTAACTGTTACGGTCTATTTATGAGTTGTAAACTATGTGGTATTTAATGTGAGAGGCTCAAAACATCTTGGTTTGTTTCAGCCCAATTATCGTTTCCAACAAGGCAGTTACAAAATTTAGAAAATGTACCTGGGTTACCACAATGGGATAACTTTATTTCCAGCAGCAAATTGATCGGTAGTAAAATTTGTTAACTTCTGTTTGATTAGCTGAAATTATAAGTTTTGTAATTTTTTCTTTGCCATTGTATTGGCAATATATTTTGTGTTTCTTACAACTGTTCAAAATTCTTTGATAACTTTATTAACTCTGATACACTGCTAAGGTCAGTGCGACAAATATAAAACTTGTATCTAACTTGTAGTTTGTTGTATAATTTTTTTTAAAGCAGTTTTTCTGGTAAATTTGCCATGTCTTCTTATTAGTGTTTTTATGTTTTTGATGTATTTTTTGCTAGTTCTACGTTTTGTTTGTGATCTATTTCTAATTTTACTCTCCAATTTTAAAGATAAATCATTTGAACCAATGAATGTTTTAGAATCTCAAATTTAAATAAATTTTTTCAAGTTTCTTTATTGTTTTGAAATCATAAGAGTGCACCGCCTTTAAATAGTAGGGGTTGTCTGTATAAGATTTCAAAGAAAGTAACAACATAAATATCTTTCAATTTAGAACTTAGAAATGCGTTGCCATTATTAGTACCAACATATTTGATGTCCCCAGAATTTACCAAATCCTTTAATTGCTTTGTTTGGGTGCATTTTGTTTTGCTTCTGTTGTCAGAAAAGCAGAATGCTTTTCATTTCATCAATGTTCTCTTGGAAATTTAAGTTAAATTTCTAAAGTTCTTTGCGCACATTTTCTTCAGTCGCGTCATCTACCCATCTGTAGTTTTATTCGTCTGTGTCTTGCAATAGTTGGAAAAAGCAACGTTTTGCTCGTTTGCTGCAAATTTTGTCTATGATTTATCAATATTATACCGTTACTTGTTATTTTTAACAATACGTTGCTTTTAATTTTATGCTCGGGCGCCAAATTGTAACGTATTTTCTTTAGGATCGGCACAACTACCAGAATAGGACAGACGGTTGTCCAGGGTATAATTGTTAAAAAACAAATAATAATTGAACTATCAATCAATAAATATTTAATAAGTCACACTGACAAACGTTTCGACATTAAAATATTTGACTAAAAAATAGATTACAACGCATACTTAACATTTATAAACGCAAAATAATAAAAAATAAAAAAAATAAGTTAGCCATGCACCACAAGAAACCAGGAAGCCCGTTTATTTATATTTATTTTTATATATCAAATTAACTTGATTTAAGGTTAAGTGGAAAAACATATCCAGAGGCTGATATTCAGTCAGATCATAACCCAGTGGTAGGAGTATTCAAAGTAACAATAAAAAACGTAAGAAAGAAAACCGTTAACAAGTACGATCTTTGCAAACTCAAAAACCCATCGATAAAATCGTGAAGTGGGAAAAAATTATGAAGAAGAAATTAAAATCTTAAAAACGCCATAAAGAGTATCAAAAAGGAACTACTAAAACCAAATACTACTAAGAAAAAATCATGGATGACAGACAAAACCCTAAAACTAAAAAAAAAAAGAAGAATAGCTAAAAACCAAAACAACATAAGAGAATATAGAAATATAAGAGCAATGATTAAAGCAAAAATAAAAAATGCCAAAAATTAAAACTTAAAGATAACTGCAATAAAATTGAAAACCTACAATCCAAATACAATAACTTCAATGTACACCAAAAAATTAGAAAAGTAACAGAAAAAAAAACTAAGAACAACAAATAAATTAGTAGATAACACAGGAAAAATAACTATTATTAAGATCGAAATCAAAGACACCTGGAAAAATTATATTAATTAACTGTTTTATGACAATAGACCTGGGTTAACACTCCGCCTTGCTGGTCGCATCGCCATCGAATCGCATTGACGATGCGTTGTTGTTCCATTTATATAGTAACATAACAACGTCACGTCATATTAATTTCATTGCAATTTGATTGCGATGCGATCAGCATGATGGAGTGTCAGCCCAGAGTCTACTCCTAAAGACGATAATAAAGATCCAACAATATTAGTAAAAGCAAGGCATCCAAATCTGACAATATCCAGACAAAGTTTTTCAAACTTTAAATTCAACAACATTTATAACATCCCACAAGAGTGGCTGAAGTCCAAGTTCATCACCTTACCCAAAAAACCTGGTGCTAAAAAATGCAAAAAGTTTAGAACCATAAGTCTTATGAGTCACCTTTCGAAACTATTTCTCAAAATAATTTATAAGAGTATATACAAATTTAGTGAAAAGCAAATGTCACCAACGCCATTTGGTTTCAGAAACGTGTTATTTCAACAATATGGAGACATAAACTGTGATATTTTTGCTTGCTTTATTGATTACCAGAAGGCCTATAATAGAGTACAGCATCAAAAAATGATAAAAAATTTAAAGAACCTTGAAATAGATGGAAAAGACCTAAGAATAATCAAAAACTTGTACTAAAACCAATCAGCCGTTGTCAAAATGGAAGGACAGAAGACAGAAGAGATAAAAGTTCTAAGAGGGGTGAAGCAAGGCTGCATATTATCGCCGTTGATTTTTAATATATATTAGAAATATATATTCAGAAAAGCTCTGGAAGACTTAGAAGCTAGAATATCGCTAAACTTATATTTGCTGATAGCATTGAAAAACTACACCTTATAATTAGAGTAACAGCTAGTAGCAACAGGTATGAAGGTATGGCCTTGATATAAACATCAAAAAGACCAAACTCATCATCATCAGTACATCCCACATCCGAAATTGCCACATCACCGTCAATCAGAAACCTATTGAGAGAGTAAATAAATACACGTATTTTGGCACTACCGTAAACGATCAGTGGGATTACTCCCAAGAGGTCAAGATCCAAATAGAAAAACCAAGAGCTGTTTTTAACAGTATGGAATCCATATTAAAAAGCCATGACCTTACATTGCATACTAAGTAAAGAATTCTGCGCTGCTACGTAATTTCGGTTTTTTTCTACGTTGAATAGTGGACACTAACCGATGCTATAAGCAGGAAACTAGAAGCATTTGAAATGTGGTTATATCAAAGGATGTAGAAAGTTTCGTGGAAGGATCACATAAGCAACACTGAAATCCTTCACAGAATGCAGAAGGAGAAACCACAAAAAGCAGAAAGCTCCAATACTTGGGGCATATTATGAAGAATAAAAGCAGATTCCAGCTATTGCAAAAAATACTGCAAGGGATAATAGCAGAAATAAAAGCTATCGGAAGAAGAATATCATGGCTGAAGAATCTTCGAACATGGGTTAGCATGACCACCACCGAGCTTTTCCGAGCAGCAGTAAACAAAGTAATGATTGCAAAAATGGTTAACAACGTCCGAAACGGATAAGGAACTATAAGAAGAAGAAGAAGAAGAAGAAAGAACATCAATGTGATAAACTTCGCTTTTTTAGGAATTTGCATTAAGGGGGCAGTTTAAGGAGTGTCTTAAAACTTCGAGCAGAACTCACACAATTTAACTCCTTTTTAAAGTCTGTTTTTTGGAATGTGTAGAAAATAAAATTTCCAATCTAATAAAATATGTAAAAATCCAAAACCTTTAATTGTCTATTAAATATTAAAATTAAATTGTAATTTTTTTATTATTTATTCAAACTTTAAGAATTATACTTCATTGAACTAAGTAGACTTTTTATTGTGCTAAAAGTTAATTTTCTGCTGCTACATTAATTATAATCATTCGCCAAAACACTATGGTTATATGGTCACAATATAACCTTATAAAAATCATAATTTCAAATTAATGTGAACAGGTGTCAAGCTAAAGGAAGTAATTGTGATAAAATTTCACCGTAGAAAGTAAGTTTGTCACAAGCTTTAAAAGTCTATCTTGTAAGTATGTCTTACTGTATATAGCATAGTAGATTTAAACTGGGCAAGCAAAAACAACACTAAATTTAAGAATGGATAAAAAATAATGACAGTAATAAGTCCCAATTATGTTTTATAATAAAATAAAACGACGACGCAGTAAACATCAAAATTTTCAATTTCTTATTAAAAGACGTTGAGTTTTTATTAAAAGAAAAAAAAAATTGGCATATTGAGAACATTTTACAGCCAAATAGCTTACAACTTTCCTAAAATTATGTAAATAAACTGAATTGTAACGCTATCTATTCTAAATGGTGTGATTTTACTTTCTAATAGGTTTTGCACCTACACCTAAAAATAATATTAAAACTTGCACCAACAAAATAAACAAATTATTAAAAAATTAAGTTTTTGATACTAAAATAAGTTATTTTTTTTAAACAAAAACTGTAAACTGTTTTGAGATACATCAGTTGTTATTGGATTAAAAAGCAAAAAAAAAATTAAAATAAGAACAAACAAAATACCTGATGTAAGTCACATAAACATTTTTTGGAAATACATATACTTAAGTAAGTAAGTAAGTAAGTATAAGTATATTTAACAAACAAAATGAATGCAATGTACATAAAATATAAATAATAAATTTTCTATAATAAGAATATTAACATATATGTATATATAAAAAGAACTTTTCTGATAACCGTGATAGTCACCTAAATACAAGTGTATTTGTGTCGTGACTACCAAGATTAAATTAATTCATTTAATAATAATAATGTAGTAAGAGTAAAGTGGAAATGAAAAAAGTTTAGTTAGAGAAGGTGAAAAATGATTGAAAAATTATACAATATAAAAAAGTAATAGACAAATAAAAAATTAAAATGTATTACAATATAAAAAAAAGTAACAGATAGATAAGCACAGATAAAAAATTAAAATGTAATATAATATATAAAAAAAGTAATAGATAGATAAGCACAGGTTGTTATGTTTCTATACATAATCTAACTTTTTTTGAAAAAAGCTTGACGTTTGTAATTGTTTTTAATGGAGTAGGTAAATCATTATATAATTTTATGCCGTAGTATACAATAGACTTTTGTGTAAAGTTGGATTTAACAGCAAGAAATTTGAATTTGTGCATGTTGTTAAATCTAGTATTGTGTACATGATCAGGCAGTAGAAACAAATCTTTATTTTTGTGAATGAATATAACAGTAGTTAGATGATGTAATTGCTTAAAGTTCAAGAGCTGTGATGATTCATACAATAATTCCGTACTGAAACGTTTGTTTTTCCGAAAAATTATTTTAATTATATAATTTTGTGTGGATTTAAGATGTTTTAAATAACACTCATAGGCTGTTCCCCAAACGACAATACCATATCTTAAAATTGATTCTACAAGCGCGGAATAAATTTGTTTAAGAATAGTTTCATTAAATACTTCTCGCAAAAAGTAGAATTTAGTTATAAGTTTTCTAATTTTGTTTTTGGTCATATCTATATGCAGATTCCATTTTAAATTGGAATCAAGTAGTAATCTGAGATATTTAGTTTTGTCCACGTATTGAATAAAGTTATTACAATTACAATTAACTGTATCTGTATCACAAATTATGTTGTGTACTTTTATGTTACTAAAGTTAGGACGGTTATAATTATTTGGTGAAATCGCCATGAAGTTTGTTTTAGACCAAGTTTAGTGAAAGAAAATTGTTATCAAGCCAGTGTTTAATAATGCTCATATCTTTGCAAATAGTTGCATTTACGTTTTCCCAAGATGTATCCTTTACAAAGAGAACTGTGTCATCTGCGTAAGATATTAGCTCACCTACAATATTTTTTTTAAATATGTCGTTTATATATAAGATAGGACCTAACACCGTACCCTGTAGGATCCCCATATTTATATAACCTGTTTCACTTTTAACTTGGTTTATTTTTACTTTTTGAGACCGAAGATTTAAGTAATCCTTTAACAATTTATAGTAAAACAGAAGCGTAATAAATGAGATAAGTAGAAAAGAAAAATGCTTTTGCTGTATTTTGGAAAAAATGTGAAAGGCTATCCAACACAAAAAAAGTCATAACTACTAGAGTTGAAAAGATAATGGAAGACATACATAAATAATAGCATTGTAATTGCTAAAATAAAGGAAATACCGGATTTAATAAAAGCTAATAAAAAAACTAATGGCACAACTCAATTGAGACTACTAATGATGATCATAACTATCATAAGCCACCATCTGGGGTTGAACATTTAAAACAGTTTAAAAAAAGAATAAGTAAAACCCAAACATAATGAATTATGTAGAATCAATGTCTTCTGATCAGCATACACTTGTGAATAATGCAGTGTTGTCAAAAAAGTCTTAGAAAAAAGAGTCAGTTGTAAAGTGCAAACGGGCTTTATGTAAAAACCAGATATCACTTTTGATAAAATTGTTACGTTTATTAATAAGTTTTTTTTTTTATGATTATATACAAGAAAAAGTTTCATGTTATTTTGATGTATAATTGATTAACAGACTTTTCAATGTTTATATTAAATATAACGGGAGATAAAAGTCTTTTATTAAATTATAAACTTGTTAGTTATAAATAAATAGATTTATTATTCTAACGTTTCGAATGTTTTATTTATTATATAAGTGTACTAATATAATATTAAATAAAAATAAAAAAAAGAATATCTGTTAACATTAAAAGATGTTATTAATTAATTTATATTTGTCATTATAACTGGTATATTTATGTTTGAAAAAGTATGTAAGTATTTATGTTCTGTAACTAAATTTTCCTTGTGTTTGTATTACATATTTGTAAAATATAATTTTGTGTTGTATTCTAATTAGGAATGATACTAGTGAATCTGCTATATTGTGACTATAAAACATAGTAACAAATTATATTTGATCAGAAAGATAGACATAGTGTTTATTTTCTAGTATATGTTGCTTATTTTATACAATAATATTCTTAAAACTTTTATTGCGTAAAAATGATAACAGAATATTATATATGTATATATATATATATATTTATTTTATTCCGATGAGACCTGACGTCGCGTCGGTTGAAACAGATTCATCCCAATATTTATTTATATATAAGGTAGATTCTTTACCTGAAAATCATGCAAATAGATCCATTCGTCCCGTGCCCCCAATACCCATTTTTATGTTAATCATGGAATAGGGGCACATTCTTTTTTGCCTCTTTCTTACCGGTATAAATTTATTATATTTAATGGGAACTCACGTTTCTCCGATGGAGATTTTCCTTTTCCTTTTCCCTTTTTATTATGTTCACGCCACTGCATAAAAACAGAGCAAACGTTTCTACCCAATTGTAGTAACGATTGGTTATCATTGCAAGTTACAAAATTTATTGAACTTTGCAATATAATTAACGTAATTATCATTAATTTTGTGTACAAAAAGCAAATTAATTGTTTTTCCTACTTAAGAAAGGGAGATAATTAACGGTCTATCTATACAAGCTGATGGAATTTTCTCAAGTTTTTGCCATAAATATTTAATCTATTCCGAGGGGTTCTGCAAAACTTTGCCATTTCACACAATTAACGTTTTTTTAGGGGTTTGTTGTTTCTTTTTATTTTGTGTGGGCTCATTACTATTTCAAACACACGAAGCCAAGTAAGCAAGGAAAACAGTTAGTAATGCTCTTTGTAGCTATAGGTAAATATTTATTTATTCATGCATCTTATGCTGTTTAATGCGGCATTTTGAATCTCTGATGGCCGAATATAAAGCCCCGAAATTGTTGTTTATAATGAGGACAGAAATAAAGTTTATGGCTGTACTCGAATGGATTTAAACGATATTTATTAAAGCATTATTTTGTGGAAATATAAAATTTCTTGTGTGCTTTATTTGTTTTATTATATTATGTACCAATATGAAAAATAATTACCGGAAAGCATTATAAAACTCATGATGCTAAAATCAAATTTATATTATCTAGTTTTTTATAATATAAAAAATAATGCTAAAAAAATCTTAATATAGGTTTTTAGATATCAAACGTACGACCAAAATTATAATTGGTATAAAACGATATTAAAAAACCTACATTTATAAAATTCTTTTTAGTTTTATTTATAAATTTTGTTACGGTCGGATTTGAGCATTGGGTTTGGTGATACAATTAAAGGAACAATAATTTAAAATAAGCAACTTTGGTTGCATACAATAAAATACAATAACTTATTTTGTGTTGTTATTCTGTGTTCATTAAAGTATAACAAAAACACGTGGCGTAAAAGAAAAGATTCGAACCCACTGAATCTTGTCGGGCTGAGCATAGAATAAACGGGGGATCATCATCAATAACCAGGTAAGCGTCACAATTTTTTGTCAATCTATGTTATAATACATTACATATTATAGCTAAAATTATTACTAGTTAAATATTAAATTAAAAATTTACTTAACTTTGAGTATTGGTTAGAAATAATTTCTTATTTTAAATGTAGTTAAAAACCAATGTCTAACATTTACAAGTTATACAAAATATTATTAATATTAATAATGCCAAAATTATGTAACTATATATAGCGCAATCTGTAATGATCTAGAAACAGACCTGCAAATAAAAATAAAAATAATGAAAAAGCTTGTTAACAGCCTTGACAAAATTGTTAAAACCAGGATTTCTTGTTGTACTTCTCAATAATTGCAAAAACGTGCTGTCACCTTGTAATAACTAGTAAAATATATACGTTTTCAATAAAAAAAATTTAATATAAAAAAAGTTCTGTATTGTAGCTATGTCTTTATTGTGTGTGTGTGTACAGTACACTAAAAACTGTGTGACCGGCAGTAGGAGTCTCCGCGCAGTGAGAGATAAAAAACCTACAGCCAATCTGAAGAATGCATAATGCGTGAGAGGAAAAATATGTTTTTATACCATATACATCTCTTGTAGTAGTTGGTTCATAATATTCATATTGTTACTTTTAAAATGGTATTAAAACAGAAGCAAGTTTAAATAAACTGAGCAAAGGATTGAAATCTAAAAACTTACAATATATTATTAAAACTCAAAATTTGAAAAAAAGTTGATTTACTGATTTTCAACTCATCTAACAAGAGTTAAGAAATAGTAATTTGTTGTTGTGTATTTAATACTATATATGTCATTACATTACCGAATGAAAACTGAACCTGTCATTCTGGGCCAAAATTCTGCTATTCAAAACCAAAATTTTGGCTTTGAGTTGACAAATCCAGTTTTTAGTTATCTTGTTGTTAGAGCAATAAACGTTACGTCGACTGATTAGTAGGCGATGTTTTATAAATGTCAGTTTTGGCGTTTTAAAATTAAAATTAATTTGTTTTACTAATTAGCATATACACTGATAAATACCCATTTTTGAATCAAACCACTGAATAAGGATAATTATGACATTTTGCAAATACAAGTTGAAGCACTGCTTGTTAAAAACTACGCGTTCGGTTATGTGAACAAAGAAACTGTTAAACAGGAACCACAAGCAGAAAATGCAAACGCAGCAGCCATTGTAAAATGGATAATAAAAGAAAAGCTAAGTCCAATATCATACTATTGATAAGCCCAAACAAACTTAAACAAGTCAAAGGGTGTAAAACGTCAAGAAAAATTTGGAAGAAATTTAAAAACATCTATCAATCTGTTAAAAAAGCTGACTCAACAAAAAATGGCAGACAGCAATTATATACGCAACTAATTTTTTAAGGCCGTAGACAAGCTAATTATCATGAACGTGAAAATAAACAACGACTATTTATTTATTTTGCTTTTACACAGTCTAGCCGGCAGGTACAAAAATTTTTGGTGCGCAATCAAATCGCGCGACGATTTGCTGACTCCAAAAGTTCTAATGGTAAAAATAATGAAAGAAAGCAATGCAAGAAAAGAAAAGCAAAGCGGCGTGGCGCAAGGTTTCATGTGGGCCAATAAACTCAAAAGGCAACACCAGAAACATAGTGAGAAACCCAAGCAAACTGAACCAATAAAAGAATTTAAGTACAAATGCCACAAATGCAAACAAGTAAGTCACATGCCCAAAAATTGTCCAAACAAAGCAAGAAACAAGACAATTCAATGTAAATGAGAATATTTAGAAACAGTGGTGTTTGTCACGTTGACCATTGACAAGAATTGAATTAGAAAGCTAAGTTTAGCTAACAAGAATACAACATATCGGCAATTGGCAAGGTAGATTTTGAGGCAGAAAACAACGGAAATGTGTAAAACTTGATAAAAATCATTATCAAAATTAACGTTAAAAACCAACAACACGTTGATAAACATGAAATAAATAAAGTGAAAATTGAGAATCAAACGGAACAAGCGGTCAAAAATGAGAATGAAAGACAACTCGAATTTAGAAGAAGTCTCGGCGGAAAAAGGCTAGAACAAAGAAACTGAGACCCACCAAAAAAGGTTTACAAAATGATTCATATAACTAAAGAAAATAAAAGTGAAACAAACTGTGTAAAGACTGAATTTTGCCATTTAGCCGAAATTCCAATCAAAATTGCGATGTCGTCTCCAAAAGCAACAGTATGGAACGATGCAATAGTAAACTAGATAAAATCAATTCTCCGCCATAATACCTGAAAACTGGTAAACAGACCAACAAATAAATTGATAATTGAAAACCAAATAATCTTACGTAAAAAATTCAAAGCTGACAAAACGGTCGAAAAAAAAAGAAAGCCCGTTTGGTGGCTCAAGGTTTCTCCCAGTCACCAGATGTACGCTTCAATAAAACTTTTGCCCCAGTTGCTAGATTCGGCTCCATAAGGACGGTTGCGGCGTTTGCAGCACAACAAAACATAAAATTTTACTAATTAAACGTGTCAACCGCATATTTAAACCTGAATAAAAAAAAATTAAAAAGTTTTTAAAAATTTAGCCAAACTACTACAAATTATAGTAGAAGAGAAAACTGACCTAAATGTAGCGGCCAAAGAAATATTTAACAAGCTTAAGAAAGGCAACTGTGTATGTCTTATGAACAAAGGATTGACGGCCTGAAACAAACCAGACAATGGTACACAAAATTAAACACCACCTTACGTCAAATAGAAGCTAAACCCACACATGCAGATCCATGTATCTACCTACTAAAGCGAAGGGAGGATATCGCAGCTTATATAGTTATCTACGTGGTTGACATCCTTGTGACGTCAAAAAGCAATAAAACGGCAACGCAGCTAATACATATGTTGCTAACAAAATTTAAAGCTAAAGATTTGGGCAAAGCCTATTATTGTCTGGAATTCAAATTCACCATTGAAGGCAAATCAACAAGGGTTTGTGACAGAACTACTAAAACTTTTTAATATACTGCAAATCCGTACTAATTCTCAACCCAAACACAAAGCTAACAAAAGAAATAAACGCTTTAACAGATCAAAAAACAAAATATCCATTATGATTTACCTTTCTACATCAACATGACTTGATATTTGTCATGCTGTCAGCTACATGGAGCAGTTTAGTCACTGTTACAAAAAGAAACATTGGCTAGCTGGAAAACGTGTTTTGCAATACCCAAAAGGCACCGCCGACATCAGTCTATAAGTGAAAAGTTTTATAGGCCCTAACTATTGAAGCAACTCAACAGACTGAAAATCGTATATTGATTATTGTTTCTTGTGGGCAAATTCTCCATTATCATGAAAATTCAAAAAACAACGCACGGTAGCGCTAAGCTCAAACGAAGCTGAATACATAGCCAAGCCCAAATCAACCAAAGAGGCCATATATCTCCAAAACCTAATGCTTGAAATTAGTGTGGTTCAGTGCCGTAACTAGAGCGGTGCCGTCGCTGCCTCCGCACCGGGCGCAGGTCGGTAGGTGGCGCAGATAACACCTCAAAAACATGATTTTAGAAATTTTAAACATAAATGAAAAAAATTAAGAAATTGCTAGCAATAAAATTAAAGAAAAGCGAAACTTCCTCTAAACAGAGACCCGTGGAAAAAATCTAAGTTTTTTTCAGTGTGTCACTTTAAATAATAAAAAAAATACAAAAAAAATAGCTAACGGGCTAACGGGACCAAACATGGTTAATTTATAGACAAAAACAGAAAACAATATTTTGTTTTCCTTGACTTCTTTTTAATAAAAATCAAACATTGAATAACATAATATAGCTCATTTTTAGTTAATCCAAAAAAGGTGTTTAGTAATGGCGACATTTAAGTCCGCGGGTACCCTATCATGAAAAATCATCATCTCACCCTTAGAAAACGTCATATAGTAAAAAAAATACAAAATAAGTGTTTAATATACTCATCTATCTAAAATGCAATAGACCATGAAAAAGAAAAGTGACATATTTTGAAAGTTCAATATTAGTGTAATATTGTTTTGTGCAGAAAATAATTTAACACTTAGAAGAAGTTGCAAAAAAATAGGTTAGTTTCATTCCGGCAGTTTTTAGAGGCAACTGATATATTTAAGTATAATCTAGAATTAAGGTCGCACATCAAATCTCATAAAAAAAAAGAAAAATTTCGTATTTTTCCACTTATACAAAATGAAATATTTGAGTTATTAGGAAATAGTGAAGACAGCTAAGTACCTTTCTACTTTGTTTGACTGCACCCTCAATGTATCACATTATGAGCAAATGTTTTAAATTTCGTTCACTTTATTTACTCACACAAAAAACTGGTGCGGGCTTAGCCAAAAATATTGTAATTTTTTTCATTTGCTTGGAAATATGAAGCACCTTAAAATTAGTTTGAAATGCTATTCAGATACCCGATGGTTATCAAAGGCAAAACAGTTATGTTTTATATGCACAAATTGTGGATAGTGTAAATGTTTTGACTGATTTGACATCACCATCTTTTAATATTGAAACAATTTACAATAAAATAATATTACAATAGATATAGCAGCAAAAAAGATTATGTAAGCAAATACAAACAAGTATTTAGAACAAAGATTTTCAAATGTTTGAAACTGAGTGATAAAATAAGTATGGAAAGCATTTTTTACAAAAAAAAAGAAAACGGACTAAAAGACAAGACATGGATGAAAGCTTTGTTGCAAGTTTTAATATGACTAAAAAAATAAAATGTTTCAAGTTATAGATACATCATTCTTTTATTTAAAAAAGAAGTTTGAGAAGCTAAACAGGATTGCTGAAGATTTTGATATTGTTGAAGGTTTTTTGACAATTACTGGTTTAAAGAAAACTAATACCGCAGATTTGAAGAAGGAAGCTTTAAATTTTAAAATATAAAAATGATATAAATGCAGTAATTTTTTTTAAATAAAGTGTTTGAAATATTATATTAGTGAATTTTTACTAAACGATTCAACATCTTTTCTAAATCTAATTCAAGCATTACTTGATTTTTGATTAGAAGATTTTTTTTTAATGTTGTGGTTGTTCTTAAATAAAATTAACGAAGTTTTACCAAGTTGATATAATTAAAAATATTTAAAGTTGACAATGAGTCAAAAAAGTGCTCAAAACTGACGAGTTTGTCTTAACCAAGGAAATAAAGATTAATTTTTCAAAAAAATTTTTTGTATGTGTTTTTTATTTACTATATATTTTGAGTTGCGCTTTAGAGTTATTGATGCAATTATTTTTAAATTTTTATTTATTGTTGTTTATACCATTATATAAATAAAAAATAATTTACTGTTTAATTTTTGTTTTAATGGAGAGAGGGGGGCGCAAAAAAATTTCCTCGCACCGGGCGCATCAAAAACTAGTTACGGCACTGGTGTGGTTCAAGAACCTATACTAATACACAATGACAATCAGAAGCACTAAAACTCTCTGAGAACTCAGTATTCCACAACCGAAGCAAGCATATCAATATGAGATACCATTTCTTACGCGACAAGATTAAGGATGGCAACGTCATGTTTGACCACGTCTCCACAAACAAGATGATTGCCGACATCTTAACCAAGAGTCTTCATGGACATGGACATGAATAGAGTTGAAGCAATCAGCAAACCGCCGTCCCAAAGAGAGGTGTTAAAGCAATAAACGTTACGTTGACTAATTAGTAGACAATGTTTTAGAAAAGTCAGTTTTGACATTTTGAAAAATTAGAATTAATTTGTTCTACCTATTAGCTTTACGTTTATATCACTATTTAACCTACAATGGGGTGTATTCTGTAAAAATAAATGTTAATTTTAACAGCCTGTTTAAATTAAAAGCCTGTTAAAGTCATATTTGGTAATCTGTAAAACACAAATCTGTTAAAATTTTAACTGACACTGTTAAAATTGCCTGTTAAGTTAAAAAATTTAAAATACATGCCTTTAATTTTTAACAGGGTGTTAAAATTATAAAATGGCAGGTGCAATAGGTTATATTGCCATTCAAATAAATAAAAATTGGCTTGAAAGAGAAAGAAGGTAAGGTATTAAATAATTCTAATAAAATTTCAATAAAAGAATTTTGTATTTTTAAGGAATCGGCTGAGATTATATAATCGACAGCTACAAACGGGATATGTAAAATTCATTTGAACTTCCTGAACTTCGTTTTTTAAAATTATTTTGTCTAAATAAAATTGCAGTCCAATATTTGATTAACGCTATTACTCCGTTTACATTTGGCAGTTATACGAAGAAATACTGTAACTCCAAACTATTTAAAGGTTTTGTGTGCTTTGCATTTTTATAGACATGGTAGTTACCAGTTGGATGTTGAGGCATCTGCTAATATAGCAATTAGTCAACTAGCAGTTAGTAAAATTATTGACACAATTTCATCAATTATAAGTGCTATACTATTAAACAAATGAATTAAATTTTCAACTCGGAAAGATCTTATTGATCAAAATAATACATTGTATTTTCAAAAGTATGGCTTTCCAGGGACAATTAGTGCATATTTTATTAATCGTGACCTGCGTCTTGTATTTGATTTTTAAATCTGCAAACACCTAGACGAAATAATACGTATTGCAAAATTATGTATTTTGAGCAGCAATATAAAACAAGCGTAGTTATTTATTTGATATGCTAGCATATATGTGAATTAAAATTTAAATGAATGAATTAATAATTTATTTATTCCCATAGGACAACTTTTTGTTCTGTTCTATATATGTTATCAGGCTTTCTAATTGTCGTTTAGTCATTCTTTCGGGTTTTAATATTTTAATTCACTTTTAAAACTAATGCAATAAAATTATTGTGTTGTGATTACCTACAATCACCGGCGTTTGTCAAATTTTGAGGTTAAATCTGACGCATAATGTTTTGTGGTTCAAGAAAAGACATGACTTTTACGCATAAATGTAGCGATTTGTATCTAAATTCATGACTAATTTTTAACATGCTGTTAAAAATATGTATTATAATAGCCATGTTAATATTGCAGTTACAGAATATCAATATAACGTTAAAAATTAACAAGCCTGTTATATTTATATTTTTAGTGAGCTGTTAAAATACACATAAAATTTTACAGAATACACCCCAATGGGGTGTATTCTGTAAAAATAAATGTTAATTTTAACAGCCTGTTTAAATTAAAAGCCTGTTAAAGTCATATTTGGTATTCTATAAAACACAAATCTGTTAAAATGTTAACAGGCACTGTTAAAATTGCCTGTTAAGTTAAAAATTTTAAAGGCATGTAAATACATGCCTTTAATTTTTAACAGGGTGTTAAAATGATAAAATGATAGGTGCAATAGGTTATATTGCCATTCAAATAAATAAAAATTTGCATGAAAGAGGAAGAAGGTAAGTTATTAAATAATTCTAACATGCATTAATAAAAGAATTTTGTATTTTTAAGGAATCGGATGATATTATATAAACGACAGCTACGGATGGGTTATGTACAATTTATTTAAACTTCCGAACTTTGTTTTTTTAAATTATTTTGTCTAAACAAAATTGCAGCCCAATATTTAATTAACGCTATTACTCCATTTACATTTGGCAGTTATACAAAAAAATACTGCAACACCAAACTATTTAAAGGTTTTTTGTGCTTTGCATTTTTATGGACATGGTAGTTACCAGTTGGATGTTGAGGCATCTGCTAATATAGCAATTAGTCAACTAGCAGTTAGTAAAATTATTAACACTATTAAACAAATGGATTAAATTTCCAACTCGTTAAGATCTTATTGATCAAAATAAAACATTGTAAAAGTATGGCTTTCCAGGGACAATTGGTACAATTGACTGCTCGCATGTAGCTATAATTGCCCCTACCGTGCTCATAATATCATATTTAATTAATCGTGACCTGTGTCTTGTATTTGATTTTTAAATCTGCAAACACCTATAAGAAATAATACGTATTGCAAAATTGTGTATTTTGAGCAGCGATATAAAACAAGCGTAGTTATTTATTTGTTATGCATATATGTTGATTGAAATTAATTTTGCAACAAAACCAACAAAATAATAAAATTAGAATTAAAATTTAAATGAATGAATTAATTATTTATTTATTCTCATAGGACAACTTTTTGTTTTGTTCTATATATGTTATCAGGCTTTCTAATTGCCGATTAGTCATTCTTTCGCGTTTCAACATTTTAATTCACTTTTAAAACTAATGCGATTATTGTGTTGTGATTACTTAGAAGCACCGGCGTTTGTCATATTTTTAGGTTAAATCTGACGCATAATGTTTTGTGGTTCAAGAAAAGACATGACTTTTACGCATATACATATGTAGAGATTTGTAACTAACTTCATGACTAATTTTTAACATGCTGTTAAAAATATGTATTTTAACAGCCATGTTAATATTTCAGTTACAGAATATCAATATAACGTTAAAAATTAACAAGCCTGTTATATTTATATTTTTAACAAGCTGTTAAAATAAACATAAAACTTTACAGAATACACCCCAATATACGTTTAAAACCAATACACTGTGTCGTGTAATATTATTGGACTGCAATCGTTGTTTGAACACTTGTTCTAAAAATCTTTATTCCTACTTATCCCACACGCAAAGAAGCTAAATCTAGCTTTTAAAGACTGGTGATTAACACTAGCTATTAATTTTGACCTGGCGGTAGGTTTAAACCGTAGTATTATATTATGATAGTTTGTTTTAAATCTTATTTTTTTGAACGTAAAACATTCTTCCAGAACTTAGACAAACCTAAAAAGTACACGAGCTATGCATTCCGGCGTACATTTGCAACCATTTATTCAACAGTGGGATGTCTATAGGCTAAACCCAGCGGCAAGTTTAATAAAAGTCAGCATCTGTAAGTACATCAGCTAAGAATGTTCATGTGAGCAACGTCGACATTATTGCAAATGCTATTAGTAAAAAGACAAATGTATGTACCTACTTCTAAAATACATCAGTTAACAATATTCATGTAAGCAAAAAAATGTTAATTTTTCAAACAATACAAATTTTGTATTACATATTTAATTTCTGTAAAATAAATAATCAATTAAATATTAAATAAAATGTATGTATCACTTTAAATTTTAATTGATGTTGTTGTATTTGCTCTTGTATTAAAAATTGTTCTAAACTTTTTTCTATACTATACAATATTTGAAACTACATTTTATCGTTTAAATTCTATTCAAATACAAATTAATTAAATCATAACCAATCTTAAATTTTATTGACATTTTTATAGACATTGTTTAAAAGAACACGACATATTGCTAACTAAAACGTATTACAAAAGACAATGAAAGAAAACAAACAGTTTTTTTTTAATTATATGCAGTTACAAATTAATAAGTATTTGTAAAAAAATATTATAAATAAATTAAGATACATATTGTTTCTCTTCTTATAAATAATTCAATGATTATTTATAAAGCCTTTAGAAAAAGAAGTTTATAATAGGATCATTTGTGTAAAATTTCTACAAACATTAAGTCCTTGCAATCGAAACAATGAGCAAAAATTCAGAGTAAAATAGGAAATCCGCTTAAGAAGAAGAAAATTATAAAGTATAAAGCCTTTTAGAAACAGACCGATGTTTAAATGCAAAGTTAAAAACATTTTATAAAAATGAGAAAATCATTTTACATTTATTATTGTTAAATATTAATGTTAAATTAAAAATATTTATAATTAAGCAACATCAAACAAGTTAATACATATTTTAATTAACAATTAAATATTTTAAAATACATCTTGCGTAAATATTAAAAAAAAAATTACAAAGAATCTTTTCAATTATTGCGATTTTAAAGCGGACACTTTTTCCAGAATATTTAACAATGTTAATTAAAAGTATAGAAATATTTTTTGATAAAATTATTTGATTAAAACATAATTTTACTATATCAGCTTTAGGCTAACATGTATCTTTTAGTTTTACTAGAATTGAATTTGCACTATAAATCCAAAATTGATAATAACCAGAAATCTGATTGTTAAAATTCATTTTCCGCATGAATTGGTTGGACTTCTAAATACTTCTAATGAAACTGTTTTTCATAAACTCCAAGAAGCACATGTGTACTAACTACAAAATTTATAAAACAATAAAACACAATTATAGTTATAGTTATTATAAAAACACATTTCCTGGTGATATAAAGTTGTCTATGGTAGTGACATCACATATTGATATTATTTAAAAATCACTACTTGTAAATGACTACTAGTACGTACTTGAAATAGTTATTAAACTTCAAACTTTTTTTTTAAGTGACGATACATAAGTATTTATTTATTTTTAGAATAGAATAGCACAAAAGTCATTTACAAAATATTACAAATTAATAATGATAAAAAAATAAGGTTAAAACTAATTATTAGATATAACATACAAAACATAAAATTCATATCTAAAACATAGTAACTATCAATAATTTAATTATATAGATAAATTTAAAACTAAAAACTGCTTTAGAAGCATTATACATTTTTATTACTCTAATATATCTTAGTAGTTTATTGTAAAATAATATTTTTGCAAACTTTGGTGTTTTTTATACTTCACAGGGACGGCGCTAAGCGGTAAGCGAGGTAATCGTCGCTTCGGGGCGCAATACGTCAGGGGCGCCCACGATAGTTCACATATGCATATTATTGAAATTTCTCTAACTTACTGCAGTTATTGAGTTAAAAAATGTATTTTTAATTTGCTTTTAAAAATATATTTTATTTATTTTATTTATTCCTTTGCCTTTTTACCTTTCGGTGTATACATTATTAATTTGTATATTATTTTCTTCATTTCTTCCTATCCTTGGCTATCTCTTTTATTTCTTCACACGTGTTTCCTTTTTTTGTAGCCCCTTCCTTTATTGCGCTGTTCTATTCTTTTATAGGCCTTCCTCTTTTTTGTTTTCTTGTTACTCTTGTCTCATAAATTTTCTTAGTGTTTTTTTCTTCACTTATTCTTCTGATATGTCCTTACCATTTCATTTGACCTTCAGTATTTTTTTCTTGTATTGGTTTTATATTTAAATTTGTCCTATATGTCTTGTTCCTTATTTTATCTTTTCTTGTTTTGTTTTCGATCTTCCTAAGAAATCTCATCTCTATAGCATTTATTCTTTCTAATTGTTTTCCAGTCATCGTCCATGTTTTGCTACTATATGTTAATGTTGGTCTGATAACATTTTTTACATTTTACATTACACCTTTTTTGTTTGAAATTCACTTGATTTTTTGTTATTCATTCTAACTATGTTTCTGTTTTCTGTGTACATGTTTTTAATTACGTTTATTATTTTCTTCTCAATTCCTCTCTTTCTAGTTTTTTCCATACGTTTTCTCTATTGATCCTGTCAAATGCCTTTTCAAGGTCAACAAAAAAAATGTGCATTACTCTTTTTTTTTAAATCATTTTCTCACTTAATTGTCTTATTATAAATATTAGATCCTGCGTGCTTCTTCCTCTTCTAAATCAACATTAACTGTCTTCTATTGTTGTTTCTAGTTTGTCTCTCATTCTTTTATAATTCTTGGAAATATTTTGCTTGGTTTGCTCGTTTGTGTGATTCCTCTATAGTTTTCACATTTCCTTTTATTTCATTTTTTTATGTATAGATAGAATTATTCCTTTATTCCATTCTTTTGAGGTTTTTCCATTCCTGATTATATCGTTTATTAATTCCGTTATTTGTATAATTTCTTCATCACCTATGTATGTCATCATTTCCGGCGTTAATTTATCTGTTTCCGGTGCCTTCCCGTTCTTTAATTTCTAAGTTGCATCTATTACTTTGTCTGTTTTAATTTCTTCTATTTCTTCCGTTCTTCTGTTTTGCATCTTCTCTTGCTATGTTTTCTTCTGCTTCTTGTTCTGTTAGTTCTTGGAAGTATTGCCTCCATCTTTTCATTATCTTATCTTCTTCCGTTATTATTTTACCATTTTTATCTTTTATGTTCATCATATTGTATTCTTTCTTTTGTTGTAGATGTTTTAATGTTCCGTAGAATAGTTTTTGGTTTCGGTTGAAACTTTCATTCATTTCTTTTCCAAATTTTGTCCATGATTTTATCTTTGCTTCTTATATTAATTTCTTTGTTTCATTTCTTTTTTTTTTTTGTATATTTCGTAGTCATCTTTTTTTTGTTTATAAGTATTTTTTTCATTTTTCTATTTAGTCCTTTTTCTCGTTTTTGACTTCATCTGTCCACCAATTAGTTTGTTTAGTATTCTTGTTTACTATTTTTGCTGATTTACAGCTCTTTTTTGCAGTTTCTAGGATAATTTGTTTAAAAGTTTTCCATTTTCCTCCTATGGACGTTCTTTTTATTTCTCATTGAATTTTTTTTATGCCACTTGTATTTGTTTTTCTTTTAGTTTGTATGTTTTTTTCTTTATCTGAACTTTTTTCCATTTCATGTCCATTCATAGTAAATTATGATTGTTTCCTATTTCCGCCTGTCTTGTTACTCTTACATTATTTATCTTTTTCCAGTTGTTTCTATTAACTAGGTAGTAGTCAATAATTGATTTCTCGTTTCTGGTTGGTTGTGTTTTTGTGTATTTGTGAACTTCCCTGTGTTTGAATTTGGTGTTTGTTATTACTCGATTGTTTTAAATGCATAGTTAAATCATTCTTTCTCCGTTGTTGTTTCTTATTTCTTCTCCTTCTTTATCCATTGCCTCTTCAACTCCGTTGTTTTGGTTTCCTACTCTCCCATTTAGGTCCCCTAGTATCATTATGTTTTCTGATCCTTCGTCTATTTCTTCTTGTAATTTTGTATAGAAGCTGTCTTTCTCTTCTTTTTTTGCGTCTTCATTTGGTCCGTATGCTACTATTATAATCCATGTTTTGTTCTCTACTATATTCATTTCTACTGTCATAATTATTTCATTTAGGTGCTTTTCTCTTATTGTATCTTTTATCCTTTCCGGAGCTATTATCATTCCTACTCTTTCTTTTGCTCTTTCTGTTTCCTCCATTCCAGTCCACATTAACCAGTATCCTATATGTGTTTTTACTATTCCCTGTCTTTTCTTTTTTGTTTCAATTATTCCTAGTATTTCTATATTTTGGTTTATCATTTCTTCCACCAGATCAGCTTCTTTTCCCATGTATCCTTTTATATTCCATGTTAATATTCTTTCTTCTTTATTTTTCGTTTTTCTCTCTCGTTAATTTTTCTTTTTTGTAGTTTTGATTTTTATGTTTTTTTTCTTTACATTGTTTGCCGACGTGTTTATCTTCTTTTTTTATACCATTTTCTTGACGTGTATTTTTCTTTTTTCCTGGTCGTTTTTCTATTAGTTTTTTGGCTTTCATTATTTGTTGTTTTGTTTCCCATGTTCCGGCTTCGACTGTTATTACTAGTTTTTCTTTATGTATTAGCTGAGCTTTTCCTATTTTGACTTGTATCTGAAGATTTTCTTTCAAGAAGTTCTTCACTTTTATTTGTTCTTCATTTTTATTTGTTTTTATGCCTGTTATTATAATGTTATTTCTTTTTTTCTGCCTTTTTTTTCATCTTTGTTCTCTACAATTTAAATCTTAAAAAATATAAAAAATCATAATATTATTATGACTAATAAGATATGAACTAACAATTTACTATGTTACACTAAATTTGACCGATAGGTTGGAGTTTTTGTGTTTTGTTGTCCAGCAGGTCTTGAGCAACTTCCTGGAGATGTCTTCTAGGTGTCCTCAAGTCTGTTGTGGTAGTTCCTAGTTTTAATAAAACTTGGGGTTGCTAAATTGGCGGCATGTGCAAAGCGCGTATGGTCTACGTGGTGATGATAAAACGCTCATTAGGCGTGAGAGTGTGGTGTTTATTAGTATGCAAGTAGTTTTTATTCTTTATTAGCCAGTCTAGAGGTCATTGTTGTGATTTTGATTGGTTATTGTGTTGCTGACTTGATCCGTTGCTTCACAATTTAGTCTTGATTTTCAATTGATACTTTACTTAGTTTTTTTTCTACAGAGTTGCTTCCGTGATTATGACTGATTAGTAGTCTGTTTGTTATTCCATTTTTGCCACTTGTACTAGGCCATACGCTTGAATCCGTATGTGTGCCCTTAAAGAAAGTTGCTGCGTTTCCGTGTGATAACTCACTTCAATTTTGCTGTGAAGCCAGGTAGATGTTGGCAGGTAAAAGGGCTACTCTAGAGTTTGCTTGTCATTGCGACCAATATGTGCATTAGTTATAGACATTTTTAAACCTGAATATTATCTGGTTTTATTGATGTCTGTGCAGTGTTTTTGTTATCTTGGCTGGTAGTCTGCCTTGACTGCACCAAGTTAGTTTGTGACTCGGGAAGAGAATCTTCTAAAACAGACAAAACTTTCTCCAGATCATGCCTAGAAGTTTGAGACCGTAAAGCTCATACAACTTCCGATTAAAAATTGTTTTCAAAAGAAGGTTGGTTAGGACGCCTTATAGGCTGTGGGATAAGCCACTTTAGAAAGTAATGATATTGATTGCTTTTTATAAGAATATTCATATATGTCTGGCTCAGAAAGTCTAGCTACTTTTGAGTTGAGGTAAATCACGAGGTTATCAAAGTACTTTTTGGCTAATGTTATAATGTGTTGGCGCAACTGGGAAATACCAAGATCGTTACAAATTTCTTTGTTTTGAACATACCATGGGGCTTCAAAAAGCCACCGTAAAGTATGGTTTTAAAAGACCCAGAGACAATTCTAGTGCTCTTCTCTAAATTAGAAACTCATAAGTGATTGATATTTTTTGTCTGGTCTGACGATGGTAGTGTACATCCAGATTTTGTTATAAAACAACATGCCGCTGTTTTGCCAAAAAATTGAAATTAGGTTTTTGCTCTGTATAAGACACGTACAGTCTACGAGTAATTTGTACTTAAGTTCTATATTGAAGGTAATACCCAGATACATGACATAATAATTTTGCCTGACTAAAATCCGTACTGAACTAATTTTTTTTGAAATGCATTTTGTGCTGGTCTAACTTGTGTGGGTTAGTATTGCTTCAAATCCAATAATTTTGCTTCTTTGCATATTCATTTATTCAAAAATAAGCCTCGTCGCTGAAAAAAGATATTTTAAACAAAATTTGGGTCATTTTCTGCTACCTCAAGTAAATTAAATTTTATAGAGGTGCAAACTTAAGTGCAAAATTTGCCAAAGAAAATCCGCAAAAAAACTAACATTTTGTGAACAACGAGCAGACTTTGCGTTTTAATGACATATAGAGTAGGGGTATTGTAAAATTTGAGTGTAAGACTGAATTCAATTTATATAAGTTACTACATAATTTGTGCTAAACAATCCGCTATAAAAACACGTTTCTTTCTTACTATAATGTTGTCATTAGATACCATAATATAGTCTAATGCGCGTATTTAAGTATTCATACATTTATAATTTTTAATTTTAATTCTAGTTGGTTCATTGTTAGTTACATTTAACTAAAAAGATTGAAACAAATTTATTAAAATATATATTAAAATTTGGTAGTAATTAAAAATTAATATTTATCTCTACATATATCTATAAAACTGTTTTTGCATTATATGCAAAAAACGCAGCTTCTAAAGCACTTTAATTTAAACATACATTAATCTTAAAAAAATTTAATACAAAAAATTTCACATACTTCAAACTAACCTTTTTGCAAAACATTGTTTATGACACTAACATTTAACAGATAGATAGTTTTTTGTATATAGCCATGTATGAGTCAAGTGTACAAAATTGTTTTTGCTCAAACCACTGAAAACCAGCGCTTTTTAGGGCCGGTATTATAAACCATTAACTAAGCAAGTAAATTATTTTAGTTGGCTGATTTCGGTATTATAAACGTCAAATAATAAAAGTAGGTAACTAAATCTATAGAATAAATTAATCATCCAAAATCTAGGGATTAAAATTTATTTAATGAATAATTTGACACTTGTCTTGTTTCTTAGGTTATTTTTAATGTGGACCAATTTCTGTTGAAAATCAACTTTTTATTGCTCTACGATGTTATGCAACTGACTATCAAAATGTTGTAGGGGATTATTGTGATATAATAAAGGCTTCAATACAACACATCAATAACTACAATATTAAAATAACATATACATAAATGCGGCGTTGCAATTTCTTATTTTACGTATAGTAAATTTAGTTTTATAATACCGGAATACTTTTATTCGTCGAATATAATTATTTTGAGATTTGTTATTTGGTGATTTATTTTGTCTTTATAATACCAGCCCTTAAAGTTTTTTTATTCACAACCCCATTTATAATTGTGAGTTGTTGGGCTACTCCATATAAATATTGTAACAATATACATACTAGGGTAAGGCTTAAAATTTTGTTGTCAAATTTTTATAAGCACCGGGCGGACTTAAGTTCAAATACCAAAACAAAAATTTAACTGGTGCCGCAAGCCCAAAAACTACCAAACAAAATGTTACATCGGTTTAAAAGTTAATGTCACTAACCAGAAGGTCATAAAATGCAAAAAAAAATATGTTAAATAATCTTATAAACAGTTTAAAAATTTAAAAAAATCGTATTAAATATTTTAGAAAAAATCAAGCTGGGATGAGTTTTGCACAAAATTTACAACAAAATTGAGTCTTGTCTTGTTACAATCTTGAAGATTACGCATTAAAAAATAATTCCATTTTATCACATTAAAAATTTATTTGTTTTTTTAAGGTTATTTGAATTTTTAATTTCTTTTTTGTGCGTTGTATAATCATCTAGTTAATGACATTTAATTTGAAAACATAAAATCTAGTAGAAAACAGCAATGTATAACAAAAAAAGTTTATTATAAAAGTTTGATGTCGATTTTAAGCGATATTATCTTTTTTTTTGGTAGTTATTGCGCTTGCACCATTTAGACTTAACGTATCTACACAAAAATTTAACAACGTTAAATTAAAAAAAAAAATTAATCTTGCTCTAATGCATACATACATGTGATTGAAAATAAATTTAGAATCTCGCGACCCCTAGATGTTGCTAAGCGACCCCGATTGGGGTCGCAACCCATAGTTTAAGAAGCCAGTACATAAATCCTAATTATGTAAATGTTTTCAGATTTTTTCAGTGAGCCATTTCCGAGTAAGAAACAATCTGTGTTGGTGGTCACAGATAGAATTTTACTTTAGACAAACAAACATGGAAAACACTTTGCAGAAGTTTTTGACATTTTTAAAGCATCTGAAGGTATAACATTCTAATCTAATTAACAAACTATATTGTATAATTCTTAATTACAAATGCTTTTAACTTTTACCTCAAAATCATAAATGCTTGTGTTTTCAAAAATTAGTTCTTTTGCCAACTTTATTTTTAATTTACATTAATAATCATTTTCAAACACCTTTTAGACTTCATAACTTCCAAAAGCCATATTGACAAATATGGCAGAACGTCTTAAAACTCTAAATTAGAATTTGTAGCTTATTTGAATACAAAATTTGAAACAATATTAAGTTGGAGTACTACTAACTTTAATGTTAACTATAAAAAAACCTTTTTTCTATTTTAAAATCAAAAACTAATCAAATGTATCAAAAATTAAATTAAACAATAAATTAAAATCTTAAACTTTGCCTAATACGTGCCGATCTGGCATTCTGTGCTCATCGCTAATATTCTACAGATGCTTATTTTTCATTTCCATTACAATAACCATAAACGTTATAATCATCTCCTATAAGTTGTTTAAAAAAAACATGTCACTAACTTTACAAACAATATCACATTTGTTTAAGTCGCCAATCCATATTCTAGTAGTGTTTTTGATTACTAAGTTTTTTACATTTAAACACTTTTAATAGTTGTTGGAACACCGCAAACTAAAGGCGATGTAGAATACAACAGCCTTAATCCTAGAACCAAACAAACGAAAGTCTGCGGACTAGGCAAACTAAGTGGAAACGTGTTTTCAAACCCAACTAACAACAAGCTAAAGACTTGTATTTATATGCCACAGCAACCTTACAATCAGCTTTACAGACAAGCAAACGACAGTTGTGTCATCGGCATACCTTGCGTACAACATACCACCTTCAGCAACACATCAAGAAGATTTGTAAGCAAAAAATTCTGACTTTATAGTTAGATGTGACGCTACTTTCCACTATATTGTCTAATAAAGCAAAAACACAAATAACAAGAGTACGCCAGGATTGGATGGGATTTTTCTTGCTTTTTTACAATAAAGCAAAGATATTATCCGAACTTACCTAACAAGACTCTATAGAGCATGCATTGCTTTTTAATACATACTTATAGCATGAAAGAAAATCTCTTATTTACACCAAAACCAAAACGTAACAATTACTCTTTTGTTAAATTGTATCAACCAATTACCTTTACGTTTTTACTTCTAAAGAAATTAGAGCAATTGTGCTTAAGATCAATTAAGAAAGCGGTTCTTCTTTATTGCGCGTATTACAGCTATTTTACATCTCCCCAGAAGTCTTACGGCTTGTTTGAAAAGAGTTGATAAGACTAACGGCTTATTAGATGACTTCCGAACCACCCCGGTGTATAATAAGCAAGTTATTATTTTAGTTATGATCGGGGATCAAACCCCGGACTGTTAGCGTGCTACGGTAACGCTCTATAACTGAGCTATCTCACCATTCTTATCACTAAGCTGATACATCCAAACTAATACAATAATAAATATTTATTTCCAAATAGACATTTACAAATTTATATACATACAAATTATTCTTAACCAATTATTACATATTTAAATAAAATATTAAATTAAATTAAATTAAACTAAGAAATCTCATTCACAGATAAAATAAAAATGTTAAATAAATTACAAATAACACCAACACAATAATTAGTATTATTATAGTTGCAACACAAACTAGTAATTGGTGAGTAGTATTCAATATTTGTAAAATAATGTTTGCATCTAAATGTGATTGCATTACGAATAGATAACCGCGCTACATTAAAACTAATCATAGACAATGTATATCAACAATCCTATCATTTACAATATTATACAAACAGATAATAAATACAGTATTTCTACAAAAAGCAAGAGATTTTAACGCATACATCATAAAAAACTACACAATCGGGGTATTGTTTTGTTTGTTTATAGAAATACATTCTCACAAAACTATTTTGAATGTACTCAATAGTTTTTAAGTGCGCTGCGTAATATAAACACCATACACCTTTACAATATTTAAGTTTTTGACATTGTTAAATATAATTATTTAAGGGCTTAAATGATGTCAAATTTTGAAAATGTTCTATAAATGAAACCTAAAAGCTTATAACTTACGTGTAAATATAAAAAATGTGCTGCTTATACAACAAAAAACTCAAATATAATTCCCAAATCTTTAATGACATTACATTGCTCTAAGATGTGTGAATCAATTCTATAATCAAATTTTATTATTTGGTTATTACGTAAAAATGTCATAGTTTTGCACACACATTTATTAATTTTATTAATATCATTATATTATAGTAGATAAAGTATCACTTTATCTCCGTTGTCAACGACGACGGAAATGTAAAGTTATACTAAAAGCTTGTAAAGATGTTATTAATTGATAGTTTTTTCTGATATATTGATTGTTTTATTACAATTTTCTATTTTGTGTAAATGCACACTTGCCAAACCAAACCTATTGTCATTGCCATAGGAGTATTCCGCTATGGAAGAAATTGGACGTGCAGAATTTAAAGCGGATCCAACAGCAGCCTCGTCATGAATTTGTTTGGCAATTGTAATTTTATTATTGACAGAGTTGACTATTAGGAAGCTTTAAGAAATTAGCAATACATCTTGGATCTTCCAATTTATGAATTTTAACACGCTGCTTTGTGCACTTTTTTTATAATTAATAAAAAAACTTTAGTGAGGTACATTATTTGGTCTTAATGCAGAATATTTTAGGAAAGTATCGATTGCTAAACAGTCAGACATTTTCAGAATAGTAAAAATCCCATCACTATGAGTCTTTGTGTCTTAAAGTGTCCCAATAATAACATCTTCAAAATCGGAAACTAACAATCCCTACAATTCATTTCCTCGGCACCCACTAGCAACAGCAACTACTACGACAACCTACAAAGCACAATAGATAGTAAATATATAAATTTTCAAAATACTGCAATTATATATACCTTTTGAGACAAATACTGCCCATCTGATGCTTCCTTTAAAAAATTTACAAGTTCCACACGTTGCTTGTTTCGCTTTATAATCTACATGATAATTTTTTAAAAACATGATAACTTTAGGAAATTTACTTATATCTATTCCTTCATGAATTTGCAACGTTGTTTTTAACATAGAGTAGATTTCTCACCAAAGTAACATAAAAGAACATCTTCGGTAACGCCATTTACATTTTTGGAAAGTCGTCATTTGTTGAATTTCTTGTATTCTTTCTTATATGCCGCTTTTAAATTTATTGGTAACAACGCACCATCCAAAAAACAAGCTTTGTTTATAATTTCCTCTGAAACAAACACAATTTTTTTCTTTTTCAAAATCAACCATTTTTGCTGCAAACACTTTTTATAAAGCATTTTGCCGTGAGATACCGTTGACGTTGTGGTATGAAATGGTTTTATACCGTTGCGTTGTCGCGAGTTACCGGTTATTTACTTTTGACTCCGAATGTACCAACCAGCGAGGTGAATTTAAAACCCTTGTTTGAAGCAGTTTAATAAGTCCGGTATGTCAAATTTAAATATGATAACCTATAAATGAGATGAATTGTCAAGAATGATTATGAACATAATTAGTAAAAATTGCTATTAAGTATAAATAAAATGAATATTCTTTGTAAGTAAATGTATATATAGCAAATATTTTACTAAATTAATAATAATCATAAAAAAATTAATGACAGGTGTAACCGTTTACAACCAGTACGTTTTTGTGAGATTTCCGCGATCACCCAAAAATAGAGAGAGATGGAAATAAAACCGCTGTTTGATCGCTGGTATGTACGGTTTCTCACGGCAAAACGCCTATAGTGTCAATTGAAAAATTGTAAACAAGTTTCCATGGTTACGATACACAAAGCAACTTTGCGTATTTATAAATTTAAATGCAAACAAATTTCAAACATAATAAATTAGATTAGAAATACAAAATGAAATAAAATAATATATGCAATTTGGAGATCAAGCTATCGCCTTGGAGTTATAACGGTATCTCCTCAGATTTAAAGTACTGCTTGATCTCCTTACTACATAATATATAATAAATCATGTTGGATAACAATAGATACACAAGTATTTTTTATAAAAAAAATTATCGCTTATAAGAAAATTAAAGATTTAACGCACCGCACAATATCGTTTATAAAAAAGGAAAAATATTAATAGACCTAAGTGGAATACCATTTGAACAACTAAAAGATGGCAATTTGCATTTTTTATGCTTAACATGTATACATCCAGGAAAGATCTACTAAATCAGCATACATCTTGTAATAAACCCAATTGAAAAGTTACTAAAAGACAAAAAATCTACATAATTTATAATAATAATAATAATAATAATAAGCATCTATTTTCATAAAACAAGCTACATGTACAATAAAAACATTGATACAAAGAATTTAAGGAAAATATGTCACAAAAAACAAACATCTTCAATTAATAGTTTAAATAATCATAGATATTGTATGGTTCTAAACCACATAGTTAAGCATACATTTTTTTCTTTAATATTGTATATCTGCTCTTTTTGATATCTATAGGTAGTAAAAATTTCATACATATTGAATATGTTCCGTATATTTCAATTTTTTTTTGCAAAAAAAAAAACTGTTTGATTGTTTATATGTATTTCTGTTATTAATGGCACTGATTGAATTGTTTTAAAAAACATACAACTAGTCTTCTTTTTATTTATAATAAGTTTATTATACATAAACGAATTTTTCACGTTTTCCATAATATTACTTCCTTTCCCCGTTATATGTTTGTATCATCAACATAGCTAATGCATTTATTATTTAAATGTTGGGAAAGTAATAATATAATTTATATACTTGTATGCTTGAGTTCTTTATTATTTTTGACTAGTTTCGACTTTTTTTAGTCATTTTCAGGTATCTTAAATTTATTAACAATTTTTATTATTTAATAATAACATATGAGGATATTACTTACAAATTTTTGTTTTAATGTAGATGTGTGGTGGTGACATCTGTGGTGTGTTTGTTGAGGTTGGCATTTGATCTTTTTTATGGTAGATAGAGATTTGTAAAGGTGGTGAATGTGATACTGATACTGGTGTCATTTGTAGTGTGTTGTTGAGGTAACTGGTTAGGTTGTTTTATGGTAGATGGTGTTGTGGTTGTATGAAAAATTATAAGAGTGGAATATATAATTTATATATAAGTAAATTTTGTTTTAGATGTTTTAGCGTGAATAAGAAAGGGTTTGGTACTAATGGTTATTCTATGGTGGTTATAGTCTTTTAGATAGGTATATAGATGTTTCGTGTGGCTGTTTAATTGAGTGTTAAGACATATAACATTTTTGTTATTTTTCAATTTGTCAATTTCCATATTTTCTAATGTGGTCATTTTGTAGTCTTTTTCACATTTATGTAATATTTTAAGGTTTTTTGTCTAGTCATAAGTATGATTATGAATGTGAAGATGTTTGGTTATTGTTTTGGTGTTCTTTTATTCTGTATTTTAAGGCTCTGCCTGTTTGTCCAATATAGGTTGCGGTGCAAGTTATTGCATTTGATTTGGTAAATTCCGGATTGTTGGAAGATGTCAGTTTTTTGTTTTTGATTACATAAAATTTGTTTAATTGATGATTGTGTAGAGAGACTTGCTATAATATCATATTTGGAAAGGAGTTTTTTTATTGTATCACTGATGTTGTTGTAGTAATTTATTTTTCTGTATTGCTTATACAGCTTATGATCCCTTTTCTTATATAATGGTTATATTATTGCATGTTTTAAACTACTAAGATAAACACCGTTTCCAAAGATTTGTTAATAATAGTACACATTGGCTTAGTAATAATATTATAATCTAATGACTTTTTAATAAGAAGAGTAAGAATTTGATCACATCCTGAACTTTTTTTTGGCTCAAATCTATAAACTATTATAGATATTGAATTAGTTTAGACTTTTGGCATTTTAGTATAGATATCAAAAACCCTTTAAAAAAAACATATTATAAAAAATAAAAACTGTTTTCTAAAATTAGTGCAAAGAGTAGACTCTTACCTACCAAAACTTCAAAATACCTTAGTAATTATTAACAAAAGTAAAATATCTTGCAACTTTTTTTAACAACAAGCTTATATGTGGACCACTTCTAACTATAAGATGCAAAAAAATCATAAGTCTTTTTGCAATGCAGGCTAGCAGTAGGAAAAACATCAAGATTGTCTCCAAAGTTAATTCTATGGTTGTACACAACCGTTATAAGACCTATGCTTACATACGAAGCACTTATACGGTAGCAGAAAGCTATACAGAAAACAAAATCAGTTGCAACAAATAGCATGCCAAGTATAACTGCTGCTCCTCAACATTAACGTTGCAAAGATAGCAACAATGGCAACTTTGCGTTTGAATGCAGTTGAACTTTGGCAAAGTGTAAGAAAAATTGATAAACACCTCTGCTAAGATGCTAGTAGAACTGTAAAATATCTGGCATAAATGTCTAAGTTCTAACGGATAGTAGAACTGTCTTAATTGGTATAATCAAGCCCAAAACCATATCAAAGCAAATTTTTGTGCCCTTACTTTAACAGCTTGTAGAAATAACGTAAATTCTTATGGCGTGTAGACCTAAACTTCAATAATCTAAAAATGAACACACCATGTTGAGAAAATGTTAGGGTGACACTCCGGTTTGCAGACAGGCATAAAAGCTACAATAAATGTCAATTACTACAGAGAGTTTATAAATGAATGAGATTATGTAATCACTTTAAAAATGCCGCCTTTTTAAAATTGTCCACTATACTATTTGTTTTCACAGTTCAACTTTGACAGCTGTCAAGCAAGCAAGGTTATAAGGTTTACGCATTTTCACTAAAGCGGCGCAAACGTATATTAGATGGTTACATAATCCCAAACGTTTATAATCACCCCAACTTGCAACAGTCTAGAAAAAAATTGCAAACTATGACAAATTAGTATTAAAGACAGTCTATTGTGCAACGAATGTGAAATAAATGACAAAACGATTGAGCACTTGCCATGTACGTTTCTTGTCTTCTTATTCAATAGAAAATCTATGTTAGAGAGTTGCTAGCTTGACATGTCTAATATAAAAAATACCGGTCCAAGAGTTGTACTTCAAGTAAAACCTACCAGCATTAAATTTTGGTTTGCCCTTCAACTCCAAGAGTAGTTGTTGTTTTGTCCTAGGTTGTAATGCCAGAATATATATATTAATTAATTTATAAAAGTTTTACTTACATTTTAGATTCCAAATAGTCTATTAGCCAATAATATTTTTTTTAATGTACGTCATTATACACGCAAATCCTTATTTCTTAAATAAGTAATTAACATTAATAAGCCGCTAAATCATTTTGCAATCTCAACAATCTTTTTGGCAAAAAAACGGCATGCCAAAAGTGGTTTGTTTTTTTTAAAGATATGATACCAGCTTAGACAACCAGTCAAAAAAATCAATCTTTAGATTTTCATCAGGTTTTTCTGAGAAAGAGAGCAAAAATTGCACTAAAAGGACACCGGCTGATAACTTTAACACAGATCAGTTTACAATTGTTAGTCACCTCAGCAAGGAAGAAAAAATGTCCAAATGTGTTCCTTATGTTTTCAGATAACCACAAAGCCTTCCAAGTCAAAAATTTTACCAATTTTTTATAGAGAAATGAGCAAAATTCAAAAACAGCGGATAATTATACATCAACCTAATAGTCCCTTCAAATTAAATATTTAAAAAAAAAATTACCCGCAGCTTAGCAACCTGTATACTTAGGTGTATTTGGGCTGTCTAAAGACTAAATTCAAAGGGGTGGTTTTGGAGTAATAGACATATTTATATCAATTTTTGCGTCTTTGAATGAGTTTTTGCATATTTAGCAAAAACTTTGTATTTTGACCAAAAATTATTTTTAAAAAAACTTAAAACTAAAACTAATCGATATAAATCATTTGAATTTTCCTATAATTTTCCTTTTTCCGCTAGAAAACGCAAAAAATAAAGCGTATATTTTATTTTTTTGCACTTAGAGCCAAAACTATGCATTTTGGTGAAAAATTACAAGAGATAACAGTTGTATAGCAAAAAAATTAAAATTAATATTGGCTATTTGGATTTCCCGGTAGTGAAAGCATTTTCCTCTAAAAAATGTCGCAAATTGTGACCTTTTGCTGATTTTTTGGATTTTCAATCAAAACTATGCATTTTCTGAAAAAAATATATGAAGCCAAAGTCTTAGAGCAAACAATTTCTGATTGATGGTCTTTCAATTTTTCCAATAATCTTTGCCAGAGCGCTTAAAATCGGTACTTTATTTTCAGCGTATTCTAGCGAAAAAACGAAAAAACATAAAAAAAATCAAATGACTTATATCGATTGGAAATTTTCCGTTCTACAACTTTTAATAGAAGTATTTTTTGTCCAAAACGCATAGTTTTCAATAAAAAAGCAAAAAAAACAAAAACACAAAAATTGATATAAATATGTCTTATACTCCAAAACCACCTTTTTTCATGTGTGCGCTAGGTAAAAATAGTCTTCAGATAGTCCAAATACACCTAGGTATACAGGTCTCTAAGCTGTGAGTAAAATTTCTCTAAAACGTCGATTTTTTTTCTAATTTAAAAGGACTATAATAGTAAATATTTAATATTATAAATAATGTTAACAAAAAAAAACTGTTAACATTATAAAATAAAAAAAAGTTTATATGCACCCTATACGTTATTTATTATACCCATTATAGCATTTATAAATCGTTGCATTATGTGCTTTGTGCAATTTTAAAATATTTTCTATTTCTGCTTATGTTTAAAACCGCAATGTTATTTAATGTTATTGTTTTTATTTATCTTAAAAAACAAATTTAATTTTGTTAAGTAAAATCACTAATGACTATTAGAATTATTAATTTTACTGTTAAGTTTTGTAATTGTATTAATTAAAAATTATGAAATATATTGCTAATTGTAGTGTTAATTGCTAATTTCACACAATAAAAATAATATAAAGAAAAACACAAAAGTGTTTAAAAAACAGGAATTTTCTCGTTATTCTAAAAATAAATGTTGTGCACCGCTTCTAATGCAAAACAAATGATTTTTCCCGGCAGTAACATATTAATATAGTATTTAATAAAAAAATATCTCAAATTCAATTATATTACTAAATTGTTTTTATTCATCCTAACATTATACAATAATACAACAATTCCTGTACGGGACTTAAATAACAAAGGAATACTACTCGGTCTACAGGAGTTATGAAAGGTACAACGGGCGAGACGCTGACCATTCAGTCCAATCATCTGAGGTCAGCCTTGCGGCTATTTATTAGTCACAGCAAGATTGAATATACTATATAAATTGGCACAAAAACCATATTAAATATTAAACACACGTTACCTATAGTTGGCAATACTGATAGTTGCATTTGCGTAATAATTTATTTGCCGTTGGTCATATTGAGCTGCGGCACTATAGAATACAAATAACTGCTATTAATTATTATTAAACAGTAATATTTCCCGCAGTCAACAATTTAAAGTATTGTTCTGATGCAATTGAAACGTATTTCAAATATAGTGTGTAACAATACTCACGCTATAAAAAAGAAAACAGGCAGAACAAAAGAAAGCTAAAAAACTCATCATAAAAAATCTTTCAATACTTCCATCAAGAGAAAGAAGTGTACAATCAAAAAATAAATTTACAATATCGTATAACTTTGAAATTTATGTTGTCTTTAACCAATAGAAATCTATCAATTTACTACGTGAAATACAAATTGCTTTGAAATTGCACCATTATCTCGCATTACATGTGAACGATGATCGCTAAACTAGTAGCAAATTTAAAGGAAAAGGAGGATCCTGTAATGCCCCCATTAGTGTCACGGCTGGTTTTAAACCGATAGGTCGAATTTCTGGATTCATAAACTTCACTAGCGCTGAACGAACAGGCTCTGCAGTTTACGATTATTATATTAATGTTAACCTTTATTGCATAAAAATGCTAATCCCAATTCAAAGCCGCAATAAATTCTATAATACTTTAAAAGCGTACATGTTTCAAATTAAATGGACTGACGTTAATTTGATGAAATATGTTTATGTATAATTATTTTTATATGTATGTATCATGTAAATGTATAAATTAGCTGCCATAGTGCCATAAAAAATGTGTATTCTATTTATTGGCACTTCCGATATTACAAAACCAGTATCTATCTATCTGTATAGCCATCAATCATGATAACCTGTGCGATTTACTAAATCCAGCAAGCAAGATACAATCTCGCAGCTTTACATATTCATGCTTGTGTGATAGCAAAATTCAACGATGATCGGCATTTTTATTAATTGCCAACAATGTAGATTGGATTGAGTTTAAAAATCAGATATTCACTCTAATATTATAACAAATTAAAGTTTATTACAATTTTTATGTAAACTAATAATAGAACTAAAATAATATTATAATATATTAATTAACATTTTCCTAGCTAAAACATTTATCAAGGATTAATATAGTATCCAGGCACTAGCTTATTTTAGTATTAATTCCTAGTCTAGACTATTCATAATTATAAACATCGGTGTAAGACTATTTTTGCAATAATTAAATTAAGAATATAAAATCAACAGCATTTAATTAAATATTACCACAGCTTTAAATTTAATTCGTTTAAAATTTTAAAACGAGTGTATAATAAAATTTAATGGCCGATGGAAGTTCGTTTATTATTTATAGTGAATTACAACGGATATAAGGAGAGGGGTAAATTGGCTTTGAATGTTCGGAGTTATAGAGTACATTTAATTTAGCAAAATACTGCTGGTTAATTCAATTCAGGGGGGTACTGTAAGAGAAAGAGAGAGGCACATTTGCTCTCAGGGAATTGGTAGTTGCAGCAATTTACACTGGGTTATAATTCATAACTAAACTGATGAAAGGTTTGATTACAACGTATTAATGCCGGTCTAATGGATGTCCATACTGTATTGATCTTTTTCATTGAAAACTAATTTTAATTAAGAAAATATTTTACTAATTGTAACTTTGTTTAAATTTATAAAAAATTAAGAATAATTTAATTTAATATTCTGTGGGGTAAATATATCAAATGTCATATCAAGATGTTATGATGCGCTTTAAAAATATATCTTTTTCATAGACGGCAACTGACATATCTCCCATGTTAACCAACTTCTCTGCGCGAATGGTTTCTAGTTAAACTAACGAAGTCTCATAAAAATGAGATTCATTATATAACCTTTTGCAACCATCCTGCAGATAAATCAATAACAACTAATATATTTTAATTTGAATCAATATATCTAAATTATTCTGCACATTTTTGTATTTTTATCAAGTTAGCAGTCGAAATGCATTTCAAGTATTGTAACAAAAACTGTAAATTTGGAAATATTTCTTTACTAGTACAAGATTAGAAATAATTCTTTTTTAAATACATTTTAATGCAATTTGCAACTATTTTTTGACTGAATGACTTTGACAAAATATAGTTCGTTTGTTTTTAATGTACTGGTAAAAAAATAAATTGATTATCAAATTATTTGTAGAACTAGCAAAGTATAAGGCAATATTATCAAGGTAGTAGTCAGAATAGTCTTAAAAATTAAAATATCAATACATATAGCCTTAATTAAATTAAGATAAATATTATTTTGTTTAATTTTTAGATACAATTATTTTGCAAAACAGATGATACCAAATTTAATAAATTAAACAGAATTAAAGAAACTTCTGTTTTCATGCGACTGTAAACACGTCCTACTGCATTATTTACCTAACAAACTGTGTGATATACTTTTTTAATACTTGCTTTAGATTATTTTAAGTTAAGACAAAAACAAATTAAACGCAAAAAAACTTTTATTTCAATAATCACTTTATTTTAGAAGTGACTCAGTAATAACTTTTTATATACTATAGTTTTACAATAATCTTTTCTGTGATGAACTGCTGCTTAAAGCAAGTAGACAAGCTATATTATCTTCTTGCTAAATCGTAATAAAGATTTTAAGAATATTTAACTTTTTGCCAAATTAGTTCTCAAATTGGTACAATAAATTTGAGCACAGTCGATTTAACACAAAAATTATTTGATATATATTTAAAGTGATCTCTATTTAATACACTTATTAATCTAAAAGCAAATAAACAGTTGAAAAAACGTCTTGAAATCGTTTTTGTTTAAGAACAGCGTTTAATTTAAGAAAAAAACTTTTCTATTATTAAAACAAATGAATTTGTTTTCTCAACTATTTAGTTGCAAACTTCATAATAATAATAATAATATATTATTTTTTTGCAAACACCAAAAATACAAGTATAACATTGTCAAAATAAGTAAGAAACAATAGTCATAATTAACTAAGCGTTCAGAATCACAAAATATAATATGTAAAATTAAACAAATTAAGTAAGCAAATACAAAAATATTGCAAACTGCAGTGAGGTTTGTATGTGGCTTTGATAACATCAAAACAAATAATGCTCGTTCAAACACAGATTAAAATAATTAGAAGTAACAACTTTTTGTAACTAAAGGCATCGCAACACATATATGTTATTATACCTAAATTTGCAAAGTATGACTTTCATGACACTAAATTATTTACTCTAATAACTATTTGCACTGCTTTTTTTGTAGTATTAATATTTGCTCTGTTAGTAGTGAACGTCCCCATAGTAAGATACTTTAGCCAACTAGGGACTAAATGTATGCATAATATGCCCTTTTTTATATTATTTTTATTGATTTTTGTGCTTAGATTGTTTATTTAGACTTCCAAAGTGAGTTTTGGTTAAAAATAAACTCCTAAAAACTCAATATTTTTATTTTTTATATTTGCTATTCAGAACAAATAGAAGGTAATCTGTCTTATCTTTATTCATAGCAAGCTTATTAGTTTTAAATCAGCGTTCAGCTTGTGTCACTCCAATGTTTATACTAAAATTAATATTTGCGAATTCTTGTTCTATTGTAGTGTTATCTGCAAACATATATGTTTTTGTATTAATATTGCTTGCTAAGTTGTTTACATAGAAATACAACTAGAAATAAAAGTGGAATAACTATGTTGTCTATACGAAATCTATGATTTAAACAAATCTAGTGCATTGCCACTCAGTCCATAATACTCTAGTTTGTTTAATATTTGATCATGACACACACAGTTAAAAGCTTTACTTAAGTCAATATAAGCAGAATCTAAACTGGTTCTAATTTTAAAAGAATCTGTTTTATGTTTGACTAATTTGCACATAGCACCTAATATAGACTGTTTTTCCAATATCCAAATTCAGCAATATTTTTTATTTATATAATCTATCATAAATATATATATAAATTTTTTAAACTTTAGCTATAGTTGGTATTATGACAATTGGTTTACAGTTGGTTGCCTGATCTGTTCTTTTTTTGTAAATTAGAGTCACTTTGGCAAGGTTTAACTGATTCGAAAAATAACCATTTTTTTCAGCATAAACTCATAATGTGGGTACGTAAACTACTTTGTTCCAGATACACCGATGCATTAATACCATAGAAATCCAATGCGTAAGATTTTTTTGATAGGTTTTGATACGTTTTACTTTGCTTGTGTTAGTTGGTGACATATAAATAGATATTGTAAAATGTTTTGATTAATTAACAAGGTTATATAATCATCTTATGGTTGCAGATTACTTTAATTTTAGTAAGTGCTTCTATAAAGTGACACTGAAAATTATCTGACCGTAAGTGAGTAATCTGATTATTTGAGCTATTAATGTTACTCAAACTATAAATAATTTGCTCCATTTGTTTGAGTTTATTCAAAGATTTCAACTGGGTAATAATATTATTTACTTTATTTGAAAGATTAGCTTTACTTATTGTTGTCAATAGATTTAATGTTTCTTTTTGTAAATCACAATCTTTGTTATACCATAAATGCTTACGTTTAACCTTACTACTGTTTTTGGTAGTTAAAGAGCAACTAATATTAAATTCACTGGTTAAAATGTCGTAAAACATATGATGTTGCTGACTTCACAGTTGTGTAAGTCCGTTTAATAAAATTTACAAATGTTTCAAACTGATTTATTATTACAACATAAAAACTAAATAACAAATAATTTGCTATATAAAAGATGTAGGGTGTATCGAGAGCATAGACTCTATATCGATCGTGTTTATAACTACTTGTTAAAACAAAATAATTAAATATATATGTTTTGAGAAATCCCTTCCATTTCTTAATGGGGTGATTGTTAGATGATCCAGGTGTGTCACAATACTTCTTAGAAATGTGTTTATGATGTAATCCGGTCATTCAGGAGGATATAGGAGATATAAATAATTTATTAGTTTTAGTCTGGTCGTAATATTATTCGTTGACCCAGCAGGGTACTTCCTTTAGGGATTATTCTAGACACTAATAAGTTATTTTTCAATTGCCCTTAACACCGCGGGAGAGTGGTTGTTGTTGAGACATCAACATATGATAACACTTCTTTGGGTACATAATAAGATTTGTCACTTTCCAAATATACTTGGCTTATAAGTTATTGTGTAAGCCTTTTGTGACCAACTCTCATATTAATCGAATAATGATCTAAGAAAAAAAAATGTACTACCTAATCTAACCTAACCTAACCTTGCAATCATAATGTCAATGCATGTAGATGATGTTTTGGTAACTTTAGTATTTTTATGCACAATGTGTCTAAAATTAAAACTACTAATAATATTACAGAAAATTTGTTTAAAGAAAAATTGTGTATTAAAGTCAATGTTAAAATTTTCAGCTATTACTACAGATTATTTAAATTTATTTAATTTTCTCATATCTATACAAAAAAAAAATGTCAAAGTTTTTTAATAATATACCACACACCTCACAAGACACTTTCACAGGAAACTTGTCAGTATTTGGTTCTTATACGGAATAAGGAACTTCCTGGTAAATAAATTTAAAAAATGTGCATTAACCGATACTACATTCAAATTACGCGGAATAATATATCTCTCTAGCTCAAAATATTTGTTCCGTATAGAACAGATTAATACAATTGTTTTCTTTAGTTATCTCTTTCCTTGATTGAGGTTTCTGCAATATCCGTTGCCAAAAATGTCCATTACTATTTTTCAATTTATTATACGGGATAAATTCACAAACAGCTACTCATCTGCTACTAGTAATTTTGGTACAAACGATTAATTTATTCCTACTTTAAATGAACACATGTTACCCGTTGATGTTAAAGAATGGCATTTAACGTCTTTAATGTTTAAAATATTTATTACATAATTAGCAATTGTTTCTTCCTTGGTGCCTGGTTCTACTCGATGCACATGCAGCCACTGCTTTTCAATTGCAACAAATGTGCAGTTTTCATCTGTATTTAACTGCTTTGTTCCTATAAATATAGGTTTTTAGTATGTTTTTTACAATAATTTACTGTGGTAAATTTAATATCTTTTGACGGTACACTATTTTTAATTTCTTTACACACTTGCACTTTATTGTAGCTTGCATTGTTTAAAAAAAAATCGATTCTGGGATTTATTGTCGTTATTCAATTCATTTTTTTTACCTTATTGTTCTACTTTCTTCTTGTTGATCTACATTCTTTCTCTACAATAGAAAAAAATGCATTTATATGTTATATTTATTATTAACAATGTCTTTACTTTGATGGTAAATTATTTCTGCTATTTGTTTCGGGAGTTTGTTATTAAAATTATAAACATTATATTGTTAAAAATTAACGTTTTGATTTATTTGCAGTTTGTCATATATTTTATTATGATGGTATAGAAATTTTATATTATCTGTTAAATTACTAATTATGTTATTGTTTGTTTGCATTGAGCATTTTAAGTATTTTATTTCTACTTGCAATTTATTTTTATTTCTATTTACAGCGGTATTTCCACTATCAGATGAAGAATCAAGATACTTGCCATTTTCTGAGTTGTCACTATTCACTAAGCAGCATATAAATTAGTTGCTTAAATGTTTGCCTCTCATGTTGGAGGTCCTGAGTTCAAATCCTACTCTGCCGTATATTATTTGTAAATTTGTTCACTGCTTTAACCGCTTCGCATTCATGGTTTCAGCGACAAACAAATTTACAAATATTAATCATCTTGCCTCAGTTTATCACTCATACTCGGAAGGACCTTTGGCCTGCTAGAACCAGGTTGGTGAGGTTAATAAAGTATAAAAATGCCAGTTTCATTTTTTCAAATCTTTATCTATTTGTGTTACGTTTTTCATGTATTCAACACATCCTGGATAGAATCAACCGTGGTTCCTAAATAAAGCTTTTAGATAGAAAAGTAGTATATAAAAAAAAGTACTACTACTAGTAGATCTTATAAGACAGAAACTATGTTGTTGATCAAAAATTACATTAGATAACAGCAAATTTAACTTTATTGAAACTAGTTTGTCAAGCAGTTTAGGTAGATGAAATTGTTTATTGGTCAATAATTAAGTATATTAGCCATGTTACCTATTTTGTGCACTGGTACAATATAATTTCATTTCCAGTAACCGTTGGATAGACATTTATTGAACAAAATAGAATTTGGTTTAGAAAGTAACTCTAATCAATTAAAAAATAAATAAAGTGGTAAGCCATCTAGACTGGCACCTTAGTTTAAATCAAGTTGCATTATTCAACAACTTAAACTTTATAGAATAAAAAAAATATTTACATTAATACGTGAGGTTGCATAAATATTATTATCAAAATTATTGTTTACAAACAAAGGTTTATAAGTTGAAGCAATGTGAACAGCAAACATGTTTATTATCTAAAATTAGATTGTTTAAAATTTAACTAGAATTTTTAGCAAAGTTGGTTCAGTGGTCAGACTTTTACAAGTAATTGTAAAAAAATTGATAATAATTATTTTCATACGTTGATTTAACAATCTAACTTTTAATCTTTTATTAGTTGTAATAAAATAATATAATAATATCAGGTGTAAATCAAATAGGGTAAAAATATTTCACTTTACGATTAAATAAAAAACAAAATTTGATAATGCAATTAAGTACCGTATAGACATAAGAAGTGGCTTTACTAGTGGAAATTAGTGTATTCCAGTTAAAGGATGCTAAAAAATTATTTATTAAATTATAAAATGCTTTATTAAAACTTGGTTTTACTGATTAAATATAATTATTGTTTATATATTTTAAATTATATTTATAAAAAAATATTTTTAATAAATATAATTTAAAATATATATAATATTTATATATGCATGATAATCTACAATTTTTATAATTATTGTTACAGGCATTGACATCAGTACTTGCAGAAAGTGGTAGATAGTAATTATCAATGCGCAAAACCGAAGCCTCTTCAACAACACTGTTTGATTGATTTAAAAATACTAAATAATAACTAGTTGTTGTTACATACATTGTAATTAAGTATACCATATCACTGGTACTGTTGCGGTTGTACATGTCCCTAGTTTTGTCCAAAATTGAATAAGGCTGCGCGGTATACCAGTCTTTGCTGCAAATCGGGTGTACATTTTGTATTTACCTACACCACGGCAATGCAAAAAAAAAGTTACAATAAACAACTCATATTTATTGTCAACAAAACGCAGCAACGTAAATACACAACTGTCAGTAGGCCAAAGTGCATCCGAGCACAGGAGAAGAGAGTTTCAATGTTAACTCTTCGATAGTATTTAAGGTCAGCTTAAGCAGGTTTCTAGTCAAGCTGATGTTCGGATTAACCTAAGCTTTGTCGTCTTAAAAGCAAGTTTATTGAAATTGTTGCCAAATCTCAAACTATTTGCAGCTGTATACAAATGGTTCAAAAACAAATTTAAAAGTGAAAAGTGCTTTTGTCTTAGACGGTATAGTCTATTTATGTTTAAGGGTAATTTCCCCTATGTTTTGACTTGCTGAGTGTACTCGGTCAATCCACTAGCCAAACTCGTACAAGCATTATCCCAGTTTTAACAAAAAAATATCTTTGTCTAGAGGCCGGATCGTTTAAGCAATAAAAACAACAAACTAACGCCGACCGTAAGGAAGCAGACGCAAATCTTGCAGCTTTCCCGTAAAACTTCAAAACATATTATTTTAAAAATCATTAAAGATTTGTCAAAAAGTAGAAAATGTTTTCGAAAGACAATAAAAAAAAAAAAAAATCTCCGCAACGGCATGGTAAATTTCAACAAGAAAAAAGAAGAACATACCAACTTACACTCTTATCTTCTGCCCGGCAACAATCAGCCCGCATGCCAAACATGTCACAACCTTCTACCACTCTAAATAAAACACATTTAAAAAAAATTTTGAGCCTACCTTTTTTACCGCGGAGTGACATTTTTCTATAAAATAAAAACAAAACTATAGAGAACAAAACTCCAAAACTCCTCAAACGGGTGTAACCAAGTTTATTTTTTGTCTTTAAATAATGTTAATTTATTTGTTTTTATTGAACAATATGCGATGTTAAGTTGTTTAAAGTACCGTAGTTTTTTAAAATTTCAGTCATCAAAGCATTTTACGGCTTTAATATTATCTGTGATATAAGGTTAGGTAAGATTGTAATATTAGATTTAGTTAGTTTTTAAATTCTGACATCAAAGCATTTTATAGTTTTGGTGTCATCTGTGATATTAAGTTAAGTTTATGTTTAGTAGTATCTTTTTTTGCCTCAAACTGGATGCTTTCAATTTGCCAACCAAACAATTCAATTGCTTAAATTAATGTTTGGTAAATTGATTATTTCAATAAATTGCTTAGACAATTGTCCTCTTTGTTTGTTAAATTTACATTTGTAAAATTTTCTAGTAAATTATGTTAAATACAACAACCCAACACTACATGTCTTGCAGTCCAACATTAAACGTATGATTGCTGACATAAAGCATAATTGATATAAAAAAAATATGAAAAATTAAGTTCAACAAATTTATTTTTGAAACAAATTTGTTGCTGTTCCATCCTCTATTTTATTCATTTATCCATATTTACCATAAAAAAGTTAATTTGAATGTTTTATTCGGACGGTATTCTACATGATAAAATCTGAAAAAAATTATAAAACTATTTTATTTTTTATGCATTAATTATTTTTTTTTTTTAAGTTAATTTGTAATCTTTATTCTTTTTTATCTAAGGCATTGTATTGTTTAGTACTCGGGTTCTCATGGCTTGTCTCATGCCCTCATTCCATAACCGTTGTAGACTCCCCCGCTTACGTCGGCTCTTGGGCTACCAATCCTCATCCATACGGATAAGGTCCAACAACTATTTTAAGCTTCGTTTTTGTATCCGTTAAGTAACCCTGTCATTTGCAAGCGTTTTTAAAATTTTACATTAGATACTTTTTGTAGTCTTAAAGGAATTTCTATACAAACACACTTACTAAACATCTTACAGTACTCACTGTTTACATACTTAATAACTAATATTTAATAATAACATAACATAGTTATGTTTTGTTATGACACGTGATACAGTGTGACCAACTAGCCATAGGTTAGCCACCCAAATAGTTTTTGTAATATTTTTGGCATTATAAACCCGCGTTTTAAAATGTATTAGCAGTTTTTTGGTTGGTAAATCTCTAAACTATTACAAAAAAATCCGGTTCATTCTAAAGTTATTTTCAGCAGGCAAGAGAGAGATAAAGAGAGAAAGTTACGAGAAGGATTGACTTGTAGCCGTTAGAAGCAAATGAGTACTCTCAAATTATTATTAATATTAAGTTGAGTAGGTTTAAGTGCAACATTTTGTATATATAACAAAAAATATATCATTTTATGATAAATTTTGATTTTATACTTTAGCCACGTTTGCATTAATTTTATTTCAAACAGATCCTACCTTAGACTAGCATACAGCATACTAGAACAAAACCGTTACAGATAACATACTCAGGCCACCCAGATCTTACTACCATAAGATAACGCCGACTCAACTATACATTTTTCGATGTTTCTTAATTTATTTTTGATATAGTTGGTTCCACCATATAGTATTAAAGCATCCCAAAACTGTGAGTGCAATACGTGCTTTCATATCGTTAGTGCTCAAACTATCATGAGTAATAATAACTCCTACATATTTGAATCGCTAAAATTAACTCAATAGTTTGAGGCGTTGCATCCTGAGCTATTACCACCTGATATCTAAAAAGTTGAGATTGGATAATGGAACATGTATCTTCAATTGAAATTTCCATGCCACTGCAAAACCTACCTCATCTTCTGATAACCGTGACTAAATAGAAATTGAAAAGCATTAGTGATAGCCAGCAACCCTGTCGTAAGTTATTTTGAACTGATAAATAATAAAAATACTATTCCAAACAAACGCTCTCGATTTAATAGTTTTATTGCATATATTAAAAACTTATCTACTTTTAGCATTTCCAAAGCTTTCTATAATCTATACCTTAGGATTAAGTAGTATGCCTTTTCTAGATCGATGAATAAATTTGATCATCATTGATCTTTTCAGTTATATCAATTTGCAGTGTGTTTTTTATTATTTTAATAAACAATATACTTAAAAAAATTGTAATACTTGATCCCCAATAATTGTGTTTTTTAAGTAGTAATATAATTTACAATGTTTATTCGTCCGGCAAAATATTTTTATATAAGCAGCCGTTGATAAGGTTAAGCTAGGTATTTCCATAGTACAACGTCTCCGTATTTAATTAATTCTGCAGGAACTCCACCTGGTCTAGATAATCTGCAGCTACCATTTCATAGAAAATTATAAACTAAAAAAAATATTAAAAAAGTTTTTGCTTTATCTACATATTATTTTTGATAAAATAATAGATTGTTTTTTTTGATTGTGTAGTTATTGCGGAAATATGCTGAAAAAAATATAATTCACAAATAAAATAAATTAAAAATGTACAATTTTAGTTATTATTAAAAATATAAAATACATAATTTAAATAGTGAACACATTCATTTCTCATTCATTAAACAAACCAGTGTTTACAAGTATGTATTTGATTTGTTTTAAACATGATGAGTATTGATTTCATAAAGTAAATATTTTTAAAAATGTGTTTCATTATTTATTTTGATATACAAAGTAATTTCTTAAACGATTCAATTTACATTTTTTAGGAGATAATTGTGTAGTAAAATAATTTTTAAAACGCAATAATATGTAGTAAGAAAACAAAAACCAAATAATTAATTTTAGTTCCTGAAACGTAGGTTTATAAATGCAAATATTTATTTAATAAAGTTTGCTTATTTGTACTATTAAAAAAGTCAAACATATGCAGATTAAAATAAATATTTGCGTTTTGTCATTAGCGTCGTTTTTTTTTCCTGCGCGTGTAATGACATCGATAAACCAGATGGAAATCGTAAAAACTCTTCTGCATATCAAAGATCTACTACCGGCAGTAGATTTTATCACAAATCTCATTATCAACTCCTGATCCCTGAAAGTAAACTTAAAACGGTTGGCAGTGAGGAGTTCGTCGCGTAATTTCATTGCAGACAGTACACTTAAAACGCAATAAAGTTAATGAGGAATATTCTTTTTTACATAGCATAACTAAAAGGTTCACAATAAAGTTACTTACATAAGTATATAAAAGTAATTTGCATAAAACAAGAAAAGAAAACAAAGGCCATTTTTAATATTATAATCAGTAATATTTAAATAGTTGCATGCAATATAATATTAATACCAGAACATGTAATCATTTCAACAAACCATTGAGTTATTGATCAACTACAAATTTAAATTAATTGGTTTATTGTGTTTGCATATTAATACAAAACAAATATTATAATTATAAATAACAAATCTCATAACATGGTCGGGTGCACATTTTCATAACAATAGTGAAAAAATATTTGATTATTATGTAGATTAGCTTATTTTATATATTTTTTGCAAATAATATTGCACAATTTAGCTGTGCAATGATAAAATTCAGAGTTGCAGAAAATTAAATTTCCACTAGCATATACAATGCATCTTTGTCAGGGGAAAAGTCGGGGCGAGGATCACGATCCTTCCACCGAAATTTATTATCGTTGTGGAATATATTTAAATCCCAGATTTTTAAAATGAGTTTTATTATTAAAAATTTAAAATGTACCCTGTGTATATATTTCGATATAAAATGTAATAGTAAATTGAATGATTGTTTTTGATACTCAGTCATGTCACTGTTAATACATAAAAAATATAAAAAGTAATAACAAACAAATGTATTTTTAATAGTTATTTTATTATTTATTATTTATTTATAATATTTGTTTTATCAAATATTTATTAATTAATAAATATAATTCTTTTTTAGCTGGTATTTGGCATAAGTATACGATCAAAAAGATATGAAATTTGTTAAACATTAAATAATAATATTGTATTCTTATTGTATAACAATGTAATAATTAAATAAGATTTGTTTGTTGTATCCCTTTCTGTTAACCTTCTCCATCAGTTGTTTAGGGTTTATTTGTTTTTTGTTAATACACCTGAATAATTCCCAAACCGTAAAAAAAAACAAAAAAAGTTTCAAATAAAAGTTTAATGGTTTTAAACTATCGTTTAAATATATTTTTATTATACAGGGTGCTTATTTTATTATAGAAATTTGATACATTTATTTTTTTAGGCGCACCCAAAAGTGTGTCCAGTGTCGCAAATAATGTGATAAGGTAACCCTTGCGTAATATAAAACTTTTGAGTGTGGTTATAAAAGCCTCCATGGTCAGATCATTAGCAAGTTCACAATGCACCGCGTTTGTGACCTTGCATGCAAACACTAGGTGATTTAGATATTCCTATTAGTCCAGTCAAAGTAACTTATCACATTTTAAAACTATGTACACTGATTTATAAGTACCTAGTGAAAGATATACTAAAAGTCCTGACAAAAATGACACAAGCTCTAGCGGCAATCACAGAAAACAAGGCACTTTTTCAGTTTTTTGTTAATATCTTGAGAACTGTAAGTTGCAGGTAAAAGCTAATTATATACACATAGAAAGCTGATAAAATTTGCAATAAAAAAGATCATATACATTTTTCTAGTGGCTTAATTTAACAAATAATATCTGTCTTTCAGATGAGGTTAAAGCCATGAGGAAGACAATAAGATCAACATCTTTGCCAACTATTGCTACTTTGTCACTAGTTTAGAATTTTATGACTCCTCAATTTACTAGCGTTACTAGATTCTTGTTTTTTTAGTTCCATGGTCGTGAAGAGCAGAAGAAAGAAATAAGTCTGGATTTATTGTGTTTTTTAGAAAAAAAATCATACTGTTTGACTGTGATATGTGTTTTGTGTTCAAAGTTTATGCTAACTGACCTCTTTAGCTTGCACTTTAGATCTATTCAGCTGTCTACGTACTGGATGGTGCCGCTGAATAACCATCAAACGCAGCGGTACAGCTCTTGCCGGCATAATTTTTAAGAACATAGGCGACACAACATTGGCAAGTTGTTGAGATTGAGTATTTTTGAGCCACACTACCTTGTGTAACAGTAATCCTCCATCCAAAACAATGTCAAAATCGAAAAGATTGGCTTCTTCTTGTAGTACAGGGAAAGTATTGTATAAGGCGGATTTGTTTGTTTTTAGTATTCCAGTTTTCTCAAATAAAGATAAAAAGTAAGGAGCAAGCTTATGTTATAAGTACTAGTTGTTTAAGTCCTTATTACTCTGCTTGTTGATAACTATCTTTAGAAACATTGTTAAAGAGTTGATTACTACTTTTTTCCATGAACAAAGAAGGTTAAAGAGAGACCGCACTAACACTACAATTTGACGCGTATGCCACGCGTATCCAGAACGCTATGTGGAAGGAGGGGCAGGTAGTTGGGGAGAGAGGAGAGACTGTCAAAAAGTGACAATACAAAAAAAAAATTCTATTCTTTAGCGCCCTATAACTTAGTAACCGCTGTAAATACAAAAAAATGTATGTTATCATTTTTATTGCAAATTTTATCAGCTTTCATTATGAAAAAATGCTCTGTTTTCGGTCATAACCGCTAAAGCTCGTGTCATATTTGTCAGGATTTTTAATATATTCTTTATTAGATACCTATAAATCAGTGTACAACATTTTAAAACTTTTAGAATTTTTTAGAGGTGAGATCAATATTTGAGCATATTTGACTGGACTATAAGTATAAGTTACGGTTGAGTCAGATTAGTACTAACATTTGTCAATATGATTTTTTTTTTCGTTTTCTTTGGTAGCGCTTTTTACTTTACGCATTAAATCGGTAAGCAACAAAGCTGCACACAATTTAAAATGTAGTATGAATTTTGTTTAAAACGGCGCAATCCACGATTTGTAGCTAACAAACCTTTAGTTTATTAGTTTGTCTACCAAATACACGGTCACAAAAAGTAAACTGTAAAGTTCCAGTTTAAAGTTCTCATAAACAATTACACCCTTATGCATAGTCATATTTAGTAGCTACTAAAGTGCTACTAGCTGGATATTACTAGGCGCGTTCGTTTCGCCAATATCACTGAAATTTTGATCACTTGGTGATGACCTAAAATATTACTGAATTATTGTTAAACATGATACATAACAAAGAACGACCAATTTCACCTTATCTCAAAATGATATATTCAATACTCGCCATATTTTTAAATTTACTTCATCGAATTTGTATAATTTATCATCACCAAGTGAAAAAAATTTCAGTGATATTGGCGAAACGAACGCGCATACTGTTGACCATATGCATAGTGATATTTAAAACACTACTAAGCTTAGTTTTTATCTAAAAGGTTAGTAGCCAGATTGTCTTGTTTTGCATGTGATTAAATATATTGTTAATATAACCTACAACTGTCAGTTGCTTTGCTTATTACATTAGATATTAATATTTAAATACTAACATCAAAATATAGGTGATTGCTTCGAGCATAATTAATAAAATAAATTAATGTTATTCATTTTAATAATTAAATTAGTTTAGTGTTTTTCTGTAAGATGGCAGCACATCTAAAATAGAGTTAAAAAAATATTATGGCAGCAGCAAACATCTGCTGTGCATTTCACTCTTTTAAAACTTACTATGACTAAACATATTAGATATTTTCTATTTGAACGCATCATGCACCCGGTGCGTTAGAGTTTTTTTTTTGCGGGCAATCGCGTTTTACATTTGATAAACTAGAACTAGACAATAATTGGCGTTTGTAAGAAGTTTTCTAACTCAAAATCATCGAAAATGTAAGACGCGTTTAAATTCAAAAATTACTGAATTAGTGCCACCAATCAATCATATTTGTTAATTAGGTTTATATTTACAAGTTGTAATCATTATTGAATCTTTATTTTTGTGCAAAACTTTTCATTATTTAATTTTACTGCGCAAAAATGAAACATGAAGCAAACTTCATGTCACAAAATGCTGTGTTGTCAAAGCATAATTTTATTGTTAGTAGATACGAACTAAATTATACTAAAAATCAACTATGCATGAGACACATTTAGTTTGGTATAAGTAGCTACTAGTTAGTAACGCTTTAGTAGCATATTAACCAAACAACTAAGCATAAGGCTGTTAAAGATCAAGGTACCAATAGACTTGTGATCATTAATCATTGAGTGTAAATATCAAATGAAATTTATTTGTCCTAAGATAATTTAATTGTTTGAAGTTCAAACATTACTAAACCAAGAAACTTATTGGGCCAAATATTTGAGCAATGTTACTTAAGATATATGCTTTGTGGCACTTAGTAATTCAAATTGTTACTTTTGTAACAGAGTATTGAGTACAAAAAACCAAACAAAATTTATAGTCTTAGTACTCAACTTCAAATTTTTAAACAAATTTTAGAATTTGTAATCTGTTTTCTTAATAAAAATGCAGAAGCTTACCAAAAGTTGAATTATTTCATTCCGCAATGCAATCAGCTCGTTAGCTTCACCGCCGCCGGTAATAAAATCATTCTTATAAAACCTGGAAGTGATTGTTTTATACAATAAAAAAATAATTTTTGTTTCTTAATAGGCTTCTTTAAGCACCGCGTGGCAATAAAACTGGCTAGAAAGGTTTTGTAAATTGAAGTTTAAACCATGGGCTTGCTTATTGCAAATTTGTAAGATTCTATAATAATCCGTGTTTTACAAACTAATTAAAATTTGATGGTACATTTTGATGATGTGCTTAATACTGAGTTGATCATCAGAAAGAACTGACTCTTACGTAATAATATCGTTTAGCAATTGGTTGATTGTGTTTAAAAAAAAAACGTCAAAAACTAAGCAAATTTTTGTAGTACAACTATCCAGTTTGTACACCGCGTTCTAAGTGCAGGAAATTTCCTGACGTAATATGATCAAGCTCCAAATATTTTTAGAAAAAAGCGTTGTACTCAGTCTTTGCTTCGTAATTATTTAGTAATTTTTGTTCAAGATTTAAAAAACGTCTTCTGGCGCTTTCTAAAAAATGTCTTAATAATTTAGGGTTGGACTTACAAAACTGTATTGCTCGTGTTGTTGTAATAGATAATTTGGATAAAATATTCTTTACATTTGGCTTTTTTGTTTCAAATTTGTCTTGTTTTTGAGATATTGCTATTTATTTTTTATTAATTGGTAAAAACACGGATAAATTATTGGCGTAAGAATTATTTGTAATTTTGCTCAAAATTAATAATCTAACTACACATTTGTCCAATGCGTAATAATTTGTTGCAAAACGTAATAGTGCGGGTCAGGTAATTGGATATTTCGAAAAATGTTGATTGCACTTGCGCTTATAGATTGAATGAAAATATTTAAATCAATATTATCTTAAATATAAATTTCTAAATCTGTAATAAATTTTAAGAATTTTGAACGTATAGTTGCGTTAATAACTAATTTTGTTTTAGTGTGATTATTATTGATACCGATGTTTGATAAATTTGTAAGTTTTCCTTTTAAATCAATAGATCGCACAAATTTACATCTACCATGCAAGTATTTCTACTAAAATAATAAGCAAAATAAAACTTGAAGGTTCAGTGTACTCACTGAAGACTTACAACAAAGTTGCTGAATCCGTTGAGTGTTATTAGCGTTTTCAGGTAGGCGTTGAATAGATTTCTGTTTTGTAACATTATCTATATGCAAAATTGTTTTTTGCAATCAATTGCAGGTTTTGCACGAGACGATTTACAATTTTAATTTCCAATTTGCAAACAATTTATGCATAAACGCGTTTACATGTAACTTTAATACTTCAGAGCCTTGATTTGTAATGTAGATATTATTATTATTATTATTATAGAATTTGCAATTAAATACAAGTTTGCTAAGGTTAGCATAAAGCAAAATGTATTTCGCAATAAGTTGTAGCTTGTATTTGCTTTTCATTAAGGTTTTTAATATTTTTGTAGCATAGCAAATTTTTGTTTGGTAGCTTCTCTTCTCATTTATTTTCGTCGGAATGGAAAGTTTTTAAATTATTAAATAAATTAATGAGTTGTTTTAGTCAATCTTTTGGCTCATGTCTCTAAACGCGTGAGTATGTTGCATTACCTTGTTCAATATGTTTCCAAACTCGTGACAAATTTTTTTCATAGCCGTGGCAAAATCAAAAAACGTTTTAATTGATGTGATTATTAAATATAACTTGTTTATTTTCAAATTTTAACTTCAATAAATCCATAGCTACGATAATGGCTTAATAGCCAAAACCGGTCTGTATTAAAACAATAAAACATTCTAGCATATAAAAGTATACATATCAAAACTTAGTTTTCAGAGTATGCGCACATCATAACATTTAACTTGCATTTAAAAACTAAATTTATCAATTTATCTGTTACTCAAAAGTCAGTTTTGCCACTAGAAAATCAGATCTAAATAATAATAACAATGATTAACACGTTGACGACAAAACAAGCAAATAACAACATGTAAATATGATTAAATCATTGATATTATGTTATATTCTTTTAACATTTGCATGAGTATGAGATAATATTATAATCATGGATCTCAAAATCCAAAACTACCGATAATAGCGAACAATGCTACCTTTACAGAAACACTGAACCAAACAATCGCTGCTATGATAACGTCAAGCAAACACACCGACCCAAATAGAATGTGGCAAGATACAAAAACAATAATTGTAAATACAATACGAGATACACAACCACTACATAGACCAACATTAAAACAACAATGGATATTTACCAAGATGTTTCCCTTAATTGAAGCAAGAAAAACCATAAAAGCCTCTATTAACAGTCAAAAACAGCAAATCAAATACAAGCAACTCTTAAAACTCATACAAACAGGATGCAAAAAAAATAAGAAATAAACTATCTTAACAACATATGTAGTAAAATACAACAACATGCAAATTCCACTCAGTCCACTAATGTTTTTGCTAAAATCAAGTTAATAACTAGAAAGACCAAACTTCAAACATTGTCCATCCACGACTCGAACAACGCACTGATTACAGATATAGATAAAGTTGTAGATGTATAAAAAAAATACTGCAAACAATTATACAAAAAAGAACAAATCCAGAACACCAACAACCCTGACTGGATTGAAGAACCGAGTATACTATTTCATAAAGAAAGGAGCAACCACTAAATGCAATAACTATCGACTTATTGCAATTATATCACATACAAGCAAATGCTCCATATCCGCATGGCAAATAACACCCGAACAAGCAGGATTTGTTAAAGGACAAAGGACAAAAGAACAAATTTTAAATCTAAAACAATTAATCAAAAAAGCCAGAGAATACTACACACTTATGTATATCTGTGTTGTAGATTACGTAAAAGTTTTTGACCAAGTCAAATGACACAAACTGTGGCCAATCCTTATCCAGATGGGAATACCAATTCACCTCACACAGTTGATCAAGAATGTGTATGAAGACAGTACTGCTGTGGTCAAGGTTGACAACTATCTGTCGTGACAATGCAATATTGGTAAGGGGGTGAGACAGGGTTGCATTTTGTCGCCTTTTCTTTTTAATCTGTACAGCAAACACATTATGCTCTCTTTACTAGATGAGTGAGAAGGTGGCGTAACAATTGGTGGAGAAAAATATCAAACCATAGAATTGCGTATATGGTTGGTGGTAAAAATAAACTTACACATAACCAAAACTATAATCGTAGATCGCGCAAACAACAACTGGCCAAACAAGATTTGAATTAGCAAGTATGAGGTAGTGGACCACTTTATCTACCTAGGCGCCGACGTCTACAATAGAAGTTGCTGCAAAGCGGAAATACCCCGTTAAATCCAATTGAGAAGAACAGCAATGTCCCATCTAACACCTATATGAAAAAACCGCAACATAACAAAACATACCAAAACTAAACTGGTGCAATCGCTTGTGTTACTTGTGTTTATATACGGAGCGGAGACGTGGACATTGCAAACCGCAGATTTGAGATGTGGTGCTGGAGAAAAATGCTATTATAATTAAGTTAAAAGCACAAGTAAAATAAAGCTGCAATGTCGGCAAAACGACGACACTTAAATATGTCTCCGAGCATATTCACACGTGGTCGTTTTCTATCAGATTCAGATTCTGTTTAGTTTTCATTTTTACATATAAATTTTGTTTTCTAAATTTTATATAAATAATACTTTTTAAGAAAATTAAGAATCAGTGTAAAATTTCTTTGCTTTTTAAAATATAGGTTAACAAATTTAGATTATGTGACTAATGTAAAACAATAATTGAAATTAAATTATTTTTTATACAGTTATTAATCTCAAAGCAATTAATTGAATGTTGACATTTTTAGGTTCTGAGAGTGTCGACTGATTTCAGTTTTTTTTTATTACTATCGCGTCCGTCAATTGAGAGAATGGTGGCGCTATAGATACTGACGAGTATCTGGTCCACCCATACTCTCATATTAAATGTAATTATAGTTAAATAGACACTAATCATATATTAAAATAACAGCCTGAATTAATATATGCCATAATTTCTTAAAAATTTCTACCGAAGAAGGGTCTCAAACCTGCAACAAATTATACACATATTACACAATAATAGCAAAAACGTCTTTTTGCACTTTCTGAGATTGAATGTTATCAGATTAGAACCATAGTAGAATTATAAAGCATCAAATTAAATCTCAACAATTTTAGGTTATGTACGAATTGTAATACAAAAACTGCAAATTAATAATTTAAGAGTCAATTGTAAAGCAACAGATTAGTTCTAATCTAATTTATTTTTTGCCTGCAATATAATATCTATCTTGAGAGAAACGGTTTGATATTTGCGTAAACAATCTAGATTGTTAAATATATTATTAATATTATTATATAAAGTTCTATTTGCAAAACATGTTTTTTTGTTTTAATATAAATCTGCATATTATGTTTACTACATCAAAATATGAATTAAATTCCTTGTGTAATTAAGCTAGAGTAAATAATATGCAGAAAATTCAAACAAACGCTGGCTTAATTCTATTAACAAATACATACTAATGAATTCTTATTGTATGCAAAAATCTTTGACCCGACACACACACATACACCCCCGTCCGCCGGCTTAACTTTGGGTTTTGTACAAACAAAGGTTAAATTACTGTTGTACTGTGTCGCGCCCGCTACACGGAGATAGGATTATGTTTATTTTGCCAGCCAAAGTACTAGTTAAATTCGTATCTTCTTGAATGCATAACATACAGAGGCGAACGTGTTAAATTAAAAAGAAGCAAATATTGACATTATTATCTTTCGTCTAAAATTAGAATCGCTATAGATTATCTGAACGAGCATGTTTGAATATAATTTCTAACTTAATTTCACTTCTTTTATTATGACTTTGTGGCAAACTAAATAATTGGGAAGTTTGAAGGTTATGGGATTAGTTGGTGCTAGTTACTGTTAGTTTCTACATTGCACTTCTAAAGCACTAGTTGCAATGGTTTTCGATACGAGAATAGCTGTTGAAACTAACAAATGTGTATGATAACAGTAAAAGTATGTGCAATGATCAGTGTTATTAAAGCTGTCGCTAGTAAAATTATATTTACCACGACAAGAAATAACAACAATGTAATTACAATTTATTTTGTATTTTTTATAAAGTTTTATTTAAGCTAAAAATATTTTGATTAAATAAATTTATATTTGCCATTATACATATAATATTACAAAAAAAACTTTTTGTGGAGAAATCGAAAGATTGAGATTAGTCAATTAAAAATACCAAATGTTAACAATGTAGTTGTTAAATTCTATTCACAAAATAATTAATACACAAAGTGCTAGTTAAAGATTTTAACTAAAATATAGATAAGCATGTTTCAAATCGTAAACATTTTACCGTTTATGTATGTAGTAATAATAAACGGCAGAGTAAAATGTATTTTATGTTTTAAAAAATTGTAAACGGTTTTCAAGTTTAGATTTTATAAATCTTATTGTTCATATAATTTATGATAAATAGGTTGTTGACAATCTTATTGAATGCGAAACTATTATTTTATAATAAATAGCATATTATTCAACAAGTTTGTGGCGCAAGTTGTAGGTACAATTGTAACTGAACAATTCGAGTGAATAAACCATTACACGCAAATAATTTAATAATTACTTAATATATCATAACAATATAAAAATACTTTTGAATTGTAACGAGTGAAACCGCATTTAAATTCTAAATTCAATAATCACATTTTTTTAGTCCCGTTGACATTGATAGCCATATTCAATACTTAATTTTATTATTGGCAGTAAAAAATTCTCGTTTTGGTGTGCATGGCAATTTTTAATTGGTAGATAAAAATAAAATCAAAAATGTACATTAAATTTTAGTTTAAGAATAAGATAAAGTGCAGCACCGTATTTAAATCTTGTTTTTTTGCTAGTAATATGAATAAAATAAAACGTATTTGAATTGTATTGATAATTTTAAAAGAAATGTATAAACATTAATGATGATATATGTCTCAAATTTCTGTAAGAGATTTTTTAAACTGCACATTGGAAGAAATTGTAAAGTGTATGAATGGTATGTACACAAAAAGTATGTAAACAAAACCGCGTAATCCTCTTAACCATATCATTTAACTGTTCACAACTTTCTACCAACGTTTAAAAAAGGCTTTTTATAGCCTCGCAGTCAGGCTTTATTTTCCAGCTCCAATAAGTTGCTTCAATTGTAAAATGTTTGGTCACACAACTGCTCGTTGACTTAAAAAGCAGATTTGCGCGAGTGGAAAACTTCTGCATAAAGGTAGCAAATGCAAACAGCTAATTGTGGAGGAGAACACTCGTCAAGATCACGTAATTGTCCAAAATACAAAAACGTAAATAAGCTTATATATAAAATTATACCGCTTTTTGTTGCTGCACTAAGCACACAGACTGACTTGACTGCCTTCTGCATCAAAGAGTCCGGTACAACCGTTTATTAAACCTAACATGTCACCGCCAAATCTTCCAAGACAACAACGGTTGAGAAGACCATAAATGTGAGGAAAATACCCCCCACACACACTCAGGTCAGCCTTAAAACCTACCTGACACAACCTGTTTTGGCAAATACGGCAAAACAATTATTTATAAGTCAGATTAGTTTACATGTGCCTCCTAGAAACGCAATTCAAACCTTAAAAAAATTTCAATCTTTGATGCTTTACATGCATAAGATAGAGTTGATGTTTTAAAAAAACAAATATATTACAGTTTACAAAAATAACCATCAGAACTAAACTCTAAGCAATAGCAATCCGGCTTACCGTTCCAATAAAAACCATAATATGCAACCTTTATCTTCTGGAATTCAATTGGACTTTGAAAGATACAGAAGAACTTGTTTTGTAGCTTTTACAGCCTTACTTCCCGGTAAGTGACTCAATTTTCGTCGACAGTAGCTCTCAAAATTATAGTAAAAAATTCTTGCGTAAACAAAAATTAAAAACTCTATTAAAATTTTCTTCTTTAAAGTTTTTGCCCTACAAATCCTTCTTTTCCTCAAAAAAGTTGGAAACGGTTATCAGTGGCATTTGTACCTTGCACTGGAACCAGACATGTTTTATTAGGTTGTCCAGTAGCTTCCTTTTTGCTTAAAGGAGCGGTTTCTAAAAATCTACAACCTGCTATGAGAAAACAACGTCTACCGACAAAATGAAAAAAAGCCAATACCTTGCCATTGCTGTAGCCGGGTAAAAATCCAAACAACGTCTACAGCTACAAACCAATTTTGTTTACATGATGCGTTTTTTTTGTCGTTGTCGTTTGTTTGCGGTGTTTCAAAATCAGAGTGTGGCGGTACTGTTGCTGTTGTAAAAAAACATTGGTTTTATCCAAAATCCACTACGGCAGTGTACTCATTTGCAAAAATATTTGGGTTAAAAGCCATAGTCGCAGTCTACAACCTAAACATCAGTCATGGAAGTATGTTAGACAAGTTTTGCACTATGTTTTTGCTGTTAGCCACTCGTCGTGTCGTTTTGTTCTCACATACGTCGCGGCAATGCAAGTAAAAAGGATTACAACGATTAACTCATCTTTATCGTCAACAAAATGCAGCAACGCAATTACAGACTCAGGTCTACCGTCACTAAGCCGGTGTGCGTGCAAGCGCATGAACTAAATAAAAGTCTTAATGTAAACTATCCAAAGGTATTCGAAGTTGGATCTAACAAGTTTTCTCCTTGGCTTATGACAAGGGCAAAAACTCGTCCAGACCTATTCTTCCAGATAAAACAAAAAACTTGCGTTGACGTCATAAGGAGCAAGTTATGTCCAAATACCCAGACTATCTACGATTGTATACGGATGGTTCAAAAACAGATTGAAGAATAAAAATTTGTTTTAGACGGTAAACCCATTCAAATCTTTCCCTAAAAAAACTTCCATAATAACTGCAAAATTATAAGCATTGTATAAAACCCTGTTAAACTGTAAGACATCATCTCAGAGATTGTTCCTTCTTTGTTCCTACTTGCTGAGTGCCATCCTAAGTATAAAATCTATGTACTTTGTTGATTCACTAGCCCAGCTCATACCAGCTTCTGTATTCCACCTGGCTGGGTTTGGACAAATAGTTATCTTTGTTGAATACTGGATCATGTAGGTATCAAAGACAATGAACTGGCCGATAAAACCGCCCGTCAGGCAGAAGACGTAGATCCTACAAACAACATTTTTGTAAGACTCAATGATTGCAAAAAATACATAATTTCAAACGTCATCCCAGTTTGGCAAATAGTATGGAACGTCTTCAAAAACAAATTAAAGAAAATCAAGCTTTCTATGACGGCATGGTAATTGCAAGTAGATCTCAGTAAAAACATACCTACTTAACTTTTTCGTATCTTCTGATTAGCAACAAACAAGCCGCATGTTAAACGTGTCACAACCATCTAGCGTGGAGCACACTTTAGAGGAACGCCCAGCTATTCTTCCTGATTGTAATTAGCACGTGCTCTTTAACAACGTGATGTTAATTTTATTAAACAAAGAAAAGTCCATTAAAAGGTGCGTCTAATTTTGGAAAGAAACAGATGTAACCAAGTTTTTGTGTTGTTTTTTAATAACTTTAAAATTAGTTTATTTATTAGTTCTTATTGATGAGTTTGTGTTGTTAGGCTGCTTAAAGTACTGTAGTACTTTGTGGATCCTGTGATATAAGGTTTAATTAGTTTTTAGTGTCTGGCATTGAAGCATTTTACAACTTAGATGTCATCTGTAATATTTAGTTAGTGTTTTGGGTTTGGCATTAAAGCAATTTTAGCTTTAGTGTCAGCTGTAATAGTAGATTAGGTTTAATTAGTTCGTTCTGTGATATAGTTTTTATTTTTCAGTACTGCGATATTAAATTTAGTATTTATCTATTTAAACATTTTAATGTGTTGTAATATTTCCTGAGGTCTGTAACTTGAGATTATTATTATTTTAATTTAGCTAATTATTTTAGTAGATGACGCAATAAATGAATAAAAACAAATTTAAAAAATTAGAGCATTGAGACCTGAAAAAGACAATTTTAAATCCAATACATAAATAACATAGTTTTTAGAATAAACTAGGTCTTGATTCGCCAGTTTGTCGACCTGTTCATAAATACTTCATACTTTACTATTAACTGCGTATTAAATGCGTAAATGTAGTCACATTAAAAGATTACAATTTAAAATGCAAAATTAATTTTTTGGTTATTATTTTAATTTCTACTGGCATTTTACTAAAAATTATTTGACAAAAAAATAACAAAGATGCTTAAATTAAGAGTATTTGTTGATTTAAAAAAATATGTAGTGTTTATTTTGTACAAATGTTATATTTATGCACTTTATTGATTATAGTTACATTTTTATTTTGGTATACCTTTAAAAAGTCAAAATATTGTTTAATTTCTTTTAATACAAGACAACATAATTTATGTGCGGAAACATTATAATGTATTCTATGGTCTATTCAAAACCACGCTACACTAAAAGTATGTAAACACATGCAATTGGTTGTTAACAGGGGGCTCGACAGTTCAATAAAGACCGCACAAAAGTTAGATTTTATACATAGTAAAATATTCGGACTTTGACTCTAATTATGAATGTAATCTCTGTACTTTCCCAATATTTATTAATATACCTGAACCTATACCCATACTTCATAAATCCTTTTTTATTGTCTTGCGACTTGCGACCTTGTCCCCGTAGCTGTGCACGTGAACAACGTCTGTTTATTTGTTTACTTTGAGTCCAGCGTGGTTTTGCATAGACTATAGTCCGCTAACAGTTTATCACAAAGCGACAAATTGTATCTAAACACAAAAGTTTGGTGTTTTGACCAAATATAATAACGTCTACTTTGACTTATTAGATTATTTAAATAATTACCATAATTAACAAAAAAAATATATAGTAAATATAACTAATTTGCAAAATTTAGTTTAACAGCCAACATGTCGATGTTATAAATCACATCAATTATTATTGTATACAAAATAGTTGCCAAACACTAAGTGATTAAACGTCGTGTTAATATATTAGTAATTGAAGTTTACGTGGCACTTCACGATGCATATTGCTTCTAAGGAATGATGATATCAATTTTCCGGGTTCCACATTACGCAGGAATCTTCCCTAACCCGCAACATTTGCCACCTCAACCCACGTGTATTATGTAAATTTTGATCCTCTCTAGTTGTTGTCTATTACTATTTGCGAGAAATTTAACTAAAACCAGACCCGCGATCGTCATGAACAAAATAAACATGCTTACCCTTTGCTGGCGGGGTGATCCTGGATTCACAGTACTCCCCATTGAATCCCGGCCTACATTCACATCTGACGGCTGAATCCCCTATGTGTCTGCAATAATAAACATGCAAATCAGTACTTTAACGGGATCTATATTGTACGGAACATAATATGTGTATGAGTGAAAATAAAAGAAAATGTGTACGACTATACGGTATCGTTTCACCAAATACCTTTTACACTCTGCTGCTTTTGTGTGACTTGAATAATAATAGTTATTTTGTTAAATTTGGTATGTATCAATACACTAACTATATAGATAATTATTATTATTTTGAATATCATATATAGTATTATTTTTTTGAACTGGGATATTTATTATGTATTTATCACATAATAATTAAATTAATGTATCATTTGTTGTGTATGCATTTAAATTAAATATATCATTATCATAACTACACAATAATGTGAAATGTACACCATATCTACATATTTTATTCGAACAAAAAAATAACTGATTTAATATAATTATTTTACACACATTTTACGCAATTGGACGCATTCATATTTAATAATCAATTACTTTAATTTGTTTTTAGCCAAAATACAGGAACATATTTATATAATAATAAAACCAATTAAGTAAATTAGATATCAATCACCCTAATTTATTTATACATAATGAACAATCTGTCATAACATCAAATGACTAATTTAGTATAATGTGTCCCTGAAGTTTAAAAACGTTATTTATTTTGTGGATCATATGTGTCAACAAAATTAAATTTAAGTAATGATCATATCATGCAAAACAAGTAATCCAATGCACACTTACTAGTTAGTTACTTTATGCACATTATATATTTTTGTTTGTATTAACAACTTGTCATAGTTTATGTTTACAAAGATTTGAAAAATTCATCAGTTTATGTTTAAATAAATTAGAATAAAAAAAAAACTTGTAAACGTAATGAATAAAAATATATACTAAAAGAGATAGGATAAGCAAGACCAAAGCAAATCATTTTTTAATGTAAGTAACAAAAACTACTATAAAACAATGAGTTCATTTCAAAAAGATAATTCAAAATTAATAACATATTGTAGTTATTTTAAAAGATTTTTTTGCATATAAATTATTTTATAATATATCCAAAAGTTCGATAATCCTGAAAATATCAATAAAAACATAGCTAGTAAAAAACTGTAAAAGATTGTTACGCTATTATCGGAAATGCAATTTATAGGTTTATCAGTTTTTTTATTCCACATCCACACATATCCCATATTTTGTGGCTATTAAAATATTGATCAATAACAAGTCATCAAATTTATCAAACAACTGCGGTTGCTGATATTGATCATTTATTGCAGATTTGCCATGTGTTTTGTACATTTTGTAAGCGGAACCATTAGTTATAAAATATTAAGTGCTGGAATATAAAAAAAAATAATCAGTTTAATTTTTCCCATATCAACATACAAAGACTATCAACACAGATTTTTTTCTCTAACTATATACGGGGTGTTAGGTAAACATGCGGCAAAAACTCAAGAAGTTATTCCTTGGTCTATTAGAATTCTTTGTTCTGTAATGATTTCTAAAAAAACCTCTTTGTTTGGAAGATACAAGATGAACAAAATTTGCGACAACCATATTTAAGATTTGTTGAAATCATTAATGCAAATAAAAGTATATAAAGTACAAAACATTAATGAGTTTATCAAGTACAAAAAAATTGTCAACAATAACCAAGAACGGCTGTTTTATCTACTACTGTACAAGTGGATTTCATTTGAATACGTCTCGTCATGGATCATTGCATGTATTGGTCGCAGTTGTTTAGATTGAGTGACTTTTGGCTGTTTGACGAGTCTTTAATAGTTAGTGATCTTCCCTACCACGTATCACTATACAAACGCCAAGATGACTGACATGCATATCATGTATGAACTTGCTGATGGCAATTAATTAAAAGTTAGACGATTGTATATTGAACGGGTTTCTGGCCGTAATATCCCGAGCACATTGAATCAAAATGAAGGGTCAAAAAAATCAATAACAGTAAAAACGATACAACTGAAACTCAATGTAATAGACATGATAGAGAAAGATCAAAGTAGTTTTACGCAAAAAATTGGCAATACTTTGAATATAAGTCATTGAACAGTTTGAAATTGTTTTAAGAGTAATTTGTTATATCCATACCAAATTCAGCGGCACTATTACCTGCTCATTTTGCTTTACGTATTGCGTTATGTCAATGCTTTTGCAAACATTAATTTTAATCCCTCAATTCCTCCAAATATTTTTTTTACCAATGAAACCAGTTTCTCAAGAAATACAATAAGGAATTTTTATAACAACCATATGTGGACAGATGAAAATCTGCATCAGGTATGTGAAGATTGTTTTTAACATTAGTTTTTCTTGAGTGTTTGGGTTGGAATTGTAAGCGACTGTCTAATCGGACTAGTATTTCTACCAGGAAGACTTAGCGGCGGGGTGTATTGCAACTTTTTTGAACACATGCTACCTCAGTTTTTAGATAATGTACAATTGGCAACAAAAATTAAAATGTGGTTTATGCACAATGGTGCACCACCACATTTCAGTTTGGTTGCTCGCCATTATTTAACAGCAACATACAAAGATCGTTGGATTAGTCAAAGTAGACCACACGTATGGCCTGCTCGATCTCCAGAATTAAACCCCTTGGATTATTTTTTATAAGGTTATCTGAAGTCATTAGTACAAAAATTGTTAAACAAAAAAATTAAAACAAAAAACCTCTACATACCAAAACAAAATACTTTTTATTTTCATATAATTACAATCAAGCGTGTTTACCGTCTGATAGGATATAGTCGATGACACATATAACCTATCTTAAGAAGTATTTTATTTTTCCGCAAATTAGCACTTAGCCCTTTTGTTACTTCTGCTTCTTAATTGCTAGGTGTAACTAACTAAAGTTATTAAAAATTACCATTTTGTTGCACACGTATGACCAAGATGCTACCTTGTATGAACAAGAAGTTAAAATACTTTATATACAATGCCATACTTCTGCGGATATCCCACAAATAAAACATTTGTAAAATTTTGTACTTCCATGTCATGACATATTCTTCTTTATTTTGCGTTTTACAGCTATTTTACGTTGCCCCAGAAGTCTAACGACTTCTATGAAGGGGGTTGATAGGACCAACGGCTTATTAGGTAACTTCCAAATCACCCCGGTAGATAAAGAGCAAAGTTATACTCGAAAATCAAACCCGGGACTGTTAGCGTGCTACTCTAACGCTCTATAAGTAAACTATATCATCCTTCTGCAATATCAAACAATAGAGCAAGATGATTTAATTTTTATAAAAAAGTATTTTAATTGCTATATCCAATCACATTGTATGTTTACGGAGTTTAATAATAAATTTTTTTAGTAACTTGCATAAGCAGCTAGTTAGGAGATAAGCCTATAACTTGTCCATGTTTAATTACAAATACTACATTAGTCAGTTTCTACGACTATCTGCGTTTCAGATAATACCAAATCAAATCCTAAAGTACTAAAAAGTGCGTTATATATTTTATCTTCATCAAAAATAAATGGCACAATGTTTGTCGTAATTATTATTGTTGATCTTCTGACAATATATACAGATTCGGTTCAGCTTTCTTATACATTTTTCCGACGGATGACTATGATTCTTTTTTAGCTTTTTGCATTTTTTTTTACACAACAGCTTTGAATTTAAAATAAGCTAATAGTTTTTTTTCAGTGACTGAACTTGTTAAATTTAAAATTAAAATTTTACTAAAATAGCTCTGCAAGTTTGATCTAAAGACAGCAGTTTGTGTAGCCTGTATGACGAAATTGGTAAAAGTTTTATGAATGATGGATGGAAATATGGATAAAAACAACTGCTTATTAAGTTACATCCAAATCATTCCAGTAATTAAATTGTTTAATCATATTTCTGAAGATTAATTTTTTTTACTAAAATAACTCTCTATAACAAAACCATCTTGCCGTTATTTCATTGCCAATAATAACTTAATTACTGGTATAATAATCAAACACTTAAACAAAACATATCCTAATTAGCATTAAATTTATTATTTTGATTTTTAGGACAATTTTTATGTTTGGTTATAAATATAATAATCAAGCAAGCAATAGAATAGTAAAAATTGGTCATTATCATAAAGATGTTTTAAAATTTTCAACAATGCCACAATACTTGATAAATAAAATCTAAATGTGAGTATTGTTACCTTTAATTAAGATAACTAAATCCATTTAAAAAAATTAATTGGATTAACTTGAACCCTACATAATATTGTGAGCAATAAAATTATTTATAAATGTTATTGAGGATAGAAAATGTTCAAGTAAATAATCAATCAAACAAATATCGAAATTGACATTAAACAAAATATAGTTGAAAGGCTTTTACTTCTAATGCAGTGTTGATAGATACGGAATTCATTACTGAAAACCGTGTCATAATCTAATAAAGCCGCTTCACCCAGAAAATTAAATTCTTGTAAAAAAACGCAGATGAGTAAATTTTTGATATAAAAGTTTTAACAAATTACAATAAATTATATTGTTACAGTTTTGTTGTGTAATGGTTGAAACAATTTTAAAAGCTGCTGTAAAAAAGTAAATTAAACTCTTTGTTTATCAGCGTTTTTCTTCAAAAGTAGTATCTGATGAAGAAGCATTTTTATTATTTGATATTATTTTATCTGTCAGAGTATGTAGCACTCTCTCCACTTTCTTCAACTTTGACAATGTGTTAATATTAGGGTCTATAGACGCAGGATTGCTGGGAACCTGCACCTAAGATGGCAATAGCTTAAATTGGGCTACCTTCTTTGCAAGCTTGATTTTCGACTTGAATGAGTTGCCGCTTTAGTTGATTTTGGACCAATACGCGCCAACTCTTTAAATAAATTTATATTAAAATTAACCCCCATCTTGAGTAGTTTTTGTTGAGTTTCTAATTGTTGGAACCTTCAGATAAGACCGTTTTTAGTTTTGATTTTGAGCCTGATGAGCCCACAATCAATTATTGAGCCTTTACTATAAAATCTTTATTAAAAAATTTTTAGCAACAACAGTAAATTTTATAATTGATGTTTTAAATAAGTGTTTAAATAATTACAGTAAACAATTAAAAAGGTAGAAGAGTTTGCCTGCTATTCTGATCTCAACTATTTTCTTTTTGTTTTCAATTCAAGAACAAACTATTGTGCTTACTTTACAATTTACAAATATAAATGGTGCATCAATCAAAATTATAGTAGTATTTGTTTTTTAATGCATTTTGCACATGTTGCAATGCTTAAACATCTGAGTACAGTTTGTCCAAAACCGCATAAAAACCTTATTTGATTTGTAATAAACGAGCAAACCAGACAAGTAATATCCGAGTAATTTATACCAGGATGCAAAAAATAATTTTTTGTTTAAGATTGGATTTTAAACAAAAAGTACACAATTTTTTTCCGATTGGCCGTTGTTTTCGAAATTTCAAAGTTCAAATTTTTGAAAGATAAAATAATATAAATAAAACAAATATTTAATAGGAAATGATACGAAAACTTTATTAAATCACTATTATTTTAATTTACAAATGTACAATGTTCAAAAAGTCCACCGCCAGCTGCGATGCAAATTATAAAATGCAGTATGACGATTACCGATTCTACATTGTCGCAGTTTTTAAAATGTATTAGAAATTACACCGCAAGATTGCTGTCGTCTATTCGGAAATCTTCTTTAGTATACCCGAGAACTTTTTAAAGCATTGCCGTTGCAAAAAAAAAAACAACTACAAATAAGTCTTCTGTTTCTAATCAATTTCGTTGACTATTATTAATTATTGTAAATTTTATGGAGAATAATTAAATAAGTTCAGAAAATGTCAATATCAAACAAAACCCGATCGGAAAAAAAATATTTTGTGTTTTTTGTTTAGAATCCAATCTTAAACACGAATTTTTATTTTTTGCCTCCTAGTATGTTACTATAACTTCTTCTAAACACCGTTCAGAATCAAATATCAAGATAATAGTTTTTCTATTACTGACCTCACCATCCTCTCTGCGGGTTAATTTTTTGCAATCAACAACGTCAGTTATCGTTTACACTCATGTGGTATTTAACAACTGATACCATAAAATAACTTTTTTTTATTTAAAAATATATGCGGCAAAATTATCAATATTTTTAACGTTGTATATTCCCGCATTTTACTCCTTAACTTCAATAAGTAAAAAACCTTTCTCTCAACTTTTTTGCAAAAATCTAATGTTCTATTATTATTCCTTTAATTCTGGATAGTTTTTAACAATAACAATAACAATAACAATTAGATGGTATACAACATGTCCCGATGTACAACAGGTCTAGAAAGACCGCAGTGCAACCACCTTGTAGAAAGAAAGGAAAAATGTAAAAATTATATTCAGTAAAAACTTTTCAAAAGCAATCACATACCCTACCAACTTTCTATTTGTACTTCCATTTAATTTGAATCGTTTGGTTGGAGGTATAGAATGTCTCATAATAAACTTTGCTGCTCAAGCTTACCTCCACAGGCGTTAGCTCACAAACTGATGCAGTTGCCAGGGTTAATTGAATAATATAAGTTTTATAAATATAAATGAAAGATTTCAGCCAACACAAAAAAAATACTATTTGGCTCCAAACCAAAGCATAGTGTAAACTTTTCATCAATAGAAATTATGTATAGTGTGATAACACATACATAGTTCTTCGCCCTAAAGTGATTTATAACGAGCCAATTTAAAACTGATTTAGGTAATTTACAATACTTTCACTCTTAAATACTACTTTAGGATTCCAGGTATATAATACAAACATAATTGGTTGGTAATTAAATAACCAGCCAAAATAATTTAAGGCCATGTTGTAAAGACATTATATCTATGTGCATACTATAGAATTGAGATAGCTGGTCTTAAATTTTATATTAAAAAAAAACGCATTTCTTTTTCAAAAGAGATAAAAACTTTAAACTTTGTTTTTTTTGAAATAAAATATTTAAACAAAAAAAATATAATACTAATACGATGGGTTTTAATAAGATTTTTTTTTAAGAATAATTTTTACATTTATTGCTAAATGTACCCTTTTTTAACTAAAATATAAAGTGTGTTAGGTTTGCACTTCTTACGTCAAATTGCACTTCTAGTAAATATTAACCATGTAACAATATAAGAAATTTTTAAAGACAGCAGCGTTTACAGGCTTTTGCTTAGGATTTCCCTCAGCAATTAGCTTTTTGCGCTTATTTACAAAATAAAATAGCAACGAATCCAAGGTTTTAATTCCAGTTGTTGTTTACAAATGCAATCAAAATCTTTCACAGTAATCACGTATGGAAAAAAAGAAGAAAGTTCCCTTGCTATAAGTAAAACCAATTATAAGAATCAGTTTTCGGTTAAAGTTTGGATTGGAATTGTAAGCATTTTTTTAATCCTTAATTCAAAGGCGCACAAACGCATGCATTAAGATTGAAAGTGGTTATTTTCAGTAGTTTCTCTAATTTAATGCGTTTTGGTTAATTTATTTTATAACAGTACCGTAATCAAGTTTTGTATCTATTGTAAGATTATACTAGATTCGCTCAAAAACTATTATCAGGCTAAGAAAACGTACAAAATCTAACATAATTTAAAACAGAAAAATGAAAGGTTAGGTAGGCATGTGTTTGTGTAACAAATTCACTCACCTTATATTTTATGAGTTCGGAATAGCTTTAACAATTATTAACATATATTAACTAATATTATTAAAGTTAACATCATAAAAAGAGGTTGTTATACTTTATTGTCATGCAATAACATGTATTAACTTGTCCATGTCGATTTAGGAACGTATGTAAATAAAATACGCAAACATGTATACATTGACAAGTAACATATATTTAATAAATGAAACGACTTTATAATACAAAAAATGGCGGGAATAAAATAAAAATATAAATGGGGTAATTAAACACAAAATATTAAACTATAATGACGCAAGTGATCTAATGTGTGAAACCAAATCCAGTATAAAATTATAATAAAACTTGTTTTCAAAATCCACTTAAATGTTATAAATATGTTTCGTATATGTTTTGCGAAATGTGATTTATTAGGTTTATTTACTTTGATGCACGTATAATATGAATGCTCTTTAAAGCACTTTTATATTTATCGATTTATTTCTTTATAATAATTTTCAATAATTATACACATTTCAATCAAAAGGAATATTGCAAACAATAAACTATATAATTAAATTAAAATAATTGTATGTAAAATTGTAATAAATTGTTAATGACATAATTCACAACAGTGATTTAAATTTTAATTAGTAGATTATATGATAATGGTTATTGTTACTGTCAAATTGTGTAGCAATTGTATTGTATTAATCTGAATAGCAATTGTTTAAATTTAATTACGCTTTATAATGCAAATTTTAAACTAACTTGTGACCTATTTTTTAAGATTGCAAATATAATATTTTTCATATTATACATCTGCCTGTATGTTTTAGGATATAGTATGCATAGTAATAAATCAAACAATTTATACTATAACAGTAATTAATATTTACACTTAAAATTATGGCAAACAATTTGTTCTAATTTAGTAGTTTTTTATTTAATCTTTTTTGGAAGTCTACTGTTTAGGCGGTCAGAATGAATTGAACTAAATTAATTGAATTGATATCTGATTGAAACACACTTAATAAGAACGAAAGAAAAAGAAGAGAGTAACGAATAGCAAAAGGACTTTAGGCAGAAATTATATCTTTTGGATTCTACTTTCACATAGAGTTCCTTATCACAAAACAAACAAGATCCATTGTATTCAATTAAGAATCTTGTTAGAGATTCTCTAATAAATTATATACCATGTCTATTTTAATTAAGTTTGTAATTTATGTAAGTATTGTGTCGAATACGAAACTTGGAATGCAATGCTTTATATTTTCAATTTATAATTAATTAGTTCATTATATGTATGCGGATATTATTATATTAGCAAAATTAAGCTTATTGAATTTTCTTTTCAAATTATAGTTAATATATTACGCTAAATTAAATTGAATTTTGTTTAAAATAAAAGTAATTCATTGTAAATTACACGATATACATTAATAATCCTCTTGGAAACAAATCGGATTAATATTAAACAATAGAATTAAATCGCTATTTGTGTAATCAAATTTGTTCCTCAAACAACCAACTGAATAATATCGGCTTTAAACTAAATTCATAACAATTACAGATTACACTCTCAAAGTTCTATTAATATGATGTTATGTAATTTAACATTAATGCGGATGAAATTTTTTTACATATGCAATAAAAACTGAAAGTTTTGTAATATTTATTAAATATATTTACTGTTACTACTAAATATTTATTATCATGACGGATATAACAGCAGTCAAATAATAAAAAAATCAATATTCTCTTGGCTTAAAATATAATTTAAAGGAATTATTAATTTAAATAAAATATTTAAAATTAAAGCTAAAGCTTTTTTTTAAACCTACTAAACTAAACTAACTAAAACAGATTTATTTAGCTCACGGGTTAAAACAATTTTTTTACTAGTCATCTATTTTTATTCTTTACGTCGTTGTTAAGTGTCAATTAAAATACTCATACATTTCATTTATTATAAATAAAACTATTAAAAAATTTTGACTAATTAGAATTTGTATTTAAAATTAAAATCTAATTAGTCATTTTTATCAAAAGAATCAACTGATACACAGGGTGAGTTGAGAGAAACGGACCAAACTCTAGGAGTGTATTTTCACATAAAAATAATGTAGAAAAACTCAAATGTTGTTATCCGATTTTTATTTGTTTTCAAGTTGTGTCACTTGTGCGGGGGTATCTGCAGTCGGGATCAACAGGGTCCCCTCACTTAATTGGCCGGAGACTGATGGTGCTCGGGCGCCACCACACCGAAGTGTGGACACAAATTAAATAATAAGCGAGTAATCAAGAAAACATTTATTTTCGTAGAAAAAAGAGAAAGAAAGATAATAAAAAAAAAATAGTTATTAAACATCAAAAGGAAGATGGATTGGGGAACGTTGGTAGGAACTTGAGACTGGATCGGGAATCTGGAGGTGGCTTGCCTTCCGGCTACCGCACACTCTGGTTTTAAGAAGAAAGAAAAAAAAAAAGGAATTTCAATGGGACTTTGGGAGATTATCGGCTCGACTTACGGTTATCGGGGTATTCGGATCTAGTCTAGTACTCTTCTTCACTTATCGGACTTCGGACTGGAGTTAACTGGACTCAATTGATCTCGGACTGGACTCAACTTAACTCAACTTAACTCGGACTGGACTTCACTGAATTTATGAGAACTGGACGGCGGTATTTAAAGGGAAAGAAAAGAGAGGGGATAAACTTGGAAAAATCTGGTGGAAAGGGAAAGAGCGGGAACAGGGTTGCCAACATTAATGGGGGGTGCATAGGGGGTGGCCTATACACCCCAAACTAATAATTAAAACTAAATTAAACAAAACGACCCCTGACAATACATAAACAATCCTACAAAATCTTAAAACCCCATTCCCCTTAAATACAAATATATTTACAAAAGAAACAAACGTCCGCCGGGTTCGGACGGTTGCATACAGTAACTAGTGATTTACCTATTAATGGCAAATCACTAATTACTGCACACAGAACCTCCTGATTACTTCTTACTTCCGGCGGAGGTTTGTCTCACCCATGGCGAACTCTATATGGGACGCCTATGGGCCTTATTGATTACATAGGATTGCACGTGGTTTGATAGGTTAGATCCGCGTGCATCCTCAACAACGGAGTGGCAAGTCGACAAACACGCAGGTTTGTTGCGTCATCAATTAAACATCATGTCGCGGACATGAAAAGTGTCGGTAGCCGGCTAATTATGATGTTTAATTAATAGCAGCAAGGTAGGCCACCCCGAATACAGCTAGTTGCAACCAAGGTTGCCTAGCATATGTGTTATACTTCACGCGGTTTGTTATGCGTGCGTTCGACAAGAATGTCTATGAATAACGCTGCATAACAAGCGCGCGTTCGTGATACTATCCGACATAAACAGACGAACGGTTTGGGCATTATTTTAATAAATAATTACGGGGTTCGTTACAAAGTTACAGCGTAATTAAAAATAAACAAATTTTTATACAATAACGTTTTGGTTATCATAGCGTTTTTATAATTAATGTTCAAAAATACCGCCATTTACCTCTAAACATTTTTTGCTTTGTCTACAAAAGGCGCCTGTTGCTCTCCTGATGAAGTCATGCCTTTGTTTAAAATCGGCTGCAGCATTTCTAATACGTAGAATTAGTCCATCCCGAGTGTCCACTTTTAGTTGTGTACAAACTTCATCTTCATCTTTGAACCAGCCCAATAAACAATAATTTAATGCTGTAAGGTCTGGACTAATAGGACTAATAGGACTACCGTGACCAATCCAACGCCCTAAAAACCTTTCGTCCAAATGTTGCTTCTCCTGACAAGCAAAATGTGCAGGAGCTCTATCGTGCTGGTAGTACATTTGCATTCTGATGTTTAAAGGAACATTTTCTAGTAGTCCGTGTAATTCATTTTATAAAAAAATTAAGTAGTTGGCTCCTGTGAGGCAATTCTCTAAAATGAAAGAGCCATTTAAATAATCTTTGACCATACCACTCCACACGTTTACCGAAAACTTATGTTAAAAATTACTTTTGATTGTTGCGTGGGGATTTTTGTATGACCAAACATGACAGTTGTAAGTATTAATAATGGCCGTCACGGGTGCATGTTTCTTTATCTGTAAAAAGTATGCGCGATTCAACACGAGGATTATTATTTATCCACCAACAAAATTCCATACGTTTTGGATAATCTTTTGGTTGTAGGTGCTGTACTCTCTGTACATGGTATGGATGTAAGCCTTGCTCGTGGAGTGTGTTTACAACTCTTGTTTGTTCAATACCCAATTGAATACTAATTCGTTGTAAGCTGGTCGTTGCATCTTCTGCTACTACATCCAGAATATCTTCTACTTCTTCTAAATCTTGTCGAGTAGCTTGTTTAGATGTTATATTAACAGTAGAAAGTTTTCCAGTCTTGCTCAGTTTGTTGAAAACTCTGATAAATACATTTTTATTAGGATGTCTCTGATGTGCTGTAGCATTCCCATTACAAAAACCATAAACAAACACCATATTTGCATATTCTAAATTTGAATAAGTGTGTGGCATTTTGTAACACTTTAATTGTACAAACAAAATAAACGTTAAACTACCGCCACACTGACACATTATCAGAACAAAAAAGCTATCAAATGTTTTAGAACTTCAATCATGGCATACTAGATAAAAAAATTTAATTATGCTATAACTTGAAAACAAATAAAAACTGGATAACAACATTTGAGTTTTTTTACATTATTTTCACGTGTAGAATACACTCCTGGAGTTTGGTCCGTTCCTCCCGACTCATCCTGTATACAATGATTTTACACTTTTAAAAATTGCATTTGCTTGTATTCTATTATGATAAATTGAGTGATACTTTGTTTTAATAAGCTGTGATGTTCTGATATAATCCAAACAAGAGTTATTATTTTGTTATACATGAGTATTTTGTATAATTAAATGACAACTTTTTTTATCAAAAAATCAAAACTGCCTTAAATAACTCAAAAGTAAACTTTAATAATAAAATTTAGTTGATACTATTTCAACCTAAAATTTGGTTAATATTAGTTCAGTGGGATAGTATGCAGCTAGAGTGCTTATTTGAAAAACTAGCTACCTGTAAACTACAATTAATCGCTACAAATGCATTACTAATAGACGCTAATTATATTTTGGTAATTTAAATATGGGCAATTTCATTTCAAACGCACCAGAACAGAGATAGGGTGCATCGACAAACTTGCTTTAGTATTTTTTTTTTGTTCATTTCTATAACTTATTAGTAGTCTCTTGATTGGTACATAAGGCTAAGACACCTTAAAAAAAAACTACAGCTTTTTTAAGTTTTTTTTTTGTCGTTTTTTAACTTTGACTTTAAAAAATTGCATTTTACTAGTGAACTCAAATTTTCCAAAAAATCCAATTCTAGCGCTATTTTAAGTAAGTCTACACCATGTCTATAAGCCGCAAAAGCCACAAAATAGCATTTTTTTAATATTTTTTATACACCAAATTTGGATGTAAATTAATTAGAAAATATAAATTTGTCTTCTGTATTTAGATTTTGGGGGTCTACAACTCAAAAAAACTGCAAAAACATGGTAAAAATAAAATAAAAATTTTTCATCATTAACTCTGACAAATACACGTTTAATTAGTAATTAAATTCTTAAAGCTTGAGCTATCATTTTACAAGTTTGAAATTAGCAATTGCAAAACTTTTTAAAATTACATCCGTACAAAAATAAATATTTGGTAGTCTATACTACAGCTAGAATTTTTTTTTTAGATTTTATTTAATAAAAGAGTTTAATATGTTTCAAGTCTTTTTATACATTTTTATGTATTCTTCATATTTGCATCCTTTTTTAAGCAACTAATTAAAAATTTTGCTGTCTTTGCAAAATCTTTGTAATATTAAAAAAATCCTAAAATCCTTTATTGTCTTTATTAGTTTTTAACAAACAATGTTTTTTCGTGCTTAAAATTTGGTTTGGATTTGGCTTAACTCTATCTGAAGTCACAACGTGATCTAGGTAAGTCACATCTTTCTTTATAAACTCATCATTTTTTTTGTTGTTGCTTAAAAATTTTACTCAAAATCACAGTTTTCCACATTAAAAGTGTGGTTTTTGGAATGTTGTCCTTATTTGATTCTAACTGAGGAAAGCTGCTAGTTGAGTCCAGTATTGAGAATTACATCTGCCCAATTTGTTCAGAATTTTGGTAATATTTGGCAAAGAGTACTTGCTGTTAATGGTTTTCTAGTTAACTTTCCACAATTTGATGTTATTTTTTTGTAGTAAAAATATCTATTATCTGTTGTCAGAATTTTGTGTTTAACTTTGTTCGTAAAAATTAAAGTCTGTTCTTCTTGGTAAAATATTTTAATAATTATTTTTTTTAAACAGTGTTTATTTCATGTTTTTTTGTCAGAAATCATATGCAAAGCTTTAATTAAATTTTCTATTTATTTTTTTTTAGTATGTGTAAAAAGTGTAGTTTGTAAAAAATTTCAATATTATTTATTTCATAATTGATTTTGTTAATAAGTATTGCATTTATAGAATTTGTTTACAAAAGTGTTAATTTATTAGAGGTATTATTACATACATCAATTAAAACATAACCATTTATGGCTTTGGTAAATGTTTCACTCTCGTATTTTTTGACAAAAATTATTAAACTTTTATTCTTTTATTAACTGGAACTTTTGTAAATACTTGTAATTTTTTTAATTTAATTAAAGTATTGCTATTATATATCTGATAACCCGGTATACATTTTTTGGTTATTTTTTATTAAATAAAAAAAAAATGGTAGACTTGAGTATGTCAGATAAAGATTATTTTGTGTTTTACAAAAATCTAAATTTGATTTAAAGATAAACATGTTAAAATTTTCATTTAAAATTGCATAGTTTTAAAAAAACTTGTCAATGACTGCTTTGCGTAAACTTTTACAATACGATAATTTTTAAAAACAATATTTTTTTCTAACTGGACATATAATTACAAAACTTTATTGTTTGCAGAAAAAGTGTTATACGTGGTATATTGAGGCTGGTCGAAAAAGGTTTTACTTTTAATTTATTACAACAACCCCAGTAAACACAGTTACGTTTAAGATACGTTTATTTTTGGTATTACACCTAAGTGTAATATTTGTTTATTTGTTAAGTATATTATTCGGCAAAATGTCCGGCGACAAAACGGATATATCTCGTATATTTAGTGTGTAATATACGTATAGGTTATATGTATTTCAAACGTGTAATTTACACGTATTATCAACGTAAAAAATGCGTTAAAATATAATAAATATATTTGTATATTTTTTCAACTGGAATACACGTGTATTATAGGTTAAACTTTATCCGGCGAGTAGACATGTGTATGTTTGGATGTCTATACGAGATAACGGACTCATATTGGGAAGAATTTGGTCACCCATCCAAGTCGTGACCGGAGCGGACGTTGTTTAACTTTTGTTAACGCTGGTATTTGTACATGCCCTCTCTGCCGTACTGCCTACTTTCTCGGATATATAATAATATAAAATATGTATATCATTTTAACATAAAATACAAAGTATTACATCTAAATAAATAAAACATTATAATATTTAACATAGATATTAAAGAACATTACAATTAAATTAAAGATTCATTTTGATTTTTCAACCAGTCTTTTGGTGACATCTGAAAAATATACTGTGTGTATTTCCACAACCTCATATGACACACATATGGTAATCTTTATTTTAAATAACTTGACTAGTTTGCTATTTGTATTTATAATACTATATATAACAATAGCAATTAAAAATATTAAATTTAAATTAAAAAAAAAAAAATCGATGAATTGATATTAATGTTACTGTAATGGCTATAAAAACAAGTTATTTGAACCAAAAATGTCATAGCACAAATTAGGTATTTCATATTAGTACTCCTAAACCTGCGCTTCCAGTTCAATTAAACAACTCTTCAGCACTGTTGTGTAACAACAAACATTTTAATGGATAATATACGTATATTAATCAACGGTAGGAAAAAAGTAAAATATTAACGTATAATATACAGATATACATATCTTACGTGTACAAGAAATGTATATTATACAAATAAACATATACCATATACGCTTTTTACACCATATATTTGTGTAATAAACATATATTATCTAAACTTGTGTTTACTGGGACGTTGTACTATTAACATAGCCTAAAATTACGGTTAGTTCACATTTTTAAAAGATTTGGTTTAGTTTGCTTGCTTTATAAATCCCAACTTAACGTTTCCAAATACCGCACAATATATAGATGCATTTCTTAAATTTTGATCAATATCTTTTTTTCTTCTTCTTTTTCATTAGCCTTGTATCATCCAGTGCTAGATATAGCCGCCTCATCTAGTCTCTTCTATGTTTCTCTATCTTAGGCTTTCTTCATCCACATTTTTCCAGCTATTTCTGACACATCATCTAACCATCTCATTTGTGGTTTTTCTCTACTCTTCTTTCTATCTTGGGTCTGTTTTGCTGTATGTTCACATCTGTTATTTTTGATTTATTTCGGATTTTGATGTTTTGTATTCGATCTCTTAAAGACACTCCCAGCATAGCACGCTCCATCGCTCTTTGCGAAACTCTCAGTTTTTTTGCTACCTTTTTTGTATAAAGCTTAGTTTGCCGAAAGCAGCCCATCCTAGTTGGATTCTGCGTGCCACTAAAGCAGTTTGGTTTTCTTTTCTAGTTTTAATTTTATGGCCAAGGTGAATATAGTGTAGAATTTTTATTAATTGTTGTGTTATCAATAGTTATGTTTTGTAGGTCAGTAGATAGTATTTTGGTTTTGTTTAAATTCATATTTAATCGTTTTGAGTTTTTGTTTAGCTCCGATAGCATGGAGGATATTTCTTGGGCATCTGTACTTACTCAATCAATATAAACTTGTTTATATTTAAATATCCCTAGTAAATACGGTATAATAAAATTTAAAAATGTCAATAAAATTGCATTAAACCTGTCAAAACTATTTTAAAACTGTCAATACAATGTTAAAACTATAAACAAAAAACTATTGAAACAGTCAAAACTAAGTTGAAACTGTCAAAATTACATTAGAACTTTTAAAGCTATGTTGAAATTGTCAATACTACATTTAAACTGTTAATACAATGTCAAAACAATAAACAATAAATCACTGAAACAGTCAACTACGTAGAAACTGCAATAACTACAATAAAACTATAAATTTTACATTAAAACTGTCAATACAATGTTAAAATTGTAAAGAACCTTTCACTAAAAAAGTTAAAACTATGATAAAACTGCCAAAACTACATTAATGCCCGTACTAATAGTCAGAAATTTAATCTCGAATTCATGAATCAAAGATTCATATTGTGAATTGTTGATTGGGTCTAAACTAATTTACGGATAACGTGATGCTGAATATAGTTGCGATAGGCCAATGTATTTCATTACCAAACGTCAGAATTAATATATGCCACACTAATAAACAATCTTGGGTGAACCCAAGATTATTTGAATCTAGAATTATATTGACGGTTGCATAGTTTTCAACTCAATCCCAGAATTAAGCAAGCAATGCATTAATGATATCCGTTAATCAACAATTAGCAAAATGAATCTCGAATTTATCTATGATCGATCCAAGATTTAATCTCCAACTATTAGTACGGGCAAACTGTCGATACAATGTCAAAACTGCAAACAAATAGAGACTAAAACAGTTAAAACTATGTTGAAACTTCAAAAACTACATCAAAACTGTAAATACACATTTAAAACTGTTACTAAAATAGTTAAAACTATGTAGAAATTAGTTGTTATAATTTTAGTGTATATTTTATAAAAAGTTAAGTTATTTATAAATTCACTTTTATATGTTCTGGTTTGTTGCACTTATAACCTAATCTCCAATATTTCAAATCTGTCAAAATTACATTAAACCTGCCAAAACAATGTTAAAACTAGTAACAAAAAGTACTGAAAAGCAAAACTATGTTGAGAAAACTGTTAAAACTACATTAAAATGTCAAAACTATTAACAAAGTTACTGCAACTGTCTAAAATTTATAAAAAATGTCAACAAAGAGTCACTATAACTGTAAAAACTATCTTCAAACTTTCAAAAAAATGCTAAAACTGTTAACAAAACATGTCAAATATATGTCAAAACTGTGTTTAAGCTACAATAAAACTACCAATACAATGTCATTGTTTAAACAATAGGCGATACAAAAAGTTACTAAAAAAGTCAAAACTATGCAGAAACTGCTTAAAACTACATTAAAACTCTCAAAAATATGTTGAAGTTGTTAAAAATGTAAAACTGTTAATACAATATCAAAACTAAAAAAAAAATGGATAAAAAAATGATTTTTAGGACAATTTTGAAAAAATAAAGTTTATTTTAATTTTTCCTAAAAATACAACCCTGAGAAGTTACAAATAATTAAAAAATGTAAAAAATGCAAAAAAAAACAATTTTTCAAATATTGATTGCTTATTACTAAAAAATGTTTTACTGAATTTTTTTTTCAAGATTAGGACTTATGTAGAGAAAAGCATTTTTAGTAGGTTGATCAAAATCAAATATTTCTTCCGTACACTTGACTCAGACATGACCATATATATATATAAACTATATTATTTAATTGGATATTTAATGAGAAGCAAACGTAACAATAACCATATAATAACGGAGTTATTTTTTAATCGATTTATATGATTTAAAAACCATTTTAAATGGTTTTCTTGACTATTATAAAGGCAGGTACACACATATTTGTTTTTATTTTTAGTATAGTTGCTATGGCAACCAACCTATTTTTTTTAAATGGCACTATACGTTTTTTTTTTTTTTTTTTGAATTTTTATGATATGCTTAATACAACTATGTAAAATAATAATATATTTTTATAACCAAATTTTTTGATTAATTTGAAAAACTTATTATTTGTTTTTTATTAAAATGATCGTAATTAAATAGTTGGCGTTAAAAACTAGCAATGTTTATTTTTTTGGGTGTTTTTACGCTGTTATGCATAATATAGAAACAAAAAATTGACGTATTTAAAAATTAAAAAAAAAAAAATTAAAATTAAAATTAAAACTAAAAAAAATGTGTTAGTTTTGAAAAAGTATTTTTTTTTTAGTTACTATATTATGCCTAATAACATAAAAACACTAAAAAAATTTACGATCATTTTAAATAAAAAACAAATATTATGTTTTCAAATTTATCAAAAATTTTTGTTATAAAAGTAAATTTTTATTTTACATGGTTTTATTAAGAATATCATAAAGATAGAAAAAACAAAATAAAAAATGTATGTTGCCGCCTAAAAAAATAAAGTTGATTGCCATAGCAACTATACTAAAAATAAAAACAAACATGTGTGTATCTGCCTTTATAATACTGAAAAAACCATTTAAAATGGTTTTTGAATCATAAAAATCGGTTAAAAAACAACGGAGATATTCAGCCGTAAGTTTTTTGTCTAACACCCTGTATATATTCAGTTCAATAATAATTTAACTAATTGGTAAACATGCCGTATATTAAATGTATGCCTGCGGTAAATTTTCGTCGATATAATTTAAAATTGTAATTAATAATTAATATAAAAAAAAAAAACATATTTTTGAATTGATGGGTTTCATATTTATTTTAAATTAATTAGTTGGCTGTTGTTAATTGTCAAATTTATTACTTTATTTTATGTAATTTCATTCCAATGTGCATAAGAATATTTACTTTACATAAAACGTTAATTAACTTAAATATCCATGAAAACCTGCAAGAGAATAAAACATTTACTAAGCACTGAAACGAGATAAAACTCACGAATGAGAATAATAGGGTTAAATTTCATCTGCCAATGGAAAATTTAACGTCGCATGCCTGTTCGCATAACATTTAATGTACTCAAATCTTATACGTTCATTCATTTAAGCGATTTTCTACTATGTTGATTTTATAAAAGTTACTCAATTTAAAAGAGAACTTTCATTGTGCACATGAGAATAACAATATAGATAGAATCAAGGCTAGAATTTTTAATTATTTTTTATAAATTAATACGTAACTATATAACAAAATATTAAAAAATAAACAATAACATCCACGAGCTCTCAATACCGACATCTTGAGATAGAAATAAATCCGCAAATCTTAGGTGATAATAAAGAAAGAAAACTGCCTATTTTTCATGTTATTTTTGTATTATACATCTAATTTATTGTATTGTATATGGCCATGTCTGAGTCAAGTGTACGAAACAAAAATTTGTTTTTGTTCAAATTACTGAAAATACCTGTCTCTACATAAATCCTGATCTAGTAAATCTTTTTGATTTTTTCAGTAAGCCCTTTTTGAGTAATAAGCAATTAAAATTTAAAAAAATCAAAGTTTTTGAGTTTTTTTACATTTTTTGATCATTTGTAACTTCTCAGAATTGCATTTTTAGGAAAAAATTATAAGATTTTTTTTTATAAAATTGTCCAAAAAATAAGTTTTCATAGCCAAAATCGTTTTTTTTTTTAATTTTTAAAATTTTGCAAAACGTTTTTATTAAAAAAAGATTTTACTTATTTATTTATTCCATTGCCTTTTTACCGTTTGGTGTCAGGCGTATACATTATTTAATTGTATAATATTTTTTTCATTTATTCCTACCATTAGCTATCTCTTTTATTTTTTCCTACTTGTTCCCTTTGCTTGTAGCTTCTTCCTTTATTGCGCTGTTCCATTCTTTTCTGTGTCTTCCTCTTTTTTGTTTTTCTGTTACTCTTGTCTCAAAAATTTTCTTTGTGAATCTTTCTTCATTTATTCTTCTGATATGTCCATACCATCTCATTTGACCTTCAATAATTTTTTCTTGTATTGGTTTTATATTTAAATTCGTTCTATATGTCTCGTTCCTTATTTTATCTTTTCTTGTTTTGTTTTTGATCTTCCTAAGAAATCTCATCTCCGAAGCATTTATTCTTTCTATTTGTTTTCCTATCATCGTCTATGTTTTGCTACTATATGTTGGTCTAATAACTTTTTTTACAATTTCTGTTTTTGTAGTTTTTGATATTTCGTTTTTGTTAAAGAAAGTGTTTTTTAACATGTTACATATTTTTGCTGTTTTTCCTATTTTGTCTTCTATCTCTTTTTCTAGTTTTACGTTGCTTTGTATTATTGTTTCTAAATATTTGTATTATTCGACTTGTTCTATTATTCTTCTTTTTATTCTTATTTCGTGATTCAGTTTATCTTTTGCAATTATCATTGTCGTTGTTTTTTCATAGTTTATTTTCATGTTTATAATAATTACTACCATACCGTCTGCAAATAACTGATTTGCTATTTTTGTTATTTCTTTTTTCCAATATCCTATTTTTACCATTTTCATTTTTTTTGCTTGTTTTACTGCGCTGTCTAGCACAATTGAGAAAAACAATGCGCTTAACACACATCCTTGCTTCACACCTTTTTTTGTTTGGAATTTTTTTGATTCTATGTTATTCATTCTGACTATGTTTCTCTTTTCTGTGTACATGTTTTTAATTACATTTATTATTTTCTTCTCAATTCTTCTCTTTCTATATGTCTTCTTTCTGGATCCTGTCGAATGCCTTTTCAAGGTCAAGAAAGCATACGTGCATTACTCTATTTTTTTAAATCATTTTCTCACTTAATTGTCTTATTATAAATATTAGATCCTGTGTGCTTCTTCTTCTTCGAAATCCACATAAACTGTCTTCTATTGTCGTTTCTAGTTTGTCTCTCATTTTTTTTTTCAATATTTCTTCTAAATATTTTGCTTGGTATGCTCGTTAGTGTGATTCCTCTATAACTTTCACATATTCTTTTATCTTCATTTTTATGTATAGGTAGAACTATTCTTTTATTCCATTTTTGGGAGTTTTTCTATTCTTGATTATGTTGTTTATTAATTCCGTTATTGGTGAAATTTCCTCATTTCTATTGTCCGGTTTTAGTTTGGCTTTCTATTTCATGTCTATTCAAAGTAAATGATGATCGTTTCCTATTTTTGCCTGTCTTGTTACTCTTACATTCTTTATCTTGTTCCAGTTATTTCTGTTAACTAAGTAGTAGTCAATTATTGATTTCTCGTTTCTGGTTGGTTGTGTTCTAATGTATTTGTGAACTTTACTGTGTTTGAATTTGCTGTTTGTTATTACTAGATTGTTTTCAATGCATAGTTAAATAACTCTTTCTCCGTTGTTGTTTCTTATTTTTTCTCCTTCTTTTAATAATAATAATAATAATACTTTATTTCAATTATTTCAAACTGGTTAGTTATTAATATTTAGAAAAATGTTTTTTCCCGCTACCCTGATATCCGTTTTAATAATTTAAAATTGTAATAAATAATTAATACAAAAATCAACATATTTTTGAAATTATTGGTTTCATATTTATTTTAAATTAATTAGATGGCTTTTTTTATTTTATGTAATTTCATTCCAATGTGCATTAGAATATTTACTTTGCATAAAAAACGTCATAATAAATTACAACAAAATTGTGATTAACACTTACAATTAATTTACAAACATTTATATAAAATATAAAAAAACGTACACAGAAATGCTAAATGTAAACAAACATAAGTTTAATAAAAAAACATAAATGTTGCTAAAATTCACGTATTTCATACAAACATTTTTCGACTAGATATGTTTTTAATGTAGCCTTGAATACTTTTTGGTTTGATATTTCTTTGATATTGTTTGGCAATTTGTTATAAAATATAATAGCATTGTAGTGGTAATTTTTTGTAAAGAGAAGATATATGTGGATCTGCTCGAAATGTCTCTTTATTTCTGGTATTATAAGAGTGAATGAGAAATGAGAAAAATGGCTTCTTGCATGTATTATTAGTTTACAAATATAAATTGCCGGTACTGTTAATGGTGAATATTTTGTAAAGTAAGGTTTACAAGAGTCGCTTGAACTTATACCAAACATAAGTCTTATTACCCGTTTTTGTTGAATAAGAACTCTATTTATATTGTTTGCTTTTCCATAGACCACTATATTGTAGAAAATATGTGAATATACCATAGCATAATACACATTTAATAGTGAAGTTATGTTAAAGTATCGCTTCAGATTTAGTATAGCAAAATATGACTTGTTAAGTTTCTTTCATATTGATTCAACATTTTCGTTAAATGAAAGTTTGCTGTCGATTATAGTTCCTAAGTATTTAGTTTTTTTGGACCTGTCATAGATTTTACCTTGAACTTCAACATTAGCAATCATACTTGGAACTTTGCGGATGTAAAATTAGATAATTACTCTTTTTGCTGGGTTTAATATAAGCCTATTTATTTTGCACCAATTTGCAAAATCAGAAACGGTTTGCTTTATTTTTGTTTCTAGGTCTTCTAGCATTGCTGCTGACACAAGTACTGTAGAGTCATCGGCAAACATTATCAATAAGCCTGTTTTGATAAAAAAGGAAAGATCATTTGTGAATAACAAGAACATTTGTGGACCTAATACTAATCCTTGTACAATTCCTATACTTGAATCGTATGCTTTAGACTTTACGTTATTTGTTGTTACAACAAGTTTTCTATTTTTATAATAAGAATCTATACAACTTAGTAAAGGTTCTCAAATACCCAAGTTTTTTAATTTTTCCAATAGAAATGATATTTCTATGCTGTCAAATGTTATACTAAGATCAAAAAATAAACTAACTACGTATTTATGTTGGTCTATTTCTTTGTGAATAAAATCAACACATACTATACTTGCTGTTTCAGTTGATCTATGTGGTATAAATTCATGCTGTGAATCTGTTAATAATTTACTTACATAACTATTAATACGATCACATATTATACGTTCTAACATTAAAAAAAAAAACACTTAACATTGATATGGGTCTGTAATTATTTAGATCATAAACATTATTGTTTTTTATACAAAGGAATCATAGATGAAATTTTCATTATGGTGGAAAACTCTCCACAGAATACCGATTTATTAAAAAATATAGTAAAGATTGGCACTTAAGTCTCTATGGTTAACTTTACAGCGCGCACAGATATGTTGTCACACTCTGTCGATGATTTAAGTTTTAGTTGAACTATTACATTTCTTACTTCAGTTTCTTCAATTGAAAAAAAAAACATTGATTGTTGAGTTGTTGTTCCAAGATTGCAAGTGCCTATGTCGCTATCACCAAAAACCTTTTAAATATTTTCTTGTGCTGATGTAGAAAAATACTGGCCAAATATGTTTGATATAGCTTTTGGCTCATTTACTATTTAACCCATGTCGTTTTTTAGAGTTATGTTTTTTTGGGGTATATTCCGACCAAGTTTAGTGTTTACAATTTTCAATATTTTATTGGTTTGTTAAGAAAAACGTTTATAATATTTGCACAATACGACTTATTCGCGTTAAAAATCATTATATCAAATTGTACAATAAACGTAAACTGTTGTGGTTTCGTACAAAAATAAATAATGTTCGCAAAGAAATAAAAGCTTCCATCCGCAATGAATACAAATGTTATCTAAATAATGCTGAGGCTAATATTTGCACTGATCCTTCAAAAGTATGGTCGTTTGTTAATAAAAAGAAAAAAGCAACTCGAATACCAGGACAACTTTACTGGAATCAAGAACTAATGAATGATTCTCAAGCTATTGTGAACGGTTTTTCCAAATATTTTCAAAGTGTTTATGAGGATCATGATGGAGCTACTTATAATTCATCAACTTAAAGTTTTTAAAAGTTTTATTTAAATGCACCTTCTTTGTTATTAAACTTTATTAGTGAACAAGAAATAAGTAATGCTGCAAAAAAATTGAAATCAAACTTTACAGCTGGTCCAGATTTAATTCCTGCATTTATAATAAAAGATTGTATTTCTATATTACTTGCTCCTTTAAATCATATTTTTAATTTAATTTTAAAATGTTCAGAATTTTCTGCAGTATGGAAAAAAGCACGTGTATGTCCTGTTTTTAAGAGTGGAAAAACTAATGATATTACAAATTATCGTCCAATTTCAATCTTGAACAACTTTGCCAAGGTATTTGAATCAATAGTTTCTGCAACAATATACAACCATGTAAAAGGGATGATAAGTACACGTCAACATGGTTTTATAAAAAAGAGGTCTACGTCAACAAATCTACTAAATTTTACGCAGTATATTTCTGAGGCGTTAGACGACCGCTGTCAAGTAGATGTTATCTATACAGATTTTCAAAAAGCTTTTGATACTATTAACCACAACATAATATTAAGCAAGCTACCACATTTTGGAATCCTGATAACACAGTTACTTTGTTAAAATCTTATCTACAAGACCGTCTTCAATTTGTTGAGCATAAAGGGTGCAGATCGCTATCGTTTACTCCTACAAGTGGTATTCCACAAGGATCTAACTTAGGGCCACTCATATTTCTTCTTTTTATAAACGATATTGTGCAGTGCGTTAAATCATCAATTTTGTTATATGCAGATGACATAAAAATTTATTTTCGTATAAAAACTATTTGTGATTCTTTTGTTATTCAAAATGATTTGAATGAAATTAATAAATGGTGTACTATTAATAAGCTCAAACTGAACCAAAAAAAGTGCAAAGCTATGACATTTTCACGCAATAAACACATCATAAAATTTGATTATAAAATTAATTCACACATATTAGAGCGTTGTAATATCATTAAAGATTTGGGAATTATATTTGATAGATTTTTGTCGTTTAAACAGCACGTTCATTATATTTCCAACGCAAGTTATAAGCTTTTGGGTTTCATTAATAGAACATGCTCAGAATTTGACACTATTCAAATCCTGAAGCGATTATATTTTGCATATGTCAGATCTAAGCTTGAATTCTGTAGTGTTGTATGGTGTCCATATTACACAGCGCACTCAAAAACTATCGAGTCTATTCAAAAGCGTTTTATTAGAATGTGTTTTTATAAACAAACAAAACAATACCCAGGTCGTTCTGTTTTGTATGATGTATTGTTAAACATGTATGCGTTAAAAAGTCTAGCTTCTCGTAGAAATACTGCGTCTATTGTATGTTTGTATAATATTGTAAATGACAGGATTGATGATATACACTTATTGTCTATGATTAGTTTTAATGTACCGAGGTTATCTAGTCGTAGTGCAATCACATTTAGATGCAAACATTATCACTCAAATATTGGATACTATTCACCAATTACCAGTATGTGTCGCAATTATAATAATATAAATTATTGTGTCGATATTTTTTGTAATTCATTCAATGTTTTTATTTCATCTGTAAATGAAATTTCTTAATGTTAATTTAATTTAATTTAATTTAATATATATTTTTTATTTTTTATTTAAACTTGTAATAATTGTTTAAGAATAATTTGTATGTATATATATATTCCCTATTATTGGATTATGTCTGTTGGGAAATAAAGATTTATTATTGTTATTATTATTATTATTATTATTATTATTATTAATATGATTTTTTGCTGCCTCTACAGTGTCTTTGTGGAGTTTCTTTTGTTGTTGGTAAGTTTTTTTCAGATTTTCACCACCACAGTTTTTTAACATCCAGTGCATATTTTTGAATTTGTTACTTTCTATTATAATGCGATTTTTTATTTAATCGGTACGTATGTGATAGTATCATTAAAATGCATTTGTTTATTATATTTTCAAATATATTTAAAAAGTGTTCAAATGACTTATTGTTGTTTGTAGTTTCTATTAATTGTGTTCAATTAATAACCAATAAATTAGTTTGACATGACAAGATCTTATGTTTGTCAATATGCCTTTGCGGTAGTAGCTTATCTTTTTTTTTTAATTGTTTTTTGTTTGAATTTAAAGTCATAACTGACGCTTGATGATCAGATAAATTTGCGTTTAAAACAGACCCTTCTATTATTATGTTTTCTGGTAAATTTGTTACAATATAGTCTATAGCTGTTTTGCTGGTTTTTCCGTGAACGTTGGTAAATATTCGTGTTGATTCAGTTGTTGTAACTTTTAATTCAATTTTTTTTATTTCGGCAATAAAGTGTTGCAAGTTTGTAATTATTTATGCTGAGCAGCTTTAACATTTCGTCATTAGTTATCAAATGTTCTGATAAACATAAAAAATCGGAATTTTCGATTTTAGTAAATACTTCTAGATCATCAAGATGGTTGCGACGGTTACTATGTGGTACTCATATTTAATAAGTAAATAAAATAATTACTATGTTTTTACCACTAATTTATTGTTGTAAAATTATATATAAGGCATATACAAAACATTACTTCTAGATCATTTAATTTTGAGGTAATACTTTGAATATTTAGATAAATGATTTTTATCATGTCTCTATTGGTATTGTTCTTAAAATTCTTGATAAGACTTTGATTTTGATTCTTGCCAAATGCTTCTATTGTATCCTCAAAAAAAATAGCGTTTAACAATTACATTTTGCGGCCAGAATGTGGCGAAATATAGCTTGTCTTTTAATGAAAAATTAGCACCAACATTAAACAATGAGTTGCTGTTAATATTTTTCAATTTTTCAATATCAAACTTATGTCCCGGCAGTTTAATTTTTAAATACTTGTTCAATCTATCTACTGTGAATCCAGGATTGCATCGGCCGACAAATAACCATATGCGTTTAGATGCTCCACTGAATTCATCACTGCATGGCAACTCCTTGCATTTGCCAACAATCATTTTCTTTTTAATATTTGGTTTTATATTAGTACTGCCAGAATTAATTGATGGTAAATTGTTTTTTTTTTATTATAGCCTTGTCGCTGTTTTGTATTATTTAATTTATTTTGATTTCTTGTAGGTATTCGTTTATCTATTACCGTATCCAATGACTTTGTCGATTTACTTGAGATATTTAAACATTCTTCTTCAATGTCGACTTCTTCAACCGTATTATTTTCTACATTGCTGGTTATTTTAGAGTTATTTTGCATGTAAATACAATTGTCAATAATGTTTTCCTTTTATTTAATTTCAGCACGATTTGTTAACAGATGCACTAAGTGTTTATTACTATCACGTAAACATCGGATTTCATTTGTTATTGTTTCTATTATTTTATTCGTATGTTGTAGAACTATTTTATCTATTATTTCAATAAACTGATTGCTTTTTAGAATTTGAACAATTAATTCTTTATCCACTTCAGTTGTTTTTGAAGTGTTTTAACCATTTTTAATTAAGTAAGTTAAACTCTCCTATTTAGGTCTCTTAGTATCATTGTGTTTTCTGATCCCACGTTTTTTTCTTCTTGTAATTTTGTATAGAAGCTGTCTTTCTCTTCTTTTTTGCGCCTTTAATTGGTCCGTATGCTACTATCATGGTCCTTGTTTTGTTTTTTACTAGCTTTATTTCTTTATCGTCATATTTTTTTCACTTATGTGTTTTTCTCTTATTGTATCTTTTATTCATTCCGGAGCTATTATCATTCCTACTCTTCTTTTTGCTCTTTCTTTTTCTTCCACTCCTGTCTACTTTAACCAGTATCCTTTATGTATTCTTAATATTTTCTGTCCTTTCTTCTTTGTTTCAGTTATTCCTAATATTTCTATATTTTGGTTTATTATTTCTTCCACCAGTTCAGTTTCTTTTTCCCTTGTATCTTCTTATATTCTATGTTACTATTCTTTCTTCTTTATTTTTTTTCTATTTCTTTCATTTTTTTTTGTAGTTTTGCTATTTATGTTAATTTTCTTTACATCGCTCGCCGTCGTGTTTATCTTCTTTCTTATACTATTTTCTTGCCGTGTATTTTTCTTTTTTTCTAGCCGTTTTTCTATTGGTTTTTTGGACCTTCCACTTCTTTTAAACCTTTTATTTCTTTATTCCATCTATATTCCGCTCCGTCAATTATTAACTTTCGGCAACTTATTCTTACCTTCTTGCCATTTGCTTTTTCTTCTCTTGCTATGTCTCTTATTTATTTTTGTAAGTATCTTTCTTTATGTGTTAGGTCATTGTTTATGTAAATACAAAAAGATAACGAGTATTTTTTTAAATAAAATATAAATTTTTATCTATACATATTTACAAAAAAAGCAAAAAAAATTAAAGAAAAATTGTCATTTAAAGTTCTGCAATATTTTTAAAATTCAAAGAAAAAAAAAATTTTCTGTGAAAACTTAAATATTAGATAAATTTGAAAAAAAAAGTGTGTAATAATTTTTCTTAAAAATGCAATCTTGTAACTTACACGATCAAAAAATGTAAATTTAAAATTTAAGCCAGTTTTTGCTATTTTTAAGTATTTCTGCGGATACATTGTAAGATATCTTGGAACGTTACACATTTCCTAAAATGTTTAGGGTATTTGTTGCACATATAAAAACACGTTTTTATCTATATTAAAAAAAAAAGAAAATACAAGTCATCTGTTTTTAAGAAAAACTGTCTTTTAAATTTTTGCAAAATTTTAAAAATTTAAGGAAAACAATGTTTGGCTATAAAAACTTCTTTGGAGTTACAAATGATCAAAGAATGTAAAAAACTCAAAAACCTCAATTTTTTCAATTTTTGCTTGCTTATTACTCGAAAATAGCTCACTAAAAAAATCTAAAAAAAACCACAAAACCAGGATTCATGTAGAAAAAGGCATTTTCAATGATTTGAGCAAAAACAAATTTTTGTTCCTTACACTTGACTAAGACATGGCCATATGTATGTATATAGACATGTTTACTAGGTAACCGCCATAAAAATTCGGACTAAACAAAAAATCATGGAAAAAATATATATTTTTTTTTAATATAATCCCCTTTAACCTTAACACATTTATTACATTGCTATATTAATGCTCCAAAACATCAGTTTTACTTAAATTTTTGTTCTATTATGGCAATTTGAACAACCTCAGCGGTATGCACAAGTGCTGCCTTTCTTAATTTTTTTCGACGTTTTGACTACAGATTTTTGATAAACTTGTATGTAATAAAATAGTAAGCGCCATTCACCGTAGTATTTCTTTCTTTAAATTTAATCATCAAAATGCCCTCACAATCCTAAAAGTTTGTGGCTATAATTTTTTTAGTTGACGAGGATACCCTGGCTTTTCTTGGTGATTGTTCACTTTAACACCGCTATTTTATAGATTTCCTTTTAGACAAATAATCATAATACAAGACCATAGTTTCATCTCCGTAACAATAAATTGCAGAATTTTTTTATATCCATCTTGCACTCACTTTATTAATTATCATGGAGTATTTGGCAAACCAATGTATCTGACAGCCCTGACATTGCTGATAATTCCCTAACGTTTAGTCGGCGATCACTTTAGGCCAGTTATTTAATAAAACTAATTGACTCTCTTGTGATCACTTACTTTCAAACCTGGTATAGTTGAAACCTAACTAAAATTGTACATGTGCTAACGTACATCACGCTTTACTGATAATATTTGACATTTGGTCTAAAGTTTTGAAGAAATGTAGTAGGCCAGGAATTTATGGTGGTTACCATGTATATAAATTTTTATTAGATTATATTAGTTTGGTTTAACAAAGTTGATAAAAACTAAATCAGCGCTTAGGTATATAATTTACAACTAAAATTTAAAAAAATCACATAAGAAAATTTTAGTAATAAATCCAAACGCTGAGTAAGTTTGTATTATAATTGATTAATATGTGTAACTAATTTATAGTTTGTAATTATAGTTTACTGAACTAATATTAATTATTACCTGTCAACTAGGAATATATAATATTACTACTATAATTATATTGGAATTTAAATAAATATGGTTTAAAACATCAATACTTTAATAATTACCAGTAGAAGCATAGTTTAATCAAAGAGCAAATAGGCCGAATTAGTAATTTCAACCATCATGTAATAATTATTTGATTATCAAAGAGAAATTTCAATGAAGTTAACATAATAGCATAATGTGTCGTCAGATTACTGTTTCTCTCTGCTAAATAATATTCCAGATTGTAGCCAAAGCAGATGACTCAACTGAGTACAAGAATTCACCAAGAAAAGTGTACTAACTTGAGCGGAAAGGGATAAGTAATTTAAACTATATACAGGAATGTTATCAAATGGAGGAAATTTATGTCTCATTGTTACTAATTTACTATAAGGATTTCATTAATTATTCATTATAATATATAACTATTTAGTTTAACTTTAGTAGCAAATGTTTTTAAGTATGTATATTATTTTATCATAGTAGATAAAATAATGCTAAAATAACAAGGTTAATTTTAAATAAATTGTTGCATATGATATTCAGTTTTAATTATTTAGCATATTAGTTTATTAATTTAGTGCAGTAAAAAGAAAATTATTAAGTAAAAATAGATTTACAAAACGTTTACAGCTACTCCTTTTTTTATATTGGTAAATTATTTAAAAAAAAATCATTATCTGAGATACTTAATAAATATTTTAATCAAAACATTTGACTGACTTTGAAATCTTGCAGTAGCTCTTGACATTTTCAAAGCGTTTGATGGGGTCTGTTAAGACAACCAACTAACAACTCCGGTCACGCCTAAAATAAAGTACTGCATTCTAAGTTAAACTAAGCTAACCAAACTCTAACACAGTTTCCTCTGAGAAAACATGTTTTGTAGTATGATGAGTAAAATATATTAAAATAAATAACTTTAAACCAACAAAAAAATTATACAAATACGTTTTCGGAAGGTTATTAAAAAAAAAACGGTTTTAATCAATTTGTTTATTTTATATTGGCATTATAACAACTCACGTCATCATTAAAGTCCACAATTAAATTGTTGTCTTCTACGACTTTTTAGTAATCTTACTAATTACACTGTAAAACACTTGATCTGCGTTTATACCGGCTAAGGTATAATTTTTTTTAAATTTTAAAACGTAATATTTAGAAATTACATAAAAATACCTATATATGTAATTACTTTTTTTTGTTTCTCATACCAAGCGCTCAAAAAGCACTTATACAAATATTATTTTTTTTTAATTTTACAGGCTACAAGCTACAGGATATTTTGTTTGATACAAAAAACATTTCCATGTCATACCCTAAAATCAAATTATAAAAAAGTGTAACTTGTGCTAAAATGCTTTAGAAGCAAGATAGATTAAAATAGGAAAAAAATTAAAAAAAAAAACTAGTTAACAAAATTAAAACTAAAATGTAAATGTAAATTTATTAACTAAGTTTCTTTCTACCATTTACAACAAGAGATTGTACGTGCAATTTATTAAAAACTTTTATAGTTTTATTTATTTATTTTTATTTTTTTTATATACAGGGTGTCCGGAAAATACGTGTACAACGTTTGACGACAGACTCCTGACGTCAAAATAGGTCGATCTAAGCCGACTTAGTTATATCCAAAATTGTCTCGTTTAGCCGGTAGAGGGCGTCAAAAATTTGTAAATATTAAAAAAAAATTACCTGTAACAAAAATTTTTTAAGTGACCTTGTTGCTATGGCGTTTAATAATTTGACAATTATTGACAAATTGTCACCAGTCTATGAAATTTACTCAAGTATACGATCAACATTCTTGAATTACAAGTTCATTTTACCATTAAAAATGGAAAATTATACAAACTCTCAGAAAGTTGACATGCTCCTGGTATACGGGTTTTGTCAAGGAAATGGGCGTCAGAGTGTTAGGGTTTACATGGAGAGGTTTCCTAACCGTCGAATACCAAACCACCAAACATTTGCCAATATTGAGCGTCATCTTCGGGAATCGGGCAGTTTTGAGAAAAAGTTTGAAGGCAGGGGTCGTACGCGAACAACTCGAACTGTGGAAACAGAAGAGATGATTCTGGAAAGAGTTGAAGAAGAACCAAGTACCAGTACCCGTCTCTTAAAACGTGAGTTAAATGTTCCTAAAACGATTGTCAATGAGGTTTTAAGAGAACAGTTGTTACATCTTTACCACATACAAAAAGTCCAGGAACTTTTACCGACTGATCCCCCCATGCGGCTTACATTTTGTCAATTTATTAGAAACAAAAGAATCCTTGTTCCAAATTTTTGTAGAAAAATTATGTTTACTGACGAGGCATGCTTTACAAGATCTGAGGTAACCAATCTGCACAACGAACATATTTATTCCGATGAAAATCCACATGCCATTAAAGTTGCACATCATCAGCATCAATTTAAAATTAATATTTGGGCAGGTATTATTGATCACTACCTTATTGGTCCCATTGTTATTCCAGACAGGTTAGATGGAAATATTTATTTAAATTTTTTGCAAGACACATTACCAATTCTTCTGGAGAATTTGCCCCTTTTACTTCGGAGGGAAATGTGGTATATGCATGATGGTGCCCCGCCCCATTTTTCCGTTGCCGTTCGGCAATACTTACATCATCAATATCCCAACCGATGGATTGGAAGAGGCAATGATGCACCAGTAAAATGGCCACCACGTTCTCCTGAGTTAAATATGTGTGACTTCTTTTTGTGGGGCGCTATTAAAACAGAAGTTTACAAGACTCCGGTAAACACACTCGATGATTTATTGCAGCGGATTTTAAATGCAGGCAACCATTTTAATAATCCCGAGACATTAGATAGGGTCCAATATCAATTTTTAAAGAGTGTTAATAAGTGTATTCAGCAAGATGGCGGTCATTTTACACATTTGCTTAAGTAATGTTTTTGTTTTACTTAGTTTCTTACAATAGATACTTTCAACTTTGTTATACTTTTGTTTTTTTTGACGCCCTCTACCGGCTAAACGAGACAATTTTAAATATAACTAAATCGGCTTAGATCGACCTATTTTGACGTCAGGAGTCTGTCGTCAAACGTTGTACACGTATTTTCCGGACACCCTGTATAATTCTACTAATTAATCAATTTAGGCTTCTTTCATTCTTTAAACTTACTACCAGTAGGTGGGCAAAATTACAGAAAACTGAATATAAACTTACAAATACTTCCAAACTAAAATCATTAAAAGGAGTTGAAAAAAATACTAAAGTTTTGTAAGCGTTTGCATTAGGATAGTTTTGGACAACGTAATTTGTATAACAGTGTGTATAATAAAAAAAAATTAAAAAAAAAATGGCAAACATCATCCATTTCTACTGTTATACATTACATTCTTAACCACTGCAAAATTTAAAGCCTTTGTAAACCCAGACTGGTTTTGATTACATGGATTTTCAAAAACAATGGAGTATGTTCATAATGTATGAACGTTTATCTGCAACAACGTAGATATAAAAAAATGTCTGACAACAAAAAGATAACGCCTATGTCACCGACAGAGTAGCCAACATAATACAATAATCGAAGAGTAAAGTAATATTATAGTAGTATAAACCATATTTTATTATTATTTGTTCAATCATAATATCAGTAAGCAAACACTATTTACAAGAAGACAAATTGTGCCTGCTGCAAATTGGAAGATTCAAAGTTGCCGCGAAATATATAAGGACTACATGTGACTTACGATAAACAATGATCTACAATTTAAAAAAAATTCTGATATCAATAAATATTAACAGAAAATAACTTGTTAGTTTTGTGGTATATTGGTAATAAACTATGATATAATATTTTTGTCTGTATATTGGAAAATTGTCCAACAATGTTTTAATATTTTATAGTGATAAATACGACAAATCTGTAATAATTTTAAGTAATTTCAATTTTAATTGTAATATAAATTACGCAAAAATAAAAAAACTATAGAGTAGTAGTAAACAAATTTATTTCATATACAAAACATACAATCTTTTTTTAAAAAAAGTAAACATATTTAAAACAAAAGTAAAAATAAGTAATAAATATGAAAAAGGCTATCGACCAAAGTCTTTCTGCCCATGAGTATGATTATAGTGGTAAAAAGATAAAATATAGAAGTTTTGATAAAAAACAAAAAAAAAACATAAGCAAGTTTAGATATTATTTTCACGTTATCAGATCTGTTGCAGAATTTTTTAGTCAGTTCTAAGTGACGTTCGGAAAGCGGTATAATTTGCGTTAGTTCGTATAGAGACACAATATTGATGTTATGTAAGGAATTATTAAGATGACGTATTTTAGTGATACTCCTAATAGCTGATCGTTCAGCAACGTGCAAATTACTTAAGGTCTCTTTACAGCATTGTGAAAAAATAATTTATGCATAATCTAAGAAGGGTCTGCATACAGATTTATAAATATGTGTTTCTGTTTTTATATTTATACCTTTGCCTCTATAAGTAAGACAGCGGAAATGTTTTGATCGAGTTGCGCATTTAGATTTTGTAGAACAAGAATGGAGTTTAAATGATAATTTATTATCAAGAAGCACGTTTAGATATTTGCAAGTTGGAGATGGTTGAATTGTTACATGGCTCAGATTAATATTCGGTAAATTTCTTGATATACAATGATATGGTTAAGGAGTTGAGTTTTGTTAGGATTTGCATAAAGTTTCCATGTATTAAACCATGTTTGAATATGGTTGGTTAAAAATTGTAAGTGCTGGATAGAATACTCCAAGTTTTTTGAATGAGATATCAGCACAGTGTCGTTGAACCACGTCTAATATATCACTACAATATACATTATACAAAAATGGTGACAATGGTGATCCTTGCGTAACACCCTACTTAGGATAAAAGACAGAAGAGAAAGAGTTTCTAACTTTAACACGTAGTTGTCTATTTTGAATTAAGTTTTTTATTGTGCAAATTAGGTAAGGAAGAACTTGCAGCAATGACAGTTTGTACAAGAGACTTTTTAACCAAACGGAGTTAAAAACCTTGTTTATGTCAAAAAACAATGCTGACGTCTGTCCGCCCTCAAGGTGAGTTGTTTGGATGTTGAAGGTAAGAATACATAAAGGATGGATAGTAGAACTGTTAGAGAAAAAACCAAACTGATGGATAGGTATATTGGGTTGTACATGGTTTAACAATTTTTGCTTAATGTGGGATTCAAGAATTTTGGCTATAACTGGAAGAAGTGTTATAAGTCTATAATTGGATGCAGAAGTCGCATTTGAGTTTTTTTTGGTATGCAGATTACTATTCCACACTTGAATTCAGTAGGAATATATTGGTGTGATAGGCAAAAATGAAGGATTTTGATTATATGAATGTGAATATTATTGTGTAAGCGTTTTAGAATTTTTTGAGGAATATTATCTACACCAAGAGATAAATTTTTACCAGGTTTTAGGATTAGAAAATATTCATTTTCAGTTATTAATGCATTGTCAGGCGTTTGGTATAGGGTTTTAATATAATTGTAGTACCAGTTATCTACTTCAGTCCGTTTTTGTTCGATATAGTCATAATTTTTAATAAAACTGAACGTTTTTGTATAGTGATTAGAGAAAATGTTTGCTATGTCTTGATCAAGTTCATGTACTTTGTTAGTGTCTGGGTCAGTTATAGGCTGTATTTATAGAGATGAGGTATATTTACTCAGTTTTTTTAATTTCCGTCCAGTATGTCCGTCTTTTTTGTTTGTTAAACTTTTGTCCATTTGCTTTCTTTGTAATTGCATATTAACGTATAAATGTTTTTATTTAGTTTGTTAAATTTACGTTTAATAGTTGCGTCTTTCTTTAAAATTTCTGTATAATTGTCTTTTTTATTTTATGAGTCTGAGGATGAATGGAGGAAGTGGGTAGTTAAAATAAGATTTCTTTTTTAGGGGCAGGTTGTTTTTAATTGAGTTGGTTAATTATCCCAAAAAACTTGATATTTTGTTTGGAGTAATAATAGAATTGGTTGCTATATACTTTCTCATGTCTTTGTCAACTTTTTTAATGTTGCATAGGTCACACTGCTGAATATATTCTATAGGGTAGGAAATAGGAAAAGTTTGAGTATTTAGTTAAAATTAAATAGCTAAATGGTCGAAACAAAGATCAAGTATAAGTTGGATAGAATTTATAAGCGAAATTATATTATTTGTGGCTAGTAACAGATCTGGTGTAGAGCTAGGATTGTTAGGCATGCTGAAAGTAAGAGCTGTAAAAATTTCTTGAAAGTCAGAGTTATTTAGAAACTGTGATAGGTGTATTTTTTGCCGCATTGGGATTAAAGTCACTAATAATAATTGCATACTTGCAAAGAGAGGCTTTAACAAATATATTATCTTCTATATTTGAGTGGAGATGGATATAAACCAAAAAAATATAAAAAAATTTGTTATGAAACGGTATAGTAAAATGTAATGTATCATTTAATAAATTATTTATTTTAGGCGGATTGGCTTTGCCCAAGTGGACAATTGGATTTACCAAGACTAGTGATCTACCTCGGTAATTTCGATTAAAAACAGTGGCAGAGTTTTAAATTAAAAAACAGTTTTAGAAATTTATTTTTTGTTTTGATTTAGTTTCTAGAAACATAGCACACAAAATATTTTAATTAAGAATATAATTGTATATAAGATGGGATATCTATAGATTATAGGTTTATTTTACCATTATCACGCAACCTGAATTTTATATATGCAATATTATTATTAAGTATTTTATTTTTTATTTTGTTTTTTGTATGTTTATATTGCTTTATACAGGGTGTAAGACAAAAAACGTTCGGCAGAATAACTTTATTATTTTGTAACTGATTTATATGATTCAAAAACCATTTTAAATGATTTTTTGAGTATTATAAAGGCAGGTACACACATGTATGTTTTTATTTTTAATATAGTTGCTATAGCAACCAACTATATTTTTTTAAATAGTAAATTACTTTTTTTTTTTAATTTTTGATATTTTTAATACAACCATGTAAAATAATAATATACATTTATAACAAAAAAATTTGATCAATTTAAAAAACATATTTTTTTTAATTTAAAATGATTGTAATTAAATAGTTGGCACTGAAAATATATATATTTTTTTTAATTTTATGAAAATAATTTATTTACTGTATTATGCATAATAACATTAAAACACTTAAAAAATTAATATTAATATTAAATTTTTTAATCATTTTATATAAAAAAACAAATATTTTGTTTTTTAAATTTATCAAAAATTTTTGTTATAAAAGTATATTATTATTTTACATGATTGTATTAAAAATACCATAAAGATTTAAAAAAAAAAATAAAAAATATGTTGCTATTTAAAAAAATAAAGTTGGTTGCCATAGCAACTATACTAAAAATAAAAGCATACATAAGTGTACCTGCCTTTATAATATTCAACAAAAATATTTAAAATGATTTTTGAATTATATAAATCGGTTGAAATAACGGAGTTGTTCAGCCGTACGTTTTTTGTCTAACACCCTGCATTTGTATATTCTAATTTTTATGTACCTGACTGATTCAATCAATGTTATGTTATAATAAGAACCAATAAACAGCATCTATCATCATCTGGTTTTGAATAAATACTCACTTATGAATTCATGGCAATATACAAGTATTAAACAAAGTAATTTATGAAATAAAAATTAAACTGTAAAGTTAAAAATGCAGTAAACAAACAAAAGTATTTATTATTTATTTTATTATACATAAACTTTTTTTTTTAATAATTTTTTAATGTTTATGTTATATTGTTAAGTTAAATAGTATTTGATTTATTAGAGATAGAGCATCTTCTTTATAACACAAGTTGTATAGTATTTTTGTTACTATATAATTATTAAAAAAAGTAACTTATTTGTTTTTCAATTACACTCGTATTTGTATGATTTTAAAATTAATTTAATAAAATCAATCACTTATCTCAAAAATAAAATTCAAGCATGTATAGTTATCCAAATCTAGTAAGTTTAGATATTTTTCTCTCTGATTGTGTATGTTGAGAACATAACCCAATATAGAAAAAGCTTGAGATACCCGAAATAAGAGATTTAACTTCTTTCCCTCCCGCCGGAAATACTGACAGTGTGATCCGAGTATTATAATTTCAGTTAAAGACTTCACGCCAATCCTCTTTTTTCCGAGCCAGCCGGCCCAAAATCAATCCGTCTCCCACTCCGTTTCGTAAAGTTTTAGAGACTTGAGACGTTTCCGGATAATACAAATATAGAACCCCTCAATCATAACATTCCATGCTACATGACTTTTTCTTTTGATATAAAACTTATAACAAAATAAAAACATCTTAATATTAAAATATATGTATGTATTATTAAAAAAAAAGATGAAGTTTGAAACGCTAACTTATTGTATTATTATTTCAGAAATGTTTGTCATTTGTTATATAAATAATATTTAACAAAAAAAAAACATAAATATAAATATGTTAAATATAAAGAATTTGCACAAAATAAATGAAGAAAATATTAATTAAAAAAAAAAACAATTTCTTGAGTATAAAAAGTATTTAAAAATACCATGATGATCATGTATATGTAATGTAACAATAATAAAACAAACACTGGTTATACATTTTTCATTATGTCATAATAAATGTGAATATGAAAAGGTCATCCTGTCTTAAATATTATTTATTATTTCATAATTGTTATATATGTACATAAATTTAGTATAATTTCTGGTACAACATTTATTCAAAAAAATATATATGTAAATTGTGCATTCTTATAAAAAATCTAGTCTTGTAGCAATTTTTTCAAAACAATGCGCTTGAGGAAAAAAGAATCCTTTGTGTGAAAAGTTGAATTTTACAGTACAAAAAGCTTTAAAACGCTCATAAAAACTTATAATGATACAGTTATAAAAATAAAATTTAATATTATTGTTCCCAGCTGGACAATATTTAATATGAACAAGCATGCTCGTTTATATATTTTAATTAAATTTTAATATATATTCAACATCCAGATAGAATCAAAATCAAATGAATTTATAATTTCTGCAAAATCAATGTTAGTTGAATTACTATTTCATTTATAATAAATAGAATAAAAATAAAAATAATTTTATATGCATTCATAAAATTAATTCAATGTAATTTAATAATAAATAAACAGTAGTTTATATTACTTTTTGTTTTTAAATTTTATATTTACATCCAAGAGTGTTCTACATTTTTTTTTTCATCTATTCAAAATATTGCAATTTATTACTTTATTTGTGCATCTAACTAGTACATAATTATTTATTCTTTTACAGACAAAATCGGGGAAATTTAAGAGTGATTATGTACGGTGACACCAGCATTGTTGTATCTGATAAAAACATACTAAATAAGAAGAACGTAACTGTAGTATTTGTGCAGTTCAGCAGTTGGTGCCAAAAAAAAAAACAATCTAATTATTAATGCATCAAACACTTTTATAAGGTGCAAAATGAAAGAATAGTATCAACTGGAATTGATTTCAACGGCGAAAAGATCTTTCTTATTGAATGGGTAAAATTTTTGGGAACAGTTTTTGATAAAAATTTAAATTGAAGAAACCATATAGATAAGTTAACCATTAAATTAAATAAATCTTGCTTTGCGCTACGTAAAAAGCAGCCTTATTTTAACTTTGCGTATAAATGTATATCATTCCGTTGCCTACTCTACAATTAGTTACAACATATTGATGCGGCGACAATAAACGGATTTAAATAGAATATTTATTATTAAGAAAAGAAGGATCAAGATTATACTATATATAACTATAAAGAAACTTGTGACACTTTTAAATCAAAAAGTTATTTAACTACCCTGTCCCCATTTACTTGTATAAATTATTATGTTATGTATTTACAAATAAAACCAACTGTCCATTAAAAAACACAGTACATAATTATCCAACACGTAATAAAAATATCATATATTTACCACAATTTAAAATTATTTCTTATAAAAAGTCGCTGACATATGCTACTGGATATTGTTTGCCAGATAACATCATAAATATAAAAAAATTAAAAATGTTTAAGTGTCACCTAAGAAAATTTCTAATTGATGGTTGTTTTTAATTAATAAATAAGTTTGTAAATAGTTAATAGTTTTTAAATATTGTACGTTATCATCTTGTTTATGTCTACATTTGTTGTAAGTATTAACTTATCCTATCTATACTAATGGTCTAATTAAAAAAAGAACAAAATAATATTATTGTTATTATTTAAATCAGCTGTACTTTGCCTGTAACCCAATCATTTTTTTAATTTAATTTTTACATTTTCTTCTTTATTTTTTATATGTTTTCTAGTATTTTATGGACATAATAAATTCTGATCATTCTTTTTGGCAAATGATTAAAACAATCTTTGCTTATTTCTGGCATTGCTTATAAAACTTAACGTAATGATCATTAGATTCAATAAAAATTTTAGATTTTATTTTGTAGGTAACTAATCTCAAATTATTACCATCTGATCATATTGGGTGAAACATAGGAAATGTTTCATTGACTATCAACTTAGTTACAAAAATCTTATGTACGGTTTTTGTAGTCACATTTTACAGATGAGTATAAAAGGCTAGTTAAGTATCAAGCAAAAGTGCCAAATACTTTTTTTTCTTTGTCATTGTGAAAAAGACTTTATACAATTTTTGATTTCTCAACCTTAAGAGTTTGTTTTATAAAAGAAACACATTTCATTTTGCTTGAGCTTACTGACAAATGTTTTTCATGTACCACATTTTTATCTGCGGTGTTTAGTGTATTTTTGTTACCTTAAACTTTAAGTTTATTAAGATATTGAGATCATTGACGTAGCACAAGACAAAGACAAAACCTATGTTATTCAGTAACTTTAGAAACCGTTTATAACAAAACATCACAGTGTTGTCTAAAACCATTTTAATATAGAAAAAAAGTACTAAAGCAAATTTTTTGCAAAGTATAATCTTTTTGCACTTGTTAGCTAATGTATAGCTCGTTTACAGAATTTTTCTAATTGATAATTGTTACGCATATTAGCGTTGGACCAGAATTAGAACCTGCTTATACCTTTTTTTTTCTGATAATTTTAGCATAACTGCTTAATATGCGTAAAAGTGCTAGACTTGCTTTCAAAACCTTACATAGCCTCTTGCCTCTTTAATAATACATATATCATTACTAGTTCTCTAAACCTAACGCCACAACTATTAGAATATATAGATTGTATGTTGTTTTAGATTCTGTATGCAATAATGTTTGTTAATTTTTTTGTATAATGTTATAAAATGCTGCTAACTTATAATTATTAAACTGTCTATGCAGATAGATCGTTCATTTTAGTTAAAAATTAAAAAAAAACAGACATTCAAAAATGTTCCTGAATTATTTTTGATAAAGTAAAATAAGAGTTTAAATAATAATAATTTGTACGATAGACAAGCAAACATACCTGACTTTTGCAAACTATGCAAAGTTTTGTCTATTTTTGATGAACATAATATGCATCATGTATTGTTTATAAATAAATTACAATACGCAATTGAAAGCTATTTTATTCTATTGGCTTATTTATATTTATGGGTGCAAAGTATTTACAAATAACGCCTATGATTAGTTCACGTCTGTAGCATATTTGCAGAAATTTCAACAAATTTAAACATCAGTTCTGTAAACAATTTTGAAACGTTACTCATCAATACTGTGTAAGGAGTTATCTGGAATCAAAAAAGTACCGTTCACAATCTGCTGACGGAACATACTCTGTTTTTATCACAAGCCCGTTTCATTTCCCAATGAACGTCGCAACTTAGTTAAACTTAAACTTAACTTAAAGCATGCTTTAGATAAATTAAAAATTGTCAAATTTATGATTTGTCACCGCATTTCAAACGACGTAACACTAAAAATAAATAAAATAAAAAATTTAATTCACGTTTTCGTTTTGACATTTTAAACAATGCTAATCAAAACCTAATCGATGCGAAATAACCTAATCGATGCGAAATATCGTGTTTTTTGAATGAAAATACACTTACTTCTTTAATAATTTTACTATCTGATCCTACGCTATTTGCTGCAAAGCAATATCCCATTTATATAGACTACCAAGCAGCTGTACAAACAGAGAGATCTGGATATTTAGGCATATATTTTATATTTAATAAAAGTTATACTATTTTATAACAAAACTTTATTCAAACCCAATTTCAAATGAGTTGAATATAAATAAATAATTTTCTTAATGTTATGCCGCAGATTGCTTATGAACATTTAACCGCACAGAATTTCTTGCCGCGCATGAGCCGTCGGCTTTATTTGGCCGCGGGTTTCAATATTTTATAAAAGTTGAACAACTTTTCCGAGCGGCACAAATTGCCAGGTTTTTTTGATTCAGTGTAGCCCCGCTATTAAATCGCTTCACAAAGCCCAGAAATTTAAAATTCTTCTCCCATAGTCTGCAACCATAGCACCCAATTTACCAAATTGCTTTGGCGTGCTTTCCTAGAAGATAATGGCGTCAAATGAGTATTTTTTTCTGTAGTTTATTTAAATTGTACTGGTTAAACAAACTGTGCGCAGTATGTTCCGCAAATAGTTAATTTGCTTAACTGCATTTTGGAAAACTACCCATTTCATCATTTTGTCCTCACCTCTTTCTTAATCCAAATCCAGAAGTTAAATTGTTGTTAGCGTCAAAAACTTTTTTAAAGCTTGCTTGCAAACGCATTTGACTTGAATTTCCCGACGTACCACTAGTGTTTAACAAAAATGAATTAGTTTGTTTGCAGTCCAATCCAATTATTTTTGCAAAATCTCAAGAAACAAAAATGTTCTTGCTAGTTTTTAAAACGCCAAACGCCAGTAAAAAGAAGATTCAAACCAAGATCTACATTTTGGTTCACTCAAAATCGGAAAAAAAAATAGACAAATTATATGCGTGTCTCTTAAAAATCTACAATTCTGGCCTGCAAGTATGTAAACCATCTTACCAACTTAACAAAAATAGGACAGATGAAGTAGAACGCAAGAAATACTTTTATGTCTTCTCTTCTCTTTGTTATAATAATAGTACCAAGTATTACTAGTAGCGACATCTCAGTCAAAGCCGTTCTCTCAATCTGTTTTGTTTTTTGTTGAAATAAAATTGCATATTTTGCAATAACTATTATTAGCTTTTTGAGTGGGAGCTCCGGTGACATGTTGACAAAATCCTTAGCAACTTCAAGCAGACACATCGTAGAAATTTATTCAATTCAAAACAAATGCTGCGCAGGTTCTGTTGGCTTCAAATGTTTAATATTAATCAACTTAACTTAACTTAACTTAACTTAACTAAACTTAACTTAACTTAACTTAACTTAACTTAACTTAACTTAACTTAACTTAACTTAACTTAACTTTTTAAATGGATAAATGCATGAGTTGTGAGTTATGCATGTAATGTAAAATGTTAGTGTAAGTGCTAATTTTATTAAATACAATTTTATCTTGCAGATACTTCGAACCTTCTTAGCGTTTTGTTACAAATTTAAGTTATATTTATAAATCTTAAAAGTTATTTAAAAAAGTATTTAAGTCAATGCGCACCTACTTTGAAACATTGCCTATTACTTGCAAATTGCACTGCAAACCACATAAAAATTAATGTAGTAGATTACGTTTAAAACTTTGACAATGTTGAGAGAATAAAGATAATCATTAAAATTAGAGCATACTATCCAAAAATAATATTTGCTTTATATTATGTGATTTGGAAACTTTACGAAAAAAGCTTAAATACTGTTCTAAAAACCAAAACAACCTAGCTAAAACAATATAAATATCTAAAAAAATAAGTAAACAGGTTTACCTATTTGTTATAATTAGTTTCATTTTCAATGTTTTAATTTTAATTATATAATTTTAAGTATGAAGCTACAGGATATTGTTTGCAGAACTAATTAAATAATAAATGTTATAATGATGATCTAGTAGTCAATTGTAGCAATTCTTGTATAAGAGGCTTTATTATAGTTAAAAAAATATTTAACATTCTAACTAATTTTTTTATTTATAACGTTATATTTTTGATTAAATAGTATACGATTTTATAGAATATTCATCGTATATTTGGTATTAAAAAGTGCAGCCCAAGCATCCAAACATCTGAATCTGCAATATGGCATTAACATCGAACTTTATGGAACTGCTTTTTATAACAGATAGCTATAAAATTATATATATATATATAGAAAACTCCCGATATTTGTCTAGCAGACTTTAGGATTGAATGATTTTATATTGATATTTCTATTACCTCAGCAAATCCAATTACTTTGTCAATTCCGTCTAACAATATTCATTTAAACATTTTTAGTCTTTAAATAACAATTTCAGCCACACATTTTCATTGTTATAGCAAACAAATGTGGCAAATGAACGAGTAGAGTAATAAAAGAACATAAAAAATTGTCCATTTTATGGATTGCGTTAAAAGCGGAGCCATCACGTTTATCTCGTATCGGTGACAGAACGTTATCACGGGATGTATTTTAATTTTTATTGTACAAAACAGCCGAATTGTATAAGTTATTGTTAAAAGACACCCACAAAAATTTAAATTGAAAATATTCAAATCTGTATAGGTACTTTTGTTAAATGAAATAAATCCAAAAATAAATGTGTTTATCTGCACACTGCAGCATTTTGTAATGTATTATGCATTATATAACCAGTAGCAGTATCGATTTTTTTTAAGCATTAAAAAGGGCGATTTTATTGTTTTTTTTTTGCACGTATAAATTTGAAGAGTTTGGAAAAGTTGCATGGTTAATAGGCTTTAAAATTAATGATCAAGATCAAATAGTATTGCATAAAATATATCTGTTTTTCATGGAAATCGTTTCATTTAAGAGCTTTCTAACTTATATACTTGGATAAGTTGCCCTCAGAAAGCCGGCACAAATACCACAAAAAAGAAAGAATGGAAAGCAAACCCAAACTTTTAATTAAAATAAACCTTTTAGATATCGCAAGTTGAAATTTCAAAATAGTTGCTTAAATATGATTCAATACTATATTTTAAGATCAATTTCATAATTCAGAGTTTAAGTACTAATTTATTTTTTATTGAATATTTTATGTGCAAGGTTTATTATTCAGTCATAACCTACTTTAAATAATGATAACTAATTAAAAAATTATTGAAATAATTAGGTACAATTAATATTAGAAAATAAAGTAGTATAAATATAAAATATAAAACATAATTTAAACTCCGATTATTAGTATAATTCAATATAACTCATAACTGAATCATAAAAATGTAAAACAGCCTAATCCTGCAAATTAAAAAAAGGTTGATAATAATAATTTAATTAAAAATAATATCAAACTGTACGTGCAAATTGTTTCGAATTGCCGTACAATAATATTAAATTGAGAAAGGGATAGACATAATAATTACGGGAGGTAATAATCCTGAATTATTGTTCGAGTATTCAAACCTCCCCAAAACTCCACAGAATAACTAAACGAGGGAATGTCGGTTGAACAATAATTACGAAGCTGTCGGTTCGGTCTTCAAGTTACAAATTGTCCAGACTATTCCCATTATTCATTACTCGTAGCCCGGCAGCTACCGGAGGATAAGATTTTTCTTCTTCAATAAAACACATTTTGTATTATCATCTTGCAGTAACGAATGTTCAGCATTACTATAGTTTCAAATTTTATCAAACTTTACGAGTTTGAATCTGAATAATAATCAAAAGTTTGTTAAATATGTATATTACTTGGTTAATAAATATTTTTATTATAGATTATGATTAATAAATTTTATTTTGATAAATAAAAAACAACAAAGAAATAATATGAATTACATTAATATAGATATCGGTAAATAATATAGTCATGTAACTAATTTTAATGTTAAAGTAACAGAAGGTGCTTGAAACAATAAAATATAAGTAATTATTATCAAAATATCTGTTTATACTTAAAAGAGCATATAACCACCGCAACTGTTCTTAACGAATCGCATTCTTGGTCAATAATTTATTTTAGCTCTGATATCTTGTCACAAATGATTTAAACAATACCTGCTTCTAAAACCTAAACTAGCATAATTTTGAAGGCAAATTTACAAGTCCTTTTTTTTAAATTAATTTGTCATCAACTTTATTTTTAATTAGTTGCTTATTGTGTTTGCAGTATGCCACGTAGCGCCACCCTGTTAAATAGTATATAGTGTATTAAAGGCCAAAACTAAGTTTTAGCAGCAAGAAAAAGCAAAGCAAGTGAAAGCTGCTCAAAGCAAAGAGCTGCTAAAGCATTTTGGCTCAAGTTACACTTAATATTTTTTTGCCTGCCCAAATAAAATATTATTTTAAAAAATTGCAAAGTTTATTATAATCCTGCAATACTGTTAGATTTAAGATGTGACGTCATCATGGGAAATTGTAAGACCAACATTTTAGGTCCAAACAAAGTAGCAAAAATACATTTTTCAATTTCCATTAATCGAAACGTAAACTTATGCGTATTTTCTAAAGAAATATAGCCAAATAATGCCACATGCGTGTAAACAGCACCGTGCTTTTCTAGATGCAATAGATCCTAAAAGTATTATTTATTAACATAATTGTTTGGTTAAAAATCTGCTTTATTGTTAAACACAATTTTGCAATAAAAGTGGAAATCCAACAGTTCTAGAGCCCAATCGGCAGAAAATCAGCGCATAGGATTACCTCGTAGCTTTAATTCCTGTACTAGCTAAATCTTATACGGGTGTTTACATTTTCACTTACATCGGTGTTATTTTCTTTAGTAATTATATTATTTATCAAATTGGTAATTTTACACTATTTAGAGGATATGCGGTACAATGTTCATTTAAAGTTTGACAAATGGCTTGCTCAGGTTATCGTTTATGTGTACCATAAAAACTGTTAGCTTCGCGGTCTTTGGCTGGGCAAGTTGCGCTTTGCACGTTTTCTATGCTGCTATGCAAGATTTCCATTAAATAATTATTTTACATACTTACAGTTGATTTAGAAACTAGTTGGTTTTTTTTCTTTTCGGTCGCATTAAGTTAATTGCAACTTAAAGCTTGCGGTTTTTAGGTAAGTAATTTTTTTAAGAATAGAACGGACCACAATAACCCACAATTACAATACAAAAAGCAAGATTGAAGAAAATCGAAATAATCCTCGTTTTTACAGCTCATATGTTGTAAATAAACTATCGAAAAATTCATCACCTAAAAAACAGCCAATAAAATTGCAATAGATAATTTTTTGTATGTACAACCTATAACAATTATTAAATGTAGAATTTTTGGTAAATCCGCTGATCATTTTAATACAAAAACGGCTACTACTGGATTGTCTATTCAGAAGTGTAATTTTTATTTTATTAAAAAAAAAACACATTACAATAATAATGATAATAATAACATGTAACTCTAATTGTAAATCAATTTCAAGTAGAAACTCTTCGTCTCAGTACTTGTGGAACACGACATCACTTAAATGGCCTCCACGGCTGCGTTTAAAAATTTCCATTTTTTTAAAGAAATGCTGCATTACTCTGCCGCACATTGGTTGCTTTATTTCGCAAATAATGCAAAATATTATTCTTGAGCTCTTCGTTAAATTACACAATTTAGGCTAAAGTTGATGTCTCCTCTTAGCGAAAGAACACATCCAGGAAATTTCTGATGCAATAGTGCTATTGTTTTAAAGTTTAATTTATTATTATGTCTGGTCAAGCGTGCAAATGCAGAAGTGTTGCATAATCTGGCGTAACATGTACTAGTTGTGGAATTATATTTTATAACAGCTGCGCCATTCGCCATAAAAAATGTCACTGTGGTACGTCATGCGAACTTGACGATTCCGAACTTCCCAGGCTTTATAAAAAGACTATCGTACTGTATCAAGTTTTATTAGATGAAGTTTGGTCTAACAATAAATTGCTATTAGATAAAGTATTGTATCTTAAAGAGAAGATTGCAGACAAAGATAAGGTAATACTTGAATACAAAACAAGTATTCAAAAATCTATGCCTTTTGTTGTTACACCAACTATTAATGAGAAAATTCAATTGCTTCCACCTGCAATTAATTCTGAAATTAATATTTCTTCTTCTTTTGCAACCCTTACTGCTTAAACAAAACCTAAACAAAAAGTTCATTCTAAAACCCCAACAATTTTTGGTTGTGGTCCAAGTAACGATAAGTTGCAGGCATATGTGCTAAACCCATATATACATGTCTCAATGTACAATCTGGAAGCTACAGTAGCTTTAAAGTCTCGGTTCCAGCCGACCATGCTCGAGCTATTATTTGCAAAGACTTTTGGCCAGCTAACATTGCTGTCACAAAATTTGTGAGTTATGGTCGTTCACAAAATGTTCCTGCTTCATCTCCAATGGATTTTCGGAGCCTGATTCCTGTCAACAGCTTGGACCCATCTTCAGGAACGATAACGGCTTCTCCATCTACTACCAGAACGTCGGGGGTTTAAAAACTAAACTCAGAAAAATCATGCTAGCTGTAGCCGTATTAGACTACGATGTGATTGTTTTTTTCACTGAAACTTGGCTTTCTCCAGACATCACTAACTCTGAATTAAATCTAAAAAGCTATCATTTATTTAATTGTGATCGCTGGGCCCTTACAAGCTCTAACCAAAACGGAGGTGGTGTTTTAATTGCTATCAAGACTCACCTCAAATCTGTCTTACTTCACCCTACGTTTATTAGTGTTGAACATTTGTTTGAAGTTGTTAAGTTTAATCTTGTGTCTTATATAATTTGTGCGGTATATTTACCACCTAATTCAACTAGTGACAAATATCTTGACCATTGTTATTTCGTCAAATCTATTGCCCACGAGTTTCCAAGCAGTAAACTAGTTTTATTGGGAGACTACAATCAACCTGCAGCATCTTGGGTTAACGATGATTTAGGTATAGGAGTAATTTGTAATGATAGTTACCCTGCTCATTTAGTAGCTAATTCATTTGGGTTTTTAAACTGCGTACAATGCATTTCTATTCCTAATAGTAAGGGTGTGTTTTTAGATTTATGTTTTACTAACGATTGTGATATTTCTGTGATAGAAGCTGTAGATGTTTTGTTAAAGTTAAGCCAACACCATACTGCGTACTTGTTAACTATAAAATGTGATAATACCAGTGATATTTTAAATTGTAATTATGTTTTTAATGATTTTAAACTTGCCGACTACAACGCAATCAATAATTATTTGTTGAATGTTGATTAGACTGCACTAATTTATAACTGTGATATTGATATGTGTCTTGATGTATTTTACTCTGTAATCGATTATGTTATTGATTGTTTTGTCCCTAAAAAACTGTGGCGTGAAAACAATTTTCCTATTTGGTTCAACAAAAAATTGATATTAATTACTAAACTCAAGAAAACTGTACACAAACGTTATAAATCTTCAAAACTATTGTCGGACTATAATGAATTCCAAGCTATTTGTACTACGTGCAAAAATCTCAGTGCTCATCAATACGAGCAATATATTTTACAAACTGAAAGTACAATTCAAAATAATCCAAAACATTTTTGGAGATTTGTTAATGAGAACAAGAAAACTAATGGTTTTCCAGCCTTAATGCATTATAAAGATCAAACTTGTAATAATGGGAACGACTTTGTAACAAATTTTGCAGATTTTTTTTTTCAGTCCATGATAACGAAACTCATCCAACTCCATTGTTTAATTTTAATAATAACGTAATACATTTAAAATTGTCTATTAGTTTGTGTAATGTTTTTAAAAGAAATAAAAACCTTAAATGTAATTTAAGCGTTGGACCCGACGGCATTCCTTCTTTACTGTTAAAAAAGTGCATTTATTCTATTGCAAAGCCATTGCACTTACTTTTCAATGCTTCATTGAATGAAACTAAATTTCCTCAAATATGGAAACAAAGCTATATAACGCCTTTATTTAAATCTGAAGCCAAAGAAAATATCACTTACTATAGAGGCGTTTGCATTCAATCTGCTCTACCTACATTGATTGATGAAATTGTAACAGGTCAGTTGCAATGGATGTGCAAAAGCATCTTAATAGTAGAGCAGCATCGATTTCGTGAAAGGCGTTCCACACTTACTAATTTACTCTGTTATGAAAATGATAATTTAAATGCATTTAAATTTAAAGTACAAGTTGACTCAATCTACACCGATTTTTCAATGGCGTTTGATCATGTGAGTCATAATATTTTGATTGCCAAGCTCAGTGCTCTGGGATTTCATCATGATGTGACTTTCTGGTTATTCAACTTTTTGAAAAATTGCACGCAGAGTGTAAAAATTAATAACTTTTTGTCACAGCCCATTCTTGTTTCATCTGGTGTTCCTCAAGGATCTCATTGTAGACCAATTTTATTTTTGCTTTTCAATAATGATATCACACAGTATATCAATTCATCGTCATTTCTTTTATTTGCGGATGATTTAAAAATGTATAGAAGAATATCATCTCTCAATGACTGCCATCTTTTACAACTGGACTTGGATTCTATAATTACTTGGTGTTTTATTAATAAATTATTTTTTAATGCTGATAAATGTTTTTCTATAAGTTTTCATAGAACTTTAAGTAAAATTTCTTTTAACTATATAATTGACACTAGTGTTAATCAAAGTCACACAAATTAAAGATTTAGGCGTTATTTTTGATCATAAACTTACATTTGTTGAATATATAAACACCATGTGCAATCGTGCCATAAAAATGTTAGGATTTGTATATAGAATGTCCGCGGATTTATCAGCCAGTACACTAAAACTTTTATATTGTGCTTTGGTGCGTTCGCATTAAGAGTATGCTCCGTCAGTTTGGAGTCCTGTTTATGAAATTTATAACCGTAGTATTGAACAAAATCAAAAAAAGTTTTGTCGTTTATTGTCTTACAAATCCGGCATATTATCTGTAAATTATGATTACTGCTACATTGCTTTATTGTACAACCTACCGCCATTGAAGATTCTCCGCAAAAAAGCTGATTTGTCGTTCTTGCGTAATTTAATTATGTCTGAGATTGATTGTCCGGAGCTACTTGGTACTCTTCCATTCCATGTAGCACCTAATAATAGACATAACAGACATTCTTTTTTATTTTGCGAGTCTACCCATTCTATTAATTATGGTTTCAACAATCCACTCGGTAGAATGTGTAGAATTGCAAATAATTTACCAACTGATATTAATGTCATTTGTGTCTCTAAATCTACGTTCAAAAGTCAGCTAAGTCATGATGACTAATGTTTAATGTGTGCGCTTTTATGAATGTTATTTTTTGTATTCTTTATCTTTGTATTGTAAAACATCATTGTTTATGTATATTTGATGTAGATGTAAGTGGTAAGATTATACCGTGAATAAAGTATTATTATTGTTGTGACATGAAGCTACGTCTTGCTAAAAATAGACATTACCTACGCCCATCTTGTCCAATATTAGCTACAAAAATCTGTTAGCATTGTACGGTAACGCTGCGCATTAACTGTAACAGATGTATATTTGATGTAGATGTAAGTGGTAAGATTATACCGTGAATAAAGTATTATTATTGTTGTGACATGAAGCTACGTCTTGCTAAAAATAGACATTACCTACGCCCATCTTGTCCAATATTAGCTACAAAAATCTGTTAGCATTGTACGGTAACGCTGCGCATTAACTGTAACAGATTCACCTTTAGTATTTAAAAAAAAATATGGCTCTATCACACCACCGTCCCAAAAACCGCACCAAACTGTAACCCGTTTTGGACAAAGTGATATCTCAACAATTTAACTAGGGTTATTGGAACCCCAAATCCAACAGTTCTGTATACTCACAAAGCCACTTAAATGGAAATGGGCCTCGTCGCTCAGATTGATTTTACTAAGAAACTGGGGGATATTTTCCTACATTATCAATGCCTATTGAACTACTTTTGTTCAATGAGCGTTGTTTGTGGTTTCTTGGCATTAATTCTAGAGCTAGCTGCACATTATATGCATGCAGATCTTTATGCAAAATTCAATGCAGCAGAAATGTTTTTGCCTGACCTAACATAATTGCTGTTTATTTTGAGCCAATACACCACAAACTCTACAAACCGTCTCCGCAAAATTTTCACCGGATCTGTAGTATATTTTCACTGTCATTTTTTGTTAATTTTCAACTGTCAAAAAATAACATTCATATCTTTACAAGTACAAAAATAGCACAAACTTTAAAATAACACTTCTTTATAGAACCCTATACGTTAAGTGCTTTTGTAAAAAAACAAAAAAAAATTAACTCTACGGATTTTTATAAAAAAACTAATAAAATTAAAAATACTAAACAAGATTTAAATTTAAAAATAAATTTAAATCTAGTTTGTACTAAGCAAAATGTAGTAATAGATAAATAAATAGCCAATGGTAGTACATTTTAATCGTTCGAGGAAATTTTCAATTTCCATTTACTAGGCCTATTTATTGTAACCACTACCAAAAAATTGAAACTTAGAAAAGATAATAAATTCATTTAAAAGTTTACCTGTATTTAAAAGTAAATGTTTATAACTAGTGCAATTTATTGATAGGCTTGATAGAACAGTGTTAACCTATAGATAAGATTACAATAAGCTTGGTCTATAGGAGCAAAAACTTTTTGTAGATAAAACTCAAGTTTGGTTTGACGCTGTAGTTAATATGCTTTGCAACTTTAACTTATTTAAACAAATGTTTATTGAAATAAAAAGCATTGCTTGATCAAAATGGGCCATTATACATTTTTGGTTAAAATAATTCACTACATATTTCTTTAATTTGTATACGCATGCGCAGTCATTATTTCCTCTACAATGTATTATCTAATAAATCCGATTGTGCAACAATTTTTCATCAATGTTGCAACAGCTGTAATAGAAGTGCATTCAATTTTAGAAACTCTTGCACGTCTTTGAACAGCAGAGTATTTAAAGCCTTATAATTTTCCACAAAAAGTAACAAACTCAGGATTGTCGCATAAACACGGAACAAATATTAATTTGCACAAACAATCTCTTCGTTATCTACACGCCGGATACACATGTTTGTACTTGTCCACGTTTTGCGCTTCAATCACGAAATGCTTATGCAAAAGTTGTCAAAGAACGCAAACAAGACAATTACCCATAGACAGGTTAGCCTACTACTTTGATAAATAACATTCTTTGCTACCACTAAACTGGAATATTTGGAAAACTACTTAAACACTAATGTTTAGGTAGGTAGATTGGTGTACTAAAAAGAATAAACCTTTTTGGAAACCTTCTCAGAAAAACTAATAGAAGATAGATGCAATTAGTTTTATCCTATTACTCCTACCAATACCCTAGTTGTATTATTGCAGTTAGAAAACAAGTTTCCAGATTTACCAATACAAAATAATTGTGTGAGAGGTGCCTATAAAACTTAAGCCAGCAAAGTAACTCACCAGTTTTATTTATCATTATAAAGTAATCATTGTTTTACTCGAGCAAACTCTTGGAGTAAACGGTATATATTAAATTACACAACAAACCCGGTCTATAAGCTTTTGCCGCAAGTTTCCGCTGGTTTAAAAGTTTGCTTCCTTAAATCAATATCTCAGTTTATTCTTTCTAATTATGACAGACTTAGTCTAGATTTTTTATTTATGAATCAACTTCTTCTAACGCCGTTTAAAAAAAAACAAGTTTTTGCGTTTTTCACAAAAATATCAAAATAGCTATGACTATCATGTTATCAATTTAACAAATATTTGTCCGTTTACTGTTGATATCCAATTTCCATTGCGTACCGGAAAATAGTTGAGGCGGAGATTGCAAAAATGAAATCATGGGGAATCATTAAAAAAACGAATACCCCGTTTGCTAGTCCACTAATGCTGTCAAGCCAGTTTAACTTTTTCTAGATGCACGTTGTTTTATTGCAATAACCAAGGCTGATAATAAATTTCTTTCGATCAGTTGAGGATATTTTACACAATATAACTATTAAGGCTGAGCATAAGTGGTACATAGAATTTTGAGTAAGTACTTGAGTTTACCAGTTTATAGTCTTCCCTTTTGGGTTGAAAATAGCCGGCTTACTCGCTGTATGTACCAAGTATTAAGACCTGCAGTTTAAAACTCTGTGCATGCTTATATTGACAACTTTCTTATTACCTCCACCTTATACCAGAAGATGCTCGGTGCATATGACCTTAAAACTAGAAAATAATGTATCCAGATTGAATTGCTTTCCTAAAAGCTTTTTATAAACGTTCTAATATTAAGAAACTGCAGGTATTTTTAGGTTTAGCAAATTTTGACTAGACATTTGCAAAAAAACTTCTCTGCGTGGCATCATCTTTTACTCAGTTGCTGCAAAAAGAGAACAAGTAATCATAGAGACAATTACAAAATAACTCGTTTTTTGCTATAAGAGAATCTTATTGCAAAAAATACTGTTGTATCACCCACTCCGTTTAAGGTAGAGTGTAATGCAAGCAATGTGGGCGCCCCGCACTCGATCTCAAAATAAAAATTGCTAAGCGTGCTTTGCGCTCTAAGACGTTGGCAATTTTTTTGTTAAAAAATCTATTTTAAGTAATTACCAATCACGCGTTTTAACGTATCTTTATACATGTAGACTGTTGTCTCCCAAAATTGCGCGTTAGATACAAGCGCTGCAGGAGTACAAATTTAAAATTAGTTTTTACCTGGAAAAAATAACCTTGTGGCTAAAGTGCTTTTGTGCAACCCGACTAAGTATGCCCTTTAAAAAGTCTTTCTGTATTATGGTTTTTGCAACTCAAAGACAATTGCCTGCACCGTCTACCAACTTTGCAATGGGCGGACAACGTTTAGCTCGTATTTGTCACGAGATAGAACTAATTTAAAATTCTGATATATGCTATGTGTTACATAAAGATTTGTTATTTTCAAATCGTTGATATCAGAGTTTGTTCAAGTTTCCACAAGTTTTATGAACATTTTGGTGTTTTAAAATCTAGGTGAGTATGGTAATTAAATATGTCCATCTTATTAACGCATAAAGCACTCACAAATGCCGCAACCGTCTATAAAACCAATAGACGCTCCAAAGATTTTTTTGCAGTTAAACTTTATGTTTCTTTGCCATGTTCGGAAGTGTGGCGTGTGTCCTGTGGTTCTTGATGTGTTTAGTAAATTTGTTATTTTGTTTCTTTTAAAACGTGCTACTACTACTGCGGTAATAAACCAAATAAAAATAGATTATTTTGTTGACATTAGTTTTACCATCTCCCAGACCTAATGCAAACGCGCATGTTTGGATTTATCTTGCTCAAAATAAATACGGATGCTTGAATTGCCCGTAGTAGTTGTTGTATCTACAAATCTTACAATTTAGACATCATACCTATATTTTTGCAATACCGGTGTCCGCTTAAGAAAAAGGTGTATTATATGTTTCTAAGTAGCACCTATTTCCACAAAACTAGTAGATGCCCTATTTGTAGAATGGGGGCAGATGACTTAGTTTGGTTCTGTACATTTGTCAAGTGCCGCGTCCCGTGCCTCATGCGGACGGTCAGCTTTGCGGTCTTTGGCTAAAGAAGTTTTCTTTAAATTATTTTTTTTTGCAAATTGTGTCTCGTTTTAGAATTTGGTTTTTTGGCTTTTGTGATGCATCAAATCAATTGCAACTCCAACTTGCGGTTTTTAGTTAAGAACTTTTCTTAGGTGTTTTTCAATAAATATTACTTATATAATTATATATTTATGTTATTATACAAACATTTTGAAAGTTTTGCGCTATATCTTCTATTTATTGGGTTTTCGACGCCAGAGGTTAAAACTATCACTTCAGGAAATTCAAAAAGTTTAACTAAAATTATTGAGTTCTTTTACGTGCACGTAATATCAAGACAAGGACCTCCTGAAGTTTTTATCTCGGAACGAAAGCGTACTGATCACAAAACATTTTTTCTTAAAACTGACCGTCCAGATAAAGGACTTTAAACCAAAACCTTTGGTTTAACAGGCAAATATGCCACTACACCACTTGGACATTACCCAACAAAAAAAATCCTAAAATTATTTTGTCAGGAATGTAAACAAAAACAAAGTTTTTTCACCAAACTTTAGATTATGTTTATTAATTTTTAAAATTAACTAAAAATTATTGTTTTAGTTACGCCTGAGATTATTATTTTTTAATTCTTATAAATATTACATTAGAAATGTGCCTGCTGCAATAATTACTACTTCAGTAGTATTAGTCGACAAGTTCAGTTAATACTTGCAATTAGTTGCTTCTGTAGTAGTAGTTTCCGCTTTCTATAAGTCTTTAATTTTAAAACATTATAGTACATAATATGCTTTAAAAGTATACCTTATGTTCAGACAAACTGCAAGGAATTTTAAGTTGTCTTTGTACTTACTCTCTAGACCAAATGTAAAATAGTATAATTGTTTCTGTGAATGCGGCTGCAATTTTTAGTATTTAAAAATGACGTTCTTTTTAAAATAAATTTAAAATAATATCATATCAGATGTTCTACAAGTAAAATCTAATTATCTATTTTTTTTTTAATAATTGTTATTTTTGCAGTTTTTTTACATTACTTAAGTAATTAAATAATAGTCTAAAACTTGATTGATAAGAGTAACAGATGCTGGTGATCAAACCCCGCAATGCTTGTATAATAAACAAACAATCTATTAGTGATAAATCACTTTTTACAAAGCTTGAAATGAGAGGCAACTTAACCGAGAAAAAATAGATAATACTATAGTTATATGCAGCTGTCATAAAAACTATTCTTACCTATAAGACACTAGTATACTAACCAAAAAAACAAACAGAAAAAACTATCAAACCAACGAAATAAATTGCAACAAATGGCATGCCTCAATATAACAAACAGCATGCAAAATATTTAAAAAAGTAGCTACATCAGCAGCAGCCGGCAATCACAGTTTCCTCCTAGAAAAAGCTGTCAAGAAAACAAATCTGCTATGAGCGCAAGCAGATATTCATCTTAGTTTGTATTTAAAAAACTTCTTTAAATCTACACCGATGGCACAAATACTCATCAATGTTCTAGATCTGGAGTTTACTTCTAAAATCTAGACGTTTCTTTATGCTTACTATTAAGGACATATACATCTATCTTTCAAGCCGGAATAACTAATGAGGTAATAAAAATAGTAACTTAAGAAATATCTAGTAAAAACGTGCAACCTAACCTAACGGACAGAAAAACATTTTAGTTATAAATAAGCCTAAAACCACATCAAAACTAATACTAAAATGCCATAGAGCTTTCACAAATAGCAATGAGTTGTGATAGGTAAAAATACAAAAAGTAACGTTAAAGTTGATGGGTTGTGGCGTAAACAAAATCAACTTTTAAGACGTGTGGACCTGAACATTGGCCCGCATTAGCACCAAAAAACGTTTACACCATACTAAAAGCAAATACATGCAATGCTTTTAAAATACGATGATATAACAACAAAGCAATGCACTGAAGTGCAGTAAAATTGGTTTCACTCTTACACTAAAATTTGAAATCCAAAACCGCTTATTTTCATGACTGTTATTACTCGTTTTGACATAGGGGCAATTCCATTTCAAACGGACCAGAGCTAGGGGGGGGGGGGTGCGTTGAGAAACTTGCTTATGTATTTTTTTTTAGTTTCTATAACTTATTAGTAGTCCTTTAATCGGTATATGAGGGTAAAAAACCCATAAAAAAAAATTCTACGATTTTTTTAAGAATTTTTGACGTTTTTTGACTTAATCACATTTTTTGTTTAAAAACCGCAATTTTAACTCAAAATAATAAATTTACTAATGAAATTAATCAAAAATTTTCCGTAGAATCCAAATCTGGCAAAATTTTTAGTTTATACCCTGTCTATAAGCCGCAAAAGCCATAAAACCATGTTTTTGTTCTCAGTGGGCTGGGCAAAAAGGAACATTTTTTAAAAAAATTTTAACCGCTAAAGTTGACGTGTTTTGATGTAAATTAATTAGAAAATATAAATTTGTTCTGTGTATTTGGGTTTTAATCGTCTAAAACTCAAAAAAAACTGCGAAAATAAGCCTATTTTTCAACATATACTTTTACAAATGCACATTTAACAGTTTTTAGAGAAAACAATTCTACATAGAAAATAGTCAGTGTCGTGCTTATATGGCAAAGAAAAATCCATCTAGAAAAAAAATTTGTTCAAAATTTATTTAAATTTTTTTTTTTTTAATTTTTTTTAAAGATTATTTGGATTATATTTTTTTAAGTTGATTTCAGAAGTTTAACAAAGACATTTTTTGTCGCTTGAACCAATTTTTGGCCATTTTACTCTTTGTTTGATAGTTTTTGCGCCTGCGGCACAAATTTAGACTCGATCTATCGGCGCAAAAATTTAAAAATATTATTATTTTTAGCAATCAAACATAAATCTGCCTGTCGCTTGTTTAAATTTGTTAAAAAAAGTTTTAAACCACACCCTAGTGTGTTTATAATATTTTTTGTAAATAAAAAAAAAATTAATTTTTAACGCATTTTTTGCATAAAAATTTTGTAAATATTTTTTTCTAGATGGACTTTTCTATAGACAATGAGTACAACACTGACAATTTTCTATGTAAAATTGTCCCCCGAATTAAAATTTTTAATAATATTTGGTGTATTGTTCCTCTGAGCGCGGCTAAACGTGCATTTGTAAGAGTTTATGTTGAAGAATAGGCCTACTTTGCAGATTTTTTGAGTTTTAGACGCTTCAAACCCAAATACACAGAACAAATTTATATATTTCAATTAATTTACATCAAAATACGTCAACTATGGCGGTTAAAAAAAATTTAAAAAATGCTCCTTTTTGCACAGCCTACTAAGAACAAAAACATGGTTTTATGGCTTTTGCGGCTTATAGACAGGGTATAAACTTGAAATGGCGCCAGATTTGGATTCTACGAAAAAATTCTGATTGATTTCATTAGTAAATTTATTTTTTTGAGTTAAAATTGCGGTTTTTAAACAAAAATTGTTTAATTTAAAAAACGTCAAAAAAACTTAAAAAAATCGAAGAATTTTTTTTTATAGGTTTCATACTCTCATATATCGATCAAAAGACTACTAATAAGTTATAAAAACTAAAAATAAATACATAAGCAAGTTTCTCAACGCACCCCCCCCTAGCTCTGGTCCGTTTGAAATGGAATTGCCCATAGTATAACAGATTAAAAAATTTAAATTTTATGATATTTAAAGCAGGACTTTATCAAAATCGTTTGATACAAAAATGATTTGAGTGCTAATGTAAGTACAAATATTTTGCGTGCAAATTACTAAAAAAAACTTGCGCATAAAACAATTATAATGACATTAGAATTGAAATGAATTTTGCGTCAGACGAGCTATGATTATATTATATCACAAAGTATACATTTTATAAAAAAGTTTTTTATATAATATAACAAAATAGTTAAAAAAACTTTAAAATGACAGATAGGCAGTTTTTGTTAGTCATACCATACTTGGTTTGAATATTGTTTTAGATTTTTTTCTTATTAATATTTTTTTCCTGCAAAACAATTTTGTATGGTTTGCCTTAGCAGTACATACATATGTTTGCCGCAATCCGTTTTTCTTTTTTTTAATGTAATTTTAAAAACAAACGTTATAAATCAGGTTATGTACTAGTTAACCAGGCTAGAAACGCTACTGCCTCATTTTGTAATGTTAATAAATAACGTTTTTTTGTTTATTTATTGTCTATTATTATTGTTTTCTCTCATAATTTTGTTGTTGTTTTCTAACAAGATTGATCCATACAGTTTGCATATTTCCAGTAAATATTCTTAAGTAAATGTCATTTTAAATAAAAACCTTAGTCAATATTTTTGCTTACATAAATTACACAACATTGTAAGTAAGTTTTAAAGAAATAATATTAATTGTAGTTAAAATGCATTTTGTTTTGTTTCTTTAGTAGTTATTTTACTTATTCTATAAAACTTTTTTTTTTTCAATTTGTCCATTTGCGTAGTTTTTTTTAATGATACAACATTACTAGTGGTTTTTTATTTATTTTCATTTATGAGTTTTTTTTTTCTGTTTTTCTTAAAAAAATTGTTACGTCAATAGAATATCCATATATGTTTTATTTTGCTTATTGAGAATTTAATATCATTGCAAAACAAATTGTACCTATTTAGAAATTTTATGCAATTTTTTGTATTAAAACATCTAGTTAGTTGTAGTAATAGTTAGTTAGTTGTTATGTTTTTTACAAAAGTTACTTTAGCAGTGGAGTATATTTTCCGCTTGTTTTTTTTAGCTCTATTAATACAAAACAAATACTAAATAAAAAATAAATTTTAATATAATATCCATTATGAAATAAATTAATAATTTATTTAAACTCAAACTACAAACCTTGTCATTATGCTTGTATGACTACAGCATTTTATGAATGAAAAATAATTCTGTGCTTATAAACACAATTAATAATGTAAATAATAATATTTATTCATAAAACATTTTAATTAATCCTACATAATTCTGTATTAAATCCAGGAATCAAATGATGTATCGGGTTTGATAATACTCAAAATTTAAAAAATGTATACCATTGTTTTATACAAATTCAAAGTTTTCTTTATTTTGCTATTATAGAGACTTTATAACTATATTGATAATAATTTATATTGTCTATGATGATAGATAAATGGCCATTTACACCGTTTCCTATTCAGTTTATGTGCCGTGTGTGGATATGTTTAGTGGGAATCTTCACCTTCCTGGTATTAGATAAACGTCGGTACTGGATCGTAACGGTCAATAAGTGTCAAATATAGATAGCAAGTTAGCTCGTATATCACTCCGCGTGAATTCCGGTAGAGGAGTAAGGGACTAGCAGCATCAGAAAGTTCCGGAGCTTCCGTACTGACGACCGCCGACGCCGTTGCCCCAGACCGCGAGGATGAATTAGTCGGCAGTCGTTAAAAGCGACCGCGGAAAACGTATCCCTGCGTCTATCCGCAGGGGACGATTTGATTGCACTGGCATCATTGGCAACAATTCCAGTTCGTAGGGTTGAAAAATTGCATAAAAATATATGGATGCTGAACAATACTCCCTCATTATAAAGTTTGAAGGATACATGTCAATAATGATGATATTGGTATGTAATTGATCTTTATTCAGTACACAATGGATATTCTATGTAATATGGAATAAAGCAATAATATAATACAAACATCACCGCAACACATCAATATTAATTAATTGAGATTTATTAATTAAGCTATGTCTATAAACGGGTTATTATTACATTTACATTTTGTAATAGAATATTCAGTTCGTATAGTTATCACCAATGTAATCTTTAAAACATGGTTTTCTGCCCCATTGTTCGTTGCAATTACATTTGCTACGCGACTCCAATTTATATATAATATTTGGTGAAAATCTCTGGAATCGATAAAGCTAGAAACATCCTGAGGGCATGGTCTCTGTGTTTTATTCTGCTTTTTTTTCAGCACGCAACACGGATTTGAAATTGAATCGTCTCGGTGTAAATCTCATTTCAGTGGAAAATATTGGCATGAAATAGCGTAGCCACCGTTACTCTTTGATAAAACTTCTAGACAATTTCTGATTTTTATTTTTTTCATATCAACATACACTTAATAATATTAAAACTTGTAGAAACAGAATTGTTTTCAAAATAATATACACAATAAGTGATAGTAGTGATTTACATTAAGTTTTTAAAATGATTGCAAGATTGTATTGTTAAGTTTTCTGGAGTTATAAATAGTTTATCTATTCAAAAATGCAGTAAGATTATACTAATATAGATATAATATAATTAATAATATAGTCACTTAACACAATACTATAGATGTAATTTATTAAATATTTACTAAAATGCGTAATTTTGGTTTCATTTCTTTAGTTAATAAATTTGATTTTTACGTATTTAATAATGAGTTTTAATTCCAGATAAAACTTTAATATTTCTATTGTTTTTTAAACTTTATAATTGTTTCTTCTTTTATATTTGTCTTTAATGTTACATTTTATTGAATTTTTATACCAATTCTAACTGTCAATCAAAACTAATACAACAACTTTAAGCTTATTGCCAGTATTATTGCTCAAAAGTACTAATACGTTATAACTAGTTTTTCAAACGCAGTTTTCACTTGTATAATATGTTTATAGTTATACTTTTGTAAATTAATTGATTGCTCTATTTTTTACTTTTCTAGTAGTTCTTAATTTAGATACAACTAAGCCAATATAGTAAAATGATCTATAATGGCAAATATAGAACTGGTTTCTTATCGTTAAATCAAAGATCAGTTTTTAAAAGAACATTGGTTTTATTTAAGAATTTTGATTTTTTTTTCTACGTTTATGTTTTTATGGTTAATCAATATCCAAGAACACAATTTTTTACGCATATTTTAGTCGATCTGAATAAATCAATCACAAAAAAACATACTTTGCCGTTTTACTGTTTATTGTGTACCAAAGTTATCGATTTGGGTCTCGTTAAGAAGTCAATCATTCATTTCAGTTACTTACAGAACGTTTATTCTCTTTTTTACACTTTTTTATTGGCATAATGTTATTGCATAACATCGTAGAGCAATCAAAAGCTGATTTTCAACAGAAATTGCTCCACATTAAAAATAACCTAAGAAACATATCATGTGTCAAGTTATTCATTGAATAAATTTTAATTCCTAGATTTTGGATGATAAATTTATTTCATAGATTTAGTTACCTACTTTTATTATTTGACGTTTATAATACCAAAATCAGCCAATTAAAATAGTTTACTTGGTTAGTAAATAAAATCTACAGACGTTAATGGTTTATAATACCGGCCCTAAGTAATTCAATTAACCTATTTTTTTACATTTATTATAAATTCCTTAATAAAAATAAACTAAACCCTAAAGTAGATAGGCTAAGAGAGTTTTGGCTCAAAATCCCATAAGGTTTACAAGAGAGGTCCAAATTTATTTTTCTGCCATTTTGAATGTTTACGAAAAAAGTTGTGAACCGCTATTTAAGAGGTTTATTGGGTTAAAGGGTGAGAGATACTCTGAGTAACGTATTTTAAAGGGCGAGAGACACGCTAAGAGACGTTGAGAAACGCTTACCAAATATTTCTCAGCGTGTCTCTTGCCCTTTAAAATGCGTTACTCAGCGTATCTCTCACTCTTTAACACAGTGAGCTTCTTAAATAGCAATTCACAACCTATTTCTTAAAAATTCAAAACGGCGGAAAAGTAAATTTAGACCCCTCATGTTCATATATAAGTCTTATTAATATAATATATAAATCTTATGGGATTTTGAGCCAGAAATCTCCTAGCCTATCTACAGCCGATTGTTACCTACAACATTCTAGAATAAACAACAAGTGTCTTGATAGAGCAGTGTCAACTTAAAAAGCACATGCATGCGTTGTACATTAAAAACAGGCCAACATGTAGAAGAAGCATGACAAAACAATGTAGCATGTATTATGCACAAACCCGGTCTTCTCCATTGCAAGAGAGTGCATGTTGAGAGATTGCTGGTTTATTATAGCCAACATAACATAAATTCTTACACAATCCTAGCATACATATTTGTTGGTAGTGTATTTGGGAGATGGAATACGTTACCACTAGAAGAGTTATAATAACCAAAGTGCAGTACTTACTTTCACTATCACTTAAAATCCAGATAATTGCAATGTGGGCAATGTGCACGATGGTGATTATTTAACAACAACATACAGAGATTGCTCGATATCGAGACTGAAACCCTTTAGATTATTCCTTATGGGGTTATCTGAAGTCATTAGTTTACGCTACTTACGTAGAGAATTTAGACGAATTGCAATATCGGATAACTGCTGGGTGAAATTCAATTAGAAACAACCCTGGTGTTGCAAATTTTGTTTACCCTGTATCTTCAAAACAAATGGGTTTTTCTGAAATCATCACAAGTAAAATACTCTTAGAATAGGTCAAGAAATAACCCCTTAAAAAATATGTATAAAACATTTAGTCCAAAAAATCATATAAAGTTTTTATTGATCATGAAGTTCTGTGCATGCAACGTACCAAAATAACAATTTTTGAAAATTTGTGTATACATCGAGCAGATTTCAATACTTTACAAAATTTGTTTTCTTAATTTGTATTCAACAATGCAGCGTTCAACAATAATATCGCTGACGGTCATAAAACATTTCAAGCAATAAGAAAAAAAAACATTGCGTAGCTCCTAAGCGTAAAACTGCAATTTTTGGTGACGCCACTGAAATGTTTTGATACTCTTGAAAAAGAAAATGAAGTCAAAAATAATAAAATTTAAAAAATATTTAAAAAAATAACTCAGGTCTAGTAACAGTAGTTCAGGGTTGATTTTTATTATAAAAACGCAAAAATTTTACTAATAAAAAATTGAAAAAATAGAAAAATTCAACAAATCCGGAGCCTTAGTCTGGCGTTCGTATCCACGTGGATATTACGTCACACCGGTTGCTAAAAACGAAGTAGGTATTGATAGCGGTATTCTGGCGATGTATAGCAAGAGCAATTGACGTTATAGATCATTCAAGGCATTGCTATTGCTTTCACCACCTCGGGAGGTGTTGCTCAATCGTTTTCAATAGCGCTATAGTGTTTATAGCAGCCTTCACTCTACAGTTTGTTTATATTTTATATAAAAGTTTTAAATTAAGGTAAATATATTTAATATTATATTATTTTTTATTCACTTATGTTCTTTGCCTATATAATATGTATATTTTAAAAATATTTTTTAAGGTTATTTTATAGAATTTATTATAATATTAAAGGTAGAAATAAAAAGTTTGATATTCAAATTTGGTTTGCAACATTAAAAATTATATAAAATTAAATATTTTATCAAATGTTTAATATACTGATTATTTTTAATTGAATATAATTTATTTTTTTTTATTTGTTCATACATAAATACAAATAATATATGTTTTTTAGATTATAGCCACTTTGTGACAGTCAAAAGAGAAGATCGTAGAAGAAATATCTAAGACTGAGTTTTGCTTGGATAAACTTATATTATATATGTATTATTTGTAAAATAAACTATGATTTAATAATAGACTTTAATTATTTACATTAATTAAAACTGAAATAGTTATAAATGTGATGAACACATTGATATGTTTATTAAATTTTATTTATAATAAACATAATATGTTTGACAATATTATTATACCGTTAATCCAGTTTTCAAATTTATTTTCACATCTAACATCTTACATTGCAAAAGTGAGGCGAGGAACACTTCTAACATCTTGCATAATATCTTTTTAACCATTAACTAGAAATATTCATTAGATAATTTTTAGGATATAATTTATTACTTTAATTTTATTTTTCTTATATTGACACATAATTATTTAAAAACATAAATTATTAGATTAGTTTTATTAATATAGAATACACTCCATATAAATAATAATTTCATGTTGACCATTTTCTCATATTTTCGAGCTCAAACACAATAACAATCCTATCATATGTTTAGTTTAATAGATGGCGCCAGCCTTTCTTTAGCAATACCTTACAATGGCAACAGAATAAGGCGTATCAATATGTGACTTCATGAAAATATTTTTCAACACATGCTCTTGCCATATAAAATAGCAAGGGCAACATATTGCTAACGCCAGAATAACGCTCCCGGAAGTAGATGCGACCGCTGTATCGAGAAAGATAAATTAATGAAAAATAGTTTTGAAAAACAGTTTTAATTTTATAGTAACCTTTTTTATGGACCGATTTTGGGAAAAAATTATAACAATATATCTTTCAAAAGTTTGAACTTCAATATCTCAAGGGCCAACTAAAAAAAAATTATATAGTCTCAATTTTTGTAACACGTTTGATTTTTTTTTTGCTTCTATCAAAATGACGAGGAAAGCTCATGAAAAATATTGTGTTGCTATATCACTAAAAAAAATTATCATACGTCAAATATCATGTAGTTGGAATTAAAAAACTAACAAATTTGATTTAAATATGATTTGTGATAATAACCATACATTCAAGGCAATTATATGTGCACATTGCTATAAGTAAGCAAGATACATATTGCTAGCTAAGAATATAAACTGTCATTTTAACAAATCTTGTTTGCTAACACTATAAACTGTCATCACACTAGTAAGCGTGGCAATTTCGACAATATTTCGCAAAAAAAGTAAAAAAAAAAAAATAATTAGTGTAATCAAAAGAAATGTTTTTGTAAAAAGCAATCTTTATGTCTGTTTTTAAAATTCTTTTAAAAAAAGCCGGAAAATTAGTAAAATTACGGAAAATCCAATAAAAATCACTTAAAAGTAACCCACTTTTAACAATTATGTGTTATATTTTACCCTAGGCAAATCCAGTTTCTTTTTTGTTTTTGATATTAAAGTACTATGTTTCAGAAGTATTATATTCAAGTCTCCAGGTAAAGCAAATCAAAGATATCGATTTTTTGATAAAATGGTAATTTTCCATTTTTGGCGGAAAATTTTGAAAAAGCAAGCACGTTCTACGGAAATTGTTTTATACTATACACCTATTTTGAATATAATTTTTGTTTATTTTTTGCTTATTTACAGCACAAAAATTGAAAGGAGACAAAATATTCTTAAAAAAAAAACTGCCGCATACACAGTATTGCACCAAGAGATCGAAAATTTTAGAAATCGTCATATTTTGGTACCCCAAACATGTGTACAAAATTTAATCAAAACCGGAGATGTTGATGAGGAGACAATTTTTCAAACTGTCGTGGAATTACCCATGAGTAAGTTAAAATAAAAATTGACAAGTGATATATCGCACAAGACATATTATTTCACTGATATTTATCACAAACTACCATGAATTATTAAAATTACCCAAAAACTAAATGCAAACATTTATAATTAGTCTATTAGTGACATAAAATTACATTTAAAATTTCTGTAGGGGCAATTTTTTAAACACCGTGCTTAATTCGACCCCATAAAAGAAAGTGGAGAATATAAAACAACGCAGCATCTTTATTTTAAGCTCAAAATTAATGTACTAACTAATAAACAACTTTTTTATGTTTACAATAAAAGATTGATTTTATTTTTTATAAATATTTAGATAAGTATCAATAAGTAAAATCAACGTAAATAATTTGTAATTTCAATTACAAAGTCTCCGCAAAAGCAAAAGTGAGTAAACGTAAATTGCAAACATTACCGGCGTAGTAGACATATGGAAATTACTCCTGTGCTATCAATTTTATATTTTATAAAGTTATCTATTTGTTATAAAAATAAAAATGCAACAATAAATGTGAAAAATAAAATTATAATTTTTTAGTTTTTATGTCAAACTGACAACAAATTTGCATTGTAAATATTTGTTTTTACCGTTTTATTTTGTTCAATAATTTATACATAAATTATACACTGCAAGCTTCTTTTTTTGTAGAAAACAATAAGACTATGTGGCGCTGTATCATAGTTTTTTAATACGGATTTTGATCTAGATATACATTATTTACTTTAAATATAAGATATTTAAAAGTAATAAGTACTTTTGGACACGCTCAACAGTCAAGGATTGATTCTTGTGGTACTATATTAGAGAAACATATTCTAATTTAGACTTACCAAATAATAATATAATAATTTAACTAGAGAAATGTCAGTAAAAATTTTAGGCTTACGCATGTAAAAGCCAAGTATCCCCATAGTAGATGTAGCAGTACAACTAACATGAACTATAGTAGTATAACAATATCAATTTTTTTTTTTAATCAAAACCTAATTTAAGATTTAATTAATATGTCACAACAACATAAAATGATATGTATTTTGTTTAATCAATGTCCATAAAAATATCTATGAAAAATACAAAGACCTGCAAATCCATTTTGGGTCAGCAATGATGCTTGTTTTTGAATAATATTTAAAAGAGGGTCTAGGGTTTTCCAATAGGAGGTTTCATTTTAATATTTAAAACAAAATAGTATTTTTTAAGACAAATCAATAAATGTTTATTTTAATGTAAAGAGAAGGTATTCCATTAAAATTTGAAAACGACATCAGTCAAATGGCCGCCACAGTTACGGTTGTAGTACTTCATTCTTTTACGTGGCCCCAAAGAAAAAAGTTTAAAGGTGTCAAATCACACGATATCGGTGGCCAATTGTAATCACCTTTTCGAGAATTAACACGGCCAGGAAACTTTTCTTGCAGAATTTCGATTGTTTTGTTGCTTGGGTGGCACGTAACGCCGTTATTGCTAAAAATAAACGTCGTCCACATCAAAATCTTCCAATTCCGGCCATAAAAAATTATGAATCATAGCTTGGTAGCGCCATCCATTCACCGCAACAGTTGCACTAGCCCCATTTTTAAAGAAGTAGGCTCCAATCACACCGCCAACCGCAAAAACTTTTCAACAATCATTCTTGAATTTTCTGAGCCCCAAATGCAACAATTCTGCTTAATAACGTAGCCTCCAAAGTGAAAATGGGCCTCATCACTAAAGATGATTTTTCGATAATATTTTGGATCATTTTGATGCATTTGAAGGACCCAATCAACAAAAATGAGACGTTTATATATCAACCGGCTTGAGTTCTTGTGTCAACTGAACTTTAAAAGCCTTAAGACTTACACCATTTTTATAGTGAATTTTAATATTTTCAATGCGTTGTTGAAGCGTGTATCGTGCTATTTTTAATAATGGCGTAGTTTTTACTTGTCAAATGTCAAAAAATAATAGCTTCTAAATTGACAACTGCCTAAATAGCCTGTTATTCAAAATGAAATTTCTTATTAAAAAACCTTTTAGTTTCGGATGTTTCTTCTTCTACTTTAAAACAATATTCATTACAAGGACAATTATAAATTTTATATAAGTATATAAAAATGATAAACAGAAATAAAAAATTGTTTACATATATTAGAAAATCTTAGTTTTCTAAATATTTTCAAAGCTTTGTCAACTACATGGTCATTCCAAAAAAATCATGTAAAATTGTAACTCCTAGCAGACAAATTAAAAAAGATTTAGATATGAATTCGTTGTTTAGTTTAATATTTAGTACTAATAATACCTCGGAATTCGATGTTGAAACAATAAGAAGCTGAGTTGTTAGAGTTAAAATTAACCATGTTAAGAGTACCAAATTCAGATATTGTTTTGAGGTCTTTGTTTATACATGCTACAGGTTCTATATTAAAAACTTCAACATTTTGTAAAATTTATCAAACTAGTCTTTGAAAAGTATGAATAGTGCTATCATCGACAAAACTATAAATAAGACTGTTAGTTATTTGAAAAAATTGATTGATGTAAATCAAAAATAAAGTAAAAGTAAAATAGCAGAACTTTAAGAAACACCAGCATTTATAATTTTGGTTTCAGAGTTAAAACAACAAACTCTAACCATAATGTTTCTATTGTCAAAAAAACTATTGATAAAGTTTACAGTTTTATGAACAAAACCTATACAATAAAGCTTGCTGATGAAAAATTGGATATCATATTCTATCAATTCATTTGAAAATGTCTAAAACTACTGCAAATTATATTCCATGATTTTTACAGTATAATTTCACTTATAACTAACATAAGTTAAAAGATGTTTTGAAACGTGTTGATTGAAATTTATATTGTGTATCTAAAATAAAGTTATTTTGATTTAAGTAGTTGACAATGTAGAAATTAATATATTTTTTTTAATGTTTGACTGATTGGACAATGATGCAATCGGTCTATAATTTGAAGAATTAGACTTGTATGTCTTTTTAGGTACAAGTTGGACATTTGTAATTTTCCTACAACTCAGGAATGTTTTTTTTTATAAAGCATATATTTTAGTCAAAAACTAGATTGTTTTGATCATTTCAAAGATATTGAGTATTTTGTGTTACTTTGCAATAAATTTATTGTTTTATTGAAATTTTTGTTGTTTATGGAAAACTGAGAAATTTTATTAGTTGTGTTGTATTATGTTATTTATTAAGTTTTTTTCGTTTTGAGTAAACCATGCAGGATACTGATTAGTACTACAATAAACTGCATTTAAAAGTACCTAAAAACGCATTTATACCATGTATATACTAGATTCCTGACTCGCGTTTATAAAGTGATGCATAATTTTTTACGGCGGCTATTTTGTGAGTTACTTGATAATACTAAATATGTATTAAAAACATCTTACAATTTTCCATTTTAGTTTTTTAAACATTTAAAACATGCATTATATGCTACTAACATTGTAAAGTAACTATTAAAATGTTCCGGACAACAATTAGTTAATTGAATCCAAAGTTAAGACGAATAATGCGATTGAGATAAAAAATTAATATCTTCAAACAAGTCTACCAACTTGAACCAAATTTTAAATCAACATTACTACACGTATTGCTGACGTTTTACTATCATAGTTAAATTTTGTATATACAGGGGTTTTTGCAGTAAAATAATTAAAAAAAAAAACTTAAAAATTCTTTTGAAAAATTAAACCCGTATAACTTTTTTACGTTGATAATACAAAAATTGGCAACAATCGTAAAGCATCACCAAACAGAGACCATTTTCGTAGAGTATATAGACTTTTATTTGTAAACTTTATGTGCGTGCCATTTGCAATGGAAGTAATTTTTTATTTGTTAAATAAACTGAATTAATATTTCTAGCGTAATTACCAATTAAAATAAGTTTTAACATTGTATGCATTATGTATATGATGATTACGTTGACGTTTTGTAAAAGTTTCAAGAAAATTGGTTTGTAAATAAATCAGTGGCGCGCAAAAGATCAAAGTAAGAATTAAATATTAGAATAACAATTTTTTTTTCTTTTGCACGTTACTGTTTTATTTGTAAAACAATTATTTTGAAATTTTCACAGAACTTCAACGTTATTACCATATACGTAAAGCATATAATGTATACAATGTTAATACTTATTTTAGTTGATAATTACACTGGAAGAATTAATTCAGTATGCTGCGGATATAAAACATCAGTCTATTGCAGATGGCACGCGCAAATCTATAAGTAAAAATTTAATTACTCCATGTTAATGGTTTATATTTTGTGCATGTTTACATTATTTAGCAATTTTTAAATGTTTTTTTTTCAAGTTACTGTACTGCATAAACCACTGCATATACAAAATTGGACTATGATAATAAAAGGTCAGTAATTTGTGTAATAAAATTGTCTAAAAATTTGGTTTAACTTGGTAAGTCAATTTAAAGATATTAATTGTTTATTAAAAAAACATTTTTTGTCTTAACTTCGAATCCAATTAATCAATTTTTGTCCGAATCATTTAAATGGTTTCTTGTTACTGTAAGTGACATATAATGTATGTTTTGAATACATAGAACACTAAAATAATAAAATGTAAGACGTTTTTAATATTTACTTTGTATTACTAAATCACACATAAAATGGCCGCCGTAATATAATCTGCTTCACTATAGAAACGCATCAACATAGGGAGTGAGGTATCCAGTTATATATGAGCCAGAGTGGTCTAAGTCAAAAAACACATTAAACGGCAGCAGTAATATAATTTGCTTCACTATAGAAACGCATCAACATAGGGAGGTATCCAGTTATATATATCCGTGATTTATACACATTTAAATACATTTTTCGGCTATTACTAATTATCATTTGACTAAATATAGTTATCTGACCAAATATAGTTTAATTCTTTCTAAAAGTAGCTGTTTTCTACAATACTAAAAATCAAGGTAGGCGTTAGTATGCGCTCTTAACATCAGTATTGTTTAAAAAAATAGTCCAATTAGTTTTAAGCAAGTTTTAATAAAAGCGAGAAAATTAGCTCTACAAAAATTGTATGATTTGTAGCGTTGAGTGAAGGAATATTCTATTCCTTCACTCAACGTTTGTAGTTATTTGCTGAAAACAAAAGTGATTTATTACATGTACAAAGCTAGGTAGAAATCATCTTCAGGCACAAGAGGGTAAGCTTCCCTTTACGTGTTGACATAATTTAATTCAATGTTGCATAATATCAAATAAAGCAAACTACCATCGGAGTTAATAACATAATTTAATTGGTAAAACTGATGTGTGTTAATAAAATTATTAGACGAAACATCTGATGGCATCGTAATGTGGTTGATATATCACGGAAGTAAGATGTATGCCAATAAAATACCAATAAATAAATAAATAATACTCCGTAATATAACTCCAATTATAAGGATCCACGTTTATAACTGTGTCTTTTCCAGATTAAATAATAAGATAATTAATTAGTGTGCTAAACAGACATTCTTTTATAATGCAAACCCGTTCATTAGATTCAGCTCAGGCGTGTAATGAAACTCAGTCCAATGATTAATTCATCACCATGTCACTAATTTATTTAAATCTTATTGCAGTATTAAACAATCTGTATTATTTTTTGTTTTAACATTTATTAAATCATGCTAGCGCATGACTAAAAACAATAATCTTCAAATATTTTTGATGTATACAAGTAAATTAAATTATTTAAACAATTTTTTGTTGTTTATTGTTATATTTTATTTTAATGATAAAATAAAAAATGTTGTTATTTAAAATGTTTGTAAAAAAATAGATAAGTTACATACTAATTTAATAACCAATTTATTAAAAGTAAGTGTACATAGTGTAATAAATGTAACACGTATTGTACTCTATATTACGAATTCCTTTAAAAAATATTGTCTTATTTTACGGTCTAGCCAAAAATAAAAATAGATTGCATTTACTCATAATAGCTTTTTGCTTCATTATAAAAGTAATTAACAATTTCAAAAAGCAGCTTATTTACATATACAATGTAGATTATATGTACATATTATATATTCAGCATCAATTGCTTTTATGCCTAATTTGATTTATAAATAATGAATATTAAATCATTACAAATATGAATAAAGATTAAAAAATAACAACATTTACATTAAAATGTGTTTGTGATTATTTTAACATATTTTTATATCTATATACAGTGTTAAACTTTTACAAAATGTTTGATTATTTGTACAAAAAAACACTTTAAAGTTGTAAACATTAGAACAAATGTCCATTAATACATGACACAAGTGATTAAATATTAATTAAATAGTTCGTTTCAAGATTAATAACTTTAAAGTTGTTTTATTTATGAAATCTTTTATCTGAAAAGTTGTTTCCTAGCTACTAATACTAGGGATTATTTTATCATCTTCCACTTATTGGGAGACTTTGTATGTTCTTTTTGTTTGAAATGTTGTTTATTATAATTTCTAACTTTGTTTTAAACCACAATATCTATTTCTCTGGTATATAATTACTAATGCAAAATCAATGATGATATTCATATGCCAATTAGTTAATTGGATCTAAAGTTAAAGCAAAATAATATTAATAAACAATTAATAACTTTTTAACAAAGCCATATTTTTGGACAACACTATTATATTATTTTCTGACATTTTATTTTATTATTCAAATTCTATAAACGCAAAAGTTTTTGCAGTAAAGTTATTCATAAAAAAAATACAAATTTAAAATCATAATAATAATTAATATTTTTACGTGTAAAGCTCATTACAGAACAATATAATATACATTAATTCTAACTACAAGCCATTTCAAGCAATTTTTTGCGTTACTTATGCATAGTGGTTATTGATTTATGAATCACAATTTAATTTTATTAATATACAATAAAATTATATTTAATGTTTATTAAAATATTTAATAAACGCAAGTATGTTTTATTTGTATATTGATTTATTAAAGAAGTTTTAATTAAACTAGAATTATTTTTGTTGTTATTTTATAATTTTATAAACTTAATTACATAATTAATTAAAAATATCAATGTTTTTTATATTAATTATAATTTTTTTGTTATAACTATATAAGATAGATATATACTTACCTTTTCAAATAATAAATGATACTAATTGCGTCTAAAACATGACAAACTTTGTAAAATTTGTTGTGATATATTAAAAAACCAAGTATGTTTATTTGTTTAGATAAAATTCTTAAAACATATACATATTCAAAATAAAATTTAAAAATCATTAATTTGCTAATGTATAAATACATAAAAACTTTATTGATATGTTTTCATTTTGCATTTTATGTTAGCTAGTGGGTCAATAGGGTCAATTCTATATACAGTGTAGTCTCACCATTATTAGACCGAAATCTGTAAAATATAACAAGAAAAAGGTTGTAACACATTTTTCGATCATTTCCGCCGAACTGGCTATCGATATTTAAATTTTATAACATATTTGTATATTTTAGAAAAATACTCATCCTTTTAACATTATAGCCATTACGCTATCATAATAACTTTTTGAATCTTAAACAGTTTAGCTTGGAACTTATGTTAACCTTATTAAAATTTTATCGATCAAAGTATAAACCAAGAAACAAGAAACGCCGTACTAAACAAACCATTTATTTGATGACGTTAACTCTTATTTACATTAACAAGATAGTTTTGCCGTCACCACAAGTCATATAACTTTTTTATAAAATATGATGCGATGTGTATTATTATAATGGACAGTATAACAAAATATCATAATATTATTAAAAAATATATTTTCTTAAAGCTACAAATAAACAAATCTTGAATACTTTGTCATCTTCAATTAGTTTAGAGTAGTTTTGTCATAAACAATCTAAAAAAAATCTAATAACACTTCAGATCACTGACGTATCTTAGAAAATATTTCCAAAAGTATATTAATAGCTTTTTGAATTCTAAAAAACTAAAAAAAATAGTTTCCAAATTTGACTTAGATAAGCTTTACCGGATTTTGTGAGTTTAAGATAAATATAAAAAATCTTATAAAATATTATAGGGCCAAAAAAAAACTATAAAGAGTAAAAAAAAAATAAAACGCTTATAAAACCTTAAAGAATTTAAAGAGAATTCTCTATAAAATTACTACAAACAAAAATTTAAAAAAACTTTTTTAGATCACTTAATTTGACAAGTTTAAAAAGATATTACAAAGATCAAAGACAACATTAAAAAAAAATACCGCAAAGATTATAACAAATAGCACTTCACTTCAGAGTGCCTGTCAAGGGTTTATATACAGGGTGATTCTTAACCTATGCGCATAAACTCGAAAAAATATAGTTTACAATCAATATTATTGATAAATGTTAAAAAAATGTAGTAAAAGTTTTATAATAAACAAGATAATGAATTATAAAGGGCCGGCCCTTGTTGCCAAAAAATTAAAAAAAAAAACTAGGTGGCGCCCGTCAGTGTGTAATAAAATTAAATTATGGCGCAACATAACATGACCAATGCAGAATTTGTGGATATGATACTGGTGTATAAAGAAGTTCATCAAAATTCAGTGGCTACAGCTCGCCTTTATTTTGAGAAATTCCCTCAAAGGTATTATCCGGCTCGTTGATCGTTTGTACGTTTGGTACAACGTGCAAAAGAAACTGGGCACTTGCAGCCCAGACCTGGACAATATGGGAAACGTTCTTGATAATTGCCAATCAAACTGGGGTACCGCAGTCAACTGTATGGCGCATATTAAAGCATGAATTACTGTATCCCTACCATGTGCAGCGTGTACATGCCTTGTTACTAACAGATTCTTTTAGGGTAGTATTTGGCAATAGCTGTTGCGTCAGCATGATGTAAACCCAAATTTTTCTACTAACATTTTAGTGACAGATGAGACAATTTTTTTAGTAGCGGTGTGCACAACTTTCACAATACGCATTATTGGGCAGTTGAAAATCCTGGCGTACAAACTTCCAACACAGATTTTCAGTAAATGTATGGGCTGGAATTGTAAACAGCATTCTTATTGGACCGATTTTGTTGCCAAATCGTGTAACGGGCGCTCTTTATTTAAATTTTTTACAAGAGACCCTACCAGCACTACTGGAAAAAGTTCTAATTAATGTTAGACAGCGCATGTAGTATCTTCACGACAGAGCTGCACCACATTTTGCAATAGATGTGCGACAACATTTGAATAATGTGTTCCTAAAAAAGTGGATTGGTCGAGGAGGTCCAACTGATTAGAGGCGTATGAAACATCTAGTATACGCTACCAAAATTCACAGTGTTGGAGAGTTGTGACATCGCATACTAGCTGCCAATGACTTAATTTGGAAAAACAAAAGAAATAATTTTGAGCATTTACTATGATATTAAGTGTTTTAATAATTTTGCATTTTTGTTATTTGTTTATTATTTTGTTATTTAGTTGATTAAAAGCTTTACTACATATTTATTATTTTAATTTTTGCATAGCACACAGATTTTTTTTAAGTAATAAATTTTAATTTTCCAGAAAATTTATAATTCATTATCTCGCTTATTATAAAACTTTTACTACATTTTTTAACATTTATCAATAATATTGATTGTAAACTATAATTGCTCGAGTTTATGCGCATAGGTTAAGAATCACCCTGTATTTACAGAAAATAAATTTTATGCTGTGCCATTAGAGTTTTTTATTTTTAAAATATAATTAACGGTTTTTTATTAACAGAGTTTTGCATGTAAGTAAAGTAAGATTTAAAAATTCTATGAAAATAATGTTAATAATTTTTGAAAAACTGTAAAACATTTTTAGAGACTGCTTAAATCCTTTGCAACTTGTAAAATTTCTAAAAGTTTAAAATTAAAAATTAAAACTACTAATAAAAACTTAAAAAATCTTAAAAATAAAAAAAATAAAGTATTAAAGAGTTAGTAAACAAATCAATCAATGTACTATGCCAACTTTTTTTGATAGATTATAAATTTATTGTCTACGTCATTTACAGTTCAGAAAACAAATTTATTATCTAAAGAATATAAATATGATATTAAACCAGTCATCAAAACATCAGATATTCCAAACTAAATGTTTTCTAAAATTAAATATTTTATAATTATATTTGTATGTTACAAAAAACATTAGAAATAAATCTAGTAAATAGAAAAAAAAAAAAATTACTAAAACCAATAAAGGTAGTGTATATATCTAAAACAAAGTATAATAGCATTAACATAAGTTTTGTAATGTTTGACTGAACATAGTTGCTTGCAATTTTTATTACTTGAAAATTTATTACTTAAACAAACAATGGTGAAAATCTATAAAGCTTTAGTTGAGTCGACAATTTTTAACAAAATAACTCAGGAATATTTGTTGATTTGTACAAAGATGGAAAAATCTACTAGATCAGAAAATTATTTTAAATCAAAACTGTTATGAACAACTTAAATGACAAGAATAATTGGTTAAAAGTTAATTACAAACATAGAACAAGGCAAACAAAAAAATATGTTGTAGAAACCTATAACAACAAATTTAAATGTAGAGAAATAAAGTAACTGTAAAGAAATTTTTTAATAAACGTCTCAAAGTTTTGACAAAGTAATCAATATTCAACACTCTCAACACATTAATAAATATAAACTGTTTAATAGGTGCATACTTTGAAACACGTGTATGTAATAATTCTTTATTCCAGTTGATCTTTAAGCAAGGTATAGGTGCAGTCAGGTTATATTAAAAATTAATTTACAATTAAGAAAACATTTAAATTAAAAAAAAAATAAAAATTACAAATTAAAAATTAAAAATTACATGAAACTAGTGTCAGTCTTAAAACAAACAATACATATAAAACATAATATGGTATCACAACATTATTACAATACCAATCATCATTCAAAAAAATGTTGTATGTATAGTAGTTTTGCAATAATGTAGATTTAATGTTGTTTTTAAAAAGTTTTATATTAAGATTTCTAATACTTTCAGTCAATTTATTGAAACATTGTATGGTTGCATATTTAGGATTTTTCTCATACTTTGTTCGCCTATGTATCGGCGTTTCTTACATCATTCTATAACGTGTATTATAAGTATAGGTGCTATTTAACGTCTGCATTTTAGTACAGTTTTCTTTGGCATATTTTAAAGTTTTATATATGAAAAGTGATGACAGACTAAGAATGTTTAACTGTTTAAATAAATCACTGCAATGGGTTCTACTTGATTTGTATAAAATATATCAAATGGCTCGTTTTTGTATTCTAAATAAACGTACAACTTCTGTGGATCGACCCCACGCTAATATGCCATATGTCAATAATGATTGTATTTTTGCAAAATAAAAATATTTTAAAATAAAAAAATCCACTACCGGTCTTAGTTGCTTAATGATGTAACAGTATGTACTTATTATTTTGGACAATTTATCAATGTGCACATCCCATTTGCAAAATGTGTCAATGAATAATCTTAGAAATTTTGTATTTTTAGATTCTATTATTTTATCTCCGTTACATTTAATTAAAATAATATCTTCAAATTTTTTATTGGTTATATTAAATCTTATAACGGATAATTTTGTAGACATTAGAACAAATGTCTATTAATACTTGACACAAGTGATTAAATATTAATCTTGAAAAACGAATTAATCCTTGGGCTTGCGCATAGGCGTCTTACATAGACAAAAACAAATTACTTAGAAAATAAAAGTAACTTGCACATTACAGTTAGTACTACTAATACTGCAACATTGAAAAAATAAAATTGAAAAATGTGGTTAAAATTTAAATTAAAAAAAAAAAAAAAAATAAGTTCAAACAAAAAAGGAAAATTTTGAAAATAAATTATAGATAAAGAAAAAAAATGAATTAATATCTAGACTATGCAACACTAGAACAAGTAAAACATGTTTGTATAAATGTACACACAGTGTTTCAAGTTTACTAAATGTAACCTGCAACAATGTCGAACAGTCCAGAAATTACAAAATGTAAATATTAAAATCGTCTAAAATCATCCATATACGCGTTTTGAAATTTATTTCTCATCAGTATGGCTTTACTTACGGGAATATTCCTAACGGAATTGTTAATGAGTACTGCCAATGGTTTTGATATTGACAAAGATTAATTTCATCATAGCTTGATGATTAAATATTTTTTTATTTTTTATTGATTGTATTACATTATGTACTTTAGTCTCTGTCACTGGGTCAAAATAAAAAGTGTGTGTCTCTTACTGAATGAAGAGGCAATTTGCATAAAATATATCATTTATTAATTTTAAATAATCAATGTTAATTTTTAAAATCAATTTTAAAAATAAATTCATAAAGAAACAACAACTTTTTAATAAATAAAACATTTTATTTTATAATAATCACTATCGTTATTTAAATTATATAACAACATACCACCATTACTACTGACAAGCCTCAGGCTTAGTGGTATCTTTTATAATGCTTAATATTGGAGGTGGGTGGTTTAATTAGGCTTCTTTTAAATAAGAAAAGAAGCCCTACAATACGTTTGTAAAAAAAATCCATCTCCAGCAGAAAACAAACAAAAAATGTATTATTAATCAAAATATTTAAACAGAATACAATCAAACAATAGTGGAATATTGAACTATTATTTTAATATTTTTTACAAAAAACAAAAATTATTAAAATGCACAAAGCTTTTGAAGACAGATGTTTTTGTGGAACGAGTCATCAAAAAACTAACAGGCATATAAATACTTGTACTGAATCTACCAAGGATTATTAAAAAGGTGGCAATAATCCACGGGGCAAACCGTACATGGCTTACAATATGATCAAACTAGTAAAACAAAGCTTAGTCTGTCTTACAAACCAATTTATTCAACCAAACAATAAGCTAATTTTATGGTTTAAACATAATTTCACTAACATTTGTGACCTAAAAAAAGTTTTTTTATCAGCAACTTGAACATAGAAAACCCCATGTCTTCTTTTTGACTAAAAGCAAAACAAACAATAAAGATACAGATAGCATCAATTTAGTAGATTATAATTTATATCTCAAACATATATTTGCAGACCAACAAAGTGTTTGTGCCTAAGCCCATAAACAAAAACAACAAGCACATTCTAGACTAACAACAAAATTTAAGATTTTAGTTTTAGTACCATATTTCTTAAACTAATTTTTTCCGGTTAGACCACATTTGTAATAAGCATATATTGCTCCCCAAATAATGCAATTCCAAACTTTTTTAATAATTTTTATAAAAGTTTTGACAAACATTTTAAAGTAATCATTAAATATCCAAAAAAATTGTGCCTACAAGTATAATCAACAAGCATATTCTAAACTAACAACTTTCAAAATTCAAGATATTACCTATAATGTTACAATTATTAAACTCAAGAAAGCCTTTAAATAAAGTAATTTTAAAAACTGTAGTTGCCCATAATAAATTTGTTACTCATGTCAACTTATTTAATTCCTTTGTTTTTATCTTTAAAGCAAAAATTGGAACACAGGTGATACAAGCTGACAAACCCTGTAGTTTAGCAGACAATAGAATCTTTCATACTTCATACGTTTGAAAGATTAAATTGACAAACATGGCAAAATTTCTTAAAACTTTTATGTTAGAATCTGTAGCACTTACAAACAAAACTATTAAAACAATATTAGAGTATTAAGTACTTTCAACTTGTCAATTTAATCTTCTTTAAAATTATATTATTTATATAGCTAAAATTTAATAATATACTGGTATGTAAACAGTTTTTTACTTCCATACAACTTTTTTTTAATTTAAAACTTATGTAAACTCAGGTATTAAATATTCTCGAGTATAAAAAAATGCATATAATATTAAATTATTTTCTATAAATTCTATTCTAAAACAATCAGTGCCGATCTAAAATTGGCTGACATAGATACTTTACAACATTGGCGTAATGCTTCAATCGTTTGAATTTGCCTTTTAAACAAATACTTACTCATTGTACAAAGCTTGCAACTAAACAAAGTTCTAAATAAATTATTTTTTTAAACTTATAAACCGCAGCTATTCACAGTTTACTTAAATCTCGAGTTTAATAGTTTTACCAAGTGTAGTTTCACTCGTTGAAATTCAAAAGTTTTAATTTTTATGTTGTTGTGGCATATAAAATAATTCCTAAATACAGTAAAGTCCGGTTATAACGAACTCGAAAAATGTACCAAAACCAGTTCGTTATATCCGAAGTTCGTTATATTCGAAGTTTGTTATAAACGGTAATAAAAAATATCGTAATTTGTTTTATATATTTATTATTCTTTGTTAAAAGTAACGTAAGGATCGTTTGTACAAAAAAAAAACGGTATGTTGACATATATGTATGAAGACCTACAATTTGTAAAAAAAAACTTTGAGCGTTTAAAGACGATTTTCCTATGTTAATCAAATTGATAATTTGATTTGCCTGCACGCAAAAATACGGTCACCAATAAGTTTTATTATTTCAAAATAGTTATTTATCATGAAAAGAAGACATTTAACTAATCCTCTAATGAGGGTATACGATGTAAACAAAAGTAAACAGTACTTCTACCGCGTAAATTCATAAATCGGGGAACCCCAGAAAATAAACCGCGAAAAGTACGTTATAACAGGAAAATTGCTTCAGTCAAGTTAAATTATTAGAAAGATTCAGCAATTTGCTTGATTCATTTAATATATAATTTTTAGCTCTGATTGTAATACATAAAAGACTGTTTTTACTATGATTCAAATACTTCTAAATGTTGTAAAATGTATATCCAAGGTGTTTTAAGACAAATAAATATTTTTTAAGATTATTTAATATACACTTATTTACAATAAATGTTCTGAAGCTGTCTGTTAAATACATCGACCTGCTATTGTCTATGCTTGGTTAAATTGGTAGTTTTTTTGAATAAACTATCTAAATCTGACATGTTTTATATTCTCCGTTTTCGTCAAATATCTTTTTATGCTAAAACGTATTTGTATTCTATTAAAAATGAAGACTTATAAATAGGATTTATTAATGAAGTTCTGATTTGTTTTTTCCAGCCCGTTTTTATTTAACTTGCGTTGAAGCTGACTGAGTATTGTATAAATATAAAATTTTTGTGAAACAGTGTTCAAACTTTTTTATAGGTTAATATGTTTAAAATTTTAACAATCTTTTTAAATTTATTATCTCTTTCTCTTTACTACCTATAAAGATAAAATTATAATATTATAAAATTATTTAAACCATCATTATTGAATATTAGATTAATATACAAGAGATATTATATACAAATTAGATCAAATAATTAGAATAGCATATTTAAACAACATCCTTTTATAAACTTATTTTTTAATTAATGCATTCTTATTCAATTTATCAATTTGATTATTTCCCCTAACAAAATTAGTCAAATTGCTTTTTAATATTCATCATTTCACAGCTTTCAATTATCTCTATAACGTCGGGATTCGTTAATAAAACATCAAACTGGAAGTATACATACTTTTTTCTTTTTTTACTTTTTGAACATTGAAATTACTTACCTTAGCAACAGCTTTCATTACTTAATAACTTCCAATTAAAAAGAGTATTTGTGGCTTTCAAAGGGATTAAATGCGGTTCTAAAATTTCATTAAGCTTTTTAAAGTGTGCAGAATTTTTCAGTGATGAAAGTAGGTAGTCAATAAAATATATAACTCTTTTTTTTAATTAATTTTTAATGAATACTTGTGTTTGTTTATATTGTAATATCTTAAAATATTTATCATTTGTTTTAATTAAGTATTATCTGAAAGTGCTAAATAATATATAATTATTATTACAGATATTACAATTAATTTATTTGATTATATTGCAATATCTACAAATGTCTATCATTTTTTGAAATTAAATTTATTCTGAGACTGATAAATTGTTAAGATGTTGAAGTTTCTGTTTTGTATCGCTTCAGTTAGGTTTCAATCTATATGAAAGTTCATTCGGGCAAAGCGTAGTGGACATCTAAACGACGTATATAGATAAGGTCGGTTGCTCCATGACACGCCAAAGATTAAATGATATATTATTAAACATGAGAAATGTTTGGAAAGAATAAGCAATTTTATATTATTTATAAGTACTAAACTACGCGCGACATTCACTAGTAATAAACATAAATAATAAATTAGTATAGATAATGAAAACATCTTATTTAATTAAAGTACATTTAATGAAGTTTACAAAAAACACATGTATTTATCTGTTATTAACATTTAATTTCTATTATTAATATGCTAACATGTACAATGAAACAAAATTTTGCTTTATTCGTTTATCATACTTATTAAAGTGGAGTTATCTTACCGTCGGATACAACTGTAAATAATTTTATTTCTTCTGCCATTTCTAATTGAAACAAACCCCTTGCACTTTTATTCGCAACCAGCAGTTAATTATTATGCAGATTTATGTTTATTGCAAAATATTGGTGTCTTAAGAATTGTGATAATCAGAAAATCTGAATTTTAATTAGGGTTGCTAAAGATATGTCGTTGGTTAGTTATATTTAAGATATCAAATAAACTGCTTTAAAAACATTAACGTTGTTGAAAGGTATGCGATCAAAAACCTGATGGCAACTTAAAGCATTGGTTTTTCAAACCGCATACGGAACTTCTAACATAAGCAAATGCTTGGCAATTTGTAATACAAATACACAATTCCAGGGTATATTCAATTAATGCATACTATCAAAATTGAGGAAAAGTAAATATTTAATGACATTTTAAAAACAATACGTGCTAGAAAAAATGTTGAGTGTATCGTATAAGTTCATCGATATGCACAGTGAACTCAGCAAATTGGAAAGCAAGGCAATTTGTGAAAGCGATACATATGAGACAGATAAAAAACCTTAAACCATATACACTTATAAACATGCCCTTTGCCAACATGACGTGACGTCAGTTGTGGGTAAAATGAAGAAATAGCAAGAAAATTGGCGTTAAACACTTGTATGAAAATATATTTTAACGCTTAAAATTAATAAATGATGTATTTTATGTAAATTGCTTTTTCACATCCAGTAAGAGAGTATATGCACCTATCACCAGTGTGCCTAGCATCTCACTGGTCGAAGAGAAACAATTTACATAAAATCACAGTAACTATTTAACAATTTATGTTTACTAATGTGTCGAAGTTGTTAACGCAAACATTTTTACGCACTTGATCTTACAAAATGTATATCAATCTTTTACAGTAACACATAACATTAAATTATTTAATTAATAAATAGTATTTATTTAAAAATGGACTTGAAAAAAATGGAAGAAAAAACAGATAAGAGAAGAAAGAAGGTAAAAGAGAAAATAAAAAGTTACAAACTTAAAGAAAAAGAATACAGAGATAGATTCCAAGAGATAGTAAAAAAGAAATGTAGTAAAATTAGAGAAACAAAGAAAGTAAAAGAAAAATGGAAAACATTCAAGAACACCATACTAGAAGCAGCAAAAGAAAGCTAAGGAACAGCAAAAATAGAGAACAAACATAATAAAAAAACTGAATAGTGGACAAATGAAATAAAATTGACAATTAAAGAGAAAAAAGAAAAATGGAAAAAATACATTAGTAGAAAAAAGGAAGAAGACTATAAAGAATACAAAATTAAAAGAAATTAAGTAAATAATAAGGTCCAAAGAGCTAAAAAAAATCATGAAATCAATTCGGTAAAAAGATGGCGGGAAACTATAGAGACAACCAAAAACTATTCTATGAAACACTAAAACAGATGAAAAGGAAGAAAGAATACAATATGGTAAACATAAAAGACAAAAAAAAATATAATCACAGAAGAGGATAAAATGATGGAAAGGTGGAGAAAATATTTTAAAGAACTGACAGCAGCAGAAAACCTAAGCCCGGAGGTACATGAAGAAGATGATACTAACATGCCAGAAATTGAGAAAATAAAGAAAAAAGAAGTTATAGACGCCATAAAGAAACTAAAAATAAGAAAAGCACCAGGCATAGACAACATAACACCGGAAATGATCAAATACATGGGTAAGGAAGAAATTGAACAATTAACAGAACAACTCAATGACATAGCTAAAAACACAAAAATACCAGCAGAATGGAATATGGGAATAATAATACCTATATACAAGAAAGGAGATAAAAGAAAATGCAATAACTACAGAGGAATTACAACCAGTAGTGTACCGGGAAAAATTCTAGCAAGAATCATAGGAAAAAGAATAAGAGACAAGATTGAAGATACCATAGAAAACACACAATGCGGATTCAGAAGAGAGAGAAGCACTCAAGATCTTATATTCATAATAAGACAACTAAGCAAGAAATTTTTAAATAAGAAAAGGGACATCCATATCTGTTTCATCGATCTAGAGAAAACATTTGACCGGATAAGAAAACAATTTATATAAAAAGCATAGACGGAAAAACTATAAATCTATTAAAAGCTTTATACAAAGAAAATAAGAATATTGTTAGAACCAACAATGAAGAATCTCAAGAGTTTGAAACCAAGATCGGGCTAAAACAAGGGTGTGTACTGAGTCCAATACTATTTACAATAGTGTAAGATGAAGCCATAAAAAAGCAAAGAAAAGTATAAAGACTCTAAAAGTAGGATATCGGAAGATGGAAGCAACAAAGATTATGGAATCACTATTTGCAGACGATATGGCAATAATGGCGGAAACGGAGGAAGATTTACAACACAACATAAACATAATAGACATGGAATTAAAAAAAATAAACATGAAGATCAACATAGACAAATCCAAAACAATGATAATATCAAGAAAAAACAAAACCCATAGAATAACACTACATGAAAAAAAGATTGAACAAGTAGAAAATTTTAAGTACTTAGGAACGATAATTAACAATAAAGGAAAGATAGACAACGAAATAAATGAAAGAATGGGAAAAACCGGGAAAATATTCAACATAATAAAAAATACATTTTTTGGAAGAATAGAAATATCAAAGAACATAAAAACAAATATAGTAAAGAAGGTAATAAGACCAACAATAATGTATTCCAGCATAACCTGGACATTGTCAGAAAAACACAAAACGAGAATAAATGCAACAGAAATGATATTCCTAAAAAAGATACAGAATAAGAAACAATGTACACAGACAAAACTTACAAATAGAACTCATAAATGAAAAAATAATAGAGAGACAACTAAGATGGTTTGGACATGTATGCCGAATGAAAGATACGCGAATAACAAAAAGAGTATATGAAACAATAGAAAAAACCCCCGAAGAAGACCGAGAAAAACCTGGAACGACAATGTAAAAGAAGAAGCGGAAAGAAAGAGAATACCGTGGGAAGGAATCAAACAAACAACTCTGGACAGGAAAAAATAGAGAGAACTATATCAAACAAAATAATGTAGAAAGCCATACACCGAAAGGTAGAATGGCATATGTTTAAATAATAATAATTTATTTTACATGATTATTAAGATTTGTAATAAATATTAATTTTATTAGTATTAAAATATATATTTATATTTTATTGTGTAATGTTTACTAAAAAATGTAAATTTAAACAATTAATTAATCATAACTTGCCTACAAGTACAGCTTGGCGTCAGTCGTAGGCTCAAAACGTTGATATGTAGGATTTATCATGCGCCAGTATACATGTACATGCTTTTAAAAAAGAAATCGACGCATATTGCCACAAGGTTTTGGCAAGTGCAAACGAATATTTTGACACCATCAATGCGTCTATAAAAAAATAATACGAACGGTGTATTGACAAACTTGAAAAATCACAGAAATTACTCAAGTAAAACAGCCATCGATAAATTTGCCAAAACTTGCTGCAGAACAAAAATAAAATAGATTTCTTCAAGAATCGCAAATTAACAAAAGTGCAAAAATCACTATTTAAAAGCAACTGTAATAAAAAAAACAACACAAACGACTAGTGCGTTGAATCTACAAAAAAATATAAAATCCTAAAATATACCAAAAAGGCGTTTTGAGGAAAAAGTTGCAATAATTAACTGCCATATAAAAGCATTACTTAATATTCCATTGATTGAAAAAGAATATTTTAATTTTTTTATATTGACCATAGATCACAGGATAAAGTACATTTGAACACTAAAGGTGTTAGGGAGTTCAGATAAACAATTTATTAATTCATATCTTAGCAAAAACGTTAAACATGGGCAATATCCATAAACCAAATAAAATCTCAATTTACAGCAGACTTTATGAGTTTTTTACCAGCTGAACGACATGCAGCATATACAGTAAAAACATAGTAACTCAAATTAAATTAAAAAAACTTGGCATATAGAAAAAAAAAAACAAACAAAATGTTACCTACATGCCTGGTCGACAATAATGATGTATGGGAAAATCAACAAGCTGACTCAAGTAACATCTTGAAAGAAGATTTAGCAATACGCCTAAGTTTATCAAAATAAGAAGAATCTAAAGTTAATAAAACAACTCCTGTGTCAAGTACTGTAACATCTAAATCCAACAATTACAAATCAAAACTGAAGTTTTCTTTACAGGACACCATCACTTTGTAAAGACAGTGTTAGCTTGTAGAAAACACGATTTGATTGGATAGTGACAGCGCATATCACAGACGCCACAAGCAGTATCATGCAACTTAAACACTCAAACTCAGGAAAAGCAACGTTATTATTTTGAAAAATTAAAAATAATAGATAGCCTCTTGTGGCCGTTGGAAAAACAAACATAGCTAGGCGTTTTGTAGAAGTTTTTCTTAGCAAAAAATTTGCAGTTAAACAATTTGGATTGTTAAAAAATCTAAAGAAGATTCAGTATCATAAAAATCAAATAAAAATACTCAAAAAAAATCAATTAGACTAAGATAGCTGGTAGTACAAGAAAACATCTAACCACTTTTAAAATAGAAAAAAGAAAGAATTGAACAGATACATCCTGGAAAAAACAATATAGTTAAAGTTTTCTACATCCAAACCACATTATAAAACGTCTAATGCATAGACTATGCGTATTCTTTGATGACAAATATCTAAGAACAGAAAATTGCCAAAAAAGTGCAGCTTAGTTTTATGGGATAGATTATAGAGCATTTGTATTCTATTATTATTAGTATTTATGTTTTGTAAATTGCGTTATTGCAAAGTATTAGTGTTGCAAATGTTACAAGCATTACAGAACTTTGGGATAATCATACAACTCCACTTTTAGTTGGGGTTGTTATGGGTTTAAGTTTGTTTTATATTGTTTTAGATATATTTAAGATATATTAGCGTTAAAAACGTAAATTTTGTTTGTTTTTGAGATATGCGACCAAATTGCACAGTTAAACAACAATTTTATTAAAGAAAAAAATTAATAAAAACATAAAAAAGGCTTCTTCTATATAAATTTAACCGCCCAGATTCTGAATCCAAAATTTTAAATTTGTATACGCTTACAGCAGCCCAAATTTATTTGCAAAAACAGTGCCCTAGAGTATGGACCTTAAATATCATATTATGTTGTAGCAATATAAGAAAATACCAAGTTTGTCATCTATAATATACGAAAACGTTGCTTGGAAAAGTATATGCGTTGCTAAAATACATTTAGAAGGTCTCATTTAAGCTTATATAACTTCGGAATTCTAAATTTGCAAGAAAAGCTTTATTACTGCTTAAAATATGCTTTAAAAACAATAATTAAGAAAAAGATATTTTACATTTTATAAATATACTTTTTGATCATTTATTTATTTCATCGTAACTTTAAATATTTTTGTTATTAATAATAGAAAACAACAGAGTAAGTAAGTGATAATGTTTGTGTGTGTGTGTGTGTGTGTGTGTGTGTCAGCCAACATGTCTATAGATATGAACATTTCTTAGTCTTAAGGCTGTAATATCCAACTCTTAATAAAGCACCTAATAAACTATTAGCTGAATAACCTAACTTTTTTTTAAAAATTAATTTGGTTTATTTTATTAACACCTCTGAGTGCCTAATAAATTATATGCTTAATGTTTATATTTGTTATAAATTTATATGTTAAACATATGTATAATTGGCTGTTTATAGGTTTTATTAAAATAAAATAAATTAAAAGTTAGGTTACTCAGCTAATAGTTTATTAGGTGCCTTATTAGGAATTGGATATTACAGCTCTTAAAGTGTATAAATGTGCAAGGATTAACTATGACTATGGATCAAACTTGAGGAAATAAAATTGTACTACTGCTCACCTAGCAAACTAATTAACAAATTTGAATATATATATATATATATATATATATATATATATATATATATATATATATATATATATATCTCTGAGATCAGAGGTACCATAAAAAAGCAAGAAATTTTAACTTAGAGGCGAGAAGATGGGGAGAAAAGCCAGACAACTAAAAAAAAATGATGAATTGAATATTCAGTGTAAATTTATTATTTGTAAATAATCAAATAAAACCAACAATTGTGAGGAAAGTGTCAAAGTCGTTTATCGACTTAACAATCTGTAGCAAAAAGATAATTGCTAAAGTGAAGAACTGTGTAGACTATAAAAAAATGCCATTTTTCATCAAAACATCTACTTTGAAACTACGGAATACAAGACCGGAGTACGAAGTACACTCGAAAAAAAAACAATTAAAAAAATAGCCAATAGCAAAGAAGCATGAAAATAACAGCTCATGCACAAAGGCCTAAAGAAAATTAAACAGAAAAAATAAAAACAAAAAAATAGTTAAAAAAAATAAAAACAATTTACTATGTTTTATATTACAAATTTATTCTTACAAATAGATGACTAGTTTTGGCTCTACTAGAGCCTTCTACAGATAAAACAAATTATAACTTATTTCATCTATAGAGTCAAAACTAGTAATGTATTTGTAAGAATAAATTTGTGATAAGAAACATAGTAAAACGTTTTATTTTTTCATAAACATGAATTATCACGCAGTAGAAGTCACAATCATCAATTATATTAAAAACTTAGTTCTACATTTAAAAAAAAAAGTTTATTAAAAATATGGCATTAAAAAAATGTACCAGTGTAAAACAGTAGAGAAAAATTGTCTAAGGGTTTAGACATAAGATTGTATCAAAAAAGTTAAATCTAAATTCAAAGATATCTGACAAACAACAAATGAAATTAGCAAAACAGTTATTTTAAATGCAAAAAATTACTCCATAGAAAAACATTAAGATTGTAGATGTCAAACCGTACACAATAGATAAACTAAAAGTAACACAAAGTAAACTGAAACTTTAGAAAACATGTAGCGTGTTTTAGTATTTATATTTTTTTTATATGTTAATATTATTTTATATTAATGTTAATTAATTAAGCAAGCCATAAAATTTGTAGTTATGGTAACATTACTTATAATGAAAAAAATATATAATTATTTTTATGTAAATCCACACACTATTTTGGATATTCTCTTTAACATCATTTTTTATGATGTAATTTATAAAATGTAGCCTTTTACTAAAGAATTAAATGGAAATTTAATTATGGCTACCATTTGGTAAATAACATAAAGCCTACAAAATTGGTGACCCCGACGAACGGATTCCGGCATAAAAGATCCAGACGAGCCCGAGGAAGCGGAGAAACTGTTCGAGTGATTTTAGTATTTACAAGAAGTCGGATAAGCAGAAGGGAATTATTTACAAGCAGAACCCTGGAAGCTGAACCATCAAGAAGATACAGGATTTGAATGAATTATAATAAGCTGTTGAACTATGAATTTTTATTGATGTATGTCAAAGGACATATTAGTATTTTATTATATATGTTTTTATGTGTTGGTAATTTATTAACATATTATTATTATATTATTATATATTGTACCGCGCTGCACTACTACCTATTTTCCCAATTATTATTAAATCATTAAATTTGATCATTAATCATAAACACAATAGTTAATGAATCAGACAAGGTTGAACTTGTGGCCGTTCAAGCAGTGAATTTCAAAATACCGCAATTTTATGCTGCAGATCCAGAATTGTGGTTTGCACAATTAAAAACACTTTTTTCTCGGCAACGAGTTTTGTCTGAAAAGACAAAATTTGAGTGAGTCGTGTCTACTTTAGCTCCGGAGGTTGCTGTGGAAATTCGCAATTTAATAATAAAGCCTCCTTTAGAGTTTCCATTCGAGAAACTCAAGTCCGAGTTAATTTTATGGACCTCAATTTCAGAGCAACGAACGTTGAAACAACTCTTGACTGACGAAAAAATTGGTGATAAGACACCATCACAGTTTCTTCTAAGAAGCTGGACAATAATATTTAAAAAAAACTTTTTTTACAAAGGTTACCGACTGATGTAAGGAAAGTTCTTATAACGTCCAATAATTTTTCGCTAGCGGACTTAACCAAATTGGCTGATAAGATTGTTGAAATTTCAGTAATAAATTCCGTAAATTTAATTTCAAAAGAGGGTGAACAAAATTCATTGCGGTTGCAGATTTCAAAATTGGAGCAACAAGTTAATGACTTAACAAAAATTGTTACAACCGCTCTAAGGTCTCGTTCTCCTCCTTCAAGAACAAAATCAGATTTGAATAAACATAATAATAAAAATTCAGACTTTTGTTGGTATCATTTCAACTTTGCTAATAAAGCGAAGAAGTGTATTGAACCATGTTTTTTTGAAGAAAAAACCCCTAATTCCAATTGAAGTTGCGACTGCTTCATTGAAGGTTTTACCTAGTCGTTTGTTTTATCTTTTTGATAAAGATACTAAACATGAATTTTTAATCGACACAGGTGCAGCAGTTAGTATTTTGGCTGTCAAAAATTTGTCAAAATTAAAATTAAATCCAATAACTTTTTTAGCGGCGAATAGTACACATATCCAAACATATGGATATCAAACTGTTAAAATTAATTTAGGGTTAAATAAAATCTTGTCTTGGCGTTATATCTTAGCAAAAATAGGAAATTCAATTATTGGTGCGGATTTCTTAAGACACTATCATTTGATAGTTGATTTAAATAATAATAGGTTAATAGATTCTAAATCTTTTAACTCTTGCAATAGTGTTTCATCAAATATTTCTTAAATTTCTCCAATTTTATTAAACAGAAATTTAAACTCTTACAACAAATTATTAAAACTTTTTCCAAATTTAACTCTACCATTACAATTAAATGTTAAAGTTAAACATAATGTAACTTACTGCATTACAACTGAAAAATCACCTATATTTTTTAGACCTAGACGTTCTCAAGAGAAAATTAAAACGGCAAAATTAAAACTTCAAAAATTATTAGACCTTGGTTTTGTAAGAACATCTAACAGCAATTGGTCTTCACCTTTACATATAGTGCCAAAGTCAGATGGTTCTTGGCGTCCTTGTAAAGATTATAGGGCTTTAAACAAAATTACTAAACCTGATCGTTATCCGATACCACATATTCAAAATTTTACAAACAACTGTTTTAATTGTAATTTTTTTTTTAAACTGACCTTATCAAAGCATATCATCAAATCCCAATAGATCCGAAAGATATTTCAAAGACAGCAATAACAACCCTTTTTGGTTTATTTAAATATTTAAGGATGGGTTTTGGTTTAAGAAATGCTGCTCAAACATTTCAAAGACTTATTTATAATACTCTTAGAGGTCTAAATTTCTGTTTTGCATACATAGATGACATTTTAATTTTTAGCAAAAATCAGGAGAAACACCTCATGCATTTGAAACAAATCTTTGAACGTTTAGATAGTAATGGTATTAAAATTAATCCTGATAAGTGTAAATTTAGAGTTGAAGAAATTACTTTTTTAGGCCATACAATTTCATCATCAGGTAAGATAAAATTAAGGCAATACTAAATTATCTTCAACCAACATTCTTGGAATGGTCAATTTTTATCATCGTTTTTTAAAATCAGGTGCGAGTATTCTCACACTACGTAATGATTTTGCAACAGTTAACAGAGACTCTAAAGAATTACCTTGGACGCAATCAACCACTGATGCGTTTGTTAAGATTAAACAAATATTAGGTCAACGTTCAATTTTGGTTTTTCCTGATGATAAATCTGAGATTAGCATAATGGTCGATGCTTCAGATTTTGCAGCGGGAGCAGTTTTACAACAAATATCTGTTGATGGTATTCAACAGTCAATATTTTATTTTTCAAAAACTTTCTCTAAAACAGAAAGAAAATAAAGTACTTTTGGTAGAGAATTATTGGCAATTTTTTTAGCCGTCAAGAAATTTTGTTACCTGGTAGAGGGACAAGAATTTTTTATTTTAACAGATCATAAACTTTTGATCTCAGCTTTCAAACAAAATTCTACTCATTACTCGTTACAAGAAATGAGAAACTTAGCTTTTATTTCTCAACTCACTTTAGACATCCGTTATTAAAATATCCTTGAATAAAGTGGCAGAAGCTTTATCAAGCGTTGAGATAAATGAAATAGTTGATTCTTTGAGTCAATTGAGCGAATTGCAGCTTTTTGATAAAGAGTTACAAAACCTATTAAATTCTAACAATACGAATTTTATTCTGGAACCACGACAATTACCAAATTTCTCGCAGTCTATTATTTGCGATGTTTCTCATAACATGGTACGTCCATTTATTCCAAAATCATTACGTAAAACAATTATTAACAAATTCCATTCTTTATCACATCCTAAAATTAATTCAACACAAAAACTTGTATCTATAAACTATGTTTAGCCAAATATGAAAACTGACATTGCAAATGTCGTAAAATCTTGTATTGATTGCCAAAAAAACCAGACTCATAGACACACTAAAAGTCCAATTCAAAATTTTAATTTACCTAAATTTCGTTTCGAAATTATTCACATCGATTTTGTAGGACCTTTAACTAATTGTAACGGATATCGTTACCTCATGACCTGTATTGATCGTTTTACGAGATGGCCTGAAGCCATTCCTTTAAACTGCTTTCAGTGCTGCTAAAAAATTTTTGAGTATTTGGGTTTCCCGTTTTGGAGTTCCAAAAACTGTAGTAACAGATTGTGGAAAGCAATTTCACTCAAACTTTTGGAATGAATTTAGAAAATTAATAGGTTTTGATCATAAATCTACTACTTCATATCATCCGCAATGTAACGGATTAACTAAAAAGCTTAAATTATCTATTAAAATGTCAAAATTAACACCTAATTGGGTTGATTCGTTACCTTTAATTCTATTAAGCTTTAGATCAATTGTTAAGGATCCATTAAATGCCACGCCTGCAGTATTTGTCATTATCTGAAATATGATGATCACATTGTACCGACAGATCCAAATTTACCGTTGTTTTCACGAAACTAAGAGAAACCATGAACATACTGCTACCTTGCCAAACAAGATTTACTAAACGAAATTTTTTCGTAAACCCTGATTTAACAAGATGTTTGCATGTTTTTATTCGAAATGACTATGTTAAAAAGTAAGTCTTTGGAACCAACTTTTTCCTGACCTTTTTTAGTTATTTCTAGAACGTCGAAATTTTTTATAGTTCAATTTAATAACAAGCAAGACTCGGTTTCAATTGATCGATTAAAACCAGCTTATTTAGAATTGTCAACAATTTCATTTTTTAAATCTATATTAAAACCCATTACTGCTGTGCCCGTTACAAAATTTGACAAAGCTAAAAAGACAGTTTCATTTAACCATTGTGTTTATTTTAGTGGTTGATAATTTTTTTTTTAGTTTTTTACATTTTGGGGGGAGTAGTGTAGCGTGTTTTAGTATTTATATTTTTTTTATATGGTAATGTTATTTTATATTATTGTTAATTAATTAAGCAAGCCATAAAAATTGTAGTTATGGTAACATTATTTATAATGAAAAAAATATATAATTATTTTTATGTAAATCCACACACCATTTTGGATATTCTCTTAAACATCATTTTTTATGATGTAATTTATAAAATGTAACCTTTTACTAAAGAATTAAATGGAAATTCAATTATGGCTACTATTTGGTAAACAACTTAAAGCCTACAAACAATACTAAGATATGTAAAAAAATGAGACTTGTTTTTAACGGTAATCTAAAGAAGGAAAGTGCTAGACATAGACCACTATGTTACACAAATAACTTCGGTAAGAATACGAGCATATGATAATAAATAGATTAAACGACAAAATAAAAAATAAACTATCCTAAAACCAGCATGAATTAAAAAAAACAGGTACATAATAAATGTTTTTAACTCAATTCTGAAAATAAGAATACTATCACTCAAAGCAATGAGAGTAGAACATACAACAAAGAAATTAGTCTCAAATTATTTTACAAATAAAAAATTAAACGTAGAGTTAGATAAGCATATGATAATGTTGTGTAGTGTACCATAAGGCTCAATCCTGAGACAAATATTATAAAACACATATGTCAACAAAATGCTAGAGAAAAAAAAAGCTGATGATGCTGCCAGTTATTACTTCACCACTAAATTAAAAATAAATCTAGTGTCAAAAACCAAAAAAGCAATAAAATACATAAAAACAAAGCACTTAATAGAATATCTAAGAGTATGGTTTGACCATAACCTAGACATAAAAGAACACGTAAAAAAGAACACGCACAGAGCTACAAAATTGATCACAACACTTTGCAAACTTATGTCAGGCATGAAAAAGCCAGCCTCAAATAAAAAGAAACTATTGATGTCAGTAGTTCACTGAGTAACTTTATATGAGGCACCAATATCGATACAAGTTTTTATATACAAGAGTTATAGGCGTTTGCTTTATACATAATACAAAAAAACTAGCTATAAAAATAGCAAGCGTTTATAAGACGGTATCAACAGACGCCGTCATAGTTTTATCTTCTGTAATACTCATTAAATAGATAGTAAAGTACATAGTTAAATCTTACAAAAAAAACACAAAAAAGTAAATTAAAAAAAGTACTGAATCGTTAGCAGAACAATTAAAAGCGAGATACTGAAATAGCAAGCTATTTTTCTACAAAGATAGAAACAACCAAAAAGTAATTTGAAAATAAAATTAGAGGAAACAATAACTTACGAGTACACAATTTCAAAAATACCAAGTAGAATCTAAGGTTTTAGTAAATGAAACACACTAGTAGAGCTATTTTTAAACTAAATAAAAAAAAAGATATGAACATTGTTTCAGCTTAATTATTATTTTTTGCGTGTCTGTGTCTCCACGGACACATTACAATAGATATAAATACTAATAAATAAAATTATTGAGAAATATTTTTTTGTATTACATAATACATTAGTTGATAGCGACGTAGGTAAACCTTCTAAACCAACAAAAAATATATTTGAGGCAAATGTTATTTATTTATTATTTTTGCAAAACGGTGTTTTATTCTAAATTTTCATATTATTGATTTTCTTGTTTTAGTCGAACATATATCTAAAATGTTACATTTTATTCATCCTGTATTAACGGTAAACGAGAGGTTAAAGCAAAGAATAAATATATTAATAAACCTTGTAATTTTTAAATTAACATTTGTATGTGTTATTTAAATAATTAAAAAAAGAAACCTAGTTACAACAAAAAAATAATTTACAATCTACCACACATAAATTCAATTAAAAAAATCTCCACAACATATGTCTGAAAAATAAAACTAATTAACTGAAAGTGAGTAATATTAGGAATGAATTGAACGAGTTTGTGATTAACGGAAAAAAGAAAAATGTGATCAATAAACTGAAACACACAATTAATTATATTAGAATTGTACTTTGCTATCAAAATAAATAAACATACTGAAATACTTAACATACTTGTTTAAATATATTGCCCAAAGAATAGACACCTTATTTAAAATTAACAATTAATAAAAAAAAAAAACAATGAGTTGTAAATCCACAATGGCAACAAAAAATAATATAAATGGTTATTGCAAGTAAATCTACCATTTCTGAAAAGAAACACAATAAATAACAAAAATAATGTAATTAATGCTTCCTTAATAAAATAATCCAATAAATTTGACACTTCACATTTTTATTAATTTGCAAAAAATAAATGTATTGTGCTAATAGTAAAACTGTAAAACGCATCCAATTTCAGAATAAAGTTTAATGCTTTACTATGTTTTAAACTCTTAATATAAATTTATTACAGACATAATAATTCCTCTGGCATCGATGTTTATCTAATATATTATGATGGTTTCGCATAATAGCTTTATTCTTAAAATTTTTGTATGCAAAATATTTCATCATTAATGTTTGATGTATTAATTAAATTACTACATATATACATAACTAAATTTTCAAAAGTTTATAATAACTGCAGTTTTAAATGTTTATTTATTATTTATAAATTTGAATTGATGGCTAAATTAAATTTTAACAAAATGATATACAATATATAGAAGCGGTTTAATGTAATATTCATTTTAATATGTAATTAATTATGCATTTAATAAATCCATTAAATATATTTTTAAAAACTTACAAATTAATTTTAAATAAGCAACATTTGGGTCAATTGACAATTTCCATTAGAGCAAAATAAATTAAATATTAATGTTTAAATATTTATAATGTTTACCATATGAATATTAAATTAATCATTGGTTTTTCTAAATATATCTGTATAATATTATTTTTATAGAGAAGAAATTCCATTGAGATTAAAAAACATTTCGATTTTATAGCTTCATTCAATACATCACATCATATTTTGTCATCTTAACGATACGAGACTACTGTTTCTGATAGCTTTTACAATATATTTACAGCATTTTCCATATATCCACGTAAGCAAAATCTATAAAAAACGGGGTGAATCCTCAATTGCAGTGTTTCCAATTTTATTTTCTTCATGCTCCCTATCGCGATTCAGAGTGGGGAAATTTAATGGTCCATAAATCAAAAAGTTAAAGGATGCTACTTTATATTGTGGGCAAGGACTTTAAGTCATTCGTGATATAACTGTCGGCATCGTGTCCCATTGTACACTGCATATATATCTTTACTTCCAACTGACTTTTGCAATCTACTGTCAGATTCTTTTTTTAAGTTATAAATAAAATGTAACCACTAAAGATATTAATGAACTTGCATTTGAAACTAAACACCGACTTAATTTAGCAACATATACACACTAATGCATGTACACTTGATAAATATTCAAGAACTTAGGTTACGACTAATCTAAATGGCAAACGAATTGTGTCGTATTTGATTAAGGGATGGTCGAATTTGCAAGCAGAGAGCACGCATGGAAACCCGCTTAATTGAATAGTCCTCCCTGGAACACCATTTAAATAAATAAAAATCAACCGCGTCCATTAGCTTTTAGTGAAATGATAATGCCCACGCTTCCATTTTATTTTCACGCATAAATCCAATTTATATTTTTATTGGCATCTCTTCAAGAAGTTTGCCAACCGAATCTCCGCTACATCGATGTCGCACAATAAATATAAGTAAAGGGATCTTTTAAGGGACGAAAGGAATGAATGAATTTACAAGCAATAAATTATGCCGAGAAGGCTTTGCAATGGCTTGTGTATTCCAAATACCATTTTTGCTTTGAATTTGACTGGTTGCGCATTATGCGGCCGCTTATATTCTTCAACTTCCACTACAATTAGTAACTGCGCCGTTTCAATATTAATGGGGTTATGTAGAGATTATATGAATACATTAACTTTACAGAAATGAAACGATCTTTTGTACAAATGCCATATGTATTGTGCGGATATACAAACAAGGAGGGTATATTTAATATGTACCTACACCTACGTAGCTCAATAAAAATTCAATTTACTCATTATAATTTTGCACATAACTAGATATGTTTCTTATAATAAGTATAACTATTCAAATATATAACAATACAAACTGTTTAATGTATAAAGAATACGCTGAAATAAATAAATTGGTATGTTGTGTCCCCTCTACACAACAGCGATAAGAGTTAATTAACAATATTAGTTAATTAACCGTAAATGACGGTGTGCAATCTCCGTTCTGCCTAGACTATTAATGAATTTGAATGCAACTGCACAAGAAACATAAAGTAAATAATGGTTATGGTTTGAAAATGTTGCTGTTATATTTGTCAATAGTTTTAGATACAAAACATTTCATCAGTTTGTTTTTATATATTTATAATTTTATTTATTTGTTTTAGCATTTTATTTATTTTTTTAACCTATCACTGAAATTCATTTAATGTTTATATTAAATTTAATAATTGTTTATTTTGACTTTGAATAAACCACTGTACATTTTTCTAATTTAACGTCTTGAAAATACCGTTAGCAAGTCATTGCAATACGTATTATTAGCAGGATTAATTTGTCGAAATAAATGTAGTTCAAGTCATAATTGATGTTTGAGTTTATTTGATTTAATAAAACTTGATAGATATACACTACCCACCTAACCTATTAATCAAAGTGCATTTACAATCATTTGCAGTTTTTATTAGTTGAAAAGTGCATCTATCTAGTTTTTCAGGCGCGACAAATTTACGACTTTTATAACGCATAAATTGATTGATTGAATTGCTAGCATAAGCCAATCAATAAATTAAACAGTTTCTTGCCTTCTGTTATTTTAACTTTATTTATAATAGTAAGGGCCGTGATATCCACCTCCTAATAAAGTACCTAATAAACTATTAGCTACATAACCCAACTTTTAATTAAACACTTCTGAGCAGCTACTACATTACATGCTCAATGTTTTTATTTGTAATAAATGTATATGTTAAGCATATATTTAATTGGCTGTCCATAGGTTTTAATAAAATAAATTAAATGAAAAGTTAGGTTATTCTGTCAATAGTTTATTAGGTACTTTATTAGGAGGTGGATATCACGGCCTTAAATGTATAATATATACATTCAGATAAAGTGTATAAGATTGTGTTAAGGAAATTAATAATATATTGTTATAATATTTGTTGATTGAATTCCCATTGGTAAATAATTAAATTATAAAGTATATGTAGTTATCTTTATCTTACAAGCAATAAACGACACAGGTGCAGAGTTGTAGTAGCACTAGACTAGACAATTGTAATTTACACATTTGCAATTAAGGCCGTAGAGTTCAGTGATAACACCGTATTTAGCATTGACACCGTTGAGAACATGGTGTGCAGAATAAGTCCAAAAAAAAGTCAGTTTAGTTTAGACTTGAGATTGTAAAAAAAAAAATCTGAGAAAACTGCCAACAAAGAACTGACTGTTCTTTGATGGCAGATTATAAGTAGATTGAATTAATTTAAGTAACTGACTGTTCTTTGATGGCAGTTTATAAGTGGATTGAATTAATTAAAGTAACTGACTGTTCTTTGATGGCAGTTTATAAGTAGATTGAATTAATTAAGGTAACTATTTTTATAAATTCTTGTAAATACAAATAATTATTATACTAAATATCTTAAAAAATTTATTTTTTATTTATTAATATTGTTAGGTTTCTTTATGTTTATGATGCTAAATTGTCATTGTATCTGTTTATCATGTTTATTTTGTGCACGCTGGTAAGAGTGTAAGCTGCTGAAGAGAAAGATAACCTCACTCGCATACTTTTGCACTACAATGGTGAGATAAATTTTCTCATTGCAGTTAGCAAGTAACCACAACAAAAAACAATTCTAAATTATAATAAAACAATAATACAACAAATGTTTTATTTAATTTTTTATTTAAACAAAGAATTCAATCATCGCATCATCACGGAATAAGGGAAGCAAACACATGTGAATTGTCTCAACAAAACCTAACGTCTACGCATTAGATAAAACATTGAAAGTTAAAATAGAGCTAAAACGTGAAAATTGCTGCAACAGAACCCAACGCCTACGCATTAGGTAGTACATTGAAATCAGAACGAGAGCAACCAGCCAAAGATTGTAATCATTTCGTTAGTCTTTTCCAATTTAATTGTACCAATTTATATAACATTAAAATTAAAAAAAACTTGATATTTAATTAAAAATAAAAAACACGTTTGCATAATTCTTGTCAAAATTAAAACAATATGACAAGTGAATTAGAAATAAAATCACCAAATCACAAACTTGGAGCCGTCAAAGGCCAGTTAACACTACTTATCAAATATGTAGAGTCAATTAAGCAAATGATACATTAAATAAACTCAAAGTTAATAATCTAAAACACATCAAGAATTGAGTCAATCTTAACTACTTTCAAAAATAAATAATCTAAAATTGAATTCGTTTGCGATTCAGACAAGGATCATAATATAGTGACTAGAAAAAACTTTTAATCTATATCTATACTTAAACTTTCTATCAATTGCAAAAAATATAAATTGTTAGTCAGTGGCTTATTATTTCACTTTCATTGGTTACAAGTATTAGAAATTTGATCTTTGTTAAAACAGGATAATAACAATTTATCTTTGTAAGGCTTCCTAGATTTAATTTACCTACATTTAAAGGTGATTTTACCCAGTGGGTCCAATTTTACAACATCTTTAGCCACAACTGTACAAATGCATTAGAAAGAGCATATGATGCTTGTATTTATCTAAAGTCAATTAACAAACAAAATCTAATTAAACGTCAGATTTAAAAATTGAATTAAATTAGATTAATTCCTCAGCAATGCGTTGAAATACTTGCAAACTAAGTTTCCAAAATTCAATTGCTTAGCTTAGCAATCCGAAAAGTTGGCATCATGTTAGTAGTCAACAAAAAGCAGCAGATCCTATAACCAAACAAGTCATAATCTAAATTCATTAAAACTTAAGTGGGTAAGACCAAACTAGTTAAAAGATTTAAATAAATTTGAAAACAAAGAAGCAAGCAGTATCTTACCAAGTTTAGAAGGTCAATTATTTTTATTTCAAAGATTTTTAAATTTAATTAACCTAAGGGCCGATTTATTCATCTGTTCTGTAAGTTATTGATTAGTTACGTGTTCAATAAACTTATAGGTCACTTATATAAAATTTGGGTGTATTCATCCTATTTAATATAACAAATAATTACTGGACGCTTATAAAGTTTTTATACGGCTAGTACAACTTAATAGAAAAAGATATCTATATACATATCTGTAAGAAAGACAGAGATAGACTTACTAAAAAGAAAACGAGTGTGGTACTACTGCGTGTTGTTATTTGTTTGTGGTTACATGATGACAGGTTGTCACTATTGACAGATGAATAAACATTAATTCATGGCAATCTTATCAGTAATGCTACAGAGCACTTTATAGAAAGATGAATAAATCGGCCCTAAAACTAACAATTCATTATTGTAAAAGATTTATAAAAAATTGTCAATTACTAATAAAAATCAAAGAACTACTGAATCTTCATCAGTAAATAAAAATCATAAAAAACTCAAAACTTTACTCAAAATTTGTTACTCTTTAAACCACCAACTAAATAAATACCAAAAATAAAGTCATTTTATTAAATCCATTTTTTGATTTAGATAAGATATTAAGAGTAGGAAGCAGGCTAAACCATCCAAACCTCAACTTTGATAAGAAATATCTAATAATTTGTTTCAAGTGCAACCCAAAATCACAGTTTCCAATCATGGGCAACTAACTATCAAAGCGCGTGACTATGATGCTACCCTTTCACACAACCGGCATAGATTACGCAAGTTCTATGTTGTTCAACGACAGAAAGAGCTGGAAATGTAAAACATTTAAAGCTTACATAAATCTGTTTATTTTATTTAGCACAAAAGCAATTCATTTAGAATTAGTATTGAATATGACATCATATGGTTTTATTGCTATATTTTACTACTAACTACTTAATATTTATAGTTACAATCGCAATAATTTGAAGAGTGCAAAAATGATTTGAAAAAGTTGTATAAAATTTTGTTAAAGAATAATCAATTTATAATAGAAAAACTTTAAAAAACATCAATTGGCATTTCATTTCCGTCTTTTTCACTAATTTTGGCAAACTTTAAGATGCAGAAATCAAAAAAGTTAATTATTATTTGAAAAATTTTATGCAAAATAATTAACTTAACTTTTGAAGATACTTATAAAATTAATGTCGGTATTCATAAACATTTTTATAACGATTCATTATAAAACAGATCATTATAATTTAATGAACATTAAAAATATAATAACATTCATAATTAAATTGTCATTAATTAAATTATTTAGTAACTTTTTAGTTACTTTTGTTTTTTAAAGTTATTAATATGTTACCTTATACTATTTAACCTCAAATACTGTAAACTAATACAGATAATTAGACATTTAATGAATAATTTAATGAGCGTTATTGCTAATGAGTGTTTATAAAAACGAAAATGTGATTAAACGTTCCGTTATATTTTTAACGAATCATTATGTGTTTAATGACGTTTTATAAATGCGGGCATTAGTACAAATAAAATAAATTTTAAATTCACGTTCTTTAACTCCTTTAAGTTCCAATTTTAACGTCATTGTTCTAATTCCAGCACAATTTTATTTGCACAAACATTCACAAAAAATTTTAACCCAAGTTTATCAAATATTTCAAAAAACCGGCTGTCAAGACTTTACAATTCTTCTTTATCATGATTTAGCGTGGGGTTAATAATAACTGAAACAACCGAGCGCTAGAAATAAACTGGTTTCTTTTAAAACTCTCACACAATAAAAAACAACAAAAAACAAATCACGTTAATACGCATAAATAAAATAGAATAAATACGAAGAAAAATAGAAAACTAATAATATTATTCTACTCAACACCTTTCTTCTTAAGTATAACATTTGTTTTAAAGTAAATAACTAAAACATAACTTAATTATAAATCTTGCTTGTTACGATTGCGTAAATAGTATCGACAATGGCTATTAACTGAATCATTAACTGTTTCACTAGTTTTTATTTTTACATTATTGTCAATTAATTTGCACAGTTATTTTGCACGCATTTTCTGTTTCGTTATCATCTTCAACATAATCGTCAGTGTCTGGTGTAGCAACCGGAATTGAAAAACGTTTGGCTTTTATCGAATGCATTTGATTTGAATGACGTCTAACAATTTTTTTATTTGCAGTTGCTACGTCATACAATACAGATCCATGTTTTCTTTCTACCCTACCTTCCTACCAAGAAAGCTCTGCCGGTTTCTCAAAATTTTGAATTAATAACTTTTCACCAATTTTAAATTGTCTCAATTTATTTTTACGGAAGACCATCCGTTTCCAAATTATCTTTACTGCCTTTATGTGATAGTAATAAATTATTAAAACGGGTACGTAGCTCTTGTCCAAACATTAATTTTGCTGGACTTTCTGCGGTAGCATGTTCAGCAACTCTGTAATTAAACAAAAACTGAGACAACGCTAAATCTAAACTTTTGTTGCTTAAATAAGCTTTTTTTAAAGCATTTTTAATAGTTTTTACAATTATTTTGGCAGCGCCGTTACTCGCAAGATGATAAGGTGCACTAAATTTATGTGTTGTTCCATTATTTTTTAAAAACAATTCAAATTCATTTGAAGTAAATGATGGTCCATTGTCAGATACAAGAGTTTTCACTAAGCCAAATCTTGAATATAAGAATCTCAAACATTCAATCGTTACCTCCGCTGTGGTTTTTTTTTTAATTCAAAAATTTCTAACCAGTTTATGAACGCATTAGTAACAACTAAATATTTGTATCCAAACATTAGACTTAGAAAATCAATGTGTATGCGTTCCCATGGGTTGTCAGGTCTGGGCCAATTTTGAACTGGCACTTTTTCAGGGCTTGGTCTATAAGTGTTGCAAATATTACAGGATTTACACACATTTTCAATGTCCTCGTCTATAGCAGGCCACCAAAAATACGATCTGGCAATTGATTTCATTTTGTTAATTCCCAAATGTGTATTATGTAACTCTAAAATAATTTTTTCTTGAAATTTTGATGGAATTACAACGCGATAACCCCATAAAATACTACTAAACTGTAAATGTAGCTGATCGAGTCTAACAAAAAATGGTTTAATATTTGGATCATATTTATTTCCACCCTAAAACTAACCAAAAATCATTTCTGCCTCAAAATTAAAAATTATTTCAAACAAAAATAAAACAACCTGCCTGAATGAAATATTGAAAAATTTACAACAGCTTAAATATATTTTTTCATTCAACTAAAACTTATGATCCCCCAATCACAACCTAGTAAAACTAACCAAAAATCATTTCTGCAAGCAATATCCATACACCTTATTTAAAATAGGGTTCTTACGAGTCTCCACTACTATTTTTTAAAAACTAATTGGTATATTTTCATTTAAATATAAAATGTAGCCTACATCATCTGATCTTTCTGAAGTTACCGGCCGTGGACATCGTAAAAAAAAAATCCGCGTTATCATTTTTATTAAAACTTATATATTTAATTTCATACTGATATGCAGTTAATATTATTGCCCATCTTTGTAGCCTACAAGTTGCCATAGTATGTATGCTTTTTTTACTACCAAAATTAGACTGCAATGATTTGTGATCGGTTAAATAAGTAATTATTCGTCCATATAAATATTGGATAAACTTTTTTATGCCAAAAATAATAAAAAACGCTTCCTTGTCAATCTGCGAATAACCCTGTTCGCTCTTAGATAAGGTTCTTAATGCATACGCAATACTATCGCCGTTCGGGTAAATATGAGATATTACTGCCTCTAATCCGTATGCACTCGCGTCGCAAGTTTGACTGAGAGGCAAATCTGAATTGTAATGTACCAATATTTTGTCTGACATTAACTCTTTTTTTACTAAATCAAATACTTTTTGGCACTTGTCATTCCAATACCATTTAGTTTGTTTTTGTAGTAATTTATTTAAGATATGCAGTTTAAAACTTAAATTTGAAATAAATTTGCCATAATAATTCAATAAACCTAAAAAAGACTTTAACTTTGTTACATTAGTAGGAGTCCTTGCATTTAGAATTGCATCTACTTTATCTTTACTTGTAGTCACGCCTTTTTCATTAATAGTGTATCCTAAGTAATTGATTTCTTTCTGAAAAAACTGCATTTTTCAATTTTTATCTTTAGTCCATGTGTCCAATGTTTTTGCTCATTTTTTCCTGTTACTAAAATATCATCTAAAAAAATTGCTACCCCTCGAATTCCTACAAAGAGTTGATCAATCATTTGCTGAAAGATTGCTGGGGCAGAAGCAATACCGTAAGGCAGACAATTATACACAAATAGCCCTTTGTGAGTATTAATAGTTACTATTTTTTTTTTTGAATTTTTGTGCATACGCTTGCGATTGTTCGATTTTGCTAAATAATGCACCTCCTTTTAAATTACAGAATATTTCTTCTATTTTAGGTATGGGGTATTTATTTATGTGTAATTTAGGGTTTACTGTGACTTTAAAATCACCTTATAAACGAATTGTTTCGTCTTTTTTAATTACTGGCACAATAGAAGTTGCCCATTTATTATAATCTATTGGCGATAAAATTCCTTCTTTATTCAATCTATAAATTTTCGCTTCGACTTTTTCTTTTAAAGCGAATTGTGGTGATCGAGCTTTACAAAATGAAGGTATTGAACCTTTTTTTAAAATTAATTTAGCTTTAAAATCTTTAAATGTCCCTAACTCATTATTAAACACATCTGAAAATTCATTACTTAATGATTTTTTTATGTCTAATTTACTTTCCGAAATATTGCAAATTTTTAAATCTGAGTTAATAGATATTTTTAAAAGCAGCCACTCTGCTCAATAATGGTGGGCCACCATGGAGCACGACATATAAATTTAAATTTGTGTAACATTTATTTTTAAAATTTCTATAACACTTATAAGACCTTCCGCTTTAATTACTTTGCCAGTATATGATTTTAGATTTAAATGTTTTTTTTTACAATTGGTATAAATTTAAAATATTTATTGTATGTATCATAAAAAAATACTGAGATACCAAACCCGGTATCAATTTCCATAGAAAGGCAAACATTTTTGATAAAAATGTTGACCTTCAGCGGTTGTGAAATTCCAATAATATTAAATATATTTTCATCTGACTCTGAATTATATTCTTTATCCGCTACATAGTGATTTAAATATGATTTATTTGATTTACACATTGATCTTATATGACCCGTATTTCCGCAATTATGACATTTTGCATCTTTAAAATAACACTTACTATTATTATGATTCTTACGGCCGCAGCTTTTTTATGTGGTGTTTCCGGAGTTCCTTGTACTGTCTAATGATGATTTGGATGATGCTGCAACTTTGCCGCTCCTTAAGTCAACTCTTCTATCAGATTCGCCTTGCCTTAAGCGGTGGACTTGGTGTACCACATGCGTCTTATCCAACATGAAGACCTCTTTTTCTACACGCTCCATATTAATCGCTATTTCCACCGCTTGATTATACTTGAGGCTTTTTTCGGTACTTATACGTTGTTTAATGCTGTCACTATGTACACCATATACTAGTTAATCTCTTAAATTTTCTTCTAAAGTAGCCTTAAAATTGCATGTTTTAGCTAGTTATTAATGCCATTACATAACTTGCTACACTCTCTTCTTGTCTTCTTGTACTTGCTTTGGTAAACGAAGTTTATATCTTTCTGCTATTTCAGAGAGTGCTGGTTCTAGGTGATTTTTTATTATTTCTACTAGTTCTTCATATGACTTTGCTGCCGGTTTTACGGGATCACAAAGATTTATCATTAGTTCAAACGTCTCGTCACCCACCACTGTTAACAATATAGGCACTTTGCTCGCAGTTTCTTTTTTATTCGCGATGAAATATTGCTCAATTCAAGCAATATACGTGCTTTATTTTTTAACACCGATTTCAAATTCCGAAATCTATGTTATAATGATTTAGCTTGGGGTTAATAATAACTGAAACAACCGAGCGCTGGAAATGAACAGGTTTATTTTACAACTCTCACATACAATAAAAAACAACAAAAAACAATTCACGTTAATACGCATAAATAAAATAAAATAAATACTAGGGAAAATAGAATAATAATTGTTCTACCCAACAAATCTTTTTTTTTCAGTTTGATTGTTTTAGATTTAAAAATGAGCTATTTTCAGTCAGTCAGTAAAACAAATATTTACCTAAGATACAACGCCAAAAATTAATTACTGAGAGTTAAGAGCTGCAAGACCAAACTCTTGAGATGTTTTCAACCAAACTACTTCAAATCATTTTTCACAAATTATATTTAAGATCAATGTTCACAGACAGCTTCAATATTGTATTCAATGTAATATTCTGCGAGTGTAGTTTAGTTTGCTGAAATTTATTTTAGTACTTTCTAAATATGACATTTAAAAAATTTAAATAAAGTTAGTTCAGTCTCATATGCAAAAACAATAAAGAGATAAATTATTAGGTATTAACAAAAGTAATAAAAACGAAAATATTCAAATTATGTATTGACAAAGCTAAATTTAAAATGTATTAATAATATTAATAAAGTTATACTATTAATTAGCACAAGGTGCCTTATTTCAAAAAAAGCAATTATTTAAATATTCAACAAATATGAAGTTGTAATAAATACTAAATCACTCAAATAATATTAAATAATATAAGAAATTTTAACTATTGTTGTTTTATTTATTTTATTGCTGTTTGATTATAATTTTTTACCTTAAATCATTCGGTAACGAGAACTTACAAATATCTTCCGATTTGAGTCAGTTGAAGTAGTCTGTTATATCAAGCAAACAAATAATTAAAATGATGAAGTTGTATATCCGAGAGACCAAAGTCGATGTCCGGACTTACAATGTCAATTTCCGTTCCGGATACCACATAATTTGGTATAAGAGGAAGCCCTAGCTACTATGTTTTGTTATTATATTTTGTCTCTTTTTAAATTAGCATATCTGTGTTGGTATGTACTAATCTGATATTTCCACACATTCCACCTAAACATAAATGCATCGCATTTATCGATAGATTTGTATAAAACGTAAACCTTAATCAATTAATAATACAAATACGTAATTAATAATTTAGTATCATTGTTACGACAAAAGCTTCACTGAAATGTTAACTTAATTTTTTTATGCAAAATAACTTGCGTAGTTAGTTTGGAAATAATTACTTGTAAACATCTTATAGAATTATTGTTAAAACTAAATATATTAATTAATAGGTGTGTCTATTAAGTTAATTTTTAGTTAAGTGAGATTATTTTTCAATGTAAAGTAAAATGTTTACTTATGTTTTCATTAATAACTATTGTTTGAAACACCTTTTAAAATAAATAAAACACATATATTATATTCTACTACAATTCAAATATCTGAACACCTTTTAGTTTAGTTAAAGTTGAAAGTTTAGCAATGCATCACCTAAATCAAAGTCCACCATTTTTTATGTTTGACTAATGATGTTTTTATTTCAAATTTAATAAAAATTTGAATACCGAGACGCATATATTTTATAAATTTTATATAAACATTCTTTTACGTGGCAGTATGTATATATTATTTTTTAATCTTTTTCCTCAAGCAGAAAAAAGTTATTATATTCGCGCCAGCGAATTTAAAATATTTCAACGCCTAAAAAATGTGAGCCATCCTACAATGCGGAGATAATTCGTTTCTTTTTTATATATATATAAACATTGCCTGTGCATATTACGCGGTAAAATATCGTTTAAAACGAGGGAAATCCTCTCGCGCAAAGAATGAAAGTATGCGAGTACCAGAAACTCAAGAGACTTCCTCTATGGTTTAAATAGGAAACAAAAGCTATTATATATTCATAGCAATCTTGCACCATAAGTAACAATCTTTTCTATAATGGAAGATGGATATTATTAAAATGATCTGAAACTATCTAAAATCCTATTGAGTAAGATATATATTATCCAAATCCTAGTTTTAACATAACTAACATTTTATTCATAGACCAAACTTGGAATCGACTGATTTCAATCTGGGACGGCGAGGATTATTCAACATCGCAGCCACTCGCTTTTTCCAATTTGACTGGCTGACATCCAATATCCTTCAAAGCGGACATTGCTTTATTGCGATTTACTCACTTCGTAGCGCAGTTTTATTCTATTTTATCAATAATTAGCAGTATCATCATAAACTTCAATAAAAGCAGGCTAATATAAGAAAATAAAAAATACTATCTGGAAAATATCGATTTTACATAACGTCATGCAAATTTATATAGAAAGTTTTTCATGAGGTTTAGAATCTGGAATAGTCAGCCGCATGGACTTTAGATTTTATTGGATAGAAATTTTATGGGAACTATTTTCTTCAATTTTATGCTCTTCTATAATTTATGGGCCGTATTAATATTCCATTTTATACTTTAATAAACATTCAATTAAAATTTTTATAGCTAGCAATAGTTAAATAAATTATCAACACCTTAATTTAATAAAACATATCACATACTTACATAAAAACGCATTGAAATAAAATAAGAACTATTTAAATTAGTTTACAAATATCTAATCAAGAGTTTCAAAAGACATTAGATTGATAGCTGTACTCTCGAGAAACACAATTCATTTTTTACTAAGACTTATACATCGAGATAACCTGACAGCCTTTTAGAGAATATATGATGAAGATCGTATCGGTTACTTTTTAGTCACCGAACAGTGATCCCTACTTTTTACTACATAACTAGCAAGAAAAGATGAAAACTCTTTTTAAACAAAATTCAATATAAAACGGCACTTATGAAGCCAATTTATTAAATCAATAAGAACGCATTAAAGTACAATAAGTATTGTAATGGAACTGTACTGGCGTTAGAATTGTATTTTAGTTTATTTCATGTAATGGACATTTCCGCCACGTATTGAAAGAGATATTGAATGAATGGGTTTCCTTAAAGATAAGCATTCTGCCAGCTCGTTGCTTTAAAAACCCAGTTCCCGCAAAAGCTGCTCTTTGTGTACATTGAAATTAAGTTGTCTACTTAATTCGCCAGCAACAAGATTAAATTAAATCAATTTAATTTTGGCTATTATTTCAATTACAAAAGCTGGAGGAGGACTGAGTAGAGCGCCAAGTTTCTTAATTACAATGAACCGACGAATAGAATTCGCGGACTTTGAAACTGCTCACGTCGACTTGTAAATTCTGCAGCGGGATTAGGATTTCGAGGAATAAACTACTTTCAAAGTTGGAATAAAAATTTACTAGTCTACGTTTTGAATGTGAAGGAAGAATTATTTTTATTTGTTGTGGATCAATTACAGTAATTTCCGGTTGAGCACGTTCCATTTTAATCGAAATATTTTACCAACCACGAAGTCAGGTATAATATACATTGCACTTTTTTCTCAAAGAGTAAACTCTTTCACTTTGATGTTGAAAAATTAATTTTCATTAATAGATTTTACGTCTTACCTATAACTTGCATTGAAATATTTTTAATTATTATGCTCACTCAATTTTTTTACAGTTCACATCATTCCCAAAGGTCCAATTTTTATTTTCTCAACTTATATGTCACAATTCAATATTCACTATTTACATTGAAAAAAAAAATTATACATTTAAAAACTAACATTGGCTAGGTCAGCCAATTTTGTAAATCTGCACAAACCATTATCAAAACAAGTATCAGAAGCAGACAAATACTAACGGAGAAATAGATAGTAAATATCTTTTAAAGTTTTGATAATACATCTCTAAAATGTTAAGATCTGCAACATTACGTTGTTGTAAAGAAATGACTTCGATTCGTTAATCAATTTTGAGCCATTGCTGATCCGAATAGCTCGTTCTTGAGCTAGAATTAAAAGATAAATAAATTTAAGCTACATTTTTTTTTTTAATTTCAAAATGTAATATTTAGAAATTACTTAATATGTCACTACATAAAAATTCCTTTAAATTTTAAGTGAAACCACACTTTGTAAAACTATCACATTAAAAACTAGACTTTAGCAGCCTGTGAACATTGACCTTAAATATTTGTGGCTTATAATACTCAGGAAAATAGAATTTAGAAGTTTATTCCATGTGTTGACAGCACTGTTAGAGAAATCTATTGTTAGAATTCCTAGCAAGCCTATTTGGTTTGAACAATGTCTATAAAAATATCTATAAAAAATTTAAATATTTGCAATATCAACGCCGTTGTTTTAAAGTATCTAAGTCATTAATCAATTTTAGGTCAACAATGATCCAAATAGTTTGTTTTTAAATAGAATTTAGAAGAGACAGTTTTAGATGTTCCACCCCATACTTGAAAACAATATAAAGCTGTTAAACATATTACCGGATAAGCAGTTTGAATTCCAAACAAGGTACGGTTGTGCTCCAGCTCTTTTAAATGTGACAGATAATATACTTACAGCATATGATAAAAACAAAGTTACGCTATCAATATTATTAAACTACACTAAACCATTTGATAGAAAAACAGAGACACTTCACTAAATAAGAAAATTAGCAAAACAAATTGCAAAGTCAGATAAACCTAAAACAACAAAATAATTAAAACTATCACCGAAAACAACAAGAATATAAAAGTATTAAGAATAATATATCTTTGTCAGGCGGGCGGACAAAAACCAGCAAAATGGCAAATAAACAAAGCTTTATATTAAAGAGAACAAAAAAAATAAGTAAGAGTAATCCAACAGTTCCACACAAAACTTTTTTTTTCAAAAATTTCAAGAAAATAACCCACGTACAATTACTAACGTTGACTCAAAAAATATACCTAAAATTAAAACCTACAAAATAAAAACCGCTTTCAAACCAATGAAAAACAAAAAGACATTAAAGAAAGACAAAATAATGTGCAAAATGCTTAAAATGAACGGATTCCAACTAATTAAACCTTTTATAAACAAATGTATAGGGGAAGAAAATCCCAACAAAACAGAAAAATGCAAAAGATATTATCTTGCAAAAAAAACTAATAAGATTAAAATTAGCAACCTATTAGTCTCCTCTCACACATGTACAAGTTTAAAAAATAGTACAAACCAAATTACAAACAAACTAGAGTTTTATCAAAAAGCAGTGTCAAAGAACTAGCAGAAATGTTGTTTCAACTTGACGGGTCTTAAGAACAGAGGGCTTTTATATAAACAATATATGAACAAAAACAAGATCATGAGTCTTGAAGATTAGATTATAGCTACAAACGACCAGCAAATGGAGAACGCCAAAAAATATATAAACCTAGGCTTTGCTACAAAACTACAAAAATACAACCAAACCAGCAAAGTAACCAAAAAGATACAAATAAACCGGACATCATTCAACAAACTGGGTTTTATACTAAAAAACAACAATATAACTATAAAACTGAAAAAAACAAGTCTTCAACATGTGCATACTACCAGTTATGACTTATAGTTTAATGACCAACGCGCAATAGAACATGGAAAACTTTGAGTAAGTTCACATAACCAACGCGCGACGTTGCAGAACGTAATGCCGAGCTCAAATGGAACTGGGTGGGACACATTGCCAGACATAAAATGGAAAGATAGACTACTTAAGTCACCTATTAGCGCCTAAGAAAAACAAAGCAAAAATTGAACATAATTTCTTTACTGTAAAAGTTAAATTTTTACTACACTAACGTTAAAAATAATCAAACGCACTAATGTGCATAGATTTGCGGACTATATTCAAATCTATATGTCATCTATTACTAGCAAAGTGAATTATGCTTGCCAGATGATTAATAGTGATTTATACTTATTTTTCTATAATTTGTTAGATCATTCTCTAACGCTTAACGCAACAAAATCTTTTGATATTTTATTTGGAATTAATAAGTTTATTAAATAATATAAACATTAGCATCAATAATCAGTTAGTATAGTTCAATTCTTTTATTAGAAATCTTGAGGTGATTATGGATTCTAAATTAAAATTTTCTAATCACATCTCTAAAATTTGTAATTTATTATTTATAATGTTAAAACAATTCTACCCATATAAGTAATTTTTAAGTAAGCAAGTAAATACAATGCTTTGTGATAAAGCAGTTTTAAGTTTTGCAAACTACACTGATCGACATTTGAACTGGTACACTTATATAACATGCAGTAAAGTAATAATAGCAAAATAATAACAAAATAATAACAAAATAATAATAAAATCATAATAAAATCATAATAACAACAATACTAAAAACTGTGTTTAGAAATGCAAACAAATGCCTATCAGATAACATTTTCAAAACAATTGTTGTTTATCTGTCATCAGTGCAGTTACTGAGCTTGCGGACGCTTATACTTATCAAGTTTAAGAGAATTTTTGCGAATATTTTGAATAAGTTTTAATTCAGAGTGGTTGACTGCATTTAAAAAATGCCATTAAGGCGTTTAAATGTTGAAGAGATTAGCCAAGCGCTGGGAATGCTTATTACTAGTAGTTTTAATGACACTGGAACTGTCCGACATAGGCACGGTGGAGGGCAAAATTGCAGTACAACAGTCAGGGAAAACCGGTTTATTACGACTCAGTGCCGAAGGAATTGATTCTCTACTGCAAAAACTCTCCAAGTTCATTTATTGAATGAAACAAATACTCAAGATGAAGGCTTCATGCGGTAAATTTAAAGTCCAAATCTTCTAAAAAAGTGCATTGTTGACCAGAGCCCACAAAAAAAAAGACTAGATAGGAGCACCAACATGCAAATTAGAGTGTTGACAGTGACAAGGCCAGAGTGCGTCTCCATAGCTACGATGAAAGAGTAAAAGTTTTGAGAAGCAAAAGATAACGCTATATTGAGAACCACGTGACTTACCATCAAGCTTATAAAAGTGGTTCAATTACCGTTTGAGAAGGTATTTCTGCAACTCGTCGTACTGAATTGGTTATGTTTGAAAATGCTACAATGAGTAGTGTCAACTATCTTAATAAGGTATTAGAAACTGTAGTGTTGCCATTTGTCAATAAAACACGCAATAGTTTTGTGTTTGTTGATGATAATGCGCGTTTTCATAGAAGCAAGCAAATCAATGCATTTTTTGAAGAAAACACTATTACGTACATGGATTGGCCTGCAAACTCTCCAAATTTTAATCCCATAGAAAACGGATGAAAATATCTAAAAAAGTTGATAAGGTTACGAGAAGTAGATCCAACCAATCATTATCAGCTCCAAACAGCCGTTTTAAAAAAATGGCTAAATATTCCTTAGCATTTCATTCGGGATTTGATTTCCAGCATGCCAAGACGTTGCCAAGAGGTCATAAGAGCTAGAGGCACGCATTATTAATCTTTTAATGTTTAATTATCATTTCTTTCCAGAGCAAGTTTTTCTGTAATACTAAAATAAAGATTTTGTTATTTCTCTATTAAAACATTCAAAATTCGTTATTTAAATTTTATTCTTGTAGTTCTATGCCTTAAAAGTGTTTCCAAAACCATATACTATTAAGCAAGAAGGCGTTCCTCAAAAAGTAGTTATTTGTTTTTTATATATGTTTTTGTAAGTGTACCAGTTCAAATGTTGAGCAGTGTATTATAATATAGTATACGTACATTAATGTTATAAAGAAACAAAATCTAAAATTTTAAAATGCGTGTTAACGCTTTAGGATGCCATTCAAAATGTGATGTGCAGAACCATGGTTTAAATCATCTATAAAGATTCAGAAAATGATACATCTGATGGCAATAAAGTAACTTTAGTTTTGCCAATATTAAAATCTACTGTTCCAACGCTGCTAACAGGTTTTTAAACTGTCAGTTTTAGAAGATCTCTAAATATATTTTTTTTAATAGAATATTTAAAAAAAAAAATGTTCTTACTAATTCTGACAAAACTTTCCAACAACAAAAGTACAAAAAAAGTGTGCTTCTTTAAAGTCTCGTATTGATAACAAAAATTTATTAATTATATTAAGTACATAAATAATATTCCTACAATACATTGTCCCATCAGAACTGAAGTGAACATAGCATTGGTCGTACACGGTGTAAAACTAGTGGTGATTTAATTGCTGATGATTCTACTGCACAATGTGTTTCAATTGGTAAAATAAATTTTTCTGAAGCAATCATTAATTTTTATAAATACAAGCTTACTCTCTAAATATTGGTTTTATACCACTTTCTCAACCAATTCTAAAGTATGTTGTAGAAAACTTTAATTTCAGCTCAAATACAATTATTATAGACAACTTAACACACTACTACTACAATATTTGCAATCTTCAACAACCATTGTGTTGTTATTATCATGATCAGTTAAGCAGTAATTTTTTTTACTATAACTATCTTTTGAAACTTTATTTTATTTTATTTAAGTCTTCTGATATTAAATGTTTACTTTCTCGTTGTTATTCCTCATTTGTAACAGAAGATATACTGTTTCAAAAGCTAATTTATCCAACTTTTACACTATTTTTTTACACTGATTAAACACTACTGTATGCTGAGACAGATACATCAAGATTAAGAAAAAAATTATCAAATATTCAATCATATTTCAAAGGTAATTCCACGTAAGTTTAAATATTCTCTGTGGTTCAACATTGATTTATGCAAACTACTTAGTAAGAAAAAGCGTTATCACAAATTATGTAAGTAACATAAAATTAGTTATTATTGGCAAAAGTATTTCAAACTTTAAGCAAAAACAAAAAAAACGCATTTCATTAAACAAAATTCAAAAGTGATTCAAATTAATTTTTGTCATACATTAATTGCTTAAAAACAGTTTAAAAATTTCATTATTTATAACATATAATAAAATTATGGCGTCAGACAAACAAGAAATTGTAAACTCTTTTGTAAATTTTTTTTAGTAGAGTTTACAAAACTAATAATATTTTATTTAGAGTTAAATCTATATCATTCGATGAAGTTGTGCAAGATTCTAAACGTGTCCGGTTCTTATGGCGTTACTTCTTTCAAAGTCAAAGACTGCGCTGCTGCAGATTCACTACATTATTTGTTTAACTTAATTTTAAAAACAACATTTCTAATACTATTACAAATTTTCAACAAATAATAGCAGAACAACTTTATTTTAGAATCTAATTTAAGATAATCAAAACGGTTTTGTCAATAAGAGGTCTACTCCGTTAAATTTGCTATGTTATAGAAAATTTGTTTCAACAGCGCTTGATGTGCGATAGCAAGTGGATGTAAGTCCTTTGATACTCTAGATCATGAGTTTGTCATAGATAAATGCAATAACAATCTTTGTAATCATCGCAGAGATATCTTAGTTACGGATAGTAATATGTTGAGGTTTTAAACTTTAAATCCACTAACTGTTCAGCACATAATGGTGTTCTTTAAAGCTCAAACTTAGAGCTGGAGCTCATACCTGATATATCTCTGGCTAGTAAGCTTGTTTGCGGAGATAGTGATTGATCATATTAGGCAGTTTAAACTTTTATGTAGCAAGACTACCAGCCAGAAACATACCAACGTTTATTTGTTTTATATTGCATAGTAATTTAAGACTAAACCGATGAACAGAGTGATAAATGCTGTAAATTCCGCAAATAAATAAATTTAGAATAAATAATAAAAATTTCTTTCACTAAGGTTTTAACAGCCAAAGTTGATTTAGGCACCACTACATGATTTGTTTGACCAGGTCATCTTTGTAACTTGCTGGAGTGTTTTAAAGTAACTGTTTATTATTTACATTGAACATCTAGAAAAAAAATTAAAATGTGTTTTAATAACTCTGGCGTTCTTTCATTGAGTTGTGGCGTCACCTGTAAAAATGATACGTGCCACACGTCGTTAAAATACCGCTATAAAATATCACCATCAAATTGATCGTATTATCGTTATCATTTTAGATAGATATTAGTGTTGACTAAAATAGCACATTTAAATAATTTTAATTTAATTTTGTTAGCAGAGCAAGTTAATTAAACACAAATATGATTTTTAGAAATCAAAATAATTTGTTTGACATAATTAAGAACTATTTCCTTTCAATAGATCTGCTATTTACTATTTTTGCTGCCACTTTATAAATACCTACAATTTTTTTTTATAAAACGTCTAACAGTTGTTTAGAACTTACGTACGTTTGTATTGTTACGTTCATAACTGCTATTGACTATGTAGTTATGTATAATTTTAAATTTATTACCAAAATTGTAGTGAGATGGTGAAAGCTGTAGACGCTGGCAAGACCTGATATCTTAGTTTACTCACAGTCTCATATTAATGCAATTAGAGTTAAATGTGACACCCAAGTACTTTAGTAATAAATGCTATAATCATTTAATACATTACATTGAAATTTCACAAGCTTTTCACTTTACCGATCTCATGATTTGTAAATTTCACTTATAACATTAAGATTTAAAAGATTAATTGTAAATTTGCTCGCATTTCCTATAAAACCAAATATTTTAATTTTCTAGTTTTATAATATCTTTTTATTGTGAGTTTATCGTTTCAAGCGTAACATTATTTCTTATTGTAACATTATCTAAATATTTGCAAATTATGTGTAGCAGAAAATATAAATTTTAAATTTTAAAATGTTTTACTCTAAAATTATTTGCACCAAGGAAACTAAGTTAGTTATAGAGAAAAATGGGCGCAGTCTCTTATAAAATAATACGAAGAAAATATAATGTAATAAGAACCGGTTGATTTATAATGCAATCTTCTGATATATACACAAGTCTTGCGGACTTTATGGGTTAACGAATCATTAACTTGATAGAGCATCTCCTCTTAATGCATTTACATCAATGATTTATAATTTGCGGCGATGGCGCAATCAATATTAATACGTTCCGATTATCCAATGACGGCATGCACACAATTTATAAACTTTATTATTGCCAGAAAATAGTATTAGTAAATCATGCACAATAATATTGATCGTTGCAATCAAACTCTTTTATACATTCCCATGCATTGTCAAATGTAAAAAGTGTTCCATTCAGATTTCATGCGACGTATCATATACGTTTTATATTCATCTAAAACGGAAGTTGTAAAAGTTACAACTAGAAATAAAAAAATAAATGACGCAGTCAAGTAAAAAATATATAACAATTTCGTGATAAAAGCAAAACCTTAAATCAATCATTGTCCAAAAGTTTTTTGTCTGATCTGAAGCATTATAAAAAAAATAAATATGAGAAGGGAGATATAAAAATTTGCAAATCAATAATATATACGATCAGAGAGAAAAATTTCTATGTGTGACGGCTTTATATTTCCTAAATTTTATGACCAACCATTGTTATGCTCTGAAAAAAAAAAATGAGAATTTAATAAAATTGGTGCCCTTTGAAAAATATATTCATTCGTTTCATAAAAAGATATGCGAAACTTAAAACAAAGTATTTACTGTGCGGATTTGCGATCGTTAAAAATTCACTTCCGTTGCAATATACGCGGAATAATTGCTTCTCTTTGTTGGTTTTAATAACTATGGTTTGAGCTCGAGTGAAGAGTTTGCCGAGTAATTATTTGATTCTTAGTTGAAGTTCAGTTTGAATAGTGAAACCATAATAGAATTTCTTTATTTATGGAATATTATGAAATATTATATATTTTATTAAGCAAATAATTATTTTGGATTTTACTAATTAGTAAAATCTACAACAAAAGACAATTTTATTACTTGTGAATTATGTAAGTAACAACAATTAAAAAAAGTTTATGTTCTGTTATTTATTTGTAGTAAGCATTAAAAAAAATAAAAATAAAAACAAACATAAAAAATTCAATTAAAATAAATACACATAAAAAAATAATTATTTTTGAAACATTTTATAATGTCATCTCTAAGTTTGAATTCAATCGCTTAACATTTGTCATTTTTATATCAGTTTAAAAAAGCAAAAATGAGTAATTTGCAACTTGAACACAGTAGCGTTATAAAATTTTCAGCAAAAGATAGCAGTAGCCTGATGAATATCTATGAGAGAATTGTAGCAGTGTATGAAGAAAATAGCAATTTTTATCTTTAATTAAATGCTGCTTACACCCATAATTCAAATAAGGCAAGATATCCATTCATGATAACCCAAAGTGCGGAAGACCACTTAGTTAAAAAAATTGGTGTTTATAACTAGAGACCGGATTCCTAGCTATTATGCTTACGCTAAATAGTTAAAGCATCGAAAATATGTCTAAATATATGCACAAATTGTGAAGAATGTAATCATTTGGCACTAACTTTTTTTACGCTTTTCTTGCTTTTCTTGCTTTTTTTAGTATTTTTTTTGAATTTGGTGCTTATTACAAGATTTTGTGCTTATTTTTAAGCTTTTTCTTCAGTTTTGGTGCAATTTTTTTGATAAATCAGTTTTTTTGTGAAAATTAAAGAATTAAAATGTACATAAAAAACGCAAATTATTTTATTCTTTAGAAAACGTAAAGCAACTGAGCTCATAGCGTATTTTAGTGCCACTTCTTCAAGCAAATCAAATAACTGTATTTTATAATTCCCAAAATAATCGGTAGGTCGGGAATTCTCTCAATTTCAAAATTTTAAAAACGTTGTAATACAGTTTTTGGATCCTGCAAGTAAGTCAGTAAAAACCTGCCAAGCAGTTCTAAAAAATAAAGAACTTTAAAATAATTTAGCTTTCTTAAAAGATAATTACGGTGTTGTGAGTCATGCCATAAAATTTCTAGAAAAACAGAAAAATACGTTAAATAAAAATCTAAGTATAATTAGAGATTTCAAAGATGCAATTTTAAAAGTACTAGGCTATATTGGGCACAAAGTAAAATCAAAATATGATGTATTTTTGAAAAATTGAGTTTTATCTACATTAAATAAAATAAACCTCGAAATAAACTATATTTTGAGTGGAGAGAATGTTCCAGATTTCGATATAAATCCAGCTTTTAAAGAAAAATTTAAACATGCACCATTTTAAGTGATCAAAGGCAGAATTTTACAGATAAACACTTAGAGCAACATTTAATTATTAACTGTTTTTGTGGATAGTTTTTTTTAGTTATTTAAAAGATTTTTTATATTATTTAAAATGTGTGTAAAAAATATCATCACTCAAACTGTTTTAATTATAAATGTTATAAAACCTTTATTAAAATATTTTATAGTTTTAGATTTTTTTTGATTTATATATTTTTTTTCAATTATGTCATGCCTTTTTAATGCTTTTTTACATGTTTGGTGCTTTTTTAATGCGTTTTTAGTAACATTTTCATGCCTTTTAAGCGCTTTTTTCCGTATTTTTAATGCTTTTTAATCCGCTCTCTAATTATAACTCTACATGATAATTTAAGAATAAGTAAAATGTAAGCTTAATAGGTTCCCAAGCTGCTCAGCCCAAAACAAAAACTGTGCAGACGACAAATTTGTAAAAAAACTTGACTACTTTATACCAGTATACATTTTTTTAATAAAATTGTAACTGAGAGCAAGACCTGAGTACACCATAAGGATACTTCCACAAAAAAGGTTATGCAATAGGTTTATAAAAGCTGTATTATTCAAGAAGACAAAAACCTAATTTTGTGTGCAAAAAGTAATGTCTACAACTTTCTGGAATGCTAAGAAAGTTTTCTAAATTAAGTATATGCCTAAAGAGACTACAACAACGGAGAATCTTTACAAAAAAACAAATAAAAATTTAAAACAGGTTATAGTCAGAAAAACCTCAGAAAATTCTTCTACACAACAACTGCAAGAAGTATAAAGCACAAATATTAAAAAAATATTCAATGAAAGCGTCTTAAAGGAATTACAACATTCACCTTACAATCCCGACCTTGCTCCCTGTGACTATTATCTATTTTCAAAACTCAAGAAAGCGTCACTTTGTATTGACTGACGACTTGAAATATGCTGTAAAGTCGTATTTTGCAGAATTGCCAAAAGATTTTTTCATAAGCATAACGGTACTAGAAAAAACATTAAAATAAATGTGTGAGTATTAATAGTTTTAACAATAATAATTTTGTTTGTCCTGTAAATCCTTGTATTATAGCTAAGTACATAACACAAATCTATGCTAAAATAAGTTGCAACTAGAAGATATTAATATGCGCACCTGTTCGGTGAAGTATTTATTCAATAAACTTGTGTCAATTGTAAAGAATTTGTATATTCATTCCATTCGTGTAGTTAATAAAATTTCTATAATATGCGTAATATGTTCTGTTATTAAAATAGAAAATGTTTATTTTTATTATTGTAATAAAAGTAATAATATTTTAAAAAGTAATACATGGTTTTCCAGTTGGCGCGGGTGGATTTTGGCGGCCCGTGGCTGCCATTTTGTTTTTGTGACATCTATCAAATCTTTTGTTTATTATTCAGTTACTTATGCCAAATCACCATGGCAAGTTACACAATTAAACAGCACTTTCAAATAATAAAACTTTATTATCAAAATGAGTGTTTGTTAGTGCAAACTTTGCGCGCATGGCGCCCATTTTACGGTAGACGTAGTGGCCCTTCACAGTCGACTCTTTAACGTTTGGTGACCAAATTTAAGACGACGGGTTTGGTAAATAATCAGCCAACATCTGTAAGAAACGCAAGATCAGCGGAGAACATCACCGCGGTCCGTGAAAGTGTACAGCAGAACCCGAAGCAGTCGATTCCTCACCGTTCACAAGAACTTGAGCTTCTGCAGACTTTATTTTGGCAAATTTTGCATCGGGACTTAGGCCTACACCCGTACAAAATCTAATTGACCCAGTGGCTCAAAGTTCATGACTATAGACCACGCAGTTTGCTGACTGGACTTCAAATCGTTTGAACTCTTCTTCTGACCCCAATTTCAGCAACGAGGCGTACTTTTGGATAAATGGTTATGTTAAAAAGCAAAATTGCCGTATATGGGACGACACCAACCCATACCCGTTTGGTGTGGATTTTGGTCCGGCGGCGGCATTTGTCCATACTTTTTTAAAACGACGTTGGTGAGGCGGTCACCATCAACGGCGAACGCTATAGAAGAATGATAAACAATTTCTTACGGCTTAAATTGAACCATATGAACCTAGACAACATGTAGTTCCAGCAAGACGGCGCCACGTGCTACACAGCGGACGCCACAATTGACATTCTGCATAAACGTTTTAAGGGTAAGGTTATCTTTAGCAGGAGTGATATGAATTGGCTACCAAGATCATGCAATTTGACCCCGCTAGACTTTTTCTTGTGAGGTTTCTTGAAGTTGCAGGTCTATGCAAATAAACCGCAATCAACCAATGCTCTAAAGGTAAACATAACACAGGCCGTCGCTCAAATTCAGCTGGATCTATGCGAAAAAGTCATTGAAAACTGGACCACTCGGATCCGTGCCACCATAAAATGCCGAGGCGGGTATTTGAACGATGTCATATTCCACACCTAATGGTATACACAGCTTGTTTTGTTCTATTTCAACATCTACCCGTCTTTATTTCAAAACCCTTTACCTCAAAATTACTTAATATGCCAAAACAACATAATGTTACTTTTAAATTTAAACAAGTAAAACCAGATCTGAATAGTCTTTGACTTTGATAGAATAGTTTCGAATTATATGTCTCAAAAAACAATAAATTTAAAAACCTATTCTATTTGTTAATAGTTTTGTTAAAAAAATATTTTCCTTCCTAGGAAGCCTTGTATTGCCAGTAATTTTGGATTTAAAATTATTCAAGGTTTTTGAATCAAATTTAGCAAAGATATTGTTGTTTCAGATGCTTTTCCCTATACGTAGTAAAAATATTTAGTATAACGGCAATTATATAAGACGTAATCTTAAAAGAACAAATTAATAAAAATTAAGATATTGATTTCTTATTTAGTTTAACATTTGATATGATTGATCTCTGATTTTGACTTATTTGAGAGTTAAAACTGATTAAATTGAAAATAGCCCAACCTTTCAAGATCTTTGTATATATATGCAAATTTTAACTTGAAATTGTTAAGAAGTTTGGCCGTATTTATTGATATAGTCTTTAGAATGCATAAATTATGAAAGTTAATATTATCTGCAAAACTATGAGTAGAACTTTTGGTTATGCTGTAATAAAAAAAGTAGACAAAGTATAAAGACTTGGCTGAATTTTAAACAAAAAATCACTCTGATAGATGTTAAATAAAAAATCTTAGCAAAAGAATTATTTCCCAACCATCCCAAAAAATATCTGAAAATAATTAAAATGGCAATTATGTAAGCCTTAACAAAAAGTGAACTAATTACAGTAATTGGTAAAATCAAAACAAATAAAAAACCTGGACTAGATAACACCCCAGCTATAATTCTCATAGAAACAGTGAAACATATTCCAGGTATAATACTAGAAGTAATAAACCAGAAATTTATAAAAGGACAATTTCCAAGTAAATTAAAAAAGACTAAGCTAGTGTCTAACAAATTTATTCAAAAAAGTAAATAAGGATATGATCACATTAAAACTTTAATTGAAAGTTAAAGACAAAATATTCTCAAATCAATATAGATTTATGAAAGAAAGTCTACAACTAGATCAATAAGCAAAGTGTTTGAACTGGTTGCTGTGGCTACTAATAGGGCAACTAGAAATCAAACATTTTGTCTACTCATCACTAAAGACATCAAAAACGCTTTTAATTTAGAACCATAGCGGGGTATCATGAAAACTATTAAAACTATTAAAAATGTAAATAAATTTTACTCTAAAAAAAATCATTTCAAGTTACTAAAAAAAAACTCAAAATGTTCTGTGGTCTACCGCAGGGATCCATTTTAGACTCACTACTGTAAAATATCTATTACAATAAGCTGCTAGAACTGAAAGTAACAAACTTAGTAAATTTAGTTTGTTTTGCAGATGACACGATGGTTGTAGTAGCGTCCAAGTCAGCGGAAGACTTAGTATCAAATGCGGATGCAACGTTGAAAAATATTAGTAGCAAACTCTATCAAAAGCTTACAAATAGCAAAACAAAAACAGAGGCGGTAGTCCTGTATGGTGGTATAAGGATTAAAAAATTGAAAATTGAAATAGGAGATACTAGTATAAGTACATAGTATGTAATAAAATATTTGGGAATGTGATTTGATTATAACCTTGAGATAAAGGAACAGAAAGAGCGGAAATAATAACTAAGTTGCTACAGAAAATAAAAAAGCTTTATTCAAATTAAAAAAAAAACTGCTATGCTCGATAGCGCACTCCGTAATATTATACGGAGCACACATAGGGCAATAAGTTCTTAAATATGCAAAATATAAAAACATGCTTCTATTGCAACAAAAAGTAAAAAGCAATTAAAATAACAAACAAATATAAGACAATTTTGACGGACGTTGTAGTAGTGTAATGGTTAAAAAAAAAATAATCCCAAAATAAAGATAACATAGAAGTAAAAATTTCAATAAAAAGGTAATAATTAAATAGTAAAACCTATAAAATAAAAACAAGATGGACCAAAATATTAATACAGAACATAAATAAATAAGTAGAAAGCAGACTCAGCTTAGTGGATTACCAGCTAATCTAATTTCTAATAGAAATTTGCTTTATTTTTTAAAAACGCTACGCTATTTTGATTTAATTGAGAAATTATTCAACTGATTTGCATGATAAAATTCTAATGTCACTGCACAGTTAATCTGGAAGAATAGCACTTATTTAAATTTCTATACTTGCTAAAATTTTAATATTTTTTTGTGTGAATAATTTTCATTATATTATCTAAAATTTTGATAAAAATTTAACTACAAGTCTTTAGTGTTCTTTTACTTTTGACAGGGAGTATATATATATATATATATATATATATATATATAGATGTAAAACAACTAATACTCCTCCAAAATATATACACGCTGATAGTACTGGCCTCCAGAACGGAGGCAGGTACGAAAAACTGGAGGCAAATACGTTTTGGTGTGTATATCAATTTATTTCAACATAATACTTTACTAGAAGTCATTCTACAAAATTTTGTTCGGTGACCATTTCGACTCATACACATATACAGTTATACATTGTAGTACATTAAAGTCAACACTACGTGGCGCTATGCTTTTATACTGATATACATATTTTGTTGCGGGCCAGTAGAATAGGCCTCCTCATAAGTTAACGTTCTAATACGCCTCTTACAATTGGCAACATAGCAAATACAATTTATAGAAATAATTATATACTTTTAATATATCTAAACGGTTTACGATGTTTATTAGTTTTGTATAGAAAATATGTAAAAATAAAACAGAAAATATTACTCAACTTTACGTCCAATGAAACAAATAAATAACACTTTTTATAATATATTATAAATATTTTTTAAATAATTCTATCTAGGTATTGTGCTATGTAGAATAGATTTTAAAAATATTATAAAATCGCAAATATAATACTATTTAATATTTTTTTAATAATAAATTTTTAAAATGTGCAAACAAAAAATTATTTTTAGATATATTTTTTTAAATAAATTAAATAACAATAATATTGTTTATATTAGTTTTAAAATTTATAAAAAATTCTAATTTTAGTCTTGTTTAGTAAACTTGACATCATTTGCATGTTAAATTAAAATTAATTCTTTTTAGTTTAACGCTAGAGAATTGCTAGGTTTAGTCGCACTGTTTTGTGGGGGTGCTACTAGTAGTATTGTTATGGAAAAATATTGAATCCTATCACATCTACAAAAATATCGGCAAACCTTTTTCTCTAGAAAAATATTGACGCGTACAGCGCTGTTTTTGAATTAAAATTAGTTCATATGGGACAAAACGCCAACCAACTCAATATCCAAACGATAAGATTTTAATTATCACTCTTTTATATGTTGAACTACAGACAATATTCTATGTTTTCATGTTTTTGTTTAAAGATTTAAAGTTATAATTAACGAGTAAAAAATTAATAAAGGACTAATTAAAAACGCCACATTAAAAAAATTGATTGCGGAGAAACGACTTATTGCATCAATTTTTTACAAATTTAATGACACAGAGTAGACTTTTTTCAACAATGTGAGAAAATTTTATTCAATTATATTAATGCGTTTTCTTGCTGAGTTTGATTCTGTGAAGCCTTATAATAGCACAACTATTCTCCCCCCTTAATTAAAGTTATCATTATGTTTTTATCAATTTGAATAAATTGTTAGATCATTAATTACGGAGATAAATATAACTATCCCATATTTACATAACTAAAATTATGGTACAAAAGAGGTTTTTTATGTTATCTAACTAGCTAAAACAATAATATACTAATGCAAAAAAAATATAGTGTCATCTTCAAGTTTAGTTTCAACTGATTAACACTTGAACACAAAAAACGCAGTAATTTTTTTTTTACAAAAGACTGTAAAGTTTTTTTAATTTAAACCTAATAGCGTGCGGTTGAAGATCTACATTAAGGTTCTAACTAATTTAATTAGGTAACTCATTGATTGCTAGTAGTGACATGTTAAAGAAGGTACGTGTTGGTATGATGTTCAAACCAAGATAAGTATTTGCCACTAATGTTCTTGGCGTCTTGTAGCACATTAGAGATGTTCAGATTTTTGTATAGAGATTTATTGGTGATAAATCTTGAACTGTTTGTAATTGATATATCTTCAGCTTCAGAATGTTAGAAACTTACTGTCCCATAGTTAAGAACAGTTGGCGGCCATACAGGTTTTAAAATTTATTTCAAGGTACTTTGCATTGGTAGATTGTAATAATTGTTTGCCGGAGAGTGACGGTGACATGCTGAAATTTACTTTGATTGGCCCTAATTTACGAAGTTTTAAGCTATTTTTGGATGTTTTAAAAAAAAAGTCTGAAGTTTCTCAGAGACAAAACTTGGAATTTTACTAACTGTTAGAATGACAAACGTAACTCTTGAAGGTTTTCTGTAAAAAGTAGATATAGCACCGGCGCAAGAATACCTTCCTGTGGTACCGCTGATTTGATGAGGTGTAAGTTAATTACTTTATCTTGATGTTTAACCATAAAAATGTTTTGATTAGGTATGATTATAATACATGAAATGTGTAATGGGCAATTGCGTTTTCAATTTGCTTAAAAATCTCCGGTGTCAGACGTTTATCAAAGGCTTGGGTGTTGTCAAGATAAGCAGCCAAACAATATTTCTTTTTTTTTAAGTGTTGTTAGTTTGCTTTATTACTCTGTAAACCTGCTCTGTAGTTGTGTGTTAATTTAAAAAAACCATATTGGTGATTTGGAATTAGATGAAATGCTTTTAATTTCAGTCTTTTCAAAAACATATCTTTAAAGATACATTTTAAATAAACTTATAAAGCAACAGAAAAATGTTTTTGTCACAGGTTTATCAGAATGATTTGTGTACGTGCTTTTTGCACATTTTTCGAAAACTAATTCTAATTGCTGTAATGTTTTAATCACGTGTTTGACTCACATGGTATGATGGCGTTAATAAACAATGTCATTGATAAAGGTATTCCAAAACTGATGACTGCTTTTTGTCTGCTTGTAGTAGTGGAAGTTTTTTTAGAATTTTTTTGATTTTTTAGTTTTTTCTCTAAGAGTAGGCTTTTAGCGAGTTGTATTTAGTTTTGTTTTGTGGATTTCTAGTAGACTTCCATATTCTTCTATTTATTAGTAGTGCTTTTTTAGTTACTTTTAAATCATTTTGTAGCTTGTTTGTAGTGTTTGTGGGTTTCAAAACTGCTTAATGCTTAAATGTTGTTTTAAGCAAGACATTTGGGTGTATTTCTTTTTCTAATATGTTTTAAAACTGGTTCAAGTTATTTTATTGGTTAAAAAATCTGGTTTTTGTTTAAGGTGTATGTGTGAGCTTAAGTAGATTAGGACAGAGAAATAGTCTGAAAAGATATTAAATTTTTTTTTACTTGCAGATAATTTAAGGGATAACTTTTGTTTGCAAAAAAATCGAAGACATTTGTTTTTTATGTCACATGGCCATTGTGTAGTTGCTTTGGGCTGGCTAAGTTCTAGGTCTCAGCGCTGGAAATTATGTTTGCTGCACTTTCTTGTAGACTCTGATCATAAATGCAGTAATTTTTGGTACTTCCCAATTGAAGGCAAATAGCACATTGAGGCATGACTTTTGTTTTTTACATAAAAACTGCGTTATTGGTTTAAATAAAAGGTGTAGTATTGCACATCACGATTTTTTGGTTTTTGAACAGCTGCTTGATATTTTAGCACATCTGTTGTTGACAATTTGGTTATTATTTATTTTAAGATTAATTTTTTGTTTGCTACTGCTGGGATGTATATTGGTGGAGGTTTTATGTAATTAAGTAGTTCTTTTGGTGGTGTACTCTTGTTTTTGAGTTTATTACATGTTTGTAATAATCTATTAGTAGCCGTTGTTTAACATTCCATGGTTTGGTTTCTGAAGAGTTTTTACGTTTAAACGTATATTAATTAATAAATAATAACAAAATAAATTAAATAGATTAAAATAAAATAAATATCAGTTTAACTGAGGCAGGGAATCCATTCATGAACCGGTAACAAACAGTACAGTGTAGTATTTATTATTAGTGGTTAATTGTTCTGCAATATATTGTTTTAATAATGAGAGTTAAAATACTCACCGCTTAAAAAACGCTATAATGTAGAAACAATTAATCACCGGTAGCATACTATAGTTGTTGTAATATACACCACATAAAAAATTAAAATCAAAACAACTTCAAATAACTGTTCGTACCTACATTCGATAATTTTTGAAAATAACTATTTATTTTAGACTGTGTTACGGTTTCAATATTTTTATAATCTTATACACACAAAAAACAACTATACTAAACCACCTCTTAAATAAAACAAATATATGCCTACTAATAATAGAAATTTTCAAAATACGATATATTGATAGTGGCAACATTGGCAGAGGCGTATTCGACGTTTTCACATATATATTTTATACAACTGGAGCCTAAAACGATGCTTTGGCATTTGGAGTTCTATTGGTATTATTAATATACCAATTTTTTTGTATATAATTAATGTTATATTTCTTTACCCCTCTTTGTGCGTCCTAATAAAGAATATTTTAAATAACTAAATGCAAAAAAATACACAGTTAAAACTATTACATTTAGGGTGGAGGCTAGGTCGCCTTATGTGTGTACGGAGGCGAGTAAGATAGCTATGCATATATATATATATATATATATATATATTTTTATTTAAATTTATTTTCGGATTATCCCGCGTTTTCTTTTTGAGTTGGACTCGACGTTTCGGCTGAATCTCATCAGCCATCATCATGAGATATTTATTATTAATATTTATTAATATACTATTACATCAATATGACATTGATATATAAACTAATTTTGTTGTCAAAGCTAACTTTCAAGAAACTTTATTGTGTGTAAAGTTTCTTTGTTTGACTTCTGGTAGTTGGTCTATTAATTGATCCTTCTACAGTCAAAACTTGTAAAGGAACTGGTTGTGATTTGGATGCTGGTTGTGATTTGGATGCTGTAATTACAGCATCCAAATCACAACCAGTTCCTTTACAAGTTTTGACTGTAGAAGGATCAATTAATAGACCAACTACCAGAAGTCAAACAAAGAAACTTTACACACAATAAAGTTTCTTGAAAGTTAGCTTTGACAACAAAATTAGTTTATATATCAATGTCATATTGATGTAATAGTATATTAATAAATATTAATAATAAATATCTCATGATGATGGCTGATGAGATTCAGCCGAAACGTCGAGTCCAACTCAAAAAGAAAACGCGGGATAATCCGAAAATAAATTTAAATAAAAATAATTATATCCGCGAAAATTTAAAAAATAACATATATATATATATATATATATATATATATATATATATATATATCTGCAGGGTCCCATAGAGCACCGAAATTTGATACAAAAGTACCCATACAACCCCTTTTGGGTCATAGCGCACCAGGTGCTGTATGGAATTAATACGTAAGGTTCCATATAAACCCATTGTTATACACCACCGTATGTACCCATACGGAACCATTTAACATGCAAGGACCCATTGCACCTCTTACCGGCTCCTTCGCCACTTTTTACAATTTTGTGTAATCTTGGTTGCATACTTGTTATAAACAATTATTTACAAAATGTTTGGAGTAACCTTGGCTGCATACTTGTTATAAACAATTGTTCACAAAATGTTTGGCTTTGATAAAATTTAGTAATCAGGGGTTTTTAAGTATGCGGATTACAATGATCATAATAAAATATAACCGTTTATTGGAGCAATGCCTATAAGTAACATTTACGTACAGAATGTTCGGATTTGACCAACGTCCAACACAGTATGTTTGAGCATGCGGATATCATTGGGGATATTAAATTATAACAATTCTAAGAAACAATACCAAAGTTTTGATATTCCAGTACAAATTTTTTTTATTTAACTTTAAATTAAAATGATCACATTTTAAATACTGGAAGTAGCACTACCAAAATTTTGACATTTCTAAGCAATATGAAGATGTTTAATTTTTATACATAAAGCATAAAAACTTTTTTCAACACAAATTTAAAAAATGTATTGTCATGTATTTCAATATAGCAAGACTATTAGCGAGAAACGTTGTTCTTAAATGGTGTGGGCCAAAACCAATTTTAATCAACACTAGAAATAATTACCTACATTAAGAAACATTGGTAAGTAAAGATATAATAAATAAATACTTTTAACAGTTTTATTAACATGGTTTACAAAATTCTTAACATAATTTATTTAATTTTGTTTACAACTCTCAACAGTTCTGAAAGTTGTCACGCTCAGTCTTCACATATCAAAGAAAGTTTTAATATACCATTATAGTAAATTATAATATATTAGCATTAAGTTTTTGAGATAATAAAGTATAATTATCTATCCAAACAATCCCAACTTTGAGAAACAATGTAAGATTACTTTTTCAAGACACTAAAAGTGAGTTTTAATGAATTATGATTTAAAACCTATTTATAATACACAAAGGATGAACAAACAATCTTGATCTTAATTTCAAAAACGACTACATTTGGTGTATGTAAAATAGTTATTTTTTATTAAATGTTTATTTGTAATTTCTAAACTTGACAAAACTGTTTCAATTTTTAAAAATACTAAAAAATATTTAAAAACAAAATGTGCAAAAACGATTGAAGAACATAAAAAAAATATTAGTATAGACCCCTTAAAACAAATCCGGTTTTTTTGTGAAAACATTTTTTAATTCATTTTGGATTTATTTCTTATAGTTAAGTTAAATATATGTAAAAAAAGTAAATAAAATGTTTAATGTTTTTTAACGAAAATATCAAAAAATAAAGAATTTGTGAGACTCTCATACAATACATATAAATCAGCACAAACAGATGTCAGAAGTTAAGTGTTAAAAATATTTCTTTTTACGTTTTGCTTCTTCCGCTTAATTAAATTATTTACAAATGCTTTAATAATATGTGGTTTTCTCATCTTCAATTCATTGCATTTCATTAACACCTCAGCACATTCCTTAATTGAAGGCAACTTTGAATTAGCAATATGCTTCTGGAAATACTTTTGAATTGCTTTTTTCTCAGGTGTTTGCCACGTACATTTACCTAAAAATAAATGAATGTAGTTTTATTCATATTATACTATTTTTTAGTTTAATAATTTTATATTGATAATTTGGTAATACAGAAAATTTTTGTAAAATAATTTTTCAAGTAGATTACCAAGGATAATATATCAAGTTGTATGATTATTATCAAGAGTTTTATTACCAACAATTGAATGTATTTTTTAAATATTAATTATAAAACTAGTAAATAATTATTAAGTAATTATTAATCATTAATACGTATATAAAATATATCATTGGTTCACACATCACATGCCATGAATTATATTCTCATAAAAATAATTCATTGACATCAATACTATGATTCATAGTAATGTCAAACCTTACCAGCACAACTTAAAAATTAAGCATTACTTAGACATACTGCAAAAGATATGATTTTTTAAGAACAAAATTTACGGAGCTTTAAATATTTGACGCAAGAAAAGTAGCAAACTGTTTTGACTACACCTCAAAAGCATTTTTTAATGCCATAGGGGTTAACTTGTCTCAATTTTATCTGACAAAAGGAATTTTGCCATGAGAGACTAACCAAATTTTAATCGTGGCTTAATCAGGCATCTCATTTTTAGAAGCAACTAATAAATCATTTACAATTCTATAACAGATTAAATCAATTTATGACAACATCAACAATTTTTCACAACAACAAATGTTCGATTATCCTTGATCTATGTTGACAATATTATAATTTACTTGTTTTTTTAGGTGTTAAATTTAGTTTCTTATTCATATTATTTATCCAAGCCTTGATTTGTTGGGCATTTCTTGTGTTTAGTGTGGCCAAACATGAAGCTTTTTGGCATTCTTGTAATGAAGGCAATGTCCTTGATACAAGATGTTTTTTAAACACCGATCTCATTGTTGCTCTTTCAGGTGTTGACCAACTTCTTTTCGTATTTTTTCCACGTTTCGAAACTAAATTGTAAATATTTTAAATAAATATATAAATAGAATTTAAAAATATTTATACTTAATAATTCTTCATCTGTATCTTCACTGGTATTTTGGGGCATGTTGCTATGTTGAGAACTTTTAACATTTTTTTTAATTGAAATGTCAGTTAAAGTATCAAGAGAATTATGAGTTGAAACATTAGCTTCATCATGAGCTAATATTTCAACAGATATTTCTTCACTGACTAACATATTTGATTCAGGTATATCATTTATGTTTGACTCAATCGAGTCATCTATGTTAAAATCTGTTGTATCATCTCCTTGTAATTGCTCTAATAGTGGTACCATTTGCAATATTTCCCTGTTGGCTATAGGTAATCTATAATGATCCCGGTGAATATCTTCCCTATGGCCCATAAATGTAGCTAGATCCCCAACTTGGCTTCGATCTAACTCCATTATAATTGCCATTGTCGCAATTTGTTTTCGCAATAATGTTGCTCTCAACAACTCAGGGTTTGGGGCACCACATTTTCTTGCATATTTTCTGCATAATTGATATGCATCCAAAACTTTATAATCTGGCCCAGAACCGGGCAATCCAAAAACATATGGATTGTTGATGCATACACCAGCGTCCGTTCTTTTTTTAATTGTGTTTTTTAAATGATTAAAAATATTAATATGTATTATGATGGAAACATTCCTTACAAGTTTTCCTTTTAAAGGAATCCGTACGTAATTGTGTACAATTTCTTTTTGTTGAATAGATAGTGTTTTGTATAAATCTGAAGCATTTTCATCAACATGCTGGAATTGATTAAAATCATGAATTGTTAATCTTTGGCATTCGCCAGGTCTTCTCCTGTTAAAAATCATAACGTATACCAATACATGCGATAATAATTGCTCCCAAACTGACGGCGAAAAAGCATTTTCTATTTGCTGCACTAACATATTAATATTTTTAATCAAATATGTAACCAACTTATGAATACAATCATTTGTTGGAAGAACAATTTGATTGGTTCTTTTAAGTTGTAATGTCGATTCTTTTACAACATTATTTATTTCAGTTTGAAGATCATCTGTGAATATTTCTAAAAAATCATTAATCTCGTCTTTATCGGCTTTATCGCAATGTCTTTTTATGAGTTTTTTCATTAAAAGCTTGCCACATTTTTTTAATGATGTTGACAATTCGCTTACCGTTGATGGGGAATTAATTTTCCCACATTCTATTTTACCTACTTTTAAAATAGATAATATAGTTTTGTCAACCATTTCCGGTTTGTAAATATTGCTGAGTTCTTTAATATTACCATCTATTTTTTTAATTTCAACAACAAATCGTCCTAGTCTGCGTAAATGAGCTCTAATCATCTTGTTATGATGATCAGAGAACATATATTTTTTTGTCAAAAAATTGCCATATTCAATAATTAATTCGTCGTATTTAATAACATCGACAATATAATCTTCTCTTAACTTTGGAAAAATAACTTCCCGAAGCCGAGGAATTGCATTATCAGCAATCTTTCTTGTTAAGCTTATACCTCGCATCATACCACCTCTACTCCCTATTTTTCTACTTGTATTACATCTTTTGTGATGTTTTTTAAAAGTTGTTTTTGCGTAAGTCCCGTAGCAAGTAGGGCATGATACATACAATTTTGTAGTTTGATCGCCAATTTTTTTTTTAATTGGTATTACTTTGTTATTGTCATTTGAATTGTTAATGAAATCTCCTCGTTTTCTTAAACAAGTTATTAAATCTTTCCTCTCATTGCATCCTGAAATTAATTAATATAATAACTAAAGATCAGTATTTATATTTTACCTTTTGGTAAAACTATTATTTTTTTCACATCGTCTTCATTTTTATGCACAGTTTCCATGTGCCTGGAAAACTGTAATACCAATTTTTCACAAAAAATACAATAATGTCTTTTTTTTTGTTCTCTTTTTTTGTTAATTAATGTTTTATTTTCATTTTTACTTGGAATAATAATTTGTTCTAAAATTTAAAAATATGTTATTATTTTATAATATTAAGATTTTCTTTAACCTGTTCTAATTTCTTGCTTAAAAGCTTGCTAAATATTTAAAAAATTGTCGCGCAAAATTATTGTACTGACACTTGTATTAAAATCAGTCTCGTGTCACGTCTCTTATACAAATTATCTTTAAAAGAGTAAATAAGACTGGTTCTAATATAAAATATTGACTATTTTTATAGAACATATTTTAGTCTACATTGCAAAATACATTTGTATATTAAAAAAATTAAATTAAAAAAAAAAAATTTAGTTAAAATTAACAAAATCAGTATACATGTTTACAATTAAAATTTTTATTTAAAAATGTAAATAGATATTAGATTTTTATTTAAAATGCTAATGCTGAAATTTATAAAAGCCAGTTAAAGTAACCGTTTGTTAAATTTGACAACTGCAAAACTATTTATAGTAATACTACCACAAAAGCAAGTTTAACACAATATATAACTACCAGAAATGAAAAGAAAATAATATTTGATAATAAAACAAAGTAAATAACAAGTATTTATATTCAATTAATAAAAATAATTTTGACAGTTTATCAAATGTTGTGGTTATGTTGCCAATTTAACCCTGATTAACGTTAATCAGCTTTCATGAATTCCAGCATAGTATAAAGTAATTTTCAGTAATTATATAAACATTTTACACGAGTAATATGTACTTTAATGCCTATATTATTTGCTACATTTATAAATTTTATTTTTTTATTTTGCTTTTTACAGCTATTTTACATCGCCCCAGAAGTCTTACGACTTGTTTGAAGGGGGTTGATGGGGGTTTACTTAAAAAAAAACTCTATTGATAAGATAAGTATAAAGATGGTTTGCTTACCATGCACCACTATTTTTTTATTATTATTTTTAGGAACATGTTGAGTAGTGTTAAGAGCAACTTCATTCTCATGTAAATTATTTTTCAATAATTTTCCAGTATCTGGAACATATTTATTTAAAGTCAAAATATCCTGAATCTGATCCGAGCTGTCCAAACTATCAGAAGTACTTTCTTCTTCGGATGGAATATAATTATCCAAAAAAGTTTCTATAATAACAAACACATAAAACAACATATAAAATCAATTTATTTTAACACCTCCTGCATCTTCATTTGATGATAATGATGATGAATCAGATGCTCCTTTGCTTTTTAAAACAAAAACTTGCTGACACTGTTTATTTTTATTATATGGAATTGATTGGCATCCAGATGGTCCAGGTTGTGAATCGTCAGTCGGAGGATTCAGTTTTCTATAAATTGAAATTTACTGTTAATACCCTAAAAATTTTCCCATATTAAAACTTAAAAATAGCTTATATTAAAATAAGTTTAACTTTCAACTTCAAAACATATACCAATAATCTTCGTTATATCATAACATTATTATTTATTAATTTAATTGCAAGACACAATTTTTTCAATTATCTGCCACCGAGCTTGGCTATAATGATGTACGTACTTTATAGCCATGGTCAGTAGTACTAAAATTGTGATTCTTGAAAATTGTTACAAGCAAAAGCATAAGTTAATTTTTTAATTTAAAATTTAAAATATTTATTAAAAATTATTAGAAAATTAATTTGTTGTAATTTATAAAAATAAAAAATTCCATAATTTTAGATCTACTCAGTAAACAATTAAAACAGGTGGTTTTGGGTTGAAAAATAAAGATTTATTTGAAAAACTGCAAAAAACATGGTTTTATCAGCTGCGTTTTAATTATTAATATAATATGGAATTTTAACATGCATCTGATCTGCCGCATCAATTCAGTATTTTAAATAACAATTATATATTTTTTAAATACAATATAAATGTATTCTCGCATTTTCAACTTGACTGCAAATCAAATAATTATAATTAAGTATGTATATATAAAATTATGAGCTTAGGGTGGATTTGAAGCAAATGATTAAAAATCTGAGTGAAATAAATTTTATCAAGTGAATTATCAATAAATAGATATCTTTATTTTTATTTTGATGTACCATCCGTTTCTTTCAATGCTAGCTTTTAAATAAGTATGTACATAAATAAATTTAAAAAAAAAGTTTATAACTAAATATTTTTACAATTCATATGTCAAATGTTAACCCCTAACTGCTACTACTATCCGGACAATTTGACTTTTCCACTTCTAATAATTTTAATTTTGAGAGTAATTTTATAGTTGCGCTTTCTGCGTTATACTATTATCACATACAATAAATGTCAGTCAGTTAGTAATCAGGCAACGCAATGCAAGTTTTAGTTTTTTTTAAATTTCTGTAATATGGAAATTATTATAGGACATTTTATAATGTAACTACATCCTGACGGGTAAGGTTCACAATGTTCAAGACATATTTAAAATGTATTTGAATTTGAGTTTTTCTAATTTTGTATCTGATATGTTTGCAGATTTAACAATAAATGATATAATTTTGTATGTTATTTCAAGTCATAAATATTGTAAGATAAAGTTTTAGATATAATCATTACTAATTACTTGCTAGAATGATAAAAATGCATTATTTATATATAGCTGGTTAGTTTGAACTGATTGTAGTGGTGAGTGCAACTAAATCACTATAGTAGCAGTTACGGGTTAAAAAAAATAAAAGAATATTTTAAATTTTATTGGGGCATAATAATACTGATAAAAATTTAAAAAAAAGAAAACCTATTTTTCATAAATTCTCAAAAAAAATATATTTATGTAATTAAATTACTTATTTCATCAACATTTGTTGCAAATTAATAAAAATAGAGGTCTATTCGGAACATATTTTAACATCGATGTTAGCTAACATCGATGTAAAAATTACATTTTAACCAATCATTTTTTAAATATAGCCTAGCAACGATCAAAATGTTAATTAACACCGCTGTAAAAAATGTTCAGAATACGACTATAAATAAAATGTAAGAAAAATTGAAAAAATAAACATAATTTACTAAATTTAAAATTTTTCTTTAAACCTAAATTAAACTTATTAATTATTATAATTTTTATACTGAAGATTGACAATGTATTATATACATATTAGAAAAAAAAATTAAATTTAAAAATAAACAATTTGCTATAGTTTTTGAGAGTAATTTGAGATTAAAGTTTTTAATTTAATTATTAGCATCAAAAAAACAATTGTTAATTACTAAATGATAAGAAGTTTACTAAAACTTTGTTTGCAAAACTTTATGCCAATAAAAAATATCTATATTACTTACAGATTCACCAAAGAAAAAATACCAACAATACAGTTTTTTAAATACATATAAATAAAATATAATAACTGTGTTAACTTAAAAATATGAATATGACGTTATATTGTCATAATTAGGTATACATATATTGAATCATTTCAATAAAACTTTGTAGAAGAATTATAAAATATTTATATATGTACTTACTTTTTTTTTAACACTAAATCCACCATTTGTTTCCCTCTGGAATTCATTTTTTTCACAAAACCACAAAACTTCTTTTAAAAAAGTCACACTTTATATCGAATAACAATTAAATAAGATTAAGCAAACTCTTAATATTTAAAATGTTATAAATGTAAGTATAAATATCACCGATAGGCGATAGCTCTGATTAGTTCAAAATTTGAAACACGACTGGGCCAGTGCCAGTTCATAATTGCGCGTTTTATTTTCTTTCTATTGATAAAGGGTCACATACCTCGGAAGTAAAAAATATCACAAAGAACAAAATATTTTCCTTCCTTTTAAAAATAACATTGAACAAAAACTATAACGCTCGATTTTAACTTCATAGGCGCATTTTTAAATGCAATTCATACAAATATATATTATGAACATTTGAATCTAAATTTCTAGGCAATAGTAATTACAAAATTACAAATTTAAAAATAATCAGTACATGTAATATTTACTAATATATACATTTAAAAAAATTAAATGGCGCAAGCATTAATAATTTTTGTAATCATGTTATCATTTTATCAACTTGTCATGTTGTTATGATATCATGTCATTATGTCATCAAATTAGCATATTACTGCGTAAAAAAATTATTTAAGTGTTCAACAACTAACGCACAATACTACATAAAATGATATACTCCCATCATGGGCCTCAAGTGTATTATGGCTATGGTTTACACGCTAAAATCTTTAATTTTTTGTAATTTCTAAACGTGTATACAGGGTTAGTCAAAATTACCGGAACACCTAAATAATTCTCTAACCGTTAAAAATTTCAAAAAAAATTTTAAACAAAAGTTTTTTAGCTTTAAACAAACTAATTTATATTTATTTTATGGTAGAAATTCAGTAAACTTTTTTTTAAATAGAACACCCTGTATATATTTACATTTTTTATTCTATGAAATTTTTATGAAAATATTTTTTTTATAAAACGCATCATTTCTGAGTTATAAGCAAACTCCTGAACTTCAAATAAAGAACATTTTCCAACAAACATACACATTTATATTAACCAAACGAATAAAAAAAACATAATATTAAAAACTATTAACAAAACAATCATTAAATCATTAAAAAAAATAAAAATATACAAGGTGTTCTATTTAAAAAAATCCAAATTTTTATAATAAAATAAACACTTGTATATTTTTAAAATTAGTTCTGAAATTAGTTCTGAAATAAGTTTTAACAATTAAAAAATGCAAAATTATAGAGGATGTTTATTTTATTATAAAAATTTGAATTTTTAAATTTTTTAACTAAAACACCCTGTATTTTTTTACATTTTTTAATGATGTAATGATTGTTTTATTAATTGTTTTTAATGTTATTATTCTTTTTATCTGTTTGGTTAAAATAAATATAAATATTTGTGTGAAAATATTCATTATTTAAAAAGCTCGGCGTATACATGCAAGTATATTTTCGGCCCGCATTTTAAGGCGGAAACAGATAGTTTCGGTAAAGGCAGGCGAAAAAATGCATTACTAAGCGTCCTCATGATACGGCAACACAGCATTTAAAATATCGATTGCAAGTTAAAATTAGAAACTTTATTTATTAGGCACGTTGGCATATATTATCTACCGGACGCCAAATTGCATATTTACAAATAAAAAAAGCTTTGGCCGTTGGGATAATCATTATTCATTACATTGATTTATTTATATAATAATTACTAAAATACTGGTTACAATAATGATATAAGAGATTACTGATATTTTTAGTAGGTTAGTCAAAATGTTGACATTTTTCTACAAACTAGTTGGATTGAAACAAAATTTTGCATATAGGGGATTTGAAGGATCCTATTTTTAATAGTGCTATCACATTACTGATATTTTTAGTAGGTCTGTGAACATTTTGAATTTTTTTTAACAAAATGGTTGATTTTAAACGAAATTTTATAAATAGAGGTTTTGAAAAATGCTATTTTTAATGGTGCTATCAGATTACTGATATTTTTTGTAAGTCTGTCAAAATTTTGACATTTTTGTACAAATTAGTTAGATTGGAACAAAATTTTGCATATTGGAGTTTTGAAGGATGCTAATTTTAATGGTGCTATCAGATTACTGACATTTTTAGTGTATCTGTCAAATTTTTGACATTTTTGTACAAAATAGTTAGAAATTTTGCATATAAGGGTTTTGAAGAATGCCATTTTTAATGGTGTTATCAGATTACTGATATTTTTAGTAGGTTTGTCAAAATGTTGACATTTTTGACAAATTAGTTAGATTAAAACACAGTTTTGCTTATATAGGTTTTGAAGAATGTTATTTTTAATGGTGCTATCAGATTACTGATATTTTTAGTAAGTCTGTCAAAATTTTAACAATTTTGTACAAATTAGTTAGATTGAAACAAAATTTAGCATATAAGGGTTTTGAAGGATGCTCTCATTTTAATGGTGCTATCAGATTATTGATATTTTTAGTAGGTCTGTCAAAATTTTGACATTTTTGTACAAAATAGTTGGATTGAAACAAAATTTTACAAATAGGGATTTTGAAGAATGTTATTTTTAATGGTGCTATCAGATTACTAATATTTTTAGTAAGTCTGTCAAAATTTTGACAGTTTTGTACAAAATAGTTGGATTGAAACAAAATTTTGCATATAAGGGTTTTGAAGGATGCTATTTCTAATGGTGCTATCAGATTACTGATATTTTTAGTAAGTCTGTCAAAATTTTGACATTTTTGTACAAATTAGTTGGATTGAAACACAATTTTGCATATAGAGGTTTTGAAGGATGCTATTTCTAATGGTGCCATCAGATTACTGATATTTTTTGTAAGTCTGTCAAACTTTTGACATTTTTGTACAAATTAGTTAGATTTAAACGAATTTTTACAAATAGGGGTTTTGAAGGATGCTATTTCTAATGGTGCTATCAGATTACTGATATTTTTAGTAAGTCTGTCAAAATGTTGACATTTTTGTACAAATTAGTTAGATTGAAACAAAATTTTACAAATAGGGGTTTTGAAGGATGCTATTTCTAATGGTGCTATCAGATTACTGATATTTTTAGTAAGTCTGTCAAAATTTTGACATTTTTGTACAAATTAGTTGGATTGAAACACAATTCTGCATATAGAGGTTTTGAAGGATGCTATTTCTAATGGTGCCATCAGATTACTGATATTGTTTGTAAGTCTGTCAAACTTTTGACATTTTTGCACAAATTAGTTAGATTTAAACGAATTTTTACAAATAGGGGTTTTGAAGGATGCTATTTCTAATGGTGCTATCAGATTACTGATATTTTTAGTAAGTCTGTCAAAATGTTGACATTTTTGTACAAATTAGTTAGATTGAAACAAAATTTTACAAATAGGGGTTTTGAAGGATGCTATTTCTAATGGTGCCATCAGATTACTGATATTTTTAGTAAGTCTGTCAAAATTTTGACATTTTTGTACAAATTAGTTAGATTTAAACGAATTTTTACAAATAGGGGTTTTGAAGGATGCTATTTCTAATGGTGCTATCAGATTACTGATATGTTTAGTAAGTCTGTCAAAATGTTGACATTTTTGTAAAAATTAGTTAGATTGAAACAAAATTTTACAAATAGGGGTTTTGAAAGATGCTATTTCTAATGGTGCCATCAGATTACTGATATTTTTAGTAAGTCTGTCAAAATTTTGACATTTTTGTACAAATTAGTTAGATTTAAACGAATTTTTACAAATAGGGGTTTTGAAGGATGCTATTTCTAATGATGCTATCAGATTACTGATATTTTTAGTAAGTCTGTTAAAATGTTGACATTTTTGTACAAATTAGTTAGATTGAAACAAAATTTTACAAATAGGGGTTTTGAAGGATGCTATTTCTAATGGTGCCATCAGATTACTGATATTTTTAGTAAGTCTGTCAAAATTTTGACATTTTTGTACAAATCAGTTGGATTGAAACACAATTTTGCATATAGGGGTTTTGAAGGTTGCTAATTTAAATGGTGCTATCAGATTACTGATATTTTTTGTAAATCTATCAAAATTTTAACATTTTTGTACAAATTAGTTAGATTGAAACAAATTTTTGCATATTGGAGTTTTGAAGGATGCTATATTTAATGGTGCTATGAGATTACTGACATTTTTAGTGTATCTGTCAAATTTTTTATGACATTTTTGTACAAAATAGTTAGATTGAAACAAAATTTTGCATATAAGGGTTTTGAAGAATGCCATTTTTAATGGTGTTATCAGATTACTGATATTTTTAGTAGGTCTGTCAAAATGTTGACATTTTTGTATAAATTAGTTAGATTAAAACACAGTTTTGCTTATATGGGTTTTGAAGAATGTTATTTTTAATGATGCTATCAGATTACTGATATTTTTAGTAGGTCTGTCAAAATTTTAACATTTTTGTACAAATTAGTTAGATTGAAACAAAATTTAGCATATAAGGGTTTTGAAGGATGCTCATTTTAATGGTGCTATCAGATTATTGATATTTTTAGTAGGTCTGTCAAAATTTTGACATTTTTGTACAAAATAGTTGGATTGAAACAAAATTTTACAAATAGGGGTTTTGAAGAATGTTATTTTTAATGGTGCTATCAGATTACTAATATTTTTAGTAAGTCTGTCAAAATTTTGACAGTTTTGTACAAAATAGTTGGATTGAAACAAAATATTGCATATAAGGGTTTTGAAGGATGCTATTTTAAATGGTATTATCAGATTACTGATATTTCTAGTAAGTTTGTCAAAGTTTTGACATTTTTGTACAAAATAGTTGGATTGAAACAAAATTTTGCAAATAAGGGTTTTGAGAAATGCTATTTTTAATGGTGTTATCAGATTATTGATATTTTTAGTAGTTCTGTCAAAATTTTGTAATTTTTTACAAAATAGTTGGATTGAAACAAAATTTTGCATATAAGGGTTCTGAAAGATGCTATTTTAAATGGTGTTATCAGATTATTAATTACTGATATTTTTAGTAAATCGGTCAAAATTTTGACATTTTTGTACAAAATAATTGGATTGTAACAAAATTTAGCATATAGTGGTTTTTAAAGATGCTTTTTCTAATGGTGCTATCAGATTACTGATAATTTTAGTAGGTCTTTAAAAATGTTGACATTTTTGTACAAAATAGTTGGATTGAATCAAAATTTTGAATATAAAGGTTTTGAAACATGTTATTTTTAAATTACTGATATTTTTAGTAATTTTTGTACAAAATAGTTGGATTTAAACGAAATTTTGCATATTGGGGTAAATAGTAGTCAATAATAATTTTAAAAACTTTGTCGGTTTAAATACGACGGAAGCTTTTTTTGGGTCCGTTTTGGGAGTTTCCATAAGAAATACATGGGGACGCTTTGCGGTGAATCTTGACCAGTAAAAGTGCAACCAGGTACTAAAACTGCGTTAATTGTCTATTTACCAAAAAAAAAAATTCTTTGCTGCAACCGTTATTAAGCTACGTCGATCCAAGTCGAACGGCTAATTTTTTGGAGTCGGGAATATTCTAGCTAATTGGGTTTTGCAAAACTAACGCTGCCTACAAAATCGCTCTGCGATCACGGACTAGAAAATTAAGTCGATCCAATAATTTAGGTGTTTAGTTTGAGTAAAAAGGTCAACATTTTGACACCGTTAATTTATTTAGTAAAGTACTTTACTAAAGATTTAAAATCTGAAGTGTCAATATTGTAAACTTCATAACAAACAGATTTTATTAAAAAATTTCACATTAAGTTAAAATAATTTAAATTAAACTTTGTGTACGTAAATGTAAATTTTTCAATTTCTAAATTTTATTTAAATTGCGATGTATGATATATGTCAAAATGTTGACACCGCTACTTTGAATATTTAAAATCTAATTTTATTGTTGTAATTAGCAAACTTCAAAACCTCCGTACGCAACATTACACTGAAGTAAAGTATCTAAGCTAATAGTCATTCAGTTCAAAGCTCCCCCGCGCACTCAAAACGACCCAAAATCGTAACCCCTCTGACTTGAATTGACGTAGCTTGGTAACAATTGCAGCTAGGAATTTTTGTTGTTAAATAACCAATAAACGCAGCTATTTTTATGATTTTTTTCAAAAAATTGACTGCCTTTTTTTGATTTTTTTTGGTAGAAGATTTATTACACTATCAGTACTAAGTGGGTGTATTTTGTTTATTTTTTGTTGGACGCTGTATAGTTTTTTACTACATATATTCTATAAATAGACTGGTTAATCTGGTTTAGAAGCTTTATAGTAGGCACAATCAATGTCAAATATGTATATCTACAATAGAAAACATGTTGCAACACTGCCGGACGCTTAAAGGTAGCAAACAGAACGCTCTATATCACATATTCATGTTTTTTGTGTATATGTAAGACGCTCAAAAACAGAAAAACGTACGGACGCAAAAAAGTGGTTTTATGTACAGTGTAAAAATATTTTAATTTGTATTTGATACAAAAACTACGTCAATCTTTTCGAGCTCGAGTACACCTGCGAGCACTGGAAGTACGTTTTTTTTTTTTAATTTATAGATTGGAAAATTATTTAGGTGTTCCGGTAATTTTGACTAACCCTGTATAGCTAAAATAAACTTTCTCTTCCTGAAAACGTCAATATTGTCTTTATTTTTACTCATATAGGATTAAATGACTAATTTAAATTTAGGTACAATGTCACACAAATTTAATATGGGTAACAAATGAAAGCAAACAAGGTTACATACAATAATTATTATACAGTACCTCAGAACATTGTACCCTATCGCCCCCTTGATAAACATATGGGTACCTATATTGCGCAAATTTAATTTAATAAGAGTATCAAATGAAAGCAAATGTTAACACTTGTACAAATATTTTTTTTTACTTTTTATTGTATTGTCTCTTGAGTTACACAAATTTATCTAAATTTATTATGGGTTATTCTTATGTCACTATTGTAATTGGCATACTTAAAACCAATGTTTATTAGTTTTCATTTAGATCTGAGAATGTTATAAAATAATATAACAAATAATTGAGCTGCCCCTAATATGATTTTTCACAAATTAAAATCGGTTTTGTATGAAAATGTCTATTTATATTTCTTTTGTAGGCGGCTTTGCTACATTTTAGAAAGGAACTATAGACTTAAAATCTATTTATTTATAATATACACAATATTTTGTAAGCATTTTATAGATTTGCGTTCTGATATTTCTAATTAAATTAGAAAGTAAAATCATTTATAAATATATGTTTTAAGAATGAATATTTATAATTAAAAAAAACAACCACTCCGCGGTTATGTCTGGAATCAGTTTTTACTCATTCTCGAGGTTAAGCGAAAAAATGGGTATTCTATTGATGCTTTTGAGCCTTTTAACTGTGGCAAGGACAGACAAGCAAGCGCACGTGCTGCATAAAACAACAAAATCTTTGGTGTAAACATTATAAAATATTTATAATTCTCAATTATTTTTTCGAAGTTTCTTAAGATTTTATCATTATATCTTTGATCAAATAAAGTACTTATAGCATAACATTATCAAGTTAGTTACAGTTGTCATTTATTTTTCACACAATAAAACTGTAGATTTCATATTGCGGGCGGCTCAATTATGATATTATTGAACTCAATCTTCAGATCTAAATGAAATTTAGCACACCTAAGTTTTTAAGTATACCGATTTCAAAATATCCTAAATTTATATGGAGGTAGACTCAATTAATACATTTTTATACAAAACATTTAGGTCAAAATAAAAATAAGTACACAATATTTGTACTTTTAATTTGGTTAGAGCAAGGGGGCAAAAGAGTACAATGTTTTAGGGCACTAAAAAAAAGTTGTATGTTACTTTATTTGCTTTCATTTGATACCCATATTGCTTTTGTGCTATATTTTTACCCTTAATTTGTTTAGCGCAAGAGGGCAAAAAGGTACAATGTTCTAGGGCAGTATGAAATAGTTGTATGTTACTTAATTTGCTTTCATTTGATACCCGTATTACATATGAAAGATTTGTACATTTAATTTGATTAGAGCAAGGGGGCAAATGAGTAAAATGTTCTAGAGCGCTATGAAATAAATGTATGTTACTTTATTTGCTTTCATTTGATACCCATATTACATTTGTGCTATATTTTTACCCTTAATTTGTTTAGCGCAAAGGGTGGCAAAAGGGTACAATGTTCTAAGGCACTATAAAATAGTTGTATGTTATTTTATTTGCTTTCATTTGATACCCATATTACATTTGTGCTATATTTTTACCCTTAATTTATTTAGCGCAAGGGGGCAAAAGAATACAATGTTCTAAGACACTACGAAATAGTTGTATGTTACTTTATTTGCTTTCATTTGATACCTATATTTCATTTGTGCAAATTTTTACTCTTAATTTGTTTAGCGCAAGGGGGCAAAAGGGTACAATGTTCTAGGGCACTATGAAATAGTTGTATGTTACTTTATTTGTTTTCATTTGATACCCATATTACTTATGTGCAATATTTGTACCTTTTATTTGATTAGAGCAAGGTGTCAAAAGGGTACAATGTTCTAGAGCATTATGAAATAGTTGTATGTTACTTTATTTGCTTTCATTCGATATCCATATAACATTTGTGCAATATTTCTACTTTTAATTTGATTCGAGCAAAGGGGCAAAAGGGTACAATGTTCTAAGGCACTATAAAATAGTTGTTTGTTATTTTATTTGCTTTCATTTGATACCCATGTTAAAATTGTGCAATGTACAATGTACAATGTTCTAGGACACTATAAAATAGTTGTATGTTACGTTATTTGCTTTCATTCGATATCCATATAACATTTGTGCAATATTTGTACTTTTAATTTGATTAGCGCAAGGGGGCAAAAGGGTACATTGTTCTAGGACACTACAAAATAGTTGTATGTTACTTTAATTGCTTTCATTTTATACCCATATTACATTTGTGCTATTTTTTTACCCTTAATTTGTTTAGCGCAAGGGGTGGCAAAAGGGTACAATGTTCTAGTACACTACGAAATAGTTGTATGTTACTTTATTTGCTTTTGTTTGATACCCATATTACATTTGTGCTATATTTTTACCCTTAATTTGTTTAGCGCAAGGGGTGGCAAAAGGGTACAATGTTCTAGGACACTACGAAATAGTTGTATGTTACTTTATTTGCTTTTGTTTGATACCCATATTACATTTGTGCTATATTTTTACCCTTAATTTGTTTAGCGCAAGGGGTGGCAAAAGGGTACAATGTTCTAGGACACTACGAAATAGTTGTATGTTACTTTATTTGCTTTCATTTGATACCCATTTAACATTTGTGCAATATTTTTACTCTTAATTTGTTTAGCGCAAGGAGTGGCAAAAGGGTACAATGTTCTAAGGCACTATAAAATAGTTGTATGTTATTTTATTTGCTTTCATTTGATACACATATTACATTTGTGCTATATTTTTACCCTTAATTTGTTTAGCGCAAGGGGGCAAGAGGGTACAATTTTCTAGGGCACTATGAAATAGTTGTATGTTACTTTATTTCTTTTCATTTGATACCCATATTAAATTTGTGCAATATTTGTACCTTTTATTTTATTAGAGCAAGGGGTCAAAAGGGTACAATGTTCTAGGGCATTATGAAATAGTTGTATGTTACTTTATTTGCTTTCATTCGATATCCATATAACATTTCTGCAATATTTGTACTTTTAATTTGATTAGAGCAAGGGGGCAAAAGGGTACAATGTTCTAAGGCACTATAAAATAGTTGTATGTTATTTTATTTGCTTACATTTGATACTCATATTACATTTGTGCTATATTTTTACCCTTAATTTGTTTAGCGCAAGGGGTGGCAAAAGGGTACAATGTTCTAGGACACTATGAAATAGATGTATGTTACTTTATTTCTTTTCATTTGATACCCATATTAAATTTGTGCAATATTTGTACCTTTTATTTTATTAGAGCAAGGGGTCAAAAGGGTACAATGTTCTAGGGCATTATGAAATAGTTGTATGTTACTTTATTTGCTTTCATTCGATATCCATATAACATTTCTGCAATATTTGTACTTTTAATTTGATTAGCGCAAGGGGGCATAAGGGTACATTGTTCTAGGACACTACAAAATAGTTGTAAGTTACTTTATTTGCTTTCATTTTATATTCATATTACATTTGTGCTATATTTTTACCCTTAATTTGTTTAGCGCAAGGGGTGGCAAAAGGGTACAATGTTCTAGGACACTATGAAATAGTTGTATGTTACTTTATTTGCTTTCATTTGATACCCATTTAACATTTGTGCAATATTTTTACTCTTAATTTGTTTAGCGCAAGGAGTGGCAAAAGGGTACAATGTTCTAAGGCACTATAAAATAGTTGTATGTTATTTTATTTGCTTTCATTTGATACACATATTACATTTGTGCTATATTTTTACCCTTAATTTGTTTAGCGCAAGGGGGCAAGAGGGTACAATTTTCTAGGGCACTATGAAATAGTTGTATGTTACTTTATTTGTTTTCATTTGATACCCATATTACATTTGTGCAATATTTGTACCTTTTATTTGATTAGAGCAAGGGGTCAAAAGGGTACAATGTTCTAGGGCATTATGAAATAGTTGTATGTTACTTTATTTGCTTTCATTCGATATCCATATAACATTTGTGCAATATTTGTACTTTTAATTTGATTAGAGCAAGGGGGCAAAAGGGTACAATGTTCTAAGGCACTATAAAATAGTTGTATGTTATTTTATTTGCTTTCATTTGATACCCATGTTACAATTGTGCTATATTTTTACCCTTAATTTGTTTAACCCAAGGGGGCAAAAAGGTACAATGTTCTAGGACACTACGAAATAGTTGTATGTTACTTTATTTGCTTTCATTTGATACCCATATAACATTTGTGCAATATTTTTACTCTTAATTTGTTTAGCGCAAGGGGTGGCAAAAGGGTACAATGTTCTAAGGCACTATAAAATAGTTGTATGTTATTTTATTTGCTTTCATTTGATACCCATATTACATTTGTGCTATTTTTTTACCCTTAATTTGTTTAGCGCAAGGGGGCAAAAGGGTACAATGTTCTAAGGCACTATGCAATAGTTGTATGTTACTTTATTTGCTTTCATTTGATACCCATATTACATTTGTGCAATATTTGTACATTTAATTTGATTAGAGCAAGGGGTCAAAAGGGTACAATGTTCTAGGGCATTATAAAATAGTTTTATGTTACTTTATTTGCTTTCTTTTGATACCCATATTTCATTTGTGTTATATTTTTACTCTTAATTTGTTTAGTGTAAAGGGGCAAAATTGTACAATGTTCTTGGGCACTATGAAATATTTGCATGTTACTTTATTTGCTTTCATTTGATATATTTGACCTATATTACATTTGTGCGATATTTGTAACTTTCAATTTTTTTAAAATCTTAAATTCCTTTATTTTTAAATACAATATGTATTATGTAAACAATTAAGAATAATATAAATAATGTTTTGTTTGTGATTTGCTACACAGCAATGGTAGGCCAAGACAAAACTACTCTTGTTCAGTGGTACATTCTCATATAATTTATTTATGAAATTAAAATATTTATAACAAATGTATTTTTGTATTTTTGATTCAGTGTTTTATTTGGTTTTAATATATTTAGTTTTAATTAAAATTATATTTCAAATAATTAATTTTAAGTAACATATGTATAAATTTTATTATTTATTTCAGGAATGTGCTAGTATGTTGTTATGATTTACAAGCCAGCGCAGCGCGTTACCTTTTACTTCTTTTAAACTTTTATATTTTATTTATAGTTTAAGTTATAAGATAGGCAACTTTATATACAGAGAATAATAAAAGTAATAAAACTGGCATTTGTACAGAATTAGTAAACACATGAAAAAAGGTTCGGGCAAGTTCCGGTTTAAGTAGGTCATGTTAATTTTATTTTATCAAGTTAATATATGCAACTTCTTTTACAAGAATTAACTGTATATTGTTATATCTCAATTAGTCATTAATATATTTGCTTCCCATAGTTACGAATCAATTTCTACTTATATTTAGTATATTATTTTACTGAATAAATATATACTGTTTTTGGTCCTCTATGGGACCCGGCATATATATATATATATATATATATATATATATATATATATGTATATGCGTTTCATCAATTTAAAATGCAATAAATTGTATTGAAAATTACATTTTGTCTTTGCAAGTACATTATGCGGCCAGTTGTAGAGCTGATACTAATGTTAAAGACAATAAGCATTGAATAATTAGAGTGTTAGAACTTTGCTATGTAACTACCGTTATCTAAAGGTGTAATTTACATTTATAAATGTAGTAGCAACTAAGTAATGTAATAATAATAATAAAATAATAAGCATAATACAATAACGTAAAACAATGATGCATTAATTGAAATAAATTTACATAATTTATACTTATCTAACTATTTTATAATGTAATAAAATTGTAGTAAACATAACTCAAATAGATTTTCATGTTTGTATAGAATTCTATTAAACTTTTTAATATAAAGAATAATTTAATAATATAAAACAACCATAAAAAATTTGAATTTTTTATATACTATTTATTTATTTCTAAATATAAATTATATGTTTAAAAACATAATATTTATTTTATTCTTGTTGTGCCTTTTTATTTTTGTTTTTTTTTGTAATAGCATTGGATATAACGGATCAGAGAAAAATAATCATTTTATTTATGAGCAAGTTCACGTATTTTCAAGTCATTTATATTTATTGTAGGATTTCATGTTTTTCTGTTTATAATAATACTTGTTTGGAAAACAAAATTTTTCGCAATAAATTATTTAAGTTTTAAATATAGAAGCTGAATTTTTTAGCCATAAAAAATATATTAAAATTGATGTACATCTTTATGAAACAGGTTTTTATATTTAAAAAATTGATTGTTATTTGATCAGTTAGTAATTTTATATTTTCTAACATTATCAAATGCGAAAATATAATTTTGATAAAAAAACTTAAATATTTAAATGTCTGGTAGATAAATTATGACCTAAAAATGTTGGACTTTTATTACTAATAATCATATCATACGACAGGAAAATATTAAAATTGACTAAGAAGTTAAAAATTACATGAGTAAAAATGATTATGAGTTACATACAACATAATATAAAAAAACAGATTAAAAAGGTAGAGAAAAAATTAAAGGTAATTATGACAAAACATTCCGCTAAAAAAAAATTAAAATATTTCAAACAAAAAAGACTTATACAAGTCGGTTTCGTCATTAAGCAAGTTTATGACGATTATTTTTTAAATTTAATAATTACAAAAGCTTCTAACAAATTTAATTTTTAGCATTCAGAACAGTTGTGAATGATTTTAAGTATATCAATATCTGAGAATGTGTGACTATTTTGTAAAATATAATTTGCAAAAATACTATCTGAATAGCAAATTCTAAAAAAGCGATAATTCTCTATAAACTTAATTTCAAAATTTTATAATGCATGCATAACAACAAGTTAACTCATACACTATTAATGTTAAAATTATATCTGTACGATTTATATCGTTGATTAAAATGTTTGAAATTTCCGATTTTCTCGAATATGTTATCAAAATGTGTGATTGGGATATATTTCATGGGTTTCTTAGAAATCTATTGCTAATGACCTATTGATATGATTTGGTAATGTGAAGGCTTTATAGACCATTAAATTGTAGACTGCAAATTTGTTACTGTTAGGGTGTACAGAGTCAAACGAAATGTTTTAGTCTGTATAGGTTGGTTTAGAAAAAATATCTGTTTGTGCCATTATAATCTATAATTGTATGTATTGTTATAATTAATTAATTTAATATAAACGTGCTTTGGAAATAATTAAATATTATTAGTTGTCATAAAATAATTTGTCAAAATAAAAAATCTATTAAATCTGCATACTTGCAATATTATATTTCTTAGATTATAAACAATATTCTAAGAAACTATTCTTTCACTTGATAAGAAGCGAACGCTTTACAAATTCTCGGTCAAGTGGAACAATTCGCCTAGTGCTGCATCATAAAACTTCAAAAACTTCACAGCACCAAACATTGGTCTTTCAAACCGGATCTTACTAAGATTCAAAATATAAAGAAATAACTGGAAGGTAACATGCACCTGAGGGAGAAGATGCACTCGAAGAAGAAATGGGCCAATTTGAAGAGAATTTTGATATTGCAATAACCAAGGCAAAAAATATCTTAAGTTGCAGAAGCCAAGCTGAAGTTTCAGTTAAATCTACATGCAACTCTATAAGCAACCAAGACTCTATAATTGTATGTATTGTTATAATTAATTAATTTAATATAAACGTGCTCTGGAAATAATTAAATATTATTAGTTTTCATAAAATAATTTGTCAAAATAAAAAATCTATTAAATCTGCATACTTGCGATATTATATTTCTAAAATTATAAACAATATTCTAAGAAATTATTCTTTCACTTGATAAGAAGCAAGCGCTTTACAAACGCTCGGTCAAGTAAAACAATTCCTCCAGTGCTGGCTGCATCATAAAACTTCACAGCACAAAACAATATCGAATGAGATATTATTATTATTTTAACATATTGTTAGGTCTAAAAAGTTAATTATATTTTGAATTTCAGTCTCTAGTAAGTAAACTTAATATTGGAATGAATACTATTGTATAAAGTAGAAAAACAAACGTCTTCAGCTAGACACGAATAGTTTGGCCGGTATAATAGGCAATTTAATATACACAAAAATTATGTTGGCTATGGTTAAACTCATGCTTTTGCCCGTTTCAGCATTTTTCAATCTCAGAAAAACGTCGCCAATAGAATGAGTAAAATGTAAGCGCAAAAAAAATGCTAAAACGGTCAAAGTAATGAGTGCAACCACATTAAACATAATAATTTTGTATATTAAGTTGCCTATTATACCGGCCAAGCTATTTTTGTCTAGCTGAGGTATCTTTAAAGCGAGCTAAAAGGAAATATGTTTCTTAGCAAAGTCTGAATTAAAAATCTGTTCTTCAAAAAAATCTATATATATTTCAGCTGACAAGGAACTTAGGTGAGCCCACACCAAATAATTTGGAGACTAACCCAATGCATTCATTTGGAAAAAAGTAATTTAGAATAATTTGGGGTATTCATATTGTAAGCAAGTTCTAACAAATTAATTACATTAAATTTTGAAAAAAAAAATGTGTTGATGTATATTTTAAAATAATCGTAATAAAGTAATATAGTAATAGATTATTTATTTGATAATAAACTATTACATGGTAACGGCCACTACTATTCAATTTTTACATATTTTATACTTCACAATACCTAATACATTCACAAATTTTTATTTAAATGAATAGCAAAACTTAAGCAAGATAAAGTATAAAAAATAATAATTTTCTGTTTACTGTTACTTGTTAATTAAATTAACAAATTGGAGCATATACATTATTAGTATTATAAATAATCACTCAAGACTTATTTTTGAGTAATGAAAAATTTATTTAATATTTTTAACTGAGTATGTACGTTTTAGATTTTATTAATTCTGTTTGGCATTAAATTTACCTTTTGCTGATGTAAATGTGAGTTGAATAACATAATAATCTGTGAATGATAAGTCGATAATATTACAGTGTTTTTGTATCAAAGCATTACTGTAATTTATCTGTTATCCTTGTATAATTACTTACTAATGAGTTACAAGCTCTGTAATATTAACGTACAATCATCTGCTATTAGTTATAATTTATTTTTTGACTTTAGTAATACTTGTCATTTAGTGTGTCCTACTACATAGCTTTTTTTACTGGACAGCTGATCTGTATTTTAATAACCCCGTTCTTAGCCTAGTAACACAACTATCGGTTTTCCGGGTCCGGAATCCCGGAATAAAATTTTATAAAAAACTCATATTTAAATTAAAATGCGCCACACTCATTCGAAATTTATTCCGCCTGGAAAGAAAAGGAGGTTTGTTCCATTTATTCCGTACGGGTAAATTTCGGATAGGTTTTCGGATGCCTTCAACGCGTGTATTTCAATAATAAGCGACATATTATTTAGTTTTCAAAATCAAAAATGATCAAAATTGTTGGTGTTATATAAAAAAATCGACTACATTTTTATTTGATTGGGAATGTGTGTTCATATACAAATATAAAACTTTATTATTTATTTACACAATAATTCATAAAGTAGTTAATTAAATTAGTTAAATCTTACAGTCTTTCAAAGTAACCACTTAAAGCACATTCTGCAAGAACTAAACAAACGTCGACGTAATGGAAATAATAATTTACGATTAAATTACAACAACGATATCCCAAGTATTTTAAGATCTAGAAATGAGAATAAAACTAATGTGTCAAAAAACTTAAATCACTAAATCTATATTACCATAACGTTGGGGGCATGAGTACTAAAGTCAGGGATTTTATGTTAAATGTCCATATTAGTGTCTATGATGTTTTAATTATTACTGAAATTTTTTTTATTGACTGAATTTAATAATAGTAAATTTAGGTTAAATAATTTTAACGTTTTATCGCCCAGATCGATCGTGTAATACAAGCTCAAAAACGTACGGTACGCACTTAATTAATCTCAGTTTCATCTGGCAGTTCCAATTTTATTATTGGTGGTGTTTACATCCCGCTGTTTTCACCAATTACTAAGTACGAGTCACACTGTTGTGCTGTAGATTTTATTGCAATTAAATATCCTGATCATAAACTGATTAAATTCTTCAAGGCGCGATTTGGATAAATAATAAGTTTGCCTTGCATAATTCTAATTTTTCTTTATTAAAACAAATGTTATCTCTGAAGCATTCAGTTTTCACATGTTTTAATTATGCAAAGTTCCTAATAAAAATGGTGTTTTTCTTAACTTAATATTTTTTCAAGATAATTCCTTAATTATTTCAAAAGCAATAGACAGACACTATTCTAAAAATTAATCATTAATCATTGTCCTTTATGTTTTGAATTGAGTATGAATACTAAGGATGATGGTTTTCAGTATAATCAAGATATTCATGATTTTATAAAGCCGACTTTAACGCTATATATTTGTTTTTATGTAATATTGATTGGAGAGTCGTTTTGTTAATCTACATATTGACGACATGTCCAATGTTTTCTATAACATAATTGATGATGCAATCAAACGCTTTGTCCCATTTAAGCAAATTCGCCCATCATCTTATCCTAAATGGTTAACTTCTGAGTTAGTTAATGCTATCACTCGTAAGAAATTAGCACAAATTAAGTTTAAAATATCAAACAACTATTCCGATTATTTTTATATTTCAAAAGTTGAAGCGCGCATTAGAACTAATCCCAAACAATTTTTGAGTTTACCAATAAATCAAAAGATTCGTTTCTACTTTTCCTGCACAAATGTTCTATAGAGACTCATTTTCTTTAAATGATAATAAATGTGTTGATTTGTTTGCCGATTTTTTTGTCTCAGTATATGATAACACTACATGTGCTGCTCCTCAATTAAACGTTGCTCAAAAAGTGCAATGAAAAATGTTTTCCATATCTGTGTCCAATGTATATGATGACATAAATAATTTAAAGTCGACATATACATTTAGCCTAGATGGTATACCATCTGTGCTTTTAAAAAATTGCTTACACTCAATCTCATATCCAATATATCATTTATTCAAATATTTTCTTCCTTCGGGTATATTTCCAAGTACATAGAAAAAAAGTTATATTATGCCACTTCATAAACCTGGTGCTAAAGATATCTAACTAGAGAGGCATTTGCATACAGTCTTGCATTGCAAAACTTTTTGATAGTATTATTTCTAGTCAACTAACAAGTCTCAGTTGTCAAGTTACTATCAACAAACAACATAGTTTCTTTAATGGTTTACTCTGTCAAATCTGCTTACATATCAATCTCATTTAGTTAATGTTTTAGAATCTAAACTCTAAATTGATAAAAACATTTGACAGATTAAATCGATTAATACTAATATCTAAATTAAAAGCTTTTGGATTCCACAGTAGTGTTGTTACCTGGTTGAATAGTTTTTTTTTCGGGGCGCTGTTAATGTGTAAAAAAAAGATTTTTTTATCTACGCTCATACATGTGTTGTCTGTAGTTTCACAAGGGTCACATTGTGGCCCTATATTGTTTCTTCTTCTTATTAACAATTTGGGCAATTACATACATAATTCAAATTATCTTTTATATGCGGACGATCTTAAAATCTTTAAAACTCTATCATCTATTAGTGATTGCAAAGCTTTGCAAGATGGTTTATACTCTATTACTAGCTGCTGCAATGACAATAATTTATTTTTTAATTTAACATAATGTTTAAAAATAAGCTTTACACGTGCAGTAACCCCTATCTGTTTTAATTATAAAATTGGCAACTGTATATTCTGTAACGTTACAGAAGTTAACGACTTAGGTGTTATTTTTATTTCAAAGTTGAGTTTTACAAACCACATTGATTCAATTTGCAATAGATTATCTAAAATTCTTGGGGTTTCATAATGTAAAGATTGTTAAGTAAGCATTCTGTTAAATTATTGTATTGTTCTCTCGTTTGTCCCTTTTAGATTATGCGTCTACTGGTTGGTCACCTTTCTATGATGTTCATATAAATAGTATCGAGAAAATACAAAGGAAGTTTTGTCGTTTTTTGTCTTTTAAAATGGAAATTGTTGATGTTAACTACGATAAAACTAGCTTTTTGATCTCTCTCAATTTGTGAAAATTACAAGATCGTTGTAAAGTTAACAACATAGCAATATCAGTTAAGGTTATGTCTTCTACAATAAACAGTCCATCATTGTTGTCTCAATTGCACTTCTACATTGGTCCTTGCCACCATACTAGATATACGCCTTCATTCCGCATACCATTACATAACTCTAACTTAGGGTATCATAGTCTTTTATGCAGATCGATGCGCTATGCAAACGTAATTTCTCTTATTTCAAACCTTAATTTATTTGTGAGACAATTAAGATCTTATGATTTTTCATTGTTTTGATATGTATATACCTGTTTGTTTTGAGTTAATATTTTAATGTTCAAGCATATATTTTTTTTAGTATTTAAGTTTCTCTACTATACTATATATTTATATATAATTTTTTTTTATTGTTAAATTTGATCTGTTATTATGGTTTATGTGCACACTTTTTTACCTTTTAATATAGTTATATAGTTTTATTATTTTTTGTATTAAACGGAGTTCCCGTAAATAAATGAAATGATTTGAATTGAAAGTAATATTTTAGGTTGTTAAAGTAAAACAGGTGTTTCCAAGAATTATTATTTTTTCCGATAACTGAGCGCTTACAATGGTTACGTTTGCTGACCTAACCTAACGTAAAATTTTACAATAAAAATTTAAAAACAAACAAAATAAATATTTTTGAAAGCTTTGGATTTTATATAAATATTTGAATCTAAATTGCTATTAAAACTATACAAACCTATTATGAAATAAAGTGAAATGTAACAAAATAAATGTTTTTGAAAGCTTTGGTTTTTATATAAATATTTGAATCTAAATTGTTATTAAAACTATACAAACCTATTATGAAATAAAGTGAAATGTAACATAAACAAATTTATTTTGCCGCAATATTGCAATTTAAATTAATGATAAAAAGTTGTGATATTATAAATATTGAAAAAACGTGTGCAAAAATAGTAGTTCTATTACTCAAATTATTTTGTATTGTATTACATAAACATGTATGATCACGTATTAACAATCGCTTATATTAATTATATAAAATTCTTTTTAAACTATGCTTGTCACAATAATAATGCTCATAATTTAACATAGCCAGCAGATATTTCTTTTTACAAGTTTTTCTTTTAAAAAGTTGCAGCTAATGAAAAAATCTTTCAAGAGATACAATAGTCCCTTCATTTACATATTGGCATATCTTCAAAAAAATAAAACATGATTAATTAATGTTTTGGGTTGTAGAAATTATAACAGCATTAAGCGCCCTAGGGTGTTTTAAAAGTGTAAGACTTTTTCTTCCCTCTACGACTAATTAAAATTTTAATCATGGCCGCATACAAAAAAGAAAACAAGTAATTAAATGTATAAATCTTGTTTAATATTCACTGTATAAGATTTTCAAATGCAAATAGCGGAGATTATCTGTCTGTTTTTTATTCTTATATCTAGCAATTGGTTTAATTAAATATCAGTAGAACGAGTAAATTCTGTAACATACCGATTTAATATTTGTTTTTAACTTTTTTTATATTTATTATAAAAGTGGAAACTAATATAAAAATAAAATATTTTATTAATTTAATTAATTAATTTAAATATATTTTGTTCATTACAGCTGACAAATTAAATAAGTTTAAGCACATAGAAATGTAGGTTAAACACCTATCGATCACATTGCTTTTAATGCGTATAAAAACTGCAAATTTAGCCAGCATGCACTTTTATTGGAATTATTTAATCAAGCCCGATTAACTTGATTACGCCCGGTAAGATTGTAAGTAAATTTTCTCAGTCGCTTAGAAATAGATAGTTTCTTTCAACAAAACTCAATCATAATTATTATAACTAAATTTAGTTAATTGAAAAAAATTACTATACAAATATATAAAATACGGTAAATCAAATAAATATCAACCTTATATATTTTATAAGTAATAAAAACATTTTGTTCAAAATGTTACTAGTTATATGTTAGAATTTAATAAAAATATATATGATAAATATCATTACATACTTTGTGATAGAAAGTTTGAATACAAGGAAATCATCAAAGTCGTGTAACAAAGTATTATATTTGTAATTTTATCAAAATTTAATAAAATTAAAATTTCAGTTAGAATTATAATTTAATATTCATAGAATTAATTATAAATTGAATTAATTTTGTGAGTCTGTTTGGCGATGATAAATGATTTGTAAAACAAAATAATAAATACTGTTTAAGGTTTTTAACACAGCTAAATTCAACCTACATGAGAAAAATTAAATGTAATACAGTTTTTAAATCAATAATGCCCGTATTCATAAACATTTTTGTAACGATTCATTATCAAACGAATCATTATAATTTTATAAACATTAAAAATATAATAATATTCATAAACAAACTGTCATTAGTTAAATTATTTAGTAACTTTTTAGTTACTTTTGTTTTTTATAAGTTTTTTTTAGTTTTTTGATTCAATTATTTAACGTCGGTCTATTTCTGCTGCCGAGGCTAATCACCGACGCCAGAGGTTAGGACTACCACATCTGGAAATTTGCCGCAAATTCAGGAATTTCAATCTAAATTATTAGGTTCTTTAACGTGCACGCTACATCAAGGCTGTACCCGGGACCTACTAAAGTTTCTTTTCTTATCCGAAAAAAGGCGTACTCATCATAACACATTTTTTTCTTAACCAGAAAAACTGACCCTTCAGGTAGGGGGCTTGAGGCTTGAACCCAAGACCCCTGGTATAGCAGTTGAGTACGCTAACCACTACACTACCCGGGCGGTAAAGTTATTATTATGTTAACCTATACTATAAACCTCAAATACTGTGAATTAATACAGATAACAGATGTGTCAATTTAATGATTCGTTACGCATTAATGGACCAAAAATAGTACGTTAAATTTAATGAATAAATTAATGAACTTTATTGCTAATGAGTATTTATGAATACAAAAATTTGATTAAACGTTCTGTTATATTTTTAACAAATTATTATATATTTAATGACGTTTTATGAATTCGGGCATTAATCTCTAACAAAATAATAATTTTTTATTATCTGCACACAAAAAAATGTTAATTGTTTTTTTTGTTGATTACTATGCCTCTAGAATTTTCCGTCATAATCTGTTTAAAAACAGACTCTGCGTACATGTTAAACAAAAGAAAAAAGTTTTTAAACAAACTCTTTAGATTTTTGCTGTCAAAAACGCCTACTTTATAAAACAACATTTTTATTTAGTGCTTTATTAATTCTTTACTGTCATATTTAACTGCAAATCTTTAACTCAAAGAATAAAAGCATATAATATTATATGTAGTTTAATATATAACATAAGTGATGACCAAAATCTTATTGTTTCAATACTAAGTTGATTGGCAATTTGTCCCATAAAAACCAATGTTTATTTAAAAACAGCGCAGTACGTCAAGATTTTTCGAAAAGATAAAATTTACCAATATTTTTGTAGATGTGATTTTGACAATACTATTAGCAACACCTCATCAGTACGCGGCAATTAAAGTCGGCGTTAATTAGCCAAATATTGTTTAAAAGCAACCCATATTGTTTCAAAATTTGTATCATCTTATTATGTTGTAATTTATCAAATGCCTATTCATAGTCAATAAAGTATTGATATAAATCTACATTCGAATCAAAACATTGTTAAACCAAGACATTCATTTCAAAAAGAGCTACCAGCGAGCAAAGATTTGTGCGGAATCCAAACTGCGTCTTGTTTATTTTAAAATCTAATTTTATATACCCACTGAGTAAATATGTTTTGCAGGCATAGGTGGCTGCCATCAAGTAGTGCTTAAGTTATAAAAAACCACAAAGGAAATACTCCGCACCAGTCTTAAGATAAAACTCAACAGTTTGTTGAAAAATGTTAAAGGGTGTTAATTAACACGCTAAAAATACTCCTAACAGAACCGTTGCATATTACCGTTGAGTGAAGGAATAGAATAGAGGCGCAAGTGTACGTATAAATATGTAACGCATAAAATTCGCCGAGATCCAGGGGGCAGCACGGAAGTTATTAGATGACTTAGCTTCAAAAATAAAGACCAAAGAAAAAGTGGATTCAGGAAACGGCAATGACAGCAAAAAACCTAGTAGAAGGACAATGAAATAATAAGAAAGAATGGCAAACGGGCATCGGACAACGTCAAAAGACGTTCTAATCCGATTATATATATATATATGGTACAATATTTTTAAATTAAGGGCGCAATATTTTAAGAGTCATAAAACTTTAAGCACAACTCCAATAATTTAATTTCTTTTTTAAATTCAAAATGTTCAATAGTTTGTAAAGTTTTTTTTTTAATTAAACTGAAGTCGCTGAGATTTACAAAAAACAATGTAATTCTCATAATTAATCTGTAGAATGTGCAATAGAACTTACCACAATATAATTTTTTGGAGTTTTAGACAAAAAACGTTCATACATGTATGTTTTTATTTTAGTAGTAGTTGCCATGGCAATTAACTTTTTTTTTAATGGCAACACACATTTTTTTTTTAATTTTATGATATTTTTGATTCAACTATGTAAAATAATAATATACTTTTATAACAACATTTTTTGATAAATTTAAAAAACATAATATTTGTTTTATATTTTCTATATTTATTTTATAAAATCGTTTTATTTTATTTATATTATTTAAATTAATCATTTTATTTAAATATTTATTTTATTTATTTAACATACATACATGTTTTTAATATTTGTTGTTTATTTAAAATGATTGCAATTAAATAGTTGGCAATAAAAAAAAATAATGTTTATTTTTTTGGGTGTTTTTATATTGATTTGACTTTGAAAAAAACAATTAGAATATAATACAACAGACAATCTAGTTGAAGGCTACCAAGATCTTGCTAGCATAAGAAGAACAAATTTGTTGGCAAATACTGCATTTGTGGTTTTAATTCAAGGTCTTTATTTTAATTGGATGATTTTGTTATGTTATTATACATCACATCACTCAATGGAGATAATATATATAAATATTTATTGATGTTGAGACAACATTAAAGCAACTGTCATCTAAACCTAAAGGATTTGTATACAACCAAGGAACAAATAATAGAAGATTTTTTAAAACGTTAGGCGCTACAAAAGAAAATCCTGCTATCAATATAGAAAATATGACAATATCTACTGTCTTTGATGCTCCACATCTTATAAAAAGTTTAAGAAACAATTTAATAACGGCCAACTTGTATTTTTATGTCAATGGTAAAAAGATATCATGGAATGACATATCGGAAACATTACGTATTGATTAATACAGTACTACAACTCGAACAATGTTAAAGATGATTGAAACTCATATTGATCCAAATTGTTGTGGCTGCTATAAAATCAGTAACCAAAACAAAACAATTTAATAAGTACAACTGGTATAAACACAGCAAAGTTTGTTGAAACTATCAACAAGGTTTTTGATTTATTAAACAACGAAACACTCAATGATCAAAATCCTAAGTGCATTATCTATTTATCAGACTACCTCCGAAAACAATTTAAAAAATGCACTAAATTATTTTAAAAAGATTCGGGTGTATAAATAAAACTAGATACAAAATAATATTTTTTGATTAGACGGATTTGCGTAAACAATAAAATCTATTTTAATGCTTTGTAAAAATTTGAAAGATGAAGGATTTAAATAGTTAATTACAAGCTCTCTAAATCAAGATCCTCTTAAAAATTTAAATATAATCCAACACCTACAGTTTGCCAGTGCCAAATTGGAGTTCAACACAATGTGAACGTCAGACTTCAAATGGCAATTGACACTGGTAACTAACAGTGCGACAAAACCAATTATTTAGATGTATCGGAGTATCTCCGGTTACCACCACGGATATTGCAAGTAATGTATCATTTTTAAAAAGACCATCTGATGGTTTTGCCAATATTTCCAATTTGTTAGACCGGTTAAAAATACCTTATGAGTTGTGTAAGTGTAGCCATAATGTTGCAAAAAATATTGAAAAAGTCTACTAAATTTCATGAACTTGTACAGACTGGTACAACACGTCTACTTCGTTGTGCCAGATGCATATCAAACAATTAATTAAGCTTTTGATACAAATGAAATTGTTTTGCAATTTAAAGTGTCCGCTAAATATATTAAACCAAAAAGTCGAAATAATAAACTTTATCAAAATGTCAGAATTTTAACAGGGGAAAATTTATTAAAAAAAATATATGTATCAGTATATTGTTTATACAATAACTAGTGAATTATACATGGTAATTCACAGTAGTTTTTTTTAGTTTTTAAATTGACATCTATAGAAAAAGGCAATACAAAATTGTATAACGACATTTCTATTAAAGTATGTACTTCAAAACTTATTAAGAATATTGAAGACGAATGTGTGTACTTTTTAACAGCACTATAAAATTGGTACAAAATTTTGAGTTACCATGTATTATTCATTATTATTATATATTTATACTTTTAAATAACTATAACTTGTGATGTATTATATATTTATATTTTTGCAATCAAATTCAAACAATTACTTCTGTTTTGTTTATATATCTAGTGATATATTAACTTTTTGCAATTAAATTAGATAATTGCGTGTTTTGTTTTTAATAACTGGTGCAATTTTATAAGTAATAATTGCAATAAAATCAAATTAAACAACTGCTAGTGTTTTGTTTATGTAATAATTTATTGATATATACTATATTGCATGTTAATGTTTTTGCAATTAAATTAAACAATTGCTTGTATTTTCTTTAAGTAATAACTGGTGATATATTCTATACCTAGTATATGTTTATAGTATTGAAATCAAATTAAACAACTGCTTGTATTTTCTTTATGCAATAACTGGTGATATATTATATATAGTATGTTTATATTTTTTGCAATCTAATTAATCAATTGCGTGGTATTGTTTATAAATAATTAGTGATATATTATATTGTTGAGTGAAGGAGTATTAATATCTATTCTTTCATTCAACGATTGATTATATTATAAATATATATTTTTGCAATCAAATTAAACAATTAAATTTATTTTTTTTTTAATTTTGTCATTTATCTACTTTGTAAATTGGCATATAAAAAAATTGTTGGCGAATTCGATAGAGTATGGTATTTTTTAAATAAAATTGCATTTAATAATAAAATTGTAAAATGGAAGAATACATAAATATCCGCTGTATACAAAATTTAGTTTGCGGTTCGGTGGTGACAGGAGAACATGAAAGTATCACTCGGCACCCAATCTCGCTGGTGAGTCTGCCGATTTAAAACCTAGCTGATAGTATGAAATTCTGTCGTAAGGATCGCCACAGAACAGACCCATAAATGTGAGAAAGCAACAGATTATTTGAGAGAGAATGATGTTTTCAAAAACTCTTACGACCAGCGCCTCTATTCTATTCCTTTACTCAACGATATTACCAAAATCTTAGCCACACAAATAAATCGACTCAAACTGCAAAAGCTCACAAAACTGATAACCAAACAGTGTGGTTTTACCAAACACGTGCATAGAATGGGAATGAGAATGAATCACTTATGCCGCGAGTGTATGAAACTAGATGAAACTTTTCTACACTTGCTGAGTGCAAAACTTACAAACTGCAACGCACAGCCTCTTTTGGCAAACACAACCTAACCAACGTAGAACTAAAAGTAATCCTTTATCATAAAATTCACAATTTTATCAAGAAGACAAAACTGCTAAAAGAGTAAGACATTAAAAATGTACATGAGGTCCAAGACTATTCTGCAAAAAGCAAACCAACTAAAAAAGGAAAAAAATGGGTGATTAGTGAGTGAAAAGCTAACATTACTAGACAGTACAAGCTGTACAGTGTTTTTTAAGATTTTCACTTCCCCTGCAAAAAAGTTTGATAGACAAAGTGTTAGAAAAAATGTAAATTATTTAAAGGGGTGGTAGTACAAACCACAACAAATAAAAAAGTCTTAATAAACATAAGTTGTTATAGCAACAGTTTCGGAGATATGGAACATTATTTAATTTTATTATTCTTTTTCTCTCCATTTTTTATTTTGCAAAAAAAAAAAAAGTATAATATTTAAGGGGGTAGTAGTACAAACTACAACAAACAAAAAATCTTAATAAACATGGGTTGTCATAGCAACGGTTTTAGAGATATAGAACATTATTTATTCTTTTTCCCTCCATAATATTTCATATCTCCAAAACCGTTGCTATGTCAACTTATGTTTATTAAAACTTTTTTGTTTGATGTGGTTTGTAGTACTTCCTTAAATATTGCACATTCTTTTTTGCAAAATAAAAAATAACAAACTAAAAAATCTTTAGCATTATTTTTTTTAGTAGAATAATATGATCAAATGTCTACTAATCTTGTGATATATTTCTAATAGTATAGATTTTATATATAAATCTACAAGATGATCTATATTGTCATCTCCAATTAGTTTGAAAAACTTGACTAAAACTTTATTTAGATCTACCGCTTTTTCAATTTCTGGATGTAGTGTTTCTATCTTTTCTCTTTTTTAAGTAAATAACGATTTCATGTTTATCTTTAAACATTCCGTTTAGTTTTTCTTTTAGTACCAGTCAGGTCTTTGACCTTTTTGTGTAATTTAAACAAATCGTATTTTTTCTCTAGATCTTCAATCTTCTTGCATTTTGTTTCTATAATTTTTCCTCTTTTTTCTGTTGTATATCTTTGTATTTGTTATTATCTCTTTTTTTTATAATGCCTGTATACCTTATTATTCTAAGTATTTTGTCAGTTAACCAATTTGTTGGGTGTTTTCTGAATTACCAATAAATATAACGCATGTCAAAGTACATTATCAAACTGTAAATACATTGAATAATAGCAATTTAGTGTTGCCCTCCAGTCTCATCAAAATTTTTATATAAAATAAATAAGTTGATTATTTTATTAAATTCTAAATCTAACGAACGTACAAACTCCACAATGTGCAGATTATAAGGTAGATTAATAACTGTAACAAAACAAAATAATAAGTAAAAATTTAGAGGTTTATGTAGAAGTTTGGTCATGCTTTTGATACTTATTTTAATTAAATAAACTGTACAGTTTACTTAATTAAAATAAACTAATCACAAAGTTATTAATGTATTTTTATTTGAGGTTAAGGTATTTTAATAAAAAATTTATTCTTTATTGTGCTGATTTTATTTTTATATATTAAGACCGGTTTCGGCGGTTAGGCCATCATCAGTTCTAAAATATTACATTAATTATAAATATATATGTGTTACATAGATAATTTTAACAAAACTTACTTTTCTTTTCTTTTCACAGGTGTTGTTGGGTGTTGTCGAGTGATTAACTGTAGTGTGGTTATTGTTTTTTAAAAATGTATAGATATGTTGGTATGGGTTATTGATTTGTTCGTTTAGGCATCTGTAATTTTTATTGTTTTTTAATTTGTCTATTTCATATGATTCTAGTATTGTCATTTTTAAGCCTTTTTTACATTGGTGTAGGAGTTTTATAATATTTTTATTTTTGGTATTGAAAGTGTGTTTGTGTATTTGTAAGTGTTTGGAAAAAGTGGAGTTGTGATTTTTGTGAGTGTGTTCTTTGAGTCTGTATTTAAGTGCTCTACCAGTTTGTCCTATATATGAAGCTGTGCAATCTTGACAATTGATTTGGTATATTTCTGATTAAGTCAGTTTGTCTGATGTATGTTTTTGATTGCAGATGTTATTTTTGATAGTGTTAGGGTTAGATAGTGAAGCTTTAAGATCGTATTTGTACAATAGTTTTTGTATTTTGTTACTGGTGTTGTTGTAATATGTTAACTTTCTGTATTGGTTGTTTGTGTTTTTGGTGTTGTGTGTAAGAAGTGATATGTTGTTAAGTAGTGTTTTTTGTGTATGTTTCTTAATTATTTTGTCTATTGTGCTCTTTTATTGTATTATATTCAAGCTGTATATGTGTAGATGATAGTAAAAGTGATAGTGCTCTATGTATTAGGGAGTGAAAAGCTGCAAATTTGTTGTTGAAACTGTGATTTGAGTTGAAAGGGATTATTATGCCAGAATTGGTTGGTTTTCTGTAAATTTTGAAGTCTAGTTTGTTTGAATTGTTTTTGATTATTGTCAGATCAAAAAAATTTATTTGATTGTTATTTTCTATTTCTATTGTAAAATGTATATTTTGAGTTAAGCTGTTAATATATGAATGTAAATTATTTATGTCATTTGGTTGCCCTCTAAATGTATTGAGAAAAATGTTTGCTAGGATAGTTGAACTTGATGCTCCCATTGGTAGTCCATCGGTTAACCTATATGTTTTTTCATTATATGTGCATATTGTTTCTGAAGTGAGAAATTTTGCAATTTCTATTATGTTCTTTATTTCTTCAGTGTCTATGTTTAGTGTTGATAATGTATTTTGTAATGCAGAAATAGTTTCAGGTATAGGTATGTTTGTGTACAAGTTGGTGATGTCGAAGGAGATCATCGTATCGTTAGGTTCTATTTTAATGTTTTTTAGAGTGTTTGCTAGTTCTATAGAGTTGATAGTTGTGTGTTTAGGTGTAATTTGTAAGTTTTTTGTTAATATGTAAGTAAATAATTTATCCAGTTTATATGTTGGTGAATCGGTTGTAGAAACTATGGGTCTTATGGGGATGTTCGGTTTGTGTAGTTTGGGAAGGCCATATAATTTAGGTAACTGAGGGTTCATTGGAATTAAAGTGTTGTATTTGGGATTATATTAGTTAATTGTTATTATAGTGTTTTCTATTGTGTCTTTAGTGCGTTTTATTAATTTGTTGGGGGTTGTGTTGGTGTTGATGTCAATTTCTGTAAAATTTTATTAAAATTCCCTAACCTCAATTATTTTAAACTGTGCAATAATCAGAAACAAATACTATAATGTATTTTTAAATAGTGCTAAATCACGTTTCTTTAATGCTTATTGCGGAGTAACAAATTTATTAACATAATACACAATATATTAAAGCCTCAGGGCGGATAGGGTCCAATAGTCAATTTCAACGCACGATTAAATAATATTATACATTACCATAAATTAAACCTGCACAACATTACCAATATATTCTGCGCAATTAGCAAATATAATATCTGTCTTTAGCATAAGTCCAACTTGTAGTAATGGTAGAATCAATATACAGTATACCATAATACCAGTTATCTAATTAACATCAACCCTTAAGTATAGTCTAATATCAGTGTATTTATGCGTCTTACTAGTGTAATGTGCCTTGCATACAACCTCATGATCCGTGTAAACTTGACAATCTTTTACAGTTATTGTGCAACTTCAAAAACTCAAATCCTAGTGTACAAAACATGCTCTCAACTGCTGTTACATATACAGTCAGTCACAAAAGTCTACATACACCCCTCAAAAACCTTCAAAAATTTGTTAAATTTTATATAGAAAAACATTTGTTTATTAAAATATTTTATAGTACATTTTTCAACCTCAGTACATGTAATTTTCAAGAAAATTTTGATTATTTGAAAACAAAACAATCCAAAAAAATTTACGCGCAACTGTCAAACACTGTAGAGGCTCGGTATGGTTTAGGGAGCTATGGCAGCTTCTGGAGTTGGAAATCTAGTTTTTATTGAAGGAATAATGGACCACAAATTATATTTAAAGATTTTGCAAGATAATTTGTAGACCTCCGTTGATCTTTTGGAATTAAAAAATTGATGGATTTTTTAGCAGGACAACAATCCAAAACGTACGGCACCTGTTGTTAAGAAATATTTGCTTCATAGAACGCTAAAACAGGTTCATTCTCTTCCCCAGTCGCCTGATCTCAACCCTATTGAACATATTTGGGATGAGCTGGAGCAAAAAATTAGAAAAGTCAATATAACACATCGCAAAACTTTAAAAAATGCGTTAAGACACGCTTGGTCTGAAATATCTTCGGTTATAACAGAAAATTGAATTCAGTCTATACCGCGGCGGTTGCAAGCTGTAATAGATTTACAAGGAGGTTCAACAAAATATTAATATTGTGTAAATTTAGCGCTTTTCACTTTTTTTCTACATTAATTTAAATCATCTTTAAGTGTATGTAGATTTTTGTGAGCTATTAAATATGATTATTATTTAATTTTTCTAATTTTCTGATTTCAAATAATCAAAATTTTCTTGAAAATTACATGTACTGAGGTTGTAGAATGTACTATAAATTATTTTAATACACAAATGCTTTTTTATATAGAATTTTTCGAAATTTTGAGGGGTGTATGTAGACTTTTGTGACTGACTGTATAGTTCAATGCCAAATACGGTGTCAACACACAATCCCAAACTCTCAAATACCAGTCTACAAATAACAATTTTTTAAAGCTAAGAGCAATTTTAACTTTGAAAGTGTACCATCATGCTACAACTGTCAAGTACAATGACTCCAATGTCAAGATACTTTGTTTAACATACTTATAAAAGTAAAGTACCTTTATGACCTCATTTTTAATTTACTTTCTTACATTCTAAAAACCTTCTTGGTCTATGTGTGACACTTTCAAACACTACATGTACGTAAACAATAATATATACACTACATTGACTATTATAAACAATGCTAACAATAACTACTGCTAACAACGTCGCTTTTCTACGTCAGAAATTTTGTTTACACTAACACCAAAATTCACATATAAACTTTTATGTGTACAACATACATTAAAACTATTGTTTTTAAGATTGTTTTTTGTACACCTTCGTATTACATATTTACTTCTTTTTAATACAATTGATTAGTACAAAATATTTTGGAGGTCTATAACGAATTAATACTAAAATCATAAAAAAAAAGTTTCACTAAAGAAAACTAACAATAAACTAAGTAGTTATTATAAATTTCAGATAATGATTTTATAAAATAAATAATATGATTATGATATAATAGAATCAAATATTTATTTGAGAAAGCAATATTTGCAGATAGAATAAAATTTGTCAATGTTTTCAAATGAGTAAGCGCAGTTAATAGCTTTTGTGTAAATATTTTTTTAACTGATTTTTTATAACGAGTCCATGGCAAAGTAGTATAAAACTAAGCCATGGCTAACACAGTGGAAATGAATGGAAAACGCTATGCTTTGTTGTAGTGATTTTAATAATACACCTATTTTTTATTATATATTGTATGCATTAATTTGATTAAACCGCAAAACTATACACGAATATAATCATTAAAAGCTTAACATATTTGGTTTTTGTTTAATATTAAATTTTAATCAATTTATTAATTATCATATATAATTCTTCAATTACTAAATAAAAATTAATTAGAATATTAATTAATGTAACACAAATATAATAGATATTATTAAATAAAGTTTTTAAACATTAAAACTAATAACTTCGTATAAAAATGCAAAGCTTGTATTTAAATATTTATAAAATGTTTAACTAAAATAATATACCAATCTAATTTAATTATAATTTATAATTTTAGAACAACCTATACTTGATGTAGTTTCTATAATAATAGTAATAATAATAAAAGTCTTTTATATTCAAAAAAGCAGATTAAATGATGATACATTGCAATCAAATTGAAAAACAAATAACGACAATAACCGCATGATCAGCTGAATAGATATAACAACACCTATTCTCATGATCAATATAGAATTTTTAAATTTTTTAAATCTAGCTATTGTATACAAAAATAAAATAAAACGTAATTGTTCGTTTTTTAAAGAGCGTTGACTATAAAAGTTTAACTTGAAAAATGACAAGGTCATAAATACAACGTCTATAATCCTCACATTTGACTTGAACAAAAAACCAAAGTAGCAAATTTTCCTGCACTATGCGGTTTTTTATCTTGAACTCGATGCAATGAGATGACCAGGTATTGCAACTTATAGTAAATGTATCAATAACAAGCAAACCCTATTTTTGTGTAAACTATATAAGCACCTTGTGTATTTACGGGATTGCCAAAAGATGACAGAAGAAAAACAATAAGCAAATCAGAATAACAAAAATATTTTATTACTTTTATCTTCAAAAAAGATACTCACTTGCGGCTCATAATTTTTTAAAATTATTTGCTGTTGTTTTTAAAACTTCTGTTATTAGATTTTTTGCAGTGCAATTTTTTTTTTAATTCAATACTTGGTTGCAAAAACATTTGGCTCAAAACCAAAAAAAAGTGCGGTTCAAACAAGACTAAAGCTACTACAAGTAGTAAATTGGTGAACTATTTACAGCTACAGTTTGTTCTTGACTCAAAACAATTAAGGTAGCAATGACTTCCGGTACAAAGCCACTTAAAGCAACTAGCCGCTGCGTTAAGTGGCTCATCAGGCAAAAGCTAAATCAAAGTAAAACCTCAAAACAATGTTTTTATAACAGCTTAAATTAAGTAGAAGCAATATACTATCGAGTTTTAATGGGTATAATGCACATTATAAATCGTTAATAATTTTATTATTAGATATTTTACCTATTTGTGTTTTTTAAGGAGAAGAGTCTTATAAGTCAACAAACATATTCAATTTACCGTAAAGATTGCTGTATTGGGGTGTGATTATGATTGCTGTAACTTTTTAGTCAAATATTGATTAAATGATAAAAATACTAAAATATTTTCAAATATTTTGTAATTCGCCCACAAAGTGGTAAGGCTACTGACAGTAATACTAATAGTGTAAGGTAATTTTACATCAGTACTTTAGTACAGAGTTTGGTGCCAAGTAAGTCAATGCAGCTGTTGTGTTTGTTTATATTGTTTTGTTTTGCAAGCTGAATAGTTTTAAAGTTCATCAGTTCTGCTTGTTTTTGAATAATGGAATAATGTTGGAAGACAAGTCACTAAGTTTTAATGTAGAAGTTGTTAAGGTTAATAAAGATAACCCCAAAAAAAAAATTTTCAAAGAAGGATTCTGATGATTGCACAAATTAAAGCTAACAGGAAAACAATGAAACATCTTCTCAGTTACAAAATATATATTTACGTTCATCAATTGAGCCTGTAGCTCGTTATTACAAGCAATTACAAAAAGCAGGTTCAATTTTAGAAGGCACAGTCACGGTACAGAAACCAGTACCTATAGTTGCCATAATGTGGGGCAAGAAATTGGAAGCAATAGATCCACATCAAAGAGTTTTTGATGAGAAAGGTAACAATAATATTCTGTTTGAAACTAGTTTAGAAACTCTCTAGAAAATTGATAATAATTGACCAGAAAGTTTCCGTGGGTAGTCATCATCATCCACTTATAACAGCTCATATTTAAATATTTCATCTGACAATCCTGTAACATCTCCACTTCTTTATACCATGAGTTACTAAATAGATTAAATATAAATGTTCATTAATATTCACAATTACAAAGAGATGCCTGGGAGTATAATATAAATTTTCCAATTAATTTAAGGGAACAGTTTAAAGAATGTCATAAAACTACAAGCAGAACTCATGCAATTTAACTCTTTTTTAAAACCGGCTTTTTGGAACGTGTAGAAAATAAAATTTCTTATCTAAAAAAATATAAAAAATTCTAAAACTTTTAACAGTCTATTAATTTTTAAAATTAAATAGTAATTTTTTTGTCAAAATATTTGCTTAAAATTTAGGAGTTATAGTTCATTAAGCATTAAACTTACTAGACTTTTTATTATGTTATTTTTCTACAATAACAAATGTTACTGTTCTGCTCGCAGTACTGAATGTATGATCAAATGTGAAATTTAAAATTCCCGCGTATTTTAATTTTTCTATTTCATTAAATTGAACATTTTATTCTCTACAAGTTGCAAAAAACCAATTTTAAAAATGAGTTAATTTGCGTGAGTTCTGCTCGTAGTTTTATGACACTCCTTAAACTGCCTCTTTAACAATATTTTGAAATATTACTATTACTGACCGTACTTTTGTAATAAGTAATTTTTTTATAAAAATGACGCAATGTCAGAATAATGAAACAAACAACTACTTAGATTTCACTGAAATGACGTAATATCAATGACAAAAGTCACTTAAATCAAAATTGACCTCTTTAGTTTAGTAAGAAAGTTTGTGTCACTGGCTTAGAAGCAGAGGCTGTTTAAATAAATTCTCTTTTTCCACCAACGCTTGGTTTGATCTATACTTAGAAAAAACTTCAACATTGTCATTTGATTAGTTAATCAATTGCTTTAAGTAAAAGTAATTTTAATGTTCATAAAACTAAGTAAAGCTCAAACCAACAGTCCAGTCAAATATGCTCAAAAATTTATTTCACCTCAAGAAAAAATAAAAAAACTTTTTACACTGATTTTAAGGTACCTAATGAAAAGTATACTAAAAGTCTTAACAATTATGACACAAGTTCTAGCGGCAATTTTGAGAACTGTAGGTTAGAAGTAAAAGTTAAATAAATACATAATGAAAGCCAATAAAATTTGCAAAAAACATAACACATTAATTTTTCTTGTATTTTTAGCGATTACAGAGTTATAGGGTACTAAAAAATAGAAAAAAAAAATGTTTGTGTTGTTACAATCCAATTTGCCAATGTTGTTGCCTATGTTCTAAAGCATTATGCCGGCGAGAGCTGTACCGTTGTGTTTGCAGATTATTCAGCAGCATTATTAAGTACAAAGTAAGCTGATTAGAATCGAAGGTACAAGCTAAAGAGTTCAGTTGACATAAACTTTAAACACAAAACACAAATCACAGTCAAACAGGATAATTTTCTTTCTAATAAACAAACTTATTTGATTCTTCTTAACTATCCTTCACGAGCATCGAACTTAAACAAAACAAGGGTTTAGTGATGTTAATACATTGATCGTCTGCACAGTAGTCATGACATCTTTAACTAGTAACAAAGTAGCAATAGCCGGCAAAAATGTTGATTTAATTGTCTTCCTCATGGCTTTAAACCCCATTTAAAAGACAAATATTAGTTTTTAAACCGAGCCACGGAAAAGTAGAAAAGAAGGTATTTTTGAGACCAGGAATTGCAAACTATGAGAATAAAAAACTGCATCTTTCTTGTGCATGCATTCAGCGGTTGCAATACAACTTGCGCTGCATATCAAAGAGGAAAACTTGTCTGTTACAATTTGTTTAAGAAATAAGTTACACTGCAAAGTATTACTGATGAATTCAGGCTGTTGAATTCATCAGTAATAGTTGTCTGTGGCTAAAACTAAAAACAAAATTTTCTTGGCTTTGTACAATGCACCCCACAAGCAAACTTCCCTTAACATGCATTGTTACAATATTTTTACCAAATCCGTTGTGAATGCTAAATCAGACTTTTCTGTGCTGCCGTCCACTGAAGGAGCAGCAACGCAGCATGCTTTTTGTGTATACCACCAAACCCAGTTTTAGCTATAGAATAAACTTCTTTCAAAACAGTAAGATTTGAAGTTTGAGAGCAACCGGCTAATCCCAGTTACAACAAAAAACGTAGCAACACCTGAGACATTTCTCAACCTCATTTATTGCAAATGTATAACTAGGCAACAGATGTAGCTGCCAAAAAGCAAGAATAATGTGCACAAACATTTTCCACAACTGCCATGAAGAATGCTTGAATAACTTTACTTTAACCCCCAAAGAATACTTTAATGACTTTGATAATCTGGATTTCTGCTAAGTTTACTAGACCTATAACCAGAAATCAAGTGAGATTGCACGTTCTTATTCTTCACTAATTACGTGCAGCTTAGCAGTGGAAATCAGTAATGTTTATACATTGTTTTATTGCTTGATTACTTCTTGTTATACGTATATATATGTATAAATATCATATTTGTGTGACGGTTTTCTGACACAATTACTTACAAGCAATACAAGAGTTGATTGATGATGCTGATGATTCTTACATTTTTTAAAATTTCTATATTTTATGTATTTAAAAAAAAATCATTTATTTTTTAATAAAGTTGATTTTCTTTTCTTTTATTATTATTATTATTATTATATTCAATAACCTCTTAATACCGTTAGGTGTCGAGGTGTCAGACACACCGAGCCACAGAGAAGACATGTATGGATGCTTATATGAGGTAACGGACCCATATTGGGAAGAACGCTACGCTCAACATCACTTTGGGTTCACCCATCCAACAAGTTGTAAAATTTGTCTCCACAATGATCCAACGTATCCAAAAGTGTTGGTAAAACATTGTCAAATATTGATTTACGACTATCTTTAATCAATTATATATTGTGCCGTGCTATTTTTTTGTTTGTTTTGAATAAACGCAACATTTAGCAGCCTATAACTCTGTAACCGCTAGAAATACAAGAAAAATGTATATGATCATTTTTATTGCGTTTTTATTAGCATTCATTGCGTATATAGTCATCTTTTACCTCCAACCTACAGTTCTCAAAATATTAACAAAAAAAAAATAAAAAAAATGCACTGTTTTTTGTCATTGCCGCTAGAGCACGTGCCATATTCGACAGGACGTTTTGTATATTCTTTACTTCTTCTTCTTTTTGTACCGTGTCCGTTAACGAACGTTGGCTATCATATTTTTTACTAGGTGCCTATAAAGTATAAAAAGTTTCAAAACTTTTAAAATTTTTGGCGGTGAAAAGCTACTTTGACAAAACTACAAACTGATATTCAAAGTCATAACTTAACCATCTTATTTTTATTAATGGATTTTTAACAATGGTAACAATACCTACTTTTACTTAACGACTAAATCATTTTCAGATATTCACCTAACAATTGATTTTGTAAGTGTTGCAGAACTATCGGATTAAGATATATCTTAATAATAGCAACCGTTTTCCAATATACATTTGCGTGCTTGGTTTTTCATTCAAAAATACTGTCATTAAAACTAAAAATAAAAGATGCTGATTGGGATATGTTTGTTAATAATGACAGTGTTCAAACTACTATTGACAAAAATAATATATCATTTACCAATCCATTATACAAGCAACACTTGCAAATATTTGCTGTCTTCAGGAAAGTTAACAAACGCTATTTGTTTAGAAGGTTTAAATGATATCTAACTAATATGTAAGCTAACGAGTTCTCCTGTTAGCTTATTTACAGTACAAAACTGTTGCTACAAAAACTTGTAGAAAAACTAAAAAAAAATTATTGTCAAGTTGTTACTGTTAAAAAAGTTCTGGTTAAATTGCAACTGTAAGAGTTGTTGTCATTTAATCAAATTATTACCAAAACTATTAAAATCTCATTTTTTTTTTTTATTTTGCCAACTATAATTATGATAAAATATCAAAATTAATACTGAGAAACATTATCTGTGCTTTATTTATGAAAAATATAAATCCGTTTAAGTTAAGTTAAACCCGGCAAAAGAAATAACTGTTTACTTGCACAATTAAAGAAAGTTATAATATACGTCTAAGTTGGTTATTAGATTCAAAACGTTGAATTGCTATTATACAATGAAGTTTAAAGCGCATTGTTCTACGTCTGATTGTCTTGTTTGGTTGGACACATCTTCTCGTGTTCGGTTGTACACATCTTGTCGCTATAATTTTTGACATTACAAAAGCATACGATATGACCTGAAAATATAATGTTTTACAAACGTTTATTTATTTGTAGGGCATTTGTAAAAGTATGGCATTATTTATGAAAAAAAATTTAACTTCTTGTTCATTTAGTAGATATAAGTCACAGAATCTCGGACATGCAAAACATACTAGTTATTTCTAAAGGCTCCATTTTAAACGTGACGCTATTTATGATAGCTATTAACGGCATAAGTTATTTTATCAAGCATCAGGTAAGCGGATGTGTGTTGATGGCGTAGTTATCTCATGTGGCTTGACAAAATGTCAAAATTAGAAAGGCAACTTCAAATAATATATTTTACCAGCAAAACGTTGCTAGTTTTCGTTATTAAATCTTTCAGAAAAGTGTGTTTTTTGGTGTCACATTTGTGCAGGCTTTGATTTGGCGCCCCATTTAATAAATCTTGTATCAAGATGTGTTTTAGCACTAAACTTGCTCAGATCGTTAAATGAAAAGTCATAAGGAGTGTATAAAAAAAACAATGTTACTTTTGCTTTGCACTTTAATGCATTTAAAATTGGATTATACTTCCATAACTTATGCATTTAAATTTTTATCCAAATAATGTATTGTAGATCCTATGCACTATTACTGGAATTTGTTTAACAACTGGCGCAAACTAAAATTTCTGTCCTGTTGTTGTAATTATTTTTCTGTGGATGTTTCAATGTACAAAACAAAAAACTGTATTAACAAGAACAAGCAAGACATCAACCTAATTAATTGAAAATTAGGTTAAATTTGCAAAAATTCAATTTATACATGTCATTTGAATATTTACCGATGGTTCAAATCGCAGCAAAAACGTAGGTTGTAAATTTGTAAAAAGAAACTGCAGTTTACATATGGTTTGCCAGCACAGATTGTTTTGCAAAATTGTATGATATTTATTTAAGCTTTTATCTACATCCAATTAAATAAAAGCACTCGCTGAGTAGCTATAAAAAAACTGATGATAAGTTTAATGAACTGGCAGTTTAAGAAGATGTTTGTAATTGATTTTATGTAGTTAGCAGATAAATTAGTTTTCTATTAAAGACAACAAGCTATGATATGCTAAAAGCGTTTTTTACCGTAGAGTTTGTCATGCAAACCAATGCGTAGAAAAAATATTTTCCTCAAACAACTTTGATTATCTCATACATTCAGAACGTTATTGATAAATGACTGCTTAAATTTGTTTAAAAGAGCATAATGGGTATATGGATATTAAAATCTATTTATTGTGTTTAATATATGCTTGTGGTAAAATGTAGCAGTATTTAAAGCTTTATGCTATTTTAAATTATTTTAAAAGTATTGCATAAAAAGTTTGAAAAAATATTATAGACGCTAGGCCGGGTCTATTATACTTTTATACACCCGTGTAGTTAAAAAGTCTGTAACCCAATAATTTTATAAAATACAATTTTTTTGTTTTGATGTGCATTTTACAATTATTTTGAACCGTTCCTGACGTCTTACAACTTGTTTGGAGAGGTTGGAGAAATCAATGGCTTGATAAGTAACTTTCAAATCACCCCTTGGACTAGAGTATAAGTTAACGCTATATCACTGAACTATCTCACTGTTAAGTTGTCAATGTTGTATAAACATTATATATTTTACATTTAATGTTTCTAAAGGGTGGTCCATCATTTTAATCATTTGTTATTTTGACAGTGACAGGTCTTTCCCGTAAAAAATCTTGACAGAAAGTTAGTATCATATCTCCGCGGAACAAATTACTTTACGCTTGAACAACTTTGAAAAACATTGCAAATTTATTTCCAAAATAAATGTTGTGTAGCCCAAACAGTGCGTTTATTAATAAGAAGTTTTGGCCGAAATAAGGGCCCACCGCGCGTGCTGTACGCAAGCTTGTGCAAAAAGTTCACGTGACTGGCATGCTAGTGGCCAACACACACGGTCCCCGCCGTCGTACAGTGCGCACTGACAAGAATGTGGCTGCCGTAGCAGAAAGTGTGCGACGCAGTCCTAGAACATCGACTCGCCATCGATCTCAACAACTCAACATTTTACGCACTATCCTAATGCAAATTTTTCACATAGACCTCGCACTATTCGCTTATAAGGTCCAATTAACTCAGAAATTAAAGACACACGACCATCCGGTTTGTTATCGCTTCTCAGTTTGGGCCTTTGAGCAGCTCGAAATAGACAACAATTTTGCTCGAAAAATCATATTTGTTGACATAGCGCATTTTCATATCGGCGGCTATGGTAACAAGCAAAACTGTTGCATCTGGAAATCGGAAAACCCGCACGTAATTGTCAAGAAGCCAATGCATCCTCAGAGAGTGACAGATTGGTGCGGATTTTGAAGCGGTGGCATCATTGGCCGATTTTTCTTTAAAAATGCTGCTGGAAACGCCATTTCAGTCAACGGTGAGCGCTTCAGAGGCATGATCAACAATTTTTTGTGGCCGAAAATTTAAGACATAAACTTGGACAATCTTTGTTTTCAGCAGGATAGCGCGCCATGCTACACAGACAATGCCACAATCAATCTTTTGCGCGCCAAGTTTGTCAATCATGTTATCAGCTGGCATTGTCAATTAGCCACCTCGAAGCTGCAATTTGACGCCGTTAGACTTTTTTTGTAGGGGGCCGTAAAGAACCGATGTTATGCAAACAATCCATTAACGATTCAGGCCCTTAAAGCAAATATATCACCAAGGTTTTGGAAATCTGGGTTAACAGGATGCGCTACTGCAAAACCAGCCAAAAAACCACATGAATGAAATCGTGTTTCATAAATAATGAGAATTTTTGCTCTTTTGAATAAACCAATAATATACAGAAAAAAATTGATTTTTGTTTGTTTTTTTGAATTTTTAAAAAAGAACCAATAATTGGACCACCCTTTATATTACGTAGAAATTTTACAAATACTATATTTTTACAATTTTTTTTTAAAATTATGGATTTAAAAAAGTTAACAAACACCGCATACTACATATTTTGTGCCTAAGAAAATGTACAATATATATTTTAAATGTGTCCTGGTGATCCAGTAAATTGCCTTACCTCCTAGTATCCGTGTCACGGGCAACAGACCTACAAGGTACAAGTCGCTAATATTATTAATGATACTAGCTTGTTTGAAACAGTACAAGCTTACAATCAGGCTAGTAAGTGTTGCATAAAATACGTATGCAATAATCTTGAGTTTCCAATGTCATGATAGGCAGCTGCTGACAACAGAACAAAGCGTATCTGTCAAAAACTTTGATAAGAATAAACCGGTCTCCCCCCTGAAAATTACCTCTGGTAAAAATAAAGAATTAAGTATGTTATCATCTGCAAAACTATAAATAAAACTTTTGGTTATTTCAAAAAGTTATCAATCTATTTTTGATTTGTATCTTTTTTAAATTTTATTATTAACCATTCCAATTGGCAATTAGTTTTTTTTTATTTTTCTTTTATAGTGATAATTTTTAACATAATTTGTTATTTATCTACTATTTACTACGCAGTTATCAAATGCTAGTCTTAGATTGAAAACTTTAGCCGTACAACTATATTTTTTTTGCATAAAGAGTAGCAGTTATTGCGTATACTAACTAATTTTTGAAGTTTACTGTATTCAAATTTATATATATTATATTAACTTAAACATTAAATCATGCAAATAAATATATTAAAGATTACTAATTTAAGACATCAAAGTTTGTCTTTGAGAGATATTATATTATTTTATATAAATTAATTACTATAGAATATAATAATATATGAATAAGTTGTTTCAACTTTAACCAATTACCATTATTATTTATCCTCCCTTTGATCTTTACATTTTAAAGCAAATTACTGTGAAACGTAATTCCCTAATGTTGTATTAAATAATATACGTAGTTAATAAGTAAATAATTAATGTGTAGAGTACTTACATGCACGTGCCTCCGTTCTTGCATGTCTGTGCGGTGCAAAGAGAATTTGGTCCCTCGGAGCACTTGGACCCTTCATATCCGGGGAAGCAGTCGCAGCTGAAGCGCCTGAAATAATCACACGAGCCTTTAATAGAAGAGTTACCATATTACATAAAGAAAGGCAAGCTAGGCTTCACTAGTTGCTGAATACATGTAGAAATTCCTGGCAACGAAGCCGGAGTGTATTATGTAAATTGCCACCATCTCAACAATAATCGTAACTATTATTACAGCACTAATTGCGCGCTCCACTTTTATAACTGCGGAAAAACTTTGAGAATTATATAGGCGTCGCAGTATCTTCCTTAATAGTTTTAATTTTTAACTTAGACACGTGTTTATCGCTTAGTACTTTTATTCAATTCGTCTACTCGAGAAATAAGTGAAAAGAAATAGATTTAGAGAAAACCCATTCAACAAATAATCCGGCAGCTTTTTTAATAAACTAACCTTTTTTCTATTTAAGATGTTGAGAAGGGTCCAGAGCTCGTTTAAATAAAAATGTCCCACGCAGCAAGATCCGGAATCACAACGACTAATTTATATTCAATATTTGCAAGATAACGATAAAAGCGGGGGCTCAATGGACCGATAAAATTACATTTTTTTTTAAGAAGAACAGGTGATGCGAAATAATTACGTTGAAATAATAACTGATATTGTACACTTAGGACCCTATAAAATGTAATGTTGGCTGACATAAAAGTCAACAAACATTTTCTAACGGCATGTAGGAAATAATGATAAAACGAAACGATTCGAAAAATTGTTATTACTGAATCGAGACTTGCTATTAATAATTATGTGTCAGTTTTAGTTTAAATCTATTAGTGGTAGGTGGGTGCAATAATAGGTACTATATTTTATAATTTTTAAATAATGTACCCTTTCAAGATATTATTGTTAACCATGCTACAATAGGAAATTATATTACAATATAGTTATGTTGTAAATAATCCAAATAAATTAATTGAATAAAACAACACTAATTTATATATTCAATGCTTTCTTTATTTACTCTATAAAACTCTTTTATATTTATTAAATAAATAGATATGGACAATTTCAAACTTCCAATCAATTACACTTGTATTTTTTTTGTTAGAATTGCTATTTTTAAACAAAAAATGCAACAAAAACTAAATAAATTTTTTTGATTTTTATTCCCTCATTAACCGATAAATAAACTATTAATAAGTTATAGAAACAAAATAAAATATTAGAGCAAGTTCTTTGACGCATCCCCTCCACTGCTCTAGACCGTTTAAAATGAAATTGCTCATATATAAAAATCAATAAAATAAAAACCTATACAAATTTTTGACGGTTAGTTTTTTAAACTCAATGGTTAGAAATCTCTTAAAAAATATGTATATTTTGATAAATGATTTATTTTTAATCAACTGTTAAATAATAATAATCAAAAATCTTAACACTAACTTTATATTAAAAACAAAGAAATTAAAAACTTAATTAAAATTGTCTCCAAAACATCCAACAACTGATGATCAGCAGGTAATGAATCAACTTAGCTTAATCAAAAAAGCATTTAGAAATGTCAAAGAAAGACAATTAATTTAATCAAATCCTAGTAGCTGGTTTATGAGTTATTTACCAATAATCTAGTGTAAGATACAATCGGTAGAAGACTGTCCCTGTATCATCAAACACTCTCACACACTTTACCTGATATGTGAATTCAAAAAGCTCAAAATTTAATCTCGTAAGCTAATTTTAACAATTTGATTTTTAGCATACCTAGGCAAGTTGCTGAATGCTTTAGAAATTGTGGAAAACAATTCAATTATTTGAAATTTTCATAAACTTTTACTTTTACTTTTGCCGGCCAAAATACAAACAAACAAACCTAATCTATTAGTATTAAGATTTAATTTAATTACTCATTGCTTATCTTATGAGGTTTCACATATTGCAGTAGAAAAACTATTTTTTTGTATTAAACCAAAACAATTTAGACAAAACAAGCACTTATTAAAAAACAAAAACAAAAATTTAACAAATTTACCAACAATTGTTTTAATTAAACTAATTATAAAAAATACTCGTAAGCGGATTGACAAAAGAAAGTCAATCAAAATTCTTAGCATTTCATATGCAACAAAAATATAACAACAAATTTATTGAAAGATAGTTCTAAATTTTCAACGTCTTTTCTTTAATATAATCAAAACAATTTAATTACAAATTCATACAAAAAATAGATATTTTTGCAAACCAATTTGCATCTAATTCTATTATTTTAATCATCTTATTGTTAGTACAATTCACTTTAAAAGAAAAAATCGGCTCTTCATTCTAGGTATATTGCAGGAAGACGTCAAAAAGTAGAAAAACAGCCAAGTAAGCTGCATGCTACATGTTTATTAAACTACCTATTAAAGTAGCCACCAAAAATATGTGGCAAAAGAAAGACATAAAGGTGAAAAAGAAAGTTGATCTACCCGAATTAAGCCGGAAATAAGTGACACCTCTTTAAACTCCTGCAAAATGTTGCGGATTGTATTGATTGATTAATTTAATCCAATCTGCATCACTGTCAAGCAACACTATGCCGCAAACAAAAAATGTTGCAGGATTGTATCCATAGTTCAGGAATCATGAATAGTAAAATCCAAGGTTTGTGGACTTGGCAAACTTAAAAGCAAATATTTTTGCAAACCCTACAAACGATAAGCTAAAAAATTTCAAATACACATTTAAGCACATAACAGTTTTTTATGCCTCAGCTTTCCACCAGTGACGTTTTAGCTGTAAGAAATAGTTCAGCCACAGCACTAAAAACAAACAATATTGTGATGTCCACATACTTTTACACAATTTTATAATCAGTACTATCTTAGAAATATAAAACAAAAGCGTTGAACTAGCGCAGCCAGACTGTAGTAGATATTACACTAGTATTAGTATTTCAAGTAAAATTCAAAACTGGCATGTAACTACATCAGCCTCAATGTCAGATCACAGATGGATAAAATTCAGCTTAGAGCATATACACAAAATAGGTTCTACCAAAACCCGAGTCCGCCCGACAGGGTTGCCTTTCAAGACAACATTTTGCAGCGTTTAAGTGCTTATAATGTTTTATGTGAACCTAAAACAGTTGAAAATTTTTAAAACTATGTTGATAAATTAAAAACTTTTGGTTTTGACAGTAGTGTATCTGCTGTACCACTCTAATACAAGGATAGTTTAATGCTGCAACCTCAACTCCATCAAAGATATCCGCGACACAAATGGCAAGTCAAGGTATCTACCTTTAAAACTAAAATTAGCAAAAATTGTACGTATTAAAAAAAACGCAAAATTAAAGACTTATATTGTTATTAAATACATTCTCTAAACTTATAGAAAGTTTACTTGCAAAAAAATTATCTATATCCGATGCTATAGTAGAATATCTTAATAAACTTGTTGACAAAAAAAAGCGCAGAAATATTCATTGATCTTAGCAAAGCATTTTCACTTTGTTAATCAATCAATTTTATTAAAATAAATGCATCACTACGGTATTTTTGAGCAAATCTATTTAAAAGTTATCTTGATGATAGACACCAACATGTTAAAACACAAACTAAAACTTAAAATTTAATTACATTTGCAAAAGGTGTTCTTCAAGGTTTGTAACCTGGTCCGCTTTTGTTCTTAATATATATCAACAATATAAAAATTAATACTTTATCAAAGATTTAGTATATTTACCTTCAAGTAATATTTCAAATTTAAATGATTGGTTTATGTCTAATAAGTTGCATATAAACTCTACAAAATCAACTACAATACGTTTCAGTGCTATTACATCTACGTACAACCATTCACTATTAATAAAATGCAATAGAAAATCCATACCAATTCAAAATGATACAAAAATTTTAGGAGTAATCATTGATGTGGCGACCGTAGCACAATAGTTTAGTGCGAGGACTGTTGAGCATGCAGCCCGAGTTCGATTTCCGGCAGCGGCAATATCTAGTTTGTCGAATAAATGTTTAAAAAGTCGTCTCCTTTGCAAGGCAATGGCAATCCAGCAAAGTATTTGCCTAGTAAACCCCTATAGTGGTGTGGTTTGTATTTTACGTTAAACAGTAGGTCCCGCATGTTTGTGTAGAACTATTATCGCACACCACAAACATACGAGAAGGGAGCTTACGCTTGTAGCGACCACGGCACTATAAGAAAAAGAACCATTGATGGTAATTGCTGCTGGGAGGTACATATAAACAAAGTATGTAAGGCACTTGCGCCACTATGTTATATAGCGGATCTACTTTACCAACTGGTAAGAAAATCAACTTTACAAAGATTTTATTATGGCCATTTCAAATCGATAATGCAATACTGCATAAAAGAATGAAAAGCGTCAAATGGAGTTGATCAAGTATGTAAACTACAAAAACATATATTTCAATATAAGCTTAACAAACCATGAAGATTCTCGTGCAATTCACTATTTATTAAACATTAGATATTAATATTAAATAGTGTATATATATATATTTTAAATGTTGGTATACGTAAAATTTAATTTGACATTTAATACTATAATATTTGAGCGTTTCATGCACTCGGTGCATTTTTATATTTTTAACTATTGCGGCCAATAGCGTCTCACACTTGACAAACACATCAAAAACGTAAGACGCTTTGACAAATAAATTCAAAAATTACTGAGTTATTATTTTTAAGCGCGACTATTTTGTCAAATGAAAAACTTCTTATAGTGTCTTAAACAGATTGCCTAACAGTATAAAAAAAGTTCAAATACTTTGTGAAAACTATCTTATACACAAAAGCGTACTGTTCCATTAATAATTTTTATTAGAAAACAGTTTTAATATTGTAATTTTTTTTCTTTTGTTTTTTTTTATTTTAAATTATTGATCTTTTATATTTAATATTTTTTTTCAAATTTGCTTTTCTACATTGTATTACTATTTTATGTTTGTAAATTTCTTATCTGACTTGTCCTATATCATGTATCTACTGGATTAATAAAGTTTAATATATATTATTTAAATGAGAAAAGATATCATTTTAACTCACCTTTGAAAGAAGTATAGCCTAGTTTTTTTTTCTAAAGTCACTTAAAAAACTGCATAAAATCAATTTAGAAAACTGCACTTATTACTATACGCCAATACACTTAAATCAACATGCATATATTAGGAAAAATTTACGGAATCTGCTTTACATACGTAGCAGATAGAATCAAAAATTATCACAGAACAAAACCAGCTTTCATAAATTAAAAACAGCACACATGGCATATAATGTTTATCCAACATTTGCCTTTAGGATGAAGTACTCTATTACCACTACTATGAAACATAGTAATTTTTTTTTTCTCAGGAGAAATTTTTTATAGACAACCCCACACGCTTGGAACGCATGGGAGTGTGGGACTTCACTATTTAAAATGTTTACCCACTAAAAAACCTCATTTTTTTTTGCTTCTTACTGTTTGATTCCCAGTTCACCGTTTCCGATATCGTCGACAGGAGCAAAACAAGCGCTTTTTAAATTACCCTAATTTTGTTCATTCCTTAGCTCTTGTAAACGTTGTTGTTCTTCAATTTTTTTATCTTTCACAATAGTGATAATCATATGGTGCGCGACTTTCCAATTTTCCTTCAAATCCATCATTTTCTGTACCAGAATCTCTGGTGTTATGTCGCTACCCAGTTGTTCACTCGCACTTTTCCTTGTTTCCACCCATCTTTGACAAGCAATGATAACATGTTCAGGGCTATCCACTTCACCACAGTAGGCGCAGGTATCCGCAGCAGTGATGCGCATTTGTTTTGTATACGTCCCAAATGATCCGTGACCAGTCAACACTTGAGTAAGCTAGTAGTCCAGATTTCTATGCTTGCATTTCATCTACTCGTTCAAGTTTGGTATGAGCTTCTTGGTATATTGTCGCATCTCCGTATTTGCAGACCAGCTTTCCTGCCACTTGTTTAACAAACACTCTCTCATCCTTGTCTTTGTTTTTTTTTGTCAGATTCCAAGCACTGATGTATTTTAGACCTATATGCTACTAATAGTTCTATAGGAGGTATTCCTGTGACCACATTTAGAGCCACCGTCGATGCTGTCCTGTACGCAGAGGCCACACGCAACAACACTTTCCTTTGTACAGCGCATAGCATGTTCTTGTACTTTTTTTTTACAGCACATTATTCCAAATCGGTGCTCCGTACAGTATAGTATTATGCACTACTGTGCCTATAATTTCCCGCTTTGAGCTACTTGGTTCTCTTGTATTTGGCAACAGTCTCATCAGGACTGCGATTCGATGTTCTGCCTTCTTGGTAACTTCCTTGACATGAATGTCAAACATACCCCGGTTGTCTAAATATACTCCTAAATATCTAACCGATTTTGACGGTTTCACCTCGGTATTGCATACCTTAAAAACTATGTCTTCTTTACCTTTTTTTCCCTTCAACATTAGTGCTTCCGTTTTTGTTGCTGCCAGAGATAGCTTTTTGGCATTCATCCAGCGGTCTATTCTGTGCAAGCACTCATTTGTGCAGGTTTCTAGGTCATCTTTTTTCTCTGCGGTCACCAACAGCGATAGATTGTCTGCAAAACCGATTGTTGTAGCATTCTCCATCATTTGTACTTGCAGAATTTGATCGTACAGCATGTTCCATAAGGTTGGTCCGAAGACCGATCCTTGTGGAACATCGACACATATGTCCATCTCTTCAGTTTTATTATACACTAATTTTCTGTCTATTAGGCAAGCAGACAGGATATTTATTAGATAAGGTGATATATTTCTGCGCATTAGATCGTTTATTATGAGGCTATGTCTAGCTGTATTAAAAGCATTTTTAACGTTCAGAAGCACTAACACGCACCAATCCGCTTTGCGACTTCGTAGATCTTTTCGATGGCTTGGATAGTCGATCTGCCTCTCCGAAAACCAAACTGATTTTTGTGCAGTCCTTCTGTTTTCTCGATTTCCTAAAGAAGTCTTTCCCTTAACAGGATCTCATACAACTTGCTTGCGGAGTTTAGCAGGCTTATCGGTCTGAACGATAACTTCTCAATGCTGTTTACGCCTTTCGGCAATATAATTAATTTAGCGTATTTCCACTCCGTTGGGAACTTCTGCTGTGATAGTAATGTGTATAGATCTTTTAAAACACCATCCAACCACCGTTTTACTACCTTTTTTATTACCTCTATGGGTATTCCGTCTAGACCAGGCGATTTCTTGCCCTTTATTTTTTGTGTTGCCTCGAGTAGTTCCTCCATATTAAAAAGTGTAACCTGCTTTTCACACGGCTCCTCTATCCAGTTGTTATCCGTTCTTGGAAACAGATCTAGTACTACTTGCCTTTTTGTTTCTGGGTCTAGCTCACATAGTAGTCTGTATTTTAAGTTGCTCATAACAATTTTGAAGCCCCTAAATATTATTTTCCAGCTCATCACATAGTTTTCTTCATAGCATTCGTTTGGAAACCCGGATCGTTTCTCTTAATTCATTTCTGTTTTCTTTAAGTTTCCTACTTAGGTCGGCTATTCCACCGTCGTCCGGAATTCGTTTCTGCAACAGTCCGGATATTTTTCTTTTGATCTTATTGCATTTGTCACGTTTTTCTGCTATGTCCAGACTCCACCAATACGGCTACGTTTTTGTTGAGCTGTCCGTGATTCTGACTATGCTATCCTTATAAGTTTCCTTTATCTTTGCATACATTGTTTTTCCTTCTTTTCAGCTTATTTTTATTTCCATGGATGCTCTAAACGTACTCCAATCTATGGCGGTCACTAATTAATTGTGCATTTTGTCGTTTTTAGAATGCTCGTGTTATATTTCAAAGCATATGTATCTGTGATCCTTGTAGCTGTCGATGTCTAGAACATTCCAATTCTTTATACTTCTAGCAATTTTCATAGTTGTTACCGTCACGTCGATATGTGTTGCACTCATGCCTCTGATAATGGTAGGTTTATTCCCATGGTTAATGACAACCATGTCGCACGAGAAGAAATGGTCCATTCAGAAATGTCCTTTTACGTCTGAAATGGGGGCACCTCACGCCGGTGATTTTGCATTAATGTCTCCGGCCAAAATAGTTTTGCGCTTTGCATCTCTGACTACTTTTATGATTTTGTCACCCTCCTTCTTATATAGTTCTAACAAAATATTGAGCAAGATGTAGCACCCTATCAAGTTAAAAACAATCGCCATGACACACACGTAACCATCTCCTCTGACTATGTCGCGTATACCTACATTTTTATTTAAAAAAGTCACTGCCACATCACTCCTCCTGTCTCTTATCCAACTTCCCCTTTCAACCATTTTTTTGTTTAGATCGCATATCAGTAGTATATCCACCTGCATTTGCATAGCAGTAGCATATGCAAGATTTTGCGTTATCCTCCCCCTACCTATGTTTATTTGCAGCGTTTTAAGAGACATTTTTGTGGTTAATACTTTTGCGTCTAACCTTAGCCTCCGACGCCTTGTTTATTTCTTTTTCTTTTTCTCGGATAAGTCTCCTGAAATTCGGACAACTGTACACTGTACATTGTGCCGTCTTTCCGCAATTTCTTTTATTATGCCCAACCTCACCGCAGTTTAGACATTTCTGGGAGTTGTCTTCGCCTTGGCATTCATCTTTCCGGTGTCCGAAATCCAGGCATCTGAAGCATCTCTGTAGGTCTACTCTCCTTTTTATTCTACAGAAAGCATATCCTATCTTGATCTTCTGCTTACTAGTAAGCTACAACCCATGTAACCTTTTGTAAGATAACCGTGGTTATTTGGCTACCATTTAGTTTCTGTCTCAAAACAACCAACTGAATGTGTTTGTCACTAGCATTACTCAGATTTTTGCTGATTGCATTTTTTATTTCTTCATCTGTTGTGTCTCCATCTAAGTCTAGTATGTGTGTAACGCTGTTGATTTTTATCACCACATCCATATTTTGTTTTGTTTTTTATCGTCTTTTTCATGGAATTTGCTTTTTCCCTGTCTCCTTCTATTTCTAGCATCAAATCCCCTTTTTGTGTTTTTTTTATTGTTTTAACCCAAACATTCATAGTTTGTATATCTACGTTCTTTTTTATATCTTGGAGAGTATCTGCGTAGGATTTTCCCTCCGCTACCTTGATGATTAACTTTTCCGTGAGCTTGATTTTCCCGGGAATATACTTCTTTTTGTTTGACGTGGACCTCGGGTTCTCTTCTTTTCCTTTATTTTTGCACTATAGTTATCTGTACATCTGTCGTTTGGAATATGTATTCCAAGCATTTTCTTAGGTAGGTAGTTCATACCCAATTTTCCGGTTTCAAATTTAATAACTTCGGACTTGTGCACGGTTATCTCATTTTTTAAATTTTGTAGTAAACTAAACAATGTTTCGATATCAACTAAACACTCATGCTGGAATTCATGAAAGCCAGTTAAATTAACGGTTGATTAAATTTGACAACCGCAAAACTGTTTATAGTAATGCTACCGCAAAGGCAAGATTTACACAATATGTAACTACCAGAACTAAAAAGAAAATAATAATTGATACTAACGCAAAGTAAATATCAAGTATTTATATTGAATAATTAAAAACAATTTTGACAGTTTATTGTATGTTGAGGTTATGTTGTTACATTTAACGCTGATTAACTTTAATCAGCTTTCATGAATTCCACCATCAGTCTCTATCTTTAATTGGGATAACATATAGAGTGATTAAAATTTGAATTATCTCCATACTTGTTTTTGTGTACTCTATGCGCCCTTCTTTGAGTCCCTTCACTATCAGTGTCTCAATACCAGGATATTTCCTGCTAATCTCTGTTATTGCCTTATCTTCAACGGTAGCTTCCGGACTCACAACAACCACGGTGTCCCCACCTGTTTTGTTTGAAGCGGTGTTCCATGCCTCGAGTCTAGTTACCCCAAAAAAGTTTTTCGACCACTCTTTATCTATAATTTTTGACAGGCCTTCCCATTCGCTTTGCAGATTGATCTCGCGTTTTATCATATCATATGTTCTTTTTTGTTCTAATTTCTTTTCTGTTTGTAGAACTTCTACATCTGCTTAGGTGCCCATACCTCGCATTTCCTTCGAAAATGTGTTAATCAATTTTCTGTCTGCACAGGCCTCTGTCTGTGCTCCTGCATCGGACAATTCTCCGGCTATTGGGACTTCATTTCTGCAATCTGTTTTTTAGCATTTCTGCAATACGCCCAACGTCAATTACACCCTATTTTATCTCCGCCTTTGTATTTGCGGGAATTTTTATTAGCTCCACAAGCGCCTTGCTACGTTTCGCTAGTTTATTCACAAAGCACTTTAGTTCTGTTAAATCAGCATTTTTGTCTCCACTTACCTCTCGGGGTTTGGGTAGAGTTTTTTCTCTTGGTCTTTTTGAGTGTTGTTTAACCATCCCCGACCTTGTGTCTTGGGTTCCGGACGAGAAGGATCTATCCCTGAACTGGTCTAATCTAGTTGGTGATCTCGCTAACAAGCTCCTTCTTTGGAACGGGTTGAACTTTGTTTCTCCCGCGGTTTCCGTGTTCGTTTTTGTTGCTAAAGTTGTCATGTTTTTTCCTTCGCTGTTTGTCAGATAATTGCTCCCCCCAGAATTTGTGGTTCTTCCCTGAGGTAATTCATTTTTATTCGCTGACTTTTCCATCATAAGCATAGTGGGTAGGGCTGCTACCTGTTTTATGTGATTGTGCGTTGCCGGGTCTGTGTCGTGTTTTTTATTCGTGGAGGTTTTCTCTTCCTTGCTCTATTTGGTCCGTGGGGGTTATTTGATTTCACCACTACCACCCATTGCTGGGAGGCATGCCCCTATACGCAACCTTGGGGACGCGCTTTTCGGGAGTTTTGTTTCTCTCCACGGATGAAACATAGTAGTAGACCACTTTATTCTAGCTCACTCAATAACCAAAGTTTCTACACAATTGGCTACACAGATAATATATCTTCTAAGATCTAAAATAAAAATTTAATTCCTTGATCAAAACGTCTCAATATCCTTACCACTAAAGACACTTACGACCATCCTTTAAGCAGAGATAACCAAAATAAACTATGGAATGATCAAAATAGATAAACCAAGAAATATTTGATAACAACGTGCAAATTCTTAAAAACAACTAAGCAGCAATTTTAACTTTCAAAATAACCTTAAATTACATTATAGCTAAAGCTAGAATGCCATAAAGCCTCACATTAGTAACTTGCGCAAATAGCATTAAGTTGTGCCAAGTAAAAAAACACTGACGCAATACGTTACGTGAAAACTAATAAATTGGCGTGCAATGGAACAACCCTTAAGACGTGTGAACCCAAACCTTGGACCGCACTACCATCATACTAAAGCAAATAAATACAAAAAACATAACGGTATAACAACCCAAGTTGTAAACTGGCAAAAGATGCATCCAAATCTCAAAACGGTCGACTACTACTTAAAACTGTTCAGAAAAAAAAAACTGCAAATCGTAACAAAAAATTTGACAAGGCACTTTCAACTAAGAAACCACATGCATACTATGAGCATTGTAGATAACCCAATATGGAAAGAAAACCGAGTACGTACTATGTTAGGAAATGTCTGGCTTTGTAAGACCAGCATAAAGAAAACCCCTCCAAGCAATGTCCTAACAAATGTCAACCACATAACTTAGCAGTGTGTCAAGATGAAAAAGTAAGGTTTATCACTGAAAAAAGTACACAGACTAATAAGACCTAATTGCAATGAAAATAGATTTAACCTTTCACTCCAATGCAGATTTTAAAACGTATTATACATATTAGGTAATAGCATTATAAAAAAGATTTTTTAATCGGTTTAAAACACTACTAATGGATGTGATGTCTAAATACAAGAAACATAATAATTACGTCTTGGGTACTATATTATCAATTTTATAGCAAATTTTATTAATCCAAACAATTTCAAAGATCTAGCATTGTCTTTTAGTTTAACTCACATTATTATTAACAAATAACATAAATTAGTAAAAATACATCAACATACTTAGACAATATTTTTACAAATGTTGTAATCATTTTGCAGTTATCATATCAAATATAATAATGTTCTTACCAAAAAATAAAATTATCTAAGCTTTTTGTGAAAACATTGTAAACTCACAAAAACAAATGATGCAAAAAAATGTAAAACAGCTATAAATAAGTGCATCAAAAAACAATTATAACTACAAATAAACAATCTTACTGTAACATTATATCAAAAAATAAGCCAAAAACAATAGGGTTTTTTATTATTAATGAAAAGTACTAAACCGTAAATTTAATAAAAATAACTTTTAAAAAACTTAACTGTTTTTTACATCAATTGCTGATAAAATTTTAAGTATAATTAACTATGATAATGCAACAAAATCAATTAAAAAAACACCACCAATCCTAAACTCGACATTACACCCTGGTACCGGGCAGGAAAAGATACAAACTATTAGTCTCCTTAGCAACTCAAAAAGCAACGATATCATCTATCAAGTCAATTATTAAAAAATGCTTACCTACTTGCAAACTCAGTAGCAAGTTTTTAAAATGCTTTAAAACTAGCATTTTGTTGTTTTAATATCAAAGTTATATGACATTATTTCCTTAAAACTTCTTAAATTATATACGGAAGGTCATAACCAATTTGTTTCTGTAAATAAAATATCCTTAATTTTAATGTTAAGTAAGGTGTACCGCAAGGTTCTGTTTATACTTCCCCCGCTATTTTAAATTTACATAAATAACTTTTCCGCTTGTCTTAAATAAAGTCAATATTATTTGCAGATGATGATACTACCATACATTGCAAAAAAAAGAGCCAATTTTGATTTTGACTTATGTTCATTACACATAGAATTCTACTTTAAACAAGTATAAAGCATAAAGCATTTAATAGAATTTGACATCCTAATCCTAACAAGCTCTATTAAATAAGTCCTAATCACAAATCTGTAAATATTATCATCAGTTTTCTTGTCAACAGAAAAATCTTAGTTAGAATTGATGGTTTTAACGAATACCCTAAAATCATAAATGCATTAAGATTTTACATTTATAGTTTAGCAGATAATAGCACCTTTCATAATTTTCAAACAAAATCAACAAATACACATCAACAAATAAGACAAAGCGTCTTAAAATGCCAAGGTTAAAATTTGTAGCATCAATAAAAAAAGATGAAACAATATCTGATTGTTTAATCTTGTTTAATAATAATTCAAATAAATAAATTATGTTGGTATGATATACAAATATTTTGTTAAAATTATATGGTTTTTATAAAATGGTTCAAAACATAAGTAGTTGCAAATAATAACAATACTAAGGTTAAGTTTTGTAAGTAATATATACAATGAAACTTAAAATGACAACCAAATTAAGAAAAAATCAGATTTGCTATAAATGTTTAAGCATGATGAAATGAAAACTATTTAGTAAAACCAACTGTTTACAAAATTTCTGAAATACAAGTACTTGATGTGGTAAATTATAGGCTCTCCATTAAGTTGCACCCTCTACATTTTTTTTTTATTTTACAATACTAAATTAATGCGTTTGTAATGCGCTCTTATGCTTATAATTTGTGAATAGTTTTAGATAGAAAGACCAAACTAATGATTAAGCGCCCCCTCAAAATAAAGTTCTACAATTTTGATTATGCTACATAAATGCGTTTGATATGATGCCGTCATAGAGCGTTCCCCCAAGATGGAAGCAATTTTTAATTACAGTTAGTGAAGGCAATCACAATTTAAAACAACAACATCTAACAGACTAAAATAAAAAGCATTTGAAATGTAAATTAATTTTTTAGTAATATGTAAAAAAAATGATAAGATTACAATTTTTAATAATTATACTATATTTATGCGCTCAAAATGCGCCTTTATTTGTTTGCTACAGTTTTTATAAGCGCTTTCTTGTAAATTTAGTTTTGAAAAGTTTTGGGTTTTTAAAAACGAAATTAAAGCATATTTATGGTTTACTTGAGAGTTTACTATTAAAATATTTCTCCTTAAAAAAACTTATTTTAAAAAGTATATTTAAAACTGTTCAATACACCGATGATTGGCTGCAACAGCGTTTGCTTCGCTGGTGCAGCCAAACAATAATATTTTTTTTTAAATATTATTTGACTTGTATTAAAAAACTGTTTTTCAGAGTGTGCAGACAAAAAATATTATTTACAGATTAACCAATGAGTATTTTTTAGAAAGCGCAAAAAACGCTATTTTGATTTTGGTATGATATTTTTAAGTTTAAATTTTTATGGAAGAACCAGTTTAATGAAGCCGGTTAATTATTAAGTTGTCCCAACGCATTTATTTTCTGCATAAGTGTATATATGTATATACACAAGCGCATTAATATAGTATATTTAAAACTGTAAAAAAATACTGGTAGGGCCTTCTACCTAAACAAATATGCGCATACATTTTTTTTGTAAAATATTCAAATTTATAAATTTGTTTGTAAAGACACCAATTTAATGGAATCAGCTAATGGGGGTGGCCCATCTAAAACTGTTCAAAAATCATAATTACAAATAATAACTTTTTTTTGCAACGCATAAAAGCGCATATTGTTTGCATTAATATAGTATATTCAAAATTATAAAATTAGAGAGAGAGCATTACAAGCGCAATTATTAAGTAGTTTCAAATTTATAAATTTTTTATTGGGAAGGAAAAACTTAATAGAGCCTCAACTATGCAAATAGTGATGCTACGCAGCACCATTCTGTGTCAATATTTCTGATGCTAAAAAAACATAATTTTAAATAAACGCGTGCAAGAAAATTTGTTAAAAAAGTAATAACGCAGTAAAATGGTTAAATTCAAAGCAATGACATAAAAATTCAGGAAATTAAGTCTAGTTGTTCAGATTATATATACCATATAAACTAATTACGTATACAATAATGTTAAAATAAGTAACAATAAACAAAAAAATAGATTGAATGTAGAACAGCATAAATAACTTTTAACATATTGCAGCCACAAGCGATTTGTGTATTGTCGGCTAAACATGTCTACAAATACAGATTTCTTAATTTTTTTATTAGTTGTTACGGAATAATGCGTAATCGAAACGAAGCACTGAATAAATCTCAGCAGAAAATTATTTTAACGTAGCATTTGGTTAAAATATTGCTCTAATATAAAAACAAATTAAACTCTGATTTATTTGCAATGATATAAAATTTGTATGCCTAGAATGATGAAGATAATGTTAAAGTGATATGATTTTAATTAATAGCCAGTGAAGTGAAATGATTGGTGTAGCGGGCAAGCACTCGCGTGTGTGAATTTCGTGACGCTTTAAAATAATTAAATTCTATATAATTGTGAAATAAAGAAATAAAACAAATTGTATTGGTATCTAAACGGATTTATAAAATGCTATTTTAAGTTATTACTACATAGCTTAATTACTTCAAAATAGTAATGAAATAATCCAATTGCAATGTATTCAAAATCAGAAAAAAAATTAAAATAAACAAAACCATAAAAACAATAATAAATTTTAAACAGATAACATAAAGTAAACTAGACAAAATTAAACAGTAAAAAGTAAAAAGTAACAGTAAAAAAACTAACCGATTGATTTTGTAAATTATGTAAAATGTTAGCGATTATCAATTATCAAAAAATGATATTAATTAATGAACAAATTATTCCGAGTAAAAATAAATGGAAATTTAGTAATCAGATATAAACTTTTTAATCAATTTTAGTATATGGCTTCTCCTTAATGACAAATTTTCTCTGTTGGCAAAAAATAAAATAGCCTGTGATCACTTTGTAACTTTCCGCGCTTATTATCATAATCCTGTCTGGAATATCACTTTAAAAGTTTTATCCCAAGAATCATTCTTTATTACAAAAGTGTAAGCGAGTTTCACTATGTTATTAAAGTTGGCGGAGAACATATTCTCACGCTTGATTATTTTCTTAATGCTATATTTAATATTATAAATCCAAAATTCACTTTAGAGTGTATAAATGCGATAATGATTAAGAAGTGGGTCATATCCCCCAATGGCAACGCGCCACCATCTCTATAGAATACATCCCAGGATAAGTAAGAATGAATTGTAAGATTTATTTCAGCTTAAATTACACAACATTTCCTGTTACCAGACATGTGCTATTATATAAATTACATTGACAATTACCCTCTAATTAATGCCATTAATTAATTAAATTTAAAGCTCTTAATTTAAATCTTATCGATTTTTGTGTTTATGGTACCCGAACATCAAGTAACCATTTTAATTTAATTGTGTTAATAAATTCAACTGTAGGTACTAAAAAAACTGTCAATTAATATTTATATTTTATTTTTTTTCAAATAACTACCATTGCCTGGCATTTAATATTAAAAAAAAAAACAATAGTAATGCAAATTTATAGTAAATACATTAATAAATTTGAAAAAATAATATATGGCCAACGAACTAAAAGAAAATTATTATCCAGCAACTGGAGTTAAGACATATGTTGTTTATGGCCACTGTGCTGATATATTGGTGCACATTTTCTAATATTACGATATTCATGCTATCGAAATAGGTCCTCCATAAATTAGGTTTATTGTTGCCCGTTTATTTGACTTTTAAAGAATACGTTAATAATAACTCGCTCTGTAGTTTAACAAAGTCTTGTGTAATTACATTACACATTATAAATAGTTATTTTAAACTATTAATATATAATTCTTCAATTTTTTAATCATTGAAACAATTAAAATGTAAATAGCAGTATGTTTATATATTTTAGCTTTCATAGATTATTACATTAAAATTGTCAATAAAATAATTTTGCAACATCACACGTATTGTTTGCGGTATGTTTGTCCGATATGTTAAATTCAAATATCACAACCTATAATGAGATGAGTTGGCTAGATTGAGTATGAAAATAATTAGTGAAAATTGCCATTAAGTATAAATGAATGATTGATTATTCCATGTAAAGTGAAAGTTCTATAGGAATTTTTTTGATTGAATTATTTATAAGAAAATTAATGACAGATGTAACAGTTTATGACCGGTACGTTTTCGTAAATTTTCAGCAATTATCAAAAATATAAAAAGATGCTAATATAACCTGTAAATATAACCGTATGATCGTGCACATGTTCATTCATGTTACGTAGTTTACTTGTTTATGCTGCAAGTGCATAGAGGAGTTTTCTTTAAACGGCAACAAATTTGATGTAAAATCAACTGAAGATGACAACTTATACTGTAAAATGTAAGAAATTTTACAAATATTTAAGTTTATTATTAATGAATGAATAGTAACCAGTCCCATAAAAATAATTACATAACTTTGTTTCTATCAAAATATAATAAGTTTTGACAATATCTTTTTTTAAATTAAAACATGCAACAAGACTATACTTTTTACAGTGTTTTCAATTCAATGTAGTACTTAGATGTTCAATAACTTTTGTAAAATTTATTTTAAATGTTTATAAGAAAAACTGCAAAGAAAACAATTATTTCCAATAACAATCAACCGCTACAAATGTTTTTTTATTAATCACTCAAAATTTTTTAAATAGACGTATTGAGGCTTGAAAAAAGTGCATTTGCTTGTGTACATTCATGAAAATATATTGTATTGTTAAGATATTTAGTGAAACAATTAAGCTTTTTACAGTAAACTAGCTGATTATAATATTAGGAGATGATGTGGCATTTGGTGACATAATTAACACAATCAAATTATATATTCAGGATGAAAGTAAGAAAACAAGAAAACATTTAACTTTCAAACATTTTTATTTTTGTAAAAAAATAACAATAATAGACATTATACACTGGCGAGCAAAAAATAGAGGTCACTTTAAAATTATGACTTAGTTTTGAAATTTTTTGTTTTAACTTTATGTTTGCAAATTGTAAACCAAAGTAGGCGTTTAATAATTTGTATCCTGATAAATGTTATCTATCTGTCAGTTATTATCACCTTGTTACGGACTTTTATAAAACAGCATCCATTTTGCTCTAACTGAAAACCTACATTTTGTTGTGATTTTTTACTTAGTGTTGATTTTTCTTTGCAAAACAAGTCATTGACACGGTGTACTGAACTTAACAGGTCAGAATGCATTTAAGCCCTATTGTTGTAGCAAGAATTATAGCGTTTATATATTTGCTTACCAGTGTGTAAAGAAATGATTATATTTTTAATATGTATTAATATTATCTATACATTTTTTACAAATCCTTTTCAAATAGATTGCCTTCTACTTGAAGGCAAGCATTGACACAATTTAACACTAAAAGCACAAACCCTCTGCAGCATTTCTTCGTTATTTAACGTAACCGATACGTAAATGCGAGTTAGACAATTTGAGGTCCAAGAACAGGTTTCTTGTAAACCTTTTTAATAAATAATTAAAAAAACAACAAAAAGATTCAGATCCGATAATCTAGGCCTGGTGTTATGGTGTGGGTCTACCAAGAAATTTCTTTCTTGTGTATCATAATGTGATGGTGCGCCATCTGTTTGCTAAAAAGTCTTCATCAACCAGTGATAGTAGTCAAATTTTTTTTTAAACTGAAGGTACATCGTTGAATTAAGTCGATTAGGTAAAAGTTGTAGACACAAATATTTATTAACCCACCAATCAACCAATGACATTCTTTGTTGATATGATTGTCTAGGGATTACATAAAAAAGAATTTCTTTTTAATCATGCAGATTATGAGTATTTATGATGCTCTTCTCTGTAAGTATCAATTAAATGTGGATCATTAATAGCACATTTCCACAATCATCGGCAAAAATTAAGTTTTAGTACTATATCAACGTCTACATGACTTGTACATTTTAAAGTCTGAGGTAGAAGTCATTTTTTCGTAAATCCTGAAATATTTTGAACGCTTGTATGTACATTCACTTCAGCAATGGCATAAACTTCCTCTTTGTGTGGCGGCATGGCATGACTATAGACAAAGAGGACTAATGGGGAAAATGAGAAATGACAGGCAAAGTAACACATATTAACTGTAAAAAAATGTAATATCTTAAAGCATTAAGGATGGAAGAAAGCGGTAAGAGAAACAAATTAAATGAATGCTTAATAGGCTTATGCTAGTAAAAAATAAACAAAAAAACGAGCAAAAAGGAACGCAATAGAAAGATGGCAGACACAGTGGATAGAAGAAGAAATAAAAAAATAGACAAAAAAACTAATATCAAAAATAAAAGAATAAGTAGATAATAAACCAGCGACGTGTTACAACCACTCACTAAACTTGAAGCTTTTAAAAAGTATTAACAAAAAATAAATGAGATAAAAAAAATGTAAATTTTGTCAAAAGACACGCATGGCAAAGCGTGGAAGAAAGATAGAAAAAAGTTAAAAAATAAAATCGACAAACCATTAATATATACCTGAGTGACAAAAACAAATAATGAGCACTAAGAATCTATGCAACGTTAGGACTAAAAAAAATGATAGTAAAGTTTGAAGTTTGAAGATTTAGATAAACCAAAGTAGAAGAACAAAAATTAAATCCATAGAAAACAAAAGAAAAAAAAGCAAAAAGGTAAATAGAAGCAAAAAACTTAAAAAAAGCAATGAAGAAGATGCCAAGACAATTATGCCTACTAAGAAAGAGAAAGTGTAAGTATAGACAAAAAAAAACAATTACTTAAATTAGAGTATATCATATATAACCGACTCACCTATTTACTTAAACATAAGTACTAACCAAATAAGCAGAAATAAAGAAAAAAATGCTCAAAGAAAGCAAACTAACGGAATTTACTAAACGATTTCCAAACTGTAACTTTTAAAATAGTTAAAGTATATCTGACAATCAAGAGACACAAAGAACTAACTAGAAATAGAGATTCAAAAACCTTACTTAAAGTAAAACTTGCAAATCTAACATTATCAAAGGGAATACACCTTATAGAACTGCACAAAATATTAATAAAAAAGAAAAAAGATTTAAAAAAAATGGATGTCAGTGTGGAAAATAGAACCAAAAAATAAGGTATAGAGAGAGAGACAACATGTGTTGCCGCAGCAGACTGTATAAATTCCGCAAAGCTAAGACCAGTTAGTTAATCTCAAACTAATACCACACTAGTGACAATAACATTGACAAACAGCAAAAAAAACATAATATATTGTGCTAGTCATACGTTCTTAAAAAAAGTGAAACAAGTATTATTGAAACTAGTGCTACTTCCACTAACATTGCATTAAACAACGGTACACCAGCTGCATACTGTCAACATCCAGCACCTTATTTCCAGATTTACTAAAATCATTTTTTTATTAATGGAAACATTGACCATATACTAATTATAGCCCACACTAATGTTCAATTGTTTAGAAATAAAATCAATAAAAATGATTATGCATAACTGAACATTGGTCATCATTTAAAAAATAATGATATTAAATGTTTAATTATACCTCATTTTAAACTAGTTGCAGACTTTAACAAGCAAAACTTGTATTATTCATGGAGGCAACAAAACTTATTAAATGTCTTTTAAACTGTAAGTTAAATATTTTAAGTTTTTATATGAAATGAAGGTAAAAATATGTAGCATTAAAATCAAATTGCTTCATTTTCTTTGTGTGTCGACTTCAACAAAAATTTTACCTTATTATATACTAGTACATAAAGAATGTAACATCATTCTATCCTAATCTTAAGAGAGCTACTGCAAAACAACCGTTTTATTATAATAAAAATGCGCAGCGACTTTGTTCAATCTTGTTCTTTATTTAAAGTTAAAATTATTGTTCTTTACCCATGTACCTAAGTATTTGTATTTATATACTCCGTCAATGTTTTGTTGATTAATTGTTAGATGTGTGTTGTTGTTAGCTGCGTTTTTGCTTATCAACATAAATTTGGTTTTGTTAATATTCATTCCGTAGCGTTCACTGATTTCTTCGATGTGTTTCATAGTTTTACGTAGGTGTTCCATATTACAAACCAGCGGATGTTATTTACCGGATAACTATTCACTATAATACAAGTTCTTTCAATTTTAAGCGCTTCCTGCGTTATTGTCTTTATATAGAGTATAGGTTAAAGAGAGTTGTGGATAGAAAACATTCTTGCAAAACACCTCGTCTAATTAGAATAATTTTTTATAATTTTCCTTCATTGCTTATGATGGTATTTTTGTAACTCGTAAACCTCTTTTATCTATTACATTTCTCCAAAACAGTAAGATTAATTTTTTGAGTTGTACTTTGTAAAATGTCTTTTGTAATCAACAAAACATGTAAATACTTTTTAGTTCTGTTTATTGTACACTTTCTTGTGTACTAATTAAAAAAAACACATTTTTTCCGTAGAGTGTTTTAGGGATTGTCACAAAACACTCCTTTAGTCAAGTTTTAAGGTTCCGGCTACTTTTTTTTATCTTCTTGTGTATATTAAAGATATCGTATGACATTTGCAAACTTTCTAGTTTTTCACTTTTTTTATTTAACATTTTTCTTTTGTGTTGTAGATCTTATTGATAACTTTCTTTTGTGTTTTTTTTATTTTTGTCAGCATTTGTAGATTTGTGTTTGTTTTTTCTTTAGATGTATAATTTTGTCCATCATCCACTTATTCTTTTTTGTTATTTTATTATTTGTTACTAACTAATTGCCTCTTTAGCCTCTTTAATAATGTTAAAACTATTATTTTATTTGATTAATTTAATTCTATTGAGCTTCCGGTAATGTTAACTAAACGAACAAAATCTTTGCAAATTCAACAGGCAGTACTTTTTTCAGTACAACTGACAATTTGATAACTGATTTTTTACCTACTTGTATTTGTCTGCTATTGTGCATGCTAGTGTCATTTAGATCAAATGATTTTATGTAGCGGTGAAATTTCTCATACACATAATACAAATCAACTTTATTGTTACCGATATCTTTTCGTAAAAATTTGTAACTATCTTAATAATATATTAAAAAATATAGTTTGGAAAATTTGTGTTTTTTGTCATAAAAGAGTATTTTTAACATAATTTCAACAAGCTTTGACACAGTGTGACTCACTAAACTTAGTAATGGCGTCAGAAATATAACAGAAGAATGGGTCACCTCATTTTTAATTCGTAACGGTGAAAACCTTAAAAACTATATAGATTGAGTAGAAATACAAATAATGTTAAAATTAAGTTAATTTATAAGCAAAATAAGAGAATTTACTGTCTAAATATAAAAAATGCAAAAAAAAAATTTTTTTAAATTATAATAACTTCTCAGCCTGTATAGGCAAAGAAGCATTCCGAGTGTATAAACCTGAAATTTGACGCTATTAATTTTTTATCCAAAAAAAATATAGAACAATATGTAACAATTTTAAAAAATCTATCATTATGTAAATTTAATAATCTCAAAGTTAGTTAAACAAAAAACATTTTAACATAAAACTGACGTCCATGCTCTATAAAATTTAAAATATAAAAAAAAAATTAATTTAAGGATTAATTACTCCAATATTCAATCTTATTTTAACATCAAGAACAACAAAAGCAAATTAAACTAACAAGAATAAAATTAATATAATATAAGAAAAACTAAACATTCCGCAGCAAAAATTGAAGAAATAAATACTTTACTAAGACAAAAAAAAAACAAACTAACAACAAATCGAAAACACCGATAGCCGCTGAACAAAAACCGCACAGTGTATGTGCAATGGAAAATGCAGTCCACGTGAATGGCAATTGCAACAGTCCGGAACAATTACCTAATTAAAGATTCAATATCAAACGCAGTAAGTGGACTATCAATACAACGCAGAGTGGGTACATTTAAACCAATTAACTCTCTTGCTGACTTGCCCACATATTGGCGCTATAAGAAAGATAAATATTACCGGTATTATTATTTTTTTTTAATAAACTAATAAGTGATAGTTGCCGTTTAAAAGTATAAGGTACTCAAATTAAAAACTTATTTGAATAAAAATTGTTAAAATTATGGGCCAAACTCTGATAGGCAATACTATCAGGATGTTTTATTTTCTTATCATTGTTAATAATAATAATAATAATAATAATAATAATAATATTAATAATAATACCAATAATTTATTAGTCCAGAAGATCTATACAAGCTATGAGACAAGTCATTACAGATATACTAAACATTTATATATAAAAAAAAAAATTACCGTCATAAAATATAAAATAATACAAATATTAACTATAAACATAACATACTAAAGCATATAAATTCATTTACTAAATATTATGCTTTATGCAACAACATTCAGAGCAAGTGACTAGTAATACCAAAGAAGAAACTTAATTTGGACCAGATGTCACCAATATTAAAATTTACGCTGTATTTTTAAACTTTATATATGGGCCATTCTAATTCAAACAAACAAGACCAGGGAGGGGGTGCGTCAAAAAACATGATTTAGTAATTTTTTTCTGTTTCTATATCTTTTAAGTAGTATTTTGATCGGTTCTTGAGAGTATGAAACCCTTAAAAAAATGTTTGTTGTTGTTTCTTAACGCTGACTTTAAAAAAATAATGTGCTGGGCAAAAAAAAGCATTTTTTGGGTTTTTTTTAAATGATTATTTTTTAACATTTATTCTTAGAAATACACGCAGCGCTCAAAAAAACTATAGACCAATTGCTATTAAAAATTTAAATTCTGCGGACAATTCTACATAAATAACTGGTGTGTGTGTGCTCATTGGCCGTAGAAAAAAACATCTAAAAAAAAATGTAAAAAATAAAAAAAAAAAATTCTTACTTACTGTGGCGATGTAAAATAGCCGTAAAAAGCACAATAAATAAATAAATGAATGATATTTTCTCCACGTGGCAGGTAGGAACGGAACGAGTTAGTCTATCAAACTGATGCCGCTTATCACGACTCAATTGGCTCCTGACTGATTGGGTTCTATGAAAACTATGTCTGACTGTTTGTTGCATGAATTTAATAACGTAATTTAAAATATTTTTAAATTTCAGCTTTTCCAAATCATTTGCATTGAGTTAGTTCTTGTAACATGTACGCAGCTGTGCTGATGCCGTGCTTAATTATTAACCTGTCTGACTGCTTGATTGAAGTTCTGTCATTCATCAACTATCTGTCAATAAATGTTCAGCTTTTCCAAAACAATTTTTGGGCACTAATTAAAATTACACCTTTCTTAATGTGCCAGCGCCAGGTGTCCTGACACCTGGCGTGCTGACTCTATAGAGACGTTCTATAGCCAAAATAAAGTCTAATCTGAACATATCAAACTTTCCAAAACTCTTGCACTTTTATGTCTCCAGTTCCTGTCTATAATAATAGTTATTTCATAAGCAATTGTAGTAAATGCAATAAACAAAATACTAGTTTGTTTAAAAACCATACAACATATTATATAAAATGATGAGGCGCGTCCAAACTTAAGTTTAAACAACCCAAATCAAAATAACAACTAAGTTTGAAACCAGCTTAACAACAATACTATTAACGCAATCAATATACTAACATTTTTGCATTTCTTCTTTATACTAATCAAAATCTGATAGAAAACTAAAGATGATTTTCACTATACTCATACGACTATCCTCAACTCACTAGTAATTTAAAAAAAAATAATCATTTTAAAATTCCCAATCAAGTAGATAGTAGTTGTAAAATTACTTGTTTGTATTTGGAAATATTTTAGCAAGTTTCTCCTGCCCGTCTTAACTCTCCAATATTTTCTGTGCAAAGCATTTGCATAGTCGGTGCATATAAAAGCAAAGCTAGCAAAGTGACGCACCAAATGCTTTTACCATTTGCGTTAGACAATATTCAATCAAAATATGAGTTCTTTGTCGTACCAGAACGTTTTCAATATGCTAACATCAATACATGAAAATAACATACAAATTTGTAACGCTTCTTTGTTGCTGATGACTGTTTTAAAAAAGTTACCCGATTTTTTGTTAATAAATTCTAAATAAAACAAATCAAACCAAATTTTGTAAATTTAACAAAACACCCAGTTTTTTTCTAAAACCAAAAGCCTACGCACTAGCCAAAAACGCGTTCAAGCATTGCGTATTTTTTTTGCACTGACTAATACTAGTCAATTAAAAGCATTTTTAGGTCTAACAAACTTCGATTGCAATTTTAGTGAAGATTTTTTGTCAATGACAAAAACGCTAACCCAATTGCTTTGGAAAGGATGTGATTGGTATTGGCGGCAACCTCAATATAAAGCTTTTTAAAACATAGAAATAGCTTTAAAACAAACGTGACCTGCCGTTTGTTGGTCAAGCAGATGGCTGCAACATAGGTGTAGATTCAGATTTGTTACAACTTGTCAAAAGTAAACGTAAGTTGTAAATTATTTCAGTAAGTTGTTATAGGAAAATGAGCTTAGGTACGCCGTAGCGGAGAAAGAAATGATAAGTATTATTTGTCTTTTTATAAGTAAACAGTTTAGTATATATATTATAACGACAACTGTTGTTTTGTTATTTATTGTTCTCTAGGACAGTTGGATGTGCTTTTGCATTAAAGGAATACATTTTTGCGGTATACTATAAGAAACAAAAGTCAAACCCAAAATTGTATTCTTACGCATGACCAACTGCTGTATTTGTTCAAAACAAATATTGCGCCATTTTGGCTTATTGTACCTAAGTATCTCACCAAAAAGTTTAAAAACTTTTATTATATTTTATATTTTCTCTATTTATTTTATAAAATCCTTTTATATTATTCATAGATAGATAGATAGATTTATTAAAACATTTGAAAAAAATTACAAAGATAAATTTACACAAACATTCATGTCAAATATTAATACAATAATATATAAACTTAAAAATAAAACAAACATAATGACACAAAACTGTATACATTATTAATATATAGATATTTTAAAATGACAGAGTACAGAGTTAAAAATTAAAATTTAGATTATACAATATCTCTCCTGCAGAAAGTATAGTACTCTTCAATTGAATAACAATTGCATTCTATAAGAATTTTTTTAACAACTTTTTTGAATTGCTTTTGATTATTTATCTGTTTTACTTCATTTGGTAGAGCATTGTATAATTTACATCCGGTATAGTAATAGCCTTTCTCATAAAGAGTTAGGTTATGTTTTGGTAATAAAATATCATTTTTATTACGTGTTTGATAATCATAATCGACATTATGCATCATAAACGTGGACATATTATTAAACACATAACATAAAGTTGTAAAAATATAAACACCACAAAACGTTAAAATATTTTGTGTCTTAAAGACATCTCTGCAAGACACATTCCACTTTAAACCATATATAATTCTAATAGCTTTTTTTTTGAATAATAAAGATTCTATCTGCACCACTCGCTCTTCCCCAAAACATTATTCCATATCGCATAACTGAATAAAAGTTACCATAGTACATTGTTTTTAATATATCTTTGCTACAGTGTTTAGATAAAATTCGAAGACCATAGCAAATACTAGAAAGTTTGGAAGAGAGAGTGCTAAGATGTGATTGCCATTTAAGATTATGATCTATTTCTATTCCTAGAACTTTTGTAGAATCAACAACATTCAGTAAGTTATTATTTATTGCAACTAAGTCACCAATTTGACCATTTGACTGAGCAGTTCCAAACAGTACGATAGCAGTTTTGTTTTTATTGATAGCTAAACAGTTTCTATCAATCCATTGTAATATGTTTTCATACACCACATTTACGTTTACAAGTATAGTATTTAAATCACCCTTCAGTAATATGTTAGAATCATCAGCATATGACACCAACATAGACTGAGTGATAATACTGGTAACATATATTATCGAAGTAATGATTTTATTTATTTATTTATTTTATTTCAACATACATGTTTCGATGATTAATCATCATTATCAATGTATTAATGTAATATAATATTTCAAACTGATTGATTAATATTTAAAAAATTGTTTTTTCCCGCTAAACAATTGTCAAATTGTGTTATGCATTGAATAATTTGTCTTTTTATAGAAATAAGAAATCAAAACCCTTTATAAATTTTTTATTTAATGATTTAGTTTTTGTTAGAACAAATCCAATTTTTTATTTGTTGCACTAAAAAAGCCTTTTGTTCTCTGATTAAAGATTATAAGTAATTGCTGAAATTGATTACTTTTAAACTTTTGTTTTATTTAATCCGAGCACTTGAAGCATTACTACCAGTCTGTAGTTTCCTAATCCTATTTCACGTAAGCTAACGGTATTTGCATACATGAAATAAAAGCAGATGTAGCAAAACAACATATTTATGATAAGACGCTATCTGAATTTGTAATCTGACTTTAATTGGCAAGCTAATTGCGTAAACCTTACAATGATATTATTTTACCAACAAATCCGAAGCCCACACTTATTTCGGCACAAGATATACATTGCAAAAACAAAACAATTTATTAATTATTTAAAGTATTCACATTTTAATCACAAAAACCATTCAAAAAGTCATAAAAATGTGTTTTTAGTTAATTATATAACGCTCGTGGCAATAATCTAATTGAATTTCCTAGCTTTCCATAAACTTCAAACACTTTTACAAAACAACAAATTCACAGTTGAAAACCTTCTAACGTTCTAAATTCTTATGTTCGTGGAACAAAAAAAATTTATATCAAACACTAAATATGGATTTTGATTAACATGTTATTCTGACATATGTTATGCCCGTATAACACGTTATGCCAAAAACTAAAAGTGATACATGACACATATCCTAAATTAAAAAATTATGAATTGTACAAACCAGAGTCTACTGATTAGGCAAACTAAGTAAAAATGTGTTTTCAGAACCAACTAACGGCAAGTTTAGGACTATTTATTAACATTGTTTCTTATGCCAGTTTTCTAACAGTAAACTTACAACTATCAAAATCAACTTGGCAGACAACCGGAAACCAAACAACATACCACCTTCAAAAATACAGATGGAAGATTTAGTGCACTACTGTACGCAAAAAAACTCCTATCATATTGTATAGGAAAGCAAAACCACAAACGAACGTTTGTTACGTCTCGCAGCCAAACTGTGATAGATATACTAGCAACAGATCATATATGGATAAAATACTATTTAAAAGATGAACGCAAAACAAAAACCAGACTCTACCCTCATCCAAAGTTAACCGATAAAGCTGCTTTTTGAAACAATTTATAACATTTAGTTTAACTACTTGTGCAAATTGAAGTAAAAAAAAATGAAAAATTAAGTAAGTGAGTTGTCAAATTCACAAGCGTACAAAGACTCGTTTCCACTTAGATCGGCTACTTAATTTAACAACACAATACTATTGCGGTGTGAAGAGCTCAACCGGTTTAAATAAGCTGCACAAAGTTTTTTTAAACAAAGCAAAAAATCAATCATACTGGATATTATACAAAAATTACCAGAAAGATTATAAAATACGCATACGTTAACGTCAACGGGAAACTTAATCAACAACTCATACAGCCAATCTCTCAAAAGCAATACTTCTAGAAACCAACTTCCCAGGCTGTACTGCTCCAGCAGAAGTTCGGTCCGACGCTGCAACCCAAACCTTATCAGAAAAGAACAGAAAAGCTGCTTGACTTGTTAAAAAAGCGCGTATAGCATAGAAAATTAATCCGCATTTTTGTTAAAAATATATCAACAATGGCAGTTTTGCGTCTGAATGCATTTTAACTTTGGCATAATGCAGAGAAGGCTGGCAAACACTGTACCCTTCTGAAAGAAACTGTTAAGAAAACACTTCTGTTAGGAAATAACATGTCACTCTTCTTTGTGAGAGCAGAATGTGGTTAAAGATTTTATTAGAATCTACACAGTGGCTCAACAACCATTAACATTTCAAAAGCGGAAATCTTCTCGCAAAACTTAGACTTTAAAATATCTTCACCAATAGGTACGCACACAACTATTTTCACAGTTCTGTAGTTGAAACACCCTTTAGAACTATGGAAATAGTAAACCTCAAAATGTTTAACAAGACTGTTCAAATTTTAACAAATAGTAGAAACAACCCTAAAATTTCATCAAAGTTATTTTTTTTAATGTAACCATGCCCTTACTTTAGCAGTTTGTAAAAATAACATTGAGATGATATGGGTGGAAGTACATTCCAACAAAATAGGTAACATTAAGGGGGACATTAAAAAAGCGTTTAGATGACACTCCATGCTGAAGATAGGCAATGTCTGCCCCAAACGACAAAACAACCGATTACTACTTGTGACGGTCCAAAAAAAACTTGACACTCCCAAGACAGTCTAAAATAAATGACAAGACAATCGAGCACGTGTTATGTACACATAACAGAGATTTCATGTTTGGAAAATGATGGTTTGACATGGCCAGTATAAAGAAGATCCTTCCAAGCGTTGTACTTGCATAAATCAGCCACATTGGGTGGTTAAATGCCAAGACAACGAAGTGAGGTCAGCACTAAAGTAGGTACAAAGAGCCTAATAATATCCAGAAAAACGCCTGGGTAACACTATCTATAATTCTATTTTGAATTATATAATATATAATTATAATAAAATTTGTGTAAATCTCACAAATGATTGAAAAAAATATTGTTGATTAAAAATTTAAGGAGCAATAGCATTTGTAACATAGCCCACCCAACTATATACTTTTTAACTTTGATTTGTGGTCATTGGTCTAATACAAAATCATACAAAAATTATCATTAAATAACAATACAAAAATAAATGTTTTTAAGATTTGTTTTAATCTTGAATGACTAACTTTCATAGTTAAGTCTACCATTTATTATGTTTATTTAAGAGAAACACAAACCACTACAACTGCAAATTACATCTAGTACTTTCTACACAACTGGTAATTAAAGGGACCGGTAATATACTAACGTATGTAAACAATTTTCAGATCAAAGTTGGCACATATATAACCAAACTTGCAAACTTTGTAGTATGTAATTAATGCATATCTGTGGAATGACGATTGGCATCAATGATAGTAAAATTGCTTTATTTTAAAATTCATATTTTATTTTTAAAACGTATTGAAATATTTATAAGACCAATTTAATTTGTTTTTAATTTATTATGTATTATTCACGTTTATGTACCAATGCTAATGTCACCATTCTTCTCAGACAATTACTCAATGTAAAAAACTGTTGCGTATCATAATTAAATTACTATTCAATAAAATTTCTTCAAGTTTTTTATATCTTTTAATTGTTGCAAAAAATGTTTGTTAGAAATTAACATAAGCATAGCAACTACAAAGAAACTTGAAACAAATTGACCTTTTACTGTTACATAAATGTGCCAAACATAAATAAAACTAATCACATTTGTTTTTTTACAATATACAGTATTTTAAGTCAAGGTCAAACTAAACTTTTCATTTCCATTTTGTAAAATATAAAAAAGTAAGTTTATTACTCTGCATTATAATGCATTATGTAACTTATACGAGCACATATTTTTGCCTATTATGTCGCTGCAATTGTAACTGCCGGTGTAAATTTTACACGAAACTAACCCTCTTTATGTGAATCGTCTTTTTAAAGGCGTTGTAAAATTTAATGCAGCTTCTGTTGGGCTGTATGCGTATATATACGGTCAATGCTATTAAGTGCGCACGTGAGTGAAGATAATTAAAAGCTGAAATGATAAATAGAAAGTAAAATGCAATTAAGGTGAAAGATACGTACGTGTAATGGTCGTGGCATGTCCCTGTGAATCCACAGTCCATCATCGTGCAACGGTCAGCTCTTGGAGAACCGGTTGTAATTTCGTAGGTTATATTAAAGCCATAGACATCAAGCAAATGGTCCAGGACTCTAAGATGGGTACTCTCAATCGTATCCAATTTCAATGTGATTACCAAATAGTCCTGCCTGCTTTGGATGTAACTAACCTTGGTCACATTATTCTCGGTCACCGTGTGTAACTCCTTTCCATTTAATTGATACGTCTGATCGTAAATTTGATACTCCTTAAATGTGAGACCTTCGAATACGAAGAGTTGAGTCAAATATACTACGATGCTGGAGTTAATTGAGCCGACGTGTTGCGCGTCGATGATCCATTCGCAGTGAATGGGCACTGTAAATTTAGTAGGAAAGTTGGGGCTCTGTATGACGCCCCTCGCGGCGGTGTGTATACCTCCGCATCGAGGACGAGATATCACTGATCCAGGTAGGAACAAGAATATGCAGATTATCCACCACATTATTTGGTTAGTTTACGAGGAAACTTTTGGGACGACCTCCACTACCGGCATCACGATTTCCCACTGAATAATCTGGAACAAGAGAGAACAATACATTTAGTATCTGTAATTCTATAGCAACTATTTTACATGGTTTGAATTTATAATTTCATATTTTACAATATCATGTTTGAATAATTAAGGGCAACATATGCATATACTATTAAATTATTCTTTTAAAATGTTGTATTGATATTTTTAACATGCAGTATTATAATACATCAATTAAATATCGTAATAATGCTCTAAATATTATCAATAAATTCTATAGAAACGTTTTGAAAGGTTGTATAAAAACTCTTAAAACAATCACATAAATACCGATCCTAAGTTCACAAATCGGATTCAGAATATACGGATTGGATCATTTTTCAAGTGGGCCCTCGGCGATGTGGTAGATTTTTTGCTGAAATTGGGATTATTTCGAAAGAATAAAATTACAATCAATAAAAAATATGATTGCTTTGAACCAACATTGTTTCAATTATATAATTATTATATTATTTTAATAAATTAAAATAAATATATTATCTCATTTGAAATATTTATTCGATTTACTTGAAGTTTTAAGTATAATATATGTTAGTAATACACAATGCTCACATCTTACATTATAAAAAAGTTTAACTTTGTAAGTTTAGATTTGCACGTGTTGTATGTATTTAATACTGGCACAAATATCGTACAAAACCTAAATAACAAAGTTATATAATATAACATTATTATATATATATATATACTAACTTTTTAAATGTTTATTTGTAGCAATATTTCCAATTTATCTTTTTAAATTGTTGTTGTTCAAAAAACTTTCCTTTACCTTATTATATTTTATATCTTGTCAGTTTGTTCTCATTGTCAAATATTGCGTAGTAGATCATATTCATTCTACAATGTTAAAATTATCTCAGTACTTACATATTTTTAATAATGTTGGCTGTCTCAGTAAAAGTAAATTATCAAAAAACATTAATTATTTTAATAGCAACTAAAGTAGCTATTATTATAAAAAAACATAATATGAAAAACGGTAAACTTTGAACTTTGATAAAATATTCACAAAGGTTTTAAAATGTATAGTATTGCGCTTTATGATGTTATTACAGGCCTTAAAAAATGAAAAACTATTGCACTTGCACAACAATATTATTCTGAATATTTTTTTTAATGTTTTTAAGTTTATTTATACCATTTTGTAAAAATGTTCAAAGATTTAACATATTAAAACACAAAACAGAGATGTTATAGTTACATTGAAAATAAATTTAGAACAATAGAATTACGTTATCAAAAATAAATTTGTTTCTTGAAATTAAAGATTACAAAATATATTAATATTTATGAAAAAAAAAAAATAAATTGTTAATACATATTGTAGGGTAAATAATAAATAGATAGATGTAACAAACTTAAAAAAAAATTACACAGTAATCAGAATTTTTTTGCTAGAAGCTACGGCCTACAATTACCAATAATATATTTATTTAGTTTTATTCAACAATTTCAGTGCTGTTGTCTGTACACAATCATGTTAAGAAACAATTTTAACAACACACTTGTGCCGGAACCACCGACTTAAATCAACTTATGGCGTGGACGTAAAGCCGTCCATGCGCGTTGGGTCCTTGGGTTTTGTGTCCAGGTATGTGGTAATTATTTCAATGTATTAAGTGTTTATATTTTTGTTAATTTACAATTTTTTTATGAGTTAAATGTATAAAAAGAATTAATTTTTTTATTATTTATTTAATTAACAATTACCATCCACATGCTCGGCTAACCCCCAACCCCACGTGCTCTGCCACATCTATGGTGCCCAATCAGAAGTCTAGTATAGTGGATTTAATTAAATAAATAAAACCAATTAAATAAATAAAATTAATTAAAAAAACAAATAAATTAAATATGGGTTTAATAAGACGTTCTCCAGAACAGCAATTAGAAAATACAGGAATGATGACTAGGAGCAAATCACAGCACGGAGAATCAAGTGTTGCTGGACAAGAACCTGAAGGGATCAATCATGCGGATGCAAAAACCTTCTCTGATGGAGTGATAAATTCTCTCCAGTGGTTCGGAATCCAATTAAAACTGTAGGTCCCTTGTAATGTAAGTTGCCAGCATTACAAGCAAAGAACGCCAGCAGTGGCGTATGAATGGCTGACGAAGAAGAAGACACCGGACAAATACCACATAGATGCAAACGCTGCAAGTCACAAAATTGCAGTACATACACCGGACACATACCACATGGATGCAAGTGCTGCAGCGGATGGATTTCCAGTGCGTACATATGGCACGCATTATATAGATCCAGGTGCTGCGTTGCAAGGATTTACAAATATAAAAAAATGTGAGTGCAGTAAATACCCCGGACACCATCATCGGGAGTCCGCGACATTTCCAGCAGCGGCCACAGCGTTCTCCATCTCAGCCGCTATCAGGACAAGGAGAGGCAGAGGTCCCATTTATCTGTGAACTTCTTGCCGGGACGTATGTACAAAAAAATACTCCGCAGTCACAAATGGTATCGCTTCCGTAAGGTAACATTCTTTTTGAGAATGATAAATATAATAAATTTAATAAATATACTGGGTCGGAATCAAATAATAATACACAACGACGTGTAAACTTAAATAGCAGTCCTAGTAAAAATTTATATAAAACTGTAGATAATAATAATTATTTACCACCTTATGTACATGTACCTGTACAAAACTCTATGTACAATTATTCTAATTTTCATGTTAATTACTTGCCACGTAATGTGACGGTTCAACCTAATGTGACTGCTACTAATTATAAACCTAATTTAAATTCAAATAATTATGATCAATTTGTTAATGTTAAACCTGTAATGACAACTAATTTAACAAATTGAAATTTAGATACAAAATTTTTACCAAAATTTGAAAATGATAAAACGACTCATCCGGTTGATTATATAAAAAAATTAGAGGCAATTTTTACTATCTCACGTATGCCATTTGAATATTTTAAAATGTACCTTTTTGAAACATTACAGAAGAACGCAAAACCATGGGCCAATGCATTTATTAACCATTTTAATACTTTTGACAAATTTCGCAGAGGATTTTTATCTCAATTCTGAGATCCTATTAAGCAATCTCAATATAGATATAATTTAGAAACGAGCCAATATAAAAGTGGATCATATGTTGACTTCTTTTTAAAATCTATGTCAAATGCTAAATAATTACAACCGGCCTATTCAGAAGAGCTGAATTGCCACGATTGGTCAAGCTTATTCTTCTCAAATCGCTACGTGTCTTATCGGTGCTAAATGCATTAATGATGCTTTGGCTAGACTGAGGCAAGCCGACTTTCACCAATCCACAATACCGATAGCAAAGCAATACACTCATGATAGCAACGGCAAAGGTTTTTGTCGTTCCAATAGCCATAACTATTATTATTGTTCAAATGGTCCTAGCAATCGTCCGAGTAGCCCGAGTAATAACTATCGTTCCGGGAGCCCTACAAATAATTATCGTCCGAGAAGCCCTTTACAAAAACAAGTTTCATTTAAGCAAGACAATTCGGAAAACTAATGTCCGCGTCCTTACCTAGCCATAGAGCTAGTTATCCCAAAAAAGTACTCACAAACGAGTTGTGTAAATTTAATCATATAACACAGAAGCACTCCCCGGTTTATTTCTATAATAATAAAAAACATTGCTTTTCCGGCACTTGTAGATTCCGGAAGCAAGATTAGTTGCTTATCGGCAGACGTTTGGAATCAAATAAAATTTTCTGATAAAATACCTGTTTTTTTAGCCAGTAGTGTATGAGTATAGGGAGCATTTAGGGGTACGCGGAGAAATTTAACCCACCAAATTCAACTTGAGTTCAAGCTTGGAAAGTTTACGTTTATTTATGAATTTTTGCTAATACCTGAACTTGCGTAATCTATTATTATAGGAGTAGACTGGTAACGTATCGAATGCGCACATATTAATTTTAAAATTTTTTGTTTAGATTTACCTAAATTAAAAGCATCAATTGAGGAAGTACACAGACAATACACTTTTCCAATGTACCTGGCCAAACAACAGAATATTTCACTCCCCGGTAATATCAATAATAATAAAAAACATTGCTTTTCCGGCACTTGCAGATTCCGGAAGCAAGATTTGTTGCTTATCGGCAGACGTTTGGGATCAAATAAAATTTTCTGATAAAATACCTATTTTTTTGACCAGTGGTGTTCGAGTATCGGGAGCATTTAAGGGTATGCTGAAAAATATAGCCCACCAAATTCAACTCGAGTTCAAGCTTGGAAAGTTTACGTTTTCTAATGAATTTTTGCTAATACTTGAACTTGCGTACTCTATTATTATAGGAGTAGACTGGTTACGCATCAAATGCGCACATAAATTTTTTGAAAAATCTTGTTTAGATTTACATAAATTAAAAGCATCAATTGAAGAAGTACAGACACTACACTTTTCCAATGTACCTGGCCGAACAGCAGAATATATGCATCACATTAACTTAACCTATCAAACACCATTTCAAATTACGCCATATCCAATTCCATATGCGCATTGCGCAGTTGGGTAACAAGAATTAGAGAGAATGGAAGCGCACGTTATTATTGAGCGCAGCAACACTCCGTTTTGCTCGCTCTTACTTACAGTGGTAAAACGGGATGGTACCTTACGTATTTGTTTAGACGCACAAAGGCTAAATAAAATTATGGAAAGAGATTCAGAATTGCCGAGGGCCATAGACGATAATCATGCATAGTCTAGACGCAGTACAGTTTATGTCAACCATTGACTTGACAAGTTCTTATTGGTAGATTCCACTATCCCAAGAATCAAAACGGTACACGTTTGTAGTAGGTGGTTGTTTTTATCAGTTTAAGGTCTTGCCTTTTGGCATTAAGACTGGTGTATCTTCCTTTATTAGGTGCATGGATAAAATCGTAGGCCCAACACGGCCTGGTTTTGTATTAGCCTATATTGATGACCTCCTAGTACATTCTTTATCGTTTGCTCAACACCTTGAACACTTGGATGATCTTCTAACTTGTCTTGGTAGAGCTGGCTTTACATTAAACCTAAAAAAAAGTGAGTTTTTTAAACAACAAGTAACATTTTTAAGGTATGTACTCAGCAATCAAAGCATGCGCATTGACCCAGAGCGGGTTCAAGCAATACTGGAGTTTTCCGTTCCTTGAGATATTAAAGAAATACACTCGTTTTAGGGTTTATGCAACTACGACCAAGGCTTTTGTAGTAATTTTGCTACAGTGTCGGCGCCGTTAGTTGGATTGCTTTGAAATAAGGCAAAATGGCAATGGTCGGCCTTACAATCTACAGCGTTTAAAGAGTTAAAATATCTTGTCGCTAAACAAACTTTATTGTATCACCCAGATAATGAGAAATTGTTTTTTGTTCAAACGGATGCGTCCAACGACGGTCTAGGAGCAACATTGTATCAAATGGAAGGTGAAAAAAAATACAAGTTGTTGCTTATACCAGCCGCATTTTATTAGACCGCAAGCGGAACTATAGTGTTCCGGAGAAAAAAGCACTTGCCGCAGTTTGGGCTTTAAATAAGTGGAAGGTGTATTTGTTGGAACGTTGGTTTACTTTACTATCAGACCACAAAGAGCTGTCTTTCTTACAAACATGCAGACTTTTATCTTTGCGAATTACTCGCTGGATATTATCCTTACATGAATACGATTTTCAGATAATTTACATCCCGGGAAAAGATAACGTCTTGCCAAATCTTTTATCTAGACACCCCATGCAAAGATTATCCACCCCACAAGATAAAATATTTAAAACATTAGTAGCTCGATATCTTCCATCTAATTTATTATTATTCATTAAAGATACAAAACTTATTCAAATCTTATATTTAAACCAGCACAACGATCCCATTTTGTCTCTCTATATAACAGGTTTTAAGGAAGGGAATGCCATCGATAATCAGAGGTTTGTTATGCACAACTTTTTATATCTCCGAAGAGGGGAGTATCAAGCAACCTATCTTTGTATCCCAAAGGTTCTTCAAGAGGCGGTAATTGATACTTTTCACAAAGCCATTGGTCATTTTGGCATCTATAAAACCTGGCATGCGGTTCGACAAGAGGTATGGTAAAAAAACATGTATCAGGACATAAAAAAAACGTATCAAGGGTTGTATAACTTGTCAAACTACCAAATCCTGCTCGTTACCAAACCCACCTCAAATGGCAGTTATTCCCAAGTTTCCAGGCAATTTGGTTGTTATTGATATATATGGATCTTTACCACCGTCTGTTGGCGGCGCTATGCTGTGTTTTACCAAATATGTAACTTTGTATTGTTTAAAGCGGGCTACCAGCAAAAGTATTGTACGTCGGCTTAAAACGCAGTTTTTTCCTAAATTCAGTTGCCCAAAACGGTTACTAACCGATACGTTATCATCGCTAAAAATACAGAACGTATATTGTAGCGTTAAGCATCCGCAAGCTAACCCGGTCGAACGCGTTATGCGGGAACTAGGTAGGTTGTTTCGGATTTCTACAAAATACATACGCGTTGAGCGCTAGAAGTGTCTAAGTTAGAGCAGCTTCTTAATAACGTTGTGCACGAGTCTACCAGATTCTCTCCGCATGAGTTGCAATTTGGTGTTGCACCGGGCCCAGTACTCCCTTTTAGTCAAAGTTAACCGCTTACATTGGATGCGCATGTAAACTTATTTTTGGCAAAGCAGTGCGCCGAAAAGCTGTACACCCCGGCAAAGATACGTGGTTGAATGTTGGTGACTTAAAGTTATTGCGGACTAATCTTTTATCATCTTCTAATTTACAGCAAACGCGTAAGTTTATGCTTCTATTCGAAGGCCCTTATCGCATTAAAAAGCAAGTCATTGGAGATACCCAATCATCCAAAGCAAAGGAGTTTGGGAGCAGGTGTGCCGGAACCACCCGGTATACCGAATTAAATCAACTTTTGTCGTGGACGTAAAGTCGTCCATGCGCGTTGGGTCTTTGGGTTTTGTGTTCCTGACTGAGAGTTTCCTATTCCTTTTTGTTGCTTGCCGTTAACTAGTAAATAACGTGGTCTATTTGGTTTGTAATATATTACCACCCCAGGTATGTAGTAATTATTTCGATGTATTAAGTGTATATATTTTTGTTAATTTACAGATTATTTATGAATTAAATGTATAGAAAAGATTAAAGCTATTTATTTAATTAACAATTACCATCCACATGATCGGCTAACCCCCAACCCCACGTGCTCTGCCACTTTTTTGCAAGTTAGTGCAAGAAGCCCTCAGGACAATACATGTAAAGATAAGAGAAACGAGAAATTTTATCTATCAACAAAAATAAATTTAAAACCATACATTTATTGCAAGCTAGTACAATCTTCAATATTTCCTCTTTGAAATGAATCGAGTTACTAATCCAAAAGAAAAAGCAAACATTTTTGTATTATACTCTGTCACAATTCCCGAACAGTAGTAATCCAGTATTACTATTCCGCTGTTCAAAAAAAGAATCAAAAGCAACCTTAACAACTACCGCAGAATTTGCCTACTCAACACAACCATAAAACTACTTAACAGATAAAATTGTAGAACAAATAAAAATGGCCAAGGAACAACAAAGCTTCCGCATAAACAGATCCACAATTGTTGCAATTTTTATCCTAAGACAAATATCAGAAAAAAATATTAAATACAACAAACCAGCTTTCGTTTGCTTTGTAAACCTTACCCAGGCATTTGATAAAATAAAATTACATGACGTTGATTAGATTTTGAAAAAAAGGCGTTAAGCCAATTATGACGTATGCAGTCAAGACCAGAGCGGATACAAAGAAGACAAAAGGGTGTCCACAAACACCAAAAATGAAAACCTTCCAAACCATATTGGGTTTCAGCATCAGGGACAGAGTACGCAGCAAGAAAATACAAAAAGACTGCGAAGTTAATAATATCGTACGTAAGACAAGAACAAAACGTTGAGAATAGAACCAGCACGTACTAAGAATGACTGATAACAGACTAGCCAAAGAAGCCGCAACATCAATACCAAACACAAAGAAGCCCTTTGGACGATTGCCCAAAAAGATAAAAAAACAGTTAGACGTCTATATCACAGGAGGTACAATAGTTGGAAATTAACAGAACTAGTCCTACATTAAGAAGAAAAAGAATAAGAAGATATTTTTGCAAACCAATTTACATCTAATCTTTCTACTGTTGTTCCTACAATGCCAGTTAATAGTAAAATGATGGGCCAAATTTGTTTTAGGTAACAGGTTGTTAAAAGATATCTTTTTAAATTAAATACCAACAAAATATCAAGTATAGATAAAATTCTACTTATTAATCTTAAAACATTTGCAAATAAATTAGTTCTCATTCTGACTAAAATATTTACCTTACCAAACAAAAAAAAAACATTCTCAAATTGTTGAAATATTGCAAATGTTCTACCTATACTTAAAAAGGGAGACAATTCTGATTTTTCAAATTATAGACTAGGTGCATTAAATTTTTAAAAATATATTAAGTTTTGCATTGTCAAGTTTTTAAAACAAATTAATTTCAATTCAGATATTCAATATGTATTTTGATCAAAACGTTTGACAACAGATTCTCTGATTTGTGTTAGTTACAAATAGAATTCTACTTTAGACAAACTTAGAGAAAATCTTGCAGTAGCTCTAAACTATTCCAAGGCTTTTGTTAGGGTATAGCATCCTACTCTTATCAAAATGTTTCTATGTATAGGTTTTGATCATAAGTCTGTTAATCTAATTAATAGTTTTTTTGACAATAAAAAAATTATAGGTAAAATTGATGGTTTTAACTCTGACCCCAAAATTATAAATGCGGCTGTTCCTCAATGTTCAGCTCTTTTGCCAACTATATTTTTGCTTTACATTAATGAACATTTAAAAGTTTGTGTCGGTGCAGCAAAAAACTGTGTTTTTCTAACATATGCAAGTTATAAAAAAAATTGTGAACGACTTGAAATAGTCAAAAATTATTAAAAAAAAGAAGTCACGCAATTATTGGCGTTTAAACCGACACGATGTTATGATTATTGAAAATACGAGCTAACCAATTCTTCCTGTTAAAAAGGGAATAAGTAGTATTTAATTTTACGTAGCGTATGCTAAATTATTCGACGTGCTTTACACAACTCATTTGGCTATTAATCATAGAAAAAAGGACAGAATGTTAAGAAAACTTTTAAACAAATACAAAATTATTACTTTACATTTTATCTTTCTAAGCCGTGCTAGAAAAAAGAGCAAGATTCAATAAAAGATGTTGTGGTAAAACATATGATTTTTTTAAATTTAACTCCTGTTGCCAAGTGGATCTAATAAATTTTCAATCTCAGTTTAGTAGAGAGTTCAAGTTAATAATGGTATATCTAAACCACCTCACAAGTTTTGTGTTTTTTAAATGTATATATTTACGATCTTAGGAGCTCCATCAATTTTACAATCACATCATTGCAAAAAATTTGCAAATAATTTTGTAAAAAAATTTAAAAGACTTGTAGCCAGTATTAAAGAAATTCCACAAAAAGCCACGGTATTTTCAAAGTTGGAGAAATGTTGAGAGTGCAAACCAAGACATTAAAAACATATTTGCTACGTGAATGCAAAATAAAAATACTGACAAAAAGTAGCAAAAGATTTATTTTATTATTAAAGAATAATATAAAATGTAGTTCATAGTAACCTTTGCTGTTCCAATAAATATACTAGATTTAAATTTATGGTACAGGTTTCTACATATAAAGGTTTTAATAATACACATATTTTTGTTTCCATACTTTACCTTGACATCTTTTGGTATTCTATACAATACCTTAGTCATTTTATAGGAAAACTCGAAAAAGTTTCAAACTTGATTAAAAATTAACAAATTTTTACAATCTGCCAAAAAAAAAACAATGCTTATGTATTCAACATAATATCTTTGTTTCATACTTTTGCGGTATCATCAATAATACTTACTTGTTGTTAGTCGGCTGGCCAAACAGCTTTATCATTAAATTTGTTTATTTTATAGTTAATTTGCATTAAATCTAAAGTTGTACATGTTATAGCAACTGGGAAGCAAAGTTTTTATTAACTTAAAAGCACTTACAATAGATTATATGCCAAGTAAAAAAAACTATTTGAATGCATTCGAATAAATTTAGTTAACGTTTTTTACTATATTTTATAAATAAACTGTGATGATTGACAAATAGTTTAATTATAATAAAATGGCATAATTTAATAAGATTTTTTAACAAACATTACTCAAAGATTTTGATGCGTCCTGAAAGCAAAAAAAAAAATAACCTATTTAAATCAGGAATTTTAAAGACGCCTTAGATAAAATGACAATACAGATGTTGTTAATATGAAGCCTTATTCAAACAGTTTAATAATAAACCCACTAACACATGGGCAATAATGCAAAAATACACATTATAAAAAATTAGGTTAAAAATTCTGTTGTTCAATGGCATTTACATTTTTACAATAAGAAAATATGACCGTTATGGTAATTTAAAATACATAACAAATAAAATTTGGTCTATCTGTTCATATTTTTCTTAAAAATACTTATAAAAACTTATTAATTTTAAACCATTGCAGCTCAGTTTAGCTTGCAAATAATTTTGAGTGCTATCAATTTATATTTATCTGCCGCTCGATAGACGTTTTAATTAGTTTAAAAGTTATCATTGTTATTTCTTATGGTATATTAGGAATACACTATATTGCTAACCACAACTTCATTTATTGTAAATTTAAAATGTGCTTTTAAGAAAGAACATATTTAGGTTTTTCAGAATTTTCAGACAGTATTTTCTGATTTATGATCAATTTTAAATAGAATTTATTGTTAAAAATTAAACAAACCGTTAATTAGTAAAATGATTATTAGTATAATAATTTTAAAATTTTACTTGCAATGCAATCTGGATTCATAATTAATTGAAAAACAGCTTTGTTGAATGTTATATTTGAATCTACAGATCAAGCTTACTAGTGTTAGTTGATTTTAACAAAGTTTTTGACACTATCAGCCAGGTTTTATTAATATTTGATGGCAGTTGTAGCAAGTTTTTACAAATATCTATATTACTCAATTTAGCGTTTATTTGTTATATTTAGCATATTTATTAAAATTTTGTTACTCAAATGGATATGGCTAAAATAGTATACAGTGCATAAAAGGTCAAAAATAAGTTTTAGAAGCACAAAGTGAGGGCTACTTAAAACAAACGGCTTCTAAAGCATTTTGGTCAGGTTACACTCAATATTTTTTGCCAACCCCAAATAAAAACAAAGTATTAAAAATTTTAAAATTTATTATAATCTGTCACTACTGTCAGATGTTAAGGTACAAAGTCAATATGTAAATTGCAGCCAACTACCGCAAATAATTTAAAAACTCAAAAACTTCTAAATCGTCGGGCCCAAAATTTTTACATTCTTGAAAACAAGATAATAAAAAAAATCAACCACGTACTAAGTACACAAACGTTCAGCAATTTTAAGATACTACAAGGAGACGTATTTGCGCCTCTTCTGTATATATTATACATTAACAATATATTCAAAATTAAGTTACATAAAAAATTATACATCAAAGCTGACGGTACATGCTTAATACATAGCGATAAAAATAAATTGAAACAATTCCAAAATTCCAAAAAAAAGTGCAAAAAGTTTTAGATCAAATAAATAATTTTTTTTTTTAGCTGTTTTCTACCCTGCGGATATAAGCCTCCTTTTTGTTTTTCTACTTGTCTCGGTTTTGTGCCGCCTGGTACCAATTCAGACCTGCCTTTCGCTTTAGGTTGTCAGTTCATCTCATTTGCGGCCGTCCTACGCTTCTTCTGTTGCCCCATGGTCTCCATCGAATTAATTTCCCGTTCCATTTGTCCTGGTTTCTTGCGACATGTCCCGCCCAGTTCCATTTCTGAGTGGCTGTGTGTTGTACGACATCCAGTACTTTTGTTTTTCCTCTGATCCATACCGTTGCTTTACGGTTTCTTAGAGTTATGCCGAGTATTCTTTTCTCTATAGCTCTCTTGTTGACTTGTAGCTTGTTCAATATGGCTCTCGTGAGGGTCCAGGTTTGGGCGCCGTAAGTAGTTACTGGCAATATACACTGGTTGTATAACTTAGTTTTAAGTTTAAGGGAGATGTCCATAGCCAATATGTTCTTAATTCTCTCGTTTACTTCTAGTTCCTGGTTTGATTTTCCCACAGTCAGAGTTTGTCTTAAGTATTTATATGTGTTTACTTTCTTCACTGTGTTGTCACCTAACGTTATATGTTGTTCTTCGTCTACATTTGATGTCATAAACTTGGTTTTGCCAAAATTAATTTCCAGGCCTATAAGCGTATACGCTTTGTGGCACAGTATATGTCATTGATTAGTGAGATGAGTTCTTCCTTGTCTTTGGCTATCAGTACTATGTCATCCGCGAATATGAGGTGGTTGAGGTTCTCTCCATGAATATTAATGCCTCTGTCTTTTAGGTTGATTGTTTTGAGTGCGTACTCTAAAACCAGAGTAAAAAGTTTGGATGACATAGGGTCGCCTTGCCGTACGCCTCTATTAAGTTTGACTTTCTCTGATTGTTCGTGTAACTGGATTTGTAGCGTGGCGTTCCGATAAGTATTGCCAATTAGGTTTGCGTATCTGTGGTCAATTCTAGCTTGTTTTAAAGCTTGTTGTAGTGCCTTTCCGGAAGTCGACGAACGCTAGTTATATAGGTATATTGTATTCCACCGTTTTCTCCATCAGTGTTCTCATTGTTTGAAGGTGTTTTGTAGTATTAATACCCTTCCTGAACCCCGCCTGCTCTTTAGGTTGGTAGTAGTCTAGTTCAGATGTAAGACGGTGTGTTATTATTCTTGAGAATAATTTGTATATATGAGATAGCAGGCTGATCGGTCTATAATTTTCAAGGTCTGCGGTGTTCCCTTTTTTTATGAATGATGGTTACGAGTGCATTTGCCCAGTTCCGTGGTATACCTTGCTCTTCCATGCATCTATTAAACAGTGCAACAAACGCATTCTCAAGTGCTTTGCCTCCTTGTTTCAGCATCCCTTGCTTCATGTGCTGTAGTGCTATTCTTATTTCGTTCTTTGTAATCTCCGGGATATCCTCAGAGTTTACGTTCATGACTTTCCTTGCTCTTTCCTGTTTAGGGATATCGGTCTTAACCTTTGTCTGATACAAGTCTGCGTAGAATTCTTGTACCGTTCTTAAGATGTTTTGTCTTCCCTCGATCTCTCTTTCTTCCTTGTCCTTAATTCTAACAATCTCTTTTTTTGTGTTTGATGTTATCCTTTTAAACATTTTTGGTCCTTTGTGTTGCTCGAGTACTTTTCTCGCCACTTCTGTATTATAGTTCCGGATGTCTGCTTTTGTCATTTTTCTGACAGTTTTGTTTGTCTCGGCGTACTCCGCTGTGGATTTTTTGTTGTTTATAAGCCGTCTTCTTGATTCTAGCATGTTTAGTGTTTGCGCGCTAAGTTTGTTTAGTTTTGTAGCTTAAGTTTGTGGGTAAGGTTCTGCTGCTTTTATTAGTGTGCATGCGTTATTTTTGTTTGTGTTGTTTATGTCCCCGATACTCCATTGTTCTTCTTTTAAATTGCTCTCCAGGTATGTTCGGAATTTTGTTGGTGTGTGTTGTAATTGCTCTCTGTCTATTCGTATGAGTCTTGATCTTCTGAACCATCTGCTTTTCTCTAGTCTTAGGTTGATACAAATGCGGGCTCTAACCAGCCTGTGGTCGCTTCCAGTGTTAAAGCTATTTAATACCTCAACGTTCTGTATCAATTGCATGTTCTATGTTAAGATGTAATCTATATGGTTGAATGTTTTGCCATCCGGGCTTGCCCATGTCCATTTGCGGTTTTGCTGTTTTTGGAAGAAGGTGTTGGCGTTGAAAAGTTGTTCCTCTTCACAACTTTGAGAAG